>JAUMIR010000003.1:19845000-24645000 GCA_030847615.1 Gambelia wislizenii
TTTGGGTGAAATCATAATATCATGATATCAGAGAAGTCTTCCAATTCAACCCTTTGCTCAATGCAGGATCTATAGTACAAGTTGCAACTCTAGTTAGCCTGACTGATGGCTATCAACCTTCCAGTTAAATAATATTCAGTGAAATGTTGCTTTAAAGGGTATACCTTAAATTTAGGAAGTTTCTACTAAAGTTTAACTAAATTCTTCCATCAATAGGAGAATATCATCTGAATCAAGGGAAATAATTGTACCACTCTGTTCAACTTTGGTCAGACCTCAACTGGAATACTGTGTCTAATTCTGGGCAGTATAGTTCAAGAAGAATATTGACAAGTTGGACCATGTCCAGGGAAGGATGACCAAGATGGTCAAAGGTCTGGAAACTAAGCCTGTGATCAGGGCTTAAGAAGCTGGGTATGTTTAGCCTACAGAAGAGCAGACTGAGAGGTCATATAGCCATCTTTTAATATCTGAAGAGATGTCATTTGGAAGATGGAGCAAGCTTGTTTTCTGTTGCTACAGAGACTAGAACATGAACCAATGGATTCAAATTACAAGAGAAGAGATTCTGCCTAAGCCTTCAGAAGAACTTCTTGATTGTAAGATTTGTTCAACAGCAGGATAGACTCTCTCAGAGAGTGGTGGACTCTCCTTTTGGATATCTTTAAACAGAAGTTAGACAGTTATCTCTCAGGAGTACTTTAGTTGTATATTCCTGCATGGCAGGGGCTGTTTTGGATGATCTCTGTAGCCCCCTCCAGTTCTATGTTTCTGTGATTCAATGATTCTATGTTCATATACACATGTATAATTTATTGTTATAGGTATGAATGTCAAAGACATGGAGACAGCCAAATGTATTTATTTATTTCTTTGTATGCCACCTTTCTCCCTCCAGAGAGGGACCCAAGGCAGATCCCAGAGAGAGCAAATTAACAAACCTTCACAATAAAATTTTAAGAACAGATAAAGAATAATTAAAAAAACAATAAAATTTTAAGAACAGTTAAATTCACCACAAAACAGTATAAAATCATTTAAAAGACAAACGTTTTAAAAAGATAAGTAAAACATCCCAATAAGAAGCTCCTTTGCTTATAAATTAAAAGCCTGCTCAAGCAAAAATGTTTTTGCCTGCCAGTAAAAAGAAAACAGGGAGGGGGCCAACCTAGTCTCCTGTGGAAGGGAGTTCCAGGGGGTGGGAGCAGTCACTGAGAAGGCTCTCTCTAGATTCATCACCAGACAAGCCTGTGATGGTGGTGGGACCAAGGGAAAACCTTCCCCTTGCAGGTTTGTATGCAGAGACACAGTCTTTCAAATAATCTGGACCCAAACCATATAGGGCTTTATGGGTCATGACCAGCATTTTGAATTGTGCCTGGAAATGAGCTGGTAGCCAGTGAAGCTATTTTAACAAGGGAGTTTCGGTGCCCAACGCATGAAATAACAAGACCAGACACAAAGCTTGTGTTAAAACAGGGGTCACTTTATTTATTCTATCACATATTTAATCTTTATTCCTTGGGATATGCAAACTATGAGGGAGACCCAATGTGGGAAAAGCTGGAGCTGATGATCTCACCCAGACCTACCTCTCGGCTTCCCTGGGTGAAACCCCTGAGCCCTGGAGGGTTTCCCCTGAGTACCATCTGCTGGAAAGCAAACTCCCAGGATGAGACACCTCAAGTCACATGACTTTTGGTGAGGGCTCAACCTCAAGTATAGTCTACTCCCCACCCCCAGTCACATGACCAGCAAGGGTAATTTGATAGAGCCATCATTCACCCAAACTGGGTGCCATCGGTGTACATCAAACTTATCCACATATCCACAACTGAGGCACCTAAACTGGGCCCTACAGGCTAGTGGTTACTCCAGATCAGACACCACAAGAACAGCCAGACTCAGAAAAAAACCACAGGTATGAAGAAAAAGAACAGCCACCCAAAGGGAAGGTATGTTTACCATACATCAAAGGAGTCACAGACAGAATAGGGAAACTGATGAGGAAACACAACCTCCAAACAATCTACTGACCAACCAAAAAAGTCCAAGAAATGCTACGCTCAGTGAAGGACAAAAGAGACCCTCTCACAGATGCAGGAGTTTACCACATGCAATGCAGCTGTGGACAAGTTTACATAGGGACCACTAAACGCAGCGTGCAACCATGAATCAAGGAACATGAGAGGCACTGCAGACTGGGCCAGCCAGAAAAATCAGCAGTAGCAGAACATGTTATAAACCAACTTGGACACAAAATGTTATTTGAAAACACAGAAATTCTAGACCAGGCCAACAACTATCATGTCAGAATGCACAGAGAAGCTATTGAAATCCACAAACACCTGGACAACTTCAACAGGAAAGAGAAACCTTAAAAGTAAATGAAGTCTGGCTCCCAGGGTTTTTTTATATGTATATTGGTTACGTATACACATACAAATACAATGTAAACTCTATAACTTATTGCCAAACGGTTTTCCACATAACGTTTTTTTTTAATAAAAAACAACACATCCATCACAAACATAGATTTAACATATTTTTAGCCTTTTCTTTTGTATTTCATAACCCATTCTTTGTTTGTTTTACTTCCTCCTTTAGTCGTATGTAATACATTCTAACTGATTCTGCTCCATTTCTCTTTCTTATGATATGTTATCGATGCTGCTGTGCTTATGTATCTTACAATAGTGTATTGTTTTATTCTAGTAGTTTCCTTATTCTAATTGCTTATATGTTTATATATATATACATATATATACATATATATATGTATATATACACCGCAACTATATCTGTTTAAATATTTCTTCTTATGCGTTTATTTATGAGTGTGTGTGTGTATATATATATATATATATATATGTATGTATATATATATATATGTATGTATTTTTTTCACTCTTCTTTTTTTATTTTGATCCCCTTAGCTTTTCACTTATATTATTTTTCCTCTCTCTTCACCAGAGAGGTGTTTTATTCTTAAATTACAACATCCCATTTCTCTTTCCATAGTTTCTTAATCGGTTCCCACTCTCTCTCTATGTAATTTTAGATCTATTTTGTAACCTAACTGTTAATCTATCTGCTTCCAAATTATCATGCAATTTTAAAAGCCATTCCTCTACATTTGGAATTGTTGGTTCTTTCCAAGTTTTAGCATATAAAATTCTTGCCGTAGTAATCATGTAGAGAAGAATCTTTTTCTTTCTATCCACATCTTTCCTATTTTCTCCCTGTATCTTATCCACCATATTAAGTAAGTAGATCTCTGGTTCCATAGCATACTCAATCATTAATATCCTCCTAACCATTATATAAATATTCTTCCAATATTTTTTCGCTTTTGGACACCTCCACCATAAATGATATAGCATCCCTTCTGCCTTACCATATTTCCAACATGAAGATTTCCCAGTTTTGTACATCTTATTCAATTTCACTGGGGTGAGATACAATTGGTAGAACAATTTTATATAATTTTCTTTCAGATTTTGAGCTAGCGTAAATTTCTGCATGTAAACCAAGCTTTTCCCCACCTTTCCAATTCTATAGGGTGCCCTATATCTTTTGCCCATTTTAACATCTTAACTTTGACTATTTCATCCTCTAGTTCCCTATTTATTAGGGCTCTATAATATTTTTTAATATGATGTTTCCCCAGATCAAAGATTATTTTGTCTATCTCATTATGAGTCATTTGAAAATTCGTTAATTGGTAATCCATTTTAAATCTTTCACTCAGTTGCTTATAAAGAAACCAGTTCATAATATGGCCTTCTTCTTCTAGCTTTTCCCTAGTCTTCATCTTTATTTTATTTTGTGAGTCTTTTAACAGGATATCATAATATTTTATCCAATCTTGCCTGGAGATTTTTGATTTTCCCAGTAAAGCCTCCCGCGGAGATGTCCACAGCGGAATTCCATGGTAAAATTTAGATTTCAAGTTGTGCCATACATTTAGCAAGGATCTCCTGAGATAATGATTTTCCACTGCTTTATGATCTTTCCTTTTGCCATACCAAAGGTAGCCGTGCCAACCGAATACTAAGTCATGGCTTTCCAGAGCTAATAGCTTGGTGTTTTTCAAACTAAACCATTCTTCCGTCCACATTAATGAACACGCCTGATAATATAGTTGAATATTTGGTAGATCGCAACCTCCTCGTTCTTTTTTATACATCAGGAGTTTATATTTTATTCGCGTCTTCTTCCCTTCCCATATAAATTTAAGTATTTCCTTGTTCCAGATCTTGAAACATTTGTTATTAATTATAATTGGAATATTCTGAAAAAGGTATAGCAGTTTAGGTAATACCATCATCTTTACCACCGCTATCCTCCTCAACAGAGACAGATGAAGTTTAGACGAATTAATTAATTCTTTTCTTATGTTTTCTCAGACTGGTTTATAATTATTAACAAAGAGATCCGCATTCCTTTTCGTCACCTATATACCCAAGTATTTTGTCTTCTTCTCTATTTTAAAGCCTGATATTAAGCTAATCTGATTTTCTTCTTTTTTGCTCATATTTTTTGCTATCACTGCCATTTTGTCAACATTGACTTTAAAGCCAGATATCTTAGCAAAGTCTTCTAAAACACCCTTTATTTCTTTTAATTGTGGTATATGGTCTTCCAATATAATAGCTAAATCATAGGCATAAGCTTTTAATTTAACTTCATATCCTTTTATTCTGAGTCCCTTAATATTATTGTCCTCTCTTATGTTATTATTTAATACCTCAATCAATATAATAAATAACAGTGGTGACAAAGGACACCCTTGACGTGTACCTTTTGTTATTTGATTTTTTTCTGTTCTTTCCCCATTAACCAACACCTGAGCTTCTTGCTTTGTGTATATTGCTTCGATCCATTTCAAAAAGTTATCCCCTATTTCCATTCTCCGTAATGTAGCAGTTAAAAAGGACCATTTCACATTGTTGAATGCTTTTTCAGCGTCCAGGAAGAAGATCCCTAGCTTCTTTTCATTATGGCGTTCATAATATTCTATTATATCAATGATGGTCCACCAATTATCCCGAATCTGTCTGTTTGGGAGAAACCCATTTTGATCTGTATGTATAATCGTTTCCAATATGTTTTTAAGTCTGGAAGCTAAGATGGATGTGAAGATCTTGTAATCTAGGTTCAAAAGTGAGATTGGTCTGTAGTTTTTAGGATCTGTCTTATCTCGTCCTTCCTTAGGAATTATAGTAATATAAGCTTCTTTCCAGGAGTCAGGTATATCATCACTTTTTATGGCATTGAAGGTTTTTTGGAGTGGGATTAGTATATTCTCTCCCAGCTTCTTGTAGTAAGTTGAGGTGAAGCCATCCGGACCTGGTGCTTTATCGGAACTGAGTCTTTTAATGGCTTCGAAAATTTCCATTGCTGTAAAATCTCTATTTAATTCTACCCTTTGTGATTCGGTTAGTTTTGTTATCTTTTGATTATTTAAGTAATCATTAGTTTTATCTTACAGAGATTTTGTCTTTGATGTTTCATTGTATAGATTTGAATCGAAATTTTGAAAACATTTTTAAATTGATTTCAAATCTGTTACTATCTGCTTATTGTATTTTATCTCTGAGACGATCTTTTTATCTTTAAAAATCTTTAATTTCTGTGATAACCATTTCCCCGGCTTGTTGGCCTGTTCAAAATGTATTTGTTTCATAGTTCTCATCTTATTCTCAATTTCTTTTGTCATCACAGATTGGGCCATTTTCCTTAATAGGTCCACTTCATATCTTAAACTCTTGTCATTTGGGGCAGTCTTTAATTTCTCTTCCCAATTAGTTATTTCATCTAGAAGTTGTTGCATTTCCTTAGTTTCTTGTTTTTTCTTTTGATATGCCTGTTTCATAAAATGGCCTCACATAACAGCCTTGCTCACTTCCCAGGTTGTCTTTATTGAGACGTCTGTAGTTGTGTTTTCCTCAAATTACCTTTCAAGTACTTTCCTGGCTTTCTCTATGCTCACCTCATCATTTAGAAGACTGTTATGCAACTGCCAAGTGAATTCTCTTTTTCTCCCTTTCAAGACAATTTCTAGAAGATTATGATCCGATATCCATCTTGGCATGATTTCTATTGTCTCGACATTTGGTATAAGGCTTTTTGATGAGAAGGACATATCAATCCTCGAGGAAGACTGGTGTACATCAGAATAAAATGTACAACCACCTTTCTCCTTATGTTTCCATCTACAGATATCAATCAGATCTAATTCTTTCATCATTTCGAAAAAAGGCCTGGGTAGTTTCCCCTGGTTTTTCTTTATATTTTTCAGTGATTGTCTATCATTTTTTTTGGGTCGATCACCCCATTCCAGTCTCCAATCAGCAACATGTTATCATAATCATAGCTGTATTGTGCTAATACCTTTTTCAGGCTACTATAGATTTTTTCTTGTGCTTGTATAGGAGAATATACTCCTACTATGAGTAAATCAAGGAACATGAGAGACACTGCAGACTGGGCCAGCCAGAAAAATCAGCAGTAGCAGAACATGTTATAAACCAACCTGGACACAAAATGTTATTTAAAAACACAGAAATTCTGGACCAGGCCAACAACTATCATGTCAGAATGCACAGAGAAGCTATTGAAATCCACAAACACCTGGACAACTTCAACAGGAAAGAAGAAACCTTAAAAGTAAACAAAAGTCTGGCTCCCGGTTTTGAAGAACAATAGAATAAAAACTCAACACTTACAAAGGAATTCCACCCAGGGACAGGGGGAGTTCCAGCAGATAATGGCCCATCAACCAACTATTAGCCAAACAGACACTAACACGCCTTGCATTTCTATACCCAGAAACTAACCATTCAATTACACAAATTTACATATACTCCCCAACAGGGGTTCACAGCATATAAACTCCGCATACACTCCTACCCAACCATTCTCTGAAGATGCCAGTCACAGATGCAGGCGAAACGTCAGAAAGAAACTATTCCAGAACACGGCCTCATAGCCCGGAAAAAGACCAAGGAAAATTTATCCACATATCCTCCACAACCTGCCAGGTGACTACCTATTTATGATACCACCCTAAAGGCAATTCTCAAATTCCCTTGCAACGGTGTGGGGGAGTAAAAAAAAAACCATGGAAAAGTGTGTGGGGGAATTCCCTCCCAGCCCATAAGCAAGCAATAAACTCACACTATGCCAGAGGTAGGTGGGCAGGTCGAATTGAATCAAAAGAGGAGGAGGGAAGGGGCGGCCTCTAGTCTCTACTCTACCCCGAACCTCCCATGCTATGGCATCAGACGCCATGACCCAATTAAAGGCCTCTCATCATGTGAGGCCATCAAAGCACCTCCCCTCACACAATGCTCTGTTCTGCTGGGTGTGTGTGTTCAATATACTCCCTATAACTGGTCCCAGTCAGTATTCTGGCCATAGTATTTCGGACCCACTGAAATTTCCAAAGAGTTTCCAAAGGCAGCTCTACATAGAGTGCAGTGTAGTAGTCCAAATGAGATGTAATCAAAACATGTGTCACCGTAGACAGAACTGACATCTCAAGGAACAGGCACAGCTGGTGCACACGTTTTAGCTCTGCCAAGTCTCATATTACTTGCAATAAATCAAACATGAATACAAAGTGCACATAAAAGAATGAGGGAATGTGAACATATACAGACTATTAGAACATAAGCAGGGTCCAGCAGGATTAGACCAAAGGATTATCTGTTCCAGCATTCTGTTCATAGTGTCCAATAAGTTGCTAACTCACAACCAGATCATTAGATTGACAGCATCCTCACTCTTGTGCTTGCCAGCAAATGATAGGGATGGAGAAAATGTTTAAAATTTTTAAAAATATAGTTCAACAATAGGTTTTTTTTAGTTTTAAGAAATGTTGATGACAAGAATCCTGGACTGAGAATCTTCACAGTTCAGAACTTATTCTGTGCAAAATTTGTATGTGGTGGTTTTGCCCAGGAAATAGCATTTTCTGCTTGGAAAAATAATATTTTAACACAGAACTATTAATTGCTGCCACAAAATGTTGTTTTCTGCACCCCCAAAATTTATAATTAGAGATTTGTTCTGAGTAAAATTCAGTCATGGTTGATTTGCGTAGAAAACAATATTTTATGTGCAGGAATTAATAGTTCTGTGTTGAAATAGTATTTTTCACACACACACACAAGCTGCTTCCTGTGTGGAAAATGCTGTTATATATGCAAATCAACCATGTGTGGATTTTATGGAGAACAAATGATGATATGACTTCCTTTCAAGTATTTAAACATGGGTATCATCTTTTAACCTTCTCTGCTTCAGGCTAAACATACCCAGCTCCCTAAGGTGCTCCTCATAGGACATGGCTTCCAGACCTTTTACCATTTTGGCCATCCTCCTCTGGAAACATTCCACATCAGAGCCTAAGAAGATATTGGTCTATTGTTCATCATAAATGGAGTAGAGCCATTGAATCAATTGAATTTACCTCAGTGTCAACTCACGATTCAACATTGATTCAATGGGTCTACTCTGGCCAGGACAAACCAATAAGATCCTATATAATCAAAGTGGCCTTCCATCTTGCATCCATAAAATATGTCCTCCCACTCTAAGCCTAAGGCACACCAAGATTGCCCTTTGAAACCATAATGAAGTATGTTTTTAATATGTGTGTGTGTGTATGTGTGTGTGTGTTTTCCTCATCATCTGTTCTCAGAGCATACTCAAAATAACAAAACACTCCTCTTTTAAGCAATTCCAGGTCCCTTTATTTACACTGTTCATTATATTTAGTGTAAAATATAGCTAGGAACATCAGCTGATCCTAGCATGTCCAGATTGCAAAATTAATAAGGCACCTTCTGGGTTGCTAAATAACATGTGCATTTGGAATTTCTATCACATCAGAGAATGAATACAGAGCAAGCCCTTCCAATAAAAGACATACAGAACAACTTTGCTGATGAACAAAGGCAGGCAGACTCTGTGAAAGCATCGGCACATACAATCTATTTTGATATTTGGTTTGGATAATGAATCCTGATGATAATAAGCTGAACCCTCACTGCAAACACACCAGGATCGTGCTGGGTAAGATTAACAATGCTTCTTGACTGTCTGCCTACTTAGCTAGCAGCATTAACCACCAGGAGCATGAATGATTTAATGCCCAGATGCTGAGCAATTTGAGATGCAGAAAGCACCCTACAGAGAAGCAATTATTGCCTTGGAGGGTCTTATTATCCTCACCCTGACATGAATCCTTCAAAGGGTAAACCCACTTCCATTGTTGTGTATTTACCAAAGCAGAATCCTGTGAAGCAACTTTCAGCAGGAGAAGTTTGTCATCCAAGAAATTTCATCTTCTCCCACGCAAGGAATACAGCAATCTATGTGAAAGTAGTAATGAACTTAACCACTGAAGAAGCACACAATCCACCGTAGGTTGTTGGACCAAGACTATCTTCATGGAATGCCATGGCCTCACATCGGGAGGCTTGGAGAGGCACTATCTACAATGCTGCAGCCTTATTTAAGAGCTCACTCCGAACAAGTCTTGTAGAGAAACGACAACGCAGAAAGAATCACAACTCAGAATCATAACCCAAGGAGACCTGCTGTGCTTTCTGCAACCGGACATGTTTATCTCAGATTGGCCTTTTCAGTCATCAGCGCGCTTGCGGAAAGCGTGGGATGAGTCCTTCCTGAATCTTCATTTGCAAAGAAAAGCCAGAGAGAGAGAGAGAGAGAGAGAGAGAGATATCTTTATGGAATAAAACATTTCACGTTGGATATAATAATGGTACCTAATCAAGGGAAATGGTTAAGAGCTATCCTTAATTTTCCCTAAGGAGAAACTGGGAAATATATTTGGGGGTTGTCCAGGGAAGACATGCAAGGATCTTTGACTGAAGCAATCCAAGAAATTTCTGTTAAGACTTATTTATTTTACCAGGATGTTCCACACTTACATTTTACTTGAAGCAAACTCTGAAGACCATAGAATTACAGGGCTTTTGCCCCATCTCTCCACCCACCCCCCGGCAGTTCTCATGACTCCCGAGGCAAAGAAGGGGGCAAAGGGGGGATATGGGGTAGGGCCCAATATATATATTTTAAAATACCTGTTTAAATGTGTTCCAGCCAAAATAAAATGGATCAGGCCCCACGTGACTGTAGAAGCCCCACTGGCCCATCACTGTAGCTGCCTTGTTCTTGCAGATCCAGGAAGGGGGACCACAACATGTGACCAAGGCTAGTAAAACGTAGGGAGCCTTGCTCATGTGCTGTGGGTCTTCTGCCTGGTTCCAGAGAGTGGGATGTAGGAGGCAGCGGCAGTGGCTGCAGGGATGGACTGACGGGCCTATCTGGATTTCAGCCCATTTTGTGGAGGTAATGGGGGAGGAACAGGCCTGATCCATGGCCAGGATATGCTGTCAAGGAGCCAGTATATCCTGACCCATGTAGATGAGCCCTAGGATTCTGAGAGACCAAGGGCTTGTCTGTACAGTGAAAATACTCATAGAATCATAGAATCATAGAATTGCAGAGTTGGAAGAGACCACGAGGGCCATCCAGTCCAACCCCCTGCCATGCAGGAAATCACAATCAAAGCATCCCCGACAGATGGCCATCCAGCCTCTGTTTAAAGACCTCCAAGGAAGGAGAAACCACCACACTCCGAGGGAGTGTGTTCCACTGCCGAACAGCTCTTACTGTCAAAAAGTTCCTCCTCATGTTGAGGTGGAATCTCTGTTCCTGGAGCTTGCACCCATTGCTCCGTGTTCCAGTCTCTGGAGCAGCAGAAAACAAGCCTGCTCCATCCTCAGCGTGACATCCCTTCAAATACTTAAACAGGGCTATCATATCGCCTCTTTACCGTCTTTTTTCCAGGCTAAACATACCCAGCTCCCTAAGTCTCTCCTCATAAGGCATCATTTCCAGACCTTTCACCATTTTAGTTGCCCTTCTCTGGACACGCTCCAATTTGTCAATATCCTTTTTGAATTGTGGTGCCCAGAACTGGACACAGTATTCTAAGTGAGGTCTGAGCAAGGCAGAATAGAGTGGCACTATTACTTCCCTTGATCTAGACACTATACTTCTATTGATACAGCCCAAAATTGCATTGGCCTTTTTAGCTGCCGCATCGCACTGTTGGCTCATGTTCAACTTGTGGTCTACTAGGACTCCTAGATCCCTTTCGCACGTAGTCTCATTCAGCCAGGTCTCTCCCATCCTATATTTATGCATTTCATTTTTCCGCCCTAAATGCAGTACTTTACATTTCTCCGTATTGAATTTCATTTTGTTAGCTTTGGCCCAGCTCTCCAGTCTATCCAGGTCATTCTGAATTTTGATCCTGTCCTCTAGGGTATTAGCTACTCCTCCTAATTTGGTGTCATCTGCAAATTTGATAAGTATGCCCCTAATTCCCTCATCCAAGACATTGATAAAGATGTTGAATAGCACTGGGCCCAGGACAGAACCCTGTGGCACCCCACTGGTCACATCTTTCCAAGATGAAGAGGAGCCACTGCTGAGCACCCTTTGGGTTCGGCCAGTCAACCAATTACAAATCCATTGAACTGTTAACTTGTCTAGCCCACATTTTACAAGCTTGTTTGCAAGAATGTCATGGGGAACCTTGTCAAAGGCCTTACTGAAATCAAGGTATGTGATGTCCACAGCATTCCCTTCATCTATCAAGCTGGTACCTTTATCAAAAAAAGAGATCAGATTAGTCTGGCATGACTTGTTACTCTGAAACCCATGTTGACTTTTTGTGATTATGGCATTGCCTTCTAAATGTTCACAGACTCTCTGTTTAATTATCTGCTCTAGAATCTTCCCTGGTACTCCTCACAGAATTATGTTTTATCCCAATAGGATCTCACATCTTTTCACCAGATTTGGAATAAGGGAGATAAAATTCCAAATACTCCATGGAAAAGCCAAAAAAACTCTGAAGGAAATGTGCAGTCCTACTCAATGGGACAACCAATTTGCTTTGCTGCACTTTTTAGATAAGAGCGGAGGTAGAAAGCTGATTGGTCAGAAGTGTGTGGAGGCAGAGCTTGCCAGCAAGGCAGTATCTGGAACTATCATGTTGGATTTTTGCTTTAGTGATTGTGCGCTGAGGCAACAAAACAGCCTTTCTTCTTTTTTTCCCCTATTTATTTAAATGGAAGATCATACTCCCGCACCTTGGATTTGCTTTTTTTAAAAATACTGTTTGGTGGCAGCAGCTGGTGACAATAAAAATGGAAGTAATTCACTCGCACTCACTATCTTGATTCACAGGCATTTGTCTGCAAAAGCTTGATACCAGCCAGCAAAGTATATACAAACAGCAAGTAGCTGGGAAGGTGGCCACCTTTTAATGAGCACACTGGAATGCAATCACAGTCACGAAAGTCAAGGGCTTACAGCAGGCAGCATGGGTCCAAACAAGATTGTGAGTCAGTGGAAAACAGGCAGCAGAGCAAGCAGGAACAGTCCAAGGTCCAGGCATGAGTTAAGGCAGCAGAGTAATCTAGAACAGTCTGAGGTCGAGGCATGAGTCAAGGCAGCAAGGATCAAGGCAACAAAGTCAGCAAGAAGCTTTCTCCAGGAAGATCAGTTGATCTCTGACAAAGCCTCCATCACTTCCCCAAGCATATATATAGCAATCAAGGCTTTGTTAGGTACTTCTTAACGAGCAGGTTTTTTCTCATAAAGTCTCAGAGATTTCCTTCAAGCTTCCTTTTGAGCTTGCTGCTGGGTGTATGGTGGTGGAGTTAAGTCTGTCTCTTCTTCTTCGTCCTTATCTGAATTGGCAGGACTCTCTCCTGGGACTGGTGTCAACCCACTAGAGCCAGGCTCTTCCTCTGCTTGAGCCTCCAAGTTGGCAGGGTTCCCTGCTGGCACAGATGTAAATAAACCTGTGCCAGGGTTCATAGGGCCATTCTCTGCCATGTCCTCCTCCTCCTCTGATTCCATACACTCATCAGTCTTGCGGGGTATAACAGGCATGCCCATTTGTACAACGAAAGTGTAAGGCTTTGCCTGCCTGTGATCTAAAAAAAAAAAATGGAGACAAATGAAAGCTGTGGTGAACTGGCATTACTGCACATCAATCTATACTTTATTGCCTCATATAGATGAGCCCCAGGGTTCCAATCCTTACCCAACCACAGGGTGACCTTGGGTCACACTCTCAGCCTTACAGCAAGACAACAGAGAACTTCCTCTGACTAAATCTTACCAAAAAAAGGCCTGTGAGAGGGTCACCCATATGTTAGAATCAATATGAAGGCACACAACAACAGCAAGAGCAAACTAACAGTGCAAGAAGCAGAACAGCTTTCCTTGCCATGTCAGCTTCATGTAAACTGCCTGATCAGCAATGATCATGTTGGTCATTTCTAGTTTGGCCAGACAGTAACCCAGAACAGATTTATTGAGAGGAATACCATTAGCCAGACCGCATCATAAATTCTGTGTCCAGAGATGTACTTACAGTCCAGTTATAGCACTTTGATACCACTTCAACAGACATGGCCCCATCCAATGGAACCACGGGATTTGTATTAATTATATTGAGATACTTAACATTCTTTCTTAGAGAGTGCTAGTGCTGTTGTTCAGCTGAGTACACTAGAGCTCTCTTACAGATAATTCTAAGTACCTCACCAAACTACAGATACCAGAATTCCATGGGACAGAGACATGGTAATTAAAACTGTATCAAACTGCTACTGGATATGTAAAGTCGAAGGCTTTCACAGCCAGCATCCATAGATTTTCCTTGGTTTTTTTCCGGGCTGTGAGGCCATGTTATGGAATAGTTTATTTCTGACATTTCACCTGCATCTGTGGCTGGCATCCTCAGAGAAATCCATTCTCTGAGGATGCCAGCCACAATGCAGGCGAAACATCGGAAAGAAACTATTCCAGAACACAGCCTCACAGCCCGGAAAAAAACCAAGGAAAATCTATGCTACTGGATAGTTCTGTGGTACGGATACATCACAGTTATATGCTTCACACATAAAGAAGATTGAGAAAAATATAGAGAAAATAGATCCAGGTGAAGCCACTGAGACTAAGAACACTAAGTATAGTCATGATTGCACTCTTCAGATACCTGAAGGGCTGTTATGCAGGAAACAGCAAATAGTTGTTCTCTGCTCCTCCAAAGGCCAAAACTAGATTGAATGGGTACAAGTTACAAGAAAGTAGATTAGAACATTAGAAGTAACATCTTGATGAGAAATTAATCTGAAATCTTTCAGATTAATTTCATTATACCTGTTTTGAATTACTCATACATCAGTTGCATTTTCTCGCCATGTAACACCCAGCATTAAGGAATTAAGCTTCCTACTCTTATGTGGTTAATAAAACTTTGCAAATATGAAAGCAACATAGATGAGCTGTAGCCTGCATATTTTTAAAAAATCTGTCTTCCATGTAAGACAATGGCAGTTACAAATGTTTTATATTAGCAGCATATTTGTCCCCCATGATACTCTTGCAAAAAAGTTAGTAACATGCGGGCTAGACAGTGCAACAATTAGGTGGATTTGTAATTGGTTGACTGACCAAACCCAAAGGGTAGTTACCAATGGCTCCTCTTCATCCTGGAGAGAAATGACCAGTGGGGTGCCACAGGGTTCTGTCCTGGGTCCAGTGCTATTGGAGCCCTGGTGGCGCAGTGGTTAAATGCCAGTACTGCAAGTCATCACATTGCAAGTTCGATTCCAGCGGGCTCCAAGGTTCACTCAGCCTTCCATCCTTTCGTAGGTCAGTAAAATGAGTACCCAGCTTGTGGGGGCAATTAGCTAACACACATTGGAAACTGCTTAATACAGCGTCAATGTGTAAATTGCTATTGCCTAAAACAATTTGTAAGCCTTGTCGCTGATAGCCTTGTGGCTGAAGAGCGGGGTATAAATAAATAAAAATAAATAATAATAAAAAAAGAGGCATTGAAAAAAAAAACAGTTACCTAGAGGGGTGGAAGGCTCTCCCTTGCTGGAGGTATTCAAGCAAAGTTGGACTGCCACCTACTGGGGATGGTGTAATTTGGGACTTCCTGCATCGGGCTTCTCTACACCAGTCACAAACCCTGACCAACCCCCCCCCCCGAATCTGGCCTGATAATGCCATATAATATGTGGCCTTTCCCCCAAATCTGATGCAATAGTGGCACATGCTGTATGGACCTATTTGCATCAGCTCAGGAAATTCCCCCTTAATGTGGGTTTTAAAAAACTCACAGTTTTTTTCTGGATTTTTCTGGAAATGCCAGAGAAAACCGCTGGGTGAAAAAAACATCTGCACTGGATTTGGGGGTGGAGTGGAGTGGGAAGGAGAGAGGAAAGATAAGCTCTGCCTTAGGTGCTGATATCCCCCACACACTCAGCATCACTTCTTCAATCCAAAGGCAGAACCCCAGTGGTTGTCTCTCTGAGGTCAGAACCCCTGGTGAGCCCCGCCATTGTGAGGCTATCTGCCCATTCTGGCTTCAGAGAAGGTGACTACCACTGGGGCTTGTCCGGTGCACAATCACCCCTCTGCATTCTGTAGACTCTCCTGTGGTAGGAGTCTACTACAGTCTGCATTCTGGGGAGAGCAAAGCACCAGAGGTAGTCGCCCCTCTGGAGGCTACCACAGGCATTTATGTTCTCCCTGGAGCTGAAAGGGTTGATTGTGTACTGGAAAATCAAAGCCCCGGAGGTAGCCACCCGATGTGGCTTCAGAGAAGCACAGAGAGGCACTTTTCCTGGGCGGCTACCACAGGGGATTTGATTTTCAGGTTCACAATTGCCCCTCCAAGCTGCAGGAAAAGCAAAGTGTTTTTAGCTGCCTGATCTGACTTCATAGAAGGTGACTACTGCTGGGGCTTTGCTTTTCCCAGAGATTGGAGGGGTTACTGTGCACCAGAAAAGGAAAGCCCCAGTGGTAATCACCTCTCTGGAGCCAGATTGGGCAGCTACCACTGGCACTTTCCTTTCCCCAGGGAATCGTGTGCCAGAAAAGCAAAGTGCCAATAGTAGTCCAATGGTAGTTAGTACAATAGTAGTCCAATGGTAGTTAGTACAAAATATGGCAGGAACATCTAGGAGGAACCACATCACTTTGTTTTTGAGGTCCCTCCACTGGCTGCCTATTGGTTTCCGGGCCCAGTACAAGGTGTTGGTTATCACCTTTAAAGCCCTAAATGGCTTGGGTCCAAGCTATCTCAGGGACCTCCTCTACAATCCTCCCCACGCACTTCAGTCCTCTGAGAGGAATTTGCTGCAACCTCAAAAGTCGAGGCTTTCGGCTACCTCCTAGAGGACTTTTTCTGTTGTCGCCCCCAGACTATGGAACGGCCTGCCAGATGAGATCCATCAATTGACATCTTTGGACAGATTCAAAAAGGCTGTTAAGATGGATCTCTTCTGGCAGGCCTTTCCAGAATAGATTATCCCGGCCTCGGGACCCCCCCCCCTCCTTCAGGAGAGTCCCCACAGCCTCCTTTGTTAACGGAACTGAATATCGCTGAGGATCTACTGCTATTGTTAAATGTATGTATGTGCTTTATTAAGTGTTTTAATTGTTGTTTTAATTTGTAATTTGATTTAATAGCTTTTTAAGGGGGGAGGGAGTATACTGTTTTACTTTGTATGGTGTTTTAATGTTAACTGCCCTGATTGGGTTACCAATGGGCAGTATATAAATAAATTTATAATTATAATTATAATTATAATTAGTCACCCAGACTGAAGTTAGAACGAGCGCCCACCCCAACATCAAGGAAGCTGCCCATTCTGGCTTCAAAGAAGGCAACTACCACTGGGGCTTTGATTTTTCTGGAGCTCAGAGTCAAACGTGAGTAACAGGAAACTAAGTAAGACCAATGCAGATTTGGGCTTTGGCAGGTGTGGCACTGAAATCCAGACCAGAATAGTCTGGATTTCATGCACTGCAGCTCCGGGTTAAAGTAGTCCAAATCCCATCTGGATTTTTACCTCCCCTGTTTCCATGTAGTCAAACCCATCAAGCTGGAACTAGATAGCTAATAGCACCACCTCCCAGCTCTGTGATTCTGTAACACTGATAATGTGCGTGGAATTATTTTAATAGGAAACCAAATGCCTTGGTGAATTCAATCAAGTTAGAAAGACATTAAAGAAAATTTGGGCTGGAATGTATCACTCTTTTTGAAAGAAACAAACAAGAAAAATATGGGATCTGATGCCATCTTTGATTTATAGAACTGTCATCTCCATTAATTCAGTTTTCTTGCATTTCTTTGCAAACAGCTGTTCTTGCTGTCATAACATGATGGCTTGAGTTAAGGGTACAGATATTGCAGAGAATATGTGAAGAATGTTGTTGCTATGTGGGCTATTATTTTCAGGCTTTTCTAAGACTGTGTAGGGTGAGCTGATGGAATCATATACCCTGAATACATGTCAGATGGGAGAACAAAATCAGCATCAGTAATTAGTGTGATATATTGACAGTTATTAAAATAAAATAAAATTATATAAAGTTTTTAGACTGAAGCAACTAGAGTTGGTTTCAGGATGGTAGATGAGAAACATGATGCAAAGTAATCAGGAGACAAAGTAAAAGTCATAGGCCAAATAGCAGCTCCCCATTGGCTCTAGAATCTGTTCCAGCAGTCTTATACACATCATTCTATTATTCCTCTTGCAGGAGATAAGAAAAGAATGTCAGAAATGTTTTATTCTGGCCAAATGCTGCTGACAGAACAGACTTTTTTTGGAGAGGGCAAACATTTTGCTCAACATAGGCAGATAGTACAGCTAAAGGTGAGAAGTTAATAAACTCCTAATTATTGATTGCTGTATGCCTACTTGTAGTAGGGATGCTCAACACAGGAAATCAACATTGTGGTAGGAGTCTACTACAGTCCACCAAAGCAATAAGAAGTGGTTTGTTTTTGTTAACTGCCCTTGAGTCGACTTTGACTCATGGTGATGCACATGGTAATGCCATGAATGTGACATTTCCAAGACTCCCTGTCCTCCACCGCCCTGCTCAGGTTTTGCAGGTTCAGTCCTGTGGCCTCTCTGATTAAGTCTATCGATCTGCTGTGCGGCCTTCCTTCCTTTCTTTTCCCCTCCGACTTTCCTAGCATTATTGACTTTTCCAGTGATCTGTGTCTTCTTCTCATGATGCAACTGAAAATGACAGCCTCAATTCAGTCATCTTGGCTTCCAGTGAGAGTTCTGGCTTGATCAGTTCTAAGACCCATCTGTTTGTCTTTTGGGCCATCCACGGTATCCTCAGCACTCTTCTCCAACACCACATTTTGAACGAGTTGATTTTCCTTCTATCAGCTTTCTTCACTGTCCAGCTCTCATATCCATACATGTTGATGGGAAAGACGATTGTTTGAATGATCTTGACTTTAGTGTTCAGTGCTATATCTTTACATTTTATGAGCTTGTCTAGTTCTTTCATAGATGCCCTACCCAGTCCTAGTCTTTTTCTTCTTAGCACCCCTAATGAGCCCCCACCTCCAGAAATCCCCAAAATTGGCTTATTAATAATTTGGCTTATTAATGTGGTCTTCCACTGGGAAGAGCAGTAAGGTTTCAGAAACTCTCTGTATGAATTCCAATAGGCATGTGTTGTAAGTCATGCATTACCCAAATTAAGAACTACTGACAAATTCCAAAGTATAAGGTCAAAAGGACATTGCCTCTACCACTCACCCAAGTGACAATGATTCCATTAAGCAGATGGAATATTCCTTTGTTGGAAGGTTTTGAGCTTCCCTTTCCCAATCACCTAACCATCAAAAAGGGCAGCTCAAGTTTCGTGAATCCATTCATCAGACATTTAAGGCAGTTTGCAACACATGAGCATCTTTGGACAACTATTGTCAAGACCAGGAGTTTTCCTGAAACTCATTGTGCAATCTTTGGAGACTATTGTTTCAACCCATGAAACTTCCTCACCTCAGGGCATATTTTTGGTATAAATATTGGCCAAAAATCATGCCTCAGCACACACAGAACCTTTGCTTGGGGACACTATGTCTTTCTCTGTGTTAGCCACTCCAGATTCATCCATCCATGCTGCTGGTTTGCGCAACAACTTCAGACTACAAGACAGGTGTTGTATCACCCCAGAAATCTCCCTGTCTATCCCTCTGGCAACCTCTCTTCTTCCTTTCCTAGTGGTCTTGTGTGAATGCTGTATTGTATGAATGTGTGCATGCTTGGTGTTATTATTTTATATCTTTAATAAATATCATTGTTAATTTTTCATTTTGCGTTCGTGTGTGTCAGTACAGTGTTAGTAGTGATATAGTTGGCATAAAGATTCCCTTCTCTGTTGCTCCCTTTAACATTGCTAAGGTTGAGTTGCTGCTAATTTCCCCAACATATTAGAAATTCAATATTTTCTTGGAATTTCCAAGATCTCTTTGGGTAACATTCTGCTTTCATGGCTGCATTCTCTGCTCTGATCTATGATTAATCCAAGAAATGGGAAGTCTGTCATTATTTCAATTTCATCATTGTCTATTTTGAGTTTATAGAAATCCTCCATGGTCATTATTTTTTGTTTTCTTAATAATCAGTGCTAAGCCTGCTTTTGTACTTTCTTCTTTGACTTTCTTTAGTAGTTGCTCCAAGTCTGTGCTGTTTTTAGCTAGTATTGTGGTGTCATCTGCATATAGATGATACTTTTCAGGAACAAATCTCAGATATCTCAAAGATGCAAGAACTGGTAGTTACAGGAGACTTCAATTACCCTGATATCTGCTGGGAGACTAACTCTGCTAAGCATAGGCTGTCCAACAAATTCCTGATGTGCCTTGCCGATAGTTTCCTATTTCAAATGACAGAGGAAGGAACAAGAGGATCAGCAGTCCAGGACTTGATCTTTACTGATAGGGAGGAGTCAGTCACTGGAAACAAAACAGTCAATACTTTAAGGGGAAATGATAATATAATAGTAGAATTCACAATTGTGGGACAGGGCAAAGAAGAGTATAGTCAAACATGGACCTTGGATTTCAGGAAAGCTTATTTTAACAAGCTTGGAGGAATACTGGATGGAATCCTATGGCAAGGGCAAGAGTTCTGGAAGATGGAATTGCAAAAAACACAATCCCAAACAATTCAATGGAAGAAGAAAACAGGAAGCATCTGAAAACCAATGTAGTTGCACAACTAACTCAATGAGAAAGTTGGGTGAGGGGCTGCAGAAAGAATGGAAGGAAGGACAACTTATCAAGGAAGAATATAAACATGTAGCCCAAGAAAAGATGAAGCTCAGAATGCAAACAGGGAGCAATAAAAATGGATTTCTCAGATGCATTCCAGTCAAGAGGAAACTGTATAGCCGCTGCTGGATGGTAAAATGGTAAAATGCTAACAGATCACAACAAAAATGACCACTCAATACCTATTTTGCTAAAGTCCCCTCCCCCCCCCCAAAAAACCAACCTTCCATGCATGAGCAGAGATCTTGGCAAGGAACTGGACTGGAAATTAAAAGAAACGAGGATATAGTCAGGAATCACCTAATTAACCTAAATGAGTTCAAAGTTTGGGTCCAGATGAACTGCATCCAACTTGCATCATTTTTTTAGAAATCTTGGTGAACAGACAAGGTGCCACAGAACTGGAGAAGGGCAAACATTATCCTCTCTTCAAAAAGGGTAAAGAAGATCTAGGAACTACAGACCAGTCTGAGATAAATACCTGGAAAAATATTAGAACAGATTATATGGGAATCTGTTTGCAAGTATCTAGATGACAATGCAGTGATTAGTAGGAGCTAGTACGGATTTGTCAAGAACAAATCCTACCAAACTAATCTCATATCTGATTTTGAGTACGTCACGAGGGGTTGGGCATGTTTGGCCTGGTGCAGAGAAGACTGAGGGGTGACATGACTACACTAGTTAAATATTTCAAGGGTTGCCACAGAAAGGAGGCTGCAAGTTTGTTCTGTTCTGCTTCAGGGGCTAGGACCAGGTCTAATAGTTTTAAGCTACAGGAGGGTAGATTTTGATTGAACATTAGGAGGAATTTCTTGACAGTAAGGACTTTTTCAAATGGGGAATCCCCCGAGCAGTTTGGGAGAAGAACAGGGCTGTTGCACTTACAGTGCCCTGTGTCAGACACTGCCATCCTCCTCCGTCCTCCTCCCGACCTTCCCCCATGCTTCTTCCATTCAGCGGGCACCACTTTTTATTGATAGAAAACCTCTTAAACAATCAGTGCTCTAGCTGTATTAGTTATGCCCCTACAAATTAATTCAAGGGAAATTCTTTTCTTGCTTTTTTTTTCTACTTCCAGTGTCATCCCTACTATTTATGGTATCATTGAGGAGATTTTTTAAAATCACCTGTGTTGTGCTGTCTTGAGGTTTGAATGGGAGAGAGGATAGAACTTTGGGCATAGAAATGACACTGCCTAAGAGGAAAGTAGCCAGCATTTTCATAGTGCTGAGAAAGAATTCAGTGCTCAGGACTATCTGTTTCATTTCAGCAGTGTATGTAGGATGGTGTGAAGGCACACAACAGCAATAGTTAAATCAAAGGTGTATCGAGTTCAGCATTCTGTTCACACAACAACCAAGCAATTGCTCTTAGAAGCCTATAACCAGAACATGGGAACAATTGCATCTTCCTGCTCACCACTCCCTAGTAACTGGTATTCAGAAGCATGTTGCCTTCAGTACTGGAAGAAATATAATTCCATCTTGAGTATTAGACTTCGATAGCTTCAGTCTCCATGAATTCATTCATCTAAACCCTTTTAAGCCCAACCTGCCAGGCTTCACTACATCTTTTCTCAGCAAATTCTATAGTTTTTATCATATGCTCTTTGAATAAGTACTTTCTCTTATCTATCCTGAATCTCCTAGCATTCAACTTCAGTGGCTCATCTTAGATTCTATTAAATAAAAGAAGGAGAAAACATCACCTTATCCGCTTTCGAAATCATGAATAAAAAAGTATATATTAATATCTTACCCCCACCCCTTATTTGCCTTTTTCTCCTAAGCTAAAGAGGTTTCCAAATCTTGTAACTTTCCTTGAACTGGTTCCCACTCCCCTAGTTTGGAAAGATCCTTCTGGAATGCTTTACTGTCACTTTTCATATTATCTATCCTAAATGATGTCTTATGTCAGTTGACTGAAGAAAAGATCTGGTATGTTCTCAAGTCATAGGACCTTCTCTGTAGCAGCACCTTGACTGTGGAACTCCCTACCCAAGGAAGTTAGGCTGGCTCCATCTCTTTTGAGCTTCTGATGGGAAGCCAAACAGTGCTCTTCTGCCTGGTCTTTAATGTTGGAAATGGTACAGTTTTAACTGTTTTAAAAATGTATTTTGGGATTGTTTTTAGACTATTTTAATAGTTTTTAAAGAGTATTTTAAAGTGCTTTTTAAAAAAAGGTTTTATCTTTGTCCTACTGTTAATTGCTTTTATTTGTTCATCACCTCAGGAGGTGATATAGAACTATCATAGATAGATAGATAGATAGATAGATAGATAGATAGATAGATAGATACATTGATTTCTAGACTCATAACCTCAGGTTCTCCTCTTTATGGAAATATATACACTTAGGAACAACTAAACAGCATTCTTAATACATATTTTGAAATCTCAACAATGTACCAGTAGGGAATGATACATTGTATGCAGTTCTAATGAAAATTACATTCCTGCACACCTCTAGCACATACCTCTGAGCTTTGACAGGACAATTGGTGACATAGCTATTTTTCTTAGGCACACAGCCAAATGTGGTGTCATCGAGGAAGGGCAAAGGGGACTGCAATCCCAGGAGTATCCCCCCCCTCCCCAGAGCAAGAGTGGGCATGTCATCACCTGTGTGCCAATGTAATTGTCACACCTCCGTGTTCTGGCTTTTATTATTGCTTGTGAAATTAGTGAATGAGGAAAATAATCAAGCACAGGGTGAATACTTCCTTCCTTTTCTTTGATGACACACCTACTTCATACTAGCAGTTTGAATGGTAACCCCTCTTTGCATGGTTTTTGATCCACACTGATGGATAGAACTCATACAAAAAGAAATACATTTCTTTGGCTGTTGTTTGGAAGGAATGAGACTTCCTTAGAACTATGGAAGGATTCAACAAGATTATGGTCTCCTGCATTCATTTGTGCTTCTTTTGGATTACTTTGTGTGTAGATTTTACATGTGCAGCATGGTTACTTTTATGACTATGTGCCTATAAGTAGCAATATCAGCAGGTTGCTCTTCTTTGAAGATTACTGGTGTGATTCAGATTGTTTTGTGCTGTCCCTGTCCTTGCTTTCCTGGGAATGCTATGGATGCAATTTATCTGGATTTCAGCAAAACATCTGCTAAGATTTCCCCCATTATATTTTGATTAGCAAACTGACTATGTAATAGATGGAAACACCATCAGATGGATCCATAATCGGTTGGAAAACCATGCTCAAAGAGTTGTCATCAGTGGTTGTGTTTCAGATTGGATGGAGGCCTCAAGTGGAGCGCCTCAGTGTTCTGTTCCAGGTATTACACTCTTCAATTTTTTTTAAATAAATTATTTAGATGATGAGATGGACAAATTTGCAGATGATACTAACACACTGGAAGATAGGAACAGAATTCAAAAGGATCTTGATAAATGAGAAAACTGGGCTGAAATTAATAAAATGAAATTCAACAGAGACAAATGCAAAATTCTATATTTAGGCCACAAAAGCCAAATGCATACGTATAGGAGGGGGGATAATTGGCTCAGCAGTACTACATGTGAAAAGGATATTGTGATTATTGTTGATGATAAGTTGAATAAAAGCCAGCAGTGTAATGCTGCAGCAAAGAAGGCAAATGCTATCTTAGCCTGCATTAATAGAAGAAGAGCTTCCACAAAGGGGGAAGTAATAGTCTCACTATATTCTGTGCTGGTTAAGCCTCATCTGGAGTTCTGGGCATCTCTCTCTCTCTTTTTAAAAGGGATATAGACAAGTTGGAGCAAGTTCAGATATAATCACAGGGATGGCAAGGGGTACAGAGAACAAAACATATGAAAAGAGGTTGAAGAAGAAGAGAAGGCTCAGGGATGACATCATAACACCCTTTAAATATCTGAAGCGTTGCTACAAAGAGGCAAGTGAAGGCCTGTTCTCTTCTGCTCCAGAGCTTTGGAACAGGTCTAATCGTTTTAAGTTACAAGAGGGTAGATTTTGATGGAACATCAGAAGGAACTTCTTGACAGTGAGAGCAGTTTGACAATGGAACCAATTACCTAGAAAGGTGGTGGAGTCTCTTTCTCAGGATGTCTTCAAAGAGAGGCTAGACAGCTCCCTGGTGGGGATACTGTAAGTGGAGATCCTGCCTTGAGCAGGAGGTCGGACCTGATGCCCCATAGGGCCCCTTCCAGCTCTATGAGTCTATGATCCTCATTTTCTATTAATCCTTATTTACTGTTTACCCTTAAAGTATTTTTTAAATTATTTGTGGTTTTTATGGCCCTCTAATGAATAAGGCTTCTTTTTTATGTAATCAGAATATCTTTATACAGCATTGGCTTTCTGTCTCCCTTTGGGACAAATCTCTGTGTGTATTAAAGAAGCTCAGAATGTGGAGAAGAAGTGAAAATGATGAATACAGCTGATGCAAAGATAATACATTACAGATAATGAATTACTAGTCATTTAATAATAAAACAGCAATGGAGGCATACCTAAGTCTACTCAACACTTTCATTATTATGAAGTATCCAGTGTGATCATCCTGTGATCATTCCACGCCCATGCAATATGGATCACCTTGTTTTTGCTTCGTTTTCTTCTGATAATATTTTATTAGGAAGGCTTGACTATCACCTATATTCACAAAGATTACTACACTTCAGACATGGCCATGGGATCAAAATTAGTGAAGCTTCTTAATAAAACATATTAACATACTACTCCTCGCAGTAAGGGCTTCCTATAAGTCAAGTTAGATTTCTACCTGATCTTTCTCCAAAACTGTACTTGGGGAGACTAACAACAAAATGAATGAAACAAGTACAGGGTTAAAAACATCAAGCAGATAAACTAAGCCATCATAAAAAAGCAAAAGCAATTAGATAAATAAGAAAATATTGTACTTGTAAGGGCCAGAATTCTGCTGGTGACATATACATATTTTCTGCATATGTGTGCCTTTTGCGATTGTTGTGCAAGGAGTAACTCCTTGCACCACGCCTCTCCTCTTCCCTGCAAACCTTCTTGCCAAGGCAGAAATATATTCCCTTGGCCATTTTGTGGCCAGGGAAGCAGGTTATCCACTGAGTGGCTAGGGTAGGGTGTGGGGTGCCTGGGAATGATCTCTTCGCAGCTGCGGGGGGAGAAAAGTAGTCATTCCCTTGCTGAATCTCCAGCATAGCTGTACTTCCCCAGGAGGGGCAGGGCTGGTTTTTTCACAGCTGTAGCCAGATTTTTTCGGGGTACTGTCTACCCTCCCCCAGCTACTAAATAGCCAAGGGAGCTCATTCCTGCCCTTTGCTGCATCCTTGAACACTCAGAAACATGGTGGTCAGGTGGAACAGTGCAGTCATAGCATTATAGTCTTCTCTTTGCAATGTAGGATCTTGGCCAGTATGTATTTTATCAGAGAGAAAGGAGGAACAGAGAAAGGTGCCTTATATAGAGTCAGACATGCCCCTTTCAATATTGTCTCTAATGGCTGGCATAAGCTCTTCAAGGTTCTGAATGTGGTATTCCCCCCCCCCCCCCGTTCAATCTGGAGATGTCAGAAAGTAAACCTGGGAGTTTCAGTATGCAAAGTATATTTTTATAGCCATTAGAGTGTGGATTTTTTTATATCTCATAAACTAAAAATGTCTTTTTCAAAATGCCACTGTGGGAAAATCTTTTTATCATGTCTTGAATTTTTAAAAATGTAGTTTCATTAGGGACCAACCTTGTGTTAGACCATTAACATTTTCTTGTTGAATCAAACTAATGTTCATGTTATCTTGCCCTCTGCCCTCTGAAGTAACCAAACAAATACCCTTAGGATGAGCTGACAGGCTGGATGTCAAGACAGCTGGATTTCTTCATTTGTAGTCACTTATATTCTTGAGTTATTAGCTGTTCTGTAAGATCTGACTTCCCAAATTAGGCCAAAATCCATCTTGTTTGGAAACTGGGTGTCTTCTTATTCCATCACTAATCACTTAGATGCCTCTGGTTCTGGAATCCCTTTTATCCCCTTATAGCCAGCATCTGGCACTCTAGAGGTGATTCTGCACTGACTAGAAACTCATGAATGATGCAAGTGCTTGTTGTGAGCACTTAACTGTGAGAGTCCAGCCAGCTCAATATTGTGGGAGAACTAGCTCCTTGGAATTTGATTGCTACTTCCAACTAGAGCAGACCTACTAAATCACTGCTCAATAGACTTATACAAATCCCAATGAGACAATGATTCTATTTTACTGAGGCTAGCATCTGGGTTTAGGCCATTGCCCCAATTTACCTATCATAACAATAACTTGACAGGCCTTTCTTCCATAACTTTGTGCAACCCTTCTGAACAATCCTCTGAGATTTTGCCTGTACACATAGCAGAATAAATAAATAGTGTGTGGATAGTGTCACTTTAGCTTGCAGGTGGGAAAATGTCATTTTAAAAATTTCTCTTCAGATAAAACAAAACAAAACACCAAGCCCAACTCCTTGCAGGTGAGTAACAACAATGAAACATATTTTTTCACCCCCCCTCTCCTTCTTAGATATATTTTCAATATATGATTCCTACCACTTGTCCATACATCGAAATTTCCTGCCACCTGTCCATACATCGAAATTTCAGGCTTCTTCTGCATGCATCCACCAGGGTGAGACATAAAGAACTCCAAGCCAGGAGTTATCACCACATCTAATAAGTTGCAAGCAGTGTTGTCTGATTGACTATAGGACAAGGCTACTGTAGCTTTAATGTTTAGCAGATCCTGGACTATAAAGACATACCAGGAAGTTCATCAGGTGGAAGTATGGTATCCCTTTTCACTGATCATCTTTTATCAGACCAGTTTTTACCTGATACACCTCCCCACAACTGAGAAAAGTAGAGGTGGAGGTTGGGGTAGAAAAGCATCCAGCTCCACTTCTCACACAATAGGAGACTGAAGGTGCTGCATGTCCAGCAACATGAATGGAGAGGAATGTTTCTCTCCCAACTCATCTCCCACTTCCCGCCAGCCAGTAAATACCCATGTTATGGGGCTATATTAGCTAAAAGGTGGGGTTTGGGGTGTGTGGGAGGAAGACGTGTCATAGTTCCTGACAGAATTTTATACTATGCTACTTACAGTATAGCTACTTCAGCATCCCTTGCTCTAGTACAAGGAGGGAGCCATCATCTAAAGTACTGCTGTCCAACCCGTGGCCTAATCCAGAATCTGCTAACTGTCATAGCTACACAAGCCCTGTCCCATATTCAACCTGGTTATCTGGCAAAGTAACTGAACACGCTGTGACCCCAAACAAACAGGTTCTTCCCAAAGCAAAGGACAAGATGATGTCCTTCCACACATAAAAGCTAAGTTGATTGGCAACTGACACTTTCTTCAACATTGGGAATGGGATAGGGACCTTAGTCACATCTGAGGGCAGTAGGCCACTTCAGGAGATGGAGGACAAAACCATGTGACACCCAAAGCTCCATCTTCCAAAAGAAAGGAAAAGCCAGGTGACTCAAGGGCAAAAGTTCCTACTGATATCAACCCCACCTGTTACTTGAAGTAGTTCCCTTACTCTCTATGGGATTGGGCCACCCCAATGAAGTTGGAAAGAAAAGCAGCTCTACTATCAAAACTGTGTGGAGTGGAAAGAATGTTTAATATGAGCTGGGCAGGCTTATTGCTATAATTGTAAAATTTGGTACATTGAATTGAGAACGCCAACAATACTTTGGTTTAGACACAAAAGACTGGGAGAGGGGCAAGGGGAGTTAACCCAGGCATTTTATGTACACTATTAAAAAGTGCAATCTGAATGTAAATGACTTGTATCATATACTGCAAAATCACTGGCTTTCTTATTACCCCAATATGAAAATGGACAGAAATAAATAAAAATACAACAATAAAAAAGGTGTCTGAGAGCTGATATAATGGCTCCAGAGATGTCATTAATTTTGATCATGTCTATAAATTTAGATTGCATATAGTAGATAGGCTCTTTATGGGATGGCATTTAATTACCTGATAGGCTTTAATGGCTTCTTTGCATCAATAACAGAGTCGATAATCTTCATTTTTCAAGCCCCTTAAATATGCATCGACATAATAGACAGTATCAGTCCCAAATCTTCTTTGGTCTATTGGGCCATATACTAAAAGGCATTTTAAGGTCATTAAATATATTTTTGATGTGATAGAATGTAATTATTTTGTAAGTTTACTGGTGCATAGCCACTGTTTAAAAATCTTCAAAAGATGGTGATTTATAGTTTTGAATAGAAATGTAGGTGCCTTCTTTAGTGTAGCCTTGTGACCAGGGACTCCATTTAGGCAAGGTTAGTTTGCAATCATATTCAATGACTCCTTAGGAGTAACTATATTCCTGGACAACGCACAGTGTCCCCCACCTTTCTGAAAATCTCCTTACTTTTAATACCTATGTGGATTGAAAAATACCATGGTCTCTTCCATGCTCAGAAAGATTTTGAGATTTTTAAAATGCAAACTACTGAATTTGGCTAATGTTCATTTCAATTCATCTTTGAAGAATTTACTGAAATTTAAAATTTCACATTCAGGATGGAAAGAACATAAAAAGGAATTGAAACTGAGCTATATTCTCACCCCTCAAACATAGTCCTAGTATTTCATCATTCTGCAGCATTAAGTAGATCCCCACAATGAACACTAGCCAGGTGGCCAGAAGTTTGATCCTCACAGCTTGTATTTTTATTATCTCTCTCTCATCCTTCTAATTCCTGTAACTCCTATAGAGGCAGGCATGATGAGAATATGAGAGAAGAGGAAATATTAAGCCATTTTCCTCACTGTTTTTTCACTGAGACAATATGGAAGAATCTTGGTGATGGCAGAGAACATATATTGATCAGACCAATGGCCTATTCAGTACAACTATTCTATACTTATGAGCCACAAGTGTCCAGACAGAGAAATTATCATAAGAGAGGCAGCTACAGGGAAACCGCCTTGAGTCTCATTGGTGGGAGAAAGGTGGGATAGAAATGAATAAAATAATAAAAAAATATAATAAGTCAGACCAGTCCAGGTCCTGTGCAGGTAATTCAAGAAGATGAAGGGAGGCACAAGGGCAAGGTCTCAACAAGTCTAGATGTTGTTACACAAAGTCAGTAGTCCAGATAACCAAAGCCAAAAAAGGGTGAGATAAGAAGTCATTCAATGTAGCCATCCCCAGAGATCAAGAATTCCAAGAAACACACAGACACCAAGAGCACTGCCAGTCAAAGAGATTGAACATTTGTGAGTAACAAGGACTCTTAGCAGTTGCTGGTAGATTTATAAGTGGCTGCCCTTGGATGCCAACTCTTGATGAGTCAGCATCTTTGATTTAACAGATGCTGATTTCTGCAAAGCTTCCCCTTCTCTCTTCACTGGACTTCAAAGAATGAGGGTGTCTCTTCAGTGTCTATGAAGTCTTACTGAGGAGACAGTCCCTCAGCTACTTCAGCCATCAGCTGCTCTAGTACAAAGAGGGAGCCATCATCTAGAGTACTGCTGTCCAATCTGTGGCCTTCCAAATGTTTTGGACTACAGCTCCCAGAATTCCTGACCCTTGGACCAGCTGGCTCAGGCTTCTGGGAGTTGGTGTCCACAGCACCTGGAGGGCCACAGGTTGGACACCACTGATCTAGAGCCAGAAACTCACAATCCAGCTCCTCTGCATCAGTCTCCTCAGATTTGAGAAGCTGAGCTATGATGCCCACATTCTGATCCCACATTGACTAATCAGTTGCCCATGGAAAGCTCACCAGCAGGCATGAGAGGGCAATGGCACCCTCTATATTCTGCTCTCCAGCAATTGATAAAGAGTGTTATGCTCCTTCTGGTACCAGAGGTGGCATACAACTTACTATCCTGACTGGTAGCACTGTTCTCATCCTCCATTAATTTATCCAATCCCCTTATAAAGCCATTTTAATTGACATCCACAGCTGCATCTTGCAGCACTGAGTTCCACAGTTTAACTACATGGCGCATGAAAAAGTTCCTCATTTTGTCATTTCTGAATCCCCCACCTTTCAGCTTCAGTGGGCAAGCACAGGTTCTAGTATTGTGAGAGAGGATGAAAAGCGTTTCCCTATCTACTCAATCCATATGATGCATAATTTAAAATCCCTCTATCACATTTTCCCTGTTTCATAATAATTTCTTATTCATTCCCTTGTGGCAGAGCAAAGGTAAGCCCCGTGACTAGAGGACATGATCATTTTGGCACAAAATAATTTCTGCTTTCATTCCCACCTGCCTCATCCTCACACAATGATCCTTTTCTAGTGGACAGATTTAATCCATAGCCGCTACATTTCCAATTCTTGTACTGTATTTGGGGCTTCTTTCTCATCTCAAAGCTGTTAGCAAAGCCCAGAATGGATTCATCATAAAAGTAGTTTGTTGCAGTAAGCGAGGAAAGGATTTCCAAAGAATTGTGTTACCAGCTGATAAAGGATTTGGAAGACTGAAAGTCTCAAACTATTTATGTAGTACACAGGAGGGAACGAGATGGGCTTACATACCAGGTATATGTTCTATATAGAATTTATTGACGATAAAGAACAGGGGAAAAAATGAAGACGTATAGTGATTATGGACACCTCAACCTTTAATTCTGCAACATAATACAAAGAAATGCTTAAAAGAATGATTACAAATTCCTGCTGAATAAAATGTTGGCTTCTTTGATATGGAATTACTGCAGTGTACAGTGACACTTAACAAATGTCGGTAAAATGCATAAATATTTACTTTGGGGGATGCAAATAACAATAACAATAATAATACTATTAGCAAGCAGGGATCACCAGCATTGAAGCCATGATATTGAGAACACAGCTGTGCTGGGCAGGGCACGTTTCTAGGATGGAGGACCATCGCCTCCCAAAAATAGTACTCTATAGTGAATTCGCCACTCAGGCTTGGCCAAACATCTCAGGCTTGGCCAAATTGATCACCAACAATGGTCCACCCTGGCCTCGCATCAGGAGGCTTGGAGACACACTATCCACAATGCTGCAGCCTTATTTGAGAACTCACGCCGAACAAGTCTTGAAGAAAAACGACAATGCAGAAAGAATCACAACCCAGAAACATCACCCAAGGAGACCTTCTGCTGTGCTTTCTGCAACTGGACTTGTTTATCTTGGATTGGCCTTTTTAGTCATCAGCGCGCTTGCATAAGGTGTGGGATGAGTCCTTCCTGAATCTTCATTTACGAAGAAAAGCCAGAGAGAGAGATTCAGACCTTTAGATAGTTCCATAATGAATTTGGTGTAAGTAGCACCCCCATATCCGCTGATTCGCCAACCACAGATTCAGCTATCCACAGTTGGTGATGGGGGGAGGGTGGGGTGGGGGCTCCTGTCACCATGGTGGTGATCGCAGAGACAAAGGAACAGGGGAGGATCAAATTGGCCTCATCCCCTTCCCTCTTTGCCCCTGCAATTGCAACTGCAGTGGGGCCATGGCGGGGGCACGGGGGGAAGGGGTGGAGGAGTGAACTGGCCTCGTACCCTTCCCCCTTTGCCCCTGCGATCACCACTGTGGCAGGGCCATGCTGGGGGCAAAGGGGGAAGGGGCAGAAGAGTGAACTGGCCCTGTCCCCTTTCCTCTTTGCCCATGCAATTTCTGATTGGCACCATGGTGGGGCCATGGCAGGGGTGAAGGGGGAAGAGGGAGGTGGAGCGAACTCAGTCCCTTTCCTCCAGGATGCCCCCTGCAGGATGGCATTCGCTATTTCCCGTGGAATTTGCCATCCATGGGCACCCCTGGAACCAGTCTCCCATGGATGCAGGAGTGCTACTGTACATCATTTTAATAATCCCTGAGCTGTTTTAAAGTAAGCTATATTTATTTAAATATAGGCCAGTCCCTACAACCCCATTTTCAGAGGACCATTCATTCTCTGCAAAACAAAGAACTGACCATACCTTTGAACTGTGATCAATGAACTGACTTTACAGCAGGGATGGGCAAAGTTCATCCCATCGGCTGCATGCAACCCCTAGATCTGTTTTTGTGCCCCTCCTAGGGTTAAAAAACTGAACTCTTGGGAGGTGGGAAATGCCCATAAATATAATAATAATAATAATTTTTACCCCGCCCCTCTGTTAAAAACAATTGGGGCAGCTTACAACAATTAAATACAATAATGCTGGCTAAAATCCCTAAGCACCACCCACCCCCACCCTCCCCCATAAAAAGATATTAAACTCGTATAAAATTGAAAACTGCCTAAACTAAAATCACATATAAAAACAAATAGAAAAATTAACAGCCAGCAAGACTAAAAGAGGCCAGGAGAGGCGGCTCCTGCGGCCGGGATCTAATCAGGAAAGGCCTGCCGAAAGAGATCCATCTTTAGTACTTTTTTAAAGCTACTCACGCTCGTCATCTGATGGATCTCATTCAGCAGACCATTCCATAATTTGGGGGCGATTACCGAAAAGGCCCTCTGGAAATGCCTCTAGGGTTTGTGACTGGTATTTCTGCCATGATTGTGTACCCCCTGAGGCATTTTAGGTCCTTTTTCTAAAACAGGAAGGGGACATGAAGTAGCTTCTAGCCACTTCCTGTTGCCCCCTCACAAAGGTCTTGTCTTGGTCTAAAAATGTCCTAGGGAGACACAAACATGGGGAAAAATACTCTACAGCTTTGGAGGGCATTTTGCTGCAAAATATCAATTTGATAGCAATGAACAACAACAATAAGTGGTGTGACGGAATGTGCCCACCCAAAGTCTCCTGGGAAACTAATGAGGCCCCTCAGCCTCCCATAGTTGCCCACCCCTGTTTTTCATCATCATCATCATCATCATCATCATCATCATATTTATTTATACCCTGCCCCTTCGGGGCGACTTACAAAAATTAAAATACAATACAGATAAAAATCCCTAAACACCCCCCACCAACACCCTCCCCCATAAACAGGGGATTGGACTGGATGGCCCTCGTAGTTTCTTCCAACTCTACAATTCTATGATTCTACCCTACCAAAATCCTTATAAATATTTGGTAAAATGTGTATACACACACACATACTTTAAATTAAATTGCATGCAAACTTTTGCGTCAGGATGGTATAAATTCCTGTTAATGAGAAAAAAAATAAGAATAATGAATTTCCATGTATCTTACAACCTCACCGGTTGATGCAGAAGTGGGAGAGACTTGTGAATTAAGGCATACAAAAAATGGACATGGACCAGTAAGAACCAATTCATCCATTTTTTCCAACCATTTAGCTATCTTTTCTTCTAAAGTCACATATACATATTCTACCATGAGATCATTGGAGAAATTGGTCTACCTCCAGTTTCCATGAAAAGGTTTTCATTCATTCATTCATTCATTCATTCATCTCTTCACTATTTTCATGCCTCATAGAATTCTCAGTAAATGTGTGACAGCAATTCAGCCCAGCTCTAGTTTCATTATCCTTATATCTTAGACAAAAGGCTGTTCTCAAATGACTGGCCTATATCTGAAAAAAAAAAAAAATTAACTGGACCCGAGATCTGGCGTCAGAGGCCACAATGTTTAACTTTATGATGATACAGCTATGTCACTGATATGATAACAACCATCCTAGTGAATTGCAATGATGCACAACAGGGCACTGTGCAAGAAATTCATTTGCATAATGGGGGCTCCCATTGCTCAGCAGAGCACCTTGCACATCCAGACATGTTGTACATCATGACGATTTATGCTTGTGCAATGGTCCAAATGACATAGCTACATCACCAGTCCCCCCTGAGAATATAAATGTTGCACAACAACACAGTTCAACTTTTTGTGATCATAAGTCAGTTTATGATGATGTAATAATCCAACAGGTTAGCATCCTATTTACTTATTTACCCTACGCAGTTTCTATGCTGCCTTTCTCCCAAAGTGGGACCCAAGGAAGTTTACAGAACAATTAAAATCACAATTAAAAGTAATTAAAACCAATTAAAATTATACAAAGTAAAGAAAGAAGATAAAGACAACATAAAAAACCCCACACCCCAATAGAAGCTGCAATTATTTATCAAAGGCCTGCTCAAACAAGAATGTTTTCGCCTGCCAGCGAAATGAAAACAGGGATGGGGCCCAACATCACCTCCCATGGGAGGGAGTTCTGGAGGGTTGGAGCAGCCACAGAGAAGGCTGTCTCTTGTGTCCTCACCAAGCGAGCCTGTGATGGTGGAGGGACTGAGAGAAAGCCTTTCCCTGAAAATCTTAAAACCCTTGCAGGTTTGTAGTGGGAGATATGATATTTCAGATAGTTTGGACCTAAGCACTGTATTGTATATTGTGATGTATATTGTGATGTTGTACCCTGCCCCAATCCTGAGGGGAGAGGCAGGTAATAAATAACTAAGTATTATTATTAAGTATAAGCTGTGTAGGGCTTTATAGGTCAAGACCAGCACTTTGAATTGTGCCCAGAAACATGGAGCTCTTTTAACACAGGAGCTATTTTAACACTCCCTATAACTCCCTATAACTCCTATGTTTTCAACTGTACTGTAATCATTTTAATTTGTAGGACACCATGAATCTGATTCTGGGGGAAGGATCATCACCTACTAAAGCAAGTCATCATCATTGTTGTCATCACGATATATGGATCCAATTCCATACACACTCTGGAATTAAAGTGTCATTAACCTAAAGACCGTTCATTCCCACCCAAATTTAAATAGACCACCTATTGTTTTACCCTGTTTCTTTAGAATCCCATCAATCCAATCCATCCCTATCCCAAAATCAGATTTTCAATTTCTGACACAATAGTCAGTAAGAAATAGATCCAGTTTCCAAAGAAGGTAAACAAAATCTAGAAGTAAACTATGCACAGTTGAGTATAAAGTGAGCACATGGAACTGAAGGGTTCACTTAAGATATCCATGCACAGTGAATGTGCATAGGGTGAAGTGGCATCTTGCCTGCTGTCCCACCCACCCAGCCTGCCATAGGAGCCTGAAAAATTCAAGATGTGGCGGGTTTAGTGGAACCTCAAGAACTGATATCTGCTAACTTTGATATGAATGGATCAGAGCTAATGGTAGAACTGCATCTCCTGGACTACCATGCATATCATAAGGCACCTAATCACAAATTTCATAGTGTTTTTTTAAAAAAAAACGGAAATAGTTTTCAATTCAAAATACAGTAGGACCCCCGTATCCACTGATTCATTATCCACTGATTCAGTTATCCACAGGACACAAAACAGCACACCAGCCATAGAGTCTTCTTAGAAAATGTGTCCTCTCTAGCCATTTTTTTAGGTCCAAGACAACAGGGTGGTATTTTATACTGGGAGTCCCTTTATTTTCAATGGTGTTTGCTTTTATCCATAGCTTTCAGTATCCACTGGCCCCCCAGAACCAATCCCCAATGGTCCCATTCTATATCCAAAAAAAATTTCCAAATGGATACTGTGAAATAAAATATATTTAGAAATGTGTATGTGGAGAGAAAATATATTCAGAAATACATATGTGAATATATCTTGAAATGCAGACACCCCCCCCCCAATACAACTCTTTAAACAAACATAATCTGTGTCTTGATACAGAAATGGTAATGGGTTGACAGAGATTCTTCTGGGGTGGGTGGTTCATAGGGTGATATTGGCCTACATCCTATAGGTTAGTTCCAACCAGAAGAGACCCGTGGTATCAAGGGTTGAACAATGAGTCAACCTGTAGATAAATCCTACTGATTGAATTGGAGCAGAAACAGGCTTCAGACCATAAGCATGTGAAGGGTAGTCCTACAGGTATGTGAAACAAAAATTCCAGGTCCTTAATGAGAAAGAATATCTCAGTCACATCAAACTGTCCTTTGCAATCACATATTTCACACACTCCCAGAGCAAAAAAGATTGTAATTTTTCATATTTTTAAATTGTGTCTTTCCCGCAAAAATACATTCTTGTACAAAATACAATGACCTAAATCCTATTGTTAGTCCCAGCTAGAGTAAATCTATCCAATCAATGGAATTTGCCTACAGGTTGACCCACCATTCAAGAGCTGATTTCAAGGGGGTTATTCTACTTGGGTGAGGTGCCAGCATAGTGCAGTGGTCTGAATCAGGACAATGGGAGACCAGGGTCCAAATCCCCACTCAGCCATGGCAACTTTGGGCAAGTCACAATCTCTCAGCATCAGAGGAAGGCAAGGGCAAAACTCATCTGAACAAATTCTGCCAAGAAAACCCCACAATAGTATCACCTTAAGGTCACCGTAAGTCAGAAATAACTTGAAGGCAACAACAACAACAATTCTACTTGGAACTAACCAACAGGATTCCAAACAATGTTTTGTGCACAGTCATATTGTATGCAAAAACAATGATAAAGAACCTGTATTGGGAGACATAGCTACAATGACAGAGCGCCATTGTCATAATTATGGACTTTATCAGATGCACTAAATACAGCATCATAATGACACCACACAAACACAAAAGGGCGAGTATATCAGACGACATCATCTTTTCGCATTTATGTCTTGTCAAAAAAGCCATTCTATTTCACTGATGGGCCAACCCATCAATAGATTGGCTGTGGTGCTTTTTTGCTGGCATTGCCAGCATTTGAAACCTCACACCATTTTTCCACATTATTACAGCATCAATGGCCAGTCTGGCCAGAACAATTCCAGGTGAGATTGCGACATCCAAGGAGGTGACACTATTTTTATGAACCTCCCTGGTTTATTTGTAATTGTTTTTTTCATTTCATTTTTTTATTATCATATAACAAAGTGTACAATAAAAAGCACAACAAACTGATAGAGAACAACCAATGTGTTCTTTGTAACTTTTTTGTTTGTTTTTGTGTTTTTATTTTTGATTTTCCCATGCCCCCATCATCTCACAAGGAAGTGCTTCCTTTTCATGAGATGGGAGGTAAGTGTGGTAAAGGGGGTTCTTTTGCTGGCATAAAATCGCCACAAATTATGCTGACTAAAGTACAAAAAAGAGGGTGGTCTGATAAAGTCCTATATCTCCCAATACTGTCCCCCCACCCTCAAAACCTACCATTTCAGTATTTCAGTTCCACCAACAGAAGAATTTCTGAGGTGCTGGAGAGTGAGGCAGCATGCAATGATGCCTCCAGGCCTCTCCTGGCAACAAGACGACAACAGGCAGATGCAATAGGACCCTGAAAAGTCCCTTGCTGCTGGGCAATTTTGGTTGTTAAAATGACCATAAATGTGAATTCCTAAATTTATGATGTTGTAAATCTGGCATACAACATAATTAAATAATAAACAGGATGCTAATCATTGTCGGGCTGCTAGACAAGAGACCATGCTTTTCTGAGGGGTCAGTCTGAGTCCCATTTTTCTCAGAATCTTCACCTGTACCTTGAAAATGTGAGGGTCAGGGATAATTACATGTAAGGAATGGTTAAATGTTGACTTCTAATTAACCATTATGTGGCATATCTTATTGGTGCTGAATACCTTATATTCACAAATATGGAGAACATACAGAGAATATCTGCTATCAGTATTCACAGAGCAGAACTTGGAGGAAACAAGCTCATTGCAGTTCTGTTCTGATTTGTCGTTCAACTGCCAAGAGAGCGCAAACTTCAATGACACTAGTAACACCATGACATAATCCAACATAATTTGGGATTCACAGCTTTCAGGAAATCAACAGTGCATGCTGAGTCTTCAAGGCAATGTGATCCTTATAGAATTTGCATCAGCAGAATTTCTGCATGTCTTTGCATGCCTCACAATTTAATATGTATTCATAATCAGAACACCCTTTAGGAGCTGGGAAATGCATTTATTTTCTTGCTCAAACATATTTTCTTTTTGCTCTTGACAGACTGTCCTATGCTGATGTTTTTTTCTTGGTTATGAATAAGTGTGACTAAGAGTATTAAAATATAAAAAAAGGCCTTTCTGCATAAGATAACATTCCATCTAGTTGAGATCTGAAAACGTGAAAGCTGCAAATTTAAACAACCCTAATTTTTTTGGGCTAATACCCTGGAATAGCTGTGGGGACTCAGGTGCTCCAGCAAGTACCACAATTTTGGCACCTGTGCTGCGTCTCTCCACCAACATGCTGGAAAGCTTGTTCTAAGAGGCAACCATTTTAAATTCTTACAATGACCTAGAACATAGATGGAGGAAGTGCAGCCTTCCTGATCTTCCTGGACTGCAATTCCCATCAACACCTAGACACCATAGCCAATGATGAGGGATGTAGGAGAAGGGATGTTATTGGATATTCTACCTGAGGAGGAAAAATATCCTGTGCTGATTCTAACCTGAAGACTCATGGGAGCTTGTTTACATAGTTCTTCATACACCACTGATTGTCTAATATAGAAACAACTCTCACTTTAATCTAAACAGTGTATTTTATTGGTATTAATTCCTACAGAGTAGTTGTCCATGCCAGGCTAGAAGTGGTACTCTATTGCTAGTCTTAGGAAATTATCAGATGCAGCTAATGTGGCGCCAGCATAATGCCAGCATAACACAAAAGGGCACCAATATCAGATGACGTCATCCTGTTGTGTTCTGCTGGCATTATGGTGTTGTTTCTTTCTATTGACAGCTGAAGCTGTCAATAGATCTCCCTGTTCTGTTTTAGTGCCGGCATTGCCAGTGTGCAAAACCTCAGGCCATTTAACTATTGTGACTGCAGCGAGAATGGCCGGTCCAGTGCAAACACTTCTGGGTGAGACTGGGACATCCGGGTAAGATTTGCTCTTTTTATGACCCTCTCCAGGTTACCAGGAAGTTTCAAAGTGTGTTTTTATGCTTTGTGTAACTTTTTTGTGTGTATTTTTGAATTTCCCACGCTCACATCTCCTCACAAGAACAGGTGGGATTTCAGTCCAGGAAGTGAACGGAGCTTCATTCACTTCCTCTTAGAATCATAGAATCATAGAACTACAGAGTTGGAAGAGACCACGAGGGCCATCCAGTCCAACCCCCTGCCATGCAGGAAATCATGATCAAAGCATCCCCGACAGATGGCCATCCAGCCTCTGTTTAAAGACCTCCAAGGAAGGAGACCCCACCACGCTCCAAGGGAGTGCGTTCCACTGCCGAACAGCTCTTACTGTCAAAAAGTTCCTCCTAATGTTGAGGTGGAATCTCTGTTCCTGGAGCTTGCATCCATTGCTCCATGTTCCAATCTCTGGAGCAGCAGAAAACAAGCTTGCTCCATCCTCAACGTGACACCCCTTCAGATACTGAAACAGGGCTATCATATCACCTCTTAACCGTCCTTTTTCCAGGCTAAACATCCCCAGCTCCCTAAGTCTCTCCTCATAAGGCACGGTTTCCAGACCTTTCACCATTTTAGTCGCCCTCCTCTGGACATGCTCCAATTTGTCAATATCCTTTTTGAATTGTGGTGCCCAGAACTGGACACAGTATTCTAGGTGAGGTCTGACCAAGGCAGAATAGAGCGGCACTATTACTTCCCTTGATCTAGACACTATACTTCTATTGATGCAGCCCAAAATCGCATTGGCCTTTTTAGCTGCTGCATCACACTGTTGACCCATGTTCAACTTGTGTTCCCTTTCGCACGTAGTCTCATTTAGCCAGGTCTCCCCCATCCTATATCGATGCATTTCATTTTTTCGCCCTAAGTGCAGTACCTTACATTTCTCCGTATTGAATTTCATTTTGTTAGCTTTGGCCCAGCTCTCCAGTTTATCCAGGTCATCTTGAATTTTGATCCTGTCCTACAGGGTATTAGCTACTCCTCCTAATTTGGTGTCATCTGCAAATTTGGTAAGTATGCCCCTAATTCCCTCATCCGAATCATTGATAAAGATGTTGAATAGCACTGGGCCCAGGACAGAACCCTGTGGCACCCCACTGGTCACATCTTTCCAAGATGAAGAGGAGCCACTGCTGAGCACCCTTTGGGTTCGGCCGGTCAACCAATTACAAATCCATTGAACTGTTAACTTTTCTAGCCCACATTTTACAAGCTTGTTTGCAAGAATGTCATGGGGAACCTTGTCAAAGGCCATACTGAAATCAAGGTATGTGATGTCCACAGTGTTCCCTTCATCTACCAATCTGGTAATTTTATCAAAAGAAGAGATCAGATTTGTCTGGCATGACTTGTTACTCTGAAACCCATGTTGACTTTTTGTGATTATGGCATTGTCTTCTAAATGTTCACAGACTCTCTGTTTAATGATCTGCTCTAGAATCTTCTCTGGTATCGATGTCAGACTAACTGGACGATAATTGTTGGGATCCTCTTTTTTCCCCTTTTTGAAGAAGGGGACAACATTTGCCCTCCTCCAGTCTGCTGGGACTTCTCCTGTTCTCCAGGAGTTCTCAAAGATTATTGCCAATGGCTCTGAGATTATATTTGCCAGCTCTTTTAATACTCTTGGATGTAGTTCATCTGGTGCTGCTGCTGGAGCTCCAGGACCTGCTGGAGAAGCCTTACAATGAGAGAAGGGGTGAGTATGGTGGGGAGAGTTATTGTGATGGGACAGGGGCTGGATTGGAGACTGTGGGACAGGAACACTTTTTTGCATTCCTGTCTGATAATCTTCTTAGACATGACTTCTACACCCAAGTGTTAGGCATGGAATGCCCCACCTCAAATCTGCTGGAAACACTCCTCTGTCTCCTTTATATAAAATTATTTTCTGCATACACAGTTCATCCTTCCATTGGTAACATGGGCAACATCTGGTAAGGCATATACCCTATGTAGTAGCCAGGCCTTAAAGATTTTTTTAAAAAACTGTTTGTAGCACATCAACCTGTCCTGTCCTCTGTTGTATTACTTCAACTGCTTTTGTACTGTACTGTCCTCTGTTGTACCACTTTTGAGATGGGGTGGACCTGTGCCATATTAATGGACTCTCTTGTTCTACAGATCAATGTGAGTCCACCACCAGACGCTATACTCTGCTTAGTGAGTCTGTCAGTTGGAAGGACTTTCCTGGGTAATACTTTATACTCACGTCATAGGCCTAGAATCTCTTGGGAGAACACAGCAAAGGTTTCTTCAAAAAAATCTGTAATGATATATATTCTTGTTGTACTTCTATTCTTATCTGAAGGTGACCTGATGGAGCTACTCTAGTCTGAACAGCAATGTCTCTTCTACCTCTGCATACCCCACCTTCCACTTCAGTCATTAATCTAGGAGGAAAAGTTATTGGCTGCTCATTTTGCATTAAAACTGCTTCAAGACCTCATTCTGAAGCATCACACTACAGTGTCAGTTGTTCTGCTGGGTTGTAGTACTTTAGTATTGAAAGTTTTGCTTTAATTCTTTAGAATGCCTCCTGTTGAGTTTGTTCCCACTCCAGGCTGCATCCTGCCAGGTCTTTCTTCGGTTGCTCTAATGGGGCTAATGGAGCACTCGCTGTACTGGTTGCACCCATGTATCTATCTCTAAACTCAGTCTACCTTCAAAGCACCCAGTGCACTGGAGTGTGTCTTGGTAAAATGCTAGATCTAATGACTACTCTTGCTCTTCTCTAACCTGGAGGATATTGCAGTATTACGCTGTCATTAAATCTATGACTTGTGCCGAAAGGTTATCCTGAAGTAGTTGAGTGTCCTCTCTGTCAATAAGTGTGGTGTTTGTTTGTTTTTTTGCTTGTTTTTTGTTTTTGTTTTTTGTTGTTGTTGCAGGGATTTGTTATAAAGAGCTTCCACTTTCCTACTGGTCTCACAATTGGTAGGAAATTGCACATGGCTCCACAATCCACTTGGGATCTTAAAGGCTATTGTTCTTTCTTTCCTGTGTTGTATATGTGTTGTGAAGCAGTGCAACTACTAAGCTTAAACTAAATGTTCCCTCCTCATTTGTAGTATCCCTCACCACTAAGTAGATTGATCTCCTCAGTTTGATAGACTATATATCTTTTCACACTGCATGATTATAGCAGACTCCAAATCCCAGGATTCCACAGTATTGTTTGAATGAACTGAAGTTCTGACTGGATCCTTACAATGATAGACATTTTGAATTATTTGAAGGGTAGTCATGTAGATGACGGAACAAGCCCTCTGTAGGATGAAACCAGTGGATTTAAATTACAAAAAAAGAAGCTGTCAGTCAAATTTTAGGAAGAATTTATTACAGGTTTGAGGTAACTGACAATGGAATATAGACTGTCTCAGAAGCTCTCATCCTTTGGAGGCTTACAAACAAAGATAGGATGCCCATTTGTTAGAGATGCTTGAGCTGTAAGTTTCCTGTGTCAGTGTGTGTGTGTGGGTTCCTTCCAAATCTACCGTTCTATGATTCCATACAACACCATGGTGACATTGGTATTTAGTGGTGTTAACTAGGTCATTGTAATAAAGCAAAGCACTGTCTAGATATGCCATGTAGAGATGGAGCATCAGTGAGCAGGCAGAAGAATATTTAAGGTGAAAAGGAACTTCCAGGACATGTGCGGAAGCCTGATTCAGCCACACTGAGGACACAAGGTCCTGGAGTTAGGTGGATATCCCTTAACATGCAAAAGTATAGCCAGAGTATGGGGTCAAACACAGTGCTGTCCATATTCTCAGCCCTGAGTGATATATATTCTGTCAGTTCAATGAAACTTGCCTTATACAACCCAAACCACTGTAAGATCTCTTCAGCAGTAAATCAATAAAGTTGTGGCCCTAGTTATACACATGTCTGCTTGTCTGCCTCTTTATTTCCAGGTCAGGTCACAAATAGCAGGCTTTTCTTCATGCAATTGACTATGGGGATATGTGTTCACATCCAATGTGCATCCAGATCAGGATGATGCACAGTTCAGAGATGACAAGTAAAGAAGACAAGGCTTGCCCCTCTTGAGAGCTGAGTGTTAAATAGGAAGAGGCATGTGTCTGTATATCCAGTTATAATTCCTAATAATGCCTACAACTCAGCACAGCTTATTAAAGCAAATCAAGTGTGTACAACTAACATCAAATCAATTACAGTGCCTTAATGTGTGAAATAACTGGGGGAGCCAAGCTGTTTCAAGTTGTACACAGTGTTCATAAGAGGTAATAATAACCTTTTAGCCTCAAGATCCAAAAATTAAATAATCTGTTAAAGTTCAAGGGAGGGGATTAATAGAAAACACATTCTGAAGGCTTCCCAAGGGCTCACCTGGCCCATTGAAATGCAGCTTGGGTTACTGAAACCACACATTGTACTCACCTCTCAATAACTCTGCTGGACATATTGTTTTCTAGAGGCTTGGTCCCACATTCTTATTTATGTAAACAAGACCAGGAATTTCAGTGGGATCATTTAACTAAATAAAAACTTAACATACATGGGGAACGAGAACTTTAATGAATAAAAATGCCACTGGATGAGAAGGAAGCCAAACACTTCATGATTTCCCCACATGCGAACAGAGCTGCACACAGACAAGCAGTGTAACTGATCTGGATGAACCCCGAATGGCAAAACAAACCAGGTGGATCCAGGCCAGTTTATACAACCTCTGCATCAGAGTGGTTTAGTCCAATTTGGTTTCCAAGCAGAATGGAACAGTCCAAAGTGCTTCAAACCAACCCACAGATCTGGTCATTTTAAAAAAAGAGAGGGTAAAGGCCACAGTGTACATCTCCAACAGGATTATATATGGAAAACACCAGGGTTCTGAGATGCAGAAGGTGAGGTAGACTTTTCTCATTGATAACTTAATCATGCTGTCATGATGACAGCAAGCATCATGGAGATCTTTAACACTCACATGATCAGTAGTAGAAAATTCCACTCCTTATTTGGAAATGGGAAGTGGGTGAGAGAACCTCATTGAATAAACATGACATTACATCACCTGACTACATAGCCACTCTGATTGGGCACTGGCAGAGCCGATCAGGAATCAACAAAAAGGACTTTTAAAAGTTCTTTTTCCTTTCTTTGTTCTGAGCCTCTCTGAGCTGAGCACATGGCCTAGCTAGATGGAGCTAGCTAAGATGGACTCTGACCCCATGGCCTAGCTCTGGGGCCAGATGGCCTACACAGCCATGAAATACTCAAAAAAGACAACCTGTGATACTAAAAAGGATTGGGGGAAGCCAATCCTATCCAAAGGCCTCAAAAAGGATCCAAAAAGACTCTGAATTCCATCTACAGAGACTGTAAGTTAATCTGCATGTAATAGTTAGGGAATGTGTAGTTAGATTGCGTTAGATTTTATGTTTATTTGTAAGTGCTCTGAATGAATGCAAACTGTATAAGCCTTAAGTTGAACCTAAGAATGGTTTGCCTTTTTTTAGCAACATAGATTCCTAGAACTGAAAATAAAGCTTTCTGTATTTCCTAACCCTGCCTCAAATTGACTGCTTGGTCAAGCTATCAAGAACCTTCTTTAGATGAGAGAAAAGGGGTAATCTTATTCTCATAACCGGTCTAGCTTCCCGTTGCACTAGACAAGGAAAGAAACCCTTCATTGACTCAACAGGTGGTGGCAAAACAAAGAGGAATCCCTTGGGTTTGAGACTAGAAAAAGGGCCAACCCTGGACTTCAGGCAGCAGAAATCCTTGGGTGGCCTTTATGACACATGCAGACTGAGGACAGAATCTCACCAGAAGTCTCTGATCATAGTGCTTATGGGGAGGATTTTGTGAGACAGTTGATGTTACATAATCAGTTATCTCCTCCCAGATTCTCTTCATTCTGTGTTAAAAGCATTCTGTAAAAAAGTTGTGGTAAGGGTGGGTAGATTGCCATGTGATCTGTTCTCTCTGACTCTTATTTTTTTTCTAATGAACAGCCCAGCTTAATCTTCTCTTTGCCTTTCTTATTAATCTGTTTAATGACTCCACAGAGGTTTTATGTAGCTAAATGTATTTTCCACCTCAGTTGTCTCTGAGTACCCACAGAAAAGGCTGAGCACTACCTGGAACCAGTCTGAGAGGGGAGCAGATCCTAGAATTGCTATCTGCCTTCACTGTAAGTAGCAAATGATCAGGGTAAACAAACAAACAAACCAAAACACTTTACAGCATTCCCACTTTGCTACAACAATTTCACTGGCAGCACCAAGTGGTCCTAGTCATGGAAAAGACAAAAGAAACACCTATACATCCAGGTAGCAGTGGGAATTTTCCCTGCCTCCTCAGGGGAACTCTGTCAAGAAACCCCAGAACAGTTTTAGACAGGGAACTCTGGAAGAGATGTGAGATGGGAGGAATATAGACTTACAAGGAGGAAGTTTCTAGTGTGAGCCTATATCACTAAATGACTTAAGGAGGATCATTAAGGGAATTTCTTCAATTAATCTGCAGGTAATAAAAAAGCATGCTTTCATGTCATCCATTCTCCTTTATGCATTGTCACTAAATCTCACCAATTGGGCTACTGGTAGAATAAAATGAAAAAGTATCCTCTCTTCAAATACTTTTTCATCATTATCATAATCATTTATCTTAGTTCAATTTCAAGTAGAGATGGAAAGAATATTCCAAAATATTCCAAAACGTTTGAAAAATAGTTTTTCTTTTAGTGTCAAGAAACCTTGATCAGAAGGAACCTGTATTGATGTGAGTCTTCAGAGGTTGGTACTATTCTTTACACAATTTGCACATGGGTGATTTGCAAGGAAAACAGGATTTTTTGCACAGAATTTTTTTCTACACAGAAATATTATTTTCTCCACAGAAGAACGGACTTTTTCGGACAAACCAAAAATAACGCTTGCAGCCTCGCAACCTGGCGAGGCTGCTAGCGTTATTTTTGGTTTGTCCGAAAAAGTCCCTTGTTTCCTGTGCAGAATGTCATTTTATGTGTAAGATAACCACATGCAAATTTTATTCAGCAGAAGCCCCGAATTGCAAACACTCTTCAAAAACTGTGTGGTTTCCAAAGACTTACTCACAGCAGGAATAAAATCATTAAAATTACTCATTGCTTCCTTTGAAAAGAAATTAATTAAATATCACACCCCTAGATTCACAAACATAGCTTACTGATTCTCTAGGAAGATTGTATCAGACAAAGACAGCATGACATGAGTTGCCCACATTGATTAGTCAAGAACAACTTTTTTAAAAAAAATGAAAACTCAGAAAACTTTACAGGTGCCTTACAGGTGAATTATTCACCTGAAATTGGCTCTGTTAATCCCCATTTTTGGGTCCACCATGTATTCACCATGTGTCCACAAAGAAAATGGAGCAGGATTGAGAGAAATTAAATTAAATGGAGACTGAGAGTGATCTACACTGACTGGTTATAGCAGTTTGATCCCATTTTATCTGCCATGTTTCCATATTATGTGTTATTTAGGATGTATAATTTGGTGATATATTTAGAATTCTATGTAAGAGAAGTGTAGTCCAGTCCCCTAAACTAAAGTACTAGAACTCTGTAACAGAGAAGTCCATGCATAATCACAAAAATAAAAATCCCAGGATTCCATGGGATAGAGCCATGACAGTTTAAGACTCCTTAAACTAGACTCCTATGTACTAGACTTAAACTAGACTTAAATTAGACTCCTATGCAGTGTAGATGCACTCTAAAGGCTTGTCTACATGGGCAATTTACCCCATCTTGTCCTTGTCTTGGAGCCCTGCAGTCCTGACAACACAGGGCTTTTGCCCAGTTTTGCCCTCAGGCAGTCCTCACAACCTCTAGGGCAAAGATGGGGTTATGACAGGGTATGAAATGTTTTAAGAAAATACCTGTTTAAATCAGTTCCAGCCAAAATAGAGCAGACTGAGCCCTGTGTGGCCCCAGAAACCCATTCTAGCACACTGGCACCTTGCCGTAGCTGCCAGCTGCCTCACTCTTCCAGATCCAGGAAAGGGGTTTGCAGCATGTGACTAGGCTGGTCACATACAGGGGCCTTTTTCACATACCACAGGCCTCCTGCCTGGTTCTAGAGAATGGGACACATGTGGCAGTGATAGATGCAGGGACAGGCCTGTCTGGACTTCCTCCTGTTTCACAGAGGTAACAGGGGTGAACGGGCTTGATCCGCAAACAAGGTACACCAGTAGGAAGCCAAGGTATCCTAGCCCATGTAGGTGATCCCTAAGAGATTGGCATGTACACACACACACACACACACAGAGCTGATGGTTTTCATGCCATGGAGGAAATGGACACACATTCTCTTCCCTCAATTTGTACAAGGTACTATAATAATTGGGCACTTGGTACATAGGAACTATGTGCTCTCAGACACATAGTCTCATAGAATCTGAAAGTACCGAAAGAGCTATCTTGTGCAGTCCTCTGCCAGTGCAAAAATCCTCAGCCCATGGATGTCTTAGCTGGGAATTCCTGTCCTGGCAGTGGGTTGGACTAGTGGACCCTTGGTGTACCTTCAAACTCAATGTGTCTGGGAAACTGGGGGCATATAGATTCGATTCATGCAATCATTCCCCTTTAATGGGTAGGAGGGATCATTACAATCACACTTCATATATGGGCCTGTATCATATATTCAGGTTGAACAACACCCTGTAGGCATAATGGGAAAAGATAATGAAAAAGGATAATGAAAAAGGTCATAGCAATTCTTAGTTGGCTGAAGGTACTCACTAAATTTCGGTGCCTTTGAAAAGCCAGTTTGGATGAAGGAGGGGGTTAGAAGAGCAGATTACAAAACCAGTGCTTGTGCTTTTCACCTTGGTGTGGCAATTTAAGATGCTGTCAGTGCCTTTAAAAGAAATTTGTCCACAGACAATTGCAGAAAATATAGATCTTTCCCTCTTTGTTCCTCTTGTGCTTTAGAACATTTGTGAAATGAGTACAAAATGGCAGAAAAATATTAAACTCTACCCAGGGAGTAAGCAAACAGGATGAAGGAACCCAGGCTCCACTGATCAATTTGGAAAATAACTGCTTATACTAAACACGTAGGCACACAAAAAAATGTCAAGCTGTCCATCATTGCTAAGAATCATTTATTGTTCCTTTTCTTTGTGTTTTATGTGTAACAAAGCATTTATGTCTGCTTTTCTGTTCGTAGCTAAATACGTGATAAGAAAAGTCACACAATGAAAATTATTATGATGGTTTAAACAACAGAAAGAAAACAGCAAAGATCAGTCCATGCTGGAAATTTGTCAATAGAAAATGCACTGCTCACATTTGAGGTGAAGGCAAATTTTGCCATGGCTCTCAATTTTTTGTGTGCCTGAACACAAGTATTGGGCATCTTCATTCCTCTTCTTTCCAAAACTCCCTAAAGAGAATATCTATGTATGGAGCTCATTGGGGAATATATTAGTCCCCATGATAGCCATTATCTCCTTCCCCAGAGATTTTAACACACACAAATACAATCCATGGATTCATCCTATCACAGGTGCCTTGAAGGCAGCCAGGTTCCATTGCAAGGCAGAGCTGGGCAGCTGACAAGGCCTGATGTCGCCTCCCCTGTGGCTCTATGCCACTTTTATTAGGGACCTACAAGCCTCACCATAAGTTTTCAGCCTCTCTGAGTCTTGTGAGGCTTGCAGTCCCTATTAAAAATAGCATAGGGCAGCAACAGAGGTGGCAGCAAATAATCAAATCAGCAAAAGTTAAACCTGCAAATGTGGAGGGCTGACTGTATATTCATTTTTAACCTAATTCATTCTCTCCCAGCAAGTGGATGGATGAGAAATCGGGCTTTTGGAAATACATGCAGCTGTTCTCTTTTCTCAAAAGCTCAAAACAAATACAAGGGAAAGGAAAAGGTATAAAATCATGAATGAGATGTTTACCTTCCTTCTAGTAAGATGCATAATGTAGTAACACTGCTAATTTGCCATTTAAATTTAACTTGCAAGTTAATTAATTGCAAGTGTTAATTAATGTCTCATTTTCAATGTAATCTTAAGTAAAATAGTTTTTTTTAAAAAAAAAAAAAAGCTTTAAAACATACATGTGATGTAATAGCACTTTTTTTCCACTTTCCTATCTCTGGCATTGGGTATGTGTACTTTTCCCATGTATCCCACCTGTATATTCCATCCAGTACACAAGAGCCTACTTTAGGGACAGTGGAATGGGCATAAGAACCACAACTTTTCTGGTACTCACTTGTACTTTTCAATGTCCTTTTTATAGTCTGCATGGGTCTGTTACAATATACTTTGCAGCACCTGGTGAAGACTTGAGTTTCCAAAGAGGCCCCACTTTTGGAAGAAGCTGGAAGGGCAATCTCATCTGTTTGCTGTTTGTTTAATGATGGAATTTTTCATGTTGTTTGGGATTAATTAAATAATTTGCATCTCTGTGCTGTTACACTCTGTCTTCTCTTAGCAGAAGAAAAGCAGAATAGAAATGTATATGTTGGACTTGTAGAAGCATGTGGTAGTACAGCCTACTTTTCAGGATTTGAGCCAATCCATTCTCTTCCCTCCTTCTACTTTTTCATTCCTGTCAACCAATGGTTGGCCAACAGTAGAACTGACAAAAGAAACACCTCAGTGAGAACCAGAAGTGAAATGACCTAACAAAAATAAGACGATTTCCTCCATTCTTTTAATATCTATGCATCTGTTCTTCCATTGTCCTTTTCCATATTGCATTTCATTTCCCTTCCCATTCCTCTCTTCCTCAAACATTTCACTGAGTATTCACTGGTCTGCTGTTGGCCTCAATTCAATATCCACTCAGTGTAGCACGCGTATCTGGATGTCAGCCTATGCTACAGTGAGCCATAACACACACACACACACACACACACACACAACTTGCTATAAAGCTCCAAAGCCATCCCACATGGCCATGTCATGCTTCAATATGAGAAGGTAGGACTGCAGAAAGCGTGGTTAACCCCATCATAGCCAGACACACAAGTATCACAGAAGCACTGAGATTCATGGGGCTCCTCTGGAGATCTCAGCACTTCCGTAATAATTGTGGGTCTGGCTGGGGAAGGGGAGTTGCCAGATGATCTTAACAGATTAGAAAGCTGGACCAAAAACTAACAAAATGAATTTCAACATGGAGAAATGTACACTTGGGCAGTAAAAATAAAATCATAGAATCATAGAATTGCAGAGTTGGAAGAGACCACGAGGGCCATCCAGTCCAACCCCCTGCCATGCAGGAAATCACGATCAAAGCATCCTCGACAGATGGCCATCCAGCCTCTGTTTAAAGACCTCGAAGGAAGGAGACCCCACCACGCTCCGAGGGAGTGTGTTCCACTGCCGAACAAATGCACAGATATAGGATGGGTGACAACTGGCTTGATGGCAGTACATGTGAAAAGGATCTAGGAGTCTTAGTGGACCATAAGCTGAACATGACTCAGCAGTATGATGCAGCAGCTTAAAAGCCAATGCAATTCTAGGCTGCATTAATAGGAGTATAGTGTCTGTATCAAGGGAAGTAAAAGTGCCACTCTATTCTGCTTTGGTCAGACCTCACTTGTAATACTGTGCTCAGTTCTGAGCATCACAATTCAAGGATATTGAGAAGCTGGAATGTGTCCAGAGGAGGGTGAACAAAATGGTGGGAGGTCTGGAAGTCATGCCCTCTGAGGAGTGGCTTAGGGAGCTGGGTATGTTTAGCTTGGAGAAGAGAAGGTTAAAAGAGGTGAAATGATAACCATGTTTGAATATTTGAAGGGATGTCATAGTGAGGATGGAGCAAGCTTGTTTTCTTCTACTCCAGAGAGTAGGAAATGGAGAAATGGACTCAAACTACAGGAAAAGAGATTCCACCTAAACATTAGGATGACCTTCTTTACAGTAAAAGCTGTTTGGCAGTGGAATGCACTGCCTCGGAGTGTGGTGGAGTCTCCGTCTCTGGAGGTTTTTAAACAGAGGCTGGATGGCCATATGTTGGGAGTGCTTTGATTGTGTATTCCTGCATAGCATGGGGCTGGACTGGACAGCCCTTGTGGTCTCTTCCAACTCTTTGATACTATGATCCTGCCTGTTCTTTTTGAAGCACGTAATGACTGTAAAAGGCAGCTTTGGGCTTTACATTAAGTTGGAAGTGGGGCTTTAGGTACTCCATGAAGTAAGGGAAAACCAAGCCTCACAGCACCTCAAAAAGCAAGTCCACATGCATAAGGGCCACTTACCTATGTGGATGTCCCTACCTGAATTTTGGCCTTTAATTGTTTAATTTTCTTGTTTGTTTTCTTAATGAGGATATATTTTGCAAACTTGTGGGTTTCTCTAATTCTGTCCTTTTTGTTGCCTTGAATCCTATCTAGTTGGCTTGAATCCTGTCTTGGGAGAACGGCGGGCTATACACCCAATAAATAAATAAATAAATATCAAATAACACTCACATTTACTGTCTTCATTGAACAATAAGTATAAAAATAAATGGAAATGTATAATCAGCACCACCACCACCATAATCTGAGGATAGTGAAACAAACTCTAGGGATTTGATTTGAGCCATCAGACTGCCATTGCCTATGGACTTTATCAGACATGGCAAAAACCACCTCAAAAGGATATAATGATAACAGAAATGTGTGACATTATCAGATGATATCATCGTTCAGCTGTTCTGGGGGCGTAGCGTAGGTGTGAATAAGGCATCACTTTTTATTGATAGCTTAGCCCATCAATAAAAAAAGTGATGCCTCATCTGCATCAGCACTATGCCCCCAGAACAGCTGAATGATGACAGAGTCTGATAATGTCACTCATTTCTGTTACTGTCACATCCTTCTGATGTGGTTTTGTACCTCATCTGATAAAGTCCTATGACTACTTGATATGCTGAAGCAGATCTGGCTCCTAATATCTCATCTCATCAAGGTGTCAAGGAGTCCATTTGCATTGCTGCTGGAAGAAGCCTGAAACATTCTGATGTTTGGAGCAGAATATTTGGAGCAGAGCATAAGATTAACAGAGCACTTATAGGCATGTCTACTCAAATGTAAATGTCCACTGGTAAGAGAATATTAGATTGAAGTGTTAATCAACTTGTGGCAAATGATATAAATTAAGGATGGGGAAATCTGTAAGTTTCATTCTTGACATTCTCATTCTATCCCATGTCCATATTTTTTCTATTTTTTCTATACAGGAGTTCATGTGTATTTTTGTGTGTACCTTTCAAAATGTGCACCTGTTTGTATTTTTTTTCTTGGTGTATGCATTCTTCTACACATTTTTCTTTCATTTTTTTTAAGTTGTGCATATTTTACTGTGTACCTACAGGCATATGTCCATGTTTTTCCTGTAAAACTTGTTGGAAACTTCACACACAAGACAGATTTTCAGGACAAGTTGAGTTTTCAAATGTACACATTTATTGTTGTGTACATTTTGATATGTACTTGTGGGTATGTGTGCATGCTTTCTCTAGGACACTTATTGCAAGCCTCACACATGCGCAGATTTCCAAGCCAAAATGAGTTTTGTTCCCTCAGCAGTGTTAGGTGGGGGGAGGTAAAATGGATATTTCTGTTTAGAAATGTGAATCCATCAAATTTCTTATCTGTTGTTTCCTGCCCTGATACTCTCCCACTCTTATATTAATTCATTAATTGGCTATATTGTATAGATGGATTATTATTGGTATTCCATATGGTTGCTAGTAGACCTGGGACTCCCAAATACAAGGAATCAAGGTTTGTTCAGAATACCTAGGGATGTAGCTTACTAAAATTCCCAAAAGACATGCCTGGGTAAGGATTATGTGACCCCCCCCCCCGAATGGTGAGTTGGGGAGGAAATGGGCTAATTCTTCTGGACATACATAGAAATTAGTCATTTGATAATCCAATCAAGGTAGCTGGATACTCTTTGCCTGCAAAACGGGGGGGGGACTGCGGCAGATATTGCATTCCACTCAAACTCATCCCTGCAGGGGGATAATCAAATATAAATATCACCCTAAAACACCACCAAAGTGTGGTTTCTCTTCTGCCCATCACACTGTCAGTCTTTGTCACCAAGTGCACAGCTTCCTGCATTCCGTCACTCTGTCCATCTGCTGTGTGACCCTCAAGGCTCCATCTGAGTATCTTCCGCTGCACAAATCTCTGCTCTTCGGGTAGGTACAGTAAAAAACTATCATCCAGAACTCTATCACAATTCTTCCTGCTTTCTTGATAGCCTTGTGAGAGTACTTGAAGCCTGAGTGTATGTATGTGTTTATTCCCCTAATTATTTTTCAATTAAAAAAAATATTTTATCCCCTGGCTTGGAGTCTCGTCAGTGAGTACCAGTGTACACATATCAAATGATCCCGCCATTATCTGGCCTTTCGCTGCCACAGTTGAGCTAATTATAATTCCACATAGAAATATCAATTTTTGGTAGGCACATGTGGAATTTCCATGGACTTCAGTAATTCGGGTAACATTGTCCCTAATACAAATGTAGATATTTATTGTTCTCCTTGAACACAATGGTTGGTTTGTGAAACTTTGACCAAATACTGGAATGGTTAATTATACACAACCAATGCCACTTATTGGTCCTTCAGGTTACAGATGATTGCTGTGTGGTAATAAATGGAGAATGGCATTTTAATAAAATTTTGCCCTCTTTGGATAAAACAAAAGCATTTATGCCTGAAAAGAACAAGGAGAAGAATTTCCTGAAGTTGCGGGAGAGTAGAGAAATGATTTGGAATTAAAGATTGGCAATAAAAAACAACAACAACCGTACAGCAAGTCAACAACAGCAACAAAACAATAAAACTCTCCTTCAGATATATAGAGGAGAATGAGATTGTCAATGAAAATAGACCAGAGGAAGACATTGGACCACAGCAAGATATATGAGAAAACCTAATAAAAAGCAGTGTAATATTGCGGTAGAATTAAATGAGAACCCATCATGTTTCATACACAGTTTTCATAGGCATGTGAAAGAGAAAACAATGTTGAGATGAAGGAGTGGGGGGAGAATCTCAAACTGAGAAGCCATAAATACATGCTGAGTGTTGAGAATGCTGTGCTTAATCTCCATCACATTTGTGTGATTAATTCTTCTTCTTGTATGAGTAAAGAAACAGGTCCCTGTTCTGAAGTGCTTAAAGCAATAAGAAAGCAATTGGAAGAGATGGTAAGGAAAGGAAAGAGAATGGTTATCTGCCAAGAGGGTGAATAAATCTATATGCATATTCCATTAGCAGAGCTCAAAAGTGCACTACTGGGGACTTGAAGGCAGTATGGAGAAAGTTAATGGGAAAGCTTTGCAAAAGAATGCCATTTTGAGGAAACACTTGAAAGATATGACAACAATTGTGGGAACACAGGAAGCTGCATTATACCAAGCCAGCTATCAATCCATCTACCACTGTATGGTCAATTGTATGGTCACCTGTGACAGTCAATAGCTTTCTGAGGTTTCAGAGAGGGTTTGTTCCCATCTCTAACTGGAGAAGCCAAGGACTAACCCTAGTCTCAGATGACTTGAAGTCCTAGAGTGAAGAGAGGTTCGATGACCATCTCTTATGGATGCTTTGGCTGTGCATTTGTGCACTGGTAGGGAGTTGGACCTGGTGGCCCTTGTGGTCCTTCTCAATGCCATAGTGTGCAGAATATATGCTCTGCTGTTGAGCTGTGGTCCTTCCATCATGGGGAGAAATAAAGAAAAATAAGGTCTGACTTCTTAAAGCTGACCAAAAGGTTCACGTGGTCCAGAATCCATCTCTGTCTTTTATTTCAGCAAATGGCCAGCTAGATACTTTTTTATGCTTCCAAACTACAGATAATTTTGTTTTGGTTCATTTTTAAATAAGCATTTACAAAAATCTGGAAATTTCTTTATACCAGGGAAAGATTATTTTTTAAAAAAAGAATGTGGGATGAACTGACATATTCATCCATACAAGCCCAGGATTTGGGGAGCATACCTCTTAGAAGACTGTTTAAATCTCTATGGAATCCACTCTGTGTATGCTGGATTATGGTTGCCAGTTCTGGGTTTGTTTGTTTTATGGGAGGGAGTTCCTTATGTTTAAAACCTGTATATCAGGCACATTCATGGACCTCTCAAAGGCAGAAACAGTTGCACCTGTTGAATTTTGGCCACTGCAAATGGGAGAGAATGGCATTTCAGTTTTCCAGAATTGACCCAAATTCACACTGTGATGGGAACTCTGTAAATAATAATGATTACTTTGCCATCTTTGTTAGTGTGCCCTACTACCCCTCCCCACTGTATCTCATAACTGGAAATATTAGACACTTTTGGGGACCAGGTTGACTGGGGCAAACCAAAGGTCAGTTGGAGGTCATAATGACCTGAGATATGTCTCGAAATATAATGGTAAGAAAACCCAAGTTAGGATTATGCAGAAAGCCCCTTAGTAAACACAGTCATTAAGGAGGTATGTGCTAATCCTTTCTTCCGCCCCTGGGCATTTGGCATTTCAACAATGATTCAATCAAGCTATTCAGTGACCATTCCTTAATCTATTTTTACATAAATCTCTCCTGTACCTGCCCAATCTTGTGAGGTAGTCACAAACCCATCAATTCCTGTCTCCCAGCAATTAGAGCAATCGGTTGAGTTTCAATTTCCTTTATCTATCCCATGGGAAATTTCACCCAGGCTTTGTCATAACCAAAGTACCCCTTCAGGGTATGAAATAGGGTATAAATATTAGTCACCTAATAACAGTAAAGCGTGCCACAGACGGCCACTGACACTCTGCCCAATTCTCTATGCCACCCTCAGATGTCAGTCTGAGCATCTTCACTGTACGGAACTCTTCTCTTTAAGACTGGTAACTATAGCCCTATCTTCCTGGACCTCTCTGTATCCAACCTCCCTGCCTTTCTTCCCAATAGCCTTGTATAGTTCTTAAGAGTGTATATTTTGTATGCTAGCATATCCCCTGTGTTATTTCCAATAAAAATACTTTATGTCATTTAAACTGGAGTGCTCCCTCTATAGTTAGTACTGGTATACATAGGTTAAAAGATCTCTGAAGTTACCCTCCTCTTGCAGGCTTCCATTTGAGATAATAATTCCCCCAGATAATAATAGAGAGTTTGGCATCACAGATGGGGCTCTAAAACATCCCCACCTCTTAGAGTAACATCTTGTCTTCTGCATCATGTATTTAAGAGTTAAAAGGGTATTCTGTGTAAGAGACAGAGAAACAGTAACAGAGCAGGCTGAAGACCTGCCAGCTGGCTAAACCAGGGGTGGGCAATGTGTACCCCATGTACTATGTGTGGCCCATGGGGCCCCAAGTTACAGCCCCTGAATAACTCCAAAGTGACCAGACTTTGATTTTAAAAAATCTGGGTGATTTTTTCACTCCAGCTCCCCTCAGTGGATCAAAACTACTGCAAAATTCAGGAGTTTTTCACCTTAACTCTGGCATACCTTGAGAAAAAAATCCAGAAGCAATAAAATAAAATAGCCCAAAATATATTTAAATCAAAGATGACAGTAATGCCACCCAATTCCTGTTTCTCTTTCAGATGATTTTCAGATGATTGGGGGGGGGCTTCAAAAGGGGGCTCAGTATATGGGGGTTGAGGGGCAATTTCAACAATTTCAGCCATTTTGAAGGTGGGAGAGTGAAAAATCAGGGGGTCTAGGAGATCTGGCACATCACTACAGCCTGCTAGCAGGATGAAAGGGTGAAAAATGTCCCTGTTCCTATCTTAGTTGCCTGGGCTTCTTTTGTCAACCAATGAGATGCAACAAATGTATTTATTAATTTGTTACATTTATATACCAATGCTCCTCTAAGGAGCTCAAGGTGGCATACATGGTTCTCCTTCCTTTCTCCTCACAGCAACCAAGTGAGATAGAAAAGTTCCAAGGAGAATGATTAGCCCAAGGTCTCAGAGGAAGTTTCATGGCTCAGTGGAGAGTCAGTGGGTCTCCCATATCCCTGTTGAGAAATGCAGCTTTTCTAATCATACATGAATAGAAAGGACAGTTAGCAGAGTTGCAGTGGAAAAATAAGGAAAGTGGGCCCCAACTGCATACTTGGTGTAAAGCATGGAGACAGACAAAAATTCAGTCCTTTGAAGGCTTTATTAGAAATAACTAAGGTCTCTCTCTCTGGCTTTTCTTCGCAAACGAAGATTCAGGAAGGACTCATCCCGCGCTTTCTGCAAGCGCGCTGATGACTAAAAAGGCCAATCCGAGATAAACAAGTCCAGTTGCAAAAAGCACAGCAGAAGGTCACCTTGGGTGATGTTTTTGGGTTGTGATTCTTTCTGCTTTGTCGTTTCTCTTCAAGACTTGTTCAGCATGAGTTCTCAAATAAGGCTGCAGCATTGTGGATAGTGCGTCTCCATGCCTCCCGATGTGAGGCCAGGGCGGACCACTGTTGGTGATCAATTTGGCCAAGCCTGAGATGTTGTTTCAGGGAGTCTTTGTATCGCTTTTTTGGAGCGCCCCTCTTACACTGACCCGTGGTGAGTTCACTGTAGAGTAGTATTTTTGGGAGGCGATGGTCCTCCATCCTAGAAATGTACCCTGCCCAGCGCAGCTGCGTTCTCAATATCATGGCCTAAGTGCTGGTGATCCCTGCTTGCTCAAGGACAGCAACATTGATCACATAGTCAATCCAGTGTATATTTAGGATTGTGCATAGACAGCGCTGATGAAAGCGCTCGAGGAGTCGTAGATAAGCTACTGAAAACAGAATACATCATGGCTGTCTAGCTAGCCAAGCATCAGAGCTAAGGAGAAAATCATCCTGAGTCTCTCTGTGTCAAACACAGACCCTCCTGTATCTAACAGGCTCCATCAGAGTGTCTCAACACAGACTGCAAGGCAGCAGATTCAGTGAAAATCATAACAGTAACATTCTCAGGCCTTTCAGCCTACACTGTGGGAATCATAGAGATAACAGTTACAGAGCATAGCACAACAGCACCTGGACATTTTCCCAGATAAGGAATGCCCTCAGTGTTGTTTAATCTCTAGCGAAAAACAGACAAGCCATGGCCTGGAAAATTTACAGGTCTAATGAGACAGTAGTCTTTTGTCTAGTTGAAAAATCATTATGGATATATTATGACCCATTTTCCTTGACAATCCCACCCCAACACTTTAACCACTATACCTTGCAGGTTCTCATTCCTGACTCCCAGTTGTACTATCTAGTCTGTGAGCTGCTCTTTGCTGATGCTGCTGCCCTTGTTGCCCACACAGAAGGAGCTCTGCAGCACCTCACATCCTGCTTCGCAACAGGTGCAGCGCTGTTTGGGTTGGAAGTCAAGTGAAGAAAACAGAAGTTCTTTACCAGCCTGCATCACAGGACGAACACCACCATCCCCACATTGCTGTTGGCAAATCTGTGCGCAAGTCTGTTCAGCAGTTCATCTACCTGGGAAGCATCATCTCCTCAGATGCCAAGATTGACAAAGAGATTGATCACAGATTAGCAAAGGCATATAGTGCATTTGGAAGACTTCACAAAAGAGTCTGGAGTAATAAACACCTGAGGCGAAGCACAAAAATCTGTGTGTATAGAGCCATTGTACTGTCTATTCTCCTTTATGGATCTGAAACATGGGTCACCTATTGCCACCACCTACGACTCCTCGAACGCTTTCATCAGTGCTGTATATGGACAATCCTAAATATACACTGGACTGACTATGTGACGAATGTTGCTGTCCTTGAGCAAGCAGGGATCATCAGCATTGAGGCCATGATATTGAGGACACAGCTGCGCTGGGCAGGGCAAGTTTCTAGGATGGAGGACCATCGCCTCCCATCACCAACAATGGTTCATCCTGGCCTCACATAAAGAATCACAACCCAGAAACATTGCCCAAGGAGACCTTCTGCTGTGCTTTCTGCAACTGGACATATCTCGGATTGGCCTCTTTAGTCATCAGCGCGCTTGCAGGAAGCGCGGGATGAGTCCTTCCTGAATCTTCATTTGCGAAGAAAAGCCAGAGAGAGAGAGAATGGAGATTTAGGAATAAAGAGACAGAAGCGGACATTACACAGCTGAGCTGTGAATGGAAGGTAACATGAGAGTATTCTATCCCTATATCATTGTTATAGATTGGCCATATTTTAAGAGCATTGTCCCCAGAGATTTTTTTTAAAATATGCCTTACATACATAATAAAATTGTGAGTTATTTATTATAATAAATGAACTTTGAAGAAAAAGGAGCGAATTTGCTCTAAAGTAAAATTACAAATAGTGTATTTACACTTTGATAGGCCAAATGAATCAAGACGTCGTGGACTGCTGTACTGAGGGCTGCATGTCAGTTTGACATAGTGCTGCCAGATGGGAAGATTTCCCTTCTTATTTAATTATTAAAGGAATTAAACCTATGTGACAGGGTGCCTGTATCTGCATTTAGGATCACAATGCGCACCTCGATTTCCTATTATTTTGTTCCACTTTTCTGAATGGGTGAAGTGCCCATTACTCCATGGATTAAAAAAAGACACAGTAAGATAATTTAAAAATGTATACAGTGGACCTGCCTTATCCGGGGGCTCTAGATCCATGGATTTAATCTATCACATGCTGCAATTAAATAAATAAATAAATAAATCCCGAGTTCTCTTCCAACCAGGGTGAGAAATGATCACAGGACAGCAACAGCAGTGGTCCCAAGGCCTGGCTGCCAGGAGTGAACTCCTCAGGCTTGTGAAGTGAGCAGTTGATGGGCACCCCGTGGTTGGAGGAGAGAGATGTGGGTGGGCCCAAGGCTGTACAGTACTAATATGTGGAAGGGCCTTTGAAAGAAAGAGCAAAGGTGTGTTTGTGCAGCTGTCTGGCTGTGGCACCTTCACCTGACTGCAATGAGTTTATCCGGTTGCCTGACGACAGGGCCTTCATCTGGCTGCAGAGCCCTCACCTGGCTGCAGAGCCTTGGCCCAGCTGCGGGGTCTTCACCTAGCTGCTCAGCTGCAGGGCCTTCACCTGACTGTGGTGCTTCTGCTCTTTCATTTTAAAGGCAGAAGTGGATGGCTGGTGTGAGCCCCAGGTGGGGAGCATGAAGAATGTGTGTCTGGTGGCCACGCAAAGACATTGCAGATGGGCAGCGAGGTCAGGCAGCCAAGTGAAGGCACCGCAGCCAGTCAAAGGCACAGCAGCCAGACAGCTGGGCAAAGGTGCCACATCTAGGAGAACACATTGCAGCCAGGCATCTACATGGAGGCACTTCTGCTCTTTTGTATCAACACTATGTCATTTTAGTACAGTACAGCATTGTACCACCATACCTCTCCTGGGAGCCCTGGGACTGCTCAACCAGACTGAGTCCTTATATATAAAATGGTAAGTGGGCTCAAGTCCTTATATATAAAATGGTGGAGGGCCATATATAATGGCAGAGTACATGAGTACCTGCTTTTTTTGTATCTGCAGGGGGTTGTGAAACTAAACCGCCATGGATAAGGTGTACCCAGTATACATTCTTTCAGACTCTTTTCATTTATTAGTTGTTTGAATGAATGAATTGAACTAATGAATAAGTGAATGAATGAACAGATGAATGCATGTATAACAAAGACACCAGAGAGGCCTGAAAAGGTCTTTGTTATAGAGAACTAGTGAGAAGTTGCCATGGGGGCAGTTCGTACTTATTCTTTAATGAGACATCACTTACAGAAAATGTTGTGTTTTAAATGGTCGAGCAACCACGAGAGTGCACCTCTAGTCTGCAGAGGCAGACCAGGGGGGGAAACAGACCAGTCCCAAGGTGATATCAGTCTCCATAGACGTAGAAGCATCATCCAGACATTCCAAAGTCAAATGAAATAAACAGTATTGAGCTGAGGCTGAAACCAAGAAGCAAGTTGCCAGAGAGCTTAGTCCAAATTCAAGCCAAAAGTCAGAGATACACAAAGCTGGGGATATCACACAAGGTTACCAGGAAGTATTAGATCTATTGTCCACAGCACTAGAATGGCCTTGGCTGAGCTAATTTACAGCTGGCAGTAAATTAGCCCAGCTGGCTGCATTAACTCAGGTGTCTGTGCCCTTTCTTTTCCTTGTGTTTCAGCTGTTGATGCATGACAGGGTATAGAGCCTCTGCCTTCTCCTGCAGGTGCTATCTGGGATGGACTGGACTCTGCTTCTGTCACAACAGGTCTGCCAGACAGCCCTACTGGGGATCATCTTCCTGGCACCCTTCTTCTCCTTCTTCATCCATTGAGGCCACCTCCATGTAGGACATGACAGAGAAGCACCCATGTGTTAGTGGTTATGCCAGACAATACAGTTGCTTGCCTTCCCTTACCCTTGTTCTCCAGGCAAGGAGGCGCTTCATTCACTATAGTGGCAATGTTCTTCTTACAATAAGAAACAAGGAACTTGTTACTTCCACTGTTTTCCTTCCTTAGAATTCCTTGGAATTGTTCTTGATTGTTAGGAAAAGTAACTGCTCTTGCTTTTCTTTCTAGGAATATGAGGTAAAGGGTTTTGGAAAGTTGCTGTTCAGCTATGTCTGTCAATGGAACAGATCACCATTACAAGAATATGAAATCTTTAAATATGGGGGCTCATCAAGATGCTAACTGGTGTACCAGTCCTTAGCAAGTGATGAGAAAAACAGATTATACTGTTACCCTGCCTCTCACTTCCTACTGATAGTATTTCATAATTAGGAAATATATGGATGCCCCATGTGGTCTGGTAGATATGGGATGGCCATAAGTGAGGTCAAATGGAGGTTGCCTGGACCTAAAAGAAGTGTTGTGGAAAAATACTGGCATCTATGCCCAAGATAGGATTATGTGGATCCCCCTAGTAAACAAAGCCATCAAGGTGGAATGTGCTAATCCTCTTGGGCACATTGGCAGTGAGTCACCCATCACAAACAAACACTGACCATAACCCACATTATCCCCAGAAATGTCTCTCCTCACACCTTACCTATCCCACAGTAAGGAGGTTGTCATAAACCCATCAACTGTAATATCGCAGCCATTAACAACAATTAACGAAATCACGGTTCCCTTTGTTTTACAGTGGGAAACCCATATAGACATTGTTTTACACTGAAATATCCCTTCAGGATATGAAATTGGGTATAAATATTAGCCCCAAATAATAGCCAAGCATGCACAGTTCTACTGACACCATCACTTTGCCAGATTCCTCTATCCAGCCTTTCTGCCTTAACTCTTCATTAACCTTGTGTGTGAATACTTCCGTGTTTATTTTCCAAAAAAACAAACTTTTTTTTTCACTTTAACCTGAAATCTTGGCAGTTAGTACTGGTATACACAGCTTTATAAAGATCTCACAAGTTATCTGACCTCTCACAGCCAATCATTTGTGCTAATTATAATTCCCCAATTAATTGGGGGATTGCCAGCTTCTGTATAACACGCCAAGGATGCTTAAGTGTTGTTGTACATATGAAACTGCATTTAAAACCTGTGATGTATTGAATAGGCATAAAAAGGCAATTTGACAAATGGCCAGAACCAAGTTTATCACATGTCTAGAAACCATGACAAGGAGAATACTGGATTGGCAAGAATCATCAAAATTTTGGACTTTTTAATGCAATATTAACATGTGTGTGTGTGTGTGTGTGTGTGTGTTCAGAAAGCAACATTTTCTTTATGTTTTCTGCATAAATATGTGTGAATTTTGTGCAAAATAAGCCTTGAACTGCAAATAGTCTCCCCAAACTGCACAATTTTCAAAGACTCTCATAGTGGAAAGAAAACTCCTAAAATTGCTCATTGCTTCCTTTGGAAATGAAATGAACAAAGAATGAACAAAGAATTACATCCCTAGAAAACATGGCTAACTACTTACCACAAAATGCTAAACGTTGGCATTGACATTCTATAGGAGGAGAAAGCCTGGAAAGTTTGGGCTGGCTAATGGACTTGAAAGACCAACTAGCCTCGCCTTGCTCTATAGTCTTTTGGAAAATTAGCCTGCTTAAAGAACAAAAAAAAAAATTGCAAATTTGTCCCTATAGTTACTGTAGTTAGGATGAAACCCATTCAAATGAATATTTGATAAATGAATAAATGAATATCAATGGGGGGAATAAATGAATAGTAAATGACTCTAAATGCCAAGTGGCAAAAATTAAATGAATAATTCTCTTAAATGAATAAATCCACCATGCTTCAGTTTGTTAGTACTCCACATAGATTTAATCCTTTTCAGATAGAGGCCTGGAAAGGTGAATGCAGAAGATGCTATACCGTGTCAGACTGTTGTATAAGTGAGCAGTTTACCAGTGTGATGAAAAACAAACATAAAAAGAGTCTTGTTGGTGCGGTCTCATGATGCACAACACTGTCAGCATTGCAATTACGCTTCGAGTCTATGTGCATAGTATCAAAAACACAAGGTTTTTTTTAATAGTATGCACATGTTTAAATGTACATATTATCCAAGTTTTTCCCCACAGTTCTTGGCTGTGTTCTAGTAGTACACTTACTATTGGGGGGGGGCATGGATATTGCATAGACCTCTTGGGGCATACATTGTATCTCTACATGCTATGCTGATACAGACTAATGATGCTATTGTAGGGAAGGACTGCCGCTCAGTGTCAAACAAAAACCAGGGAGCAGAATTCAAAGACATAGCCATGTTAGTCTGGAATATTAGTTGCAAAGGGATCTTGTAGCACCTTAGAGACTAAATGAGAGAAAGAAGTTATAGCACAAGCTTTTGTAGACTTGGGAGATTATCAGATGTGGGGGAAAGTGGCAAAAAACCTCATCTCCAACCACATCAGAAGATTGCTAGGAGAACAGAAAGGGCAACATTACCAGATGCCTGTGTCCTTTAGCCTTTACCGGGGTGTAGTACTGCCACAGATGAGGCTTGCCTTTTTCATTGATAGGCACAAGCTGCCAATAAAAAGGGACACCTTAATCACGCCCATGCTATACCCCTGAAATGCTGAAGAACATCGTCATCTGATAATGTCATCCCTTCCTGTTCTCCTAGCGATCGTCTGATGCGTTTTTTGCCACGCTTGATAATCTCCTTGGTCTACTTCCTCAAATGCATGGAAATCAGGGAGTTACTATACTGGCATAAGACAAATTCCTAAATCTGTACTGTGGTAATATTCTTATAAGGCCAGCCAAAAAGGCACAAAAAAAAATGTAGAAGGTTTCAAGACCTTCAGGTCTCTTCCTCAGACAAGATGTTACCAGAAAAACCTCAGAAAAAACAAACAAATAGGAGTGGTGTGTGTGTGACTTGATCTTAAGTGCCTGTGATAAAATCAGAGTGGGCAGTGTCTGGCCCTTCAGAGGTTTCTGGATTGTGTCTCCCATGGTCCCTTGCCACTGGCTATTCTGGCTAGTGTTGATGAATGCCACACTCCAACATCTGAAAGGCCACAAGTTGCCCATCCTTGTCTTTGAAAATAAAGGCAAGAAAAGGTCTACAGACCTTTCACTTAGGTATTAGGTTTCATCCTGACTAATCCTTAGACTTGTTTGGTAGAGGAAAATCAGTAAGAGGCAGTGAACTTTGTCCACCATTTTGAAAATGCTCCACCAGCCAAAAACTGCTCAGAAACTGTTTCTATCTGTTTCTATGTAGTGTGAAGCTCACAGTCTCCTTTGTAGGCAGAGAATTCAGAATTTCCATGCAACTCAATATTAGAGAGCATGCTTTCCTTGTAAGAAGGTCCAGATTACTCCTGAACATCTCCAGATAGAGCTGCAAAAGACTGTTGTGGTGAAAGCCACTGTCTTTGCAACACACAAAACTGACTTTAATGAACCAATAACCTCAGTAGTAGTAGTAGCAATAGTCATTGTCACCACCATCAGAGTAAGTAGTGCTTGATTAATTTGATTATTGTTCACCTAATAAAAATAATTCCCCAGCATTTTCAAAAATTAGCTGATCAGTTATCAGAGTGGAATGCCTAAAACAAAATGAATTAAAACATGATACATAATAAAATCAATAAGATTAAAACACATAAAGCCATACCTCCCAACATTTCACACATGAAAAATGTGCCTGTGTGGTCAGGCAACCAGAAAGTGGCCAAAATGGCAAAAGTTATCAGTGAGGAAGAACATGCAAGCTAGAAGAGGCTGGAGCCATTTGCTTTTGCCTGAGCCTACTGGGAAGGGCAAGATTCCATCCCTCCTCTCCTCTCCCCTAAGCTGAGTTAAAAGAGTTCAAACGACTTTTGCATGTTGAACTCCGTTTACAGCAATTGAAGTAAGGTGAGGCCAAAGAGGGAAAGTGAAAGGTGGACTGGGACATTTTAAAAGCAACTGAAAACTGGGATGACAGAGAATTAATCATGACAGTTGGAGTGTATGCAAAGCAGACATCAAGTGTAGCTATACTGACACATGTCTTAGGAGATTTTCACACGCCGAAAATATCGCTGCCAGAAACCGGGACAGAAATATTTCTGTCCCGGAAGCAGCGCCGCGGTTCGCACGCTCACCTCCCTTTCCCGTTGTTCCATCGTCCTCGCTTTGGGTTTTTTCCTCCCTCTTCCGGAATATTTTACTAACGGGAGTTAGTAAATCGCTGTCCCGGTTTCTGGCAGCGATATTTTCGGTGTGTGAAAATCTCCTTAGTTGCAGTCTGTCTGGATTGCTATAGCATGTTTTAGGTTTTATAGTATGTTTTACGCCTTGGACAAATGTTCAGAAACTTTAGCTGGTCCAAAAAAAAAAAAAAAAAAAAAAAGAGAGAGAGAGAGAGAGAGAGAGAGAGAGATGAAGCTAGATTGTTCACCAAAGTTGACTACATACAATTTGCTGCAAAAACTCCACGAAAGTGAACCCATTTCTGGGCACAATTAAAAAATGCAGGTTATGGCCTATCTATCCCTATACAAGTCTAAAGCACTGCAATCTTCCATCATAGGAACCTGTCCATCGTTTGAGATTTTTAGGGGAGGCCCTTCTCTCCATCCTATCCCCCTCACATCTGCATCTGGTGGGAACATGGGAGACGGCTTTATCCCTAGCTTCTTCCAGGCTCTGCAACTCCTTTCCTAGAGGACCTTATCCGACCATATAAATACAGCATCATAATCATGTTAATGATTATGCTAATGGAATGATCGTGCTAATGATCATGCTAATGATCATGAAAGGCTGCACATACCAGACGATGTCACCCTTTCACAATCATGTCCAGTTTAAAAACTGTCCTATTTTATTGACAGCCCAGGCCATCAATTGATTCCCTGTGGTGCTTTTGTGCCGGCATTGCCAATGTTTGTATCCACACACCATTGTATTCACATGAATGCAGTATGAATGGCCGGACCAGCCAGAACACTTCTGGGTGAGATTGCATGGGTTGGGCAGGGAGTGCAAGGTAAAAGGTATGGGGCATTCTTTTGCCAGCATAGAAACAGCAGAAGTTATGCTGGTGAAAGAACATGTTTTGGAGGGTGAGCTGATAAAGTCCAGAGAGGTTACACTGGCACATTCTCTCCCTGTTACCATCTGAAGACTGGTGAAGACTTTTCTGTTTTGATAAGCCTTTGAAAATTGATTGCTTATCGAGAAAGGCCCTTTAATAATCAGCTGCATTGTGTTATTTTTTTCCAAGTACCTGCGCTTTAAAACAACTCTTGATTTTGATAGTTTTATTATATTTTAACTTTTGTTGTGAACTTTTATCTTCATCTTTCTTTTTTACTTTTGTAAACTGCCTTGAATCCCAGGACTTGGAAAAGGGATATAAGTAAATGTTGTGTGTGTGTGGGGGGGGCGTGATAGCAACAATCACAACACAACAGACAGGGTTGCCAGTTCAGGGTCATCCCAGGCCCTGATGTTTCCCAGGAAAAACCTGAAACCTGGGAATAGCCTCAGTGATGTCATGAATCATTATACATTAAGGATCAATCACAGTTGTTCACAGCTTGTCATTTTAAACACACACAGAGAACACATTTTCTTGTCTGGATATTAAGGCAGAAATCTTAGCTAAAAGTGGCTATTCCCAGAGCCAGGTGAACTGATAAGGTTATTCAATCACTTCTCACTTAGTTAGGGAAATGGGATAGGGAACATTTAATCTACCCTACTTACTTCTAGCTAGATGGTGGATGCATTGCAGCGCAGAAGGTGAGCCCTGGCACCACAACTTCATGCAAGGAAGGAAGAAGCTAATCAAGACAAGACAAGGTCCTTGTGGAGAGTCTTGACAAGTTACAGCAACAAATCAATTAACTTGTAGCAAGCTGCTGCTTTAATACTTGAGCTGGAGATTTACATACAGCCCTTTCCTCTTGCCTGGAACTATGCCCTCCCCCTCAAAAAACTGGACAATTTGAACCCATATCTTCTGCTTGGAGATGACCCACAAAAACTGGAGGCTCAGGACCAGGCCTTGAGATCTGGCAACCTGACAACAGAGTAACCACATACAAAATGATCCCATCTTGGGAGAAAGGCAGGATATAATTCCAAGAATTTTTTTTTTAAAGCCTAAAACAGAGCAGCAAAATACAGGCCATCAAGGCTGCTTTTTCTTTTTTTCCTGACACTCAATTCCTCCATGGCCATATGATGTCATGTAATGAATGTTTGTCTTACATGTAATGTAATGTACTGAAAGTTCAATGTCCAGACATTCATATGTCTGTGTTTCTCCCTAAAGGGAATGTACATGTTTGTACATTTATAAGTGCATATAAATAAACAGCCTAAAGAGTACCCAAGAGCCTGCTCATGCTTACATGGAGTGTTGATGCTAACTCTGTCTGGTCTAACCACCATCATGAATTGGGAACTCAGGTGGCCAGAAGTTTATAACAGGACCCCAGACAGCATACAGATTAGCTGATAAGTGGCAAGGATCCTTGATCCCTCAATCTGATATAAGTGTGGTGAGCCACACCTGTTTCACTGTTGAAGCCTGAGGAACTTAGTGTAAGAATATTTATGGACTGACGAAACACCAGAGGAATGTTCAAGACAACGTAGCAGAAAAAATGGGATTGGAGACCACAGAGTCAACAAAATGATATGCTTTATTGAAGAAGTAACACCAGTGGGCTCGGCAGGAAATATCTTTCCAAACTTGCCAAGCCCCGGACTAAGCTAATGAGTATCTTTTTTAGGGTGATTATGACACGTATATGAAAAGCAGCCCTCTCCCTCTCTTGCTTAACTAGTTTCACAGTACTCAGCAACTTTCCTTTCGTGCAAGGATTGTTTACAGAACAGAAATGTTTATAGAACAGGACACAACATTTCTAATATGTTTACAGAATTCTGGAGTATTGGCCAGGCCAGAATCTTGCAATCTGTAGCCTGGCTGGGGAAAGAGAGAGAGATAAAGAGAATTTGCTAAGACCCATGAGACTATCCAGTCTGACCCTGAATAGCGATTGCAAAAGTTCATTATAACTATGCCAATACAAGCATACAGATATTTGGGCTCACCTGGCTACCTCAACAAGATCTGTTTTCTACAGTGCAAACAAGAAATGATGTCTACTCAAATCCTATGTCTGATCTGTTTTGGTATGTAGAGGAGGCTTCTCAGATCTCAAGGCCTGGCCAGTCCTCAGGGTGAAAGGGCAGAATCTCAGGGTGGGAGTGCTGTCTTGAAAAGTGTGATTTGTTTCTCATTTTTTAGACTATTACCTGATTTATTGATTTCCATGGAAATTCCATATATGTCTACCAAAAATCAATATTTCTATGGGGAATGTTCATTAGCTCTAATAGTGGCTGGGAGAGGTTGAGTAATGGCAGGATCTTTTGACCTATGTATACCAGTACTCACTGATGAGACTCCAAGCCAGGTGATAAAATAAAAATGCTTTTTATTAAAATATATTCAGGAGAACACACACATGCATACACTCAGGCTTCAAGCACTCACACAAGGCTATTGAAGAAAGTAGGAAGTATTGGGATAGAGGAATAGCCTTTGGGACGATAGGCTATACGGTACCTATCTGAGGAGCAGAGATTTGTCCAGCAGAAGATACTAAGAGTGCAGCTCTGAGGGTTAGGCAGCAAACTAGGGAGAAACTGTGCATGCTTTGGTGGTGTTTTGGGATGATATTTATACTTGATATTCCCCCTGAAAGGATGTTTTGAGTGAAATACAATATCTGCCAGAGTTTCCCAGGGTTAAACAATGGATTCTCCGGATGTATTAATGATTGTTAATTGCTGAAACATTGGAACTTATGGGTCTCAGCCACTCTCTATTATTTTAATAAAGGTGCGAGGAAAAATCAGTTTTACAAGGCAATGGATGTCCAGATACCTTGAATGAATTAGTGAATAACTCACTTCCATGTACGTCCAGGAGAATTAACCCATTTCCTGCCTAACTCATCAGTTCAAGAGGGCGGGTTGCTTAATTACTACCTAGGTGTGTCTTTTAAGAATTTGGGCTGGCTACTTCCTTATGTTTTCTGAGCACACCTCAAGTCCTTGTATTCGGGAGGCCGTGGTCTACTATCATCCACAATTTATGAAATATGGTCAATTGATGAATTATTGGAAGGGAGGGGGTATCAGGGTAGGTAACAAGACTTGGTCTTTTTTGTGTGTGATTAGCATACCATGTTCAACTGTGATTTTTGCTTTAAGTATCTTGCTTTATGATATTAGCAAGGACTGCCCCATCATCCTTGTCCCATCACCATAGCCTGCTTGTTATGACATAGCAAGAGGTTGCCCCTGTGTTTCACATTGTGCTGCTGAAATCTCAGGGCTTGAGATATTCCTGACCTGGAAACCCTAGAGCAGAAATGGAGAGGCATAAGTAAAGCCTAGGTAAGTAAAAATTCAAATTATGGCAGGCCAGCATTATTAGAAAACATGGAATGAATTTCTAAACATTACACTTACTTTTCTATGAAGAAACACAGGATCAGTCTGGGTTGTGGATGTGCATTTATGGGGGGTGTTAAAGAAAAAAGAACATTCTAGTAATATAAAGCTACAATCTTAAAGATGTTTGCATAACCCAGCAGTACTGACTTCACCAGGGTCAAGCAGAAGTAAATGCTTTTTTAAAAAATCTTGTCCATTGCTATTTAAAGTGTAGACTAGAATATGCACGCTTGCCATTAAGTAGCATCTCCTTTTGCCTTTCGTCCTTGATGGCTGCCTTGAAAACAAATATGTGAAAATGTGGGCAAACATCAGCAAGATGCTGTTTCAAAGCTGAGTGGTTTCTTAAGAAAGCTTGCCATGGGAGTCAAATAGGAAGCATGTTATTATTTTGTCTTTTGTCTTGATGTTAATAGCTAGTGTTGGACGTTTTGACACAGGGAATAATAAAGGAAACTCTTAAGCAGGTTGAGTGTTAAGTATGAGGGCAGTGAGTTTATATTTTCATAAATATGTAGGAAAAAGCCAAGACACTTGAGCAAGACAAAACTTAAGGGAGCAGTTCATGAAAAAATTATATGCCCCATTTACTCTTGCTTCTCATGTAGTTTAGAGTTTTATTAACTCACTTATCTTTTATATGCAGGAGGCCATCTTTCTAATAGGCACCCCAGAAAGGCTCAGATCAGAATGGACAGGGATGGGGAGGTGTCATATGGGCCATTTGCATTGCTAGTGTAGAGAAGAAATTCACAAACTCAATGTACACTAGAAGAAAAATGAGCCACATACTTTCTGCTAAAGGTTCTTGAGTCTAAAGAAGTAAACAAAACTTTCAACAGGAAAAGGTTTTTTTTTTCAAAACTAGATTGCAACTTTAGGCAGAAGCCAAAGTGATTGAGACTGAATTATTCCATTTTTTTTCTCTTGTTAATCTTTTCTAATTTAATATTGTTTTAAGGGGTGGGTAGGTTAGGGTACTGATGTACTTATGGAGTTTTATGCTGTAAGCCACACCAATTGCATTGCAGAGGGGTGGGATAGAAATACATTTTATTATATTATTATCATTATTATTATTATTTGTCTGCATCATACAGGTTCTTGAAAATGTGGGGCATTTTTCTGGTTTGTGTTAATTCCTGGGCTTCCATATACTGGATTACCTGGTTTTATTCCTAAAGAAAAAAACATTATAGTGAGACTTTACCATTGTTTTGCTTATTTGCAAACACTGCACGATAAAATGTATATTTCATGGCAGGTTTCAAAGTAATTGTGTAATTCTTCACTAATTTTCTCCTTGAAGCAAGCAATAAGGAATTCTAGCAATTTTCTTCCCACTGCAAGAAAATCTTCAAAACCACAGTTTTCAAATTCTATTCACCCTTCAGGATTTATTCTATACAAAATTCATATGTGGTTGTCTTGTACAGAAAACAGCACTGTATGCACAGGAAATAACCTTTTCTTTGCAGATGTACGTGCAAATCAACCATGCATGAATTTCACATAGAATAAGCCCAAAACCTCATCAGTCTTCTCATCAGAGATTCCTCTCATCAGAGTTTCTCAACACCTGAAAAACATGTTTTTGACCAATTTTTCCATATATATATATATATATATATATATTAGAATTCTTTCCTTCCCTATTTCAAAATTAGTAAAAGAGTTGCAAACTAGAAAAGGCCCTCTATCTTTGAAAGCCAAATCCCTTATTTGCTGTATTGATGTAGACCAAGGTTGTTCATAGTACATACCATGGGTCACATGCAGCCTCAATGCCATTTCTTCAAAATAAGAAGTGACTGAATGTTTGTTCAGGCTGTTCATTCTTGATTTTCTTGTTTTTAATGTGTAGGCTTAAAAACTGTGAATTAGGTTAGCACTGAAAGATGTGGCATTAATATAAATTAGGACTAGGGATATAAAGGTTCATTAATTTCATTTTTCAATAGAAGAAAAAATACAGATAGTTTTCTTCCTACTGGGTGCAATCAGGAGAATCTTGGGCATTTTATTTATTTATTTATTTTTCATTTCAGGACCTTTAAAATTGCACAAGTTAGGATTCTCTCTCTCTCTTTTTCTTCTTCTTACAAAAGAGAGCAATGTTTTTGCACAAAAAGATTTTGTATGTGTATAAAAAAATCATCCATGAAAATTTTACAAAAAGTTCTGAAAAGTGAAAAATCTCATAGTGGTTGTCATTTTTTCTTTTCTCCACAGGATATCTGGACATATTACAACACCCTTTCTTATTCAAGACAATTTCCTGAGAATATACAGTAGAATAGTTGTGAATTTATGTTCACTTCTTTTTTGTGAGACTCACAGAACCATAGAGTGGGAAGACACCACAAGGGCCATCCAGCCAACCCCCTGCCATGCAGGAATATACAATAAAAACACTCCCAACAGATGGCCATCTAGCCTCTGTTTAAATATTCCCAGAGAAGGAGACTCCACCACACTCCAAGGCATCTTATTCCACTGCTGAGTTTACAAAATTTTGAAAACTAATGAATATTTGGAATGGAAAACATGAATTGTATTTTTTAAAAAAATTGATGTGAAAGAAACAGAAACTGTTCCATACCCATTAACTGCCCCAATTTGGCAGGAATAGTTCCAATTAATCCTCTGTCATACCACTTTTTCAGTTGCTTTAAAAATGTCTCACTTTCTCTCTCTTTCTCCCACTCTTCCCCTTTGTCATTAGCTTACTTCAGTTGCTACAAACTGAATTCAAAGTGCAAAAGTAGTTTGCACTCAATTAACTCAGCATGGGAAGAGGAGAGGAGAGGGTGGTATCTTGTCCTGAGCTCAGTAGGAGCAGACAAAAGCAAACTGCAGCACTCTCTCCTAGCTTGTTGTGATGAAAAGGCCACTCTTTTAGCCAATCTCAGAGCAGCAGGTGCCCAGCCAATAGGAAGGCAGCTGGGCACGGCTATAAAAGGGGCCTGACAGAGAGTGAGAGGGGGTTAATTGTTTTGAGGTCTGACTGGAAAGAAAGAGTTATACCGAAGGGAGGGTGTGCTCTTAGAGTTCCTGAGGGAACTTTTCAGTCTGATGACCACAGAAGGGTCTTAAGGGTCCAGAGAGGGACTGAATAGACTTGGAGAGTCTAATAGGGAGAGGCTCAGAGCAAGTCAAGTATATAAAGGGGATGTAGGATTTTGTTCCTGAGTTAGTAGTGCTGGTGCATCTAGATTGATGTTATTATTTTAAAAGGAATCTGATGTAACTAAGCCTTAAGTAGATTAACAACTTTAATACTCAACTACAGTTTATTTGTTTTATATTTTTCAATAAACTTTCATTAGAGTTTAAAGCTGCTTGGCCTCCGTTTAATTTAAACCACACTACCTGATATCAGGGACACAAAGGGTTGTCGCAATAGAAAGTGGTTGGTGCTTCACACATTCTTTTGGAGGCAGTAGTGGGATGCAAGAGACCCCACAGGACTGCTACCCTAAAGTCAAAGTATTAAGGTGGTGGGTTGACCATGTACAGGTCACCACACTTGTATGTCATGAATAACTTTTGCCATTTTTGACACACTCTGATGTTGTTTGGACACGTGTCCTGATTTTCATCTGTGAAATGTTGGAGGGTATAAGGTTCATCATTCATTCAAGTGTTTAAATCTTAAAAGCCTTGGTTTGAATCTCTGAAGATTCAGCCACATTAGTACTGAAGTAGGGTTTTGCTTATGGGTTATTTTTTTTTCCTTTTTAGAGGGTCCCTCATTTAAAATAAGCATGTGGAAGGCAAGTTTGGTCTTTTCAATGCTGGGAATAGCTGTACTATCCAGCAAATTATCAAGATAGATTTTAAAAAAACAAAACAAAAAACCTCCAGTATAATAGGATGCAAAGCGAATTGACAAATACATATAATCAAAATATACAAGATAATAAAACAATATTAAACAAAAATTCCAAAAGCTGTGGAAAACAAGAAACTTTCCAACTGAGATGTAAAAATAAGGAGGAAAGGACCAGTCTGTGAATGTTCAGGGAGGCAATACCAGGAGTATGGAGCAGCCAGTGAAAAAGTATGAAGCTGAGCCAAGGAAGAGGAAACACTTGGCTGAGTGAGAATATTAGAGCACAGATCCTTAGGAAGCTGATCAAAAGAAATAATGTGGAAAACTAGGCTGTGTAGGGCTTTAATTAAAAAAAACAACCCAGCAAGTACTGAATTCTAAAAGGAATAGGCAACCAATGAAGAGCTATGAAAAGTGAGGTAACATGATCAAAATGATGGACCAAAAAGATAATCTTAGGAGCAGAAGGCTGAATGGAAACCCGCGGCTTGCAAAACATCATATCAGACCCTCCAACTGTCCCAATTTGGCAGGATCAGTCCTGATGATGATGATCATCATCATCATTATTTCTATCTTGCTTTTTCCTCGATTTGGGACTCAAAGCAGTGTACAATAAAAAGACATTGTTGAAATCAGAAAAGTACAAAAGTTGAAACAGAATTGAACAACACAAAAGCTAAAAACAGCTAAAAAATTTAAAACACATACATATACACATACACAACACACACATATACCCCAGCACAACCATTAACATTGGCAAGAAGGCCTGCTGAAACAAGGGAGTTTTTACTTAGTTCTGGAAGGAAGACAGGGAAGGTGCCAATCTGATTTCTCTGGGCTGGGAGTTAGAATCATAGAACCAGAGTTGGAAGAGACCACAAGGGTCATCTAATCCATCCCCATTCTGCCATGCAGGAATACACAATCAGATCATTCCTGACAAATAGCCATCCAGCCTGTGTTTAAAAACCTCAAGAGAAAAAACCTTCCAGATCCTGGAGGCAGCCATTGAGAAGGCCCTCTGATTAAACCTCTTTTGACCCACTTTCAAGCTGCTTTTAAATATCCTAGTTTCTCTCTCCTGATCCCACTTTTGTCCCCAAGCGGCCAAGCACTCCCATCTCAGACAAGCTATTATAGGAGCTATAAAACCATTTGCCACTTTTGTGGCCCCTCACCCTTTCTCCCCAGCTTATTTCAATTACTGCAAATTAAACTCAAAGTGCAAAACTAGTTTGTACTCAGTTAACTCAGTATGGAGGGAGGAGAAGGGGGGCAGAATCTTGCCTTTCCCAGCAGACACAGGAAAAAGCAAACTGATGCAGCCTTTCCACACCAGTGTGTTCTGCCTCATTATTAACTTTTGCCATATTGACGAGATTCTTATTTTACTTGGCTACACATGTCCACATTTTTTTTTCCATCTGTGAAAAGTTAGAGGGCATGTCATACGGTTTAGCTGGAAAATGTGGTTCTGTCTCACCTGAATTCAGTGAGGCAAGGCAAGTGAAGGTAAAGGGTGATGAATGAGTTTCTCCCCAGGCTAAAGATAAAAATGGGTGGTGGTGGTGGGGAATTCTCCCCCCACCCAGTACATTGTAGTGGGCTCCCTTGGTTAATCCAGCCTTACAAGCACAGGGCAGCCATCTTGGGCTTGCCTACTTCCTTCAGGGGGCAGGAAAAAAAAAGCTTCATTTACATTTCAACTACTGGGCACCATGCCAAAAAATTTAGCATGCAATCAGAACTGAGTGCTTCTTTCCCCACTTATCCATACCTTACAGTATACCTACACTGGCTTCCTTTTATCTCTGTCCTCTGTATAAGTATGAACATCAGTACAGAAGGGCAAAAGAGAAATCTACAGAAAATGTTAGTTCTTTGATCTTTAATGCCCTTAAATAAAGCTGGTTCCACAGGAAAAGGGAGGGGGGAATGCAAATTCATGGCCGACTGTTTATTCTGCAAATGAAAGACGGAGATAAGAAATTCCAAAAGGAAAACAGAAAATAAAACTGTTTGCCATGTGAATTAGCTTCATTAATATAGAAGATATCTCTCCAAACTGGTCGTTGTATCTCCGGCAGCTGCATTTTCTTTCAGTTAAAGCACCAGGCTTTCTTTTGCAAACAGTATTTTTTATTAAGGTTGTGGCAGCCATCATAATTGTTTATAAATGTAAATGCACAATAAAGAGAGCGGAGATAAAGAATGTTAAGATTTAATCCATTTTAATCTTATTAAGGTGCACCGTGTTTAATATATAATTTTAATAGTCAGACTACCCTCATCTACCTGGAATGATGGTTAGACATTTTTAGTGCTTAATGTTTCCAGTTTTTAGTGCTAATTAAATGGTCTTAACCTGCTAGTGTTTTATATGTATTATCTTAAATCACAATTTGGGATGGGAATGGAGTGTTTCTGGTAGATAGTAAAAATTCCAAATGGCCCCAAATCAAATGTGTATCATTATTCTAAACAGCCAGAAAGAACTGCTTCTTGCTTCTCTATTGGCTCTTAAATATATATGACCATTAAAAATTGTGACACTGCTCAGAGATGCTGTTAGTGGTCATTTTGCTGTCTGAGGCAAAACACAAGACAATTTTCTATAGAGAAACCAGACAGACTCAAAGTGGAATCTAGAGCCTATGTGTAGAAGAGGGAACAGTGTGATGCAGCAGCCAAAAAAGCCAATGTGATTCTAGGTTGTATCAAGAGGAGTATGGCATCCAGATCAAGGGAAGTAACAGTACCTCTTCTCTCTCTATATATATACACACACACACACACAAGGACTCCCTGAAACAACATCTCAGGCCCGGCCAAATTGATCACCAACAATGGTCCGCCCTGGCCTCACATCGGGAGGCATGGAGATGCACTATCCACAATGCTGCAGCCTTATTTGAGAACTCATGCCGAACAAGTCTTGAAGAGAAATGACAACACAGAAAAAATCGCAACCTGGAAACATCACCCAAGGAGACCTTCTGCTGTGCTTTCTGCAACCAGACTTGTTTATCTCGGATTGGCCTTTTTAGTCATCAGCGTGCTTGCAGAAAGTGTGGGATGAGTCCTTCCTGAATCTTCATTTGTGAAGAAAAGCGAGAGAGAGAGAGAGGGAGAGGGAGAGGGAGATATTTGTGAGACCTCACCTGGAATAGAGTGTTAAGTTTTGGGCATCACATTTCAAAAAGGAGATTGACAAAGTAGAATTTGCTGGTTGCCCAGAGGAAGGCAACAAAGATGGTCAAAGGTTTGATAACCAAGCCCTGTGAAGAATGACTTAGGAAGATAGGTATTTTAGCTTGGAGAACAGAAGAATGAGAGTTAATATGATAGCCATCTTTAAAAATCTAAAGGGATATCATATGGATGATGGAGTAAATATGTTTCCATCTGCTTCAGTGTCTAAATTATGGCCATTTTGTTGGAAAACCACTTGATCTACTACACGCTATTGAGCAAGGGTAGAACTCCACGTCCTCATCAGAAGATGCTCCATAGTAGTCTAGAAGCACAGGAACATCTGGCTTAGCATCATTATGCAGATATGTGCTGCTAAGTGCCTAGTGCTAGCAAACAAGAGGAAAGACAATTACGGCAACAGCCCACATTAAGCACTACATGCTCTCAGTTTCTGCAAACCTATGTGGTGAAGCTGTCAATTAGGGATATGTCAATTACATTTTCCTTGTATTTATCAGAATGCTCAGAACATCTCATTGTGCTCCCAGTCCACATCCATTTGGGATACGTTTTCATTATAACCACAAGTAAATCCATATGTGTTTCTGCATGTGTTTTACTGAACAGTTTCCATATGCAGACATGGGTTTATGCACATTTTGTTCTCATTGAAATATCTTGTCATGTGGTCTGTCTTGGGAGATATGAAACAGATTTTTTTGTAGGGAAATATGAATCCATTAAATTTCTATCCTATCTCTAGCTTTCATTACAGCATCTGAACATGTGGTCATTTCCCTTCATTCCATACAAATAATTCCATTAATTCCATTCCATATAGCAGTACTCAGAAATGATAGCTGAAGCCTACCCGTGAACCATCTCATGACCCAAGAGTGGCTGGATTTCAGTTTAAAATCCATATTGATAGTGAGTTTAAACAAAGACAGGAAACCAAGTCCTCAAAACATGGATGTGTATTCAGGCAATTATCCCCAAATAGCCACTACATCTAAGCCTAAGGACCTGCCTCCTAGCCCCAACCTATAGCATTCACAAATATATTTTCAGAACCAGAGCTGCATAATGAAGAAATATATTTAATTTTCAACATGTGTTGTTATTCAAGAGTAGCATTTTTCATGATGGTCAACATGCCTAAAGAATGTCATATAATCAGTGCATTCCTTGTATAGTAAAACTTCTGTTAGCTGGCCATATATATGTGGCAGAAACTTCTCTTCCTGGTTGTGCCTATAGAATCTGTCAAATCATAGGCTCATAAACAAATTATTCACAAAATTTCAGTAGAACAAGCTAACAGTCTTAATAAATCCACATCGATTGCCAAGATTTCTACTGCAATTAGGAACTTAAATAAATATCCAGGACTGGATGGCTTCACAGCCTTATACTATAAGATTTTAGAAATATGAAATCTTCACCCCAATGCAAGCCAACATTTAATGACATTGAGAAAACTGGCATCCCCGACTCATGGCGTATGGCAAATGTTGTACTTATACCAAAAGCTGAGAAAGATACGAGAAAAATTGAGAATTACAGACCTATCTCACTTCTCAATATAGATTATAAGATCTATACTACCATCTTAGCTAACAGATTCAAACATCTATTACCAGAACTGATACATGAAGACCAGACAGGTTTTGTTCCAAGAAGGCAAATGAGACATAACATCCGGATGGTTTTAGATTTAATTGAATATTTTGAAACACACTCTGAAAAGAAAGCGGCAATGTTATTCATTGATGCGGAGAAAGCTTTCAAGAACATCAGATGGGAATTCTTGTTAGCAGTTCTTAAAAGAATGGAAATGGGAGACTCCTTCATAGAGAGAGTGAGGCAAATTTATTCTAAACAATACGGTCAATTGGTGATAAAAGGAGAAAAATTGACATCAATACCAATTTAAAAAGGCATCAGGCAGGGCTGGCCACTTTCCCCAATGTTGTTTATTTTGGCTAGAGGTTCTTACTATAAGTTTAAGAGCAAACATTAATATAACTGGAGTTAAAGTAAAAGGAAATGGCTATAAACTATGCGCGTTTGCTGATGACCTGGTGATATTCTTAGAGGACCCAATTAAAAACACAGAAGAGACCATGACATTGATTGAAGAATTTGGAGACCATGCTGGGTTTAGAGTCAATAGAATTAAATAATCGATTTTGACAAAGAATATGTCTAATCTGGAAGATAACCAATTGTCATTGAAATCCGGATGTAAGATTGAAAAAAAGGTGAGATACCTCAGGATATGGCTAACAAAGAGAAACAATGATTTCTTCGAAAATAATTTCAAGAAAGCTTGGAAAGAAATCAAGGAAGAAATGGATAAATGGAGCAAGCTTGGGTTATCACTCTCAGGGAAAATAGCTGCCTGTAAGATGACTATTCTACCAAATATGAAATTTTTGTTTCAAAATTTACATATTATAATTAACGAAAAACCCTTTGTAGAATGGGAAAAAGACATAAGAAACTTCATATGGAATAATAAAATTCCGAGGATAAAGTGGAAGTACCTAGTGGATACAAGGAGCAGAGGAGGATGGGAACTACCCTATCTGAGAACATATTATAAGGCATCAACCCTAATTTGGTTAGAAGATTGGATAAGACTAGAAAATGATAAAACTCTAAGCTTAGAAGGTCATAACAACAGATTCGGTTGGCATGCCTACCTTTGCTATGATAAAGATAAAATAAACAAAGATTTCAATAAACTGCAATAAACACATAATAAGGAAAACATTATTAAAGGTGTGGAAAAATATAAGAGACACATTTTATTTTCACATACCATTATGGACATCACCACAAGAGGCTTTCCTAAATAGATGGAAAGTCACAGAGCAGTGGATTAAGTATAAAGAAATAGTGAAGAATGGCCCAGAGGGAAAATACACAAGGAAATTCGAAGAACAATTAAGAGAATTATTCCAAATTAATTGGTTCACATATCGCCAACTAAAAGCAAGATTCAGAGAAGATTTAGAAACAAAAGATCTCGAAGGAGCAGAAAATAATCTAGGCAGGATTATTTGGTGTGATCAAAAGAAAAAACATTCAAAATTATACCAGTTACTACTGAATAGACAACTTGAAGAGGATAACATAAAAGATTACATGTTAAAGTTGGCCAAGGATCTGGGGTACAATCTGGACTTGGACGCATGGGAAAATGCCAGGGAAAAAACATACAAATTCACAACCAGTCAAAACGTAAGAGAAAATTTCATGAAAATCTCCCAAAGGTGGTACTACACTCCACTGAGACTGAACAAAATTAATAAATCGTTTAGCAACAATTGTTGGAAATGTTAAAAAAAAAGAGTGGGTTCTCTCATCCACATGTGGTGGAGTTGTAAGGTCATCAAAAAATTCTGGGCTACCATTCACAAATGGATAGAAAGTTTGTTTCAGATTAATTTTGAGGCCAGACCAGAAATATATCTACTTAACATGACAGATAAACTGGGAGAAAAAAATGAGAAAAATTTCTGAAGAATAGTATTATATCTTATAATGGCAGCCAGGCTTGTGATAGCCCAAAAATGGAAAACTCTGGATCCACCAACAATCAATGAATGGCTTGTTAAAACACAAGATATGATGGAATTAGATATACTAACTGCTAATTTGCATAATCTATCTAAACAAAAATCACTGGAAAAATGGCTTCCGTTAATAAAATTATGGAAAAGAATGGAACGAGTTACAGTGAAAAAGATTTAATACTACTCTGATCTCAAATGCTTTTTCATCTCTTAAAGAAATCAGGGGAAGATCAACAAATTTAACATGGAAACAAGCAGAAAGATACGAGAAGTTACTATAGCTAATAGAATAATAGAATATAGTAACATAAAGAATAAGGGAAAATATGTAAAAAGTCAGACACAGTAAGTTACAAATGCACACGAATGTTTAGGAATATATGTAGACATTCAGACAGAAACACACAAAGAGACAAGAAATAACTAAAGAAAACAAAGTTATTAATTATTAGAGTTCAAATTAAAAGTAGTCTTAGAATAGGTACAATAACAAGGGTTTATCTTCATTCAAAAACAAGACTGGAAGTCACCACAACTGAGTTCAGAATTTTGATATTTAAAGATATGAAAACAGAAGAAACAATGAAAATATTTGTGTTAGTTTCACCTGTTTCATTTATTTCATTTCATTTATGGTGTAAGTATGATAGACTGTGAATAATGTATTAAAGAATGTTGATGAGTTGATGTATTGTCTAATAAGAAGTGGATAAAGATTAATTAAAAAAATCATAGAATCATAGAGTTGGAAGAGACCTCAAGGGCCATCCAGTCCAACCCCTGCCATGCAGGAATATACAATCAAATCATTCCCGACAGATGGCCATCCAGCCTCTGTTTAAAAACCTCCAAAGAAGGAGACTCCATCACACTCCAGGGCTGTGCATTCCACTTTTGAACAGCTTTTACTGTCAGGAAGTTCTTTCTAATGTTTATGTGGAATCTTTTTTCCTGTAGTTTTAACCCATTGCTCTGTGTCCTAGTCTCTGGAGCAGCAGAAAACAAGCCTGCTCCATCCTCAGTGTAACATCCCTTCAAATGTTTAAACATGGCTATCATGTCACCTCTCAACCTTCTTTTCTCCATAATAAACAGGTCCAGCTCCCTAAGCCACTCCTCATAGGTCACCATCCTGGTCGGGCCTCTAGACACTGTCCAGCTTGTCAATATCCTTCTTGAATTGTGGTGCCCAGAACTGGACACAGTATTCAAGGTGAGGTCTGACCAAAGCAGAATACAGTGGCACTCTTACTTCCTTTGATCTAGACACTATACTCCTATTAATGCAGTCTAGAATCACATTGGCTTCTTTATCTGCTGCATCACACTGCTGACTCATGTTCAGTTTGTGGTCCATTAAGACTCCTAGATCCTTTTCGCATGTACTACCCCTAAGCCATGTGTCACCCATCCTATCTCTGTGCATTTCATTTTTACTGCCCAAGTGTAGGATCCTACATTTGTCCCTGTTGAAATTCATTTTCTTAATATTGGCCCAGCTTTCTAATCTGTTGAGGTCATTTTGGATTCTGATCCTGTCCTCTGGGGTATTAGCAACCCCTCCTAATTTGGTGTCATCTGCAAACTTGATAAGCATACCCTCTGTTCCCTCATCCAGGTCATTGATAAAGATGTTGAATAGCACTGGACCCAGGACAGAACCTTGTGGCACCCCGCTGGTCACTTCTCTCCAGGATGAAGAAGAGCCATTGGTGACTACCCTTTGGGTTCAGTCAGTTAACCAATTACAAATCCACCTAACAGTTGCATTGTCTAGCCAACAGGTTACTAGCTTTTTTCAAGAATATCATGGGAGACCTTGTCAAAAGCCTTACTGAAATCAAGATACACTATACCCACTGCATTCCCTTCATCTATCAAGTTGGTAACGCTATCAAAAAAAGAGATGAGTTTAGTCTGGCACGACTTGTTTTTGAGAAATCCATGTTGACTTTTTGTGATCACGGCATTCCTTTCTAAGTGCTTACAGACCGTCTGTCTAAAGATCTGTTCTATAATCTTTCCTAGTATTGATGTCAGGCTGACTGAGTGGTAATTATTTGGGTCTTCTTTTTTCACCCTTTTTAAAGATGGGGACAACATTTGCCCTCCTCCAGTCTGTTGGGACCTCTTCTGTTCTCAAGGAATTCTCAAAGATTATTGGCAGTTGTTCTGAGATTACTTCTGCCAATTCTTATAATACCCTTGGATGAAGTTCATCTGGCCCTGGAGACTTGAACTCATTTATATTGGCCAGGTATTCCTGAACTATCTCTTTACCAATTCTGTGCTGTAATGTTGAGCCTGGTTTTTCTAGTCGAGGTTAGCTAAAAGAAAGAGCATGTGGCAAGTGCTCTGGATGCAAATAGCCATGAAAGCTACTCAACACACCCTGAGCTCATGCGATTGTCCCACTTGACATAAAACATTGCCTTGGAATAGAATCCCAAATCTTAAAGGATATGGCAATAGAAGCATAAAGATCTATTTTTGCCTGCACTCTGTCTCTGCCCACAGAAGACTTCTGACAGTCAACACTCAATAGTTCAAGCCTATGCACATTCTGGCAGTGAGGTAATACATGTTTGATCCAATACAGACCTCAACGGACTTTAGTGTGACTAAATCTATGTACTGTTACGGCCAAGGGATAGTATGGAATTGGGTACCATACATAGTTTAATGGTACTGTATTGCTGCGATGGGAAAAGGTAGTTGTAGGACATGGAGCAATGGGTTCAAACTACAAGAAAAGAGATTCCACCTAAACATTAGGAAGAACTTCCTAACAGTAAGAGCTGTTTGGAAGTGGAATGCACTGCCTTGGAGTGTGGTGGAGTCTACTTCTTTGAAGGTTTTTAAACAGAGGCTGGATGACCATCTGTCGGGAATGATTTGATTGTGTATTCCTTTTTGGCAGAGGGTTGGACTGGATGGCCCTTGTGGTCTCTTCCAACTCTATGATTCTGTGATTTAGTGTCAAATGTCTGGTGTAGTTATAATAGTCTTTTCTCTGTATATATAAGACTTGTTCTATGTGCAAATTAAATGAAAAATAGAAATCTAAGGGGAGAAGTTCAAAGGAACATACTCAAGATAAGAAAAGTCAGGTTCCCACTGAAATTCTCTTGGTGTATGTATTAATGTGCTTCTTAAACAATGACTTCCAGATCATAAAACTTTGGATGTTTATTTGGATGTTTACAGTCAACCTGAGTATCTCCTTTGTGGGAGCTCTCTCACTGATCTCCACAAGGTCAGGATTTGACTTCAATGAGAGTCTGAGAAATTTAAGAAAATTCTGTTCGATGGCAGTTTGCGCTCTGTGGCAGAAAGTTTCCTGTTTAAAAATGTCTTATTTTTTTTTCAACATGCAAGAATTGAAAAGGTAGCTAGTAGTTCAATAAGAAGATACATTAATTATGCAATAAAATGTTCAGCAAGAAATATATTTAAGTTGAAAATCGTAGCTTGAATGCAAGTGTTCAGAAGAGCACACCCACTGTGTGATAAGCTTTGAGAATATTTTAATTTCACTTCTGTCTTGGGTGTGCATGAAATTAAAGAACAATTGCATTGGAGAAGACCTCATGGGTTGTCAAATGTAATCCCTTGTCAACAGCAAGAATCCTAATGAAAGTAGGTTTGTTGGAGAAAATAAATAAATTCTACCATTCTACAGCAACAAAGACCTTTGGATCTAGATTGGAGTGGAAGCGACTTCAAAGACTTTCTAGTTACTTCTCCTGCATCTTGGGCTGAGACGATCCCATTGGACCATCAATTCTACAGATAGAAAGTTTTCCTAAATGTCAACTGAAATATTTTTTGACTATAGTTCCAGCCCATTATTTTATGCCTTCCCTGCATCAGTTAAAGAATCACAGAATCATAGGACTTTTTCAGACAGGGGGAAAAAAACCTGAGGAGTTCAGGAGAAGAATGGGGCTGTTGCGCTTACACAGCCCTGTTTCAGACAGCCCCGTCCTCCTCCAAACCTCCTCCTGACTGTTCCCCATGCTGTGGGTGCCGCTTTTTATTCACTGAGGTTTTCCATCAATAAAAAGTGGTGCCAGCAGCATGGGGGAAGGTCAGGAGGAATGTTTTTATTGACGGAGGAGGAAAGGGCTGTCTGAAATGGTCTGTGTAAGTGCAACAGCCCCGTTCTTCTCCCGACCTCCTTGTGTTTTTTACCCCTGTCTGAAAAAGACCATAGAATTGGAAGAGACCATGAGGGCCATTCAGTCCAACCTCCTGCCCTGCAGGAATACACAATCAAAGCACCCCTAATAGATGGCCGTCCAGCTTCTGTTTAAAAACCTCCAAAGGAGACTTCTCCACACTCCGAGGCAGCACGTTACACTGTCAAACAGCTCTTACCGTCAGGAAGAACATATGATCATCCTCTTCCAAGGCAACATTTACCAACATTGGGGGAGGGGGGGTTCCTGTTCAGTATCCTGGACATTGATCTGCAGTGCCCTCCAGGGTTAAGTCCTGTCCCCCATGTTTTAATGTACACATGAAACCACTAAGAGAGGTTGTCCAAAGATTTGGGGTTCAGAGTAATCAGTATGCTGCTGACACTCAATCCTATATCTCTTTTCCATTCAACTGCAAAGATGAGGACAAACAAATGGAAGACAATATAAGACAGAGATGCTCTTCTTGGTGAATTAAAAGGCAGATCAGGGAATGGGGATTCAGCCTGTGCTGGATGGGGTTATACTCTTCCTGAAATCTCAGGGTCGTAGCTTCGTCATTTGGGTTACTTTAACACCCTCACATAGGGCTCCTTCGGAAGCTGTTCAGTAGCTTCAGCAGGTCTCAAATTCTATGGCTTGATTGTTGGTTGGGGTTGGCTACCAGACCTATATCATGACCTATAAAGCCCATACATCTTAGGTCCAGATTATCTGAAAGCCAGTATTTCCTCATATGACCCTGCCCAAGCATTACAATCTTTGAGGTAGGGCTCTCTCTCCATCCCACCACTTATCTGTCAAGGATACAGGAGTGAACCCTCTTGATAACTGCTCCTAAACTAGGGTACTCCCTTCCACATGAGGCTAAGTTGTTCCCTTCTGTGAGGTGGGCCTCCTCTTTCTCTCTGTGCATGCACACCAACACAGAGTGGAGAGGAAGAGCTTGCCATGTTTACAATCAATTTAGGAGTGCTCCTGCTGAGAATTTCTATCCTGATCTCTCTGAGACACACTCTAAGGGTTCCCTAACCTGGAAATCCCTTAGAACTATATCACTCCTCAGGTAAGCTGCCACCACCCAGATGCAGTATTTTCTCAGTCTGCCAGGAGACTGATTTGAGTTCTATGGTTAACCAGTGGAACTACTCGCTCTACCAACCCCCCTTCTCTATCCCCAGAGAAGAGTCAAGATAGCCAGGACCGAAATAAGGCATGTGTAGGGCGTGGCTTAGTAAGGAAAAATAGAAAGGCTTATTTTTATTCCAGCAAGTTAAAACAAGTTTAAGAGGGAAATGGTTTCATGAAGAAAAGGCTTTTTTTCCTCCAGGCTAACACTTAAAGTTACACAGATAGAAAGCTGGCATACATTCAGTCAAGGAAAAGCAATAAAAAGTAACCCTGATGCAATCTAACTAAACTGTTCCCTGCACAAAGAAAACTACTAACATTACAGGGTCTATGCGAGTTAAATCTGGTATGCAAGATGGCTGGACCACATGCTTTTCCTAAGCCAGGCCCCAGCCCTGTGCTAACTCAGAGCATGGTTCTCTGAGGTACTTCCATTCCCTTAGAGAGCTTTCTGTGTGTCTCTGTCCCTCTCTCTGTCCACATGGCCCAGCCAAGAATAAAACATTTTCCAAATTACCATGCCCAAATTCTCATTGGCCAGCCCAGCATCTGGTGATCATTCCCCAATTCTCATTGGCCAGTCCAGTGTCTGGTGATGTCATGTCATGATGATGTTATACCAGGAGATGTTCTCCACCTCCCACCTTGGTCTTAACCCTTAGTTTCCTGGTCCTGTTGATCAGACAAGCACTGTTTGCTGATTGGAAAATGTAGTCATTAAAGAATGATGGGGGTTCCACCACCTTTGCAGGAGGATGGGACTTCCATCATGACACCCTCTCTGCTCGCTTTTTGCCAGTAGGCAAAGACCTTATTTTTTAAAAAATATATTTATTAATAAATGTCAATGTCATAATTACAATGACAATGACAACAAACAAACCAGACCACATACTACAAGGAAACAAGAAAATAACAACACTAAACAACAACTAATTCCTAACTCCTCCATCCCAATTTTCTCTGACAGAATTGTTGTAACTTAAATGTATTATTCCTCCTCTCTAAGTTACTTCAATCATATTTACTGTTTCTCCATATAACGCCAGAAAAAGATTTCTTTTCTCTCTTTCTCTCTCTGGCTTTTCTTCGCAAACGAAGATTCAGGAAGGACTCATCCTGCACTTTCTGCAAGGGAGCTGATGACTCAAAAGGCCAATCTGAGATAAACAAGTCTGGTTGCAGAAAGCACAGCAGAAGGTCTCCTTGGGTGATGTTTCCGGGTTGTGATTCTTTCTGTGTTGTCGTTTCTCTTCAAGACTTGTTTGGCGTGAGTTCTCAAATAAGGCTGCAGCATTGTGGATAGTATGTCTCCATGCCTCCCGATGTGAGGCCAGGGTGGACCATTGTTGGTGATCAATTTGGCCAAGCCTGAGATGTTGCTTCAGGGAGTCCTTGTATCGCTTTTTTGGAGCACCCCTCTTACGCTGACCTGTGGCGAGTTTACCATAGAGTACTATTTTTGGGAGTTGATGGTCTTCCATCCTAGAAACATGCCCTGCCCAGTGCAGCTGTGTTCTCAATATCATGTACTCAATGCTGGTGATCCCTGCTTGCTCAAGGACATCAAAACATATAATTGCTATGTCTCCTCTTTGTTGCTTCACATAGAAAGGTCTTCTTTTAAAAGTTGAGGATTAAGGGATGTGCGATGGGTGTGCTATTTATAATATGTAATATGTTTTAATGTAAATAAATTAATAAAGGGTTTTGACTGTTTAAATCCATGTTTTAATTGGATTGTTTAATGTTTAGATTTCCCTTGGTTTTTTTCGGGGCTGTGAGGCCGTGTTTTGGAATAGTTTCTTTCTGATGTTTCGCCTGCCTCTGTGGCTGGCATCATCAGAGAATGGTTGGGTAGGAGTGTGTGTGTAGTTTATATATTGAGAACCCCTGTTGGGGAGTATATGTAAATTTGTGTAATTGAATGGTTATTTTCTGGGTATAGAAATGCAAGGATGATTAGTGTCTGTTTGGCTAATGGTTGGTTCATGGGCCAACAATTAGCCAACCAACCAACCATCAACTAATCATTAGCCAAACAGACAATCATCCTTGCATTTCTATACCCAGAAACTAACCATTCAATTACACAAATTTACATATACTCCCCAACAGGGGTTCACAATATATAAATTACACACACACTCCTACCCAACCATTCTCTGAATATGCCAGTGACAAATGCAGGTGAAACATCAGAAAGAAACTATTCCAGAACATGGCCTCACAGCCCTGAAAAAAACCAAGGGAAATCTATGGATGCTGGCTGTGAAAGCCCTCAGCTTCACAATGTTTAATGTTTGTTCGTTTGTTTTTAATTGTACTGCAACTTGCAACTATAACATTTGGGTCTAAATTTAATTGTTAACCCCAGCTAGGGTAGACCTATTGAATCAGGTGGAACTAGGTAAAACAACAGTTATGAAAGTTAAAATGATGCAATAGTTTGTGGCATCACTAAGGCTGCTGTCATACACCCCCCCCCGGCAGTGTCACCTGGTGTGGTTCGGCCACTCCACCCCCTAGTGCTGCCAAAGCTAACAGTCCCACTCTAGTTGGAAACAACTATTGGGTTTAGGTTTTGAGGTTCTCCTGTTTGAACCTTTAAAAAATGAGGTGTGTTAAGCAATTTACAGGAATGTTTCAAAAACTGAATTGGTGCAGTTTTGTGCCTCCTTCCCTGCCAATTACCCTGCCTCTATTTTGCCAACCTAGAAAGAGGGGAAGGGGGAGAAGGCTCAGTATTACAGGAGGAAGACAGAAACATACAGTCAGAAAGGCTCCTTATGTTTTCATACTAAAAAATTGGTTGTATGTGGATTCCAAGGTAAACCTGATTAAGGCTGGACCTGGCTCAAAATGCAGCTGACAATTTTGAGCATGAGCAGTTTGTATTTTGAGCATTTCCAGTCAAAGTCTCTCATTATAGCCCCCCCCCCTTTACACAGGGGATATGTTCCCAGAATTACCAGAGATATGAGAAAACCTGTATAATCTCTCTCTCTCTCTCTCTGACTTTTCTTCGCAAACGAAGATTCAGGAAGGACTCATCCCGCGCTTTCTGCAAGTGCGCTGATGACTAAAAAGGTCAATCTGAGATAAATAAGTCTGGTTGCAGAAAGCACAGCAGGTCTCCTTGGATGATGTTTCTGGGCTGTGATTCTTTCTGCGTTGACGTTTCTCTTCAAGACTTGTTCGGTGTGAGTTCTCAAATAAGGCTGCAGCATTGTGGATAGTGCGTCTCAATGCCTCCTGATGTGAGGCCAGGGCGGACCATTGTTGGTGATCAATTTGGCCGAGCCTGAGATGTTGTTTCAGGGAGTCCTTGTATCGCTTTTTTGGAGTGCCCCTCTTACACTGACCCGTGCCGAGTTCACCGTAGAGTAGTATTTTTGGGAGGTGATGGTCCTCCATCCTAGAAACGTGCCCTGCCCAGCGCAGCTGTGTTCTCAATATCATGGCCTCAATGCTGGTGATCCCTGCTTGCTCAAGGACAGCAACATTTGTCACAAAGTCAGTCCAGTGTATATTTAGGATTGTGCGTATACAGCGCTGATGAAAGAGTTCGAGGAGTCATAGGTGGTGGCGATAGGTGACCCATGTTTCAGATCCATAAAGGAGAACAGACAGTACAATGGCTCTATACACACTGATTTTTATGCTTCGCCTCAGGTGTTTATTACTCTAGACTCTTTTGTGAAGTCTTCCAAATGCACTATATGCCTTTGCTAATCTGTGATCAATCTCTTTGTCAATCTTGGCATCTGAGGAGATGATGTTTCCCAGGTAGGTGAACTGCTGAAGTGACTTGAGCACAGAGTCGCTGATGGCAATGTGGGGATGGTGGTGTTCGTCCTTTGGTGCAGGCTGGTAAAGAACTTCCATTTTCTTCGGGTTGACTTCCAGTCCAAACAGCTCTGTAGCTGTTGCGAAGCAGGATGTTAGGTGTTGCAGAGCTGCTTCTGTGTGGGCAACAAGGGCAGCAGCATCAGTATAATAGTGAAATGCCATATTAGACCATAGACTCATGCTGGAAGACTTTAAAAATTCCAACAGAGGATGCCTATCTAGGTATCTGGTATGAATTTATGGTCAACTTCCAGCAAAATGTGACCATAGAGTTGTACTGGAGGACCTCTCAATGGCTAGAAAGACCACCTGCAGTGCAACTCTATGGTCTGCCAGATGCCTAGACAGACCTTTTCCCCCAAGTAAGTGAAACAATGGGTACTAATCCTGCATAAATTTGGGTGGGAGTGAACTGTAGTCTTAAGATTTATCAGAGAAGCCCATTTAAAATATCAGCATAAAATATCAATTTTTATGCAAGCAAAATAACTCCCTCCACCACACCTACCTTCTCTCCTGACAGAAGGCTTCCCTTCCCCAGCAATGAAGAGGAAGTGAACAAAACCCCGTTCACTTCCTCCTTTGAAATCCTGTGAGACTTTATCACATGGGAAATTTAAAACCCCAGTTCCCCCTCATCAGGCATAGCCTGTGAGAGGGGGGAGTGGCATTTGCCTGCCATGAAGGGAAGAGACCAGCTACTAGAACGCTAGGTGTGCTAGCGCCAGCATCAGAAAAGGGGGCAGGGCTGAGCTGAGGGTCTATTTAAGACCGCTCCGCCCTCCCCTTTCCCTCTTTTCAGTTTGAGCGATCATGGATCGTTCTTAAGTAGGCTTGATAGCTGCAGGCTGAAGAGGGCTTCATCGGAGAGCGTGAGCAGTCCAGAGGACAAACAGCGGATTGGTTTGCCTTTGTATCTGAGGAGGGGTTTCCCCTCTGCGCCTCTCCGTTTTCCCTCGCTTCAATCCCCTGGGAGGAGGTTTCCTCGCACTTCCCTTGCCTTGGTCACGGCTGCTATCTAAGGTTCACAGGGGAGGCGGAGGTTGCTTACCTGATCTCCGGGGGATCACCGGGGGGATCAGCTGCAGTCCAGGGAGGGAAACAACGGCCTTGTTGCCTTTGATCTCCTGGGAAGGGATTTTCCCCCCACGCTTCCCTTGTTCCTTTGATCCTGAGGAGGGGGGGTTTACCCCGTGCTTCCTTTGCTTTGGTTTAGTCGCGGCCGAGACCAGCAGTTTCGGGGGAAGCGGAGGCTGCTAGCCTGATCCCCGGGGCCATTGCCAGTTGTGGGGGAAGCGGAGGCTGCTAGCCTGATCCCCAGGGCCATTGTCAGCAGTTTTTTGGGTTGTCCGGTTTCCTGGCTGTGCCCGGGCTGGTTGGGTTAATTGGCCTTTTGCCTGGGTTGGGAGCTCTTTTGGTGGGCCACCAGAGTGTGTTCGACAGCACTGGGCAAACTGAGGCTGCAGTGCCTCTCGCTGGCCGCCAGAGGGCTCTTTTTGATGCCAATTATTGGGCGGATTGAGAATTCCTTTGGTGGGCCACCGGGGGGTGTCCTGATCTGGTGGCTGCAGTGAGTTGGATGGGACACCAGAGGGCTCCCATTCTGATTTTATATAGTGGCAGCCATTTTGTCAAGCACTGGCATCCATTTCATGGTCCCGGGTTAGTGCTGCCATTTTTTCAGGCACTGACATCCATTTTATGTGCCCGAGTTCAGTGAGTGGTATTGTTTATTGATGACCTATAGTGTCTTGTGCTCTAGTTCTGGTAATTAGTTGGGATATTTTGCGGAGTTGGATGCCAAATAATAATAATATAATATAATATAATATAATATAATATAATATAATATAATAATATAATTATATAATATATAATAATATAATATAATAATAATATAATTTAATAACATGCGCAATAATAACAGCTGATAATTGATATGGCTCCCATAAGGGGCAAGAAAGGGGGTAAGGGCAAGGGCCCTGCTCCAAAGGCAGCGCCAAAACCTCCTGAGATACCTGAGCATGATTCCTCCAGTGAAGATGAGGCTGGTATCCCTTGGTCTGCTATCCTTGAGAGGATCCGCAAAGTAGAGGAGAACCATGGTGCACCTAGTGTGCCGTCAATGCCCAAAGATGGGCAGCAGGGCAGAAAGCGCAAGATTTCTAATCGAACTCGCTTGCTTGGATGCCCTAGAATGAAAGGTCCAGGCTGACGGGGCCTCAGGATCCAAGGATGATGGGTACGCCAGGATGCTTGAATCTCCAGGGAATTCGGATCAGGCCACGGATGCAGGAGGGCCTTCAGGCTCAGAAGGTGAGTTTTCGGACATGAATATATCAGCCATGCCCAGTTATTTTTGGCCCTGGGGCGGGTTGACATCACATACCCAGGGTGACACAGGGATGGCTGTGGGTAGTGGCACAGCACATGTTGGGTGGCCCATGCCGCAATCCCCTCTGAGCTGGACTCCTCCACAGTGGTCCACTTGGATGCTGTGGGGAGCCGGGCAGTTTTCCTGCAGTCCAACAGGCATCCAGTCAGTACAGGGAAATTCTTCAGCCCCAAGTTATGAGGCAGTTGCATATGGAGCTATTCCTTTTGGTGATCTGACCTTACCATTGGGTGATCACCTATTGCAATTGACACGTGACAAGATTATAAAAGGGGAATACGTAGACGTATTCTCTTTGCTGTATTGAGAATTAGAGAAGAAAGACAGAGATGAATTGGATGATAAGGAGAAGGAAAAGATCAAAAAGAGGAAGGTGGAATGTACTTGGTCCAATTGGTTGTTGGGGTTTTTGATTTTGGCAGGGGTTATTGTCAAGGCACACCCCCTCCACGCAGCACCTCTGATGCAATACATGGACATCATTCATAGGGCTTGCACTGATTACGCCAGGCCGGCTTGGTTGTTACACGATGAGGCCTTCCATATGTGGGCCGCCATCTACCCGTCATTACGATGGGATATGATGCATCCTCAGTTGTGGATGCAGCTTATGACCCTGGCCCGGCCAATTCAGGGGGAGAGGATGCATAGTGGACACTTTGTCCTGAAAGGCCCCACGGTAGCCACACAACGGACACCAACAGGGAACACCCAGGGACATAAGCTCCTATGTAGGGACTTTTCTTCTCAGGGGAACTGCAACAGAAAGCCTTGCAGGTATAGCCACGAGTGCTCTATCTGTGGGGCTCCCCACTCCTTTTGCAACTGCCCGAGATGTAGGGGGAAATTTTGAGGTGTGTGAGGTAGTCAAGGGGGCAGTAAGGGCCAAAACAGCAATACTCCAGCTACAAAAGGGCCCCAGCCCAGTTAAGTTAGAAGTCTTGAGCCGTTTGCTTAAGTTTTATCCTAATAAGGAAGCCTCCAGTTATCCGTTTAATGGTTTCAAAGTTGGGTTCGGGATCCTTTTTCAAGGCCCTAGGCGTGCCTATAGGGCGAGCAATTTACAATCAGTTAAGGGTTTAGAAACAGTTGTTAGGGCCAAAATTCTAATGGAAGTTTCGGAGGGCAGGGTGGTAGGATGCTTTAACCAGCCACCAGTAGCCAACTTGTAGGTTTCCCCTTTGGGTATAGTACCTAAGAAGACACCGGGGGAGTTCAGATTATCCACCACCTATCTCATCCAAGGGGTGAATCAATAAATGATTTTATACCTACCGAGTTGTGTACAGTTAGGTATACCTCTTTTGATGAAGCCATTAGGGTGGCCCAGGTGCCAAAATGGCAAAATGCGATATTAAGTTGGCCTTTCGCCTTTTACCGGTAGACCCCGAGAATTTCAAGTTATTGGGTTTTTGCTTTGAGGGTCAGTTTTACATGGACAGGGCTCTGCCCATGGGGTGTTCCATTTCTTGCAATGCTTTCGAGACATTTAGTACGTTTTTAGAGTGGGCTTTGAAGGCTAGAACAGGAATGTCAGGTATTGTACATTATTTGGATGATTTTTTGTTCATTGGGGGAGGTGGCTCAGGCAGATGCGCACATTTGCTGCATCAGTTCGAGCTATTGTCAGAAGAACTAGGAGTTCCTTTGGCTCCTGAAAAAACTGAGGGCCCGGTGCTGCAAATCACATATCTAGGTATTGAAATTGACACCATTAATCAGTTATGCTGCCTGGCGGAAGCCAGGGTGACTGACCTGATGAACAGAGTGGTAGCGTTTATATTACATAAGAAAGCCAGCCTCAGGGAATTTCAAGTGCTAATAGGACACCTGAACTTTGCCTGTAAGGTAATAGCAACGGGGAGGGCTTTCCTACGCTGTTTGTGTGATGCCATTAAAGGTGTTTCCTTGCCACACTACAAGATCCACATTACTGCGGAGATGTGTACCGACCTCCAAGTATGGAGGGAGTTTTTAGGGCAATTTAACGGTGTCTCATTTTGGTGGGAGGAAAGGAAGTTACAGGGGGCCCTGCAAATTGCATCTGATGCAGCAGGCTCAATAGGGTTTGGGGTTTGTTTCGCAGGCCGTTGGTGTGCATCAGAATGGCCCCCGGACTGGGTGGCTTCAGGAATTTTGGGGGACCTAACTTTTTTGGATTTTTTTCCTATTTTGGTGGCAGTCCATATTTGGTCAACAGAACTGGCGAAGTCCACTGTTCATTTCTGCTGCGATAATAAGTCCACGGTTCACGTCATAAACTCCTTGACCTCCAGAACTTCCCGGGTCATGCGGCTAGTTCAGGCTTTCACTTTGCAATGCTTACAACACAACATTTTGTTTGTGGCCCGGAATGTGGTGTGTGTTGACAACAGCATTGCTGACGCTCTTTCCCGCATGCAGATGGAGCGCTTCAGAGAGTTGGCTCCAGACACGATACCCGAAGGCGAGCCGATGCCCGCAAACCTGTGGATGATTCGAAGGTCGAGGTAATTAGGGCACTAGGTATGTCCTTGGCACCTTCCACTAGAAGTAGTTACATGCGAGCAGTTCACGAATTCAACCAATTTGGGCAACACATTGGTTGGAGGCAGGGCACACCTGTACATGTTTCATTATTACTAAAGTTCTGTGTTCATTTATATCATAGAGGGTTAGCCACAGTATGGGGCCACAGTATGGTCTACTGGGCAGTGCGACAGGCCTGACTGAGCCACTTTGGACCTCACCTTGCCCTTGGGGACCAGTTAATTGTTGAATGGTTGGGAAGGAGGGGCCTCGTTGCCATTGCTGTTCGAGGAACGTCAGGGGCCTCCTCCTGATGTTATCATTCTCAACTTGGGTGGAAATGACTTAGGTTTGCTAAAAGAGAAGGCACTTGTCCTTCAGGCAATCAATGACATGTGGGTAATCCGGTCAAGGTGGCTGGACGTTACCATCATGTGGTCTGCCATTCTGCCCCATCAAATTTGGAGAGGGGATGAAGATCCCTGGCTGCTCAATAGAGCTCAGTGTAGAGCTAATACAGAAATAAAAAATGCTCTTGCCAAAGATTTGGGTTGGTATATCCCGCACCCCGCCATAGTGTTCGAGAGGCCCGAGCTCTACCGAGCAGATGGGGTGCACCTCTTGGATGCTGGAAATGCAATCTTTCTAGCTGATCTTCGGGGGGGGGGTTGAGGGACCTTTTGGACAGGCTAGTGGGGGATTAGGGACTAAGCAGACGCTTGACCCTATCCATGGCCTGAAATTGGGGGAGGCATAGATGTTGCTGTGGCACCTATTTGGGTGAAGGGAGGGTCTCTGGAACAACCAATAAAGTTGTGGGACTTAGCGGAAGGGAAGGAGACCCACCTTGGGGCTGGCCTGAGGGAGAATCCCCCACCCTAATCCATGGGGTTTGAGTGGGGAACTTTTGGGTTGGACTTCCAGACGTGGGCCAACTTGAGAGCAACCCCAGCTCTGGGGTTTCTCTTGAGGGCTCAGGTGTTCGCCCGGGGAAGCTGAGGAGTAAGTTCTCGGTTAGACCTATGGCCTCAGCTGCTCCCTCACTAGTTTGCCTCCCCCCCACTGAAGATATTAGAGAGAATTAAATACGTAGTGTTAAATAAAAACCCTTTATTTCACCCCATATCTTGTGTCTGGTCTTTTTATTTTCCGGAGCTGATTGGCAAAAAAAAAATAAAAATAAAAAATAAAAAGTTACATCAAACACATACACTTAAAAACTTCCAAGTAAACCAGGGAGGGTAATAAAAAGTGTGTCACCTCCCTGGATGTTGCAATCTCACCAGGAAGTGTTCTGGCTGGTCCGGACTTTCATGAAGTAAGTACATGTAAAAAAGATGTGAGGTTACATACACTGGCTATGCTGGCAAAAAAACCAGTACAGCCAATCTACTGACAGCTTGGACCCTCAATAAAATAGATCAGCTTAAAGGGTGATGTCGTCTGATATGCACACCCTTTTGCGTTTACGTGGCATCGTTATGACACTGTATTTAGTGCATCTGATAAAGTCCTTAGTCTTCAAGTGCAATTTGATAGCAGAACTGGACACAGTATTCTAGCAAAGGAGGATTGTTTCATATTTCTGGAATTCAGTATGGTGTTTCCTACCGTCATGCTTCCAATTCAGCCAAGTCCCAAATCAAATCAGCCTGTTCCAGAGAAAAATAGGAGAAGCCTGAAGCAGACCAAGTCTGAATCTAAGGTTGTTCAAGAATTTAGAGGAGAGACACTGACAATTTGAATGTAAAAATTGCTACTCTTCTCTCTAGGCTCTTCATAAAAGGAAAATGGAAACAAAAAGAAAGTGAGATTTTTGTGACAGCTTTGGAAACTAATCACAGTAGATGGTTTTACCAGTTATCAGTTTTTCTCCACAGAAAATGCTGTAATTCAGGACTTATTCTGCACAAAATTTCCATGGTGTGTGTGTGTGTGTGTGCACGCGCAAGCACCTGCACAAAACAGCATTTTCTGTACAGGTAATAGCATTTTCAGAAATGAGTAATTTCATTATACATGCCTGAATACTTAAGATGCCTAAGATTCTGCAAATGGAGATGCTTACATCTGAAACTGGAATTTTATCTATGTCGGTCATGTGCTCTATGAGTCATTAGGCCTTCCCCAAGCATTTTAAAAAATGTATTAAACATTAATAACACCCCAGCTTTGATTAACCTAGCAGTATCTGTAAATTACAATACTAGCTTTTAAAACCTATAATTTATTCTGTGCATGTATATTTTATGTTTCATAGATGATAAATTTATGTGCCAGGATGGTAGGTAAATGTCAGGAGATAATAGTGTACCTTACACCAACAGAGTTGCTTCCATTAAATCTGTTGATAACTGAGACTAGAGTCTAGATTATGAGAGATTGTGATTTACAAGGCTGTGCCCATAGTGTAGTTAATAATAACTCTACCTAGACATTGCTAACAAAAAGGATAGGATCAGGAATTCTGCTGGTATATATTGCTTAAGAGCATGCAGGCTAGATTACACCAGAAGGTAGAATATGCTTTTCTACTAAAGGTTTTTCAATGGAGATGGCACAGTCATCTCTTAGGGGTTCTTTAAATGTGGGTTCCTGCATGGGAGGGAGTTGGACTAAATGTCCTTTAGGGTCCCTTCCAACTCTGTGATACTATTACTCTATTAACCTTCACACTGTAAAAAGTTGAAGTATTTTTCCCCCTTCAATCTAAAAGGAGATCCAAGGCTCGGTTGCACTCTAAGCAAGGTAATTGGTCCTAATTCACTTGGAGAAACTTCTCTTCTGAGCATCTTTTCCTACATCTGCATTGATGGGGAAAGAGGAGTCACTGTCATGTGGAACAGCTGGGGAAAATGAGCAATTCTCAAAATCTGACACCTACACACACACACACACATATATATGTATATGAATATATATATATATATATATATATATATATATATATATATGATTTAGAAAACAGATATACAGTGGGCACTCAGTATCCACTGGGATTTGGTTCCAGGACCACCACCACCTCCTCATGGATACCAAAAACCATAGCTGCTCAAGTCCTATTATATACAATGACATAGTAAAATGTTGTCCTTTATATAAAATGGTGAACAGCAAGGTTTGCTTTTTTGGAATATGTTTTTTTAAGAAATACTTTCAAGCTGTGGTTGGTTAAATCCATGGGTAAAGAATCTGTGGGTATGAAGGGCCAACTGTATATAGGTCTGATCATGTGGCTGGTTCACAAACTTCATTCAGACCCGATTTTCTCAGCCATGAAGGACTTGAATTATCTTCCAGACAGCTTCCAAGTCCAATTCAAAGCACTAGTTCATATCCACTTCAAAAGCTTTAAATGGCATGGAAACCAAGTACCTGAAGGAACTTTCTCCCACGCTATCCAATCTGCACTCTCATATAATTAGGAAAGTTTCTTCTCTCCATTACTCCTTTGTTAGAAGCACACTATCTTCTGACCATGCTCTATACATAAGACTCAACATTGCTTTCTTTCAAGGTAGCAGACATCCCCCATCATATTTTATCAGAGATTTAAAAGGTTCTAGGCATTTCAGAGAAGATTCTCCCAGTATTTATTGGTTTGTCATTTCATAATGTGGTTTGATTAAATATTTTAATGTTCTAAACCACCTTGAAACCAAGTCTGGTGAAATACTGACATAAAACTTCATAACTTGTGTATGGAGTGCTAACTCTTGCATATGCTTAGCTAAAAATTGTATTCTTTAAGTTGGAATGTTCATTGTTAGGTTGAAAATGTTTATCTCTTGTTTATACTAAGCACCAAGAACAGCTCATTTGACCCAAAGCAACAGTATATCTAGTTAGATCTCCAGGGCACAATCTACCATAAACGTTTCCTGTCCATGACATATTATAATGAATGGAACTATGTGAGAGCATGGTATATGCCTCCACTTCAACAGTGTTGATATGTCAAATCTCTCTCTCTCTGGCTTTTCTTCGCAAACAAAGATTCAGGAAGGATTCATCTCGTGCTTTCTGCAAGCGGGCTGATGACTGAAAAGGCCAATCTGAGATAAACATGTCCGGTTGCAGAAAGCACAGCAGAAGGTCTCCTTGGGTGATGTTTCCGGGTTGTGATTCTTTCTGTGTTGTCGTTTCTCTTCAAGACTTATTCGGCATGAGTTCTCAAATAAAGCTGCAACATTGTGGATAGTGTGTCTCCATGCCTCCCGATGTGAGGCCAGGGCGGATCATTGTTGGTGATCAATTTGGCCAAGCCTGGAATGTTGTTTCATGGAATCCTTGTATCACTTTTTTGGAGTGCCCCTCTTATGCTGACCTGTGGCGAGTTCACCATAGAGTACTATTTTTGAGAGGCGATGGTCCTCCACCTAGAAACATGCCCTGCCCAGCGCAGCTGTGTTCTCAATATCATGGCCTCAATGCTGGTGATCCCTGCTTGCTCAAGGAGAGCAACATTTGTCACAAAGTCAGTCCAATGTGTATTTAGGATTGCGCGTATACAGCGCTGATGAAAGAGTTTGAGGAGTCGCAAATGGTGGTGATAGGTGACCCATGTTTCAGACCCGTAAAGGAAAATAGATAGTACAATGGCTCTATACACACTGATTTTTGTGCTTCGCCTCAGGTGTTTGTTACTCCAGACTTTTTTGTAAAGTCTTCCAAATGCGCTATATGCCTTTGCTAATCTGTGATCAATCTGTTTGTCAAACTTGGCATCTGAGGAGATGATGCTTCCCAGGTAGGTGAACTGCTGAAGTGACTTAAGCACAGATTTGCCTACAGCAATGTGGGGATGGTGGTGGAAAAAAAAAAAAGAAGATCAAATATATAATGTACTGAAAATACCTAAGGATGTACTTATTCTGTGTTATTTTTCTATGTTTAAGTGTGTTTCTTTGACTCTTTAAGATTAAAGGGTAGACTGGTGTGAAAATATGTAGTCTGGATACATTAGATATTACAAATTGTTTTAACACCTGTCTTCAAGGCTGGAAGGAATGAGACTGGGAAGCAGGCAAAGACCTTTTCATTCAAACAGGCATTTAATGAGTAACTGAGTAAAAAGGGAAGCCTTTTTAAGGAGTGTGTATTCTGTACTTGCGACTTTACTGTTACATTTTTAAATGACTTTATATTTGTTAAAATTTAATGTTTTTAATTATCAGTTCCCACCAATGGCACTGCTTTTCCACAGTGGTGGGATTGCGTGCTCTTGTAAGGCAAGAGGCTATGCTGATGAATAGCAGTGCTGGTGGTAGGGTCACCCATGTCAGACAGACTTTTGCTGTGGATCCAGATTAAATGTGCCAAACAGCTACTGGACAGCAGCAGTTGTGGAGTTTGGCACTGGTGGGGGATCTCTCAGAGGCACCATACACTTGTTAATATGGCACAGAAGGAGGCATGGTAAACCCCTTTTGAATGTATTTTACCATGAAGACCCAATGATGAGACAATCCAAAATGAAACAAGAGATAGGGCCAAATGAAACTCCCATGTTGTATGGCACTCAGCAAGCTACTGGGGTACAGCAAAGAACAACTACAAGTAGAGCTGTAGGTAATGATGCAGCTGAAAGGACATTCAGTTGTTGATGTGGTCAGAGGTGAAAGGAAAGTCCAAAGATGCACAACACTTATCATAGAAACATAGAATGTGAGAAACATGAATCAAGGGAAACTAGACATAGTAAAAGAAGAAATGGAATGCATAAACATTGCAAACCTTTGGGTAACAAGGTATAGTGAACATGAATAGGGCTTTATGAATCAGATGATTATACACTGTTTTGTTCAGGAAATGAAGAATTGGAGGTGGTATTAGTAGTGAGGAGAGATGTATCAAAAGCAGTCAAAGGATATAATGAAAAGTCTGACAGAATAATATCAATATGACTTCAGAAAAAAGCCATCAATAATCCAAGTTATGCTTCAACTGCAGAGGCAGAAAAAGAAGAAATTCAGAGATTCTGTGATGGAGTCCAGGAGGAAACTGATCACACAACAAAACAGGACTTCTTGTTAAGCATAAGCAATTGAAATGCGAAAGTAGGAAATAGAGCAGAATAAAAGTTTGCAGGAAAATTTATCCTAGGTTCAAGAAATGAAACAGGAGAGTGATTGAATTTTGTGAAGCCAACAGTTAGTTTATCACAAACACATTCTTTGAGCAACCCAAGAGGTGACTTTATACATCGACATCACCAGATGGCCAATACAGAAATCAAATAGACTATATAATCAGAAGCAGAAGATGGAGAAGCTCTATTCTCTCTGCAAAAAACATGACAAGGAGCAGATTGAGGCATATACCACAAACTGCAAATATCAAAAATTAGAGTAAAGCTAAATAACACTAAACCAACCATTGTGCCAAAATGCAACCTGAAGAACATCCCCATAGAATTTTAAAATAATGTAAAAATAGATTCGCATTATTAAACTGTTACTCAAATAGGTGGGGGTCCTTTAGGACCCCACTTATGATGTCAGAACTATATTAATATTTTGGGGAATTATGATTAGCTCAAATGGAAGGCTACAAGAGGCCCCATAACTTTGGGACCTTTGGCACCTGTGTATACCAGTACTAACTGCAGAGAACTCCAGTTTAAATACATGTTTTTATCGCAAAATAAAACAGAGAGTACTCACACATGCAAAGCACATTCACAAGGACCACACAAGGCAACATAAGAGTTTAAGGCAGAAAGATTGGATAGGGGAATAGATTTGGGAGATAGGGAAATAGTAGGAAGTCTTGAGAAGTAGTGAAGAACTCAGATGGAAGTCTGAGGATGGCACTGGAGTCCAATCCAGGGATGCGCCGAAAGAGAGAGTAGCCAACTGTCTTCCACCTTGCTATAGTTTGAGGCTAGTATATGTACTGTATTCCATGTGTTTCCATCTGAGTTCTTCGCTGCTTCTCAAGATTCTTCCCTTTCCACAATGTTCGGGGGAACATGTCAGGCCAAATGATCTGGACACCTGGCAAATGGTGTTACTTATGATGGGCCAGCAGACACAAAGTATATGTATTTGGAGAGTAGTTCAGTACAAAATGCATACATCTGTAGGACAATCAGAGCAACCCCAACTGTTGTTTCACAATAAGCCTCTGCAGAAAAGGTGGGCTGATGCACAGGGTGATTGCTGGAAGCAACTACTTGTCTACACTGACCAAATACTCCTGCTTGCCTTCATTCTAGAGGCATACATTTGAGATGACAAAGGGCTTTTGCCTCAATCTGCCCCTGGGCAGTCCTCACCATCCCCAAGGCAGTTATGGGGATGGAATGGGGGCAAGCCAGGATAAGGCCCTTTACCAGGTTCTTTTAAAAATACCCAGTTTAATGCATTCACACCAGGATGGGATGGATTGGGCCCTGCCTGTACATGGGAGCCTATCCTGGCAGGTTGGCCTTTGCTGCTGCTGCTAGTCACCCTTGCTCTGCTGGATCCAGCAGAAGGCCTGCAGCATGTGACCATGGCTGGTCACACACAGGGGTTTGTCACATGGTGGAGTCAGCTGCCCAGACCTGGCATAGTAGGGGAAATGGTGGTGGCAGCAATAAACTGGCATTCCTCTGTGGACTCCGGCCATTTTCTTCAGGTAATGTGGGCAGAACAGGCTGTCTTTGCAGCCAGGATACACCAGCAAGGAGCCAGCATATGCTGTCTGGTGCAGATAAGCCCAAAGTAAAAGGCTGCTGCCACACTGTAGAAATAATGTAGTTTGACACCACTTTAACTGCCATGGTGCAATGCTATGAAATTCCAGGACTTGTAGTTTTGTGAGCTATTTAGCCTTCTCTGTCAGAGAGCTCTGGTGCCACAACAAATTATAAATCCCAGGAATCATAGGATGGAGCCATGATAGTTAAAGTGGTGTCAAACTGCATTATGTGTGGCAGCAGCCAAAGATGCCCCTCCCAAATTAGATACCTTAGCTCTGGTCCTGGTAACTCCTGGCAATGGCGCCTCCTGCCTATGCATCTATTTGATTTGTTCTACTTGGCTCAAATACACTGGGCAGATTTGACCCCAGGAATGTTATAACAAATCACACTGTTTTTCCCCAGCTGTGTCTGTATAGTCTGATCTGATGGTTACCCAGTGTCCGGTGTCTCAGTCAGACAAAGACAAAGAACTTTCCCATCACCTGCTTCCTGATCCCTTTGAACTGGGAATGGCAGGGATTGACCCTGGGACCTTCAGCCTGCAAGGCATGTGCTCTGCCACTGAGCCATAGCCCCACTGCATTGTTTTATGATGAAGCAATAATAATATGAACTCTGTGGAACTTTGACCACTTTACAGCTGAGCTGCCCATGTCCAACAAAGGTGTCATTAACTACACCAATCAATCCAAGACATTAGCAGCTACTTCAGATCAGATCCTTAGTGAAAGCTCAACCATTCATTGCTGCATTTGCCTTTTCTCCTGTCAGCTGCAAAGCAAGTGAAGCTGCACCTCCCACAAGCCAGCTGTTCTTACTGTTATCAACATTGCTAATGGAACCATTACCATTCTCATCACTAAAAGCTGGTTCATTATCTGATAAGGAAAACTTCCCTCATACATTTGGAGAGATTTGATTTTCCTTATTTATATTTTCTCTTGGCATCTCTGAGCCTGCCTTGCTGAAAACGGAAGCACATTCTTTTCCTAAGGAAATTGCCATTCTGCTCCTCACACCACAGCTTTCGTTATTAATTTGTTTCTTATCTGGCAGTGCTCTAGATACGTTGTCTGTTTTTAATTGTGAAGCTAAAAAAGAATATGTTTCAAAGCTGAGAAAATGCTAGATGATAATGAAACTAAAGGATGAGGAATGCATTTTGTTGCAAGCCTGAGATGGACTGTTTAGACCTGTGCCTGCAGTTTAAAATAAGACCTAAATCAATCTCTTGAAGAAAATGCTGGTGAGGCGCATTTGGGCTGTTTGTTTGCTACTGAATGCTCTCAGCAAGTATCAGTCCTTAATACCTCACAAGTCTGACAAACTTTTGCTGTCTGAGCAGAGTTGGTGAATTGAGGGGCAAGGACAAACATGGCTACTGGCTTTAAGGACAGACCTGTCAAGTTCAGTTCCTCCTGGTTTATTTTTCTCCCTTCCAGTCCCTAGCTTTGTTTGTCCCAAACTTGAGAACTTTTACAACCTTACTTTGCCTTCATTCCAAACCTGGAGGATATTTTTTTCTAGTTAAGGCTTGCATGGAAATTTATACACCTATTTGTATGCATGGTGTGAAGCAAGCAGACAGCTTTTCCCGCTCTCAGAATGCCCAAGCTGAATGATGGGTGATTCAGCACAGATAAATGGAAGCACTTCTTCACACTGTACAGTTCAACTATAGAGCTCACTACAAGACAGCTCACTAAAAGAGAGCTGCCAACTTGAATGACTTCAAAGGGAGGCTGGATAAATTTGTGGAGGGTGGGGTCATCAATGGCTTATTGGAGCAATGGTTCTAGGTCACCTCTGGTATCAGAGGCAGTATGGTTAATTATTCATAGAATCATAGAGTTGGAAGGGGCCCAGTTGGCCATCAGATATTATCCAAATTGCATGGGGTCTGTGAGAATCCCATTAGTGTCCAAATCTTAATATGGGGAATATTTAATTAGCTCAAAATGGCAATGAGAGGTCGAGTAACAGAGGATCTTTTGACCTATGTATAGCAGTAATTATTGAGGAGACTCCAAGCCAGAATGTACAATTAAATGTATTTTTTATTGGCAATTAATCTTAACAGCATTCACTCTTATGCTCAGGCTTCGAGCAATCACACAAGGATAACAAAGAAAGTAGGAAGTATTTGGATAGAAGAATAGAGTAAGGGGATGGTGATGGTGGGCTATACTGTACCAATCCTGGAGAGCTAAGATTCATGCAGGATAGATTCAGAGTTGTGTTCTGAGGGTCACAAACTGTAACATGGAGGGAGGAAGAGGAACTGCAGAAATTTTGGTGGTGTTTTAAGGTGATGTTTATATGTGATATTTCCCCTGAGGGGAATGAGATTTAGAGTGGAATACAATGTTTCTTGGAGTTTCCCAGGACTAGACAAAAGGTCCTCTGGAAGAATTAACAATCATTAATGGGTGATATATTCAGAATTGAATAGGATCAGGCAACGTCTATTGTTGAGGAGAGGAGGAGAGGAAAAACTCATTTTGCAATGAAGACATACCAGAGAAGGAGACCCCACCACCTCTCTAGACAACTGGTTCCATTTCCAAACTGTTCTCATTGTCAAAAAGTTCCTTCTAATGTTCAATCAAGAACTACCCTCCAGAAACTTAAAAAAATATTAGACCTAGTTCTACCCCCTGAAGCAGCAGAGAAAATGCCTGCACCCTCCAATTTGTGGCAGCCTTTGGGGGAATTTAAAGAGTGTGATCATGGAGATTATCAGATGAGCTAAATCAGTATTATAATGACACCAGCAGATTGCTAAAGGACTCCCTTTTCAGATGACGTTGTTCCTCTTTTGTAATGTACCTGTTCTGTTGCCTTTCCACCAGCACTGCTTTTTATTGATGGGAGAAGCCATCAATACATCCCCTGTTCTGTTTCTGTCACAGATGTTCATGTGACTGAAACGGTGCTTGGTTTTGCTGGCAAGATCCCAGCATCAATGGAAGGTCCCTGCCAGAACACTTCCTAGCGAGATCGGAACATCAGTGACACAGTTTAAAAAAAAACTTCCCTGGTTTAAATTGGAAATTTTAAAGTGTGTTTTGGTGCTTGCTGTCACTTTTTCTCTGTTATTTTCCTTTTTAACTTTGAATTTCCCATGCTCATGTCTTCTCGCAAGAACCAGTGGGATTTTACTCCAGGAAGTGAAGGGAGCTCCATTAGAGCTCCATTCACTCCTGGGCTGCCCTGTTGATGCTAGTAAAGGTAGGTCTGAAAAGTTTTGTTATTGTGGCATGACAGAGATGGGAGAAGGGGAGAGGAGATTGTGGGACAGGAACACTTTTTTCATTCCTGTCTTATATTCTCCCATGTCACTGTCAGGAGTTAGGACTCCATTTTAAAATGGCCAAACAAACTGCAGAGTCACGCTGAGTCAAAATGGCTGACTCAATGAACTGCCTAGTCTCCCTTAGCTACAGAAGGAGGGTTCTTATTGGTGTGTAAGATCATCTGATTGATTAAGCCAATGCCCTATGACTGTGTATATCAGAGGGCTCAGAGCAGAGCTCACCCTTCTTCCTGTGAATGCTGAGGCCTGGTAAAGCAGTTTCTTCTGGAATTATGAATACTTGTATATATTGCAACTGAGTTTGAAGATAAAAGTGCCTTCTGCTTATTTGGATGTCAAACACTCTGTGTGTGAGTATTCTTGGGAGCGGGTTGCTACTCAGTCTACTGAGAGAGGCTTTTTGGGCTTCTGCTGGGGATTGAGTGGCCTATCATCCCCTGACAGTCACCCCTCAATCTTCTCTTCACCAAGCTGAACATGCCCAGCTCCTTCAACTTCTCCTCATATGTTTTTTCTCCATACCTTTTATCATCCTCATTTCCCTTCTCTGGATTTGCTTCAACTAAGGACTTTTTCGGACGTCTTAAATGTAACGGAAGCAGCCTCGCCACGTTGCGAGGCTGCTGCGCTGCAGGGCGTCCCTTTCGCATGACACCCGTCCCTGCCAGTACTGTTGCGGTACCGCAGGGACATTTGAGTGTTATATTTCAGCGATTTTTACTCATGATCAACTTTCGTGAGTAAAAATTGCCGAAATATAACACTCAAATGTCCCTGCAGTACCGCAACAGTACCGGCAGGGACGGGCGTCATGCGAAAGGGACGCCCTGCAGCACAGCAGCCTCGCAACCTGGCGAGGCTGCTTCCATTACATTTGAGATGTCCGAAAAAGTCCTAACCCATATCCTTCTGAAAATGAGGTGCCCAGAACTCAATATGCAAAGATTTACTCTACACAACCCTGATGTATGTAAGATATTGGCCCTTGCATTACAGATTTACAGAGTTTGACGGTGTATTGTTTCAATAAATGATAATTCATATTATTGTTGTTAGTCAAGTAACAAAAGATTTGTATGAAATTTCTATCAATGGGATCAAATAGAGTCATTATGTAGGCCCAAGTAGTTGTGAGGGTCTTTGTAGCAAGGAAGATAACAGGAAATTTCCTTCTGTAAAACAGTGGAAGCCTATCTTAGGATGCAAGCCATAATGAGGGTCAAAATAGGTCTGTATGAATAAATGCAGGAAAATGGAGATAAGCCAAGGCTGCTTCAGTTACTACACAAAATAATGGGATTGATTTGAAGCCTTCTAGTTTAGATTCATATTGAAGCAAAATATTTTGTAGAACCTTATGATTTTTAGGGGCTTTGTCAGTTGTGGTGATAATATTCAAAGTTTGGAAATAACTCCTTTTTTGTACTAGAACTCCCTAAGGGCAAGGTGGCTGCAGGATTCTGGGAGCTGTAGTAGAAAAAAGTAACTTTTACTAGCTCTTATAATTCTGCATACCAGTTAGTTACATTAATCATGTGAAGGGATGCAACAGGAGACAGGGTGCTTGAACAGTTCACACTATGAAGAAGAGGGAATGTTGGCTTGTACAGCTTTTATCACTTCTGTGGGCCTGATCCATGTTTGTACCTGAGAAACTGAGTCAAAGAATAGGAACAGAAAATGTTATTTCAAGTAAATGAAGTAGTCATATATACAGAAAACTTACAGGAAGAAGTGTGAGCAATGAGATATCATGTGTGCATAGATCATGCTATTTGTTTGCTGAAACAGCACAATCAGAAAACATCCTGAGATTATTATTGTATCTTGCACCTTATAGATGAATTGCTGCCTGTTTACAGATGTATCCAGCTTTAGTTATTTGCTTTGTGGGGAAATAATAGCCTTGTGGTTGAACTGACTTGGTTTTGTAAGGATATAAAAGTGCTTGGCAGTAAACAAATGGGGTCTGCTTTGCTTTGGGTTTTCCGCCTTCTTCTTTGCAGATTAATAAAATTTCTTTTACTTTCAATGCCCAGCTGTGGAATTTTATTGGGATCTAGTTCAGCAGTGACTTATATTGGAGCCTTCCAATGGCATACCTCTTGGCCAATATGCCCTCAGTTTCCTCCTCAGCTGATAATGCAATTTTTCCATTGTGGCTAATGCCACTGTCCATTTGCTTTTACTTGGAGCCCAGACCAAGTAATGGAAGGTCAGCTATACTGTCTGTTACTTCTGTTTTCTCCTTCTCAATTATTGAGAGGGGAGAGGTGAACAATCAGCAACATAGTAGGGAGCAGAAGCTTCAAGGTCAAAGGTTTTGCAGTGTGCTCCTCAGCTTGTGCTCAGTGATGTGACTTCATGATGTTGGTCCTGCTCCTCTGTATGACATTAAAAAATGGTAACCTATTGGCTTTCTATCCTAAGATCAGTGGCATTGCTGGTTATATTTATGTGCTTTTGAAAGGCTTATTATCATTGACTCCTTATGGCCTAAGAAAGTGCATAATAGAAAACATTTTTGGCTATGGGATATCAGTAACATCAATGTCACTGATATCCCTAGGCAGCTTGGAGTTTCTGTTTTGATCTTTGTCCCTAGTGAATGTGAGTCTTGCTGTCTCATGAATCATTGGAGGAAGCCAGCAGTTCCTTTAATGTAGTGCTGCATTGCTTAAACATTCTTCTCTTTGCAATGTTTGAGACATGGCTATTTATTACAAAGAAATTAAACACAGAAGAAGGCAGTAATAAAATTCAGTTTAAATAAAAGACTGTGCAGATGATTTGTGAATTAATTGAACAGTTAATTTCCCTTTTTGTTTAATCTCACTACCCTGCAATGTGTTATAATTGGATGATGATGTTAGCACACATATTTCTGAACTTAGCCAGGAGGATTATGTCCCCCTACCCCACTCAACATCATGACACATCAAGAAATAGTGGTAATGAAGTAGGACTGTCTAAGGCAGAACTTATCCTCTCTGAGGTCCCGTCTACACGACAAAAAAACCCACGTATTTATTGGAAAAATTGGCGATCTGTACAGACCGCCATTCAAATAAATATGTGTTATTCAGAGAGGAGGCTGTAAAACTCACCTTTTAGTCTGTGTCCAGCAGATCCGGCTCTTCATCTGGATCCCAGGGTTTAATCCAGACAGCTTTCAATTGATTGGTCATCTAAACACTCCTGTTCACACAGATACGAACAGGAGCGGAACCTGATTGGCTGGATGGATAAATGGAGGGGGGACTTGGAAATAGTGAAATCAGTGGCAGCCACCATTTTTTTAAAGGTATGCAGTCTTTGCTGCCACCGCTGTCCTCCTCATCCTCCTCCCTCCATCTGGCCCCTGTCACAACCTGCCCTGGATACTGGATGTTACAGTATCCTTGATGTGAGTTTGGATCCCATGGAATCTTTTCAGGGGGGCTTAATTGCTGGATTCTGGCCAGCCCGCCTTAACTAAATGGGAGGGGGGAAACAGGCTCTGGGAAGCGAGCTTCTCCAAGGTCACACAGCTGTGGAATTCATCCTCTTCCTCAACTCCCTGCCTCTCCACCCCCCCCCCACTGGTAACTGTACTCTGCTGTACCGGACTCCTATGAATCAAAACTTACCAAGGGCTTTATCTGGGTACTGAGTTTTCTTCTATATATCCACAATTCAGGCCCTATCTACATGAGGGGCAAAAAATCCATACGGGTGTAAAAAATCTGAAAAGGCAGTTGTTCAAATGTGAACACTCTGCCTACATGATTTTTTACCTCCTGTAAAGTCCACATGACCTGGGAGGGAGGACGACGATAGAGGCAGCAGTGGGGCTGGGAAGAGGGCCAGGGTCCGAAGGAGGAGGATGGAGGAAGGAGCAGGAGAGCGGCAGCAGCGGTGGGGCTGGGATGGGGTCCAGGGTCCAGAGGAGGAGGACAGAGGAGGAGAGTGGCAGCAGCAGTGGGGCTGGGAATTTTAGATGGTGTGAAAGTGAATAGCTCCTTGCTAGTGGGTTAGTGAATAGTTTCTTGCTTTCAGTACCAAATAAAACATACACATGGGTAATTCAAAGTTACATTTCTCACCACCAACAGGATTCTGGCCACAATGCTCCCAAGAGCAGAAAATTACCATTATAGTTATTTAAGCCTTTGCTTTCGTGTTTCACGAAATTAACCAAATAGCTACTATTCATTAGCTAAAACACATCTGAATACTACCAGACTGGGGTACAGAACACACTCTCCCACCATCCAATTTATTGGTGCTTCAACATCCAGGGGAAATGGGGTAGCAACATGAGGCACAGTGTAACCAGCACTTGAACCATGTAGTATATCTCCTCCATCATTTAGTTAGGTTACATACTATAAGGGTAAAAGTAATTTAAAATCCCTCAAAGTGTGTAACTAACATGTACTGCCACCATATCCTGAACACATACAATATCATCTCAGTGAGGAACCTAAGCAGGGTCAGGCCAATGATTGTTGTTACTAACTGCCACTAAGTTGACTTTGACTTATAGTGCTAAAGGGTGAACAAATTTCTTTACTTCACCAACCCTCTTTTCTATGGGTCAGGCCTGGTTAATATGTGGATGAGGAAACACCAGGGACTACCAGAAACTTCGAGGCAGGACTAGTAGAGAATCCTGACCAAAATGGTGGACAGACAGTGACATTTAGAGTAGACAGTATTGGGATAGATGGTCCAATGGTCTCATTCAGCATAAGGATGCATCCTATATCTCTATGCTTTTCCAAGATCTGATCAAATTAGAACATTTTTCTGGGTCTAATTCAGGAGTTTGGCTTAATATTTGCTGTTCATATCCCCTATGGGGTGTTCAATAAAACTAACAATGCAGCCATTTGGCTGTTATTTCATTATTCTTCTTTAAAAAGGAATCGTTCTTTCCTTCAATATCCAACATGGTAAATTTCCCTGTGCAAACAGCAGGAAGAACAACAATTAAGCAGCTGAAATGCCAGTAAATATTTTGTTCTAAATCCACATTTACTTTTCCTTTCAAAGAGAAGATGGAACAAAACAATTGCCTGGGATCTGTAGTTTGTTTTGGCACCAGAGCTTTCTGACAGAGAAGGCTAAATTTCTCGCAAAATGACAAATCCCAGAATTCCATAGCATTGAGCCATGGCAGTTAAACCGGTGTCAAACTGCATTATTTCTGCAGTGTGGCAGCAGCCATAGTCTTTAAAAATTGTTCAGTTTTCAACAAGTTTCAACATTAGGAAAAACTTCCTGACAGTAAGAACGGTTTGGCAGTGGAATGCACTGCCATGGAGTGTGGTAGAGTCTCCTTCTTTGGAGGTTTTTAAACAGAGGCTGGATGGCCATCTGTTGGGAATACTTTGATTGCGTATTCCTGCATGGCAGGGGGTTGGACTAGATGGCAATTGTGGTCTATTCTAACTCTATGGTTCTTTAATCCTATACTCTGCCCTTTAGAGCGGGCTTGGATTTTCTTCTTCAAGGATGCCATTTACTGGCATTGTAGGTCACATTGGCAGAAAACTTCACAAAGCAATTATGTTTGGACAGCAGTTCTTGTGTGATTACCTTTAAATTATACCATCTCTCCCACTTCTTCTTTGTGCACCATTTTGACAGAGCTTGTTGTGGTCTGCCTTCTGGTCATTTCTGACCCTAAGGCAACACTATCTCCCTGTTTTCTTGGCAAGATTTATTCAGAGGGGGTTTGCTTTTTCCTTCCTCTGAGGCTGAGAGAATGTGACTTGCCCAAGGTCACCCAATGGGTTTCCATGGCCAAACAGGGATTCAAACCCTGGGCTCAAGCCACTACACCACACTGGCTTTCCTGGCAGGACACAGCCCTAAAAAAGCAGCTTTTAAATGCTTGCAGTAAAGGAAGGAAGGAGCTATCTGTGGTAAAGTTCTGTTGACATGTGTTAGTTCCCCAGTTTGCTGAAACCTATGTAATTATTCTACAACCTTTGCTGACATTATCAAATATACAGATCTGCTCCTTAGTTTGCTTCTAGCCTCACAGTTTGTGTGTGTGTTTGTGTGTGAAATTCCATGAGGTTAGATGTGAAGATGAATTGTTGTTGAAATTCCTTCCTTTGGTGGGCAAGAAAGTGAATCATTTTATTTTGACTGACCTTGTCTTGTCGAGAGATGAATCAATGAATCAAGTTATGAGCGGTATATCATGAAAAAAGTTATTTATGCTGACGCAGTTCAGATCTGATGTTTTTCTGTTTCTTTCGGGCCATCTGACTAGTGTTGCATTTAAAAAGTAAGTACAGACCTGGTTAGAAGAAATAAGCCTTTGCATTTTTGAAGAGTACTGTGTTCACATTAACTCAGAAGGAAGCATGAGCTGGGTGGGTGGGAGACAGCTCTGGTAAAACTTAGGCCCTGTCTACACGATGGATAAAAAATCCATACCGGGGGTTAAAAATCCAAAAAGGCAGATGTCCGCAAGCATACAATCTGCCTACATGATTTTTTAGACCTCCTAAACTCTGTATGATTGCTTAGCTAGCTGGCCACAGAAAGCAATCTACCTGGTGGTTTTAAATCTCCCACCACCTTTTTTAAAAAAAATAAAAAGCTCCCTGTGATGCACAGTCAGTTTCCCATATTTACAACATGAAATAAATATGAATAAATGTAAAAATGTCAGTTTCATGGACTTACTGGACTCTCTCTTAGCTGGAAACCAACATGGTGGCCTCTCCCAATTCCCCTCTCTGCTAGCCCTGCCCCCTCTGCTCGGCCAGCCAATCAGATTACACTGCCTGTTTGTATGTGTGCGAATGGGGGTGTACAAACAATCAAACATTCAAATGACTGTACGGATTTTTTTGCCAATATCCGCTATTTCTCCCAAACTCTAAATTCACGGACTTTACGGGGGATTTGCTGCCCCCCTTCTGAAAGACACGGATGTATCTGAATGGCCATATGCACACATTATCCATCTTTCAAACACTGTTCAGAATTTTTTTTTTTGTCATGTAGACAGGACCTTAGAAACTGTTGTCCATATTACAATGTATTTTCTGAAAGATTCAGCCCCATTAACTCCTCTGAAATTCATTTCGAACTCCACTGACATGTGAGCCCTCTAAATTTTGGGGACTGAACCTCCCATTATCCTCAACTAACATGGCTAAAGGTTTCCTTAGCCCATAGTTATCTATTTAAAGCAAGACAGACTATTATTTGAAAGCAATAACAATTTTCCAAATGCATTGCCTAATATTTTATTGGAATATTCACAGGAGTATAAAGTAAATGAAGTTTTTGTCTGTTTGCCTATATGTGTTACCACATCAGATGAAAAAGGTCGGTTGTTTCCACACCATGTGTAAACAGCTGGATTAATTTTCAACAAATTTGGAAATGATGTTTTGAGATGGACTGACTTCATCTATAAGTGATGTGCTTGACAGGAAATTGACTTTGGGGTGTTCCAGGTGCTAACTCAATTATTTTTTTCATTTGTACAAAGTCATGTGTTTAGCAATTACTTGGGAGAGACATAATCTCTCAATGGCAACTGAATGTGATGAGCAACTCGGGGAACATTCGAGCACCCAAAGAGACAGGCACCCATCCTTCAGAGCAGCTGAAACTGAATGATGATTAGCTGGATATTACAGCTAGTCTGTTTATAAGATTAAGTCATGTTATATATTTTTTTAAAATCCCAAAGTGCTTACTTTTTAAAAGAACAGTATGGGATAATATGTACTTACCGTTATGTATTATAATGTATGGCTTGTACCACAATGTATAATTGTAATTTAAATAATATTTTATATATAAAATTAATGTACAATTACACTAAACATAGTCTGGCATTCTGTTGAGCAGTTAAAATTATTATTATTCATATTATTATTTCTTACTCACCTCTCCCTATGGATCAAGTTGGGGAACAACAAATTGACATATAAGCTAACATTGGTTAAAAACACATCAGTTTAAAAGAACAAGTAAAACCAAGACATTTTAAAACAAGCAATACACAATTTAAAATCATCTGGATAGGCCTGCCAGAAGAGGCTGGTCTTTAATGGTGCTTTCAGACAGTGTATTCAGCTGCTTTATCTTTTCTGGAAGACCCTTCCACAGTCTGGGGTGGATGAAGAAAAAGTCCTTTGGGTGACAGTTGCCAACCTAGTCCTGGCTGGCTGGAACAAATGTTCCCCAGAGGACTTAAATGTGTGGGGTGGATTATAGGAGAGAAGGGATATCCCATATTTAAGCTAGGCTTACACATTCAAAACTGTTTGGCATTCATGTTTACAATTGTGGCACTATTGCGACAATCATGACTGCCTACCACTCCCTGCATCTACCTTAACAGCCAGCAGCTGCATCAAATGACAGAAGTCTGTTCTGCTGGTGTTCAGGATGTGGCAGGATGACGTTTCCACCCTCCTTCCACCAGTGACCTGCGGTTTCACAATCCAAAGCAGCACTCCAGTCCCAAAGTGAGGTGTTTTTATTATATTTTATTTTTTAGTATAAAACAATATAAAATAATCTCTCTCTGGCTTTTCTTCGCAAATGAAGATTCAGGAAGGACTCATTCTGCACTTTCTGCAAGCGCGCTGATGACTAAAAACGCCAATCTGAGATAAACAAGTCCAGTTGCAGAAAGCACAGCAGAAGGTCTCCTTGGGTGATGTTTCCGGGTTGTGATTCTTTCTGCGTTGTCGTTTCTCTTCAAGACTTGTTCGCCGTGAGTTCTCAAATAAGGCTGCAGCATTGTGGATAGTGTGTCTCCATGCCTCCCGATGTGAGGCCAGGGCAGACCATTGTTGGTGATCAATTTGGCCGACCCTGAGATGTTGTTTCAGGGAGTCTTTGTATCACTGTTTTGGAGCGCCCCTCTTACTCTGACCCATGGCAAGTTCACCGTAGAGTACTATTTTTGGGAGGAGATGGTCCTCCATCCTAGAAACGTGCCCTGCCCAGCGCAGCTGTGTTCTCAATATCATGGCCTCAATGCTGGTGATCCATGCTTGCTCAAGGACAGCAACATTTGTCACATAGTCAGTCCATTGTATATTTAGGATTGTGCGTAGACAGCGCTGATGAAAGCGTTCGAGGAGTCGTAAGTGGTAGTGATAGGTGACCCATGTTTCAGACCCATAAAGGAGAATATACAGTATAATGGCTCTATACACAATGATTTTTGTGCTTTGCCTTTTTTTTGGTATATATTTGTATATATTTTTTGTATATATTTGGTCAGAAGTTAAATTACCAATTATATTACCAGTTATGCAAAAGGGATCTAGGAGTGTTAGTTACAAAAAAATATATATTTTGTATATATTTGGTCAGAAGTTAAATTACCAATTATTTTACCAGTTATGCAAAAGGGATCTAGGAGTGTTAGTGGACCACAAGTTGAACGTGAGTCAGCAGTGTGATGCAGCAGCTAAAAAAGCCAATGTGATTCTAGGCTGCAGTAACAGGAGTATAGTGTCTAGATCAAGGGAAGTAATAGTGCCACTCTATTCTGCTTTGGTCAGACCTCACCTGGAATACTGTGTCCAGTTCTGGGCACTACAATTCAGGAATCATAGAATCATAGAATTGGAAGAGACCACAAGGGCCATCCAGTCCAACCCCCTGCCATGTAGGAACACATAATCAAATCATTCCCGACAGATAGCCATCCAGCCTCTGCTTAAAAACCTCCAAAGAAGGGTATTGGGAAGGTGGAATGTGTCCAGAGGAAGGCGACCAGGATTGTGGGAGGTCTGGAAGCCATGCCCTATGGGGAGCGGGTTAGGGAGCGGGACATGTTTAGTCTGGAGCAGAGAAGGTTGAGAGGTGACATGATAGCCATGTTTAAATATTTGAAAGGACGTCATACTGAGGATGGAGCAGGCTTGTTATCTGCTGCTCCAGACTCTAGGACACAGAGCAATGGACTCAGACCAGAGGAAAAGAGATTCCACTTAAACATTAGGAAGAACTTCCTGACCGTAAGAGCTGTTTGGAAGTGGAATACATTGCCTCAGAGTGTGGTGGGGTCTCCTTCTTTGGAGGTTTTTAAACAGAGCCTGGATGGCCATCTCTTGGGGGTGCTTTGATTGTGTGTTCCTGCATGGCAGTGGGTTGGAATGGATGGCCCTTGTGGTCTCTTCCAACTCTATGATTCTAAGATTATATAGAGCGTAACAAATTACAATATACATGTTGTCTTCGATTTGAAGAGTGGGACATCATACATTTTCATTGATATCTTCTTTCTTTCTGTTCAGATTATGCTATCTATTATAATATATTATGATACTGTATGTAACTTTACATGTTTATGCAATAGGAAACTATACAGCATGTAACATTACACTGTAACGTTATTTATGAAAATCAATAAATATATTATTAAAAACGCACTCACCTTTCTGTGTAATAATGCATACTTTGTACCATATTGTATAATAATAGTGTAATTATAATAGAATTAGTATTTTCTATATCAAATTAATGTATAATTACAATATATTATTTACATATTGGCTGGCATCCTGTAGAGCAGTAACAAATGCATATGTATTTATAACTGTTTGGTATTCATGTTTATGATTATGTCACTATTGCCACAATTGCAAATGCCTGCCAACCTGCCTTAACAGACAACAGCCGTGTTGAGTGACAGAGATTATAATAATATACACTCACGATTATACATCATTATATATTATATATTTTCTAGCTTGCCATACAAATTGGGAGGTTATAGGAATATGGATGGGGTTTCACAAACTCTGTAGGAACATAATCTCTCAAATTTGGGAAATATACTTTTATCAGCTATACTTTTGTCATTTTTATTTATCTTTCCAATGAGGTCTGTCTGTTAAATAACGAGACTGATACATTAACCCATCTTTATTTATATGTGTTGCAATTATAATGCCTGGCCCCTTCAATATACTCTCTGTTCACCGTCACACACTGATGCAGTCTTGTTTTCCACTGGTCAAAGGCATGGAGCAGATCAGTTTCTTTCAGCTATTTCAACACACCCTGCTATTTTCTTCTTTACTGCATCAAGTGACTCAAAACATGTTCCTTTAAGCACCAATTTCACTTTAGGGAAAAGAAAAAAGTCGCATGGTGCCAAATCTGGAAAATATGGAGGATGTTCAAGTGTAGTAATGCATTTATCAGCCAAAAACTGCTTCACAGAAAGTGCTGTGTGAACAGGCATGTTGTCTTGATGAAGACTGAAACCATTTTTCCACAGTTCTGGCCTTTTTTCTGACTTTTTCTCTAATCTTTGTCAAAACTTCCTTATAAGAATGCTGGTTCACTGTTCTGCCTTCTGGAACCCATTCTCCAAAATTACACCCTTGAAGTCAGAAAAACCCAATGAGCATGGCTTTGAATGTGGACTTGCTTTGATGTGCATTTTTCATTCTTGGTATAATGGTGTTTTCCAGTGCATTGACTGTCGTTTTGTCTCAGGATCATACTAGAAGATTCAGGTTTCATCACAAGTGATGATTTTTTGGGAAAGGTTTGGGTCTGCCTCAAGTTGATGCGGAATGTCATTGCTTGACTTTTAAACAGTATTTTTCCGGCACACAACAGACAACACAGCTGCTTTAAATGATGACTGACAATTAACTGAAGGGCCAAGAGTGTTGATGTTTATCATGCAGGTTCAGACATGTTCCAGGTCACCACTCAAGCATTCACAATCAGTTCTCCCTGATTTGTCTGAAAGGTAGAAACAAAGTTTCATTATTTACAGACCTTGTAAACAGACCTTGTATTTGGAGGTCAGGTTCAGAAGTGTTTCATCTCACCTCCTCTCCACCAAAAAAGATTTTTGCAGTTGACTTCAAGGGAAAGGTTGTGATGCTGATTTATGAACAGTGTGAAACATCATATTGGATCCCACTAGTAAAGTGGAACTTTTTGACCGCAAAAGGTTAATCTAAATGTGTCATATATTCAACTAACATGTTTACGAGCCCAAAATAGGCTGCAACCAGGTTCCAGTTGTGACACAGTTAGGTGACATATTACATGAAATAGATGCCTTACTTTTCCCAAAAGTAAGGACAGCCATGGGTAGGCAAGAGTGAAATGGACCAGAGACAAGAAACATAGGTCAGGATAATTTTAGTGACATCTATGAGCATAACTTGAGAGTACACATAGGGTTTGTCTAGACCTGCCAGAATAGGCCAGCTTCCTGCCAGAGTTTTCTGGCCCTGGATCTGTCTTGTCCCCCCTCCCCCTCCCATTACCTAGATGAAATGGGAGGAAGTGCGCACAAACTTGCCAGCACATACCAGTGGGTGCCTCCCCCACTTTCACCCATCACTCCCTCTGAAGCCAGAAAGGCCCTCAGCATATGATCAAGGCTGGTCACATGCAGGGGGCCTGGATCATGTGCTAGGGGCCTCCTTCCTGGCTGCAGAGCAACTCTAGCAGCAGCAGCAATGTCTGGCTATATGGGGTGGGATGCAGGTATGGACCATTTGTTCATGAGCCAGCCTAATCTGGGCTTTCCTGCACAAAGCAGGTTTTTCCAGGTGTTTAAATTAAACATTTGAATGGGCTTTACTCCACCGGGCATCATTTGGACTGCCCAGTGGTGAAACAGCACAAGAGCCCTGTGTCATTTGGACTGCGGGGCTCCAAGCTTGGGGCAAGCCAGGGTAAATAGCCAATCTAGACAAGCTCATGGTTAGGTCTTATTCACTAGCCCATTGAGCTTCATTCAACATTTTATCCCCTGGTAGCTGCCAAGCCCCAGGGCAGAATGCCACAGCTATTGAATGGCTGTGAGTGGGAGGAAGTGAGGTAATCAAGCATCAGGGACTATCTGCCATGGTCACTGCAATTCTTTAGTGGAAGAGGAAGAAGATGGAGAATTGCAGCAGGGATGGGTGGTAGTCCTGGTGCTCAGTTGCTTCCCTCTGTTCCTTCTTCTCCACCTCCATGACCATTTTACAACCATAACAGTTCTCCCAGTGCTGGAAAACTACAGGGGAAAGAGAGGTGCTGATCTGTGGGTGCATTATGCCCTACACTTATGATGCATGCTCCCACCCATGATCAATCTGGAGATCAGGCACTTGATTAGACAAATAAGAAGTAAGGGCCAGAAGTAGGATGGGATTTAATTGGGATACCGGATGTACCAGAATAGGACTTTGGTGTCCATGTGTATTGTGTTATAGAAAAGAGTCCTCAATTTGAAGGGTTCTGAATGGACAATTCTTCTGTATTTGAATGGATGGTAGCTTCTCTGTTAGTGTGGTGGTGAGCCTGATTGAGTTTAAGGACTTTATCAGATTACTCCCGCTCAACAGTCTTTTGCCGGCATATTTTGTGGCATTTTTATGCAAACAAAAGAACCCCCTACCAGACCTACCTTTAGCAGCATCAATGAGGCATCCCTGGCATAAACAGAAAACGAATGAAGCTCCATTTACTTCTGGGGTTGAGATTTTGCTGATTCTCATGAGAAGATGTGAGCATGTCAAACTCAAAAAATTAAGCATGACAACGACATAAAATGTAGGCACAAGCACAGAAACACACTTTAAAAATTACAAATAAGCTGGGGAGGTTAAAAAAAAGAGTGACCCCTACCTGGTTGTCCCATTCTCACCTGGAGGTGTTCTGGCAATTGACACTGTATTCACTGAGCACAATGGTGCAAGGATTCAAATGCTGGCAATGCCAGCAACAAAGCACCACAGCAGATCTACTGTCAGCTTGGGCCATCAATAACATAGAACGGCTTTTTGACAGTACATGATCATGAAAGGATGGTGTCATATGGTATTCATGCCCTTTTGGGATCATTAGGTATCGTTATGATGCCATATTTGCTGCATCTGATAAAGTTCTTACTCTGAACTTGAAAGTTGTTTTTCCAAATGCTGAAATAGGTTCTGCACTGTTGATAGCTCCTTAAAAGCTTGAACTAAAACCCAGATCAGATTCACCACCTCTTTTTTGGCAATGCATTAGTGACCTTCTCTGTTGCTTGACAGTTCAACAGCAGGTTGTTCAGACTAATAAAACGGAGCTTCTTTATTGGCTTGGGATATCAGCTGCCTATCTTTGGAGTGTGAAGAAAGGTGGCTGTACTCAAGCCTCAAGGTTTCCTATAACCCACTCTGTTTGGCTCTCTGGGAGCAAGGCAAAGTGGACAGAAGATTCTGGAGACTAGTTTTGCAGGATTTTTTCCCCAGCTCAGGTAAGTTATTTTTAAGGACTACAAATCTCAGAATCCCCAGTTAGCATGGCTAAAGAATGGGATCATTGTAAGGAATGAAATTCTTATTTGCATCTGGGATAATATATCACCTTGGTCAGATAGAAAAACCATTATTCACTGAAAAGGCTTGTTGAATGTCAGACCAAAAAAAGAGAGCAAGATTTGAGTGCATTATAAATGGTGGCACTCTCGGAACAACCCTGCTTCTGTCTTGAATACACAGTGGCTGTTATTTTACATTTAAGGAAGCATTGGGATTTCTTATATTTTCTGCTTATGGTCCTGTCTGTCTTGATCTTCAAGTAGACAAACACAGAGAGCCCTCCAACCTAGGGAGCTGGTCACACACTCACATAAGTCATTTGGCAATCTGGGCCTCCTCTGGCTTTTCTTCGCAAACGAAGATTCAGGAAGGACTCATCCCGCGCTTTCTGCAAGCGCGCTGATGACTAAAAAGGCCAATCCGAGATAAACAAGTCCGGTTGCAAAAAGCACAGCAGAAGGTCTCCTTGGGTGATGTTTTTGGGTTGTGATTCTTTCTGCGTTGTCGTTTCTCTTCAAGACTTCTTCGTCGTGAGTTCTCAAATAAGGCTTCAGCATTGTGGATAGTGCGTCTCCATGCCTCCCGATGTGAGGCCAGGGCGGACCACTGTTGGTGATCAATTTGGCCAAGCCTGAGATGTTGTTTCAGGGAGTCTTTGTATCGCTTTTTTGGAGCGCCCCTCTTACGCTGACCCGTGGTGAGTTCACCGTAGAGTAGTATTTTTGGGAGGCGATGGTCCTCCATCCTAGAAACGTGCCCTGCCCAGCGCAGCTGTGTTCTCAACATCATGGCCTCAATGCTGGTGATCCCTGCTTGCTCAAGGACAGCAACATTCGTCACATAGTCAGTCCAGTGTATATTTAGGATTGTGCGTAGACAGCGCTGATGAAAGCGCTCGAGGAGTCGTAGGTGGTGGCGATAGGTGACCCATGTTTCAGATCCATAAAGGAGGATAGACAGTACGATGGCTCTATACACACTGATTTTTGTGCTTTGCCTCAGGTGTTTATTGCTCCAGACTCGTTTGTGAAGTCTTCCAAATGCACTATATGCCTTTGCTAATCTGTGATCGATCTCTTTGTCAATCTTGGCATCTGAGAAGATGATGCTTCCCAGGTAGGTGAACTGCTGAACGGACTTGAGCACTGATTTGCCGACGGCAATGTGGGGATGGTGGTGTTCGTCCTGTGGTGCAGGCTGGTAAAGAACTTCTGTTTTCTTCAGGTTGACTTCTAGCCCAAACAGCTCTGCAGCTGTTGCAAAGCAGGATGTTAGCACATGTTGTTTAACAGGGAAAATGTTCTTGATTCTTTCCTTGCTTCCTGCATGAGAATGAAAACAAAGGTTTGTAACAGCTGGGGAGCTCATAAAGAAGCTTAAATGAGCTCACTGAGAGAATGCTGTAAATCTGGCCCAGGGATGGACTACTTCAAGTGATAGGTGATACCATACCAGACATAAGTATGAATTAAAATACAGGTTGACCCCAGTATCCACAGTTTCACTTATCCATGTTTAAAAAAAATACAGTATGTTCTCTCTAGGAATATCTAGGCCCTCCAATGTGATTCTATGGTCAACTTCTGGCAATCACTTCATTGAAAATAATAGGGTTCCCTATTACCCTTGGTTTCAGTTATCCATGGGGAGGACTTGGAATGTATACCCTGTGTTTAAGGGGGTCGACCTGTACTTAGCAGTGCAGTGGGATTCGGTTCCTCTGTTATTTAGTTTTCTGTATGTGGGATTGTGACAGAGCCTCTCTCCACGGGTGGCCCCATAGTTCTAACCCTTGGATTGCTATCACTCAACATGACGTTTTACACTTAAGAACCTTCCCTAGATCTGGTACTTGGACCTTGAGGTGGCCACTATACTGCACAAGTGGCTGTGTTGTTCAGTGTGTTCTATGTGCACAATTATGTCCAATTATCGTTGGCAAAAATAATGCAGTTTGACACTACTTTAAATGCCATGTCTCAATGCTATGGAATTCTGGGATTTGTAGTTTTGTGAGCTATTTAGCCTTCTCTGTCAGAAGGCTCTTGTGCCACAACAAACTACAAATCCCAGGAGTTCATAGGGTGGGGCCATCATAGTTAAAGCGGTGTCAAACTGCATTATTTCTGCAGTGTGGCAGCAACGTATGTGCAGTTCAATGTTACCCAAAGAGGTCTTGGAAATTCTGCAGTGTGGCAGCAGCTCGAGTTTATTAAGTTAGAACAAACAGATATAGAAACTAAAATATAGTAAGGATTTATTATAGAACAAATAAAATACACATCTAGCTTTAGACTGGTTCCACATACAATACACAGTAACACCTCAGTTTCAGACAAAGTACCATTTCTCCCTGAACTTTCTACACGTTCTCAGATCCCAGAAAGCCCTCCCCTAATATTTTCCATTCCTGTCTTCCTAACAGGGCATATCTCTCTTTCTAACTGCCCTATCTCTGGTCCTTTCTATATGATCAAAATAATATGATGCAAAAGATGTGAAAGATCGATGATCCATTCAAACAATTATTTGCACAAATATGTGTCATTCAGAAGGGGGGCTGTGAAATCCACTGCAAAGTACGTGTGCCTTGCATCCCATGCTTCATATGTATTTTCTGAAAAGCTCTGTACAACTTCTGAATGTGCAACTGTTTGAACACTTACATTTGCACAGATACAAACAGGCAGTAGAATCTGATTGGCTGGATGATTACAGGGAGTGAGGCTAGCAAAGAGGGAAAGCAGCCGCAGCTGCCATATTGAATTTTTCAGCTAAGCGAGGGTCCTGTAAGTTGATCAAACAGCAATCTCATACTTTTTAAAAAATCATTTATTTGTAAATTAGAAGTGTTGCTTGTGTGCACCCTGGGAATTTTTTAAAAATTTTTTTAGCAGCGACAGATTTAAAATCAAAAGTAAATCAATTGTGGCCACCATCTGGCTGGGGGGCGGGGTGTCATGCTGAGTTTAGAGGAGCTCTTTTGGCCATGTAGACAGGTTGCATCATTGCGAACACCTGCCTTTCTGTACATGTTCGTATTTTTCCCCTCTTGTATAGTCATAGAATAATAGAATCATAGAATCATAGAATTGCAGAGTTGGAAGAGACCACGAGGGCCATCCAGTCCAACCCCCCTGCCACGCAGGAATACACAATCAAAGCATCCCCGACAGATGGCCATCCAGCCTCTGTTTAAAGACCTCCAAGGAAGGAGACCCCACCACGCTCCGAGGGAGTGTGTTCCACTGCCGAACAGCTCTTACTGTCAAAAAGTTCCTCCTCATGTTGAGGTGGAATCTCTGTTCCTGGAGCTTGCACCCATTGCTCCGTGTTCCAGTCTCTGGAGCAGCAGAAAACAAGCTTGCTCCATCTTCAGCGTGACATCCCTTCAAATACTTAAACAGGGCTATCATATCGCCTCTTAACCGTCTTTTTTCCAGGCTAAACATACCCAGCTCCCTAAGTCTCTCCTCATAAGGCATGGTTTCCAGACCTTTCACCATTTTAGTTGCCCTTCTCTGGACACGCTCCAATTTGTCAATATCCTTTCTGAATTGTGGTGCCCAGAACTGAACACAGTATTCTAAGTGAGGTCTGACCAAGGCAGAATAGAGTGGCACTATTACTTCCCTTGATCTAGACACTATACTTCTATTGATACAGCCCAAAATCGCATTGGCCTTTTTAGCTGCCGTATCACACTTTTGACTCATGTTCAACTTGTGGTCTACTAGGACTCCTAGATCCCTTTCGCACGTAGTCTCATTCAGCAAGGTCTCTCCCATCCTATATTTATGCATTTCATTTTTCCGCCCTAAGTGCAGTACTTTACATTTCTCCGTATTGAATTTCATTTTGTTAGCTTTGGCCCAGCTCTCCAGTCTATCCAGGTCATTCTGAATTTTGATCCTGTCCTCTAGGGTATTCGCTACTCCTCCCAATTTGGTGTCATCTGCAAATTTAATAAGTATGCCCCTAATTCCCTCATCCAAGTCATTGATAAAGATGTTGAATAGCACTGGGCCCAGGACAGAACCCTGTGGCACCCCACTGGTTACATCTTTCCAAGACGAAAAGGAGCCACTGCTGAGCACCCTTTGGGTTCGGCCGGTCAACCAATTACAAATCCATTGAACAGTTAACTTGTCTAGCCCACATTTTACAAGCTTGTTTGCAAGAATGTCATGGGGAACCTTGTGAAAGGCCTTACTGAAATCAAGGTATGCGATGTCCACAGCATTCCCTTCATCTACCAAGCTGGTAACTTTATCAAAAAAAGAGATCAGATTAGTCTGGCATGACTTGTTTCTCTGAAACCCATGTTGACTTTTTGTGATTATGGCATTGCCTTCTAAATGTTCACAGACTCTCTGTTTAATGATCTGCTCTAGAATCTTCCCTGGTGTTGATGTCAGACTAACTGGACGATAATTGTTGGGATCCTCTTTTTTCCCCTTTTTGAAGATGGGAACTACGTTTGCCCTCCTCCAGTCTGCTGGGACTTCTCCTGTTCTCCAGGAGTTCTCAAATATTATTGCCAATGGCTCTGAGATTATATTTGCCAGCTCTTTTAATACTCTTGGATGTAGTTCATCTGGTCCTGGAGATTTAAATTCATTTAGATTAAGAAGGTATTCCTGTACTACCTCTTTACTTATTTTGAGCTGGATTTCCCCTATTGTGTCCTCTGTTCCATTCTCCTCAGGTTGGTCCTCCTTTTCCTTTTCTGAAAACACTGAGGCAAAGAAGGTGTTGAGTAATTCTGCCTTTTCTCTGTCCCCTGTTAGCATTTTGCCATCTTCTCCACGTAGCGGCCCTATCATTTCCTTCTTCCTCCTTTTGCTGCGGACATACCCAAAAAACCCCTTTTTATTGTTCTTAACCTCCCTAGCAAGCCTGAGCTCATTCTGCGCTTTAGCTTTTCTGACTTTACTCCTACACGTGTTCGCTATCTGTTTGAATTCTTCTTTTCAAGTCAAGACATAAATCTCTCACTGGTCCTATCTATTTTACAGCCGAGCCTCTAGATCAACCTTTTTGAATCAGGGTTCCCTAGAACCCTAGCGTTCCACAAGAGTTTGCTAGAGGTTCCCTGAGATACTGGGATTGAAGAAAAATAATTTTTTTTTATTTTATTTTTGGGAGCTGTAGTTTAGGCAGGGGTTCCCTGAGACCTGAAAAGTGTTTTAAAGTTTTACCCACAAGAGCAAAACAGGGAGCTCTTTTTTAAAGTAGGACCCCCGTATCCACTGGGGAATGGTTCTGAGGGGGGCATAGATACCAAAAACCATGGATAACAGCAAATACCATTGAAAATAATGGGACTTCAGGTTTAAAATACCATAGAGTTGCCTTGGAGGACCTAGAAAATGGCTAGAGAGGACACATTTCATAAGAAGACTATGGAAAGTGTGCTGTTTTGTGTCCCATGGATAATTGAATCAGTGGATAGAGGGGTCCTACTTAATGGGTGGGGAGAAGTCAAAAATTGATCTCCCATAGCGTTTGTGTTTCAGATTTTTCTGTGTGCAAGAAGGTGCCCTGTTCTGCTGGAGTGATTCCAGCATCAATGTGTGGTCCCTCCAGAACGCTTCCAGGTGCAAATGGGAAAACTAGGTACCGTACGCTATTTTTATGAACCTCCTCGTCTTGCTTACAAGTTTCTGAATGTGTATCTGTGCTTTTCCGAGAGTTTTCTTTTTAAATATTGGTGTTTGGGGGCTTTTAAGCATGCTCACATCTTCTCATGAGATGCGCTGAAATCTCATTCACAGAGAAATTTAGAAGTAAGCAGCACAAGTGCTCATATTGCTGGACTCTTGGGACGATTTTGTATCGTTATCACAGTAGCTTCCGAAAACATGTGTCATTGTGCCAGAACATGTATGCTGTAAAATATAGTGCCATGATAACATTTTTAGGCACTTGTCTGATTATCCCCATTGAGTTGGAAGAGACCACACGAGCCATCTAGTCCAATCCCCTGCCATGCAGGAAAACCAAATCAAAGCACTCCCAACAGATAGCCATCCAGCCTCTTTTTAAAAACCTCCAAAGAAGGAGACTCCACTACACTCCGAGGCAGCACATTCCACTGCTGAACAGCTCTTACTGTCAGCAAGTTTTAAATTTAAATTGGTGTATATTTTCAACTGATATGTTTTTAACCAACATTATGTTTACATGCTAGCTTGTTGTTCCCTGTCTTGCCCATCATCATCACACAACAAGCAGAAAAGGAGTTAATGCTCAATAGTGAGAAAGATAGGGGGTATGTATTGGGACCAGTGCTTTTTAACTTATTCATTAATGATCCTGAGCAAGGGGGGAAGTTTGCTAATGACATTAAATTATTTGGGATGGTAAGAACAAAAATGAATTGTGAAGAGTTCTAAAGGATCTCACTGAACTTGGAGAATGAGCAATTAAAGGACAAAAGAGAGTCAATATAAGGAAGTTAAAGTGATGTATATGAGGCTAAATGTCCCACTTGCACATGTACATTGATGAGGCCTGAATTGGCAGTGATGGGCCAAGAAGAATACTTGGGGTTATAATAGATAGCCCAATGAAAATGTCAAGCTAGTGTGGGTATGTTATAAATAAGTTTCATGTTTGGCATGATTAGAAAGGTAACGGAAAATAAAACTGCCATGATTGTTTTGTCCTTATAAAAAATCCATTTGGAATACTGGACAGAGTTCTAATCACCACACCAAGAAAAGATATTGTATAAAATGGAAAGGTGCATAAAAGAACAATCAAAATGATCACAGAACTGGAGCCACTCCCCTTTGAGGAGAAGCTATAATGTTTGGAGCTGTTTAGCTTCACTAAAAAGGCAAGTAAGACATCGTAGAGATATTCCAAAAATTAATCAGAGTTGGAAGAGACCTCAAGGGCCATCCACTCCAACCCCCTGCTATGCTTGAAAATATGTTTCTTGAAACATGTTAAACTAAAGAAAAACAGTAGACCCTTGGGATTTCCTAACCACTTTCTCTTGAGTCACAAAATGCCTCTGGTCTGTCCTCTGGTTCAGTTCAAACTATTCACATTAATGCACCATATGAAGAAAGCAGATAGTAGAACCTGGGGCCATCCACTGATGTTGCATGGTGAAGATTCAAGACACATACAAAAGGAGAACTTCACACAGCATATAAACTCACTGTCAGTGTGCTTCTGTGCTTGCTGGGCAGTTCAAGATGAAGGCTGCAGTGGCACCTGTCTCCTGCTGATGGGATTCCTGTGGGTAACTGATAGGCCATTGTGTGAACATAATGTTGGACTATATATGCCTTTGGTCTGATCCAACATGGCTCTTCTTATGCTCTTGTGACATGAGTGCAACAGCATCCTTCAAATTGTGTTTCCTAGCTATTCCCAATCCTGTTTCCAAGGAGATTTTCATACGGGGTCAAAATGCCCCATTACTGCCCCGCTACCACCTCTCCCGTTCCTGCCATGGAATAATGTAAATATTTCACACACTTACCTGAATTCCACAGCAGGAACGGGCTCCCCCTCCCCTCGCTGGCTGGCCATAAATGTAGCCATCGTAAGGCTGCTTTTATGACCAGCCGTCTGAAACGTTATCACGTTATCACATGATAACGGCAGGTGGTAAATTTAAAAAATAAAACTCCCCCAAACACAAAATCAGTTCACCAAGCACAAAAGCACACTTTAAATCACACAGTCAAAACAGGGAGGGTAAAATAAAGGCTGCCACTTACTTGGATGTCCAGATTGTACCAGGAAGTGCTCGGAACAGACCTCCCCTCTGTGGCTGTCATTTCATTTCAGAACAGGAACGGGGCTCCTGTTCGCACACCCGTGATTGCGTGATTGTGACAGAACGAGAGGTCTATTCACGATGAGAAATCATGATTACATTGTTGCAGAACAGTCACGGGAGCAGGATGGATGCAGGACACAATGGGGTCAACATCGTCCGAAAGGGAAAACCTTTCCAGACCCTGTTCTGTTCCTTCCACGGGATATATAGCCTGTGTGAAAATCTCCCTAGTTTTTAATAATAATAATAATAATAATAATAATAATAATAATATTTATTTATACCCCGCCCCTCTGCTAAAAACAATCGGGGCGGCTTGTTTAGAAACTGTGTTTTTCAGACTCAATCTGGATTCCACTCTGTACTGCTACTGAATGAGTGGAATGGGGAGAATTTACATATCACTGTCACACCCAGAAGCTAGTTGTACAAAATGGTTTACTTTTTTTTTCAAGGATAGAAATGTCAGGCCCTTTCACACTACACAATTATAGCACTTTGATTCCACTTTAGATGCTGTGATTTCACCCTGTGGAATCCTAGGATTTGTAGTTTGGTGAACTGCTAGAGCTCTATGACAGAGCGTTCGAAAGGCCCTTCCCAAAACTGCAAATACCGAAAGAACACAGTAACTAGATTGTTTCACAAAATGTTAGTTTAGTCTTAACTTTGTTAGAATGATTGCTTACAGCATGAGCCTATGCATGTTTACTCAGTAGTCTGTCTTCTGTCTTCAATGAAATTTATCCTCTAGTGAATAGGATTACAACCTTCAACAACTTGACCCAAAGTTTCCTAGTTAAAATACGTGAATTCTTGAATACACAGTCAGTGTAAGGGACTATAAAGAATTATTTGATCTCTTCAAACTGTTGGCCAGTCAGTTGCAAATTGGTATAGCACTCTACGGAGGTTTTTTCTTTCTTTCTACAGAGGTTGGGTATTGGCCCATGTGATTTCTTAATCGACTAGCTTTACTGAAAGAGAAATTGAAGAAGCAATTATAACTTCTTTCTAGGAGAGAACCAATTTTGAACTACTTGGTTATTATAAGCCAAATGAGCATTGCAGAGATTCTAGCTAATTGCACTAATTAAAAGGGGTTATCTTGTCCTTGATGGTTTTTGCCAGTGGTATAGTTGAAACAGAGAAGCAGAAAAGAGAGAGGTCTGGGATGTGAAGGCTTCCATACATGCTTGTGTTCAGGAACAGGGCTAATGACTCTTGTAGTCAACTGTCTCAAGGAGGTGTGAAACCCAGCTCAAGGCACAGGTTTACCTGTTACCTAGCCATTTATTTTCACAAAAGCCAATGGAGCCTTTTGTATAAAAGATGCTCTCACACTAACAGAAATTCTTACCAAAATTGTCTTCCTGGCCTCCTTTCTTTCTGTAATCTCTAGAAAAATAATAATTTTTAAAAAGACATACCAGCCAGCAAAGAAAATCTCTCTCTGTGTCCAGGTTTGCACCTACACAACTTATATACTTGCCGATGTAGACCTATTTGCATCCACATCACCATAAATTAAATTTTAATTAATTTTTATTTTTAATATTTTTTATCTAATTATTTGTCTGGCTGCATCTTTGGAGGTAGATCGTCATGAACATGGGAAGGCTCCAAGCTATGATCTAAAGGCACCCTTGGGAAAGTTACTAGGGATTAAATTCTTTGTAAATTTCATTCTTGAAGGATGTAACACACAATTTTAGCAATTTTCTTCCCATGCCCTTCTTGAAAAATGGCACAGTTTTGAAGGCTATTCACAGTTTGGCACTCATTTCATGAAAAAATAAATAAATCATGATTGTTGGCCCTTTTTACTTTGCCCCCAAAATGTGAATTTTGTGCAGGAGAAGCCTAGAACTACAACATTTTCTGTATAGAAAATAGCATTTTTGTCTACTGAAAATATTTTTGTACAAGAAATGTTGTTTAGAAAAATGTTCTGTTTAGAAAAACAATGTGCAAATTTTGTGCAGAATAAGTTCTAAGGTGCATAGATTCTCATCAGTTCAGCATTTTCCTCATCAGTTTCCCAATATTTGAGGAACATTTTTTTAACCATTTTAAAAACATTTTCAAATATTCTTTCCATCTCGACTCAAATCTTTCTTAGAATGGGAAACTGTCTAGGAACCCCATGTTGCATTCCATTACGGAGAAAAAAAATGGTAATAAATATATAATATTTATAATATACAGTACAAGCCCTGTATACATGGGACCCATGGTTTCACTTACCCATGTCTGGGGGGTGGGAAGCAATCTCTAGGCATTTTCTAGATCCTCCAGCATGATTTTAGGGAGATTTTCACACGCCGAAAATATCGCTGCCAGAAACCGGGACAGAAATATTTCTGTCCCGGAAGCAGCGCCGTGGTTCGCACGCTCACCTCCCTCTCCCGTTGTTCCATCGTCCTCGCTTTGTGTTTTTTCCTCCCTCTTCCGGAATATTTTACTAATGGGAGTTTGCCGTTAATAAAATATTCTGGAAGAGAGAGGAAAAAAACCAAAGCGAGGACGACGGAAAAACGGGAGAGGGAGGTGAGCGTGCGAACCGCGGCGCTGCTTCCGGGAAAGAAATATTTCTGTCCCGGTTTCTGGCAGCAATATTTTCGGCGTGTGAAAATCTCCTATGTGTGTTTTTGCTGGAATTTGGGCCAGAAGTCATTCATTTCATTAGGGTTCATTATTATTTCATGTTTCCATGGTAAATCCATGAACGTATCCCTGGGGTACTGTAATATTTGAAATACGCACATACATATACATACACTATTTTTAATAAATATAATAAATGAAACATTTTTGTATGGATAGAAGTAATGTTTGGGTTTTAATTCAAACTTTAAAGGAAATGTTTAAAGTACTCAATATATGTTGGAGGTAGGGTTCAGCACCTTGCTTCTTTCAAGTTCAGACTTGAAACACAGAGTGGTTCATCTCTTCACTGACATCAGAGCCACCCACAACCACTGGTATAATTAATTGCCTTCCATTCAATATAAAGGGTAGAGGGTAGGAATGTAAATTAAAGCTTCCCACTTTCCATCCCAGCAATAAGCCCACAGCAATTCCTCTCCTCAGTCCCACTGGGATTGTTGGCCACAATCCTCTATGAGAGATGTGTATGCATAAGTGCTGTAGTTCTGGTGCTATGCAGTGAATCCCAGCCCAACCCACCACCACCCCCGCCAATCCTCACTTACTGAGAAGCAGCCACTGCAATCAATGGATGCTTGTTCCTCTGTTGCTTGGGAAGCAACTGACGGCTGTTTCCACCTCCTCCCATGAATGATCTGTAGTGTGACAGGCAGAAGCAGGACTCCTGATGCAATTCCCCTCATACCGGAGATCACTCGTACTCATGAAATACGGGGTGGGAATGTCAGTTGGATGCTTTCTGGCTGATAGGGAAACAGACCCCTTCCCTGATTGCAGTGGCTACTGCCTGGTAAATAGGGAATGGGTGACTTTCACTATCACTATGTAGACTCTAAACTACGTAGTTTAGGGGATCATGAATATGTGACAGTCATGAGTCTAAGGACTATCACACGAGCCTTTTAAAGCAGAATTAAAGCTCGATAATAATGCCTTTGGCGATACTTATCACATGACATTGCCTCCAGGTCATTGTGGCTGTGCCTCCAAAACACGGTTACAGCATCCCTTGCTATTGACAGGGAACACCCATCAATAAACTCCCAATCACCAGGGAGCCCTGGTGGCACAGTGGTTAAATGTCAGTACTGCAGCCACAATGCTGCAAGTTCAACCCCCAAGGGCTTCAGCCTTCCATCCTTTTGTAGGATGGTAAAATGAGTATCCAGCTTGTGGGGGAAATTAGCTAACACACATTAGAGACCACTTAGAGAGTGCCTAGCATGCTATAAAAGTGGTGTAGATGTGCAAAATGCTGTTGCTTAACAATTTGTAGGCCACTCTGTTAGCCTTTATGGCTGAAAAGCAGGGTATAAATACCTAAAATAAATAAATAAACATAAAGCATGCTGTTGTGCCATGAATCCTCAGGTGTGATACATTTCTCCAGTTGCATTCCTGAGATTGGGGAGTCACATGGTCTCAGTCACCTCCTCTCTCCTCCTCCCACCTGCTATCTCCAAACAGGCTGGTTCTCTCTCTGCCCCCATTTTCTTTCCTTTTTAATTTGTTTCACTAAATTGCATTGCCATAATTGACAAGTTGCATTACAGCTAAAAATAAAAATTAAAAAATGCAAAATGCATGCTGGGTAGGGCAATAGGGGAGGGAGGAGGGGTTAAAAGAGAGTCCAGAAGAGAGCCAAGGGATTGTCAGTGGCTGAAACATCCCCAGGCATGCTACTGAAAGGACATGAGATACTGAGGGCTGCCAAGCCGGTTTCTATCCATTCACTTTTGCAAACGCGACTGAAGCGACAATGGGGCTTCTGTGATAAGGTCCTAGGTTACACATTCAAAACTGCCATAGAGGGTTCCAGCTAATATATTTACTGCAGAATTTTCCTACATTGTACAGTATACTTGTCATCAGGTTAAGCTGACATTTTGAGAAGTATACAGTCTAATTTATTGATGCAGTTAAAGAGTACATTAAAACAAAGCAAAGAAAAAGATTTTAAGATCATTCATCAGTGCAACATACATGATATTCAAATCTTCATAATCCAGTTTAATCTCTAGAGAAAGAAATGCATAATTTGCAGGGAGGAGATACTTTACAATCAAAATGCTGTCATTTCATGTCTACAACATTCTAGGTCTCAGTGTTTCTTTTGAATAAACACTGCTGTTATATAAAATTCAGTTGCTATGATACAAGAAATACACATTTTCTTAAAATAGTGACTGTAGAATCTGTTTACGTTACGTCAATAGTATCTTCCATTTTACAAAAACATGAATTTTGAGAAAGTACTTAGTTTTTTTTTTTTAAAGGAAAAGAAAATAAAGAATCTATGATATCTGGACTCTAACTCCATATTTCAGCCGGTTATAAAAATCAACCTTTCATTGCACATTTTCCACATCATGTGAAATTTATTGGTTCACTAGATTCAGTATATCAAGTCTATGGCTTCTGTGGCATGAACCACCTTTTTCAACTCTAATATGAGTTGTTTATTAACTTGGGGGTGTAGTATAGGATGCAAGATGTTTCAGCATGTCATTGAGATGTAAATTTAATTTAAATGATGTAGTGGACATGTGGTATCCGTTTGTTGTAGACAGAAGAGTCTGAGACTAGTTCACCAGACACACCTCTATACTTGTTTTAGCAACTCCAAGATGTAAAAACACCAGTCCAACCAGTAAAAAAATAAATAAATAAAATTAAAATTAAACACATTACTGAATGAATTCGTTTAAGGCAATTGGTATGTAACAATGGCCTAAATCCTCTTTTAGTCCTGACTAAAGTACACTTATGCAGTAGAATTCATGTGTTGACTACATATTTATCTATAGACTGTGACTATGTGTTTATCTATGTCTTGATTCACCATTTAACATTTGATTCAATGAGACTTCTCTAGATGGGACTCACCAACAGTATACCAGCTATTGTAATACAAACAGAGGAAACTAAAAATTGAATGAAACTTGACAAAAAAGGTCAACCCTATTTTCCTACATGTTTATCCTCATTAATTCATCACTGAGTGTATTGGAGGAGGCCATTAAACTATCCTTCTTTTGGGTTACAGAACTGGTTGTTGCCATCATACTTATTCATCAGAAATCTCTTTTGTTTGGATGCGTACCCTAAAGGCACCAGATCTGGTCTGATCTCAGAAGCTAAGTGGGGTCAGCTCTGGTTAGTACTTGGATGAAAAACCAGCAACAAATTCCAGGGGCTGTGGACTATATTTCAGAGGAAGGAACTGGCAAAACTACCTCTGAGTATTCCTTGTCTAAGAAAACCCTATGAAATTTGTGGGGTCACCATAAGTTGACAGGTGACTTGAAAGCACATACCCACACAGGATTTGCTATGCTTTTTTGAGTGGTGGGGGGGACATTGTCTAGAAACACACAATTGCAAATAAAAGCCATAAAAAAGTTAAATGCAAGTAAGATCTGAGTCACAGACTACTTACACCCAGTAAATGTGTTGAATTGAAGTGGTTATATGACTATCAATGGGATCAGATATCTAAATGGGTCAGATGTCTGAATGTCATTGTTAGCAAGCCAGTGTGAGGCCTGTAGTGACACACAGAATGTCAATCATTCTGTTCTATGCATTCTGTGAGCCTGCTTGGCAGTCACATAATCACTACCTCAGCTGGTCTCACTAGTACCTTTATTCTGCATTTAATATGCTAAATAAACAGCCAAGAATGCATATGTTGCCTAAAGATGTGGAAAACTCTCAGTCTTAATTTCACTTTTTCCTCACCCACACCATTTTTTTCTCCCAATCTTTGTTTCATATCACAATGCAGAACTTCACAGGTTCTTCCTGTACTGACATTTTAAAAGCTTTTTTTTTTTTGCATATTTTCCCCTAACTTCAATTTACTTGATTTATCTAACTTGTGCAACTTTCCCCAATTAAAGCATGTTTCTGAGCATTTTTTTTAAAAAAGTTATGTACATTTTAGTGATATGCATTTTGAACTACTGTACATAGTTTTCTGCACAGTTTATTTGTCAGAAACACCCTGTAAGCTTCACTAATGTGCAAATGTTTGTGCCAGATTTTGGTTGAGATCCTACACCATGTTTACAAAGTGTAAATCTACACTTACCAGTATGTATTTAAGTGGTGGTTGTACAAGAGCACTCTTCTGCTGAATAGTGATGTTGTGCAACCAGCTGTATCTGCCTTTTGCCTGCTTATTATCCCATCGTGCAATGGGGAATATACAGTTTCTGCTACTGAATTCCAAGGGAATACAATGGAACATTGAAAGCATAGCAGGCCCTCCATATCCATGGATCCTGCATCCACAGATTCTGTCATCCACAGCTTGAAAACACCCCCCCCCTTCCAAAAAGCAAACCCAGATTTTGCCATTTTATATAAGGGGCACCACAATTCAAGGATATTGACAACCAATAATTCAATGGTTAGACTCATGTCAGGAATATCAATAGGATTTAGGCCCATGTGCAATTATTACAATTGTGGAAATCCACAATGGCAAAAAAATAAATAAAATACAAGCACTTGGACAAGGGAGCTTACACGTGTGTATGATGTCAACAGGATTCTAATCATAGATTGGCAAATTTGTCAGTGCAGTGACATCACATCATAGTGGGAATCCTGTTTGTTAGTCCCAACAGATAGGAAACCCATTAAATCAACTGCTGAATGGGGAGTCAATGTACAGGTTACACCTATTGATTAAGGGTTTTCTTTAGTTAGGAATAACAAGAGGATGGAGGCCCATACATTCTGTTTTGCTAGACAATGGTTTGAATTCTATTGGTTGTGGTTGTGGTCATCATCACTGTCATCATCATCATCATCTTTATATATTATTACATTTGTTATTATTATATTCATATATAAATAGGGTGTGTTGGGTTGAGCTCGGTTAGTCACAACTAAAGTAGATATAGTCAAGCAATTGCTGAATAGTGAATCAACATGTAAGTAAATCTTACTGATTCAGTGGCTTACACTTGATAGGGCTGATCAATAGGATTCAGGCCCTTGCCAGGAAAAGATAAGCACATACCGAAACACAGAAAAAGTATTTTCAATGGCAAGTTCTCATTGCAATACAGTGATGTCCAGTTCTGCCCTTAGATGTAACTCAGATGGCCTTTGTAAAAAGTTTTGTTTCGTACAATAATTTTAACATACTATGGAAGTTTATTTTCTAAGAAACACCATGCAAAGTTTGCCATTTCCCTCCTCTTTACTGTCATAATATATACATACAGAGCCAGCTATTTGAAAGTGGTTTCTTACAGAATAGCAAATGCATCAGATTGTCCAAAATGCATATATTGATCACCTTTGAATTTGCAAAATAGTCTGGAACATCATCCTAGCATAAGATGTTGCCTGACTAATAATAACAGAAGCATAGGGAGAACAGCTATGGAATGGATACACAGGAAATATTGCTCTATTCCTGTCCTGACTTGGATGTCATGATCAATAAATAACACTGAGACTGACAGTGAATCATTCTGTCTTCTGTCAGGGCCTCACACTCATGTGAGGGATTTCCAGCAACTTAAGAGAGCACATTGGTCAGAGTACACATTGGTGGGGAACCTGGTCCATGAGACCAAATCTGGCCTTCCAAATGATTCTTAAGCAGGAAGGTGAAGGGTTACTATGCTATCAGGCATCCTCCCTTGAATCTGGCACTCTGCAGACATGTTGACCTACTAGTCCTGTCATCTCCCTGAGGAGTGTACTATAAAACATCTGAAAGGTGCCAGGCTGATGAAGACTATTATATGGAACTGAGATTGAATAACGATGGTGTTCCCTGATCTATTTTCCTTCTTCAAAATCACACATATACCCAACTGCTATTTGAGTGATAGGCATGTTGTGGGCTGGGAAAGGAAGAAATTGAGCAGGGGTTCATTCACACTATGCAGATATAGTGCTATATTCCACTTTAAAAGCCATGGCAACATGTTATGAAATCTTGGGGTTTGTAGTATGTTGAGACACTAGAGCTCTCTGGCTGAGAATTCTAAATGCCCCTCCTTAAACTGCCATGGCAACATTCCATGGGATGTTACCATGGCAGTTAAAGTGGAATATAACAGTATTATTGTGTAGTGTGAATGGGTCTCAGTTTAAGCATGTGTTTAAGCATTGTTTGTCCTTTAGCAACTGTTAAACAATTACAGTACTTCCTAAGCCTTCCCTCCCCCAGGAGTGTGGATGGCAGAGTAAAGTCAATGCCTGGAATCCTGTTGGTGACATATGTTGGCATACGTTCATATCATGTTGGTGTATGTCTTTAAGTGATTGCTGTGGACAGGGTTATCCAACAGCACCATCTGCAGTGATCCCCTGCCTGCTCAACCTAGTGGGCTATTCAGTGGCTGGGGCAGGTGTTGGGTAGGCAATGGTGGGCTGTGTTTTAGAAAAAAAATCACTCCCCTGGAAATCCTCTAGACGTTTGGAAGGTGATGTTGGGCCTGTCTACACTGCAGAAATACAGCACCACTTTATCCACATAGGTCTATCCCATGAAATCCTGGCATTTGTAGTTTGGTAAGACACCCGAGTTCTGTGACAGAAAAAGTTAAATACCTCACAAAACTACAAATACCAGGATTCCATAGGACAGAGCTGTGGTGGATTAAGTGGTGCCAAACTGCTGTAGACAGGCCCATTGTCTTCCTATGGCTGGCTGGCTTCTGCTTGGCTACCCCAATCTCCCCTGCCCACTAAATGACCATAAGGGGCATCCCAGTGGTAGATGGGGAGGTTGAGGAAAATGGGGCTACCCTGATGGTGCTTTGAGTTTCACATATGCAATTCAGGATCTCAGACAATAACTAAATCCAGAGTTTATAGTCTCATGGAAATATGCCATGAAAATCTGTCCTAATTCTACAAGAGCCTATGTGGCAAAAGCTTTCATGATGTGGGATGAAAAACAGCTCTGAAGTGCAATTTAAAACATGCACAACACATCACAGAATGAACTTCTCTAAACCTAGCAGTTCTTCCCACAGTACATTGCAAGCAGGTAGACAGATTTATTGTGCCTTTGGAATGCTATTACACAAACCCCATTCTACTTCCTCCGTTTAGTGTCTTGCATACCTAGAGTGACTCCATAATAAAGACATAGTAAAGAAAGTCATCCTGGTGTATTATATCACATGCAGTTTAGAGTCTGTAAAGAATCTCCTTCCAGAGAGAGAGAGAGAGAGAGAGAGAGAGAGAGAGAGAGAACCTCAGTACAATACTGTCATCTTTTTCAGTTCTGCCTATCAGATGCTCTTATATACAGAAGGAAGCAAATTACAGGCAGCCCACAGACTTTAAACAACACTAAGCTAAGATTTGAAGTCAGACTTCAGCACAGTTTGAAATGGTGAATGCTTCCTTCTTTGGAATGCTTAACAGCTAGATTCTAGACTAAACCTATGACTTTAACTGGGAGTCATACAATTTGCTCTTCAGCCTAGCGGGTCCAACAGAAGGGCTAGTTTGTTGTTCCACAACCATAGCCTGAGTCAAGAGTTTAAACAGCTTTCAGACATTTTGCACCTTCATGCTAGCTGAGTATACAATGTCTGCTTGGCTCTTACTCTTTCATTGTTCTCTTTAGAAACAAGAAGCAAGATTTATGCAGCCTATAGCTCAGACTGCCTGTTAATTTCTAAGAAGCATGAAGCTACGTTTGTGCTCATTCCTTAATCAATTTCCTGGTGCTTAAAACTGTGCTCAATCGGAGGCAAATGGGTATGTATATGTGTGTCCCCGATCCAAACCAGAACCACAACACATGGGCAGAGATGGGTTAATTTTTCCTTTGTCCTGCCACTACTCTGCTGAAACTGACCACCCCCTCCCCCCCCCAATTCAGCTGCTGGTAATAGTAAAATAGGTCCCACTGCAACAACGGATGCTTTCTTTTTTTAGTATCCTTAACATTTGGGGAAGAGAATTAATCCTGCCATTAAATGATCTGAAATCTTTTGGTCACACACATGCATGTCCCATTAGCTTACATTCATGCATGTCCCTTTTTGGACACTGTAAAAGAGGTATTCAGTACCTCCTTGCATACTGCCCCCCTTCCCCATAGCTTGGAGGTCTGAGCTGCTTGTGAGTGGGATACTGCAGGATGATGTGACCAGCACCCTCACACCAGCAAATGATGCTGTCATGAAGAGTTACAATATCTTCTTGCAGTGTAGCTCAGTGGCAGGAGAGGGTTGGTTACATCATTCTGCAGTACCCTGCTTATCAGCATCATAGACAGCCATCACTCAGGATAGCAGACTGGCTTTTAATGTGGGTTTCAGGGGTCAGATGGGGAAATAAAATGTAGCCACAACTTTATGGCCATGTGCTTGATGCAGGATCTTGGCCATTATCTACAAGTGTATCAAAGGGCAGAGAAGTGTGCTAACCTCTAATTGCACCTTATAATGCCCTCTCCCACTTTTGCTCTTCCATCTTCTAAACTAGGAGTTGGCAACTGCACCAAGGTGTGAACCATCTTTACTCCCTCTGCACCTGCCGCTGTTGCATTGTACCGCTGTGCCAAAACTGGAAGTGATGTCACATCACTTCCAGTTTCATTTTTGGCTATTTTTAAACCATGGAGGTGCGCAGGTTGGGAAAATGGGGAGGGGCAAGGAACAAAAGTATTATGTTTTGCAGTGGTTTTAGCCCCTTTTTGACACATTTGGACCAATAAACAGTCTGAGAAAAATGTTACTGAGGGGGATCTGGGGACTTGCCAGGGTGATCTGGGGTACCAAGGGCCACAGATAATGTGTTTCAGAGTTACAATTTCCCACTTTAATTCTAAAACCTATTTCCTGGTATAAGAAACACCTCCATCAGGCATAAAAGAGCACAGGAGGGCCCAACATATGGGGAAACATTTTTATAGCCCCCTAGGGTCAAAGGATTGTTTCTGAATGCTCCCAAATGCCATTTAGTGGGTGGGGGCATTTTGCCATATTTTCTCCCCCTGTCATTTTAGGCTGGAAAGAGTTGAACAGAAAGTGACTTCTATTTACTTCCTGTTGTTATAACAGATTCTCCTGGCTCTAAAATGGGCCAAGGGAGGCTAAAGGCATAGTTAAATACTCCCCACACCTCTGGGAAGGCATTAGGGGGCTGGTAATCTCCATGGATTCTAGGTTATGCACTTATAACTGTGATAGTGAATTCTAAGACATAGCCATGTTTAGTCTGGATCAGTATTGAAAGGGATCTTGTAGCACCTTTGAGACTGAGAGAAAGCAGTTGTAGCATAAGCTCCCATAGACTTGTTCTACTTTCTCAGAAGCATGGAAATCAGAGAGTTGCTATGCTGGGATAAGATAAATTCCTAAATATGTACTGTGGTACTGTCCTTATGAGGCCAACCGAAAGGGCACAATTAAACCTGTGCAAGGCATCAAAACCTTCAGTTATCTTCCTCAGAGAAGATATTAAAAAACCCACAACCCTTCCTTCTCTCAGTTAGTCTCTAAAGTGCTAACAAGGTCCCGTTGCATCATTGGAATTACAACAAGCCTTCCTCAAGGTACAGTACTCAGAAGCCAAAAAGACAAGAAAACAACAACCCTGCAACATCCAAATGTGAGGTACATCAGGTAGCAGGTGGCATCTGAGTTGGTAATCACCCTAATTTGTCTGTAGTCAATTACTGGCCCCAATCTTTCCTATGACACAAGCAGTTTATGTTTCCTCATGAAGGACTGGCTCTGGTGAGGGCAAATTTGCATATTCAGAAATTGGTACAGTCTTCTGGGACTGCATACTTTCAGAATGTGAATGCAGAAGGGGTAATAACATAAAGGACTGAGTACTGTATCAAAACCTTTCCAGTACTTAAAAAGCTGTGAGATTTTTATTTTTTAAAGACACCTGGGAAAATGCCCATACTTTACCTGATTTCTGAAGTGGTACACTATGTATGTATTTTATATCCCATCTGGTCCACCCCAGAAATAAGACTGGGGTACTCATAACAAATGTATACCCAACTGATCCATTTTTTTCTGATGAATTAAAGCATTATAGAATTTTTTTTCCTGTGACTGTATCAACACATGGTTAACTCTCTTTCTCAGTCTCTCTCTCTCTCTCTCATACACTCATACATTTTATGTTTTTCCCCTAAGTTGTTAAAAGCAATTTACAACCTATCGTGAACTTAGTACCCAAATCCCAGCTCCCCCGTATACTTATTACTTGTCTGACTTGATTGTATTTTATATTCTTTATGGGCCCACTAAAATATGCACTAATAAAATCATGTTAGCTTATTCATTATCATTTCATTTTCATCCACCTTAAACACACAAATATATAAGCCATAAAGTTTTCTGGCTGTGGGATTATTCAACACTGTATTTGTTATTCTGGATACTGGCATCTGACTAATGACAGAGTAGCAAAGAATGCCTCAGGAACCTGGATGCCTGTTGAATTATAACTTTTAAAATAAAATGTAATATTTATCTGGTCAATACCAGCATTAATTCAAATGACATTGCATATTATGATTTACTAGCACCTTCCTCTATTGATGCTACTCAAAGGCCTGAGAGGAAAATCCATGTCAATGGATGCAGTCATTTGCATGTTTACTTGGACAAAAATGTAATTGAAATCAATGGAACTTCGTTCTGAATATTCAAGGTTTGGATTATGTTGAACAGCTAAAGAGAGGGGACTATGGAGAACCAGTCCAAGGAGATTATCAGACGACCTTTTAAATCCAGAACAGGGATAACAAGAGAGTGCTAAAGGGCTCTCTTTTCAGATCATATCATCCCTGTCTAGTTCTGTTCCAGTGCACCCTCCATTCTGGTTGCATTTTCTTCTATTGACGGATTAATCTGTCAATAGATCACCCATTCCGTTTCCATAACGGAATAACGGGCTTGTGAAGAGGTCTCCTGTTATGCTGCCGCTATGCCAGCCATGGTGGGAGGTCCCTCCCAAAGACTTCCAGGTGCAATCGGGACGAGGAGGTAAGTGGCACCCTTGTTTTCCCCCTCCCCAGGTTACTTGTTTAATTTGTAGGGTGTTTGGGGCTTTGTTTTCTTTTTTGACATTTGCTTTACTTTTTATTTTTAAATTTCCTGTGCATTGTTCTCTCATGAGAATGGGTGGGATTTGCTTTCCGGGATGTGAATGCAGCTTTTTGACAGCTGCATTCACTTTCAGAGAGCCAAAGGGAGGGGGAACAGTTCTTATCATGGCATAAGGTAGGTGTCTGAATTTTTTTGAAAAAAAAATGGAACAGGGACGGGAGTGGGGTGGGAGTAGGTCAGGTGGTGGTGGAGGAGTCACAAGACAGGGATGGTATCAGATGGTTCTTCTGATAATCTCCCAAGACATTTTGCTGCATAAGCCAAAATGTAAGATGGCATCCTACCCATTGCATATACGAAGCTTAAAGTGGTTGTACTTGAATCTTAATGGGATAGGAGTCTCAAACTACACTTGAGGTTGTGGGCTAGCTTAAGGGAGTTCAGGACAGATTGTATGACATGCACAACTCTGTCCTCCAAAACAACCATAGCATTAGGAGGAACAGCTGGGATGTTGCCACTGCTGTCCCCTGGCATTTTCTCCTTGAGATGATTGCTTCACTCTACCAAATATTAGGGCACATCCTGGAGCTGTACATATAAGCTACCTGGTTTTGTTGACACTAACAGATGTTACCAGTTCCCTGCAGATACTGGCGTAACATGCATATACCCACTTACTTCTAATACACACATGCATGCACACGTGCACACACGCATTGAACATAAAGCAGGAAATAGGAGACCACAAGGTGCCTAGCCCTGCTTCCCTCTATTTTTTTAATGGGATCCTGGTGGTGAGGGAAAAACATATAAATTATTCCACTAAATACCCTCGATGCATATGAGCTAGCTAGCTCCACAGATTCGGATGGTGGTGACACTAGACTCATACTTTTAACACTAGCTTTTAGCAGCAAATCCAATTATCAGACACTCATCTGTATTAAATAAAGAAGGTTACAATTATTTGGGACCATGTCCTGTTATCAATCTAAGCAAAACTCACAGTGACCTTATGAGCACTTGCTGGTAACAATCAATACTAGAATGTAGCTCATGGTGACCTTTTGCAAAGGATTAAAAACTCACTTAAGACACATTCATGCTTAAGATCCATGCCTGTAATATTCCCTTCCAATGCCTACTTCCATTTTGGTTGCCTCTCACTCTGGTGGACAAGCTCACACATGCATGATCATGAGTCAACAGAGATCAACAAACATCATAAGCAGAGCTTTCCATATCACCCCAGGGCCCTGCTACATATTCACTTTACAACATGAAAAACAAAGTTTAATGGTTCAGATTTCTGATGGGATTTTCCTTCAAGCCATATAGACAGGAAAGGTGATGCTAGTGGCTGGCTTTTCCCTCCTGTTATCTCTAGTTATCTTAGTCACCTCACCTTCTATGCATCTTCTCCCTATAATTTTCCTGGACTATTGGGGAAAAAAAGCCCTCTGAAAGTCCAAGTTGCTATGTGATAGATGTAGCATACAGCCTGATTCAGACCAACAAGAGCCTGAATCCCATTGGCTTTTCTAATTGGCTTTTCCCATTGCATCAATTGTTAACTCAACTGTTGGTTGAACAGGGGTGGGCAATAGTTCAGGAAGTGGTGAGCACTTCCCTCCTGCACACTGGGCCACATCACTGTGTGTGGACACACCAATATGATGTACCATCACTTCTGCCTGCCACTTTGGCCAATTAGGGTTGGTTGTTTTAGGAGAGGTTTGGAAGTCTCAGGAGGGTAGAAGAAGCCAACCATTTTCAGGCAATGCTGGTGGTTTTGGCCAAGTTTGGGGCAAAAAAACTGTTTGAAAATTACACTGGAAAAAAAAAAACTTTGTGGGGGAGTCTAGAGGCTGTGAGAGGGCTCTGGGGAGCCCACAGGCTGCACTTTGCCCAGCCCGATGTAGATAAATCCAATTGAAACAAAAGGTTTACTCCTTCAGGGACTAACAGTAGAATTAGGTTAAGATTCTCAAGTACAGGCGATTCACATGTTTAGCATGGGACTGGTTTATACATTGCAAACAGTGCTGTCCCATGCAAGTGTAAAAATTATATTCTTGATGAGAAAGTAGTCTCCGTGACTCCTGATTTGGAACTGAGAGTCAGGATATCAATTACACTCATCATGACTATGTCATTTTTTGATCACATGCACTCAATAGGATGTTAAAAATAAAATAAAATAATGGAAAGTATTTCTGTGTGTTCTTGGATATAACAACGTAAGAACCATCATTTTCTGACTTGGACTAATTTTGGATATCCACAGGAGACATGACAACCATTTACTAGTAAATATAAAGGAGTTGTCAGTGAAACTAGAACATAATTAGGGTTGAAGTTTTACCATATCCATAGAAACTCTAATAATTAGTACTGTGGCACCTAGAGAGAGCCCTCCTCACTTGGTAAAATATCATGACCTGGATTCATTAGTTTTCTGTGAGCAAGGCAGTTTTGGACTATTTTTTTTTTTATTGTTGAATAGTCTGTAATGCCACATGACAAAACATGTCTGAAGCAGCAAAGCATCTGATTATACTATAATTTGTTCAGATATGGAATGATGGACTGTATTTCAGGAAAAAAGTCAAAATACATACAAGTGGGCACATGTAAGCCAAGTGCAGTAAAGACATTATTTGGAAGCCAACCAGCATATTATAGGTATCAGCCTTGTATTTCAGTACCTGCCTTGTAGTTATAGGTGACAAAAAATTATATGCGGGTGAACACATGGAATTATGTGAAACTGAACAAGTGAGCTGGTGCGTATGGAAGAAGACAAGCAATGATCCATCTTACTTTTGTGCCTAGAAACCAAGTGGGCTACCAAAGATAGGATAGCCCTCCTTTGTGTAGGAGACCTGGTGGCGCAGTGGTTAAATGCTGGTACTGCAGCCACAATGTTGTGACTTCAATCCTGCAGGGCTCCAAATTGACTCAGACTTCCATCATTCTGTAGGCTGGTAAAATGAGTATCCAGTTTGTTGGGGGAAATTAGCTAACACATTGTAAACTGCTTAGAGAGTGCTTAGCACTGTAAAGTGGTATAGAAACGTTAGTGCTATTGCTGCTATTGTGTACAGCACTAGCAGTATAGTTAGGTAAAATTAGGTGGTTGCCCCAGGCACCAGATCATGGGTGATGGCAGTACTAAGTGTGCCACGCAGTAGCAAGTGTGCTTTTTTCCTGGTCTTTAAGCTAAATTGCTGCCTTCAGGTATAATGGAAGATGCTGTCCCATCACCCATGATGAACAAAGATTTGGCTTCAAGTCTAGTTGGCTTTTGTGCATAGATGAGAAGTAAACGTTCTTCATCTCAGACAGCAAAATATCTCGGATGTTTGAGTACAACATAGAAATGCAGCTACCTGCTACATCTTAATCTCTCATCTTTTACCAGATCCCTGCACGTTAGTAACTTTCGTTTTTGGCAGACTAGTAACTTTTGAGGGCATATTTACAAGGCTGGTAGATATAAAAAAATACATCAAATTCCATCCATTGGTAAACCTTTCTCCCTCACACACATTCAGAAATAGAAGTATGTGATAAACTGTCAACAGTGCAAATGGCTGCTTTATATTTAAGTGTACAATATGGTGCTTTGGAATAAGGATACTTTTCTCCTGCCACCCCCCCCCCCCCCACAAACAGTTGGAAACAAAATAAAGATTGCAACCCTTCAGATTTTTGGGTCCAACTCAAAGTTTTCCTTTGCAAAATATAAAAAAGTTCTCAATTGTACAGGGGTGTGTCACACATATTTGTGTGTGTATGTGTGCAGGAGAGAAAATTTCCTCATTTGTTTCCCACTGAGGCAGCCTCAAAAACACTGAATCCTGCTTTGAAAGAAACCTGAGCTGAATTGAAGGTGTTGAGCACTTTTGACAAGGCTGCTTGAAGAGACTCATTTGACTGATGTAGCTTGCAGTGTTCCACTGCCTCTAGTAGTACTGAAAATTGGTGCGTCCTTTCATCCAGTCTGTAAAGGATGTTTCTGAAAGAGAACAATGGAAAATGGTAAATGCTTGACTCAAAAAGATGGAAACAGGCATCTGAAAATCATCTGAAATCATCGATGATACCCCCAGGTGGCAGCCACGTTTTACAAATGATACACATTATCTACTATAACATTAACCCCTGGCAAGCTCAGAAGTTGAATGTGTATATTTTGTCTGCCTTTCCAGAAGTGTGCCCCTTCATCACTCCAGGAGCATCTATCTACAAATCTTATCAAAGGAAACATCGTCAATCAAGATGAAATATATATCACAACTCAGCTCGGTGACATCCCACTCACAGCTGCTAACATTTTCTCATTCAGAAAAATAACAGCCCAATCCCATGCTTAATAGTCTTTACCCTTCAATGGGGTGTCTCTTTCCCCTTTAGCAATAATGGATAACTTAGCTAGAGCCATACAACACTGCTCCAAGGACTGTCCCAAATACTATTTATTGCCTCATCAAGACAATTGGCATTATGTGGTTGGGACAGCAAGCCACAAAATCAGATACATAAGTATCACAAGGGCAGATTTTCTGGAAAGTTGATTCGTCATTTAGCTTGGCTTTTGTAGAGCCCATAATATGATATTGCAGTGGTGACACAAGCAGCAGTGGGGTGATTTACCCCATAGGGTGTGTGAGAGAGGTGTCCCCCCTTCCAATCCATGAAGCACTTGTGACTAATTGGTTTGCCACTTTTACAAAGACCTGAGGTGCATTCTATTCTGTTGCACAGCACCAAGTTTTTGTTCCATAGATTTCTTATTCAACTAGATGAGCATGTTTCCATTTCGTACTCTACAGTAATGTGTATATTCCTATTAAACTTCTCACACAAGTGACTGAACAGTCTGTTGTCTTCAAAGACCTGTGATCAATCATCCAGTAGCTTCCCCCATCCAAACAACTCATCAGCCTGCTGTTTCAACATAATGCCAAAATGACTGGCAGCTTTGCTTTGTGCAATACATTCTGGATTTTCTCTTCTTTAACTTTGGGTCAGTGATTTATTTTATTATTTATTCAAAGTTAAATAATAAATTTAAATTATTTATTTAAAGCCCAACCGAGAAAATGATGTAAAAAGAGGAATGTTATAAAATACAATTTGGCACATCAAATAGATCTACTAAAAAAAAGAAAACAGCTACATATAACATAATCCATTTACATTCTTAAGGAAAGACTGTGCTCTATTAAGGAGGCTAAACATAAACAAAGTGAAGAGAAGTTCCATAAAAGTGAGGCCATGATGAAGAAGACTCTGTGCATCTGATAACAGGCAAATATTCAGACAGTACAATTAGCATAGCTAATGCAAACAGTTAACATCAGTTGAATGCTAACAGTTGGCCAAACACTATTCATGAGCACTGAAGTGACATAGGACTTTTTACCCCACTGCAGGCACAGAACAAGATCAGGAAACGTCTTCCCTTTCAGATGACATTGTCCCGTCCGTGCCGCTCCTGTGTTCCTTCAATGTCTTTCCTATCTTTTTTTATTCATGGGGAAAGATCGTCAATTGACCTCTTCTTGCGATCCTGTCACACAATCACGGGTGTGTGAACCAATGCCCTGTGATACTCCACGATCAGGTAGGTCTGTTCTGAACACTTCCGGGTACGATTGGGACATCCAGGTAAATGGCACCCTTTGTTTTACCCTCCACGGGTTACTTGTTAAATGTAAAGTGTGTTTGGGTGTTTAGTTTTCTTTTTTTGATGTTTTGTTTTTTTAAATTCCCCGTGTGATCGTTCTCTCGCGAGAATGAATGGAATTTGGTTCCCTTGTACTAAAAGCAGCTTTACAACAGCTGCATTTACTGCAGGGAAGCTGAGAGGATGGGGCAGTTTTTCTCCCATTAAAAGGTAGGCATGCTAATGGTTTTCAATTATTCCGTGGCAGGGATGGGAGTGGGGCTGGAGGGTGCTAGCGGGGCAGGAACAGGGCTTTTAAAGTGAGTCTGAAAATCTCCATAGTCTCTGTTTTGAGCGAAAATGCATATGTGGATTTAATGTACCCGCTTTCCCTTCCTTTAACAGTAGGAGCTGCAATGAATTCCAAGTCTTAGAACATGACATGAAGAGCTAGTGAGGGCTCTAGCTCTTACTTTTCATTTTGCTGGTTGCTATGAGACTATCTGAAAGCACATGCCTCCTCATATAAGTCTTATTATCTTTGAAAGAACTTTCACTCCATTCCACCACCCTCCAAGGCTCAGATGGTAAGGTCATAGTGATGAGCCTTCTCAGGGCTTGTCTACAAATAAGGAAATAAGCCAAACTTACCTCAGACCCAGTGTGATGTGTCCAGATGACACACACAGTGAGTCCACTTTATTAAGCTGTTAATCCAAACTCCAAAGTGTCTCTGGTTCTTTTACTGTCTGGACAACTGGATCAGGTTCAATATGGCCCAATCCAGTTGTCCACATGCAAACATGGCACCATCTCCATTACAGTTTTCTGAGCAGTGCAGGGAAGGGGATGGATTTTCTTTGGAGCCGCCTCTGCCACCTATGCCTTGCTAGCAGTAGGGTGCTGCTTGGTTGGCAAGGCAGTGGTGGCGGTGGCACTATGGACAAGGGGATGGGCCAGTGGGGACAATGCAGTGTTGGCCCAACTAGTGCGGTCGGACTCTGACACTGATTCACACTGGGAAAGTGTGACTGCCATTATGTTGAATCTGGCATGCCAGATTAGGTGACAGTGTGGACGCACACGCACACACACACACACGGTGGTTGCTCCTATGCTTTGGAACAATCTCCCAAGGTAGGTTCAATCTGACCCTTCTGTGCTGTTCCTCCCCCCCCCCGAAGTCAAACACCTGACTGTTTAAACAGGATTTCAGTTGTAACTGACCAGGGTAGAGGAATATGCAATTAGGGGATCACCTATACAAGGCAAAAAAAAAAAAGTGTCTTGATGTGCAGTAACACCAATTTTGAGCAGCTTTCATTTGTCTCCACTCCCCCACCCCCAGAACTGCAGGCATGCGAAGCCATATTTCTTGTTGTTCAAACAAGCATGCCTGCGAATCAAGATGGTGGGCACAAATGAATTACATTTTTATTGTCACCAGTTGCCTTTACCAAACAGTGTTTTTTTTTAAAAAAAAAAAATAAATAAATCCAAGGTGTGGAAGTACAATTTTCCACTTCAATAAATAGGAAAAAAAGGGGGGGAAGGCTGTGGCGAAAATTCAACATGGTGGTTCTGGGCACTGCCTTGCCAGCAAGCTCTGCCCCCTGCACATGTCTGACCAATTAGCTTTCCACTACTGCTCCTATCCAGTAAGTGCAGCAAAGCAAATGGATTGTCCCAATGAATGGGAATGCGCTTTTCCTTCAGAGTTTTTTTTAAGTCAGGAAAAGCCATGAAGGTTTTTCCCATAGAGTATTTGGAGTCCCCCCCCTCCTTCTGAATACAGCAAAATAATATGGGCACCCATTGGGACAAAATGTATTCTCCTCAATTTCTATGGGGAATATTTTCACTGTATAGACAAACCCTAGGTGTGGTGTTTTTAGTATGTAATGTGCATTTTAAGTGTTCTAATTGTTTTAATTGCCAATGTCTTGAAAGTAGTGTTTTGATTAGATGCACGGTTTGATGCTTTTAAAATTTTTGCATGCCATATTGTTTTAGATGTTCTGTTTTACTTTATATTGGAATCATCATCATCATAATCATCATCACCACCACCATCTTTTATTTCTATAGTGCCATCAATGTACATGGCATTTTACAAGAAAAAGTTTCCTACCCTCAAGCTTACAATCTAATGAAAACATGATAAAAAAGGAAAGGGGATGGCAGTAGAGTTAAGTTTAGCATGTGAAATTGAAGGCTTTCACAGCCAGCATCCATAGATTTTCCTTGGTTTTTTTCTGGGCTGTGAGGCCGTGTTCTGAAATACTTTCTTTCTGACATTTTACCTGCATCTGTGGCTGGCATCTTCAGAAAATGGTTGGGTAGGAGTATGTCTGGGGTTTATATGCTATGAACCACTGTAGGGGAGTATATGTATATTTGTGTAATTGAATGGTTAGTTTCTGGGTATAGAAATTCAAGGCTCGTTAGTGTCTGTTTGGGTGATGGTTAGTTGATGGACCATTATCTGCTGGGAATCCCCCTGTCCCTCGGTGGAATTCTTTTGTAAGTGTTGAGTTTTGATTCTATTGTATTTCAAAACTGGGAGCCAGATATTGTTTACTTTTAAGGTTTTTTATTTCCTGTTGAAGTTGTCCAGGTGTTTGTGGATTTCAATAGCTTCTCTGTGCATTCTGACATGATAGTTGTTGGCCTGGTCCAGAATTTCTGTGTTTTTAAATAACACTTTTTGTCCAGTTTGGTTTATAACATGTTCTGCTACTGCTGATTTTTCTGGTTGGCCCATTCTGCAGTGTCTATCATGTTCCTCGATTCGTGTTTGCACACTGCGTTTAGTGGTCCCTGTGTAAACTTGTCCACAGCTGCATGGTATGCGGTAAACTCCTGCAGCTGTGAGAGGGTCTCTTTTGTCCTTCTCTAAGCGTAGCATTTCTTGGACTTTCTTGTTTGGTCTGTAGATTGTTTGGAGGTTGTATTTCCTCATTAGTTTCCCTATTCTGTCTGTGACTTCTTTGATGTATGGTAAAAATACCTTCCCTTTGGGTGGCTGTTTTTCTTCTTCATTCCTGTGGTTTTTTTCTGGGTCTGGCTGCTCTTGTGATGTCTGATCTGGAGTAACCATTAGCCTGTAGGGCCCAGTTTAGGTGCCTCAGTTCATCCTCCAGGTAGTGGGGTTTGCAGATCCCTTTTGCACTGCCTATTGGACATTTGCCAAATATCCAATTGATGATGGAAAAAAGACGGAAGGAACACTGCCTTTCTTAGATGTCCTAGTCATCCGCAAACCAAACCAACGGTTAGACAACAGGGTATACAGAAAACCCACACACATGGACAGATGCCTACAGAAGAACTCCAATAATCACCCAGCAAAAAAAAAAAAAAGAAGAAGAAGAAGAAGAAGCACAATAAAAACATTGGTAGACCATGCAAAAAGGATCTGCGAACCCCACTACCTGGAGGATGAACTGAGGCACCTAAACTGGGCCCTACAGCCAACCAACCAACCAACCAACCATCAACTAACCATTAGCCAAATGGACACTAATCATCCTTGCATTTCTATACCAGAAACTAAACATTCAATTACACAAATTTACTCCTCTACAGGGGTTCACAGCATATAAACTCCAGATACACTCCTACCCAACCATTCTCTGAAGATGCCAGCCACAGATGCAGGCAAAACATCAGAAAGAATTCCAGGACATGGCCTCACAGCCCGGAAAAAACCCAAGGAAAATCTAAGTCTAGCATTCTCTTCTCTTCCTCCTTGGCCAGGGCAATGGCACTTGGGAGAAAAGTAGTATATAAATCAAACAAATGAATAAATAAGATACTCCTTCCCCCCAAAAGCTAGTATTTTGAACTTGGAATGGAGAATATCAGGACTTTGTTTTGTTTGTTTGTTTCTAATTGTATTTTTTAATTTTCAAATATTCTTGTTGGAATTGCAGCACAGAGGAATAGACTTAACACATACAAAAACACTCCCAGCAGGCCAAGGTCCTGATTGTTAGTTTGCCACAGATGCTATATTTCAGCAACAAAAAGGCATGCTAAATCCAATCATGTATTGAACACATTGTCCACTTTAACTTTTACAGAATTCATAATTTGCAGTACAAGAATAGGATATGCCTTGCAGTAGATGCAAACACTTGAGAGAGGGTGGCAACTTCTGCACAGCCAAAGAAAAGGAAATGTTTTATATAAAGAAGAGAATAAAAGATGATACAGGCTGGCATTAAATTTGCATACTGGGAATAGATGTACATCTTGAATTTGATCAGTGGAGATTTCAGTTCATTTTTAATGAATTTAGGAAAATTCAGAACATCTTCATATTTCAGAAAGAAAAGATGCAATGTTTTTTAAAAATAGAATGCCCAGAGCTGATGAAGCTGAAGGGTTGTGCCATTCCTAACCAAATTAAGAAGTAGCTGTTCTAAAGGCTACACTGTGAACTTGCTTCTTTATTTCTCAATCCACTTCAGTCTTTCCCATTTTGCTGTCTCACCTGACTATGGTACATGCATCAGGTATTGAACAGGTGGGAAAGACCTGGAGCTCGTTCACACTACACAGTTACAGTACAATATTCTACTTTAACAGCCATGGCCACATCCCATGGAATTCTGGGGTTTGGTGAGGCACTAGGGTTTCTTGGCTGAAAATTCTAAATACCCCTCCTTGAAATTCCAAATCCCAGGATTCCATACGACTGAACCACAGCATTTAAAGTAGAACCACAGCCTTATAATTGTGTAGTGTGAATGGGTCCTTGTACTATTGTCTTTATATGGCTGTGATGTTATATGGTCAGGCCTCACCTGGAATATTGTGTCTAGTTCTGGGCACCACAATTGAGGAAGGATATTGAGAAGCTGGAATGTGTCCAGAGGAGGGCGTCCAGGATAGTGGGGGATCTGGAAGCCATGCCCTATGAGGAGCGGCTTATGGAGCTGGGCATGTTTAGCCTGTAGAAGAGAAGGTTAAGAGGGGACATGATAGCCATGTTTAAATATTTGAAGGGATGTCATACTGAGAATGGAGCAAGCTTGTTTTCTGCTGCTACAGAGACTAGGACATAGAGCAATGGGTTCAAATTAGAGGAAAAGCGATTCCAACTAAACATTAGGAAGAATTTCCTGACAGTAAGAGCTGTTCGGAAGTGGAATACACTGCCTCATAATGTGGGGGAGTCTCCTTCTTTGGAAGTTTTTAAACAGGGGCTGGATGGCCATTTGTTGGGAATGATTTGATTGTGTATTCCTGCATGGCAGGGGGTTGGACTGATGGCCCTTGAGGTCTCTTCCAACTTTATGATTCTATGATTCTATGATCTTAATACAGGTCGACCCCCCCCCCGCATATCCACAGAGAATATGTTCCAAGATCCACCCACTGCCACCATCCCTGTAAATACCTGAAACTGTGGATAATAGGGAGCCCTAATATTTTCAATGAGATGAATGCCAGGCATTGATCATAGAATCACATTGGAGGACCTAGAAATGCCTAGACAGAACATATTTTTTCAGACATGTATAAGTGAAACCGTGGATACCAAATCCATCGATATGAAGGTCAACCTGTGCAAACACTGGAGCCACATGGCATAGCTTTATATGAAAACAGTTCACATGCAGCTCCATTTTTTTGGTGCTTGCATATAAAGGCTGCCAGTTATTCATTGCAGGAAATCTACTTTTTGAAGCAAAGCTATTTCTTCTTGTAAAGCATTGCAGGATCAAACTTTTAAAAAAATATTTATTAAAAAATATAACAACTCTACACAGTGGGTTTCCTCTAGGCTTTCATAGGTCTTGTAGAGCAGGTAATAAATGTTATCTTAAAGCAGGTATAGTCATTACCCTAATTAGAGCAGTATGCAAATATCATAAATCTCTACCCAGGGGCACCTTTGATTGCAAACTAAAGTGTGTGATGTTGGGAAAAGCATTAAAAAAAAGGTCAGTGAGTAATTGCAGGCAGGGCTTTATCCTCAAACACATACAAAGGATTTCATAAAATGAATGGATGGGGGAAGGGATAAAAAAAGAACAAAAGAAAGCAGCTCAGCCAAGACACTCCATTAGTAACTTAATTACATGACAGGCCCAGTGGCAACTCCAAATTAGTAATAAAACTGCCAGTGATAGTCACAGAGAAGACTACCTGAGAGTATTTTCTGCAGATTACTATCAGAGCCATCTAATTACTATTCGAAGAAAGGGATTGGCTTTTTAAAAAAGTGATGGGATAAATGGCAACTTAGAAAATGCACTAGAAATAATTCCATTACAGCCTTCCATCCCTCTGAAAGCCTGAAGAATCTTTATAACGGTAATGTTTAAAAAATTCTATTGCCTCTTAACTGTGATTGGGTACAAAGCAAATACATCATTGTAGCAAGGCACAGGAAAATATACATAACAGCAATGTATATAAAGATGTCAGCCACAGATGCAGGAGAAATGTCAGCAATAATTTCTTCCAGAACACAGCCTCACAGCCCAGAATAAACCCACAAAAAACTAGTTCTTAACTAGGGTCAAATGAAGAGGAATACTACATAACCTGTTGCAGCATGATGACTCAGTAACTGTATTGCAACTGAAACTGTTCTGACCAGATGACGACTCCCCCTTCGGTGCTTGTACCATTTGTGCTGAGTCTCAGAAGCATTTTTTTTAATTCATGGGCACTGCAAGTGAATGGAATCCATTCCAATCTAAAACCACCATAATTAACTGTGCAATAGTTCCCTTCCACAACAGCAACTGGCTTAAAAACACGTCGGAGGAGTGGGCGTGCCTGCTCTGCTCAAAGCTCTCTGATGTTTTGTTCCTCCTGCTTCCCTGGCATTCGACTTCTGGTGGTCGCTCCCAGCAGTCAAACTCACAGCCTAATAACTTAATTCCCAAGTTATCCATTAACTGTTAAAGCCCAAATTTGTGAAATTCCGTGGCAGCTAAATTTACCAATACAGTCATTTAGCAATACTTGCATTTAATGCATTTAATATAATGTTTCCTTGCCATTTAAAATACATGTATTCCTCCCCTGGTGCTTTGAAAAACTCATTCCCTTACCATCAGGGGTCTGCTATCAACCCTTGGTTTCCCTGACCTGTTAAATCTGCCGAACTGAGCATATTGGGAGGCTCTGGGCATTTAAATAAACAGAGACCTCTTTTGCTAAAATGTAAAAGAAAGAGGAGCGTCACTCTGTGAATCCTTCCTTCAGCTCAGATAGATTTCTGCTGCTCCAGCCTATATGAGCTGTAGCGGCAAAGTCAGCAGGGCACTTGCCTCATAATCAGAACATCATCAGTTCAAGGCTGATGGCCAGACCAGCACAAACATTTCCAGGTCAGATCAGGACATCCAGGTAAGTGATGAACTTTTTTTTTTTTTTTACTCTCCCTGAGTTACTCCTAAGTTTAAAAGTGTGTGCATGTGTGCTTAGTTTAACTTTTTGACATGTATTTTTATTTTTATTTTTGAATTTTCCATACAATTTCATTGCGCAGGATTTCAAAAGAGAGCTCTATTCACTTCCTCTTTATTGCCAGAGGAGCCTTTGCTGGGAAAGGAGGTAAGTGTGTGTGTGTGTGTAGGGACATTCTTTTGCCAGCATTAAAAAAATGATTTTTTTTTTAAATACTGGTAAAAGAACAGTATTGGAGGGCATCTGATAACGTCCTTAATCTCTGGAGCAGCAGAAAACAAGCTTACTCCATCTTCAATATGACATCCTTGAATTGTGGTGCCAGAACTGGACACAGTATTCCAGGTGATGTCTGGCTAAAGCAGAATAGAGTGTCACTATTACTTCCCTTGATCTAGACATTGTACTCCTCCTGTTGATGTAGCCTAGAATCACATTGGCTTTGCTGGCTGTCACATCATACTGCTAACTCATGTTCAGTTTGTGGTCCATTAAGACTTCTAGATCTCTGCTTAATGAGAATACAAGGGTTTTTGCCCAATTTCCATGTGATTTTCATACTTTGGGTTTTCAGTGGAAAAAAATCAGTTGCAGAAAAATAAATGTGATCATCTTGCACAGAAAACAGTTTTTGGAGCAGAAAATGTGAATGTTGAAGGGGACAAAACACTGCGCAAAAATATTATTATGTCACAGCTATGCAAATCATATAAATGCATAGGTTGCTGCTCAGAAAAAACACATCTAATTTTACTGCATGTATTTTCTGTGCAAAAAATGTTACTATTATTGTACAGAAAATAAATGCAGGAAAATTACATTTGGTTCTTCTGTGTAGCAATCTATGTATTTGCATGATCTGCATAGTTCTTATATAATTCCCCACACATCAGGTTAAAAATGAGAGAGAAGGCTGTGTGTTTCTGTGGCTGTGAAGGAACTGGCTGCATTAACACAACTTCCAAGAAAATTCAATTGCTTGTGCAATTGCTTTTTCCACTAGTACAGTGCCGTGTCTGGATCCTGTCCCACACATATCCTTGCAGGGAAAAAAATGGGTTGGATGGAGCTCATGTTGAAAGCATGTATTGCAACCACCAAACTGGTGCTCAGACCTAGAGAAATCGCCACAGTGGTTTGATATTTATGTGATTAAAATGACATCAATACAATCCCCTTGCCTGATCATTTTATAATACTTCTCTTCAACCTTAACTATTTTGATCACGTAAATATAATACACAGAGACACTGCAACCCACACAAAGAGATTCTTAAAAGGAAAGTGCAATGCATTATTGATGACACTAATGAAATTACTACACACATCACTCATCCTTAATGGGTCCATTTCAGTGACACATCATAGCAACCTGAAAAGTACAGCATCAAACTGGGAAAAGTAATTAATAACTCCAGACAGCAGTTCTGAAGAAGATAAAACCTTTTCATAGAACTGACAAATCAGACTCAATAAACTAAGGCAAAAGGAACATACAAAAGGAATTTTATTAAAAGAAGAAGGGTTGGAGAGTCTTTATGAGCCATTTCTGTGACTAAAAAATGTGGTCATTGGTGATAGAAATAATGGCTCTCTATTCAAACATTGTTCTTCATTAGCTGAAATGGGGATGAAGTCGGACCTGTACCAGCTGAAAGTAACCTATATTACACCAGGCCATAAATAAATCATATGAGATAATGCCATGCCTTCATAAATGGCCTACACTATAATATTCCATAATGAAAAAAAAACTAATTTTATTTTGGGAGTAATTATATTGAACTATTCCAGAGATTAAGCTGAGGCAGCAGCGAACAGTGAAGTTTATATGAGTCCTCTGATTGAAAAGAGAGTAGAGGGGAAAAGGCACTGGATTCACAGTTGGTTGTGAAGGGAAGTACTTGCTGCAATCTGAGCAGAGGTCAGAAAAAGTTATTTGGGGAGGGGGCAGAATGCAAGTCAGGGGAGGATTCTGGAATCTGTAGTCTAAAAATTAACTCTTCCAAGCTCTGAACCAGAGCACAGCTGGGAGAAGTTACTGTTTGGACTACATTTCCTAGAATCTCCCACCACAGCATTATTGTGGTGTCAGTGTGTGAAAGGGATCTATTGTACAAGCTTGTATAGGGCACAGAAAAACTGTGCTTGGGAGAAAGAAGGAAGCAATCAATGTTCAGTGTCGCACATGTCCAGAAATCAAGCAGATGTTCAGTACTGATTGCCCTTTGGGAGACAGGGAATTATGACAGGCACCCTCTTCCTGCCATAAGGTGAGGAATATGATCAGATGATTGACTCAAGATTTAAATAATAATAATAATAATACAATTACATCATCCATTACACTTTCCCTCAGGGGCACTGGAGGGGGAGGGAAGACTCTTCTTTTTTCCTGCTTCTTCCTGCATAATTTGTAGCTTGGAGTGGTTTGAAGGGAAATGTGCAGGCCAAGCCAGCCAGCCTTTGCTTTGGATCCTGTCATGTGGCCACTCCACTGCAGGAAGGAGGTGAGCTGAGCAGCCTTCATGGATCCCCTGTGAGGAAATTGTGACCTCCCAGGGGTCTGTGGACCACAGGTCAAGAACCACTGATCTATACAGTTGACATCAATTCCTGCTGAAGTCCTCCTGGCACCTCACTTGTTCAAAGGAACAGCACAGACAGACTTCAGAACCCAAGACTGGGACCAAGACATGTGGTTGCCTGAAATGAAAAAGAATATGCCCCTCCAGCCCCAGTAAATGTACACAGTAACTAAGGATAAGTGAGTTATTTTGACACAATAGGCTGAAAATCCCACAAGCACCTCTTCCTTTCCCTGGCAATTAGGATATAAAAATGATACCTAGCAGCCAAAATACTGTAAAGGAATCAGAGTGTGCCTGATCTTGTAAGCTAAGCAAGGTCAGGTCTAGTTAATACTTAGATGGAGGATTGCCAATGGGGGAGCACCAGGTGCTCTAGGCTATAGCTAAGATGAAGGAAATGGCAAACCACCTCTTGAGTATTCCTTTCCCCCAACCTTCTGAAATTCATGGGGTTGAGGTAAGTCCGTAGGTGTCTTAAAGGCGTGCGCACGCGCACACACACACACACACATTAAATAGCTGTTTGCTGCTCCTTGTGACATCAAAAATCTGCTTCTCTAGGAAGTTATGTCATTCTGCATAACATTCAGCAAGCCTGAGCCTGGTTGTACTTTGAGTCCCACCTTTGAGATGATGCAGCTTCTCTGAGTCTTTTACTGGTTGGGTGATAAGTTGTTTTGAGATGGCATATTCATAAATGCTCTCCATGTAGCTTTAGAACTATCATGCCCTGCTTCCAGTACCTGGAAATGGACTCTGACTCGGAGACTGAAACAGTGTATGTGCCAGGACCTGCTGAACCAGAGCAGGAGGATGTTCCAGAGCCACAGGCCTCAGAGACAGACAATAGTGCAGTACCAGCTCTGGTAGAGGGTCCTGTCTCTTCAGATACAGAGGGCAACTTACCTATACCTACCTTCACAGCACAGAGACAACAAAAGGAGAGCAATCACAGTGTATTTATAGAAAGCAACAATTAGTTAAGCAACAGCTGTGTAAATACGCAGCACTGCTCTCCAGGGGTTGTTGGAGATTATCTGACCTACCTGAGTGCCTGTCATGTTCCTGCTCATTGTGTTTGACATGGACTGTGTTTGTTTACTCTTGACTCTGTTTGCCTGACCTGGATTCTGCTGGACTACCCTGAACTCTGTTTGCCAGATCTGAACCTTGTATATTAGACTTTGCTTGTGGACTTGTGTTTTGCTTGCTAGTAAAGTCAGCTCCTGACTTCATGCTGCCTTGATTCCTTTGCCCGTGATTAGCTTGACTGTGCTATGCCTCTGTTATCAGCTGGTTAGTAATCAGCCTTTGCCTAGTTGCCCAGGCATTGTTTGGACAAGAACCTAGAGCAATGAAGGAAGCCTATAGGGGCAGAGAAACGTTCCTACTATGGAAGTTATCCATCAACGTGTGTAGAGCTATGAGGAGCCAATTTCCCACACAAACAATGCGATCATGTACATCATGATGCCTACATATAACACAACACTCCCTATAAAGTGTCCCTACTCCCATAGCTGTCCAGCTAAGGCAAGGGTAAGCTGCAAGTATATCTGCATAGCCTACAAGTAGCCATAATAGACTAATTTTGCAATTTCCAGTTATTCTGACCAGTCATATCCTTATTTGGTCATCTCCCTTACAGTAGATGCTGTTAAGTGTTCAGATTATAGGACTGGACCTACTAGGTGAATCAAGTTTAATTATCCAAGTCCTGAACATGATGGACTTATACAGGTAAGTAAGAAACTTGTGAAATATAATCACTCTTTTTTTGGGGGGGGGGTCAATGTAAATCACCCATTCAAATGCATAGGTGTAATTATGTGTTATGGATACACCTCAGGATAAGCTGGATCCACACAATTACAGTGCCTTCATACCACTTTAATTAAAACTGGGATTAGTAGTTCCGTGAGGTATTTAGAAATCTCTGCCAGTGCTATAGTACAGGGGAGTAGAATAGAGAATTCCAAGTGCTTCACTAAACTATGAACCCCAAGTTTAATACGATGCGGCCATGACAGCTGAAATGCTATAGTTGTGCATTGTGGATGCATAGTATATAAGATCCATTTCCTGATTGTACTGGAACTAGACACTGCTAGCAAGTTTTTCAGAATGGCACCCCTTCTGTTTTGCTCTCAGTACATGCCATAATACTGGTGTACAAAGAAACTACTAGAGGAGCGTGGGAGTGAACTATGATGCAGCAGGGCCCACCATGTTTTAAAGTTCATGTTTCAATCAGGCCAAAGAAGAACCTTCAATGGCCTTAAATAGTAAATCACAAGAGCAGATGCCTAAACAGCTCAGTCTGATTAAAAGATAGGAACATTCACCAGAATTGCTTAAAAGGCACTGAAAGTTTGGGATTCCAATTTAAAAGCTGCTTGCAGCAATGAATTTTTCTTCTCGACCTCTCCCTGACACATTTGTATACCAATGATAAACAAAATCAATAAATTGCAAATTACTGTGCGATTCTATTGACAGCTAAGTGACACTGAAACATGGGCTTCAAAAAGTAGGTAGAGTTATCATACATACTAGGTTACTCAGATGACTATAGCTATATTTGTCCCAAATTGAAATATGTTCATATATTTAAATTAATGCTTTTTCTTTCTTTGGCTTCTTAGCTTACCCTACTTATTAGAACAAATCAAGTGCCAGAATGCAAGGTTATTAAGACTGTATAATCAGCCTTTTGCTATATATATATTTGAATAATAGCACAAGGAATAAATAGGATGGTGTTTTCATAGGAAATTCATGCTAATGGCTCTTGTCGGTATTCTTTCTATTTGATGACACTGAGAAATAGGGAAGATTATTAAGCTATTAAGTATGCAGAGAGAGAAAAAGAGTGTTCACACAGCTTCTCCGTTAGTATACCCTACTACCCCCTGCCCACAATATCTCATAACTGGAAATATTAAAAACTTTTCAGGGTCAGGTTGGCTGGGGCAAACCAAAAAGGTCAATTGGGGGACACAATGACCTGGGATGTGTCTTAAAAACATAATGGCAAGAAAGCCCATATTAGAGTTGTGCAGAAGCCTGTTAGTTAACACAGTCATTAATGAGGTATGTACTAATCCTTTCTTCCAGCCCTGGGTGCCTCAACAATGATTAATTCATAGATTTTCCTTGGTTTTTTTCCAGGCTGTGAGGCCATGTTCTGGAATGGTTTCTTTCTGGTGTTTCGCCTGTGGCTGGCATCTTCAGAGAATGGTTGGGTAGGAGTGTATGTGGAGTTTATATGCTGTGAATCCCTGTTTGTCCATGTAGGCAGTTCACATCATTGCAAACACCTGCCTTTCCGAACATGTTTGTATTTTTTCCCCTCATATAGACAAGACCAGAGTATCTTTGCTGCACAAAACTCTACTCGTCAAGACTGGTAACTATTGCCCTATATTCCCAAATCTCTCCCTCTATCTAATCTTTCTGCCTCATTCTGCTTTAACCATGTGTGGGTCTTAGGAACATGTGTTGCATGTGTGAGTTCATTTTGTGTTATTTCCAATAAAAATAGTTTATTTCACTTTAAACTGGAGTGCTCTCTACAGCTAGTACCGGCATACATAGGTGAAAAGTTCCTGAAGTTACCCTCCTCTCGCAGGTTTCTGTTTGAGCTAATAATTTCCCCCAAATAATAGAAATGTTGGCATCACAGATGGGGCTCTAAAGCAACCTCCCACCTCTTAGGCTAACGTCACCCTTATTGTGTGCTTCAGTAATTTGGTTGTCATGAGACCTGGAGGGATCTAAGTCACTTACTTCATTCTCACATGCAACTAAGAATAAAACTTCAAAACTTTTCTTTGTGCTGGATGAGATTGCAAATGATGCCAAGGGAGCTGCAAAAGTCCTGAATCATTGTATAGATACAGTGAAGGACTAGATGTGGGTGAATAAACTGAGGCTCAGGGTTTGTCTTGAGCTGCCAGAATATGCCAGCTTCTGGCCAGCATATTGTGGCCCTGGATCTGGCCCACTTCCCCCTGTAACCTAGGTGAAATGGGATGAAGTCTGCACACACATGCCTTCTGGTATCAGTGGGCGCCTCTCTCACTGTTGTACGCCACACTCACTGAACCCAGAAAGGAGGCCCTCAGCATGTGATTAAGGCTGGTTACATGCAGGGGGCCATTAACATGTGCTGGGGGGTCTCCCTCCTGGCAGCAGAGAGATTCCAACAGTAGTGGTGGCGACTGCCAGCTATACGGTGTGCAGGTATGGATCCTGCATTCATGTGCTTGCCCAATTTGGGTTTACCTGCATGCAGCGAGTTTTCCCAGGTGTTTATTTAAAATATTTAAAGTAGGTGTTTATTTAAAATATTTTTGAAGTAGGTTTATCCTGGTGTCTCCCTGGCTTTGCTTTGGCTGCCCAGAGGCAAAATGGGGCAAGAGCCCTGTGTCGTTTGGACTGCAGGGCTCCAAGATGGGGGAAAGCCAGGGTAAATAGCCCATCTAGACAAGCCTTTAGTCCAGAAAAGACAGAACTGCTGTTGGTCAGTAGAATCAACCTAGGTGTGAAAGAGGGTCCATCACAGATTTCCCTGATTCTAATTTTTCCAACCTTAAGCTTGATTCATTCTGAACTTTGAAAACTGTTTTTAAAATTCACATATATGTATGCATCAATGTGTACATTTTTCTCAAAAATGCATATTTGTATTCATATTTTTCCCTAGAAAATTTTCCTGATACTGGATAATGCTTCCTGAACAGAGCTTGGAAAGGTTTCTGATGTTGTAGCTTATTTTTACTAATATGCACCCTTTTTGGTGTGTGCATCTGCCCTTATACCTGCATTTTTGTACTCATTTTTGGTTTAGATGACTACATTGTAAAAACTGATGAAGCACAAATTTCAAAGGAATAAATCATGGCCTAAAGCCTTTTGTTAGTCTCAATTAGAGTAAACCCACTGAATAAATTGGTTTTACCTGTGTGTTGACTCACTATTCAATAATTGATTGAAAGCATCTATTCTAGCTACAACTAAGCAAGAAGATTCTAGCCCATACTGTTAGTTCCAAGTAAGGTAGATCCATCAATCAATGGATTAACCTATATATTGATTCACCATTCAACAACTGCTTGAATAGATCTCCCCTATCTGGGATTAATCAACAAGATGCCAGCTAAAGTGTACATCAGAACTTAGTTATTCACTGACGCTTCCCAAATGTTCCAATACAGTTCCAATCAAAAGGTTTTTAGTATGTACTCAAACAAATTACATTCATTACAAACTACAAATTACATTTACTTTAAGATAATATCCATTTAGCATTATATATGCAATTGTTGGATATATCTGCTCTGGTTGGAACGAACCATTAGGATGAAGGCCTGTATTTTTCTTTGGATATTGTTTTAAAAATGCCTGAATTGATACTCCACACTTACCCTCATTGCATGAGAAAAGACATCACATATGAGATACATGGTTTGGGATGGGGGGAGAATTTCACACTGCAGGTAGAGTGGAGTTCTCAACATTAAAAACTTAATACAAATAACAAAAATACCTTGGTGTTGTGGTGTACATAATGTAAAACAGAGCAATATTAAAACTTCATTGCAAAATAGTGCAGATGAGAAGATATTAAAGCTGTCATTTTACATAAGAATTAGATAGGATCTGTTTTGTTTTTAATAAAACCAAATTACCCCAATTCATGAATGTCTTCATTCGCAGGATGGAAAGAACTTGAGGAGGGTTCTTTTTAAAAAATGAAGGTGGGAGAAAATGAAACTAACACCTTAGTCCAATTGGGCAGCTATTGGGGGTCTGTGAGTGAGAATGGATGTCTCATGGGATTTTTTATTTTATTTTTTTTTACTTAAAATACCCCCTGCATCCTCTAGGAGTTATAGGAGGCAATATCATCAGGAGGCAGTCCCACTCCCCCACTCCCCATCGTCTCCTGGCTCTTTTATGCTCAGTCAAGGCCTTTTTCCAAAACTAAAAATGGCTAGGAATCACTTCTTACTTTGCAAACAATCCTCTCCTGGGACTAACACTGCTCAGTAGAAGCAAAAACTGGGCAAAATTGCCCCTCCAGCCAATAGAAGGCAAGAATTTTTTTTCCAATTAAAAAAAAAAAATCATGGGGGAAGCCTGTGAATGCTCCAAAAGCAACCTTTGGGCTGCATGAAACTCAAGGATTATACTTTCATACCTGTTCATATGTTCACTGTGATGGCATAATTTCTTTATGTTTATTGACAATTTGAAGAAGCATTGCTTTCTACCTTCACTCTGAACCGGCTTCATGATGATACACTCATCCAATCAGCCTGCAGTCTGTAATAATACCTGAAGCCAGTTCATAGTGCAAGCAATCCTTCCTAATATCACACCTAGGATTTGATGGGTAAAGGAAAGGGCAATGGCACCAAGCAGCCAATTGCCATTGTTACTTGTTCTTACTATTCAAATAGTAGAGGGGAACTTTTCACAACCTATCAATCGTAATTAACCCCCCCCAAAAAAAAAATCTTGGTAGCTTAATAGTATGTGCAGCACATTACAAAATTAGTTTTTATATTAAAAGACTGTAATAATTTCTCTCTCTCTCTCTCTCTCTCTCTCTCTCTCTCTGTGTGTGTGTGTGTGTGTGTATTTGCCATTATACTGTCTATTCTTTACAGGTCTGAAACATGGGTCACCTATCACCAACACTTATGACTCCTCGAATGTTTTCATCAGTGCTGTATACGTACAATCCTATATATACACTGGACTGAGTATGTGATGAATGTTGCTGTCCTTGAGCAAGCAGGGATCGCCAGCATTGAGGCCATGAGATTGAGAACACAGCTGCACTGGGCAGGGCACATTTCTAGGATGGAGGACCATCACCTCACAAAAATTGTACTCTACGGTGAACTCGCCACAGTCAACATAAGAGGGGCGCTCCAAAAAAGTGATACAAGGATTCCATGAAACAACATCTCAGGCTTGGCCAAATTGATCACCAACAATGGTCCGCCTTGGCTTCATATCAGGAGGCATGGAGACGCACTATCCACAATGCTGCATTTGAGAACTCATGCTGAACAAGTCTTGAAGAGAAATGACAACACAGAAAGAATCACAACCCGGAAACATCACCCCAGGAGACCTGCTGTGCTTTCTGCAACCAGATATGTTTATCTCGGATTAGCCTTTTCAGACATCAGCACGCTTGCAGAAAGCACGGGATGAGTCCTTTCTGAATCTTTGTTTGTGAAGAAAAGCTTTATATATGGCTTGGGTATGTTTCCTTTCCCAGAATACTGATTGGCTGCTTAGGAAACATACCCAACCAATACCATCGCTCATCTTACTCCCTCGGCCAATCACCACCCACATGAAAATTCCCTCTCCACCTCATGACCCACTTAATCTGCATCTACACCCCTAGCCTCCCTCACAAGGGCCCCTCCCTCCTCTCACTCCCTCAGTCAATCATCACCCACACATAAAACCGTGCAATATTTTTCCTAAATAATAGCATGTAGCTGAACCGTGTGAACCTTTCAAATCTACTGTAATGGCATATGTTACATTTATAAAATTTCATCTGTGCAAAATTGTAATGTCATGGAAAAGTGAAAAACTGACTTGCAAGATGCCACATTTCACACAAAACAGAATGCACTTTTGTGTTTTCACTGTGCAGCCATGGGGAAATACAGCTTTACTTTTGTATCGTGTACCTTGCACCCTAAAACAGTAGCTTTGCAGTGTTGGAGAGAGAAACAACCTTGAAGAAAAAAACTAGCTCCAGCAGAGGTTTACACCAGATACCTGACGAAAACAACTACATTCGGGAACATGAGCTATCAAGAAGCAATCTGAGAAAACTGGAGAAGATAGTATTGATTTAAATGGGATTATACACTACAAAAGCACTTGAACCTAACCTCACTTCATTGAAATCAATGAGTACCTTGTCATAGCCATCAGCAGGACAAAAATACTCTGTAAGCCTATAGAAGCAGTTCACAAAGCAAGGAAGGAGATGGTGCATTCAGTCCTACAAGTTTAAAACAGAGCCTCCTTTGGGTTTGCTATGCTACAACCTGAAGATTTACTCTGTATCTTTACACTACTAATAATTTAGTAGATGGAGTAGCTATGGTTTCTCCAGCCTGCTCTTTTTTCCTTTGCTTTTTGCTCTCTCTTTCTGGCTCTAACTACTGAAACAGATTATCAGGTGTATTACACAGTATGGGCGGGGGGGGGGCAACTAACAAAAACGTTATTACTGCTTCACAGTTTCAAAGGAACATTGCAAACCTGCCAACCTCCCAGTGTCCTCCTATGTTGCTTCTTTTGCTTCTGCTGTATGTATCAGACGTTTCTAGCCATGTTTGGTCCATGAGACTCTATTGAGTCCATGACACACTAGTCAGTCTGTCATGTATTTAATCCATATTTTGCACATGGAAGAGTACCAGGCTTCCTTATGGTTTGTCCCAAGACTGAAATAATTTACCAGAAAATTAGATCGATTGTTCTTAACCTTTTCTTTACCAGGGAACCCCTTTAAACATCTTTTGTGGCTGCAGACTGCCAAGACTTAACTCAAGATTTAAAACAACAACAACAATACAATTACACCATCCATTAACCCTTCTCTCAGACGTACTGGAGGGGAGGGAAGACTTTTTTCCTGCCTCTTCCTGAAAATTTGTGGCTGGAGCAGATTAAAGAACAATGTGCAGGCCCAGCCAGCCAGCCTTTGCCTTGGCTCCTGTTATATGAGCTGAACAGCCTTCAAGCCTTTGTGGACCCCCTGTGAGGACATCACAGTCTCCTGGGTGTCTGCAGACTACAGGTTAAGAACCACTGGCCTAGATAAGAATTCTGAGGTCATGATTTTGGGTCATTCAGTTATCCTGTTATTAGTAGGACATCTCCATCACATCCTGGTTTACAGGCTCAAATACATGCATTTTATCTTGTAGTTTCTATTAGTGTTATTTGTCACCCAAACCTTTGGGGGGGTGTACCTTCAAGTCACCTATTGAAATATGGAGACCCTATGAATTGCACAAGATTTTCTTAGGCAAGGACTACTTGGAGGTGGTTCACCATTCTCTTCCTCTGAAATATAGCCTACAGCACCTAATTTTTCTTAGCTGTCTGCCTTCCAAGGACAAAGCAGGCCTGACCCTGCATAGCTTCCAAAATCAGATGGGATCTCCTGACAGGCATGTAGGCTTTGCATTTATTTTCTTGGGGTTCCCAGTAGCCTCTCATTCACATTTCTGATCTGGGTGGCACCATGTTTAACTTCAGCATAGGATTATGAAAATTCCACATCCTGATTTTTATTTTTTTCCCCATGCGTCTTAGCTCCTCTCTCCTCAGTTATCACATTCATTGCCCTGTATACTAGGAGGACAATAAGTCTGAAGTAGGGCATCTTCACTATTTATGGAAGTTCTCCAATTATGTTGACTCAGGCTTTTGACTGACATGGAAGTGCTCAAGGATTGCAGACGACATCTGCTTCAGACTTCTGGCCCTTCTGGCATTGCAGACTAGGGATGGTGAGGGGAAGGCTAAGGAATTTCCCTTTTCATGTGTTGGCACATCACAGGAAAATAATAGTGGACATTTTTTTTAACAGGGCTGTGTTTATCCAGACCCAACTGCATTCCTGTCCTGCACTTTATTTGCATCAGGTAATGAGAACCTTTCTTTGTCTGCCAGTATGGAAATTCACACACATATATGTGTACTTTCTGTAATGTACACATGTATTTGAGAACTAGCATGGTATAGTGGTTTGAGCGTTGGACTAGGACCCTGGAGATCAGGGTTCGAATCCAAAAAGGAAACCCATTGGGCAAGTCACACACTCTCAACCTCATAGGAAGACAAAGGAAAAGGCAAACTCGCTTTGAACAAATATTGCCAAGAAAACCCAGTGATAAGTTTGCCTTAGAGTCACCATAAGTCAGAAACAACTTGAAGGCACACAACAACACATGTATTTATGCACTTTGCCAGTATATACATTTTGCATATATTTTCTCTGTTAACTAAAGTGTATTTGTTCATATTTTCTCATTTTATACTTTCTCCAAGTGTTTCCATTTTAAATGTATCCATGGTTTTGTGCACATTGAAGTATATGACAATGTGTGATGTGTCTTACAAGAAGTCTTACGAGAAGAGGTTTTCCTGGACAGAACAGAACGAACAGTCTTGGACGGGGACCACACAGAGGAAGTGGCTGCGGAGGAGAGGGTCACATCACAGACACAGGAAGTAGACAGCTGGAGGAATTTCACACACAGAACAAGAAAATCCAGGGATTCTTCGAGCAGCTTGCAGCTACAGAATTGATTCAAAGCCCTTTCCCTTATCAAGGACAATGAGGAAAAACAGCATGGACAGACTTCAGGGGTAGAGCAGGGGACCTTGAGAGTACCACCGCAAGGAACAGCAGCTGCGAAGACTCGGCGGAGGTGTGTGGTGGTGGTGGGGACTCCTTGCTGAGGGGTACAGAAGCAGTGGTTTGTGGGCCTGACAAGATGTCTCGGGAGGTTTGTTGTCTCCCTGGGGCAAAGATCCGTGATGTGATGGAGAGGCTGACAAGACCCGTCAAGCCTACGGATCATAACCCCTTCCTTTTGGTCCATGTGGGAACCAATGATACTGCATGGCACAGCTTTCCCAAGATCAGAAGAGATTATGAGGCCCTGGGGAAGAAGCTGAAACAAATGGATGCACAGGCTGTTATCTCATCCCTTCTGCCAGTTGAAGGGCATGGTCCAGGAAGGGAGAGGAAAATAGCTGACGTAAACAACTGGGTCCGTAACTGGTGTCGCAGAGAACAATTTGGATTCTTGGATCATGGGCTGCGCTTCCATGAGGTGGGACTCCTGGCAAGAGATGGGGTGCATCTTACGATAGTTGGAAGAAACGTTTTTGCCAACAGTCTCAAGAATTTGATCAGGAGGGCTTTAAACTGAGTCAAATGGGGGAGGGAGACAGTATTCTGGAAGGCAAAAGGGCTGGAGAAAATAGTCAAACTGTCATAGAGGGAACAAGGCAAACAGTGCAAGGACCCAACAGTGGGAGGCAAAAAAACTTGCACAGGGAAAAAGTAAATGGAACACATGGTCTTAGATGTCTCTACACTAATGCACAGAGCATGGGAAATAAGCAAGATGAACTTGAACGCCTTGCACGACAAAACAAATATGATATAATTGGCATTACTGAAACCTGGTGGGACGAGTCTCATGATTGGAATGTAATAATAATAATAATAATAATAATAATAATAAAATTTATTTATATCCCGCCCCTCTGCAAGCAATCGGGGCGGCTTACAATGATAAGGAATATGTAGGAATAGAGGGGTATAACCTTTATAGGAGAAATAGGCCAAACAGGAAAGGAGGAGGAATAGCATTATATGTCAGGGATATTTACACCAGTGAAGAGATCCATGACATCAATACTGGAAGCCAGGTGGAGAGCATCTGGATAAAAATTAGATGTTATTTTAGGACTCTACTACAAACCCCCAAGTCAGATGGAGGAATTGGATGATGCCTTTCTAAAACAGATGAACACACATGCAGAAAGGAGAGATGTAGTAGTGATGGGTGACTTCAACTATCCTGATATTTGCTGGCAATCTAACTCAACCAAAACTTCAAGGTCTAGCAAATTCCTTACTTGCCTGGAAGACAATTTCATGGTCCAAAAGGTGGAAGAGGCAACAAGGGGGTCAGCTATTTTAGGTCTGATCCTAACCAAGAGAGATGACCTGGTTAATGGGGTGCAAGTGGTGGGATCCTTAGGTGAGAATGATCATGTTCTCCTGGAGTTTGTTATACAATGGAAAGGAGAAGCCAGGAATAGTCAGACACACATTCTTGACTTTAGGAGAGCTGATTTCAATAAAATCAGGGAAATACTGGGGGTGATCCCATGGTCAGGAATACTAAGAGAAGAGACCTCAAGATGGATGCGACTTTCTCAAAAGGGAGATACTGGACGCACAATTTCAAACAGTACCATTAAGGAAGAAAAATGGGAGGTGTCTCAAGAAACCTGGATGGATGAACAAAGAACTTTCAACGGAGCTAAGTTTTAAATGGAACATGTATAGGAAATGGAAAAAGGGGGAAATCACCAAACAAGAATTCAAACAAATAGCGAACACATGTAGGAGTAAAGTCAGAAAAGCTGAAGTGCAGAATGAGCTCAGGCTTGCTAGGGAGGTTAAGAATAATAAAAAGGGGTGTGTTTTTTTGGTATGTCTGCAGCAAAAGGAGGAAGAAGGAAATGATAGGGCCACTATGTGGAAAAGATGACAAAATGCTAACAGGGGACAGAGAAAAGGCAGAATTACTCAACACATTCTCTGCCTCAGTGTTTTCAGAAAAGCAAAAGGGGGACCAAGCTGAGGAGAATGGAACAGAGGACACAATAGGGAAAATCCAGCATAGAGTAAGCAAAGAGGTTGTACAGGAATACCTTCTTTATCTAAATGAATTTAAATCTCCAGGACCAGATGAACTACATCCAAAAGTATTAAAAGAGCTGGCAAATGTGATCTCAGAGCCATTGACAATAATCTTTGAGAACTCTTGGAGAATAGGAAACGTCCCAGCAGACTGGAGGAGGGCAAACGTTGTCCCCATCTTCAAAAAAAAGGGGGGGGGAGGAGAGGATCCCAACAATTATCGTCCAGTTAGTCTGACATCAATACCAGGGAAGATTCTAGAGCAGATCATTAAACAGGGAGTCTGTGAACATTTAGAAGGCAATGCCATCATCACAAAAAGTCAACATGGGTTTCAGAGAAACAAGTCATGCCAGACTAATCTGATTTTTTTTTTTTTTATAAAATTACCAGCTTGGTAGATGAAGGGAACGCTTTAGATATCGCATACCTTGATTTCAGTAAGGCCTTTTCCAAGGTACCCCATGACATTCTTGCAAACAAGCTTGTAAAATGTGCGCTAGACAGGTTAACTGTTCAATGGATTTGTAATTGGTTGACCGGCCGAACCAAAAGGGTGCTCAGCAGTGGCTCCTCTTCATCTTGGAAAGATGTGACCAGTGGGGTGCCACAGGGTTCTGTCCTGGGCCCAGTGCTATTCAACATCTTTATCAATGACTTGGATGAGAGAATTACGGGCATACTTATCAGATTTGCAGATGACACCAAATTAGGAGGAGTAGCTAATACCGTAGAGGACAGGATCAAAATTCAGAATGACCTGGATAGACTGGAGAGCTGGGCCAAAGCTAACAAAATGAAATTCAATACGGAGAAATGTAAAGTACTGCACTTAGGGTGAACAAATGAAATGCATAGATATAGGATGGGAGAGACCTGGCTGAATGAGACTACGTGCGAAAGGGATCTAGGAGTCGTAGTAGACCACAAGTTGAATATGAGTCAACAGTGTGATGCGGCAGCTAAAAAGGCCAATGCAATTTTGGGCAGTATCAATAGAATTATAGTGTTTAGATCAAGAATAGAGGTCACTAGATCATAGTGCTGCTCTATTCTGCCTTGGTCAGACCTCACCTAGAATACTGTGTCCAGTTCTGGGCACCACAATTCAAAAAGGATATGGACAAATTGGAGCATGTCCAGAGAAGGGCAACTAAAATGGTGAAAGGTCTGGAATCCATGCCTTAAGAGGAGAGACTTAGGGAGCTGGGTATGTTTAGCCTGGGAAAAAAGGCAGTTAAGAGGCGATATGATAGCCCTGTTTAAGTATTTGAGGGGGTGTCACGCTGAGGATGGAGCAGGCTTGTTTTCTGCTGCTCCTGAGACTGGAACACAGAGCAATGTATGCAAGCTCCAGCAACAGAGATTCCACCTCAACATTAGGAGGAACTTTTTGACAGTAAGAGCTGTTTGGCAGTGGAACACACTCCCTCGGAGCATGGTGGGGTGTCCTTCCTTGGAGGTCTTTAAACAGAGGCTGGATGGCCATCTGTCAGGGATGCTTTGATCAAGATTTCCTGCATGGCAGGGGTTGGACTGGATGGCCCTCATGGTCTCTTCCAACTGTACAATTCTGTGATTCTATGATTCTATAAATCTTGGAAAGTCTTAAATGGGTAATTTCAGTGAGAAACTGAAAAGCAAAATTATTTTCTATGCCTGCTTTACTAGTGCTATAGAATTAGCAGCAGCAGCACTTTCTGAGCTTTCACTACACTCAAAATAATCATTGTTCAAAGTAGTGAAACATAACCTGGGCCCTTTAGGATGGGATGAATTAAAACTCTGAATAAACCTAAGGAGTTCAAGCTTTGCAGTTTCCTACATGGAAATATCCAAACTGTTCCCTTCCAACACACACAGAAAATGCAGATCAGAATTAGCTTCTGAACAGATTTCACACATCTCTAAACAGTGTAGTGCAGTTCTCAGCAGGGTATCTGTATTGAAATGCACAATTTTGAGAGAAAATATGGGATTAAAGGGCTAAATCTAACTTAAATGCTTCTTAGGGTAGCCCCATTAAAATCTAAACCCTTTAAATCAGTTTTGACAGACACGATCCATTCACTGAAATGGGCCCATTCTAAGTAAGGCTAACATTGGATTTAGCCCAAAATACCAGGTTTGGCAAATAAGACACCATTAAATATTCTTTAAACATTCTGCATTTTTTGGAGCATTAAAGATTAATCTATAAATGGAACTGCATCAAGTTGTGGGTAAAACCTGGAAAAGTGGCAAAGACTGGAAAGAAAAAGATGTGCCCAAATCTGCAATGGGAAAGTTTGCCAATCCTAGACTTGTATATCTAGAAATTGACTGTGAAGGTGATGCAGATTTGTCCCTGCTCCAGACAAAAGCAACAAAGCAATGAAAGCCAAATGACCTACAGTTTGATCAGCTCACAGGCTTGCAGTGAGGCAAATAGTTGCAGTAGCTGGTCAGTGTGTCTTGGAGGCACAGTGGCTTGGAATGGACAAAGCAATCAGCTCAAAGAGAGTGGTAGAGATTTTTTTTCATAATTTGAATGTGTTTTGAGTGAATTAACATGTGCAAATGAAGTATGGTCAGTGCTCAGAAAGGCTGTGATCCTATTGATCTGAATTTCTGATATATATGTATGATGCATGTTATCTGAATATCTAAGTTATTTTTGCCCAAATAATATAGCTTTCTAAATCTCACAAAGGACTTTATCAGATGCAGCAAAAATCACATGATTACAACACCATGATAGTGCAAACAGGCCCTGGTATTGCATGATATCGTAGTCCTTCCATGATTACTGTGTGCTCCAGCTGCAAGTAAGACATCACTTTCCATTAATGGGACAAGCCATCAACAGCTCTCAGTATTTCTATTTTTGCAGTATTGAAGAGCATGTGAAAACACATTCTACTGTAATCATGAGATTACAGCATGAATGGGTGGTTCTCTCCCCCCCCCCCAATTCCAGGCAAGAAAACCTCCGGGAGACAATGTGAAAACTATCCACAGGACACTCTTTGTATGAACTGTCCCATTTTGTTTGAATATTTTTAAGTGTGTTTAAGTGTTTATGTGTTGATTTACTTTTTTTAATAAAGGGTTTGGAGGTGTTTTTAATCATAGTCCCGTCTTCTCACGAGATTCTCGCCCATGCTAAATCACAGAAATAAACTCGTATTCTTAAAGTGCTAATGGTTGTTGTGTAATAATTCCGTGGCATTGGAATCACAGAATCACAGTGATGTATGATATTAATGTAATAATGCCACTATGTTTCTGCCTTCCTCATTTGTGCAATTGCAGCATTATTAGCCGCTAGTCTGATAAAGTCCAAAATATGTGGCTTTTTACCACCACTAAACAGTTATATAGCATCTACCATTATGTATATATGAGTATAACATCCTATACATACGATATCTCTATCTATGGCCATATTCAGGCATTTTAAAATGGGTTTCCTCTGCCTGAATTTCTTCTCTTGATACTGAAATGTATATCGTATTTTTTTTTTAAAAAATCTATATCATTCCTGTTAGCATTCACCGAGCTATTTGAATACCATTAATAGTGTCATCCAAGCAATGCTTCTTACATTATCTGTTGATACAGATGGTAGCAGAAATGACACAGTTTCTTTAATGGAAAATATATTTGCAGTTGAATCTCAAACCTCAAAAATGTCAAAACAGAAATAAGAAGCAATATATTCCTCAAAAAGGAACAAAAGCTGGCTTGGAAAAAAAGAGTCCCATACATAATCTACCTACTCCCTTCCTTTAGTCTTGGTCTCAGGTAGTCTACAATGTAATGTACGGTATGTATGTGGAGAGGGATATTTCTACAGTTACCCAAATGACATAATACAGGGATACTGAAAATCCCTAATATTGCCTGAGATATTGCTACTCCGTGACAAACCAAATAAAATAGCATTTAAAATTAAGCAAAACAGAAACTATGCAAATAAGATGCAAATTTGTTCTCAGCACAATTATGAGTGTTGGCTCAAACACACTGATGTGGGAGGTGATAGTTGATTCCTCATTGGAGATATCAGAGCAGAATCTGGACAGCCATCTCTCAGGGATATTGTAACTTCCAGGGGGGACATGGGATAGAGCCTTCTCTGCTGTGATACCACATGCATAGAACACCTTACCCTTGTTGTCCCAATTGGTGCCAACTCTGGCTTCATTCCAATGCCAAGTAAAAATGTGGCTTTTTGATAATGCTTTCAAGACCTAGTAGTTTTATTATACACCATCCTATGATCTTTTGATACAGAGCAGGATAAACATAGATAGATAGACAGATCAGATATTGGGCTTGTCTACACCATCAAAAAACACCCCCATACAGTAGGATCCCCGTATCCACTGGGGATTGGTTCTGGGGGGCCCTGTAGATACTGAAAACTGTGGATAATAGTGAACACCATTGAAAATAATGGATTTAAAATACCATAGAGTTGCCTTGGAGGACCTAGAAAATGGCTAGAGAGGACACATTTTCTAGGAAGGCTCTATGGTAGGTGTGCTGTTTTGTGTCCCATGGATAATGAATCAGTGGATATTGGGGTCCTACTGTATTCCCCTTATATTTGCTGTGCCAGTTTCCACACAACGTTCCTGACAATTTTGCAGCTTAATTAGGAGTTTCTCAGGAAAATCTGGGTATAAAATATTTGTAATTTGCTCCACATATCAGGCCAAACCCCAGATTATTGGCCATGTGGCACCTTCAGATTAGCTACGTCGAGAAGCTGGGGATGGGGCTTCCAGTGGACAGGACTCCATTCTGCCAGTGTGCTGATGTTTTTTGAATTTTTTAAAAATATTTCAATTGTGCGCATATCTGCATAAGCATATCTTCACTCATCCAGTAATACAGTACTCTGGGACAATGTATATTCATATATTCACTGGCATCAGTGAATGGGGGGAAAAAAACCCATGGAGCACCCCCAGCTGTGTGGCCAGAAATAATGAGATGTATAGGACATGTGATCAGCATAGGACCACCTTTTTACACTGTCACAAGTTTGCCTACGATTACAGTGTGGCAGTATACTCTGCGCTCCTATCAGACAAGCCCCAGTGAGTGTGACACAGATCAAAAACATCCATGGTGGCCACAAGGTGGGTTCAGGATTTTCTGCCAGTGTAGACAAACCTACTGTACCCTGCATTGCAGAGCTTAAACTGAGCGGGGGGTGGTGGTGGACTACAATAGATGATATCTGAGATCCCTTTCAATTCATTTATTCTATCTTGCAGACAGCACCAAGCATTGTCTTTCAGAACTAACAACTTCATTAGTCCTACATGCTTCTTGTTCTCTACAGTGATAAATACCAAGGGTTAAGACTATCTGGAAGATATATTCTCTGTGGAACCTGACCTGAAAGCTCTTCCAAATTTATTCCAGGACTAATGCATAATGTTTGTCTCTGTTCTCAGTGGTTGCATTTCCCTAGGCCAAATGTTGAGACATGCTGTTAGAATCATAGACTCATAGAATAATAATAATAATAATAATAATATTTATTTATACCCCGCCCCTCTGTTAAAACAATCGGGGCGGCTTACAAAAATTAAAATACAATACAGATAAAATCCCCAAACACCCCCCACCCCCACCCTCCCCCATAAAAAAATATTAAACAATTATAAATTAAAACCAACTGATCTAAAATCACAATTAAAAACAATAAATACAATAAAATACAATAAATGGCCAGCGGACCAAAAGAAGCCAGGATCCCCCGAGGCCCCAATTGCAGAGTTGGAAGAGACCATGAAGGGCATCCTGTCCAACCCCCTGACACACAGGAAATCTTGATCAAGGCATCCCTGACAGATGGCCATCCAGCCTCTGTTTAAAGATCTCCAAGGAAGGAGACCCCACCAAGCTCCGAGGGAGTGTGTTCCACTGCCGAACAGCTCTTACTGTCAAAAAGTTCCTCCTCATGTTGAGGTGGAATCTCTGTTCCTGGAGCTTGCATCCATTGCTCTGTGTTCCAGTCTCTGGAGCAGCAGAAAACAAGCCTGCTTCCATCCTCAACATGACACCCCTTCAAATACTTAAACAAGGCTATCATATCACCCCTCAACCTTCTTTTTTCCAGGCTAAACATACCAGCTCCTAAGTCTCTCCTCATAAGGCATGGCTTCCAGACCTTTCACCAATTTAGTCGCCCTTCTCTGGACATGCTCCAATTTGTCAATATCCTTTTTGAATTGTGGTGCCCAGAACCAAGGTCTGAGCAAGGCAGAATAGAGCAGCACTATTACTTCCCTTGATCTAGACACTATACTTCTATTGATACAGCCCAAAATTGCATTGGCCTTTTTAGCTGCCACATCACACTGTTGACTCATGTTCAACTTGTGGTCTACTACGACTCCTAGATCCCTTTCCCATGTAGTCTCATTCAGCCAGGTCTCCCCCATCCTATATCTATGCATTTCATTTGTTCGCCCTAAGTGCAGTACCTTACATTTCTCTGTATTGAATTTCATTTTGTTAGCTTTGGCCCAGCTCTCCAGTCTATCCAGGTCATTTTGAATTTTGATCCTGTCCTCTAGGGGTATTAGCTATTCATCCTAATTTGGTGTCATCTGCAAATTTGATAAGTATGCCCCTAATTCCCTCATCCAAGTCATTGATAAAGATGTTGAATAGCACTGGGCACAGGACCGAACCTTGTGGCACCCCACTCGTCACATCTTTCCAAGACAAAGAGGAGCCACTGCTGAGCACCCTTTGGGTTCGGCGGGTCAACCAACACAGCCATGTTAGCATCTGAAAAATCAGGTTCTTCTGAGGGAGCATTTGATGTTCAAAGAACCTACTGAGCTACATTTTGGACTTGTCATATTTATTACTTACCCACACTCCCTACTTGTTTCACCGGTGCCAGAGCGACTGGAATACAAGAAGGACTGAAAGATCTTGCTGAAGTGTAGGCTGGCATCCAGCTTAGGACTTGATCAGTCAAGCCTCTAAAATTGTTCTTTTGCTGGCATATTTTGTGCTGTTTTTATGCCAGCAAAAGAACCTCCAACTAGACTTTACCTTCAGTCCTGATAAAAGGCAGCCCAGGCTCCAATGGAGAGTGAATGTAGCTCTGCACCTGTGATCTCTGTGAATCTCGCGAGAAGGTGCAAGCTCAGGAAATTTAAAAAATAAAGAAAAGGACAAGGTTCCTTTTCAAAACATGAACGTTTTGCATAAAAACACACTAAAAAAATACAAGAAAACTGGAGAGGTTAAAAAAAAAAGTGTCCCCTACCTGGCGGTCTCGATTTCATCTGGAAGTGTTCTGTCATTAACACTGCCTTCACGTGAGCACAATGGCACAAAGTTACAAACACTGGCAATGCCAGGAACAAAGCGGAATGGGAGATCTATTGATGGCTTTCCCATCAATAAAATAGAATAGCTTTTTGTCAAGATATGCTCGTGAAAGGATGATATCATCTGGTATGCGTGCCCTTTCGCAATCATTAGGCGGCCTTATGACACCATATTTGCAGCATCTGATAAAGTCCTTACACTAATGCAACCCACTTTGGTCATTTCAGAGGTCAGAATTCTTTACTGACCAAGCAATGACCAAAATCTCCAACAAAAGCTCATCTTCATGTGATGCAGCCTCCCTGCTCTCCAATGGTTATTTCTGTGTTGTTGGAGAGCGGGTGGATCAGTGAAGACATGTCCAGATATTTTCCTCTAGTTGGACACATTGGAAAGACATCATCTGCTGGGACCTCTCAAGGACACCTGAAGATGCTGTTGCAGTGCATCCAGCTACAAGAAAATAGCTGGACATGTCTCCACTGATCCCCCTACTTTCCAACAGTGTCTTCTATATAGGAAACCCATGTGCTTTCTGCTCAGGAATCAGGTATTTCTGCTCAGGAATCAGATAATTATTTTGAGCAAATAAAAGAAGCTTTTTTCTCAGCAGAATAATTCCTTCAGGATGTTCAAATTGTGTGTGGGGGGAGGAAATGGCATTCTTGTTGGACTATTACTCTTCTCGACCAAGTTTCCTCACTATCAGGTCTTGGGAACGAATAATTATAAATATCTTTTCTGTCTCCACCATGAACTGGATATGAACATTGCACAATGGCCAAAAAAGCACATGTATAAGGATATTTTGTGTGCATGCAACACCAATAGAATTCTGGCCATAGTGTTAACACATTACTTGTCATGGATGTAGAACAGGGATGGGGAACTTCCAGGCCACAGCCCATAGGCAGCCCATAACTGTTTCCCATATTATCCAGAGGTTACCCTGGAAGTTTACCAAAGAAACAAGCTTTTTTTGCTATGATTTCAGATCAGCTGTTGGAGACTACAAAAGCTACAGGTCTCCCCCCCCCCACACACACCTGTATATCTTCACAATCAATATCCACAGTTTCAGTTATCCACGGCTGAAAAAATAGGGAGAGATACCATAGTTCATGGAAAAGCAGAGAGAGGTATCCTCTCTAGGAATTGCTAGGTCCTCCAATGCAACTCTATGGTATTTTTTGTATCAGAAGTCCTTTATGTTAATAGGGTTTGCTATTATCCACCATTTCACTTAAACAGTAAGTCCAGCAACATATCTCCTAAGAATGTTGGAGGGGGGCAACCTGTATTCAATGAAATGTAAACATCTTCTCCAAAACTGATTGGCTTGCAGGCAGAAAATGGAACCAAGCTGTGGTCTGCAAACAGAAAAGATGTCAGTCACACAGAATTGAGGGACCCATCAGGAGGATTTTTCTAAAGGATTTTGTACTTTTGCAAAAAGCAGTTATCCCTCAATCCTGCTGGTATCTCCCATTTGCAAACAGGTGGTATCATTTTTGCTACTTAAGTTACAACACTCATACTCAAACATTGGAAATAGAAGGAATGATAATGCTTTCACACTCAGAGAATGAATTTAAGCTTTAATAATACTACCCACATGACGTTTGCCATCTTTTCTCATATTTGCTAGTGTTAAACCATATTTCCTCCAGTAGATTACTTTTGGTGAATTATCGCTAGCCATCACTTTGAAATAGGCTTTCTGTTTTCTAGCTGTACATTCAACACCTATCTCTTCATAAAACAGCTAGTGTTAAGGAATAATGAGTGTGCAAACCCAGAAATTACAATTCCAAGCAGGCAATGTTCTAAGTCTATCAAGTTGCAATTCATACACAAGGGGCTTATGATATTTTCTTTTTTTTTTTTTAAACCCTCCTTCCAATGCCAAATAAAGAACCACACACCTCTGGTTTTTCAAATTTCAGTGAGTGATTGTAGTAGATACATGGCAAGCAAAAAATTAACAAGTACGTGCTACATACTTGTGATTTGAAAAAAAAAAGAACCCATAAAGCACATTCAAATATGAAATCTTTAGTGCATAGTATCTCAAAATAAATGCAATTGGTAATTTGAAATACATGTAATTTGTTTATGCATACTGAATGTTTTTGATACATTCTCTGAATTAGGGACTGTATTGGACCAGTTGAGAAGTGTCGGACAACTAAATTCTGATGTACACTTTATCTGGCATCTTGTTGGTTAGTCCCACCAATCAATTGTTGAATGATGAGTTGATGCATAGGTAAAACCCATTGACTGAATGGGCCAAGTCTAGTCAGGACTAACAACAAGACTGAAGCCATAGTCTAGGTGTTGTAAATCATTTCCATTCACACTGGATATTGCAAAATAAAATTCTTGAAATATCTCTAGGTCAGGGTCAGGGCTGGGCACACTGCACTCTCGTAATCCGGCAGGCCTGCCCACTTTATTTTAATCTATGAATTTTAAATCTCTATGGATGATTTTAATGTATTGTTTATTTTAATCTCATGTGTTTTTATTGGTGTATTTTAATGACTTTATGGTATATATTGTATTTTAATTCATATAATACCCCACCTCAAACCTTGGGGATAGGTGGGTAGGTGATAATGATGATGATGATGATGATGATGTTTCATCTTGAGCAGGAGTAAAGAAATTGCACTCTGCTGGTACTTTTGAGTCCACAGGGCCTCTTGCAGCCCACACTTATTTATATAACTTTTGCCCCCAAATGCCCCCTGTGCTCCCTAGGATGCATGAGGGACAGATTTACTATCTTTGGGGGGATATTTTAGGTCCAGAAGAGCCTTTGTCTAAACAGGAAGTAAAGCAGAAGCAAATTTCCTTTTCAGTTACTGTTTTTAAAAAGGCCTCTGCAGGGTCTTCATGGCCCAATAGCGCCCTAAAATGCGACAAAATTGCTACAGCCAAGTGGTCCACTTTCAGCCTTAAAGAAAAACAAGACTGGGGATGGGGACCTGGCAGTGAAGTGTGACCCTCCAACATTCCCCAGGAAACCAATATGGCCCCTAATCCCTGATAGTTGCCTGCCTATAAATGGATGCTTCTAGGATGGAGGACCATTGCCTCCCAAAAATAGTACTCTACAGTGAACTTGCCACAGGTCAGCATAAGAGAGGCGCTCCAAAAAAGCGGTACAAGGACTCCCTGAAACAATGTCTCAGGCTCAGCATTATTGATCACGAACAATGGTCCGCCCTGGCCTCACATCAGAAGGCGTGGAGACGCACTATCCACAATGCTGCAGCCTTATTTGAGAACTCACGCCGAATAAGTCTTGAAGAGAAACGACAACGCAGAAAGAATCACAACCCAGAAACTTCACCCAAGGAGACCTTCTGCTGTTTCTGCAACCGGACTTGTTTATCTCAGATTGGCCTTTTCAGTCATCAGCGTGCTTGCAGAAAGCACAGGATGAGTCCTTCCTTTGTGAAGAAAAGCCAGAGATATAAATGGATGGTCCTGGGACCAGAGAAATGGACCCTGGACAACTGGAACTCACTCATACCTGCTCTAGGCCCTGCTAATGCAGCCCTATTTTAGGATTAGGACACCATACTCTGAAGCTGAGGGCAAAATAAACAAAGAAGCTGATTTGTGACCAAAATATTCAATCAGAACTCACCAGTCATGTGCTATGCCCTTTTAGGAAATTATACTTTTAGGAAATTATACTCACTGGAGTGAACAGATCCAGAAAATTAAATTGAAAGCACAAATATGTGTGGTGGGTTCTCCTTCATATGATACCATATTCCCCAACTCTCCTGATTTGGCAGGGATAGTTGTAATTAATCTCCATCATCTCACTTTCCCCAGCTCCTTTTAAAACATCCCAGTTTCTCTGAAGTCGAAGATTTTCACGGCCGGCATCCATAGATTTTCCTTGGTTTTTTTCTGGCCTGTGAGGCCATGTTCTGGAAGAGTTTACTTCTGACGTTTTGCCTGCATCTGTGGCTGGCATCTTCAGAGAATGGTTGGGTAGGAGTGTATGTGGGATTTATATATTGTGAACCCCTGTTGGGGAGGGTATGTAGATTTGTGTATTTTAATGGTTAGTTTCTGGGTGTAGAAATGCAAGGAGGATTAGTCTCTGTTTGGCCAATGGTTGGTTGATGGCCCATTAACTGCTGGAAATCCTCTTGTCCCTGGGTGGAATTCCAGGTATTGTCCAGGTGTTTGTGGATTTCAATAACTTCTCTGTGCATTTTGACATGATAGTTGTTGGTCTGGTCCAGAATTTTTGTGTTTTTAAATAACATTTTGTGTCCAGGTTGGTTTATAACACATTCTGCTACTGCTCATTTTTCTGGCTGGCCCAGTCTGCAGCGTCCCTCATATTCCTTGATTTGTGCTTGCACACAGTGTTTAGTGGTCCAGCCTGGACACAACTTCAACAGGAAAGAAGAAACCCTAAAAGTAAACAAAATCTGGATTCCAGTTTTGAAAAACAATAGAATAAAAACTCAACACTTACAAAGGAATTCCACCCAGGGACAGGAGGATTTCTAGGAGTTAATGGGCTATCAACCAGCCATTAGCCAAACAGAGACTAATCCTCCTTGCATTTCTACACCCAGAAACTAACCATTCAAATACACAAATGTACATATCCTCCCTAATAGGGGTTCACAATATATAAATCCCATACACACTCCTACCTAACCATTTTCTGAAGATGCCAGCCACAGATGCAAGCAAAACGTCAGAAGTAAACTCTTCCAGAACACAGCCTCACAGCCCGGAAAGAAACCAAGGAAAAGTCCCAGTTTCTCTCTTTTCCTGCCCTCTTTCTCCTATATCTTCAGCTTACCTCACTTGTTACAAACTGAATTCAAAGTCTGAAAGCAGTTTGCACTCATAGATTTTCCTTGGGTTTTTCCCCCCGGGCTGTGTGGCCTCATCTATGGATGCTGGCTGTGAAAGCCTTCGACTTCACAGTTTGCACCCAATTAACTCAGTGGGGAGGGAGGGGTGGAATCTTGCCATTCCTAATATGCTCAGGCAAAAACAAACTGATGCAACTTTTCCTAGCATGTGTTGCCTTCCTCATTAATAACTTTTTCCATCTTGCCCACACTCTGATGTTGCCTGCCTGCATGTCCCAGTTTCCATCCAATGAATTGGTGGAAGGTACGTGATATCTCATATAAAATGTATAGGTGAACTCACCACGGGTCAGCGTAAGAGGGGCGCTCCAAAAAAGCGATACAAAGACTCCCTGAAACAACATCTCAGGCTTGGCCAAATTGATCACCAACAGTGGTCCGCCCTGGCCTCACATCGGGAGGCATGGAGGCGCACTATCCACAATGCTGCAGCCTTATTTGAGAACTCACGACGAGCAAGTCTTGAAGAGAAACGACAACGCAGAAAGAGTCACAACCCAAAAGCATCACCCAAGGAGACCTTCTGCTGTGCTTTTTGCAACCGGACTTGTTTATCTCGGATTGGCCTTTTTAGTCATCAGCGCGCTTGCAGAAAGCGCGGGATGAGTCCTTCCTGAATCTTCGTTTGCGAAGAAAAGCCAGAGAGAGAGTGTATAGGTCTGGATATATTATTATTATGACTTACAAGTTTTCTTTAAAGTGTACTGTGCAGAAAGAAAGGTTGCATCCTAAATAGTCAATAATTAATTAAAATCCTAATTTAATACAGGCAAATACTTCCTCTTAGGAAACAAAGCCCTTTCCTTTATATGTCCTTGGGGTTCTCAGGATCCCAATGCAAGAATACCAAGCCATGAAATAAACAAATAAGATGAATCAAGAGGAACAGAGAAAAATGGGAGAAACAAAAATGGGAGGGATAAGAAAATGAGAGAGGGAAAAATAAAAATAGGATCTTTTGAAGACTGACAACTGCCTGAGATAAGTGGAGGCATGGCATCCTAGGGATGCAAAGAATATTCATAAATTTTCTCATCTTTAAAATGAAAAGGTGCTTTGGCACATCAAGATTCCACTGAGAAAATGGCCATCTACCATAAGATTTTTCTCGCTCCCAGATTTAGTTGTGAAATTTATTTATATCCCCCAAAGTGTGCAAAATCTCCTAGTTTTGCACTAAAAACATTTTTGCACAGAAAATGTGCAAAATGTGTGTCTCTGTGTTGGGGTGTCGGGGTGGGTACTCACAAGCTCAGAGGTATTTTTGCATAAGAATTAAGGGTGGGCTTTTTTTGTTTTGTTTTTTGTCCAAAAACATTTTTCACAAAATACCGTAAATCCTGAAATGGAAAAGATCATTGAAAAATGTGCAAAACTGTCATAATCTCTTCCAGCAAGCAGAAATCTTTTGAAAATCTGTGTTCTCACATGCAGGAACAAAATAAGTGTTGATTCACATCCTGTGGCATACCAATTCACTCCCTAGGGTTGGACACAGAAGCGCTGCCAAATATCTACAAACTTCTATTTATTCTCTCTTTTACATAAGTCAATTCCTCATTAGTTTCAAGAATCAAAACATTGCAAGACCACTCATCAATATCCAGTCTAGTATAGGCCTTCTATTTTTTGTAAGATTTCTTGACCACTGGAAGTGTGCATTGAAACCAGGATGATTGCATCTTGCTTATGACCCATATTGTCAGAATACAGCTGAGATGTTTGGGGATGCAACTGGAGGTTTGCTTTAGGATGACTCATATATATGTTAGAATTAAAATCTCTCTCCAAAACAGTGGCTGACATCCTGTCAGTCACTTACAATGCTGTAAGTTAGATTTATGACCTCATAACTGTTTTCCATTCACATTTATGATTGTTGTACCATAGCCATGATCACAAATGCCCCCTGAAAGCCAGATTGAAATCCAGCAAGCCACACGGATGGATGGAGTTCTGAAGTGCTGGAAAGTGGCATGCTGAAAGACAATGCATCTGGCTCCTCCTGCCAATGAGCAATTGTGTGTCATCAGAAGCAGATCCCACCCCTGAAGGGATCTGTTCCAGCAGCTGGGATGCCCACTGCTCACTGGTGGGAGGGGGCTGGACACATTCAGCACCCTGATAGTCGGTACTGCAGCACTCCATCCCTTGATGCAACTGGATGGATTTTAAGGTGAGTTGTGGGGGTCAGATCATGAGACAGATCATGGCCATGACATTACTGGTGACAGGCCAGTATAATCATACAGGGGCAGCTGAAGGAGGAAGTGGAGGGAGAGGAATCCCCTCTGACTTTTAGTTCAAACTTTAAAGGAGTTATCCATGATACTGCACAATGCCCCTAAACTAGGTTCAGCACCTTGGATAGTTTGTTCAAAGTTTAAACTAAAATCTGGAACAGATTCTCCACCACAAGGACACTAACACCACTAATTACTCCTGCACACATCCCCAAATCATACAGCATAAATCTTTCCCCACAGCACCACAGCACTAGTTGTTGCCTGAGAAGACCAGACTCAGAAAACATAAGTAAACAGGCTCCAAAGGACTCAAAACAGTATTTTTGATGGGTTAACTAGAATCCTCAGAGAAAACCTTTAATTAATCCTAGAACGTTCATTTCCTACTTGCAGATGGCAATCTAAATAAAATGTCAATGTTTACATTTAACTAAGATTCAAAATCACTCAGCATTCCTGCTATCTTATGTTATCGTATGTTATTGCCTACATTGTGATTGTAGGAGAGTTTACAAAAGTTATTTTTAAAGGCTCTGCTCATATAGTGGCCAGGCTAGCTGAAGGATTATGGGAGTTGTTGTCCAAAAGAGTTACTTTCCCGAGCTCTTCATTGTAGCAAGGCAAGGCAAAATCCTGGAGAGAAAGAACTAATTTAATTCTGTTTGATATTTAGATTTACTACAGATTTGTGGTCTTCAAAGGAAGAAGCTGTCTTCACACAAGTGTAACATGGCATGAAGACATGTTGATCCCCACAGTGGTTCCCCCCACATTTCTCTCACTTGGCCTCTGAATCTTCTCCAGGTACAAAACCTCCAGGTCATTTCAACTAGGTTATGCTCAGTTTCTTTCTTCCTAGGATTTATTAAGTGAGGGCATGATTCAGCATGATTACTGATAATGAGGAAAGATCAAAACCACAGCAGGAATTTGTAAGAGCATTATCAGATTAGATATTATTACTTGGGGACTCTGCGCTGAATTCGTTTCTTCCAAGAGTGATGAATATTAAAATGCAAAATCAAACTGAGTTAAAATACCAAAGCACTGTCATGGCTGCCCTTATGCACAGCCTCTGCGGGATAGGTGGTGGCAAGATTAACAGCTGTTCTAAAAAGAAGGCTTGAGACCAATATCCTACATTATTATTCCAAAGTTAGATCTCTATGAAGGGGGGTTCCCCAAAACCATGGAAAATTTATGTTTTTGGACTACAGTTCCCAGAATGTTGGATCTGGGCACATCCTGAACCAAAGTACATAACTGCTTTAGAGGGTAAGAGTGAAGCCCCATGCAGAAAGGTTGAGCACCAGTTTCAGAAACCCGAGTATCAACAGCCATATTACTTTCTACTTTGCTAAGTTTCAATTTCACTTTCCTGGTCATTGTCCATCCCATAACCATGTCCACACACCAGTTCAGGGCCTGCACAGCCTTATGTTCCAGGATTGCCATGTTGGCCATATAGCAAACAAACAAACAAACCCTGAACCACCACCAACAAAGCCCTAAATCCATCCAGTAGCACTATATTTACTGGGCCAACCATAAGGTCCAAAATATACCACACCAGTTTTTGAAACTTCATTTTTATTGACTTCTTCATTCTCTCTCTCTCTCTCTGGCTTTTCTTCGCAAACGAAGATTCAGGAAGGACTCATCCCGCGCCTTCTGCAAGCGCGCTGATGACTAAAAAGGCCAATCCGAGATAAACAAGTCCGGTTGCAAAAAGTGCAGCAGAAGGTCTCCTTGGGTGATGTTTTTGGATTGTGATTCTTTCTGCGTTGTCGTTTCTCTTCAAGACTTGTTCGTCGTGAGTTCTCAAATAAGGCTGCAGCATTGTGGATAGTGCGTCTCCATGCCTCCCGATGTGAGGCCAGGGCAGACCACCGTTGGTGATCAATCTGGCCAAGCCTGAGATGTTGTTTCAGGGAGTCCTTGTATCGCTTTTTTGGAGCGCCCCTCCCACGCTGACCCGTGGCGAGTTCACCGTAGAGTAGTATTTTTGGGAGGCGATGGTCCTCCATCCTAGAAACGTGCCCTGCCCAGCGCAGCTATGTTCTCAATATCATGGCCTCAATGCTGGTGATCCCTGCTTTTTCAAGGACAGCAACATTCGTCACATAGTCAGTCCAGTGTATATTTAGGATTGTGCGTAGACAGCACTGATGAAAGCGCTCGAGGAGTCGTAGGTGGTGGCGATAGGTAACCCATGTTTCAGATCCATAAAGGAGGATAGACAGTACGATGGCTCTATACACACTGATTTTTGTGCTTTGCCTCAGGTGTTTATTGCTCCAGACTCTTTTGTGAAGTCTTCCAAATGCACTATATGCCTTTGCTAATCTGTGATCGATCTCTTTGTCAATCTTGGCATCTGAGGAGATGATGCTTCCCAGGTAGGTGAACTGCTGAACGGACTTGAGCACTGATTTGCCGACGGCAATGTGGGGATGGTGGTGTTCGTCCTGTGGTGCAGGCTGGTAAAGAACTTCTGTTTTCTTCAGGTTGACTTCTAGCCCAAACAGCTCTGCAGCTGTTGCAAAGCAGGACGTTAGGCGCTGCAGAGCTGCTTCTGTGTGGGCAACAAGGGCAGCATCATCGGCGAAGAGCAGCTCACGGACTAGATAGTTTAGAGTCTTAGTGTGAGCCCTCAGACGGCTTAAGTTAAACAAGCTACCATCAGTACGGTAGCGTATATAGATGCCGTCGTCTTCTTCAAGCTCTGCCATAGCCCTTTGGAGCATCGTGCTAAAGAAGATTGTAAATAAAGTTGGTGCAAGAACACAACCTTGCTTCACTCCATTAGTTATTAGAAAGGGCTCTGAAAGAGCATCGCCATATCTGACTTGACCACGCTGGCCCTCGTGTAGCAAGATAATCATTTTAAAGAATTTGGGGGGACATCCTAGTTTTTCCAGGATCTGCCACAGACCTTTTCTACTTACAGTGTCAAAGGCTTTGGTGAGGTCGACAAATGTTACATAGAGACCCTTGTTCTGCTCCCTACATTTTTCTTGCAGTTGCCTAAGGGCAAATACCATGTCTGTAGTACTCCTATTGGCTCTGAAGCCACATTGGCTTTCAGGGAGAAGTTCTTCTGCAATAGCAGGAACTAATCTGTTCAGGAGTATCCTTGCAAGGATTTTTCCAGCAATAGAGAGCAGTGTTATGCCTCGATAGTTTGAGCAGTCGGATTTTGCTCCTTTTTTCTTGTACAGGGTGATGATGACTGCATCTCGGAGGTCTGATGGCAGTTCCCCTTTTTCCCAGCAATTCACAAGGAATTCGTGGAATTTTTCGTGGAGTGCATGACCTCCGTGTTTCCAAACTTCAGGTGGGATTCCATCAATCCCAGCTGCCTTGCCGTTTTTCATCTGCTGTATGGCCATAAAAAAAGTTAAGAAGCACGCAGGGAAGAAACTGTGACATTGTTGTGGTCATGGCATCTACATTTTCAGTTGTGATGGTATAGGACGCATATGTAGATGTGAAGTGAGACCCCCCCTCCCTTTAATAGCCATAAAGCAAGTGTGAATAAAGAAATAAAACATCACAGTTTATTATATTGTGATAATTTTAATTTGTAATCTGCCTTGAGTCCCAGTCTTGGAAGAAGGAGGGGAAGAAGCCAATCAAATTTGGCTTTTAGGTACAAAGAACCCCTCCCCAAGAGCTGTATTTGCATCTATCCAGTATGAAGTTGTAGAATGTTCATGGCTTCATACTGGGTAGATACATATGCAGGCTCTCTCTCTCTGTGTGTGTGTACATCAAAGAAAGAAGCCAGACTATTGACTCTATCTTTCACCTGATGATCAAGCTATTTGTTGTGCATGCAGTTGTGAATTCATTTTTGCATTACACTGTACATTCAGCTGCACAACATTGCCATTATCAAGCATCATATGGCACCATCAGTGCATAACTCTGCATGCCAGATTTACATTACACAACTGAGCTGATATGTCACAACCCAATATGAAACAAGGGCAGGAAGCACATGCAGCTGGGCAGCAGAAAAACTTAAGTATTGAGAATGAGAGACAGTCAAACATCTCTAAACCTGCTTTCAACACTAAAATATCTTGTGACAGCCTTGGAACTTCTGGTATTTACATGCAACAGAACTTCACTGACACTAGTGCTATGGTAAGGTATTTGTAGGAAGTGGCTCTCCATACAGAAGCTATTCTAAAAACCATATCACTTTCTCCCGGAATCTGACTAAACTGCATGGCACAGATGAAACTGACTGAACTACATGGCACAGAGCCACAGCCAGATGATTCCATTTGCAATAGATACTTGTTTAACAGAGTGTATGTATATATTATTGGGCCTCAGTCCTCATTTAGCATCTTCTACTCAGTATTTAGAGTATTTGAGCAAGATATTAATGAGTTAGAAAGGATTAAGAGGGAGCATTAGTATCCCAAAGCACCTAAAACAAAAGGCTAAAAGAACTGAGTATATTTAGTTCCAAGAAAAGAAGATTAAATGGCAGAGGACCTATATTTTAAATAGATGTTAGAAGTAAGGAACAAAAATGTCTGTATAATAATGTACAATGAACATCTTGTATAACTTGGTTGAAACCAAGGACCGTGGAACTCTTTTAAAGGTGGGTGGCCTTAATTTTATCAGGTAGGTTGCTATTAATTTTACCTACTTTCAGGGGCAGGGAAAATTGATTTCCACTTCATTCTTGCAAGCACCATGTATAGTTAGAAGTGCCCCCCATGCATCCATGGACACAATTTTGGTATTGATATTGCTTAGTCTTTGATCATTTAGGATACTTCTGATTGATAATTCTAGAGGATGCTCAAATATATAGGTATTTTGGTGGTACAAGATCATTTGGTTGTACAAGATCATTTCAGGTGGGGGCTCAGCTTCCAGTAGCATGGTTTTTTGGGGGGTGGGGTTTTCAAGCCCTCTTGCCCCCCTTCTGGGGCCACAGTTGAAACTGTAGGAAAGTAGAGTTACATTAACCATTTAGGAGAAAAAATCCTGTTTTTGAGATCAGCCATGGAATTAGAATGACTTCCCTAGAGATAACACAGTACCATCACTTTGGAGATGTTAAGGGACATTTTTCATGATAATTAGGTTATTGGTGACCCATCGTTTCACTACTGTGTGATAAGTGAAGTATTAGATAGCGTCAGTATCTGATCTGATCTGATCTACAATCTCTAATAGGTAGATATAAAATGGAGGGGCTAAAAAAAGTATAAAATATACCTCCTGAGTAGGGGATGATAATTATCAATTTTCCCCTTCCTGCACTGTTGTGAGGTGCAGGAAATTCCCACACCCCAAGATGAGAGGAAGCTGCATAGCTTCCTCTGGAAACTGTGCATCTTTCATTGAAAAATGTGCAGCTTTTTTAAGCTGAGAAGAAGCTTAAAAAAGACATTTCAACTGTCAAAGCACTGTGTGTATGTGTGTGTGTGTGTGTGTGTGTGTGCAAGGTGGAGGAGGAAACTGAAATGTCATTTCACAGCCTCTAGTGAGGATTTCTGTGAAAGACTGGAGCTTAGGGGACGGAGGGAAGTTGAAATGTGCCCCAATGCTCTAGGGGCGAGTCTTATCTGCTGTTCATAGGAAAAGTTTTAGAAGGCTCCTCCGATATAAAGTGAGGACAGGCTGCTGAGTAGATCTAAACCCCTGTCTCAAGCCCAGAGTGTGGGGTGTGTTCCTTGGTGGTGAACGGCAAATGTGTTAGGCAATGGCTTTGAGGTGGGGGTGGAGGTCTGCTAGGCAGCCGTCCTGCTGCACATTGTAGGAGCCTTCTAAAGCTTTTGCTTCATCCATGTGATAAGTAGGCTAAAGCAGTGAGATCATGGAAGCGTTGTTCAAGTGAGAAAAACAGTTCCCTAACATTTATGGATGAATGTGTTATGTTACTGAACCAAGGCCAGCAACTCAGTCACTAAAAATATACAAGTCATGAGTCAAGCTGAGTCATTGAAGCAACTTGAGTCCAATTTAAGTCCAAGTCAATCAACTCAGGTCTACATCACTGGTATTGCATCAGTGAAAACACACAGTATTTCCACAAAGGAATGTCCTTATCAATCTGATAGGCCAGGCAAATTTGATACAGAAGCCCACTCTGCCCACAGCTTCATTGGGACTTCTATCCAAATGTGTCAGGAGACTTTTCTCCATATACCTTTAAGAAAACAAACTCACCCACTTTAGAAGGAATGAAAGCAAAGTACAAATCTTCATAAAATCATAGAGTTGGAAGGGAGCACAAGTGCTACCTAGTCCAACCACCTGCCGTGCAGGAATCCACCATTAAAGTACTCTTGAAAGACAGCCATCCAACTTCTGTTTAAACACCTCCAAAGAAGGCAAGTCCACCATCTTCTGAGGAAGTCTATTCCATTATTGAACACCATTACCTTAGGAAAATTCTTTCTATTATTTAAGTTTCTTGTAATTTGAATCCGTTGATTCATGTCCTTGTCTCTAGAACAACAGAAACCAGTTGTTCCATCTTCTCCATGTCATTCCTTATTTTTTTTAAAAGGTGGCTACACACACACACACACACATCCTATCACCTCTCCCCTTCTCCAAGTTAAACATACCCAGTTCCTTAAGCCATTCCTTACAGTATTTAGTTTACAAACCTTTTACCATCTTGGTCTCTTTCCTTTCCAGCTTATTAATATCCTTCTTGAAGTGTAGTCCCCAAAACTGGGCACAAAATTCCAGGTGCCCTTTAACACTACACAATTATGGCATGATGATTCCACTTTTAACTGCCATTGTTCTAACCTATGGGATCCTAGGATTTGCAATTTATGGAGGGTACTTAGAATTCACAGCCAGAGAGCTCTAATACCTTAGTGAGCTACAAACACTATTTCCATTGGATGCAGCCATGGCATGGTATGGTATAGTATGGCAGTTAAAATTGAATCACAGTGCTATAGCTGTGTAGTGTGAAAGGGCCCCAAGAGAGGTCTGACCAAAGCAGAATAGAATGATACTATTACGTCTCTCAATCTGGTCACTATACACCTGAGTATACAAAAAAATGTTTAAAGCCATGTGGATCAAGCTAAGTTGCTGGCACTTGTTGTACTGTTGTACTCCAGACTGATCTTTGAGAAATTTGAGAGGCTCTGATAAAATGTTGCAGCTGTGCATTATACACTAGGGATGGATGAGTATTTTGACACTTTCCTCCTTTTGAACAGCTAAATGGCAGTGAAGTGCAAGAATTAACAGGAGTCACTGAGGAATTTGTTAAGTGAAGGTAGACAGGTTGAAACTGGCAGAAAAAAAAATGTATTAGCAAAGGAGTGTGTTTTTTGTGTCAAGGATTCAGAGGATTTCTCTGTTGAACCCCATCTGCAAGCAAGAGACTGATGGCACTTGCTGCGAAAGTTTGCACCTCATAATACAGCTGTACCTCACACTGTAACAGAGAACAACCAGGAATCCCCTAAGCAACAACCCTCCCTCATTTTTCACTGATGGAGTTTGGTGGTGATATTTTAGTCATAGGAAACAATGTGCTGGATTCCATGAAAAATGGTGGCATTAATGCTGTAATTTTACAGCCTGGAGCTGTAGGAAACATACACTGAAGCCATGATGAGGTATAAAGTGCTCTCCAGTAATGTACACAACTATGCATATCACTTCTCGGTTCATTGCTAAGAAAAATGTCATCTTTGGAGCATCTGATTTTCTGACATAATTTACGGTGCTAGCCTGAAGTTAGATCCCTTCCTAAAATGTCTTAGGTCTTCCATACTTAAGCTGCAATTCTATACACAGCTATGTGGGTTTGTCACACTGAAAAAATGGGGCCTATTTTTAAATTGACATGTACAGGATCTTTTCTGAGATGACTTCCTCTGCTGTGTTCAGTCATATTCTACAAGGGTGTGGAAAAGGGAGGGAAGAAAATAAGGCCCACAATCACCTCTCTGAAGTTATCTGTTGCATTAAGCTTCTCCACAGCTCTCATACAATAGGCATTCTACCAGGCCAAGGAATCTCACAATGCTGAGAGCATGTGTCTGGGGATGCATCTACACTGTAGAAATAATTCTGTTTGACACCACTTTAACTGCCACAGCTCCATCCTATAGAATCCTGGGATTTGTAGTTTTGTGAGGCACTAGCACTCTTTGGCAGAGAAGGCTAAAGAACTTGTAAAACTACAAATTTGGATGGGGCTACAGCACTCAACGAAGTGTCAAACTGCACTATTTCTACAGTGTAGATGCACCCTGTTTTCCTCCTTCCTCCCCATTCCCTCTTTCTTTTATGTCTTCTCTTTTTAGATTGTAAAGATGAAGACAGAGAAAGAAACTGCAGCTGCTCTCTCCTGTTCCTATCCTGGTCCATTTGCTTGCCTTCCAAACCAATCTGTTGGGTAGCAAACCTGGGATTTTCAGGTTATGAAAGAGAGCTCTTGTGCCTCTTCAAGAAACAAATTCGTGCTATTCAACATCTTTATCAATGACTTGGATGAGGGAATTAGGGGCATACTTATCAAATTTGCAGATGACACCAAATTAGGAGGAGTAGCTAATACCCTAGAGGACAGGATCAAAATTCAAAATGATCTGGATAGACTGGAGAGCTGGGCAAAAGCTAACAAAATGAAATTCAATACGGAGAAATGTAAAATACTGCATTTAGGGTGGAAAAATGAAATGCATAAATATAGGATGGGAGAGACCTGGCTGAATGAGATCACGTGCAAAAGGGATCTAGGAGTCCTAGTAGACCACAAATTGAACATGAGCCAACAGTGCGATGCGGCAGCTAAAAAGGCCAATGCGATTTTGGGCTGTATCAATAGAAGTATAGTGTCTAGTTCAAGGGAAGTAATAGTGCCACTCTATTCTGCCTTGGTCAGACCTCACTTAGAATACTGTGTCCAGTTCTGGGCACCACAATTAAAAAAGGATATTGACAAATTGGAGCGTGTCCAGAGAAGGGCAACTAAAATGGTGAAAGGTCTGGAAACCATGCCTTATGAGGAGAGACTTAGGGAGCTGGGTATGTTTAGCCTGGAAAAAAGACGGTTAAGAGGCGATATGATAGCCCTGTTTAAGTATTTGAAGGGATGTCAAGCTGAGGATGGAGCAGGCTTGTTTTCTGCTGCTTCAGAGACTGGAACACGGAGCAATGGGTGCAAGCTCCAGGAACAGAGATTCCACCTCAACATTAGGAGGAACTTTTTGACAGTAAGAGCTGTTCGGCAGTGGAACAACACACTCCCTCGGAGCGTGGTGGGGTCTCCTTCCTTGGAGGTCTTTAAACAGAGGCTGGATGGCCATCTGTCGGGGATGCTTTGATCGTGATTTCCTGCATGGCAGGGGGTTGGACTGGATGGCCCTCGTGGTCTCTTCCAACTCTGCAATTCTATGATTCTATGATTCTATGATTACATAGAATGTTACCATGGTAGGTGAACTGGAATCACAGTGTTATAATTATGTAGTGTGAAAGGTCCTCAGGTTAGTGTGTCAAGGCCCCATATTATTCAAGGGAGTCTCATTAGAACTAGAAATAGGGTCTAATTCAGTATATGGCATTACAATCTTAATTCAAAGATATGCCAAATATTGCAGTTAGACACAAGTCTTTTCTGTTACCAGAGAAGCCCTTCTGTGAGTGGATCTCAGAGGTCTGTTGACAGGGATATCTGCAAGCAAAAGAGTTTCTGGCAAAGATTTGTGGGCATAAGACTGGGACAAGTGGCAGGATGGAGAAGAGGGAGATCCTAATCTCTTTCTTCCCAGGGATCCAGCTACAATCTCAGTACAAATTGAGTCCATAAAGTGAGAGAGAGTTGAATCAAATACAGCTTCAGCCAGCCCTAGTATTTTTTCAGCTGTCCCTTGACTATCTAGGAAAGTTAGGAGTAAAATCATAGAATCATAGAGTTGGAAGAGACCACAAGGCCCATCCAGCCCAACCCCCTGCCATGCAGGAATATACAATCAAATCATTCCCAATAGATGGCCATCCAGCCTCTGCTTAAAAACCTCCAAAGGAGGAGACTCCACCACACTATGAGGCAGCGTGTCCTTGCTGTCAAACAGCTCTTACCATCAGGAAATTCTTCCTAATGTTTAGATGAAATCTCTTTTCCTGCAGTTTGAACCCATTGTACCATGTCGTAGTCTCTGGAGCCACAGAAAACAAGCTTGATCCATCCTCAGTATGACATTCATTCAAATATTTAAACATGGATATCATGTCCCCTCTTAATCTTCTCTTATCCAGGCTAAACATGCCCAGCTTCCTAAGCTGTTCCTCATAGGGCATGGTTTCTAGACCTTTTATCATTTTGGTCGCTCTCCTCTGTACACACTCCAACTTGTCAACATCCTTCTTGAATTATGGTGACCAGAACTGGACACAGTATTCAAGGTGAGGTCTGACCAAAGCAAAATAGAGTGGCACTATCATTTCCCTCGATCTAGACACTATACTCCTAGTGATGCCTAGAATCTCGTTGGCTTTTCTGGCTGCTGCATCACACTGCTGACTCATGTTCAGCTTGTGATCCACTAAGACTCCTAGATTCCTTTTGTATGTACTGCCATCAAGCCAGGTGTCACCCATCCTATATCTGTGCTTTTCACTTTTACTGCCCAAGTGTAGTAGCTACATTTCTCCCTGTTGGAATACATTTTGTTAGTTTGGCCCCAGCTTTCTAATCTGTTAAGGTCATTTTGAATTTTGTATCTGTCCTCTGGGGTGTTAGCTACTCCTCCTAATTTGGTGTCATCTGCAAACTTGATAAGCATGCCCTCTGTTCCCTCATCCAGGTCATTGATAAAGATGTTGAATAGCACAGGGCCCAGGACAGCATCATGTGGCACCACACTAGCCACTTCTCTCCAGGATGAAGAGGAGTCATTGGTGATTAGCTTTTGAATTCTTTCAGTCAACCAATTACAAATCCACCTAACAGTTGCATTGTCTAGCCCACAGGTTATTAACTTTTTTGCAAGGGTATAATGGGGGAACTTGTCAAAGGCCTTACCGAAATCAAGATATGCTACATCCGCAGCATTTCCTTCATCTACCAAGTTTGTAACTCAATCAAAAAAAGAGATAAGATTCATCTGGCGTGACTTGTTTTTGAGAAGCCCATGTTGGCTTTAGTGATGACAGCATCCCTTTCTAAATCCTTACAGACTGTCTGTTTAAGGATCTGCTCTAGAATCTTTCCTAGTATTGATGTCAGGCTGATTGTGTGGTAAATATTTGGGTCTCCCCCCCCCTTTTTTTTTTTAAAGATAGGGACAACATTTGCCCTCCTCCAGTCTGCTGGGATCTATCCTGTTCTCCTGGAATTCTCAAAAATTATTGCCAGTGGCTCTGAGATTACTTCTGTCAGTTCCTTTACTACCCTTGGATGAACTCCATCTGGCCCTGGGGACTTGAACTCATTTATACTGGCCAGGTATTCCTGAACTACCTTTTTACCTATTCTGTGCTGCTTTTCCCTTACTACCTCATCTGCTCCATTTTCCCCAGGTTGAACACTGTTCTCTTTTGGGAGAAGACTGAGGCAAAGAAGGTGTTGAGTAGTTCTGCTTTTGCTCTGTCCCCTGTTAGCATTTCGTCATCTTCTCCATGCAATGGTCCTACCATTTCCTTGTTCTTTTTTTTTTTTGTGATGGACATAACAAAAAAACAAAACAAAACAAAACAAACCTTTTTGTTGTTTTTAATCTCTTATCAATCCTGAGCTCCATCAGTGTTTTGCTTTCCTGACTTTCCCCCTATATAAGCTGGCTATTCATTTAAATTCTTCTTTGGTGATTTCCCGCTTTTTCCATTTCTTGTACATGTCCCTTTTAAGTCTTAGGTCAATTGAAAGTTCTTTAGATATCCATCCTTGTTTCTTTAGACACCTCACATTTTTTCTCCTCATTGGAACTGTTTGAAATTGTGCCTTCAATATCTCACTTTTAGGAAACTCCCATCCATCATGTACTCTCTTCTCTTTTAGTATTTATGACCATGCGATCACCCCCAGTTTTATTCTCTAAGTCTTCTAAAATCAGCTTTCTTAAAGTCTAGAATGCATGTCTATCTACACTTGGCTTTCCCTTTCCTCTGTATAACAAACTCCAGGAGAACATGGTCATCCCCCCCTAAGGATCCCACCACTTCTACCCCATTAACCAGATTATCTCTGTTGGTTAGGATCAGAGCTAAAATAGCTGACCCCCTTGTTGCCTCTTCCACCTTCTGAACAATAAAATTATCTGAAGGCAAGTGAGGAATTTGTTGGACTTTAAAATTTTTGGCAGAGTTGGACTTCCTACAAATATCACAATAGTTAAAACCCCCCGTTATTACTACATCTCTCCTGTCTTAATGCACAGCCATCTCTTCTAGGAAGGCATCACCAAAGTCCTCAGTTTGGCTTGGAGGACTGTAGTAGACCCCCACAACAACATCCTTGCTGTTTTTCTCCCCCTTGATTTTTACCCAGATGCTCTCAACCTGGCTCCCAGGATTTAAGTAATGGATCTGTTCAAAGGTGTACACATTCTTAAGGTATAATGGTACTCCACACTTTCATGTTTTGTCTATTACTCTGAAATAGGTTATACCTCTCTATTACAACATTCCAGTCATCCCACCAAGTTTCAGTGATGCCTGTTATATCATATTTGTCTTGAGGTGCTAAGAGTTCAAGTTCATTCTCTTTATTTCCCATGCTCTGTGCATTAGTATAGAGACATCTAAGACCATGGGCCATTCCCCCTAGCTGACTTTTAAAGGTTTCATTCCTCCCACTTTTGGGTTCTTGTGCTATTTGCCTTGTTCCCTGTATAACATTTGGGCTATTATCTCCAACCCCTGATGAACTCCTACCCTCAAGAATACTGTCTCCCCCCAAAAAAAACCTTGGTTTAAAGCCCTCCTGATCAGATCTTTTAGACTCTTAGCAAAAACCTTCCTGCCAACTGCTGTGAGGTACAACTCACCCCTTGCCTGTAGTCCACCTCCATGAAACCACAGCCCATGGTCCAGGAAACCAAACCGTTCCTGGCAGCACCATCTTTGGAGCCAGTTGTTCACCTCCACTATTTTCTCTCCCTACCTGGGCCGTGCCCTTCCACTGGAAGGACAGACATCCAACTCCTTCCTGTGCTTCCTATGCATCCAACTCCTTCCTGTGTTTCCTACCCAGGGCCCCATAATACCTTGTGATATTCTGGAGACTTTGCCTTGCAGTATGGTTCCCACACAGACCAAATGGAAGGGATAATGTTCAGTGGGCTTGACAAGTCTTGTCAGTCTCTCCATTATTAGCAGACCTTTGCCCCTGGAAGACAGCACACCTCTTGAAACATCTTATCAGCCCACAAACTATTGATTCTGTACCCCTCCGCAGGCAGTCCCCGATCACCATCACACACCTCCTCTGAGTCTTGGCAAAGTCTATTCAGTGTGCTGAATCTACCAAATGTCTCTTGCATGTTCCCTGAGGCCTGGCCCTGCTGCTCGTCCTCATCAATTCTGGTATGGGAGAGAGCTCCAAATCATTATGTAACTTCATGCTCATAGAATGAGCCCTGGACCTTCTACTTCTGTGTGTCACATTTGTCCAAATGTCTGTTTCTTGTGCATGGGAAATGGCCTCCTCCACAGAAATCTCCTGAGTCTGTTCCCTATCCAAGATAGTCTGCTCTGCTCTGTCCAAGAAAACCTCTAATATGTTCCCTAATATGCAGAAGAGTAGATACCCTGTTGTCAAGTTGCTGGACCTTCTCTTTCAACAGAGCCAGCAACTTGCACTTGCTGCATGTATAGCTCCCCACATCATCCAGCAAGAAGACATACATCCCACAGCTGTTGCAGGTGACTGCAGTAGCTCCCTCACTACACATATCCACATTAAGCTCATTAAAAACACACACACACACAGTCCCAGAGTTGCTCAGAAATAGTTTCTTGATTTTAAAATAAAATAACAAATTTGCCATTAACTAATGAACCATTAGCTAATATATTAGGAAACTGGGAATCGAGCAACTCTTTGGCGAAGGTGAAGCAGATCCTAGGGCTTTTCAGGTATATCTTTTAGGCCAGTTTTCCTTCTTCATTATCAATGTGAAGACAAAGGAACTTGCATTGTGACAAGTTGTGTTGTGACAAGTACAGTACCAATTTCAATTGCGGGTCTGGTGGAGCTGCACAAAGGCTTATGGTAAAGGCTTTATCATTTTTCTCCTGATGCCATGATTTTGGAATTCTCACATACAGCTATGGGATCTCATAGTGCACTGCTGAACTTCTTTGATGCTCCATGAAAAGTACGATTGGCACCATTGTTGGGAAGAAGGACTTCCTTTATGTGATTTACCTTTCTACATGGAGTCAACCTGAGCTTATCTACACAGGGGGTAAAAATCTGGAGGAAATTTGGACTACTCTGGCCTGGAGCTGCACCCCATGAAATTTAGACCACTCTGGTCTGGAGCTAAGCACCACACCTTACCTGACCAAAGCCTGAATCTGCACCTTTCATTGCTAGGTATGACTACACAGGTGATTTATGTGGATTTTTTCCCTCAAACACCTCCGTGTCACTGTTTTTTCCCCTCCTTGGTGCTGCCGCTGATGCTGCTGGTATGCAGGACTCTGCCTTCCTGGCACACAGTCGCTCACTCTGAGATCAGAACAAGGCAGCCAGCCATGCAACCACATGGTTGGCTGCTCTTTCTGACCTCAGAGCAAGCAACTGCACACCAGTTGCAGCAGTGCCAACTAGGGGAGGAAATTATGGCACCTGTCTGTCAGGAAGCGTTTGCCATCCCCCCCTTCTCCCAAATCCAGAGTGGATCCTTTGTTGAGACTACAATTTGAGTTTCAAGCAAACTCCAGAGAAAACTGTGAGTTTCAAAACCTGGATTAAGTTGATAAATCCTGAGTTTGGTTTGGATAGTGCCGTACGTCACGTGGCCTTTTCATACCAGATTCTAGGAGAAGGCCACACATTATGTGGCCATGTTGTGCTAAATCAGGTGGGGGGTGTCATTTTTTCCACTAGTGCAGAATGGGATATTGACTTCACTGCCAACTTCTACGAATCAAGTCACTGTAGCAGTGGCTTTAATGCTGAAACTGCAGGAATGCCATTATGATATCACAGGAAAGAAAATATGTATAAATACTTCAGACTGGGATGACAGCTGGTTCCTTGTTTTGATTATGCACTTTTCTTTTCCCTAATTCACAGTCTGAGCTTTCTTTTCAATGTATGCCAGGTCATCTTTTCTCTAGGCAAAAACATGGTGTCAACTTAGGGTAAATATGCACTTTGTACTATAAAGGGAAACAGTTACAAAACATGGCCAACGATTCTGGGAAGCTCTCATCTATAAATATGCCAGGGAAAATGTTGAATTATGAAATGTTGATAAGGCTTGCATCCAATTGAGGGGAGAGCAGACCCCAAAAGAATATGCATGGGGGACAGAAAAGCTAAGGATTCTTTAGAAAATAACAACACCCAGCATGACATGCAGTAACATGCCTGGAAGACTGCATGAAACTCATTTCCAAAGGCAAGCACAGCAAGGCATTCTGGCTGGAGGTCAGGGCTTTGAAGACCACGTTACAGCAACACAAGCCAGTGGTCAACAAAGCCAAACAAAATTTTCTGAGCTGGGAAAGCATGAGTTCAAATCCTTGTTATGCAGCAATGTTAATTTGTTTGCCTTAAGTAACTCATGGCAGCAGCCTTCTTTGACTGAGTGTGCTATCAATGTTGCTGGTCTACAACTTCCATAATGGATAGTGACCCTTAAAGTCCTAAGCTAAAGGACATTGCATATTAGTGCCACATCTACACATTAATGTCTCTTGGACTGCTATATTTTGGATTGTTTGCTGCTTTTTAAATGTTTGTGCCACATATTGTTTTAGCTGTTTTGTCTTAAACTACACTTTAAACCACTTTGGGTCCCATAGTGCAGGATATAAATCAAGTCAAATAAATTGAAGCTATTTTTCTCATGAATTATGTTTGGTCAGTATGAGGGAAAGGGCCTTCTCTGTGGTTGCACCAAGGCTAAAACATGCCTTGCCTAGGGAAGCTTATGTTGTACCATCTCTGTTATCTTTCCACCAGTAAGCTACAGTCTTTTTCTTCAACACACATTCTTTCTCTCCTTGTCATTTTATTCATAAATTGTTGGCTCTGTACCTATTACTCCCCACTTTTGATTCTTTATTATACTGGTAGCTAGTTAAAAGTATTTGCATTTTATGGTCCTCATATTCACAAAATAAATAGCCTGCTGTATAGGAGCTCAGTGGTCCTATTGTCTTGCAGAGCACTGAATAACACCTGGTCATATCTTCAGTGATAAGAACTAACTAGTTAAAATAATTTCTCAGTTAAGTCACAGATTTTCTAATTAAAAAGGATCATTTAATTTTTAACTTAATTTTATAATTAAGTTATGCATTCATTAAATGAGAGAGAAATCTAAAGAGCAAATTTTACATTTCCCGGCTGTTTTTTTAAATCCAAAGCCTAATTTTCTCAGATCTTTGCAGAACTAGTATGCCTGTCCTATCCACAGACTAGCCATCCACAGATTGGAGCGTCTACAGATCGTCCCTCCCCATTATAGTTAATGGTGGTGTGTGCACAGAACTGCACCAATGTGGCCGTGTGGACATCACCACCCATTGACTATAAGGGGTATTGTGTGAAGAGTGAATGAGCTTTCTGTGTTAGTGGCACTAACAGACTGGCTAAGAAACTTAACAACAACAAAAAGATGGAGAACCACAATGCATGATATGGGAGTTACCCGGGCAGCAAAGCGAGAAGTCTTAAACTGCTTGGCATTGACGTATCCTAGGATACGCAGGATGCTGCTGCCTGTTTATCTAGGAAGGAACAGATCCTTCATACAATATGGGCAGCAAGTAATAAACTACCAGAATGTTTGGATACAAACTGATAAGACTTGGAGTGCTTCTGAAAAATCAGCAAAAGAACAGAAAGAGCTGGTTGAAGATTTTGTGGACAGACGCAAAAGGGTGAGGCTGTTCGATGTGATGAAAAGACTTTAAAAAGACGAGACTTTCTAACCAGCAAGTGTGTTCCTGTTCTGTGGCAACAGGATTCCCATGGCCTTCATGAAGTCTGCCTGATCAACAATCTTCAGTGAAGAGCCACTTGGTGTGTATGTGAGTATATGTGTGAGTGCATGGTTAGAATGAGAGAGCTCTCTTGATACTAAAAGTTATGTGTATGATCCTATGAATAAATGTTACATACAAAGTGGAAAAAATCCAAATTTGCTGTCTCTGCCTCTGTATCAGCCCTATTGGGGTATCTTCTCTGGGGTATCTCCACTACATGTTTTCAAAATTAAACAAATGGCCTTATCACCTTGGCCTTGACATTGAGCATGTATTTTTTTCCCCTCATCCACAGAGGGGGGAGCTTTCTGAACCCCTGCAGATGGGAAGGACCCACTGTACTTCTTGCTTTTTCTTAATTCCTCAGGTTGATGAATTATAATGTTTATGCCACAAGAGTCAACCCCCTTACTCAAGAGTAGCTTCACTTGTGGAAGGAGAGCATCCTTTATACTTGAAAACAGCAAGCTAGCTTAGAAGACAGAGGGCAAGCTGTGTGGCACAAAGGTATTTCTTCTAACACTTTCTGTTGACTCTCATTAGCTGCCTGTGGTAGCTACCTCAGTGTGCCTACAGGTAGATCCAAAACTATCCCCAGCTGATCACTGTCTAATATTGCTAGTTGTAGTAGGTGGCTTCCATGTCACTTGGGTGGTGAATCTGTTCTAGCTTTAGGCAACATCTATCTATCATCTATCTATCTATCTATCTATCTATCTAAAACTCTTGGGTATGTTTCCTTTCCAAGTGTGCTGATTGCCCACTTAGGAAACTGACCCCACTAAATCCCCTCCCTCCTCTCCCTCCCTCAGCCACTCATCACCCACATGTAAAACAATGCAATATTTTTTTTCCTGTAGTTGAACCATGTGAACCTTTCAAATTTGCTATAACAGTGTATGTTACGCTGGGTACAACTAGTTTAAGGGAGTTATCCAAGGTGCTGAACTTTGGGGGATAGGGTTTGGCATCCTGGATAGCTCCTCTAAAGCTTGGACTAGATTGCAGAACAGATTCACCTTTCTACTGATACAGAAGCCACCCACAGCTACTGAGTACTGCTGTTAATACTTAGCATCATAGCCTAGCCAAAATTCTATAAATGCATCAAATGACTAACTGGACTTTATAGGTAAGAATTCCAACTGGACTTTACAGGTCAGGATAATTATATGGCAGGGATATTCCACCTATATACCAAACATTTGGACAGGGATTCAGTGTCTAAGGGCCTGCTAGAAGTAATCCCATTGGTTACACAATTGATAGATGGGCTGAGAACCTGTGTGCATAAGTTCCCCTGCAGTAGTGGTTGCCCAATGCAGAACATGCACATTCATTTTAAGATTGAAGTAGTGAAGTTAAACATGTGGTGGCATGATGTGGATCTCTCAATGAAGAGATAAGCATTGATTGTGCTATGCAACCCTTGTGAAGAATGGCAACTTTGCACAACTGAATGCACAATGAATACACATTTGTGTTCATAAGGGCACAGCATATGTAACTCCACTTTTCCAACCATGAGCTGAATGTGGACATTCCATATCACACAAAAATGTCCAACAACATCTGTTGTGGAACTTACACATGCACAAGACACCAACAGGATTCCAGCCATATAGTTATGTGGAACTAGCCATATCAGTTATCTAGTCCACTTAAGTGTTATATATATTATTGGAGCAATGTGGGAATCAGACATGCATTAGATTATTTCATCCCATAGTTGAATACCTTTAAATCAGCAGAAGAAAGATGACCAAAATAGGAAAACAATCCCCTGGCAATTCCAATGTCAATACTAATTTCATTTTCTCTTCCTTAGTCGTGTCTGTTGGAAGAATTAAAAATGCAGGCTCCAGGATGCTAGAAAGAGATTATGATGGCTAGCCTTCCCAATGGTGACTGAGCAGTGATGCTTTCACTTTTGTCAAGCACTGTGACTAAAACTAGAGAACATAAGTCCCAATGAATATACAGGAAGCAATCATTTTCCCCCTACGAAGAATATGTGCTTTATTATGGGCACATATTCTCCTTTCAGAAGGCAGTAAATTATAGTATTTATGGAATCTTAATGATCTAAACACAGTTGGAGCCTGAAGGTCAAGGCTGCAAACTGCATCCTAAATTTCTGTTTACAGATGAAGTTGAGTATTTATTGCAGCACTGTTTGTGCTGCTATACTTAAAGCTCTGCCAGCGTTTCCATTATAAACCACTATTTCAGAGGTTTATAACTCACTCATAAATCTCCACTTCAAGCTGAAACACAGTACAAAACAAGGTCTCTGCTGTGGGAGAGAGTCTCACCCCCCCACACACCTTTCTTTTTGTTTGCTTTACCAAAATCGTTTTCCCCTCCCCCCACAATCTGAAATATACAAAATGCACTGTCAACTCTCATTAGACTCAATGGATCATACATTTCGGGTAAATAGGATTGTGGAGCTGTTTGTTAAAATGTAAGCAGAAGAAGTGAAATAAAATAAAGCCTCATTGTTATTTCTCATACATTCTTTACTGTGTCTGCAAATATTGATACAAGGATTTTTGTTTTGTTTTGTTTATCCACACACACACACCGTCACTGTCACACTCTTATAGCCAAAACACCCAAGACAATTGTCTGGCAATTGAAAATAACTTAAAGAAAGATGCTGAAGGTGGAGGTATGCATTAGTTTGAGGGTAATGGCTTATACCAGTTTCTCCCATGAAGCTGCTTTGATCCAACTGGACAAAACAACACAACACAAAAAGAAATATTTGGGGTAGAGAATCTCCACTGGATTTTACTCCTTTACTACAGCTTTCCAAGGTTCTGAACACTGCCCTCAATATAGGGTCAGGACTTTGGACAGCCCCTTCAAGTGAGTGAATTTGCTGCTGCCACCCTGGTTGTCAATACCAAGCCAATGCTGCACATATAATACCAGCTGTCACTTTTCTCTCTATTTAGTAGCTTTCATTAATAATGACCTGTTAATGGGGCATTTTAAATCTATGAATGTTTTGTCCTGGGGAAGATCTCAAAGGTGGATTTTATTATGACTCCCACTCTCACCTTCAAGGATTGTGAAGTAGGAAGATAGACAAATTGGTAGTCCTTCCAGCTACTCAGGTTAGAAGCCACTATTTATCATCAATGGCTACTATCCACGCACTTTCATGACACAGTATGATTTGGATCAACATGCCAGGGATGAAAATGGTGTGTCTCTCCATTTGTGGCTGCTACTTCCTCACCACACTATAATGGTGCTACAGCAGTGTCCAGAATGAAAGAATTAACAGTGACTACCAACCATAGAGAGACTAGAGGAATGTCAGGGAATGTTACTATCACCCTTGAAATTTGTCCACCTGCATGCCACTCTCCAAAAAGCAAAAGAAGAAAGACCATGACTTTTGTTTTCAATAAAGCTAGTTATACATGATAGCTAAATTGATCATCTACAGTCAGCAGCATCATAACTCATAGATTAGTCCTGAATAGAAAGAGATGGTAGATTTTCCCTACAAGCTATGGTGTTGTTGTTGTTTTTTAATTGTTTCTACCTGTCCACAAATAGTGATCAAAATTGCTATCAAAAATAAAATACAAGCCATGCCATATTATAGAATTGGCTATCACTTTGGGATGGAATTAAATTAAAATTTAGTTAGTTCCAGAAAGAATATTATTATTTTTTCATGCAGGCATTGACATCTTTATTGTTGGCATATCTAGTTAGCACTGATGCCAGATCACAACTGTGATGTTACATAATTTATTTTTCCTACTCTTGTCTTTTCTCTTGGCCAGGATTTAACTGAATATAATGTTGCTGAAATTACTGTTTGGAAATACGTTTTTAAAACATGAAGTTCTATCATGTATTATTTCTAAGATTTACAAACCTGAGAAGACTGCTATAAAAGCCAACCCCCCCCCCCAAAAAAAAGAAAAACACACACACACAAAACTGGTTACACTGGTTATTATAAAAGAAAAGAGTCCATTTTTACCTGTAGAATCCTGGAGGAACTTGTGGAACTAAGAAGTTTTTCTCAAGATTCTGGAGTACATCATTCAGCATCCTTACACGGGTGGGCATTCTTTCCTTTGGGTCATTTGCTGGACGCATTTCATCTGACTGGAACAACTGGGCACTCTCCCTCAGAGTATAGGCCACTGACAGCAACTGGTCAACATTTAGGCTGCTACCTGCTAACATTAAGAGAAAGGCATTATATACAAATTTCTGTTCACTGATTGATTGATTGATTCAGATTGAATAATTCAGGGAGATTTAATACTATACCACCTGGTTTATGTCAGGTGGTTGGATTCTCTGTTGTTTCTGTATCTGTTTTAAATGTTTCAGTAAAGTACAGTAGTTTAGGCACCACCTGAGTGTCCGTATGCTTTAATGGACATTTTATGACTAATGCTGGGGTGCATGGGTTTTTCTGCTACTCTGCTACAATTTTTGTCTGCCTGGATGTCTCTGAGTATGTACAGAGTGTCCAGTGTGCTATACCATGTGAAATACATGTCCCAAAGAAGTCTTAAAATAGATGGGTTTCAGCTCCTTCCATTGAATATCTCAAGAAGATAAATCCACTGGACCCCAAATTGTAACTGACACTACACTTCCACTCAGAGGGAAGCTACATTGCATTCAATGTTATGTACTCTCTGCAAAGGAGTACAGCTTGAAATACACAAAGATACTGACATCCTAGGTAAGTTTCAACTTTTCTTTCTGAAGATTCATATATATATATATATATATATATATATATATGACTTTTTCTCCAACCAGACAAATCTTAAATTGGTTTTAGTTGTTCCCAAACTAATATGTAAATTGGAATGCAATTATCTTTTGTTTTTCATACTTTCATTAATGTTGAGGTGTAGTTCTCAGATCAAAAAGATATATACAAAAATACATACACCAAGGGATATTAAGATAAAGGCACATGCAAATAAAATTTGCATATATTAGGGAAAATTGCATGCAGAAATGACAAGAAATTTTGCATGTGTATAAAAATACATACAGATGTTCATGCAGATTGTTTAAAAATTGCAAACTGGTTCTCCTCAGTGTCACCATAAGTCAGAAATGACCTGAAGGCACACAACAATAGAAGTAAAATGGAATGGAATAAATAACAAACCTTATAGAAAGCAGAACATAGATTTATCCATCCCTACTAAACTATATGTGATTGTATTTGGTTGCAATCCTGTTCAAAGTTACCTGGAAGCAACTCTTATTGAATGCAATGGCATTTACTTTTAAGTATGCATATTCAAGGATGTGCTATCACTCTAAAGTAATCCAGCTTCAGAATGGATTTTATTTTTCAGAGACAGTGAAGCTTTTTAGCAAAAATATGTTGTCTAAAAACAATGCCTTAAAAAGTCTAATTTTTATGCTGCATTTTCTTTAACAATCTCCACCTTCTCCAGGACTTTCTGCTTTGTACTAATAAGCATCTGCAGTCTACTAGAACATATTGGCATAATAATGAAATGGGAAAGAAATTTATACTTTGACCTAAATATACAGAACACTACCTCCTGCTTCTCTAAATGCACGAGGTATAATAAGAATTTGACACAAATAGTTTCTAGTAGCATTTGTGTCTTTTTGAATCAGTTTCATGCTGCATAATTCCTGGGAGGTGATTTTTCTTTAAACAGAGGAAAACAAAACAAGAATGCAATGCAGATAGGAAGAAAAGGCGAGGAAGACATTTTGTTTACCTAGTGTGCTTTTGCAGAACTTTTGAACTGATTCTGCTACAATTTTCTAGCCACCATTAAATAGAACAGAAATATATAACACTGCCATCTAAGGATTACAACTGAGCCGAGGTTAGGTGTAGGTTTTTCCACTGACATTTTCAGCAATGCTGAAACATGCTTTCTCTTTTAATTATTGCTTGGCTCTGTTCATGAAAATGTTCCAAATGAGATCCGTCAGATGACAAGCCTGAGTAGCTTTAAAAAAGCACTAATGACGGATCTCTTTAGGCAGGACTTTCCTAATTAGATCCTGGCCTCAGGGGCTCCTGGCCTCTTTTAGTCTGCTGGCTATTTATTGTATTTATTGTTTTTATATGTGATTTTAGATTAGTTGCTTTTAATTTATATTTGTTTAATATCTTTTTATGGGGGAGGGTGGGTGTGGGTGATGTTTTGGGATTTTTATCTGTATTGTATTTTAATTTTTGTAAGCCGCCCCGATTGTTTTAACAGAGGGGCGGGGTATAAATTATTATTATTATTATTATTATTCCTTTATGCTCATTGTTTTTGCTTCCCATCTGTGATGTCAAAACATGACATCCAATTGGCTACAGGCAGTTGTGATGTCATCTTGTTCACTATATGATGCCTAAAGAGATGGAAACATCTCTATCATTAGTCTAGGAAAGAGATGTAAAAGAAAACAATGATGGAAAAGTAAAAAAAAAATCTGAAACTACAGAAGAATAATGGCATTAAATGGGTAGTATTGGAGAGACAAATATGACTGTTCAAACAATTAAATGGTTTTCCAGGTGGGAGAAGTGTCTACAGCCCTAAAACTAAACAAACAAACAAAAAACCACGCCTACCAGGACTTCCGGTTGGAGAGAAGAGGGGACGGAAGTCCGGAGCCAGCGCTCCGTGTAAGCCTTCGCCTATACTGCAAAACGGGGCTCAGACCCCAGAGAATAGCTTAAGTCCAGGAAGGACAAAGCTTAGTGGGGCTAGCATACCGCGGCCACGATCTCCCACAGCCCAGAAACAGAGGTTTTTGGGTTGTGAGAGAAAGTTGGCTTAGCAACCATTGCGGTATAGGTTAATCTCTTTGAGATTATACCCTCATATACTCTTGACCTTATAAAGCTTCTTTCATTTGAACTGTCAGACTTAAAATAGCGCTCTGATTTTGGGTTTGAAGTGAAGATCTCCTCGGATAAACGTTGGTGCCTACATGGACTCAGATGAGCACATGGTGCACAGTGCATGGGAAATATGGTGACTGTTCAGTTATGAGCATTGATATGGAAGTGGTGAGTGAATGAACGAGTGAAAAGACGCAAAGGAAAATTAATGCGACAGGTCAAATTGTCAAATTGTTAAATAGAAGGGAAAATAAGACATTAAGGCATCAAGATATTAACAATAAAACTGATATTGAGTCAAAGAAGTATAAGAACTAATAGAATGGGACTTTACTAAGTATGGTTAAAAAGACATTTTGACAAAGCAATTTAGACGGACTTGGGATTTGGGATTATTCCGAGAAGAGGACGAAGATAAGAGGGGGAAAAAGCTTGGAAATAGTTTGGATTAGTCCGAGAAGAGGACGAAGAAGGAAAAAGATGGACCTAGGATTAGTCCCTGAAGAGGACGAAGAGGAAAATATAAAAATAAAAAGGGAGAACTGGCCTCAAAAACTTTAAATCTAAATTAACCTCAAGTGTTGCAATTTAAGGACAAGGCGATATAGTAACTTGCATCCATACTTGCAACTGTAACTAAGTGCTATAACAATAACTGCAACATTGTTATATTTTCTTGCCTTCTGTCTAATCATATCTATAGGAGACAGTCTTCGGATGTTAACAACAAAATTGATTTTTTGAGTAGACCACGCAAGAGGTTGAAGAAATAGTGTTTATATTGTATTTTTGTTTGCCCTTCTCCCCTTTTTTTGAGACGCTTTCTTTCTTGGGAGATACAAGTATATGTTGAGAGCTAAAACTGAGTAATTGCCTGGGAGAGAAACCTGAGTGAAAACAGAATAAACAGCGACACCCAGTGGCTAAAATTGAAATAGTTATAAGCTAAATCAAAGGGAAACGACCTGGAATTTTGGATCATATTATTTACGATATTATATTATACTCTATTTACACTATACTATATTATTTATATTAATCTATTGAGTTAGTGACTTTTGATAGATACAGTGGAGTACAGAAATTAATTATATAACTTAGTGGATTACATATTTACAACTTTATATTAATTTAAGTGAACTAATTAATATAAGATAACATTAAGGTAATAGTGGATTAAGCTGACAAATCTTGTACAACTTTGAAGTGATTTAGAATATTATGGGCTATAACTTGCTCTGCCAAATACTGTTTCAATTTATCTAATTAATAACAAGGGGAGGCAAAAAAGCAAATTAATTATATAAAGGAATTTGATCAAAGATAAAGGAAGATATATAGGTTGTTGCGAGAATTATAGTTCATTATAAAGTATTGTGAAATGATATGATATATGTAAGTTCTGTTTTAATAATCCTTTACATAACTTTTTAAAGCTGATTTAATGAAATATTGGATATTATCACTGAAGTACTGAATTAATCTAATTAATTAAGTAATTGAATTAATTGAAAGAAGCATACAAAAGAACTAATTAAGAAAATCAACTAAAGGTGAAGGACTAATTACTTACTGATCATGATAAAAGAAGATGAATTTTGATGATATTTAAGAACATAAAATATGCAAAGGAACAGTAATTTAAAAGAAATATTATATTAAAAATAATTAAATTGCAAGAACATAAAAATTAAACCAGAAGGAAAAAAGAACTCGATACCTGATATGACGGTTTGCTTTGGATTGAAATTAACTCCATCTTGTATATATACTTTAAAATTATAAAGAAAGAGAATGGCAGCCAGCACCAGATCAAAGACGGGAGGTACACAGATTCAGACTCAAATCTCCATTGCAAGAAGAGGATCTACCGAAAACCCATCAAAACAAGTAGATATAGGATTACAAATTCTGGAGGAGCTTAAAAATTTTAAAAAGAAGATGAGAGATTAATTTAAATCTTTCAAGCATGAGATTAGATCTGACATAGTGAAAATAGATAATAAGCTGGACACCTTAACAACAGAAATGGGTGGACTTAAGACAAAAATAGACGACATTGAAGGAAGAACAGAAGAATTAGAAAATCAAATGCTTACAACCACTAAAGGACAAGAGAGAGAGAAAAATATGTTATTAATCCAAGAGTTAAGATACCGAGAAAAATGTATAAAACTGAGAGGAGCTGTAGAAAACCTAAAAGAAAACCTCTGGGGAAAAATAATTCCAAATTTAGCAAACTTTATTGATATCAAGACAGATGAAATGGAACAAGCAGTGGATAACCTGTTTCGATTGAATTCGAGAGTTGCAAGAGAAAAAAAGTGTCCGAGAGACATAATAATAGTTTTTAATAGAATAAGATTAAAATAGAAGATAATCCAAAATATCTATATAGAAAAATATCAAATAGATGGGAAAGAGATACAAATATTCAAAGATATTCCAAACAAAATCTTAAGAAGACGACAGGAATATAGACCCCTAATACAAAAATTAAGAAAAAGTGAAATTGCATATAAGTGGGAACGCATAGAGGGAGTAACTTTTATGTATAATCAAAAAAGACAAAGAATAAATACTACTGAAAAGGCAGAAGAATTTGTCAAACTATTAGAGGAAGAGGAGAAAAAGAAAGTGGAGGTCAGATTTGAAAGGAAGAAGAAAACAAAAGAAGATGAATTTCCAAATGATGCAGAAAAAGAAAAACAAAGAGACAAAGATTTGAGTAAGAACCAGAGGCGACAGGCAGAACAAAAAGGAGAGGATGAAGAAGAGGAAGATGAGCTTCAAGAGGGAAGATCGGAGCAGGGGAAAGAAGAAATGGAAGGAGAAGCAGAAGAAGAAGAAGAGGCAGAAGAAGAAGAAGAAAAAGAGGATGAGGACGAAACAATATAAACTTACAACAATATAATATAAATGTACAATGTCAACAATAGCTATAAGAACCTGGAACGTTAAAGGTCTGAATAAACCAAAAAAGAGAAATCAAATATTCCACCTATTAGAAGAAAGTAAAGCAGAAATTATATGCTTACATGAAACAAAAATTCATGAGAAAGATAGTAAGCTGTTAAATAGACCAAAATTAGGACAAATTTTCTTTTCAAGCTCAAACAAAAGGAAGGAAGGAGTGGCAATATACATTAAAGACACCTATCAGGTAACAGAGCTACTCAATGGACTTTTTCAGATGTCTAAAATGTAACGGAAGCAGCCTTGCCATGTTGAGAGGCTGCTGTGCTGCAAGGCGTCCATTTCACATGACGCCCGTCCCTGCCGGTACTGTTGTGGTACCGCAGGGACATTTGAGTGTTATATTTCAGCGATTTTTACTCACAAAAGTTGATTGTGAGTAAAAATCGCTGAAATATAACACTCAAATATCCCTGTGGTACCGCAACAATACCGGCAGGGATGGGCGTCATGCGAAAGGGACGCCCTGCAGCACAGCAGCCTTGCAACGTGGCAAGGCTGCTTCCGTTACATTTTAGACGTCCAAAAAAGTCCAATGACAGAGAAGGACATTATATTGGAATAGAAATAAACATGGTTAATATAACAATAACAGTAATTGCCATTTATGCCCCAATTGAAAGAAGGGACAAATTTTATAAAAAACTATACCAAGAAATAACAAATTTAAATAGATCAAATATTATAATTGCAGGAGACTTTAATGGGGTGATGAAAGAAAAAATTGACAGAACAACAAATTCAAATAAAAAGCCGCATGGAGAGCTACCGAAAATTTGCAAAGATATGATGGAAGATTTAAATTTAAAAGATGTGTGGACTGTAAAATATGGAAAAAAGAAAGGCTTTACTCTTTTTTCAGAGGCCCATAAGTCAATGTCGAGGATAGACATGTTTTGGGTATCAGCGGAATTGTTAACAAAGATTAAAGAAATGGAGATAATTGAAAGAGTGCTGTCAGATCATAATCCAGTAGAGATAATGATCTCAGTCTTTAAAGGAGAGTATAAATGGAAATTAAAGGAAGAAATGTTAAAAGATGAGAGATTTGTAAGTAAAATCAAGAAAGAGATACAGGAATTTTTCAAAATCAACAATGGAGAAGAAATACCAACTAAAATAACCTGGGATGCCTTTAAAGCAACAATTAGAGGAATTTTTTTACAAAAAGGAGCCGAGATAAAGAGAGATAAGCAAAGGAAGAACCTAGAATTGACAAAAGAGCTAAAAGAGAAGGAAGAAAAATTAAGGAAAGATCCTAAAAGCAAGAAACTGCAAATGGAAATTAAACTAATTCAAGAATCATTTAAATCTGACCTATCTGAAATAATTGGGAAAAAACTGAAAAGAATTAAGCAAAGGTACTTTGAGAAAGCTAATAAAACAGGACATTGGTTAGTCCACAGGTTAAAAAAAAGAATCAGAAAAAAACCTAATTACTGAAATTAAGATGGGGGAAACTAAATTTACAACTCTAGAAGAAATCAAAAATGCCTTTGTAGGGTTTTATAAGCTTTTATATCCAAAAAAAACAAAACAAAAAAAACGAAGCAAAATTAAAGGAAGTAGAGATAAAGAACTTTCTAAAAGAAAATATATGTGAAAATATGAAACTAACAGAAGAATCTAAAGATCAATTAGAACAACCCATTAGCAGTGAGGAAATTTTGGAAGCAATTAGGCAACTAAAAAATGGAAAAACACCTGGTCAAGATGGATTCATATCAGAATTTTATAAAGAATTTCATGAAGATCTTATTCTGGCTCTGCAACAAATGATGAATAAGATACCAAAAGAAGGAATTCCAGAATCATGGCAAAAAGCAAATATTACTCTCATACCAAAAGAAGGGAAAGATAAATTAAATGTGGCTAACTATAGGCCTATTTCTCTCCTTAATGCAGATTATAAAATTTACACTACAATATTAACAAATAAGTTAAACACTGTAATAAAAGATATAATTCATGAGGATCAAGTTGGATTTATAAAAGGAAGAAGGCTATTGGATAATGTGAGAACAATAATTAATGCAATAGAATACTATGAGAGAGCGAACAATAAGAAGGTGCACTTATTTTTATCGATGCAGAAAAAGCTTTCGACAATGTGGCTTGGGACTTCATGTTAAAAACGTTGGAAGAATTAAATTTTGGAGAGGTCTTCATGAATTATGTATGGGCAATATATGATATACAAAAAGCATCCCTGATAATTAATGGAGAAAACACTGAGACTTTCAATATTTTTAAAGGGACAAGACAAGGCTGTCCCTTGTCTCCACTATTGTTTATCTTGACACTAGAGAGTCTAAATAATTATATAAGAAATGAAAAACAAATTCCGGGGTTAAAAATCAAAAACCAAGAATATAAAATTAAGGCTTTCGCCGATGATATTGCAATAATTTTGGAAGACCCTTTGGAAAATATAGAAAAACTATTTGGAATGATTAAAAAATATGGAGATCTAGCAGGACTTAAGCTCAACAAGGAGAAAACAGCAATAATAACTAAAAACTTAACAACAGAAGAAGAAAATCAATTGAAGGAAAGATCGGGATGTATGATTGAAAAAAAAGTTAAATATCTAGGGATATGGATAAGCAAGAGAAACATCAACCTTTATGAATCAAACTACAAGAGATTATGGATGGAGATAAAAATAGATCTTATGCGCTGGAACAAATTGGATTTATCATTGTTAGGCAGAATTAATGTAATAAAGATGAATATCTTACCAAAATGTATATTTCTTTTTCAAAACCTGCCAATACTACAAAATGAAAAAAAACAAACAAACATTAAAGCAGTGGACTTTTGATTTGAGCAAATTTATTTGGGCAGGAAGGAAGGCGAGAATCAAATATACGATTTTAACAGCTAACAAGAAAGCAGGAGGTGCATCCCTTCCAAACTTGAAAATATATTATATTGCTGTAGGTCTTACTTGGCTGACTGACTGGATTAAGCTGAAAAATAAAAGGATATTGACTTTAGAGGGCTATGCCCTAAGATTTGGCTGGCATGCATATTTAGGCTACGGAAAACAACGAGTGCACAAGGATTTTGAGAATCATATTATAAGAAAATCATTATTAAAAATCTGGCAACAAATAAAAAGACAATTTTACCCAAAACTACCTCTTTGGATCTCACCACAAGAAGCCTTTCTAGGAAGGTGGGAAGAAACAAATAAGTGGCTGAGATATGAAGACTTGATAAACCTAGAATTATGGAAAAAGGAAGGAAAAGTAGCAATCTTTACACAAGAGGAACTAGAAGCAAAAGGAATACATACGAATTGGTTAAAATATTTACAAATAAAAAATAGATTTTTGGAAGACAAGATAGAGCCTGGATTAGAAATGTTGGAAGTAGAGATGGACAAAGTGATCTGGGGAAAAGATGAAAAGAAAATATCGCAATATTATAAATTATTACTCGGAAGGGATCTGGAGAAAGAGCCTGTAACAGAGGCAATGAATAAATGGGCCCAGGATCTAGGAGAAATAATAACGATGGAAGAATGGCATAATGCATGGAAAGAGACTGATAAATTTACAGCGTGCCTGGCTTTGAAAGAAAACCACTTAAAAAATGGTTAACAGGTGGTACCTAACACCAGTCAGAATTAGTAAAATATATAAAACAGAAAATAATAAGTGTTGGAGATGTGGAAAAGATGTAGGCACGCTGTACCATATGTGGTGGGGTTGCCCTAAGGTACAAAAATTTTGGAAGAAAATTCATAAAATAATACAAAAAAATTTCAAGAGTCAATTGTTAATGGACCCCAAACTATACTTATTAAATATAACAATGAACTCGGGAGGAAAATTTAGACATCAATATGGAAGAGTTTTATTATATTTAATTACAGCTGCAAGATTACTTCTGGCCCTTAACTGGAAGAAAAAAGGAATTTCTACAACAGAGGAATGGATGCAAAAAATTAAAGAGATGAAAGAAAATGACAAGCTAACATATATTATAAATAAGAGGAAAATATCGAAGATGGAAGAAGAATGGCAAACAATTGGTGATTATTGGAGACAGCAATGGAACATTATAGAATTTATGTAAAACTGGGATGGTCAAATAGAAAGAAGAAACATTGTTAGAAAAGAAGATAAACAAATACAAAGGCACCAAAAGCAGGAAAACTTTGGTGACAGAATCTAAAAGCAGTCAAGAAAGAAAACAAATAAGGAAGAGATAGAAAATAATGAGAATATTTTATATTACTGGGATTGGGAAAAGAGGAGGGAGATAAAACGCAATAGAAGGTAATGTAATGCACCCAACTCAAATAGGAGGGTAAAGTTGGAAGTCAAGATGGATGATGGGTTATGATGAGTTGTGATTTAGTTGGGTAAAGTAAGTAAGTGAGAAGGTAAGAGTAGTGAGAGAGTACATAAGAAGAGGAAGTATTAAAAAAAGAGAAGATTGAAAGAAATGAAGATTGGGATGAGAAGGGATGAAATGTTAATAAGAAGATGGGAGTGGGTGAGTAGAAGTAGGGGGATGGATGAATGGATGAAGAAAATGGTGGGAATAAATAATGGAAAATTATGTAGTATTAACATGCTAAATCTGTATAAATGTTTATGTGGTGTGTAATTTGAATTATGCTGCAAATAAAAATTATATATAAAAAACCCCTCGCCTACTAAATTATGGTCCCAGTCCAGTATGTCCATCCTTCATAACTGTTTTCAACAGATATTGAAAGCAATGATCACACATCTTCCAGGTGGGAGAAGTGTCTACAGCCCTAAACTAAACAAACAAACAAACAAAAAACCTCGCCTACTGAATTATGGTCCCAGTCCAGTATGTCCATCCTTCATAGCTGCTTTCAACAGATATTGAAAGCAATGAGCACACTTCTTCCACATTTTGTCTATTTGGGACTTAACTATTTAAGCTTGGTCTTAAATCTCTCAAACAGCTGAGGCAATCAGCCTGTGTTTGGAGTGTAGAACTTTAGACTACAGGTGGGATACAGATGTATTTTTATTTTTATATTTTACTCATTCATTCATTCACTTATGTGATCCATGAAATATATTCCAACATCTACATGAATAGGGCATATATTTTTTCTTCTTATACAGACAGTGAATCATTGAATTGTAACATCTGGATGATACTATTAAAGTTAAATGTATATTCCCAGCCAGTGCCCCCCCCCTTTGTTTAGGTGCACTTGCTTAGGTGCACCATTCCTCATTCAGTCCAACTGAAAGGGCAATTAAAATTCTGCACCCTTTCTCATGCTGAGCTGCTCGGGCAAGAGAGTTACTGTATGTATAGACTGTGTATCACTACCCTGTGCATATAAAGCTCTTTTATACCCTATCAGAAAGGGAGCTTGTCAAAAGCAGATTTTGCAGCTGCACCCTACCTTTTGGAAGATGAAGATAAAGCACATTTTCCATCTTGTTTACCCCCTGTACCAGTGGCATTTTCTCTGTAGGAGAGAATCCTAGTATGTAGTGATAATTCATGTATGAATCTGCCATAGTTCAGTAAGAAAAGCATCTATCTATTTTTGCTGCCTCACCAAACAGGTGCAGGCAAAATTGTTGCCTCTTGAGCATTGTGTTTTCCCCTTACATTCGTAATAATCAATGAATGCTTTTCAGGTTCTGCAAGGGTTTCTACGTATTCATGTAATTTTGCATTTCTGTCCCAACCACTTGCTTCAGATATATGTATCAAATATTGTCCCATTTTTTGCAACTGCACCTTCATCCCTTTCTGAACAATGTTGCATCCAACTGAACATTCTATGTCCATACTACATGCTTTTTAAAAACACACACACATACTTGTCTCAAACTAGAATTAGACTGGGTGATTCCAATCATTTGCCATAGCTCCATCCTATGGAGTCATACAAGTTGCAGTTTCATGAGGTGCTTAGATTTGCCCAGTACCGGCCTCTAAACCTTAGAGCAGATTGCTCTACAAATTCCAAGATTCAATAGGATGGAGCCATAGCAGTTAACGTGATATCAAATTAATATAATTGTATAGGCACACAAGAACAAATTGTAGGTATGCACCCTGGTATTGTTTGCCCTGCATGGAATTTGCCTTCAGTTAATCATGTTTTCCAGCTATCTGACACCCTTTGTTCTACTTGAACATGCCAAACTTATATAGTGATTTATGGAGACAGAGGTAAGTGTGTTTAACTCATAATAGCTTGGGTTCCACAGGATAGTGATCTTTTACCCTCCTTCAGTTTCGTTAGATGTAAAGCATTTTACCCATGTTACACTCTAGCAAACAAGCCAGCTTGAGAACATGAGTGCTTGGGGGCAGAAGTATAAGTTACTATTGTTAAAAATCCACTGATGCCCATTAAAAGAGCAATTGGCTACACAGTGAAATGGCTCTGCATTCAATCCAAGTCTTTAGAATAAATATCCACCTATCATAAGAAGACTCTGAATAAAATCTGGTTGCATGCTGTATTTGCAATGAAAGATTCACCATATCATTCAGCAATCAGCCTTCACGCCTCGTTCAAGGTCTTCCTTTTCTTTCCTTTTTTTAAGAAAATACCTCCAATTGTATTTACTTAACAACTTAAAATAAGCTGATGATATTATTCATCCTGATTTGAACTTGAGTGGGTTGTATAAAGAATCAGGAATGTCAGATAATAAAAATATTACTGTTTCCTCCTTGAGTGAAATAACATTTGTAATTTTTCTCTTCTTTTCTTCCTCCAGAATGGTGTCAGATGTTTAAGGTGATATTAGGGAGCACTTCCAAGTGGCATGCCCCTCCAGATATTTTTCCCCAGCTGATACGTTTATTCAAGGGATAAATCACACTTTCTCCTATCACTTCAGCCAAGTCATATGATGGTAATGTAACTGTTAGTGCTTTTAAAACTACACTCTCATTACTTGAGATAAACATAGCTCGGTAGCTTCTTTTAAAGACACTACTCAACAAGCAGTGCATATATCATGACATCTAAATGTCTGCACTGATATTCTGCCTACATTTTAATTTCAGAAGTACAACTATGAGGGAAAGACATTTAGCTACCCTTGAATTCAGTGAGGGTAACAATTTGGCCCATGGGTATATAAGCACAGATGGAGTCTTCTGTAGTGTCCACTCAAAAGGCAAGGAGTTTGTCAGCTATTTGCCACATAATATATGATTAAAATATAGGTGACAATCATGTTATAGCCACAACTATGAACCCAATAATTTTAGTAGTAGAGAAAGTGTGACTAAAGATGGATCAGGAAGTACTGTATGCAGGGTAATTTTGTTTTGTTTTACAATTTCAATTTGGTCAAAAGTTGTAAAGAATCTAACATATCACATATCATACTGTAATTCTGGCTAGAATGCTACTCTTACTCTGTAGAATGCTACCTTGGACTTGATTTATGCTGAGGTGGGAGTTGTTAAGGGTCAGTTTGCTAGTATATGCACTGTTATGAAGGGAGTGCCTCTTTGTATATAAAGCTGTGTTTGTGGCTGACACAGAAGCTATCTTAATATTTTTTTAAAAAAAAAATAATTTAAAATATTTCTAGGCCATTCTTAAAACAAAAGCCCTCTCCATGCAGCTGTCAGGCACTGGCATGGTTTCATTTCATATTCAAAAGCCTGCTATTGCTGTGTGCCTTCAAGTCATGTCTGACCTATGGCAACCCTAAAGCAACCCTATCATGGGGTTTTCTTGGCAAGATATGTTCAGAGGGGGTTTGCTTTTGCCTTCCTCTGAGACTGATAGAGTGTGACTTCTGCAAAGTCACCCAGTGGGTTTCCATGGCCAAGTGGGGGTTTGAACTCTGGTCACCAGAGTTGTAGTCCAGAACTCAAACCACTACACCTTGCTTGCTCTTTCAAAAGTACTTTTTGAAAATACTCAAAATATTGCTAAAATATCCCAGTATTAAAGTTCATTTTTCAAAGTGTTGTGAATTTCATTTCACCATTGTTGTAGATACCATGCAGAAGACAACAGAATGATGGCATGTGTGATTTGCGGTTCCCAATACACTGGGAAGGGTGATTTTTTGAAGGTTCATACAATGATTGGTGGTTGGGAAGATGGACAATTGTGTTCTAGCTTATGTGCTAAACACATCTTCATACTTCTAGCTTCTGTCCTTGCCTTCCATTATCAAAATGATGGCATTTTTAAAAACAAAAAATAATAATAATCTGAAAATCTATTAAATAAAGAAATATGTGCACATCAACCACATAATTCAAGACTCTGTTGAATGTAGAAGTTGATGACAGAATCTGGACATTCACTATGCTCTCATCATGGCAGCATGAAGCCATGTGCAACACCCCAATGACCAGCATTTGCAACCAGTGTCAGAACGTAGATTCCATGTCAGTGGAGTGGTGAATCCATTCTAAGTTTTAGTCCAAACTTTAATGGAGCTAACCAAATACCTACACCCATAGATTCAGAATATTGCAGAGCTCTATTAAAGTTCAGACTAAAAGCCAGAGCAGAGTCACTGCCCCACTGACATTGGAGCTATCAGTTGCCCGTGTCTGCAGCCCATCCCAGAAACTAGCTGTTTAGAATAGCCTCTTGGCTGCCAGTAACCATTGCATGCTGAGTAGAAGACTGACAGTTCTAGACCTATTAATCTAGAAGACTGAAGGGCTGGCTCTTCAGGGATGGATTTTTTGGAAAAAAACAGACTTGGTCTCTAACAGTTTTACAAGTGTTCATTCTGCTCCATCCCATTTCTGCCACAGTCTAAACCTACACAAAATGTTCAAACTGCACTTTTTATAAAAGTATTTTAGAATGTATTTTCCTAAAATATATACGTTTGCTTGCATTTTATCCTAAAATACACATTTATATGCACATTTTGTTACAGATCTGAGCTAAGAACTTCATTGAAAAATCTGGAAGAGTGTCAAATTTGACCAATAATTGTGTGTTAATCTACATGTTAGTCCAGGAAGTGCAGGCTAGGCCAGTTCACTTAAAAATGTGACCAAAGAAAATCCTTGAGCATCTTAGTGCAGAGCATATTCTTTGAAAGCACACTATCTGACATTCAGTCCATGTCTCTGAGTAGGGCAGGCATTAAAAAAAAAAACACCCTCAGACTGAGATTCTGGGATGGAAAACTGGGGTTCTATAAATATTTTTGGACTGAAACTCTCCTATCACTATGGGTTATGTCTGCTAGGGCTGATGTGAGCTGTAGTCCTCAAACATCTGGGAGCCCACAGTTGCTCACCATGGTGTAGATAATACTGAGCTAGATGAACCAGTGGACCAATTTGCTTTCAGTTAATGGGGCTTGTTCTCATAGTTTCCATGTGTGGCTGGAATCCTGTTGGTTTACACATGCATAAGTTCCCTTATACATGTTGTCCCCTGTATCCGCAGGGGATACATTCTCAGACTTACCATTTGAAACCATGGATAATAGTAATCCACCATAGAATACCATAGAATTGTGCTGGAGGACCTAGCAAATGCCTAAAGAGGATGCCTCTCTAGGTATCTAGAGGCCCCCCATCATGACCCTATGGTTAACTTCCAGCGGACCTTTTGTCCCCGTACTGTTAAGTAAAACTGTGGTTTACAGTTTACACTGTTAAGTAAAACTGTGGTTACTGATGCTGAGGATACTGGGGGGGGGGGTAGGGGTGACCTGTAAATGGGATTGTAAATATTTGGGCCATTGTGATCATAGTTGTGTAAGCAGAGTTTCACAAATGTAATCATTTCACATGCATAAGGCCCTCCCTCCATCCCAACTGCCACTGCCCTGGCCTTGGAGGGAAAGAAAAAGAAGCAGGCACAACTCCACCATGCTTAGGCCCAGTTGCAAACGAGAGGCCCTCCCTCAATCCCAACTGCCACTGCCTTGGCCTTGGAGGGAGAGAAGAAGAGGCAGGCACAACTTGATCATGCATAGGCCCAGAAGCAACTGAAAGGCCCTTCCTCCATCCCAACTGCCATTGCCCTGGCCTTGGAGGGAGAGAAGAAAAGGCAGGCATAGCTCCATCATGCCTTGGCCCAAAAGCAAATGAAACTATTTCTCTCCATCCCAAATGCCACTGCCCTGGCCTTGGAGGGAGAGAAGAAGAGGCAGTACCAGCTGGAATTAATCCCCTCTCACACTGCCAACCCCTTTTCCTTCTGTGTCATGTCTTGATTGTAAGCCTGAGGGCAAGGAACTGTTTTGTTGTTCTTTTACTTGTAAAGCACCATGTATAGTGATGGTGCTATACAAGTAAATGATGCTGCTGGTGGTGGTGATAACAACAGTAATAATAATAGTGCAATTTTACATTATTGGATGGTGCAGATCTATTTTAATGTTGGACTGGATTAACTGGGACTACGACAGCCATTGTGCATCCCTTATTTTGTAATGGGACAGTAAGCAAGGCAGATAAGCAGTTGATTGCAGAATGTTAGTATTCAGTAGAATACTGAATGGTGTAGTGCAACCTCCTCTTTACTACGTGAGTATAGATTTATACTACACAAGCATGAGGTAGGACCTCAACCACTGTGTTTCAGTGAGTTTCTGTATTCATGCAAACTCTAGCCTTGATTTGAAATATAAGCACACCATTTCATGCAGGAAACGGTTGTCATTAAAAGGCATGTCTCATTGCTTTTCCCCTCAGCTAATCACACAATACCTGCCACTGACCTTTATTTTTTAGCATATAACAGGCCTTGTTGATTTAATCTGGCATTTTCCTTAGCTTTGGTTAATTCATCCGTTTCAGTCACTTCATTTCAAGGAAAGTGGAATTATTTTCATGGCACTAATACCAGAAAGATAAGCTCTTTCAGTCCTGTTAACTTTGCAATTTTGCTTAATGAAATCTATGCTTCCTATGTCTCCCAGGTCCATGAGATCAGTTTCATTATGTGATCTGCTTTTGGGGTTGATCTCCTAAATCTGAGGTTTGTGAAGTTGTCAGAAGAGCTCATCCAATTATTGAGCCTATTTATGACACTTCTGGCATACATTTGGAGCCAAAGCTTGGGGGTGAGAAAGGGCATACCTTACCAGGGCCCAGATATTCAGGAGAGGGCAGCCTAGGCTAAAACCTAATACCAGAAGTAGAAAAGTGAGGCTAATTATAAATAATTCTACAGGTTATTCATTAAAATCTATTTATCTCTATCTATGTACAGCAGCATGGCGTCAATTCAGCTTGGTTCAGTGTAGCATAATAGTTCTGCATGTGGACCTATGCTATGCTGAGCCATATATCACCACCCCAGACTTACTGTACAGCCTCTGAGCCCCCCGTCTCACATGGCCATTCCATTCCTTGTGTGGACTGGACAGTATTAGAGAAGTATCTGGCTATTCCCCTGTAGCCAGGCACAAAATGATTACAGCAGCACTGAGATCCACTGGAGTTCTCCAGAAGTTTCAGTGTGGATGTAATGATGCCATGTCAGGCTACATTAGAGATGATTCTCTAATCCTGCCTGCTCCACACAATGCATGGAGTGCCCATATGAGCAGGGGGCAGGGGGCTTCTGAGATTGTACATTAAATCTACTCAGTGCTGTGGAGGGAGGGAGGGAATACCAATCTCCACAGTGCCCCCAAAAGGACATATGTACACAAGTGTAAGGGAAACTTATGTCTTTGTGTGTCCCTAACAGGATGACAGCCCATTTATGTTTGGAAGGAGCCAATCAGAAGCAGTTAGAGCTCTTTTTTTTAAAGTAATAGCTAGGATCCTATTAGTTAGTTATGGTATAAATCCAGTTTATGCCATTGTAACTGATTTCTGTTTGGACTGTGAGACAACATTTGGAAGAACTTCCTGACAGTAAGAGCTGTCCAGCAGTGGAATGCACTTCCTCAGAGTGTGGTGGAATTTCCTTCTTTGGAGAGTTTTAAACAGAGGCTAGATGGCCATCTGTCAGGAATGCTTTGATCGGATATTCCTGCATGACAGGGGGTTGGGCTAGATGGCCCTTGTGGTCTCTTTTAACTCTATGATTCTATTATTCTAATTCAAATCCTGCCAATCCACTTTTGCATTGTGGGAGCTCTGTGAGGATAACTGTCACAGTACAAGGGGCTGCCAGACTCAAAATGTTGGGATGTGTGGGGGGAATACTAGAAGATGTATCTTCTGTATGTAGATATATCAGTTCAGTATATATCCAGGTGTTCATCTATGAAGTTTTCTTTTATTTTCAACATGGAGTTGGTAGTAAAGTTCATGAAGGAAGCACAGTGCTGAGTCTGCCTAGGGCTTCATGTAAGCAAGGAGCTATAGAATGAAAATTTAGAGCTGGAATCTTGTTGGAGATTGCTTACACACTGGTTTAACTAGCCAGTTGAGCAAAAAGCTGGACTTTTTTCTAGCTTGCACAAGGAGCCTCCAATAAATCATTTATTTATTAGATTTATATCCCGCCTTTCTCTCAAAATGTGATTCAAAGTGGCTTATGCAAGCACCCCCTGGGACCATATCATATGTCACGGTGCTCTAAGGCATAGCTCTAAGGCATAGCTCTACCCATTTCCCACCTGTTTTGAAATAACTCTGCACACCTACCAACTGTCTTGGTTCCCTCTGGAAATGTTTGGAGTTATGCCAGCATAGGATTATGCATAGGATTATGCTATGCCAACTCTAGTTTGTATCTACAGTGGGCCCTTGGTATCTGCTGAGGTTTGGTTCTAGGACCCCCTCTCCATGGATAGCAAAATCTGTGGATGCTCAAGTCCCATAACATACAATGGCACAGTAAAATGATGTCCCTTACATAAAATGTCAAACAGCAAGTTTTTCTTTTTGGGATTAAAAAAAAAAACATCTGCAAGATGTGGATGGTGGAATCCGTGGATACAGAATCCATGCATACCAAATCCATGGATACGGGGGGGGGGCGGGGCGGAGAGAACTGTATTAAGTTTAGTCTCAACTGAGAGTCTTATTTCCAAGGGTCTCGTGACTGTGGATGCAACTGTAACAATGAGTCAGGGAACTGTAGTATTTCCTGAGCCTCTATATTTGCTTTTCCTGTGGCATAATGGTCTCTTCCTCTCCTTCTCATACAAATACCAGATCAAGGTCATTCATTTCTAACACAGAGCTTTCAAGAACTGGATGATAAATCAACTCCAGCAAATTATTTGGCATTAAATTATCCCTCTTCTTAGCAGCTGCAGGAAGAAAGGTGAGTTGGAGTGATGTGCTGCCAACGTGAACTGCAGCAATAAACAAGGAAGATGGCCAGTTATCCAACTGGGAAAATTATACAGCCTACAACAGCCAGAAGATTCAATGCCCCCTTCCCCTCTACCATACCTTCAATTGCGGATGCACAGCAGAGGGAAAAAAAAATCTCTTGCACTTTGGCATTAAAATATTATCTGCCATTTACTAAGATTTCCATATTAATTATTGCTTGACTCTGTGACTCAGGTAGAGAAATTATTTCTGCTTCTATTAAGTAAGTGAAAATTGATAACTTCATATACACAGACACAGACATATTTCATATCCAGATCAACATCTGGACCAACAAAATGAGCACATGTTGGCTGGCATCCAGCCAATTATAACTCACTTTTTTTGGTCATTGTGGAGTTTAGAATTCTGTACTGACCATGCAGCAACCAAAATCCCACACACACACACACACACCCGACACATTTGTAATGCATATTTCCCATTAAGCCATTTCTTGGTTGACAGAGAGTGACAAGAGTGGTAGAGAAGCATCTGTCTATAGCTGGATGCACAGGCATCTGCTGGGACCTCCTGTGAACTGTTTGGAGGTCCCTGAGAATGATGTCATTGCTGTGCATCTAGCTATGCTACTGCTTCCACTCTCTACCAGCTAGGAAATGGCTATGTTAGGGTAGGAGCTACAATAGAGGGCTTGTCTACACTGGCCAGAATCCTCCACCTTCTAGCCCTGGAACTGTCCCGGATGCCCCCCGTTACCATGACGAAACAGGGAGAAGTCCACACTCATGCTGGCTGGTTTGGGGAGCATCTCCACTGCTGTCACCCATCACACTCTCTGAAACTGGGAAGGAGGCGTTCAGCATGTGATCAAGGCTGGTCACATGCAGAGGGCCTTGATCATGTGTGTGTTTGGGGCTCCTTCCTGGCTTCAAAGCAATGCCAGTGGTGGTGGCATCCAGGGAGAGATCCCGGTGTGCAGTTATGACCCTGTATTCCCACACCAGACCCATCTGAGTTTTCCCACATGATGCAGGTTTTCCTGGGATTTATTTTAAAATATTTTAAAGGGGTTTTCCCCTGGCTTCCTCCCACCCCGGGTTTTTCCTTGGACATCATCAGGACTGTCCAGAGGTGAATCAGGGCAAGAGCTCTGCAACCCAAACAATGCAGGACTCCAACACATGGGGAAGCTGGGTTAAAGTGCCCATCTACACAAGCCCAGAGAAAAAAGTCAGGGTGGGGGGTGTTCGACAGGATGTTTATTGTAGTTATAGATGTGCGCTATGTCTCCTGATCCAGGATCTTGCCCAATATCTTAATTCTTACATTAGCAGAGAAAAATAGTTGCCTTAGTGGAATTCTGTTGGGTTTTTCTATTGTCCAAGCAATGACACATCTGTTATGCTGGTCCCTAGGCATGCTTCTACATATGCCATTCACTGTAAAATGGCTTTCATAACTGGTTGCTCTGCTATTTGCAGAACTAGTTACAGAACTAGTTCCACAGCAAGGTGCATGAGTGGTTGGACAAACACAACTGGATATCCTCTTCCCTGTGCATAGTCAAGAACTAGGTTTCTGTGAGCATAAAATGATATGTACTTGAGGAATGACGCCATTGAATACTGGCCATTGCTTGCTTTCAGTTGAGAGACGCAAAGGCTCACCATCGAAAAGCTGTTGAAAATAATACGTTTATCAAGGTTCATTAAACCATGACACAAATTACCTTGAAGGCTCTTTTGAACTTCTAACGCAATATCCAGGGCATTAAAAGGCAAAACGGGACTGGTGGCAATTTGCAAAATTGCTTCTCCTGACAGCTGGAAAGAAAAATAAAATTAATCAGAGCTTTACATATGAATTCTAACACACAAGCAACACAATACAAACCTGAATCCTATTGGTTAGTCCCAGCTAAGGAAGACCCATTAACTATTTGTTGAACACAAAGGTTAATCTCATTGATTTAACGGGCCTACTCTAGTTGGGATTAACAGTAGCATACAGGCCACAGAGTCCATTGTGTATTCAGTTCCTAAACCACCAGGCCTCCACCTTCACTGCAGGCAAGGAAACAGTGTATTATGAACAAAATAATGTGTGCTTTGAAACATTATCAGAATACTTATTAATATCCATAGCTATCACATTTGGGGTCCCAAACAATTACTGAATGAGGTGAAGATTTCATTCAGAAAACACAGGCCAAATCCAGGATCAATTGCTAATCCCAATGTAAAATACAGACTCAGTGTGACTGTTCTCATATGTTAACCTTTACTTTTTACCATTACTACACTAGTATCTACCATAGAGCTGCCAGTTCACCTGATTAAACAGTCTGTAGTTGATTAATTTTCTGTGTTTTCACTGATGAATCAATTGCAATCAAATACATGTGTAAATTACCCAGAAGTACTGAAGGATTACAATTTAAGAAAGAATAGCTACCACTGAATGTTAGAAGAAAAAGTAAGCATTAATATTTTATTTTCCATTTCCTATTTCAGTAACACATTGGAACAAAAGTATAAAGAGGCAAGCACTAATTTGTAGCTTTGTTGTAGTCTCACTGGTTAAAGCTGTCTTCTACCAATCAACCAAACAAATGTAGTTGATTACCAATTAAGGAGGGGAAAGCATGCTTCCCAACATACACCTCTATAATTCATTTCCTTTCTCTCTCTCTCTCTCTCTCTCTCTCTCTCTCTCTCTCTCTCTCTTTCAACCTCTATCTCCTGGATGGATGTTGGGGTTTTCTTTCCCAAAGACTGTTTGGTAAGCACGGCCCAGCTTTGGTAAGATTAAACCAACTCAGTTGCAGGATGGACCCCATGAGCTGAAACCATACTCCATTGAAACAAATCTGAGTGGTGTGGAACACATCTCACAAGTTTTAAAACCTTTATACTACTTTCCTATGTATTTCTGAGAAAAATTCTTAGTAGCACACATTAAAATTCAAAACAGTACACATCTATAAAGCTTTCTGTAGAAGTATTAATACACTGAAAGCACCAGACAGTATCTGATTTTAGAAACTAACTAGGATTAGCCATGGCTAGTAGCTACATTGGAGACCACTAAGGAAAACCAGTTGGTGTATGCTATATTTCAGAGGAAGGCAATGACAAACCACCTATGAATATTCCTTGCCTTAAAAAAAATCCCTATGAAATTAATGGGGCCACCATCAGTCAACATGTGATTTGATGGCACATGCATATATATAAAGCTTTACACAGCTTTGAACTAGGGTACCTTGAACAACTGTAGCATTAAAATCAACACACCATTTTCTATTATTACCTGGGTGGTACCCTTCTGTAAGTGTTTATTGAGACTAGATGGACAATGACAAGAAATCAGGGTTTTTTATTGATTGTGACTCCTGTGTAGCTTTCTCCCTCAGCTAACATCTTTGATTCCCACTCTTATGTGATTTAGACATTAAGTAAAAATGTGTACTTTTTTGGCTGAGACCTTTTATTTAGCCTATTATTTAGCTCACAACTCATTTTGGAGTTTTAGTGTTATATGCTAGACAGTTGTACTAGTTGCTTTAGTGTTTGGTTTTAATGTTCTGATAGGCAGAAAAACAGACAGACCAATTTCAAGGGAAAGAGCAAGAACTGCAAGGAGAATTTCAGTGTTTTTCTGCTTCAGGTATAATGAAGAAAATCCCATGAAACACTCTGCTCAGTAAATAATTTTGTATGAACTGGTGTCAGAAAAATAATTGTTGTTGTTATCCATACCATATGCAGCTGAAACAATATCAAAAGCCAAAGTTTTCTGGGGAAGGGAGAGAAAATAAACCCAGCAGGATTTCTTTAAAGCCCTCAAAGAAATTTGGAGCAAGACACACCCTCAGTACAGAAAGACGAAGAACACACCATAGATCAGCTTGAAACCGACATCCAAGCAGGGGCAACATCTAAAACTGTTGAGAGTGATAGCTAAAGGGTGGGGGGAATAGCATAGAGGTACAGAGAAAAAGAACTGTCATCTTCTGGAAGATGGGTGAGTGGCAAAAAAGGAAGAATAAAGAGGAAAAATAAAGCTCTGCAGAAGAACTGAGTTAATGTTATCTGGAAGAAAACTGAAAAGTTAGACAGGTATTTTAAAAGACAAGAGGGAAAAATGGCAAAGCAGCAAATGTTGCATTCCAGTCAGTGGCACAGCTAGTTTGATGTCGAAGTAGTGAAACTTTTCATCAGCATTTTCAAAATACTGGTCCTCGTTCATAGCACCCCTTCCATTAAACTAGATTTAGTGTTCCAATTTATGAGCGTGCACACACACACAATTTATTTGCAAACCATCTTGCTCTACATACAGCTTTCCATCACCAAAAATGAAAAAGAAAGATATAATCAGCTTGTTCAGAGAAGTGTTAGCACTGATGGTCAGTTGCACTGATGGTCAGTAGTCAAAGGAACAAAGAGAATATTTGGAGGAAGTTCCCTGCTCAATTTCCCTAGCTAATGGTTAGTAAATACTGACAGAGTCCCAGCTCCCAAAATTTAGTGGCAAGCTCTAGATTTAATCATCAACATCTCTAGTTAAACAATCCCATTGAACAGTGCCAGAAACGGTGAAGCCCTGCCAATCAAACTAAACCACACTGGCTCGGTTTACCACTTTTCTGGATAATCTTTTCTCTCACACAGACCAGTCTATGTAGCAATAGCAATAGCACTTCTTTTTCGATACCGCTTATCAGTGCCAAAGCACTCCCTAAGTGGTTTACAACATGTTAGCTAATTTCCCCCAACAAGCAGGGTACTCATTTTACTGACTTATGAAAGGATAGAAGGCTGAGTGAACCTTGGAGCTCTGTGGGATTGAATTTACAATGTTGTGACTGCAGTACTGGCATTTAACCACTGTGCCACCAGGGCTCCCTGAGTCTACTCAGAATGCTTGCATGAAAATATGGACCAGTGTCCATAGTCAGCATCATTGCCATGGAGCCCAATGAGGCTACCAGTACGGACCATGACTAGGTAGGAAGGTCTCAAGAACCTGAAGCCTTTGGATGAGACTTAATCAATGAAGGTGTTGGTTGGAAAAAGTGTCCCTTCATTGAGTAGGGCTTTAAGCCTCAAGTCTCTATTCCTCCTGGCCTGTGGGGTAAATGCCTTACAGTGGGTGCCAGAGCCAACATTGTGCAACTCGCCCAAACACAAAGGCACTTTGAGTGGCCATCACAGCTGGGAATCTTCACACAACAGTGCTTAAAAGAAGAGAAGAAGGACATAATCTTCACAACAGTGAAAGTATCCGCAGCTGGGTGAGTGAAAAAAAAAACAAAACAAAAAACCCCACAGTCAGCCAGGAAGACACCAAACAGAAATCCAGAGGAGTAACATCTAAAAAGCCAAAATGGCTTGAGACAAGTCAAAAAACCAATTTGTGAGAGAAACAGAACATCCCTTGACGAGCTGCTGTTAGTGTAGCAGAGCAAAGGAGCCCTGGTGGTGCAGTGGTTAAATGCCAGTACTGCAAGTCACCACATTTCAAGTTTGATTCCAGCGGGCTCCAAGGTTCACTCAGCCTTCCATCCTTTCGTAGGTTGGTAAATTGGATACCCAGCTTGTGGGGGCAATTAGCTAGCACACATTGGAAACTGTTTAATGCAGTCTAGATGTGTAAATAGCTATTGCTTAAAACAATTTGTAAGCCGCTCTGATAGCCTTGTGGCTGAAGAGTATATAAATAACTAAAATAAAAAAATAAAAAATTAAAATGAAAAAGAACTGAGGTGATTTTGACAGGAAGGCTATTAGATACTGCTTGGACATAGGTGGGTTTACCTGCAACAAATCTTACATAACCACTCTAGAAAGTTCTGAAGATGCAGAATACCCAATTGTGTGATTCACAGAGACCACAATGAAGAACTGGTCCAGTAAATAATGGGGGAGAACAGGACTTATGTATTCAAACCCATTCTTAACCACCCCTGGATTCTGAAGGCAGAGTAACGGGGATTCATATCTGTGTTCATGAATAACTTTTGTATTGCCCATGGAGCTTACCCTTGAAGGCAAGGGTGGGGAAACTATAGCTGGTGGGCTGAATGCAGCCCCAGGGGGATTTTTGTATCCCCAGACCCCTGTTGTACTCCCCAAGCCTGCCTGTGAACCCTCACCCCCCAAAAATGGGGGTAGAAAATCACCTCTCAAATGGCAAATGGGAGAGGTAGAACCCCACCAAAAGCATGACACTCAGTCCCTTAAAGCAGAAAAGAAAAATAAGGAGCCACATTTTCAGCTACACTGTGGCGGATTTTTGGGCCCTAATGAACCCCATCTTCCAAAATGGGGGTAGAAAATTGCTTCTCAAAAATGGCAAATGCCCCCCCCCCCGGACTGGTACAGAGATACCAAACCCATCCAAAGTATGAAAATTAGCCCCGCCAAAAGAAAAGAAAAAGTGTCTGCTACTACCCTCAGGAAATCCCTTTCTCAGGAGGTTAGGCTGGCCTCCTTCTTGCTTTCCTTTCACTGGGAGGCAAAAACTTTTTTGTTTTGTTTTGTTTAAGCAAGCTTTTAAGATGTAACTGCACCCAGGGAGGTTTCTTAGTGGGGTTATGTTTTATTTATTTCTTAACTTTTGTATGTTTTAAAATATTTTATATTGTTTTAATTCTAATTGTTTTTATAATTGAATTGGTATGTTTTTAATGTGAGCTGCTGTGGGCCCCACCCTGGAAGAAAGGTAGCATATAAATGAAACAAACAAACAAAGGGATGGTGGCATGGTTTCAGTTTCATTTTTAGCTATGCTGTAGCAGATTCTCCAGCAGATGGGTCCATGAGGTGGTGGTGGAAGGAATGTGGACCCCACAATTGGCCCCTATGTCTCCACAGTTATCCATCCTTCCTGTACTGAAACCTATTTGGAGTTCTAAACCCAATTTTTACTTCTCCTCATTATGATCATTGGTGTTTGTCACTAAAAAGACAAATGATTTTAGTGGTGGAGATGTGGGTAATACCAATAATTACATTTCGCTTTGTCAATAAATAACTGAGATATAGGAGAGGAACATATCTTATAACTAAAGCAATTTACAGGTCTCCCGGTATCTTTTTCTACCCTATATCAAGTTGCAAGCACTTTATATATGTGTTAATGGAGTAATTGTAGTGTTTATTAAATCACATATGTAGGATGTGTGCCTCGATAAATCAATCAGACAGAGGAAAGCTCAGAACATTGATTTCGAGCAGGGTGAGTAATGACTCTGCAGAAACATATATCAAGCCCACACAATGCATCAAGATGGAAAGGGACACTGCTTTCTTATATATGGTCTTATTTTTGGCTATCCCAGGAGCATAGCATTGAAGAAACATGCAAACGAGATGTGGTTATCTTAATTTCATTCTTCTGAATTCAGTTATGAAATATGTAATAGTGTCGCTCTATTCTGCCTTGGTCAGAGCTCACCTAGAATACTGTGTCCAGTTCTGGGCACCACAATTCAGGAAGGATATTGACAAATTGGAGCATGTCCAGAGAAGGGCAACTAAAATGGTGAAAGGTCTGGAAACCCATGCCTTATAAGGAGAGACTTATGGAGCTGGGTATGTTTAGCCTGGAAAAAAGATGGTTAAGAGGTGATAAGATAGCCCTGTTTAAGTATTTGAAGGGGTGTCACGCTGAGGATGGAGCAGGCTTGTTTTCTGCTGCTCCAGAGACTGGAACAAGGAGCAATGGATGCAAGCTCCAGTAACAGAGATTCCACCTCAACATTAGGAGGATCTTTTTGACAGTGAGAGCTGTTCGGCAGTGGAACACACTCCCTCGGAGCGTGGTGGGGTCTCCTTCCTTGGAGGTCTTTAAACAGAGGCTGGATTGCCATCTGTCGGGGATGCTTTGATCAAGATTCCCTGCGTGGCAGGGGGTTGGACTGGATGGCCCTCGTGGTCTCTTCCAACTCTACAATTCTATGATTCTATGAGTCAGCAGTGTGATGCAGCAGCTGAAAAACCAAATGTCATTCTAGGCTCAATCAATGGGAGAATAGTGTCTAGATAAAGTGAAGTAATAGTGTCACTCCATTCTGCTTTGGTCAGACAACACCGGGAATACTGTGTCCAGTTCTGGGCACCACAATTCAAGAAGGATATGGACAAGCTGGAACATGTCCAGAGGAGGGCGACCAAAATGGTGGGAAGTCTGGAAGCCATGCCCTAGGAGAAGCGGCTTAGGGACCTGGGTATGTTTAGCCTGGAGAAGAGTTTAAGAGGTGCTATTATAGCCATGTTTAAATATTTGAAAGGATGCCATACTGAGGATGGTGCAAACTTATTGTCTGCTACTCCAGAGACTAGAACATGGAGCAATGGACTCAAACTATAGGAAAAGATAGTCCACCTAAACATTAGGAGGATCTTTCTGGCAGTAAGAGCTGTTCAGCAGTGGAATGCACTGCCTCATAGTGTGGTGGAGTCTCCTTCTTTGGAAGTCTTTAAACAGATGCTGGATGGCCATCTGTCAGGGGTGCTTTAATTGTTTATTCCTGCATGGCAGGGGGTTGGATTAGATTTTTTTTTCAACAACGGACCACTATGTCATAATGTCCCTAAAGTTCCAAAACAGTTTGCTATATGGGCAGGCTACTCTTTGTAATACATAAATTCTCAAACTTTGGTTCTCCAGATCCTCAGGACCTCCACTTCTAGAATTCCAGGTTGGCCATGCTGGCAGGGACATCTGAGAGCTGAATCACAAAACATCTGGAGGACCAAAGTCTGAGAACCACTGATGTAGAGTATCTGAAAAGGAGTGGGGAATTTTAAGTTCAAATCCTCACTCAGCCAAGAACTTCTGTGGTGGCCTGGGTCAATCATGCAGCAAAACTTACTTCACAGGGTTGTTGCTGAGGATAAAATGATCACCAGGGAATATAGGCCATCCCAAACCCTTCAGTGAAAGCGCTGGAATGAATCACAGTCTCTTGGCCACTGAGCTAGTTATAGAGTTATTTGTATCCCACCCAACACTCCTATGGGTCATCTACACAATGAAAAAACTACTCGTGGCAGGGAGAGCCGCTTCTCCTCTTTCCAGTTGTTCAAACTAGTGTTTGCCATTTTATTCTGGGTCTTCTATTGTTCCAAATAAAATCCGTTAAATCTTTTTTCCATATCATAAAAGGTTTTTCATTTGCCAGGATTGGGAGATTTTGGAAGAGGAATAGTAGCTTTGGTAATTTTGACATTTTAATTGTTGCTATTCTTCAAAGTAAAGATAGGTTTAATTTTTTCCAATTTTCCAAATCTTGCTTTGTTGAGATTCACATTCTTTTATAATTGTTATCATAGAGATCCAAATTTCTATATGTAATCCATATCCCCAGGTATTTTACCTTCTTTTCAATTTTGCACTCCGGTCTTTTGCCTAGTTCTTCTATCTCTTTCTTTGTAATATTCTTTGTCAGTATTATCCTTTTTTTTCTTTATTGATCTTGAACCATGAAAATTTTCCAAATTCTGTTATACTTTCCATTAGTGCTCTTATATTTTCCACCAGATCCTCTAAGACAATAGCTGAATCATCCACGAAAGGTTTTACCTTATACACTTGGTTTTTTATTTTCAATCCTTGGATTGCTTTATTTTTTCTAATTGTGGCCATTAAGATGTCCATGACTACTAAAAAAAGTAATGGTGAGAGAGGCCATCCTTGCCTCATTCCCTTTTGAATTGTTATTGGTAATGTTTTCTTACCATTATGCTGTCTGTACATTATATACTTTCTCGATATTTTTTACTATGAAGTTTCCAAAACCCATCACTATCAATACTCTTGTTAAAAATGCCCAGTTAATGTTATCGAAAGCCTTCTCTGCATCAGCATATTTATTGCTACCTTTTATCATTGTTCTTTCCATAGTATTTGCATGGATTAATAATTGCTCTTATATTAGCTGATAGAGTTCTACCAGGAAGGAAACCATTTTGGTCCATATCAATTATATCCATCAGGATCGTTTTAAATCTATTTGCTAATACCGCAGCATAAATTTTGTAATCCACATTCAGAAGTGATATTGGCTGGTAATTTCTGACTTCCAACTTATCCTTTCCCTCTTTTGATATAACCATAATATTTGCAACTTTCCAAATTTCTGGCATTCCTTTTAAATTAATTAAATTTATTGTTTCTTGAAAATGTATTATCTTCTTTTCATAAATGATGCCATAAAGCCATCAGGACCAGATGCTTTATTCTTTTTTAAGGTTTTTGATTGCTGCTATAATTGCTTCCTTACTAAATGGATGGGCTATACTTAATTTTTGTTCTGAGGTTAGTGTTGCAAATTTATTCTCTTTACTGTATTTAATCATTTCTTCAACCTGACTTTCTTCTTGATTTTTTATTTATATAGAGAGGTGTAAAAATCCAAAAATACCTTTTTTATATCCTCTTGGTTCATTACCGTTAAACTTTCAGACTTAATTTCTGTAATTAGTTTCTTTTCGGCTTCTTTCTTTAATTTAAATGATAGCCATCAGCCCAGCTTGTTAGCTTGTTCAAAATGTCTTTGCTTTATTTTGTTTAACTTTTCACATATTTCTTCAACCAAAGTTGAGTCTATTTTTCTCCTTATCAGCTTTATTTTATTCTGTAGAGTTTTATTGTGTGGTTTCACCCTTAATTTTTCTTCCTTTGCTTTCAGCTCTTGTAGACATCTCTGAGTTCTTTCTTTCTTTATCAGGCCATCTCTGCACTTCTCTGTAGAAATAATCCTCTTATTGTTGATTTGAAGGCATCCCATAGTGTTTTCATTTTGATTTCTGTCAACTTATTTTCATTGAGGAAAACTTTATTTCCTCTCTTACTTTCTATGAAAGTTTCTTCTCCTTTAGCATACTTTCTCTTGATCTCCATACATATTCTCTCCTAGTCAGCCTCATACTTATTCTTATCGAATTATGTTCGGATGTGATTTTTGGGATTATTTCCATACATTTTGTTTTTGTTAGAATGTCTTTGGTTGTCCAGAACATGTCAATCTTGGACATTGTTTTATGAACATCTGAGTAAAAGGTATAACCCTTCTCATTGTTTTATTTTGAGGTCTACATATCTGATAGATTAAATCCTTCCATTATGTTAAAGGAGGATTTGGGTAATCTACCTTGGTTTTCCTTCTGATTACTGGATCTGTCCCTTCTTCCATCCAATACTCCATTAAAATCTCCTGTGAGAATTATTGAACCATTTTCTAAGTTTCCCATCTCTTTCTGAAGTTTCACCAAAAAAATGTTATTTTCTTCCTAATGGGGCATATATCGCTATTATATATATATTTCGCTCATTAAGCTTGACTTCTGTTCCTACATAGTGCCCTTCATTATCCTTGAACATTTCTCTGACATCAAATTTTTTATTGACATAAATCACCACTCCTTTTTTTCTTTTTAAGTGAGGAAGAGAAAAATTCTTGGCCTAATTTTGGTTTCTTTAAATATTTAATATCCCTTTGATGAATCCTCATTTCCTGTAAACATGTGATATCCAATTTGATTTTTTCCAGAATGTGAAATATGCATCTTGTTTTGGATATTGTGTTTAGCCCTTTAATATTCCACAATATGATGTTCATTGACATTTTCTATATGTCCAAAATACTAGTCTCTTCCCCACCTTTGTCTATACTCTTTTTTCTTTTTCTTCTGAAGTTTCTTCTCTATATTCATCTCCTTCTTCCCCTACTCTGCTCTTTCTTCTCTCTGTGCCATCATTTTCTCCTTTATTATTACCTGTTCCATTCTGACAATTTTATTCTGATTGTTTCATTTTTTTTCTTCCACATACTTTCCTCTTTGCCATCTCTTATCCTTGTGTTTCTGTTCATCCTCTTGGAGTTTTCTCAAAAAGTCTTTTGCTTTCTCTGAGGAGATTATTTTATATCATTTCTGGTGATATGTAAAAGAGATTCCCTCAATTCTTTCCCATCTGAAATTGACTCCTACTTTTAATAGTTTCTGTGTCAGAGGTTTACAATCCTGCCTATTCTTCAATATCTCCACTGGTATGTCCTTGAAAACTTGTATCTTCTTATCTTGTATTATCAACTTCTCCTTATAACTCCTCTGTACTTTCATCTCTTGCTTTGGATCTTATAAAAGATATGACAATATCTCTTGGCAGTTTCCTTTCTTTAGCTATTGCAGAATTAGCTCTAAAATGTTTGTCAATTTCCTGTTCCATATCTTGTTCTGTAACATCTGCATATTTTGCTAAAAGGGGAATTAGTTTTTCATATAAATTCTCATATATCTTCTCCAGCAAGCCCCTTAGTTTTATGCATTTTTCCCTGTATTGTATTTCTTGTAGGAGGTTTGTATTTTTTTCTTTCTCTTATTCAAAAGCTATTTTATCAGTTTGGGTTTCAATAGTCATTGTTCTTACTGTTACTTTATCCACATCCTCTTTGATATCCTTCAATTCTGTAGACATCTTATCAAGTCTCTTTCCAATTTTTTCCCCTAAATCCTGTTTCATTTCCTTCTCAAAAATTTGCAGATCTTCTTTCATCTCCCCTTTGAGAGATCTGATCTCATCCAGAATTTGCGCATTAATGTCTGTTTGTTTTGGAGGAATCTCTGTTGAACCTCTTCTTTGTGTTGTAATTTGGAAGTGGTGTATGCTCTGGGCCTCAGCCCTGTAGCCATTAGTGATAGTGGAACAATAGTAGAAGCAAGGAGTATTATAATTAATTATAATTACTCCTTCTACCAATCGGTTTCTTTATAGGTTTTTATTTTTGTGTATATAGATATATAAATATAGATGTGTGTGTGTGTGTGTGTGTATGTTTGTATGTATGTGTGTATATATATATATATATATATATGAATGTTATAATAGTATTATTATTAGATCCTTGGTCCTTTATCATCTGACCTTTATACTGTTTCCACACTAATTTATTCCTCAATTTTTTCCCCACATAACTCGCATTTCTTAACTTTTCCAATAGTTAGTTGACATGTATCTAATTATCCCGTAACAGTTAAATAAATTCGATCTATCAATCAGTCATTATTCAATATTCAAAGTACAAGTAATCAGGTGACCTTAGTCATAAACAGTATCAGTATTCGATAAACAATAATCAATTATTTGGGAAAAAAACCTGTAATTGACTTCTCCTTCCAGAGTTTCCCTTTTACGCTAGCAATCAATTGTAGTTTAATTATTTATATTGATTACTTTATTTAATGGTAAATAATTGAATATTTTAATAATTCAAAAATAAATGAATTATTCGTCTATTCATTAATGCTTCTTCCCAAATCAGGGGTTTTTCTATAAGAGGCTATCTTTCTTACTAGTCAGATAGTTAGATTTCTAGTCCCCCCCCACCTTTTCCCTCTTATTTCAAATGGCTCTTATATTGTTCCAAATGTTCCACCTCTTCTCTTTCCTGTGTCATCCATTTGCTTCAATCTGCCATCTGTCCTCTGTTCTATAGCTCTATCTGATCTCTGTCCACTCTCCCTCGTGACTCTCCTCTGCTCCACCACTCCGGGTGCCGCTCCCTCACTGAACCGTGCATATCACTCTCTTCCCTCTGAGCCAACCTGTCCCCATGATGTCCTTCTGCATCCTTCCTCTTTCTGATCTGATCCCAGTAGCCCACAGGATCACTGCCCTCCATCTGCTCCACTCTGCCCGCTCTGGTCTCCAATCTCCTTGCTTCCACAACAGTCTGATCCCTCGCTGTCCTTCTGCTTCCCTCCATGTTCCTCCAATCATGTTCCTTCATTCCAAACTTCTCCATCCTCGCTCCTCCAGAATTCCTTCTGTCTCCAGACTACTTTCCCTCTCTTCTCACCCGTTCCTTCTGCTCCTTTCCACGTTTTCTTTAAACCATCCATGGCGTTATACCATTCTGTTTTCATCCGCACCACCCACTGCTGATGCCAGCACCTCCTCTCAGCTGGGAATGATCACAGCACTTTCCCCCCCCTTTCTGGCAGCCTACACAGCAAGTTTCCAAGGTTTTTCACCTGTGATCAAAGTCTCGCCAAAACTGCTAGGTAGGTCTTTTGTACTTTATAAGGTTATGTCCTTAACATCCCTCCAATATTCCCTCCTTTTCCAATTGCCAGCACTGTGATTTTTTTTTCTTTTTATTTATCTTCCAACTTGTGGGATTTCATTTATTCTTGCCTCCCTTGTTCTTCTAAAATATGTTGTACTACTCTTTGTACTGCAATACTACAGTACTTTGTAATACAGTAGTCACCGTTTTTCAATAATACTATATTATGATAATAGTATTATTTTCTCATTTATTCAATATTTTTGCTAAGTCTTCTGTTTACTCCCCCCTTACCTCCAGGAAAAGTGATTAATTTACTATACTATTGATATTTCCTTGAGCCAATTCTCCTTCATGATGGTAAAAGTCAATGTTTGAAGAGTCAGACCTCTTTGAGAAGGTGCTCTTAAATTATGTATCTTTTCTGGATTTCTGCTTTGAAGTGGGGGAGTATTGAAGACTAGTAGCCTAATGGCTTTTCAGAAGTGGCAATGGCTGCTCTTGTTCTGTTGTCACACTAAGGGGTGGGTGGGAAATATTTTCTCTACCCTTCCCTCATGTACTACAAACAGAGTTTGCAAGCCACAACTATCACCTACCTTCCCAGGCAGATGAGTTTAAATCTTCATATCAAACCCCTACTTGCCGTATCTGAAGAATTAGCCCCCACGAAGCTCCGTTAGGACCAGTCCGTCATCTTCACTCCCCCTGCTGGAAGTCATTCTTCTTGCATTCCTACTGGTCTTGTGTGAATGTTTTATTGTATGAATGAGTATGTGATTAGTTTTATTATTTTTAAGTCTTTAATAAATATCATTGTTAACTCCTATCTTGTGTGTAAGTGCATCAGTTCAGAGCTAGTAGGGGTATACAACTGGCATAAAGATTCTCTTGTTGCCCCCTTTTCGCATTGCTAAAGTCAAGTTGCTGCTAATTTCCCCAACATATTAGAAACTCAATATTTTTATCAAATTTCCAAAAGCACCTTGGGTAACAGCCATTGGATGGAAATGTTACTTTTTTGGGCTACTTCTCCAAGAAGCCCTCAAAGAACATGACCACTATCAATGCTCACTGGGGGATTCTGGGAACTATAGTCCAAAATGGAACTTTTCCATGTTTTGGATTTGCTTATGTGATCAACTCACTGAGGACAAACAAAAGCAATGTAAGTAGATAGGCTAAACACAAACAAACAAACACAAATGGGCACACAGTGGAGGAAAACAGTTGTGAAAACTAACGAGCAGTATTTGTTTAGCTCTATAAAGCATGCTTTTATTTTATTTTTAAAAATTATTACACAACCCTCCACTTTTGGCAATATTGAGTAGACAGCTAAGTGGACAAATTATATTTGGGTGTTTAAACAGCAAATTCAACAAACATCTAATCTGGCATGATACATTTTGGGTCAGCAGAGGGCTCTCTGACAGAAGACTGGAGCAATTCAAAAGCTAGTACAGATGAATTAGAGCATAATAATTCATAAAAGATAGATGTTTGGGAACAAGATGGGATTAATCATTGCAACATTACAAATAATAGCTGCCTTTCTCTAAAAGGAAATTCTGTCATATATTTTATTCATGATTTGGAAAATCTTGATCAGGAACGAAAGGCATTAAATGTCCAAGGAATATCCTGTGTTCTTGAGCTGAAGTGAACTTCAAGTAAAAAGTATATTTAAAAATGTTAGACATTGGCTTACAGAGAAAACCATATGCTAAATTTGGGCTTTTGTAGGTTGACAAATGATTAGAGCTTGGTCTGACTAGGAATTCTGGGAGATTCCAGCTGGATGAACTAGCACAGCCTTGCAGGATAGATGGGACAAGGTGGGGCAGTGATACATCCACCACAATAGTCGTATTCAGCTGTTATTCCTAATTATGGCGTTTCACGTCATGGAGGGAGTGTGAGACTGTCTGTTGGCCTTCCTTTCAGTGTAAAAAGAGCAAAAAATGGAGTGCTGTCAATGAAAACCATAAACAGAAAGGGCAATACCTCTCAAAAAAAGGTCTTTATTGACTAAAGGGACATCTTCCATCATCTTGAGATATAGCTCCATTCCCTCCACCATGCTCTCCAATATAGAGCTCTTCAGATTGAGTGTGAAGTTCTCAGGGACCTCTAGATGCATTCAACAGAAAAAAATGTATGAACTCCTTCTTGATCTACAACTTTGGTAAAGCAGGATTCCCAAGCACGTGGAAGCATCTAAACACATTTAGTTGAACATGTATAATAGGTACCTTTCAGCCTTCTTTGCTCAATGGGGAAGTTTAGGTTGGAAAACTCAACAGATGAGAATCAGTTGGAGATGCAGCCTTATGCCCCCCACACAAGTGGAGAGTCTATGTTTAAATGTAATAATCAAACAAGGCTTAAGATTTGCACAGCATGGCAGCTCTATATCATGATGCCATGATAACAAACAAACACACACACACAGTAGCAGGAATGGCTTCCTTCAGATGATTTGACATATGGGCTTAAGAAACTGAAATTTGAAGAAACCACCTTTGGCTGAGGTAGGAAGCAGCACCAAGGCACAGTTTGTCCTTAACTGGAGATGGAAGCTTTAAACTTTCAGGTATGCCATCTTTGGGTATACTGTATAGTGGCCCCTTGGTATCCACTGGGGTTCGGTGCCAGGACCCCCTGTGGATATCAACATCTGTGGATGCTCAAATCCCATTATATACAATTGTGTAGTAAAATCATGTCCCGTATATAAAATGACAAAATCAAGGTTTGCTTCTTGGAATATTTTTTTTAATATTATCAAGCTGTATTTGGTGGAATCTGTGATGCCAAATCCGTGGATACAGAGGGCCAACAGTACTGAATAATTGGGTGGGGGGAGATAAGATTTATACACACATGGGCCCCTAAAGGCACCAGATCCCACCTGATCTTAGAAGCTAAGCAGGGTCAGCTCTGCTTAGTATTTGGATGGGAGTCTGCCAATGAGTACCAGGTGGTATAGTCTATATTTCAGAGGAAGGAACTGGCAAAACCACCTCTGAGTAGTTTTTGCAAAAGAAAACCTGGTGAAATTGACAGGCAACTTGAAGGCGCACAAACAGGGTTCCCATTCAGATCTTCAACTAATATCAGGAATTCAGGGATTGAGGGCAATGGAAGTGTTGACACAGAGGGGCAGAGCTAGCAGTGTGGCCCAGCTCCCCAATCCAAGTGTTCAGTGGAAGTGCTAGTGCAGAGTTATTGCAAATAATCTGAATCCCAGGGTCCCAGCAAACATCTCCTTTTCCATATGCACAGCTTATCCAAGACACTTTGGATCCCACCCCAAGAGAAAGGTGGAGTATACATTCAATAAATAAAATAAATAATAAATAACCATTTGTAAGGAGTTTTCGCCAAAGAAGTATCTTGTATCACTTTGTCCTTCTATCTTTCAAGTTGTGTTGCCTTGGTTACCTTGTAGAAGCTTCACAGTGACAGCTATAGAATAATATTTTTAAACCCTAGCAATTATGCATAATATCCTCCCCATAAATCAGAGTGACACAGTTGTAAGGCAAATGACATTTTGAATTCCTGCTTCTGTATGATTTTCTTCATGATTCACAGTTGACTTAGACGGGAGAAATAGGGAAAACATACTGTCAAGTCTTGCTGTTTATTTATAGTGGCTGGAATTCAGTATTCCACTTATGGATGCATAAGTTACAGATCCATAACTGAACCCTATTCACGTATTCCTGTTGCCACAATTGTGAATGCCTTCCTAAACCTACTATACCAGGCAACCACTGGATCAGGTGATAGAGCTGGCATCTGGAGCAGAGGAGGATGATGTTTCCAGCACCCTCCTGCCAGCCAGCAAGGCTGTGATGAGGACTTATAGCAGGAGTCTGCTTCTTAATCTTTCACCTGATCCAGCAGCTGCCTGGCAAAGTAGGTTTGGAGGGATTGGGCCAGGAGACACTACTTTGTTACATGTACATAACTAAGTAGGCAATGTAGAATACAAGCCATCATTGGCATCATCATCTTTTTTAAAAAAGTAACAGTTTCAAAAAGCTGTAACTGATGACTTATTGGACTAAGTATATGAGAGGTGGACAACCACATAAACTGAGTATTAAATCATGCCTCTGTAAGAAGTTGAAAATGGACTGAAAATTCATTCTATAAAATGTGCCTGTACAGTACACAGTATACTACTTGTCAAACAATACAGCTCTAATTCAACTCTATCTCTATCTCTATCTCTATCTCTATCTCTATCTCTAACTATATAGATATAATTCTCTTCGGTATGTTGCCTTTCCCAGTGTGCTGATTGGCTGCTCAGGAAACACACCCAACCAATCATCACCCACATGCAAATTCCCTCTCCACCTCGCAATCCACTCCTGCCACTCAGTCTGTGGCCCAGATTGGGATCAAGACAGTCAACTGGCAGCAACAGCAGCAACAGCAGCTGCAGGATGCCACTGCTGCCACTGTGACAGGACCCAAGCAGTCAACTGGTGGCCATGGCAGCTGTGGCGGTGGCAGGGCAACAGACCGAGTCACCCTCAGCAACACTGAGAAGGGGGAGGAGGAATTTAAATCCACCAAACTACCTTACAGGGTTGTTGTGAGGTCCACTGGGTATTTTGGGGGAGTTGTTTTAATGGCATAGATTGTACACTGAATATAATTAAGGTTGTACAAAGAATCTGTTCTTGTGGACTTTTCATGCAGACTTTCCCGGTCATGGAATCACAGAGTTGGAAGAGACTACAAAGGCCATCCAGTCTAATCCCCTGACACAAGCAGAGCACTCCCAATAGATGGCTATCCAGTCTCTGTTTCTGATTCTGTTCCACCAAGACTGGGCCAAAGATGGCCATAAAATCAGGACCTGGCTGGGTGTCTGCAGCTGTATCCTCAAAACGTGCAGGCTTGAAAAGTGTGTATAGAAAATTCCCACTTTCAAAATGCTTACAAAAAAGAAAACTCAGTATTGTCAGTAGGCAGAATGTTTACATGGAGTGTGTTTAACTTGAAAATTGTACATGAAATTTCACACTTTTTAAAACACACACACAACTCACACACATGCAAATGGGACAGAATTTTGCCCATCAAAAACATGAATGGCATTAACTATATGTGAAGCCTGGAAAAAGGAGGAAATCTCCAGAATCAGAGTTAGAGATGTGAACATCGCTAATTTGAATGATCAAAAATCATGGATTCTGAATATTATCGAGGATGAAATTTGCTGTTCGACTGTACCATATATCAAGACTGCAGAAGGTTGATAGCAATATCAAGTTCTTGCATCACAACTTTTCAGAGGGAGTCCTCTTTCCATTCCAAAGTATATACAGTTGTCCCTCCGTATCCATGGATTTGGTATCCACAGAATTAAGTATTCATGGCTTGAAAATATTCTTTAAAAATAATAATCCAAAAAGCAAAACTTGATTTTGCCATCTTATATAAGGAACACCATTTTGCTATGCCATTGCATATAATGGGACTTCAGTATTCATGGATTTTGGTATCCACGAGGGATACCAAACCCAGCAAATATGAAGTGACAACTGTCTCTCTTTCTCTCTGGCTTTTCTTCACAAATGAAGATTCAGGAAGGACTCATCCTGTGCTTTCTGCAAGTGCACTGATGACTGAAAAGGCCAATCCGAGATAAACATGTCTGGTTGCAGAAAGCACAGCAGAAGGTCTCCTTGGGTGATGTTTCCGGGTTGTGATTCTTTCTGCATTGTCAATTCTCTTCAAGACTTGTTCGTCGTGAGTTCTCAAATAAGGCTGCAGCATTGTAGATAGTGCACCTCCAAGCCTCCCGATGTGAGGCCAGGGTGGACCATTGTTGGTGATCAATTTGGCCGAGCCTGAGATGTTGCTTCAGGGAGTCCTTGTATTGCTTTTTTGGAGAGCCCCTCTTACGCTGACCCATGGCAAGTTTACCGTAGAGTACTATTTTTGGGAGGTGATGGTCCTCCATCCTAGAAACGTGCCCTGCCCAGTGCAGCTGTGTTCTCAATATCATGGCCATGGTTTTCAATGCTGGTAATCCCTGCTTACTCAAGGACAGCAACATTCGTCACATAGTCAGTCTAGTGTATATTTAGGATTGTACGTATACAGCGCTGATGAAAACGTTCAAGGAGTTGTAAGTGGTGGCGATAGGTGACCCATGTTTCAGACCCATAAAGGAGAATAGACAGTACAATGGCTCTATAAACACTGATTTTTGTGCTTCACCTCAGGTGTTTGATACTCCAGACTATTTTGTAAAGTCTTCCAAATGCGTCATATGCCTTTGCTAATCTGTGATTGATCTCTTTGTCAATCTTGGCATCTGAGAAGATTATGCTTCCCAGATAGGTGAACTGCTGAACAGACTTACGCACAGATTTGACAACTGTAGATTTTTCTTAATTCAAGAGTATATGTACTGCCACATTACAACTACTCACTTTGGATTACCAATATTTATTTCCCACATTTTTTCTAGATCAGGAATGATCAACTGTTAACATAAAATTTGATTTTGAAGATCATAAAGAGTGCAAGAGACATCCAAAGTAAATTTGTACCTCATTTCAGGTGAGCAGTAAACTGTAGACAATATTTACATAATATAGTAACTTCCCTTATATAGTTGAGGGATGGGGTGGGACTGTGCATTATGTTTTGCATCTACAGCAAAGCTTTGAAACATATGGATGAACTGGGTGGGGCCCAGCAACTGATTCCCCCCCCAGCTCCCCTGCAGCCCGCCCCTCACTCCACGGTAAACCCAAATACCTGTTTTCCTTTGCAAACAATCTCAAAATGGCAACAAGAAGTGATATCATGTCACTTCCGGTTGCCATATTGAGAGGGACTGCAAAGGAGGACAGAAGTATTTGGAGGTACTACTGAATTTCAGGGTATCTGAGGGGTTGGGGGTGGGTATTTTTGCATATTTCCACATCTGGGAATTTCTGCATGAACATTGAAACTCTTTTTTTTTTTTTTTAAGGTGGGTTGAGAGTGATTGATGGGGACTTTGGGGTCACAAAAGTGGAGTCCAGAAGTTGCATGGGGCTGAAGATTGTTGTTCTTAGCTCAAGTTGACTGTAGTTTGTTGTTCTTTCATCTTGCTTTACCTTTGAACATACAGTCCAGAGATTTTTCCACTGCTTCTTACTGTACATATGTCTTGGAACACCTTGGAAACAAGAAGATGCAATGTGACATCCTCTCATTCTCAAAACATCCCAGAAACTGTGAAGCTGATGAAAAACAGGAGACAGAGTTTCTCTGGGCACTGACAGTGACATTGGGACCAATTTTTTACTATTTCAAGGATAGGGGAAATCCCCCCAGCCACCTCTTAAAGTTGTAGTGAGTGGCCCTTCGATCAAGTGTTTTGAGAAAAATGTATCCCTTACCACCAAATATGTCAGGAGAGGGTGCCTCATTCAACCAATGGCCCAAACCAACCAACAAAAGCCAGAGGAGATGGATGAATTTTTCAGCACATATTTTTGTGTGTGTATATGTGTGTGTGTGTGTGTGTGTGTGTGTGCCATCTCTCTGAAGTATGCTGTGTGTGTGGGCATTAGGGGGATAAAAATAGGGAGATGGTGGCCTAAAGTTACTGTAAGAAGCTCTTCTGATGCCAGTGGAAGTACAACAGATGGCAGAAAATAATAGAGGCCATAGATAGATAGATAGATAGATAGATAGATAGCTGCCGTAGAACTGCTATTCCTCATAATGCTAACACAGGGAAAAGGAGTAGATTATGCCAGAGACAAGTTAGAGCAGCTGGTATCTTGGTGTGTTTTAGAGATGTAATTCTTCACTAATTTTCTTCTTGAAGGAAACAATATATAGTTTTAGCAATCTTCTTCCTGCTGTCAGAAAGTCCCAGAGAAAACCATAGAAGCCTGTTATAAAGCCTATTCACAATTTGGGACTTATTCTTTGAAAAAAATTGCACACTGCTGGTTTACATAGAAAAAAAAAATCTGCACATGAAATATCTTTTTCTGTTTAGAAAATTATCTTTATGCATAGAAATATTTCTGTGCAGAAATTGTTTTTTCTCCCAATGCTGCAGAAACACATGCAATTTTTTTCACAGAATCAGTCTCGTACTACAAAAATTCTCACCAGTCCAGGACCCGTCTCATCAGGGTTTCATAACACATAAATATTTTCAGATGTAGTCACTCACATTTCTACGTAGGGCAAGGGAAGACCCCTGTGTTTATCACAAGCATTTATCAATCAGCATAGACCATACCGAGTCTACATTCAGCAGAGAAACCATTCATTTGACTTATAAGTGTAACCTATATATAGTAGTTATAGCAGTTTAATATCCCTTTAACTCTCATGGCTCTGTCCTATGGAATTGGCATTTGTTGAGGTACTTAGAATTCTCTGCTAGAGAGTTCTAGTGACCTCTCCTGAACTACAACACAAGAGCTCTCTATCAGAGATTTCTAAGCTTGTCATTAAATGATAAATAGCCATAGTGGTATCAGACTTCAATAACAGTGTAGTGTAGATACATTCAGAGTATAAGGCAAGCTTCCTATGTTCTATGCTCAGTGTGGGAGATGGAGAACTCATGTGTGTACAGTAGGGATGCAATTCTTCAGTAATTTTCTTCTCAAAGGAAGCAACTAGTAATTTTAGCAATTTTCTTCCCACTGTGCAAAAGTCTTTGAAAACCTTTAAATTTTCAAAGCCTATTTGCAGTTCTAGATTTATTTTGTGCAGTCTGTACATGGTTGTTTTGCACAGACAATAGTATTTTCTTCACATGAAACAGCATTTTCTGTTTTTTGTGCAAAGCAGGGACATGAGAATTTTGTGCGGAATAAGTCCTGAACTGCAAAGATTATTATCAGTCCAGGATTCTTCTTGTCAGGGTTTCTCAACACTAGGAACACATGTTTGTTTGTTTGTTTTTTGAAAAGGCACACAGAGATTTTGGATAATTTTGTATATTCTTTCCATCCCTACCGACAATGTTTTTGAATTCCAGTTCTGATCAACCTTCCCATCATCCAAATTGGCATGATATGATGAGAGTAGCAGTTCATCAACTTCTGGAAGATCACAAGTTCCTCACTACCAGTCTACATTCTGTTCTCAATACTAGTATTCATACAAATGTGCATGAATAGAGAGTAGTCTAAAAATAACCCCCCAACTAGCTAATCCAGTTTTGCAAGAGCATCCAGAGGGACAGCAGGGAAGAAATCTCTTACTAGGATGCCAGGAAAAGGAATCTGGACTTGGCCTTGACATGTTCACATATTTATATGTTTCCAGCAACCTAGATTTTCATGCCTAATAATCTTTATGAGTATGAAATTAATATTTTAAAAAATAAGATACATATGAGACACTATATTTCCAATCTGGCCCAACAATAATAAATACCAACCCCCTGAATGCACACAGATACGCTCCAAAACTATATAAATGTTAATTAAAGATTAACGTTTAAGTCTGTATGAGCTCCCCTCAGGGTTGGCAAAAAATCCAGGACTTGATAAATTCGCTGAGGGGATTTCAGACCACAGTAAAGGACCTGCTGGAGTATTTTATAATTAGTCTCTGTGTTCCTGGCAAGACTGCTTTACCTGAACTGGAAACCTCCTTCTCACCTCTGCTGCCTGTTCCCAAGAAAGAAAGAGTAAAGGACTAAGAGATGACATTTTTCATGTTGCAATGTTTACATGGTTTGCCACAGAATATACTCTGGGGGAAATAAACTTGGCCTTAAAGTTCATTGAAGACATCAACAAAACTACGTGAGACAATGAGAAGTCAGAGGTTTGGGTTCACAACTATGGTAATGTTACCCACATTTCAGTTGAATATTTCTTGTCACTTGCAAATTAGATATACTACTTGCTTGTTTTTGGTTTTACCTTCACTTAACTAGGAGCAAGCCCCATTGAAGTAAATGCAGTGGAGACTGGTGGCTCTGATCTCCACTTTGGGTTTTAGTCTGAACTTTAAGGGCACTATCCAAAGGGCTGAGCCCTAGTCCCACAATAGATTCAGTATCTTAGATGACTCCTATATAATTTAGACTAAACCAAATGAATCCTGAATCCATCAACTTCCACTGATTAAGGGGGCTTATTTTTTTGTGGACATATATAAGACTTCACTGTTAAAACATCTTTGATATACAAGTAAACAATGGAATGCTTTCCTTAGGAAACCAAGTGGGAGACTGTAGAAAAAGAAAATACAATGGCTTTGTCTGTTGAATATACAGTCAGCCTTTTGTATCCACAGATTCTGTATCCATAGATCCAACTATCAATGGCTTGAAAATATTAAAAAATATATATAAAGTTGTTCCTCCATATCCACAGATTTGGTATCCACAGATTTAAGTATTCACACCTTGAAAATATTCTTTAAAAAATAATAATCCAAAAAGCAAACCTTGATTTTGCCATCTTCTATAAGGGGCACAATTTTGTTATGCCATTGCATATAATGGGACTTCAGTATTCACGGATTCTGGTATCCACGGGGGGGGGGGGGGGTCCTGGAACCAAACCCCAGCAAATATGAAGGGACAACTGTAATATCCAAAAAGCAAGCCTTGATTTTGCCATTTATATAGGGGGAACACGATTTCACTATGCCATTGTATATAATGGGACTTGAGCATCCATAGATTTTGGTATTCATGGGGGTCTTGGAACCAAACTACAGCTGATACCAAGGGCCCACTGTAGCTGTTAGGGCTGAAACACTTGTTACATCTGCACATACATGCACACAGTTCCACTCCTGTGGACAGAGAATGCATAGACATACAAGCGAACTCCACTGATTCACATAAATGACTTGGCACATCTTGCTGAAACTGTTCACATTTAGAGTATGGTCTTTCAATTTTGCTTCAGCCAAAATTTTGTAGGAAGTGAGAAATGTGTGCAAGTCTCTTAGGCATGTTTCATTAATCCTGCTACAAATCCTTAACTTCTTTCAGATAAGCATTTTATTCCCAGAAATACTTAACACAAGCAGGTCTTTGAAATTTGTTTTAAGAGGCATTAGTTGATTTGGGAATAAACAGCATTACCATCAGTAATGTTTTGTCATTCTGGCCTCGTGAGATATAGCTGCCATTGTACACTGTTGTGAACCTGTACTTATGGAATGTCAATGTAGCAATCAGTTCTTTAAACACGTTGTGTCCTTTCACACTACTTAATTATAGCACTATGATCCCACTTTAACCACCACGTCTACATCCTATAGAATCCTGGGATTTGCAGTTTAGGGAGAGATATTTATAATTCTCAGCTGGATAATTCTGTTACTTCACCAAGTTGGAAGTGATAGATTTCCTCGGGATGAATTCCATGCCACTTAAAGTGAAATTAAAGTGCTATAGCATAGTATGAAAGGACCCCAGACCACTAGGGAAGAAGTACATTTAAACAAGAGGCTGACATATGGGAAAACATGGATTGTTCAACCATACTGACTGGCCCACCAACTAACTCTCCATAGAGAGATCACCACATATATGCTTCCAAACACATCATGCAGACTGTTACCCATGCTCCCAATGCAATCAGGGAAATTGGAATCTAGATAAAGGTAAGGGACAGATCTATCTCATTGAAGGAAGTAAATAGTACAGATCCTCGCATCCTCAGTGTTTAAGGGGTTTTTGATACAGTATATCAGAGCACCTGATTGAGTAAATGCTAGACCATTAGTATTTATTAATTAAAATATTTATACCCCACCCATATCAAAAGATATTGGGGCACTGTACAAGTATAATCAATGCAAACAAATTAAAGCCATTACAGGTAACTTCAGTATGACTAAGAATTTAAAACAGGCTTAAAATATTAAAAATAATTGTTAAAATCATGTGCATTATCATTTTGAGATAAATCAGTGAAGTCCATAGGCCATGTGAAGTTGAAGGCTTTCATGGCCGGCATTCATAGATTTTCCTTGGTTTTTTTCCGGGCTGTGAGGCCGTGTTCTGGAATAGTTTGTTTCTGATATTTCGCCTGCATCTGTGGCTGGCATCTTCAGAGAATGGTTGGGTAGGAGTGTGTGTGTGTGTGTGTGTGGGGTGGTTATATACTGTGAAGCCCTGTTGCAGAGGATATGTAAACACTAAAATCAGAACTCAACACTTGCAAATTAACTCCACCCAGGGACAGGGGGATTTCCAGCAGACAATGGACCATTTGCCAACCATTAGCCAAACAGACACTAATCCTCCTTGCATATCTCCACCCAAAACCTAGCCATTCAACACACACATTTACATATCCTCCCCAACAGGGGTTCACAGTATATAAACCACCCACACACTCCTACCTGTGTGTGTGTGGGTAGATGCTAGCCACAGATGCAGGTGAAACGTCAGAAATAAACTCTTCCAGAACACGGCCTCACAGCCCGGAAAAAAACCCAAGGAAAACCCATAGGCCATGTTTTTACTTGGCACCAATCAAAGGGAGGCATTTCATAATTGCAGTGGCACAGCTGAGAAGGCTCTCTCCCATGTCTTCACACAGTGTATTAACGTCACCGGGGGGTAAGGAAGATACAATGGAAGATACTCCAGCAAACCTCAATCCTCAACATATAGAGGATATTGACAAGCTAGAATGTGTTCAGAGGAGGAAACCCAAGATGATATGATGCCTGAAAACCAGGCCCTGTGAGGGAGCTGGGTATGTTCACCTTGGAGAAGACCGAGAGGTGACATGATAGCTATCTTTAAATATCTAAAGAGATATCATGTAGAGGTTGGGTCAACCTAGTTTTCTGCTGCTCCAGAGAGTGGAACAGAACCCAATGGATTCAAATTACAAGAAAAGAGATTCCACCCAAATTTTACAAAGTACGTCTTGACTGTCAGAACTGTTTTGAAAGTCGAACAGATTGCCTTTTAGGGTAGTGGGCTCTCCTTCTTTGGAAGTGTTTAAACAGAAGCAGTGGCCATCTTTTGGAATTGCTTCAGTTATACATTTCTGCATGGCAGAGGGATGGACTAGATGACCTTATGGTATCAGGATTATAGGGCATGCATTGTGATAAATTTATGCTGTAAAGAGCAAAGTGTAACATAACAGCCTACAGGGGCCAGCAGTGAGAGCAAACTGCTGCTGGTCTGTGTATCTAGATTAGAGGCCTGAGAATGTAACCTTCCTTCCAACTCTATGATTCTATCCTTCTCTGACATGAAGTTCAACAAGTTATGTTCTTGCAGCACAGAATGGGCCAAGAATGGGAATAGGTGTCACACATGAAGTAAATATTTGCATGTACAAGCATATGAATACTTTGGCCATGGTGATGTGAATACTTCTGAGATTCTGGGCAAACATTTCATCAAACAAAGGAAGTTATCAGACTTAATATCTAGAACAATCTATATTTCTTCCCCTGGAGTGCAAACAGCACCTAACTAGTTCATTGTGGTACCAGTCAGCAGAAATATAAATCCTTAGTGTTAGTTTCAGTGGTAACTATGTGCCATTTCCAACACTAACTGCATGGGTGAAACCAACCGTTCCTTAAAATCTCTGAAGTATTTTGATGGAGAAAATAAACCTGATTGTAGATGAGAAAAGCTTTTCACAGTGGGTGAGCATTTCTACCAACACAAGTGTTTATCCTCTGATCACTTGACCCTTGTCCTTTAAAATATGTGCTTGGGAAGTACAGGTCTTAACCTTGAGAAAGACAATCAATACCTTGGGTTCTGGAGTCAAAACATCTTATGACCTCTTGTTTTTCAGTGAATTCCATGAATTTTTAGTATGGCATATATCAGTCATGTTCAATTTGCAAAAACAAAACAAAATCTGATACATCTCAATTGTTTTGAGTTTTCTTCTATCCCACAATCTTATAAAAAAAAGTTTTTTAAAGATTAATATGTGGCTTGCAACCTGACATTAGAGGAATATTGCCCCCGCCTCCCCCTCAATGGCATCTCTTCCCCTCCCCTCAAGAAAAATGATTGGGATAAGCAATTGAATAAAAAAATGTTCAGGTGTAAATAAATCTAAATGAGTTCACAAGTGGACTTATGCATAATATGCAGATGACGACTGTCTGAGTTCTGAAATACATGTGATAGAAAATACAGTTTTCCCACTTAAAATGAAACAACACAGAGTTCTATCCCCACTCCAAAATAAAAGGGTCAACTTATGCATCCTATGTGGGGGGGATGTTTGACCCCCAAGGTCAAATTCACTGGCTGTGTGTTTATGCACCTTCAAGTTGCCTGTTGATGCCTACCCATTTCGTATTTCTTAGTTTCAACAACTTAACGTTGGCCAAGGAAGCCTTCACTCCCACCTATTTAGGGTGATATTTATATTTGATAATTTGCCTGCAGGGATGAGATTTAGAGTGGAATATAATATTTCTCAGTTTACCAGGACTAGACAAAGGGTTCTCCAGAAGAGTTATCAATCATTAATGGGTGATATGTTTGGAATTGTACAGAAGCTGGCAACTTCTATTGTTGAGGAGAAGAGAGGAGGAAAAACTCTTTTTGCAACCACTGAAGACTCTGCTATTTTTGAGTGGACTACTGAATGACTCATCTCCAGGTGTCCTCCAGGAAGAACTAACCTGGGTACGTCCTGCATGAGGAATCTCCAAAGGCACCTCCCTATGCTGTGCATGACTCCAGCCTTGGTATCTGGGGGTCCTTGGTTTACTTGCCAACCACATGGAAGGCCACATCAAGCCAAATTATTAAATATTGCCAATTATGCAATATTCCAAGATGGGGAGCTGTCAGGGTTGGTAACAGAGGTCATCCTATTGGTTAGTCCCAAACTGAGAAGACTTATGCAATCAGTTGCTGAATGGTGAGTCAACATATACATAAATTGCCTTGATTAAATTGGTTTACTCTAATCAGAACTAATAAGATTTAGGTCTATATTGCCTTCAGTTGTGGGCTCCTTACTGCATTTGTTTATTTTCCCTATGGTTGGATTTTTTATTGTAAACCAGGGGTGTGAATAACACAGCCCTCCAAATGCTCTTAGACTGCAGCTTCCAGCATTCTTCACCACTGGCTAAGCTAACTGCTGGGACATCTAGTCACATAACATCTAAGGGCTTCTTGATACCCACCCGGATTGTAAACCATGTGGGATTGAGGAGTCATGTACTCCCATGGGGCTCTGTAAATTATCAACAATAAAAATAACAAAGTCACACTCAGCACATGTTCAGTTCATGTTGCTTTTGAAGAAAAATACATAAGAATACATTTTTAGATATCCTGTGTGAGGGCTTACAGCACTGCCTTCAAGTGTCTACATAAAACTAGTATTTTACTTGTGAGGAATTAATATATTCTGCAGCAGACCAGCTATCAATAATTCATAATATTCCCTTGAAATAATGGCAATATTGTAGGATATTCTCCAAGCAATGAAAAATTAAGCCCCTTTTAATTGTCAATCTTACCATCATTAAACACTTTCACAGAAAGAGCTTCTTCCTTCCCTCTATTCATTCAGTGCTCTTCCACATCATGAAAGTGCTAATGCAAAGAAGAATTCTTTGATCTCAAAATAAAAGCGTTATTTCAGGTGAAATTATGGAAATGTGGAAATGTTAAGTTCTCTTGTAAGATTAAAAAGAAATAAAACTGAAACTGCTAAGAATGATGGCAGCAACACAGAGCAAATACATCTTGAATACTATGACTTTCTTTCCTCAGGGCCAAAATTAGGCTTGAAAAGACTACTTGAAAATGTTCTTGTCATCAGCCACCACCTGAGAAAATGGTCAACCACTTCATGATTTTGTGGGCCAAAAAACCTTTCACAAAGTGTGAAAAAAATAATTTTTAAAATTCATGCAAAAACTTTCATAAATCCACCTATTAGATTATGGGAGAAAAGTTTTGAAATTATGTATTCCTATGGGAGAGAATGAAATAAGACAAGATTTACATCTCTTGTTGCTGTAGGCAAGTATCCCAAACAAGCAACAAGTATGAGAATACTATTATCAGATCCAGAAAAAAAGATAATGCATAATTAAATAATGCACAATTAAATTTTTAAAAAGTAAATTTAAAAAGAAGTTTAAAAAAGTAAAAAAAAGTTTAACAAAGTAAAAAAAGTACAGTAGGACCCCCAAATCCACTGTTTCATTATCCACTGATTCAGCTATCCCGAGGACACAAAATAGCACACCTACCATAGAGCCTTCCCAGAAAATGCCTAGAGAGGCATCCTTTCTAGGTGTTTTCTAGGTCCTCCAAGGCAACTCTATGGTATTTTAAACCAGAAGTCCCATTATTTTCAACAACATTCACTGTTATCCACGATTCTTGTTACCCATGGGGACCCCGGGAACCAATCCCCTGCAGATACGGGAGTCCTATTGTACCCATCTTTACATTATGGGATCCAGTGAGATGTATGTCTTTAACTGGTTAACACAATGTACAACAATGATTGCAAAACTGAAGGGTAAAAAAATATTTTTCATGAATTTCCAAGAAGGTATATGTAAGAGATTTTTGTTTGTTCATTTTTTTAGGAATAAATGATGTAGACATAAGCTAACAACATAAAGCAGGTGTTTCCACTGAGTAGATACTCTCAGGATGCAGTCTGAATTTGTGAACATTTTTGTGTGGGATCTTTTGGCAAAGAAAATAGCTGCTATATAGATGTCATGGAAGAAGATTTCTGGATTGCAGCCCAAGAAATTAACTGAAGGTTGCAGCCAACTATTTCAAATTAGTATGCAACCTTCTGCTACCCCATGACCCCCCACCCTACTATCCTCCTTCAGCTCCTTGGCCTGTAATCCTTCTGAATTCCCTGTCAAAACTTTCACTGTTTTGAATCAAGATGTGAAATAACAAGCTCTTCAGATAACATTTCAGAGAGGATCACAAGGTGATGATAAGAGAGAGAACCTTTTAGGTTTTGGTTATTACATAGGGAATGCACTCTTCAGGGAGGCCTACCTGGGCTTGACATTAACATCCTTTATGTGCCTGTCCCAAACATTTGATGCAAAGTGACCAGCCAATTATTAAATATGAGCCTTAGACCAAAAGATTATTCCTATAATATGCTTGTGGGGTGTGCATTCTTCTAAGTGAAAACCACCCCGAGACTTTGGAAATACTTTTTAAAAAGTTGGATAGGTGTGAAGAAAGTTAAAGCTGATAGAAAGAAAATCAACTCATTTGAGATGTGGTGCTGGAGAAGAGTTCTATGGATACTGTGGACTGCCAAAAGGACAAATAATGGGTCTTAGAACAAATCAAACCTGAACATTCCCAGGAAGCCAAGATGATTAAACTGAGACTGCCATACTTCAGCCGTATCATGAGAAGGCATTACTGACTAGAAAAGACAATAATGCTAGGAAAGGTGGAGGGCAGGTGAAAGAGAGAAAGCCTGCATACCAGATGAATATACTCAATCAAGGAGGCCATGGCCCTGATCCTGTAGGACCAGAGCAGAGTGGTTGAGGATATGGGGTTTTGGAGATGTCTCATTCATAGGGTTGCCATGACTTCAAGTTGACTTGAAGACAGTGAAGAAGAAGAACAAATGCACCCCCCCCGCAACACTGTGTGGTGTCGATGTGAGCCAAATTTTGTCAACATAATAGGAACTCTACCTTTTTAGGCTCCTGTGACAGGGAGCAATGGTAGAAGAAATATCACTTTATATTCTATTCTCTCAAGCTTTTTCTATTGGTTTTCACCCATAATCTCTTGGTTTAATCTATTTTAAGCACTGAAATGAACAGTCACTGGAGAAGGAGAGTTTATTTTAAAAAAATCCAGTCAATCAAAGTGAAATTTCCTCATTGAGATTCTGCTGGAACTCTTAACCATATTTAGAACATAAGTTGTAATGAATGCATCAGGAACCCAGGACTGATTTGGGGACTGATTACTACAAATCTGGGCAGTGCCAAGTCCGGAGCTGGAAAGTATACATACAAAGAAAGATTATTGAAACTGGCAGATCAGAGGAACAGCAGGAATGTGAAAATCTGTCAGCCTCATTTTGCTTGTGTTTCTCTGGATCCCACTGGTATTTTCAGCCCATAGCCTATGCCAGCTCCAAATCAAGTTGCAAGATCATCTTCTTCACTCTGAAATGTATGTATAAATTCATGTCTATTTTCTTTTCAAAACCTTTACAAAAATATGTTTCTGCACATTTAATTGTCATGCATATTTCTCAAATATATGTGACTTCCCCTGATATAAACTTTTGAATATTGTTCCCAAGTGGGCGGTGTTTTTTAAAAAAATCTAATTGTTGTGCATAAGAGAGGAGAGAATGTGGGAGTCCAGACCTGTGGGAGTGCAGACATAAGCAAAACAGAGAAAACATATATATTGATATGTTGAGATGGGTACAAATGGAAGCAGGGATGGGTAGGCAGATGTGGATGAGAATGAGAGAGTGTAAGGTGACCATACTTACTTTTGCTTTGACTTCTCCCATTACTTTGTTTTGGTCCAGCCCACCATCTCATGTACCACACTTGGCCCACATGAGAGAATGCAGCTGAAAAGGAGCTATCAGCTATGCTTGCAATTCAAATTCCAAAAGCCCAGGTTAGTGCAAAACTAGAGTTGACATATATATGTCAACTCTAGCTTTGCAGTAAGCTGGCTTTGGAATTTGAATTGCAAGCATAATTGCAAGCATAGTTTGTACACACACACACACACACACACACTATGCTTGCAATTAGGTACACATTTTATTTCTATTTCAGCACACCTATGGAGAAATTAGGTACGCTGGCTGGGAAACTTATGCTTACTTGTTTACTTGTGGGCCATTTTACTTTCCAACCCAAAAGCTCCCTTTCTGGCAAAAAAATAAATATATGCAAAGTTAATGTACTTTCACCCGAAGAGAGAAAAACAGTGTTTAACTGCAGAAATGATATACATGGTAGTGTCAAACCTTTGACCATTTGTGCTAAAATAGTTCTGTTCCTTTGAATAACTATTGAAGTAGTCTGAAACAGAACCAGAGATAAAGCTATTTCAAAGAACAATAAAAGCGTAGATGTTATCCTCCACCAAGTGGACTTCACACATTCTGTAATATGAGTGCTCCAACTGGGATACTTATTCACATTTGATAGGTACTGATGGGTACTCATGAAGACCCAAGTCAAAGTGCGCTGGGGGTACACTTGTGCTTGAAAAGTGTTAATGCTTCTGCAATGTTTGCGCCAGTGCAACTCCGCTTGTGCAACCATATTCAGCATGTTAGCCTTGCATATCCAGAAAGGCAACTAGCAGGGTTAGGGTGTTTATACCAGGATTGATCACCAACAGGATTCCGGCCCCAGTTTGCCAAAATCTCTTTCCCTTTTGAATGGAGAATACTATAGGGATAGAAAATATATTCTAAGTATTGGTTTCTTTGTCAAAAAACAGTTTCCTGACAGTCAGGAAACCATGTCAGGAAGAACAATAGAAGCAGTGAGTGAGACACGTGGATAGTTTTGTCCCAGTTTTCATCTGTTCCCACTCTGTGTCTCTTCACACATTCCTTGAACCTTACACAGACTGGTTGTACCATGCATTATAGTTTGTAGCTAGGGATCTAATTCTTCACTAATTTTCTTCTTAAAGGAAGCAACAAGTAATTTTAGTGTTTTCCTTCCAGCTGTGAGAAAGAAAACCATACAGCTTTGGAAGTTCATTTGCAAGTTGGGACTTAGGAGATGTTCACATTACATTGTTATAGTGTTACTATTCCACTTTAACTGCTCTGGCTTCCTCCTGTGAAATTCTGGGGTTTGTAGTTTAGTGAGGCCAAAGAGCCCTCTGGCTGAGAGTGCTAAATGCCCCTCTCTAAACTGCAAATCCCAGGATTCCACAGGAGACAGCCATAGCAAATAAAGTGGAATAGTAGCACTATAACAGTGTAGTGTGAAAATCTCTTATTCTATGCAAAATTTGCATGTGGTTGATTTGCACAGAAAAGGCATTTTTTGCACAATATTTCTGCACAGAAAATGATATTTCTGTAAACCAACCATGTGTGAATTTTGCACAGAATATGTCTCTAATTATAGTATGTTCTGTCAGGAAACGTTTTTTTTCTGTACAGAAACTAATATTTCTGCATAGACACATTATTTTCTGTGCAGAACATGATTTTTTTTTGCATATAAAATGCTATTTTCTCTGCAAAACAAGTGCATGTAAATTTTGTGCAGAAGGTCCAGGATTCTGCTTGTCAGTGTTCTTGACACTCAAAACCATGTTTTTGACCACTTTTTGGATATTTTTGAATATTATTTCCACCCCTATTTGTAATGTTGGGGGAAAAGAGATCCTTACTTGTCTACCCTCTGAAGATCATTGCCTAAGTGAGTGAAATTTGCCTAAGTGAGGTCATCAGGCCTCACCCATTGCTGTCTGTCTCTCTCTCTGGCTTTTCTTCGCAAACGAAGATTCAGGAAGGACTCATCCCACGCTTTCTGCAAGCGCGCTGTAATAATGAGAGTAAATATGGCAGCTGAAATGTGAATGATGTGGGACCTGAATAATTGTTTTTGTGTGTGAAATCTGGCCTTGAATGTGACTGAATTCAGATAGGATTCATTCAGTGAAACGGAAAGCAAGTAAAGTTAAATGGACTGGTTCTTATTCCTTATCCCATCGTCAAAGTCCTTACACAGTGCAGTGCCTTATGGGCAATCTTTCCAGGCTCAATGATGCTAAATTGCTGGCTGAGCTTTATGGTAGAATCTCATTGCCTATCAGTGTAAAGGCAGCACACTGAAGAGACACAAGCACATTCCTGCCTACAGGCTTACAAACAACTCTGTCTAATCACATTGGCTTTCCAATGTTTCATGTAAAGTCTTATCGCCGTATGCTTTCTCCTCCCAAGTCATCTCTCTCAGGCCTCAGCCCCATGCAGACATATCGTGCAGCCAACTCTTCTGCATATCTTTCTTGGAGTTATTTTCTCCTTGCTTTTATACTTGCACTGCAACCTTCCCCAGAGCTTGAGCAAGAAATCAACAACCAACAGGGTAACAATTACAAATACATTTCTTACTTTGTCATATACATCAAATTGAGGGAAGTGCCACATTCAATGAAGTATGAATGACGAAAAATGAACACTGCTCAAAAGGCAGTCTACTACCAATATCCCCTTCACTGTTAAACAAAACAAAACAAAACAAAACAAAAAAAGCTCTAACTATGTGTACTGGTTTCTGCAAAGCAATCATAGCATTCTGATAACAGGTAGATGGGATTATGCTAATCTTTCCCTGCATGCTGAAATCTTGATCTAAATTGCCCTGCTGGTGCTGTTATTAGTTTCAGAGGGTTATATAGGTAGGCATTTATGTGTCAACAGGAATTAAGTCAGCAAACTGATGGTAAATTGACAAATGGGCAAAAGGCTACCTCCATGTCAGTCACAATCTGAATTCCACTCCCTTTCTGGAAAAAAACTGGGAATTCCACATTGGAGAATCACCACATCACTCCACATTTGTCCCATACCACTGTGCTTGAATCTAAGACAGACGTATCATAGGGGTTTAATTAAAAACCACCCAAACTTAATTTTTGTTCTTCTAGAGAAATATCTATATCAGGAGTGGGGGAAAACTGTGGATCACATACAACCCTGACCCCCAATTTCCACCCCCAAATCCTCACCAGTAGCCTCAAAATCCCCCTGCTCAATTTAAAAATAGTTTTCTGGCAATTTTCACCTGGCCAAAATGCCCTCAAACTACCCACAAATGAAGCAATTTTGATCATCCTCCCCAGAACTCCACAAACTCTCCAAACCAAATAATTAATTAATTAAATCAATCAATCAATCAAATTGGCCAAAATGGCAGCTGCTAATTTGATGAACATTTGCCAAAACAGCATCTGGAAGTGACACAACATCACTTTCAGCACACCTGAATGCAACAATGTAACCTGCAGGGGCAAAACTTGTTCGCACCCTCCTCTTCATTGCCCATCGTTGATAGAGGTATTTTCTTTGAAGAGCAAAAAGCAAATACTTGGCCAGGGGATGGGGGGTAGAAGGAAAATGGGCATTTAGAAAAATTTCTTATGTAAACCTCTGCTGTGCTGTTCTTTCTTTTTTGCTTTAGTTTTCAATGTCTGCATCCTTACTTTGTCTAACCTAAGGGAAACATGCCAACATAACTGAATATCATATAGCTTAGGGCCTTAGCTCCAGCCTTAGTCCATGAGGTTCCGTATGTCTCCTTCAGCCCTGACAAGGCTATGGCAGCATGACCTAGACATATTTTTAAATCCCAACTCTGCCATGAAACTAGTCCCTCCCTCTAGACCCTCCTTCACAATCTTACTTACCTCATGAGGGTATTGTGAGAATAAAATGCAGAAGGAAAAAATCTCATGAAATCAAAGGTGCCCCTGTAACCCCATTGCCTATCCCATTATCCTGATGCAGAATCATAACCACTGCATATCCTATCATCCCAATTTGAGATCTATGTTTAATTGGCTTGATATTAATCTGGTCAGTAACCTGTCCATCCAAGGGCTGGCGGAAACAAAGGTACTCTGGGAAACAAGAGTCAAATAAAGTTCATGTATGTACTCTGCCAAGGAAATGGGCCTGACAAATCATCTAAACATTCACACCTCAAAGACAAGCATGCAGCATTCCTTTGTGAAACAAGGAAACTTTTCCTGTAACATATGGACTTGACCGACAGCTATCTGCAGCGTTGGTTGATTTCATTGCTTTGCAAATCAGAACATCCCTTAATCAAAGGAAAAGTGCCTGTGCCTGTCCATCATTGGATACCAGTTCGTCCACATTCCCCAGTTCATGGCTGGTTCAGAAATCCTTTGTTCATGCAATTGAGAGTTATCTGAAAACAAATGTCCTTTTGATCCAACTTCAAAGGAATTTTCCTTATAAAAACCCTGGAAAACTTGAGTTCTTTGGTTCAGATCCCCCTGTGTTCTGAATCCATATTGCTCTGTTCCTTGATTCCCCCCCCCCTTTTCTCCATCATTCTGAATCCCCTCTAACATCTCCCTGACCTCTGGCCAGCTTCCCACCAACCTTAGGTACTCCCTTCCTGCTTCCATAATCCTAAATTCCCCTTCCTAAATTCCTCCCACCCCACTTTCTGTTGCTGCTACTCGAGAGTAATGCTGCTTCTCCTGAGGAGACCCAGCTGCAGGAGCAGGTACAGTATCACCCCAAGAAGCCTCAGCTTAACTCCCTTTCCTAACTATTTCTTGACTTATTCTGGTTGTCTTGCTTGCTTGTTTAAATGAATGCATGTCGTGTGTGAATGCTTTATTTAGGTCAATAAAGTTTCATCAGTTATTTTTGATGTCTGACTCCTGTATCTTTCCTGGCTCCACCCGTATACATAGGGTAAATATCTCGTATATTATGCAGTTTCTGGTTCTGCCATTTGAGTCACTATTCCCCTTTGTAAAATCACTTTCATGAGTGTCTTTTTCCATGAACACAAGTATTTTGCATAACACCCCTAACATCCACTACTTTTCTGACTTTAAAATAGTCCCTGTACTTTGGGGCCTTTTTTGTTTTGTTTTCAGGGGTCGACCTGGGTCTAAAACAGGATGGAGAGCCAAAAACATTGGGAACTTGCCTCTCTGAATCTCTGGAGGATACAAGTGGCTTTTTATATAAACAAAATGGTGGCCAGAGGGTGTATGGGGGTCAAAATGGGAGGCCTGAAGGCCACACTTTAGCTACTTCTGTTCTATATTACACCACACTGGTTCTGATTCATCATGTTCTTAGGAAATATCTCTTCATCTCTATAACTATAGTTCATGACCAGTATCCCTATCTCAGCTGCAAAGGCTGTGTGTTTATTTTTTGCAGTACTGTGAGTTTTGTTTTATTGCCATGTCTGCTTACCATGCTGTTAATTACATGGTTTTATGCTCATTTTGTATTTACATTGTCTTTGCATTTGTTTATTGTTTGTCTCCCAGAGAATTTCCTTATGGGCAGCATGCAAATTTGAAAATAAATAAATAGTATGGAATAGGATGCTGCTTCATGCATATAAAACCCATAGTCCTACTGAGATTGATAACAGTACAACTTCTTCACACAAATCACAGGATGCTACTTTACCTGAACTTGCCTAATCATCAGTATAATGCCATCTTTTGATTATACTTTGTGGCAGGAAAACCCTGCATTAAAAAAGTGTATCCAAGAGAGTTAGAGGGATTTTTTCAATCTTTGTTATTATGACATGAAAGCCGTCCCATTTCTGTGTTCCACATCATCGATCTGATTCAAGTCAAGAGCTTGACAGCTCAAATAAGTGTTACTTAGAGCTCACATAGCCTTATGTGTTTAGATTTATTTGAGAGAGATGTGCTAGTGACAAACGGAAAAGCCTCTTTATTGACCTGTCCTTCCAGAACTCTTGTATTTCCACACCATACTCCCTACAGCTTCTCAGTATAGATAGATTATCAGATAAGCAACATATCAAAATACTTTTAAGGAATAATTACAGTGCAGATTCCAATTAGCACTTACTGGATGGTCTTTTCCTAGTTTCTATTAGAGACAGGCCTGGGCAAATCTATCTAATCTGTGTTCTTGTCACTTCCGCATGATTTAAATCATGACTTGCATTCTGCATTACAGTTATAGATTCATAACCTAGAAGTAGCAGATCCATAACTACTCTGTTTTCAGTAGCACTATGTAGTCATTATCATAGAACTATTGCCATGATTGTAAATGCCCCTTAAGCCATCTTAACAGCCAGCAGTCACCTCAAGTGAAAAAGGCCTGTCCAGCTGGTGATCAGGACACAAAGAAGAAAATGTTTCCAGGCCCCTTCTGCCCATGAGTGAGGCTGTGAAATCACACAAAAGAAACACTACACAATTATTGCACGAAGATCACTAGTCCTTCAAAAACTGGAGTTTACTTCCATGACTTGGCATGGGCGAGATTTTGGCGGTTCTCACGAGACAACAGGAATTCACTTAAAACTCCACAAACCCTTTAATTAAGAAAGTAAATGAACACACAAGCACTGAAACAAACCTAAAAACATGCAAACTAAAGGGGACAGTTCATAAAAGAGCATCCTGTGCTTTGTTTTCATATTCTCACCCAGAAGTTTTCTTCCTGAGGACCACCCCATTCACACTGTAATCTCACGATTACAATGGGACATGGTTTCGCATGCAGTCAATCGCGCAAAATGAGTGATATCGATGATCTATTGATGGCTTGTCCCATGAATGAGAACGAACACCTCTTTCATGGCTGGAGCATGGAGTAATAATGCAAAGACAACAACATCATGTGATAGCAGGTCCCATTCATGCTGCCTGCACCATTGTGATCCCACAATTTTTGCCATGTCTGGTAATGTCCTTAGACTCTCATACTATGTACTTAAATGCATCTTTTCTCTCTAGAAATAATTTTAAGTGAATCTAACCCCTTCCCTCAAAATAAATACTTGAATGTACATTTTGGTATATGTAAAACTGTTATGAACTGAATTACACTGTGCGAAAAAGTGTAGAATTTCACACACGGTAAGGTTCTGAGCTACACATTAGACTGTGACGTATGAATCAATTCATTTTGTAGAGGAATTTGCAAAAATTAGGAATGGATGAATCTGTCAGATTCGGTTTCTTCCAGTTCTTTATACAGTATGTTTCCTCCACTCATGAATTAGTTTAACATCATTAACATCAATTGTGCATGGAAATTCATGTAATTTTGGTGCATTTTCCTAATATTTCAATAGTCATTTTTTGCAAGATGTTTTTCTTCAAAGAATGCTGTGCTATATACTTCCCTATTGTAATATGTGGAATTTTGTGCATGACTTGCTATGATCATGTTTTTGTTCAGAGGATTTTGAGAAGTGCAAATACAAAAGATAACTATGCTTCACTCCACACAATATACTTTTGGTATGTTTTTATCAATAACTGAATGAAATTCTCCCCCATTCCAAGCAAACAATGAAATACCCAAACATCCCTATGCTTAAGGAGAATAGGTTGTTCTGCAGCAGTGAACAAAAATAAATATAACATGGTCAATGGGCTAAATTTTGCATTAATATTTAAGGTGCTGAAGTTGATTACCATTGAACTTAATCTTGCCACTGAGATAGTGGGCGAGTTTCTAATTAAATGAAAAAGCAGGCAAAATATGTTTAGCAAAATGTCTGTTGTTAGATTCCACCCTCCTCATTTCCTTTGCATTTCAAAAAGTGGGCACCTGGACTTCTAATTATATCTCATTTCCCTCTTGACACACAAACATATAAGTACTACAATATGTCTCCTAAACTCCACATTTACACTTTGATTTGAAAGGGTTCAGGTTTAAGTTTTAAAAAGTAAATTTTGAGGAACCAGATGAGGTAGAGGACAGCAGAGCCTCAATGAGACTTATTTCCAGATAAGTCAGCATGAAATTGCAGTCTCACAGTACGTCTGCTTAGAATCAAGTCCCACTGTCTTTACTGGAACTTTGTGCCAGGTAAGCACATCTTGGATTTCAATTTTGGACTCTCATTCACTAATTCGGCCTCTTTTCCTTCACAACATATTTGCTAAACAGATCTGCAATGTCCTTAATTTATTCTATCTGTGGGTAAATATAAAACCATGCATACATGCATATGCACACACACACACACATTCAGAATAAATTGAGGAGACTGCTGCTTTGGGTCCCTTACTTCTTACTGAGGGAAAAAAATATATAAATCAAATGCATGCATACAATTTCAGCATATGAACATGCACATACATTAAACCCTGTACCCATCCTACAGCATTGGCTCAGCCAATGTTTACTATTTATCCTTTTATTGTCCCTCTTGCCTTTTTGTTCTTCCCTAATGAAAAGAAGAAAAGCTTGTAGGACCTTCATTCCCCCCCCCCAGCATTATGCACTGTGTATACATACACTGAAGATATGTGCAACATTCAGCAGCAATCAGTCACAAGGATGTTTCCCCCTTTTTGTCCCCCAAGGATGAGGAAGAGGTCTGTGCTCAGCTTCCATGGATTCACAACATCACTACCGAAAGGAACCCATGCTCTGGGGAGAGTTGCATCTATATTTAGCTCCCAATATCTCTCTCTCAGACTCTCTCATCAAAAAATGAAGGGATTGATAGAAAGGGTAATGGGTGCCAAGTCCTTTCTCTGGGGTTAAGAGGAAGGATTTAGTTGATACTATAGTGGCAAGGAGTGCTACTAGTTCTCAGAGACTATGCACAATTTCCCACTGCATTGTGCATGAAAAAGGGGGGGGATCCCAAGGGGAAGGAACCCCCCAGCTTAACTCAGTGGGTGGTAGTAGCTACTAGTTTTTTGGGGGGTCTGTAGGGAGCATCCTGGAGTGAAGCTACTCAGGATTACTCCTACAGAAGAGCTAACCTGGCGTCCAGGGGAGTGAGCCCAGGTTTAGCCCAACTGGAGATGTTGGCAGCCAAGCGAAAGCAGGCAAAACCATGCCTTGGGAAAAAAGTTAAAACATATATCTGCAAGCTAAGGAAGAGTGCTGGAAGGATTCTGTGGACTCCATCCTTCTGCATCTGAACAGCAGAATGGGAAAATAATCATAGCATGCTAGTATAGGACTAACATGGCTATCCCATTGGAAATGGCTCCTAACCAGAGAATCATAGAAGGCCAACAGAGAGATCAACGGGTTTGATCTTCTGCTCAAAGAAAGATGTCAATGCAGGATGCAACTATGTTTTTGAGAGACTGATATCCCACTTCTACTTCAGTGTCTCAAGTGAAGGGGAAGCCACCACGTCCATAGGGAAAGTGTTCCACTATCAAGCACCTCTTTGCATCTGAAAATTTCTGCTAGTATTTAGAGAAGTCTAGTTGGTTCCAGTCCTTCCTTGTGATGCAACAGAAAACAAGTCATGCTTGTTTACATGCTTTGTTTACAGTAAAAACACATTTTCTAGAGGATCAAACTGATTTGTCTGAATCTGTTGCTTAATGTACCATTCATTTTGGGAAATAGTGAAAATAAATTTATATTCTCTTTCCTTTGCCTTTAAGGTATTCCAAGTATATTAGATGTACCATGGTGCTTTCATTACAGAACATATTTCATTAGGTGTTTGGACTCAGATCACTGTGATTAGTATGCTCGTGTAATTTTAATATCTATATCTGTCTCCTTAGTCTTCAGAACATTAATTACTCCTATTCTGTGTATTTTATATGTATATAAATTGTACATTTTGCACTAAAGGTGCAGCATTTCCTAACAGCGCCTCCTACACAATGTTTTTAATAATTCTGTTAATTGCAACAAGAGATGAGTCTCGGCCATTTAAGGTCAGGCTGCAATCTGAGCATTACAGTTGCCAGAAGCAAAGAGGCATCTGGTATCAACCAGTCTAATGAAAGTGCAGCTATTTCGCACAGGGTCTAATACAGCAAGTCTTATGTCTCCAAGGAAAGAACTGCCATTTCACCTCAGCTGTGTGATGCTTATTAGCCATTGGCTTGTCAGATTATGTTGGGCTGCATTTTCCTGCAGTTATAAAGAAAAAAAATGATGACATACAAAACAAACAAGATGCTATTTCCCAGTCCCCTCATGCCTTAACACTTTTCCTCTTTCTAATTTTCCATCCTTTTGGGGGGAAATCCATACCATACCCTGTGACTTTCACTTGCACAACCCTCTTTTTCTCCTCCACAGCAGCTCCCTAGTCCCCTCCATTGTCTCCTGAAAATCCCTCAACAGTCAGGAGGCTAAATTATGGACATGCAAGCAGGGGGTGAAGGTGAGGTAAGGAAACCAACATCCCATGTTCTGGTGACAGAAGCTGTTCCACAAGTAGAAGGCATTAAGTGGACACATTTTAAAGCCATTGTTAAAATTTCATTCTTGGAAAAGGCATACTATACGATATAAATCCTGAAGTGGCTTGTCTTTTTGCAATACCTCTCTCTCTCTGGCTTTTCTTCACGAACGAAGATTCAGGAAGGAATCATCCCGTGCTTTCTGCAAGCGTGCTGATGACTAAAAAAGCCAATCCGAGATAAACAAGTCTGGTTGCAGAAAGCACAGCAGATGGTCTCCTTGGGTGATGTTTCTGGGTTGTGATTCTTTCTGCGTTGTTGTTTTTCTTCAAGACTTATTCAGCGTGAGTTCTCAAATAAGGCTGCAGCATTATGGATAGTGCATCTCCATGCCTCCCGATGTGAGGCCATGGCGGATCATTGTTGGTGATCAATTTGGCTGAGCCTGAGGTGTTGTTTCAGGGAGTCCTTGCATCATTTTTGGAGTGCCCCTCTTATGCTGACCCGTGGCGAGTTCACCGTAGAGTACAATTTTTGGGAGGCGGTGGTCCTCCATCCTAGCAATGTGCCCTGCCCAGCGCAGCTGGGTCCTCAATATCATGGCCTCAATGCTGGTGATCCCTGCTTGCTCAAGGACACTCGGTGGCCTGGTGAGTGGGCCAGGCTCTTTTAACCTATGTTTACTGGTACTAAGGAGGAGACTTTAAACTTAACAATTTGTTGGTCTTTCTTTGAGAAAAGAATAATAACAACATTCACACACACATTCAAGCTTCAAGCATTCACATCAGGCCAGTGAATTAATTAGGAAATATTGGGATAGAGGAAAAGCAAAGGAGATTGTTTTGTGAGAGGTACAACACCATTCCTGCATAGCAGAGATTCCTGCAGCAACCAAGTTTTAGGAGATTATCAGAAGCGGCTAATGTGGTGCCACAATAATGATAGCAGAATGCAAAAGGATACAGGTATCACATGATGTTGTCCATTTGCATTCCACTGTCACTATTCTTGTGTTTCTTTTTATTGTTGGGCCAAGCTGTCAATAGATAGCCTGTCCCGTTTTGGTGCTGGCATTGCCAGCATCTGAAACCTTGCACCATTGTCCTACCATGAATACAGTGTCAATGAGTGGCTATGCCAGAACACTTCCAGGTGGGAATCACAAAAACAAGGTAGGCTATCTTCTTTTTATGAACCTCCCTGGGTTACTTGGGTTTTTTGTAGTGTATTTCTGTGCTTTTAAAACACTTTTTGTGTGTATTTTTATTTTTATTTTTGAATTTCCCACGCTCACATCTTCTTGTGAAAATGGGCAGGGTTTCAGTCCAGGACGTGAAAGGAGCTCCGTTAGAGTTCCGTTCATTCCCAGGCTTCCTGTTGATGGAAGATAATGTAAGTCTGATGGGGATGGTTATTGTGCCGGGACAGGGACAGACTTGGAGATTGTGGGACAGGAACACTTTTTGCTTTATAATCTCCTTAGAATGAGCTCTGAGGGTCTGTCAGCAAACCGGCAGCATGTATGTAGGAGGAGGAGCTAAAGACAGTGTGGTGTTGTTTTGAAGGGGTTCTTATAGTCAATAACTGCTTTCAGGGGATGGGATTTAGAATGAAATACAATGCTACTCGGAGTTGCTCATGGTGAGACAATAAGACACTCCAGATATGCTAACAGTTACTGTGTGGACACTTTGTAACTGAATAGAGCAAGCAACCTTGTTTGTCTGTGGAAGGATAAAGGTATGAGGATTGTTTACAGGTTTGAGTATCCCAGCTTTGCATGTAGCTGCCTTGTAACTTAACATTTCTTTGGGATTTGGGCAGCCCCTCCTTAAGTGCATACCTGACTGATCAATGTTTGTCTTCGGGATTCCTAGTTGTGGAATTACCCAGTTTTAATGGCCACACTATGGGGAAGGCCATGTTCGATCTAATTATTAAATATTGACAATTTATTATGGATATGGGGTTGGTGGTGTTAGGGTAAATAACCTAAGAAAATGCTTCCTCCCACCCCTTCCTCACTGCAACACAGTGAATCTTTTTGTTCTCAATACCAGAGAGACTTTGTGCATTTCTTTTCTACCCCTCTGCCCCAGATGAGTCTCTCTCCAAACCATCACTGCTTTCCCTGGATCCCCCTCTCAATCAGCCCCCTCCATTTTAATATTTAATTCCAGCACAATTTGAGATCATCTGTTTGTCAGAGAAAAACATCTGCATATGCACGCAGAGCAGAATGGGCAATCATGCATGCAATTGGTGATGAGCAATCACATGTCAGTCCACCAGTAGGGATTCTATGCTCAAAACCTCATCAGATAATCAGCAACAATGACACTTACATCTCCAAGACAGAGAGTGGAGGAGTTGTGTTTCATCTGTCATTGTTCCCTCCATATTAAATACCTGCCTATTTAGCAGGGCTACGGTATGTGCGCCTGTGTCGACTGACATTTCAACTTGCCTCAGACCTTTTCCAGAGAATTGCTCCCCAATTATTTTTAATGTATGGTTACAGACCATAAGTGAAAATATGTGCCAGAGGGTCAACGGACAAAATCCAGAAGACAAAATGCAATGCTTCAGCAACTCTTGACCACTCCATTTAGTTCAACAACAGTGGAGCCCACTCTTCTACAAAATTGCTTGCAATAAACACAACTTCTTGAAGAGTTACTACACCTCAAGTGACAATTGAGGAATGAAGAATAACAGGCATTCTTCTAAAAGCATAGCCATCCCTAGGATATTCCTCTACTGATGTGACAGCGAAGGACACAAATGTTTTCTCTGTTTTGCACTTATTGTTAAATCTTCCCCCTATTTAGGAAAACACATCACAAACAAAAGGACATATCATCCACACTGAAGCCTGACAATGTAATATGCTTCCTCTGTCCCCAAATAACTAACTTAATTAATGACCCTTTCATATTAAACACTCAAATATTTATCCTTGTCAGGTAAATCAGATCTGAATGGGACATGAGACCAACATATGTTTTTATCAATGACATGGTTTATTTTTCCAGACAAATTTAAGCTGCAACAGAATATTATGATGCTTGTTATGTTGATACATTTCTCATTAGGACTTGATGAAACCAATGTTAACCACAGTGCTATAAATTACCACCCTTAATCTTATGTGTATGACATCAGGATTATTATTTCATCTCAAAGCCACACGCAGCAGGGTGTGGATAAACTCTTGCTGTTTCTCCAACATCACCTATCAAAAAAAGGAGTAAAGGCCATACATATTGATGGTGCTATATAAATGCAGAAGATAGGAATTCTCTTTTGGGGATCTGCTTGACAAAATCGTTATTTTCAAATTGATCTGATAATATAATTGCTCAGCAGATGGTGATCCATCTGGATTTAATTATAATGGAAAAAATTAATAGGCAGTACCACTGAAGCCCAAAGCCTATGTGATCCCAAATCTGATTTTAAGGCTAAGGACTCATTATGAATTTTGCCTACTTGCTGATGTGATTTTAGAAAACAATAAAAGCAGAGAATAGATTAAAATCATGATCAGAAAGATATACTATATGAAGCAGTTACCCATGTGACTACCACGAAAGAAATGAGAAAATAACAAATGGAACATTCCAAAATGGATGGAAGCATGAGATAAAAATATATGGAAGAATGATATAAAAATGTGTAAGACCCTATTCAGTAAGCTATAAGATCTCCTAGCACACCTTCCACTCCAGCACGCTACTTTAAGAACAAAAGCTGTGATCTATGTCACCATGAACAGGGTTGCAGACAAAATACTCTGAAAAGAAAATGAAAACATACATAATTGGAGTAAAAATGGCTGCTGCATGCTTCTTGACTTCAGAGAGTAAACTCAGTTTTGGCTCTGTGAAACAACTCTAAAAGTGTCTGGATGTTTCCCAGGGCCATTTAGGACAGGACAGATTACCTTCTGCCATGGTATGGACAGGGCCATTTAGGACAGGACAGATTACCTTCTGCCATGGTATGGATTTATTTGTTTATTTATTTATTTGATTTATATTCCACCATTCTCCCAAAATTGAATTCATTTTTCCAATCAGGCCATCACAACAGTTCTCACAGCACATGCCAAATGTAGGTGTGTTTTTATCAAATGTTTTAATTGTTGTTTTAATTTGTAATTGATTTAATAACTTTTTAAGGGGGGGTAGGGAGTATATTGTTTTACTGTATGGTAAAACAATATACCTAAACATTAGGAGGAACTTTCTGACAGTAAGAGCTGTTCAGCAGTGGAATACACTGTCTCAGAGTGTGGTTGAGTCTCCTTATTTGGAGGTTTTTAAACAGAGGCTGGATGACCATCTCTCAGGAATGATTTGATTGTCTATTCCTGCATGGAAAGGGGTTGGATTAGATGACCCTTGCGGTCTCTTCCAACTCTATGATTCTATGAGGGTAAGAAGAATGTTGGAAAAATGTTGGAGTGACCAGCACAGCTGAAGTAGATTTGATCACAGCTGTGGCTAGGCAGAAGTCTGACTAACAAACACTCCTATATAGTCACATGCATTGTGTGTTGGGTTGGTGTCATGGAGAAAGAGGAGTATTGGTGGATGTTGGAGAAATTGCTGTTGGGCTCATCAATGAGGTTTGCTGTGTATATACTGTGTTTGTTAATACCGGAACTGAAGATAAAGACCCCCGGATATGTGTGGATGAACCTCGCTGCCTGTAAGTCTTTTTGTGTGTCAGAGCAGTTAAATGGATGCTAGCTGAAACCTTTATTTTTGCGTCCATTCTGCTGCACAATTCTGCTGTTTCACTACTCCTGGGTTAGTTTGTCCCCAGGCTATGCCAGGTGCCTCTCAAGTGAGCCTATACTGAGTGGAGAGAAATAATAACAACAAACAAACACATTAGGAAAATATATATGCACACACACTTTTCAAAGCAGTGCTCTTGACCTGAGATTACTCCCCAACACCCTGAGCACCAGATATGCCAGGCCAGGCCCTGACATCTGAAAACCCTAGTGGATGCATTCCTGACCCCTTTTGATGTACTCACCTGACCTGTTTTCAGGCTATGTGAAAGGAGCTCTTTTAAAAATAGTAACCCAAATTTGTCAGCCACAATGAAGAGACGGATGGAAGAGTCTCAGTTGAACAATATTTGGGGCCTGTAGCAGCATGGCGAAAAATTACATAATCTGTGTAACAATCCATGGATCACAAACCAGCTTGCTACATGGAGGCAGATGCCACAGGGAGCAATTTAAAGCAGATGATCTGAGTCTAGCAGCCCAAAGTGAACTTTCAAATTGTACAACTGTATGTGTGTATGCACACTTTTTCTGGAATGCTAATAAACAGCCCAAATTGATACAGACGGAACACTAGGGTTGCAAGTCTGCAGTCTGATTTCAAAATCCTGTTTTAGAATGATATAGGGCTTAGCTACTGCTTCTTTTCTTTTTAAACACCCTTAAACTTCTTCAGGACTTAAGGAATAGATTTATAGCAAATATCCCCGCCAAACGGATTTCATACATCCAAAATATATTTACAAACCCTGCAGGGGATGTATAAGCCTTGCAACAGGTTTACAAGTCATGGCAATAAATTCTGAAGGGGAAAAGAGAAGAGGAAGATTTATAAAAATTGTGCTGCAATAGGGTGGCCGTGTGTCCTACTTTACAGAAGATAATCTTCCATTTGAAAGTGCCCTGTATTTGAAGGGCTGTTTATAGTCAGAGTCCTGTTTAAAGAATCATGGGAATGGATGCCAGGTGTCTCTCAGTTGCCATTCAACAGTTAGGACCTGTCTAGCTGACTGAGCAAGCAACTGGGTTTTCAGATAGGAGGCCTGGCCCCTCTTCCCCAGCTCTCAGAGTGAGAGTACTGCCTTGAAAATATTTGTGTGGTTTTTTAAACCATGTGCTGCAGATAGTTTTAAACTTGCTGCAGGGAGAAGCTAGCCACTTCTCCTCTGTCCTCCTTACCCTGCTTAGTTTTTCAGAATTCTGGCCAGCAATAATGTAAATTCTTTTCCTGGTCTGAGGTGTATGTGGGTTGCACCACTGTTAGCAAAAAAGCCTGGCATTAAACACCTTTCTTCTTTGGCTCTGCTCAGGTACCCAACTCTTTGATTTCACTCCACCCGCTTTATTATCCTCTTTATCCTCTTCCACACTGCAACTTCCGAGTAAACATCTACTTCTCTTCCCCCTCCTCTCTGAGGCCCTTCCTACACTCATTCTCACCTTCATTTTTTAGTCCTTTTCCCTGCCCCACTACATTGCCAACCTCTGACTAAATGGTCTCTTCCCTTTTGTCTTCTCGCAACTTTCCTTCTCCCTTCACCTGGCCAGAATTTCTGATTGAATGTCTGCTCTTCTCCTTCTCTCTCTCTCTCTCTCTCCTTTTCCTTTCCCCTTCCCACATCTCTTGGTTGCACTTGCCTTATCCTTACTTTCCTAGTCCCTCCCTCATTCTTCCCTTTTTTTCACCCCTTTCCATTTCTTTTGGATACCATTTGTCTCCTCCCTCCTTCCTCATACCTCTCTTTCTCTCTCTCACACACCCTCTTTTCTTACACTCTTTTTCTTTTCCTCCTAGCTACACTTAATAGTCTCCTTATCCTTCTCTCCCTCTCTGTCTCTACAACTCTCTCTTTTGCTTCTCTCCAGAGATAACCTTGAAATCATGGTTGGGATTGGTTCAGTTTTCAGAACTTTAAAGCTGTGAGTTCCACTAAACTCACATTGGGGCTTGTTCTCAGTAGATATACTTAGACTGTCCTGTCCTGTTGGACTCTATTGCCCTATCATCATCATCATCATCTCCTCCTCCTCTTCCTTTCAAAAATGTATGAAGATTATTGATAACATTGCTGCCAGCAGATTGAGTAGACAGGCTTTTGTATAGTTTGCAATTTGTATTATTTTAAAATATGTTGCTTGCTTCCTTGAGTCTCATTATTGGAAGAAAGGCAGGATATAAATGAAAATAACAATAACAATAACAATAATAATAATAGGCTGGTTCATGTGTTACCAGCATTATCTTCTCCACAATGGTTACATGTACTGTAATTCTCTTTAAATTATAACAGTTATTTCTGAATTTGCATCTATACATATAAAGAAGCAAATGTACCTAATACAAAAGTCTGTGTCCTTTTTTAAAAAACTTTCTTTTAGATAATACAGTTCCTTCTTTCTATGCTTGCTTGCTTCCTTCCTTCCTTCCTTGGGTGGGGGGTGGGCAATTATATCCTATGCTGTAAGGATATAAAAAGTAAAGGAGCCCTTTTTTTTAAAAAAAATGCTGTGACTATTAGCTCACCTCTTGTTCAGAATACCTGTCTGGCTTTAGAATCCTCATCAGCTTTGTACCCCTTTAAAGTTCAGATTTAGCAATGAGCTCTTTAAAAGGTTATGCAATTTGTTTTCCCCTTGTCCTCTCAAGCATGTCTTTTCTCAATTGCATCTTGACTACATTAAGGAGTAATGCTACTCTGTATTTTTTAAGATTTAATCAGAAGGCTGTGATCCAAGCCATATTTACATTATGCTTAGTCCAGAATATTTAAGTGGGAGGAAAGTGTACATGCAGGCATTTTCTAGACAGAAGCTTGGGTACTTTGCCTGTAGAGAAAAATAATTAAGATATTAACATCTGGCAAAATAGACTACCGTGCCTCCACCACACCCTGCACTTCTTTGGAAGTGGGGGTGACTTCCCCCTTGTGATTCATAGTATCTCATATTCTCAAGAACACTTTCTGGAAGTGAGTTCCATTAAAAATGTGCATCGTTTCCTTCCTTTCATGTCCTTGTGGTTATGCTGCAAACTCATAAGAAAATGTAGGCACTGGTAAGATATTTTGTTTCTAAGCAATGATCTTTGGGGTTCCAAACCCAGCTCCATATTCCAAGAAAAAAATAATTTTCCTAGAGCATATCAGTCAGCCAGCTCCTCAACAGGCACTTCTTCCCGGAAATATACCTCTGATTCTGCTATATCACACTCTCATTTATCTGTATATTTTCAGAAGTTTGGCTATGCCACTCTATTGTAGCAGTAACAACACAGCATCCTAACGAGTGACAAATTTACCTCTTTTTTTCATGGTGGAGGTAATTTTGTTTCTGCACCTCTGACCTGGTTTCCTACTGAAGGCTGAGTAAATGTTTAGAAAGACTTTTAGTTCTGTTTTAACCAGGCTTATTGGAAGTCCAGCTACTTTAGAGTAATCTTTTCCTGAGGAGTGGAAGGGTTCTGGTCTGCCTCCCCTTTTGATAACCCCTTAGTTGCCTCATAATTTGGTGGTTTCTTCAACTCATGGAAATCCCTTATAGAAATTTGATGAGATACAAATGGCTCAATATAAAGAGATGGAAGAGGGACATAGAGGGAAAATGAAACAAGTACCACAGTCCTGTGTGTCTGTACCTGTGTCTATATGTTCAACATAGCTGCCATAATAACACCACTTTCCCCTTTTGCCACAGCAAATCAGTTTTGGGATTTTCCACTGAGGGAACATCTACATTGTAGAGATAAAGCAGTTTGACACCACTTTAACTGCCATGGCTCGATGCTGTGGAATTCTGGGAGTTGTAGTTTTGCAAGATATTTAGCCTTCTCTGACAGAGGGCTCTGGTGCCACAACAAACTACAAACCCCAGGATTCCATAGGAGGGAGCCATGGTCATTAAATTTGTATCAAAACACAGGCCTCACCTTAAAGAAGGAGCAAAAAAGGAAAACCAAACACACCTCAAACAAACTTAACACCAAAACCCTAAATGTAACAGTTCTATATTGCCATGAAGTACAAAAAATAGGTACGAATTAAATAATGCAAATAACAACTATTAACCACACCGTAGTACCAAAACTGGAAGAGACATGTTTAAGAACAATTCTGGTCAGTAAAAAGCAATATTGTAAGTGAAGCCTCAAGCTAGGAGGAAAAGTAGTATTAAATCCATCCAACAAACCACACAAGTTATCAAAACCCACTCAAATATGTAAATAGAATTGTTGTATAAGCAACATTGCTATCTTAAAAAAAAAAAGTTACATACCATAAGCAAACTGAGGACTGAGATTACTACTTCCTGGATTGTGAAGTCATTTCCATAGGTCTGCAACAGTCATAAGTTATAGTTACAATTTTCAAACATCAGTCCAATCAGTGGTCATAGACAAAATATTCCACTTGCCAGTGATTCACTCAAATAATTTCAGGTGTTTGAGAAGGACTGGTCAAAAGCGATAGACTTTTGGAAAAAGAAATGGGGTGAAATATCAGTTATCACTTTTGAAGAATACTAATATATATATATATATATATATATATATATAATTAAGGATTAGATTTAAATTGGAAGATTAAAGTACTGGTATATAGTAAAAGGACATTTGAAACCAACTATTTGAAGGGGAGGAAGTTAAACTGAATGGATGTGTTGTTGTTTTTTTTGGTTATTTTTACTATTGTTTGTTAGTAGATGCTTGTATATTTTTTTATTTTTATGTGTTAGTTTATACTATGACTTGTGTTAATAAATATAATATTAATAAATGATGATGATGAAATAATTTCAGATGTTGACACTTTCTAGACAGCCAAACACAAAAGCCTCTGCAGAATTTCTTTTCCTTCCCATCTCTTAATACTTCTTGTCCTAGTGGTGCCCAGAAATCAGAAACCACCTCTCATCTAGTCTGGGCAGCCTCAGCCTAGTGTCTCAACACAGCCACACTTAATTTGGAGATTGTGCATGCTATCTTAAGACATTTTCCCTTCATTTGTGTCCTATGTACAGAGTGATGTACATTTATTTTATTTGCTTAGTGTGCTAAGAATTTTTTTTTTATTTAGAAGCTATTGGGATATATTTATGGTTATTGCAAGCAAGTCAATTCCCAAAATGTGATCAGTGTCCACATTTTGATTTTGTGCACATTAAACAAAAAGGTACTGGTAAGCAGACCTGTGTGAATGTATGTTAATGGAGAAAAATGCTAAGAGACACTACTGGGATCTTGTCAACTGACCTTATTGCTGTGGAAGAGGCATTTTAATAAGGTGGGTGCTCAATTTTCTTGTACTGTTTTTTAAATAGTGCTTTTAATTTTTAAAATAATTTTATTCTTTGTATATTTTAACTGTATTTGTTCTATTTAACTGCAACACTCATTGAGTTCCATTCACGAGACAAATATGGGATATAAATAAAATAGATGAAATATTGTCAGGGTACAAAGATCCTTGATATATTTGCATCTCAGTACATCATTGAGTTCATGCTCATGTCTGAATTCAAGTTCATGCACATTTGATATTAACAGATGAGCTGTTTGAACTGTCAAGATCTTGAGATGCTCAAGGAATGAACAAAGCAAAAAAATTGAACTTTATGAGTCTGAACTAGACTGGACAATTTAATATATACCATGCATATAAATATTACTTTTCATGCACATTTTCTGAACCCCACGTATGGAGGGTTGGTAAAACTACACATTATAGGAATGAGACAAATTTTAAATAAAACAAAGATTGAATAGAAAAGTGAAGATTAGTCCATCTCTGTCACCATCCTGAGTTGCACACTATGCATTACAGTACAATATACAATGGAACAAATCACAAGAAAAATATTGGTAAGGTAATGACATATCCTTTGGAGGCTGATTATAAGACTTCAATAATTCCTCCTATCCAGGGATTTCACCATTTTCTGCAGCTGAGCTGAAATTTCTCAGAAGCCCATGTTTTCTTTTTCTCAGCCACCAAGAAATATATCACTATGCAGAATGTACTCCAAATAATTCCCGTCATTTAAACACAATGATTGACATTCTCCCCCCATAAATGCACTCCACTCCAATGTTGTAGAACACAGATAGGAACTGTGTGACCCTCAGGATTCATGCAGCCCTTGGAACTCTGACTGACTTCCCTAAACTGCCATTTTCTGGCCAACCAAAAATTCAAATTTGGCAGATTGCTTAATCACAATGTTTTTGCTGGAAGGGGAGATATTTTCTCATGCTGAAACAACAGACCCTCTGCCACACAAAATACCATATAAAGTGACTGTGAAAGATGTGATGCCACTTAGGTGATTTCACTCACCAAAATGGTGGCTGTTATGGCACAGTTGCAGTCCCTCAGAGCACTGAAGGTGCCCAAAATCAGCAGGTTTAGTCCTCTAGGGTCTTGAGCATGTCTACTCCAACCTAGAACTAGTCTGAAGCATTATAGAGGATATAAAATGGTGGCTAGGCAGACTAAAGTCTGAAGTGGATTCACCACTACCATGGAAGGCACCCGTGGCTCCTGTTCAGATGCCCTTGTTGGAGATAACATTTTCATTAGACACATACTACAATTCCACTCCACAAAAGTATAATTCTATACCCTTAGTGCTGGCATATTTCCTCCAGGGTTTGATGCTGCCTGAAATTATATACCACACTGAACTGACTGAAAACAGAGCATTATAATCAGCAGAATCTTTCATTGCAAGATTGGTCTCCCCCTCCTCATTTTGGAGAGAGAGAGAAGTACAGAAACAAAACATTCCCAAAGAGGAAGGGGGTGGAATTCTCATAATGTCAAGAGTATGGCTTCATTTGGAGCCATGAAGACAGCCATCTTTTTTCCCCCTTGTAATGTCCCTGAGAGGGATGACATTTATCATTACTCCTGAGACCAATATGGAACCCATTTTTAATGGCAAGGACAAGTGACTATTAGTATCTGTTACAGAAATAAAAGATGTATTTTTTTTTCCCTCTCCAACCGGTACTGCCCAGGCCTCAGAGGGACAGAAGAAGAGGCAGGCACAGCTCCATCATGCCTAGGCTCAGAAGCAGATGAAATGTTCTCCCTCCATCCCAACTGCTGCAGGCACAGCTCCATCATGCCTAGGCCCAGAAGCAGATGAAATGTTCTCCCTCCATCCCAACTGCCGCTACCTCGCCTCAGAGAGAGAGAAGCAGACTCAATCCCCTCCCACAAACCATCCCCCTTTCCTTTTGTGTCATGTCTTAATTAGATTGTAAGCCTGAGGGCAGGGAACTGTTTTGTTGTTCTTTTTTACTTGTAAAGAGCCATGTACAGTGATGATGCTATATGATGATGATGACGACGATGACAATGATGATGATAAAATTGGGAGCTGACTATGAGTGGACAATGAGGATGTGAGCTGAAATGTAATTTAATTAGGGAAGGTTTGCTTTGTACTCACAGGGACCTATTTTATGTTTATGATTTTCTCAGAGCTTGGGGGGAGACTTTGTCAGAGTACGAGACCCAGAATCTCTGAGGGATTCTGGGAATTGTAGTCCAAAAGGGAACTTTCCCAAGCGTTGGGATTTTTCTCACATATGTTGTCTGCTCTATCATTTTTTCAAAAAGAAAAAATCCTGTAAATTTGATTGTGAGTTATGTTTTCTGAATCAATATTTTTCATCCATTCTTTTTTTTTCAGAGAAAGAAAAACATTTAAAGTTAGCCATTGGATGACTGTATGGAATTTGGTGTGTTGTGTGTGTTGTGTGTGTGCTCACACCTTCAAGTCAGCTGTTGACCGATGATGACCTGATGAATTTCATCAGGTTTTCTTAGGCAAGGAATACTCAGAGGTGGTTTTGCCTGTTCCCACCTCTGAAATATAGCCTACAGCACTTGGTATTCATTGGTCTCCCATCCAAGCACTAATGGATCTGACCATGCTTAGCTTCAAAGATCAGATGGGATCTGGTGCTTTTGGGGTATTTAGACTGACATTAAAAAACAAACAGAAAAAATAAAACCACTTGGTGACCCACACATTCGTCGTCGAGTTTGAATCAGGTCAGCCTAAATTGAAAATTGAACCACAAAATTCCTTCAGCCTCCAATAACTGAAACCTAAGAAGCTTCTTTTTGAGTTGTATAAAAGAAAGATAAGGATATGAATAATCAATAAACAGTTTTAACAGAAATTGAAACTGAATCCAGACAAGACAGAAGTGTTCACGGTAGTGGCCCCGAAACCAAGAATTGGGTTGCAATCTCCAGTCCTGGATGGGGTCACACTCTCCACCAGTGACTGTGTTCGCAGTCTGGGTGTGCTCCTTGACTCGTCACTCCTGATGATAAATCAGGTAAATGCAACAGTCAGGAGTGCCTGCTATCAGCTTCGGCTAATACGCCAGCTGCGCCCTTTTCTAGAGGCAAGGGACCTCGAGACCGTCATTCACGTGCTGGTAACCTCGCGCCTAGACTTCTGTAATGCACTTTACATGGGGCTACCCTTGTGCTTGGTTCAGAAACTACAGTTAGTACAAAATATGGCAGCCAGGTTTGTTTCAGGAACATCTAGGAGAGAGCACATCACTCCGGTTTTGAGGTCCCTCCACTGGCTGCCTATTGGTTTCCGGGCCCAGTATAGGGTGTTGGTTATCACCTTTAAAGCCCTAAATGGCTTGGGTCCAAGCTATCTCAGGGACCATCTCCTCCCTTATAATCCTCCCCCCCCCGCGCACACCGGTACTCTGGGAGGAATTTGCTACAGCCTCAAAAGTCGAGGCTTTTGGCTACCTCCCGGAGGGCTTTTTCTGTTGTCACCCCCAGACTATGGAATGGCATGCCGGATGAGATCTGTCAATTGACATCTTTGGACAGCTTCAAAAAGACTGTCAAGACGGATCTCTTCCGGCAGGCCTTTCCAGAATAGATTATCCTGGCCTCGGGAACCCGCCCTCCTTCAGGACAGTCCCCACAGCCTCCTTTGTTAACAGAACTGAATATTGCTGGGGACCTACTGTTATTGCCAAATGTAGGTATGTGCTTTTACCAAATGTTTTAATTGTTGTTTTAATTTGTAATTGATTTAAAAACTTTTTAAGGGGGGGAAGGGAGTATATTGTTTTACTGTATGGTTTTTTAATGTTGTGAACCACCCTGATTTGATTACCAAAGGGTGGTATATAAATAAATTTTATTATTATTATTATTATTATTATCATCAGATGTTATAATGTAAATGCTGAAACAAGGAGCATCACCTCAGAACATCCAAGCATCTCAAAATGTTATTGCCCTGTGCATTTTCATTGAATTATTCAAACAGTCTGAAATGACATAGGGCCAAAGGCATAAAAGAGAAATTATAACAGTGTTCATCAAGCTATCATTGCACAAATAATGTAGCAAATAAAATCTCATAAAACCATCCCAGATTTATGGCTATGCTCCATTGCTTATTAAAAATAGCTACCATGAGGTCTGTCCCTCCTTCTCTTGGTTTCAGACACTTTCATAAAATCTTAAATATGTGCTGTTCTATCAAAAGGCTTGTTTGAAGAGCCCATATTCCAACCCCAATCCTTACTGTAGTTGCTGTTTGAAATAAGAAGTCATGCCCCATTCAGCGACAGAGCTATTCCCACCCCAAAGAAATGGGAGAGAAGTAGAGAAGGAAAAGCCAACAAACGAGGAATGTGTTTCTTGCTCATGTGCCAGCTTCTCTTTTCTTAACATTAGCACTATAAGAGACAACACGGAAATGGGACTATAAAAGTGAGTTTAGGTATGGTTCTATCATGCAATCACACCTGCTGTGTGAAACAGTCTTCTTTGCATTAAGGTGTGTGTGTGGCTGACCTGTGTGGCAAACTGAACGTTACTGCCTAGACTGGAGGAAGCAATGGTAGCTGGTGGTGCCCATAGCAGTGGGACGGTGAATCTGTTATGAGTTTTGATGGTGAATCTGTTATGAGTTCAGTGCCTTGGATAGTACCTCTAAAATTAAACCTGGATTCACTACTCACTGAAATGGGAGCCATCAGTCTCTGCTACGGAAAAGTATTTTATTATTCTCTCAATATAATATAATATAATGTAATATAACATAACATAACGTAATATAATGGACACATACATATATAAAGGGACAGCTTGGTTTAGGGAATTTCAAAACCCTTTGCAGCCCTCTCTCTGGTCTCTCTTTTGTCACTTGTTGGGTCAGGGATGAAGGAAAGAAAGGTAGAGAGAAAAGAGACCAAGAGAGTAGGAGGAAAGAAGGGAGGGAAGAAAAGTTTAGAAGATAAAAGGAAGATGAACAAAAAAACATTGGTGCTACTCAATGTTTTCCAACTGGCACTGACCTGTAGCCATCCAAAGATCAACTCACATCCTGCCTCCCATGTGCAATCTTCTTTGGCATGACCTAAACAATCCCTTCATTTTCTTAGGATTTTCCCTATTGTTCATCTAGTTCTATCTGGAGAGCTGATTGGTTTACTAATGATCAATAAGCCAAGCTCTTGCACACTTCCTGATCTCATGAAACAGCCTCGATTAATCTTTAAAAAGATAGCATTTACTTCCTTCCCCCTCTCCCCCTCCCTCTTGCATTATAATATACAATATAGCATCTATTCTAATAATAATTCAAATATACACACACATATTTCCAATCCAGAAGAACCATTCAAAAATCTTTTATGGTACTTTGGACATCAGGTTTTTTACTGCCACAGGTAAAAGCACAGGGTGCAATTAGTACATATTTTTATGAATACCTAGAGCTGCCAGTGCAAGGTAGTTTGCCCATTGTACTAGCAGCATGGTGTAAAGCAGGATATAGAAGGAAGCAAGCAAACAAACAGACAAACAAAGAAAGTCACACAGGGTGAAGCAGATTAAATACAACCATGACTTCATGGAGTTTGCTATAGCACAGAACAAAAAAAATCCAACCAGAGGGCGGTCTTGACTGCTGATGGATACTATCCCAACTTTTTGCCATGAGATAATCCTGGTGACAGTGACAGGATTCTCAGGTCTTTCACAGTATGGGCCAATACAATAGACTGTTCTCGTTCCTTTGGTTTGTAGCAGATGTAACAACTCCCGAGCTGGGCAGGAATTTTGAAGTGCCATTTTCCATCCCCAAGAGCCCTATGTGGTCATCCCAGCAAACATCCTTGCTATGCATCTGGCCTGATGTCTCAAGTGAGAGGAACATAATCACAACAATTACTATGAGGAAAGCAAAACACCCATGTTGATAAAGCCAATCTTAAATAGTCCTTCACACCCCAGCCAAACCGTGGCAAAGTAAGGTAACAAGCATCAAAGCTAGGTGTGGATGGGCAGGGATGTCATTTCTGACCAAAGGGTAGAGTAGTGGCGAAAAATTCATTATTGGGGACCTTTCACACTACACAATCATAGCACTATGATGTCACTTTAACTACCCTGGCTACATCCTATGGCATTCTAGTTTGTAGTTTCTTGAGGCATTAGAGCTTTCTGGTAGAGAATTTCAAATACTCCACCCTAAACTGTGAATCCCAAAATTCTATTTAATGGAACAACGGCAGTTAAAGTTGAATCATAGCACTTTCACTCTGTAGTGTGAAAGGGCTTCACGTCTATTTTTAGGGCTACATCCCCTTAAGCCATTTAGCTCCAAAGACTGCCTCCTAGGACAAGGGTATAGATCAGATGTGCCTGAGAGACATGTTCTAATCAGAAAGCTGTGTGGAGGATTTTTGATCTCTTCCCTCCAGTTACATAATAGTACAATGCCCCAACAAAACCCAGACTTAAGACATGGAAGGATATGCTGTTTTTACTCATATCTAATGGTTGATGATCAGACTGCCTTGTTATCATGTGTCACTTCTCCATATACACACACTCTGTAAAATGTAAAGGACATGTTGCATCCTGAACCATTTCTTAAATTCTTTTGGGACCTGATTCTGTATACATAAGTCTCCCCCTAATCTCAAGTTTGGCATGAGCCCTCATTCTCAAGAAACACTGACTTATAACAGCTTTGTTGCTTGTCACCTTTTATCTTATCTTGATTACACAGTTCTCATTTTCTCATAGTAGGTATCAAAACTCCACTGAGCTTTCATTTTGAATTTTGATGGATGAGCTACATAGTCCTACCTGTCCAGGTAGATGTGAGACAAATAGCTAAGCAGCCGATGATCTTTGGGCAACTCGCTCTTAGCAAGCACAAAATATATCAATGAGTGGTGTCAGCTTTCATATACATGCTTGTCAGTTGCTTTACCCTAGTGACGACAGCACATGTTGTAAGGGGGCTATCAGAGTAGAGGAAAAGATTCCTATGGTGTCAAAAGAAATTAGTGAATGGAAAGCTTGTGTTAATTCAGATGAGACAAAGCTTATGGGGAATCCAAGCCTCTAACACTGCAGAAGACAATACACTCGCTGTTCCTTAGACAACTGGAATTTGCAATAATTAACCAGGAGCCTGGCTTGATCGATTATGGGTGAAGAGCTCATCACCTCTTTCCAAGCATTTTGATGAGCACTCTACAGGTACTGTCCACCACAATGCAGAAACCACCATAGGAATATTTTATGACAGATGTCTTAATGATATTGGTGAATCTTCCTGTCACACATTCAAACCTGAACATTCTAAAACTATATATTATATTGTATTTATCCTCATGATTTCTAACATTTTCAGAAGCATAGTTAATAGTTCAGGGAATCGCTTGCTATTATATATAAACAATCTGGCAGATCTAAGCAGGCACACAGAGAGATGAACATTACTACCCACTGAAATGTAGCCCAGATCTTATCCTGGTAGCTGTATACCTGACATCCAGCATGTATTGGCAATAGTAGGAGTTTTATCCATGTTGCCAGTCAGATATCATGTCCATTACTATTAACAGTGTGAAGTCAAAGGCTTTCACAGCCAGCATCCATAGATTTTTCTTGGTTTTTTCCCCAGGCTGTGAGGCCGTGTTCTGGAAGAGTTTATTTCTCTTGACGTTTCACCTGCATCTTTGGCTGGCATCTTCAGAGAATGGTTGGGTAGGAATGTATGAGGAGTTTATATCCTGTGAACCCCTGTTGGGGAGTATATGTCTCTCTCTGGCTTTTCTTTGCAAATGAAGATTCAGAAAGGACTCTTCCCACACTTACTGCAAGCGCGCTGATGACTAAAAAGGCCAATCCGAGATAGACAAGTCCGGTTGCAGAAAGTACAGCAGTAGGTTTCCTTGGTGATATTTCTGGGTTGTGATTCTTTCTGCATTGCCGTTTCTCTTCAAGACTTGTTCGGCGTGAGTTCTCAAATAAGGCTGCAGCATTGTGGATAGTGCGTCTCCATACCTCCCGAGGTGAGGCCAGGGTGGACCATTGTTGGTGATCAATTTGACTGAGCCTGAGGTGTTGTTTCAGGGAGTCCTTGTATCGCTTTTTTGGAATGCCCCTCTTACGCTGACCCGTGGCGAGTTCACCGTAAAGTACTATTTTGGGGAGGCGATGGTCCTCCATCCTAGAAACGTGCCCTGCCCAGCGCAGCTGTATTCTTAATATCATGGCCTCAATGCTGGTGATCCCTGCTTGCTCAAGGACAGCAACATTCGTCACATAGTCAGTCCAGTGTATATTTAGGATTGTGCCTAAACAGCGCTGATGAAAGCGTTCGAGGAGTCGTAAGTGGTGGCGATAGGTGACCCATGTTTCAGACCCATAAAGGAGAATAGACAGTACAATGGCTCTATACACACTGATTTTTGTCTGTTTGGCTAATGGTTGGTTGATGGACAATTATCTGCTGGAAATCCCCCTGTCCCTGGGAGGAATTCATTTGCAAGTGTTGAGTTTTGATTCTATCGTTTTTCAAAACTGGAAGCCAGATTTTGTTTACTTTTAGGTAATCCTCCTTGCATATTTAAACCCAGAAACCAACCATTCAAATACACATGTTTACATATACTCCCCAACAGGGTTTCACAGTAGATAACCCCCCACACACACACACATACACTCTACCCAACCATTCTCTGAAGATGCCAGCCACAGATGCAGGTGAAACATCAGAAGTAAACTCTTCCAGAACATGGCCTCACAGCCTGGGAAAAAAACCAAGGAAAAACTATTAACAGTCTTATTATAAGCTTTCACTGCTAATATTGCCATACAGTTTGAAACAGCCAAATCCTGCACATGATGCTGAGTGCCACTAACTAGAAATAGAAGGGAAAGACTATTCAGATATATTTAAATCCCATTCAAAAAAGAGGTTTTGCAACCGTCACCTGATGAAGAGAATCCTGGATAGATGAGAATCGTCATAGTTCAGGACTTATTCTGGATGAAAAATGTAAGTGGTGTTTTTGTGCAGAAAATGGCACTGCAACTTTCTCGTTTTGAAAACAATTCCCCCCCCACAGAAAATGCTATTTTCTGTGGAAATAAGCCCCCTAAAAACCACATGGAAGCATTTTGATTTATTTATTTTTGCAAGATAAACTGCAAAGATCCCTTAAACACTGCACAGTTTTTGAGGACTTTCTTGCAACAGGAAGAGAAGACAAAATATTAAATTATTTGTTATTGTCCACAATGAAGATCTACATCCCTTGCCATAGTCAATATACCATGCGGGATGGGAGAGCTACCACCTGTGAGCAGGCACTGAACTTTTGGGGATTTTTAAATAACATAAAATGTTGGGAAACCTAACTTAGTGTTTTCCATGGCTGAGATTCTACATTGCCTACTTAATTATGAATGCATAACTAAATAATGTCTCTTGGCCCTCCAAAAGCTACCCTAACAGCCAGCAGCCTCATCAAGTGATGGAGATCTGTTCTGCAGCTGACTAGGGTGTAGCAGGATGGTGTTTCCAGCCCCCTCCCAGCAGTAAGGAAGGCTGCAACAGTCAGAAACAAGAGTCCTGTTGCAATTCCTCATCACAGTGCAGATCACTGGGAGAAGGGGGCTGAAAACATCCTCCTCATGCTGTACCCTGATCATCAGCAGAATAGGCCCCTATCACTCAGTGCTGCTGCTGGCTGTTAAGGTAGGTTTTGGGGGACATTTACAATCAATGCAATAACACCATGATTGTGAATACATAGTATTCCTAAATACAGAGCAGTTACAGATCCTTAACTCTAGGTTACAAATCCATAATTGCAACACATGCCAGCCGTCATCTTCAGGATGCCAGCCATCATCTTCAGAATGGTGTGAGCTTAAGATGAGCTTCCTCATCTTAAACTTTATTTGGGTATCATCAAGAGATGGATGAGAAAGCTATCACAGATCAAACACTGCACACAGAACATGCATATCACATCACTGGCCTCAAAACACAATGCTTTTCTGTGGAATGAGTTTACAAATTTAGCTGCAAATTATCACATTCAGAAGAGGTGTGCCTGGAGTCCTATTCCTAGAGCCATTGACAGGATATCATTCCCGTAGTGTGGTTCCTCTCAGCTCTGCATTCCTAGGGAACCAAGAAAGAATAAACACCACACAACTTTAGCAATTTGATACCACTTTAATTGTTATTGCTCCTTCATACAAAATCCTGAGGTATGTAGTTTGGTGAAAAAAGCCTCTGCTAGATAGCTCTGGTGCTGTAGTCACATGGAGTAGGTTAGGGCTTTTCAGCAATCCATCCATCCAGGTACATCACTAAATTGCTAACCCCAAGATTCCATAGGTTGGACCCATAGCAGTTATGTGGTATAGCCATACAATATAAATCCATTGTAAGGAGGAATGGAGATAATATACAAAAATATTCCAAAAATGAATCATAGAATCATAGAGTTGGAAAAGACCTCAAGAGCCATCCAGTCCAACCCCCTGCCATGCTTGAAGACATGTTTCTTGAAACATGTTAAACTAAAGAAAAACAGTAGACCCTTGGAATTTCCTAACCACTTCCTCTTGAGTCACAAAATGCCTCTGGTCTGTTCTCTGGTTCAGTTCAAACTATTCACATTCCCTTCTACCTGTGAAAACCCCAACTTGATTATTATTTGAAAACCATCATGAAGACATTTGTAATTTTAGTATTATTTTGAAATAAATACATTTTGTCTTGTTTTCTTTAAAAAAACATATTTCTTGCATGTTGGGGAACACTGACAAGGAGAATTTTGGACTGACAATCATCTCTGCAGTTCAAGACCTATTATGTACAAAATTTTTGCATGACTTTTTTTATGCAGGAAAACAGCATTTATTATGCTGTTTTATGCAGAAAACAGCATGGTCCTTAATGCTGTACAAGCAAATTTTGCATAGAATAAGTCCTGAACTGCAAATAGTCTTTGAAAAATGCACATTTATCAAAGCCTTCCTTGCAGCAAGAAGAAAATTGATAAAATTATGCACTGCTTTCTTCAAGAATGAAATCAGGGAAGAATTACATGCCCAGCTCTAAGTGTTCCTTCTGGCATGTTGAACCAAATTTCCTGTTTTGTAGACAGGGTGAGGTAGGCTTTCTTTTTGCCACAATGTCCTTCCATTGAAGTAAGGGCCATTTATTCTGGTGGTGGGCTTTGGAACTTGACCAGCTGCTGAAAAAAAGGGGGGATTAATTGGCAAGTGCTGTACTTTCACCTCAATGTGTTTTTCAATTGTCTTTTAATTCTGTAGTGTTTTAGTATTAGAACTTGTGTTTTAATCTGCATCTGCATTCAATAATGTGTGTGAGCCAGTTTTGGGACACAGGCAGGATACAAATATGAAAATAAATAAATAAATAAATAAGGTGGCAGAACTTCCCAATGGCACTTGGTTCCTTGGTTAATGCCAGAGGCCAAGTGTGCTTCCATTCAGCTCCACAGTCTCAGCACAGCTACATATCCTTAATGGCCTTCCCATTATAATCAATGGGAATGCAAGAGTTGCAAGCACTTAACTGTGGATAGCCTATGCTAGCATCCTTACTTTTGTGTAACCAGCATATTCATTGAATGATGATGATGATGAATTTATTCTAAGGGAATTGCAAATATTTCTGACCTCAGCTGCCAAATATAAGCTGTTTACATTCTAAATGGCATTCGTGTACATGTACATGACATACTGAAAGAACTGCAGGAACAGAAAGTGGAGTGGAAGAGCTAATTAGCTAGATGAGTTTCCAAAACAAATAACAAAAAGTGCCTTCGAAAATCACACTTCTTGGAAATGTTTTTTCTTCTTTATTAGAGACGAGTATATTACAATGAAACATCTGCATTAAAAACCGCACAATAGGGTCACTTTGCATTTTGGGGAAATTAAAGGGTTAGTCATTAGTTGCTATTTTTGTCTGCAGTTAAAGATGTAACATATTCCCATTAGAAAATCATCACTAGCAGATTCAGTCTCTCTCTCTCTCTTTCGCTCTGTCTCCCCAGAGGTTTAAATTCAAATATTAGTTCCTTCTGCTGCAGTAAACCACCATACACCAGGACAATTTTCAACAAATTTCAATTTATACAGAAAGTATCCCAATTTCATATATCAGCTCAGAATTCAATAGCAGGAGACAGAAAGAGAAAGAGTACATCAGAGAGAGAGAGAGACTAAAACATACAACCATTTTCCAAACATGCTTCCAAAAAGAGATGTAGGTATTATGTGCAACTAGCTACGAATAGGAGCTGAAGGCTACAGGTTCAAATCTCACCTTTAGCTGTGGTGTCAATAAGTGATTGTTAGCCAAAGTACTACTTCCTGACCTGCAAAATGTCCCCAGACTACAATATGGAAATAATATTGATCTAATTTAGACAGTGTTTGCTCTCAAGACATACAAGTTGCCATCATATGTCTATTTACCTAAGAATAAGTCCTGTAGAAAACAGTTGGCCTTGACAATGCACTTCATGAATTCTAAGGTGCCAGTTCCACGAAAGGATAAAGTTCATGAAATTCTGGATTACCGCTCTTTTGCATCAGCAGTGCATAATTCACACGAATTCTTGCTTATTTGGTAGATGCAGCCAGTTTTTGTTTTCATTAGTTTACACAGGCAAAGATGGGGGGGGGCATGGCCTCCAAATGGTTAAACCAGGTAGGAGGTGAGGGGGTCATGTTGAGGCAAAATAGACCATAAATAATGAGAGGGAAGAAAAGCACAAACAAACAAAAGAATGATGGAGCGATCTGTTGGTCACAGCACAGTCACACATACACTCACACACCACCCAAGTTCCCGAGCCATCTTCCCTGCCCCCAAAGCCTTAAATAAAGGCAAAAGAGTGATGGAAAGCACAAACAATCAAAAGAACGATGGAGTGATCAGCCAGTTGCAGCATGCACACACACCACCCAAGCGGGGGCTAGCCCTGTTCCCGATCATCTTCCCTGCCCCCAAAGCCTTCCTTTGAAACAAACGGGAAGGGCTCAGAGCAGATTTCCCAAAGTGGGCTGCAAGCAGAAGAAGGGGCAAATGGCAGGCTCGGTGGATTTCTCTCTCCAACCCCTCAGTCTATTTGGAGAAAGCACAATGGTCACTCCAACCAATCAGGATTCAGTTCTGCTCATTCTAATTCGAAAAGGTCACTGCAAGTTCACACAGACATTTGTGAATGGTAATTTCACACGACCAATTGTGTGCATTTTCGCGAACTTTATCAAAAAAGTCGGGAAAAGTAGTGAAAGCTGATACTGCACGACTTATGGGTTTTTCACTCCCCCCTCCTTCTGAAAAGGGCACTGTGGCTTCAAAATGCATGGAAACTATCAGGCTTCTTGTCGCATTCTTTGAGGATTTATTTTGCTGTGTAAACGGCACCTAGGTTTCCTAAGCAAGAGATGGTGCAGAGATTACACTGAATTCAGAACAGGAACAAGTAATACTCTGAGTTCCATCAATCTGAAAATCTTTGCCTAAAACAGCAGCCAAACTGAGATCCTTATGAATCCAGGCCAGCCAGTCCACTCTGTATGCCCCCCACTGCTTCCTACTCTTCACCCAAACTTAAACAGTGAGGGCTAACAAGTCTCAGGGCTGATTGAACTCTCAGGGAACTCCTAGTCTTTCCCAGGTCTCATAGCAAGGAGACAAATCTCAGGGCAAACAGCACTGGAGGAAGAGAAAACTTGATTTTTGTATGTGAGGTAGCTTCAAAGCAGAGGTGATCCTGGATCCTGTTGTTGGACTAGAAGTTCAAGAGACCCTGGCAGCACAGCTAATGGTGAGGAATGCTGAGGAATGCAACAGCATATGGGGGGCTGCATGATTACCACCTATGCTTTAAAGCCTGGGTGCATTTTTGCTGACAAACAGGAAAATGCTTTTATGTGTATTGTGTCTGTGGAACACTGGTACACCAAAAAGACCATGAGCATGGAGAGGGGACAGGGGTTGGGGGAAAGCTGGTGGGTGCATACGCTTGAGCTCATTATGGCATTTGGAACAAGACTGGGAGCAGAGCACCACTGTTGGAACTCATAAGCTTGTTGCACAAAATCAGGTAACTGTGGCATGGTGTGGGGGTGTGGGGTCTCAGAGGGCTAGTGCTGAGTATCCACAAGCCCTAGCAGAGTCTAGGGGCTGCTAAGATTCCCCAAACCTTTTGCCTTGTGTCCCATGCTAGGAGAAAGGTGGGATATAAATAAAATAAACATAAATATGTACTCTGTGTGTGGCCACAGGAGATGAGAGCCCTGGTAGAAATAGTGGTAACTGCTATGGTTTTTGCCCAGCATTGTTTTCCTGACATCTCTTCTAGTTCATCTTATGCAAAGCCTTTGTGGCAGAGTTTGATTTATTCTAGTTGCTATATCTCAAAAGTCATGAGATACCTTTGTGCCTGGCTTTTCGGGGGGGGGGGTTAGTGGGGGGAAGGGAGGGTTGTTGGTTTTGAATATTTCAGTAATTTACCAAAGAGGGCTTTGCAATTTTCCCACTCATAGGAAGAGATGAGCAGTAACAGGCTGGATGCCGTCTATGTAGTGGGAAGTGAAATATACTGATATTGGAAGAATTGATTAGTCTTTCTTCCCAGGGTAATGAAGAAATTCACATAATGCAGACATAATAAATAAAGCTGAAGATTCACAGGAAGAAGGGATTGTAAATCTAAAAGCCAGCTCTGTTTGTTTACAGGGAAGAACCCGCTGCCTTCAAAATAAGGAGCGACAAAGCAAGAATGTTAATTTGGCTCCCTGCCTATATCTCAGTGCTAATGAGTATGTAGTTTTACATATGGCTGCATTTCATTGTGATCTTTTGAACCACCCTCATGAAAAGCTAACCATTTTCCCAAGCACTTGGAATCATTAACCGGAGTTATAATTCACAGGGCAACAGATTATGACAGATATTCAAGCGTTTACATTCATGGTCTTTGAAACTTTACGCATGCGTCTGCTGCTTATTAATGAGGCGTAATTCATAGCCCCCAGGTCGATGGCTAATTTTTAACAGGGGCCATATTTTGATTTGAACAAGAGGTGAAGGGTTGCCAATGTTGGCTCTGCATGCTAAATGTTTTCCTCTCGAGCCAAGAACAGCAGAAAAGACACCTTGGCCATTCAGTCTAAGATGTAGACAAAGAAATTTGTTAAACATTCCCTTCCCAATTAATTGCCCCCCTTGAATTTTCTAGATCAAATCTCATCTCAGTCACAACTTTAGACAAGCTACTATATTTTTAGGTCCCATATATGGGGATATATTATGGAACATCTGCAATCACTTCAAGGTTGCAGAAATGGAGTTGTGTATCAGTGCCATTGTATATGCAGATGTAAAAACATCAACTGGTGTATAATGTTCAGCACAAAGAAAGTAAATAAGACCACTCTGTTCTGCTGTGGTTGGATCTCACCTGGAATACTATGTAGCATTCTGGGCACCACAGTTCAGGAAGGATACTGAAAATCTGGAATGTGTTTAGAGGTTAGTCAAAATCTGGAAATCGGGTTCTATGAAGAAAAGCTGAGAGAGCTAGGTACATCTGACTTAGAGAAGATATGATTGTCATATTTAAATACTTGAAAGGATGTCAGAAGCTCACTTCTGCTGCTCCAGAGATGAGAAAACCAACCAATGTCTTCAAATTACAAGAAAAGAGATTCCATCTAAAGTTTAGAAAGAACATATTGACTGTTAACAGGTGTTTGAGAATGGATTAAGCAGCCTCAGAGGGGGATGGAACCTTCTTATTTGGAGGTTTTAAACAGAGGTTGGATAGCTATCTTTTGGAAGTGTTCTCATTATGTATTCCTGCATGGAAGGGGCTTGGACTATATGGCCCTTGTAGATACAACGCAGACAGAAAGACAGACAGACAGACACATGGGCATATGTGCATAATAATGCACACTCAGGGTTGGATCTAGAGTCTAACTTCTACATATAAAGTGTTTTGCTCACATATGGTGTCTGTATCTGATTTTCAATGATCTTTCCTACCTCTCTGTTCATCTCACTCTGCACTGTCTTCCAACTCCCTGTGTTGCTTTTTGAGAAGTGGCAGTTGAAGGAGGAGAAATGAAGTCTACTTCTGCCCTTCAGGGTGGTTCAAGACACTTTGCTGCTTGAATTAAAGTAGCAAATGGGAAGAAACAAGGTGCTTATTATATCTAAAACTAGCAAAATTATTTTGGCACACAAGACAGAAAATCCCGTAATACATCTCCATCTTCCCTTCCATCATTATAATATATCAAATAATAATATGCTACCTGTTTGTGGCATCCAATATCTGCTTGTTGAAGCAGCTCCCTCATTTTGTGTGATGGACAGACTGGCTTTGTTTCCAGCCCAGTTGCATTCACCTAAATCTGGGTCCAAACTGTTAAAATGAGGCATGTTGGATCAGATCAAAAACCTATCAGGCTGAGCATCATGTTTCCCATAGTGGACAGCCAGATAGTGACAAGAAATCCCAGGGCCCCACTGATATATGTGACAGAATACTGTACTCTACTAATAGGAAAGCTGTAACAAAGGCCATACATTCTTTCCAAAGTACTCCCCCAAAAGTTTGTTAATTTTTGTTGCTGTTGACTCTAAATGGAAATTAAAAGCAAGTTAAAGAAGGTGGTTTTAGTACAAAGTGGTTATCTTGTAAGTTGCACAGGAGTCTGCCTTGTATTTGCATCAATGACTAGTGTCAGGATCAGAAAATCCTGCCATGGGTATGCTCACTAAACATGTTTTTGCTTATATTATATAACACTGGATGGTGAGCATTGCAACACAGGTGATGCTGCTAACAATAACTGTTCATCTCACAAGGGGCTCACCTACATGGGCCACAACATGCTGGCTCCCTGATGGTAAATTCCGGCTGCAGATCTGGCCCATTTCTCCCCCGTTCCCAGCAAGAAACAGGATGGAGTCCAGATTGCAATGCCAGCTCATCCCTGCTGTTAACCATGGCTGCTGTCCACATCCCACTCTCTGGATCCAGACAGGAGGCCCACAGCACATGAGCAAGGCCCGCAGCATGTGACCAGTCTAGTCACATGCTGTGGGCCTATTTCCTGGATCTAGAGAGTGCAACACAGACAGTAGCTGCAGCAATGGGGCCTGTGATGGGACTTGTGGGGACTGATCCGGTTCTTCTGAAGAGAAATGTTGTTTTTTTCAGATATTTTAATATAATAGTTTATTGAGCTTTACCCTGTCTTAGTCCCATCTTTTCCCTGGGGGTCGTGAGGACTGCCCTGTTACCTACCCTGACACCCCCTCACCCATATCTGTATTAATTGGCAACAATTAATAATTTGGTCCAATGTGGCCTTCCCAGAGTGTAGCCGTTAAAACAGGGAAATTCCAAACAAAACAAAACAAAACAAAACAAAACAAAACAAAAACCAGGAATACCAAAGACTAGCATTTAGACTCAACAGGTATGCATTAAAGGAAGGGCCAGCCCAAATTCCAAAGACATGATAATTTCTGGCTAATCCCATCAACCTAAACTGAGATGATCAAGTTGGTAAAAAGTCCTCATACCTTTTATCTTCCCCCAGACAAAGAAGGGTACTTCCTCTATTCATAGAATCATCGAATCATAGAACTGTAGAGTTGGAAGAGACCACAAGGGCCATCAGTCCAACCCCCTGCCATGCAGGAAATCACGATCCAAGAATCCCTGACAGATGGCCATCCAGCCTCTGTTTAAAGACAATTACAAAGTATCCACACATTAAGTGTCGTTAGCATATCCAGAGTGTCCATTGCCTTACCTTGAGAATCTTCAAGAAGCATTGTCTTTCACTCTAAATCCCACCCCTTGAAGGAAATTATTGACTATATAAACCCCTCCAAACCCCCACTCAAGAGTGCACAGTTAATCTTCTTCTCGACTCCACATCAGACTGTTCCAAATTCAGGACCCCCTCTCTGCTGGTTTCTTCTGCAACCTCATCTCCTCAGATCAGTACTGTATCACCCCAAACCAACTTCCCTCCTCTGTTCCTGTATCCCAATACTTCCTACTTTATTCACTAGTCTTGTGTATGAATGCTTGAAGTCTGAATGTGTGTGTAAACATTGTTATTATTGTTTTCTCAAATAAAGATCAAATAATTGTACTATCTATCTTAACATCTCCTCCTGATTACTAGTATACATAGGTCAAAAGGTCCTGCCATCTTTTGCCCCCGTCACATAGCCAAGCTGAGTATATTAATTCCCCAATTAATTTGGAGGGTCCTTAAGACCCCAAGCATTTAGGGTAACAGTCCAGGGACAAAACTGGACAAAAGCCCTGTGTCATCAAGATTGCACAGCTCAAAAATGGGGCCAAGTTGGGGTAAATAGCCTATCTAGAAAATGCTAAGGTTTGGACTAATGAGCAGAGGTCTGGGAAAGTGAATGGATTGTGAATTGTCATTCCTGTGGGAATGTGTGGTATGGGAAGAAGGGAAGGGTTCGCCCAGGAAGGCAGGTTGTTTTGGTTACTGGATGAATGGGATCAAGCCCAAGAAAACTGTCTGTCTTGCTCTGTGCTTTTAATATACTGTGGAGCTGAAAAAAACCTTTAGTGTTGACATCAAATGTGTACTGTAATCTACTCTGCTTGCTGAATAAAGTTTTCCTCAACTAGGCTCAAAGACACAACCTAAAGGCAATCTATATATCTGAAAGTTGCTTTATCCTATGTGTAGATAATCCTATATGTAGATAAAATGTGGCCAACGGACCACTTGAACAGATGTAGGTGAAAACAAAAGAAAACATTTATTTGCACAACATGTAATGAATTGATGTAATTAATTGCCACAAGATATGATGATGATCACTGCTTTGTTGACTTTTTGGTGATTGAATAAATATATGGGAGATAAATTCATCCATACCTATTGGCTGTGATGGCTATATAGAATCTCTAGGTTTCAGAAGTAGCGTCATATACTTCTAATTGCAAAATCATTACTAGGGCTCAGAACTAACATGTTATAAATAATGACATTAAGTTTAATGTGCTACTTTTTTGGGAGGGAGGTAAAAATATTACTCTCTCTCTGTGTGTGTAGTAACAATTACTCCTTATTTAATTTACCTTTTGAGGAATATTTTCACATAACAGTGAGGAACTGGGGGCCTGTATAGCAATCTGATTTTTAAATGGTTAAATAGTAGCTAAAAATAACATATTAGCCTAAATTCTATTTTAGTCCTGACTAGATTAGATCCATTGAATCCATGAGATTTATCTACATGTTTACTCACCATTTCATAATTGATTTAATGGGCCTACTCTAGCTGGGACTAACCAACAGGATGCCACCAATATGTAACATGTCACTACTCAACCCACTGGAGAGATAAGTCTCAGCAAGTTATTTTACAAAAGTAATAAGCAATTAATTACTTCTAAATTTAGTCTTCCAGGCTCTGCTAATAACAAACATATTCTCCAACCATGGATCCTTCCTTGGCAAAAATGACACCATCCGTCATAATAGGATGTATCAAGACACTGGGAAAATGTCAAGGTTTTCAGAGTCTGGAACTCAAAACAATTCAAGGAGGACTGAACAATCTCAATGGTCGCCTGCCCTGATACCCCCACACTTCCAATAATTAGTCAATTGGCTATATTTCTTAATTGGCTTATTTATTGGCATTCCACATGGTTGGTATTATTCCATGGCTTCCCAAATACAAGAGCTCACAAAGCCTGAGGAAGAGGCCATCCCAAATTTCTAAAAGACATGCCTGGGTAGTAATTATGCAGACCCCCCCCCCCCCGGACTGGTAGTTAGTGTGGAAAGGTGCTAATTCGCCTTGGCATACCTGGAAGTGAGTCATTCACTAATTCAACCAAGTGGCCATTTTGCTCTGCAAACTGGTTTTCCTTTCCACCTTTCCTAGAACAATAGAAGGTTGCCTGACATCCATCAGTCTTAATTTTTCAGCCATTAGTAATCATCAACATAGACAGAGCTTCCATTTTCTAACTGAAGCAAACTTAATCTAACATTGTATTCCACTCATAACACCCCTTCAGAGGGAATATTGAATATAAATATCACCCCCAAATACTGTCAAAGTGTGCTCAGTTTTCAGGGGGGGGTGCTGTCTCACCTGGCACACACAGCTGCACCACTTCTCTGCACAAATCTCTGCTCTTTGGACAGGTATAATATAGCCCATCAGCCTGAACTCTATTCCTATTTCCCAATACTTCCTCCTATTCTTCACTAGTTTTGCATGATTGCTTGAAGCCTGAGTGTTGCTGTGAATGCTTATGAGATTATTTTTCAATAAAAACCATTTTTATTTCCTGGCTGTGAGTTTTGTCAGTTAGTACCCATATACATAGGTCAAAAGATCCCGTAGTTACCCAGCCTCTCACTCCCAGATTGAGCTAATTAAAATTACCCATATTAATATCTTGACAGTAGCAAGTTCTTCACAGGCCCCACACAATCCAGGTAACACAATAACCACAACTGCTGATGAATTCTGAAGCAGGAGGATGGAAAAATGGGGCAAGGAATAAAGTAGAGAATTTTGGAAAAGGGTATGGCTGGCTGAAATACTCAGTAGGAACAATCTACAGTAGGGATGGAAATAATACTCAAAAATATTTCCAAAAAAGTAAAAAAAAAAAATGGGCTTCATGAATGGAGAATGAAGAATGAAGAGAACCCTAGATGGACAAAAGTCTTTGCAGTTCATGATTTAATCTGTGTGGAAAATGCAAGCGAGTTTTTCAGCCTCCAAGGCCATTTTCTGCACAGGAAACAACATCTCTTCACAGAAAGCAGTTTTTCTGTAAAGAAAACATCGTTTTCATGTGCAAAAAATACCATCTTCTATGTAGGAATATCTCTTTTTTTGCACAAAATATCCCAAATATACTTTCCTTCCTTACTTACTTTTTTGCACAGAAGAAATCCTGCACTGAAAATAATCTTCAAATAATGTGCACTTTTCAGTGACTTTCTCACATTGAGGAGAAAAATGGTAACATTCTTTGTTTTTGCCTGTGAAAATGAAATTTATGAAGATTTACATCCCTAGTCTATAGCAAATTTACCATTCAGCATTTCACTCAGGTTCCATTTGTATCACTCAATGCCAGCTGATGCAATCTAAGCATAGTGTGGGAGGAACAAATACCTCAAGAGACGTGTTATATTCTGAGGATAAAAAATCCCTAATTTGAAAGCACTGCTCATATGTTTGAGGGGCAAATTGCCACTAACTGTGTTTGCTGGGATAGTGCCCAACCTTGCCTGCCCATATATGGCAGGTGGACTCCAGATATTTGTACTTCTGCAATGCGGAAGACCAAGCTAGGCTGTTTTCTCTGGGCTTCTGCCAGGGAATAATATATTGTAATTATATACTAAGCCACGATGTTGCTAATCCCAATATCCAGTCATTTAAACACAGTGTCCATCATGCAAATTATTCAAATGTTACTGTTTGCATCACTGAATAATCCTTGCCTCCCCCCTCTCCCAAAAGCAAACATTAGCTGCCAAAAATGCATTGCCCAAGAAAAGCTAGAAATCTTCATAGTCTGAGTTTTTCCTTGGCCACAGTAGGATTAGCCCAGACTGTGTGGATTCCTCCTCTGCTCAAGTGTGAGAAAATATCTTTTAAATTACAACCATGACTCTTCAAGCAACCAGCTTGGGCTCAATTTGAACGATCTTATGTCCCTCGAAAGATTAACAGTAATTGGTATTATAGGACACATTCCTTAAAGCCAACGTAAGCTTTATCTTCTCAAAATTGAGAGAAAATCTTGAATTTACAGCAATAAGGGCACATTTGTGCCAGCTACTGATTATCATAAAAGCAATATTTACTTTGCTAAATCAGGATTTATTTATTCAGGCCCAGCTGTGGAGAAGCCACACAATCAAAAAGATGTACAAAAAAAAAAATATTGAATGCTAAAACAGCACTACAAATACAAGCCTGCCTATAAATTATATATGGGTGTACTGAAATATTTAGCTCATTTAATGTATTGCTGAACAGATGTACCCATAACCTTTCTTTTATCACATGGAACCTCACTATAGACCTACAGACAAGATTTAAAATAGATTAGTGACATCCTCATTATTATTATTTTTACAGAAGGCAGATTGTGGACTGCCCAAGACTTCCCATAAGAACCCAATCTCTGCTATTGTTTTCAAAAAGCAAGTATGAGATGAATCTCCACTAGCTATGCAGCAGTCCTCCACCTCAGGCATTGTCTATATGGTGAAAATACTCCTAATAGAATTCAAGGAGAATACAATTTGTCTAAATGGCATCCCATATCAATTTGCCGTATTCAAAAAGAGGGTGCCAAAACCACCAAAAACTCAGTCCTGTATTTTTTAAAAAAAATCTCCATGGGGAATGTGCATTCCTGCTCGGTGGAATTAGCTTTGATTCACATTCAAACCAATTAGCTTTGATTCACATTCCCAGTAAGAGTGGAAGTGGAAAGCTGATTGGTCGGACCTGCACAGGGGGCAGACTTGCTAACAAGGTAAGCAGCCAAAACTGCCATGCTTGATTTTCACTGTAGCGATTGTGTGCAGAGGTGATGAAACAGCCTTTTTTCCTATTTATTTAGGTGGAATATCACACCTTCGCCCCGTAGATATGCTTTTAAAAATACTGTTCAGCAGCAGCAACTGGTGACAATAAAAATGTGTGTAATTCATTTGTGCCCACCATCTTGATTCGCAGGCATGCCCACTGGCACAGCAAAAGTGGATAGCTTCACATGCCTGCAATCTTGCCAAAAAACTGGTAAGACAAAGACAAACTGCTGCAATTGGCGTTAGTGCATATCAATCCAGTTTCCCCCTCATAAAGACAAGCCCCCAGGCTCCGAAAAGCTCATTGGTAATAATCAGAGCCAACCTTCTAAAACTATGTACCTTCCAGATGTGTTGGACTTCAATTCCTATCATCTCAGCCAGAATGCCATGGGATTTGTAGTCAAACATATGTGGGGGGTGCTGGGTTGTGGAATCCAAATTATGCAACATATTATTGTGTGAATGGCATCATGTACTCCAAAGTCATTCAATCCAGAAGTAGCAAAAGGAGAAAAGAGATAGTTTCATTGATCCAGCCAAAAGCAACTATCATTGGCTTCCTCCCTTCCATCAACTCTCTCCTTCAGCCATCTATCTTTCTGTTGCAGAAGATGTTGTGTTAGAAGTGCCCCCCCCCCATGCATCTATCAACTGCCATTTGAACAGCAATCTAGCTCAGGGTGGGATTTGTACAGGTCATGACCTACATGTGGCCCTCTGGGGAATCCAGGGCAGCTTTTTTGGGATTCCAGTAATCCACCAAGCCCAAAGCACACTCCCATTTTTGGCTTTTTTTTTTTTTTTTTTTTTTTTTGGCTACAACCACCACAAAGTTGATATAGGGTAAAGTGAAATAAATAGCAACAAGGGCACTCCAAAACAGAAAAAAAATCCCAAAGACTGATGCCATCCCAAATGGTGACCATAACTGTGCTGAGGCCTTCTGGAATTATTTAATAGCTGGAAGTGGGGCTGTTTGGCCCTCTAAACTCCAGAGCCTGCACATTGCTGATTTTGTTGATGGCCCTCTAATGTGCTGAAAATGTCCACCTGACAAACCTAGACCTGATAGTCCTTTTATTGTTGTGGGTGTAATTCACTGTGACCTTCCTATGACCACTGTTGTGGATCCAGTAAGGCAACAACACCAACAGGAGGACTAGAGAAGATATATCACCACCACCATGTTTCAAAAAGCCATTGCCTGTCCTTAACTTTATGATCACCTTAGGATGGTGCAGTGGTAGCACTAGGGCAGTGCGGAGAAGCCAAACCACACCAGGGGACATCGTCGGAGGGGGATGTGACACCAGCCTTAGTAATGCCACAGGGTTGGTGGTACTTTGATATCCCCCTAACATGAACCTTATGCTGGTAGAGGGACTAGAACTTAGAATCTCTGAAATGCAGTACAGGACATCAATGTCACACAGTGTATTTTTCAAAAGTTGATAGGGTGCTTGCCTGCTGCAGAATGAACCTCTCTCTCTCTCTCTCTCTCTCTCTCTCTCTCTCTCTCTCTCTGGCTTTTCTTCGCAAATGAAGATTCAGGAAGGACTCATCCTGCACTTTCTGCAACGCGCTGATGACGAAAAAGGCCAATCCGAGATGTAACAGTGGTGGATTTTGAGCATAGTTATTCAGAAGGAGGAGGAGAGAGCAACAAGGAACAGAAGTTTTCCAGTTCTGAGCCACTTATTTTGTCACTGGTTGGTTACAAGGTAGTCTTTGGAGGCAAGGAAATATGTGAGATGTGATCTGAAATAGCATTGTTTCAATTGTAGCTGTGCACATATGTAAACTGCTTCCATTACAGTCCATTACACTAGTAGTTTGACACTATGGCCCTAGCTGACCAGCATGGAACAGAGCTTCCTGCCACCTGAAAGTGTTACCCAGTGGTGGACTGGCCAGGGTGTCAGCTTGCTGAATGGCAAGAGGCTCCTGTGGGCCCTTGATGACATGGGTCCCCTTAAATATTAGGCAGACATATACATTAGATCTTCACTATTGGCCACTGGGCCACACCAAGTGTTGGTCCAAAATACTTCTGCAGGGCTCTAGTTGGGCGGGGGGAGGCGAAGTGGCTCTGAATAATCTTTCCATTTGCCTCTTCCTCCTCTCCCTCCAAATTTCATGGGAGGGGGGAGGCATTACTATACTCAGAGCTGTGGAGACAACATTTCCCACCAGCCAGCGGGGCAGCACTGGGTGACAGTGGCCAGGAAGGGTCTGAAAGGGGGAAGGCTTCCCAGTGTTGCATGGCATGCTGGGCGTCATAGTCCTTGTGGGAAGGTCTTCCTTCCCTTCTCCTCCTCTACCTGCTGGGCTCTCTCTTGCCATCTTTGCTCTCCTTCCCAAAGATGGATGCCTGAGGAGGAGAAATAGTGTTGGCAAGATGGGGGGGGGCTCCAAAGTGAAGGTGGTCATGTGGGTCCAGCCCATGGACAGGCGAGATGAGTTTGCTTGCACCTTAGCATTGTTTGTTTCTTTGGAGGGGGCATACATTTTTACTACATTTCCACAAAGGGGAGAGAAAGACAGACAGAGAGGAGAACCCCCAGTCCTCCTAAAACCCCAGAAAAAGGGGAAGGAAGACCCCCTCTTCAATTTTTTTAAATACAGTTGTGGGGCAGGAAAGCACCTCTATGCTTTACGTACTGGACCTTTTCCTCTCCCCCCCCCCATAGGAAAATTGGCTGAAGGGGACATAGAGTGTGAGACTTATCTCCCTCCTAATAAAACAGTTATGGAGAAGAAAGGCACCCCTATACTTTAGGCAATGAAACCTGGACCTTTTCCTCCCCCCATAGGAAAACTGAAGGGGAAATAGAGGGAGATTCTGGCATCCAACAGACTTCATTTTTTTATGTGATTTTAGTTTAGGTGGCTTTTAATTTTATACTAGTTTAATATCTTTTTATGGGGGAGGATGGGGGTGGGTGGTGCTTAGGGATTTTAGTCAGCATTGTTGTATTTTAATTGTTGTAAGCCGGGACGAGGTAAAAATAAATTTTATTATTTTATTATTATTCATGACAAGGCATGTGATAACCTTTATGAACTTCATGCAATCATCTGCATGCACAATATGACTTGCTCAAGTCCAATGTGAGAGGACATTTTCAAAGCTAAAGATCATAAAGGCAAGGCTAAGAAATTCACTGTGTGGATTTGAAATCAACCAAAACGGAATCATACAAGTTGCTATCCATTGAAAAGAAATTGTTAGATGAATTGGATGCAGAAGCAATTATTGACAAATTCACACAATCATCTAGTGAATTCAAATGATTGTTCTTAATATTCTGGAGCTCGTGAAATATGCTTTTGAACTGCCTATTTATGTGTAAAGTGTTCAGTACAAGCAAAACGTTTAATAATATCCACCCTTTATTTAAAATTAAAAAAAATAAAAATTCAATTACAACAATCTGTATCTACATTTAGTATCTACTATTTACTGTCAGTAATATGTACAATATATGTACATTGTAATTAGTAAAAAATGTGCATTTATTTCACAAAAAATTAATTGTAATTTTTTGCCACTTATGTATTTTTGAAAATTTTATTTATTCCTTAAAAATTAAATGATAGCCTTATAGTTGTGAGCCCTTTGTCTCCTGGCAACCTATGTTTTTAGACCCAGTCCACCACTGGTGCCACCATTGCCATTCCCAAGGGGAGAGGAACAAATTGCCAGTGGCAGAGGTAGCAAGCTGCAGAAGCTAACAGAAACATTTGCTGGATCAGAGATAGACCTCTGAAAAACATGCCCTTTAGTGTTCCCAAACCTTTCAGAATAGAAGAACCAGGAAGCACATTGATACTATAGATGTTATAGCAAATAGTTTTCTGGACTGATCATTGAGAGAAAAATATAACTGCTTTGAGAATCATTATGGTTAAAAAGCAGGAAAATAAATAAACAATCAAGCCTGAGCAATAGGTCATATTGAGCAAGACATAATTCATTCTCACTCCCTCAGCTGGAAAGTACATGAACATAAGTTTCTTGCACAATAGTTATTCCACTGATGGGCTGCAATCTTTACAGCTGAATAGCCAATTTCACTTCCTGGACTTATGTGAATTGTAGCCTCATTGTCCACTGTGATATATTGCCTGATATTACTGTTCCAGAGATACCTGACTGACAACCACAGGCACTGGATTAAATTATAAACATTGCCGAGGTTTATATCCTATGTCATTATTTAATAGCTCCATGTTAAACTGATTTTTTTTAATGAACATGACAGTTTATGCAGGTTGGTAAGTCTAGGCTATTGTTTGGCAGACGAGGAAATCAATTTGGTGTGGTTTAAGGAAACTTGGGTGCACAACTTGGGTAGAGTTGTTCTACCCCAGCTTTATGCATCTGTGTTGCCTACATCAGTCTGGAGAATGTTGCTTGCCATGCTGTCACTATGAAAGATAGAGATATATCAAGAAAAACTCAATCTCTGTCAAGAGGAAAGTGCTCTATTCTGGTCCCACATTTGGTACTGGGCCAAAGAAACAGACTGGGGTTACTGGGGTACACTGCCCACTCTGCTGCCAAATAGCTTCTCTGACTGAGGTAGTCTCTGCTTTAACGTTAGAGGAATCCAGGACAGTAGTCCTGGTAAGCCTTGGTCTTAGTAATTGTTTCTCCATGCAGACATGGATGGTACTCCCCTGAATACTAAACATATTCAAATGGATTCATGAAACTCAGGGAATTTTCTAGTGGGTAGAGCTTGCAAATCTTTGGAATTCTGTGGCATGAAGAGCAGTTGATCTGATTGCTCCCGAGTGTCCTCTATGACACAGTGGTGTACACACTGCTCTCTTTATCGAAAAAGAGATAGGTAGAGTACAATCTTGCTGCTTTTTTGATCTTTTGTGTAGCCACCACCACCCACTTCTTGTCACTTAAAACCCAGTTCAGTGGGAAACTGGGACAGCTCTCTGGCTAACCAGTGAACAACTCACTCTGTTGGGGATTCCCAACCTCCCTTCTCTATCCCCCCAGTCAGGGCCGGTTTAAGGAATTTTGGGGCCCCCTGAAATGCTTTATTTTGGGGGACCCATATGTTTATCTCAGGTCAATGTAACCTAACCTATTTACAGTACAGGATGTTCAGATTACAGTAGGACCCCCATTTCCATGGATTCATTATCCAGGGGACACAAAGCAGCACACCTACCACAGAGTCTTCCTAGAAAATGTGTCCTCCCTAGCCATTTTCTAGGCCCTCCAAGGCAACTCGATGGTATTTTAAACCAGAAGTCCCATTATTTTCAATGACGTTCACTATTATCCACAGTTTTCAGAATCCTTGCCTGCACAGAACCAATCCCCAGTGGATAAGGGGGGGGGGGGCTACTGTATTACATATTTTGCCACCAATAATTTAGTTTTAAAACTATATTATAGGCACTAACATAATATTTTTTGTTAATTAGCAATTAACGTAATGGTGTAGATTGCCTCAAAAAAAAAAAAAAAAGAAAAGAAAAGAAAGAAAGCGTGGACTGCAAGCTAAACATGAGTTAGCAGTGTGATGCAGCAGCAAAAAATGCCAATGTGATTCTAGGCTGCATTAATATGAGTATAGTGCCTAGATCAAGGGAAGTAATATTGCCACTGTATGCTGCTCTAATCAGACCTCACCTGGAAGTTGCCCGTGCTTAAAATATGGTACGGCTGCTTCCAAAGCTTCACGGACATGCAATGAAGGATCCTAGAAGAGGGACGGTGGCATCCAAAAATTACCCCCTGCCATGCAAGAGCGCCGTTCCTCTCCTGGGACCTCATCCCGCAGTAGGCACTGTTAAACGCTATCTGAAAATCTCATACATTTCTTCTTTCTTTTTATCTATTTTTAAAGCCAATTGACTATAAGGAACAAATATTCACTCATGCCAAAGGGAAAATAGGACAGCATTGTTCTTTATATTTGGCACACTTCCAAAGATTTTCTCCTTATATTGTTGAACACTTTTAACATACCAAATAAGATAAGGTGGATGGTTGCATCCGATGATTCACCCTGGTTAAGACTTCATGAGTTGACCGCTGCCTTGAAGGGATTTGACTGGTATCAGTTCAATTTTGTGTTTTAATGAGCTCAGTTGTAGTAAAGGTATGTAACTTTGGAAGGTAAAGATTGAACAGTGAAAGAGAGTGGGGGGTAAGAAAAGGAGGAGACCGTGTGTGTAGGTGAGAGAGAAGTACAAATGAGGAATAGTCGACTTGAGTCTCAATGGGCTGGGAAAAAATATACAGTTAGGGTAAAAATTCACTTTCAGCAAATGATTTCTTTTGTTGGCTTTAATTATGCATTTATGAATGATGGGAGCAGAAATAGGCATCTGTGAATGTTGCACACTGGAAGAAAAGCAACACTTTAAAGCCCCATCAACTCAAGGACAGAATCTACTTTGATGGCAATTTGAAAGCCTGCATTTACAAGAAGCCGGAATCTTTTCTCTACATTACAAAGGTAGAGGTGCTGTTCTATTTTCTTCAGAAGTTTAATATGTCACCAAAAATGTAGGGTTGTGTGAAGACTTTTGTTTGTTTGTTGCACAGGGGAAAAATAATTTAGAGACCACACTATGGGCTAAGAGTGTGTTTTTCTTTGAAAAAGTAAAGGCCCAGACTAAGCTCACACAAAGAAAATAAGAATTAAAAATAGTAAAAGCAGAAGGCATCCTGAAGTGCTGTTCAACTCCACAGCAGCTGAGGAGACCCACATTGTGCTCAGTCAAATCTTTTAACTCCATACCTTCCAATTGCCCCAATTTGGCAGAAACAGCCCCAATTAATAATCTGCCGTCCCACTTTTTCATCTGCTTTTAAAATGTCCTAGTTTCTTTTTCCTCTTCCAACTTTCCCTTTTTGTCATCAGCTTACATCAATTGCTGTAAATTGAGTTCAAAGTGCAAACTTAATTTGTAGTCAGTTAGCTCAACATGGGGGAAAGGAGAGAAGGGGACAGTCTCCTGCCCTTCCTAGTAAGTGCAGGCAAAAGCAAACTGCTGCAGCCTCTCCTAGCTTGTCTGGTCTTTGTCATTAACAACATTTACCATCTTAATAACACTCTGATGCTGCTTGGCCACATGTGTCATGGTCCTCATTTGTGAAAAGTTGTGGGTATCTAACATGTGAAGTCCCCAAAAGCCAGTGGTGAGCAACCTCTGTGAGTCTAGGGACCAATTTTCTGCCCCTGGGCTCTTCAGCAGCCACATGCAAAACTTGCAGAAGTTGTTCACACTACAGTACATTATTGTATCATTTTGGTTTCCACTTTAACTGTCATTATTCCCTTTTATTCTATTCCCATTATTCTATTTTAGGATTTGTCATTTAGGGAGGGCAATTTCAAATTCTCAGCCAGAGAGCTGTAAGTGCTTCACCAGCCTACAAGCCACAGGATTCCATGGGATGTTACCATGAAAAGTAAAGTGGAAATGTATTTAATTGATTAAGATCTCACTTTTCTCCCAAATGGTCCTCAAAGTGGAATCATAGCACTATGATCATGTAGTCAGAAAGGACCATTAGTATAAAATAGCTCTTTACATTTTCACAAGCACTCAAACCACATTTGGAAAGCCTTCCTACAGTGACAACTCTTGATAGTAACATAAGCATCAACCCATGCAGGGGTTTGATGGAGAATTCAATGCCTGAGAATGAGCACAACATCAGTATGCATGCCTTATTACCTCTCCCTGTGTGATTCCATAACTGGACATATCAGACATTTTTTGGGGTCACATTGGTTTAGGCAAACTGGAAGTCAGTCAAAGGTCACAAAATACTTTATTTTACTTTAACTAGAACCATCTCTACAGCTAGTACTGCTATACATATGTGAAAAGATCCTCAAAGTTACCTTCCTCTCACAGACCTCCTATCTGAGCTAATAATTCCTCCAAATATTAAAGGAGATTTTGGCATCACGGGTGAGACTCTAACATACTCCCCACCTCTTAGGGTAAACACATCCATTATTGGTGGCAGGGAGACACAGTAGCATGCTAGGAACCCTGGTGGGTGGTGGTCAACTTAGGGTGTAGTGAAGGGAGCTGAAGTGTTGCCATTTTGATTACTAAAATCAGTAGGGACCATTTCACACCATACAATTTTAGTTTTATGATTCCACTTTAGTGTTATGACAACATCCTATGAAATCTTGGAATCTGCAGCTTATGGAAGGATATTTAAAATTCTCCACCAGAGCACTCTTGTGCCTCAACAAACTACAAGTCCCAGGAGGACACAGCTGGAATCAAAGGGCTGTAACTGTGTAGTATGAAAAGACCCCTGGATTTGAAAAAGAAAACCACAAGGATTTTTTGATGTGTTTGTGGTAGCCTGTGGTTTACTTAAAAGATGAATAACTACTTTTGAGGGCTTTCAGGGAGACAATTCACACTTTCCTTCCAGAAGAAAATGTTGACCTGTTGGAGTCTGAAAGACCAGGGCTGCAAGTGCATAGTTACATGGTTCCTCACTTTTCCTGCCACTTCCATTAGTGGGTCCATGCAATGAATCAAGGAATGTGTTTGCCAAGAGTGTAACTATTGTGGTGTGGGCAAAATGAAGGCATTGTCCTCACAATTAAGAATTTGGTCTGCATTTGCCCCCATGAAGTTTTCCTCCAGTCATATGTAGACACATGTTGCAGGGATTTCAGTTGCCTCTATTTATTTACATTTTTATGAAGTGGTGAACATCTTTTTTTTTCCCATTCTTTAGTTGAAAAGGAAGTGATTCATAAATGCACCAAACCTTGGCAGCAACTGTGGTCTTGCTATGCAAATGGACCCAAAAGCCCCATGGCTATAATTCTAGCTTGCAGCAATAGCTTGATTTGCTTTGATGAGAGGGAGGGAAAGAAGGAACATTCACTTACAGCTGGAGAAAAAAAAATTGCAACCTACTTGTGTCATCCACATGAATGGCTGTCCCTTTCCTATTCTTTGGGAGTTTCTATCTCCCCTCTACCTTTTCAAAACCACCACCACCCCACTCTCTCTCTCTCTCTCTCTCTCTCTCTCTCTCACACACACACACACACACACACACAGGCCAGATATTTAGAATAGTCTGAGAGCTAGCAGCTCCATTCACCTTCCTAAGGCCATCCATTCCATACCCTCCATCACTTTGTAGATTAAAAACTGGGAGATGTGTGGCCACGTAACTTAAGAGTGTAGTCAAGATGGCAAAAGTTACAAATAAGAACACACAAGCTAGTAGAGGCTGTAGCAGTTTGCTTTTGCATAAACCTTCAGAGAAACACAAGATTCTGTTCTCTCTTCTCCCTTCTGCTGAGTTAATTGAATACAAAATACTCTTGCACTCAATTTGCAGCAGTTGAAGTAAGCTAGGGATAAAAGGGAAAAGTGGGAGGAAGAGAGAGAAAATGGGACACTTTAAAAGCAGCCCAGAAAGGGGCATTAATTGGGGCTGTTCCTGCCAAATCAGGACAGTGGGAGGGTATGGATTGAAATGATTTCACTGAGCACAATGAGGGTCTCCTCAGTTTGGAGGGTATTGGAACTCAGACCTAAATCCAATTGTCAGTTCTAACTAGAACTGGCCCATTGAATCAATGGGAACTTTATAGGGCAATATTGATGTAAGTTCCATTGATTCAATGAGTCTACTCTAATTCAAGGTAAGTATGGGAAAAATACAGTCAGGCCTCAACTTTCACAGGGGTTAGAGGCAGAGAAGCCCCACAAAAGTGGAAGAACCATGAACATAGGCCAACTATTTACTTATTTATTAATTACCTGAGAGAACACTTCTCTATGCATTTGCAGGTCCTCCAGCTCAATTCTATGGTCGACTTCCAGCAGAAGCATACCATAGGATCACACTGGAGGATCTAGAAAATGGCTAGAGAGAACATATTTAGTATCCACAATAACCAAATCTGTGAATACTCGACCCACAAATGTGGAGGGGCAACTTGTACTTTCTATCAGTTTTCAGCCTGATCTCAAGAAGAGGAATGGGCTACTGCAGAGGTTCAGGGAGCTGTACCAGCATCTTTTTCTATACATACAAACAAACATACATTCATACACACATATATACATACACACAGAGAGAGAGAGACCACACTTCTTCTAAATTTGACATTTCAAGACTTTAAAATGTGCTGGGGGGCAGGAGTGGATCCAGCATTTGAATGATAAATGGAGGGCTCCGTAGATGGTATTCTCTAGGTTCCCTGTTTTTTTTCAAATAGAATCAACCCGGCAGTTTCAAATGAGGCCTTCTGGGGCTGTTTGCAGCCTGTAGAGGTCATCTGGTTTCCGCCTCTGCCCTAGAATATAAGCCAGTTAAAATACCCTATTGCTTAATGTGAAGAAAGTAAGACTTACGAAGTATGGCTAGTAGTTATTCCAGGACAGTGTCTCCAGGCCTGGCCCAGCCCTTATATTCTTTAGTTGCTTATCTCCTGAACTGACAGGGTCACTGAGAGCAGGTTCAAGCCCAGCTAAAAAACAGACCCCCATTCCCTACACACACTACAAGGGTTGCGACATTGTTCAAACAGCAATAGAGATTAGAGATCCTGGAAGTCTGGTGAGGGGCCCTTCTCTCTGGAGCCCTGAGGTGGACTTTATATAGGCATGCCTCACATGCTATTCACTTCAGTCACCTGAGCCTGTAGAGCTGAGAATAGAAAAAATGGGTAGCTGTACTTACAACAGATGCCACACACACACCCCCAGCATTTGGTATGTACTGTGACACCATATTGTTGCATTCTGAAATGCTCAGCAGTTGGTTTATTGTGAGCACAACTGGTGGTTGTTCTTCCTACTTCCTTTGGGACAAAAAATGTGGGACCGGGGTAGCTCTGTCCCAAAGACAAAAACATATGCAACACAGTTGGGTCTCAGCCCCATTTCTAGCCCTGGTATACGCACCCCCTTCTTGTCCTCTCCAAGAGGATGAGCCTAGAATGTTGTATATACAAAGCATATGTTCTGCTAATGAGCTATGACATTTTCCTGGGGTCTTATACACAAAATCCATGTAGCATGATGCATGATGTAACATAATGATGTAAATAATAATTTTGTACGTGAGACATACATGATGTAACGTCATAATTTTGCACCATAATAATCCTAACATAGAGTGACTATGGATAAGTGATATGTTCATATTCACACTTAACCATGGAGCACATCAGTTGAATTACGTACTTCTGTGAGTAGCTGCAATTCCCTTTTGTATACCATCTCAGACATTTCCATTACAGGTGAAATTAAATTACACCTTCTCTTCCCCTACACTCCATTTAAAGTAAATAAAACTTTATTGAGCTCTCTCTTCCTCTAGGGGACTATACTGAAGATCAATGGGCATATGGTATACAGATGGTATTTTTAGAATTTGGATCATATAGATGACGTTTTGCAGAATGTCTGGTGCATCCTTAAGAGCACAAGCTAACCATATTAGATTGCTTCAGACTTTTCTGCTTCTTTTAATCACTTCCACTTCCTCATGACCTTGGCCATTTAGGTATTTGAAGAAAGATGAAGGAAAGCATCAGCTAAACTGTGCAACTCAAATCAGTCCGAAATAAAGAGGGAAATGTGCACTAGGCAATTTGGATTCCTGAGGTTGTTGAAAATGTAGCATAATAATGACGATAACAACAACACATATGCTAGGTTCAATTGATATTGTAAATAAAATTTACAAGTAAAGTGGGGTGTTTTCAGTACGTGTTGTGACTAAGGCCTTGACTACATCGGGGTTGGGGATAAAAATCCTGATGAAATTTGGACCACTTTGGCCTGGAGCTACGCGGCATGAAATTCAGACTATTCTGGCCCTGATTTAAAAGCCACGCCTACATTCAGATTTTTACTTGTTTTCCTTTCAAATATGTTACTTACACTTGACTCTGAGCTCTGGGAAAAGCAAAGCCCAGTAGTGGTTGTTCTCTCTGAGGTCAGGATGGGTGGCTAGTTTTGAAATGGTGGGGCAGGCCACCTGTTCTGACCTCAGAGAGAGTGACTACCACTGGGGTTCTGCCTTTGGAATGAGAAGTGGTCCTGAGGAGGGGGGGATGGTGGTGCCTCAGGTAGCACTTGTCCTTCCTCAAGCAAACTCCGGAGACAACTGAGAGTTTTCAAAAATCCGGATTAAGGGGGTATTCCCCAAATCTGGTGCAAATAGGTCTATGCAGTGTGTGGCACTATCACACCAGATTTGGGGGAAAGGTCACATGTTGTGTATCATTATTGGGGGTTTTCACGGGTGTAAACAAGCCCTAAACTACAGGTAATGTTGCATGTGTTACTGTAGTGGTTTTTAAACGTTTCTTTACCAGGGTCCCCCTTTAAATATCTTTTGTTGCTTTGGACCATGAAGACTTACCTCAAGATTTAAAACCCTAATGATAATAATAACAACAACAACAACAACAACAACAACAACATCTGATGATGATGATACAATTACAACATCCATTAAACCTTCCATTAGAGGCACTGAAGGGGGAGGGAAGACTTTTCTTCTGCTTCTTCCTGCAAGTTTGTGGCTAGAGTGGCTTGAATGGCAGTGCACAGGCCAAGCCTGCCAGCCAGCCTTTTACTTGGCACCTGTCACGGGGCAACTCCACTGCAGGGAGGATGTGGTCCAAGCAGCCTTCAAGCCTTTACAGACCCTCCAAGAGGACATTGTGGACCCCTGGTGATCCCTGGACCACAGGTTAAGAACCACTGTGTTACTGCATTTCACATCCATGGCTTTATTAAATCAAACTGGCAGCCACAATGGCTGAAGGGGAAGCAGGACAGGGATTGTGGAGTAGGTGGGTAAAGAAGTTCAAAATTTTCCCTCTCTGCTGGAGTTCCAACAACATCACCTTGCCCCTTGAGACTGCTATTTCATAGGGGAAAATCTCCTTTTCAGAGAAACCTTCCTCCCAATGCAAATAGCACCAGTGAATGTTGGATTATTTGGTATCTATGCCAAGCAGAGTGGAGCAGAGCCAGTGCAATATGAGCTTGTGGTAGAAACTGGAAAAATGACTCAGGGTGGTCTTATAAGGTGAAAAAGAAAGGAAACTTACATTTATTGTTTCAGGAAATCCATCTTGGGATAGGAAAAGAGATAGGCAAAAGAAGTTGACCTAAACTTTGTTAGAAGAGCCCCTAAAAGCTGGGTCTCATATGTTGACGTTAGCCAGCATTCATTATCAGCTGAAGCCTTATGGACAGTCCCTACCCAGATGAAGGGAGACAAAGAACCAACCAGCTTCCTGTGAGAAAGGGGACATCATGTAGGCAGGCAGGAGTACATACTGTAGATCAAGGAGAGAAACAGGAAGGTGAAACAAGAGGGCAGGCTTGCTCTTTAGAGTTCCCTCTCTCATTAATCACATTACAACCATTGATAATTCTTTGCTTCCAACAGTGAATAGGTTTGCCTCAGCAATATGGCAGATTTATCCAATGGACACCTCCATGCCCTTTCACCACCATGGTCTCTTTCCTGATCAGATCCTATAAATGATTCTGTATGACATAGCATAGCATAATAGTTCCACAAGCAGAACTGTGCTATATCTCTCCTCTCAACCTCTGATTCACCATTTAGCCACTGGAGCGAGGGGCCCTTCAGTGGCTGCTGGGGAGTGAGCAGGATTGGAGAAGCATATGGCTATGTTCTCATAGCCAAACCAATGAAATCATCACCGAGATCTTCCAAGGACCTCTGTCTCAGGTCTCAGCAGATAATGCCATAAGTCTATGTCTGACTAGGGGTGGGTGGGGGATAGCCAAACTCTATTATAGCACTGCTTTGTAACTAAGGAGATTATCAGATACAGCAAAAACCACTTCAAAAGATCATGACGAGGACAGGAAGGGGCGAGATTCTCAGACAAAGTCATCCTCCAGCGTTCCGGGGGCATAGTGCAGCTGTGAGTAAGGAATCCCTTTTTATTAGTGGCTTGTCCCTATCAATAAAAAAAAAAAAGGGAAGCCTCATCCATGGCAGTGCTACACCCCCAGGATGGCAGAAGGCCATGGGCATCTGGTAAGGTTGCCTTTTCTTTTCTTGTAGCGATCTTGTGATGCGATTGGGAACAAGACTGGCGTGTTCCCTCACATCTGATAATCTCCTAATTCTGGTGCTCTGTTACACTACAGAATTGTAGCATTATTATTCCACTGTAACTGCTATGGTTCTAGCCTATGAAATCCTGGGATTTGTAGTTTGATGAAGTACCTAGAACTCTTAGCCAGAGAGTTCTAGTGCCTCACTAAAGTACAAATCTCAGCATTCCATAGGATGCAGCCCTAGCAGTTAAAAGCTGAAGCAATAATGCTGTGATTGTGTAGTATGAAACAGCCCAAGACCCAGCAACTGCACACCAAAGAAAGTTTTTCACACCTTTTGCTCCACATTTTGATGAAAACCTTTCTCTCATCAAATATGCAAATACTGTCTTGAAGATGGAAACTCAGGGAATTTGTTTACCTTTAAAAAGATACAGTGAAAAAACCAAACTGAGAATGAAAGAAATATCTAGGTTTCTCTGGAGAAATTGTAGGCAAGAGTGTTTTCCTTACATATAAGTAAATTACATCTTGCATTGAGAAGCATTTCCTATTGGTACTCCTCAACTCGAAGTTCAGTTTGTACTTCAAAGGGCGAACTCCCCAGCCCACAAGCCTGCTGGGCTACATCAAATTCATCTTGCTTTACACATTGTTCAGTACAAATGTACTTTCTGCCAGAGGCCATAATATGTCCCTATAAATTTGTATATAATTAAAATTCCAATGCAACAAGATAAGCAGTATGTAATTAATACAGTTAAAATGATGAATTCACACACCATAAAAAAATAATTTATCCAAGTAATGTGTCACAAGCATATGAGTGTCCACAAACATTTTCTTGCCTTGGCAAAGTACAAATGTAGCCACTTTCTGATTGACCATCTTATTTTCATCTGAAAGTATTAGGGGGTGGGTGGGAGTAGAACATTTGAACAATGTCTGCTGCCATGCAGTGTTTTAAGAAATAATTTAATCCCAATATTTTTTCTCATAGAGTCATCAAATGAAGAGTAAAACAAACCCACATTTTCACCATCTTTGAAGATGCATTACAGCAGATTGTAAAAATAAAATAAAGTATTGTAATATTTTCCTGTCTATAGCTTGAGGTAGCCTTAAGTGAAATCTGAGAAGGGTAGGAGCTTTGCTCAAATTGTACCAGCTCAACAGTATTGAATAATTTGGGTGTGCACAAATGATACCTTAATACCTTGAAGACAACTGATCCTGGCTTGAATGATAAGGAAGGTTGGGCCTAGTGGTACTTGGATACGGACCACAAAGAAATACCAGGTACTATAGACTGTATTTCAGAGGTTGGCAATGCCAAACTACTGTGGGTCTTCCATACCCTCCCACTGTACTGATTTGGCAATGACTGTCTTGATTTATCTCCTGTCATCCCACTGTTTTCAGCTACTTTTAAAATGCCCCAGTTTTGCATTCTTCCTTCCACTTTCCACCTTTATCCTCAGCTTACTTCAACTGCTGTAAATTGAATTCAGAGTCCAAAAGTAGTTTACACTCAATTATAGGGGATGGAATCTTGTCCTTCCCAGTAGGCTCAGACAAAAGCAAACTGCTGCAGCCTCTCCTAGCTTGTGCATTCTTCCTCATTTATAACTTTTGCCAGCTTTGACCATACACTCATGTTATTTGGCCAGACGTATCACAGTTATCATCTGTGAAAGGGTGGAGTGTATGGTATATCTTGCCTAAGAAAACCCTATGAAATTAATGGGGTTACTGTAAGTTGGCAGATGAATTGAAAATAAATACAGCCCCTATCCCATAGTAGCTCTGGAACTGTTGGCTAGTTGTGACAACTACTGTCTAGGGTGGCATGGTAGAGCATGGAAACATATGTCAAAGAGACAGCAAATAACTCCCAACACCATTAGAATGCATGCACACACATACGCAAGTGCACATCAATATTTCCTGCAACAAATATCTTAAAGAAACCATCATTTCCCTATTTGAAAGCACTTGTCTCTCCAAATACAGCATGGAACTCCTAAAGGGACTACTAAAACACATGGACTTGTAGCTAGCCTCAACTAGAGTAGAACCATTGAATCCACTGGATTTATCTACATGTTAATTCCCCATTGCACAGTTTATTTGGGCACCACAATTCAAAATGGATATTGACAAATTGGAGCGTGTCCACAGGAGGGCGACTAAAATGGTCAAATGTCTGGAAACCATGCCTTATGAGGAGAGACTTAAGGAGCTGGGTATGTTTAGCCTGGAAAAAAGATGGTTAAGAGGAGATATGATAGCCCTGTTTAAGTATTTGAAGGGGTGTCACATTGAGGATGGAGCAGGCTTGTTTTCTGCTGCTCCAGAGACTGGAACACGGAACAATGGATGCAAGCTCCAGGAACAGAGATTCCACCTCAACATTAGGAGGAACTTTTTGACAGTAAGAGCTGTTCAGCAGTGGACACACTCCCTCGGAGTGTGGTGGGGTCTCCTTCCTTGGAGGTCTTTAAACAGAGGCTGGATGGCCATCTGTCAGGGATGCTTTGATTGTGTTTTCCTGCATGGCAGGGGGTTGGAGTGGATGGCCCTTGTCCAACTCTACAGTTCTATGATTCTATGATTTGGCAGTTCTTCTCTCGTTGGGACTAACCAACAGGATTCCAGCTATGATTTATAATAATTCTTGATCATTATGTAAAAAAAAAAAGGATCAATGAACTGTGTATTCTCCTGACCCAGGGGTTCAAGGATGGACTGACAGGAATCCCCACTGAAATCTTTTTATCATCAAGGACACATTTGAAAATGGTATATTCTGGAATCTTTCTTCATATTGACATTAAGTTGAGTGGTCAGTAATTGCTCAGGTCTTCTTTTTTGCCCTTTCTGAAGATGGGGACAACATTTACCCCCCCCTCCAATCAGTATGCGGCCCTGGCCTTTAGTGCTCCAAGACACCCCTCTAAGGTCCTGAACCCCCAAATAATTTTTCTGCACTTTTAAAAAATGCAGCAGGATTATACCAAGGGTCTCAAAATACTGCATAATGCAAGGTTTCCCTCCCACCACTCTCCCTGAAACCACAGCCTCTGCAAAAAGTAGGAAAATGGCTGAAACCAGAAGTAGTGTGACATCATTTCCAGTTTCAGCAAATCAGTGCAATATGACCTGCTTGAACAGAAGGGGTAAAAATTGGTTGCACCACTAATACAGTTGTCACCTCTCCCCCCCAGCCTACACTACTTAGCAGCATCTCCTTGTGGTTTCAGACAATAAAATAAGGCTTAAACCTGAGGTTCTTCTGCTATACCATGTGAGTACAAGACTTCCATATGGCTGTTTCCTTCATGGGAAACATTTCCTATGCTAAAAACATGTCCTTTGCACACAACAACAACAACCAAAAAAAAAAAACAAAACAAACCATTTTTTTTCCTGCATGAAAAAGAAATCCTCCAGAACGCTTGAAGACATTCAAATACTACATAAAACTACAATAATTATTTGTCCTTCAGCGTGAGGATGTAACCATTGATTACTTACAACGTGCTAATACTGTGTGTATAAATCTCAACTTTCTAGTGCAAAAATACTTAAATATTTTCTTTTATTAAAACAACCCACTCAGGGAAGATAGATTACTCAGATATCAGTAGAATCCTTTCTGGTTTTTAATCTGAATTTTAAGTATTTATACATGGTGTAATTTGGGTATAGGGCTCAGAATCTTGGATACAGAATCTTGGATACCCCATATCTGCTGATTCATTATCCACTGATTCAGTTATCCATGGGATACAGCACACCTATCATAGAGTCTTCCTAGAAAATGCCTAGGGAGGCATCTTCTCTAGATGTTTTCTAGGTCCTCCAAGGCAACTCTATGGTATTTTGAACCGGAAGTCCCATTGTTTTCAATGGTGTTCACTGTTATCCTCAGTTTTTGGTATCCCCCCACTCAGGAATCAATGTCCCGTGGATACAGGGGTCCTACTGTATTTCGTTTAAAATCTGGACTAAAACCCAAAGCAGATTCATGGCCCATTGACACCAAAGCTACCTACCTTCCTGAAACATACTGCCAATAAATGGGTCAAAAGGCTCAACCATACATATAGTGAAAGAGACAACGGAAGAGATGCTGAACCTTTTTAAATATCAAGAAATTCAGACAGTGGGACACAATCTTAGGGGGTACCCACATTGCACAATTATAGGCGTTTGATACAACTTTAACTGTCATAACTCCATCCCACAGAATCATGGATTCTATAGCTTAGCGAGACCCTTCAGAGTTCTATGCTAGGCTGCAGAGTAATTGCAGTGCTCTCTAAGAAAGAATTTTAAGTAGCTCCCCAAAATACAAATCCCAGGATTCCATAGGAAGGAGCCATGGCAATTAAACTGGTTTCAAACTGCTGTAATTGTGTAGTGTAGATACACCCCTATACACACTTTTCAGGGAATAAGCCCACTGAGTTCAATAGAACTTCCTCATCAGTAGACATGCATAAAATTGCTTTCTCCATGCATTTAAACTATCAAACAAGCTGCCATATACAATTATTTTCAAGCACTTTCAAAATTAATTTATTATTAGTTAGCATGAAAGAAATATTTGCAAAAATGAGGGTGCATGCACACTACATAGTTAATACACTTTGACATCACTGCAACTGCCATGTCTCCATCCTATACAATCTAGAGATTTTTAACTGCATGAAGTACTTAGAATTCAGTAGTGCATTCCTTTGAACTACAGTGTTAGACTCTCCAGCAGAGAATTCAAAGTACATCACATGCAAAAACAACAAATCCCAGAATTCAACTGGATGGAGTGATATCAGTCTGTTCTAATTGTCCAGTATGGAAACACACTCGCTGAAATATCTTAATTTTCTTTACCTTGGCAATGGATTCATGGAGGCTAAAGAAAGAATCCAGCTCCTTGGATATGGTTGGATGTACAGGGAAAAGAGCTTCAGAGAGAAAGCTTGCAGTCTGTGAGGAGGAAAAAAGAGAAACCTTAAGACCTCTTATTGATTTTCTTCTTCAAATACATTGCTCAGTTTTGTTGAAAGGTTCAAAAGACTTCAAATTGTTTTAAAGTTTGTGCTGATTATTAGACTTTATTTTAGTGATCTATTTTATACTCCAGATGTAGACAGAAAGAGCAACATTTCTTTTTCTCTCTCTCTTGAAAAATTGTTCTGTAATGATGGCTGGCATAGTAAATATACTTCCACATTTGGTGTATTCTTTGGTTGGAGGGGATAAAAAACATACCAATTTCATTTCAATGTAGCTAACACTTTCAAAACAGAATGACTAATTTACTTGTCAGAAATGTGTGTGTGTGTGTGAGAGAGAGAGAGAATTTAGAGCTATATACCACACACACATTTATTTTCAGTATAAAGAAGAACTGTATTTTCCCTTTCTAATAGTCAGGGTTGTTTTAAATAAATGTATCAGTACTTAGCACTGAGTTCCTAAGATTAACACCGTTAAACTGAGATGATTGCCTGCTAGCTGCTCTCTGCATAACTTTTTCAATAACTGTATTATATAACATGTTATATAATACAGTTACTGAAGAAGTTGTGTCATGAGTTGATTCACAATTAAGAGTTGATTCACAATACCCTCCAACTGTTTCATAGAATCATAGAATTGTAGAGTTGGAAGAGACCACGAGGGCCATCCAGTCCTACTCCCTGCCACACAGGAAATCTTGATCAAAGCATCCCGACAGATGGCAATCCAGCCTCTGTTTAAAGACCTCCAAGGAAGGAGACCCCACCATGCTCCGAGGGAGTGTGTTCCACTGCCGAACAGCTCTTACTGTCAAAAAGTTCCTCCTAATGTTGAGGTGGAATCTCTGTTCCTGGAGCTTGCATCCATTGCCCCGTTTCAGTTTAGCAGGAACAGTCTTGTTTACTCCTCTGTCATCCCACTCTTTCAGTGGCTTTGAAAATGTCCCAGTTTCTCTCTTCTCTTCCCAACTTACCCTTTCATCCTCAGGCTACTTTAATTACTGCAAACTGATTTCAAAATGCAAAAGTGGTTTAGAAGTGGTTTAAGCTGTTCATTGCTAAAACCTGGTCACAAGTGCTATACGGGGCTCAACTAGGACCATATAACAGTATGATTACTTTCAAAAGAGTTCAGACATAATTTTTGAAGAATATCTTTCAGGTTACCCCATGTTTCCCAAATGCAGTAGTTCCATGGGAAGCTGGAGTTAGCAAACTTGAATCCAATCTTTGGTTAAATATCTTTGCTTATTGGTTAAAATTACATAATAACCCTAATAGATTGATTCCTCTAATACTGGTGGATAATTTAAAATCCTCTTGGGAAATAGCTATTCAAAACAAACTGAGTTATTACAGCTTTTCTGATGATGCCATCTTAACTTTAGGACAAGAACAAGCCAGATCAATATCGAAACAAAGGATTTTATATATGGAAGGCCAAATAGAAATTGCTGCTTTTCCATATTATACATTTGCAAATAATCAAATTTTGTTTTCTAAATCAGCTACATATCTATATCATATTACAATCCCAAAATTTAGGAGAGCTTTATCTTTAGCCCAATTTAATGTTCTCCCAACAGTTGTTCTGGAAGGGAAACATGAAAAACTGATATGAAACTCGACATCGCCCCTGTGATACGGTACTATAGAAAACACAGCTCATGTACTTTTGTAGTGTCAGTTTTACAGGAATATTCATCATCAGCTGATTACTCTTTTTTAATCCAAATTTCTGGGACATTCTGATGATTTTTATTTACATTATTTGTTGGACAAGCAGGATAAAACTATTTCTTTAAAAGTACGTTTTGCTATATTACGTGTAAGCTTTGCCCGTATATGGTTGCCAATGTTAGAGGCCATCTATGATACTTGTTTTATTGATTGTATTTTTATTGGTCAATGACTAAAACAAAGTATCTGTCTATCAGGGTAAAAAAATAGTTATTTCATTGTGTTCATATTGCAACAGCTAGGAAGAGGTGATTGTGGAATTTTCTGCTTAATGAAAAGTCGCTTGGTTGGATGCAATGCACTGTGACCCAAGTGTGTGAAGGGCACTGTTTCAGAAGGCAAAATATCATGGGACAACCTTGACCAAGGCCTAATCCACACTACACAAATAATCCAGTTTGAAACTGGATTATTTGTTATGATTCTATCCTATGGAATCCTGGAACTTGTAGATCAAAGAATCATAGAATCATAGAGTTGGAAGAGACCACAAGGGTGATCCAGTCCAACCCCCTGCCATGCAGGAATACACAATCAAGGTTTTAGCCTTCTCAGCTAAAGAGTGATAGTGCATCACCAAACTACAAATCCCAGGATTCCATAGGAAGGAGCCATGGCAAATAATCCAGTTTCAAACTGGATTATTTGTGTAGTGTAGATATACCCCAAGACATTCTGTAGAGACTGATAAGTGCAAGGGGCAGACTGCATCCTGCCAGATCCTTATTCTGCAAGGCCAAAATCCTGTTTGTATCTTATATGTGCATATATACACCTTCAAGTAGCCTGTTGACTTATGGTGATTCCATGATGATTTTTTGGGGTGGGGGTTGTTTTTGGCAAGGAATAATAAGAGGCGATTTGCCATTGCCTTCCTCTGAATATAACTTATAATGCCTGATATACTATGGCAGTCACCACCCAAGTACTAACCAGGGCTGAGGTTCCAAGATCAGATAGGGTCTGATGCCTTCTGTGTATTTAGGCCATCTGTTGGTATTTTACACATACATAAATTCTCCCACAAAAGTGGTTGGAAGTTTTTCAACAACATCAGATAACGTATTTTTGAGGAAGGAAGGGTTTTTAAAAAATAATAATTAAGGACACAGTATTCTAGGTGAACCCTGTCCAAGGCAGAATAGAGTGGAACTATTACTTCCCTAGATCTAGACACTATATTTCTATTGATGCAGCCCAAAATCGCATTGGCCTTTTTAACTGCCACATAACACTGTTGACTCATGTTCAACTTCTTGTCTACTAGGACTCCTAGAACCCTTTCGCACGTAGTCTCATTTAGCCAGGTCTCCCCCATCCTATATCTATGCATTTCATTTTTTTCGGCCTAAGTGCAGTACCTTACATTTCTCCGTATTGAAATTCATTTTGTTAGCTTTGGCCCAGCTCTCCAGTCTATCCAGGTCATTCTGAATTTTGATCCTGTCCTCTAGGATATTAGCTACTCCTCCTAATTTGGTGTCATCTGCAAATTTGATAAGTATGCCCCTAATTCCCTCATCTAAGTCATTGATAAAGATGTTGAATAGCACTGGGCCCAGGACAGAACCCTGTGGCACCCCACTGGTCACATCTTTCCAAGACGAAGAGGAGCCACTAAGGAGCACCCTTTGGCCTCGGTCAGTCAATCAATTACAAATCCATTGTACAGTTAACTTGTCTAGCCCACATTTTACAAGCTTGTTTGCAAGAATGTCATGGGAAACCTTGTCAAAGGCCTTACTGAAATCAAGGTATGCAATATCCACAGCGTTCCCTTCATCTACCAAGCTGGTAATTTTATCAAAAAAAGAGATCAGATAAGTCTGGCATGGCTTGTTTCTCTGAAACCCATGTTGACTTTTTGTGATTATGGCTTTGCCTTCTAAATGTTCACAGACTCTATGTTTAATGATCTACTCTAGAATCTTCCCTGATATTGATGTCAGACTAAGTGGATGATACTTGTTGGGATCCTCTTTTTTCCCCTCTTTGAAGATGGGGACAATGTTTGCCCTCCTCCAGTCTGCTGGGACTTCTCCTGTTCTCCAAGAGTTCTCAAAGATTATTGCCAATGTCTCTGAGATTACATTTGCCAGCTCTTTTAATACCCTTGGGTGTAGTTTATCTGGCCCTGGAGATTTAAATTCATTTAGATTAAGAAGGTATTCCTGTACTAACTCTTTGCTTATTCTGAGCTGGATTTCCCCTATTGTGTCCTCTGTTCCATTCTACTCAGGTTGATCCCCCTTTTCCTTTTCTGAAAACACTGAGGCAAAGAAGGTGTTACGTAATTCTGCCTTTTCTCTGTCCCCTGTTAGCAATTTGCCATCTTCTCCACATAGTGGCCCTATCATTTCGTTCTTCTTCCTTTTGCTATGGACATGCCCAAAAAACCCTCTTTGCTCTTCTTAACCTCTCTAGCGAGCCTGAGTTCATTTTGCGCTTTAGCTTTTCTGACTTTACTCCTACACGTGTTCGCTGTCTGTTTGAATTCTTCTTTGGTGATTTCCCCCTTTTTCCATTTCCTATACATGTTCCGTTTAAAACTTAGCTCCATTGAAATTTCTTTAGACATCCATCCTGGTTTCTTGAGACATCTCCCATTTTTCTTTCTTATTGGTACTGTTTGAAGTTGTGCCTACAGTATCTCACTTTTTAGAAACTCCCATCCTTCATGGACTCCTTTATCTTTTAGTATTCCTGACCATGGGATCACCCCCAGTATTTCCCTGAGGTTATTGAAATCAGCTCTCCTAAAGTCTAGAATGTGCATCTGACTATGCCTGGCGTCTCTTTTCCATTGTATAAGAAACTCCAGGATTACATTATCACTCGCACCTAAGGATCCCACCACTTGCACCCCATTAACCAGGTCATCCCTGTTGGTTAGGATCAGATCTAAAATAGCTGACCCCCTTGTTGTCTCTTCCACCTTTTGGACCATGAAATTGTCTTCCAGGCAAGTAAGGAATTTGCTAGACCTTGAAGTTTTGGTTGAGTTAGATTTCCAGCAAATATCAGGATAGTTGAAGTCACCCATCACTACTACATCTCTCCTTTCTGCATATGTGTTCATCTGTTCTAGAAAGGCATCATCCAATTCCTCCATCTGACTTGGAGGTCTGTAGTAGAGTCCCACAATAACATCCGTGTTGTTTCCCTCCCCTTTAATTTTTATCCAGATGCTCTCCACCTGGCTTCCAGTATTGATGTCATGGATCTCTTCACTGGTGTAAATATTCTTGACATATAATGCTGTTCCTCCTCCTTTCCTGTTTGGCCTGTTTCTCTTATGAAGGTTATACCCCTCTATTCCTACATTCCAATCATGAGACTCATCCCACCAGGTTTCGGTAATGCCTATTATATCATATTTGCTTTGTTGTGCTAGGAGTTTAAGTTCATCTTGCTTATTTCCCATGTTCTGTGCATTAGTTTAGAGACATCTAAGACCATGTGTTCCCTTTACTTGCTCCATGTGCAAGTGTTTTTTTGTTTGTTTGTTTGTTTGCCTCCCACTGTTGGGTCCTTGCACTGTTTCCCTTGTTCCCTCTATGACAGTTTGACTATTTTCTCCAGCCCTTTTGCCTTCCAGAATACTGTCTCCCTCCCCCATATGACTTAGTTTAAAGCCCTCCTGATCAAATTCTTGAGACTGTTGGGAAAAACGTTTCTGCCAACTGGCGTGAGATGCATCCCATCTCTTGCCAGAAGTCCCCCCTCATGGAACCGCAGCCCATGATCCAAGAATCCAAATAATTCTTGGCAACACCATCTATGGAACCCATTTTTTACATCGGCTATTTTCCTCTCCCTTCCTGGACCACGTCCTTCAACTGGCAGAAGAGACAAGATGACAACCTGTGCATCCATTTCTTTCAGCTTCCTCCTCAGAGCCTCATAATCTCTTCTGATCTTTGGAAAGCTGTGCCTTGCAGTATCATTGGTCCCAGGAAGGGGTAATGATCAGTAGGCTTGACCAGTCTTGTCAGCCTCTCTGTCACATCATGGATCTTTGCCCCAGGGAGTCAACAAACCTCTGAAGACATCTTGTTAGGCCCACAAATGAGTGCTTCTGTACCCCTCAGCAAGGAGGCCCCCACCACCACACACCTCTCATGACGCTTAGCAGTGGCTCTTCCTTGCAGTGGTACTCTCAGAGTCCCCTCCTCTGCCCCGAAGTCTGTCCATGCTATTCTTCCTCATTGTCCTTGATAAGGGAGAGAGTTTCAAATCAATTCTGTAGCTGCCAGCTGCCAGAACAATCCCTGGTTTTTCTACTTCTGTGTGTGACATTCCTCCAGCTGTCTACCTCCTGTGTATGTGAAGTGACCCTCTCCTCCCCAGCAACTTCGTCTGTGTGGTCCCCTCCAAGACTGTTTGTTCTGTTGTATGCAGGAAAACCTCTTGCTCACGAATATGGAGAAGTATAGCTACCCGGGTCTCCAGCTGCTGGACTTTCTCCTCCAAGAGAGCTACCAACTTGCACTTGGTGCATATGAAGTTCCTCACATCTGTAGACAAGACAAGCATGCCACAAGTGTTGCAGGTGACTGCAGCAGTTCCCTCAGTATCAATGCTGAGAAGTCTTAAGTAATCAGTGAAACAGGACTGTGGTCTTCCTCCTCAAACAATCTTCTGGTAAACACCAATGTAAAAGGTCCCTGATGGCCTTGCCTTTTCACCAAACCCTGTCAGTGAGCTCAACCTACTGGGAACATAACTTTATAAAGATCTCCTGGCTGCAAGGTCGTTCTGAAGGCAAGTTACTGCTTCACTTCCTCTAAGCAAGAAACCCTCAAAAGTATTATTTTTTAAAAAATAAAAATTTGTAAAGGAGAACCTCTAAAAACAAAGTTCGATGCTCCCCTGCTGCCTATGGTGTACTTTTGCTTGGTTCCTGGGAGGAGTTATATAGAGATAGGCTCCTAGCTCCCCCCACCTAATGACTCACAGATGTGACTCACAGAAGCTCCACCCCCTCAGCAACACGCACACTGTCCTAAGAGTTTTTAAAAAATTCAAACTCACCCACTCAAAATGGCTGCCCAGAAGCTGATCTCCTTCTTCTCCCTCATAGAATCTTAGTGATGGAAGGGACCACAAAGTCCAACTAATCCAACCCCCTTCCATGCAGGAATACATAACTAAAGCACTCCTGAATGATGCCCATTCAACTTCTGTTTGAAAACATCCAAAGATAGAGAATTCACTACCCTTCAAGGCAACCCATTCCACTGTCAAACTGTTTGTCAGGTAAAGAAGTTCTTTCTAATGTTTAGGTGGAATTTCATTTCCTGTAATGTGAACCCACTGGTTCATGTAGTAGTCTCTGAGGAAGCAGAAATAGGTTTGCTCCAACTTCTACATGACACCCCTTCAGAAATTTAAAGGTAGCTATCATCTCTCCTCCCAGTCTTCTCTCCTCCAAGCTAAAAATACCCAGGTCCCTAAGTCATTCCTCATAAGGCTTGGTTTCCAGACCATTTATCATCTTGGTTGCTCATCTCTGGACACATTCCAGCTTTTTGATATCCTTCTTGAAATGTGGTGCCTAGAACTATGCACAGTATTCCAGATGAGGTCTGACCAAAGCAGAACAGTATTGAGACTACTTCTTCCTTTGATCTGGACACTACTGTTGTTGTTGTGTGCCTTCAAGTCATTTCTGACTTATGGTGACCCTAAGGCAAACGTACCATGGGGTTTTCTTGGCAAGATTTGTTCAGAGGAGGATTTGTCTTTATCTTCCTCTGAGGCTGAGAGAGGGTGACTTGCCCATGGTCAATCAGGGGGTTTCCATGACTGAGCAGGAATTCGGACCCTAGTCTCGTAGTCCAACACTCAAACCACTACATCACTCTGACTCTTGAATGGACACTATACTTCTATTTAATCCTATTATTAAAGCTCATTATTGCATCTCATAAAAACACAATTCTGCTGATTTTTTTTTTTAAAAAATCATCTGGCAGTACATAGGTGATAAACACCTGTGTTTGGGGAACACATTTGTAAATTTTCTCCAAGCATGACAACTGCTGATATTCAAACATCAACTTCCAGATGCTAAATTCTGTATATATTCACATTTACTAGAGTTCTGAATTTTAGAATGGTTAACCTCAAAACCATGATTAATCCATTCCTTACTTGCCAGAAAGTTCATTCCCTTTTATAGACTATATATTACTGTGAAGTGTTGAAATTGAGGCTTTTGGTTTAAAAGTAATGTTAATGCTGCTCGAAGCTTTAACAGGATTGATTTGCTGTGCCTGGCATTTTGCAACATTCCCTGTTTGCTTCTGACAGCTAGGACTCTGCTCTGGGGGCTTTGGGTGTTTTAAGCTTCAGTGGTTGAAAGAGAAGGAATAAGAAAAGTGTCTTCTCATGCCTTGCACTCCTTTTCTACAAAGAACTCAGCTTGGCTGCTTCACTTAAACACATTTTGACACTTGTGACATTTCAAGAAAAAATTATATTGGGCAAAAGTTTCCAACAGTTTCTATCCCAATCAATTTTCTTCTACAGTGCATCCCCCCATCCAAGCAATCTATACACATTTTAAAACAACAACAACAACAAATTATGCCCAACAATGCCTGCCATATTCCCAAGATTCAGTCTGAGCCCCTTTCATCTATAGTCGTTTGTTGTTATGTGCCTTCAAGTCAACTCTGACTTCTGGTCACACTATTTTAGGGTTTTCTTGGCAAGATTTATTCAGAGGAGGTTTATCATTGCCTGCTACTAAGGCTAAGACAGTTTCATTTGCTCAAGGTTACCCAGTGGGTTTCTATAACTGAGTAATGTTTTGAACCCTGATCTCTTCAAGTCTTAGTCCAACACTCAAAGACTATACTATCCTGTCTCTCTACCAGCATGGTGAAAATCTCATTTGGTGGAAACCTGTTGGAATACTATTGGATTTTTACTGGCCAATAGTGCAAGTAATTGTACATGTACAGCTTGTGAAAGGAGGTCTCGGAGACCTCTTTAAGCAAGCATTGCCCCAGGTGATGCAACAGGCCATAATGCTCCTGGAATGATGTGCAGACACAGTTTTGTCTGCTCCCCACCAATCTGACAAAATTGATTCCCTCCATAATAATGAAGATTATGCCAACATTGATTCCCTCCACTAGCAGTGAGTTTTGTGGCGCAAGCTCTCAAGAGGTCCTCAGTCTCTGTTTCAGTTGTTATATTTCTCCAGCTCTCACTTCATATCATGTTGTGAGACTTTGTCTTTCTCTTCCATGGAAATCCATGCATATTCTGGTCTAGAATTCTGAATGTATGTACTTTATATGCAATGTTCTTAATATGAATATTTCCCCATTGTCTAAACCAGGAGTGAGCAAAGTGTGTTCCTTGTCCTCCCACTTCTATTTCTTTTCTTCTTCCCCCACCCCCACCCCTATTTTCAACGTTTCATGGCACCTAGTTTTTACACAGCATGTTCAGTAGTCATTGGACTGTTTTGGAATGGTCTGGCCCAGTCCTTTTAAAGGGCTTCAGAGTATTTCTGTAAACATCTCTGTTGTAGCATATGTAGTTTTACCGTTCCATCAAGGTGATGGCTTAGACAAGAGTGGGTAGCAGCAACCTCGCTTCTATGGTCAGAGTTAAGTTCCCCAGTATTGGCCTGAACAACTACCAACTTCTTTTTCTGAAGTCATGGACTTCTCCTCTTGGGGATGACAGCATTATTATTATCATTCACTGATATCCTACATTGCCTACTTAAAGGCTTATAGCACACTGGATTAAAGCAGCAGAGTAGCTGGAAAGTTCTGTCTTCTGTTCTGCCTTACTGCATGATGTCGTCGTTCTTCCATTCTGGTCCCGTGGGAGACCAAGGTAAAACCATCTCTTTTTGCTTACTGGAAAAATCTGTTAGCAAAAAGATGTGGTTTTACCTTGGTCTCCCATGGGACCTGAATGGCAGAACAGCAGAAGAATAACAGGGCAGCATGGAAAGCAGAACCTTCCGGCTGCCCTGCTGCTTTAATTCGGTGTGCGATAAGCATCCTAGTTACAAATGTGTTATGAATGTGTATCTAAGTAATGTCTCCTAGCCCAACCCCTACCAAAACCTACTTTAACAGCCAGGAGCTGCAAGAAGTGATGGAAATCTGTTCGGCTGGCAACTGGGTCACAGGAAGTTTCTAGCCCTCTCCTGCCAGTGAATGAATGAGGATCCTCAGACCTAGGTCATGACAGTGTCAGGTTCCTTGAGTATGCCAGGAATTGTGACAGGGGTCTTAGTTCTGATTGTTGCAGAATCACTTACTGGTTGGAAGGGTCTGAACTGTGATTCTTTTACACCCCAATTGCCAGCTCAACAGACTTTCATCACTCGTTGTGGCTGCTTGTCATTGAGATAGATGTGAGAGGGCATATACAATTGTTGCAATAGTTCCACAATCATGAATATGCAGTATTACTAGATGTGGTACATCTAGTACCCCACTATTTTCCTGAGATTTAGGACTAAAGACAGTTTATAGGTTAAAATAATTACAATATAGTTAAAAGTGTGAGAGTGTGGAGGGTAAAGATCTGGTTGTGCGAAGACTAGGTTCCCTTTTTTCTTGAAGTGTCAGAAGAGCAATATAACGATGGGATTTAGTGCATAGGGTGAATAAACGCAGCTGGAGGCCCTTGCTTCATTGGAACCAGCAGCCAACTCTCTTGAAGCTGCTACAGGGGAACTCAATCTCTGTGGGTCCTCAGACATAGGACATGATAGAGTCAGGAGAATGTCACTACCTCCCACTTGTCTCTCAGTAACTCCATTTAGCTCTGTTTCTTTCATTAGGGGACAGTGGGGCGTTGTCTATATGAGGGGAAAAATACGGACAGACACGAAGAGGCAGGCAGTTTCACGGATGCAAACTGCCTACACATTTTTTTCCAGTCTCCCCTAAACTCTGCATGACCCCAGCCCAGCTGGCGAGTGTGCCACTGCACTAGCTGAGGATTCTGCAGGGTGTCCTCCCCAATGACCTCGCACGTGGGCCTCCTCCTCCTCTTCATCCTTCCTTGTCCTTCCTTCCTTCCTTCCTCATCCAGGAGCTGTTGCTGTTGTGGTTGTTGGTGGGGCTGTGCTGCAGTCCTCTTTCCTCCTTTGGCTGTGCCAAGCCGGCCATCCTGCCTACCTCTGCCTCCCCTGGAAGGGAGGAGTAGGACAGCAGCAGCAGGTCTGGGAAGGGGACTGGATGGAGAAGACGGAGGACAAAGGAGGATAGTGGCAGTGGTGGCAGCAGGTCTGGGAAGGGGACTGGATGGAGGAGGAAGAGGATGGAGGAGGACAGTGGTGGCGGCAGCAGCAGGGTTCGGAAGGGGGATGGATGGAGGAGATGGAGGACAGAGGAGGATAGCAGCGGCAGTGACAGCAGGGCTGGAAAGTGGGCTGGATGGAGGAGACAGAGGATGGAGGAGGACAGTGGCGGCGTCACATCACAAACAATGATGAAACACCCATTATCCTTTCCTTGCACCATTCCTATCCCACAATATGGAGGTTGTCATAAACTCATCAGCTCTAACATCACAGCCATCAACGACAATTAGCTAAATGCTTTTTGTATTCTTGTCTCATAATCTCCTTAGACTTGGAGCTGGGTGATCCAACTGAGTGATCGTATCCAACTGTAGCACATATTTCTATTGTCTGGAGACTAATATTTATACCCAATTTCATGTCCTGAAGGCGTGTTTCAGCTTAAGTCTCGATGTTTTAAAGTTCTTGTTCTGAGTGCCTCCATCCCGGGATAGGGGCACACAGCAGAGCAGTATTCTGATTGGTCAAGCTTTGGAGGGGATGGATTTACAATGGAAGCCTGGCAAGGCTCGGTCCACCATTTTTGAAAAGGTTAGAACCACCCCACTTCTCCTAGGCACAGCAACACTGGCCTCTCAGGAGAAACCCCCTCCCCTGTCCCACCAGGCTACTGCCTCCCACCCTTGCCCGCAGGGGGGGAGGAGGTGTATTCTCTGTGACTGTCAGTTATAGAAAAGACCCCCCACCCCGCTCGGTATTCCCCCCCGCCCTTGCTGCCACATGAGGGGGGTATTCTCCATGACTGTCATTCAGGAAGAACCCCCTTGCCGCACAGCTTCCCCCCTTGCAGCCATTACCCACCTTCCCCCTCGCTGCTGCCAAAAAAAGGAAGGGGGGAATGGAGGAAGAGACAGCAGCAGAGAAAGGTGGATGAAGGGACTCTGAGTTCCATTACCCACCTTTCCCTCATTGCAGCCTCTCCCTCCTCCCTGGCTCTTCTCTTCCCCATTTGCAAAGAGCAAATGGGCAAGAGAAGAAGGAGGGGAATGGAGGAAGAGACAGGGTGCATTCAAAGATATAGCTGCTACATTCACAAAGTGCTTACTGTCAATTCGAATTCTTACTCCTCAGGAGATACACAATAGAATTAAGCCACAGTCCTGAATTCTTACTCTCGAGGAGACCTTAATTTTCCATTAACAGAAACGGGGTGAATTCAAAGATATAGCTGCTGCATTCACAAAGTGCTTACTGTCAATTCGAATTCTTACTTAAAGCATTGCTTTCTATTGGAGGGGGAAACGTGAGGGAAGAAATGGGTGGATAGACAGAACTTAGAATCATAGAATTGCAGCATTGGAAGAGACCACGAGGGCCATCCAGTCCAACCCCCTGCTACGCAGGAAATCACGATCAAAGCATCCCGGACAGATGGCCATCCAGGCTCTGTTTGAAGACCTCCAAGGAAGGAGACCCCACCATGCTCCGAGGGAGTGTGTTCCACTGCCGAACAGCTCTTACTGTCAAAAAGTTCCTTCTAATGTTGAGATGGAATCTCTGTTCCTGGAGCTTGCATCCATTGCTCTGCATTCCAGTCTCCGGAGCAGCAGAAAACAAGTCTGCTCCATCCTCAATGTGACACCCCTTCAAATACTTAAACAGGGCTATCATATCGCCTCTTAACCGTCTTTTTTCCAGGCTAAACATACCCAGCTTCCTAAGTCTCTCCTCATAAGGCATCATTTGCAGACCTTTCACCATTTTAATCGCCCCTCCCTGGACACGCTCCAATTTGTCAATATCCTTTTTGAATTGTGGTGCCCAGAACTGGACACAGTATTACAGGTGAGGTCTGACCAAGGCAGAATAGAGCGGCACTATTACTTCCCTTGATCTAGACACTATACTTCTATTGATGCAGCCCAAAATCACATTGGCCTTTTTAGCTGCCGCATCACACTGTTGACTCATGTTCAACTTCTGGTCTACTAGGACTCCTAGATCCCTTTCGCACGTAGTCTCGTTCAGCCAGGTCTCCCCCATCCTATATCTATGCATTTCATTTGTCCCCCCTAAGAGCAGTACCTTACATTTCTCCGTATTGAATTTCATTGTGTTAGCTTTGGCCCAGCTCTCCAGTTTATCCAGGTCATTTTGAATTTTGATCCTGTCCTCTAGGGTATTAGCTGCTCCTCCTAATTTGGTATCATCTGCAAATTTGATAAGTATGCCCCTAATTCCGTCATCGAAGTCATTGATAAAGATGTTGAATAGCACTGGGCCCAGGACAGAACTCTGTGGCACCCCACTGGTCACATCTTTCCAAGATGAAGAGGAGCCACTGCTGAGCACCCTTTGGGTTTGACCAGTCAACCAATTACAAATCCATTTAACAGTTAACTTGTCTAGCCCACATTCTACAAGCTTGTTTGCAAGAATGTCATGGGGAACCTTGTCAAAGGCCTTACTGAAATCAAGGTATGCGATGTCCACAGCATTCCCTTCATCTATCAAGCTGGTAATTTTATCAAAAAAAGAGTTCAGATTAGTCTGGCATGACTTGTTTCGATGAAATCCAAAACTTAAGGCATTGCTTTCTATTGGAGGGGAAAAAATAGGTGGAGGAATGAGTGGACAGACATAACTTAAGGCATTGTTTTCTATTGGAAGGGGAAAAGTGGGGGGAGGAATGGGTGGACAGACAGAACTTAAGGCATTGCTTTCTATTGGAAGGGAAAAAGTAGGTGGAGGAATGAGTGGTCAGATAGAACTTAAGGCATTGTTTTCTATTGGAAGGTAAAAAGTGGGGTGAGGAATGGGTGGTCAGACAGAACTTAAGGCATTGCTTTCTATTGGAAGGGAAAAAGTGGGGGGAGGAGTTCTGTCTGTTCACCCATTCTTCCGCCACTCTTTTCCTTCCAATAGAAGGCAATGCCTTAAGTTTTGTCTGCTCTCTTCCCAGGGATGAGAAGGGAGAGGCAGGAGGGAGAGGCAGTGCCAGGCACTCAGCTGGCTGCTTTGGAGCCAGCAGAGGACCCTGTGGGAGGGGGGCGTAAGAAAATGGTGATTTCAAGGCTTCCCTTATAAGCCCGCCCCCTCAATGTCCAACCAATCATAAACCATCCCATGTCCTGGGATGGTTCCTGGTTGTTTAGACAACCAATAGCACGGGCTGTCTCGGACTTTCCCCAGAAAGTCCTGAAAAATAGAGGGGTGGGAAGTCACGAGTTAACTGGGCTTTTTGCTAGCCTCTCCTCCTGAATAGCCTGTGATGTGTGTAAACAACCAGGGGTCAACACGAATTCTTCTCGGGCTTTTTTTTTTTTTTTTTTTTTTTGTCGTGTAAATGGCCCCCTGACCTCTCACAGCCATTCATTTGAGCTGTAATAGTTTCCCCAATTAGTAACATAAATTTGGTTTTAAAAGTGGGTTCCCCACAGATCCCCACACATTTGGGAACAATTTATGTTGGTCACAGTCTTCTGTCTCCTGACAGAAGGATTGGTGAAAGGGACTGGAAGAACCATATATCCTGCCAGACTGAGTAGGCAATTCACCAAAGGAGAGGCAGAAAAATGACAGAGGAAGGGGGCTGGAGGGATTAAAGTTAGGGAAAATAGCCTGGAAGGCACACTTTGCCATCACAGCTTTCAACATCCAACTTAACATTTGTGTTATGGGATCAAGAATGTTTTTGAAAGATAGTCTACCCCATCATTGTCTTAAGCAATTTTAACTGTATTAAAAATGTCTTGATTCAACTTGTTAAATTGTGTCATGTGTCTGGTTAGTTTGTTTAAATTCCCCCCCCTGCTTTTAATTGTTTTAAATCTGTCAAATTCATTTTAATACATGCTGCCCTAAGTTCTTTAGATATCGGGTAGGAAAGCAAGAGTTTGCTGAATAAATAAAATCACAAGTCTGGAAAGAGTTCAGTTACTGGGCCTTTAAGCAAGGTTCTGCAAACATTAAATATCACTGACAATGATTTTAAGTACAGAAGGTGCATTGAGTGAGCATGATTATACCACAAGTGCAAATACAGGTTCACAGAGAGAATAAAGGTTTTATCTGGGCTCTAAATGGGTAGGTCCCATCTACACACTCTCCCCTCCCTCCCCATTTTTAAGATACTAGGTTCTTGTACATGATTTCTCCAAAATATGAATTGATGTGCACAGCACTCATAGTGCATGTTATATTAAAAAAAAAAAACATGGTGTGTATGGAGATCAAAGTACTATGAATCTCAGTTCCCTGTTTGGATGTATGTAACCCACTCCTGACTACATTGTGTGACTAATTAGACAAGAAGGAGGAACCAGAATACTTAAGGTTTACCCACTTCACAAAATGTTTAAAGATGTAATCAAAATGGCTAAGAAAATGAGGGGTTGTCTAAACTGTGAAAATACTCCTCATGGAATATGAGGAGAATATGATATGTCTAAATGGGAACCTGCATCATTTTGCTGTATTTGGAAGGAGGGGGGCCAAAAACGCCATATACTCCACAGGAAAATATCACTCTATCTCACCTTGGGTATAGGGTTTTAAAAAAAAAAATACTGTGCTGCAGCCACAAATTGGTAAGTAAAAATGTGTGTAATTCACTCGTGGCTGCCATCTTGAGTCACAGGCATGCCCATTTGCACAGCAAATGCAGATACCGTTGCATGCCTGAGATCTGCTCCAAAAGCCATTTAGACAAAAAGCAGATGCTTCGAATTGCCATTACTGTGGAGCAATCCACTCTTTTTTGCCTCGTATAAACAAGGCCTGACTGAAATTGCATGAACAAGGAAGAAAACAATTTGCATGTTGATAATGATTTGACCTCAAGCAACCAAATTAAGTTGCTTATGACTTCTGAACTTAGAAACCGAGATATGACAGGCAGACTCCTGTTAGTCACAGCTAGAGTAAACACACTGAATCAATTATTGAATTTTGAGTCAACACATAGGTAAACCCTACTGATTCAATAGGTTTACTCTAGTTCAAACAATAAGATTTAGGACAAAATTAATTTTGTCCTTCCTGAATCTTTGTTTGCAAAGAAAAGCCAGAGAGAGAGAGAGTATTTGTGTATTAAATAAGTCATACTAATTATTCAAATAGTATAAACAACTGTAGTGCTATTTTGAAGAAGAAACCAGATACATATATATCTCATTTTCCATATTCCGTTTTCCCGTGCTTGGGATTTTGCAGAATCACTGCCATCTATTCCCAGACAGTTTTTATATTGTATACTTAATGACAGTCTCTTCATCTTTATGCATAACGATGCTATTCCAATTCTTGAAAGTTCTAAGTAACATAATGTTTTAAAAATGTAAAGCATTTTGCTTGCCCAAAGTAGGTGTGAATTGTGTTGTGGCAGAATAGTATATTTATGCACTATCCTTGTCAAACCTTCTCACATATTATTTTCCAACTTTTGGATACAATTTTAAAAACACTCCAATGTTTACCTGAAATGGTAGGATGAAGTACTGGCCAATATATGAGAACCAGCAGCTTGAGCTAGCAAGAAAACACACTCTCTCTATGCTCCTGGCTCAGGGGATGGCATCTGTTGATCAGTAGCCATTGATCAGTGCTCTCTTCTCTTCAAATAAATAAATACTGAAAATAACCTTCTGTCACATCACAGATGAAGTGAGATATTGGACAACTGAATGATGGATGGGCGAGGTTCCCAGAAATTCATTGACATATGTCACAAAACTAGAAACAGAGTCATCCACTTTGTCTTGTTCCTTTGAAACAAAATTAGCACAAGCAGGACAAAGGCAGGGATGGCAAGTTCACCAAGAACCAATAAGCAGACATGGAATATATCTCCTAGGAAAAGGAAGCCAGAGCTAATATCAACCCTCCTTTAGATATTGCTACAAGATACCTTGCTTGAATAAAACTGTTTCATGATCCTGAACAAATCCATGGGGTTGTCTAAATGGTGAAAATGCCCTCATTGAATTTGAGGAGAAGCCTCCCTGTCTTAATGGGAATCCATGTTGTTATGCCATATTTGGAAGGAGCAGGGCCCCAAATGGCAAAAACTCTGAGGGAAAAACCTTTTTAGCTTTTCCCGGAGGTTTTGAAAAACAGTGAGGGGTGTGCACCCCCCCATTAGGACATCAATTAGATACAAATCACTGTCCAAGAGTATAAGAAGCACCATTCTGATTGCTGGAGAAGCAAAGAGATGGGGCTTGCTGACAGGGCATGCGCCCACAGCCACCATTTTTTTGCCTTTACCGAGTGATCAGGGATCACTGCTGCTACTGTGGAACCAGGGAAGGGAAGAGGGCTCTCTTACCCTGTTCTCCCTTCCTTGGTCCTCCCTGTGTCACCTTCGCTGCTGCTGTGGGAACCAGGAAATGGAGGAGGGCTCTCTTATTTTGGCGGTCATCTTGGATGTGAAACTTATGGGGTTGCTGGGGGCAAGAACACCATTAATTTATTTATCTGTGACTTGCTATTACTGCAGGGCACTACGTTCCCACCCCCATATAGATGGGGCCCATATGACCTGTGGTGTCTGATTCTAATTGTGGGTTTCTGCACACTACATAATTATAACACTCTAATTACTATGGCTGGATCCTACAGAGTACTGGGATTATTAGTTGACTGAGGGATTAGAGCTCTCTGGTAGAGAATTCTAAATACCCCATGAAACTACATATCCTAGAATTTAACTACCATACATATCCCAGAATTTAACTCTCTCTCTCTCTGGCTTTTCTTCGCAAACGAAGATTCAGGAAGGACTCATCCCGTGCTTTCTGCAAGTGTGCTGATGACTAAAAAGGCCAATCTGAGATAAACAAGTCCAGTTGCAGAAAGCACAGCAGAAGGTCTCCTTGGGTGATGTTTCCAGGTTGTGATTCTTTCTGCCTTGTCATTTCTCTTCAAGACTTGTTCAGCATGAGTTCTCAAATAAGGCTGCAGCATTGTGGATAGTGCATCTCCATGCCTCCCGATGTGAGGCCATGGCGGACCATTGTTGGTGATCAATTTGGCCAAGCCTGAGATGTTGTTTCAGGGAGTCCTTGTATCGCTTTTTTGGAGCACCCCTCTTACGCTGACCCGTGGCAAGTTCACCCTAGAGTACTATTTTTGGGAGGCAAAAAAATACTATAATTGTTTAGTGTGAAAGAGATCCAGTTCTTTGTTAACCCATCCTGTCTCTTTTTTTTTCAGGTCTGAGACCATTCTAGGTCAGATGGTGGTTGTGAGGAGGGCTAAAGTGACAGCATCTCAGACCCAGTGATGAGTGTTTTAAAAAAGGAACAACAAAGGGAACAAATATAGAGGAGGAGAATCCCTTGGGAAATTACAGTTCAGTAGCTAAATCTCAGAGGAGAAAATCCTGCAGGAAGCTCTTATTGTCTGCTCTAGAGGAGAACGGGAGTAGTTACAGGAAACCTCAAGCAGCTAATTATCAGACAAACTGCACTGTACAATTGTAAAAAGTGATATTCTTATTAATAATAATGTAAATAATAATATCAATGAAGATATAGCAAAAAATATCAATTCACCCATTTTTTGGAGAAGAGCTGAGGCCAATTTCTTTAATGTAGGACTTTATCACCCAAGGCTGGTAATTTGCAATTCCAGCAGGGTAACATTGTTTTTGGCTGGGACTTATCACACAATGTTGTGACTATCCCATTGTTGTATTGTATTTAGATCATTATTGGTTTGTATCTTGTCATTGATGGGAAAAGCCTGTCAATGGAGATTATCGGACAAGAACAAAGAAAACGTTCCCATTCCGCAATCTCCTTTCCTGCCCCTCTTCCGTCCTGTCCCGGCACAAGAAGAAAAAGTTTCAGACATACCTTAATTGCGCTTGTGCTGGACAGTACAGGAAGTGAAAGGAGCTCTAGAGCTCCTTTCACTTCCTGGTTTGTGATCCCAGCTGCTCTTGCGAGATTTAAAGGGACTAAAGGGACTGTGGATTTAAAGGGACAGGCTGGGAGTGATGAGGGGGGAATGGGGGCATGATTGGGTGGGGGTGATCAAGGGGTGACCGGGGAGGTGACTAGGCAGAGATGGGAGGGGGAAATCGGGGGGTGACCGGGCAGTGACAGGAGAGGGTGATAGGGGGGCAACCGGGCAGTGAAGGGAGGGGGAGATTGGGGTGGTGACTGGGCTTTGACGGGAGGGGGCGATCAGGGGGTGCCTGGGCAGTGATGGGAGGGGGCAATCGGGGGTGATTGGGCAGTGATGGAAGGGGGAGATTGGGGGGTGACCAGGCAGCAATGGGAGGGGGACATCAAGGGGTGACCAGACAGTGATGGGAGGGGAGATCGGGGATGATCAGGCAGTGATGGGAGGTGGTGATTTGGGGGGGCAACCAGGCATCAATGGCAGGGGGCAATTGGAGGGGGGCAATCAGGCAGCGACAGGAGGGGCAATTGGGTCCTTTATCCTTTATCAGTTTGAGCCCTTTATCCTTGCTGGGGTTTGTCAATTAATGTGAGGTGCATTAAGGAAGGCATCCAGAAGTGTTTTGACACTCTGGACCTCCCACTATCACTGGCATCAGACCAACATAATGGGAACCTTTTCACACTCTGGTTATTCCGTTTCAGAAACAGAACGATGGATCTATTAACGGCTTAAGCCATTAATTAAAAAAAAAAAAACGGGGATGGAACTGAAGCAACACGGGAACAGGATGGGACAGGGACTTCGTCATCTGAAAGGGAAATCCTTTCACGCTACAGTGGTGTCCCTGTCCCAGTTTATTAGGCTTATCTGATAATCTCCAATGGCTGCAATATCACTGCTATTGGACTGTTTCTGATGTGACCATCCTTTCAGCTGCAGTTGTGATATTGTAGCAGCCATGCGGTATGAGTGGGTGTGGTTTTCTTCTCCCCCTCTGGCTTCACTGATCTGAGATGCATTTCCTTGTGCCTGTATTTAAGTGGTTTAAAAGTGAGTTATCCAGCAGGTTCAGGTGGGCTGTGCAATCCTGGCTTGAAAGGCCTTTCTAGCAGACAATGGCAACATAGGCATGACTTAATAATACACTTGTCTCCTGTGAAGTTAACTCCTATGGACATCAGTGGGGCTGACACCCTGTTAGATGTTCATAGGACTTCAACCATGGTGGTCTGGGCAGGCAAAACAAGAGTGCTCAACACACTTCCCAGGAGAGCTTGGGGGAATTGACTTTTTGGAGACTACAAGTGGCTGGGGGATTCTGGGAGTTGCAGTCCTCCAAAAAGTCGCTTTCCCCATGCTCTGCTTCTGAGATCCTAACTCCCTTGAACACTGTGGGATTTACCTCCAAGGAAACCTGTGAATTAGGATAGAGCCTGTGGCAGAAGGCGGCTTCAGTAGCAGCTGCAGCAGGACACATGGTCCATCCCTTTGGGGGGTCACTCTGACATTTTGAGGAGCACCTTCCTTGCTGCCTTTGGGCCAAACATGTGCCTTGGCTAGATGCCATGCCACTAGTGCAAGAAGGGGCTCTGGATGGCACCAGGAGATGAGAGTCCACTGTGGCCACCCTGCAGCAAATCAGAAGGGCAAAGACAAGGCCCACAGAAGAAACTAAATAAATAAAATCAGATTGTTAGGGAAGGCATAGAAATTTTAAAATGTTTGGAAGAGATGGGGAAAAGGAACTATAAAGGGGAGGGATGGAGGTTGCTGCATGATGGCGGGGGGATACCTAATAGTTTTGAAGATGCCACCTCTTCCCTCCCCGAGTTTAGGCATAATGGGCCCCACTTGACCCCCCAGCACCTCCTTTGGTCCTCCTCTTTGGTCCTTAGCAGTGGGCTTTAACTTCAGGAGAGCTCTGAGGGAACACAGCAAGGAATGTGAGGATGAGGCATGAGGGCCATGAGCAGCTCTGATATTTTGGAGAACACCTTCCTTGCTCCCTTTGGGTCACCCTTGAGCCTTGGCTGCCCATGGTTGCACAGGTGCCTGCCAAGGCAGACAGGGGGCCTTCCCTTCCCTTTATACACCACTCTAGCTTCTAGGGTCTCTCCAGGTTCCACTGGCCCTTCCCCACACCTCCCTCCTTCCCTCCCTCCCTTTCAAGTGTGAGGGTATTTTTTTAAAAAATGAAATTGAATCTGATCATCCCACAGGGTATTATATTTCAGTGGTGGCTCTGTTTTTAAAACTTGAATAATAAATCATCATCAACAACAACACGAGCAATGCCAGTCCAATAAAAAATAAACAGTGTGCATGCACTAAGTAGGGTGGACATGGATAGGAAAGCAGGGTTACTAAGGCAGTGTGGAAGACTGATAGCATGACAGTGCATCCAAAGGAGCACCATAGCACAATTGCAGAGAACTATGATAGTGATCATTTTGTTACACAAAGCGGTGGGGGTTATGCTAGTTTCCCACCCATGATGCCAAAACCTCCTTTAATTCTTGAGGGAATTATTAGCTCAGGTAGGAGGCCTGCAAGAGGAGGGTAACTTTGGGGATCTTTTCACCTATATATCAGTACTAACGTAGGGGAGCCGTGGTGGCACAGTGGTTAAATGGCAGTACTGCAGCCACAATGTTGTGAGTTTGATCCTAGAGGGCTCCAAAGTTGACTCAGCCTTCCATCCTTCCGTAGGTCAGTAAAATGAGTACCCGGGTTGTAGAGGCAATTAGCTAACACATTGTAAACCGCTTAGGGAGTGCTTTGCACTGATAAGCGGTATAGAAATATAAATGCTCTTGCTATTGCTAGAGAAGGCTCCAGTTAAAGTATTTTATTGGAATAATACAGAAAGTAAACTAACATACACAACATACATTCTTATGAATCATACAAGGCTATAGCAGAGTAAGGTAGAAAGGTTGGATAGACAGAAAGGTCCAGGAAGATAGGGTGACAATTACCAGTCTTGAAGAGAAGAGAGTTCTGTGCAGTGAAGATACTCAGACAGGCATCTGAGTGTGGCACAGCAAAGAAGAGAATAACATGATCCTGCTGTATCACACCTCAGCTGTGACACACCTTGCTATTGTTGGGTCTCTAATATTTATACTCTATTTTGTGATTTGGAGAGGCAATTTAGTTATAACAATGCCTGGATGGCTTTCCCACAGAAACAGGCAAAAAGAAATGAAAAGTCAACTGATTGCTTTAATTGCAGAGAGAAATAGAACATTGATGGGCTTGCAACAACGTTGTTGGACAGGAAGGAGTGAGAGATTTCTCTAGGGTATGGAATGAGGAATGGTCACTTGATTGCTTGATTAAATTATTGCTGGAAATGCCCAAGGTTGGAAGAAAGGATTAACCAATACCCCTTAACGACTGGGTTATCAGCATAAACCCATTACAGAGGCTTTCCTCATAATCCTAACTTGGGCTTTCCCACCATTCTATTTCTAGACACATCTCAGGTCATCATGACCTTCAATTGACCTCCAGTCTGTCTAAGCCAACATGATGCTGAAAAGTGTCCAATATGTCCAATTATGGGAAGGGTAGTAGGGCATGCTAACAGTTTCCATACTGACATGTTTCCATTTCCTTAAACAACATGGTTACTGTGAGGCAACAGGCTGGTATGGTAACGCCTGTAAACTTTGAAATTGTGAGCAGTGGTTTTAATGTTGTTTATTCATTTCAGTCTTTTCAGTTCTTTTAAAAATTTGTATGGCTGTATGCCACCCACCTTGGTAACATTTGCTAAGTGTGGTATATAAATATTCAAATACCCCAAAGATGGTAAGTGATGAGATAACATTTCAGACAGAAAAATAAAAGGATACCATGTCATCATTGTGTTATTTTCTGAATGGTGCAGTCAAAAGAGTTTCCTTTTGTTTTACAAATGGAGAGTCTGCACTGTTTTTCAAGTGTTCTCCTGACCAAAAGTCAGCATGAAAAGAGACATCTGCTCTTTATCCCAAAGAGCAGCATGTAGCCCCAATGCTTCAAGGAGCACGTCTAAGTACTTAGCAAGGACAACATCTTCCAGAAAGAGGGAGGAGGTGAAAGAAAAAAATTGAAATAGAAATGGGAAAAAATGAATGTACCTTCCCATTGATTTATTCAGTAGGCTCAACAATAGCAGGACTGTTTTTCTCAGAGACATAATAATTGAAACTGTTCTGGTAAGCAGGCACGAAAGAAAGGTGTTAACCCCTTGAAGACAGAAGGAGCTAAATTATTTCAATGGATAATAAAGAAACTCAACCTTGGTGCACACTTGATGCTTTCCTTGTTGTAAGTAAGTAATCTGCCTACTCAGTTCTATCTCTGGCAGGCTTGTTGATCTCCCTCTTTCCCCCCTGAACTTTTACTAGTCAAGGACTAAAGTCATTACCAAAATGTACTTATCAAGCCTTTCCCAACTCCCATAATAGGATATTGCATAGTAACATCCAATAAAGGTATGTTGTTGTTGTTGCTGTTGTAGTAGTAGATGGATTTATTTATTTATTTATGAAATCCACAACCTTGTATAGTTGTCCCTTCTTATTCACTGGGGTTTGGTTCCAGACCCCCCCGTGGATACCAAAATCCATGAATACTCAAGTCCCATTATATGCAATGGCATAGCAAAAGGTATCCCTTACATAAAATGGCAAAATCAAGGTTTGCTTTTGGATTATTATTTTTTTTAAAGAATATTTTCAAGCCATGAATACTTAAATCCGTGGATACGGAGGGACAACTGTAATACCAAAATTAAGAATTTTCCTTCCCTGAAATCATTATAAGCCTAGTGAAAACTCTATAGTCAAGTTCAGGCATGGATTATAAGGAGCTTTTCATATTGACCTGACTGATCTCTGCCTTTCCCCCAGATAGAGATTCACAGATGAAAACTGTGACTATCAGAGTGTGGTCAAGATATTAAAAATGATTAATGAGGAAGGACACACAAGCAGGAGAAGCTGCATCAGTTTGCTTTTGCATGAGCCTAGTGGGAAGGACAAGACTCTGCCCCTTCCTTTCCTGCTAAGTTAATTAAGTACAAACTACTTTTGTACTTTAAACTCAGTTTGCAGCAACTGAAGTAAGCTGAGGACAAAGGAGGAAAGTGGGGGAAGAGAGAGAAACTGGGACATTTAAAAAGCAGCTTAAAAAGTGGGACAAAAGAGGATTAACTGGGACTGTCCCTACCAAATCTGTACAGTTGAAGTGCATGTTCTGTTGTTTATTTATTAAGTTTATTATATCCCCCCTGCATGTTTCCACAGTGCTAAAAGAACAATCAAAAGGGCCAAATTTCAGAGCTGTTTCATTGGGGTTTTTTCTAAATGTAGCATGGGAAACAAAGTTATTGCACTTCTAAGAGGTGTACATTCCGCAACTCAGGGAACAATATAGGAGAAAGAGTTCTGCTGCATGCCCATCAAATGGTACTGGTGTTCTCAAGAGGGTCTTTCATCAAGATCTTAATGTGCAATTGGATTCATAACAAACCAGACCATCCCTTAGATAACTAGAGCCCAAGCTATTTAAGGTTAAGTTTTAAAGGTTAAGCCCAGCACAGTGAATTAAGCCCACAAAGCAGGTGACAACCTATGCAGGTCTTTCGGTATCAGAAGAACAGAGTTTCAGTACTACATATCATCTACCAGCTTAGCTGCCTCATGTTGTACCAGCTGAAGCTCCCAGACTCTCTTCAAGGGTAGTCCATGTACAATACATTGCAATAGGTAAGATACAATGTAACTAAGGAGTATAGTGTCTGGATCAAGGGAAATAATAGTGCCACTCTATTCTGCTTTGGTCAGACATCACCTGGAATACTGTGTCCAGTTCTGGGCACCACAATTCAGGAAGGATATTGAGAAGGTGGAAGCTGGAACGTATCCAGAGGAGGGTGACCAAAATGGTGGGAACTCTGGAAGCCATGCCCTATGAGGGAGCTGGACATGTTTAGTTTGGAGAAGAGGAGGTTGAGAGGGGATGTGATAGCCATGTTTAAATATCTGAAGGGGTGCCATACAGAGGATGGAGCAAGCTTGTTTTCTGCTGCTCTGGAGACTAGGACACAGAGCAATGGGTTCAAAACTACAGGAAAAGAGATTCCACCTAAACATTAGGAAGAACTTCCTGACAGTAAGAGCTGTTCAGAACTGGAGTACACTGCCTCGTAGTGTGGTGGAGTCTCATTCTTTGGAAGTTTTTAAGCAGAGGCTTGATGGCTATCTGTTGGGAATGATTTGATTGTGTATTCCTGCATAGCAGGGGGTTGGACTGGATGGCCCTTGTGGTTTCTTCCAACACTATGATTCTATGATTCTATAAGACATGGATGACTGTTGACAAGTCATGCCCACTCAGGAAAGGTTGCAGCTGATTATTCACCCCACCAAAAACTATCCAAACAGTGTTAGGATGCAAAAGCACTATTCACTACTCTTGCCACCTGGGAGTTCAGGAGTACTCCCAGATGCTGAACCTGACTTTTCAGAGACAGTGCAATTACTTTCAGAACAGTTGGATCCCAATTCTAGAGCCAGACTTTCTACTGTGCAGAAGTACATCCGTATTGTCAGAGTTTAACTTTAGCTTGTTTAGTCACATCCAGCCTATTAGCAAGCTCAGACAATGTTCATGGGTACTGTTTCCTTTCCAAGGAGAACGAGGCCTGACTGATCTGCATGTTGGTGGCTCCTCACTCCAAAATTTTGGAGAGGCTTCCCAGAAATTTCATATAAAAGTTTAACAACATGAGGGTCTGGGGAGGTGGGCAGAATATATTAGAGATAATGAAAGAAAAAACTTGCAGCTGAATAGAATCAACAGATAGGGAAAATCTGGCCTGTGGGTCAAAGGTACCCAGTTCTTGCTCTAAACGAAAATAGGCTCATATGCCATCATTTTGCTCATCTTCTGCTGAGAATGATTAGTTCCCATGATTTTTCTAGTGTTCATTTAACAAAGTGTTTTGTGAAACTACAAAGACATTGATGTTCCTCATTCCCAACAGTGGGTGATTACTGATTAGACTTCGATTGAGCATCTAACTTCCAATCTTAAAACAAACTGTCTCCTTTTCTTTTTAATTTGGACACAATTTTCTGCTGCTCTCAGGTTTCTCAACAGTAATTAACTGACATATGAATCAATTACATTTGGCCTCCAGACTGGGGTGGGGTGGGGCACATTTCTTTTGATTTATGTATGGCAAGTGTCAAAATATACTTCTAGTTTTCTCTTTCAATTCTTTCAATTATCTATCCCTTTCCCATGTAATTAACTTCATATTTTGGGGATATGAAATGTGCAGCCCCTTTCAAATGCTGTAAAATATATTGGGCATATTTATATTGCATCTCATAAAATTCTATTCCTCATAGAATAGATTGATTTTATTCAAGGGGATAGACTGAGAGATATACAGAATGAGATAACTTGGGTTTAAATTCCTCTTTGAATATGAACTGCCTGGATATCCTTCAGTATACCAAATCATAAATCATGACATGGTATAATATGTCATGTGTTGTTGTTCATCTGAGGTTGTATATACCTAATTTTTAAGACCTGCAAAGGAACAGATGATTGTTAGTATGTCCTGAGATGTAAAACCATAGAATTCAAAGAGGGTGTACAGTTGTCCCTTCACATTCGCTGGGGTTTGGTTCCAGGACACCCCCCCCCCCGTTAATACCGAAATCCGTGAATACTCAAGTCCCATTATATGCAATGGCATAGCAAAATGGTGTCCCTTATGGCAAAATCAAGGTTTGCTTTTTGGATTATTATTTTTTAAGAATATTTTCAAGCCATGAATACTTAAATCCATGAATGCCAAATTCGTGAATATGGAGGGACAACTATACTTACTTTTTCACATGACTGTAGAACAAGGCTAGCCCTCTGCTTCCCTCTTACAAACACATCTCACATTATGGAATCCCTTTTCCTTTTTCCAGCCTCCTAACCCTCTGTCCTTATCTCTTTCTTCTTACCCCTTCTCCCAGAAGTCTCAGAAGCCTTGATTTATTTAGCCCCCAACAACCTCTGTTTCCTGAAATTAGAAAACTAGCCCCTTTATGGCATGTGAGCCCTACTGAGATGCAGAAACAATGCCTACTTTCAAGCCTCACCAAATGTTGTTCTAGCAATATGACTACTGCGATATTTAGAGTAAATCTTCCCCGTATCTATGGATTTTATATGCCTTTCAGCCTGCTTCACTTTTGTGTGGGTTTATCTGCACTAATTAATTCCCTAGTAGAAGCTTCCAATTCTGTGAAGAGGAACTTACATCGACAGTTCTCTTTTACAGAAAATCTAACTTTAAAAGTGTGTGGAATAACACCCTCTACCAATTTCTGTGAAGTTGGGCAGGCATAAGCTCCTGTCACAGGACTACTATGGATGCTTGTTTTATCCAGTTCTGATAAAAAGAATAAAAACAAAAATGTTGGATTTCCCATAATAGTTAATGTGAGGAGATGGCAGGATTGCATTGCTAGTCCCACTCCTGACATCTCGCATGGAACTGGCCAAGAAAAGAATATGGGAAGATTGGTTCAGCCTACAAGCCTACATGTAGCAATGTAAGAATATTCACATATTTTCTCATCTTTGATGGGAAAGATGTCATTGCACACTGCACACTGAGGGGCCATCCAAATGGTCAAAATTATCCAAATGGGGTGTGGGGAGAATATGGGCTGTCTTCATGGCATCCTGCATCATTTCACCATATTGTGAAGGAAGGGGTCAAAATAGGTCAAAAACTATGAAGGGAAAGCCTTTGCAGCTTTTCCTGGAGTTTTTAAAAAAACTCCATAGGAAATGTGTATTCCCGTTTGTTGGAACAAGCAATTTTAAATAATATATCACTTATGTACACCATGTAAATAGGGTTTTTAAAAAGTTTGGTGGTGGCAAATTTAAAAATGTGAGTAATTCCTTCATGGTTGCCATCTTGGCTAGAGGGCATGCAAAGTTTATGGGGACTGTAAAAACCATTAAGATGAGTCACAGCTGTTGCAATTTGTCTTGACTGCAGATCCCTTTGGGTATCTTTGGGCTCATATAGACAGAATCCCCACAAGATTTGTCACATTTCAGTACTTTTCCCTTCTGCCAATAAATCATATTTTCTGCACAAAGGTTTTGGAAAAAGTCTTGAACAAAAAAAGCCCCAAATAGTGAAAAATAATTGAAAAAATGAACTAAACCACTCATAATCCTGTCTAGTCCAGGAAAAAACCCTTTGCAGATTACTCATTCTTGAATGCAAGAATGAAATAGGCAGCCCTAAAAATATTCATGTCTTGTTTTGCCAATGTGAGGAAATCCAGGAATTTGTAGCCTGTACTATGCAGGGCATGAGTGGTGAAACCAGCTGCTTTATGATCTTACTGTAACATTCTCCATACATACGCCCTATCTACATTGGTTAAATTTAACAGAATAGCTAGAGTTGCCAGGTCATGCTCATCCCAGACCCTGAGATTTCCAGGTCAAAAACTGAGACTTAGGGATGGCATCTTGTGATGTCATGGGGAAAGGGCCTGCCTGGTGAGGTTATTACAGATTATGCATTAAGCAGCAACCACAGTTGTTCACAGCTTGTCATTCAAGCACACAGAGACAGAACATATCTTGCTGGTTAGAAAGTAAATGTATTTTCAAATTGCAACATTTGATTTAATTAACCTTTCTGAAGTCCAGCAAACTGCATAGCCAGCTGACCCCATGAAAATTGGAGAATTTGAAGCCTTCCTTATTACCCGGAAGCGATCCCTAAATCTGGGAACTCCAGGTAGCACCCTAAGATCTGCAAACTCTAAAAAGTTTGTGTTGTGGTGGCCCATTGTATAGGTAGAATAGATGAGGAACCTCTCAGGAAAAAAAAAAAAAAAAGAGGCAGCAGCCATAATTAAGAAATAACATGGCAAGCATATACAGGTATCCAAACTCAGTTGATCCAAACTCAGTTGTTTTAAGATCTAAGCACTAAAAGCCCTGGGCCTACATGGACAAATCTGTTGGCTGCTTCGATTTCTCACACATTCTTAAAATCTGAAATTTCTTTCATCACATGTATAAAATATGTTTTTAAGTTTGGGGAAACTCTTACTAACATGGAGCTGAAATGAAATTCTCAAGTAGGCAAAGATATGTGTGAGTGTGCCGGGAGGAATGGCCTAACTTACCAACAATTGGCCAAAACTCTACTTTCTTAATCCTACAAGGAAGGATTTGGTAACTAATTCCAAACTGAATCTGTTCTTATCTACCACAGTAGAGTATGAGCCTAAAGATTAGATACTGCATAGGCAATTGCTTTCCATCTGAAGTCCATGAAGAAAAAGGAAGCATGTCTCAGGATCCTAAAAAGCCTGACATGTTTCAGCTTTTGAATATTCCTTAGGCTTTTTTTATCAAGCCATTTCATATCAAAGCTGAATAAACTTCTGAGCCAGGGTATCCAAAGTCACTTCCTGACAGAATGAAACTTTTGACTTTTGTATAATAAGAATTTAGCTGCACTTTCTTTTTAAACTATTATATACCGCTTTGGGGATTGTGTTGGGAAGAAGCAAGATATAAATTAAATTAATAAATTGATTAAAACACGAAAGAGATTCACAGGCCAAAAAGCATTCAGCTTTTTAGGGGGAAAAAGAACACCACCTATTAATATAGAATCACGGAATCTTAGATTTGGAAGGGGCCAACAAGGACTATCTATTCCAACTGCCTGTCATACAAAAATATACTCCTGAAAGATGCACCTACAACCTGTGTTTAAAGACCCCCAAAGAAAGAGAATCCAGCCCTCTGAGGTAGTCCATTGCACTGTCAAACAGTTCATACTGTAAAAAAGTTCTTCCTGAAGTTTAGGTGAATTCTCTTTTCTTGTAATTTGTATCTACCCGCTCACGTTCTACGGTGCATAGAAATAATGCAGTTTGATACCACTTTAACTGCCATGGCTGCATCCTATAGAATCCAAAGATTTGTAGATCTGTGAGGCACCAGCATTCTCTACCAGAGAGGCTAAAGACATTGTAAAAACTACAGATCCCAGGAGCCCATAGGACGGAGACAGCACTTAAAGTGGTGTCAAACTGCATTGTTTTTTGTTTTTTGTTTTTTTTTTAGAGTGTAGATGCACCCTTAGTGCATTTTGCTCCTACATCTCTTCTTATATGACATCTCTTCAGATGTTTAAAGATGGCTATCATGCCACCTCTCAGGCTTCTCTTCAACTAAATATACCGCTAAGCTGCTTCTGATAAGACTTAGGCCTCAGCTAGTTGGGAGGAAATACTTTGCGGGGATTCACATTACAGGCAATTTGCTGCAATTCTCTTTTGTCTCCATGATTTTCTGGCACCAAAAATTGTCTGTGAAGCTATTTGGGTTTAGGGTTCAGTTGGAACCATGCTACAAATCAAGATAGTGACCACAAGTATGAATCACTATTATTCCCCCACAATGTTATTACTGCTGCACAGTCTTTTAAAAAAACTTATTGTAAATGGGTGGCAGGGAGACCTTCCACTTGTAAAAAAGGGGGATTGCCCCCGTGTGGCAAAAATGTGCACACTCACTCATCTGGAATGCTAAAATGGCACTTCTGGACTCAACTGCTGGAAAGCCTACATCTGCTTGCAGGACAGACCAGTCAGCTGTCAACTTTTGCCTTTTGTTCAAATGACTGGTAACGTGCCTCCCTTCTGCAGTATTTAAAAAACTCCACAGGAAATCACAAAGTCTTTTGTAGTTCCGTTTACAGTATTTTTTGCGCCCCTGCTTCCGAATATGGCAAATCTCCTGCGCAGCTCATCTGGGCAAAAGGTATTCTCAATGAATTCTATTTGAATTATTTGCACCCCTGAGACATGTCTCCTTTTTCTTTCTGGATTCATTGGATGCTCTCCCTTTTTTGCTTCTTTCCCCCCTGCTGCTCCACTCAACAACAGTGCTGACTGACTTCATGTATGTTTTTGTTCTTTCTCCCCAGAAATGTAAATCATCAATGTAGGTGCGGAGATGATTCATTCCCTGTGTTCAGTCATTCTGTGACTTTTTAAAGGCAGGGGGAAGAAAGTGAAGTTCAAAGTGACAAATTCTGCCATTTCTATTGGGAAGTATTAATGGGAGTTTATAACTCATACAAAATTTACTAGAACCATCGTTCAGAAAGGCACCACACATTTTTGTTGGCTTGTTTACTTGTATTTTTAACCTGGCTTTATATTTTAACTTTAACAAGCAACATGCTTTATAGTTGCTGACATTTATATCTGCAAGGGTTAGGTCCATAAAAATAACTTCTCAAGTCTATATAATCTTTGCTGTGTCTTCTCAGCACACTTCCACTCCTAAATGTATGTAAATGAAATGGAACTATACTATGGAAGCTCTATTTTACCTGTAACATTCAATTTCTCTCTCCAATTGTATAAATGTTTAGGAGACAAGATTAGGTTGATCAAGGAAAATCAAAGAGAACATTTCTTTTTTACTAGTCTCCTGGATATTTCTTGATCTGAGTTTTCATAGGGGGAAACTTCATTAAAAAAACAAGCATGATAGAAAAGATAATATTAAGCACGGTCTGATCTTGAACCAGCATAGGGGCACAATGAGATGCAGGTTTGTTTGTTTTTTTAGATGCAGCAGTTATTGTAAACTAGTTTGAAATGAAGCACTCCCGTGTAATATAATACTGTAATTTCTGGAGCAACAGACTTCAGCAATCTGTCAGCCTCATGTATTTGCAATTCACACATTTCCTTGTGTATGCAAATGTGGGAATAATGACTATATCAGCATGAAATCTACTGCCTAGCATAGCTGAAATGACAGTTATTGGCGCTCTGAAGACTAACAAATCTGAAATTTTCTGGACCAATACTGGCTACTTCATTGGATGGTGGATGGTAGGAAGCTTAATAAATGACCATGTCCTGGTTTAACGTCTGCCAAAATAGGTGGGTGCCCTGATAGTTTTCCTTATTTGGAGTGGAGAAGCCCTTGACCTGTAAAAGGATGCACATGCAGAGACACCTTTGGTAAGAGTGAAAACAGTCACATTGTCAAAGCAAGAGCTTCATGTATACTTCTGAGCACTCATCAACCTTTGGACTAGAGATGTATTTAACATAAAAATCCAAGGCAAAGGGATATGTGTAGAACAAGGAGTGGTGAAAGTATGACCTGTGGGCCACATGAGGTTCCACCCCATTTTTGTGACCTCCCCAAATACCCTTCCAAATTTGATCTTTGCTGCTAGAGGATGCCATAAGTGCTACATTTCCTCAAAACACTCCCCCAAACTGGAACTGGCTTCTGGTTGTTGTCTGGGGGCTATTTTTGACTAAAGCATGGGATGGAGCAGCCTATTACAAGCGCACAAAGTCCCAATGGCTCCCATTGCAGTTTATTTATTTATTTACTTATTTATTACATTTATGTCCTGCCATTCTCCCAAGATGGGATTCATGGCAGCTTACAATCATTAAAAAAATACAGCTAAAATATCACAAGTTACAAAAGGTAAAAAAGAATTAAATCACCATTGTTAAAATATTGTTAAAACACGTGAATTAAAAGCATAAAATCATAAAAATGCAACATTAAAAGCAGCATACCAATTAAAATTCACATTTCAAATGCCTGCCTAAATAAAAATGTCTTCACCTGCTGATGAAAAGAGAGCAGGGAGATGGCCAACCAGACTGCCTGTGGAAGGGAGTTCCACAGTCTGGGCGCAGCCATAGAGAAGGCTTTCTCCCGAGTCCTCACCAACTGCACCTGTGAAGGTGATGGGACTGAGAGACTACAGTTGCCCATAACTGCTCTAGAGCATCCGCTGTATCCGTAGCCTTGCCAGCTCACTGCTGCCAGGATGGGAAGAGGGGGGCATCGTCTTAAAGTCCTAACATGCACACCAGTTTTGAGTTGTCCTAAAATGCACACATCTGGTTTTGCAATTGGATGGAAATAAACTAGGCTCACTCCAGGGCTTGCATAGTGTTAGAACTGATCCATTGGAATATCTGGAGATCAAGATGACTTTGAAAGGTGTGGATCCAAGCCTGTCCCTGACATGAACACAGAACATCTTGGGGTCAGGGTGGGAGAAACACTGCTCATGGTATATTAACAGCTGTGGCTCTCTCCTAGCACTTACTGGGGAGTCACCAGGAAGAAGTATAGGTCTCCCTCTTCACCAGCAGAAGAGTACTTTGCCATATCTCATCACCTCTCAGCTAGCCTGAGTGGGGCATAGGATTGGTTCTAGTGTGGCCACATTGTGCATCCAATATTTCACTTCTATGATCGTCAAGATTAACATTGATAGGAAACAATAGTAACCCCTCCCCCTATGGTTTTAAGTGGGGGTTCTTGATCTCAGGGTTTGACTCACAATTTCAGGCCTTACTGAAGTGTATATCTTGCTTTTCTGCAACCAAAGGGACGAAGAATACCAGTATACAAATGCAATCTTTTTTTTAAAAAAAGTATCAAATAACAACATCAGTGTTATTGTGTGGTGGAGTAGTTTGAGTGTTGGACTAGGACTCTGGGAGACCAAGGCTCAAATCTCTGTCTAACCATGGAAACCCATTGGGTGACCTTGGGCAAATCTCACTCTCTCATCCTCAGAGGGAGGCCATCGTAAAAACCCTCAGAATAAATCTTGTCAGGAAAACCCCAACGGTTGCCATAAGTTAGAAAAGACTTGAAGGCAAACAACAACATCATAAAAACACAGCACAATTTAAAAACATAGCAATGCTCCAACAGCAATTAAACAATGTCAACAAAACACAAGCAGCAGAAAAACAGAACTCTTAGGAGGCTGAAATTCTGCCTAAACAAAGAGGCCTCCACTTCCCGATGGAAGGCCAACAGGCAATGAGCCTCAGAAGGGATTTCCAAAGCCTAGCTACTATGAAGCCATTTTGAAAGCCCTTACTTAGGTCAGTGCCAGACATAGCTTACATCAAGAGTGGACAGTTCTGATAATCCTGGGGATAAATTTTGTACCCATCAGGCTGTATTTTCCTCCCCCTGTGTTGTTTTTCTTTCAAAACTGAAAGGGAAAGTTCTGCTTTGAAAGGGGTATAATGAAGAGACATGTCAAATGAGTTTTAGCTGCTTGTCTTTTTCAGATTCTCTGAGAGAAGAGTTCACTGAAAGGTAGCCAAGAGCAAAAGTAGCTATTTTCTGAAGGGTTAACACAATCTTAAAAATGTATACAGTGGACAGTATCCCACTGGGATTGGATTCCAAGCCCCCCCCCCCCGCCGTGGATACTAAAATCCATGGATTCTCAAGTCTCATTATATATATACAATGATGTAGTAAAATGGTGCCCCTTATATAAAATGACAAAATCAATGATTGGTTGGGCGGAGGGAATATTTTTGAACGGTGGTTCAGTGAATCTGTGGATGCAGAATCCATGGATTTGGAGGGCGAACTCTACTCAAAAGTAAATTTAAATGAGTTCAGTGGGTCTCACTCCCAGGAAACTAGATATATAGCCTTAAATGATGCCTGCATATCCTTCAATTTTCTATTGCTCTCTTTCTGTAGATAAGCCTGACAAAGAGGTGGGTTACCAGTGGTGGTAGGTGGCTTCCATATCAGTGGAGCAGTGAATCCACTCCAGCTTTTAGTCCAAACTTTAAACTGTTACTGAAACCTACAATGAACATAGGTTCATCATCTTGGATAGCTTCTTTAAAGTTCAGACTTTAGGTGGATTTAGCACAGAGTAGATTTAGTACTCCATTGGCATAGAAATTACCAGCCATCATTGGTTGATACTAATACATATATAATAATAAAGAGATGTCCACTGAAAAGTCTTTGGAAACAGAAAAATAATTCTGTACTGGAGATCAGATAAAAGAGATTGCATGCTTCTATTAACAAAACAACAAGCAGTGCCACACTGGGATACTTCACTTTTAGATTCCTAGGTTCCACCCCATCATTCTCTGAATTTAAAGAAGTCTTGGCAACCCTTGTTTTATCTGCAACATTTGTCAAGATGATTCGTTTGCAGTTCATCAACAAAACGAACGGCTGGTTTTTAAAGGTCTCAGAGAGGAAGTCTGAGAACTTTTTAATGATGCCAAATGATCAGCCTCATGATTAATAGCCATAAAGTATTTATTGCAATTGGTCCCAGTCAGACAATATAGCATTTGATTTTCCCAAAGCAGCTGTAAAATTGGCAGCAAAGACAATAGTGTGGTATCTCTCTCCCTCTGATGTAAATGTTCTCCACCTGCTCCATGGATTTAGCTATCCATTTGCTACATTAATTAGAACTAACTTGTTCCCTTTCTACCTGTGTAGTGGTATAAAATGTGAGGCAAACTAATTAAGGGAGGACTTACTTAAAATCACACTATAAAAACCTACCTCCCAGAACAGATGACCCAACAAAATACTCTCTGCCTTTACTACCGAGATATAGCCAAAAGATAGCTAGTGTAAAACAACAAGAAAAGAAGCCAAGATGGTCTTCATACATAAATATGCCAGTTTCCACCAAAAACAGCAGTCCTTTTCCATATCAGCTGTTGTATATAACCAGGGCTACAAAATCTAACAAAAGATGTTTCTTAATATAATATTCTGGAAAGCAAAATTTATGCTTATCCAGAACTGGAATTTTCAAAGCTTATAAATATTGTACAATTGTTCAACATTCTCCCAGGCAATTCAAATACCTTGGTCACCATTGCCCTTCCTCTAAGTAAATGAACACTTACAACTCCTTTCTGAAGCATGCCTATCCCACCCCACCCCACCCAAAAAGGTGGAAAAGGGGGTTTGCTTTCTGCATTTCACAGACTAAGGAGATAATCAGACAGAAACACACAAACATTCCTGTCCCACTACAAAACAAAACAAAACAAAGCAAAACAAAACCTGTCCCTGTCCCAACACAATAACCAAAATGATCAGACCTACCTTGAGTAGCTTCGATAGGCAGCCCAGGCATGAACAGAGCTCTAACAGAGCTCCGTTCACTTCCTAGTTTGAAATCTTACTGATTCTCATGAGAAGACGCGAGAGTGTCAAATTAAAAAAAATAAAAATAAAAACAAAAAAGTACACACAAGCACAGAAACACACTTTATACAGTACAAGTAATCTGGGGACGTTCATAAAAAGAGCATTAGCCTGCCTGGTTTTGCGATTTCACTCAGAAGTGTTCTGGCAGGACTTCCCATTTATGCTGTATTCATGGGAGACAATGGCGTGATGTTTCTGACATCGCACCAAAATGGCATGGGGGAATCTATTGACGGCTCAGCCCGTCAATGAAAAGAAATGCCATAGTGATGTCAGTGGAACACAAAAGGAGGACATTGTCTGATATTTGTGGCCTTTTGCATTCCTTTGGCATTGTTATTGCACCACACTTGCTGCACTCTGATAATCTCCTATCAGCGGTGGCAAAAAGAACCCACACATTTTTGCAATTTGGGAGCAGTTTGCCTCCTAAAAGTGTGTCAAGGTTTTCACTCATTCAGATCAAAAGTGATGCTGATAGGGGAAGCATTGCCCTCATGCTCTGCTTCTTCAGCAATATCTGATTGACTGCCCAGCATTCTGATATTGGCAAAGAACCTGCATCATGGTTACATAGCGTAAATCTACACTCATGAAGTTCTGTATTGGTTGTGCTATTCCACCGTTACTGTGAACATCAGCATTGTGCACCTGCCAATGTGCCTGCTTATTGTTCCATTCTGCAAAGGGGAGTGCTCAATGGTAGTCAAACAATAAGGAACCTGCAGCACAGATTGTCTCATCAATTCAAATAAATTGGTTAGTTACTCTGGAAAAGAGTTACTCTGGAGATTATCAGACGTGTCAAAAACCATGTCAGAAGATTGCAAGGAGAACAGAAATGGGCAAGATTATCAGACAATGATGTCCCTCAGCATCCAAGAGTCATAGCTCAGGCATGAGTAAGGTGTCCCTTTTTATTGGCAGCTTGTCCCCATCAATAAAAAAGGGAAGCCTCATCCACTGCATCCCAGGGAATGGCTGAGGATGTGGGAATCTGATAATGTCACCCTTCCTGTTCTCCTCCCGTTCTTCTGATGCAGTTTGGGATGCAGTTTTTTGCTGCACTCCACTGCGTCTGATAATCTCCTGTGATGGATCCCCTCTCCAGGATGGCTCCACAGTTCCAAACCCTTGAGCTCCAGTCAGTCACCACAAGATCCTTCTTTGGGTAGGGCACTTGAGCCTCAAAGTGATCATATTATGCACCAGTGCATGTATTGTCCAGTAGGTTCACTACAGTAAGCCTGACCAAACTCTCTATCAAAACTTAACAGGAGCAGGCAGACACAGTTGTAAAAATTGCCCTTGCTTGTGGGGGGCAATTAGCTAACACGCAGGCCTTTCCTAATTAGATCCCGGCCTCAGGGGATCCTGGCCTCTTCTAGGCTGCTGGCCATTTATTATATTTTATTGTATTTATAGTTTTAAATGTGATTTTAGATTAGTTGTTTTTAATTTATATTTGTTTAATGTTTTTTTATGGGGGAGGGTGGGAGTGGGGGTGTTTAGGGATTTTATTTGTATTGTATTTTAAATTCTGTAAGCCGCCCTGATTGTTTTAACAGAGGGGCGGGGTATAAATAAATTTTATTATTATTATTATTACATTGGAAACTGCTTAGTGCCTAGCATGCTATAAAGTGGTGTAGATGTGTTAAATGCTGTTGCTTAAGAATTTGCAAGCTGCTCTGAGAGCCTTTATGGCTGAAGAGTAGGGTATAAATACCTAAATAAAATAAAATAAATATAAATAAATGAAATAATAAACAAGCAGAAGCATATTAAGATACATTTAGATAACCCATTAACCCCTGAACTATTTAATCATTCACAGTTCCCCAAAACCTTATTCAGTTCTTCCCCAGCTGACTGCCCTATCTCTATATTACAGCTTTGCCCTGTCTGTATGCCATCTTTCCCCCATCTGCCTTCTGTAAGAGACAAGCCTTCATTTTGTATCCTTTCTCTCCTGTAGTCTGGCACCAACCAGCTTGCCCAGCTCCTCCTTTCACAGTTATATAACAGCCAAGAACAAGCAACTGCACACACAACCACAAGCTGAAAACAATTTATGTGTTTCTGTGATGCCAAGAGGATTCAGACCATTATCAAATTCACTATGTGAACTTGCTTGGGATTATGCCCATGGCTATTTCAAAGAAGAAGGCTGACTCAAAATTATGCTAAAGCAGCAGCAGATTGGGGGAAATAATGCAGTCCACATCAACAAGTAGGGTGAGTTTTTAACATGATGGTGAAGAAGGATGAATGAATCAGGGTGCTCTTGCAAGCAACACTTACATCAACAATCAGTGCATCCTTAATTTAGTATTCATCTGGAATTTCAAAATTATTGCAGAAGTGTGGCTGACTTGTACTACAGGTTCTTTGCATTCATAGTATTCAAAGGTTCAACATTTATGTAATTGTCCAAGTGGCATACACAGTTCTAATTGCAGCCATGCAACAACCTGCAGGGTTTTGTCATAGCTGCCATTGTAGCATACCCCACTACCAGGAGTGGGCCAGATACAGCATTGCTCACTGCCCCACTCTCCAGCAGCTCTGTGGTGATGGGTCGAGGGCTGCATGGCTTAAAAGTAGGTTTTGGGGGTATAGCATTGGGAGCCATAGCTGCAACAACATAACTATGTTGTAGCTACATCTCCTGATTCACTACCAGATAGCCAACCAACATCTATTTAAAAACTTCCAATGAAGCAAAGTCCACTATGTGCAAAAGTATTTTTATTTCATTGTCAAACAGCTCTTACTGTGTGAAAATTCTTCCTAATGTTTAGGTGAAATCTCTTTTGTAATTTGAATCCATTGGTTCATGTTCTAGTCTCTGGAGCAGCAGAAAACCACTTTGTTCCATATCCTACATGACATCCCTTTGGATATATTAAAAATAGGTATCGTATGAGGTCTCAATCTTCTTCTTAACAAGTTAAAAGACTCATGGATTAAAAAAAAAAGAATACCATGGTGTTGTTTTTTTAAAGTTAGTTTTCTCCCCTTTCATTCTCCCACAAAAATGCTGCAGAAAGAGAAACAGGGAATCTCTGTGAGTGCATGCGGAGGGGAGAGGGCTACCTTGCAAGGCTGGCTGATCCTTTTAGAGTTAGCAACCTTTGCCTATGATTAGTAGTTGCTAGTTTGTTCCTTTGCAGACTTCCTGCTTGTTTGATTTATCACACCTGTTCTCTTCCTGCAGCCATTTTTTCTTTCTGCTCTTTCTCTGCCATTACACCATGTTCTTGACTATGCACAAGTATCTGTAATAAAGCTGTTATATGTTATACAAAGATGACCAAGCTTACTTCTTTTCTCTGCTAGACCCTATGTCTGTGTGGGTGGACATGAGACTGGTTGTTGTTCACCTCCCTTGCCAATTTTATTACTCTGCTTGTAATCCAGCACTATCTTTCACATTTCCCAGTAGATCCAAACAGGAGCAAAGGGGAGGGTTGGTATGAACAGTGTGAATGAGTTTAGAGGAGAAAGAGGTGTTTTTCTGCACATGAGAATCATGCAATAGTGTGAGATTTGGATCAACTGTTTGATAGAATGGGAAATGGGAGATGGGGAAAGAAGAGGAATTGGATGAGTGACTGCTTCTGTGTACCTGGCCAAATATGTGATCTGCTATACAGTGGGCCCTTTGGAACTGTGGGGGTTAGGTTTGGTTTCAGGACACCCCGTGGATGTCAAAAAACACAGACAGTCAAGCCCCATATTATTCAATGGCTCCAATGTGAACTGTATATTTCAGCATGTCCATATTCACGTCAGTGCCATTTAATAATATGGGCTATGGTGATCCACAGACAGTTCAATCCACTGATCAGGAGCCAGCCTTGTTACCCTAAGAGATGTGTGTGTGTGTGATAGAATCCCACGCATTATGCCAAAATCTCCCTTAATATTTAGAGAAATTATTAGCTCAAACAGAAGGCCTGCGAGAGGAGGGTAACTTTGGGCATCTTTTCATCTATGTGTACCAGTACTAACTGTGGAGGAGGCTCCAGTTAAAGTAAAATAAAATATTTTATTGGAATAATATAGAATATAGTATATAATATAGATAATAATATAGAATATAATATAGAAGATAAACTAACATACACAACACATGTTCTTACGAACCATAAAGACTATAGCTGGAAGACTGCAGAGAGGGAGAGGGAGGTAGAGTGGAGTCTGAGAAGATAGGGTGATAATTATAAGTCATGAAGAGAAGAAAGTTCCATGCAGCGAAGATACTCAGACTGGATCTGTGTGTGGTTCCCATCCATGGTGAACCAAGAAAGAGAGTGGCTGGGTCCGTACACTGACACACCTTTCCTATTGCTGGGACGCAAATATTTATACTCTATCCCATGCCTTGGAGGAGGGAATTAGTAATAACGAAGCCTGTATGGTTCTCCCACAAAAGGACAAAAGGAACTGAAACTCAATGGAATGCTTTAACTGGAGAGAGAGAGAACATTGATGGGCTTACAACAACCTCCAAACATTGGACAGGAGGAGATATGAGGTGAGATTTCCATAGGATATGGAATTAGGAATTGTCACTTGACTGCTTGATTGAATTGCTGGAAATGCCCAGGGCTGGAAAAAAGGATCAGCACATACCCCTTAACGGCTGGGTTAGCATAAACACATTATGGGGGCTTTCTTCTTAATCCTAACTTGGGCTTTCCCACCATTATATATTTCCAGACACGTCACAGGTCTTCATCACCTTCGACTGACCTCCAGTCTGCCTAAGGCAATGTGACCCCAAAAAGTGTCTGATATGTCCAGTTATAGACTCTCGTGGGGAGTTATAGTAGGGCATGCTAACAGCTGATATGGAGGGCCAACTGTACTTATTACTGTTACTATTGTTACATTGGGACTCAAAGCAGCTCACAATTTAAAAGAACAACATAATTAAAAACATACAAAAGTGAGCATTAAAATTGATTTAAACTATCATAGTATTTAAACAAATCACACTACAATAAAGAAAAATGCAATTTAAAAAGATAAACAGCTCTTAAAAACAGTTCAGTTAAAACAATACACCACCCCCAGTACACAATAAACACATATATCACCACCTGTGTGATAGGGGCCCTGCTCCTGATGGTTTCAGGCTCACTCACTGGCAGACAGGGGATGGAACCATCATCATCCCAATCACTAGCTGAATGGACCTCCTTCACCTGATCTGGCAGCTGGCTCTTAAGATAAACTGAAAGTTGCTCCCTATTAAGGTGGGTTGTGACTACAGTGGGCCCATGGTATCTCCTGGGGTTTGTCCCCAGTACCCCCCATGGATGCCAAAAACCATTGATGCTCAAGCCCCATTATATATAATGACATATGGCTTGTCTATACAAGGGGAAAATGTGGATTGATGCACACTAAGCTCACTAACACCAATTCGCAGCAGCTTCTATTTGTCTTAACATTTTTTGGCAAGAATACAGACATGTGAAGCTATCAGCTTTCACTGTTCCAATGGGCAAGATGGTGAATTACTCACATTTTTTTCCTGCCAGTTGCTGCTGCCAAACAGTATTTAAAAACAAAACAAAACACATATCTAAGGTGCAGAAGTACAATATTCCGCCTAAATAAATGGAGGCGGGGGGAGGCTGTTTTGTCACTTCAGCACGCAATCACTACAGTGAAAATCCAACATGGTGGTTCTGGGCACTTGCCTTGTTAGCAAACTCTTCCCCCTGTGCTCATCTGGCCAATCAGCTTTCCACTTCCATTCTTAATGTGCATCAAAATGAATCAGTTGTCCCAATGAGTGGGAATGTGCATTCCCTGCAGAGCTTTTAAAAAAAATATGGGGAAAGCCATGAAGGGTTTGCCTGCTGAGTTTTTGGCAGTTTTACCCCCCACTACTTCCAAATATGGCAAATTGATGTGGGATGCCATTTAGACAAATCGTATTCTCCTCAAATTCTATGAGGAATATTTTTGGCATTTAGACAACCTCATAGTAAAATGGTATCCTTTATATAAAATGACAAAATCAAGTTTTGTTTCTTGGATTTTTTTTTTTAAATATTTTTAAAGCTGTGAATGATGGAATCTGTGGATGCCAAATCTGTGGATACAGAGGGTCAACTGTACAGAGCAGCGAGTACAGAGCAGTTACACATTCATAACTCTATGTTATGAATCCCTCACTCCAGTACTAAATAATGGCCCAAAATGCGCTAGTTGATCAGAGCAATGATTAACATAACTACAGTAGTTCCTTTTGGAATGTAACCTCTGGCTAGTTTTACTCTGATCCAGCAAAGTCAGTCCTATATTTTATGCTCATCCTAATTCTTTGAAACCCATGCTTGCCACAATGTTTTGCTTACCGAGCACAAATCTATAGATGGATAACCTGATGACTCATTTACCATCAGTCTGTTTTTCAAACATCCTCACAGCTAAAAATAATCAGGATAAAACAGATATTCCTGTAACTAGAGGGCATTAAAAATGAAGTTACGTATGAAAACCAATAAAATGGCTTGAACACAAAATGTGGGAAGACGGCAGCATATTTATAAGATGGAATAAAATTTCGCACAGTGTGTAGAATATAAAATAATATGCAGACAAGGACAAACTAATTAACAAGCTTAAAACAGAATGGGTAGCACAGCCGCTATATATCTAAGTATATGCTGTGTGGGGAATAAACATTTACAGGCTCATGGTGAAGCATCCTATTGCACGCTATGGAACTGCTATCTCAAGAAAAATGTTAAAGGATATTTCTTGTGTTTAATTTTTTTTTAAAAAAAGTTGTAAAATCAATGTCTGAAAAACTTTAAAAAATGGAATGGGGAAGGTAGTACATGTGGTCTGTCTATTAAATAACGAGACTGTGTTTCTACCTTTCAGACAAATCAGGGAGAACAGATTGTGAATGCTTGAGTGGTGACCTTGAACATGTCTGAATCTGCATGACAAACATCAATACTCTCCACCATTCAGTTATTTGCAATTGTTATTTAAAGCAGCTGTGTTGTCTGTTGTGTGCCAGAAAAATGCTAAGTTTAAACATTGAGCAATGTGTCAATTTGATTTTTTTTAGTAAAATTGAACAAACACCAACAGAATCTTTTCAAATACTTATTGAGGCTTATAGGGAAGACTGTATGGAGATTTTCAGATAGCGTTTTAGAGAGCCTACCATGGGATGAGGTCCCGGGAGAGGAACAGCGGTCTTGCGTGGCAGGGGGTCATTTTCGGATGTTGCCGTCCCTCTCCCGAAATCATCAGTGTCACTTCCGTGAAGCTTCGGAAGCCGCAGAGCCATATTTTAAGCACGGGCAACTTCCGTGCTTAAAATATGGTGCAGCCGCTTCCGAAGCTTCATGGAAGTGACACTGATGATTTTGGGAGAGGGACGGTAGCATCCGAAAATGACCCCCTGCCACGCAAGACCGCCGTTCCTCTCCCGGGACCTCATCCCATGGTAGACTCTCTAAAACACTGTCTGAAATGTCTCATGCGCATGTGTTTGAGTGGCACGAGAGAATATGGAAGATGATGAACGCCCTGGACAACCTTCTACTTCAAGAAAAGAAGGAACTGTGGAAAAAATCAGCAAGGTTGTTTGAGAAGACTGCTGACTGAGTGTCTGAATGATAGCTGAAGCCATGAACATTTACAAAGATGCTGCATGGAAAGTTTTGCATGAGGATCTCAACATAAGAAAAGTTTGTGCCAAGATGGTCTCTAGGGTTCTCACAGCAGAACAAAAAGAGTGCCACAGGGAAATTGGCACTGATATTCTTTAGCAACTTGAGGTAGACCCAAATGTTTTTCAAAAAAATCATCACTTGTGATGAAACCTAGATTTTCCAGTATGATCCTGAGACAAAATGACAGCCAATGCACTGGAAAACACCATCATCACCAAGTATGAAAAAAAAACACACATCAAAGTAAGTCCATATTCAAAGCTATGTTCATTGGTTTTTTGTTTTGTTTTTTTACATCAAAGATGTAATTTTGGCAGAATAGGTTCCAGAAGGCAGAACAGCAAACCAACATTATTATATGGAAGTTTTGACAAAGCTGAGAGGAAGAGTCAGATTTTTTTAAAAAAAAAGCCAGAACTGTGGGGAAATGGTTTAATTGAAGACAATGCGCCCGCTCACACAGCACTTTCTGTGAAGGAATTTTGGCCAATAAACACATTGCTACACTTGAATACCCTGCATATTAATCAGATTTGGCACCATGCAATCTTTTTCTTTTCCCTAAAGTGAAATTGGTGCTTAAAAGAACATGTTTTGAGTCAATTGATGCAGGAAAGAAGAAAACGGCAGATGTGTTGACACAGCTGACAAAAACTGATCTGCTCCACGCCATGGACCAGGGGAAAACAAGACTGCTTTAGTGTGTGAGTGTGAACAGGGGGTATATTGAAGGGGACAAGCATTAGAACTGTAATACATATAAAGATGGCTTGTTGTATCAGTCTCATTATTTAATAGACAGACATATGCCTCTGTGAATGCTACCCATGGGGCCGGTTCCACGACAGGAAAAAGTTCGCCAGATTCCGGATTACCGTCCTTTCGTATCAGGAGCGCATAAATCACACGGGTGCCTGGCATTTCGAATGATCCAGACACTTTCTGTTTTGCTTAATTCACACAGACAAAGGTGGGGGGGAATCGCCTCCAGATGATTAAAGTCAGGCAGGAGGCGGGGAGGGAGCAAGGAGGGGGTCATGGAAACCATAAATAATGAGAGGAAAGAAAAAGGACAAACAAACAAGCAATCGAAAGAGCGATCTGACAAACTCCCCCGTCTTCCCCAGCCCTGAAAGGCTTTTGTAAAGAAAGGAGTCAATGAAAGCACGAACAAGCAAAAGCATAGTGGAGCAGATTGCATGCACACACAAACACACACCACAGAACTAGGGCTTGCCTCATTTGGTTTCCCTCCCTCCGAAGGCTTGAATAAAGGCAAGTGAATGGAAGGACAAACAAACAAAAGAACGAACATGCGATCGGCTGTTTTCCAGCACACACACACCCCCACACACCCCAGCGAAGCAGCGAAGCATCTTCCCACCCCCCACCCCCCAAAAGATAGACAGGAAGGGCTCCGTTTTCCAAAGTGAGTTGCAAGCAGAAGGAGGGTGAATTTCTTCTCTCCAACCCTTCAGTCTATTCGGATAAAGCACTCCAACCAATCAGGATTCAGCTCTGCTCACAGTAATTCGAAAAGGCAGATGCCAGTTTACACGATCGTTAGTTCCCACGGTAAAGTATGCGCATTTTCGCGAACTTAATCAAAAAAGTGCGGAAAACTAGCGAAAGCTGATACTGCGCAACTTATGGGTTTTTTGCACCCCCTCCTTTTGAAAAGGGCGCTGTTGCTTCGAGATGTGTGGGAACTATCAGGCTTCTTGTCGCATTCTTTGAGGATTTATTTTGCCGTGGAAACGACCCCCATGTGTTACTGAGCATTACTTTTTTAACAGAAACTTTGGTACCAGGGCAGAAATAATATGAAAAGAATAAAGGTAGGTTTCTGCAGCACAAAAAGAAGGGCAGTTCAACATTTTTCAGCCAACAGTTTATTCAAAGCTTAACAGTACACACATGTGAAGTGGAAACAACTAGATAAGGTAAGCCTTGCATCAATAAACAGAAACATTTCCAACCTTCTAGAGACTACTTGAAAGCTTCTTCCAAAATGCATCCAGGTTTAGCCTGGAGAAGAGAAGGTTAAGAGGTGACCTTATGGCCCTGTTTAAATATGTGAAAGGATGTTATATTGCAGATGGACTCAAATGGCAAGAAAAGAGATTCCACCTAAACATTAGGAAGAACTTCCTGATGTTAAGAGCTGTTTGACAGTGGACTACACTACCTCTGAGTGTGGTGGAGTCGCCTTCTTTGGATGTTTTTAAACAGAGGCTGAAATGATTTGTTTGTGTATTCCTTCAGGGCAGGGGGTTGGACTGGATGACCCTCGTGGTCTCTTCGAGCTCTATGATATGACTGTTCCATTCACCAGCCTCCACTTTTTATTTCCATTTTGGTGGCCAAACTTATAGAGCTATGTAGTTGTCATTGTTTTAACATGCTGGTTGTAGCTGATCTGGCATATCTACTGCTCTCCCCTTTCCTCTCTGTTTCGCTGTTCATGCATGGTGAGTAAGGGATTTTGGACTCAGCTGCTAGTTGCCTTGCCTATTGTAAGCAGGAATTTACAACTACAGGAGGATCAACTAGAGTAGAATTCCATTCTTTCCCTTCTCAAAGTTTACATCCTTTTTTTTTTAACTGATGATGAATGTTGCTGTCCTTGAGCAAGCAGGGATCACCAGCATTGAGGCCATGATATTGAGAACACAGCTGCGCTGGGCAGGGCACATTGCTAGGATGGAGGACCATCGCCTCCCCAAAATAGTACTCTACGGTGAACTCGCCATGGGTCAGCGTAAGAGGGGTGCTCCAAAAAAGCGATACAAGGACTCCCTGAAACAACTTCTCAGGCTCAGCCAAATTGATCACCAACAATGGTCCACCCTGGCCTCACATCAGGAGGCATGGAGACGCACTATCCACAATGCTGCAGCCTTATTTGAGAACTCATGGTGAACAAGTCTTGAAGAGAAATGACAATGCAGAAAGAATCACAACCCAGAAACATCACCCAAGGAGACCTTCTGCTGTGCTTTCTGCAAATGGACTTGGTTATCTCGGATTGGCTTTTTTAGTCATCAGCACGCTTGCAGAAAGTGCGGGATGAGTCCTTCCTGAATCTTCGTTTGTGAAGAAAAGCCAGAGAGAGGGAGAGAGAGAGAGAGAGAGAGAGAGAGATTTGTGTATGCTAATATGTAAGAATGCAAATATAGGAAGTATTAATATAATTTAAATAGACGTACTCTACTTGCAGACCCAGACCGGACAGCCCCACTGCCCTCCTGAATAAACACAGACACTCAGATTTGATTAACTATGTATTGATTACAAACATATCTTCAGAAAACATGGTTAGGTACAGGTTAGTAATATACACACTAAGATGATATATATGTTGGCAATAATTGGCCGCAACTTGCCAGCTAATGGTTGGCGGCAATGTATGGGTCATGAACACCACGCTGCCCACACATGTGGGTGGCGCAGGGACCGGTCCATCCCGGTTCCCTTTTATGAAGGAGAGAGGCACTGGCCGAGCCGCCTACTCGACGCTCTCTCCTTCCCTGTAAACAAGCATATGTTAGCAGCTAACAGGGGTCTCCCTTGAACTTGAACTTGGATTTGATCTTGAACTTGACGGAGACCCCTGGATTCTTACACCTTCTCACGACCCAATACATCCGCCTGCAAATTGCGACAAAGATGAGCTGAGGGAGGGTGGGCGGGTACCGCTTTTCGGCACGACGGAAGGCGCTGCTGCTGCCTCCACCGCTGCCTCAGATCTGGGAGGGGCGCACGTGCACGCGGCCCTTTATCCCAGATCCCTGGACTAATCAGAGGCGAGCGAACTCGCCCCCGATTGGTCCGATCTCCCTTTCCCCTCCCCATCGCTGAGGATGATGGGGAGAAGAAAGGGAAGATGGCGGCGTGCATGGCGTGCCATGCGGCTGGCCCCTCCCCCTTACTCTTCTCCCCCGCCCCACCCAGGACAGTGCCTGGCAAGCAGGGGGGGCAGAAGATTGCTTTTCAGGGCCGCCGGTCGGGCCGCAAAGAGGCCCGCCGGCCAGCGGCAAGCCCCCATCTCACCATACTTGCAAAGGCTATGGCCAGATGATCTCTGTTTGCTATCCATGTGCTAACTATTGTTGATGGGCAACCTCAGTGTCTCTACTCTCTTCTCTTGAGGTTTTTCACTGGGCACTGTTTAAAATAGAGGATGTTCTCTATACAACATGGCTGCCCTCAGCTTAGGATAGGATCTCAGCACCATAGATAGCTGTTTTTTTTTTTTTCTCCCCCTGACTAGCACAAGTAAGATGAAGGACAGAAAATGCTAAACATGAACAATAACTTACACAAAATAAGGGACCCACACATGTTTACTTAATACCTGCCCAATAACTGACGTCCGCAAGTTGTTTATACTATATGATGCCCTGAGATCGTATGATAAAGGGTGAGATAGAAATATTTAAATAAAACAAACAAATAAATACATAAAACTTTCAGTCTGTCTAGGTAAATATTTTTGTATGTCCTGCATCTCATTCAAATTTGACCCAAAAGGTTATCTTTTGAATATGTATTATAGATAGATTTTATTATCCGTTGCTCTGCCACCATGCAAGTAATGGAAGAAGAGTTTGTAGTTCCCCATGGCATTATGTAACAATGAACTCCAAAGCTGCTCACATAAAATAATTCATACAATCAGCTTAACCTCCATGTGTGTTTTGTCTTGTAAAACAATGAGCCATTAGCCTTAACAATGTCAGTGACTACAAAATCCTGCTAAATTAGCATCCATGGGAATATTTAAGAGCACCCTTCACAGTGAGTAATGTGTTAATGCATTATTGGTTTTTATTAAACCGAGCAACCCTTCAATGTGCTATGAAGGATTTAAAAATTGGTAACATAGGCTCAGGAGAAAAAGGAAGAAATGGCTTCACTTTAGATCTGCAAAGACAGATAGAGGCTGTGAAATGAATGCATGAGATTTAAAAAGAAATCTTGTGCAAGACACTTCACTTTGGAGGATACAGGCCCAAAATGATATGAGAACAAGGGATGACATGTCTCGATTGGTGGCTTAATACTGAGAAGCAGGTGTGCTGTTCAGTTTCAATTGAAGCCTGAACCCAGAGGACAAAGGTGATTAACAATCTTCAGCCATCTGTACCTCACTGGTTGAGACTTAGCTTAAGCACTTTACATTTCTTTCTGGACTCCATGAGATCTGGATACCTTCTGACATTTCTAATATTCCTGGATTGCAGAGCAGGAACTAGAGAAATAATTTTTAAAAACTTTGCTGACATATATATGATAGTGGATGTCTTGCATTGGGAGATGTACCTCTGGCATGTAGTTTTGATCTATCTCCTGGCGTAACCCACTGGGTTTCTTCAGGAGGGTTCTGGGGATGGTGTTATCACTACCCATCTACTTAAAAGAAATAGCTAGACATGTCTCTGCTGCTTGCCTTGCTTTGCACAAACAAAGAAATGGCCGGGGGGGGGGTAGCTGCCACACTGAAAAGTGGGAAGTGAGTACAGTGGGAACTGAGTTCCCCATACATTCGTTTTGATAGTGGTAAGTTGGACTCTTCTCCAGTTTCTATGATTTGAAGTATTCTTCCAAGAAAATGATAGCAAAATACTTGTTTCATATTCATATACATCCTGCTGGATCTCAGAAGAAAGCCAAAGAGGCAGGAAGTAAAACAATGCATAGTTGCCCCTCTGCAATTGTGGGTTAAGCATTTATGGATTTGATTAGTTGTGGATTACTGTATTTGCTGCTGCCTCTGCTGCTTCCCTATGCTACTTTTAACAGGGACTTCAATAACACTGGGAAGAAATCAAACTGGCAAGGTGGCTGGGCCCAGCCACATGTGTGGGCAGGCATGGGAAGGGGTTGGGAAAGAGGAGCTCAAGGAGGGAGGATGCACACGTTCCCTCACTTACTCACTTGCACAGGTGGGCAGGTGGAAGGGGATGGGACAGTGTGTGTGTGAGGAGGGAGGGTATGTGTATTCCCTCTCTCTCTTGCACAGGTGGGTGGGGGACAGGGAATAGAGTGGGGGAACATGAGGAGGGAGAGCCCATGTGTTCCCTTGCTCACTCAGGTGGGGAGAGGGATGGAAGGGGGAAAATGAGAAGTGAGGGCACATCCATTTCCCCGCTCACTTGCTGATTAGTGCAGGGGTGGGTGGGATGGGATGGGGGAGCACAAAGAGGGAGGGTATAAACATTCCCTCACTTGCACAGGAAGGTGGGAGGAGAAGATGGTGGAGCATGAGCAGCAAGGGTGCACACATTCCCTTGCTCATTCATGCAGAAAGGTGTCCCCTTTCTCCCTCCTCCTTTCCCTGTCCCATCCCTCACTTGCTCACTCACTTGCTCAGTCAGAAGAGGAGCAAACAAGGGAACACACACACACAGCCAGGGCCAGCCATCCCACCACTACAGGTACCGTTTTGTGTATATATATATATTTTTAATTGTATTTTTATAGTGCGTACACATAAGTAAATTTTCCTTTTCATAAATCGTACATTCAAATACAGATTTTACCTATTTGTACTTGAACATAGATGATAAATTAAATGTTACAAAAGTTTTAACATACATTCACTTTGTGTCTCTATTTCAAAACAAAGTATCTGAGCAAATAATTATAGATGTACATTATCTATATCTATATATATGCAGATTTTCCTCATAGATATTCGTATTATCCATCTAGTACTAATTTTCATCTGATACTAATACCATCTGATACTAATTTTCAGTTAATAGTTCTCTCCAAAAGGTTATTGCGAGCTTCCTTTATTAAATTCCTTGAGATGACATGTTCTTTCCCTGATTTCTCCATTGTAGCCTTTCTTTAGCTTCAATTACATCCTTATATATAATATACCCTATTTCCTTATCTTCCCACTCATTAACCTACCCTCTATACTTTGAAATTTACTATAATTTTTTTGTGTATAGTAAATATGCTTTGGGGGACCTAGAGATATTTGCCCATTTTCTAATTTCATGGTGGTCCTGTGCTCCTAACCCCCACAAAAGATGAGGGCTGATTGTACTCCTCAGAACACAGCCTACTAATCGTTTTGCCATAAAACGCTGGCCCTATTTTCATCCAAAGATCTGTCCATCTCATTAAGATGTGTGGAAAATTAAGAGCCATTTTTGAAGTAATTGAACTCTTTTATTTCACTTGAATTTGACAGCAGTAATGTATTTTAACCTCAAACAAGAAATGTCTGATATAGGTATGATTGATAATGTCTCTTGCCTCTTCAGTTAAATAAGGCATGATGATTGTTCCACACCCCATCCATCTCTGCATAAGAATATTATGATTAACCAGTCCACCTTCTAGCTGTTGTTTCAGCGCTGAATTCATTCACAACTCACTTATGATTGTATGTTGGAAAGGTCTATATGGCACTGTTCATGTTAGGGATGTGTTATGTTAAATTATTCATTCCCACAGGGGAAAACAAATATTTCAATCAGTTTTAATCAATTTAATTATTTTTCTCCCCACTTCAGATGTCTTTCCCAGTTCCTAACTAGTAGACAATGCCTTCATTTTGCCGTCCCTCTGGAACCTACACCCTTGCTTTGATATATCAACAAATGTACAGATCTTTTCTGTTGTGGGAGAAATCAATGGCATTTCTAGCCTAGGATTTGACAGGAATGAAAGTTCATGCCTGTAAATCACTAGTAACAAATAAAATATATGAGGCCTACAGGTAAGTAGCCTTGTACATATTTGCAGGAGTGCACCTCATCTTTATAATGGACTTCTGAATGGAAGCATCTACCTCTCTCATGCTGCTACACATTGTTTACTGCATACTGGCTGTTATCAATTTGGTGGCTGCTTTCAGCCCTTTTTGAATCAGAGAGAGAGAAAAAGATCCATATTCCAAAAGAAATATTAACAGCAGGACAGTAGAACTTGCCAAAGAGACTTCGCTAACTAGCTGCTAGGTGGCCCATCCTTCCTCCTTCATTCCATTCTTTTTCTAAAACTTTGTACCTGAAATCTGGGAACTGGCAGGAGAGAGGGGGGGGGAGAGAGAGATGGCCAATAGAAAGAATAAATGTGAATAAGGCATTTTTAATGACTGGCCCAGTCCCAATATAACACATTTCTTTTTGCTATCTTCTTGGATGGCCATTAAACACATATCTAAGTTTAGGAATCGTTCACAAACCCCACATGCTTCACAGAGGTCAATAACTGTTCTATTTATTTAACTGGCTTGCTGATAGTGAATTGGCATGAGCCACTGCTCATGCAGAGTCTTGCTGGGAAAGTACCAGATATATTTAACTGCATACTCGGAACCACATGCATTCCTCAGAAAAAAAGGACTTGCTTGGGGAATTCAAACAGTGTTTTTGTTTGCTTCTTTATCTATGCTGCATCATCTTCTCTTCTACGGCAAACCAACATAATTCCTTTTTCCTTATACTTTTATACATACTGCTATATGAAAACTGAGCATTTCTAAGGATGAAAAAGCAGCACAAAATCACCACAATCCAGATTTATCTAACTGAGACCAATAAAACCCACCATCCTCTAAATCTGTGTTTCTCATGCTCCCCTCCTAGTGGACAGGGTCCCCTCCTAGTGTGTCAGATAACATCATATTTGTTCCCATTGACTACTTTTTAATTTAAAAAAATATGGAAAGAAATACAACTTAACAAAATTCAACAGAAAAGACTGTCAGCATTCCTTAACAATACAGGTAATAAACACACACATATGCATACATTTCTTTTTCCAGCCTTCAAGTTAAGATGTCATTCCAAAGACCGACATGGAAGCTGGGTGGATCTACGGTAGATTACCACTATTATTTATTTCTATTAATAAAAGAAATAAATGGAATCCAATAAAGGAGTTAATTTCTTGAGTTGCGAACTCTTTTCTTTCTTTCCTGGAAATTAATTATGGACTGGCAGGCAACAGCCAACAGCTGGTGGACTGGCCCTGGTTCATAGACCACACTTTGAATAGTACTGCTCAAGATGGGAAGGGCACTGCTAGTGGGTGTGTTGACACAGGTGGGGAAGAGATAGCAACCATCTTCACACTCCCCTTCATGTGTTTTTCTGGGCCAGCAAGTATTATCACAGGTCATAAATTCAAATTCTGAGATAGGCTTACAGACTAAATTCCTATGTTATAGCAACTTTGCTGAAACTGATATGGGCCTGATCAGTGTGCGAATGGGAGACCATCAATAATCCTATGAATGAGAGACCACCTTGGAACCATATGAATGGAAGACCATCTGGAATGCTATGAATGGAAGACCCCCTGGAACCTTAATGTCTATTCCCCTCCTCACACAGGAATGTGTGTAACTGAACTAAATAACTTACTCAAAGCTGTGCGGCAATATAAATATATATGGAAAAATGAGGGTTATTTTTTAAGAAACCAAAAGGTTGCCTCTATTTTTACCTTGTTAGTTAGTTGAGAAACATTTTTATCCAGTAGATGTTTGAACAGTTAAGTGTTTAATTTGTCTTGTTCTTATCCACTTTCTGTTGTGGTATATTATTGGTCTCTAGTTTTCATGGTGCTATTTCATAATTAAATTTATTGACATTTGGAGATCATTTAATATTAATTTTAGTGAACTTATGCTGACTTTAGGAACTTTTTTCAATGTCTCATGGTCCTGAATCCTAGTTATTAGAGGACACTCATTGAACCAAATGTTGAATGGGGAGTGAACATACAGGTAAATCCCACTGACTGAATGGGCCTACTCTGAGCAGGACTAACAACAGAATTTAGCACATAGTGAATTTGAAAAAAACATTTCAAGAGCAGAGAGAAGGAAACCTGTCCACACATAAATGTGGAAATAAAATACATGAAGTTCAGATTATGATAAAACTCTGTGTGTGTGTGTGTGTGTGTGTAGAAACTAGATATTGACTTTTGGTTTACTCCCACTGTCAAGGACGTTTTCTGTGTTTGTTTAATGTTGACAGAACAGCATGATTTCTTCCTTAATCAATGTTGACTAACTTAGCACAAGTCACAGACAGCAAATAATCTGAAACTTAACATAAAACAGAGAAAAATAATATATTTGAAAAAAAAGTCTTTTTGAAATAATGAAAAAATAATATTTCATAAAAGAATAAGTGGGAAAATTATGTGAGCTTAGCCAACAGGACTATGTAGTTTTTGCTTAATAGGAAAGAGGAGAAAGGATCACATGCAATCAGTAAAGAAAGCTTGAATGGAAGCTCAAAGTTACCTTCAAAGAGTTCTGCGTATTTTAAAAAGAAATAAAAATCATTATGCATTCCCTCAAAAAATGATACAGTTTTCAACTATTAAACTCTTCAGTGTATTTTAACCTAAGAGCACCTCCTTTAAAAGAAAAAAACAAACCCTTTTTTGTCCCCCCTCCCAAATTTGCTTTGTGGACTGTGATATTGCAGTATCTCTGTATAGCCTAGATATAATGTGACAAGGTAATTTTTATGCTTTTTTTTTTTGCCTGTACTTACATTTGACTGAAGATATGGAAAACAACTTTTATGGCTTAGGTGGTAAAAATAAATGTCCTGGAAGCCTTACATAGCGACAATTTGGACAGCCAGCATAAAATACTTCTTGCTAAATTTATACTCAACGATAAATAATAAAATAAATGGGGGGCGGGTGGAAACCAGGTGTTTTTTAAAATAATGTACATCATATTATTTTTTGGAAACAGACTAATAACACTAGCCATAATCTTGATCTACCTACCTTATTATCACAATAGAAGAAAAGATGTTGCCATACAGCTTAAACACTATTATAAATAGACTGAATGAAAAGGCAGAACAGCAAATAGATAATATTTTAGAATAGCTGTTGGTTATTTTGAAAGTCATAGCCTTCTTTAGATTAAGAAAGAGCATAAGAGGACAAACATAATAATGGTCATCTTCTGTTTTTACTTTTAATATAAGCCAATCATCCGTTCCATCTAGAGATATAGCAAAAGTACAAATTAAATGGAGCTCACTGTCATTTTGAAAGAGTTTCTTCTCCAGCTCATCAAGGGCAGTGTTTACTCGGTAGTGGTGGGAATCAGCTTACTATATCATGCCAAGTAGAATGTGGCTTGTATAAGTGATTAGCAAAGTTACATTACAAAAATAATATAACATGTGGTAACTTCATTCCTAGTACCAAGTAAAATATTAGTTGTTATTTCTTATTTTAAAAACATAATTTAAAATTAAAATTAATTATTTAAAAATATAGGCCATGATTCTATATCACAATCTATGTTGCATACATTTATACGTACATAGCTGCAGAAACATTACAGATTCTCAGTCATCCCAAGGGGATGAGTGAACCTGTTAATTTTACTTTCTCCCATGATCAAAATTTTACTGGGGGGGGGGAAGTCCTCCCCTATGCCTATTACCAGCCAAAGTAGGAGATCATATATCTGTTTAGGGTGCTTTGAAGTGAGTCCCACAATGTGTATGTAGCCATAGCATTTCAGCTATGGATCTGGCAACATATCTATTTTGGAGCTAAAGGGGCTTCAATAATGGTGCTATTCTGGATTGTGTATAAGCTTTAAACATAGTGGTTCACATCTCAAGCAAAGAAGTAAGAACTACTGCCATTTTGCCAAGGAATCACTGCATCCTGAGTCAGGATTCTCACACTCTCTCCACAACAAGCTAATGCCCTTACAGCTAGCTTCAGCAATCACCTAAAATAAAATAAAATAAAAATAAAAATAGGAGTAACTCTGATTTTATGCCACTGGTGGGAACCTCAAGATATGTACAGAAGTCTCCAGGAAACAGATTAACCATGAACAGGTAAAGGATTCAGCCCCTTTTGAAGTAATGCCTCAGGTAGTTTAGTGATGACGATTGAGGCAAAATCTGTGGGAGTTCCTAGGTCTGTTGTCATCTATATGGTTCGAACATCTAGGACAGGCATCCCCCTCTTCCTCTAGTTTATAGATCTATCAAGTCGAAGGCTTTCACGGCCAGCATCCATAGATTTTCCTTGGGTTTTTTCCCAGGCTGTGAGGCCGTGTTTTGGAATAGTTTCTGACGTCTATAGATTGTTTCTCACCTGAGCTACCTCTTGTCATGTCTCTGGTATTAGTTATATAGAAAGCTGGTATATTGTATTACTTAGCATTAGCATTATTAGGCCTGATAGTCATACCAGAGACTTGACATGAGCAAAGTGCATCATGGGAGCTGCCAGCTGGAGCTGGAATGTGGTGGTTGATATCTGCAGGGAAACTCAAGGTCGTTCCCCTGAGAAAGTCTAGGGAGTGAGAGCATGGCACAAACTGTCCCAATTAGCCAGGTGGGTGGCGGGGGGAAGTTAAGTGAAACTTACAAGAATATACTAATGCTGTTTTTTGGTGCCTTTTGCCTCACATCTGTCAATGAGCTGGTGCTGTGCATATCTAATGCCTCGTAATAAAGCACTGAAATAAATGTTTGTTTTTAGAGTGATTGGCTGTTGATGGGGTTCATAATACCTCCAGACCTTGCAGGCACTGAGAGGATCTTAGCAGGAGGCTCAAACATAATCATCAGAACAGAAGGAAGCTTCCAGCTGAACTGCTCATATCTTTAAGGAAATCAGCCCTTGAAGTGGTGATTTCTGAAGAAGCCATATGCAGTTCTGCCCCACTGAAGTGGTAGTTTCTGAAGAACCCTTTGAGAGAACACAGATGACAACTGAAATAACTACAGTTCTATGTAGACAGTCTCATAGAATCGTAGAGTTGGAAGGGACCAAGAGGGCCATCTAATCGACTCCCCTGCATACAGGAATATGCAGAGAGATAGCCATTCAACCTCTGTTTAAAGACCCCCAAAGAATGAGAGTCCATCATGCACTATTCCACTGCTTGTACAGTCAAGAAGTTATTCCTAATATTTAAATGGAATTTCTTTTCTAATAATGTGAAACCATTGGTTTGTGTTCTAGTCTCTGCAACAGCAAGAAACATCTCCACCCCCCCATCTTCTACATATCCCTTAAGGTATTTAGTATGGCTAACATATCAGCTTTTACTTTTCTCTTCTCCAAGCTAAACTAACCAGCTCCATACATCATTCCTCATAGGGCTTAGTTTCCAGATCTTCTACCATCTTGGTTGCCCTCTTCTGAACATGTTCCAGCTTTTCAATATCCTTCTTGAACTCTTGTGCTAAGAACTGGGCACAGTATTCCAGGTGAGGTCTGTCTAAAATGGTACCTTGATCTGACACTATGCAGCCCAGAACAGTATTAACTTTTTTGACTGCTGCATCACACTGTGGACTTATGATTAATTTGACTTTGCAGACTCTATGCAAGCATTCAGCTGGTCACATGGAGGTCAGAAGTACGAATGTAAAAATCTCAGCCTTGATTTCATTGTATTTCTTCAAATCCCACCCCACATACATTTTCTTCTGATCTTTGTTTTGTATTTCCTTACACGATTTGTTTTCTATTTCCTTGTTTTCTTTGGACACTGAAATCACAAAGGTTTAATTTCCACATTTGTTCACACAATTTACTGACTTTATGCAACTTTCTCCACTGTCCAAGGCATGTGTCTGCGTATATTTCTCAATTGTTCACATTTTAGATGTTTACATTTTAAAAAACGTGCACCATTTTATGTGCATTTTATTTCCTCAAAATCCCTTCAAGCCTTACAAATGTGTGAATGCTCAAGGCAAGGTGCACATTTTCTTGCAGCAGGTTTCAGAAGATGTGAAAATGCTATATTTGCTGAGGCTATCAAGTCCAACTAAGTTCTTTTCTATCCCTGTTGAGGAGTGAAGAAAACATATGCAATTCCACTCTGTCACAGGTTCACTATAACAAGAATAGGTTTATTTTGACGGTTATTCACAGGTGGTGATGTTGCAAATCCCTTTTTCCTTCTCTGCCTAAAGACAATGCTGCTGCCTGTGGAGTGCACCAATTTCAGGTAGTTCATGAGTTTCATCACATAATCCTTAGTCACTTAGGAGGACTGAGGATAAGGTGATGAAGCTTCCTTCAGACCTCAGAGACCCTGACAGAGTTTAAACGGAGCCTCAAAAATCCTTATCCTCATCAGAACGGACTCATGTTTTCAGCTGAGCTTTGCTAATCCTTGAGGAACTAAAAGTTTATGTCTTGCACAGTCTTTTTTTCTTCCTTCACAAGTCAGAAAAACCAAATGATAAGAGAAAATATATATACAGTGTTTTATTTTGTAATATATCTCAAAGTCACAAATCTGCTTACTGGTGGCATTCTAAACTCAGTCACCATGGTATGAGTATTGAGCAAAGGTTCAGCTAGATACAAAAGAGGGAGAGAGGGAAGGCGGGCAGGCAGGCAGGAGCACTCATGACCCCACAGGCCTCAATATATATATATATATATATATATATATATATATATATATATAAAATCTGGGAAGTAAGAAAGATAAAATTTACTGCAGAGGAATTAATTTCATTGACACATTTATGGGCCATCTAAACTCAGTACATTTTATACTGAGATATAAAATAGTATAAAATGGGGATGTTCATTTAGCCATTTGGTTTTTAAACCCCTGATTCATGGCTACCCTAGGGAGTTGATGGATGGGGTTCAAGAAGCTGATCAAACCATTGTTTTACTCTGCAAATATAGAATAGCATGGGATGCAACCATACACAGCCATTATTACCATTTTACAATGGGGATGGGGCCCATAGCTTCTATCAGATGTTCTGAGGGGTCCGTTACCAAAAAAAAAAACACCAAAACAAAAAAAAAACCTGTTAAAACACATTGGGTTAGACTGAGTCAAAGAAGAACATGGGGTGACAAGTCCTGGGTTTTGTTATGTTTTGAGCATCAGAGTTCATATTGTGGACTTTCTTCTGAACACTTCTGTCACTCCACAGACACAGGAGGTAGACAGCTGGAAGAATGTCACACACAGAACAAGAAAATCCAGGGATACTTTGAGCAGCTTGAAGCTACAGAATCGATTCAAAGCCCTCTCTCTTATCAAGGAAAATGAGGAAGAACAGCATGGACAGACTTCAGGGGCAGAGCAGGGGACCTTGAGAGGACCACCGCAAGGAACAGCAGCTGCGAAGCTTCGGCGGAGGAATGTGGTGGTGGTGGGAGACTCCTTGCTGCGAGGTACAAAAGCAGTGGTTTGTGGGCCTAACAAGATGTCTCGGGAGGTGTGTTGTCTCCCTGGGGCAAAGATCCGTGATGTGACGGAGCAGCTAACAAGACTCATCAAGCCTACTGATCATTACCCCTTCCTTTTGGTCCATGTGGGAACCAATGATACTGCAAGGCACAGCTTTCCCAAGATCAGAAGAGATTATGAGGCTCTGGGGAGGAAGCTGAAAGAAATGGATGCACACGTTGTCATCTCGTCTCTTCTGCCAGTTGAAGGGCATGGTCCAGGAAGGGAGAGGAAAATAGCTGACATAAACAACTGGCTCCGTAGATGGTGTCGCCGAGAACAATTTGGATTCTTGGATCATGGGCTGCGGTTCCATGAGGGGGACTTCTGGCAAGAGATGGGATGCATCTCACACCAGTTGGCAGAAACGTTTTTGCCTACAGTCTCAAGAATTTGATCAGGAGGGCTTTAAACTGAGTCATATTGGGGAGGGAGACAGTATTCTGGAAGGCAAAAGAGCTGGAGAAAATAGTCAAGCTGTCATAGAGGGAACAAGGCAAACAGCGCGAGGACCCAACAGTGGGAGGCAAAAAAACTTGCACGGGCAGCAAGTAAAGGGAGCACATGGTCTTAGATGTCTCTACACTAATGCAAAGAGCATGAGAAATAAGCAAGGTGAACTTGAACTCCTAGCACTACAAAACAAATATGATATAATAGGCATTACTGAAACCTGGTGGGACGAGTCTCATGATTGGAATGTAGGAATTAGAGGGGTATAACCTTTATAGGAGAAACAGGCCAAACAGGAAAGGAGGAGGAACAGCATTATATGTCAAGGATATTTACACCAGTGAAGAGATCCATGTCATCAATACTGGAAGCCAGGTGGAGAGCATCTGGATAAAAATTAAAGGGGAGGGAAACAACACGGATGTTATTGTGGGACTCTACTACAGACCTCCAAGTCAGATGGAGGAATTGGATGATGCCTTTCTAGAACAGATGAACACACATGCAGAAAGGAGAGATGTAGTAGTGATGGGTGACTTCAACTATCCTGATATTTGCTGGAAATCTAACTCAACCAAAACTTCAAGGTCTAGCAAATTCCTTACTTGCCTGGAAGACAATTTCATGGTCCAAAAGGTGGAAGAGGCAACAAGGGGGTCAGCTATTTTAGATCTGATCCTAACCAACAGGGATGACCTGGTTAATGGGGTGCAAGTGGTGGGATCCTTAGGTGAGAGTGATCATGTTCTCCTGGAGTTTGTTATACAATGGAAAGGAGAAGCCAGGCATAGTCAGACATGCATTCTTGACTTTAGGAGAGCTGATTTCAATAAACTCAGGGAAATACTGGGGGTGAACCCATGGTCAGGAATACTAAAAGAGAAGAGACCTCAAGACGGATGGGACTTTCTCAAAAGGGAGATACTGAAGGCACAATTTCAAACAGTACCATTGAGGAAGAAAAATGGGAGGTGTCTCAAGAAACCAGGATGGTTGACTAAAGAAATATCAACAGAGCTAAGTTTTAAATGGAACATGTATAAGAAATGGAAAAAGGGGGAAATCACCAAAGAAGAATTCAAACAGATAGCGAACACATGTAGGAGTAAAGTCAGAAAAGCTAAAGCACAGAATGAGCTCAGGCTTGCTAGAGAGGTTAAGAACAATAAAAAGGGTTTTTTTGGGTATGTCCGCAGCAAAAGGAGGAACGAGGAAATGGTAGGGCCACTACGCGGAGAAGATGGCAAAATGCTAACAGGGGACAGAGAAAAGGCAGAATTACTCAACACCTTCTTCGCCTCAGTGTTTTCAGAAAAGGAAAAGGGGGAGCAACCTGAGGAGAATGGAACAGAGGACACAATAGGGGAAATCCAGCACAGAATAAGCAAAGAGGTAGTACATGAATACCTTCTTAATCTAAATGAATTTAAATCTCCAGGACCAGATGAACTACATCCAAGAGTATTAAAAGAGCTGGCAAATATTATCTCAGAGCCATTGGCAATAATCTTTGAGAACTCCTGGAGAACAGGAGAAGACCCAGCAGACTGGAGGAGGGCAAACGTTGTCCCCATCTTCTTCTTTTTTTTTTAATAAATATTTTTTATTATGTAATATATTGAATTGACGACAAAGATCATATAATATACGAGAAATCATAATAAAAACAAATTCATACACTTCAATATATCATACATTTCATTCCACAAGCTCTCCTCACCCCTATCTTGTAATTTTATGAATTGAACTTATTTTTATTAATATGTACAGTTGCCCCTCCACATTCGCGAACTCAGCATTCGTGGTTTTAATTATTCACGGTTTTGGGAGGGCCCCCCCGGGCCCCCCCAAAACCGCGAAAAGGGTCCTCTGGAGGCCCCTTGAAAGCTGTGGGAAGGAGCCGGGAGGGCCGGCTAGGCGTTCACGGGACTTTTGGAGACCCCCCAGAGGCCCCGTGAAGGCCTGGGGAGGGTGGGGGGAGGCCGCGGAGGCCTTCACAGAGCCTTGGAAGGCTCCGTGAAGGCCCCGGGGAGGGAGGGGGGAGGGTGGGGGGAGGCCTTCACGGAGCCTTGGAAGGCTCCGTGAAGGGCTGGGGAGGGTGGGGGGAGGCCGCGGAGGCCTTCACAGAGCCTTCCAAGGCTCCGTGAAGGCCCCGGGGAGGGAGGGTGGAGGGTGGGGGGAGGCCTTCACGGAGCCTTGAAAGGCTCCGTGAAGGGCTGGGGAGGGTGGGGGGAGGCCGCGGAGGCCTTCACAGAGCCTTGGAAGGCTCCGTGAAGGCCCCGGGGAGGGAGGGGGGAGGGTGGGGGGAGGCCTTCACGGAGCCTTCCAAGGCTCCGTGAAGGGCTGGGGAGGGTGGGGGGAGGCCGCGGAGGCCTTCACGGAGCCTTGAAAGGCTCCGTGAAGGCCCCGGGGAGGGAGGGGGGAGGGTGGGGGGAGGCCTTCACGGAGCCTTCCAAGGCTCTGTGAAGGGCTGGGGAGGGAGGGGGAGGCCTTCACGGAGCCTTGGAAGGCTCCGTGAAGGGCTGGGGAGGGAGGGGTGAGGGTAGGGGGAGGCCTTCACGGAGCCTTGGAAGGCTCCGTGAAGGGCTGGGGAGGGTGGGGGGAGTCCGCGGGGGCCTTCACGGAGCCTTGAAAGGCTCCGTGAAGGCCCCGGGGAGGGAGGGGGGAGGGTGGGGGGAGGCCTTCACGGAGCCTTGGAAGGCTCCGTGAAGGGCTGGGGAGGTTGGGGGGAGGCCGCGGAGGCCTTCACGGAGCCTTGAAAGGCTCCGTGAAGGCCCTGGGGAGGGAGGGGGGAGGGTGGGGGGAGGCCTTCACGGAGCCTTGGAAGGCTCCGTGAAGGGCTGGGGAGGGAGGGGGGAGGCCCCGGGGAGGGAGGGTGGAGGGTGGGGGGAGGCCTTCACAGAGCCTTGGAAGGCTCCGTGAAGGGCTGGGGAGGGTGGGGGGAGGCCGCGGAGGCCTTCACGGAGCCTTGGAAGGCTCCGTGAAGGCCCCGGGGAGGGAGGGGGGAGGGTGGGGGGAGGCCTTCACGGAGCCTTGGAAGGCTCCGTGAAGGGCTGGGGAGGGTGGGGGGAGGCCGCGGAGGCCTTCACGGAGCCTTCCAAGGCTCCGTGAAGGCCCTGGGGAGGGAGGGGGGAGGATGGGGGGAGGCCTTCACGGAGCCTTGGAAGGCTCCGTGAAGGGCTGGGGAGGGTGGGGGGAGGCCGCGGAGGCCTTCACGGAGCCTTCCAAGACTCCGTGAAGGCCCCGGGGAGGGAGGGTGGAGGGTGGGGGGAGGCCTTCACGGAGCCTTGGAAGGCTCCGTGAAGGGCTGGGGAGGGTGGGGGGAGGCCGCGGAGGCCTTCACGGAGCCTTCGAAGGCTCCGTGAAGGCCCCGGGGAGGGCAATCCATATTCGCGGTTTTTTGACATTCGCGGGGGTCCGTGGAACGTAACCCCCGCGAATGTCAAGGGACAACTGTATATATTTATGTATGTGTGTGTATATATACATACATATATATATATATATATACACACACACACATACATATCAGCTTGTGCTGTATTGCTTGTTTATGTTCTGTCCCTTGTCTGACACAACAATAACTCGAAAGAAGGAAAGAAGAGAAAAAAAAAAAGATAAACCCACCACCGAGCTTCTACTCTCTTCTAATCTTCTAGAATACCCTTCCCCTAAGTTGACTTCCTTTCTAAAACTAGCTCTACCTTACTATCTCATTTCTGTCACATCTTATCACATGTTGCTATCTGTTTACTTTTGCTATATCCATAGATTTCCCCCTGTATTGCCCCTATCTATGAACACTTTAACGTTTTTAATTAAAATCATTGTCTGTAACTTACTATGTCTCCATTGCCTCATACTTCTAGAGTTGATGTTACTACTCGAGTTGTTATGTTAAAACTTAATTGCCATAGTCTGCTTTTAGATATTTTGTTTTTATTTACTTATTTGTTCAGTTTTTTATATTCCCTTATTCTCTCCATTTCCTTCTCTCTTTTCTGTCCCTTCTTCATTTTTTCCTCTCTCTTCATTTTCCCTCCTTTTTCCCTTTTCTTTGCTTTTCTGTTCTTTTCTTTTCTCTCTCTTTCCCCCCTTTTTTTTCCTTCTTCCTCCCTCCCCTTTTTCTTTCCTTACCTGTTGACTGGAGGAATTACCTTTGTTTATATGATTATTTCTGCCTTTTCTCCCCATTTGTCCTTTAAAAAGTTCGAGAATGCTTTCCAGTCTTCGTAATGCCTACCCAGCGTTTACCCTTCATTACTACTGTCAGTCTGTCCAATTCGACCATTTCTTGAGTTTTTACAATCAAATCCTCCACTGTGGGTGTTGTTTTAGTTTTCCAAACTTTGGCATACTCGATTGGTGCGGCCGTTAACATATAAAACAACATTTTGCCATGTTCCTTTTCCATCTCGTCATTTGTCATCCCCAAAAGATAAAGTTCTGGATTGAATGGGATGTTGGTGTTTAGGATTTCATTTATAGTTTTTTGTATTGTTTTCCAATATTTCCCAGCTTCTTTACAAGTCCACCATAAGTGGAAAAAGGGTCCTCATCTTCAAAAAGGGGAAAAAAGAGGATCCCAACAATTATTGTCCAGTTAGTCTGACATCGATACCAGAGAAGATTCTAGAGCAGACGATTAAACAGAGAGTCTGTGAACATTTAGAAGACAATGCCATAATCACAAAAAGTCAACATGGGTTTCAGAGTAACAAGTCATGCCAGACTAATCTGATCTCCTTTTTTGATAAAATTACCAGCTTGGTAGATGAAGGGAACACTGTGGACATCGCATACCTTGATTTCAGTAAGGCCTTTGACAAGGTTCCCCATGACATTCTTGCAAACAAGCTTGTAAAATGTGGGCTAGACAAGTTAACAGTTCAATGGATTTGTAATTGGTTGACTGGCCGAACCCAAAGGGTGCTCAGCAATGGCTCCTCTTCATCTTGGAAAGATGTGACCAGTGGGGTGCCACAGGGTTCTGTCCTGGGCCCAGTGCTATTCAACAACTTCATCAATGACTTGGATGAGGGAATTAGGGGCATACTTATCAAATTTGCAGATGACACCAAATTAGGAGGAGTAGCTAATACCCTGGAGGACAGGATCAAAATTCAAGATACCCTGGATAAACTGGAGAGCTGGGCCAAAGCTAATGAAATGAAATTCAAAACGGAGAAATGTAAGGTACTGCACTTAGGGCGAAAAAATGAAATGCATAGATGTAGGATGGGGGAGACCTGGCTGAATGAGACTACATGCGAAAGGGATCTAGGAGTCCTATTAGACCACAAGTTGAACATGAGTCAACAGTGTGATGCAGCAGCTAAAAAGGCCAATGCGATTTTGGGCTGCATCAATAGAAGTATAGTGTCCAGATCAAGGGACGTAATAGTGCCGCTCTATTCTGCCTTGGTTAGACCTCACCTGTAATACTGTGTCCAGTTCTGGGCACCACAATTCAAAAAGGATATTGACAAATTGGAGTGTGTCCAGAGGAGGGAGACTAAAATGGTGAAAGTCTGGAAACCATGCCTTATGAGGAGAGACTTAGGGAGCTGGGTATGTTTATCCTGGAAAAAAGACGGTTAAGAGGTGATATGATAGCCCTGTTTAAGTATTTGAAAGGGTTTCACATTGAGGATGGAGCAAGCTTGTTTTCTGCTGCTCCAGAGATTGGAACACGGAGCAATGGATGCAAGCTCCAGGAACAGAGATTCCACCTCAACATTAGGAGGAACTTTTTGACAGTAAGAGCTGTTCCGCAGTGGAACACACTCCCTCAGAGCGTGGTGGGGTCTCCTTCCTTGGAGGTCTTTAAACAGAGGCTGGATGGCCATCTGTCGGGGATGCTTTGATTGTGATTTCCTGCGTGGCAGGGGGTTGGACTGGATGGTCCTCGTGGTCTCTTCCAACTCTGCAATTCTATGATTCTATGATTCTATGATTTTCAGCCTAACTGGTGCTAGAATACGAGGGGGTGCTGAAAAGTTCTTGGCCTGACCAAGAAGGGAATGACCTAGTGCCACTATATTTACATGGTAATGCACATATTCACCCTGAAGTTCAACACAGTTGGTGTCAGGAGTTGGTGACTGAACCTTAAGTTTTAAAATGGCCAAACAAATGGAGAAATCTGCTGAGTCATGAAGACTGACTCTATGGCTCCATGAACTGCCAGTCATGCCTAATCATTCCACAGCTGCATGAGAAGGGTTACATCATAAGAAGGGTTACTAGAGTGTAAAGCCATGTAGTATGAAGTCAGATGCAATTTAACCATGTGCTTGAATAAGCCAATGCCATACTGATGTGTATATAAGTGGGCCGGAACAGAGATCATTCTCTTCCTGTGATTCTGTGGTGTCTAGTGTAGCACTTTGACTGAGGATTGTATATACTGTGAATATCTGCAACTGCTGAAGGTAAAAGTACCTCCAGTTTTCTGGATGCCAGACACTCTGTGTGTGAGTATTCTTGGGAAAGGGTTGCTACCAAGTCTACTAAGACAGTTTTTGGCTTCTGCTGGGGATTTAATGTCCTATCATCCCCTGAAATTGGCACATTGTTTTCAAGTTTCTTCAACCCTTCCAAAAAAAAAATGCTGATGTCTGGTCACTGAAATACTGCTCTGCTTCTGCTATCACCTCTGAATCATTCAAAAATTGTCTTCCCTTCAAACTGTTTTTAAGGTTTGGAAACAGGATATAGTCAGATGGAGTAAGATCTGGTGTGCACTAAAATCCCAATTCTTCAAAACATCCATTGTCTTGCCAGCCCTTTGTAAGCAGGTTCATTGTCTTGCAAAAAGAGAACACCTTCCCTCAGCTTCCCTCACTGTTTTTCCTTCAATGCCTCCTTTAATCAGCCCAGCAATTTACAGCAGTATCCTGCACTGTTTGACCTTTCTGAGGATAGTCATCAAAATTCCTTCCTTATCCTCAAAAACCTGTAGCCATGACCTTTCTGGCTGACTTTTGCACCTTGAATTTCATCAGCCGTGGAGAACCCAAATGCTGCCACTGAAAGGACTATTGTTTAGTCTCTGGATCATAGTGATGCAGCCATGTTTCATCAACAGTGATGAGTCGTTCCAAAAGATTATCACTAGATTGACCAAAATGCTGCAAAATCAACTTGGAGATATCCACTCAATTTCATTTCTGGACAGCATTCAAACATTTCAGCACTCACTTAGCTGATAGCTTCTGTATAGCTGACCATTCATGTATTATAAGCCCAATGCATCAATGGGATATCTCTAGTGTCTCAGGAATTGTTTTAGCTGAGATTCACTGATCTGCCAAATCAGGCAGATCAGAAATTAGTGAACACGCTAATTTCAGGAGTTGGCATTATTGAAGGCCTCCAGACCTTGCTGCATCTTTGGTCTCAAAATCTGTACACTGAAAGTTGGCACACCACTTCTTCACAGTTGAGTATGACGGGCAGTTGTCACTCAATGTTGTATCATACACTTATGGATTTCCTTTGGAGTTTTCTTCTGTGGGAACAGGAACTTCATTATGGCCTGGAGTCCAGCACTTGAAAATTCTACACTTTTTGTTGACATGGTTCTATCAATGATCTGAAAAAATTAGAGCTATAATCCTGCAAATTGGTGATTTACAATTCGAAAGAACATTCTTTCAAGCTACAGTGACAAAATTGCACTCAGATTTTGGGAAGTGGGTCAGGCTAAGAACATTTCTGCACCCCCTCATCAAGTTAGGGCAGGTCTCATATTCACAAAAAAAGCAGTGGTGCATCCTCAAATGGTTGGAGATAGGTTTCCTGTGTGGTGATGTATAGCATAAGCTATGTGTCACCCAGCCATTCCCAAGAAGGAAAGCTAATGAATAACTGAAAACAGTATGTCAGTTATCCCACATTAACTGTCCACATAACCTATAGCATTCTAAATAATACAGCTAATCAGAATTAAATGAATGTCAGTAAATACAATATCAAGAAAAGCTCATCCACATGCCCATATACATTTCCTCATTTTATTGGGCACATTTTTCCTCCTGCCTCTAAGTTCTGCTTTGTTCAGTCCAAAGGTAATATATGCTACAAAAGGCAATATGGTTACAAGCATATATCAACAGCTCTTAAACATAAGTAGCTTTGATATGTTGTGATAAGCTGTGATTTGGTCTTCCTGCTACATGGGTGGTGGTGGAGGTGAGAGTACAAATATTGCAGAAAATGAGACAGTATCTTTCCAACACCAGCTCTGCCACTGCTATCCCTCCATTCAGTAGTTGTCCTGCTCTGCTTTCAGAACTTAGAAATGGACCCTGACTCAGAGATTGAAGCAGTGGACATGCCAGGACCTGCTGAACCAGAGCAGGAGGATGTTCCAGAGCCACAAGCCTCAGAGACAGACAATAGCGCAGTACCAGCTCTGGCAGAGGGTCCTGCCCCTTCAAATACAGAGGATAACTTAACTATACCTACCTTCACAACATGGAGACAGCAAGAGGAGGGCTTGAGAAGGTCTCAGCATATTTATAGGAAGCAGCAATTAGTTAAGCAGCAGCTAACTCAGCTGCTGCTTAATTAATTGCTGCTTCCTACAAATACACAACATGGCCCTCCAGATGTTGGGAGATTATCTGACCTCCCTGAGTACCTGTCATGTTCTTGCTCACTGTGTTTAACATGGACTGTGTTTGTTTACTCTGGACTCTATTTGCCTGACCTGGATTCTGCTGGACTACCCTGAACTCTGTTTGCCAGACCTGGACCTTGTATATTGGACTTGCTTGTGGACTTGTGTTTTGTTTGCTAGTAAAGTAAGTGACTGACTTCAGGCTGCCTTGATTCCTTAGCCTGTAATTAGTTTGACTGTGCTGTGCTTCTGTTTATCAGCTGTGTAGTAACAAGCCTTTGGTTAGTTGCTCAGACATTGTTTGGACAGTTGTATCAATTATCTAGACCAAAGTATGATAAGGAGGAGCCACCAACTGAGTGAAGGCATTGTGAAAGGAACAGAGTGGGCAACAAGTAGGCAAATGGAAAAAAAAGGAAAGCAGGGGATCAAAGTCTTCTCTCAAAAATGAGTTATCCACACAAAAGGCATGTAGCAGATTTTAGAAGCACATATCTGGTAGAATCCTGGGACTGCCTTGTCTATGGTCACATGATTTCTCAACAAGAATTGGTCTGTGGTGGTCTCTCAGCTTCATCTGCCAGTAGTTCCCTTCTATGTCCAGTATCCCAATGTGACTGACATTGCTCCTGCTTTCAGAACTACAGCATTTGACAACCAAAGGGGAAGGGCTGAGGTAATCATTTGAAGTCATTTGACATAAACTCTCCATGGGGCAAATGTAACTGCAGTGAGAGCCATTCATCTAGCTCTTAATTTTAATTGTTATACATATAAAACAAGAATTGCCAGGCATATATAAAATCCTAACTGCAAAGGAATTAAACTTACAATGACAAATCAGACTAGTGGGGTTGTTCTCATTTACAATTAATTGGGGTGCATATAATCAATAGGTACATTAAATAGTTGGTTTGAGGGAAGTTTGACATGTGGGTTATGAGTATGTATGGTCATGAAGTGTGACCTATAGCATTCTTACCCCCCCCCCAAAATAAAACTACCTCTCAATAACTAAAGATGTTATATCCTTGGAAACGTGAATCTGACATCATACTTAATTTCACTTTTGCACTTATGAGTCAAGGTCAATTCTTTATGCAATAAAATCCATGGGTAATTATCAATCTTTTTTTAAAAAAAATCAATACTGAGTCTTCAGGAACAATTATGCCAATCAGCCCTTTAAATTCTTAATTGAGGAATGGATAAAATGTTCCAATTTTGTCACTGGTTACAATGCTAATTTATTTCTGTACTTAATGGGTGGTGAGGTTATGATGTCCACACATTGCTTTGCAATTCTGATCATTTGCTGGTATGAGGCAACATTTGTTTCACACTCCTTTGCATAATATTTATCGATGATTGGGGAGCAACCTGCATTTTTGTTCTAAATGTTTAAACCCTTCAGTTAGTCCACCTCTAAATTCTTATGGACGCTAATAACTTCTAAAATATCAAATGCAGAAGTACTGCAAAAATGCAAAGAAATATATTAATTAAGGCACCAATATAAAATAATAATTCTACATTATCTAATGGAGAAGTATGTTAATAACACAAAAAAATTAAAATCAGAACAAATCAATAATAAAAACAAAACAGGAAGACAACCAACAGCAGATCAATTGTCGGCATACATTCACAAAAGTAGCATCAACATCCTCCTGTCTAATCTGAACTGCTCCAAAACACAGAACAGGTTTCACCCTTCCTGAAAATCACTACAAGCTAATCAGCAAGACTTTCCTAAACTAGAACATTCCAAAGGAAGGATGACACCCACTAGTTTCACCTCAAATGATAATCTTGTCCAAGTCTTGACCCCTAAAAACAAAACAATAATGCTCCAGTATCCAGAGAGAGCTTCCATTCTGTGGGGATGGGGAAGAACTTCAATCTGTGGGGAGATTCCCGCATGCACTAATAGACTCTACCTGTATGAGGAATGGCTAGAAAGGTAATCAGGAGGGTGTTTAGAGTGGGGTAGGGATGGTACTGTTACCTTCAATGGATCAGGAATCAGGGATAACAGAAGATTTGTATTAAGAAGTACCCCCCCACACACACTACATCTATCAGATTAACCACTGTACCCTGGTGGTGCAGTGGTTAAATGCCAGTATTGCAAGCCACAACATTGCAAGTTTTATCCAGGGTTCACTCAGACTTCTATCCTTTCATAGGCTGGTAAAATGAGTACACGGCTTGTGGCAGCAATGAGCTAACACATATTGGAAACCGCTTAATGTGGTGTAGATGTGTAAATTTGTAAGCCACTCTGAGAGCTTTTGTGGCTGAAGAGTAGGGTATAAATACCATAAATAAATAAATAAATAAATAAATAAATACATTTTGTCCTGTCTTTTCTTGGAGTAGCTTCTCTCTCTCTCTCTCTCTCTCTCTCTTTTTTTTTTTTTCTTCACAAGAAACCTGTGAGCTAACAGCCTGTGAAGCAGTAGCCCATGAAGCATGGTGAATGAGAAAGAATTTGAATCCAGGGTGTTGTCTAGACAATGAAAAAACTCCTCATGGAATGTGAGGGGAATACTTGTTGTCCTGTTGAAATCCCACAGGGATTCAGTGTATTCTAAAGGAAGGGGGCCAAAACCTCCATGTTCTCCATGATAACAGTCTTTGCTGTTTCTCACAAAGTTTTTTTAAAATATGCAGAAATGCACAATCCCACCCATTTGAACAACCAATTTGAATTGGGGCACATTCTGGAAGTTGAAATTTGATTGGTTGGATGTGCATGGGGGTGGGCTTGCGGGATGAAGTGGCCGTAGCCACCATTGTTGATTTTCATGGAAGCAATCATGCACGATTTTTGAGCAGTAAAGCAAAAGATTTTTTTAAAAAAAATCAGAAGATCACTCTTCTGCATCTTGGATTTAACAAGGGGATAAACTGTGCAATGGTGGGAGCTTATGAAAAATAATAATGTGAGTTATTTGTGGGCATGCTCTGTGTGAACTTGAATAGCTTCTGAATACTAGCAATCTTGAGAAAAAATCATGAAGACAAATGAACAGTGCTGCCATGGTGAGTCAACACACAAATATCCGCTGTTAATTTTCCTATCTACATAGTCTTCCTGGATTCCTCTGCTGTTCTAACTACTGTGGTCTCCTCATGGAGTATCTTCATGCAACAGCTAGCCACCGTGAGAAAAATGATATGGCATGAAACTCAGGTGGTGAATGGCTGTCACACATTTGGCTTTCATGTGAAGCTCTTGCATGCCTCCAAACATTCTTTGAAATGAGTGAAATGTGACTGAACATCACAACTAGGTTTCTATTTTAGAAGTTTTGGGGGGAAGGGGGAAGTATTACAATGATATCATTGCTCTTTTAAATTGGTCTGTTTTATGTAATAATATTTGTTGCAAGCTGGTGATCTGCCCTAAATTCTTGTATTTTAGGAAAGGTTGCAAATGAAAATTGTACAAATACATCAAAATATATATTTTTAAATGAGATGATGGGCAGGTAGGAGGGAAAGGTACTTTTGATGTAATGGAAGCCTATGAACTTTCAGATATGCCGTATTGATTAGAGAATACATAGTTCTGGAACAGGAGCTACATAGAGCAGCTGTTAAGTGACAGAAGAAATGAGCATTGGACCACAAGCCTGTCATAAACATTGCACTCTTAATCAAAGAACATCTGCTTTTCCATTTCTTTTACGACAACCTCTGCCTTGTATTTAATCTGAAACAGAATGATTTTCCTAATAGGTGCAACAGTGTTTTACAAATTGAGAAACCTCCTCGCTAAAAAATAAAGGATGCCAACTGCAGACATTTCAATTAGCACAACCGTTTCTTGTAAGAAGGGGTGGAGGAGGAGAAAGATAGAGCTGGGGATAAGGAGAACATTACTCCACTTTTGGCAAATTCAGAGATTGCTCTGCATTTGTGAAATTTAATTATTGGCAAATTAGTAGTGCAGATGCCAACGCACAACGGGTTCCAAGCTCCTGCTATTCAATTTGAGCTTTTTCATTTAGGCAGATAATGAAAGTGCATGAAACAAAATGCAGCATCTCTAAAAGGATGATGATAGAAAATAAGGCTAGAATGGTGGGAAAGTTATCAGAGACACAACCTACCCCTTCCCAAACAATCAATTCATACCTTTATATTAGAGATGTAAATCCCTGACTTGTTTTGACCACACATGGTAAAAACAAGAAAAAATGGGGTAGGGAGCAGGATCCCCTTGCTGCTATGTGAGATCTAGGGGGCATTGTTGATCTCAGGAAAAAAAATGTTAATTTCATGGGTCTCTTTTGAACACTTGTATTGGGAAATGTGATAATGATTGCCTTCCAGTAATTGATTGATTGTGATCAATCATCCTGTCTTTTTTGTGCTTCTGATGAGCATGCATGTACTTACCTTCAGAAAGCTCCAACTTGAAGAGATCATTGAATCAATGGAACTTGCATAATTATTTTGCACAAGAATCAATGGGATTCGTACTAGGTTCCCATTGATTAAATGGGTTCACTCTGATTGTGATTATAACTGTGATTAGGTCTCTGTGTTTTCTCCCATATGGCCAATAGCATGGGGGTCACTTTAGAAATCAATGGTCTTAATGGTGTAAATTGGTGTAAAAGGTCTGCACTAGTTGGAATTACCAATAGTATTAAGGCCAGGGTGTGTGTGTGTGTGTGTGTGTGTGAGAGAGAGAGAGAGAGAGAGAGAGAGAGATTTAATTTTCTACCAGGGAGCTGACACTTACATAAATTAAATGCAAAAGTATGCTATTAGCATTTCCCCCCAATGTATAGGCTATCCAATCACTGATTTCCTGATACTGTGTTTTATTTTATCCTAAGATTGGGGAGAGATATCATCATTTTAAAAACATATTTAACATTACTCCCCCCAATTCAGTGCACTCCCAAATTTTTGGACTTCATCTTCTATCATCTCCATGGCTATGTTGTCTAGATGTGAAGGGAGTTGTGTTCCAACACATCTCGCCAATAAAAGCTGCTTTTAATATATTTAATGTAAATATATTTTACATTAAGTAAAAATATCCCTAGAAATATTATTTGCTTCTCTTGTCTCCTCCTCCCTCAATGTTTTTTCCAGGCAGGGAGCCCTATGTATACTTGTAATCCATTGCATTTAATTTTCGAGAACACAGAAGCTATCCCTCAGAGTAAAACAGCAAAAATCCACTTTGCACATCCCATGTTGCTGTGAATATACAATTATGTTTCGATGTTAATCCTACTGCAGCTATTTCCTTGTTATGATTGTCTCCATGAAAATGCAAGAGACAGCCCACATTTTCCCTTTCAATGGAACATGACATGCACTTCAAGGAACTGATGAAGCCAAATACTCTGCAGAAACATCCATACCATTCAAAAGAAACTAACAAATGAGCCAGCAGCTTTTGACAGCCATCTACTTGATGGGGGAAATTTCACTGAGTGAAGCCAGATTTTGCTTTCTGATTAACCAATTGTGCCTGGTGATTTCATTTGCAATTACCTCTAATGCTGTCGAATCCTGGTATGAAAATTGCACAGCTGGGACCCCGAGATGGTTGATGAAATAATCAGAATCACCTTGCATTTGCACAGAACTGACGTTGGATTCCGTGCATTTCTCTTGCCCAAGAGAGCTGAAGTTATATCTCTGAAAGATACAAAATTTGAATCACACTTAGATTTAGTAGCTGTACATGCAACTTTATTGAGATGAGCAAAGATGTGGTAAATATCTTGATCTAGTAATATCATTAGCCAGTGTGGACTGAGTGTAAGCTCTGAAACCAAAGTAGATATGAGGCAGTACACCTGGGATGGAGATGACTTGGAGGCAGATTGTGGGAGGTGGTAGAGAGTTGTCTAACCTTTCCCTGGGCTGCTGATGGGAGTGCATGCCATTTCAGTTCATTGTTGAGAAGAAATTGTCAAAATTCACAAGCATCTTCATATTCTGGATGGAAAAATTGAATGTGGGAGAGAGTAAAAGTTGATCTAGGCACTGAGTACTTAAATTTGTAAAGGGTGGGTTTCGATCTCTGTGTATTTAGCCATGTTAAGTCTGAAATGGAGTCACTACTCCTTTTTATTGTTTTTTTTTTTTTATAAAGAGACTCCACATCTTTAAGAGCTGCAAAGGAGGCAGGTACAACATGGTCTTAGCCATGCTGGGAATAATCAGATGTCCTGAATCTAGCCATGGGCTTTTAACACTACAGAATTGTTGCAATATGGTCCCACTTTAACTGACGTGGCAAATCCCTATGGAATCCTGGGATTTGTAGTTTTATAGGGCACTAGAGTTCTCTGGCTGAAAATTTTAAATAGCCCTCTATAAAATGCAAATCACAGAATTCCAGAGGATGGAACCATGGTAGTTGTAGTACTATAAAACTATAGTGCAAAATGGTCCCAGTATAAATAGGGGATAATTTTGTTTCAGTTTCTTTTGGAAGATCCAGTCTCAAATTTGTAACTTTCTCCATATTCTCAATGGTAAGAAGCTGAGATGTAAACATCTGAGTCCACAGAAGGTGCTTCACATGACTGTAAGCCTTGCCTCCATAGGACTCTTGATAGCATATGGAACCTATAGTTGTACATGCATAGCCATGCCCTTTCAGACCTTTGATTCTATGTGGGGATCAGTGTGAGGTGAAGTGGTACAACCTCCTTCCCACTCCATGGCTTTTGGGCTATCCTCTTTCTCTCAATTTAACAAGGATGGACAAGGTATCTCCTGTGCACAACATGAGGCCCTTTTTTGTGGCCCTCAGGATCTCTCTCTATCATTGTTGAATTAGCTGATGAATTGGTCTCTACTGCTGCTGCAAGTAGCACCTAAACCACATCTACAAAAACCACAACCTCTGAAAAGGCCATGTACTTGCATTCCTAGACACAGTCACCAAACGTTTCAGAGTTGTTCAAAAACTTTATTGGCACAGAAATCCAGAAAGCATATCATACAAGGTTGTTGCTCAGAACAGAAACCTAGAGGACCAACAGTATAATAAAAGCATACTACAATCTATCCAATCTGGTGGGCTTCCACACTATTGGCCACCCATCATCCCCAACATCACCTTCCCATACAATGTCCAGCCCCCTTTTCCCAAGCCGATTTTGTAGCTGCAGGCTTATCTCCCCCTTACCATTAGAAACGGTTATTACTCCCCTCCACTGCTGGCAAGAAACACTTGTTAACAAGCACAGAGAAATGAAAACACAATTAACAAGAAGGTTACAGAACAATACAGAAAATGGCAGGAACAGGCAACATCAGGGGCCAGTCCTGAGAGAAAAACACTCTTTCCCTCTCCCCCACTCCCCTGACCACAGGATCACCCCCAGTATTTCCCTCAGTTTACTGAAATCAGCTTTTTTAAAGTCTCGAATGCATGTCTGACCATGTTTGATTTCCCCTTTCTGCTGTATCACAAACTCCAGGAGAATGTGGTCACTCCCCACTAAGGATCCTGCCACTTCCACCCCACTAACCAGATCATCAGTGTTAGGAGATTATCAGACACCCTAAATATGGTGTTAGAAGGACATCAGGAGATCGCTTAAAGGGTTTGAATATTAGATGATATTGTCCCTGCCCTGCTATGCTCCTGTGCTGGTCCGTTTTGCCCTTGTTGCTTTTTATTCATGGCTTAAGCCGTGAATAGATTGCCTATTCTGCTCCTGTCACAGAATGATAGGCAAGGGAAAAGGTGCCCTGTTTCTGTAGTGCAATGCCAGCCGCAGTGGGAGGTCTGTTCCAGAACACTTCCGGGTATGATTTGGGACATCCAGGTAATGGACACCCTTTTTTGTACCCTCCCTGGGTTACTTGTATTTTTTAAAGTGTATTTTTTGCTTAGTTTTTTTAACTTGTATTTGGCTTTTTATTTTTAAATTTCCCATGTGATCGTCCTCCCATGAGAACGGCCAGGATTTCCATTCCAGGAAGTGAATGCAGTTCCATTTGAGCTGCATTCACTCCTGGGATGCCAAAGGAGTGGGAGGATTGCACTAAAGGTAAGTCAGAATTTTTTTTTCTATTTGTAGCTTTACAGGGATGGGAAGGGGGTGGGAGAGAATGTAGCAAGGCAGGGACACTTTTTTTGTCCCCGTCTGAAAAATCTCTTGGTTAGGATCAGGTCTAAAATAGCTGATCCCCTCGTTGCCTCTTCCACCTTCTGGACAATGAAACTGTCTTCAAGGTAAGTGGGGAATTTGTTAGACCTTATAGACTTGGCAGAGTTTGTATGACATTGGCCTAACCAGGCTGTCTCTGCAGTTCCTAGCCCTGGCTGCCTGTCACTCTTACCTTGCCCTGTCATCCCCCTTTCCAGTACCTTTTTGGATTTGGGTCCTGGACCTCTAGGTCACCTTTGTTTGGCCAAATCTGTTTAACAGTGGTTTCTGTAATGGTACATGTGACCACCCCACGTTCCAGGGTAAATAAAGCCGATCTGAGTCAGAGTTAACAATTTAACAAACAAGTTAATGTTATTTATTATATCCAGTAGAATCATAAGAGCTTTAACGAGTTCCAGTGCTTGGTTTCAACTATCCAATAATATCCCACCTAAGTGGTGTCAGACCTTGCCTTTAACCACTTCAGACACCCAGTGAACATTCACTCCCCAATGACTCTCACACACAACTGACTCATCTAACTGTCTCCCTCAAAAGTCAACTCTCAACTGACAACTCTCAAACTGTCTCTTAAAAAAGAAAAAAAACTCTCACTCACAGAGGCCCCTCCCTCCCACCACAGCATTTTCTGTGCTGCAATTGGCTGCCTTCTGTTATTCCCACATACTGCTTTGCACCCATTCACACAAACACAAATCAACAAGACAGTTGCAAGGTGGTTCTTCACAACATGTCTCCCTTTCCCCCTTGTGGATTCTACTGGGTGTTCTCCAGTGTTTGTCTCTTCTTTATCAGTTGCATGATAGCCTGCCCCCGTCCCACCCACATTTTTGCACTATAAAGCAGGGAACTTCAATGATCCCTCGGTGATTTGGCCAACTGTGTTTTGCTTTGTGGGTCACAAATTAAGTAGACCATCAAATACCACAGTCAGATTTTGTAAATCGTTTCAAACTGATTGCCTAAAGTTATTGCATCCCTTTTATGAAAACCCTTGCTCCTTGGCACTCATTCATCTTGCCCTCTTGAGCTTTCCAGAATCAGTTTTCAAACACTTTGGGAAGCTTCACAACTTCACAATGTGTACCAGTTCAAATATGTGGATTTTTTTCCCCAGTCATACCCACGAAATCCTGTTATACAAAAGTGAGCTCTGATACTCAGAGTGAAGACTGAGCTTCTGTTTTGATTAATTGGAATCATTTTATATCAGATCATTTGTGCAGTCACTAATGAGAGAAAGTCATCTTTAGATTTTTTTTGTGTGGGTGTTCTGGGCTGTTCTAGAAGAGTTTATTCTCCTCTCCTCTGAAGATGCCAGCCACAGAGGCAGGCGAAACATCAGGAATAAACTCTTCTAGAACATGGTCACACAGCCCAGAAAAAACCTACAAAACAAAAACAAACAAACAAAAAAACCTATGGATGCCAGCCGTGAAAGCCTTCGACTTCCCAATTCATCTTTACTTTTCAGAAATGCTGAAGTTCTTTACTAGTAGAGATGGAGAGAATATTCATAAATATTTGAAGCCCAGACCAAAACAGGAAAATGAAGAATATCTCAGAAGGACAAGTCTTTGTTGTATGGGACTTACTCTGAGCAAATAAATATGTGTGGGGTGTATTGTTGGGAACAATGTTCCTTTAAGTCAAGGTAAAATATTTTGCATGTCTGTGAAGGGTGTGTGACACCAGGCATCAACCACCAGTAATCACCACAGTATATTTATTTATTTTATTTATTTATACCCCGCTCTTCAGCCACAAGGCTATCAGAGCGGCTTACAAATTGTTTTTAAGCAATAGCAATTTACACATCTACATTGCATTAAGCAGTTTCCAATGTGTGTTAGCTAATTGCCCCCACAAGCCGGGTACTCATTTTAAAGACCTACGAAAGGATGGAAGGCTGAGTGAACCTTGGAGCCAGCTGGAATCGAACTTGCAATGTGGTGAGTTGCAGTACTGGCATTTCACCACTGCGCCACCAGGGCTCCAGAGTGAGCTAACACCTAAAGCAAGTGTGGGCTGTAGTGACTGGATTGTGGTGGGTTGGAGTAATTGCTGCGTAAGTTTCTTAGAGAGATGGGTTGACTACTGAGAGTATTTTGCATTACTTCAGACATTGTATATTCGTGATATATCTTTCAACAAGAGATAAAGAGCCTCCAAGGACTTTGGAAGAATCCAACTGTGTCTTGCATCATTTCAAGGTTGGTCAGTGCAATATTGCCAAATACTGCTAAAGGGTTCTGTGCTTCTGCACTCTGCAGTAAATAGCTACCATTGGGGACAACCACTTCAGACAGTGCTTATAGCTGACTTCTCAGTGGGCCTAGTTTTTGTATTTGTTGCTGAACAACTTGCAGGACATAAATCATAGAAGAATCATAAAGTGTAGAGTTGGAAAAGACCGCAAGGGCCATCGAGTCCAACCTCCTGCCATGCAGGAAATCATGATTAAAGCATCCCTGACAGATGGCCATCCAGCCTCTGTTTAAAAACCTCCAAGGAAGGAGACCCCACCACGCTCTGAGGGAGCGTGTTCCACTGCTGAACAGCTCTTACTGTCAAAAAGTTCTTCCTAATGTTGAGGTGGAATCTCTGTTCCTGGAGCTTGCATCCATTGTTCTGTGTTCTAGTCTCTGGAGCAGCAGAAGACAAGCTTGCTCCATCCTCAATGTGACACCCCTTCAAATACTTAAACAGGGCTATCAAATCACCCCTTAACTGTCTTTTTTCCAGGCTAAACATACCTAGTTCCCTAAGTCTTTCCTCAAAAGGCATGGTTTCCAGGCCTTTCACAATTTTAGTTGCCCTCCTCTGGACACACTCCAATTTGTCAATATTCTTTTTGAATTGTGGTGCCCAGAACTGGCCACAGTATTCTAGGTGAGGCCTGACCAAGGCAGAATAGAGTGGCACTATGACTTCCCTTGATCTAGACACTATACTTCTATTGATGCAGCCCAAAATTGCATTGGCCCTTTTAGCTGCCGCATCACACTGTTGACTCATGCTCAACTGCTGGTCCACTAGGACTCCTAGATCCCTTTTGCACGTAGTCTCGTTCAGCCATGTCTCCCCATCCTATATCTATGCATTTCATTTTTCCGCCCTAAATGCAGTACTTTACATTTCTCCGTATTGAATTTCATTTTGTTAACTTTGGCCCAGCTCTCCAGTCTATCCAGGTCATTCTGAATTTTGATCCTGTCCTCTAGGGTATTAGCTACTCCTCCCAATTTGGTGTCATCTGCAAATTTGATAAGTATGCCCCTAATTCCCTCATCTAAGTCATTGATAAAGATGTTGAATAGCACTGGGCCCAGGACAGAACCCTGTGGCACCCCACTGGTCACATCTTTCCAAGATGAAGAGGAGCCACTGCTGAGCGCCCTTTGGGTTTGGCCAGTCAACCAATTACAAATCCATTGAACAGTTAACTTGTCTAGCCCACATTTTACAAGCTTGTTTGAAAGAATGTCATGGGGAACCTTGTCAAAGGCCTTACTGAAGTCAAGGTATCCAATATCCACAGCATTCCCTTCATCTACCAAGCTGGTAATTTTATCAAAAAAGGAGATCAGATTAGTCTGGCATGACTTGTTTCTCTGAAAACCATGTTGACTTTTTGTGATTATGGCATTGCCTTCTAAATGTTCACAGACTCTCTGTTTAATGGTCTGCTCTAGAATCTTCCCTGGTATTGATGTCAAACTAACTGGATGATAATTGTTGGGATCCTCTTTCCCCCCCTTTTTGAAGATGGGGACAACGTTTGCCCTTCTCCAGTCTGCTGGAACTTCTCCTTTTCTCCAGGAGTTCTCAAAGATTGTTGCGGTCCGAGTGACAGGCCTCCTCCCCCCGTTCCCCGAGCCCGCCAGACACAATAAAGACACGTAGAATGCAAAACCAATTAGGAATATAATACATGAGATAGAATATTGGCAGGAAAGGCCACAACTTTCTGATTTGGTGATAGTTGCTGTGGTTGGCCTGGGCATGGGTTACAAATGAACAGTGGCCAGGAGGACCCCCGCTCAGCTGGCCAAATCCGTCAGCCAGCTGGCTGGTGGATCCTATGCCAGGTCACGTGACATCTCTGAGGCACGTGACCAATCACATGAACAGCCGCGTGACTGAATCACGTGACAGATCACGTGACCGAATCCGTGATGCCACATGACCCGGTCACGTGAACGATCATGTGACCACTCCCACGTGATCGGCTCCTCACCCAGGGGTGGAGTCTCTCTGGAGAAGCTAGGCCTGGACCGGCCAGCTTGTCCTGGCAAGAGACAACCCAGCCCCCCCGGGTGATACCCGAAACTGGCAACACAGAGCCAACTGGCAGGGTCCGGGAGCCGGCCGGGAATATATACCTGGCCTCCGGACCCTGTTGGAGACTAGCCCCGCCTACTGACCAATCAGGAGCTGTGCAGAGCGACTGTCCTGATTGGTCACCATCGTGCAAGTCCAGCCAATCAGGGTGCAGAAGCCCTTCCCTGATTGGCCTGTCTTGCATCCATCTCCCAGCTTGCCAGAGCATGCTGGGAGGAGACTGCGGCCATCATGGTGGCACCCATGCTGGCCATGCGGTGGCCTGGGGGCCCGGGAGGAGCATCCCCGGCCACAAACAGCGGCCGCCGGTAAGTCCGGCAGCCCTCTTGCCAATGGCTCTGAGATTACATTTGCCAGCTCTTTTAATACTCTTGGATGTAGTTCATCCGGTCCTGGAGATTTAAATTCATCTAGAAGGTATTCCTGTACTACCTCTTTGCTTATTCTGTGCTAGATTTCCCCTATTGTGTCCTCTGTTTCCTTATCCTCAGGTTGATCACCCTTTTCCTTTTCTGAAAACACTGAGGCAAAGGAGGTGTTGAGTAATTCTGCCTTTTCTCTGTCCTGTTTGCATTTTTCCATCTTCTCCAAGTAGTGACCCTACTATTTCCTTCTTCTTCCTTTTGCTGTGGATGTATCCAAAAATCCCTTTTTATTGTTCTTAACCTCTCTAGTGAGCCTGAGCTCATTCTGCGCTTTAGTTTTTCTGACTTTACTCCTACACGTGTTCGCTATCTGTATGAATTCTTCTTTGGTGATTTCCCCCTTTTTCCATTTCCTATATATGTTCCATTTAAAGCTTAGCTCCATTGAAAGTTCTTTAGTCATCCAGCCTGGTTTCTTGAGGCACCTCCCATTTTTCTCCCTCATTGGTACTGTTTGAAATTGCGCCTTCAGTATCTCCCTTTTGAGAAAGTCCCGTCCGTCTTGAAGTCCCTTCATTTTTAATCTTCCTGACCATGGGATCACCCCCAATATTTCCCCGAGCTTATTGAAATCAGCTCTCCTAAAGTCTAGAATGCATGTCTGACTAAAAGCCAAAACATTTTTGCAAAGAAAATGATATTTTTCTTTACAGAAATGTTATTTTCTGCACAGAACAAAAGTTTTCCTGTATAGAAAACGTCATTTCTGGCCAAAAAAAAAAAAAAAAATGTTGGTTTTTCTGCAAAAACTCCTATGTGTGACATTTTCACAGAATGAATCCCAAACTGTAAGTAGGCTTCAAAATCAATACAGCAGGGAGAAAAATTGTGAAATGGTTCATTCTTGCCCTGGCAAGGGCTGATTTTTACCATAACTCTTAACAGGACAATCTTATCTGACACTGCCAGGACCAAGATCTAAAGTCCAGCAAGCTGGCAGCAAGGAATTTATTTGTTCCACTTTCTTTTTTGGGGGTCGGGGTGTTTTAACTATTTATCTCCATGGTGAGCAATGGGAGGGAAATGACTGGGAGTAGCTTCAGGGCTCATGTAAATCCCTTCCTCCATTTTGGGAGTGTTTGTAAACTGGGATCCATCCATGCTATTGGGATCTGCCCATGATGTACCCATTCTGTGCCCTTAAGTTGTCTCTCTTTATGGTAAAGCTCAAACACCTGGGAGTTAAAGGCTCTTGATATGTTCGCAGGAATGGGGAGGGGAATCCTACTTTGAATCTTGCCCTGTTTAGGTGGACTTTTCTTTCCACCCTTGGAAGGGAAGATTTTTTTTAAAAAAAACCAATATCATGATCAGGGCCGGTTTAACCAGTCTGCCAAATCAGCATTGGCGGGGGGGCCTGACCTCAAGGGGCCCCCGGCCCCCTGCTGACCTCCTTATCTGAGGAAGGAGACAGCCAGGAGACTGCCAGGAGGAACCGCTGCTTTGCAGCAGCACTGAGAGCTGGAGGCTGCTTTGTTGAGGGAAAGAACGAGGGCAAAAGAAAAAAGATGGAGCTGGTGAAAAACTTGTGGCTCCTTTCACATGCTCACTGGCAGCCTTGCCTGGCTGGCCCACCTGTGGCTGGTTTCCTCCTTGCTCCGTTTTCTCTCCCTTCCTTCCCTCCTCCTCCACCTCCCCACGCCTGCCTCGGCCTCAATGCTGTGCGGAGGAGGCTCCAGCCATTCAAAGCTTTCTCCCTGCTGAGCCCAGCCCAACCCCTTCACTGGCTCCTGCTGAGGGATTTCCACAATGCTTGGATAGCATTGGAATGGCTGCTCTTCAAAACTTCAGTCAGTAACACAAAGTAGACAGTGAAGCAGAGGTAACAATGATAGCAACAGCAGCTGAATCTTGTGGAGGGGAGGGATTTTTGTTTATTAATCTAAAACAGTGGTTCTTAATCTTTTCTATACCAGGGACTCCCTTTAAACATCTTTTGTTGCCACTGACCCCCAAACCTTAACTCAAGATTTAAAACAACAACAACAACAACAACAATAGTACAATCACACCATCTCTTAAATTTTCCCTCAGAGGCACTGGAGGGGGAGGGAAGATTTTTCTGCTGCTTCTTCCTCCAAATTTGTACTGGTGCAGATTGAATGGCAATGTGCAGGCCAAGCCAGCCAGCCTCTGCCTTGATTGCTCCAGTGCAGGGAGGAGGTGAGCAGAGCAACCTTCAAGCCTTTGTGGACCCCCTGTGAGAACATTGCAGACCCCTGGGGGTCCCTGGACCCCAGGTTAAGAACCACTGCAATTAACCCAAAGTGACACTGCTTGGGACATGCCACATCATCCCACCATATCTCAGTGATTTCCTAAATGCTTGGATACCATCAGAATCACATCAGAAACTTCAGTCAGTAACACAAAGTAGACAGTGAAGCCAAGATAACAACAGCAGCAGCATCTGAATCTTGGGGCGGGGGTGTTTATTAATCTAAAAAGAATGAGTTTCCTGTTAGGGTTTTTTCCCCCCACTAAAAAAAGAAGAAGAATAGAATCATAGAGTTGGAAGAGACCTCAAGGGCCATCCAGTCCAACCCCCTTCAGCCCTGCAGGAAGACACAATCAAAGCACTCCCGACAAATGGCCGTTCAGCCTCTGTTTAAAAACCGCCAAAGAAGGAGACTCCACCACATTGCAAGGCAGTGTATTCCACTTCCAAACAGCTCTTACTGTCAGGAAGTTCTTCCTAATAATGTTTAGGTGGAATCTCTTTTCCTCTAGTATGAACCCATTGCTCCTTGTCCTAGTCTCTGGAGCTGCAGATAACAAGCTTGCTCCATCCGCAGTATGACATCCCTTCAAATATTTAAACATGGCTTTCATGTCCCCTCTCAACCTTCTATTCTCCAGACTAAACATGCCCAGCTCCCTAAGCCACTCCTCATAGGGCATAATGGCTTCCAGACCTCCAACCATCCTGGTCGCCCTCCTCTGGACACATTCCAGCTTCTCAATATCCTTCTTGAATTGTGGTGCCCAGATCTGGACACAGTATTCCAGGTGAGGTCTGACTAAAGCAGGATACAGTGCCATTATTACTTCCCTTGATCTAGACACTATACTCCTACTAATGCACCCCAGAATCGCATTGGCTTTTTTAGCTGCTGCATCACACGGCTGACTCATGTTCAGCTTGTGGTCCACGAAGACTCCTAGATCCTTTTTGCATGTAATGCCCTCAAGCCATGTGTCACCCATCCTATATTTGTGCATTTCATTTTTAGTGCCCAAGTGTAGTATCCTACATTTCTCCCTGTTGAAATTCATTTTGTTTGATTTGGCACAGCTTTCTAATCTGTTAAGGGGGTCGTTTTGGATTCTGACCTCTGGGGTGTTAGCTACTCCTCCTAATTTGGTGTCATCTGCAAATTTGATAACCATACCCTCTATTCCCTCTTCCAAGTCATTGATAAAGATGTTGAACAGCACTGGGCCCAGGACAGAACCCTGTGGCACCCCACTGGTCACTTCTCTCCAGGATGAAGAGGAGCCATTGGTGACTACTACCCTGTGCGTTCGGTCACTCACCCAATTAGAAATCCACCTAACAGTTGCATTGTCTAGCCCACAGATTACTAGCTTTTTTGCAAGAATATCATAGGGGAGCTTCTCAAAAGCCTTACTGAAATCAAGATACACTATATCCACTGTGTTCCCATCAGATAGTGCCCCCTGCACTTTGGCTGAAGTTCCCCACACCCACAATCAAGAAGCTTTTTTTTAAAAAAAACAAAAAAACAAAACCCTGCTATGTTCTTTCTGCCAACATCCCAAAACCAAGGGGTATTTTTTGGGTATGTCCGGAGCAAAAGGAGGAAGAAGGAAATGATAGGGCCACTATGTGGAGAAGATGGCAAAATGCTAACAGGGGACAGAGAAAAGGCAGAATTACTCAACACGTTCTTTGCCTCAGTGTTTTCAGAAAAGGAAAAGGGGGAGCAACCTGAGGAGAATGGAACAGAGGACACAATAGGGGAAATCCAGCTCAGAATAAGCAAAGAGGTAGTACAGGAATACTTTCTTAATCTAAATGAATTTAAATCTCCAGGACCGGATGAACTACATCCAAGAGTATTAAAAGAGCTGGCAAATGTGATCTCAGAGCCATTAGCAATAATCTTTGAGAACTCCTGGAGAACAGGAGAAGTCCCAGCAGACTGGAGGAGGGCAAACGTTGTCCCCATCTTGAAAAAGGGGAAAAAAGAGGATCCTAACAATTATCGTCCAGTTAGTCTGACATCAATACCAGAAAAGATTCTAGAGTAGATCATTAAACAGAGAGTCTGTGAACATTTAGAAGACAATGCCATAATCACAAAAAGTCAATATGAGTTTCAGAGTAACAAGTCATGCCAGACAAATCTGATCTCTTCTTTTGATAAAATTACCAGATTGGTAGATGAAGGGAACACTGTGGACATCACATACCTTGATTTCAGTATGGCCTTTGACAAGGTTTCCCATGACATTCTTGCAAACAAGCTTGTAAAATGTGGGCTAGACAAGTTAACTGTTAAATAGATTTGTAATTGGTTCACTGGCCGAACCCAAAGGGTGCTCCTTAGTGGCTCCTCTTCGTCTTGGAAAGATGTGACCAGTGGGGTGCCACAGGGTTCTGTCCTGGGCCCAGGGCCATTCAACATCTTTATCAATGACTTGCATGACAGAATTAGGGGCATACTTATCAAATTTGCAGATGACACCAAATTAGGAGGAGTAGCTAATACCCTGGAGGACAGGATCAAAATTCAGAATGACCTGGATAGACTGGGACAAAGCTAACAAAATGAAATTCCATACGGAGAAATGTAAGGTACTGCACTTAAGGTGGAAAAATGAAATGCATAGATATATGATGGGGGAGACCTGGCTGAACGAGACTACGTGCGAAAGGGATATAGGAGTCCTAGTAGACCAGAAGTTGAACATGAGTCAACAGTGTGATGCGGCAGCTAAAAAGGCCAATGCGATTTTGGGCTGCATCTATAGAAGTATAGTGTCTAGATCAAGGGAAGTCATAGTGCCACTCTATTCTGCCTTGGTCAGACCTCAGCTAGAATACTGTGTCCAGTTCTGGGCACCACAATTCAAAAAGAATATTGACAAATTGGAGCATGTTCAGAGAAGGGCAACTAAAATTGTGAAAGGCCTGGAAACCATGCCATATGAGGAGAGACTTAGGGAGCTGGGTACATTTAGCCTGAAAAAAAGATGGTTAAGAGGCAATATGATAGCCCTTGATAGTATTTGAAGCCTATGATAGTATTTGAAGGGGTGTCATGTTGAGGATGGAGCAGGCTTGTTTTCTGCTGCTCCAGAGACTGGAACACGGAGCAATGGATGCAAGCTCCAGGAACAGAGATTCCACCTCAACATTAGGAGGAACTTTCTGACAGTAAGAACTGTTCGGCAGTGGAACACACTCCCTCAGAGCGTGGTGGGGTCTCCTTCCTTGGAGGTCTTTAAACAGAGGCTGGGTTACCATCTGTCGGGGATGCTTTTATCAAGATTTCCTGCTTGGCAAGGGGTTGGAATGGATGGCCCTCGTGGTCTCTTCCAACTCTACAATTGTATGATTCTATGATTCTATCTTAAAATCTAATGCTGGAAGGAGTGAAGTATTTAATGTACTCTTAATATACAGGTGACTGACACACATACACAGAGACCAGCAGGAAGCTGGGTTTTCTCGTCCTCAGTTTCCATGCTTCCTTAAGTGTGCTGCACCTGTTGAATTTCTGCATTTTCTTCTGGCTGCTAGCGGCAGATGCATAGCATCAGCATCAGCCCTCTTGTTTCAAAACTGACCCACAGAATTTGCAACTATGAAGAAACTAAGAGTGCGTGTGCAGGGCTGGTTAAGGGCCCTCTAGCACCTTCAGCCGCAGGGGGCTCCATCAATGTGGGGGGACCCCATCATAACCCTCATCCTACAAAAACATTATTAGTAATAATCTGAATATCCTATACTGTGAATAGATTAGGTTAGGTTACATTGACCTGAGATAAGCATATGGGGCCTCTAAAATAAAGTGTTGCAGGGGCCCCCAAAGTTCCTTAAACCGGCCCTGATCATGATCCCAAGTTTTAAAAAGTTTAATGGGGCATTTCCCCTTCATCTTCTTTTACTTCAGAACACACAGAAACCCATCTCTAAAAGCCCTCTACCTCTGATTATAGGATATTATAAAATATCACCATGACAAGAACTCTTAAAATATGTGTGTGTTTTGTTTTGTTTTATTGTTTTGCAGTTTGTATAGACTTTATAGGAGAAGGTTTCTCTGGGGTTTATTTCTGAGTGGATTTGCATGGAATTGTCCTGCACATCTTGAACACAACCAAAGGCAAGTCTCTGAATCTTGCTGCTACTTCTCCCACCCATTCCTGGTTTACAACCAGGATACACAAGCATGGGCTTCCAGATGTTGTTCAATTGCAAGTTTTGGCCTGCAAATATATATTTTACAATTGTTTATTAAAACTTAAATTGTTTTAAATTGCTTTTATTCTTTTCCTTGCACGTTGCCCTGTGATCCCACTATATAGGGCGGTGCATAAACATTTCAATAACTACAGTAAGACCCCCATATCCATTTGGGATATGTTCCTGAATGTACCATGCAAAACTCTGGATAATAGCAAACCCTATTGAAATGAAGAACTTGCAGCCCAAGCCTACTATAGCGTCACACTGGAGGGCCTAGAGATTCCTAGAGAGAATACCTCTATAAGCATTTTCTAGATCCTCCAGAGCAACACTATGTTCAACTTTCAGTGGAAGCATACCATAGAATCATGCTGGAGGACCTATATAATGCCTAGAGAGGATATATTTTTTCAGGCATGGGTATGTGAAACTATGGATACCAGTCCTGTGGGTATGGGTCGTACTGTAAATAAACTCCCATGAGCCCTTGTCAGCATAGTCAGTGGTAGGGAATGCTGGGTGTTACAATTCAGCAAGATATAGAGGCATGCACTTTGCTCAACCCTGTTTACAAAATGGGAGGCAGGTGTGTTTAAGAGATTGCAAGCTGAAAAGATAGTGGCAAACCTGAAGAGATGAAGGTATTTGCCTGGGGATTAGGTTAACATCTTGGCATAAGCTGTTCAAGCACATTATTGTCAGTGAAAATGCAACACAGTCAGAAATTCAGTGACAAGAAGATGGGTTGTTAACATTAATTAATTTGCCATTGCATTTAGCTCACTTTTCAAGCCACTTTTCTCTAGCGTTTGCTACTCAGCCTTCTGATTACTCTAATCCTGCCAGATTTTATCAGGCACACCGTATGGCATTTCTGTGTGCTACACTGAACAAGCCATCTTTTAAAGAATACACTCAGAGATCAGCAATGCTAGATGAGTTTGTTCCAATTAGATGTTGCCACTTGCAATTCCCTTCTTGTCAGCAATCTGGTCAGCTTCAGTAATAGGCTCTGATCCCCAAACTGTTCATCGGTCGTAGGGTACATGGATGCATTGTTATACAATTGTCATAGCTTTTGTGAGGGCTACACAATTTAATCAGTTTAATGATAGATTAATCGACTAAAGCCTCATTGATTAATCACTATGGGGGGCATTTTAATCATTGTTGGCAAATTTTAATCAGTGAGGCCAAGAGCTATATGCAGACTTGATTATATTTTAAGGTTATTCTATCTTCAGTTTGTCCTTGTGATGGAGATTTTAAAAAAAGAATGAAAGAAAAGAAATGGAAGACATGGTAGGGTTCCAGTCCAATCCATTGTTTAAAGGAAATAGAACTACCACGGACAAGTACATCAGCAAGAGAAAATCCTGGAACAAACTGCATTTAATTCCAACCTATAGCCTGTGGCATTACTAAGTGCCGGTGTCACCCCTCCCTCGAATGGTGTCACCCGGTACGGTCCAACATCTCCACCCTCCCCGCAGTGCCGCCACTGACTATAGCTCGCCACTATGTTCTGACTTTTAAAAAACCAAATGCCCTCCCATTCAGGTCCTCTGCACTTCCCCTCTTTTGTGTGTCTTGTCTTTTACATACAATTCTAACTTACCAATATGGCCACAGGACAAGGAAGTCAACATTAAGTCAGTCGAAGCTGTGATTAATCCATCCCTGTCCCAACCTAAGGATGACGGAAATTACTTAGGAGTTACAACTATCCTCTTCCTGGCCTAAAGTTGCACCACCAGTTAGGCTGTGTCCTTGGGCCACAAAAGGAAGTCCTCTTAGCCCATTGCTTCTCTGACCCCCCTTTTCTCTTCTAGTAGATCTCATCTAGAACAGCAGTTCTGAGGGCAAATTGCTCTGTCAGCAGATCCCTTAGATCAATGGCAGGGGGTTGGACTAGATGGCCCTTGTGGTCTCTTCCAACTCTATGATTCTATATTGATCAGAAGATGATTCTGCTGGCAGAAGGGTATTCTGCTGACAGGAGGCTAATCCTAACCGTCTATAGCCAGCAAATCTTTTTTGAGTTTATTGGACCATTTCTTTATTGCTTCTTGACCCACCAGGGTCCGTTACCCTATGAGATAACTGTCCAGAAGTTGAGATAAAAATAGGGCAAATAAATAAACAAACAAACCGTGATTGCCACCCTCCTAGAAATTTAAGTTTAACACTGTACCAATTCATCTCAAATTTTGCATGTAGGCAGTTGGTAGTGAATGGCCATGATCCACTCCTGCTAGTTTAATCTGGCCCTTAGTAACCTTCCTAGAATTTAATGACCAGGGTATTTTCCAGTCGGTCAGAATGAAAGGGAAAGAGGTTTGAGGAGAATGCCAAATATTTCTAAGTAGTAAGATTGGGTCTGGAGCCATGAAATATGTATAGGATAATTTTCAAACAGGTGGCCATGTTAGTCTGTTTTAGTACACATTGGAATGCAGCAGCACTTTTTAGACTAACTAGTATCAGGCTCTGTGGATATCACTCCACTTCTTCACATCCACTGAGGATGCCTTCAGAGGAAAAAGTAGATGGATATTCATGAAATTTCATGTTGAAATGCATCAATCTCAAATGTGCAGCTGCATATTTTCATTCCACCCTTTCCCCCATGTTGTGTAGGCTAAGGAATTTAAAGGTCTTGAGGAGGGAGGTCTTTTACAGATGTAACAATGCAATCTAATAATGTCTACTCAGAGATAGATCCCATTGAGTTTAACTGGGTCAACTGTCAAGTAAACATAGAATAGTATTGTGTTGCCCATTTCTATTTTGCATTCCCACTTTTATGAAACATGTAAAAAATGCCTTGAATGGAAGAGATGACAGGGTGTAAATGTATGACAATTTTGTTTTTAAAGAGTTAAAATTGCATGCATATGTCTTGCTCAACAAAGGTTCAGCCTTGTTTCTTATTTTTGGTTCCAAAAAAAGTGCTGCTTACAAGTAACAAGATAAAGTATTTTATAATCTGGAAAATGAATTTCCAATATCAACATGGGATATTTAAAATTTTATAATGTAATTATGTAGTGCTGAGCAGTATTTTTATTAAATAGCATCATCCCTCATGCAAGCAATATTGATATATTCATGACACTGGTGCTCAGGATCAATAGTACTTGTATCTCAATGCTTAACTGCTTAGTTCAACTTTTATTGCACTAAGTATAAGAATATAAATGGCCCTCTAAAATTATAAAACTGAGAATTACTGCTTAACTTTGATTATAGGAATGCTCTGACACTTTAGTTCAAAGCATATTTACACAGAGGTAAAGAATGGCAGAAAAAAGTCATCCAGAAGGTGGGAGACAGGTTCTAATGATGAAGAAGAGATTTACTGGACAGTATATTGCTAGTGTGTACACCAGGTGTGGGCAAAGTGTAGAATGCATGTCTGTGAGTTCCTGTACACATGTGGTTGCAACATATTTTACCTTATACAGTTCACATATTCAGTTCATGTTTCTGAAAGTGGAGTTCCACAAGTGTAACCATTTCACATGGGCCCACTTCGTACTGTTCGTCCTAATTAGAACAGAGCAATTAAATCAGTTTGTTTATCTATATATTGACTCACCATTGAACTATTGATTGAATGGGTCTATTCCAGTTGGGATTAACCAACAAGATTCCAGCCAGGTAGCTGCATATTCTTGGATCGTGCATTACTATTTGTCAATCCCTTTAATGTACCACTTTATCCACTGGGATTGCAAAAACAGCCACTGTGTAGTCCCCATTGCACAATGTGATAAAATCAAGCTCATTGACAGATATCAAAACTGTTGTGCAATGTCAGTTTTCAGGAAAAGGCTACAAACACTGCGTAAAAGCATGAGCATACATTTATATAACTCAACCACTACATAGGACCTGTATTGTGTGGACATAGCTTCTTTGGCCCATAGAGACTGGAAATACTTCATGGAATCATAGAGTTGGAAGAGACCACAAGGGCCATCCAGTCCAACCCCCTGCCATGCAGGAACACCCAATCAAAGCACACCTCACAGATGGCCATCCAGCCTCTGTTTAAAAACCTCCAAAGAAGGAGACTCCATCACACTCCGAGGCAGAGTATTCCACTGCTAACTGCTCTTACCATCAGGAAGTTCTTCCTAATGCTTAGGTGGAATCTTTCTTCCTGTTGTTTGAATCCATTCCTCCTTGTCCTAGTTTCTGGATCAGCAGAAAACAAGCTTGCCCCATCCTCAGTATGACATCCCTTCAAATATTTAAACATACCCAGCTCCCTAAGCCGCTCCTCATAGGGAATGGTTTCCAGACCTTTCACCATTTTGGTTGCCCTCCTCTGGATAGGCTCCAGCTTGTCCATATCCTTCTGGATTGTGGTGCCCAGAAATGGACACAGTATTCCTGGTGATGTCTGACCAAAGCAGAATAGAGTGGCACTATTAATTCCCTCAATCTAGACACTATATTCCTATTGATGCAGCTTAGAATTGCATTGGCTTTTCTGGCTGCTGCATCACACTGCTGACTCATGTTCAGCTTAGGGTCCATGTTAGATCCCTTTCTCATGCACTACTACTTCTGCCCTTGAACCAGCCTCTGGCATGATCTGGGAAGCTGATTTTCCTGGCTTTGTATTATTTAAATGGAGTGTGTCTCCCCTAATTCTCTGCCTGCCTGCACAATGATAGTCCCATTTCACTTTTACACTTAACACATAAATATATTTTATGAGCAGAATGATCTCTGGATGCGTTCATTAGGGATGTTAAAAAACAAAAAAAACCCTCACATTTTTTTTTCATCCTTGTTGAGAAACATCATCTTGACACATCAAAGCACCCCACTGAGAAAATGGTCAACTCCTGTGCAATTTTTTTAACACTTTGGGACATCTTTGTGGAAAACAGCAACACAAAAATTACCTTTTTTACAAAAACAATGAATTCTCTGACAAACAACACTGATTTCTATGTAAAATTTTGGTGTGTGTCTGTGTGTGGGTGCGCAAATGAATCACAAAAAATCTTAGAGGGAAAAATAATTGGAAAATGTGCAAAAAAAAAAACCTTGTTATCTCACACAGCAAGGGGAAAACTTTGGAAATGACTCATTCTTCCATGCAAGAACAAAATAAACAAAATTTTGCATCCCTAGTGTGAACTATATAACTTTGGCTATTCTTTTGCAGGCAGCTTCCAGTGAGCTCCTTTAGATTCCCTAGAGGATTTGTGTTAAAATATTAACAGATGGGTGCTATGATTCTCAGTAGGCATGGAGGAACAGAACAGAGTGGAAATGGGGTTAATCTACCACAACATAGGGCTGTCTTAGCATCTGTTTCATATGCAGATGAGAAAAGCTGGAGAGACAGCAAACCAGCTGCCAAGCTATCTAGAAAGATGCATAGTTCTTACTGCCCCCAAAATGGCAAATCATGTTTTTTAAAGCCAGGGGTACAGCTGTTTTCTGGATTTCTGAACATTTTGAACAAATTAAAACTGTCTGCGTTATAAGCCGCTACAGTTTTGGTTGTAGAACTGAAGTGTCAAAGTGCTGCAGAATATAAGCCAGCAGGAAATACGTTCTGAAACACCAATGACACCGAACATTTGAATTCGATCCGTTCATAATGGATCAAATGCAGGTTCCTCCCAAAGCTCACCTCCAGGGCAGATTCACTCACTTTAGATTTTCATGGAATCTATTTATTTATTTATTTATTTATACCCCGCTCTTCAGCCACAGGGCTATCAGAGCGGTTTACAAATTGTTTTAAGCAATAGCTATTTACACATCTACACTGCATTAAACAGTTTCCAATGTGTGTTAGCTAATGGATGCAAGCTCCAGGAACAGAGATTCCTCCTCAACATTAGGAGAAACTTTCTGACAGTAAGAGCTGTTCGGCAGTGGAACACACTCCCTCGGAGCGTGGTGGGGTCTCCTTCCTTGGAGGTCTTTAAACGGAGGCTGGATGGCCATCTGTCAGGGATGCTTTGATGTGATTCCTGCCTGGCAGGGGGTTGGACTGGATGGCCCTTGTGGTCTCTTCCAACTCTACAATTCTATGATTCTATGATTCTATGATTCTATAGAGTTGGAAGAGACCACAAGGGCAATCTAGTCAATGCAGGAAAACCCAATCAAAGCATTACCAACAGATGGCCATCAAGCCTCTGCTTAAAAACCTCCAAGGAAGGAGACTCCATCACACTCCAAGGCAGAGTATTTCACTGCCAAACTGCTCTTAACATCAGGAAGTTCTTCCTAATGTTTAGGTGGAATCTCCAAGAAGTTCCTTCTAATGTTCAATCAAAATCTACCCTCCTCTAACTTAAAATTATTAGACCTAGTTCTACCCTCTGAAGCAACAGAGAACGAGCCTGCACTCTCCTCTTTTTGGCAGCCCTTGAGGTATTTAAAGAGTGTGATCATGTCACCCCTCAAGCTTCTCTTCACCAAGCTGAGCATGCCCAGGTCCTTCAACTTCTCTTCATATGTTTTGTTCTCCATACCTCTTATCATCCTTCTTTCCCTTCTCTGGACTCCCTCCAACATACATCCTTCTGCAAATGAGGCCCCCAGAACTGAACACAGTATTCTTGATGAGGTCTGACCAGCACAGAATACAGTGGGGTATTAATTCCTTCAGCTTGGAAACTATGCTTCTATTAATGCAGGCTGAGATAGCATTTGCCTTATTTTATGTAGCATCACGTTGCTGGCTCATGTTCAACGTCTCATCAACAATAATCCCAAGGTCCTTTTCCACATGTAGTACTGCTGAACCAAGTAACCTCCCCCCCCCACATATCTGCATTTGGTGTTTGTGGCCTAAATGTAGAATTTTGCATTTGTCTCTGCTGAATTTCATTTTATTAATTTAAGCCCAGTTTTCTAATTTATCACAGACCTTTTGAATTCTGTTCCTATTTTCCAATGTGTTAGCTACCCCTCCCACTTTTGTATCATCTGCAAATCTGATAAGGATTCTGTTAACCCCATCATCCAAATCATTGATTAAAAAATGAGTTTGCTAATCAAAATATAATCAGAGATCTTATCAAATATTTTGCTGAGCTCCAGATAAATGACATCCACAGCATCTTTCCAGCACCACTACTGTAACCTGAAATGTGGTGTAGGCAATGTGATTACCTCCCTTTATGGCCATGCTCCTCTGTAACTAGGCTGTTATAACATCACATGCACCTGATGAAGTAGACTTACAGTAAGTCTACAAAGGCTTCTGTTACAAACTTCTCTCACACAGTTACTCTCAAAGGTGTTACAAGATGGGATATTGACAAACTGGAATGTGTCCAGAGGCAGGCAACCAAAATGGTGGGAGGTCTGGAAGCCATGCCCTATGAGGAGCAGCATAGGAAGATGGGTATGTTTAGCTTGGAGAAGAGAAGGTTAAGAGGTGATATGATAGCCATGTTTAAATATTTGAAGCAATGTCATACTGAGGTCATCTGTCAGGAATGATTTGATTGGGTATTCTTGCATGCAGGGGTTGGACCATATTGCCCTTGTGGTCTCTTCCAACTCTATGATTCTATTATTCTATGATCCCTTTGCATGTTGCCTACTTACCTATGTTGCCTACTTATCAGGTCCAAAGCCCCTTATACAGTACAGATGGTCAAACACTAATTAATGATAAAGCCTACATCCTGAATCGTTGGGCTAAACATTTTGAAAGTCTCTTCAGTGCCAATCGAGTAGTCCAAGGCTCATTTATCCAACATATGATACAAAAACCGATGAAAAATGAATTGGACATAGCTCCCACTTTGGAAGAGACCCCTAAGGCTATACAGAAGATGAAAAATGGTAAGGCAGCTGGGATTGATGAAATCCCACCTGAAGTCTGGAAACACAGAGGTCATGTACTCCATGATAAATTCCATGAATTCCTTGTGAATTGCTGGGAAAAAGGGGAACTGCCATCAGATCTCTGAGATGCAGTCATCATCACCCTGTACAAGAAAAAAGGAGCAAAATCCGATTGCTCAAACTATCGAGGCATAACACTGCTCTCTATTGCTGGAAAAATTCTTGCAAGGATACTCCTGAACAGATTAGTTCCTGCTATTGCAGAAGAACTTCTTCCTGAAAGCTAATGTGGCTTCAGAGCCAATAGGAGTTCTACAGATATGGTATTTGCCCTTAGACAACAGCAAGAGAAATGTAGAGAGCAGAACAAGAGACTCTATGGAACATTTGTCAACCTCACCAAAGCCTTTGACACTGTGAGTAGAAAAGGCTTGTGGCAGATCCTGGAAAGACTAGGATGTCCCCCCAAATTCCTTAAAATGATTATCTTGCTACACGAGGGCCAGTGCGGTCAAGTCAGATATGGTGATCCTATTTCAGAGCTCTTTCTAATAACTAATGGAGTGAAACAAAGCTGTGTTCTTGCTCCAACCTTATTCACAATCTTCTTCAGCATGATGCTACAAAGAGCTATGGTACAGCTTGAAGAAGAAGATGGCATCTATATACGTTACTGTACTGATGGTAGCTTGCTTAACTTAAGCCGTCTGAGGGCTCGCACTAAGACTCTAAACTATCTAGTCCATGAGCTGCTCTTTGCTGATGATGCTGCCCTTGTTGCCCACACAGAAGCAGCTCTGAAGCACCTAACATCCTGCTTCACAACAGCTGCAGAGCTTGTTTGGGCTGGAAGTCAACCTGAAGAAAACGGAAGTTCTCTACCAGCCTGCACCACAGGACGAACACCATCATCCCCACATTGCCATTGGAAAATCGTAAGTCCGTTCAGCAGTTCACCTACCTGGGAAGCATCATTTTCTCAGATGCCAAGATTGACAAAGAGATCGATCACAGATTAGCAAAGGCATATAGTGCATTTGGAAGACTTTACAAAAGAGTCTGGAGTAACAAACACCTGAGGTGAAGCACAAAAATCAGTGTGTATAGAGCCATTGTACTGTCTATTCTCCTTTATGGGCCTGAAACATGGGTCACCTATTGCCAACGCTTACGACTCTTCAAACGCTTTCATTAGCACTGTATACGCACAATCCTAAATATATACTGGACTGACTATGTAGCAAATGTTGCTGTCCTTGAGCAAGCAGGGATCACCAGCATTGAGGCCATGATATTGAGAACACAGTTGCGCTTGGCAGGGCACATTTCTAGGATGGAGGACCATTGTCTCCCCAAAATAGTACTCTACGTTGAACTTGCCATGGGTCAGCGTAAAAGTGGTGCTCCAAAAAAGTGATACAAGGACTCCCTGAAACAACATCTCAGACTCGGCCAACTTGATCACCAACAATGGTCCACCCGGGCCTCACATCGGGAGGCACGGAGACACACTATCCACAATGCTGCAGCCTTATTTGAGAACTCATGCCAAACAAGTCTTTAAGAGAAAAAACTATGCAGAAAGAATCACAACCTGGAAACATCACCCAAGGAGACCTTCTGCTGTGCTTTCTGCAACCAGACTTGTTTATCTTAGATTGGCCTTTTTAGTCATCAGTGTGCTTACAGAAAGTGTGGGATGAGTCCTTCCTGAATCTTTGCTTGCGAAGAAAAGCCAGAGAGAGACTTAGCTATGTATGAATAACTAAGTAGCATCTCCTTGCTCAACCACCCCAAGCATGGCAGCAGCCATACTGAGAGATCGAGGTCCATTCACCTGGTGATTGGGGCGTAGGAGGAGGGTGTCTCCACCCCCTCCCCTGCTGCCAATGTAATGCATGTCCTCTGTCTGATTGCCGCAGCCTCTCTCATTGGTGAGAGGGGTAGTGGAAACATAATCCTCCTGGTCCCGAATTGCCAGTTGAATAGATTGACATTTCTCATTGTGGCTGTTGCCTGGTAAAATACGTTTGGAACAGCATTTATGATCATGGCAATAGTGCCACAATCATGACTATGTAGTGTTAGTGAATACGAAGCAGTTATGGATTTGTAACCTAGAGTTATACACAATGCCAACCATATGTTTTAACCTACACTCTGAACTTACCCTTCTTAAATTATGCAGTTTTAAAACAACAGCAACTATGGTCATGTCTATTTTATGTGGCATTTTCATAAGAACTGAACAAAAAGAATCAAGGCTGCTTTTGGAACAAAAAAGAATTATAAAAACCTTTCTGTATGTACCTGTTCAATTTCTTCAAAATTAGCTAGGTATACAAATTTCAAGCAAGCAATTTGGCAGTGGAACACATTCCCTCGGAGTGTGGTGGGGTCTCCTTCCTTGGAGGTCTTTAAACAGAGGCTGGATTGCCATCTGTCGGGGATGCTTTGATCAAGATTTCCTGTGTGTTAGGGGATTGGACTGGATGGCCCTCGTGGTCTCTTCCAACTCTACAATTCTATGATTTTATGATTCCTTTTTAAACTTTTGGTCAGCTCCATTAAAACAAGACCAGCACTCCATTAAAAGAAGACCAGCACTCAAGAGATGCGTAGCACAAAACCCCTTCACCTGTTTGTCTTAAATGGGGGCAGTCCTAATCCCTTCTTAATTTCACCCTGCTCTGGAGATATGAAATTAATTTCAAATCCTTCCATAACAACAGTACTATAGCAGAATATATAAAGCTTTTTTGAATTAAAAAAAAGCATGTTTTTGTTTTGCTTTGCTTTGATTTTCTTAGAATGAAACAACTTGTTCGTAAGCAAGAGGGGAATGTTGGCTTCTACTATTATTTTTTTCAGCTATATCATTTTAACTCCATCCTGTGCATTTTAATAGTGCCATATATGTGTGGTAAAAAGTTTACTTTAAAAAACAACTTGAATATTAAAAGTATCAAGTTACTTTTGAGGGTTACTTAGAGCCTTACTTGATGAAAACACTGTTAGTGGAGAAGATAACTTCTACAGAGACATTGCATCAATTATACAACAGATTAATATCAACTCCCTAGAACATCCCCTCTGTTTAGGCTTTCCAAATACTTCATAATAAAAGTAAATAAGGATTTTTTTTTAAAAAAAGTTAAACAACCCATACATCTGACAGTGAAGGTATATCTTTGCTGATGGAAAAAAGACATCTCTCTCAGGCAGTTGAGCTTTTAGATTCAAAAGAGAAAAATAGCTTGTGACTGGGAAGAGTAACTTCTATGGGTTTAGCACCAACTTCAAAAGCCCATGTAATATCTCTGGGAACTATGAGTAGACATTTGGATAGGATTCATAGAAGGAGAGGATGACTATGACTAGTCACAGTGTGGTACTCAGCAGAGCCTGTGATACCTTCTAGCCATGTGTGCCGGGGCTTATATGTAGAGTGATCATGCACACACAATTCTGTACCCACTGACTTCTGATACCCTGCTGAGAACAAGTTTAGCATGACGCTGATCACGGGGTTGCTACTTATATAATCATCCTTATGCCCAATTTTCTTTTCTCTGCATGTGAAGTTTTGTAACAGAAACACAATGGCTGAGAGCTTGTTGGTGTCTTACCCCAGCATAATGGTTCGTTACACTGGCATTAGGCACTTCTTGAAATGACGTATAGGAACAGTAGTGGGAGAGCAAAGAATGCTGTTCTCAACATCACCAAAGAAATCTGCCTCTGACACCTCCTGCCATCAGCAGGGCAGCTTTCTCTCCTGACAGAAGGCTTTTGCTGCTGACCCCACTGTCACCACAGTGCCCATGGCCATGCCTATGCCACTCTCACCAGTTATACCAGTATAGTTACATGGGATCATAGTTATAAAGGGAGGTGATTTCATAGCCTACACCACACTGCAGATCATATTGACAAGCTGGAACAGTATCAACTGTTTTCCTTATCAAGGGGTGCATCTAAACTGTAGAAATAATGCAGTTCAACATCACTTTAAGTGCTGTGGCTCCATCCTATGGAATCTTGGGATTATTAGGTTTACAAGGTCTTTAGCCTTCTCTGCTAAAGTGTTGGTGCCTCACAAAACTACAAATCCCAGAAAGGTGGTGGAGAAAGCTTGGGCAACCCATCCTCCACCCACAATTCCTCTTGCCTCATTTCACATTGTTCAAGAGGTCCCCAGATTTGCTAATTGGCTTTTGGGTGGGCAGGTGGTTTGAAGAGGTGGAAAAGCAGAGAACCTTTCCTGCAAGGAACATCCCAATGTTATCTTATCCTAGGATCCTTGTTTTTCTGACTCTTGATTATAATAGGGATGAAATTCTTTGGTAACTTTGGAGAATATCAGATGTGGCAAATATGGTGTTATAACAGTGAAACGAGACTACAAAAGGGGTTCCTTATCACACAGCATCATGCCCCAGCATTCTGTAAGTGTTCTGCTGCTGTCAAGAGGGCATTCTTTTTTTATTAATGGGCAGAAGCTGCCAATTGATCTCCCATAGTGTTGTTTTTCTGGCTTTTCTTTTGTGGAAAAATGTGCCCATTCTGCTGGTGTGACTCCAGCATCAATGGGTGGTCCCTGCCAGAACACTTCTGGGTGAGATTGAGAAAACTAGGTACTGTACGCTCTTGTTATGAACCTCTCCATCTTGCTTACAAGTTTTCAAGTGTGTTTCAGTACTTGCGTGTTTGTTATATTTGGTAATGTAGTTGTTTTTGGGCTTTTAAGTGCTCTCGTATCTTCTTGCGAGAACTGCTGAAATCTCACCCACGTAAAACCACAGAAGTAAACAGTGCGATCGGACATATTGTCAGACTTCAGTGGCATCTTTGTCTCATTATTACAGCAGCATGCAAAAAGAAGTGTTATTATGCCAGGATACTTACACTGTAAAATATAGTGCCAAAAGAACATTTTCAGGCCCTCATCTGATAATCTCCTTTGTTCTCAAAAGAAGCAATGAATAATTTTAACAATTCCCCCCTTCTGTTTTTTTTTTAATGTTTGCAGTTTGAGACTTATTCTGTGAAAATTCACAAGGTGTTTTTTATGTGTATGCCTGTGAAGGGCTAAACCTGGGCTCACTCCCCAGGACTCCAGATTAGCTTCCCTGTAGGAGTAATCCTGAGTAGTCTCACTCCAGGATGCTCCTGCAGATCCCCAAAAACAATGTAGTCGCCACCACCCGCTGAGTTTAGACTGGGGGTTCCTTCCTCTTGGGATCCCCCTTTCTCATACACAGCACAGTGGGAAGCACAGTGTATAATCTCTGATAACTAGTGGAACTCCTTGACACTATAGAATCAACTAACTCCTTCCTCTTAACCCACGAGAAAGACTCAATGTAGCATGATCAAGTGATGGGCACATGTAAGCATCAATTATAGGAAGATTAATAAGTGTACTTTATTCAAGTGAATTCAGTCATGCAATCTCACATGAGGCAGGATTCTCCCGTACCTCGGACAGGCTTAAAGTTATACAAATCACGGAGATGTTAATGGGGCTGTGGATCAAGATATGGATAGAAGTTTCAGTAAAAGTAAAAAGAAATTTCAAGGTAAAATCCCAAAAGAAAGTCTACAACTAATGGATGAATATCAAATGAAGGATGTATGGAGATGGTATCACCCCACAATGAAGGACTACATGTACTTTTCTGGTCGATACTGCTCATGGTCCAGAATTGACATGATATGGTTATCTGAATCAATACTCCATTATGTAAAATCAGCAGAAATTCTCCCAAATTGTTTTAGTGATGACAACCCAGTTAAAATCCAATGAGATATAGGAATTATAAAAAGAAATTGGAGATTAAACAAGATTATTCTTAAGCAGGAAGAAATAAAATTATATTGTAAAAAAGAGCTTGAAGAAATGTTTAAGGTTAATATGGACAAAGAGACTAAGATTCAAACAGTGTGGGATATATCAAAAGCTGTGATGAGAGGCATTTTTATTCAGAAACTAACGGAATGGAAGAAAAGAAAGAGGGAAAATATAGAAAAGGTGACGGAGGAAATAGAAAAGGCAGAAGATCAGTTAAAGCAAGACCCAAATAATAGAGATATATGGTAAGAAAGTTAAATTATTACAAAAAGAGCTTTCATTAACAACTGCTGAAGAATTGGGGGGAAAAAAACTAAGGTTTGCTAAACAGCAATATTTTGAAAAGGCGAATAGGCCCAGCCATTGACTGGCATATCAGACATGTAAGGAAAAGAACAAAAAGGATGATAAATTGTTTGAGGGAAGGAGAAAGATATATCACTGAAGAAAAAGAAATTAAAAGAAAGCTAACTAATTACTTCCATAACCTGTATGGTCCCCAGCTAATGAAAGATATCAAGAAATAGTTATCCCTCCACTCAAAAAATTTACCACAAATAGATCAAGAAAACAGTGAATTATTAAACAGACCAATCTCAGCAACAGAGGTATATGAGACCATTGACAGATTAAAAATTAATAAGACTCCAGGTCCTGATGGTCTCCCAGCAAGATATTAGAAGTGCTTTAAAGATCAATTGTTAAAACCACTACAAGAAACATCAAACATAATTAAAGACACCAGGAGTATGCCTGATAGTTGGAAAGAAGCCAGTATAATATTACTTTCAAAGACTGAGGCAGAAATATAGTCTGTAAAAGATTTTAGACCAATATCACATCTAAACGAAGACTATAAAATATTTTCTTCAATTTTGGCTCATAGATTAAAGAAAACACTGCTTCAGTTCATAGGAGAAGACCAGTCCGGTTTCTTTCTGGGTAGGCAAATGAGAGAAAATGTTAGGACAACCCTAGATATAATAGAATATTTTGATTACCATATAGGAAAAAAAGGGGCAATGTTCTTAGATGCTGAAAAGGCCTTCAATAAGGTAAGCTGGGTTTTTTTGTTAGGAATTTTGAAAGTTATAGGTTTGGGGATAATTTTACTTCTTGGATTACGGCAATATATTCGGAACAAAAAGATCACCTGGTTGTTAACACGGAGAAACTTGAGAACTTTCCAATAAAAAAAGGAACAAGACAGTCGCCCCCTTTCCCCCTTATTATTCATTTTGGTTTTAGGAATATTACTAAGAAACCTAAGGTTGCAAGAAGATATGAGGGGAGTTAAAATAGGAAAGGAAAAATATGTATACAAAGCATATGAGGATGATGTAGTATTGTATTTTGAGGACCCACTTAAGCGAATGACAAAATTAAATGAAATTCTAAACAAATTTGCCCAAATAGCAGGATTTAGAATTAACAAAGAAAAAACTAAATTTCTGGGGAAAAAATTAAGTAAGGAAGAAAACAATCAACTAGAGAAAATATCAGGAATAAAATGTGAGGAGAAATTTAAATATTTAGGCATCATGATTACTAATAAAAATAATCAACTATTCCAAAATAATTATGAACGTTTGAAGAAACAAATACAAGAAAAAACAGAAAAATGGAAAAAATTAGAATTATCTTTACTGGGGAGAATGTCACTCATTAAAATAAGCATTCTTCCTAAAATACTTTTTTTATTCCAAATGTTACTGATTCTGATTCTAGACAAACGGTTTAAAGATTGTAATAGGATTTTATCTAATTTACTATGGAAGGGCAAAAAGCCTAGAATTAGATTCAAATTATTGACTGATTTAAGAAATAGAGGAGGATTAGTGGTTCCCGACATTATAGTACATTATTAAGCTAGCTGTTTAATGTGGGTGAAAACATGGTTGTTATTGGAAAATCCGAGGACTCTGCTTTTGGAAGGACATGAGCTATTTTTCCATTGGCATGCCTTTCTCTGGTATCAAAAGACCTCTGTTCAAAAACAATTTAATAATCATATAATCTGCAGATCATTAATCAAAGTGTGGTTAAAATATAAAAAAAACACATTTGTTTAAGAAAATCCCAGCTTTGGTATCACCAGTGGAAGCTTTGTCAATAAGCAGTCTCAGGCAGGGTGTGGAGTGGTTAACTTATAAAGACTTAATTCTTGTAGTAAATGAGGAGATACAATTAAAGGAGATTTCACAATTAAAACAAGAAGGCAAGGTGGTGCACTGGTTTCCGCATGTTCAAATAAAAAGTAGATTTTAAAAGGATTTGGTTGAGGAGGGTATAAATATGACACAGACCAAATTTCAATTAATTTTAAATAAGGGTAACCAAGGTGTGCTATCCAGAATATATCAGTTATTGTTAGATTATGAAATGGAAAAAGAAGTGGTAAAGGAATATATGGTTAAATGGGCAGTTGATATAGGTCACAATGTTAATCTGGATGACTGGAGAAAAGTGTGGTGTAGGACCTCTAAATACACAAGATAATTTAATCTTCAAGAAAATGTGCTGAAGGTTGTATTTAGATGGTATCTGTCAGCAGAAAGAGTAGCAAAAATCAGTAGAAAGACCAAAGGAAAGAATAAAGATAGATGCTGGAAATGTCACAAAATGAAAGGCACACTATATCAACGGTGGGAATGTATAAGAGCAAGGAAATTTTGGATAATGATAAAAGTGAAAATTCAGAAGATAATAAAAATTAAATTAGAATTATCTCCAGAACTGTTTTATTAGGTATTTTAGATAAAAACCTGTTTACCAATGAGAAGATAAGAAGATTAGTATGGCATATGATAACCACAGTGAGAATAGTTTACGCATAACACTGGCGGAAAGAGACAATACCATCAGAGGAAGAATGGTTAGAAAAATTAAGAGAGGTGGCAGAGATGGAATAACTTATCTTTTTATTGGAAAATAAGTCAAAACAAATGTTTTTGGAAACTTGGCGTCCTTTTTGGGAATACATAAAGACAGAATAAATAGATGGTTGCTACTTAAATCTTTTTGGAATTAATTTAGTAATTGCAGAAACACTACAGGGCAGTTTAAGAAACTGTAAATAAATTCTCGTGAAAAAGGAATTTTTAAGTTTAACTTTTTCATTATGTGGCTACTTGTTTTCTATAACTTGACAATGGAAATTATGGAAGTCACATATATGGAAAGTTTAAGAAAAACCAGGGGAAGGTAAATTTATGTATTGTAAACTAAGGTCAAACAGAAGAGGAAGTCAATTTAATGTTGTTATTTTTTGTTGTAATATAACTTAAGATAATGGAAACGAAGTTAAGTTTGAATTTATTGGGGGTTTGTGTGTGTATTGTAATGTGTTGTATGATACTTGTTTATTGTTTGTTTTCTTTTTGTAGCTTGTTGTCTTTGTAAATAATAATAATAATAATAATAATAAGTTATAGAGTATTAAAATCAAAGCATTCAATTATTCAAGTTACATTCAGTTACTAATTTAACTACATCCAACCAAAGTAAAGACATTAAAAGAAATTCCATAATGCAACTAAATGGGCCCTAATTCCTACTCAGTTTGTTGCCTTCAGATGGTATCCAGGCAAGCTGGGAGCCAAAACCAGATGGGGGATGGCTTGCTTTACCAGCCATAATTCAGTCCTTGTTCAAAGCCACATGGCCAGTCTTGTTCTCTCAAAACGGCTTCACACAAAAGCAGTTATATCTTAGTCAGAGTTCCCAGGTCTAGAGCTCTGATTGGTCATTCCAGGTCAGGTGGTGTGATGTCCTTGATGTCATCTCATTAGCTTCTGTGGAGGTGGTGTTTTAGACTGTACCTTCCATTAACCCTTTTCTTACCTGATACTATGCTGGCAAGACAATCTCTCTCTCTCTCTCTGGATTTTCTTCGCAAACAAAGATTCAGGAAGGACTCATCCTGCGCTTTCTGCAAGCGCGCTGATAACTGAAATGGCTAATCCGAGATAAACAACCCCAGTTGCAAAAAGCACAGCAGAAGGTCTCCTTGGGTGATGTTTCCAGGTTGTGATTCTTTCTGCATTGTCGTTTCTCTTCAAGACTTGTTTGGTGTGAGTTCTCAAATAAGGCTGCAGTATTGTGGATAGTGTATGTCCATGCCTCCTGATGTGAGGCCAGGGCGGACCATTGTTGGTGATCAGTTTGGCCAAGCCTGGGATATTGTTTCAGGGAGTCCTTGTATCGCTTTTTTGGAGCACCCCTCTTACGCTGACCCGTGGCGAGTTCACCACAGAGTACTATTTTTGGGAGGCGATGCTCCTTCATCCTAGAAATGTGCCCTGCCCAGGGCAGCTGTGTTTTCAATATCATGGTGTCAATGCTGGTGATCCCTGCTTGCTCAAGGACAGCAACATTTGTCACATTAAGGGAGTTGTAGTTATCTGGCAGAATGATGGGAGTTGCAATCAATCTTAAGACAGCATGATAGGACTCCATTATGACAATGGTGAAAATAGCATTTTTGCACAGGAAAAAAAGCAGAGAAAATGCTATTTCCTAGACAGAAAATGCTGCCATTTGGGGCTTATTCTACACAGAATTTGCTTGTGTTTTTTTTGCAGTGGTGGTGGTTTTTGCACAGAATATTTGCACAGCATATTAAGTCCTAGTTTTAATGTGAGTGTAAAGATTCTTCTTGTTAAAATGTTGCTGGATTGTGCAACTCTAAACCAGAAATATTACCCAAGAAATCTACAGAACTTGTTTAGAGGAGGCTGACCAGGATGGTGAGGTCTGGAAGCCATGCCCTATGGGGAGCAGCTTTGGGAGTTGGGTATGCTTAGTCTCAAGAAGAGAAGGTTAAGAGGGGACATGATAGTAGTGTTTAAATATTTGAAGGGATATCATACTGAGGATGGAGCAAGCTTGTTTTCTGCTGCTCCGGAGACTAGGACACAGAGCAATGGGTTCAAACTACAGGTAAAGAGATTCCACTTAAACATTAGTGAAATACACTGCTTTGGAGTGTGGTGGAGTCTCCTTCTTTGGAGGTTTTTAAGCAGAGGCTGGATGGCCATCTGTGGGGAATGATTTGATTGTGTATTCCTGCATGGCAGGGGGTTGGACTGGTTGGCCCTTGTGGTCTCTTTCAACTCTGATGCTATGATTCTATGAAATAAAGATTATTACGTTTTAGTACAAAGACTCTTGATAAAAACGACAGTCCCTTTGAAAAAGAAGCAGCAAAGGCACTTCTGATATTTTCTGCTGTTTTAATATAAGCTTCAACTTTAAAAACAGTCCTTAAATATGATAAATATTTTGGTTCACTAGGCTATCTTAAATCTGAAGCAGAGGCTTAAGAGGATTGAGATTACATTTGATCTGGCTCTCTCTAGGAGACAGCTGTTCAAACTGATAGTCTGTTCCTATGGCCAAGGTAACCTGAATGTAAGAGACTTTGGGAAGATCATGGCTCCTTTTCCACAATTACATAAACAATAAAAGGAACATGTCTTGCAATTTTCCTTCTCATAGAGGAGAAAACATCAACTGAGCCATATATATATAACAAATACCTATTATTTGTTTACTTATTAAATTTATGTCCTGTCATTCTGCTACAAATAGTGCTCAAAATGACAAATATAAAATAAAATGCAAAATAGAAAATAAAATAAAATATAATTGCAATATAATTCCAATTATATCTATATATAATATATGATATGATGCATATAATATACAGTTGTCCCTTTACATTCGTGGCTTTGACTTTCGCGGTTTTATGTATTCGCGGAAATTCCTTTCCCCCTCCCCAATGCAGCCTCTGAGCATTTATGGAGGAAAACTTCCTGCACACATACACACACGGGGAAGATCCCAGCAAGCAACCCCCCCCACCAGCTTCTCAGGGTCTAAAGCGAAAGAAAAGCACAGCCCCATGCTGTGAGCATGCAAGCAAAGTCCCCCCCTTGCCACTCCCCTCTCTGTGTTTTAGCAAACTGAATGGCTTCTTTAAAACTCACATTTTGCCCCATGTCTCCTCATGGCCCAAAGAAAGGCACAGCCGCATGCTTACCACTCCCTCTCTGTGTCTCAACAAACTGAATTTAAAACTCTGCTTCTTTAAAACTCACATTTTGAACTTTTCCTACACACATTCACACACAGGGAAGGTGCGGGTGGATCTCCCAGCAACCCAGCCTGTGAGCATTTAAGGAGGAAAGCTTGTGTGCTCACAGTATGGGACTGTGCTTTTCTTTCGGGCAGCAGGAAACTTTCCTCCTTAAATGCACAGAGGCATTCAAGGAGGCTTGCTGGGAGATGCCACCCGCACCTTCCCTGTGTGTGAATGTGTGTAGGAAAGGTTTGAAATGTGAGTTTTAAATTCCGGTTGTTGAGACACAGAGAGGGAGTGGTAAGCATGCGGCTGTGCCTTTCTTTGGGCCATGAGGAGACATGGGGCGAAATGTGAGTTTTAAAAATGCCATTCAGTTTGTTAAAACACAGAGAGGGGAATGGCAAGGGGGGGGACTTTGCTTGCGTGCTCACAGCATGGGGCTGTGCTTTTCTTTCCTCCTTAAATGCTCAGAGGCTGGGTCAGTTTCCGTGTGTGTGTGTGTGTGTTTAGGAAGGCTGCTTTTATTCACGTTTTTTCACTTTCGTGGGGGTCTTGTTCCCCCACGAATGTGAAGGGATGACTGTAATTGTATTATCTATCATTACTTAAACATACAAGCAAGTTAATTCAAATCAATCAATTAAAAGAAATAAACAGCACCCACTCCTTAAAAACAGAAAATGCCCAAAGCTACTCTATTTTTTTTTTTAATTAACCTGCTGGAAAGAAACAGGGAACCTAGAAGAAATAAGGAAACTGGGAACAGCCACTTTTTAAAATCATTTTCTCTGAATCTTTTCTCTGCTTTGTTTCTTTCCTAACAAACCAAAGAAAGAATCTATGCTTTATTTTGTATTTGCTTCTCTGGTTTGTTGGGAGAGAAACAAATTTGCAAAAAGAAAGTGTACCCTCATTCCAATGGTGCAATAAAGAAACAATGTAGCCAAGTTTTATGCTTCCTTTAGCCACTCCCACTGCAAATGTCTCACTCCTGACAAGACTAAGTTCCCATGCCTGTTGTTTCATTCAAAACGAGATATTTCAATCATTGGGCAAGATGCTGGAAGGTATGGCAGCATCTCAGCCAGAACTGTTTCTGCATGAGGTACATTTCAGTATGGCTTCTGATTAGAAATGGGACTGAGGCTGCTTTGGTCACCTTGCTGAACAATCTGTACCAGGTATTAGACTAGGGGGATCTGTTTCCTGTTGGTTCTACTTGTCTTCTCTGTGACATTTGGCCATAGTATCCAGGATCACTGGCTGGGCTCAGACTAAGAAATACTGCGTGAGGCTTGTTCCAGTCTTTTTGGAGGCATAATTTCAGAAAGCAATGCTGCAGGACTTCAGTTCAATGCCATGGCATTGGTCTAAAGTCTTCCATGGGGTTCTATCTTGCACCCCTTACTATTTAACATATAGTTGAACCCACTGTGAGAAGTTATCCAGAGTGTGCAGGTCTGGTGCTACCAGTATGTTGTTGATGTTGTTTTGATTTATTTATATAGCTCCATCTATGTAGTTTACATGAGCAACTTACACTTGTCAGTTTGACAATTCCTGGTCCTCAGGCTTAAAGTCTAAATCTCTGACTTTTCTTCGCAAACGAAGATTCAGGAAGGACTCATCCCGCACTTTCTGCAAGCGTGCTGATGACTAAAAAGGCCAATCTGAGATAAACAAGTCCGGTTTCAGAAAGCACAGCAGAAGGTCTCCTTCGGTGATGTTTTTGGGTTGTGATTCTTTCTGCGTTTCTCTTCAAGACTTATTCGGCGTGAGTTCTCAAATAAGGCTGCAGCATTGTGGATAGTGCGTCTCCATGCCTCCTGATGTGAGGCCAGGGTGGACCACTGTTGGTGATCAATTTGGCCAAGCCTGAGATGTTGTTTCAGGGAGACTTTGTATCGCTTTTTTGGAGCGCCCCTCTTACGCTGACCTGTGGCAAGTTCACCGTAGAGTAGTATTTTTGGAAGGTGATGGTAATAGATATGAAACATAATTAAAAAGGAAATGGCAGTGTGTGTGGGGATTAAGTCCAGCAGATGCTGGCTGCTGTTCTCTCCCTCTGAAACCAGGGCAGTGGCATTTGGAATGGAGAGAGAGCCTTTTATAAGTTGCTGGGCCTAGGCACAATGGAGCTGTGCCTGCCTCTCCTTTTCCCCCTTACTTAATTTCATGGACACTATTCAAATTTTAAATCAGCATCTGATGCTGGTAATGAAATGGATGAGGAGAACAATTGAAATTTCCTCTAAACAAGACTTAATCCTGGTTAATGAATGATTAGGTCAGGAAGTATGGTTCTAGCCTGTATCAGAGATGGTCCACATTCTAGAGGGCTGAAGTTCACAATTTGGGGGTAATCTCAGATTCAACCTTGAACCTGAATGTTCCGTTACCTGTAACAGCCAAGTGTGTATTGACAAACCAACTTCTCAAATGTCTGTGATGATCAACAGTGTGCTAGCATACCAACTTTCCCCGTTCTTGGGTGTTTCCCTAAGAGGTGTGAGGGAATGTTAGCATCCTGCCCACTATATCAGGATCTCCTTGATTTGGGGAAATTATAGCAAAAAAGGAGGCCTGCATGAGGAGAATAACTTTGGGGATCTTTCTACCTATGTATACCAGTACTAACTGAAAAGAACACTCCATTCGGAATTAAACAGTGTATTTTATTAGAATTAACACAAAGGTAAACTCTCACACAAGAACATACACTCTTAAGAACCATACAAGGCTATTGAAGGGAAAGGCTGAAAGATTGGAAAGAGAGAAGTCCAGGGTGATAGTTACCAGTCTTGGACAAAGCGGTCTGATCAGCTAAGAAACTCAGATAACATCTGAGGATGGCACAGGGGGATCCAGTCCACTAAGAAACAGAGTGACAAGGTGGCATGCAGGATGGTGGGTCTGGTTTGTGGCACATGTGATTGTGGTCTGGGCTAGGGTATGTACACACTATCTCATACCCTGAAGGGGTGTTGCGGTTATGACAAAACCTAGATGGCTTTCTCACAGGATAGACAAAAGGTTCTGGAAAGATGTGAATGCCTTACCACCCAAGTAACAAAACACTCACGGATCGCCAACAGCCTCTTATAGTTTGGTCAGGTAGGGGGTATAGGAGAGATTTCCATAGGGTATGGTTTGGAAAGGTCACTGATTGCATGTTTGAGAGGATTAGCACAGACCCTTTAATGTTTGTTTGCTTGATTGTTCGTTTGTTTGCATAATCCTATCTGGGCTTTCTCACCATTACTATTCCAGGCACATCTCAGGTCATTGTGACCTTGACTGTCCTCTGGTCAATTTAACTCCAAACAGTGTCCAGTCAGTGTGACCTCAAAATGTGTCCACTAAGTGCAGTTATGAAGTGGGGGGTGGTAGGGTACGGTAACACGGGGATGTCAACTCTGGCTATAGTAACTCATATTTTAGTAATATTCAGCAGGCTAGGACCAAGTATGGAGAGCATATGAAGCTTGATATATTAGTTTCACTGGCTACCAGTCTCTTTCTCAGCACAATTCAAACATTTTTGTCTATTTGCCCACATATTTTTTCAAACAGTCTTCAAACTTTGCATTCTCTAATGGAGCCAAAACCAAGACTCCAGAAATCTGTCAACTACTTTGGGTACCCACTGGAGAAACACTTCAGCTTTTTCTTATTTTTGGTTCTAAAATGCACATTTATAAACTGATGAAACTTCAATTCACAAAAACTCTGCCATTTTGACAAAGAAAAGTACTTGCCTTTGTACATTTTTTACAAAACATTCTAGTTTTAAGGGTTGTACATGCTACCACTTAAACTTCTGTTTCACTCAAATCATAATTAAAATTCATCCTGATAAAACCAGGTATGTTTCCTAGGGCTCATTTACACAGGCCAGAATATGCCAGCTCTCTGCCTGTGTATGCTGTCCATGGATATGCCCTGTTCCACCCGTTACCTGCACGGAACAGGAGGGAGTTCAGAGCAGCATGCTGGCCTGTCTCTGCAGCCACTGCTGTTGCTGTCCATGTCCCACTCTCTGTATCTAAGAAGCCAGTCTCCAGCACATGAGCAAAGCACCCTGCATGTGACCAGCCTTGGTCACATGCTGTGGGACTCCTTCCTGGCTATGGGAGAGTGAAGCAGTCAGCAGCTGCAATGATGGACTGGTGTGGCAATCTGGGCTCCTGTGGTCATGTGGGGCCTGATCCATTTTATTTTGGCTGAAGTTCATTTTACCAGGGTTTTTTTGGGGGGGGGGGACACACACATGGTGTAATGGGCCTTACCCCATCTCTCTCTCTCCCCCGCCATCTTGGCCTTGTCTTTGCCTAGGGAATTGTAAGGGCTTTGCCCTGGGGGTTGAGAGGACTGCCTAAGGGGCCAAACAGGGCAAAAGCTCAGTGCCATATGGACTGCAGGGCTCCAACATGGGGGCGAGACCAAGAAAATTACTTATCTAGACAAGCTCCTAATCTTTAGTATAAGATAAAGTGTGCTGTCTGTCTTGTTATTGTCTACCAGGATGGGCAAAGTGCCTTCCCCACCCCAGCCTTGACCACCTAGTTTCCCTTGGACATCTCCTTTTCTTGGCAGAGAGAGAGAGAGAATAAAGGGAAAAACTGGCTTACCTGGTAGTACAAGAGATTCACCTTTAAACAGGTTACAGAGTCTCTCTGTACTATGCCCTAGTATATGCTGAAGACAGAAGCTAGACTACCTACTTTGTACTTATTCTTCACTGTTTCAGCTAAAACCCTCTGAAGAAGCCTGAGAAAGATGCCAGTGTATTCTTCTCTCTCTGAAAAGGCTTGCTACCAACCCCTCATCAGTGCTCATTCTTTATCTTATTTGTATTTGGATCTCAACTGTTTTCACTTGTGATCACTAACACACTCTTCCTCCTGGACTTTGCCTCTTAGAGATAATCAAACCTTTACCTAGAATGAATTTTGTATCCTTACTAATCCTGCATCTGAAAATACTGGATTTGGAAATTGATTGACTAGATCTTTTGCACTGGATACTACTGTGCCTTGACATTGTTCCTGGAGTGGTGGGACTTCTTAGAGCTTTTTCCAGCATGCATATTCATCACTCTTACTTCAGTATTAACTGAGGACTGTCAGTAGCTGCCAGAGGTACTAATCTCAGAAACACATGGTTCTGTTCACAGCTGCCCCATGTGCTGAGTCTTCAGGGCTACAGAACTCAGAATGTCTCCAGTGAGTAAAGGTTTCCCAGGTATTGGAGTGGGTCCATCCACAATGACCAGCCATTGGCTCTTCCCAGTTGGCAAGGCTATAAAGACTTTCTCTCTGGCAATTTGTCTGAGTAATTATAGCTTTTCTAGGTTCTGACTTATTTTATCTCTTAGCTTGTTGCCTGGCTTGATCTCTTGGCTCTGACTCTCTGCTGGACCCCATTCAGTTCTGACTCCTGGAGCTAATACTACTTTCCTCTGGATCTCACTCAGTGGCTACCCTACAGCTCAGATTTGATCATGATTTGCATATGCATTAAAAAAAGAAGTCACCTCAGCTCATAGTACTTTCATCTTCTCTGTCCAACAGAATAGTTTTCAGAAAACGGAGTGTGATGTGTAATGGTAAGGTATCAAATGCATCAGGCACATAGGGCTCAGGTCTTATTTAATTCATGCAGTTTTCATGATTTGTTATCCAATTTATAAAATAAGAAAGGAGTTGTCTGCTTTATGAAGTGTTGACTTTAAAAAATTTTATGAAAGAATTTCTGCAACAAAGCCGTTCCCAAATATTCTTATTACTTTTATCCTGTGCTCAGATTAAAGGGGAAGAGGTAGAGCAGCCCATAAAGAAATCTACAATCCCCATCTTTTAAGGGTTTCCCAACCACCACCATTTCAGTAAAACCTTAGCCTTCAAAAACTTCTTGAGGAGGCTATCCCAGAAGTAAGGGAGACAGCCTTCCGCTCTCAGTTATTCACACACAGACCTGTTCTCTCTTTGACAAACTCACCAGTGCTACTGTACAAACTTGGTTTTGATCTTTTCTTGAAGGAGACCAATCCATCTCTCTTCCTCAGGAGAACATTACCAGAAGCTGCACATACAAATCCATCATGCTGAGATTGTTCAGAAGTCTCACCTGGAGTGGCTAGAGTATCAGACCTCAAGCACATGTCAATCCATTGCTTTTTCATCCTCTCAGTAGGATGGAATACCATGCTGAGACAGCTAGACCTGGCCCCTTACTGCTTTCATCGCAACTTCACTGATACCAGAAAGAACAAATGGATATTGTTTTTCAACAATGGCTTCATTCAAGCACCATGTTAAGATGTGACTTTTTATCAAAGACTTTGTGGTCTAAGAATCTTGCCAGAATCTATAACTGTATGTGGTTTCAGAGTACTTTACTTTGTTTTAAAGTGCTATATATGTTTTGGGGCTATTTTAAAAAAATGCTATTGTTTCTACACTGCCCTGAGATTTTATTATATAGAATCATAGAATCTTAGAGTTGGAAGGGGCCACATCTAGTCCAATCTCCTGCCATGCAGGAATATACTACTAAAACACTCCTGAAAGATGTCCATCCAACCTCTGTTTAAAGACCTCCAAAGGGGAGTCCACCACCCTCTAAGACATTCGAGTCCACTTTCAAAAAGCTTTCAATGGTTTAGGTGGAATCTCTTTTCTTGTAATTTGCACCCACTGGTTTGTCTTCTAATCTCTGGAGCAGCAGGGAAAAAAAGCTCCATCTTATATGTGACATTCCTTCAGATGTTTAAATATGGATATCATGACACCTTTCAGTCTTCTCTTCTCCAAGTTAAACATACCCAATTCCCTAAGTCATTCCTCATAAGGCTTGGATTCCAGATCATCTTAGTCTGGACATGGTTCAGCTTTTCAATATCCTTCTTTTTATTTAGTATGGTAGCACCTCCGCATCTGCAGGGGATTGGCTCCGGGGACACCCGTGGATGGCAAATTCCATGGATAATAGCAAATGTCATCTCAGAGGGGCATCCTGGGGGAAAGGGGGGGCGAGTTCACTCTTCATGCCCTTTGCCCATGGCCCCACTGTGGCAGCGATCACAGAGGCAAAGGGGTAATGGGAGGAGGCCAGTTCATTCCTCCACCTCCCTTTACCGCTGTGATTGCCACCGTGGTGACAGGAGCCCTCCCAGGGGAAGAGACGGGGGAGGTAAGATCCCTCCTCCCCCTCTCTCCCCCCCACCATCAACAATGTTGGATAATTTAATCTGTAGTTGGTTAATCAGTGGATATGTGGGTGCTACTGCATTAATGTTTAACACTAACACAAAGTAATAATATAAGAAAGTAATATAAATTCAGAAAGTAAAGAACTGGAAAAAAAAAGAAAAAGAGAGAGGGGAAAAACATATAACTAAAATGAAATAAAGCCCTGTCCCCGCATCCTGACTGTAATGAAAAGAAAAGAAAAAAGAAAAAAAGAATATTTTAATCTACCATTACATATCCAACTAAATAGACTTCGTAATAACCATAATCACAGATTATTACATCGTTAGATTTCTTATAGCTCAACAAGTCCATAAATAGTTTCCAGTCTTTCCAAAAGTCTTCAGTTGGCTTATCCTTTAGAATCCACATTAGCTTGTGGACACCATTCTTGAATTGTGGTGCCCAAAACCAGAAACAGTAGTCCTGGTGAGGTCTGACTAAAGCAGAATAGAATGGCATGATTACTTTTCTTCTTCTGGACACTATACTCCTATTGATGCAAACTAGATTTGCTTTGGCTGTTTTGGCCACCACATCATGTTGTTGGCTCATGTTTAACTTTTGGTCTGCTAAGACTCCCTAGATCTTTTTCACATAAACTGCTTTCAAAACAAGTGTCACCCATCCTACGTTTGTACATTTCATAAGATAGAGAAGAATAAAGTATTTTAATAAATAAAAATGATAAATAAATGAATAAAATTAGACAATCCTTCCCTGCCACATGAGCTCCTGGGTAAACCTGTTCTTTAAATGATTTTTTAAAAAATGATTGTGGGCTTGAACCAATAGAAGAAAAAAAATAGCTAAGCTACTTGTATAAGAGGCACACAATTTACAGCTTTCAAATTTCAATGTTTGGATGGCATATTTATGTTTGTATTTCTTCAGGTTGGAGCTAGGGAGGGGGGGATTTCCCCAGAACATTTCTCTAAAACATAGCTCTGTGGATCTCAATACTGAATATTCTCTAAACAATATATGACAGCTGGCATTTCGTGTTCATTTGAATTTGACAGCAAACATCCAGTTGAATTTACTAACTGACAACTGACATGCAATTATATTTAGTAAATTCTGTTCTTTCCCCCCATTATTGCTTTCAGTTAATATGTAAGCATAGAAATTCTATCTTACTAACATATCTGTAAAAAGTATTGTCTAGAATGTATATTACATTTGAGCAGGAGATAGCACATACTTTATTTTGGGGAGGGGGGATTTCCAGAACTCTATAAGGTATCTCAGTGATTTATCCCATATTGTACATGGAACAGTGAGACATAGCAGTAGCTTGAATATGGCCACTGGGGTATAGTTTAAAAATGGTGCAAGTTTTGAACTGTACGCATCTTCATTCACAGCTTAGCCATGATGGGTTACGTCCAACATCACAACAGAAGAAGGGAATTCACAAAAGTGGGTTTTCCCATCCTTCCTTCTCTTATCACTCCTCTACTCCTCACTGCCTTTGGTTAACATTTGGGACACCTCCTTGTAGTGAACTTTGGTACAAGGCTGAGAGGAAAGTGAAAGTCCTTGAAAAGACTTGTGGAAATGCCTTCTATGAACAAGAGTTCAGCCCAAGGGTGGACAAAATGAAGCCTGGGGGACTTCTGCAGCCTCCCAGACAATTTTTGCAGCCCACAGATGCTTCAGACTTGCTGGATCACCCTTTTTCTAAACCCATAAAAGTGTGTCTTGCTTCTCATGGAAACTTCCAGAAGAGGCAACTCATCCTTTAAATAGGCTGAAGGACAGCCCACCCCCCCTGACATGCACACATGCATACTGGTTAACATAAAAAAATACATTTATTTTTCAAAACCAGAATGGGAATTCCAGTCACTTTCACTTTTGTTTTTCTTTCTTTTTGCATTTTTGGCAGTCCATAGAGGTCCAAAGGCAAACAATGGGCTCCAGACCCACCACTGTTATCCATCTCTGCACCACTGAATGACACCATTGGAAGCAGCTCAATGGTGAATGCAGATATATTGATTTGTAACTGCTAAAACTTCCCAGAGGAATTATGTAAATATGCCAAAGAACCAAAAAGTGTGATAGGACCCAGTGTAGCAGCAGTGTAGCTGAGGCTGCAAATGATTTTTTTACCCCCTGCTACTTTAATCTGTGGAGAAATAACTTGCTAGTCAAGTTGTATTCTCTCTCAGCTAAATGCTCAGAGGACTAAGAGCCTTGAGACCACCGTGAATTGTTCCTGGAGCTCCTACTATGTTGAACTGGAAGTAACATAAGCAGCTTCTCAAAATCTCATGCCTGAGTTATTATTTGTAGTTATTACTTCCCACAACTTTTTTTTTTTAAAGGAGACCAGCATGGAACTAGTCCTGCTAGCACCACTGAGCAAAAGATGAACACTGTCCTGTAGGCACTGGTGCAGGTGGATGAATCAAGTGACCCAAGGGATACCACAGAGTTATACTTCTGTACCATCTGAATTATTACATAGTCTCACCATCATACACGTTGAACAGCAGAAATCATAAATTTCAATCCTCCAGAGTTTTCTCCAAAACACCACATCCAATGAGGAACTTCTTATCTCTTTCAACAGCCCGCTGCACAGGATAATTACAGTGCTGTAATATTTATGAAGCCTGCCTTTCAGCCAAAGCACTTAGCAAGCCTTAATTGAGATTCATAATGCCCTTGTGAAGTAGGTGTGAGGTAGTCCAATTTAACATATGGGAACATATGGCATGAAGGCCAACATTTTATGGGACATTTAGTGCTTATTTTTGTTGTCTCATATTTTGCTTGCCTGCCTTGTAAGATTCATGCCTTCAAACAAAGTACCGGTAAATGGGATTCCTAGACCCTATAGTCTGATTTAGATGGTCATTTCTAAGGAAGTAGATGATATGGTGAAGTCACTACACAAGATGAATTTCTGGAAGGGAGATTTGAGTGTGACTAATAGTCAGCCATAAAGGAAATGAAGAACAATGCTTCTCCTGTAATACTGAAGGAAGGACAGGACAACTACAGAGTTTAGGCTACTACATAAAACCACTTAGGAAGAACTGCTATGAATAGTATATCATCATTGCCTTTGTCATCATAATAACTACTACAACCAGAATATAAGACTCATGGAACCACTTCAAAATATTAATCTCCAAGAAGTAAATATTATATCAGAGTAGGTCTCATATTTTTTATTGTGTTCTGGCACTTTGCTGTTGACTCTAGACTCTACACAGGATGTGTACCTAAAGAGGTTAGCTAAGAGGATAAAACAACTGCTTGGCCTACTTAGTACAGGCCTACAACTGGGCTTCTCTTAGCCCAAAGGAAAAGAAGGTGAAAGTGGGGAGTTGAGACTCTAGATTCTATTGATGGATTCTACATACACATTTAATTAATTGTGCCTGATTACACACAATGCTCAACAATCCCTGTTCACTTTGCTCAGCATTCGAGGGGTATTTCTCAGAAGCAAGAGACATCAGATTTGTCTTGGATTTTTGCTTTAGGCGAAACTGCTTACTGATTCTAGTCTCCTCAGCTTTGCAGACTGAAGGGAGAATGTATTCACCAGTCTCAACAGGACATATACATTGCTGGGGAGAGGCAGATGATACCAGATCACAACTTGACTACTAATCTAAACAAATATTTTCTACAGCAGTGCTACTCAAAGTGGTGTTGGTCCAGGAGCTATCAGCTACAAGTTCCTGGGAGAGTTTCCAGGAAAGAAAGAAACAACTGTAGCCAATGGTAATAAATATTCCACTGGCCTCTGGCATATTGGAACAAATATTTGCCAGCCCCCACATCAGATAGCATAAGAAGCATTGTTCTATGGTGGGGAGCACTGTCTTTTTGTTTTGTTGTGAAGGAGCAGTACCCAGCCCTAAATATCCAGTCCCCAAAACTCTATAACAATGAGATTAACATATTAACTACACTTAGATGAATAAGGAAGTTGTGATTTAGCTCTCAGTGTATGCAGCTAACTGTGGCATTGCCACCCTGACAGTTCTATAACATCATCATCACACTGGGAGATTAAGAGTAAACTGTTAAATTTGTTCTTCTAAAGCATATGTACTGTGTGACATTCTCTCGTCTTTTTAAAGCAAGCACAGCATAACTGAAATCAAATACAAAATCTGTTAAGGAGAAACAGCAGGCTTTATAGTGCATAGTTTTCTAGAGCTATTTGACTGGGATCTCCCCCTCTCATACACTCCAACAAGGAACTGATAATGCACTTTCCCCAGGACTTTATCTCAGAATTTGTGAGATAAGATCTTTAAAGACTGAAAGGTGATAGTCTCAAAAATACTCCCGAGTATAATCTGAGATGCCTTTGAATTACAATATATTTCAGAGATTTCCATCCATTAGAAAGCAACCTTCAAAATCACTTTTATGGAGTGAAAGCTGAGTTTTGGGGGGGGGAGAATGGTGACAGCTGGTGGATTCTCTGTCAGTGGGTGGTAAGTCCATACTGGATTACAGTTTTCACTTTAAGGAGGTCTGCAAAGTGCCTAATCAGTTTTGGAGAATACAATTTGGTACCTTCATTAGCTCCTTTAAAGTTCAGACAAAAAACAAACCTGGAAAAGATTCACCACAACCATACTCTCCAACTGTCCTAATTTGGCAGGGACAGATCTGATTACTCTTCTATCATCCCATTTTTTCAGCTGTTTTTAAAATGGCCCAGTTTCTTCTCTCCTCCTTACTTCAGTTGCTGCTAATTGAGTCCAAAACCCAAAAGTAGTTTGTGTTCAATTAACTCAGTAGGCAGAGAGGACAGGAGGGAGCAGAATTTTCCATTTCTTGTAGACTCAGGCAAAAGCAAACTGCTGCAGTCTCTCCTAACTTGTCTGTTCTCATTAATAACTTTTGCCATCTTGACCACACTCTGATACTGCATGGTTACATGTGTCTCAATTATCATCTGTGGAATATTGGAGAGTATGACTACACCACTGTCATGTAATCTACCAGCCATGGTGGGTGCATGTCAGGACTGGTCCCAAAGCAACCTCCCTGCCAACAATTTTGATTTCTGGTTGTGTCCAGCTGTTACATACCCTAACAATGCCTATCTTGGAATATCAATTAAATGGTTATACATTATAATTTGGCTAAGGTGGCCATCCACATGGTTACAGGTATACCAGGGACCCCCTAATACCAAGGTGGGATCCATGTAGGCACCAAAGAAGGGGCCAGTGGAAATTTCCAAAACCAGTCACTGAAGTGAGACTCAATTACCTGGAGGTGAGTCATCACTAATCCACTCAGTGTTAGCAGAGATCCTTAAGGCTTGTAAATGGGATTTTCCTCTCTTTTTCCTCCAACAATAGACCTGGCCTGTTTCCTATTCAATTCCAAAGTATTGATCAATAGTAACCATTAACTCTTCCAGAGCTCCCTTTGTTTTAGCCTGGGAACCTCCAAGAACCATTGTATTTCACTCATAATTCCTATAAGGGAATTATTTCATATAAATATAACATCATGCTGAAATACAGCCTGAAGAGCATCCCAGCAGAATTTAAAGATAATGTGAAAAATAGATTTGCACTGTTAAGTCTAATTGACCGGTAACTAGATGAACTATGAACAGAAGCCAGGGACATAGTCAAGGAGGAATGCAGAAAGATGTTATCTGTAGTCAAAAAGAAAAAGAAGAATCAATAGATGATAGACAAAATGCATCAAGCGGGAGACAGGAATAGAGCTAGAACCATGAATGCAATTGTTCAATGGTTAGTGTATAAGAATAAAGAGAATTACTATACTAATCATTGCAGAGAAATAGAAGCTGGGAAAAAAAAGAACAAGAGACCTCTTTCACAAAAAGGAGACACAAAAGATAGCAGCAACTACAGGACCATTGCATTAATTTCCCATGCAAGCAAAATCATGCACAAAATTCTACAGCAAAGACTCCTACCAAATATGGTGCGAGAAATTCCAAAGGTGCAAGCTGGGTTCAGGAAAGGAAAAGACACTAGGGATCACATAGCAAAGAAACAGTATGTTGGATAATGGAGCGGACTAAAGAATTTCAGAAGAAAATCAGCATGTGGTTTATAGACTAAAGCCTTTGACTGCATAGATCATGAAAAGGTATGATTTGCTCTTAAAGAATTGGGTGTGCCACTACATTTGATTGTTCTAATGCATAACCTGTATGCAGGACAAAAGGCCACCATTAGAACAGAATACGGAGAAACAGAATGGTTCCCACTCAGAAAGGGGGGTCAGGCAAGGCCGCATGCTATTTGTCCAACTTACATGCAGAAAATATCATACACAGAGCAGTCTTAGACTTGGAGTAAGGAGGAGTGAAGATCAGAGGAAGGAATATCAATAATCTAAGATATGCAGATGACATCATACTACTAGCAGAAAATATCAAACGCTTGGAACAATTACTAAAGAAAGTCAAAGAAGAAAGTGCTAAGACATACTTACTGCTGAACATTAAGAAAATAAAACAAAAAAATGACCATGGAGGATCTACATTAATTCAACAGAGATGATGAGGAAAATTAAAATAGTTAAAAGAGTTGTCACACCTTGGATCAATCATTGATCAGAATGGAAATTGGAGTCAAGAAATCAGAAAAAGATTAGGACTGGAAATGACAGCTATAAGAGAACTAGACAAGATCTTGAAGTGAAAAGATGTGCAATTCTAAAGTTAGAATTGTCCATGCCATCGTATTTTCTATCCCTGTATATGGGTGTGAGAGTTGGACACTAAAGAAAGCTGTTAGCAAGAAAACCAACCCTTTTGGCATGTGGTGCTGGAGAAGAGTTCTGCAGATACAATGATGGCTAGAAAGACAAATGGGTACTTTAAAAAAAAAAATCAAGCCTGAATTAGCCATAGAAGCCAAGATGACCGAGGCTATCGTACTTCAACACATTACGAAAACGTATGACTTACTAGAAAAGCAGTAGGAGAAGAGGAAGAACATATACCATATGGATAGGCCCAATCAAGGAGGTCACGGCCCTGAGCCTGCAGGACCTGAGCAGAGCTGTTGGGGATAGGATGTCTTAGAGGTCTCATTCACAGGTTCACTTGGAGGCAGTTAACAGCAGCAACAACAAACTACACCACGAGCCCTGGTGGTGGAGTGGTTAAATGCCAGTACTGCAAGTCACCATGTTGCAAGTTTGATTCCAAAGGGCTCCAAGGTTCACTCAGCATTCCATCCTTTAATAGGTCGGTAAAATGAGTACCCATCTTGTTGGGGCAATTAGCTAACACACATGGAAACTGCTTAATGCAGAGTAGATGTGTACATTGCTATTGCTTAAAAACAATTTGTAAGCCAGTCTGAGAGCCTTGTGGGGTATAAATAACTAATAAATAAATTTGAAAAATTACTCAGGCTGGGCTGACAACTTTGGGGCATTCATCCCCTGCAAAATGACCCCTGGAGGTCCAATGTAGCCCCTCTAACCCCTGTCAGTTGTCTACCCCAATTTAGAGGCTTATCAGATAAGGGAAGGGACATGGCAGTGCACCCTGCTAATAGCGCCTCCCATCTTGCCTTATCACATGACATTGGTGTTCAACAGCTGTTCTTCCATTCCACTTCTGTGGGATATGGTGGTAAATGTGAGCCATTTTTCTAATGGATTTTGCAATTAGAAAAATGACTCACAATTACCTCAAGACTCAAGTTTACCACCATCTCCCATGGGTCCGAAATGGAAGAACAGCTGTTGAACACTGACATCTTCTGATAAAGCAAGATGGGAGGTGCTATTATCAGGGTGCACTCCTGCTTCCCTTCCCTTGTGTGATAAGCCTATTAGATACTACCCCATCTTTTCATGGAAATATATATATAGTCATCCCTTAGGGTCTTGAGACACCCGCAAATGTGGAAAAACCGCAAATAAAAAATGTTGTTCCTGCGACCCCCACAGAGGTAGGTAGGTGGTGTGAGGGTGTCTGGCCAGCCTGGCCGGCCTCTCCGCAGGCCTTCCTGAGGGGACTCCAGGTCTTAGAACCCCCGGAGCCCGCGTAGGAAGGTCAGGGAGAGAAGTGGGTGGGTTGGAGGGAGGCTGCCCTGCCTCTCCCCGGCCTTCCTGAGCGGACTTTGGTGCTTAGAAGCCCCAGAGCCTGCTCAGGAAGGCCGGGGAAGGCAGGGGGTGGGTTGGAGGGAGGTTGCCCTGCCTCTCCCCGGCATTCTTGGGTGGACTTCGGGGCTTAGAAGCCCCGGAGCCTGCTCAGGAAGGCCAGGGAAGGCAGTGGGCGGGAGGTAGGAAGGCTGCCCTGCCTCTCCCCAGCCTTCTTGAGTGGACTTCGGGGCTTTGAAGCCCCAGAGCCCACTTAGGAAGGCCAGGGAAGGCAGCGGGTGGGAGGAAGGGAAGCTGCCTGGCCTCTCCCTGGCCTTCCTGAGCGGACTCCAGGGCTTTGAAGCCCCAGAGCCGCCTCTGGAAGGCCAGGGAAGGCACAGGCAGGAGGCTGCCCCACTTCTCGCCAGCCTTCCCGAAGGGGCTCGGTGCTAAACCACGAATAATCAAAATCGCGAGTGTGAAACCGCGAATGTGGAGGAGCAACTGTAATATCATATTAATTATGCTATGCTATGCTATGCTATGCTATGCTATGCTATGTTGTGCTGTGCTGTGCTATATTGCTGTTTGATTTAGAAGGGATGGGTGGTGAGGAAGTGGTAGGAAAGCAAAAATTTGGGGATCATAGTAACTAGTGAAGAGGAAAAACAGGAAGACAAACTGCTTAGGAATTTATGCTGGCAGTTTATCATAGCCACAGTGTTATCTTTGAACTGTATGTTTCCAAGCTCCTGTACTGTTGATCCAACATGAGGGGAAAATGGATAATTACCTCATATTACACTAGCATTTGCCTGCTTGTCAAATGGCACTAGATGACAAATTGTATTTTTGAATTATTAATGTTCCATTTTGTTTTTCAAAGCCTGTCACTTCTAAGGCTCCCTTTTTACCTTTGTCTTTAAACACAGAAATCAGGAAAAGTAAGGCACAAAAATTCTAGTCCACCTCTCAGAGATGAAACTTTTACTTCAATATGGTTTACTACTGTCTGATTGACTTCTCAAATCAAGGAGGAACACACTGCAATTGAAGTCAACCATGCTGAACTAAAGGGAGTTTGTGTGTGTATGTGTGATGATGGATGGGAGTGGGTGGGAAGGCAGGAAAAAACAACCAAGTTGGGGTGCAATATGAAGAGATAAACAGTCTTATGTTAAGGGAAAAGAGCATTTCCATTTAAAAACACTAAATGAGTATTTTGTGTCAGGGATTCTTTTGAACACATTCCACATGAAAAAGTATTCTCTCTCTCTCTCTCTCTCTCTCTCTCTCTCTCTTTTTTTTTTTTTTAATAAGAAAAAGTATCCTCTTTGAAGACTTCCTTTTGTATGGGATAATTCTCCCCTCCCTTTTCTTTTACTGATCATAGAAGTCTCTTGGGGAACTTGAATACATCTGCTGGCATGCCAGACTACAATGAACCTGTGTTTTCCACACCCCATGTTTTCCATTCTTATGTTTTCTATAAGAACAAAGATATATCAAGGATCATCCCAGGCATTTTGCCAACCTGAGGTCCTTCAGATGTTTTGGTCTATTCCTAGACTGATGAGAATATTTTCTTCTGCATAAATTTTGCACTTTCTTTCTTTCTTTCTTTCTTTCTTTCTTTATTTTTTCACAGGAAACAGCACTTTCTGCACATGAAACAGAAATGTCTGTGCAGATAGCAATACTTCTGTGCAGAGATATAATTTTCTGTGTCAAAAATGCTGTTTCTATTCAGAAAAAAAAAGAACTACTTGCAAAACTTGTGCAGAAAAGGTCCCCAACAATGGCATTTTTCACACATATTTCTGTGCATAAATACAATTTTCTGTGTAGAAAGACAACAGAATATGCTGTTGTCTATGCAAAAAAAGGTCTAAATTTTGCACAAAATAAGTCCCAAACAGTTTTAAAAGAATTTCTCACAATGAAAAGAATATTGCTGACATTCCTTGCCAGTTCCTTCAAGAACAGAATTAGCAAAGCATTACATCCCTTTACATATAGTTTGAGTTAAACTACTTTGAGGCATTCCTTATTTTGCTACCTTAGTTCACTAATTCATATTAAGAGGTAGGAGACAGTCCATAATGTAATGGACCTGGCATGGAGATCTGTGAGCTACAAAGCCTCCTTAGCAATGACGATGAACAGGTAACTTCAGTCAATCTCTTTCTCCCCCTCCCTCTTCCCTTCCTCCTAGTTCGCTTTTAGTTGTGAGGGACAAAATAAGATAACACCACAGAAAGCTCCTGTGAATAATACCAGTGCAACAGGTGATGAAATAAGGTACAATAGACTGAAATAAAATGTGATTCCTTCTTTTTAAGTGAAAGAAGTAGGCAACTGGTTACACTGGGGTCTGCCTCAACTTTGTTTGGCTGACACATAGTTTAATGCCACCAGGTGTGTGTGGGAGAATTCTCATGGACCCAGACCATCTTTAAGGATTGTGGTCCTTTCCACCTCCATGCTAAACAAAAGCAGGATTCCATTTTAGAATAGGAGCCATCATGTATTCCATTCCAGGGAGTTCAGTGTGGGTGTTCATGGGGTTATCTATCATTCTGGCTAGAAATCTATAGAACATATGAAGGCTACAGATGAAACATGACATGTTCTAAAATTACTAGTCTACAACAACCCCAGATAGACAAGGTTGCAAGTCCTCACTCAGTTGTGGAGCTCATTGGGAAACCTTGGGCCAATAATTATCTCTCAATCTAATCTGAGATTTTGTGAGGATAAATATACCAACCTGAGCCCCTTGAAGGATGTGTGGGGTATAAATGCAAATAAATAGGCTAGAATCCTGGTGGTGTCTGTGTTAAGGTGATGGGATATACAATCATTGGAAATTTATACTGTAAAAAGTTGGCATGGTATAATATGCTACAGCCTGCTAGGGGACAGCAATGGGAAGGCTAAATGCAGCTGGCAGGCGTATCTAGATTATGTCTGGGAGACAAGTGTGGGAAGGACATGTGAAGGATAAAGCCTTATCTATATGGGAAAATGTGTGTGAGAACAACTAACTGCAAAACCATGTCCGTACTGTATTGGTACTGTATAACTAGATCACCCCACTCTCTCTGTTCTTATCTGAACTTGGATTTAGCTTTCAGACTGTGTGCATTCAGTCTTGGATGTACAGTGCAGGACTCCACTGTACATTGTGCTGTGATACATAGTCTGTATGCTAGGAGTCTCAGACTCATTGTAAATATTACTACAATATGCTTTAGTAAAGAGAAATGGTCTGTGTCTGTGTGCTCATTTCTTCACCTGGTGATTGAAACTCTGCTACAACAACTTTTGCTGCCTGGTCCTCTTGATATGCTCAGAGGTACCAGTGCACTACTGTGGCAGTCTGACACACGATTTCAGTTCCCCTACCAAAGGTTTGGACATTTTTGCCAGATCCAGATCATCCTAATTTTGTTTAAGGTAACAGAAGTATGCAGTACATGCAGTACTATTGTGCATACAGATGTACACGGAGATGCATTTCACCTAGTACATGGATGCATTCAGCACAAGTATGTGCATGCACATTTTCTTGCACATTCAGCTTTACATTTGATGTCTTGGTTTCAGTTGTGTAATGTTGCCCTTCAATGCAAGAATTGTTGGCACAATGAATATGCAACTCCATATGCAGAGGTTGGCCCTACACAACCACAATGCAAAATCGCAGCCATTATGACTTGCACTTGGGGAAGTGGTGGTAGTCCCACTTTGCTTCACAGGCCTTCAGTCAGGTCTGAAAAAGGGAGATGGCCAGCCTGCTGGAGACCACCAAAGGTTGCGGGTAGTTGCCTATTGCTGCTGGGACAAAGAAAGTGGAAGGAGGAAGATGAGGGTTAGGGGAGGGAGAGTGTTTCTTGGGGGATGGTCTACATGAGAAGTGATACCAGGTGTGTGTAGGATAGGTACCACTGCTGCCTGGTATAAGTGTGGTCAAGGATGGGGGTGAGGTAGGTGGCACCAAGTGGTCCTATTGGTTCACAGCCCCATGACACCACCTTATCATGTGTTATGATTTATTCTCAATAAATATGAATTTCAAGTAGACTTTGATTCTCAAGGCAGGGCACTGCCACTTGCCAGGGTCTGCACACATTGTAAGAGAAGGGAAGGGCAGTGAGAAGCTTGGATTACCTATCCATCTTGGAAAGTAAGGCCTCATTTTAAAGTAGAAACTGGAATTTCCCCTCTCTCCTACTGATGAAGAAATGGTGTCATTCAGAGCAATCAGTGCTTAACTGTCTGGCTTTTCTCCACTGAATGGAGACTCTGCCAAACTGGCTCAGACTGGTACACCTCCCATTGTAAAGTATTGTGCAGTTTCCAGAGATATTTGGCAATCCTATTTAGATTTAAAGGAGGGCAAAGGTCTATACAGTTGTCCCTCCATATCCATGGATTTGGTATCCTCAGATTTAAGCATTCATGGCTTGAAAATATTGTTTTAAAAATAATAATCCAAAGAGCAAACCTTGATTTTGCCATCTTAGATAAGGGGCACCATTTTCCTATGTCATTGCGTATAATGGGATTTGAGTATTAACGGATTTTGGTATCCATGGGAGGGGGCTCCTGGAACCAAGCCCCCACGAATATGAAGGCACAACTGTACTTTATTGCCATTGTCTTATGTGTACAACTCCATTGTTCAGCTCCCAAACCGTCTGAGTCATTACCAGTGCTCAAGGGATAAAAGGCACAGGTCATGTTCATATCTTCCCTTTGCACATTAGGCCAGAAAAACTTTGCACTCATAACTCTAAGCACATGGGGCCTTTCAAATTCTCCAGCAGACTAGCATTCCCCATTCCCCACCAAGAGTTAGTCCTTCTCTCCAGGTGACAGCTCCCAAGTTAGAAAAGCGCTATGTATAGGCCAGAAAGTCTCTCTCTTCTCTCTCCACTCTCTTTCTTTCAGAAGCCCTCCCCAAAAGCTCTGTCCAGAGGATCTCCTTTGTTTTGAAGCCTCCACATGGTCTCCTTCATAAGCTGCCCTGATCATCAGCCACCGAGCTTCTTCTTTGCATCAGAAGGAGTCCATGAGAGAATCCATGTGTTTCTTAGTCTGTGGTCCCTTAAGCTTAGCTACACCCCTCTAGCCCCCTTAGATTGGTCAGGAATAGGGTTTTAGCAACCATGCCACCATCCCCCTCTCTTTCCTTTGAGAAACTGCTATTAACAGCTTGTATTGCATATAGACTTTTCTGCTGGTTTCTACTTTTCTGTCTTTTTAATAAAGAAATAAATGTTTTTGCTGCAAAATCAGCTTGTACTTGAGCTAATTTCTTCCCTTCCAACTTAATTTTATGTGGATTTACTCTGGTTAATTGTCTGTTTTTAAAACCTTTAGCCTGTGAGGTCCTGCAGAGAGTAAGCACCTGGAAAGCTTTCTCCCCAAACAAATAAACCCAGTGCATTGCCCTTAACACATGATAGCTATCCCCCTGATGACTGACTCATGGTCCCCCTGTTTGTTCAGATGAGGACTTGAACACTGGCCTCTCTGGTAGAAGCTGATTGCTCTGTCTACTGCCACACTGGCTCTCCTTTCATTTCTAAGTTTGTGAGAAGTAGCTGCTGCTTTTCTGGCAACATAGTCATCTCCAGTCCTTTTAGTACATTTTCACATGGCTGAAAACTCCTTGAAAAAGTTACCTGAAGAGTAATGTGCCTGAAGTAATAATACTCCAAAAAGCTGTAGTTAATGAGCCATGCTCTCCTACTTACTTGAGCTGAATTAATCATTTTGAAAATTCCTATGTAGCTGCATTGATTCTCTGAGAAAGTAACATTCAATCTATTTTTTAAAGTGTCACTCTTTTTCTTTAACGTAAAGTCTTCAGGACCTGTCAGTTGTTCTTAACCACTGATGATCAGAAATTAACTGTTTTGTTAATCCTACTGGGTTAACTGATATTTTATTCTCAAGAACACAAAAACTAACAAGCCTATAGTAATGTAAAGAAAAGAAAGAGGTTGAAGAATTTGAAAGAAATTTAACTGAAATATGATTCTACTAAAAAGAAATATCACAGACTATTGTAAAACAAAACCTCAAATCCACAAAAAAAAGTGATGCCTTTATTAGCCAACCAAATGCAAAACACATCATGCAAGTTTTTGAAGCTCTACTGGCTTCTTCATCAGGCAAAAGATGTTTAAAAATAATTAAAAAGAAAAAAAGGAAAAGTGGTGATGTTGGAGTCACAAGCCTACATGCTGTTTTAGATGTTACTTGTATTGCCATTTAGGTGAGGGGTCTCATGCAGGCAAAGGCCACTTGTACTTCCTGGCCATGTGTAGTTGAGACAAAGGACAGTAAAATTTAAATCCTTTTGCAGCAGTGAGAAATTTCTCTGATAATCAACATCTCTCTGTCCCTTTGTGAAGCAAAGACCTCTTTTGTTTAGGCAGACGTCACAGTTTTTTTCAAGAAGTCGCTGTATTGCTGCATCTGGAAACAACTTTTAGCTACTGCATAGTTAAACTAGCCAATTATAGTCTGGAAGAGAAGTTGTAATTTTGTTGGAGGCAGAAACCTCAGAGAGTTAGGACTTTTTCAGACAAGTAAAATGCAGTGCAAGCAGCCTCGCCACGTTGCGTGGCTGCAGCGCTGCAGGGCGTCCCTTCGGATGACGCCCGTCCCTGCCGGTACTGTTGCGGTACCGCAGGGACATTTGAGTGGAATATTTTGCCGATTTTTACTCACAATCAGCAAAAACAGGCACATGCGTGCATCAGCTGAAGAAAGATTACAAAAGGTATTTATTCTAAGCAGTACCTTTCTAGGTACATTCTTGGAGTTACAGACCTGATACAATCCAGTCCAGAGTTTATGGATCAGAAAGACCCTGACATAATGGGGGACTGCAACACAGACTGGTTGTGATTTGAAAGACTGTCTTTCCTTAAGGAAAGACTGTCTTTCCTTAAACAAATAATAAGCACAGTATGAGAGCTGTCAACAGATTCAAGCTTTTTAAAGGTGGGTTCTCCATAGGAACTTTTCATAGGCAGTCTTCAATGACCTTCTGGATTAATGAATTAGACCAAGTTTCATCCAGATGTGTGAAGAAATGAAAAAAAGTAAAGCCATTTATATTTCTCAGGAGATGTGACTAGGAAGGATTTTGATTGGGATTCCTAAACTACAGTCCAGATCCAGACTCTGGACTGGATTGTATCAGGTCTGGATCAATCTGGAGGGGTAAGTTGTTGTCAGCTGCTGTCAAGTCGATGGAGTTATGGCAACCCCATGAATGAATCACCCTATCATCATCAGCTCTGCTCGGGTGAGGGAATAAAGGTACAATCCCAATCAGTGGATCAAGACCTGGACTTCAGATCCATGCACAACCCTACTTTAAAGGTCAACACCATCTATTTGAATTGAAGCCAGCAATCAATTTGCAACCTATGCACTGATTATGGAAGGATAACTATATTTTAGTTCAGGCATTGGTTCAGGAAAATTGTAGATTATACATGTTCTCATTAAAATGCAAACAGAACAAATCCCTTCCTCATCCTTAGCAGGGGTTGGTTAACCTGGCTGAAGGATGACGTGGAAAGAATGCCATTACCCCAGATGTGTAGAGTACTCACACTGTTGGGAAGGAGTTAGTTAATCAGAATTTGTTAATCCAAATTCATTCAAGATCCTTTATGGCTAAAGTTGATAAAATTGTGATTTAAATTCAACTCCGGCTCTAATGCTTTGTTTGTTCATGGAGCCTTAAGTGAAGTGGCATTTCAATTGCACAGAGAACTGTTGTTTTTTTAAAAAACATGTTTACCTGAAATTATCTTGTAAATTTGATCTAAGATTCTAGGTTTGTTCTTCTAGTTAATTAACAAGTTTGATTGACAGATCTGAATATCATCTACAGCATTGTTTTATGAACAAGTCTAATGATTCTGTATCACAGAATGCTAAATGAATCCAAAGCTACATTCAAGATAAGGGGAAAAATAACTAGCATACAATTACTGTTTTACCTAACAATCATAGAGATAATGGTTTCACTTCATGTGCATTTTATACAATTATAGATTTAAGTGGAAGACTAAAGAATAAATTCACTCAGAGACTTTATAGACCAAATTCACTTCAGGGATCTTTTTAATATGAGGCTACAATGGATTTTTTTTAATTATGCAACATATATTGTCATAACACATTGTGATTTTATTACTGCTAATCTTTCATATTGCACGTAATGGATTTGATAAAAAAAAAAAACCCAAAGGATCCTCTTTCCTCTTTTCTCCAGTGTAATGAGGCTTTATGAGAGACATGAAGCTGTAACCACTTTGAGACTCCTTGTTTCCTTTGTCACATGGCAACGGAAGTGCTGTGGCTAATATCACACATAACTATGGATGTAAATCATGACTTGATAATTAGAACAATGTAATTCATTTTTCCCTTGCTTTGAGCCACTCTGAGATGGCAGACTTTTAAAAATGGTTCTCAAATAAAACTTGTGCATTTTTGTGACTGGCCTTTATGTTTCTGTAAAATGATCACTGGAAAATTCATTCATTCATTCATTGTCTATCCCACCTTTCTTCCAGAATGGCATCCAATGTGACTACAATGTGACAATGTTACAATTGACAATTAGAATTAGAATAGACAATTAGACAATGTGACAATTAGAATCCTGTTGAGAAGTTATATCTTTTTAAGTGGACAGCAGTTCTGTAATGTGTGTATCCAGTAAAGGGCTTTTTTTTTATTACTATGTAAAGGAGCCACTGATGTGGTCAATGTGCATTGGGACCAATGCACATTGGGCCCATTGTGATTTGGCCCTGTCATGCTTTGGGACACAGTAATGCACATCAGCAGTGCCTGGTGCACATCAGGACACACTTGTTGGTGTCTAGTTATGCATCTTCACAATTCACTAACAGGGTTTCTTAGTGCCTCTGCTACATAGTTAAGTAATGTAAAGTTATGTAACACAAATCATGATAGAGGATTCTGGCTGTAACTGCTTGTGTCTTTGCCATCAACTAGTCTATGGACCTTTTCTTACCGCACAAGCAGCCTCCGGAGCAGTAACGAGGCTGGTGCGTGGCAAGGGGTCGAATTTTGGACGATGCCATTTCTCTCTAGGTGTCGTCCGTGACTGTTGCGGCTAGCATTGAAGGCGGCCGTGCTATTTTTTACTCATGGACAACTTCTGTGAGTGAAAAATAGCGCAGCCGCCTTCAATGCTATCCGCAACAGTCACGGATGACGCCGAGAGAGAAAAGGTGTCATCCAAAATGGACCCCTTGCTGCGCAGCAGCCTCGTTACTGCTCCGGAGACTGCTTGCGCGGTAAGAGGCGTCTGAAAAAGTCCTATGATGTTATGCCTGATGAATGCTTTCCTTCACAAAGGCGAAAGGTACTACATTTGTTCACAGAGAGGACAAATTGCACAAATCATGATAGAGAAAATACTTAGTGTCCCATACAGACTCTGGAGCAAAGATTTTTTAGGGGTACTTTGAAACCTGTAACATGGTGTCTTGAAAGGCTGAAATAGCCAGTCTCAGTTATTATTTTAATAATGGTGAGATTTCTTCACATCCCTACATATGTTCCTAATTCTATTAGAGCATAATATTTTATGTGAGGTAGCAGCTAGAAATTGGAAATTACAAATGATTAAGCATTAAAGAGCTAGCGTCTTGAGTGGAAGCCAAGATCAGGGTGGGTCATATACAGCTCCTGTACAATTTTACACGCTCTGCTAATTCTATCAGCATTCAGTGGTACAGCAGTTGAAATTACATGTTCACATAGCTCTCTGCATGCATAGTTCTGCATCCAACCACCACCTGGCAACTGTTGAGTCCTCAGAGGGGCACATGCTGCTGATGCTCACCAGCAAGGAAGGAGTGGAGGTAGAGAAGTGATTCAGACCATGCAGAAGTAGCTGGTCTGAGCATGGTTGAATAGGAAGAAATTACGGTGCACTTTCGAATGGAGTGCACCTGCCTTTTCCTTGCACTAGCAGTCAGGAGCAGGCAGATCTTCATTGTTCTTCCTCTGCTTTCCTTTGCTAAGAAGGAGCACCTCCTGGAGCCAGACAGCTTCTGAGCATGGATGATTTGGGGATGGAGCTCAAGGGCAAGAGAATAGCCTTCTGCTCCCCATCTGCACATGCATAAACTGTGCAAGTCACTTAACAGGATGCCAGTCATGGAATCCATGCCGGTGGGGGACACCCTAGTTTAAACAATGTTAATGCCATTGTTGGCATTAACAATGTGGAGGGTGAAAGTGGTATTGTGCTTGTCACCTCTGCATGATCTGGAGTCTTGTATTCCACACATACAAAATTCTGTAAAGGGCAACCTGCTGTATATACACAGACTTTTCCTGTGTTTAGAGTTCCCAATCATGCAGGGCTGACAATCATAGGGAGAATGTATGTGCCTAAGTAGGCTTCCCTTTACAGACATTCCACTCAATACATAGATTGTGAGTTTTGGGTCTGGGAGGTGCAATCCAACTTGCCCCCTCCATGCAACTAATATTATTTGCAGTGCCTGAAAGCAGAGCATGGGAAGTTACTCTTTAATAAAATGAACACAATGGCACATGGATGCCATACGCAGCTGAGCAACAATAGGGTAACTATCAGTAGCCAGTTATGCATGGCTTCTGTTTTTGATGGCACTCTTTCATAAAAGTAACTTTTTAAGCTCTACCTGGATGCTAGAATGAGGGCCTCATGAGGTCTTGGGGCCATGTGAATGGCAAATTGTATGAAAGCTGGCATAAGACCCTGCATCTGCAGCAGTGACATCAATCTCTGCACAGGTGAAGTGCACCTCATAAAATAAGGCTGTAAAATGGATATGCTCAGACCTGATAGTTTCCAGCTCTTCTAACACCATTACAGTCATGCTTCCTTGAGTTATTTGAACCTATTTGCTTTGCGGGCACCAAAGTAAATCCTGTGGGTCATCTTTTTTTCATTGTGGCATGCTGTGGTTTACATAGAATGAGTTGCAAAAAGCTACAGGTAGTCACACAATTTCTCAATCTTGATGAGAGTTGTCTTGACACATCAAGACAGTCTTCCAAGAAATATCCAGCTTCTATCAAAGTTCTCACCCCCCAGCATGAGAATGAATTGAGAAGCATGTTGCTTTTCATTGAGGTTTCTTCACAAAAATGTATGGAAATGTTTCTGTTACGCTTTTCCTTTGTGAAGTAAAACACACACACACACGTGCACAGCAAGCATGGAAAGACTGACTACTTGATGAAAAGATTTAACTGGTGGATGAAAAAGGTGTGTAGTTTTGAGTAATTAACTGTTTCAGCTACCACAGTTTTGCCCACACACAAAATCTTTCCTTCAAATATGAGAAGTCTCACTGAAAAGGGGAGGAAATATCTCACCATTTCACAGATGAGGAGGAAAAAGATGTGGTATCTCATTTTCATGAATGAGAATAAGAGAGTACTTCCATCACTACTAAAAGATGATTTACATGTCCTAGCATGTTTGAGAGTAAAAAAAGAGTGAGATAAAATGATCCTGTTTTATTGTGGAGTCTTGACATGTGGCCCCACTATAAGACATTAGCTTCCTTAGAAACCCCATGATTTTTATGAAGGCTCTATTGAGAGTGTGTCATGTTTGGAAAGTAATTATTCAGCTAAAATATCCCATCAAGAAGACATGCCAACACTGGAGTGTATAACTGGCTTCCAAATACACAGAAGAGTCTCTTGAAAGAGTGCCTAAGAACTGGAGCTTTAAAATAGATAACTATAAAACAGATTTTGAAGTTGCCATGACAGCTATATTCCAAGACAAGAAATATTTGAAAAGGCTGACCTTTGAGTCCTGAAAAGCCTAGAAATTTGGAGAAAACTGTTATTTCCATTTTTCTTTCTGGGGCACTCATATGATGGATTTTGAATGCTGAAAATATCTTCCAAGCTCATGATCTATTTGCAGTCTAATGTGGGCACTCCTAACTGTCTACAGATATAAACCTTTACCATTTTATTAACCAACCAACCAACCAACCAACCAATATTATAAATACCCTGGAGGATCAGACCAAAAAACCTGGCTCTTTAGAAGATCGGAGGAAAGGATAGTGCAGCTGTAGTCCATCAGCCCTCTATGGACAGGAGAGCAGAAGAATACAGGTATGCATTTTGTAAAACAGAAGGCAGAAAGAGGTGCTCTTTCATTGGCTCATTGAAACTTATGCCACAATCTTATCTGTTAGATTTCAAGATGCCACAGGATTCTTTTTGTTTTGTTTTGTTTTGTTTGAGCAGACTAACAAGTCTACCCCTGTGGAATATCAATTAGCAGATCAGTCAGACTAACTTTTGTGCTTGTGAAATGTAAATTCAAAACTAATGAATTAATGGTCTTATTTAGGGGATTTAATTTCCGCACCACCCCACTCTGAATTTCCAGTGACAGTCTGCCAAATAAATGGTGATTCATTAACACAGCCAGCTAACAAATGGCAACTTCCCTTACAAAACAGTCATAGGCAGAAATGTAACTTGGCAGAATCTCCCTGCTATGAATGCGGACAATAATTAGGATGGCTGAACAGAGTTCAAATTTGCTTTGCAAAGGTCTTGAATTGTTTGAATTTCTCTTTGGCTTAATAATCCAAATATTTAAATTAGCTTTCTTATTTAATTCAGGGTTTCAGCCAGTATTCCCCTGACAGGCACATAAAATGAGCAGTTGTGGGTTGTGTATGTGCCAAGAAACAGCATCCCTTGTAAGCAATTAAAGAAATGAAGATCAGTTCCCATTCTGAAAAAAAGATGTTTCAGCAATAAATGTGTTTTTGCCAGTGCTTAGGCACTCATTTCTAACTATTAATCGAGTGCAGATTTCCTGTGGCATTTGTTCATTTGTTTATACAGCACCATCAGTGTGTGTGGCACATATAACCATGGCTGGGGAATCTGTGGTCCTTCAGAAGTTGCTAGATTCCTGTTCCCATCATACAACTCCATCTGATTAAGCAGAATGGGAGCTGTAGTTGAACATCTGGCAGGCTGCACATTCCCCTCAACAGACAACTACCATGGTGTAAGCAGAGCCAGTGGCCAACAGGGAAGCCATTTGCTGTAAGCCTTGTTGAAAAAAAAAAACTTTTCAAAAGCAGGCAGAATTTAGATAAAGGTATATACACACTGCACAAATATAGCAGTTTCATGCCATTTTAATTGCTATGGCTCTACCTTGTGGAAACCTGGGATTTGTAGCTTGGAGAAGTACTTAGAATTCTGCCTGCTAGATAGCTCTAGTCCACACTAAACTGCATCACTAAAGTAAAGAATTCTAACCATCTCAACAAATTACAAATCCCAGACTTTCATAGCATGGAGCCATGACAGTTAGCGGTCTAAAACTCCTTTAATTGTGGAGTATGGCTATACCCCAAAAGCAACATTATTATTTAGCCTGCAAAGGCAGACGATTCCAAATACAACATGATGCTATAGAGAAAGACCTCTTACAGACTACCAAAGATGCCTCAGATGGTGCATACAAGTCAGCTTTCCTGAAAGTGACGCAGATCTTATGGTGTCCAAAACATTTAATCCCATTTTTCACAGCTATATGAAGGGATATTTTTCTAGAGATAATATGGAAGATTTCATGCATCTTCTGGAAGTGATCCACATTTTCATCTATGGTTCCTATCATCAGTACAAACAAAGATGTGCATGCACACACACACAGGGAAAAACTAGGGCCAGTTTTGTACTTCTGTGTGGCTGCCATGCTGTAATAAACTCTTCAGTCATGCCCAACTAAATTTTGTTTAAAAGCACCATTGTGGCCAGGATCCAAAACCTACTTGCAACATTGTTTAAGAACTTGTGTGCACCCAGTACAAGTCAGTCTTTAAAAAACCCATAGCAGTAGTTGCCATGCCTTTTCTTCCATTGGAAATATAATCTGAACTAGGACTACAACGGAAGTGAAAGCCTGAAGCATCTCCTACAATACACATATACCAGTGTCCTCATCTGGCAAAGGATTATCTACACCAGTAATTTATTCTGGGGGAAACCACCAGTATGCTGGGGCTAAGGTTGTCACACCTCATTTGCCCCAAGGGAAAACCATATTGCTGATTCTTTTCACAATGATATAAGCTGTCAATTGTCAAATATGAAACATCTCTGCTTACCAGTTATCACACAAGTGTTAGTCCTAAACACCATTAAATGGTGACTATCAAATCTGATTAAGTATCTGTTATCCAATAATATTCAAACTGACTATCATCAGGTGTCAAATACACATCTTACACAGTTAGATATTATTCTCCTGTTCAGAAAATATCTATTAAAATAAAGAAAGACCATCCCTTCCTCCCAACTGTAACTGTTGTGGCCTCAGAGAGAGAGAAGAACAGGCAGGTACAGCTCCATCATGCCTAGGCCCAGCTGCTAATGAAAGGCCCTGCTCTCTATTCCAACTGCCCCCAAAAGATCTCGAGTTCAATCCTGGATATCTCTTAGAGCTTAGAAGTAAGGAGATGATCAGACACAGTAAATATGGTGTGATGACTATGGCAAAAAAAGTGAAAAGGAGGTCATATCACACAACGTTGTGCCATGGTGTTCTGCAGTTGTTAATAAGGTGTTCTTTTTTATTGACAGTCTAAAGCCATCAATTGATCTGCTGTGGTGTTTTTGTTGCAGAATTGCAAGTGTCTGAAACTGTGTACCATCATTCTGCACTCATGATTCCAGAATCAATGGGTGGTCCCCATCAGAACACTTCTGGGTAAGAGTGCAACAACTAGGTACAGGACACTCCTTTTATGAACCTCCCAGTTTTGCGGGCAAGTTTCTAAGTATGTTTCACTACTTGTGTGTTCATTTTGTTTTTTAATTTAGCTGTTTTTAGACTTTTAAGCATGCTTGAGTCTTCTTGTGAAAACCACCAAGATCACACGCCCTGGCAAACATGAAAGTAAACAGCACTAGCGTCCATGCTCTGATAATGCTGGGGCTGATCTTTTTCATTATCAAAGCGACGTGTGATATAAAAGGTTTTTGTGCCAGGACAATTACACTTTAAAATATAGTGGGTCAGGAATGTTTTCAGAGGCTCATCTGATAATCTCCTAATATGTGACCAGTAACAATGTGACTTACAACATATGCATGTGAGACAACCCCCTCCCCTTTTGCAAAATAATATAAAAAACTATTAATATCATTGCAATTTTGGTGTAGTGAGTAATGTTTACTTGTTACAGTTGTCCCTCTGTATCCATGGATTTGGTATCTACGGATTTAAGTATTTACTGCTTGAAAATATTCTTTAAAAAATTATAATGCAAAAAGCAAATCTTGATTTTGCCATCTTATATAAGGGACACCATTTTGCTATGCCATTGCATATAATGAGACTTGACTATTAATACATTTTGGTAACCACAGGGGGTCCTGGAACCAAACCCCAGTGAATATGAAGGGACAACTGTATATTTAAATTTGGTTTTAGAGAAGCATTTGGGGAATGTTTACATTTTAATTGTTTCTTTAAAAAATAAAAATAAATAATAATAATAATAAAACAGTATAAAAAAAGCAACATGTTAGTAATATGTTATTTGTAAAGCAGTATGTAAAAATGCATGACTAATGTCATATAATTCAAAGACATAGCCATGTTAGTCTGGAAGATCAGTAAGCAAGGGGATCTTGTACCACCATTGATATGAGAAAGAAGTTGTAACATAAGCTTTTGTAGACTTGGTCTACATCCTACATCTGAGAAAGCAGACCAAGGGTGCATCTGCACTGTAGAAATAATGCAGTTTGATGCCACTTTAATCGGCATAGCTCCATCCTAAATAATCCTGGAATTTGTAGTTTTGTGAGGCACCACCATCCTTTGGTACAGAAGGCTAAAGATCTTGTAAAACTACAAATCCTAGGATTCCATAGGATGGAGGTACAACACTTAAAGTGGTGTCCAACTGCATTATTTCTTCAGTGTAGATGCACTCCAAGTCTACAAAAGCTTGTGCTACAACTTCTTTCTCTGTTAGTCTCAAAGGTGCTACAATATCCCCTTCCTTACTAATACGACTAATGTGTCACTTGTGCGGGGGTGGGGGTGGGGAAATAATTCCCAGTATGTTTATTTATTTTTAAAAAGTGTCTGGCTTCTCAGTAAGCTACATTTCTGCTGAGAAAACCAGTAAGTCCTAGGGGAAGGGTTTTAGTCATTGCATAGGGCAGAAGAGAATACCAACCTCTGCAGCAACAGCAACAAAAGTCATAAACAGGCCTAAGATAGAATTTTCTATATCACTATCAGCATGCTGGTCTACATCAGAAGGAATGTCAATATTTCTATTTTCTGCAAAATCAGCAACACCTTTTATTAATGTTCACCCTCACCAATAAAGTTTAGCAAAACCAGACTCCAAACTTGAGTTTTCATTTCGTTTTGAAAAGAAGGTATAATCTTGTGGAATTTTTATTGACTTAATTATTTATACACACTACAGAATGTATAATTATTTTGGCCAGTTGCTGGAACATTCATAATATACACAGTATTTATCCAGAAAAGCCAACTGTTTAAAAACCAAATGAAAAGGGACGCAAATGTAAGTATTGAAATAGGCTGGTCAGCATGTTATTTTTTAGATAAAAATTAAAAGCAGTATTATGTTCTTTGCAATGGAAGCATCCAACTAAAAAAAGGAAGCTGTAGGAAAGCAATATAGACAGATGGGAAATTGAGAGGATGCATGGGAATAGATATCTATTTATTGACTCTGCTATTATATCAGATATTGCTGACGTGATGTAACAACATCCAATCAATTTTGGGAAGGATGTCAATATATAATTGATATATACTATAATCATGTATGTGTGTGAGAGAGTGTTTGTCTCCGTGGCTTGAATAGAGTAGAGTAGAATAGAATAGAATCTTTATTAAGGTCATAGACCAGCACAGGTAAAAAGTGATACAGAATAAAGGTAATGTGGCTTGAAAATGGGAGATATACAAAACAGTCAACATGCTAGTTGCACACATGCAGTTATAAACCAGTTTCTTCCCATTTCTGTGTCACCCCACATTTATACCACATGCACATGCACATTTCTTCTCATATGCAACTTTCCCTAATATATACATTATATACAGGCATACCTCATCAATAAAGAGGGTTAGCTTCCAGACCACTAGTGTAAAGTGAATATCACCTTAAATTGAATGAGAACCTTTTTTCACTTGCCAGTGCATATAAAAGCCTAAAAACATTTATGCTTTTATTCATTAAGTGTATAATAGCCCAATAAAGATGCAAAAGTAAAAATAATAAATAATAAATTGCCAGAATATGACACTGAGACACAAAATGCACAAATGCTGTAAACAGACAGTTACCTGAATTGCATGGGGTCTGTGAGGATCCCACTGTGGGGAATACTTAATTAGATCAAAATGGCTGTGAGAAGCTGGGTTATGGCAGGATCTCTTCACATATGTATACTGGTGGTAACTGAGGAGGCTTCAAGCCAGATCATACAATTAAATGATCTTTATTGGAAATTAATCTTAACAGCATTCATGCAAACACTCAGGCTTCAAGCAATCACACAAGGCTATCAAAGATAATAGGAAGTATTTGGATAGAGGAACAGAGTGAGGGGATTGTGGGTTATACTATACTGATCCTGAGAGCAGAGATCATGAAGTAAACCAGCAGAGGGGAGGCCCAGAAGGCAGAATGGTGAAATGAACTGACACGGAGTCAGAAAGCAGGAGGTCCGTGCACCCGTGGCTACACAGTCTGATTTGGAGTTGAGAGGAAAAGGATCTGTGCATGCTTTGGTAGTGTTTTAGGGTGAAGTTTATATGTGATAATTCTCCTGAAGGGATGGGATTTGGAGTGGAATACAATGTTTCTCAGAGTTTCCCAGGCTAAAACAAAGGGTTCTCTGGATGTGTTAGTGATCGCTAATGGAGGATATATTTGGAATTGAACAGGAGCAGACAACTTCTATTGTTGGGGAGAAGGGGAGAAGAAAAGCCTGTTTTGCAACCATGGAGGACTCTGCAATTGTTGAGTGGATTAGTGAAGGAGTCACCACCAGGTGTCAACTCTGACCTACATATGACCTGTTTGGGCAATTTCAAAAGGCCCCTCCCTAGGTTGTACATGACCCCAGCTTTGGTATCTGGGGTTCCCTGGTTTACCTGCCATCCATGTGGAAGGCTCCATTAGGCCAAATTATTAAATATTGCCAGTTTTGCAATATTCCAAGATGGGGGCTGTCAGGGTAGGTAACAAGACTGAGTATGGATAACAAAATGGCTTTGTACCATATAGTTGAAAAGTGCTATATTAGCAAAGCACTCTACGGCAAAGTGCCTTAAAGTGAGGCACACCAGTAGATCTCTTTCCTAGGTATGTAAATCCTGGCTTGTATCATCCTTGCACAGTCTGTGGAACATTTTTTAAAATTATTTTTCTTATGAGCTGCTGCAGAGTGGTAAACTTTTGTTGTTAACAATGGCATACCTGCTAATGTTTTCACAGATGAAAATCAGGAGATGTGTATAGCCAAGCAACATCAGGGTGTGGTCAAGATGGCAAAAGTTATGAATGAGGAAGAGGCTGTAGCAGTTTACTTTTGCCTGGGAAGGGGAAGGTTCTACTCATTCCTCTCCATTTGTCCTTGCTGAGTCAATTGAATGCAAACTAGTCTTCCACTTTTAACTCAATTTGCAGCAACTGTAGTAAACTGAAGAGAAAGGACTTTATCAGACAAGCCTCTATTTTATTTTATTTTTGCCACCATATTTTACATTGTTTGTGTGCTGTGAAAAGAACCCTTTATATCAAATGTTGCTGTAATAATGTGAAAAAGCAGCCTAATACTTCTGCGTTGCCAGGTGAGTGTGATCTCAGCAGTTCTCTTGAGAAGAATGAGTGCACTTAAAAGTTAAAAAAAAAAAGCTAAATTAAAAAACAAAATAAACACACAAACACTGAAACACACTTAAAAACTTGCCTGCAACATTGGGGGGGCGGTCATAAAAAGAGTTTTTGCATTCCCACTTTGAAGTGTTCTGGTAGGGACTGCCCATTGATGCTGGAAACATGCCAGCAGAATGGGGCACGGTTTCAGACACTCACAATCATGTAAACACACACACACACACACGGCACACGGTCAATCTATTGATGGCTTGGCGAGACAATAAAAAAGAAAACTTTATTGACCACACAAAATTGCAAAAGCATAATGTTGCATGAAATGGCCACCCTTTTGCGTTCATTAGGCATTTTTATGACACTGTATTTGCCACATCTGATAAAGTCCAAAGGGAGAAAGTGGGAATAGGAGAGCGGAACTGAGGCATTGTAAAGCAGCTGAAAAAGTTGGAAGACAGAGGATTAATGGGGACTGTCCCTGCGAAATTGGACAGTTGGAGGGTATGCAATGGTCTCTATGGAAATTTACACTTTTTTGTGATTTTTTTGTGCAGTGTTCTAAAATGTACGGTACTAGTAAATGCAATGACTGTTGCCTTGCAGCACTACAGCACTGTAGCATTGTATCGTTTATTTGTCCCTTTGTGATCTATCACCCTGTCCTGTTCCTGCAGTTTGTGTTCTTAGCTTCACTAGTTTTGTGCAGAGATGGGTGATTTATGCAAAGGATATTTTACACAAAGAAGAGAAACTGACCTTCCCCCCAAGTAAGTATCTCAGTATCACGATGAAGTTGTGTTCTCTGGTACCACTGCTGACATGAAGTAACAATATTGAAGGGTTTTTTTTCCCCAAAGTCTCTCTCTCACACACACACACTCACTCTCACACACATTATAGTATATATAATTAAAAGGGGCTTGAGAATTCAAATGTACACATTTATACACTTTCTTCCTGTCATATATGTGGTATGTAACTTCCCTAAAATATGTATTTTACCATGCCATGATCTCTGAAACACATAGTTGTGTGTACCTGAAGAAGAGTATGACATTATGCCACCCACCCACCATCCAAGTCAAGGTTCATACAACCCAGGGTCAATCAAAGTATTTTCATATCTTGAGACAAACCTCCACAACCACCTTTCTGCCTACAATTATTATTCCATTAAAAATAAAATAATAATAAATGAAATAATCAACACTTTGCTGTTCTCTCAGGACAGCCTAAATCTACTACCAAAGGTCATTGCCTCACTGTGTCTCATGGTAGGGCTGCACCTGTCAAGGTAATTTCCAAACATTAACAGATCCAAATTTTCAGGGAAAAAATATCTAGCATATTAAAATGCATAACACACATTAAATCTGAGTGTTTTTGTATTAGTGCTGCATTCAATATTGCAAGGGGTTAAAAGACTCACCTTTCTAACCTCAGTTGCCAGCTGCTGAAGTGAAGGCGATGCCACAGAGTGTAAAACTGCTTTGCCTCTTACTGGATCATGGAGACTTACGTAGGCCACTGCATTCCTCTGGAGAACATTCTTGAGGTCCTAAAACACAAATAATCATGATTAATATGCTAGATTATGATTAAAACTTGCATTTTTATTTTAGTCCCTTGAAGGGGCGAAAAATATAAGCAACGTTTTTCTACTCACTCCAATTCCCTAAGTAATGCTTAACTCAATTTTCCTCGAATATCATTTTAGGAACTTCAAAGGATATATTTTTTGTTTGTTTCTTAAATTTTTCTCTGGTGAGAGTATAATTTCTTTTTTTACATCGTCTGAACAAAATGTAAAATGGGGCCTGGAGGAATTAAGAATGACTACAGTTCTAAAGCAGAGAATAAAAACGTTACGTACTGTGAAATGACAGGACTTTTTTCCCCTTTCGTTTTTAATATTTTAAACTTGCGCCTGACAGGCACCAAACTTCAAACATAATCACTAACAAACATTCAAAGCACTCAGTGTTCAAACCATGTAGCCATATTTCAGATCTGAATGGCATCATTTTTCCAATGTTGTTGTGTTTTATTGTGTTTTTAAATGTGAAGGGATTGGTACAAGCCACATTTTAATTATTTCCCATTTGCCATTCCAGTAATGCACTACTTGTTCCATGAGGTGGCTCTTCATGCTAAACAGAAGGGGTGTAACACAATTACACCTGATGCAGGATGCATTCAAGTGGTACTGAACAAACTTTGCTTCCAGTTCAATCCAAAGCATTCTTTTGATGCTTTGGGTATACCCTGCACTGTATGTTTACAACTCATAACCTGGATGATGGCTTTGGTATTTTCTACACATTGCTTACGCACAGTCCCAAGCTATTTAATTATCAATTCAATGCATTCTTGGTGGCATCCCCTTTCAAATCTGTCCTTTAGAATTTATCAGCTAGGCATGAATAGATTACTGTGTTTCCATCATGTGACAGATCTTCAGGTAATCATTCATAAATCAGTTCCATTCTATTTCCACATAACATTGTGGTGTTTCACAAACAAACAAACAAGGGTCAAGATCTTGAATAGGACCCACAGCTACAATGTCTTAGCTAAGCTCTATCTCCCAGCCCTCTAAAACTCAATCTAAAAGCTAGGCAGCAGTATTGAGCAAAGGAAATATGTGGCATTAGTGAGTGGATACTTGAGGATGACACAGCCAGCCCCCTTCTTCTAGTGAGTTACAGTGTGATATGCAGAAGCAGGGACCCTGTGGGGAATTGTCAGAACTCCTCATTGTACCACAGTATGCTGGTGGGAGGGTCTAGAAGCATCATCCTTCAGCACCCTGTTTTCTAACACCATAGAACTTCTTTGCTTAGTATGGCTGTCTGGCTTTTAAAGTAGGCTGTAGGGTTATTTGTGATTATGGCAATGATACCACAATCAGGAATGTGAATATGAAATATTACAAGGTCATAAGTCTAGCTAACGAGATATCAGACATTGTTTTTTAAAGTATAGATTTCCCAATTCAGTCTGTTGCAATGTATTTCATGCGCTGTTACCTCTAAATCTGGTGGGTCCAGAAATAGCAGCTGGTGCAGAATGCTTCAGCTAGCCTTCTGAGTGGCTTTATGTAACACTTATTCTGACAAAATTGTGCCAGCGGCCTACCTGCTATTAGGCCAGGCTTAAGGTTTTATTTTGTATGCAGGGCCCTAAACAACTTAAATCCTGTATATCTTTTATATTACACAAATTACCACCTTCACAGGCAAGGTTGGTGGGAATGGAAGGTAGGAGCTTTTCAGTGGCTACCCCTAACACCTGATATTCCTTTTCTAATATTACCTTATATGCTCGGGGTTCAGGAGGACCCTCAAAATATGGACAGTAATTTGGGGGATTAATATAGTCAACTTGGCAATGCAAAAGGGGGGTAACTGCAGGATCTTGTGATCAACTATACCTATACTAGGGAGGAGACATATGGTAGATAGAATAACAATGATCTTTATTTGGAAAAGCAGTAATAACCACATTCATGCACACATTCAGGCATCAAACATCCACACAAGACTAATGAAAGTAGGAGGAAATATTTTGATAGGGGATATAGCGAGGGGATTTTCCAATAGGTGATACGACAACTTTTTCTGAAGAGATGAGGCCACCAAAGAAACCAGCAGAGTGTGGGGGGGATCTCAGAGTTGTGCTCTGAGGGTCAGTCAGCAAACCAGCAGCATGGATGTAGGAGGAGGAGCTGAAGGACACTGAGGGATAGTTTTGAGTGGGGTTATAGTAAATATTTGCCTTCAGGGGATGTGCTTTTGAGTAGAAGACAATGGTTTGAGCTATTGCTCCAAGAGCAACAAAGGTATTCCAGATACGTTTATAGTGTGTTGATGGTTGAGTACTTTGTGAATGAAAGGGAGGAAGCAACATCCTTTGTCTGGGTGAAGGAAAACTAATGAGGATCGTTAACAGGTTTCCAGTTGCCAGCCTGGTTAGATGGGATTAGCCATGTGTACATGTCTCCAGTTGCCTTGTGAATTAGTATTTCTTTGTCACTTAGATGGTCGCTGCTTAAGTGCATTCCTGACTTAAGCAATGTTTGTCTTTGTGTTTTTCCTAGTTCCCCAGGTTTATGTTAATGGCTGCACTACATGGAAGACCACATTTGACCTAATTATTAAATACTGCCAATTATTAATATTGATATGGGGCTGGGGGTGTCAGGGTAGATAACACTAAGTAGGCTCAAATGGCCCCGATTGCTGTCCTTTGGTCATGAGAGAAATACTTTTTTATTTTGATAGGTTTTTGTGAACCTAAGGGTTTTTAAGAGCAAGGATAACTGAATTCCAGTTTTCATATTGATCCACTCAGTATGAATCAGATGAGTTCGCTTTCAAATGTGGACTACATGAACTTCTCAGGCTTCCCAGTTTACAGCTTAGCAGGAACAGTTTCTTTGACTGTTAACATTTCTGTTTAACATGTGAGATGGCTTAAATCCCTATATTAAGCCTTCAAAACTGAAACCATTTGCATGGAATACAGCAAAGTTATGATGAAACATGCATATTGTCACACTGCAAATCACAGGAAGTAGTGATCTGTTAGTCAAAGATAACATGTTGTAAGAAGGTTAAATAGATGCATTAGAGACAGTGGTGTACTTCTGTATTTCTAGCATGCACTACATAGGCATGCATCTTTTTAACAAAGTTCCAACACATTATCTTTGTTTTCGTCCTCTCTTATTTTTGCTCCAGTATTCTGTGGCACCAACACTTGCTCTGGAGTATGTCTAAGGCTTAAAAAAAGGAGGAGAAATAACCTTTTCTTGCTGAGACAGTGGAATTCAGAAGAAGTACACCACTGGATTCTGGCCATAAAAGTTACATCTGAGAACTAGTTTCAAGCTTAAAATGCTATTTGAAAGATAGTAATTCAATACAGATTATCTGGATTGGTGAGATATACTTGTAGTGATTACAAATTTCATTTCTTGGATTTTGTGGGCTACTGGATAGATATATGATTGCATGTTCAAAATGTGTATCTTGTCCTGACCCATAGCAATCCAATATTCTGATTTCAATGTATTAGTATATATTTAAAGACAGTTTTAACACCATCCATCCATCTTTTCCCGTTAACTTCCTGTCTTGTCTCACCTGACGGACAAGCATGTACCAATTAACCACCCACCTTAATTGTCCTTCCTGCTTATTTATCCAGTTCCCCATATGCTGCTGATTTACTAAGAAAAGTAGGGACTTCTAGCAGATTGACAGATTGCCTCATTAACACTCCTTGTGCCTTGAGTGGATTCTTGCATACATCTAGGAAATTGTTTTCATCTAGTGGACTCCCCATTTAGTTGACTCTGTTTAGCTTTTGTTTGCAACCAAGGAATAATTTAATTATCTACAAATTGGAAGGAACTTTGAGAAATGCTTATGATTAATTGCTTGCATTGATACGGACTAATGGCTGTAATAGCTCCATTCCCTTCTACATGTTCTTAGGTGTTACATTCACCTTGTTTACCTTGCTTCGGATTTCCTAGTCACCACTAAATAAATATGATGTATCTAGAAATATGATCTGTCTAGAAAATTACCTGCAGGCTCATCATTTCACTCAACAAAGCAAACATGTTATTCTGTTGTTTGGTTGGGACACATCAGAGTGTAGTGGGGGAGGGGGATGAAGATATTCTTTCCCCAATAAGAATCCTGGTCCCTTAAATGATTTTTTTTCCAGTCCCCAAATTTCTAGCATTAAAATTTCACACCTAGTAGAGATAGTGACACATTGAAATTTCACACCTAGTAAGGACTAGAGCAATGACATGTTCAGTCCTCTTCCTATAGCCAGACATGGCTGTATAGGAAGAGGGCTCAACCCCTCCTCACTCTCTAGAAACTCAGAAATGGCTGTGAGGGCGGGAGGGGGCCATGTGGCTTAAAAGGCAAAGTGAATTGTGATGTTATAAACCAGTCTTATGGCATCAGAATTGCTCAGCAGGATGCCAGTCATGATTTTTCATTAATTGTCTTTGGGGCTTATCTCATCTTTTTAAAAAATGTATGTGTACATGGTTTAAACTGTTTTAGTCTTCTCTGCTGCTTTACCTCCACACTCCAAAGCAGTGCATTCCACTGCCAAACAGGTCTTACTGTTAGGAATTTCTTCCTAATGTATAGGTGGAATCTATTTTCTTGTAGCTTGAGTCCATTGCTCCACAAGAAAACAAGCTCACTCCATCCTTAGTATGACATCCCTTCAAATATTTAAACACTGCTATCATGTCACCTCTTAATCTTCTCTTCACAGGCTAAACATGTCCAGCTCCCTAAGCCTCTCCTCATACAGCATGGTTTCAAGACTTCCCACCATTTTGGTCACCCTCCTCTGGACACGTTCTAGCTTGTCCATATCCTTCTTGAATTGTGGTGCCCAGAACTGGACACAGTATTCCCGGTGTTGTCTGACCAAAGCAGAATGGAGTGACACTATTACTTCGCTTTATCTAGACACTATTCTCCTATTGATTGAACCTAGAATGACATTTGGTTTTTCAGCTGCTGCATCACACTGCTGACTCACAGAATCATAGAATCATAGAATTGTAGAGTTGGAAGAGACCACGAGGGCCATCCAGTCCAACCCCCTGCCATGCAGGAATACACAATCAAAGTATCCCTGACATGTTCAGCTTGTGATTCACTAAGACTCCTAGATCCCTTTCACGTGTACCGCCATCAAGCCAGGTGTCACCCATCCTATATCTGTGCATTTCATTTTTATCACCCAAGTGTAGTATCTTACATTTCCCCCCGTTGAAATTAATTTTGTTAGTTTTGGTCCAGCTTTCTAATATGTTAAGGTCATTTTGAATTCTAATCCTGTCCTCTTGGGTATTAGCTACCGCTCCTAATTTGGTATCATCTGCAAACTTGCAAAAATGCCATCTATTCCCTCATCAAAATCTTTGATAAAGATGTTGAATAGCACTGGGCCCAGGACAGAACTTTTGTTAGACAGCAGCACAGAAATATGTTAATAAATAACAAATAAACAAAATAAAATAACTCCTGAGCAGAAGCACAATGACACCAAATTCTCACAAATCCTGCCAGTAGGGCAGGGATGCAGGGGAACAGGTAGCAGTATAAAGGAGGAAAACCAGCAGGATGCGTCTAAAGGTGACAGGCAGCATACAGCAAGAGTGGAAGTCCTTGGTAGTTGCCCAAGAAAACCGATCCCTGCTAGCAATCCTGCTAGCAAATCCTCTCACATTAAGGAAGGGTGTTTCTAAAAGGCTGCCGTTTCTTACCTCAGCCCATTCATAGGAACCAATCTTGCCAAACTCTGTTTGTCCCCATGAACAGAAAATAATAGTCCGGTCTGGTCTCCAGCCTTTCTTTACTTTCAGCATCAAAGCTTGGATTAATGCAGTCATCACCGTGGTGCTGTGAGCCCACTGCTGGCTACTGTAACTGGGTAAGCTGCTGTGGTGGCTGCCAGCTATGACATATCTATCTGGAAAACAATCAAGTGTTTTTATTAATTAAGCGGCAAGAGAAAACATGTCCTTCAAAATGTTGATGGTATCCCCAAGCTTTTCCATTCTTGCCAGCTGTGTCACATCTGCTGTTTGCCACTGAAAATCAGCTGGGTTCAAGGGGAGTTTTCAACAGAAATCAGCAGTTTCACCAGTTAAGCCACAATTAGGCTATATCCTGTTGGTACCCTGAGAAGAGATGCCAATGCATTTGCATCTGTTGCAAACCTCATGCCATGGTTTGTAGTGCATTAGGACTATTTACAGTAAGTGTATTCCATGATAATACATTATTATATTGACCAATCTAGGGGCACCAGGTAGTAAGTGCTTATTTGAAGCAACTGAAATGGATATGAACTGGTTTATGTTATTACATTTCAACTTGCATGTTGTTGTTGTTATTGTTGTTTTCATCCTTTATTGTATCTTTGGAAAGATCTCTTGGCATCTATACTGGTTACACTTGAAGAAATACATGTGTGAAGAGACCTTGAATTAAGTCTGAGGTTCCATAGACTTGTGTTGTTCTAACCATCCCAGTTTGCCTTCTGGCTGGAAGTGCCTACATATGCTAGTTAATGTGGGGAATTCAATTTAAAATGTAAAATATACCAATGAATGTGCACTCAATTGGTGAGGGGAAAACAAACAAAAGAGGGATGCATCTCATCCAGTCAAACTCACACAACCCCAAACTGATAAAACTGACATGGATCAGATGTGGAGGTGGAAAAAAAGATAACATCTAAGGACTTTATGTGGAATTTCTTGGCCTGAACATCCCTAACTGGCATTTCTTTTATATGTGTTTAAGTTGTATCTGCCTGTTAACTTGCCTGTTAACCATGAAAATAACCTGCTTGTACATTAAAATTTGAAATTTACTATTGTTTGCTGCCTTGTATATAATTTAGGGTGGGGACAACAATTAATCAATCAATTAATTGACCAAATGGAATAAACAAATCCAACTGTTTGGGCACATTTGAAGTTTACCTAATATACGCAGCCATTTTGGTTTCTTGCTTTCTTTGTCCTAAAGACTTGAAGACTCACTCAGATGTAGGGCTGGCAAGTGAAATAAGGGATAGGGCTCCTATCCCTTTAATGGTTGGATAGAAGAGTGTGCTTCATGGGGTGTTGCTTGTGTGACACATGGAGGGGGAAATAATCAAGGACAAAGAGGCCAGACCCCCTAGTTAAGCCCAACAAGTGGACCAGGGTAATGGGTTTCCTCTTAGGTTTCTCCAAAATGTCAACCCAAGACCAAATTGCATAGCTGATTGACCAATGAAACTTGATTGCAATACACCTACCAGCTGTGCAAGATGGAGGATTATTTTGTCTCTCTCACTAAAATCCAACACACAGCAGATAACCCTAACTAAAAAGGGGTCAAGAGTTTTACATTTGTTGGATTGTTTGTTTGATTTATATCCCACCTTTCTCTTGAATGGGACTCAAAACAGCTAATGTCTATCAATTCCCTGAAGGTGCTGAAGAAATAATGTGTGACATCTTGAATTCCTTAAGCAGAGCCTCCTTGGTTAATGGCCAATCATTCAACAGAAGGCTCTAGAGTAATAGTACTGCTAACTACCATAAATGTTAATTATTGAAGAGATTGTGCTTTTTCTTTCTTTGTGAGCTGCTTTCACAGAATTTTTTAAGCTGAAAAGTGAGGCATACATTAAATGAATTAATGAATGACTGAATAAATAACTTGGTGCCAACTTAAAAATGTTCCTCCCTTAGGAATCCAGCCTGAGAAATGTCATATTACAGTAGTCTTATCAATAATTTTTTGGATCCCTTATTTTAAAAAAAACAAAACTGTCATTATTTTTCATCTGAGGGAACAAATTGGTTTTACATTTCATTTGAAGAGAATCTTGGTAGCAATTGTAGTTTAAGGTACATCAAAAAGGAACAACGCAGAAAGGTTTTCCCCCTAATAGTTCTGGTAAATTTACAGGGAAACATAATATTTATATCTGTCATGATAATGCTAGTCTAACAACTGTTTAGCCTTTTAAAAAAGACACTTTCTTTAACAAAGACATTTAAAAGTTCTTATTTTTATTTTATGTTATTCACCCATCCCTGCTGGCGACATGTTGAAGTATGTCAGGGATGTATGTATAGCAAATTGTCTGCACATTAAATTGTCTATGAAATTACATATTCCTCAGGGTTTTTTCTCCCCTGCACTTACTGCTTATGACCATTTTTTAATTGGACACACATAATCTGATTGACACATTTCTCCACAGCAAAGTGGCCTCCTAGCAGTTCTCTTCACTTAACACTTAATGACAACAGTAGAAGAATTTCAGAAACTAGTTGTGTTAGGTAGGCTTTTAATGGAGAAAGCACCTATGGATTGAAGCTGGATGCCTTTCTGAAAGATGTTTCTGAGCCCTAAGATTGATCTGTCACACAATGAAATGGGTGGGAGAAGGGCAAATCAAACCCCATTGATCCAGTCTAGGGTTGTCAGGTGGATACTGTGTAGACACCAAGCTTGAGGTGGCTAAGGAGCTCCGTGAGGTAAACATTTTTTCCTGTTTATCCTGCCATCTTTTTTTCTTTCTCATTTCATCTTCCTTCAGGTTATCGCTGAATTTGCTTCCAAACACACACACACACACACTCTCTGGCTTTTCTTCGCAAACGAAGATTCAAGAAGGACTTATCCCGGGCTTTCTGCAAGCATGCTGATGACTAAAAAGGCCAATCTGAGATAAAGATGTCCGGTTGCAGAAAGCACAGTGATGTTTCAGAAAGCACAGTGTCTCCTTGGGTGATGTTGCCGGGTTGTGATTCTTTCTGTGTTGTCGTTTGTCTCAAGACTTATTCGGCATGAGTTCTCAAATAAGGCTGCGGCATTGTGGATAGTGCGCCTCCATGCCTCCCGATGTGAGGCCAGGGCGGACCATTGTTGGTAATCAATTTGGCTGAGCCTGAGATGTTGTTTCAGGGAGTCCTTGTATCGCTTTTTTGGAGCACCCCTCTTACGCTGATCTGTGGCGAGCTCACCGTAGAATACTGTTTTTGGGAGGCGATGGTCCTCCATCCTAGAAACATGCCCTGCTCAGCACAGCTATGTTCTCAATATCATGGCCAGCTTAGGAAGGAAACAGGTATTGTCCCCTAGCCCACCACCCTAGTCTTGTGTTCTGTAATTAAAAATGATCCTGGATCATACTTGGTGGTAGAAAAAATATGGCAGAGATGCTAGAGGATAAGAGCTTAAGAAGACCAGAGCTAGATCACACCAAAGGCCTAACTGGTCCAGTAGTCTCTTCCCATAATGACCAAATCAGATGCATAGGGGGATCCCTTTACCAGGATATGAATGCAATAATACTCTCTTGGTCATATTTGCCAGTTAGTGATATTGAGACGCATACTGTCTATGATCATGGAGCCACTGATAGCTTTAACCTTCATAAGGCATTTGGAAATCAGTAATCTCTGGCTTTTCTTCGCAAACGAAGATTCAGGAAGGACTCATCCCGCGCTTTCTGCAAGCGCGCTGATGACTAAAAAGGCCAATCCGAGATAAACAAGTCCGGTTGCAAAAAGCACAGCAGAAGGTCTCCTTGGGTGATGTTTTTGGGTTGTGATTCTTTCTGCATTGTCGTTTTTCTTCAAGACTTGTTCGTCGTGAGTTCTCAAATAAGGCTGCAGCATTGTGGATAGTGTGTCTCCATGCCTCCCGATGTGAGGCCAGGGTGGACCACTGTTGGTGATCAATTTGGCCAAGCCTGAGATGTTGTTTCAGGGAGTCTTTGTATCGCTTTTTTGGAGCGCCCCTCTTACGCTGACCCGTGGCGAGTTCACCGTAGAGTAGTATTTTTGGGAGGCGATGGTCCTCCATCCTAGCAATGTGCCCTGCCCAGCGCAGCTGTGTTCTCAATATCATGGCCTCAATGCTGGTGATCCCTGCTTGCTCAAGGACAGCAACATTCGTCACATAGTCAGTCCAGTGTATATTTAGGATTGTGCGTAGACAGCGCTGATGAAAGCGCTCGAGGAGTCGTAGGTGGTGGCGATAGGTGACCCATGTTTCAGATCCATAAAGGAGGATAGACAGTACGATGGCTCTATACACACTGATTTTTTGTGCTTTGCCTCAGGTGTTTATTGCTCCAGACTCTTTTGTAAAGTCTTCCAAATGCACTATATGCCTTTGCTAATCTGTGATCGATCTCTTTGTCAATCTTGGCATCTGAGGAGATGATGCTTCCCAGGTAGGTGAACTGCTGAGCAGACGAGCACAGATTTGCCAACAGCAATGTGGGGATGATGGTGTTCGTCCTGTGGTGCAGGCTGGTAAAGAACTTCTGTTTTCTTCAGGTTGACTTCTAGCCCAAACAGCTCTGCCGCTGTTGCAAAGCAGGATGTTAGGCGCTGCAGAGCTGCTTCTGTGTGGGCAACAAGGGCAGCATCATCGGCGAAGAGCAGCTCACGGACTAGATAGTTTAGAGTCTTAGTGTGAGCCCTCAGATGGCTTAAGTTAAACAAGCTACCATCAGTACGGTAGCGTATATAGATGCCGTTATCTTCTTCAAGCTCTGCCATAGCCCTTTGGAGCATCGTGCTAAAGGAGATTGTAAATAAAGTTGGTGCAAGAACACAACCTTGCTTCACTCCATTAGTTATTAGAAAGGGCTCTGAAAGAGCATCGCCATATCTGACTTGACCACGCTGTCCCTCGTGTAGCAAGATAATCATTTTAAGGAATTTGGGGGGACATCCTAGTCTTTCCAGGATCTGCCACAGACCTTTTCTACTTACAGTGTCAAAGGCTTTGGTGAGGTCGACAAATGTTACATAGAGACCCTTGTTCTGCTCCCTACATTTTTCTTGCAGTTGCCTAAGGGCAAATACCATGTCTGTAGTACTCCTATTGGCTCTGAAGTAATAGAGTAAAGAGAATGAAAATGGGTGGAGAATGATGCCTTAGATGATCTTTGTACACCGAAGGAAAAGTTCTACTTGCTCTATTGTGGCCTAGTAAGATTCATTTGGTTGAAGTATGGAGGAGAGCCTTCTCTGTTATATTACTCATCATATGAAATAACATTTTCACTGATATTTGGTTGGCCCAAAGTACTGGGTGTTTCTGTCATCAATGAAACACTATACATTGGCAAGTGTTATTCTGACTATTGCCCATATTTTATAAATGAGTGTTACTCCATGTCCTTAATGAACAGTTTTTAATGGATTATGGTATTATATCATTGTATCTATTTTTCTTGTAAACTGCTCTGAGGAATTTTTTTTAATTGAAAACAGTGAAAAAAATGTTCCTAAATAAATATGCTCTCTGGCTTTCTAATTAAAATACATTAATCTGGGCATGGCATGAGTTTGTGATTGATTCTAATGGGGTATGCATTACTAGGTACTGGTCCAAAGATCTATGGTAAGAAACATAATTTGAATGCAAAATGCTCATGGACCATCCCTGCCATCTTTAGCTAGTAATCTTAGGTAGCAACCTAAAACTATGGCACCATCGCACATCAGGGTAGACAGTCCTGAGCTGGGCAGGATTGCTTAAGACAGCTTTAGAACAAGAGCAGTCTAAATAGTCAAAACATGGGATTTTACCAGAAGACCCTGAAATTTCCACAATCATTCTTCATCTACACTGGGGAGATATGTCAGCCTATATCTTGGAATCTTTTGTGGGCATCATTAGAAGCTCTATGTGGAGGTATAAGGAGAAACATTATAGGAAGGATGGAAAGCAATGTAGTGGGAAATGTGAGTAAGGCAAATCTGAACCCCATCATGGGAGAAGGCAGGATATAAATCCATTAAATAAATAAATAAATAATATTGTTAGATTGATAGATTTAATTTATATTCCACTTTTCTCCTGAATTGGACCTCTAGTGTCTCACAATATGAACTAAAGCAGCTAGATAAACTGAAACCCAATAATAAAAAACTCAAAGCACAAGTAAATAACTTATCACATTAAAACATCAATACCTTAAAACAAGAAATGAAAATAAGTTAAAATAAAAATATACATACCAGGAAGTATAGCTCCTTTTAAATATCCAATAACATTGGGCACTGTCTTATATGTTGGAAGAGACTGAACGTTCAAAGTCAAGATCTTCCTTTCTGTTGTTAGAGAAATAAAATAAATATATTTGAGATGTTGATGAATCCAACTACCAAATCCTTTAAAAAAGTCATCATCAGGTCCTCATTATAAGATAAAATTATTTGAGTGAATCTTGGGTTTGGCATTGTCTCTCAGCCTGAACTGTCTTGCAGGATTGTTGTGAAGATAAAGTGAGGGGGAGGACAGCTTTGTCCACAGCCTTGAGTTCTCTGGAGGAAAGGTGACATGTAAATCTAACTAACAAAAATGATCATCCCAATCCCCAAGAAAGGGGACACCACAGATTGCAGTAACCACAGGACCATTGCATTAATTTCCCATGCAAGCAAAATTGTGCTCAAAATTCTACAACAAAGACATTTACCATATATGGAGCAAGAAATGTCAGATGCCCACGCTGATTCAGGAAAGCAAGAGGCACCAGGGATCATATTGCAAACATATGTTGGATAATGCAGCACCCTGAAGAATTTTAAAATAAAATCAGCCTGTGCTTTATAGAGAGTGATTATGGATCACTCTTAAAGAAATGAGTGTGCCACATTTGAGTGTCAAAATGCATAACCTGTATTCAGGAAAAGAGCCTATTGTTAGGACAGAATATGGAGAAATGGAATGGTTTCCAGTTAGCAAGAGGGTCAGGCAAGGCTGCATTTTAGCATCCTATCTGTTTAATTTGTATGTTTAGCATATATCATATTTAAAGCAGGATTAGACTTGGAGGAAGGAGGTATGAAAATTAGATGAAGGAACATCAACTGTTTAAGATATGCAGATGACACCATACCATCTAAGAGAAGGAAACTCTAATCAAACCTATGACCCGAGGACCTCGTTGCTACGTCCATGCTTGCAAGGCCACAGCAGATGAACCTTTGGTTTAAAGGGTGAGGCCAGTTCTGTGCATCTTGTGCTCCACCAGAAAAATCCATTGCACAGGCTCAAAGGACAAATCCAGTTCCAAAAAAGAGTCACCAGCGCACTTGCAGAAAGCACGGGATGAGTCCTTCCCGAATCTTCGTTTGTGAAGAAAAGCCAGAGAGACTAGAATCATAGAATCATAGAATTGCAGAGTTGGAAGAGACCACAAGGGCCATCCAGTCCAACCCCCTGCCAAGCAGGAAATCTTGATAAAAGCATCCCCGACAGATGGTAATCCAGCCTCTGTTTAAAGACCTCCAAGGAAGGAGACCGCACCACGCTCCGAGGGAGTGTGTTCCACTGCCGAACAGCTCTTACTGTCAGAAAGTTCCTCCTAATGTTGAGGTGGAATCTCTGTTCCTGGAGCTTGCATCCATTGCTCCGTGTTCCAGTCTCTGGAGCAGCAGAAAACAAGCCTGCTCCATCCTCAACATGACACCCCTTCAAATACTATCATAAGCTTCAAATACTATCAAGGGCTATCATATTGCCTCTTAACCATCTTTTTTTCAGGCTAAATGTACCCAGCTCCCTAAGTCTCTCCTCATATGGCATGGTTTCCAGGCCTTTCACAATTTTAGTTGCCCTTCTCTGAACATGCTCCAATTTGTCAATATTCTTTTTGAATTGTGGTGCCCAGAACTGGACACAGTATTCTAGCTGAGGTCTGACCAAGGCAGAATAGAGTGGCACTATGACTTCCCTTGATCTAGACACTATACTTCTATTGATACAGCCCAAAATCTCATTGGCCTTTTTAGCTGCCGTATCACATTGTTGACTCATGTTCAACTTGTGGTCTAAGAAGAAAATAGCAAAGACTTGGAATGATTACTGAAGAAAGTTGAGGAAGTGCAAAAGCTGGTTTACAGTACAACATTAAAAAAACAAAAATAATGACGACAGATTATTTATATAACTTTAATTATGGCTGAAATAGTTCAAGATTTTCTATACCTTGGCTCAGTCATTAATCAGAATGCAGATTGCAATGAAGAAATCAGAAGAAAACTAGGGCTTTGAAAGGCAGTTATGAAGGAACTAGACAAGATCCTCAAGTGTAAAGATGTTCTCTGGCTTTTCTTCGCAAACAAAGATTCAGGAAGGACTCATCCCACGCTTTCTACAAGCACACTTATGACTAAAAAGGCCAATCCGAGATAAACAAGTCCGGTTGCAGAAAGCACAGCAGAAGGTCTCCTTAGGTGATGTTTCTGGGTTGTGATTCTTTCTGTGTTGTCATTTCTCTTCAAGACTTGTTCAGCGTGAGTTCTCAAATAAGGCTGCAGCATTGTGGATAGTGCGTCTCCATGCCTCCTGATGTGAGGCCAGGGCGGACCATTGTTGGTGATCAATTTGGCCGAGCCTGAGATGTTTCAGGGAGTCCTTGTATCGCTTTTTTGGAGGGCCCCTCTATATCATTGAATATATTCCAATTTCTATGGTTGTGAAAGCTGGACAGTGAAGGAAAATGGTGGGAAGAAAATCAACTCATTTGATATGTGTGCTGGAAAAGAGTTCTATGGATACCATGCACTGCTAAAAAGACTAATAAATGGGTCCTAGAGTGAGCCTAAACTCTCCCTAGAAGCCAAGATGACTCAACTTGAGACTGTCACACTTTGGCCATTTCATAAGAAGACACGACTCACTAGAAAAAAAACCCAATAATGATTGGTAAGGTAGAAAGCAGTAGGAAAAGACTGCATTCCAGATTGATAGACTCAATCAAGGAACCCATGGCCCTGAGTCTGCAAGGTCTGAGGGGGCCGTTGATGCTTGGTGACTTGGAGGTCTCTCATTCATGAGCTTTAATAAACAGCAATGTTTTTACTTGACACCTAAGTGAAATCAGCATTGGCATCAATCGGGCCTCCAAGGGAATGCCATTCCATAATTGAGGTGCTGCAGGTGACCAGTCCCTCTCCAACATGCTCACACAGTACATGGACCTCTCTAGTGGGACACAGAGGGGTGATTACCCATCCATCAGACTTCAGTCTTTAGGCAGTCACAGAGAGGGAGAGGTATCAATTCATGTATGATTCTTTCCAATGAAGATTATCTTTGTACTTCCTCAGAACCTCCCCAAGACTACTGATGCTTCCCTCTTGTTGGGGCCGTTTTGGCTACATAAGTAATGGCATCCACAGTCTGAACATCAGAGACACAGGGAATTGTGGTTGCATCAAAAGTCATTGAGCCAAAGGGATGCTCTATGGGAAGCACATTCTGTTCTGAATCACAGGGCCAAATATCTCTCACATTGTTCTGTTCTCCAGTCATTGCATTTTCTGGTCTCATCTTACAAGCAAACAGGAATGTTTAATGGCAGGCACACTGCCACATGGGAAATAACCTGTCTCTCTGTCTTTATCAAAAGACCTTTCAAGTTCATGTTCTAAGCATTTGACTAATGAGTTTGTTTTAAAAATTAATTAAAAACTAATATCTTCTTTTTCTTTTACCTCTCATACCGAGAAAACAAATGGCCTCATTACAGACTAAAATGGGAGCAATAGCAAACAGACCTTTCTTTTTTCTTTCTTTCAGCAAAATGTTAATAATAATAACATTCACTTTGAGCAATGATACTCTAGTAAGAATGTCAATATCCTTAGTAGAGATTTTGCCTGCATGTAGATTTACTATTCAACACCACCTATCCTGTGTATTAGATGGGGCAAGACAGAGGTAATCAATCTAATGTGCTGGATTTGTCAGCCTGCCAGCCTGTGTATATGTTTAATCTAGAGATACCTGCACTTTTTGTGACATTGGGTAGTAGCCCTACTTTTTCTAACCAGATTTGGTTTCTCTGCAGAATCTGTAGAACTTTACTATTACTTTGGAAAACATCAGGGGCCTACAGTGGCATACAGCCCCAGGGACATTCGGTGGCACAGTGAGGCTGGTGGGGTCCCAAGACACCATTTTGCAGATTTTTGTAGAGAATGTATGCCCTTCCAGTGCCAAATATGAAAGGAGAAAAGCGATTGAGGGAAATGGGAAGACGAAGCAGTGGAAAGAGACAAGATGGGCATGAGGAATTGTACATGATGAAAATAAAGGAATTTGGACCAGGATTATCTATAGGTCAAAGATGGGGTGGGGAAAAAATAATCCATGAAATAGGCAACAAGGCTATGAGACAGAGACGGGAAGAGGTGGAGGCCACACAGAAGTGAGCTGTAACAATGAGAATTTGAGATTGCTATACTCATCCATTCTTCTATAGATCATCTTTATGGTCCATATACATTTTCATTATTTATCATTTCAACATGCCTACATATAAATATTGTGGGTGAGGTGTTGCCTTCTGCCAGCTGTCATGTATTACTTCTATAAAAATTATAGAGCTGGAGGGGGTCATTAGGGCTATTAAATTCTACCACCCTTTAGGTACAGGAGATTCAGAGGTATAGTATCCTCAATAGGCAGATGTGCAGCCTCTGCTTGAAATACACACTAGGCAAAGCACATGTAGAAATGTTTATAGATGGATAAACATACATAAGGTTGCATGAATTTTGTTGATTTTTTTTAATGTTTCTGTAATCACAAATCGTTGAGAATTTAGAATAAAACAAATTAGAAGTGTGGAATGAAGAATCTGGCAAAACTGAATTTGCCTATTCTGATTTTTACAAACATCTACAAAAGGGCTCGTGATCATGATGGAAAATATGCAAAGCACTTTGGAGCCAAACTGTCAAACAGGTTCTTATGGTGAAACTACATATGATGGATATACACAGCAAAAAAAAAAAAAAAAAAAAAAAAGCATCCCTGCAAAATGTTAATCTCCATAAGTATAATGGCTGATATCCTGTTCGCATAACTTTTTGTCACATCAGTGTATATCTTTCTAAGATTAGTGAGGTTGAAGGTATCTGGTATCTTCTTGCACAATGACCCCACAGGTGAAACCCCAGCTGACAATAGTGGCATACAGCCCCAAGGACATTGGGTGGCACAGTGGAGCTGGTGGGGTATCAAGACACCATTTTGCAGATTTTTGTAGAGGAAAAAAGTGTTGTTGCCTTCCCACGTAGTATGTTGGAGTCCTGGAAGATGATGCATAATCTTTTCTTCTGGCTGCAAGGCTGCATCCAGATGGTGCTCAGTTCACCTGTGGGTACTGATTGGCCAGAGAGATGCTGTCATCAGAACTTGCCTGCGTAGGTGGAAAGGGAAGCCCAGTAGAAGAATAATGGCAGACATTCATGCTCGGCCAGCATTCATACAGAATCTTGTGCAATGTGTTATAGAACATAGCCTGTTGAGTGCTTCTCTCTAACCTTGCTCCACCTTGGTTGCTACCTATGACAGGGAGCACACAATGTTCTGATGTCAAAAGAGGGTAAGTGTTCCTTCCTTAACTAACAGAAAGGGAGAAGCCATTTTGGGAGGGGGGCAGCAACATGTTTCCTTTAATGGGTTGTTCCACCTTTAAATGGATAATAATGAAAGAAAGAACTCTTCAGTGGCAACTGACATCTTCTGCAATCAGATAATAAAATGAATAGATGCATTGTACAGTGACGTTTCTTGGTTTAAAGGCTTACTGTGCCTAACAAAAGGCTGAAAGAACTCTCAATGGGGTATGGAAAAGAAGTAAAATTTAATTTCCCTTAAACAGTTCTGACAACAAATCTCACTTTCCAACATTAGATGTCTGATGAAAGACTTTAAAGGTCTTGACAACTTTATCTCTTTCTCCACTGTGCTCTGGAAAGTGACAGGGAGACTTTAGCTTAATGCAGCTTGAAATATTCTCTAAACTTTTCCTAAGCCATAAAGCTACTTCATGACTAAAAGAACAGAAAGGGATGGCTGTTATCATTAATAGTTCTATTTAGTTCCATCTTTCAGAGCCCTTTAACTTCAAAACTACAAGTCATTACACAGCTAATTTGTGTAACCTAAGTCCCCCCTGCCCCCCGGTTTCCACAAGCCTGCACGTATGTGTGGTGGTTGGATAGCACTGAGGGCAAAAGACTCCACAGAAACAGTAGCATTGCTACATACCCTGTATGCACAAATATAGTTTAAGTTGCTACAAACTATGTGGCTGTTTCATGTGAACTATGTATCATACAGCTGTTGCTAGAATCAGAGTACTCACACTTATTTTTCCCCCTCTGAAGGTTATCCCATAGTGTAATGCTGATTTTTGAAAAGGTCATTGTGTGAAGTATTAACCTTCATCCAGACAGACTAAAACACATACACACCAGGGCCCTTTCACACTATACAGTGATACCACTGTGAGTCCACTTCAGCTTCCATGGCTGTAGAAACCTGTGATTGGTTGTTTGCTGAGGCACTAGGGCTCCCTGATTAAACCACAAATCACAGGATTCTATAGGATGAAGCCACAGCAGGCAAAGTGGAATTATAGTGCTACCATTATGTAGCATGAAAGGTCCTGAGAACTTTGTGATTTAGGACATTTTCAGACGCGGCAAAAATAGTGAGATTATGACATCAGGGTAGTGTGAATGGGACCCACTATTGCACAATGTCATCTTTGCATTCTTACACCATTCTCCAACCATGAAAAAGGCATTATTTACATATTTCCACATGACAAGCCATCAATAGATCATCAATAGCGTGTTTTTTGCACTATTGGTGGTGTGCAAAACCACGTCCTATTGTAAGCACATGATTACATCATGAATGGGCAGTCCTCTTTCCCCTTCCCCATTACCAGTGAGAAAACCTCCAGGAGTACCCAGCTTGCGGGGGCAATTAGCTAACACACATTGGAAATTGCTTAATGCAGTGTAGATGTGTAAATTGCTATTGCTTAAAACAATTTGTAAGCTGCTCTGATAGCCTTGCGGCTGGAGAGCTGGGTATAAATAAATAAATAATAAATCAAATACGTGCGATAATAAGTGTTATAATGCTCTGATATTCTTGCTATCTTAATGAGACTCTTGGAGACCAGGGTTCAAAAATTCACAGAATGACAGCGTTTTTAGACATTAGTCTGATAATGTACTTAATCTGCGTCATTTTCTGAACCAATGATAATGCAAACATTTTAGGGGGTAGGAAAATGCCCCAGTGTCCACAGCAGGATTTGTGGGTGTATAGGGTTTTAATGGTAAAACCTGGAGAGGTCTCCTGCACCTTTAAGAAGAGGGAATTTCAGCTGGTGTTGCTTGTTACCTGGTTGTGTGACAAGCAACAGCTGTTGAAATTCCATCTTTTGTACAACCATAATGTTTTTACTCTGGCATCTCTAGTGCAGAACCAACAGCACTCTGCAATACCCAGTCACCCAGAGGCAGAAAACACATGTTCACATGAGATTGAACATTTGAGTAGCTGACATCCCTCTTTGTTTGGAAAAGAAAAGAAAAAAAACCCCACCTGTAACCAAAAGAATTTCACTATCTTACAAACAATGCAATTGCTTGGAACTGTCCCATGCAAAATTTAACCTGTGTAGTTTATTTTACCCTTAATTAACTTAACAGCTGAGCAGGGATCCAGTGTGGTACAGTAGTTTGAGTGTTGGACTCTTGGAGACCAGGGTTCAAATTTCTGCTCAGCCATGGAAACTCTCTGGGTGATCTTGGGCAAGTGGCTCTCTCTCAACCTCTGAGGAAGGCAACAGCAAACCTCATCAGAAGTAAATCTTGCCAAGAAAACTTTTCTGAGAGCCAGTGTGGCATAGTGGTTTGAGTGTTGAACTAGGACTCTGGGAGGGTAGGTTTCAAATCCTTGCTTAACCATGGAAATGACTCGGTGACCGTGGGCAAGTCACACTCTTTCAGCCTCAGAGGAAGGTAATAGCAAACCTCCTTTGAATAAATCTTGCCAAGAAAAACCCATGATAGGGTCACCTTAGGGCCACCGTAAATTATAAATGACTGAGAGCAACTGAGGGAAGCAGTGAAGGGACTGGGGAAATATACCCAGTTGCCAGACCTGAGTGAAACCTACAGCAGGAGAGCAGGCTTCCCCCCCCCCAGCATCGTGAAGCCCAGAGCTTCCAACCAATTGGCTGCCAAAACAGGACTTCCCAGCCAATCAGCTCGAAACCTGGGCTTCAGACTGACTGGCTGCCACAACAATGACTTCTTCCCAGTACCAAGGGTCCACATGGCCTGCTGGGTAGAACACTTAGCATGGCAGCAGCCATGCAAACTCACCATTGGAGGCCCTCCCTGGACTGCAAAATAGCCACCGGGTAAGTCCAGCAGCCCTCTTACTGATTTAAACATACATAAATTTATTTTTTGAAATGTCTGTTAATAGACAATTAGTATGAAAGACTAAAATTAATAATAATAATACCTTAAAGGCTTCTGTTGGATATACATTAAAAGCTTTGCTTGACTGTGTCTTTTCCACCTTAGAAATTGATCCAATGCACATTTTGACTTAAATCTGAAGAGAATTTATAATATGAGGATTCTCATTAAGTATTGTAAGTATGTTTTTTAATAAAAAATAACTTGGATTGTCTAAAAAGGAGACTATCTGTGTAGCAGGCCAAGAAGGCAGGAAAATATTCCTTACCACATCATTAATATAGTGCAGTTATCTCTGCAAAATTAATTCTTGCTTAGCAGTGTATCAAATAGTCTATGAAGAAAGTTAATTGAGAATCAATGGATGTGGACAGAATGCTGAATATACTGTAAACTTTCTCATGCAGTGCTTCTTTGGAATAATTGATGAATGAAGGAAAGCTTCTGTCACAGCAACTTGGTTGTCTGTCTTTCTGGTCATGTAATTATCTGATTTGTTGGACACTGGAGATTTTCAGACACGGAAAAATCGTCCCTTGCCGCGCGAGCAGCCTCCCGAAACTGCTGCGCGGCAAGGGTCTTTTTCGGACCGCGCTGTGCCTGTGGCGAAACCGTCCGTGTCACTTCCGTGAAGCTTGGGACGGCTCCGCGTCATATTTCAAGCACGGAGGCTGCCCGTGATTGAAATATGACGCGGAGCCGTCCCAAGCTTCACGGAAGTGACACGGACGGTTTCGCCACAGGCACAGCGCGGTCCGAAAAAGACCCTTGCCGCGCAGCAGTTTCGGGAGGCTGCTCGCGCGGCAAGGGACGATTTTTCCGTGTCTGAAAATCTCCACTATTTCTTTAATCTGATAGAGGTTCCAAATAATTTTTGAATGATTTTTAAAAGGGCTAACAGAAAAGTTGGTTATGATATGCCTTATCAACCAGTGGTGGCTTGTAGCTTTTATGAAACAGTGTACCTATAGCAATACCAATAGCACTTCTATTTCTATACCACTTATAAGTGCCAAAGCACTCCCTAAGCAGTTTACAATGTGTTAGCTGATTGCCCCCAACAAGCTCAGTACTCATTTTACCAACCTATGGAAGGCTGAGTCAGCCTTGGAGCCCTTGGGATAGAGCTCACAAAGTTGTGGCTGCAATGCCGGCATTTAACCACTGCACCACCAGGGTGTAGTTTACTTTGTGTTTTAGTCTGAACTTTAATGTAAATATCCAGGTGCTGAATCCTATCAAAAGATAATGTTAGATAGCTTCTTTTAAGCTCTGAATGAAACTCAAAGCAAATTCTTTAGTCCATTGGTATCAGAGTCATTGTACCATACTGGTTCCAAATATGAAAACCTGCTCAGACAAATTAAGTTCCCTTGAGGAGCAGCACACCAATAGACAGTGAAATGATGCATAATTTAGGGTACATATATACATAAGTGGTGGGAATGTTGTAAGGTGCAGTATTTTTGGCAAGAAATAACTAAAGAAATAAATTGTATAATAGGGAAAACTTTGGAATTAAATAAAGAAAATCGTATGACTCTAAGGGTAAGAAATCTAGAATTGGGTAGAGATTATGAGTATTTGCTAAAACAAATATTGAGGCCAGTTCATGCAGCTATAGCTTTTGGATGGAAAGAAGAACAAAAATGGAACTTGGTTAGAAGGCAATATTATGTTTCAGAATACATAATGTTTGATTTTATATTAGAAAGAAGAATGGGTATATGGGACTATTGAAAGGAGGAGAGTGGCTAAGGAAATGGAATAAAAGAATAGAAATAATTAAAGAAGAGGATGATTACAAAACTATAAATGACACAATTAATATGATTCTCCACATCAAAGGAAAGGGATTTTGAATAAATAGTAACTTGTTCCCCCGGGGAGAGGGAATGGGAGGGAGGGAAGGGCTACAATGGAAGAAATATTAATAATTGGGTTATTGGGATAATTGACTTGATAGCTATCTCTTAGCAATATCTGTTAGCACTAATGGTTTTGTGTTACATTTGGGTTATATTATATGTATGTATGTAAAAATAAAGTTTGTTAACAATCCCAAAAATTCAATAAACATTAAAAATATATTTTTTTAATGATGAGTAATTTAGTAGCCAGCACAGAATAGTCAACCCAAAGTCAAATACCTGCTTCTTGCATGAAAGCAAGTTAGTACAAAACTATAGTGAATACAGAGACTATAGTTAGGTGGGCTTAAATCCGAAGAACTAACACTATAGTTAGGTGGGTTTAAATCCGAAGTACAAAAATGACAAAGCAAATAGCAAACAAAGAGAGTTTCACCAAAAACAAAAGTAAAAAATAAAGTCAGGCACTAGTTGGACAGTTACAAGAGTCACAGTAAGCAGAAACAGTGGATATCTCTAGAACTCTACACAGACATGGTTCTCAGCAACTTGGCTTGACCTGGATTGAGGCATTTCTGGTTGTTCTGCCAGAGCTCTCTGGTTTGAGGACCCATCACTTTAGGAAACTGTGTATGGTTGAGGAACTCCCTGCTCCCAAAGAGTGCTGCTTCCTTTTAGCCACTTGTTCCTCCTGGTTGATTTGTGGCTAAGAATCAAGTGTACCTGCTTCTGAGAGCTGGAATGGGAGACCAGCCTGCTCCTCAGGCTTCAGCCTCTTGTTCCTCTGAGAGTCCCACATCTAAGAGGCTTCCAGCTGTTCATCTTTCTCATGACTGGAGATGGGACTCAATTCCATCCTCATATGAGACTCCTCTAATCTTCAGGGTGAGTCTCTTCCACCCAAGGGCAAATTAAGCTAAGCTGGAATATTAGGCTACATGCTTTAAGATCCACAATTCTGAACACATTTGACTATATACTGGAACAGAAAATAGAAAAGGTAATGGCACAGGGTATGTGGTTCAAGTGACAAATTGTACTCATGATGAAACAATCATGGCTAACTCACTACAAGCACAATTTATCTGCATTGTTCTTCTGACATCACATTACTTAGATTCTTCCAATTGACTTCTAAAAAAGAAGCACGTAAAAAGAGACACATGAGCTGGCCTTCTTGGTGGCTGATCCAAGGCTGTGGAACTGTCTTCCAGAGAAGGCCTTATAAGAGGGCCAGCCTTCTCATTACTGTCGTTCTCTTGGCAGGCAAAGAACTTTTTTTTTTCTGTTTAAACAACCTATGGCTATTAACTGCTGGTCACAGAAGGGTCTTTTAATGGGGGATGTTGTGCTTTTATTTTCATACTTAGGCTTTATTTTTATTTATTTTTTTAAAAAAATACTGCTCTAAATTAGTGTTATTTTGATAAAATAGCTTGTTTTTTTTTTTAACCTTTCTGATTATAAGCATTGTTCTGCACAGTTGGACCCCTGTATCCACAGAACCAGTATGCGTAGTTTCAGTTAACCATGGGACATGAAATAGGGGATACATACCATAGAGTTGTGCCTTCTCTAGGCCTCTTCTAGGTCCTACAATGCAATTCTATGGTGTGTTTTTACAGCAAGTCCTTTATTTTAATAGAACTCACGGTTAATCACCATTTCCAGTATCCATGTTAAGTCTGGGAACCAAACCCCCATGGATATGGGGGTCTGATGGCATTTTGTTGAAATTTATGTTGTGAGCCACTCTGGGTCTTTTTCAGGGAGAAAGGAAACATGAAAACAGGATGAAAATAAAATAAAATAAAAATGTCCTCACACAGCATAGAGATATCAGTGTGAAATCATTTTATGGCAAAACATGGAACTTTCTTGTTTTGATATTTTCTGGGGGAAACCCTTTATTAAAGTTATTTGGTTTTGAATCCATGCATACATTTCAACACATCAGAAATAATATACACAAAATGCTTTGAAACATGAAATGTACAGTAAGTGCTATTACTGTACATGTTTAAGGAACTCTTGATTAATTCCATGAGTGTTTCCATTAATAATGCATTGATTAATAATGCAAGCTGGCATAAATTTGCATCAGAGTTGAACAATAATTCTGAAGGGAAAAGCGTGCCTTGTTTTGGGCATATTCACACATCAGGTATGCCAAACCTTAAAATAATGACTGGATATATTTTGAAATGTTATTGACATGTTAGGTAAAACATGATTGTATTAAAATTGTAGCAAAGAAATCATGAGATATAATGTCTGATGTGTTTGAGTATGAGCAATTGTTTTGCTTGTTTTAAAGAGCCATTCCTCATTTTCTAATGAAGTATTTGGGATCTGAAATTTTTATACATTCTTGACAATCAGAACAGTTTCTGATCAGTCATCTGACTGATTAAATCAATGAAATATTGCAAGCCTTAAGCTAAATAATACTATTCTTATGATCATGCTGTTATTATTTTGGGGTTGGTAAATTGGCCCTCTTTCCATTCCTAGGTTTCAGGACAGGTGTGTCAAACAGCCCAAAATATCAAGGATGGCATGACTGGACTCTGAAGATTTTCTAAGCATGACTGTTGTTTGGTAACAGTCACCATGAAAAAAGAAATGTCTCATGTTAGATGTGCATTGTTTTTAAGGTCTGGGTTTACAGTATGGCTAGAGCTAAGCCAAGCCACAGTAATAACAGGGGCAGAGCTTCATGAAACTTCCTGCTCAAAAGCACCTTCTGCCCTTGATACTGTAGGCTAGGCATAGTATTCTATAATGTACTTGATATGGAACGATAGACTTTCCCCTACTGTCATCCCCTTTCCTTTTGTATCATGTCTTCATTAGATTGTAAGCTTGAGGGCAGGGAACTGCTTTGTTCTTTTTCTGGTAAAGCACCATGTAGATATAGAAATAAAATATAATAATAATAAAGCAGTGCTTAAAAACAGCACCATTTATCTTACATCACAATTCTCAGACTCAGGCCTATAGATCTGATGGAGGCAGTTCTAGATGGTTGAATTAGCCCAATCACAAATCCAGATTAAGGGAATTGGGGCCCTGGAGTAGTTTCCAAAATAGTATATGTTTGTGAGCTAGTCCAGGAAGTGGTGGCATAGAAATTAAACAGTACACTAGACACCTTCATATGTAAGCCCATTTTTAGCCTTGCAACGTCAATGAGACAAACATCCTGAACCCATCCATTTTTAAACACAAAATGTCAACTATTTTAGCTAAATTTTATTTTAAATTATTGTTAAGCCCCTTTGGACCCCATGTTGGGAAAAAAGCATGCTATAAATTATAAATTATAAATTAAACAAATAAAGACTGCAGAAACATTGGCAGTTTCAGGAAGTGGCTAGGAAAGAAGAGCACTACAACTACCCCTCCTTGTTTCAACACTGGCATCTAGCTATTGAAGAACAATTGAACAATAGCAACAATGGAACCAATTATAATCTGGCCCTGCCAATCACATAGGCAGTGGAGGTGAAAAATCTGTTTTAGCCACAAAGCAGGGCACATAGGTAAGGAGTACTAAGCCGCTCCCTGCTTTATTGCCCTAAAATTCAATTACTCTATTACTCTCCTAAGGTTGCTACAGAAAGATTTAAATTTTACAGTCCTGTGTCTCCCTGCATAACAGGGGAAGAAAGGGGCACCTTTCAGACCACCCATGATTCCATGACAGAAACGAAATTGGTAGTCTATTCACAATGTTTCCCTGTTATTACAATAAATCAGAAGCAGCACAGGGGCAGCACAGGACAGGGACAATGTCCTCTGAAAGGTAAGACCTTTCTCAACCCTGTTCTGTGCTTGCCACGGGTTTTAAAGCCCATCTGAAAAAGTCCTGTATATTAGGAGAGAATCTGAGCTTGGAAAGTTACTTATTTATTAAAACTAAGTCATTTTCACTACGCTTTTAACAAGTACTTCACGGTCATCACTCACTGACATGTTAAAAAGGTAACTCAATGCATTGTTTATTATTTTTGCATTGCTTTTCATTGCTGGTTTTTTTTTTTAAAGCATTCCTTAGCTTTGGTAAGAAAGTGGCATTTATGTTGACAAATTCCTGATAAAACACCTCTAAAATGCTTAAAAACTAATGTTAGGAAGTAACTACAAAACATTATTTGTAGTGCCAATATAGGAACTTAGTCTCCACACATTACATTACTTTTGGAATTATTCACTCATTACTTCCACAATTGGTTGGAGGTGAATACACTAGTTTTACATCATTGCTCCCAGGTTCTAGAGAGAAGCTGCAAAAAAGATGGGAGAGTAGGCAGAGAATAATATTTTGTGATCTTCATCCACAAACTTCTCCTTTTTGCTGGTAAAAATCAGATGCCTCTTACTTCGGGTTCAGCTAGACGGGAGAAGTAATTGTGAAAAATAGTGCATCACCTCACTATTGCAGTAGTGTTCATTTGTCCCCATGATCATTCACAAGATCACTGGCATGGGAAATTTTCTGAGTTTGCAGTTCACACGAAGCATGTCCATGAGAAAAGACAGTGGACATGAGTGAATTACCTACCTTATTATCTCCCAAAAGGCTCCCTCCATCCCCGTCTTTTGTTGTTAAATGACAGATGCGGAAGAGCGATCTTCTCCTTACAAATATTTTTTTTTGCTCTGCCACTTAAAAAAACTCAATCATGCGCTCAGTTGTGCCCCCAAAACAAAAATGGCAGCTCTAGCCACTTTGTTGCCAGCAAGCCCACCCCTGCGCACATCCCACCAAACAGGTTTAGACTTCCTGCATGTGCCCCAATTTGAATTGGTTGTTCAGACAACCTGTTATGCGCATTTTTGCATACTTTTAAAAAAAAGATCACAAGAAACAGAGAAAGCTGTTATAGTGAACTACTTGGAATTTTCAGCCCCTTCCCTTCCCAATATAGTAAATCCCAGCAGGAGCTCATCTGGACAAAAGGTATTCTGCCTGCATTCTTTGAGGACTTTTTTCGTTTAAACAACCCCCTCTTCTTTTTACATGACTGGGAAAGTTCTGCCTTTAAGCTCCTTGGCACTATTATTGCAACATCTACTTTGGACATGAAAGGGTCCTAATAAAAGCTCAGGAACAAAACATACTGATATGAGACCCCTGCATAAAGAAACCCAGGCAATTAGTAATGGTTGACACAGGATGGAATGTTTATCATGCTGTGTTCTATTTAGTTCAAATTAGGTAATTATTTTTTCTGGTTTGGGAAGGTGGTGAGGAATACATAATTAAAACAGAGCTGAAACGATGGAAAAGACGTATTTCTCTGGAATTCTATTGTCAGACTATTTTTAGGCCTACAGAAGTCAAGGGTTGATTTGGCTTAAGTCCTAGTTCCTCAGATTAGCAAAGTTAACCCATGAGAATACTGAACTTTAACTGACAATAGGGAAAGAGAGTGTGGTGTGGTTTGCATATTGGTCTAGGACTCGGGGCTCTGAGTCTACACAACTGATGTATCCCATCTCCACTGCATAGTATCTTGTCCCATTTTTACCCCTTTACTGCCACACAGAGCTGTTTGAATCCAAACTGAAATCAGTTTGGAAAGCCACATGGGGCCCCGATCATGTAGTCACATTGGTACAAGGCAGTGTTTCTCCTCTGTGCACACATTCCCATATTGGTTTGTGTCCAGTCACATGACCGCAGTGGCTGTGAGTTGTTTTTTTTTTTTTTGGTTCCTGCCTTCATGCAGATATTTGAATAATCAGATAGTCTTCCTCAAATTTACCATTGTTCTGACTGCCCACCTGCACTCCCATTGGATAGGATGCATACCTGGCCGGTTACTTCAGCCATCACATGTGTTGCTTCCAGCCCCTTTAATCTGCTGCCTCATATTAAAAATTTAATTCCTAGGAAAGTAGGGACTTTATCAGACTACTGCACATTAATGTTCTTTTGCTGGCATAAATTGTGGCATTTTTATGCTGGCAAAAGAACCCTCTATCACACTTACCTTGAAAAGCATCAATGAGGCTTCCCCAGCAGTAACAGAGCACAAACAGAGCTCCATTTACTTCCAGGGTTGAGATCTCACAGATTCTCATGAGAAGACACTAGCATAAGCAATTTTAAAAATAAAGCAAACACACACACACAAACACACACAGTACAGCAAAGCACAAAAACACACATGTAAAGTCCCAAAGTACATAGGGGGGTTCATAAAAAAAGTGTCCCCTACCTGGCTGTCATGATCTTACCCGGAAGTGTTTGTCCATTGATGCTGTATTCACATGAGTTCAATGGCATGAGGATTCAAACATTGGCAACGCTGTCAACAAATCGTTATGGGATATCAATTGACAGCTTGGCCCATCAATAAAATAGGATGGCTTTTTAACTTGATGTGATCACAAAAGGATGACGTTGTCTGGTATGTGCACCCTTTTGTGATCATTAGATGTCCTTATGACACCATATTTACCACATCTAATAAAGCCCTATGTGTAGCATTGACAACATATGGTGCAGATGTAAGTCCTACTGAATTCAATAGTGCTTAATCCCTGGAAAGTGTTTTATAGTGCTTGCCCCCTGACACCTCCCAACATCTTAATCAAGGAACATCTAAAGGCAAGCAAATATTCAAAAATCAATTAATCAAAGCTTCACATACATACTGAATGCAAACAAAAAGAAAGAAATGGTGCTAACCCTTCCATCCCTCATAGGCAAGCAGGAGCCTAGGAGACACATATCTGGTGACTCCATGCCACCCACCCACCTGCCAGTCACCACCTACCAACCTGTCCCCACCCTCCTACCCTGATCCCAATTCAAGGATCAAACCACACATTTTTTTAAAAAAAATAAATCCCAGTTCTTCCCAAAAACTACAGAATAAACTGGAAGTTTTTTAAAAGTCCTGAGGCATAAAACATAAGTGTTTTCCCCCCACGTCAGAATGAGAGGAACATTGTGTGTTCCAACAGCACTGAGATCCAAGTAAGTTTGCATTATTTTGCCTCCATAGATTCAGTCATGGATATCAGGTTTCAAATCCCTGCTCCCATGGAACCCCACAGGGTGACCCTAGGTAAATCAGAAGCTCAGAGGAAGGCTGTGGGAGTTTGGTAAAATGTAGCACAATGTCAGGTTGTAATACCTTGTTGAAATGTGCATGATGAAAAGAAGTTTCCAACCAGGGTTTGTGTGTCATAAGAATGCAGCCTTCTGCCTTATACTAGGTCAGACCTTTGGGTAATCTAACTCAGTTTTGTCTACACTGAATGGCAGCTGCTCTCCAAGGTTTCCAGAGAGGTATGTTTCCCAGATGTACCTGGAGATGGCAAGGATGGAAGCTTGGATATTTTCTCCCTTCCCTGGATTTTCTTTCACAGTTGTTGATAGATTCCAGATATACTGTATGTTGAGGAAATTTTACTACATAAAATGGAAAACTGTCATAAATATTCCTTGAATTTAAATAATCTCTTACTCCTTGAAACTAAATAATCTCTTACTGTTAGAGCAAGAACAGACAACTTGCAGCCCTCTAGGTGTTGTTGAACTGCAAGTCCCATTAGTCTTACCCAGCATAGCCAATGCTGAGGGCTGATGGGAGCTGCAGCCCAACAACATCTGGAGGTTACCCAGCCCATATTAGAACAATAGTCTGTTTAACTCTTTCCAGGGTATGATACCACACACATTCAAAGCACAATGTCTTTCATCACCATCACCCAGGAATATTACTGCTTTTTTGTTAGAAAACATCTTTCCTCTAAGCCAACAGAGCCTCTTATGGCTTTGTCCTGTGCACACACACATACACACACACACACATGGGAATCTCACTCTCAGTCTCATAGCAACAATGAGCCCCTACCTCCAGAAACTCCAACATTGGCTTATTAATAATTTGGCTTATTAATGTGGTCTTCCATGGGTAAGAGCAGTGAAAGGTCAGGAATTCGCTGTAAGGAGCCCAAGTTTCCCTTGCCTGATCACCTAGCCATCGAAAGAGGCAGCTCAAGCTTTGTGAATCCAATCATCAGACATTTAAGGCAGTTTGAAACACATTAGCATCTTCAGAAACCTATTGTCAAAACCAGGAGTATTCCTGGAACATGTGCAATCTTTAGAGACTATTGTTTCAACCCATGTAACATCCCCTCTCCAGGGAATATTTTTGGCATAAATACTGCCCAAAAAACCATGCCTCATTGTGCAGAGATTCCATTTCCAGGGAAAACTCTGTTACTCTGTGTCGCCACTCCAGATTCATCCATCCACATTGCTGTGGATGGATGAATCCAGTGACTTCAGGACTACAAGACAGGAGTCATATCACCACAGAAATCTCCCTATCTATCCCTCTGGCAGCCTCTCTTCTTCCATTCCTAGTGGTCTCGTGTGAATGTTTCTTGTATATGCGTGCTTGGTGTTATTATTTTATGTCTTTAATAAAATATCATTTTTAATTTTCATTTTGTGTTTGTGTGCATCTGTTCAGAGTTAGTCGGGGTATACAAAAGTGTAAAGATCCCTCTCTCTGTTGCCCCCTTTTGCATTGCTAAGGTTGAGTTGCTGCTAATTTCCCCAACATATTCTTGGATTTTCCAAGATCTCTTCGGGTAATGCTCACATGCAGTATGATACCAGTTAGAGTATAGAAACACAAATATTTGTTTAGAAGGTGACATAGAAATACTGGAAGGAGGAGGGAGAATTGAAAAAAAGCTATTGCTTTAAGATGCCTCTGTTATCTGAAATGCTTCCCTAGTGTTCTCTGTTGTCCAACAAGCCCTAACAAACTGTGCTGCAGCTAGAGAAACCTCTCTTGGGTGACTTCGAGGGATTTTTCAGTCAATAGCATGAATTAGACTTTAATGTCCTGTACTAAGAGATTTGGGCACTCCTGATATCTAACTTCCATTGCTAGATCTTGGCAGATGCAACAACGGATGGGCTATGACTTGACAGCTATGTGAGTTTCTTCTTTTTTTAAAAAAAATACTGCTATATGAAACACTTTTTAAAATTAAAATTGCTCTTCTCATCTGTGGCACTTCACAGCTTTCAGCTCTCTCTCTTTTTCACCTCTTCAGAGTGTAATTGATACACTTTTGCCTCACCTCTTCTTAAAGTGCTGTCAAAAGAGTATACCTGCAATTGGTCAAAGCACCCCAATTACAGACAATTACACACAGCAATTTTGGAGGGCTTAAAGATCATTCACCATTTAAAGAGGCTCACTGTCTGGAAGAAGAGAGCATGTAAGAAGGGAAGGTGTTACCTGAAACGGGCAATTCCAAAGGCTGGCAGGCTTCATTTTCACCATCTTTCTCTGGGGAGGAGAGCAGCTTTCTGGCCAACATCACTGAAATAGGCTGGACTAATAGAGAAGTGAGGTTTGTTCGGTTCTGTTGATAGCTTCCATCTTCAAGGAGAGGGGAGGGGAGGAACAGGGAAGAGCAATTTAGTAAGTGACAATTATAGAGCCTTTTCTTCTATATCTGTGTTAGAACTATAGAGTTTTGAACATATGATGAAGATTCTGGCTCAATAAATCCAAGGCTGCCAGGACCTCTGCTGAAATTATCTCAGCTGTCTCATCGGTTCAGTTCTTCATTCTCTCTGAACTAGATGCACATCATTAGGAATGAAACCTTAGATGCTTGGAGAACAAGGATAATGGTAGCAAGATCATCTTTGTCCAGGAGAGGCTGCAACTGGAAGATCTTATTATTTGTTTCTCTGTATCCCACCTTTTCTCCAGCCCTAGGATTCAAGGCATCTTACCAAATGTGAAACAGTTACAGTTATACACACACACACACACACACACATACATCAGTCACCTGGACAGCCAAAGAAAGAACCTGGCATAACCTCAATGATTTATTCATGAGTTACATTGGTATCCCACTTTTCCACCAATGAGCTCAAGGCAGTATATAGTGATCTCCTTCTCAACACACAAGTCCTCACACCAACTCTGAAGCTACAGAAGCTGAGAGCAAGTGATTGGCCCAATGTCACCTAGTGAGTGCCATGGTTGCCAGTCCTGAATTTCCAAATCTCAATACAGCACTTTAAACATTGGCAACATTCTCCACAAGTTGAAAGCCAGCTCTAAGGGACCTTGAGCCACACAGAGACAATACTTTCATCTTGACTTGACTTCATCTTGACTGCATTCTGGCCCAGCATCTTGTTGAATCCAGATATCTCTTAGGAATGTCTACTTCTTTCTGAAGTCATCATCCTTTAATTATATCTTTTAAACTTTTGTATTTTGTATATTGTTTAGCTGTTGTTGTTTTTAACTGTTGTATGCCACCTTAAGTCCCAGACAGGGAAACAGGTAGGATATAAATATTCTCATCCTCATACTTAAACTCTATGCTTTTTCATTCATTTTCTACATTATTAACTATTCAAGAGATTGTGAGCATTGGAATGGTTAGGCTAAATGTTCCTCCACCTTAGAGAGCAAAGTGAGAGAATGAAAAGCAGGAATTCACGTTGGGATAGTCTGCCCCAAGAAATTTTTTAATACAGACATTGTTGCAAGCTTTGCTTTTCAATCTGTAACCTACATCTACTGAAATAACAACTTTTTTATACCTTGCTAAATTACTGTATAAGGAATTCATGATTTGTCATGAAATTTGTCGTGAAAGCCAAACAGACATGTTTCATTCAGACTGAGAAGAGATATAACTTTTCAATAAAATATTTTAAAATCATCTTTTAAATCCTTCCCATTATGCCCCAAAACAGCATTTGAATGCTCTTGCAACCTTCTCATTATTCTTTTCTTTAGAAAAAGAAAAGTTTGACTCCAACACTGAACATACCAGTTCTTTGACTTTCAACTATATCACCAATAGAATTGTATTAGTTTTGAAATAACTGAACTGAATGGTTCATTAATTTTTCACGTTAAGCATAATGGAAATTTGACACTTTTATGCTGTGAATAGACACTCCAATGAGGACTGTGTTACATTCTAGGAAATTATAAATTAAAACACAAAATAAAAAAACAAAAGATGTTTAGTTGAGTGAGATTTTGCTTTTATCATCTGGACTACATAACAAGCTCTGTCTAGAATCTAACAGAACTCATGCTCCATTTGTTTCAAAGATGGGAAGTGTGGCATGTTTAGATTTCTAAGGTCTTCAGTGCAGCCTTCAGCCCAAAGAGAATCCCTGACAAATCAACATTAAATAGCCACTTGGACCCTCAGAAGGCAATTCCAAGGATACCCGGTCTCCCTCTTCCCAGTCTATTGTACCTTCAAGAATAGTCTTAAAAACAAAACAAAACAAAACAGAAAAACCTGGAATTATCTTTCCAATCACTTCTAGTTTTGAAAAATAGAAAAAGGGTGCCGCCAATCAAAACTCACTCAGGGAATAATAATAATAATAATAAAATTTTATTTATATCCCGCCCCTCTGCAACGCAATCGGATGAAGGATGAAAATGGCCCATAGAGTTTTCAAAATTGTCCATTGGTGATTTAGAACAGGGGCAGGCAATTGTGGAAACCTTGGTGGGGGGTAATTAGCCCTCCATGAGATCTGGGAGGGCCATACACCCACTGCACCTGCTTCTGCAGGAAAGCAATTTGTTTTTTTGTTTTTTTTGGCCTCCAAATGCCCTCCAAAAACAAGAAAACATGTTTTAGGAGTCCCTAGAGGGCATTTTGAGGCAAAAATTTGCAAAATTCAGGTGTGATAGAAATGCTGTCCACGCCATCTAGAAACCATCTGAGGGAATTTTGGAGCCAAAAAAAAGAGAAGAAAGTTTTTGAAAAAATGGAAAAGTATTTTTTACCTCTGGAGCTACAAAAATGGTCCAGGGGGTCCATGAGACATGTGGGCCATAGAATCATGGAGTTGAAAATCAGCTGTGATCACTAAAAGTCAACATGGTTTGTTTTTTTTTAAACAACTCATGCCAGACTAATCTTATCTCTTTTTTTTTTACTGTTACAAACTTGGCGGGAATGCTGTGGATGTAGTGTATTTTGATTTCAGTAAGGCCTCTGGCAAAGTCCCCCATGATATCCTTGCAAAAAAAGTTAGTAGCATGAGGGCTTGACAATGCAACCATTAGGTGGAATTGTAATTGGTTGATAGGCCAAATCCAAAGGGTAGTCACCAATGGGAACTCTTCATCCAGGAGAGAAGTGACCACCGGGGTGCCACAGGGCTCTGTCCTGGCCCCAGTGTTATTCAACATCTTTATTAATGATTTAGATGAGGGAACAGAGGGCATGCTTATCTTGTTTGCAGCTGACACCAAATTAAGAGGGATAGCTAATACCCCAGAGGACAGGATCAGAATCCAAAATGACATGAACAGATTAGAAAGCTGAGCTAATACTAACAAAATTAATTTTAACAGGGAGAAATGTAGGATACTACTTGGGCAGTAAAATGAAAAGCACAGAGATAGGATGGGTGACACCTGTCTTGATGGCAGTACATGCAAAAGATATCTAGGAGGCTTAGGACCATAAACTGAACATGAGTCAGGAGTGTGATGTTGCAGCTTAAAAAACCAATATGATTCTAGGCTGCATCAATAGGAGTATAGTGTCTAGATCAAGGGAAGTAATAGTGCCACTCTATTCTGCTTTAGTCAGACCTCACTTGGAATACTGTGTCCAGTTCTGGGCACCACAATTCCAGAAGGATATGGACAAGTTGGAATATGTCCAGAAGAGGGTTACCAAAATGGTGGGAGGTCTGGAAGCTATGCCTTATGAGGGGCAGCTTAGGGAGCTGGGTATGTTTAGCCTGGGCAAGAGAAGGTTAAGAGGGGATATGATAGCCATGTTTAAATATTTGAAGGGATGTCATATTGGGGATGGAGCAAACTTGTTTTCTGCGCCTCCAGAGACAAGGACACATTGTAATGGACTCAAACTACAGGAAAAGAGATTCCACCTAAACATTAGGAAGTACTTCCTGATGGTAAGAGCTGTTTTGCCTCAGAGGAGATTTTCACACGCCAAAAATATTGCCGCCAGAAACCGGGACAGAAATATTTCTGTCCCGGAAGCAGCGCCGCGGTTCGCACGCTCACCTCCCTCTTCCGTTGTTCCGTCGTCCTCGCTTTGGGTTTTTCCCTCCCTCTTCTGGAATATTTTACTAACGGGAGTTTGCCGTTAATAAAATATTCCGGAAGAGAGAGGAAAAAACCCAAAGCGAGGACGACGGAACAACGGAAGAGGGAGGTGAGCGTGCGAACCGCGGCACTGCTTCCGGGACAGAAATATTTCTGTCCCGGTTTCTGGCGGCAATATTTTTGGCGTGTGAAAATCTCCAGAGTGTGGAATGCACTGCCTCCTCCTTTGGAGGTTTTTAAACAATGGCTGGATGGCCATCTGTTGGGAATGCTTTGATTGTTTATTCCTGCATGGCAGGAGGTTGGACTGGATGGCCCTTGTGATCTCTTCCAACTCTCTGACTCCATGATTCTATGAAGAGACCATAAGTACCATCAAGTCCACCCCCCTGCCATGCATTTCCTGCTGCTGATTTAGAAACACTGAGTCGTCGACATGGTAAGCTTCATTTGTGAGGTGACAAGTTCAAACTTATAGCACATATCCACTCTCTTTCACTTACCACTCTCTCACTCCCTCATTTACCACTAACCTTTGCATACTAGGACCTGTTCACACTTTCATGGCTCTTTTTTTTCCTGCTTATTTTACAGGTGAGACTTCTGTTCTGATCACATAAACATCAAAATCCCTCCCAAAAGCTAGCTTCTAAAAAGCATAGTTCCTCCCACCGCCACACAGCCATTTCCATGTTGTTGGAAATCTCATCCCCCACTCTCTGACATCATAGAAATAGCTGTGTCGGAAAGAGGGGTCAATGCTGTTTACAAGGTGAGTATTTGCAAACACTGGACTGACTATGTGATGAATGTTGCTGTCCTTGTTGCAAGCAGGGATCACCAGCATTGAGGCCATAATATTGAGAACACAGCTGCGCTGGGCAGCGCACATTTCTAGGATGGAGGACCATCGCCTCCCAAAAATAGTACTCTGTGGTGAACTTGCCATGGGTCAGCGTAAGAGGGGTGCTCCAAAAAAGCGATAGAAGGACTGCCTGAAACAACATCTCAGGCTCAGCCAAATTGATCACCAACAATGGTCCACCCTGGCCTCACATTGGGAGGCATGGAGACACACTATCCACAATGCTGCAGCCTCATTTGAGAACTCACGCCGAACAAGTCTTGAAGAGAAATGACAACGCAGAAAGAATCACAACCCAGAAACATCACCGAAGGAGACCTTCTGCTGTGCTTTCTGCAACTGGACTTGTTTATCTTGGATTGGCCTTTTTAGTCATCAGCGTGCTTGCAGAAAGCATGGGATGAGTCCTTCCTGAATCTTCACTTCACTTCCTGAATCTTCACAGAGAGAGAGATTTGGGAAGCCACATCAAGAGACATAGCAACATGATAGAGATGTGTCTCCCAGTGCAGGAGTTCAACCAATATAATTAAAATACAATCAGACCCCCCCATATCCACAAAACTAATACATGCACTTTCAGTTATCAGTGGGACACAAAATAGGGATACATAAATAGAGTCGTACTGGGAAATGCCTAGATAGGCATCCTCTGTAGTCATCTTCTAGGACCTCCAAAACAACTCTATTGAATGTTTTCACTGGAAGTCCTTTATCTTAATAGGGTTTGCTGTTATCAGCAGTTTCCAGTATCCATGGTTAGTCCAAGAACTGAATCCCCATGGATACAGAGGTCTCACTGTATTTCTATTTAAAATCTGAAATTACTTTGGGTACATTTCTTTGTTATTTAATTATTTTTGTTAGAAATACATGAACACACTAATCAATAACAATAACAACAATTTATTTCCTCCTTCCCACTCAATTGCCTATAACTGCAAAATGGTTAGCTTAAAAATTATATTGTTGTTATTGTTATTATGCTGTATTTTGTAAAATAAATAAATAAATCAGAATGGTTTTATCTTTTCTCCTTGCTTGATTTTTAGTTTTACAAGGTCTTTAGCCTTCTCTTCCAAAGAGTGCTGGGGCCTCACCAGACTATGCATCCCAGGATTCCATAGGAAGGAGTCATGGCAAATAATCCAGTTTCAAACTGGACTATTTGTGTAGTGTGGATTCAGCCTCTATCTTCAGCACCTGGTCTTTTGTCAAGGTGGTGGGTTAAATACACATTTTGGGCTTGTCTACATGGGCCAAATAAAATAAACTCACCTCATTTTCACAGTGAGCTATCCAGACAATGTACAGCTCAAATCCTAGTCTTTTCAGCACCTCAGGGCTGTAATCCAGACCAAAAAGTGTTGGGATTTACTCCAGATTTGAGCAGCATATTCAGATATTCACATGTGCATGTGTAGACTGTACTCTATAGTGACACCAGTGTGGGGGTGAGGGAGGGAAGTGTCAATGGGTGGGTGGAAGAGGTTGGGAGGAGTCTCTCTGGGTCAGGCAATCAGATACCTTTTCCCACCAGGAAATACCTCTTTCTCTCTGTTTCAATTTCAGTTTTTAGCAGTTTCTTTTCCCCCTCTTTTTTGCATACATAGCAGTTTGGAGAAGCACATACCAGCATATCCATATTTTTAGCTGTCTGTATTTCACTTAATAGTGTTACCTACCCTGACACCCCCAGCCCCATATCTATATTTATAATTGGCAATATTTAATAATTAGGTCAAATGTGGCCTTTCACACAGTGCAGTCATTAAAGTTGGAAGATTCCAACAAATTGCAGGGACTAGCATTTAGATCCAGTCAGGTATGCACTTAAGGAGGGGCTGTCTAAATTCTAAAGAAATGCTAATTTGCAAGGCAACTGAAGGCATGGACACCTGCCTAATCCTATCAGCCAAGGCTGGGACATGCAAACCTGTGAACAGCGCTCATTCCTTCACCTGTCCCAAAAAAGGAAGGTACTTTCCCCAATTGAATCCACAAAGTATCCACACATTAAGGTGCCATTAACATATCTGGAGTTCCTTTGACTCACCTTGAGCAACTCTGAGAAGTATTGTCTCCTACTATGGATTCTATATCCTGAAGACAAATATTGACTATACCCTCCCCTTCAAAACAACACGAAATTGTCTTCAATGTCTTCAGCTCCTCCTCCTACATCCATGCTGCCGGTTTCTTGACTGACCCTCTGAGCTCTTTCTGAGACCCTTCTGCTGCAGTGACTTTTGCTCTACAGGACAGGTGACATATCTCCCACAACTAACTCCCTTCTCTATTCCTCTATCCCAACATTTCCCAATTTATTCGCTAGTCTTCCATAAATGCTTGAAACCTGAATGTATGCATGAATGTTGTTATTATTGTCTTTCTCAAATAAGGATCAATTGATTGTACTATCTAACTTATTGTCTCCTCCTTAGTACTTTAGACATAGGTCAAAAGATTCTGCTGTCTGTTGCCCTCTTTTGCATAGCCAAGCTGAGTTCATTAATCCCCTAAATTAATGCTGATATTTTGAGGGCCCTTAAGTCGCACAAGTGAATAGGGTAACAATAGGATGTCCAAAGCCCCTCAGTGCAGACGTATGTACATTCACATGTGTGGGGCAGAACAGAGGGGGGAAATGGAGCAGCTATGTCTGTGTGGCCATTCATACTATGATTTATCAGATGAAGGTGAGTTTGGAAGGGACAACTATGTGGATAGTGCTCGCAAACCCACCTCGGTGTGGTTGGCGATTGTGTAGATGATCCTGCAGTTGCTGCAGACCAGGGTAACCTGGAGGTAAACTGGGGGCCGTTTACACGATGAAAATGTCCTGGGAAGAATTCGTGTCGATCCCTGGCAGTTTACACGTACATCGGGTTGGGTACAAGATTTTCGGAAGGGGGGCCACCTTTTATCCCTCAACCTGCGGGACTTCCAGTCCCGCGGTTTGTGCCGGTTTTTAAAAAAGTCACAGGAGGATTTGGAAAATCAGAAATGTAAACAGCCTGGGACAAAATGTCTCGGTACTGGGATGACCGGAAATGGTGACTGGGGGCGGGCTTAGAGATCAGTGACCAGAAAAGGAGGGGTCAGTCACCCTTTCAACAGATCCAGCCTCACCAGCTGAAAACAAAGGCATCCCTTCCAGCTGCACGAAGGTTGATGTGTGTCTGTGTGTGTGTGCGTGCGTGTACTCAATCACCTTTTTTTAATGGATTTCTACACTGCAAACCCTTCAGCTTTACCTTTTCCTCAACTGCATGTTACAGAGAGATCGTCGTTGCCCATTCATCCCCTGCCTTGGTCACCTCCCTGGGTCAGAACGGGCACATTAAAATATTCAAGCCTCTGAGCGAATTAGTACCCTTTAATTCCCCCTCTCTGTGTTTGTGTCTTTCAAAACGCCTGCCTATAGCCGGCTTGAAATCTCTGAAGCATGCTGTTAGGGTTAATATTTTAAAGAGGCAAGGGGAAACCCAAGCGGCTTGATTTCAAAAGGAAAGCACTCAGATTGATTTCAAAGCACTCAGCTTGATTTCAAAAGGAAACCCTGCGTCTGAGCGAAAGATCTGTCTGGATCTTTCAAAATGCTTTCTGCCTCTTCTGAAAGGGTTAACATTTTAAAGAAGCAAGGGGGAATAACAAACCTCTGCCCCCCTCTCTCCCCCCCCCAGCCAGCCAATAGCATCGCTCCTGGAGCGGAACTCTAAAGGAAGTGCGTCACCGAGGTTGTGAAAACACGAGTAATCGCATCTTTGATTGACAGCCAAAAAAAAAAAAATTAAAACCTAAACAAAACCGGAACTTTGGACGTGTAAATATCAGTCATGGGACCACCCGGGATATCCAGATCAGTGACATAAATTGTATAAACAGCGAAGGGCAGATTCGTGATCACAAAGTCACGGTAAGCACCGCGACAATTTCTGTCGTGTAACTGGTACCCTGGATTTTCCTGTAGATGAGCCCTTTTGTAAGGGGCCTAGGTGATCTCACGTTTCTGTTTAAGTTGTTTACGAATGAATGTATGTGTACTAATTGAAGCCATGATGTTTTTGCTCCACCTGGTTTGCATTATAAGGAATGTATTTCCATTGGCCTACCTTTTATTAAAATTAACTAAAATGAATTAGAAATATTTTTTTTTAGAAAAAGTTGATGATAGTGAAGCCCTTAATTTGTAAGGAATTAATTTTTTATGAACTACAATTAATTAACTGCAGGAATGCTGAGATGCTGAAGTAAGAGAAAATATAAAGTTCAAGAAGATATAAAGTTAAATGGAAGAGGACTAGGGAAAGAACTGAGATGGTGAAACATAAATGTATAACATATTAACCCATGGAAACCAAACAATGTGGCCCTTAAGCACTTGGCCAACCAGGGCTGGATCTTCGCTGAAAAAGTTTCAGTCACTATCGATCTGTTTCCAGGCACAGTTCAAAGACTGGTCATGATCTTTAAAGCCCTATCTGGCTTAGAGCCAGACTACCTGAAAGTCTGTATCTCCTCCTGCCTGAGTATTATATCTTCATGGGATTTTTTTTGGGGGGGGGGTGTCTGTTCCACCACCTTCACAGGCTCATCTGGTGAGGACTTTGGATAAATCCTTCCTGATGGCTGCTTCTGGGCTATGGAACTCTCTCCCATGGGAGGCTCAGTTGTCCTCTTCTCTGATCAATTTTCACCAGCAGGCAGAGATCCTCCTAATTGAATAGCTCTTCAGTCTTTAACTGGTTTGGGTGTGCTGTTTATAATGTGTAGTAAGTTCATTATGTATTATTGTTTTAAGTAATATTTTAACTGGATTGATTATTTAATGCTTTTTAAGACTTTCATACTTAATATTGTTTTAGCCATTTCGTTTTAACCTATACCATAAGCCTCCTGGGGTCCCATTTTGAGAGAAAATCAATAAATAAAATTAAAATTACAAAAATAAGAATAGGACAAGGTCTTGCCACTGTTGCCTGCCCATGGCTTGGTTTCATTAGAAAGTGGTCAATACAGTCACTTTAACATGAGTGTATACGAGCATTGGGGTCTTTTTGCCTCCCCACATATGTTTTGAACAACTACAACCATAATCATTTTTCATGCTGGCTGGGATTTCTGGGCACTGAAATCCAAATAAAACTTGGAGGGTGAAATGCTCCTTATCCCTAGTTTGTAATCTGCTAGTGTAAGCTACTGTAGGTCATTCCACATGACCTCTATTATTATGGGCTTATCGAAATGATGAAAATACTCCTCATAGGAGAATACCTTTTGTCTAAATGGAATCCCACAGAGATTCACCATATTTGTAAGGAAGGGGGTTGCAAAACACCATATACTGCTCTAGAAAAGCCTTTGCAGCTTTTCCCGAAGTTTTAAAAAAACCAACACCAAGGGAAATGCACATTCCTGTTCATTGGGACAACCGATTCGGACTGTAGTGCATTCAAAGTGAGAATGGAAGTGGATTGCTGATTGGTTGGGTGTGCAAGGGGGTGGAGCTTGCTGGCAAAAAAGTGGCCAGAAATGTTCATGGTACCAATCGTGTGCTGAGGCAACAAAACTTTTTTTTAAACTTGTTTAAGCAGAAGGTCACACTTCCGCACTTTAGATATACTTTTTTAGAAAAAAAAAATACTGTTCAGGTGTGGCAACTTGGGGAGAATAAAAATACAAGTAATTTACTTGCGCCCACCAGCTTGATTCGCAGGCATGCCTGTGTGAATATCAAACACAGATAGCTTCGTATACCTGTGATGTTGCCAAACAAACATGGAGACAAATGGATGCTGCTGCAAATTGGCATTACTGTGCACCAATCCACATTTTATTGCCTTGTATAGACAACCCCTATATCTCAAACTATCTACTTTTTCATTCCAGTAGCCTTCCAATCCAGAAAAAGACAAGATAAGGATGAAGGAGGAGAACAATGATTTGCGGAGATAAGAAGGTTAACTGGAAAGAGGCAAGTACAATGTGGCCCTGGCTGCAGTAGTGCTAAAGGCTTTGGAGGAGTGACTGATCTGAGTTTTTCAAGAGAGTTCAAGGAAAAGACTTGACAGTTCCAAAGCAGGGAGCTGTTTCAGCATGGCAGAAGTAGAGGATGAAGGGAACAGCTGGGTTTGAATACAGAGCAAAGTGGAAATAAGTAGGGAATGATATATAGAGAAAATTAAACCCAAGCATTCTTTCTTTCTGCCTTTGTTCATGCCAAGGTACCCATGAATAGAAGTCTGGCAACCAGCCAGCGTGTTGCTTGCTTGCTACGGTACTTTCAGTAACTGCTGTTATGAATAAGCAAAAGTAAGAATGTCTTCATTTAGTATAAAAAAAATCCCACATAGGCTGAAAGAAGGAATGTTTTGCCACCATTCAAAGGACACTCTCAAAGCTGTTTTTTCTAAGCAGCTAAAATGTACTCTTCTATCTGCTGTAATAGCACAAAGATTTTCCCAGGGTGAACTGGTGCAATGTATGATTTTCAAATGTTCAAGGATCAAGAGTGCATTTAAAAAGCATATATTGATTTGAGGCATGGTGGAGTGAAGTGGGCACCTTTCCTGGGGTGTTATGTGCTTTTACGGCAGGCATAACATTTAGTACTCAGTTGGAATACAAGTTATCCAAAAGATTTTGTTTTCTTTTAAAACTCACTTTGGTTTCTTTTAAGCATTTGATTCATTCCTCACAATGTTCTTTTGAATATCCTTCCCTTTATCAACACAGATCAAGAGCTATTGTAGTGCACTGCTGAAGAGCTCAAGTCATGAACCAGAATCCTTAAAAATCTTTTGGCGGTATTAAACAAGACACTCTTTCTCATTATTACACCCCTCAAGTTTAACATGGACTACAGATGTAAAGAATGCTCACACATTTCCTCATTCTCAGTGAAAAGTGGTATCTTGACTCATTGAAATACCTCATTAAGAAACGAGTGATCCTTTGTAATGCTATTTGAATTTTGAAACATTTCTGTGAAAATTCATTAGCACAAAAAACAACATTTTGCACAAAAACACATGTTTTACACAGAAATCAAAGTGCAAAGTGTTGTGTTGAACTACTTTTTGTGGGGGGGGGAACCCTTTTTTTTTTTTGGAAAATTACTTTTTCACAAACAAGTTCTGAAATGTTAAAAAAAGGGGGGGAAATAAGGTTCAATCATAGAATCCTAGAGTTGGAAGAGCTCACAAGGGCCATCTAGTCCAACCCCATGCTTGCAGGAATACACAATCAAAGCACCTCAACATATGGCCATCCAGCCTGTTTAAAAAACCCCAGAGAAGGAGACTCCACCATGCTCTGAGGCAGTGTATTCTACTATTGAACAGGTCTTACTGTCAGGAAGTTCTTTCTAAGTTTAGGGGAATCTCTTTTCCTGTAGTTTGAGTCCATTGCTCCATGACCTAGTCCCTGGAGCAGCAGAAAACAAGATTACTCCCTCTTGAATATGTCATCCTTTCAAGTATTTAAACATGGCTATCCTGTCACCTCTTAACCTTTTCTTCTCCAGACTAAAGATACGCAACTCCCTAAATCGCTTATCATAGGGTATGGCTTCCAGACCTTTCACCATTTGGTTGCCCTCCTCTGGACATGTTCCAGTTTGTCAATATCCTTCTTGAATAACAGTGCACAGAAGCGGATACAGTATTCCAGGTGAAGTCTGACCAAAGCAAAATAATGTGGTACTATTTCATCCCTTCATCTAGACACTATACTCCTATTGATGCAGCCCAGAAACCCTTATAATCTAGCCCACTGGGGAGAAAACTCTCAAAATAATTTCATTATTATCTGAGCGAAAGAACAAAATGATGCTTTCTCTGCCCATTCTGCAGTCAAAACCTAATGGGACTCATGTTGAATATTATATAACACTAGCAACGGAACTGTATTTTCCATGAAATCTGAAGGCAGCAGGTTAGTTCAGGTACATAATATACAACTTACTGCTACCTTTTACCATTATCTTCTGCACACAGCAACTCTCTCTCTCTTCCCAACAGTAGGCAGTTCTGTGAGTAAGGTTCATCTTATTTTGAAGTCTTCCTTCTTTCCTTCCTTCCTTCCTTTTTCTTTCTTTTCCCCCCTAGCCCTGAACCATAAATCTGTGCCTCTCAGAAAGGGACTTGGTCAGAAAGTACACTGAGTTTGTATGTGACCAAAAGGTGATCATGCCTCCCAGCCATCTGTTCATTATGTATGTAGGGGGGTAATGTGAAAATGTAATAAAAATGAATATGGTATACATGGCAATAATATATTGTTCACTATTGAAGGCCCACCTATGAAAAGGCTATAATCCTATACGTAGCTACATGGAAGTAAAATCCATTTAATACAATTGGGCTTTCTTCTGTGTATACATGAATGGGTGTTTGTTGTTGCTGTTTTGTGCACTTTTAAGTAATTTCCAATTTGTTGTAGCCCCATGGTGACCATGGGATTTTCTTGGCAAACTTTTGAGAAAGTGTGACTTCTCCAAGGTCACACAATGGCTTTCCATACATGAGTGGGGATATGAACCCTGGTGTCCTAGGACTTTATCAGACCACCACATATTAATGTTCTTTTGCTGGCATAAATCCTGGTGTTTTTATGTTGGCAAAGAAACCTCCCCCCTATTACACTTACCTTAAGCAGCAGCAGTGAGGCTTCCCCAGCAGTAACGGAGCAGAAATGGAGCTCCGTTTACTTCTGGGGTTGAGAGCTCATGAATTTTCGCATGAAGACACTAGCGTGGGAAATTTAAAAAAAGAAAAGAAAAAACAAACTAAAAGTACAGCAAAACAGAAAAACACACATTTAAAGTCTCAAGTACATGGCGAGGGGGGGGGGGTTGTCGTAAAAAGAGCATCCCTTACCTGGATGTCACAATCTTTCCCGGACGTGTTTGCCCATTGATGCTACATTCATGTGAGTTCAATGGCATGAATCATAGAATCATAGAATTGCAGAGTTGGAGGAGACCACGAGGGCCATCCAGTCCAACCCCCTGCCATGCAGGAAATCACGATCAAAGCATCCCCGACAGATGGTAATCCAGCGTCTGTTTAAAGACCTCCAAGGAAGGAGACCCCACCACACTCCGAGGGAGTGCGTTCCACTGCTGAACAGCTCTTACTGTCAAAAAGTTCCTCCTAATGTTGAGGTGGAATCTCTGTTCCTGGAGCTTGCATCCATTGCTCCATGTTCCGATCTCTGAAGCAGCAGAAAACAAGCCTGCTCCATCCTCAACGTGACACCCCTTCAAATACTTAAACAGGGCTATCATATCGCCTCTTAACCGTCTTTTTTCCATGCTAAACATACCCAGCTCCCTAAGCCTCTCCTCGTAAGGCATGGTTTCCAGACCTTTCATGAAGATTCAAACACTGGCAATCCCGGCAACAAAGCAGAATGGGAGAGGTATTGACAGCTTGGGGTATCAATAAAAAAGTATGCCTTATTCCCTATACATGATTGCAAAAGGACGTCATCGTCAGGCATGTGTACCCTTTTGCGATCATTAGCTATCCTTATGACACCATATTTCCCGCATCTAATAAAGTCTCTAGTCCAAGGCTCAAACAACTGCACCATTTTCGCTCTTATGTGTTGTTAACCCTAGGCAATAATAAGGATATTCATTATTATTTATATTTATATCCTGCCTTTCTCCCAACAATGGGACTCATGGCCACAAACAACATATCTAAAACAAAGCAGATAAAAAACTATACAATTTTGATAAAAGTATACATACAAAGTTATCTATAAAGCAATTAAACTATTTATCATGCTAAAGCATTAACATTCATTATTATTATTATTATTATTATTATTCTTTACCAGCCTGCACCACAGGACGAACAGCACCATCCCCACATTGCCGTCGGCAAATCTGTGCTCAAGTCCGTTCAGCAGTTCACCTACCTGGGAAACATCATCTCCTCAGATGCCAAGATTGACAAAGAGATCGATCACAGATTAGCAAAGGCATATAGTGCATTTGGAAGACTTCACAAAAGAGTCTGGAGCAATAAACACCTGAGGCAAAGCACAAAAATCAGTGTGTATAGAGCCATTGTACTGTCTATCTTCCTTTATGGATCTGAAACATGGGTCACCTATCGCCACCACCTACGACTCCTCGAGCGCTTTCATCAGCGCTGTCTACGCACAATCCTAAATATACACTGGACTGACTATGTGACAAATGTTGCTATCCTTGAGCAAGCAGGGATCACCAGCATTGAGGCCATGATATTGAGAACACAGCTGCGCTGGGCAGGGCACGTTTCTAGGATGGAGGACCATCGCCTCCCAAAAATACTACTCTACGGTGAACTCGCCACGGGTCAGCGTAAGAGGGGCACTCCAAAAAAGCGATACAAAGACTCCCTGAAACAACATCTCAGGCTTGGCCAAGTTGATCACCAACAGTGGTCCCCCCTGGCCTCACATCGGGAGGCATGGAGACGCACTATCCACAATGCTGCAGCCTTATTTGAGAACTCACGACGAACAAGTCTTGAAGAGAAACGACAACGCAGAAAGAATCACAACCCAAAAACATCACCCAAGGAGACCTTCTGATGTGCTTTTTGCAACCGGACCTGTTTATCTCGGATTGGCCTTTTTAGTCATCAGCGCGCTTGCAGAAAGTGCGGGATGAGGCCTTCCTGAATCTTCGTTTGCGAAGAAAAGCCAGAGAGAGAGAGATTATTATTATCATTATTATATTCTTCTACCTTTCTTCCATCCTGTAATCCAAGATTGTACACAGAGAGATTTTAAAAGTCTGACATCCAGCCACTGACCAAAACCAGATCTGCATCTTGAGAGCAATCAATCTATTGGAAGAGGCCCCAAAGTCATCTTCTTGCTATGCCCCATTTTCTGTGTTTATTCTTCTCTATCCTTTCCTATCATGCTTTTCCTATCATGCTTTATTGTAATTATTGCCAAAATGAGACCATTGCTGTTTTCAAAAGGGAATGTATTTTGGGGAGTATGCCCTGCATATGTGGGAAATTTGTTATTCACAGTTCCAAGATGGGATGCAGTTAATTTCTCTAAGGAGATGCTCAGCAGATGGCAGTAAAAAGCGGGAGTTAAGGGATTGTTTTATTAATCTTTTGCAAGCTAAATGCTAACTAAATATCAAGTAGTTAGAAGCAAAGAAATGCAGGTTTGTTTTGATGATTAAAAAAAAAATCAAGCATGACAACTGTATGCCAAAGCAACAAGTCAGAGACAAGCAAGCAATTCACACAACAATGTATTTGATTAGACACTCAGAAGAAAGTCAGTTAAACAGTATGCCAGCGAATACCAGAGCAGAGTGGGTGAGATTTCAGGGGAAGAGATTTGCTTAACCCATTACCTGTGGGTTGTCCCATGAAAATACTCACCCAACCCCATTTCCCACTACAGACAGTATAATATTTAGGACTTTATCAGATGGGCAAAATACAGCATCATAACGATGCCACATCACTGCTAAAGGGTGCACAGATCAGACGACATCACCCTTTTGTGGTTATGTCCTGTCAAAATCCCGTACCTTTTAACTGACGGCTTAAACTGTCAATTGATCCCCACTGCCATTTTGGTGCCAGCATTGCTAGCATGTGAAGCCTCGGGCCATTTAACTCTTGTCTCTGCAGTGAGAGTGGACGGTCCAGTGCAAACACTTCCAGGTGAGATCTGGACATCCAGGTTAGTTGTGTTCTTTTTATGACCCTCCCTGGGTTACTTGGGATGTTTAAAGTGTGCCTAGGTGCTTTGTGCAACTTTTTATATGTTCGTTTTGTTGTTGTTTATAAATTTCCTGCATGACAAAGTTTCGCGGGATTTTGAACGAGGAAGTGAACTGGGCTCCGTTCATTTCCTCTTTATTGCCAAGGAGCCTTTGCTGGGAGAGGAAGGCAAGTGTGTGCGTGGGGGGGGTCTTTTCCCAGCATAGAAATGTTTTGTTTTGTTTATATGCTATTGAGAGGGTCTGTCTGTATTGATTTCCCAAAAGTTTGTTATATTTAGTCTGTAGAGAAAAAGACCTAGTCTGCTAAAATATGTCTGTGTCAGAGAAAGCTGAGAAATATAACTGTACTTGTTCCAGCTTGGCCAGAAGCCCAGACACATAGATAAGATGCTATGTCTGTAGAACAAAGAGCTCATTTAAAGTGCAGAGCTAGAGACATTACATGTACAGTATATTAAGTCATTTACAAGAAATGATGTGCATTTGGAGAAATGAAATGTAGTGAAGATTCTGATATAGTTTATATTGATTAATAACCAATGATTGTTATAGTTTGCTGTGTTTGGAAGAATAGTATGGTTTGTCTTGTTTATTAGAATCAGAAACAATGGGTCATTCAGTCTAGGAAGTGTTATCTTCTTCTGGGCACATTGCCCAGTTCAGCTGCCTTGAGGTATCAAAAATAGAAGCTTGACACAGAGAGCTGAGAAATGATTTCTGTTCCAAAAAAGGTCTGTATAGTGACTACTATAATACACATGCGCAGTGCCTTAAATTTTTAGGTTTTGTTTCTCTGTAATAAAAAGATATGTGTGCCTTGTTTTGGGGAACACAGCATGGCGGTTTATGCCCTGTGTTACTCTTTGCTAGCAGAGAATAAAAGTCATCTGAATACAATTGAACCTTGGCTTTGAGATTTCCTTATGATTACCCAGATAGACCTTAACACTATCAAAAGAATGTTTTAAAAGGGGTCGTCCAATAAAGTCCTTAGTCTCAGCCTGACTACAGCAAACAGTAAGTAATGGAACAGTAAGTATTGGAAGTATCCAATAACTCACTAATTGCCAGTTATCAATCTCCAATGACAACACATAAGTTTGATGTTACTATATGCATTTCACTATTACCCCTTTAACTAACACACATTATGGTCTTTGTGATTTCTAGGTAATTATGTCAAAAGTCATACCAATAACTCATGTTAGTTAAAGGGGTAATAGTGAAAGGGGTCTCTAGATTTTGGATATGAAAGAGTAGCTACTCTAGGAAATTATAAATTTGTAAAGTGCATTCATATTATTTAATCAATGTGAATTATACTTTGAGGAGGTATTAGTGTGAACTTATATAGATATGTTATTGTGTAATTTTTTGAAGTATACACAAAAATAGACACAATATATTCCAATTTTTGTAATTGGTTTATAGACACTAGTGACACATTTCTCCCAGTGTTGGGTTTGTTTCTTCAATTGGGGACTATTGCTTGGTAAGTTGTCTTTTATTAGCTTGGTTGGTAGATTAGGTGGGGATTTGGTTGATTGTTTTTTTCTGTGTGTGTATATATATCTATTTGAGTTTGTAATGTAGTCTTTTCCTTGTATGTATTTTAGATGATTAAAATGTATGTGTTTAATAAAAATACTTTTTTAAAAAAGGAATAAGATTCAAGGTAATTCAGAACAAATTGTAAACCTGACCCACAACTCCTACATAAGGATCAATAATAGACTGATGGATATGGGGCATTAAGAGAAGGAAACTTTTATAGTCATAGGAACTTCCTGTACAACTTTCTATCATGAGAGAGAAAGTGATCCAGGTATGATAGCAAAAGTAAGTAGCATCCTTATGGTTCAGGTAATAGCCAGAACCTACGTGTGCATCCTAACACTTCTAAAGCCAGCACTATGTTATGTACAAGCAGGCAATCTAGCATGCCCATAATAATGAGATTTATTATTATTAAAAATAATAAAAAATCTCAGAATATACTGCAAGGAGATGAAATAGAAATAGAAAAAAACTCTAAGAAAACACTGAATGTGACAGGTTTAGGATAGCAATTATTTTGTTTATAGCATGCAGTAAACACTGCAGGGATTTGGAACGTCACAAGGAGGACACACTTGGCTGCTAGCACAAAAGAAAGTTGCATCGGCTACCAATATGACTCTGCCTACATTTGCTGTAATAAATAAATAATCATATACCCAGCACAATTTGTTTCTCCATATTGATATATAAGGTATATAAATTTGGGCTTATGATGTCATTATAGCTAGAAACTGATATTACATTTGAAGTCAATTTCCCAATGGCATCCAAGACATGTGCTTTATTTTGTTTCTCAGCCTTGGCTATGTCAGAAGAATGTTAAGACCCTTCTGGGTCCAGCTAGAACTGCAGCACTAGAAGGGGTTCACCATGGGTTACCTAGGCCTACTGGCTTTCATAAGGCAGGGCAGCCCATTGATAGTAGTTTTGAAACATTTGCTATTCAGGGAACTCACACTGCTCCATCTGTGAGAGAACCCATAAAGTCTGACATGAAACGGAACATTGGTACTTACCGTGAAGGTTCCTTTTCAGCAGAAGAGGGGAGGGAGTCCTTCTCACTGGGTATTGGCTCCACCTCCAGGCAAAAACAGGCAGGACAGATCTACAAATCAAAAACAAGCAACACAACCCCTCGGAGGTGGAGCCACCTACTCACCCCCAGAGAAGTTACCACAGCTCCAATGGACAAAAAACAATCAACTACATACACCACTGTACAACAACTACAATAAAAACTAAATCTAGTAATTTCCCACTTAAGACTTCTTTTTTTGGGGGGGGAAGGGTAAGGACTCCCTCCCCTCTTCTGCTGAAAAGGAACCTCACGGTAATTACCAATGTTCCATTTTCCAGCAGAGAGGGAAGGGAGTCCTTCTCACTGGGACCTGACAAAGCAGTCCACATCGGGCGGGAAATTATGACAGAACTTAACGGATGACCTGCTGCAGCACATGGTGTCCAAATGCCGCATCCGCTGAAGCATACGAATCAATCCTATAGTGTCTAGTAAAGGTCGACGCAGACGCCCAGTAGCAGCCCTACAAATCTCAACAATTGACTGAGAGACACCTAAAGCTGCCGAAGTAGAAGCACTTCTAGTCGAATGAGCCTGGATACCATCCGGCACCGGCTCCCCACAACTAACATAGAACCATCCGCATGGCCCGCCTCACTCCCGGAGGCCCCATCACACTGCCGATCTGTTGCGTCCTCCAACGCCGAACTCAACGTGCAGCCCTTAGAAGGGGCATGGAGCTCGCTATCTCCTGTCTGGGAGCTCTTCGCAGCCTCCTGGCTGAAATCCTCAGAGGAGGAGGAGAGATCGCCTCCACACACGTGGGCAAGTCTGGCAGTCGCCATGATGCTTTCTTTGTTCTCCCACTAAGAGTTGGAGCAACAAATGCCCTGACCTGCTACGCCAACAGGCAGAACAGGACTGGGGGTGAGTAGATGGCTCCACCTCCGAGGGGTTGTGTTGCTTGTTTCTGATTTGTAGATCTGTCCTACCTGTTTTTGCCTGGAGGTGGAGCCAATACCCAGTGAGAAGGCCTCCCTCCCCTCTCTGCTGGAAAATTCTTGTTCTGTAGCATAAAGGTTTGGTGTGGCTCATTGTTGGGCCTCACTCTTGACCCACATGAACCGAGACTGTAGAAAAGAGCACATCAAACACCCTTCTACAATTGCATAATACAAGGTAAGATTTGGTCTGTCCTTTAGAAAAGTCTGTTGGCTACTGTTCATCATCAAACTGAAGCCTTCCTAATACATTTTGAAGGCACTCTGCAATCCTCTTGAACCACAGCTTGGAAAGTGAGATCTAAATCCAATTGCTAGCCCTGAATATTTCTATTGAATCAACAGATGAATGGTAGATTTGTGATTAAAAAAATATATATCTTAGAATAGTGGGGGCGGGTTCTGAATCCTATTGCTAGTCTCAACCAGAATAGACCCATCAAATCAATGGCATGTGTTGGCTCACTGTTGAACAATTGATTTGATAATCTACCCTAGTTGGGTCTAACCAACAAGATTCAGACTATGATGTTACGGGCAAGGTATCCTACTGAGAATTCTTCTAGCCCCATGAGAGGTCTTCTCTTCAGTCTGAGAGCAAGACACAGTGCTTTTTTAGAATTACTTTTTCTGCAATTTCCAAATGCACATACACCCTCCCCCTTGATGTGTAGAATCAGTGTATTTCCTCCTAAGCACACAGCAAAAACAAATAAGCAATTGATCAAAATGATGCAAACAACTCATCCACACCTACTATTTTTTAATAGTTTGTGCAATGGACAACATTTATCACAGCTGCTACATATTACACATTTACATAAATGCACAAAAACAGTCCCACACATATGTAAAATCTCTCTGATACCATCAAAAGAAATTTGGCTGTTATCACAGAGGCGACAACATATTTTGCATTATTTTCTGTGGTGCACCAGGGAGAACCAAGTCAGGATTTACATCAGTACTGAATATACAAAGGACTGACCATGTGATGAATGTTGCTGTCCTTGAGCAAGCAGGGATCACCAGCATTGAGGCCATGATATTGAGAACACAGCTGCGTTGGGCAGGGCACGTTTCTCGGATGGAGGACCATCACCTCCCAAAAGTAGTACTCTACAGTGAACTCGTCATGGGCCAGCGTAAGAGGGGCACTCCAAAAAATGATACAAGGACTCCCTGAAACAACATCTCAGGCTCGGCCAAATTGATCACCAACAATGGTCTGCCCTGATCTCACATCAGGAGGCATGGAGACGCACTATCCACAATGCTGCAGCCTTATTTGAGAACTCACGACGAACAAGTCTTGAAGAGAAACGACAACGCAGAAAGAATTGCAACCCGGAAACATCACCCAAGGAGACCTTCTGCTGTGCTTTCTGCAAGCGGACTTGTTTATCTCAGATTGACCTTTTTAGTCATCAGCGTGCTTGCAGACAGCACGGGATGAGTTCATTTGCGAAGAAAAGCCAGAGGAGGAATGGTAAGCCAACACATATGTAAGTCCCATTAACCCAGTGTGTCCCTTCTAACTGAGACTATCAATTGACTTTGGACCTTACTTTCTTTTCTTTCTCTTTTTGGAAAACTTATGTTAATGTATACATTCTTTAGTGAATAATTAAATGTCTATCTACTGTTATTCTTTTAAATTAAAAAAAAAAAACAGAAATAGAGTTTTAATCCAACTTGCACCAACTCTGTAACAAACATATATGAATGATATGCACTTTTCCTAAGAAAACTCCAAGAGAAAAAGGTAAAGGAAGATTAAAGCATGCAATGACTACCCATTTCATACCACAACTTTGTAAAGTGCATACAAACAATTTCAAAATTACAAAAGCCACAGGACTCTTATTTATTGGTATCTCACTTTTCCCCCATTACCATTAGTTACCACTATACCTTCCAGGATTTAAAAAAAAAAAAAGGAAATAAAAAGGAAAAGAAACTTCAGAGCTACAGATGTCAAAAAGAAACTCTATAGACCTAACCCACCAAATAAAATAGTTACCAGTGACTTAAAATTTAGTCCAGAAACACATTTTTAAAATGGTATAATGGACCTATCATTTTAAACTGAAATTCCCAAAGGATGTATAGGTGGCGGGGGGCTCCAAATAAATTTGCCCTCCAAATAAGAATTCTCCCATTTATGAAATTCTCTTCCAGTCCCCAAATTTCTAGCATTGCAAAGACTAAGGACTTTATCAGACCAGTCATCATAAGGACGCCTCATGGCATCATAAGGACGCCTAATGATTGCAAAAGGGCGCACATAACAGATGATGCTGCCCTTTCACTATCATATACAGTACTGTTTTAAAAAAGCTGTCAATTGATCCCTGTGGTGATTTTCTGCTGGAATTTGAATCCACATGTCATTGTACTCATGTGAATGCAGTGTCAATGGATAAACACATCTGGGTGTGATCGGGATAGCCAGGTAGGGGACATTCTTTTTATGACCCCCTCCCTGTTTACTTGGGACTTTTAAAGTGTGTTTTGGTGCTTTGATGTATTTTTTGTGTCTTTGTTTTTTTTTAAAAAAAAAATTCCTGTGTGAGCATCTTCTTGCAAGATTCAGTGAGATTTGAAACCAGGAGGTGAACGGAGCTCCGTTCACTTCCAATTACTGCCTGGAAAGCCTCTTTAATGCAAAGAGGTAAGGTCTGGTAGGGTGAGTTCTTTAGCTGGCATAAAAATATCACAATTTATGCTGGCAAAAGAACTTTTACGGAGGGTGGACTGACAAAGTCCTTTGACACTGAAAATAATTTCATACTTGGAACTCTTGTTTCTGCTGTGTTCTCATTCCCTTGGAAACTTTGCCTCTTCCTTTTCTTTGGATGCCTAAACTTTATTTCTACATGTTCAACTGATGTTTTAAGCTACTGCAATGCTAGAAATTTGGCGTCTGAAGGAAAATTTGATCTGAGGGAGAGAATTCTTATTTGGAGGACAGTGCTCTCATCCCCCTCTCTGTATGTCCCTGAAAATCCCACACCCAAGCAAACGGGCATACCGAAAATATTTGGATCCTGAGAAACAACTGTAAAGTTATTTCGGTTTTATAAAAAGAGAGGAGTGATAGTTCAATACAGGTTACACTTCCCCATTTACACAGTGCCCATCCTTTCACTTACCCACAATTGAGGAAAAAGGCATTGGAAGGTCCACAGAGTCACCCTGGAGGCCTTTCTAGGCATTAGGAGGTTCTTCAACACAACTCTATGGTGAACGTCTGCCGGAAGCTGACCATAGAGTCACCCCAGATGCCTAAAGGGGCATCCTCTCTAGGCATTTTCTAGGTCCTCCAGTGTGATTCTATGGTGTTCTATAGCAGTTTGCTATTATATGTGATTTTGTATATCTGGGGTAAGTTTGGAAAGGTATCCCTCAAAGATACAGGGGGCAACCTGTAGTACAGCACCTGCATTGCACACCAGAGTGCCACAGGTTCAGTTCCTGTCAACTCCAGTTAAAAAGATACACTGGCAGATGATGGGAATGTATCTTTTTAACTGATGGAAATCCTAGAGACCCACTGTCATTCAAGAGCAGACAACGCAGGGCTTGTTTGATACACAGTCTATACTTTATGTATTTTTAAAACAGTCAAAACCACACCTTCATGCCAATCAAAGACTTCTGTGTGATATACAAAACATTTTAACATTTGGTTAAAAAAAAAAGAATGTTAAAATAAAAATAATCAATAAGTGCCATAGCAGTACATGTGTATGTATGCATGCATTCTCCTGGTTACATTTCAATAATACCTTTTATTATTATTATTATTATTTCCTGGCTGGGAGTCTCCTCAGTGAGTACCGGTATACATACATCAAAAGATTCCACTATTACCCAGCCTCTTCTGACACATTTGAGCTAATTAAAATTCCCCATAGAAAAACTGATTTTTGGTAGATACGCATGGAATTTCCACAAATCTATGCCATTTTTACAAGAGATCATCTTGCATCTAGTTACAAAGTGAGTCTACTGGTGTTGGCTCACTGAAACTGCAACCAGGCTGCTTTTAAATTACTTAGGAGTGCTAATAAAATACATGTGACAACAACCTGTGAAATTAGTTACTAATCTGAATAATAAGTAATGCAGAGAGAGAGAGAGCAGTTAAAATAAAAACCATGAAATGCCATTGCTGATTTCCTTCACCTTGGTACATCAACAAGTATAATTGTTTATTTCTTGCATTTCTACTGTAAAGATATATATATATATATATAGATAGATAGATAGATAGATAGATAGATAGATATGTATATATAATCATATTAAGCCTCATCGTGTCATAGCAGTACCACTGAAAGATTATCAAAGTAGACTGTAACCAGTATATATTGTGTTACCCGAAAGAGATCCAGAGATAGCTACTTAGCCATAATCATAACCATAACCACTTGATGGCCTTGAGCAATGACAATATTAAGATCCCTCCACTGGGAATATGTTCCAAGACACCCCATGGATGCCTGAAACCACAGATAGTACTGAACCCTATATTTTAAAGAGGGAGTATATTTTACCTCCACAGTATATTTATTAGTTTTTACATGCATATAGAAGACAGACAACAGCAAATACAATTAAACTTATCTAAGAAAGAAAATAGACAACAACATCAATACAGAAATTCAATACGGAGAAATGTAAGGTACTGTACTTAGGGCGAAAAAATGAAATGCATAGATATAGGATGGGGGCGGGATCTGGCTGAATGAGACTACGTGCGAAAGGGATCTAGGAGTCCTTGTAGACCACAAGTTGAACATGAGTCAACAGTGTGATGTGGCAGCTAAAAAGGCCAATGCGATTTTGGGCTGTATCAATAGAAGTATAGTGTCCAGATCAAGGGTAGTAATAGTGCCGCTCTATTCTGCCTTGGTCAGACCTCACCTAGAATACTGTGTGCAGTTCTGTGCACCATAATTAAAAAAGGATATTGACAAATTGGAGCGTGTCCAGAGGAGGGCGACTAAAATGGTGAAAGGTCTGGAAACGATGCCTTATGAGGAGAGACTTAGGGAGCTGGGTATGTTTAGCCTGGAAAAAAGATGGTTAAGAGGCGATATGATAGCATTGTTTAAGTATTTGAAGGGGTGTCATGTTGAGGATGGAGCAAGCTTGTTTTCTGCTGCTCCAGAGACTGGAACATGGAGCAATGGATGCAAGCTCCAGGAACAGAGATTCCACCTCAACATTAGGAGGAACCTTTTGACAGTCAGAGCTGTTCAGCAGTGGAACACACTCCCTTGGAGCGTGGTGGGGTCTCCTTCCTTGGAGGTCTTTAAACAGAGGCTGGATGGCCATCTGTCGGGGATGCTTTGATCGTGATTTCCTGCATGGCAGGGGGTTGGACTAGATGGCCCTCGTGGTCTCTTCCAACTCTGCAATTCTATGATTCTATGATCTACAGCTACATGAACACCTACATAAACCCACAGCAAAACAAACTAAAACATATGAACAAAAACATCAGCAACATACTTCCCACTTTCCGCTGATTACTTCCAAATACTATAATGATTCATATGTATAGCTTAGTTCCATATATATAAGCTTCCTCATAACAGAGAAAAGGAATTACTCTAAATAAGATTTTTTAAAACACAAATGTCTAAATGTATCTGTATAGAATTTTCTTTTAACATATTCATTAATTTATCTGATTTTCTTAATTCCTGCAGTTTCCTTATCCATTCTTTGATAGCTGGGATCTTCTTTTGCTTCCAATATTTGGTGTAGACTATTCTTGCTGCTGTAACCAACTAACAAATCAGAATCTTATTCTCTCTTTCAATTTTGTTTTCCATATCTATCGTATCTATTTAATAAATATTTAATAAAAATAATTCTGGTCTGAATAATATGGTTCCTTTTAACATCTATATATATATATAATTCTCTTAGGTATGTTGTTGTTTCCAGTGTGCTGATTGGCTGCTTATAAACTGCCCAAACAATCAAAGCTCAGTTGGGCAGCCAATCAATACACTGGGGGCAGGAATATGTGGACCTTTAAGTCCTTTCTAAACATGGCTGCTGGCAGAGGAGGTGTGAGTAGCATGGGAAAGGATGTGGCATGGTGCGTGTGTGCATGGGGCGGGCAGCATGGGGCATGGTGGGAAGCACAGGTGCAGGGGTGACAAGGGGGTTGGGATGGCAGCATGGGGTGCAGGAAGGATGGCACAGGGCACAGGGGCTGCATAGGGGCAGGGAAGAGGCATGGGGTCAGGGAGGGTGGCATGGTGTGGGGAGGGTGACGCAGGGTGCAGGAAGGGTGGCATGGGTGCAGGGTGGTGACACGAGGGTGGGGAGGGTGGCATGGAGTGCAGGGGGCCACAGGGTGGCAGGGAGTGGCACAGGGATGGGCAGGGCAGCAGCGGGCACACGAAGTGTGGCACAGGGTGCAGGAAGGGTGGCATGGGGTGCAGGGGGCCACAGGGTGGCAGGGAGGGTGACATGGGGAGCAGAGGGTGGCACGGGGCCCTTCTCCTTCCTTCCTTCTTTTTATGCTGTGAGAGACTAACTTGGCTATTAATTTTATATTGAGATGCCTACTTTGAAGGGTGACTATCATTAGTCTGAAACATTGTAATTAGCGTTACACTCTGGTTTCTAGGTATTGAAGAAACAAATCTCCATAGACCTATTGTCAGGTCTTGAACTTTCAGGTCTGGATTTTGCTTCTGCACTCCCACTAGCTGTGGCAAATGGAGGGAACTGCAGGGTGGATAATCAGTCACACCAGAGAGGATGCTTCTCACACCAAAAGGCCAATGTGGCTCAGATGATATTCTCTGAGTCCTCTGGAAACTGCAAGGTAAGTTTTAAGTAGAAATGGAGCTGCTGTCTATAGACTACCATTGCTCCTCCTCCTCCTCCTCTCTCTCTCTCTCTCTCTCTCTCTCTCTCTGATTCGATATTGCTTTGTAGCAGCTTTAGAGGGGCAAAGTTTGATAAGTATGCAATAGAAGATAGACCGTATATTCCGGCGTAGAAGACGACCGGGCGTATAAGACCACCCCCCCAATTTCCAGCCAAAAATCTAGGCTTAGGCATATATTCGCCAGATAAGACCACCCCCCCAATTTGGCTGGCTGGGGGAGCCTTGCCAGCTGATCCTCTTTGTTTCCTAACTCATGAGGATCTCCTTGTGAGTTGGGAAAGCAAACAGGATCAGCTGGCAGGGCAACATTTGCCCCTCTCTTCAACCTTCCAGTCAAACTGGACTCGAAGGTGGAGGAAAGGGGCGAAAATGGCCAGTTTGCCTCAGCAGCCCCCTTCCCTTCAAGGAACGTGGGGAGAAGGGGCAAACATGCCCCGTTTGGCTCCATAGGGAGGACGCGGGGCCGTGGAGCCAAACCCCGGGATTCTCCCCCTCTCTCCACCATCAAGGGAGAGGGAGCGAATCTAGGGATTTAACTCCACAGCCCCATCCCTCCTTCTGGGCTCCCTCCTCCCACAATTCCCCAACCCACAGGAGGCTGCCCAGTCTCCTGGTGGGTTGGGGAATGCGGGATGGCCAGCTGGCTGGGGGAGTGGAGGGAGGGGGCTTCGCAGCCACCACCCCTCTCCAAAGCGTGGCTTTGGGAAAGGGGGGGCTGGGCGGAGGGGGCTTCGCAGCCCCCCCTCTCCAAAGCGAGGCTTTGGGGAAGGGGGGTGGCTGGGTGGAGGGTGGCTGGGTGGCTGGGGCTAGGGGGCTTCGCAGCCACCCCCCTCTCCAATGCGAGGCTTTGGGGAAGGAGGATGGCTGGGTGGCTGGGGCGAGGGGGCTTCGCAGCCACCCCCCTCTCCAAAGCGAGGCTTTGGGGAAGGGGGTGGATGGGCAGAGGGTGGGCTAGTGAGAGGGAGGAGGGGGCTTCCCAGCCACCCCCCTCCCCAAAGGCGCGATTCCACGCCTTTGGGGAAGGGGTGGATGGGCGGAGGGTGGCTGGGAGGAAGGGGCTTCCCAGCCACCCCCCTCTCCAAAGCAAGGCTTTGGGGAAGGGGGGTGGCTGGGCAGAGGGTGGCTGGGAGGAGTGGGCTTCCCAGCCACCCCCCCTCTCCAAAGCGAGGCTTTGGGGAAGGGGGGTGGATGGGCGGAGGGTGGCTGGGAGGAGGGGGCTTCCCAGCCACCCCCCTCTCCAAAGCAAGGCTTTGGGGAAGGGGGTGGATGGGCAGAGGGTGGGCTGGTGACAGGGAGGAGGGGGATTCCCACCCACCCCTAACGGCGCGATTCCGTGCCTTTGGGGAAGGGGGGTGGCTGGGCGGAGGGTGGGCTGGTGGCAGGGAGGAGTGGGCTTCCCAGCCACCCCCCCTCTCCAACAGCGCGATTCTGCGCCTTTGGGGAAGGGGGGTGGCTGGGCGGAGGGTGGGCTAGGGGCAGGGAGGAGTGGGCTTCCCAGCTACCCCCCTCCCCAACGGCGCGATTCCGCGCCTTTGGGGAAGGGGGGTGGCTGGGCGGAGGGTGGGCTGGTGACAGGGAAGAGTGGCAGGTGGCTGGGAGGAGGGGGCGAATCCCGGGGTTTGGCTCCATGGCCACATGTCCTCCTCCTGGGCTTCTTTTGGAAGGGAGCCCAGAAGGAGGGATGGGGGTCGCGGAGCAAAACTGGGCATTTTCGCCCTTTTCCTCCACCTTCAAGGAACACAATGTTCCACTAAACAGGTTCTGAACTGGGAGGAGGGGGCTTCCCAGCCACCCCCCCTCTCCAAAGCGAGGCTTTGGGGAAGGGGGGTGGATGGGCGGAGGGTGGGCTGGTGACAGGAAAAGACTGAAACTGAAAAGACTATGCACTGTAACAAAAGTAAAGCAACCAAGACAGAGAGGACAGATAATGCTGATGTGGACAGAAAGAGAGGAAGAAATGCAAATGCAACAGAGTACAAAGCCATCAAAGAGTGAGTCAAAGTAATGGAGGCTGTGCATCTAATACATGTGGTGAGCATATTGAAGAGATGGTGGTAATTGGCCAAAATGGACTATGCAAGCAGGCAAGTGCTCTTCAGTATGTGGTCCACAGCCTGCTTTACAATGGAAATATCATGTAATCCTAGTCAGTTATGTTCTACCTGTTGGGAAGAACTTATTATCAACATTTCAGAACAGGGTCAAATTCTACTTGATCCACCTCCTGAAAGAGAAGAAGTATGCAGGATTTGCATTTTTACTTGGTATATATCAACCCATAAGTTAACATCTTTGTTCTTTTCTAAATAAATAGGGGCTCTAATCTATATTTAACCAGAACAAACACAGTTGCTAATCTACAGTGCTGTGCCACAATAAGATTGAGTTAGAAATGCAAACCTAGCTGTTAAAGTAATTATTTTCTTTCTCTCCACAGACTACTATCGAACAGAATAAGGTATTGCATGAGATTAATTGGACTCATTACAGACACTTCAAAATTTGTTCAATAATATTCTCTCACACACTTGTAACTAACTGTCTTGATATTATTAGTTTCTTAACCCCTTGTGAGCACCTTCAAAGCAGGGGGAGGGGTATTTGTGCCACAGTGTGGTAAAATTATAATAGGAAGGGGTATGTCTCCTCCTTTCTTTTCCAGAACCCTCATGTAACATTCATGTTTAGTCCATGTTTCAAACAGACACTGTGAGATGTAAGAAAAGGTTTGAGGGCAAGGAAATAGTTGAGCACAAACATTTGATTATGGACTTTATCAGACCAGGTGAATAAGGCATCATAAAAATACCCAATTAACATGAAAGGGCATGCATATCATATGGCATTGTCCTTTCACAATCATGTATTGTCCAAAAGCCATTCCTTTTTATTGATGGGCCAAGCCATCAGTACATCTGCTGCGGCACTTTTTTGCTGGCATTGTCGGTGTTTAAAACTTTATGCCATTGTGCTCACGGGAATACAGCATCAATGACAGAACACTTCTGGGTGAAATCACTACAACTATGGAGGGAATGCTCTTTTTATGAACTTTTTTGTGTTTGAACTTTTAAAGTGCATTTCTGTGCTTGTGTGAATGTTGTATGTCTTAATTTTGCTTTATTTTTTAAATTTGCCACACTCACATCTTCTCGTGAGAATCAGCAAGATCTCAAACCAGGAAGTAAACGGAGATCCATTTGTGCTCTGTTTATGCTGGGGCTGCCTCTTTAATGCTGCTCAAGGTAGGTCTGATAAAGTGGCCTCTTTTTGCTGGCACAAAAACGGTTCAAAATATGCCAGCAAAAGAAAGTTTATGGAGGGTGGTCTGATAAATTCCTTCATATGCTGATGGATCTAACCAGTAATGGATGGTGGAATTTCGACTATTTTTTTTTTTAACCATAGTATTTTACTTATTAAACTATCAAACATATTTTTGCAATTTTCATAACTCCTTGCATCCAGCCTAACTGGATCCCCCTCCTGAGAGAGACCTTTAGTGGGTTACTCCTTAGTTTCTCAGGTGCTGTGGGGTTTTTCAGGTAATTCCTCCAGTTCAAAGACACTGTCAGGAGATCCCATTGCCTGAGTTGTGACAAAAATGCTCTGGTAGAAAAAATAAACGTCCCCTGCATTTATTTCTTTGGTCCCTCCTGTTATCAAGGGAGTTTTATCTCCTAGGTTTTAGTTTTAGATCACAGTGTTGGAGACATAACCTTTTCATGGTTTATAATTACTCTTCTGTCATTAATGCCACAGATGGCAAGAAATAAAGGGAAATGTTAGCAAAAATTCAGCTACTATTTTTAAACAAAAATACCTATGTTTGTTCTCTTGGAAATAGAGAATGAACAAAACACTTGTTTATTTTTAAACCACTTTACTCAACTTTGGTAGAACAGCTTCCCATTAGAAATTTAAGTCAACTGCTGAACTGGTCCCAAAATATGTTCATTCCAAACATGCAAATTATCCCATCAGGAGACTGGTTAATAGTTGATTAATCAGTCTTCTAATCATATAGCATAGCTACAATCTTTATAACAATTAAATCACTTTAATGCTTTATAAATATCACCCACAATGATTAAAGTACACTAACAATGGAGGTGTTATTATTGTACATTTGTATGTTGAATGCATGAAGGGAAATTGCAGATGGACCCTGGGAGGAAGAGTGAGGCACAAATTCTGGATCAAGAATATACTTTTTAAAAATAGGAATGTATAATCAAGAATGAGTGGCAACAGTCTTAACAGATCAATTCCATAATAGAATCTTTATGTGACTAACTCCCCAGATGAGTTGCTGGAAATCAGTTATTTTCTATATCATTCTAGTATTTGGATAACTCAGCCCTTTGCATCTCATTCTTTCTCTCTTCCATGTAATGTTGCATTGTACTTATTTATGTTATTTACCCCATTCTCCACAATTAGGACCTTACCACACTCTAAAGAAAAGCAGCAGGGGAGCAGGAACATTCTGTCTTCTGTGTTACCTTACCAACATGATGTCAATGTTCTTTCATTCCAGTCCCATGGGGGAACCAAGATAAAATGCATCTTTTTGCCAACCAGAAAAACCCGTTAGCAAAAAGGCATGGTTTTAACATGGTCCCCCATGGGACGGAATGAAAGAACACCAAAAAAGGAGGATATCATGCTGTAATGCAGCACCAAAGACAGAACATTCCTGCTGCATTGCTGCTTTTCTTTGGAGTGAGGTAAGGCCCTTAAACGGTAGCAATCAATTGGGGGCAGGGGAGGATGCATACTGTGGGAAATTTATTCATGATAACATCAATGAAGCTTAATGAATTAATTGAAACACATTTAAACACATTAGCGCTGATGTCTTTAACCAGGTGATAGCTATAAATTTGATTTGATCACCCACAGATGTGTGTGTACTTTAGAAACCATGCCATTGTAGAATTCAAAAGGAGGATGTCATGAAATGTAGAATTCAACTTAAATCAGAAACCAAGCAGAATGAAATGTCAATCAGAAAATAATATGTTATTGGTAAATCTTTTTATCAAGCAAAACAGGGCACATGGATGATCACAAAATAAACAATGAGAGGATGAGCATAATTATTGTAAATATCTGCTTATACAGGGTGTCCCAAAAATGTATGCACTCCTTAACAGCCAAGAGTCATCACTGTGATTATTTGCAGGCTAAGTAAAGACATTTATATTGAAGAATAAATGTTATACTAATGATTTAATCAGAGTTACAAATTCCATCTTAAATTACAATTTTATATAAAATGTTCACATTGTTGTCCCAGTGCAGCAATGCACTGCTTGCATTGTCAAAGCACAGAATTGCCAATCTCACTTAAAGTTTCTCAATCTTTAATGCTCTTAAGGGTATATATATATATATATATATATATATTTGCAGGAGGGATTGCAAAAGATAAAAATAAAAATTATGAACTGTTAAGGGTGTATACATTTTTTTGGAACACGCTGTATATCAGAAACTTGTTACAGATATTAACATCCATGGCTGGACATTTTAAAAAATACATATAGAACTACTTTGGGATTCATCAAATGTATGGGTAAGCTCTTGCATTCTTGGAAAAAAATATTTGCCAGATCACTACATATAGTGTAATGTGTCCGGTTTTGGGTACCACATTTTAAACCTCATACCAAGGTGTGATGTGGGTAGGAGCCAATATTCTACTGACATTAGGGATTCATTTTTCCTATTCAATACAGTTTATTTGTAATCAGCAGGTGCAGTGAGATGGAACAAACAGAAGGTGAACAAGGTTAAAGATCACATCTTATTTTAAGCAAGGTGCTTGGAGGTAACAATTGATCCATGAATACTCCACTGTCCATTCCACTGACATGCTCTTAAGAATACTGTTTGCTAACACTAATCATTTTGATTCATTTGGGTGTCTAAAGTTTATTGCAAGCCATTGCTCAGTGCAACAGTGCAACAGATTTCCTAGCAAAGAGATAGCTGAATCTTATGCACTTGATCTTTTTTTACTTTTCATTTTCTAAAATTAAATTGAAGATATCTTGAATTAATTCCTGCTTGTAAGAAACACTGGTGAATAGATGCAGAAATGATGGCCTTCAGTGGTTGGACAGCCCTCCTGATTACTAATGGAAGCTGGAAGATTTTGAGACTGTTTATAGTGCATAGTGTCCACTCAAAATATATACACCCTTAAAAATGTATAAACTCTTAACATGATTAAGGATTACAATAGTAGAGAAGTGTCATGAAATTACAAAAGAAACTTTAAATGAGGTTTGTAACTCTGTGCCTCAACAATGCAAGCAGTGCATTCCTGATCAGAGACAAACTGAACGCCTTACAAAATGTAATTTAAGATGGAATTTGTAACTCTGATTAAATCATTATTATAATATTACTTATTCAATGTACATGTATTTAGTTAGCCTTCAGATAATCACCATAGCTACTATTAATGTTAAGGGGTGTTTACATTTTGGGGGGACAGGTGGTGGAAGATGGGACAAGGACATTAGAGGTTTCTGTTTCATTTAAATATCAGTCCAGGATATATCAGTCCAGGATATATTTCACATATAGTCCAACCCTTATTTCAATCCAGGATCTATAGTTTCATGAATACTTCCATCTCTACCTTTACTCACAACTACAGAGTTAGAAGAAAGTTAAGTAATGATTTACCAGATCAGTCTGGGGCTGCAAATGCACTGCAGAAATAATCCAGTTTGACACTGCTTTAACTGCCATGGCTCAATGCTATGGAATTCTGAGATTTGTAGTTTTGTGAGATATTTAGCCTTCCCTGTCAGAGAGCTCTGGTGCCACAACAACCTACAAATCCCAGGATTCCATTGGATTGAGCCATAGTAATAAAAGCAGTGTCAAACTGGATTATTTCTGCAGGGCAGATGCAGGTTATTTCTCAATAGGAGTTAATTAATTTTGTTTTCAACTCTTATTGAAATAAATGAGACTAAGACTCTGGTTATGTAAACACATACATTTAACTAAGATTTGGGCAGTGGTAGCTTCCATTTTAATGGAGTTGTGAATTTGCACCAGATTTTAGTCTGAACATGAAGGGAGCTATTCCAAGGTGTGGAACCCTATTCCTGAATAATAATTTAAAAAAATTATAGACAAAGACCAGCACAATTTTGCAGACAACATTCTGTATTCAATGATATGCAATAAAAGATAATTCTAGATAAAAGCACACAGCTGAAACAAGTTAAATACACATGACAGTATATTTATACATACTAAAATCTTCAGTACAGTATTTAAAAGTGAAAACTCAGTATATTATTATTTCTAACTATTTACCATTCATAATCATTTTTCTACAAATAATAGATGAACAAAATTTTGCCAGTTCAGGTCTGACATTAGGTAATCCATATAAAATGTGTTAAATCTCCCTGGATAATCAGGTTGCACATCATAATAGAAAGGACGGTGCAATAATACATGCTTAACAATTTCGACAGGACCTGTGTTGAAAAGATACAAAAAACTCTTGGATGGCGATCTTACCAAAAGTTCTTTTCAACAGTGTGGAAGGTAGGACATTAAGTCTTGCTAATGTAAAAGTGCTTCTGTGTTTAATAATTGACAGATTTAACATATATTTTTGGCTTTAAAATGTCCCCTTATACTTACTCTCTATAATAGGATTAGCATGTCACTGTACTCCAGTTATTTTGTAGCTCAGTGTCCCTGATTCGCTTCGCAATAGCTGTCTTAGAATTAATGTATTCCATTGCCAGAATAGCACCAACTGAGAAACTCAGATTCTGTAACTTTGTGTATAAAGCAATTTCCCATTTAGATGGAAAGAAATCAGTCCAAGGGGCACTGAAAAGGACAACAATTTAAACTAGTAATTTATTTTTGCATATTTGCACACAGTCCTGTACAGAGACTTTCTCTGTCTGTAGCCTCAGGATAGTATTAGGAAAACATGTTGGTATTCTAAATAAGTCTCTCAAAAATGAAGTTTGTAGAACTTCAAAAGGGTCCAAAATTGCTGTATTCAGATAACTGATATCTGTGCTAATACCTTGGCAGTAAAGATTTGAATTGCTGCAAGAACAAATTGTCCATGTTTAGTGTAAAAAAAATGAAATGAGAGCTGAAGTACTCTTCTAAACATTTGCAATGGCATTAATTGTTTGGTCATTCCATGATCTAGTTGAATGAAAGAATACTCCCAAATATCTATAAGAGGTAATCTGTTCAATTTGATGACAAATAATTTGCCATTTATACTTAGTCTTCCTCCTGCTGTAAATTAGACCCTTAGTCTTAGGACTTTTTAGGATGTCTCAAATACAACACAAGCAGCCTCGTCGCATTGCGAGGCTGCTGCGCTGCAGGGTGTCCATTTCGGATGATGCTCCCCTGCCGGTATTGTTGCGGTACCATGGGGACATTTGAGCGTTATATTTTGCCAATTTTTACTCACAAAAGTTGATCGTGATTAAAAACCGGTGAAATATAATGCTCAAATGTCCCCACAGTACTGCAACAGTATCAGCAGGGGAGAGCATCATCCGAAAGGGATGCCCTGCAGCGCAGCAGCCTCGCAACATGATGAGGCTGCTTGCGTTGTATTTGAGATGTCCAAAAAAGTCCTTAGAATAATTGGTGTACAACAATTCTTTATTGCAGTAAGAGGCTAAAGCATTTATTTATTTATTTATTTATTTATTTATTTATTTATTTTTGTTGGATTTATATCCCGCCATTCTCCAAGATGGGATTCAAGGTGGGTTAAAAAAGTTAAAGCACGTAAGATATGCTTAAAACCAATAGTTAATCATGATAAAAGCACAGTATCATCTGCATAGAGAAGGACTGATAAGGGTCGATTTGCTAATTTGGAAGAGTGAGTGTTTACCTCAGCCAAATTTCAAGGAATTGATATAGAAAATGAACAATGTAGGGCTCATTAAAAGTTGGAATAGGACCTGTAAGATGACCGGCAAAATCACATTTCATTTTCAACCAAGTGTTCCCCTAAAGGCTGTGCATAAATATGAACAATCTTCTGTTGATATTAGTAGCCTTAATTTTCCACCATATCTGACTCTTGAAATGAGTCAAAAAGTGACTTAAAGTTAATGAAAACTATATGAAGGCCTGCTGTAGTTGCTGAGGCATATTTTTCAGCAAGACTTGAAGAATAAGGACTTGGTCAACTGTATATCATCCTGCCCTAAATCCAGCCTGCTCTTCTACAAGAATTTTCTCTTGCTCTAACCAATCTAAAAGTGGTTCAGGCAAATGAGTAACAAATAGTTTACTAATTATGCTCAGCAAGATGATTGGTCTATAATTGGCAGAATTGGATAAAGTCCCTTTTTTTAATACTCTCTCTCTCTCTCTCTCTCTCTGGCTTTTCTTCGAAAACGAAGATTCAGGAAGGACTCATCCCGCACTTTCTGCAAGCACGCTGATGACTAAAAAGGTCAATTTGAAATAAACAAGTCCGGTTGCAGAAAGCAGAGCAGACGGTCTCCTTGGGTGATGTTTCCGGGTTGCAATTCTTTCTGTGTTGTCGTTTCTCTTCAAGACTTGTTCGGCATGACTTCTCAAATAAGGCTGCAGCATTGTGGATAGTGCGTCTCCATGCCTCCCGATGTGAGGCCAGGGCGGACCACTGTTGGTGATCAATTTGGCTGAGCCTGAGATGTTCTTTCAAGGAGTCCTTGTATCATTTTTTGGAGTGCCCCTCTTACGCTGACCCGTGGTGAGTTCACCATAGAGTACTACATTTGGGAGGCAATGGTCCTCCATCCTAGCAACGTGCCCTGCCCAACGCAGCTGTGTTCTCAATATCATGGCCTCAATACTGGTGATCCCTGCTTGCTCAAGGACAGCAACATTCGTCACATGGTCAGTCCAGAGTATATTCAGTACCAATGTAAATCCTGACTTGGTTCTCCCTGGTGCACCACAGAAAATAATGCAAAATATGTTGTTGCCTCTGTGATAACAGCCAAATTTCTTTTGATGGTATCAGAGACATTTTACATATGTGTGGGACTGTTTTTGTGCATTTCTCAAATAAGACTGTAGCATTGTGGATAGTGCATCTCCATGCCTCCTGATATGTGGCCAGGGCAGACCAATGTTGGTGATCAATTTGGCCAAGCCTGAGATGTTGTTTCAGGGAGTCCTTTTTAATACAATCAAATAATAATGGCTAATCTCCAGTCTTCACAAATGCATGCTGTGTGAAATGCATGTAAAAAGTGCTACTAAAATGGAAATCCATTTTAAAATGGAGGGGTGTTGTTACTCCGAGGTGCTTTAACAGATTTTAGTCTGGAAATAAGATTTCTAATTTCATGTAAGGAGACTGTAGGCCACTCAGTCAAGATTTTCTTTTTGCATTTTTCATTACTACTTACTCGTAGTTTTGCTCCATTGCATATACAGAGATGAAATTCTATTCCCATACACTCACAGATATGTAATAATTTTTTTGGTTATTGTTTTTGGCCAGCCTTTTGACACATTTCTCCAAAAGGTTGCAGAATAATTTATTCTAGATAAATTAATATTTTTTTGTGATTTTATGATTTTCTTGTCTGTTTTTACTTTGTAAATTCCTCTTCAGGATAACCGTTCAAAGGGTAGAATCATATAATCATAGAATTGCAGAGTTGGAAGAGACCGCAAGTGCCATCCAGTCCAACCCCCCTGACACGCAGGAAATCTTGATCAAAGCATCCCCAACAGATGGCAATCCAGCCTCTGTTTAAAGACCTCCAAGGAAGGAGACCCCGCCACGCTCCGAGGGAGTGTGTTCCACTGCCGAACAGCTCTTACTGTCAAAAAGTTCCTCCTCATGTTGAGGTGGAATCTCTGTTCCTGGAGCTTGCACCCATTGCTCCATGTTCTAGTCTCTGGAGCAGCAGAAAACAAGCCTGCTCCATCCTAAGCGTGACATCCCTTCAAATACTTAAACAGGGCTATCATATCGCCTCTTAACCGTCTTTTTTTCAGGCTAAACATACCCAGCTCCCTAAGGTTCTCCTCATAAGGCATCGTTTCCAGACCTTTCACCATTTTAGTTGCCCTTCTCTGGACACGCTCCAATTTGTCAATATCCTTTTTGAATTGTGGTGCCCAGAACTGGACACAGTATTCTAAGTGAGGTCTGACCAAGGCAGAATAGAGTGGCTCTATTACTTCCCTTGATCTGGACACTATACTTCTATTGATACAGCCCAAAATCGCATTGGCCTTTTTAGCTTCCGCATCACACTGTTGGCTCATGCTCAACTTGTGGTCTACTAGGACTCCTAGATCTGTTTCGCACGTAATCTCATTCAGCCAGGTCCCCCCCCCCAGCCTATATCTATGCATTTCATTTTTCCACCCTAAATGCAGTACTTTACATTTCTCCGTATTGAATTTCATTTTGTTAGCTTTGGCCCAGCTCTCCAGTCTATCCAGGTCATTCTGAATTTTGATCCTGTCCTCTAGGGTATTAGCTACTCCTCCTAATTTGGTGTCATCTGCAAATTTGATAAGTATGCCCCTAATTCCCTCATCCAAGTCATTGATAAAGATGTTGAATAGCACTGGGCCCAGGACAGAACCCTGTGGCACCCCACTGGTTACATCTTTCCAAGACGAAGAGGAGCCACTGCTGAGCACCCTTTGGGTTCGGCCAGTCAACCAATTACGAAGCCATGTAACAGTTAACTTGTCTAGCCCACATTTTACAAGCTTGTTTGCAAGAATGTCATGGGGAACCTTGTCAAAGGCCTTACTGAAATCAAGGTATGTGATGTCCACAGCATTCCCTTCATCTACCAAGCTGGCAACTTTATCAAAAAAAGAGATCAGATTAGTCTGGCATGACTTGTTTCTCTGAAACCCATGTTGACTTTTTGTGATTATGGCATTGCCTTCTAAATGTTCACAGACTCTCTGTTTAATGATCTGCTCTAGAATCTTCCCTGGTATTGATGTCAGACTAACTGGACGATAATTGTTGGTATCCTCTTTTCCCCCCTTTTTGAAGATGGGAATAATATTTGCCCTCCTCCAGTCTGCTGGGACTTCTCCTGTTCTCCAGGAGTTCTCAAAGATTATTGCCAATGGCTCTGAGATTATATTTGCCAGCTCTTTTAATACTCTTGGATGTAGTTCATCTGGTCCTGGAGATTTAAATTCATTTAGATTAAGAAGGTATTCCTGTACTACCTCTTTACTTATTTTGAGCTGGATTTCCCCTATTGTGTCCTCTGTTCCATTCTCCTCAGGTTGGTCCTCCTTTTCCTTTTCTGAAAACACTGAGGCAAAGAAGGTGTTGAGTAATTCTGCCTTTTCTCTGTCCCCTGTTAGCATTTTGCCATCTTCTCCATGTAGTGGCCCTATCATTTCCTTCTTCCTCCTTTTGCTGCGGACATACCCAAAAAACCCCTTTTTATTCTTCTTAACCTCCCTAGCAAGCCTGAGCTCATTCTGCGCTTTAGCTTTTCTGACTTTACTCCTACACGTGTTCGCTATCTGTTTGAATTCTTCTTTGGTGATTTGCCCCCTTTTCCATTTCCTATACATATTCCTTTAAAACTTAGCTCCATTGAAAGTTCTTTAGTCATCCATCCTGGTTTCTTGAGACACCTCCCATTTTTCTTCCTCAATGGTACTGTTTGAAATTGTGCCTTCACTATCTCCCTTTTGAGAAAGTCCCATCCGTCTTGAGGTCTCTTCTCTTTTAGTATTCCTGACCATGGGATCACCCCCAGTATTTCCCTGAGTTTATTGAAATCAGCTCTCCTAAAGTCAAGAATGCGTGTCTGACTATGCCTGGCTTCTCCTTTCCATTGTATAACAAACTCCAGGAGAACATGATCACTCTCACCTAAGGATCCCACCACTTGCACCTCATTAACCAGGTCATCTCTGTTGGTTAGGATCAGATCTAAAATAGCTGACCCCCTTGTTGCCTCTTCCACCTTTTGGACCATGAAATTGTCTTCCAGGCATGTAAAGAATTTGCTAGACCTTGAAGTTTTGGCTGAGTTAGATTGCCAGCAAATATCTGGAAAGTTGAAGTCACCCATCACTACTACATCTCTCCTTTCTGCACGTGTGTTCATCTGTTCTAGAAAGGCATCGTCCAATTCCTCCGTCTGATTTGGGGGCCTGTAGTAGAGTCCCACAATAACATCCCTGTTGTTTCCCTCCCCTTTAATTTTTATCCAGATGCTCTCCACCTGGCTTCCAGTATTGATGTCATGGATCACTTCACTGCTGTAAATATCCCTGACATATAATGCTATTCCTCCTCCTTTCCTGTTTGGCCTGTTTTTCCTATAAAGGTTATACCCCTCTATTCCTACATTCCAATCATGAGACTCGTCCCACCAGGTTTCAGTAATGCCTATTATTTCATACCACCAGGTTTCAGTAATGCCTATTATATCATAGTACTAGAAGATTCTGCTCTTTGTATAACTGGTATCTGTTAGAAGTCCCCCCTCCCACAGCAATACATTCAGAATCAAACAGGTGATTTTATTTGCTAAAATTACATTTTGACACAATATTAGATTTCATACAATTATACATTGACAAAATTAAATCTTGAAACAAACTAAAATCTGTTTTAGGTGATTTGGCAGTTAATAAAGCTTTGTGGTAACCAAGGTAACTTTCTGAGTATAACATTTCTGTAAAAGTGTGTGCCAGCTTATTTGACCTTTTAATTCATGCAACTCTTTCCTCAGACCCAGAGTTAACACTGGTTTGTAGTCTACATGTACCTGTTGAGTGCCAAGACTCAAAAATAATGTCAGAGGCAGATGATCACTTCCTTATAGCTATCTACTAGACTCAATAGGTTACAGTATATGAGGCAGTGAGGCAATCAATAATGGAAGCACCCAGACCTGAGAAGAATGTAAATTCACCACTTCTGTCACCACTGTGGTCCCGTTCATTATTATCAAATCAAGTCTATTTGCCATCTGCATTAAACAAAGACTAGCATAAATGCAGCCCTTATCTTTGGATTGTCTAACAGGTAATGGATGAATGTTCTCCTGTTTTGGTGGATGTTCTAAATACAAATTATTACCATTTGACCCTATTCTAGCATTCAGGTCACCAGCCAAAATTATAAGGGTTTGTGGGTATAAGATTGATAGCTTAGTGATATATCCCTAATCATGACCAGTTCTCCTTCATTAATTGCCTATAACACTGAAGGGGTGGGTTTGTATTTATAAACAAAAGGCAGATTGAATTAAATGTAATAATCACAGTGGTTGCAAGGTGGGTTAAAGTCATTGGCCTAAAGATATTTTCTTGGATACTAGCTGTTGTTATTGTGTGCCTTCAAGTTGTTTGTGTCTCATGGTAACCCTAAGACAAACCTATCACAGGGTTTTCTTGGCAACATTTGTTCAATATTTGCATACATTTGTTCAACATTCACATATCATAAAAATAAAATGCATGCCACCATGCTCACATTAAGGAAAAGGTGCAAAAAATTCATATGGGTTTCCATGTTAATTCCAAAACAAAACAAAATTAACAAAAATCCTGGTGGAATGAACTACAATTTAGAAGAGTAAGAAATACAGGCTGAAATTCTGCATCGAGTGACAAAGCTACAGAGATGTAGCTAAATATCATAGTGACGTCTCGTGATGATCCCACCCCAAATCTTAGAGTTTAAGCTGTGCAGGCCCCTTGTCAACACATCCATTTTCAAGTTACCAGAGGGCAGGGCTTAATTGTTCACATACTGTATCTATCTCTCTTCTTGTAGCTGAGCATACTGTGACAGGCCTATTGCATCACACCCAGCTACAGGAAAAGGGCTGGACTCATCAGTGCCTTCCCCCCTGTTCTCTGACGACTTGGAAATTGCTGTGTTGGGAAGACTTCACATTTTAAAATGAAGCTTTTGTGGGGACTGGGTTGTTGCAATGACACAATGACTGTAAAAGTGATTTGTGGTGCTCTATGTTACGGCAATGTAACTGTTGAACTGGTTGCCAGCCAAAAACCTAAGAAACCAAAATGGACAGATTTGTGTATTTCTAGGTCTGAAAGTGTAGATCAGAGGGACTCAAAGGGACAAACCAAAGATAAAGCATAGGAATATGAACTAAAAATTTGCCCTTGCAGACAGTGATTTCTCTACCTCCAAGCATGGGCGCGACCAATTCCAAAGAGAATAGGGCACTCGTTACTCATGCAAAATCCTGTGCGTGTATCAGCATCCCCAGCTGATCACCAGAGTAACTGGATCATGGTAATAAACTTTACAATTGCACTGTTGAGACTAATTTAAAAGAACTTCTGTATAATGAGTGCATTTCAATATCTTCCAAAAATAATCATTTTTATGTAATCTACAGTGACAGGTTTACTGAATAAATTAGATGTGTTAAATTTTTACAATGCTCTGCATAGAGACATCCTGATACAATCTGCATTAAATATAATTAACTTTCTTCCAGCAGAATTTTAACAATCAAATGTTAATCTAATGTTATAACAATATGTTATCCCCCCCCCAGATTTATTGACCTCATTATGCAGATATATTATTATAGGTACTTTATTTTATTATTTCACTTCTACTGAAAGCAGAGTGATTGCAAAATGGTAGCCTAAAAATAAAATCAAACAGCATTTAACTTCTTCTTAACTTCTTAACACAAGATGCCCAAAAGTATGTTACAAAATAATGACTTCAAGTGCCTGATAGTGTGGGGAACCTGTCAGTTGAGCAGCTATTGTGCATTTAATAATAACCTCAAGAAAAGAACATAGGATAATGGGACTATTTTTACTGTGGTGAAGAGAAGACATCAAGAGTGTCAAGTTATTCTTTGACTTGGATAGATATAGTTTGCATGACTTCTTGAAATAATAGCCAGGACTTTACAGCACTGGGTAGTGTGTTCAAGAAATAAGCAGTGTTTGCAGATGTGAAATGAGTAGAGTTGCCAATGAAATGAGTACAATTGGGGCCAAAACCTGAGATGGCCCCTGGTGATGTCATTAAGAGTTATGCAGTAGCATGCATTAGATACTGACATCTTCTGACAGCTTGTCATTCACACACACACACACACACACAGAGAGAGAGAGAGAGAGAGAGAGAGAGAACCCATTTTCCTGCTTGGAAATTAAGACAGAAATCTCAGTGAACATGGCTGTTTATGGAACAAGGTGAAATAAGAGGATTGTTCCTTCTCACTGATTTAGAGAGACAGGATAGGGAACATTTGACCCAACCTAGTTGTTTCTAGCCAGAAGGTGGTTGCAGAGCAGAGTGGAGGGTGAGCTCTGGTGCTATGACTGGGAAGGGTAGAGGAAACTTGTTAATTAAATACCTCTGGAGAGTCTTTGGAAGTTAAGCAACAAATCAATTAAGACTTTAAAACTGTAGCAAGCTGCTGCTCTGCTAACTGAGCCAGAGATGTGCACACAGCCTTTTCCTCTTGCATGGAGCTGAACCCCCAAACTGGAGAATTTGCACCTGCCTGGACATGACCCATGAAAATGAGAGACTCAGGGTCAGACCCTGAGATCTGGCAACCCTAGAAATGAAAAATGTAGTTTACCTGATAGCTGGAAATTATGTCTTTTCTTTTCTCTCTCTTTTTTTTACTCAGCTCTTCTTTCACAGGGATGCAGGCCTCGGTAATAACTAGGCAAAGGGAGATGCTAGAGTGATGTAAGCTTTCTTCCCAAATGGTCTTCATTAAAATGTACTGCTTATCCACAACCTCTTCTGTATTTACCACATTCACAGAACTCCGTGAAAGGACTTTGAACTGATTAAAAGATTGAATTTGAATCCCTGTGTATTTAATCATATAAATGCTGCATTAGGGTTACTGTCCTTTTTCTTTTTCTGATCAGCGTTCCTAGATAACAAACATCTAGGAACAGCTCTAACTATTGATTCTGGCCAATGAAAAGGATAATGTGAAGGAACTGTCTATAGTACTGAGGGGAAACATTTCATAGGATGTCCATAGTGAAAATATTTTCAGTGCTTTGATCCTTTTCAGCTCTAGCTCATGAAAGCAGTGGTGACATTGATGGCACCCTTTACATATTCCATTTGTGCTTGTCAAAAATGCTGAACATTGATTTTATATTTTATCACTCTTTTGTAGATTAGCCAAATCATACAGTAGTTTGAAAGTGGAATGGGTGGGAGAAAATATTAAAATTAGCCCTTCACTAGTTTATAGCACATTCAAGGGGAAAGCTTGCACATCCAAAAGAAGGCTGGATATCGAAGTGAATCATTAATTATGCACAGTGATTGGACTGCTTGTAGCCATGCCTTAAAAGAAGCACTCAGCAGAACCGAATGCAAAGAGCATATTACTTGAACCCACATTTTCTTCTTGTGGGGGGAGTAATGGAGAGATGCAGCAACCCACAGGAAATGATCAAAGAAAAAAGAATTAACATTTAATCAAAGGAAAGTTTGAAGAGGATGCAACAGCATAACAGCACTTCTCTATGTTGTTGCCCATGGTGAAATACTGGATAGGTACTTGACCCTGCTAAATTATCCACATAAGTTTAGATAACACAGTGGTGTAAACTGCCAACATAAGTAATTTCTCTATCTCTTTCTCACTTTCTCTCTCTCTCACATTCTACACTTAGAAAACTTTTTAATAATTGCATTCTCATTAAAATACACACCAGAGTCCCCCCCCCCATAATGTATTTCCATGGTACAAGGCATGGTCTGGTATGGTAGAAAACTGTTTCCTCAGAAATGAAAGCTATGCAAGCAAAATGATGCGGGCAGAGTCATCAAATAGAAGCCAGTCATTTAATCAAGTAATTGGTATGTGGTAAATAATTTGGCACCCACCCCTTCTTAGTAACATCTGTATTAATATACCAACTGATTCACAGGAATGATCTTGTGGTTGAAGTTCTATAGCCCTATTTAGGCATTCATTGAAAAAGTTAAAATCAGTACAAAAGGAGGGGAGTGCATTCATCCCACCATGTTTGTCATCATTCTCTGCACATGGAGATGACAGTCTGAAAGGCAAGAACAACCACAATATGTAGTGGAAGTTCTCTATGTGATCAGCAACCATGACCAACCTCAAACAACGCTTCACTAACTTTGGTAGCTGTTTGTTCCAGTGTTGGGCAGTTCTTTCTATGAAAATATTTTTTTCTCCTTTAGGGTATATAAGGAATACTCACAGATTTTCTCACCCTCAGCAAATAAGACTGTATCGACATATAAAGGTATCTTGTCCAGAAAACTATCATGAGATTTTACATTTTATGATTTTCTTTTGCCTCGCCCCCCAAAAATCATTTTCACAAACACTTTTTTTAGTTCAAAATAATTTTTATGCAAATGATTTTTTTTAAAAAAGAGTTCTGAAATGCAAAAGGCATTAAACTATGCAAAACATCTCATAGTTTCATCCAGCAGGCAGAAAACATATATCCCTAGTGTAGGGGCAGCACAGCAAAAACAAAATAGTTTGCTTTATCTACTATGTGACAGTCTTTCAAATACTTCAATATGGGTGTCATACCGCCCCTCAATCATTGCTCCTCCATTACACACATCCAACTATCTCAATTGTTCTTCACAGGACTTGGTGTCTAGACTCTTCTCCATTCTTGTTGCCACCATCTACACATGTTTAATTTCCTGGAGACAGTAATTGACTGGTTGAGGGCTAAAAAACCCAAGCAAGACAGAGGTGTTCCTCTCCCAGTAAGACACATACTTCAATCTGGACTGGATGGAATTGTATTTCCCTTGAAAGATCAGGACTGCAATTTGTGAGTGATCCTGGAGTAGGGATTTGTGAATTTCTCTAATGCTTGTTAGGTTTCTCATTAGTATTAGTATTAGGACAGACTTGGATGGGAGACTGCCAATGAATACCAGGTGCTGTAGGTTACATTCTAGAGGAAGGAACTGGTAAAACCACATGTGATTATTCCTTGCCGAAGAAAACCCTATGAAGTTCATTGGGTCACCATAAGTCAACAGATAAGTTAAAGGCACACACACACACAATGTCTGTATTTGTCCCACATTGGATGGTGAGACTTCCCCACCACCACCACACATGCTTTTGTGCACACTTAAACCCTGAACATATCTATACACATGTACATTTTACTTACTGTATGCATTTCCCCATTAAAGTGTGTCAGTTTTTAACTGTATACATGTTCAGTTGTGCACATTTTGCAAATGTACACATTGTTTTGTCAATGTATTTTCCCTCCAAAATGCAATGCCCATCTCAGCAGGGTATGGATTTCTAAGTTGAAATGTATCCTACTGATAGACTTGGGAGCTGCAAATGGATGTTTCCCTATTAAAATATGTACCTATGAACTTTTTGTCCACCCTGAACTAAACTGTACATCTGGATGACCAGTTGGCCGCTATGGCCAGGAATGACTTTGCTGGTGGCAGATGGTGCATGAACAACACCTGTACCATAGGCAATCAGTGCTTGCTTCAGTAACTCCTTTCTTACTTACAGTCAAATAGATTACTGTACTTTGAAAAATCTTCAGAAGCTTCAGGTGATGCAGAATGTAGCTACAAGGATCACATTACACCAATCCTACATTAACCATATTAAATACCAATCTAATTCCAGGCTGCTTTCAAATCGGCAACCCCATGGATGAGATATCTCCATGACCTCCTGTCCTCAACCACCCTACTTAGATCCTTCAGGTTCAGGCCCATGTCTTCCTTGATTGATTCTATTGACTTAGGAGATTTTCAGACAGGCAAAAATCGCCCCTTGCCGCGCGAGCAGCCTCCCGAAACTGCTGCGCGGCAAGGGTCTTTTTCGGACGACGCTGTGCCTCTAGCGAAGCCGTCCGTGTCACTTCCGTGAAGCTTGGGACGGCTCCGCGCCATATTTCAAGCACGGAGGCTGCCCGTGATTGAAATATGACGCGGAGCCGTCCCAAGCTTCACGGAAGTGACACGGACGGCTTCGCTAGAGGCACACCGTCGTCCGAAAAAGACCCTTGCCGCGCAGCAGTTTCGGGAGGCTGCTCGCGCGGCAAGGGGCGATTTTTGCCTGTCTGAAAATCTCCTTAGTGTGCAGTTTTCCTCTCTTTTTCACAGCACCTTTCCTAGCATTATTGACTTTTCTAATGAGCCATTCCATCTTGTGATGTGTCTGAAGTATGACAGCCTCAGTTTGGTAATCTTGGGTTCTAATGAAAGTTCAGAGTTCATCTGTTCTAAGACCCATTTGTTTGTCTTGTTTGCCATCCATGGGATCCTCAGCACCCTTTTCCAACACCACATCTCAAATGAGTTGATTTTCTTCCTCTTACATTTCTTCATTGTCCAGCTCTCACTTCCATAAATTCTGATGAGAAATACGATGGCTTGGATGATCCTAATTTAGTGTTCAGTTTTATAGCTTTGCACTTTAGGATTTTGTCTAGTTTTTTCATAGCTGCCCTTCCCAGTCCCAGTCTTCTGATTTCCTGGCTGCAGTCTCAGTTCTGGGCTATGATTGGTCCAAGGAACGGGAATTCTTCCACTATTTCAATTTCCTTGTTGTCTATTTTGAATTTGTGTAGATCCTCTGTGGTCATTATTTTTGTTTTCTTAATGTTCAGCTTCCAGGCTAGGAAAATTTGTCAGCTTTCCTTTCTCCCACATCCAAGTTTTGTGAATGTTGGTAAATCCTGATTGAAAATCAACTGAAATGAAAACTATCATTCATCGACTATGATGGGCTTTTCTATTAGATTTACTTTCTTCCACATTTAATATCTGTAGGCTTTGGTTAATTCTGGATAAACCTACCTAAAATCGCATTGTCATTCAGCTTTATTCTAGGCACAGTTAAAAGTGTTGGTTGTGTAAACAACCAGCTAACTTAGGGACTGCCTCCCCACATCGAATCCTGCTTTCTTCCTAATATCCGAAGCAAAGGCCCTTTGCTATATCTGTTTTGGATGAAGACTCTGTTGAGTGTGTTGACAGAAAGGGGCCTTCTCCATGACAACATCCAGACTGTGAAGTGTGGCTAGCACCTTCCTTGGCTGTTTTGCTCCCTTGCTTTGTCACCATTTTATGTTGCTGAACACCATTTTATTCTAACAACCTTTTCTTGGCTGCAAAAGGCAATGGCTGGCATTCTGTATTGCAGTTATGGACTTGTAACCTAGAGTTATGGATACATAATTGCTCCATATTGAGTAACACTATGTAATCAGAAACAGGACCCATGTCACAATTTCTTGTTGCAGCCTCAGTTGCTGGCCAGAGGGGTGTGTGGAAAGATCATCCTCCTGCACCTCAGTCACCAGCCAAACAGGCCTCCCAATTCCTGGCGCGGCTGCTCCCTGATAAAGTAGATTTGGAGGATTGGGACTTTTTCGGACAATGTAAAAATAACGCTAGCAGCGTCGCCAGGTTGTGACGCTGCAGCGCTAGAGGGCGTCAATTTCGTACGACGCTCCTTCCCAGCGGTACTGTTGCAGTACCGCTGGGACATTTGACCGTGATATTTTTGCTTTCTACCGTCATATTTTACTCGCAATCAATGATCGTTTTTTTAATGATTTTTAACTTCTGAGCTGAATGGTGTTTTTGCACCAGAAATGTAGGTTATAAATGCTTAAATAAATAAAGTGAAAACAGATCTCCTAAATATAGGAAAGACATCAGATTTGGTGTGAAATGTTCTCCTTAATCCCAATGTGTGTTTGCCATTATTATTCTTAATAGCAATGACAAAACAAACAGCTTAATCTCACTATCTTCCCATTCATATGTTAAAATACCATTGTTACTCATAGATGTAAAATACTGATGACAAGATGGCAGTACAGAACAAATGCAGTCACAGGTCTAAATTTCTAGCTTCCCTGAAGCATGACAACATTTGTTCTGGGACATGGAGGAGAAGAGGGGAAAACACTATTTTTGGTGATGCGTAGTTCAATCTACCTGTTCTAATAACCGTTGCTCCCAGTGGAATTTCATACAGAAGAAGTAATATCCCATAGAATGGAAAGTAATATGAGGTTAGTGATATGTTAGCTCTATAATAATGAAGGAATTCCAACTTTTCCTTACTGTAAATTGTTAAGGAAAGTTTATAGGACATTTGGATAGAGGCTGAAGCATTTTTAGTCTGACAATGAGCCAAATTAAAACACACAAAGGTTATTTACATGAGGGACCATAGATTGCACAAACCAAATTTCCCCAGCACTTACTGAATTATGGCATAGCAACATGTTTGTGCTGTTTTCTTGAATGTTTATAACTGGATTCTAAAGCAATTTTATCAACCTGTCAGATTTACAATAAAGGAACTTTGAAGTTTTTATTTGTTTTGGGTTTTGATGTTATTAGCTTGACACTTACCAGAAAGAAAAATGCCTGAATTCAAAGATAAATCAGTCAAGTAAATAATTTCAAGGCGACAAGTGGAGAACAATTGGCTAACCACCAGTGCAATGTAAAGCCAATATATTCTCATTCAAATAAATAGGTCCTACATACAAATGGAAGCATTAGGAACATATAAGGCTAACACTAAGCTTAAGCAGAGACGGCTCTTCTACTTCTTGCAACCTAATACCTCTCCAGTGGGAGCCATAGTGAAATGAATACAGCTGTACTTGGTGCAGTCACTTTGCTCCGTGCTTCTCTGCTTTATATGAGGTCTGTCTATTAAATAACAAGACTGATACAATAACTCATCTTTATTTATATGTATTACAATTCTAATGCTTGTCCCCTTCAATATACTCCCCATTCACACTCACACACCAATGCAAGTCTTGTTTTCCACTGGTCAAAGGCATGAAGTAGATCAGCTTCTGTCAGTTGTTTTAACACATCTACCATTTTCTTCTTTCCTGCATCAGTTGACACAAAACATGATTCTTTAAGCACCAATTTAACTTTAGGGAAAAGAAAAAAGTTGCATGGTGCCAAATCTGGTGCATATGGAGGATGTTGAAATGTAGTAATGTGTATATCAGTCAAAAACTGCTTCATAGAAAGTGCTGTGTGATCAGGTGCATTGTCTTGATGAAGAATGAAACCATTTTCCTACAGTTCTGGCCTTTTTTTTCTTACTCTTTCTCTCAGCTTTGTCAAAACTTCCTTATAATAATACTGGTTCACTGTTCTGCCTTCTGGAACCCATTCTGCCAAATTTACACCCTTGATGTAAAACATAATAATAATGAGTATGGCTTTAAATGTGGAGTTGCTTTGACGTGCCTTTTTCATTCTTGGCAATGATGGTGTTTTCCAGTGCATTGGCTGTCGTTTTGTCTCAGGATCATACCGGAAGATCCAGGTTTCATCAAAAGTGGTGATTTTTTGAAAAAGGTCTGGGTCTGCCTCAAAGTTGCTGCAGAATGTCAGTGTAAATTTCCTTCCAGCACTCTTTCTGCTCTCGTGTGAGAACCATAAGGACGATCTTGGCACAAACTTTTCTCATGTTGAGATCCTTGTGCAAAATTTTCCATGCAGTGTCTTTGGACATTTTCGGACATCTAAAATGTAATGGAAGCAGCCTCACCACATTGCGAGGCTGCTGTGCTGCAGGGCGTCCCTTTCGCATGACGCCCGTCCGTGCCGATACTGTTGCGGTACCGCAGGGACATTTGAGTGTTATATTTCAGTGATTTTTACTCACAATCAACTTTCGTGAGTAAAAATCGCCGAAATATAACACTCAAATGTCCCTGCGGTACCGCAACAGTACCGGCAGGGACAGGCATCATGCGAAAGGGATGCCCTGCAGCGCAGCAGCCTCGCAACCTGGCGAGGCTGCTTCCGTTACATTTTAAACGTCCAAAAAAGTCCTTTGTCAATGTTCATGCCTTCCACTTCCATTTGGACACTGAGTCAGTGGTCCTTTCAAACAATCTGTCTGATTTTTTTCCACTATTTCTTCAGTTCTTGAAGTGGAAGGTTGTCCAGGAAGTTCATCATCTTCCACATTCTCACTCCTTCTCTGAATCTTTTGTGCCACTGAAACACATGTGCACGAGACATGTAGTCTTCCCTGTAGGCCTCAGAAAGCATTTGAAAAGGTTTCATTGGTGTTTTGTTTAATTTTACTAAAGATTTCAAATTGACACATTGCTCAACTTTTAAACCTAACATATTTCTGGCACACAACAAACAACACAGCTGCTTTAAATGATGACTGACAATTAACTGAATGGCTGAGAGTGCTGATGTTTGTCATGCAGGTTCACACATGTTCAAGGTCATCAGTCAAGTGTTCACAATCAGTTCTCCCTAATTTGCCTAAAGGGTAGAAACACAGTCTCGTTATTTAAGAGACAGACCTCGTGGTGCTCTACTAGACTGATTGCATCCATTAGGAAGAAAACACAAAACAGGGGTTCCATGGGTGTTCCTATTTGGCCTCCCCATGTCAGGTGTTGATGCCAAACCCATTTACAGCCTCTCTTAGAGTGATGCAGGCCATTTTAACATGAAAATTTTGATGCCCTCAATGGTAGCATCCCTCCAACTGTCCTGGTTTGAAGGAACGATCACAATTAATCCTGTTTTCCCACTTGTTCAACTGCATTTAAAATGTCCTAGTATCTCTCTCTTCTTTCCATTTCTCTCCTTGTCCTCAGTTTATTTCAATTGCTGCAAACAGAATTGAAAGTGCAAAAGCAGTTCTCACTCAGTTAACTCAGCAGGGACAAGATGAGAAGAGGGAGGGGGCTGGAATCTTGACCTTTCCAGTAGGGTCAAGCAAAAGAAAACTACTGTAGCCATGTATAGCTTGTCTGTTCTTCCTCATTAATAACTTCACCAACTTGACCAACTTTCTGATGCCAATTGGCCATAAGCATCTCAGTTTTCATCTGTTAAATGTTGGAGGTTATATAGTACTAGGTATGTTTTCCTTGGGTCCTATGAGATTCCATTGCAAGAAGTAAGATATACGCAATATATTGGCACTCTAGGGATGGCTGGTGGATCTGCCATGGTGGGCAGCACCTTTCCTGCAGCTGCTCTGAGTTGAACAGGAGCTCTGATAGAGCCAAACTAGAGTCCACCCCTGGTAGAGCTCTAGAATAACTTCAGGTGGAATATCAGTAAGATCCAGGATGGATTTTTGACTTTAGGATCCAAAATCCCTGACCATTAGTCAGGGAGACTGGGGCCTTTGGGAAAAGTCTCAAAACATCTGGAGAACCTAAGTTTATAAACCACTGCTCTAAGACAAAGAGTTAAAGGCCCATTAATGGATTTTCCTATTATTTTGCAATTACCGTATATTCCGGCATATAAGATTACTTTTGAAGCCTGGAAAATAGACTCCAAAGTCAGGGGTCGTCTTACACGCTGGGTGTACCCTTTGCCTCACCCGCCACCCAATCTCCTGTCTCTTCGCTCCCTTCACAAATGGAGCAAAGATACAGGAGATTGGGTGGGGGGGGTGAGGCAAAGCGTGTACTGGTACATTCGCCCCTCTTCTCTGCCTTCTCCCCCTTTGGGGAGCAATCAACAACAGAGGAGAGGTGCGAATGTAGAGCTGCTCGTTCTCCTCGCCTGCCTGCTCGTGCTCTGGGTCAAAGAGAGCACCCCACTGGTGAAGCAGCAGTGCCCCCGACCCAGCCAGACCCAGCAGGGAGCAGCCAGCTGAGAGAGAGGGGGGGCACTGGGCATGGGTTGGCAACCACTTCCCCCCTATCCCCCGCAGACCGAGAGGCTGTGTGTTGCCCAGCACCAACTTGGGAAGGCTTTGGGAGACCTTCTGCTACCGTGATAGATCAGAGAATCCCTCCCCATGTCACCCTTCTCCCCCCCCCCGCTTCCCCAGGTTGCTTTTTTTATTTTAAATTTAGTTCTGCCTTTTATTTTTTGATTTGACAGCTGGGGGGGTATTTTAAATTTTCCTCCCACTCATTCTCTCATGAGAACGAACAGGATTTCCCCCGGCCGGTCGTAAAGGCAGCCTTACAACGGCTGCATTTACGGCCGGCCAGGCAAAGAGGCAGGGAGCCCGTTCCTGGAGTGGAATGGAGGTAAGAGTGCGAACATTTATCTCCATTCCATTACAGGAATGGGAGAGGAGGTGGCGGGACAGAAACAGGGCATTTTGGCCCCATCTGATAATGTACATAATGTTTATACTATTCATAATGTTTATAAGAATGCATTATACAGTCTACTGTCACATTCCCTGGTATGATGGAAGTAATTTTACTTAGCTGTAATTTAGGGCCAAAGCAGAAGCAGTGGTAGCCAAACCATTCCCAGATCTTCTTTCTTTTTTTTTTTTAAAGAATCTGAGACACTTCTTTCCCTCTGCAGAGATGCAGTATTAGAAGAGAGAGAAAGAAACTTTCCTTCCAAGCTTGTTTCTGCCCAACCTAAAATGTAATCCCCCAAATTATTTGTCCCAGGCCAAAAACATTCAGGCACTTCTATGGTGTCTGCACATTTTTCACATTAGAGTAAATGACAGCATCCTGTGTGTGTGTGTGTGTGTGTGCGCGCGCGCGCGCGTAGTTATCAACATGGTGCAGTAGAAAGACTTAAACCAGCAGTTCCATTGCCCTGAACAAAATATCCACCCTCCTTGCACAAAATGGAGGGAGAGCCAATCACAGATATTCTGCCATCATGCTTACTTTGGTCCTTAGGGCTTGGCTTCATATGCAGCAGGTTGAAGTGATGGGATCTTGAGGGGGTCAACTAGACTATATCACTTCAGAATATCATACTCTCCAACATTTCACAGATGAAAACCAGGACGAATGTGGCCAAACAACATTGGAGTGTAGTCAACATGACAAGTTATATATGAGAAGAACCAGAACAGGCTGCAGTAGTTTGTTTTTGCCTGAGTCTATTGGAAAGGGCAGGACTTCACCCCCACCCCTCCTCTTCCCCCTCCATGAGTTAATTGAGAGCAAAATATTTTTAAAACTTTGCACTCAGTTTGCAGCAATTCAAGTAAACTGAGGATGAAGGGGCAAATTTGGAGAAGGTGATGGTAGGGGGGGAAATCAAAAATATTCTTTAAAAATGTTTGAAAATCATGGTTGGGTGGTGTTTGTTTGTTTGTTGAGTATTGAGAAACCCTGACAAGAAAAATCCTGGGCCAATGAGAATCTTGCAGTTCAGAACTTATTCTGTATACAATTCGCATATGGTTGCTTTTGCACAGAAAACAGCAATTTCTACACAGGAAACAGCTTTTTCTGCACAGAAAATAATTGTTTCACACATAAGCTTTTTCTGCACAGAAACTATTTCCACACAGAAATATTATTTTTGTGCAGAAAATGTTGTTTTCTGTTCAAAACAATCACAGGTGAATTGTGTGTGCAATGCATTCCAAATTGCAAATAGGCTCCAAAAACTGCATAGTTTTTGAAGTTTTTCTCACAGTGGGGAGAAAATTGCTAAAATGATTCATTGCTTTCTTCAAGAAGAAAATTTGTGATGAATTACATCCCTAGGAGAGAGAAACTGGGACATTTTAAAGGCAGTTGAAAAAGTGAAAAAACAGGATTAATTGTGACTGTTCCTGTGAAATCAGGACAGTTGGAAAATATAGAATATGGGTGTGGAATGTCATTTTTGAGTGTATGTCCATAAGCAAGACCCTTCTCTCCCTATTCTAACCCTGCTTGTTATGCTGGATTCACTCTTTCTCCCCTCTTTTGATTTTACCTAGTGGAGCATTAAGACAAATGAAAGCACACAAATGAAGTACAAGAAGTAAAGTCCAGAGTATTTGGCACAGAACTGCCATTTCCCAAAGTCCAGACATGGAATGCATATCTAGTAATCCACTTTTAGAACTGGAAACACACTGCAAGGACTCCATCTTATCCTTGATGTTATTCTCCTTATTTCTTTTTTCATTTTGGAGTTGCACGAAGTAATGATATACAGGCATCTCTTGGTCCTCCACTTTTCCTTTTAATTTAGAACAGTCCTGCAGGTCTCTGATGCACTAGAGCAATTCTCTGTTCAACAACCTATTATACCAATACTTGATTTCTCTTCTCACAGAGACTGATTTTACTGATCTCAGCACATGAAATTGAAGAGTCTGTTTCTTCCCATCCAGAGTTCGATTTGTTCAATGGCCCCAGCTACAGCAATAGCAACAAAGGACTTTGTCACAAGACTACACAAAAGTCTGTACATTGTCCCAGTTAACTGTCTCCGATTCTGTATTCATGGATGCCCAATGTCATTAAGGCTGTTTGCAAAACTGTTCTTTTTCTCCCTCACTAAAAAATCTTTCAAAGACCTTTTATTGTCATTTGAAATGACATATCATGTCACTATTTTACAACCACATCAATGAATGCTCCATTTTTGTATGGAGCCATGTGACTGACAGTGTTTAGATTAAAAATGAGAGAGAACAATAATGGAGCTAGTAACCATGCCAAAAATGGATGTTGGTCATGGGACAGCAGTTTGGCAACAATAAGAGTTTTACAGATTCACTGAGGACTGAGCAAGATGGAAATTAGTATTTCCACATTAGGCAATGTTGCTGAAAAAAGTGATTTTAATTAATCAGCTCCACTGGCTGCCAGTGGCTGCTCTTAGACTCTGGAACTCCCTTCCCAAGGAGGCTAAAATGGCTCCCTCCTTACTGTCCTTCCATTGGCAAGCAAAGACCTTTCTATTCCAATGGGCTTTTAAAACATGAAGTTTTATAAAGAATAGGATGAGGGTGCTATATTGTTCTAAACCAAATCTTTTTAAATTGCTTTTTTCAAGCAAGCTCTGGAGAAAACTGCAAGTTTTTTAAAACTCAGATTAAGGTGGTATTCCCTGAGTCTGGTGTGGATAGGGACATATAGTATGTGGCATTATCAGGCCAGATTTTTTGGCAGGGGGATTTGGGTTTTTCACTAGTGTGAACAAGCCCAAAGTGTGGGTTTAAACTGCTTTACTATTATGAATAATTTGCTTCCATTTTAATGTTCACTTTTGGTATGTTTTTTAGCTGTATTACTCTTTTTTAAATTGGAAGCTGTCTTGAGTCCCAGTATCAGCGAAAGGTAGAACAACATCACTATCAGAAAGCATTATTTCTCAACTCTTCTATAATAATAATAATAATAATAATACTTAGTTATTTATTACCCACCTCTCTCCTCAGAATCGGGGTGGGGTACAACATTACACAGTACAGTATACAGCATACAATACAATGCAATACATCACAAAGCAATTTTTAATACAATACAATACATTTCAGAGAAAACAGACGATTGTACAATGTGAGTGCCAGTAGATGGCGCTGCTGGCATACAAACAATGCTGCAAGAGTGACACTGCAGAATACATTGTACACTAATAACAACTGTTGCTTTTTTTAAAAAAACTGAATTAACAGCTTCCACAGCCTGTCGCCCCAGCTCTTTTATTATGCTGGTACTCATTTTACCGGCTTACGGAAGGCTGAGTCGACCTGGGGGGGCCCTGGAATCGAACTTATGAACTCAAGATCTACATGAGTTTTGGCTACAGTTTTAGCTGCATTAGCCTACTGCGTTCTACAAATGTTTGTATCACAGAGGCGAAACATTCTATATCCCTCCCGATTCAGGAAATAACAATTATTTGAAGCAGTCTGCGTGGAATGACATTCTCCATCTTCTGGAGCTGCATGCACATAAGTTAAGTATAAACTCTGATTAATGGCAAGCTTGAGGTGAATAATGGGAAGTAGAGGGTAAGGGCCTTCTCTCTCTCTCTCTCTCTCTCTCAGATTTTCCCTTTCTTTGTCATGCTCCTTCACACTGGGTCAACCACTGCCAAAGATGGATGAACCAGGGCTCATATATGAAAACTAGGGAGGAGTACAGGAAAATCCACCTAAACAAACATGCCATTAGAATAAGAAAGAACCTCTGGCTGCCTGGCTGATATCCCAAGAGTGAGCAGAGTAGGTAATTATTAGATTTCAGAAGCTCATCATTATGTATCATGTGCCTCCTGTTCCCTATTGGCCATCCTAGTTTATTGGACCAATGGAGCTTCGACACAAAGTCTTCACATTCTATTAATTCTATTGCATACTGCCTGTGTATGTCTGAGCACGCACACAAGGGTAACTCAAGATATGTATGTTTAACAGCATTCTTCAGTGCCTCTTGCAAGAGGAATCTCCTTAAGACAGAGATCATGGTGTTCAATCCTTATGCCGATTATGCCCATATGGAGGCACAGGGTTACACACATGTATACAGGTTTGCACACACTGGGAGTCAGAAACACTTGGTGGTTTGATACAATTAGAGAGCTAGGAGATACACATCTTTCTGATCACGCTGTAGTAGATTACAAGTTTGCCAGTTTCTAACTACCAAAGAGCAGCTAAAGAAAGAAAGAATACCTCAGACATGTGCACATGAGCCCCACACTTCCCAACACACTCCTATCAGGCTGCTGAGATTGAAATGAAGCTTGGATTAAGATGAGGAATGGATATTTTGTGACAAGATGGTGAGCATTGCTCATGCACTGAAAGTAAAATTCATGGGTTGAGAATGAGTTCAGATACCCCTGTTTTGTAGTAATTACCTACTAAAACCAAAAAAGGCATATTCAACAGATCAAGGCAAATTCTGACCCCCCCCCATCTACTACAAATTACCCAGAAATCAGACAATCTTGATCTATTTTCTTTCTGCCAACCTCTCTAGTCCATTAAGACAGTGGTGTTCATGGTTTCAAGATAATCCTGGGGTTCTACAGAACCCTACCAGGGATTGCTTGGTGTCAAAATCTGAACCATGCCCATCATTACCAACCTTTCTCTGGCTGATGGATCTTGAGGCTCTAGCAAAACACAAATAAGAGCCATCTGCCCTAAAATCTGCCTGCCCCTGAACTAGATTATCTCTGCATTTAATGGACCATAGTTGCCTACCATTTATTTCAACATAACATCAGCATCCATAATGAGAACATTAAAACAGTTATTATGAAGCTGTAAAATTATAAAATTAATTACCAGAGGAGACAGATAAGGACTACTGTATTTCTGAAGATGTTGTTGATTGTATGAGCTGAAAATGTTTTGATTGCATGCAAGTCCATAACCATCCTCCACCCATCTCAAGCACACACATGCAGCACTGATTGAACCAGAACATGAAAAGGAAGGTAAACTGATCTTTGCTGGAGTTTTGTTCTATGCATTTACTTCAATGTCAAACCAGTTTGTTGTTGGAATAAAGGCTGATCAATTCACCTTTCACCTAGACATTTAGACTCTGCCAAGGTTTTCAGTAGAGAAATCTTTGATGTGAGTTTAAAAGAACTGATGGAAGATATATCAAAATGGAACTGAAGGAACACCAGCACCAGATTGGCCACCTATCCACACCTCTGGTGACTTTGGGAAAAGAATCAAGCCAAGGAAAATGTGTGAAGCTGTCATGGGGATGGGGTGTTTTCACTGCCAAAAAGAGTTTTATTCCATCACATGAAAATAAAAGACAACACAGAGAAAAAGAGGGGATGGGGTGACAGAGAATGGAAAATGTACCATGAAAGAGCACATGCTGACTCGTTTTTCATAGGCTATCCATTTTATTCAAGATCTTTGTAGTTTCTCAGCTGCTAGCACTGACAGAAGGAGCCCTGGTTGTTCATTTCTGTAATAGAATCTTCTATCTCAAAAAGATGCCCCAGGAGATTAAGAAAGCTACAGAGCTCTTGAACTACCTGACCCAACTATGGCTGCTTTCACAAGAGATACTGTTTTTGTCTTCCTTGCATTGCAATTCAATTGCCAAGACAAGGCCAGAATAAGAAAGAACAAATGAAAGAAAGAAAACAAAAGAGCTTTCTTCTTAATAAATTGTGTTAAGGATTACCATAGTCATCCAAGTTTAGAGTTGCCAGATTGAAAACTGGAGAGGGCTCCTATACCTTTAATAGCTAGTTAGAAGAGGAAATTTCAGCAAGTGTTGCTGTCACACAACCAGGTAACAAACAAAACCTGATGAAATTCTCTCTTCCATAAAACCATTGAAGGTACATGAACCATTTTCATTCTGGAAAGCCTACACAAGGTCCTAGATGTTAGTCAATTGCAGCTGTTAAAGGGCCACAAAAGTAAGTGCATTATTTAGGTAATATGGATATACTATGATGTCTAATAATGTGGTTAGTTACAGTTTCATCACTATCTTGGAGCTGGGATGGCTCTTAGGAGCAAAATGGAGACCCAAGTGTCCCATTTGTTTCTCTTCACCAGAATAAACATATGGGGGATTATCAGATGCAGGGGGAAAAAAATCAGAAGATCACGATGAGAACAGGAATGGGCAACAATAACAGATGATGATGTCCTTCAGTGTTCCAGGGAAGTAGTGCGGACATGAATAAGGCATCCCTTTGTATTGGTGGCTTAGCCCCATCAACAAAAAAGTGAAGCCTCCTCTGTGCCAGTGCTATACCCCGGGGATGGCTGAGGACACAGGTGTCTGATGATGTTGCCATTTCCATTCCTGTCACATTCTTCTGATGTTGGTTTGGGATGAGTTTTTTGCCGTGTTTCACCACATCTGATAATCTACATGGTGTTAACACAGTTGAAGATACCATTCCCTGTCACCCAACAGGTAACCAGTCCCATCCATATAGATCTACAAAGTTATTTATGGTAATCTAATCCAAGTTCCAGCCCATTTTGGTCCTGATCACCCTAGGAAGGGGAGAGATAAGCCTCCATGCCCTGTGCTGTGCATTCCCATGATTGATCACACACAAAACACAGCATATATGTAGTTTATTAAAAAAAATGTATCCTATGTATACACTTAAGATCTAGTTGGACCCTAGAAGAACTACAAACACTGACATTTTATAGTATGGGAGACACCAGCCCTCCATCTTGTGAAACTATTAGCCAGCCAGGGATTGGCAAATGTCCTTCTTGCCTTATAATCTCAGAGGCCAGAATTGTCTCAAATACTTTGGCATTGGCTGCTCTGATGACTGTCCAAGTAGGAATTTTTCTAGCTTTTATTCCCTAATTGGCTATTTGGAAAGGACTTCTTTTTAACATATTCCTTCTGAACTGTGGGAGTAGAATGGCCCAGTTAATATAGCCTCTTCAGGCGTGGGATTTCTTGCCACATGATAAAATTACAAATGGCAGGTCTAATGCTGGGGGCAGGAAGCAGAAATAGACAATTCACTGGTGAGCACTGTGAGGCATCCAGGTTATAAACGGAATATCATCTAAATCAGCTTTCACATCTTTTCAGCAAAAATGTTTCTGGAGAAGAAATCACCTTTAGACACTCCCTATTCCATTGATCCCCAAACTCACCAGTTGATCATCCTAGCAGAACCTTCCTGGCTGACTATTTAAACTGGTGAGCTATGGGAGGGGGAATATTAACAGTTGTGGCCCTTAATTCAGTCCATCTACTGAGTCATATTTGTAGGGGCAAGGAGATGAGGCAAGTGGCAAAACTGAAATACACCGGATTTTTTTTTTAAAAAATTAAGTTTTATATTTTGTGTCACCCAAAGCACTTGGGAAGAGATGGACTAACAAACTGTATTAAGCAAATAAATAAATAAATAAATAAATGTAGTAAAAAAATACTTGCAGTAATAGAAGGAAAGTAACCTTGTCCAGCTTCATGTCTTCAGAATGGATGTTAATTCATTTTACAGCTTGAAAGAGATGCAAAACAATATCTAATAACATAGGCTCCCAAAATAGCCACACTATGTAAGCAAGCCAAATGAGCAGGAGCTGTAAGATGAGTGCAGTAAGTCTAAATACGATTATTTCTTCATTATGGATTTATACTAATCACAGTTTATCTGATTCAATAATAACTTGGCACAAGGAGTGACAAAAAAACAATAACAAAAGAAAAGGAAGCCGTGTGTTGGGTTGCACAGCTAGACAATACAAAAACATCATTACCAGTTCAGCAAATCCTATTTTCAAAGACCGATAAGAAAAACAGGCAAGCCATTAAAATCAAAGGCATATCCTGCAGCTAAAACTGAAGCCCACCCAGATTAGCCACATAATTAAACCTGCATTACTCTTAAGAACAATAAAACATCTACAAGGGTGATTATGCTCAGATTTATCAAAAATAATTCTAAAAATGTCTCACAAGGCAGACAGAGCCAGTTTCTAAGGGGTGCTAGAAATGTAACAATATACATGGTGGTGTGACGTTTACGCTGCTGGAATTCTGGTAATGAAAGCATGGCACATGAGCCTGGCATCTGGAGATGATAATGATGATGATGATTTTGGTCCACTGACATAGAAAAAGGGATGGATACGAATTTTATTTCAATTTCTTTCTGAGAAGAATATGCCAAATTACACAATTTGTTCATTTTCACTACAGAAAGAATTTGACATTTTTAAAATTACAAATATAGAAGAAACCAAAATGAATAGATTCATCCAGCTGGGCTTTGATGCCTAACTCTTTTGTTTGGACTTGAATCCTTGTAGATTCTACTATATTTGTCCTGGATTAGGATTGCTAGGTTCCTTCCTTCCTTCCTTTGAAACTCACTGGTTGGCATCCTGCCTTGCAGTTAGGGATCTAGAGTTACAGATCTTTAACAGATTAGTGGTCACCTATGCTACATATTCAGGATTCTGGAACTATTGGCATGACCTTAAACTCCAGAAAGTGGCTTTAAGTAATGGAGGCCTGTGGCATAATTAAGTGGGAGTGGCTCCCTGGAGTTTAAGCTGAGTTTCGGGGGATATTTATGATTCCTTAGGTCAGTGGCTCTTAACCTTTACTTTACCAGGGACCCCCTTTAAATATATTTTATTGCTGTCGACCCCCAAGACTTAACTCAAGATTTTAAAACCTAATAATAATAGTAATAATAATAATATAATTATACCATCCATTAAACCTTCCCTCAGATGAACTGGAGGGGGGAGGAAAGACTTTTCTCCTGCTTCTTCCTGCAAGTTTGTTGCTGGAGCGGATTGAATGGCAATGCACAGGCCAAACCAGACAATCAGCCTTTGCCTTGGCTCCTGTCACATGGCCACTCTCCTGCAGGCAGGAGGTGGTCTGAGCAACCTTCAAGACTTCATGGACCCCATGTGAGGACATTGCAGCCCCTCTGGGGTCCCCAGACCACATGTTAAGGACCACTGCCTTAGGTGATTTGTAACTACACATACGTAGGTAAAATTAGATGTGGAATCTCATCCCTATATGGCAGGCAGGTACAGCTTGGTCTCAAAATCATAGAATTATATATTTGGAAGAGACCTCAAGGGCCATCCAGTCCAAACCCCTGACATTCAGGAATATACAATCAAATCATTCCCAACAGATGTCCATCCAGCCTCTGCTTAAAAACCTCCAAAGAAGGAGACTCTACCACACTCCAAGGCAATGTATTCCACTGCTGAACAGCTCTTACTGTCAGGAAGTTCTTCCTAAACTTTAGATGGAATCTCTTTTCCTGTAGTTTGAGTCCATTGCTATGTGTTCTAGTCTCTGGAGCAGCAGAAAACAAGCTTGCTCCATCATCAGTATGGCATCCCTTCAAATATTGAAACATGGCTATCATGTCACCTGTCAACCTTCTCGTCTCCAGACTAGACACATGCCCAGCTCCCTATGCCACTTCTCATAAGGCATGGCTTCCAGACTTCCCACCATGTTGGTTTCCCTCCTTGGGCATGTTCCAGCTTCTCAATATCCTTCCTGAATTGTGGTGCTCAGAACTGGACACAGTATTTCAGGTGAGGTCTGACCAAAGCAGAATAGAATGGCACTATTACTTTCCTTGATCTTCCTGTAGCCCTGTGCTACTAAGCCTAAAAAGAGCAGCTGAACTTCTCTTTGGAGAATCTAGCAGGCAGGCTGGACAGCAAGGAAGCAAGCAAGTAGAAATGGCAGTGGCTCATTCTTCCTTCAATTCCTCCTCTTGCTCACACAAGTGAGGAATGGGGTAAGGGAAGCAGGGAAGGGAGAAGGGGAGGGGAGAAACCAGTGGTTGGTGGGGAGGGAAGGAGAAGAGGAGCCCTCTCACTGCTGCACTGCTGAGACAGGCACCAAGCATGCCACCAGGTTAAGCCATCTCTTCTCTGCACCCTAGCCACACGAACCCTCAGGTCCAAGGTGTACAGGAGAAAGGGGATGTCATGCATGTGCCTCTCCCCTCCCACCCTGGAAAAAAAATCTTATTAATTATATCAATCTTATTTGAATCTTATTTATTGTTTACATTTACATTCCACTTTCCTTCAGTGATGCTTTTAACAGTTGAGTGTCTCCATGGGGAAATTCAATAGGTGACACATTTCCCAATATGGTTGGAAAAATAGGGAAATATTGACTTCTTGGATTATGGCCTACTTGGCAGTACCATAGCTCAAGGCACCATAGCTGAGGAAGGTAAGTATCAGAAGTCAGCAGAGTTGTGGAGGGGGCTTTAAGGCAGGAGGAAAAGCTGGTTGAAAATGTGCCTCAATGGAGGAAGGTACTTCACTGTAAAATATTAAAAACATAAGGTCAAGGAAGGAACGTTCGGGAATGTAACAGGGAGAGGATGAATTCAGAGAAGGATAGGAGTATAAATTATGAGTAATCATAATCAGAGGTGGTATTGTGAAACAGGAACCAGCATGATATAGTGGTTTGAGTGTTTGACTACCACTCTGGAGACCAGGGTTTGAACCCCTGCTCAGCCATGAAACGCCCCTGGGTGACCTTGGGCAAGTCAGACATGCTCAGCCTCAGAAAACCCTGTGATAGGTTCACCTTAGGGCCACCATAAGTCAGAAATGACTTGAAGGCACAACAAAAACAGCAACAAATAAATTCCATTAACTTCCTCACTTATTTATGAGGGCCTTCAAACTGCATCAGTGCTGCCCCTGGCACTTGTGGGGGTGGAGTGAAAAGTGATGCCTTACTCACAGCTGCAGAACGGAGTCAGCACGTGAGGACAACAGTGTCGTCTGAAACTGGGACCCATTTGTGGGACAGTAATGCCATCCTCACATGCTCCTCTTGTGGTTTTTTTGCCACATCTTTTGAACTACATGGACCACAGGTTCAACTTAGTTTAAGACAGCCACATGTGTTCTCCTTCCAGTACCTAGAAATAGCTTACTGTCTATTTGGTTCTGTACTTTGTACAATATTAAGTGAAGTAATAAACAATAGGGAGGCTCACAAAGAAGAAATGGGGAGGTACACCTTGCCAGATTTATGTATGATGGCTGATCATGTATAAAAATATAAAATCATATTTGCCTCATATTTCAGAAAGGGTGTGAGCCAGAGATTCACATATGCAAAGATTCACCACATCCTTTATCTACATACCTTCCAGCTATCCTGATTTGGCAAGGACAGTCCCAATTAATCCTCTTTCAACTGCTTTTAAAATGTTTTAAAAAGCAAATTTCATTTTTAACACATTTTAAAATGTTTCAAATGTATCATTCTCCCCCTCTCACTTTCTTCCTTTGTCCATGGCTTACTTCTGCTGCTGCAAAATGAGTTCAGAGTGCAGGAATAGTTCGTATTCAGTTACCTCAGCAAGGGAGAAAGGACAGAAGTGGGCAGAGCCTTGCTCTTCTCAATAGGCTCAGTCAAAAGCAAACAGCTGCAGCCTCTCCTAGCTTGTCTATTTTCCCTCATTAACATTTTTTTGCCATCTTCACCACATTCTGATCTTGCTAGGCCATGTGTGTCCTGGTTTTCATATTTGAAATATTAGAAGGTATGCATCTGTTCCCAACACATAACAAAAACACAAGCTGGGCCATGTGTAAAACAGCACACCATCAAAATATTTGTGTGGGGCATGTGTGTGTGATTCTTCATATTATTCCAGTAATACTATCCATCTTGCCATGATGCATACATATTCCTTCCTGACTTTAAGAGCTGTTCAACAGTGGAATATGCTGCCTCGGAGTGTGGTGGAGTCTCCTTTGGAGATTTCTCAACAGAGGCTGGATGGCCATCTGCTGGGAATGATTTGATTGTGCAGGGCAGGGGATTGGATTAGATAGTCCCTGTGGTCTCTTCCAACTCTATGGTTCTATAATATTAACTTTATCACACTAAAGCCTAGTCTGTTGTCATTATACACTGTAAACATCAGATTACAGTAAGCATCCTACATTGAGGTGGGTGAAAGACCATATAAAGACCATATATCTCCCAATAAGAACCTGCCAGAATTTTAAGATCATCAGGGGAAGGCTTTCTCTTGGGCCAACCATCATCACAGGCTCACTGTGAGCCCTGGTGGTGCAGTGATTAAATGCCAGTACTGCAGGCACAACATTGTGAGTTCAGTCCTGCAGGGTTCCAAGGCTGACTCAGCCTTCCATCCTTCTGTAGGTCAGTAAAATGAGTACCCAGCTTGATGGGGGCAATTAGCTAACACATTGTAAACCACTTAGAGAGTTCTTAGCACTATAAAGTGGTATAGAAAGGTAAGTGCTTTTCCTATTGCTTGGTGAGGACATGAGAGAGAGCCATCTTGGTGGCTGCTCCAACCCCCTAGAACACCTTCCCAAAGGAGGCTAGGCTGACCCCCTCCCTACTTTCCTTTCAGCAGCAGGCAAAGATGTTTTATTCCAGCAGGCATTTAATTTATAGCTGTGGGCACTGAGTGTGTTTTTATTCTTACTTTAACTTTCATATGTTTTATATTATATGTTTTAAATTATAATGATTTTAATTGTTTTCTATTTTTAATTGTTGTATATATAATTGCATTTTAAATGTCGTGAGCTGCCTTGGGTCCCATTCTGGGAGAAAGGCAGCATCTAAATTAAATAAATACGTGCACAATATATAGTTAGCAAAAAGGCTCCACTATGGATGAAACGAAGTGGGGGCAAAGACACACAGTTAATGACCTACATGCAGCCCCTGCAAAAAAAAAAAAAAAACACTAACACACACCCTGTCACCACTACTAAATTTCCCATAAATTATAAAATTCTGCCTGAAACAAGTCCCATGTGCCTTTTTCTTCAAGGAAAATGCAATTTATGTGAGGCTATCACTGCTGTACCACTGACATTTGACAGTCAGGTGATGAGAAATAGGGTGGGATGGTGGCAGTGCAGACCGCCTCTGATAGGTGCCCAACCCTGAGAATTTGCACACTCCTGCTGTACAATATAGATGCCAAATATATGCATAAATATGCAAGTTCTGTTTTCTACGCCATTCTGTTTATTGGGAGGAGGAAATCAAAGGATGTCCACAACCCTGGAAAGTGTGTGTGCAAAGCAGCGATTTCCTTAAAAAATCTTTAGATGTTTCGCCTGAAGAGAAGCCTACAGATTTGTTTTGGATTTTGCTTAAGGCAAAACCTAGTGACACTTTTAAAAAATGCACAGAAGCTCTCCATGACATTCCATAAGTTTTATCAAAACCATGTGGGCTCATACATTTTGCTTGAGGAAGACATCTTCCCCTCACAAAATTCTGCTTTTGTTGAAATTTCAACAGCGGCTTTGTCAGAAACATTCCACACAGACTCAGAGGATTCAGGCTAGACATTTCTACTAGTCAAGATGTTTAAGAATTCAGACTGGGTTCCACCACTGCCTGGGAAAATCATTGCCACATTTGATCCCATGCCAAATGTTTTGACTGTGATATTTGAGACTGGGGTTTGACTGTGTGACCCTCCAACCAGGAGGCTTTACTGATTCCAAAGAATCTTTTGCAGCAAAAATTGGAGGCCAATCAAATGTGTTTCTTGACCCTGTTTCCCTGCTTCATTCAATTGCCTGCCTCTGTCCAGAGTCACAATCAATTTACTTTTGGGGGACTGAAAAAGACGGTACTTGGCCTTAAAAATGCCCTTGAGTCCGTATGCTTGTCAGATGTTGCATGTCTAGAATACTGCAGCATGTTCCACCCCATCACTGTGGGGGGGGGGAACAAAGCAGAAATTCAAGCTATGATTCTTTGCTGTCTGTGTGTATTGTGAGTAGGGCTCTTTGAGGATTTACTCCAGCCTGCCTTTTTAAGTGTATCAACTTGATTTACAGTTGCAGGACTAATGTAGGGATTCAAAGACGTAGCTGTGTTAGTCTGAATTAGTATGCAACGGGATCTTCTAGCTCCTTTGAGACTGGGTGCATCTATACTGATTGAGAAGTCTCAGAGTTTTTTCCTGTTCTTTCCAATTTTATACTGGGTTAAAATAAACCAACCTGGGGAGCTGGGATAAAAAGTCTCTGACTGTACTGGGACCTGACAGAAAATATTATGGGATGAACAAAACATATTATGGGATGAACAAAACATGTATAGATCTCCAACATAAAATAGGAAAGAAAGGGACTAAAATCTGGGACTTTCTGGTCTTTTTAATCAGTCTAGATGCACCTTGAGGGAAAACAAGCTTGTAGCTTTTGTAAACTGGGTGTAGTATCATCTGATGAAGTAGACTTAGGACTTTATCTGACCACTCCACATTACTATTCTTTTGCCGGCATAAATTGTGGTGATTTATGCTGGCAAAAGAACCCCACGACCGCACTTAACCTAGAGTAGCATAAAAGAGGCTTCCCCAGCAGTAATGGAGCACAAATGGAGCTCCGTTTACTTCCAGGTTCCTGATCTTGGTGATTCCATACAGCAAGAAGACGCTAGCGCAGGGAATTTAAAAATAGAAGTCAAACACACACACACAAAGTACAGCAAAGCGCAAAAACACACTTACAAAGTCCCAAGTACACCGGGGGGGGGGATCATAAAAATAACATCCCCTATCTGACAGTTGCGATCTCAACCGGAAGTGTTTGCCCATTGACACTGTATTCACATGAGTACAATGGCATGAGGATTCAAACACCAGCAATGCTGGCAACAACATGCCATGGCCAATCTGTTGACAGCTTGGGCCATCAATAGAATAGGACAGCTTTTTAACAATGTATGATTGTGAAAGGACAAAGACATCCAGTATGCACACCCTTTTGCGATCATTAGGCATCCTTATGACACCATATTTGCCTGGTCTGATAAAGTCCTAAGGGTGAATTTACACCAAGAAATAATACAGTTTTATACCACTTTAAGTGCCATGGCTCCATCCTACAGGATCCTGGGATTTGTAGTTTTATGAGGCACCAACATTATTTAACACAGAAGGATAAAGACCTTGTAAAACTAGAAGTACCAAGATTCCATAGGATGGTGCTACACACCTAAAGTGCTGTCAAACTGCATTATTTCTACAGTGTAGATGTACCCCTAGTCTATGAAAGCTTATGCTACCAACTTCTTTCTCTCAGTATGCCTCAGAGAAGCTACAAGATACCTTTGTATAGTAATACAGGAATTGGCACACAGTTATCCTTCCATTTTCAACTCAGAAATGATATGTGTATTGTGCATTCTCTGTGAGAACTACATTAAAAAAACCCTGCATATTTAAGAATGGTATAAATGCAGCAATGTATATTCTAAGACAAAATCCATATGAATTCATTAAAGTATGAGGTGAAAGTACATTAAAATAATGCAAACTTGTATATTGAATTGGAAACAAAATGGGCCAGAATGGATGTATAAATGAACATGCAGGAAACTGGCACAGGCTAGAAATAAACTGATTTCCATCCAACCTGTGAGTGTAAGCTAACTTGCAGCAGAGATGATTTCCCTGGCTTCTACTCAGTGGATAGCAAAGGCGTATATGTGAGTTTTCTCCTCAAAATTCTGAGGGGGAGAAAAAAACTTCAGAGCATGAGCTGCAATAACTCCTGAACTTAGTTTCTCCAACAGCTCTGAAAAAGAATCCATTTTGAGTAGAAGTGAGTACTTTACAGAAACTATATTGGGGTGTTACACATCAACCACTTGGCATATGTTTTGCCCTTCAACCATTTCAATCAGCAGAGGGAAAAGAAATAGCTTCATCCCACAGGGCTTCATAAAACATTTGTGAAGGAATCCCTGGGGAAGGGATTATTTTTATCCCAAGGTCTTGCTTTGGACCATTTTCAGCTTTTACCAAAACAACATGTTTTTATCCTGGAGGGTGGAAAACATTGCAGCTTTTCAGTCCTCTGAATTGCCCTCCTTCTGTGGCACTGACATCCTAAATTAAAAGGGTTCTTCCAAAAGCTTTTGAGATGCCACATTGGATGGAGGGCAAAACACAGCAGTAAGATCAAGAGGAGGGCTTGGGAGCAATGTGGGAGAAAGTGGGTTAATCAGAAAATGAAGGGAACTGCAGGGAGCACATCAAAGTAGAGTAATCTGATCAAATAATAGACAGGTGGCAAGCAGATTTAGGGCACTGACAGCTGCTATTCTTTCAGGCCTCATACACATGGACTGAGGCCAAACAAGGGCAGTGAATCACTAGTGGTGCCAAATGCCACAGAAATTAATGATAGATGGTTCAACAATTGCAATTCATTGGAAGGCAATAGTACAGAAACAACATATGAGAGAGAGAGAGAAAGAGAGGGAGGGAGGGGGAGGGAGGGAGAGAGAGAGAGAGAGAGAGAGAGAGAGAGAGAGAGAGAGAGAGAGAGAGTCTGATTTCAGTAGCACCATTACAACATTCATTTTTCTTAATCGTGCCACTCTCTGCAATAAGCATTTCTGCGAAAGTCCATGCACCTGCTTTCAGTGACGTTAAGATAACAACATAAATAAATGGCCTGACCTATTGGTGAGCTGAGAAGGTAGCTTTGTATGGTGCATTCGGACTCAATTCTGTCTGGGTGTGACTTTTCCTACACCAGCATGAACATACTTTTAGAGAGCCAAAAGCCACCTTGGCTCATTCATTTTGTTTATGTATTCTTTGGAAAGATGGTGACACTGGAGAAGTTGACATAAGCCAATCCTTAACTCTCTCCTATCTATAGCTACAACTTAATTGAAGCAAGTAGTCATGAGATGCCCTCTCACACTCTGCTTATGCAATTTTGAAATAGTCATCCATTGACAACTAAAAGAGGATTAATGTTTCTCTTCATTTCTCATTTTTTCCACTTTTAAGTTTGCTTCCATCTGAAATCTATGTCAATTCACCTGAAACCTATCAGGGACTCCCAACTAAATAAACCCACTGAATCGATTGTTGAATGGGAAGTCAACATTATGGTAAATCTCACTTACTCAATGGGTCTACTTTAGTTGAATCTACCAAAAAGATTTAGGCCATTATTTTCATGTTTTCCTAACACATAGATTTCTGTATGCATTTTTGACTGCAGAACTGCACTATAAAACTCAAGGTGAATACTGAAAAATAACTGGGTTTTGGCTTGCATATTTCTCCCATTTCTTAGCCAATGGCACTTCTGGACAAAATATCCTTCTATGAAACAAATGGTGGAAAGCTTCTTGTGCCTTCAAAATATTGCTTGCATCATTTCAATATTCTTTAGCTTGTCCTACTTCTGGGGGAGTAAGAGGATGACATTAGGAATGGCATTTCTTCAGACTGTAGGGCTTTTGTGTATTATTTGAAGAGTGCTGGCTTTTGTAACTTAATAGGATGAAAAGCCTTGAAGGCCCTTCAGTTCTCTAAAGTGACAGAGAACCACGTTTAGATCCTATGAAGGAACAAAGAACTTAAAAGGAGTTAAATGCATCCAGGCTTCTCCTCTCCATGAAAAGGGCAAACACCCGATAACTGTCATCTTCCAACATGTGACAAATGGCTAAAAATGGAAATATCCTTGCATTAAATGAGATGCACTGGGATCATGACACAACCAGTCTTTCATGTGTATCCAAATTGGTTGCTCAAAGAAAGAGGGGTTTGTTACAATTATAAGCCGTTCTGCCATGGACCAAGAAGCTGCATCACAACTGTCAGGCTTTGTCTCCTACTGTGATTTGATTCCACATTTGGCACAATAACAATCCCTTTAACTGTCCCGAATGACTCCAAATAGCATATATATAAGAGTCACCAGTTTACCTCCTTGTCCCAAGTGTTTAAAAAAATAACTGAGAACAAAGGGTGATTAAAAACTATGACATAAGTTTATGCTACTTTAGTTGAATGCATGTACTTGTCTCTGTCTAAATACCCTAAAGGCACCAGATTGTTGGGGTGTAGAAAGGTGTGCTGTGTCCACCACGAACACGTGCAGAGTTGTTCCACATCAACAGGACATGAAGGAGAAGGTTTCTGGAGAGACTTCTGCAAAAGACTTCCGGCTGAGAAGGAAAAATTTCCTTCAGCCCAGAACATTGCCTTGAGCTCTGGCTTGCCAAATAAAGACAGCAACAAGGCCAGCCTTCACTCAACTTGAGGGCTTTAATCTATATATATAGTATAGGACAGCTGTCTCTAATACTCATAAATCTCTCTCAAACCAACAAACTGCTTCACCTACCACCATCCACAACAAACCCACACTGGAGATAATTCCCATCTCCTTTTTATAGGCAGTTAAACAACGCCTGTTACATCAGACATCACAGATGTGCATACTCTCAAGTGCTGACTCACACACACACCTGCCGCTGGAGCTTAACTACTTTCATTACTAAGCTTACAGCTCCATCTTGTGGTCACAACCATGTCATTTCCTGACATTCCCCTGCAAATAACATGTGGTGTGTCCCGTGTGTCATTTACACTTATCCTTTTATATAATGTGACCTTACTCGCTGATACCTATAGAGTCTGAGACTCCATTCCCATTATTTACAATATCACAGTGTTTTCCTAGACCTTGATAGCCCATGCTACTGACCCACCTGGCTCTGGCTTCCCTGTTGCTATCATTTGTCAATTTCATTTTACTTACAGGCCTGACCATCCCACCAAACATATCCTGGCTATACTCTACCACACACACCAGAGCTTTGGTTTTCTTCCACCCCTCCTGCTTAGTGCATGTTCTCCTGGCTCTTTCTGGAGTGTTTTCAGTTCTTTTTACTGCTGCCACAGAAGAGGCTTGTCCCTGCTTTACTACGAAGAACTTTCCTTTCTGAGACCTCATGGGAATCAGGAATGTACCTTGACCACCCTCAGTGTCACTGCTACTAACACAGGCATGAGTGTCTTGCCCATGAGTCTCAACTTGTTCTTGTTTCACAGTCACTATCTCTGGCTTTGGTTGCAAGTCTAATGAAGTGCTAGGCTCTTCTGGAGTACCAGGCACCTTCAAAATGCCCTGTTTACTCGAAATTCCAGGCTGTTGTGACACACCTGGTTTCTCATCTAAGACATCCCTGGATGCATGTACCCCTCCATTTCTGTTGTTCTTATCTACCACACTGGCTTTCTGTTCTACAACAACATTCTGGTCAGGATACAGGTCTCTTCCACACAGCATGAGTCTCAAAACTAGCACTCCTCGCATACAAAATCCTATTCCCATCCATCAGGAACCTGTACTTGTTCCCCTCATAGCCCACAAAATGCAACCTTTGGCTTTTGGGCTGATTCTTTTTCCTGAACTGAGGAGGAATGTACACTGATGCAAATTGTCCAAACACTCTTAAGTACTTTAGGTTTGGTGCTCTTCCATACAATAAGTAGTATGGTGTTTGGTTTATTGCACTGCACCATGACCTATTTACAATATGACAGCAGTTCTTGTTGCTTCTCCCCACAAATTAGCTGGCGCTCCAGAATCCTCTAACATACAATCCCTTATTTGGTTTATCATCCCAATCCTATGTTCAGCCAAACCATCCTCAGCTGGACATCCGGGATTTGTAGTTTTCTGTTGGATCCCTTTCCACCCAAACCACTGCTGCAAATTACTACTTAAGAATTCCCCACCTCTGTCAGTCACAACAGTGCCAACCTTGTAGGGAAACTCCCTTTAAACAGAATTGACCCATGTTTTGATCATATCAGCAGCCTTGCTTTTGGTTTTGAGCATTGCCACATAGGTAAATCTGGTATGCCTATCTACTATCAATAGGGTAAGCCTGCTACCCCCTATACTATATATATATAGTATATTGAGAGAAATTTATGAGTATTAGAGACGGCTGTCCTATACTCTGAGTATAGGACAGCCGTCTCTAATACTCATAAATCTCTCTCAAACTAACAAACTGCTTCGCCAACCACCATCCACAACAAACCCACACTGGAGATAATTCCCATGTCCTTTTTATAGGCAGTTAAACAATGCCTGTTACATCAGGCATCTGAGGTGTGCATACTCTCAAGTGCTGACTCACACACACACCTGCCACTGGGGCTTATCTACTTTCATTACTAAGCTTACAGCTCCATCTTGAGTTCACATCCATGTCATTTCCTGACACAGATACCATCTGATCTTGGAAGCTAAGCAGGGTCTGCACTGGCTAGTACTTGGATAGGAGACTGCCAATGCATAAACAGGTGCTGTTGGCTCTATTTCAGATGAAAGAACTGGCAAAACCACCTCTGAGTGATCCTTGCCTAAGAAAACCTATATAATTCATGGGTGTCACCATAAGCCAAGAGGCAACATGAAAGCACACACACATACTTAGATATATTATGAGTTTTTGAATTATGAATTGATGGTTTTAATATATGTGGTTTTTATACTGATGTTATGCTCTTTTGACCAATTATGTATTTTAAGTCGGTGCTAGTGTTTTTAAGTGTGTTATGTGTCAATTTTTTCTTGAATCTTAATGTGTTGTTCCTTGCCTTGATCCATAGGGAGAGATTGGTATGAAATAAAGATGATGATGATGATGACGACGACATATCTCTGTAACAGATCCTCCAAATGTAACCAAAGCACCTATCAAATCTCTTGCCACTGCCCTTCACATTTTTGAATCCCCAATTTTGCCTCTTCTTGCCCTGCCTCCCTTGATACTTTCCACTGTTTCAACTCTGACATCACATTGAACTACTATGGACAGGAGTGTCAAATCCATTCTGATTGCTATTAGCTTAGTTGCTATGATGTCCCAAAGGAAATAGTCAGCCCCAGGTAGATGCATGGGTTTGTCTGATTGAAAACTGGAGAGGGCTCCTGTATCTTTACTGGTTGTGTAGAAGAGAGAATTTCAGCAGGTGTGCCTGTCGAACAACCAGGTAAAAAGCATCACCTGCTGAAATTCCCTCTTCTACACAACCATTAAAGGTACTGGAGTCCTCATTAACGTTAACGCTGGCAATCATAGATCAGAATCATGCTGCCTGCTTAAGTTTTTGCAAGCCCATATCCCTCCTTGATTTCCTTCACCCCAAATTCTCTTTATTAAAAAAAAAGTTTCTAGACAAGAGAGAGAGAGAGTGAATTTACTACTCCAAAAACCTCCAGGAGCAGTGATATTCCTTTAAAACAAAGTGCAGATCCCTTCCACCTGCAAAAGGAACATTCCAACGACTTTTGGAGCCCTTTCACACTACAAAATTATAGCACTATATTCACCTTCAAATGGCATGGGAAAATTCCATTAAATCTTTGATGTGCACTTTAGTGAGAGGCATTTAGATTTGTCAGCCAGAGGGTTCTTATGCCCCGCTAAACCACAATCCCCAGTATTCCATAGGATAGAGTCATAGAGGTTTAAGTGAAATCATAGTGCTACTACTGGTGTGAAAGGGCCCCTAGTTTTGTTTTTGGTGAATGGTGCAGCTTGCAGCAGGCCACAGGACCTATAAATTTGCCCTCAGTTCTCCAGACCTTGCCTACCCAGGCAGCTAAGCAGATAGGGCAGGGAATAGTAATTCTTTTATTAATTCTGATGAGGATCATGGTAATTCTTAAAATAATGTCAGGGACCATGCACTAGGAGATGCTTATGCTGAAATGAGAGGTAGGCAGGCAAACATTTTCTCTCTCTCTTTCCATTTCTACCTCTCTCCCACCACTTTCCTCTTCCACCACTTTCCTCTTCATCCTAATCAAGCAGGCTAGGACCTGAACTGGACTGACCTCTTGCAAGGGGCTTTGGAACATAGGCTTTTTTGGGGGGAGAGGTTCACATGATATCAGACCAGATGCAGCCCAAGGGCTGCAGGTTGCACATCTTTAAATCAAGGGATCATAGGAGATCATGGCTGGTATCCATTGATGTTGTTGGACTAGTCAAGACCTAGCTGCACATTTTCACAATTAGTGCAAGGGTAGTCTCCAAGGGTGCCAAGCCGATGTGTAGCGGGTTGAGCAAGAGAATGTCATAATCTAGCACAACTGTGCTAGTGGAACCCTGGTGGTGCAGTGGTTAAATGCCAGTACTGCAGCCACAATGTGGTGAGTTCGATCCCAGAGGGCTCAAGGTTGACTCAGCCTTCCATGCTTCCATAGGTCAGTAATATGAGTACCCAGCTTGTTGGGGGAAATTAGCTAACACATTGTAAACCACTTAGGGAGTTCTTAGCACTATAAAGCGGTATAGAAATGTAACTGCTATTGCTATTACTATTGGACATATTTATTCTCCTGACATTAAACTGGATTCAAACTGATTTACCCTGTGCAGTATGAACTTTTAAAGGACATCTCACTAGTATACTTGAAGAAAAAGTGTTTTTTTCACATTTACAGAAAAATAACAATTTTATATTATGGCCTTGAAATGTCTTGTTTACACTGAAAATTTGTGTGTGTGGCACACCAGATTTATATAATCCAATTATTTAGGAAAAACATAAACCATGTTATCTTCTAACTGGCTTTTCAGATCAGTGCATAAAGAAAATCTAAAAAAGAATACACTACAATATCAATAATCTAAAATCTAAACATCAAAAGTGACATGGGATGGTTATTAAACCATTCCAACATTATTTATATCTTCAATAATATGGTTCAAAATGCCTATGGAAATAAATATGTTTTCTTCTGGACCCCAAAAGATTATAGTGTTGGTCTCTGACACATCTCACTGCAGACCGTAAATGTTCAACAGTGAATTTGAATGTGTGAATGCTGACATTTTTTGTACAAGTCAAATGAATATCTGAAACCTCAGTTATACATGTGCCTGTTAACATTTCTTAAGTATATCTGACAAGTGGAGAGTGTGTGTGTTGGGGCATTTTAGAAATTTTCCTGGGATTGTAAACATTCATGTGACATTCACAATGATGGACATTCTAGACATTTCAATGTCCACTGTAAGATATGTAAGACACAAAGTCAAATGTTTTGGAACCATAGAGTTGGAAAAGACTACAAGGGCTATTCAGTCCACCCCTCTGCCATGCAAGAACACACAACCAAAGCATGCCCGACAGACAGATGGCCATCCAGCCTCTGTTTTCAAACTCCCAAAGAAGGTGACTCCACCACATTCCAAGGCATTCCACTCCACTGCCGAACAGCTCTTACTGTCAGGAAGTTCTTTGTAATGTTTAGGTGGAATCTCTTTTCCAGTACTTTGAGTCCATTGCCCCATAACCTATTCCCTAGAGCAGCAGAAAACCTTATTGCTCCCTCTTGACTATGCCATCCTTTCAAGTATTTAAATGTGACTATCATGTCACCTCCTACTATTCTATTCTCTACGATAAACATACCCAGCTCCTTAAGCTGCTCCTAATAGGGCATGGCTTCCAGACTTTTCACCATTTTGGTTGCCCTCTTCCGGACAAATTCCAGCTTGTCCATATACTTCTGGAATTGTGGTGCCCAGAACTGGACACAGTATTCCAGGTGAGGGCTGACTAAAGCATAATAGAGTGGCACTATTACTTCCTTTGATCTAGACATATCCTACATTTTTCCCTGTTGAAATTCATTTTGTTACTTTTAACTGAGCTCTCCAATCTGTTAAGGTCATTTTGAATTCTGTACCTGTCCCCTGGGATATTAGTTACCCCTCCTAATTTGGTGTCATCTGCAAATTTGATGAGCATGCCCTCTATTCCCTCATCCAAGTCATTGATATAGATGTTGAATAGCACTGGGCCCAGGACAGAATCCTGTGGCACCCCAATGGTCACATCTCTCCAGGATGATGAGGAGCCATTGGTGACTACCCTTTGGGTTTGGTCAGTCAACCAATTACAAATCTACCTAACAGTTGCATTGTCTAGCCCATAGGTTACTAGCTTGTTTGTAAGAACATCAGGGGGGGGGGGGACCTTGGCAGAGGCCTTACTGAAATCAAAATACACTACACCCACAGCATTCCCTTCATCCACCAAGTTTGTAACTCTAACAAACAAAAATAAAATAAAATTAGTCTGGCACAACTTGTTTTTCAAAAACCCATGTTGACATTTAGTGATCACAGCATTCCTTTTCAAGTGCTCACAGACTGTCTTTTTAATGATCTGCTCTAGAATCTTTCCTGTTATTGATGTCAGGCTGACTGGGCAGTAATTATTTGGGTCTTCATTTTCCCCCTTTTTGAAGACAGGGACAACATTAGCCCTCCTCCAATCTATTGGGATCTCTCCTCTTCTCCAGGAATTCTCAAAAATTATTGACAACAGTTCTGAGATTTTTACTTCTGCCGTTTCTTTTAATACCCTTGCATGTAGTTTATCTGGCCCTGGAGACTTGAATTGATTTATACTGCCCAGGTATTTCTGAACTACCTCTTTATCCATTCTGTGTTGCATTTCCCCTACTGCATCACCTGCTCCATTTCCCCCAGGCTGAGCATTGTTCCCCTTTTGAGAGAAGACTAGGGCAAAGAAGATGTTTAGTAGTTCTGCCTTTCTCTGTTCCCTGTTAGTAATTCACCATATTCTCTATGCAGCACCTCTACCATTTTCTTGTTATTCCTTTTGCTATGGACATAACCTTTTCAACCTCTCTAGCATGCCTGAGCTCCATCTTCACTTTAGCTTTTCTGACTTTCCCCCTACATGAGCTGGTTATTTGTTTGAATTCTTCTTTGGTGATTCCCCCCCCCCCCGCTTTTCCAGTTCTTGTACATGTTCCTTTTAAACCATAGCTCAGTTGAAAGTTCTTTAGACATCCATCCTGGTTTCTTTAGACATCTCTCATTTTTCCTCCTCATTGGAACTATTTGAAATTGTTCTTCAATATCTCTATTTTAAGAAACTCCCATCCCCCATGAACTCCCTTCTCTTTTAGTATTCCTAACCATGGATCACCCCCAGTATTTCCCTAAGTTTACTGAAATCAGCTTTCTTAAAATCTAGAATGCTTGCCTGACTATGCTTATCTTCCCCTTTCTGCTGTATAACAAATTTGAGGAGAACATGATCACTCCCACATAAAGATACTGCCACTTCCACCCCATTAACTAGGTCATCACTGTTAGGATCAGATCTAAAATAACTGTACCCCTAGTTGCCTCTTCCACCTTCTGGACTATGAAATTGTCTGCAAGGCAAGTGAGGAATTTGTTGGACCTTACATTTTTGGAAGATTTTGGCTTCCAACAAATATCAGGATTGTTGAAATCCTCCATTTCTACTACATACCTCCTTTCTAAATTTGTGGTCATCTTTTCAAGTAAGACATCATCCAAGTCCTCAAAGTGGCTTGGGAATCTGTTCTGGACTCCCACAATGGCATCCATGTTGTTTCTCTCCTCAGTTTTTACCCAGATGCTGTCAACCTGGCTTCCAGGATTTAAGTCATGGATCTGTTCACCAGGTGTAAATATCCTTAATGTATAATGCTATTCACCACCCTTCCTGGGGTGGTGGTGTAGCATTCCTCTGAAATAGGCTATACACTTCTATTAGTGCATTCCAATCATGAGACTTGTCCCATCAGGTTTCAGTGATGCCTATAAAATCATTTTTGCTTTGTTGTGCTAAGAGTTCAAGTTCATCCTGTTTATTTCCCATGCTCTGTGCATTAGATAGAGATAACTAAGACTATGGGCCATTCCCGCTATCTGCCCTTTAAAGGTTCCCCCCCCCCACTGTTGGGTTCTTGTACTATTTGGGCTGTATAACATTTGGGTTATTATCTTGAGCACTTGATGAACTCCTGTCCTCATGAATATTGTCTCCCCCCCCCACAGAACTCAGTTTAAAGTCCTCCTTTTAGTCATAGAGGAGAAGAGGAAAGCATACCATGGTCTGTTTCCCTGTAATATTCCCATGGTCTGGAAAGGAAATATAACCATATTTAGGTCCCAAAGATGTAAAGCGTGTAAACACATTCATTCAATGCTAGTACCTTTCCACTTCAGACCTTTCCATTAAATATGTTACAGTCATGGGAGGTGGGAATGATCATTAGGGGATGATTGGGGATGCTATTCCACTTGACAGATACAGATTTTGAATGTTGTGAGCATATGGTCACGCTTAGAAACACTAATTTATTTTCATCCACTTTAATCCAGTTTTTCAGCATGTGTCTACACATGTATACACATCCCTCTCTAAGAGGAGTTTCAAAGTAATGTCAGTGAAAGAGCCTGCATTTCAGACTGTTTTACCTACAACCTGTTCAATCATCCTTCTGGATAATACTAACGAAATGAACTGTATGACTAATTTGACAAGCACTACCAAGTCTCCCTTGCCTGGGAAAATCAGATATGCATAGCCATGCCTTCCTTGAAACAAACTGTGAAATACTGTTGAGCAATGTTTTTTTGTGCAGACTCAGTATTTTAAAGGTCATGGAGCTCTTCTAGGTATTGCAGAATGTAGGAGGATGAGGGATTTTCAATCCTACTAGTTATCTGATGAATTTTAAAGGGCGTCTGAGATACATTAACTGATCAGCTCCTACACAAGCAGAAGAGCTAATATTGCTTTGGCATTTGGCTTCAAACTTGTAACTTATATTCTCAAAGAATTATATTATTTTTCTTTGGAATTAAAGGGCAGCCTTTAAAAATAAAAAGAGGAAAGGACAGCTTTATGTGCTCACTCCATTTCCACTCTGTGAAACAAACAAATACATGAAAAGAATACAGTTTTCACAATTCCCTTACCAAGATATGCCATTTTGTTTTTCATGGTGTAGCTGGTGGCTGAAGTATGTATAGATCAGTGATGTAGACTCAAGTCAATTGACTCTAATTCAAGTCAGACTTGAGTTGCTTCAGTGACTCGAGTTGGACTTGACAATAAATGACACACTGAGAAGTTTTTCAAACGGTGGGGGGGGGGGAACCCAAGGAGGTTCGGAGAAGAACGGGGCTATCACGCTTACAGCGTCCTGTTTCAGATGATGCTATCCTCCTCCCGACCTTCTCCCATGTTTCCTCCATCGTGCAGGCATGAGAAATGTGCCACTTTTATTGATGGAAAACCCCATCAATAAAAAGCAGCACCTGTAACATGGAGGAAGCACAGAGGAAGGTTGGGAGGAGGATGGTGCTGTCTGAAATGGGGCACTGTAAGTGCAACAGTCCTGTTCTTCTCCTGACCTCCTCAGGGGTCCCCCCACATTTGAAAAAGTCCTGACTCAACTCATGACTTGTATATTTTTATCAACAGACGTGCTGACCTTGGTTCAGTAACATAATGCATTCATCCAGAAATGTTACGGAAAAGTTTTCCTCCTTTGAACAATGCTTCCATGACCCCACCAGTTATGTGATGGAAGCAGTAACAGCAAATGTGTTAGGCAATTGGCTTGAGGTAGAAAGATCCTTCTAAACCGTTTCAAAAGCATTAGAAGGCACCTCCAATGTGCAGAAGGAACAGGTTGCTGAGTAGACCTCTATCCTGCCTCAAGTCCATTGCTTAATGCATTTGCTGATAATTTAATTTTTCGCTAACTTTGTGCAGTTTTCTTGATTTTCTAGTTATTGAAATTCCCCTCCCTCACACGCATCCCACCACCACCTCCTTTTGTTCTGTTAAAGATGGCTCCCAGATTTGAGACTCAGCTTGAGACTTGACTTGAAAGTATCTTGCAAAGACTTGAGACTCAACTTGAGATTTGAAGGTAGAATTTTGAGACTTGACTTGAGACTTGGAGTAAAAGACTTGAATACATCACTAGTATAGATGAAGTTTTGATTTGGCCTGAGCCAGTATCTAAGGTCCAAACCAAGGTAACCTTCATGACCATGTAAAGGACTTTATATTTTCTAACATAAAAAGAATGAGTTTCTCCAACAAAATGGAGGCTGGCAACTCTCCCATTTCTTTCCTAATGTCAACCAGAGATCTGAGATGAAGCTACACTAGAGGAACTGACTAATTTTGAGCTCCATAACATTTTCTTTAAAACTGTGGCCTTTCTTTACCTATGTAGAAAGAATCACATCCCATAATCAATAGAAAAGGTTATTGCCATGCTATAGGTTTGTTGTGGATTTGCATCTTTTAAACTGTTTTTTTCTAATGAGATGGCTTGCTGTAGACTGTTTTTTCTCCCAGTTATATTTAACAAATTAATGAATCGATAACTCCTTCCTTGAAATTTCAGTAAGAAGTTTAAAGCTTGTGAAGTATAGTGGTTAGGATGTTGGACTTCAACTTGGGTCTTACTAATTCCTTACAACAGGTCCTGTTTTATGGGGGTCTTGTTCCTTGTGCCCTAGATCTAGAGACAAGACCTGTACAAAACAGAACCTTAGTCCTGTTGAGGAACATCTGGTTGAGAGAGTGTGCACTTGGCCAAGGTTACCCACTGAGTTTCATGGGTCAGTGTGGACTTGAACTTGGCTGTTAGGGCTGGGACAAGATTCAGTGATACAAGGCCTACAGGTCTACATAGCTATGGAACAGAAGAAAAGACCTCTTTTATTTGATTCATTACAGCATGACAGAGTGTCTCCTCTTGGAACAGAAGGAAGGGATTTCACTTGGCCTAGATTTTCTGGTTTTGGATGAGCAAAAAAGACCAATAAATATTTGTTGTGGCGTCAAGGCCTTATTGACAGCTGCCATTAAATTGACTTCAATGTATGATGATTATATGAATAGGAGAACATCAAGCCAATCCGTTATCAACGGCCCTGCTGAGAACTTGCAAATTCTGGGCGGTGGCTTCCTTGATTGAGTCTATCTATCCTTGGTGAAATAAAATATGAACAAAAGCATCCATGAATATTTTAAAATATGAACAGCTAAAAATGCAAGCAATTGAAAAATATACACAATAGCTGGAATCCTAGATTGGCTACTTACTTATGGATATGTGACTAAGTAACCTCTCCTGGCCTGACCCCTCCCTGCCCCAGCCCACTAAAAGAGCCAGAAGCCAAACTGGGCAAAGGAAGCCCATTCCACATCTGATTTCCACCACCAACCACCAATGAGCAAGGCTGCAACTATCAGCAGCAGTACCCGTGTAGCAAGTCCTTGTTGCAGTTTTGCTTGCTGGCACGAGTAGGGTGGAAACACCCTCCTCCTTTTGCCCTGATTGAGAACTAAATGGATCTCCTTCACCTAATCTGGCTGCTGGCACTGATGATAGCATTGGGTGGCATTTTGTATAGGTTTCCAGTACAATTATGTAATGTTAGAGAATACAGACTAGTTACAGATCTATAACTCTAGGTAATTTATCTGGAACTTCAGTACTGCATACTTGCCAGTTTTTAGTCAATATGGAAAACATGAACCTAAATGCATTTGGAAAAAAATTGGTACAAAAATACATATTGTAGAGGGAAATAGATATAACTTTCCATTTGAGAATCGAAACCAAAATATTGCAACCGGATGAGAACAAAGAATGGTATGAGAATGCAGGCTGAATTTTGAGAAATGCAACAAAATTGAGATGGATAATTAAAAAATAACAACACACCTTAATTTTGTGTTCTACTAAATCAACAGACCTAAGTATTACAGATGGAATATTTCCAATGTAAATCAAGTTAAAAAGCAAGAAAACTGAATTTGCTGGTGAAATACCACATGAAGTCTGTTTGTTGTTCACATAAAGATCCCAACTTGTATTTTGTTACAGACTGCTTGCTCTGTTTTCCTTACAGAGAGAAAATAGATTACCTGTGAATGAAATACAGCTATTAAAATAAATCAGGTGATTTTTTTTAAAAAAAAAAGAGCACAGGAAGGATATAAAAATGTTTAAAGGCTGAATCTCCACAGGGAACAAAGTGGATCCATCACTCAACAATAGCAAGTGAAAGAATGATTGACTAATGTAGACCCAAGAACTGCAATATTTCAACAACATGACACTCATATCACAGTACCTAACATTAGATATATGGCATCTTTTTGAGAGTACTGAAATAGGTGATATTTACTGTACTTTGAAGAACATCTATTAAGAACCATGTTGAAAGCCACTTCTGTCCCATTCTCAAAATAGAGCTTAAGTGTCAGTGACAGAAATGAATGAATTTTGTTTGTTTGTTCTTCCAGTCAGACATTGGCTTCATCCATTTAATTTCTTTTTCCACATGAACCTTCCTTCCTCAATCCCTCTTAGAGGTGGCATGAGATGTTTTTGATTATTCTTGAGAGGTGCTACTCAAATGAGATGTCTCAAAGGAGTGTGGCCTGTCTGGGGCCAAATCCCCACTACACAAATATTCTAGTTTGAAACTGGATTATTTGCTATGGCTCCTTCCTACTGAATCTTTGGATTTGTACTTTTACAAGGTCTTGGGGCTTCTCTACCAAAGAGTGCAGGTGCCTCACCAAACTACAAATCCCAGGATTCCATAGGAAGGAACCATGATAAAGAATCCAGTTTGAAACTTGATTATTTGTGTAGTGTGGATTTGGCCTGGCTCATAGTTTCTTGGCTTGGATACAGGACAGGGCTCTTGTAACTTTAACCTTGGAAAGACTGAGAAACAGGATGAGGTATGAGGTACCATAAAACTGCATGAACGTACCTGTCTTCTTTTACCTTTCAGCTTTGAACTTTCAGCCATTTCCCCCTTGTCTTCCTGGTGGATAAAGTGGGGGATCAGAAAAGCACCAAGCTCTGTTCTTGTTACTTGCACCTCCATGCTCTTTCCCCTCACTCTCCACCAGCAAATCAAGAGCTGTATTAGGAGACACCAGCTGAAAGTCTGAGGTTGAACGGTAAGGAAAGACAGGTACCTTCACTTAGCTTCATGGAGTTTTAATATTACCTTGTCCTGCTTCTGAATCTGTTCAGGCTTAAAAGTACAAAAGTCCTGCCTCATATGAGCAGGGGATGCTTTTTTTCCCCAACATGAAGTGACCTGGAAGTCAATTTCCCAGTCACTTCCTGTTGAAAAAAAAAAGACATCTTCTGGGTCTAAACTATCATAGAATGGATCAAAACATGGCAAAATTAACCCCATGGCCCATAGGGAATACAAGGGGAAATTTGAGGGCAAAAATAAAAATGGAGAATGGTCTTCCAAGGTATCCTTTGGTCCAACACAGCCCCCAAAGCCCCAACAGTTGGAGCCACAACTCTAGGCATTTCAAGGAAAGTTCCTCATGGATATTTTGGTCCTTTCTAGGTTACTACTTTAAGACAATATTGAGGCAAATTAAATTATTTTAACTTTCTTCCAAACTGTAACCTGATCAGCAACTACAGTGCTTGTACTTTATCAATTATACACTAAGGGTGGAAACCTGTTGGGGAACTCCCTTGGCATAAAAATAGTTGCAGCAGCAGTTGTTCTTTTACATACACAGAGTAACTGAGGTCCCTGGTGCACAGCCAATCATTCCACAAATATACATGCAGCCCTTCTCTCTAAGCTTTTGCTTGGTGGGTGGTGAACAAATCAACCATTGCACAACAGGGGAAATTCAAGGCCTTGATTATGTCCATTCCAGGAGATTGCTGATCTAGACACAGTGACCCATGTGTTAGTTACATCTCATTTTAATTACTATTACTATAATGCAATCTATGTGGGGCTGCCTTTCAAGAGTGTTCAGAAATTTCAGTTGTTCCAAAGAGCTAGAGCCAGATTATTTACTGGGGCTGGCTACAGGGGGGCCTTATTACAACAGCTTCACTAGGTGCTGGTCTGTTTCTGCACACAATTCAAAGTGCTGGTTATGACTTATAAAGCCTTTATAGGTTAGGTCCAGGCTACTTAACAGAGTACATAATAGATGGAATTATGGCCAAGAAAAAGAAAAGGCTGTTTTGCTGCCTGTATTGCCATGCCATAGGTCTTCCAGTGGTCTTTATTCTGTGTTCAGTCAGATTTGCTCTGAGTTTTCTGCTAATTTTGCTCAAGTTGCTGTCTCACACATTTCATTGCCACCAGCTCCCTAAAAACCAGGGAGGTATTTTAACTCCATTCCATGAAATGCTCAGGATTGGTCATTTTCTCATTCTAGGGATCAACCAGAGCTTTGGCAGAATCATCTGATAAGGCAATAAGGAAATCCCCAACGGCCATCAAAAAAACCATTCAGATCCATTAGTCTCCTGGGGCAGACCATCTTTAATCACCCCTCACCCCTGTAGAGGCTCTGGGTCCCAGTAAGTCTAAACTTGATCAACTAGTGATCTGGCCAAGACAACAAAACTATGGAAAGCTTCTCCATTCCCAGATTACCATTATCCCATCCGGCACAAAAAATAAGGCCTAAAGTATACCCAGTAACATCAGTGGCACCAGGTACCATTTGGAACAAACCCGTGTCTCTCAAGGAGGACATGAAGTCTCAAGCCACTACCAACAAGACAGTCTGAGCAAGTGTGGGTGTTGAAGTCCGCAGCACCAAAATCTGGGACTTCAACACCCCCCCCCCAAGACCACCCTAGCTATCTCAACAAGGGAGATCATTGAACAGTGGAATGGTGGGTACACCAACAGAAGCAGTGGACTTGCTTCTGCAAATGTCCCAGTTTTATCCCCCAGCCCAGGTAGCTGACACTAATATCTGGGAAAAACCTGCTAGAATCTTCTGACTTGGACCTTCTTCCTGCAAAGAGGCACTCATCAGTAGCTGAAGGAGTCCCCCAGAGTGAGAGGAAAGGTGCCAGATAGAATCAACAACAAGCTTGCAATCTCCCTGTCCTTCACTTGCAGATGTTCCTCTTAGTTCTTCCTCTTTCTCTCCATATGACCCTGCCTGTGCTTTGAGAGCTTTACAAGGCACACTTTTTTCAACCCCCCTGCCTTTGCAATCACAATTAATGGGATGTTTGACAGGGCCTTCTCAGTGGCTGCCTCTGGGATCTGATACTCCACTCCTAGGAAAGCTAGAATGGCCCTGTCTTTGTTGTTCTTCTATTTTTTTTAAAAAAAATCTGACAGGCTTTTGAGAACTGAAGGCTTTCAAGGAAAGAGCTTTTAGGAGTGTTTTACTGTTTTAACTGTAATATTTTTAAAAGCTGTTCTTTTAACATTTTAATTGTATGTTCTAAATTCTTTATAGCATTGCCGATAGTTTAATTCTATTTTATGGTTGAACTTCTTTATTTTTTTAACTATGTTTCACTTGTTTCAATTTTTAAGCTGCCTTGAGTCCTGGTTTTGGAGAAATGGCAGTGTATAAGTAGAGATATTCAAGGTAATGACAACAACAACAAACACATAGCTGTGTCACCATCAGTTGTGCACATGTGACATCCAGCATAAACTCACAGAGATATATTTATGCTATGCTAAAAGTATATAGGTCCTTAACAGTAATATAAATCTCTGTCATGTGAGCCTTCCACCACACACACACAATTTCCATGGAAGGGAAACTGACTATATTAGAAGCTGTTCATGATTGTTATTTGTAAGTCTTCACAGCTAATCAGGGATGTGAAACCATATCTCTTGCTAGCCCATTCATGTCCAGCACTGCATAATATTGGCTTTCCCTCTTAAATGTTCAGAAACTCCATAGTAAGAAACAGTAGTATGCTTCTACATGGGGGACAAGATTTTCCTGTTAGTAGGTGAAATAACTGTTGTACCATATTAAGCCCAGTGGGTGGTGGCAGGAGTCTCATTTTGCCACTGTGTGCCTCTTAAAGATCTTTTGCCTATGAACAGTAAGAGGAGAAGGGTGAATGCAATGTGGAAAAAGATGTTTCTCCCCACAGGGCTGCATTTATCTGGGAAAAGAGGATTTCCTTTCATGGCGGAAAAAAGGCTCAAACCTAGTCACCACTAGTAGCAGCTGTGAGCTCCAAACTGCTGCTTGCAAGTAACAAGTGGAACTTTCAAATACTGGAGATAACTAGAAGATGCAACATGCAGACTTTAGACTGAGCTATGAATCACTAAGTTGCTGTCTCAAATATTTCCCTTGCCATGAACTCACTAAGTAGCCTTTATAAAGTTACTGTACTGTCAGCTGCACTCTATGAAATCTACGTGGGGGGGGGCACAATAACCAGTCATCTCTCATTGTGGAAACAGTGATATCACAGGCATTAGAGAAAACTGGGATTCAATGTCTCCTTGGCTTGTTTTCATTGATGGGAGCTCCCCGTCAATTAAAAGCACCACATTACTAACTGCTGCAGCACAGGAGCAGAACGTGATGACAATGAGGGTGTGTGAAACTGGGTCCCATTCATGGGACAGGAACATCGTCCTGGTATTCTGGTAATTTACTTTTTGGACACATCTGAGAAACTCCAAACAAGGTTGAGGTTTTGCCCATCACAAGAAAAAAAGAACTTATGGTTCCTACAAAGAAATAAGCAAGGGTGTTGACACTGGAAACTAAAAGGGTAAATTCTGACATGATGTAAAGTGAAGTAATGGGGAGGCAACTGAAACAAAATCTATTGTTGTAAATTTTGGGGAAAGTGTGTTACTTCCATGGCACAGATGAGAATTTTGGCAAAATTAGTAATTTCACAATTTTGTGATGCCGTTCTCCAATTTTTTAAAATATAAAATGCATGCATTGGGGTCTAAATATCCTAAAGGCACCAGGGTTCTGGCTGATCTTGGAAGCTAAGCAGGGTCAGCCCTGGTTAGTATTAGATGGTAGGCCACCAAGGAATACCAGGTGTTGTAGGCAATATTTCAGAGAAAGGAACTGGCAAAACAACCTCTGAGTATTCCTTGCCTAAGAAAAACCTATGTGGTCACTGTAAGCTGGCAGGTGACTTGAAGGCACACACACACACACACACACATTATAGGAAAATGTATGCAAACATGGATATGGGCCTGTCCAAAGTATTACTGAAAAGTGAGATCCCTTGCAACAGAATACCTCACTTATTACCTGTTTGGACTTTCTAGCAAAGCATTTGCAATCCACATGGACCTCTCCGCCCAGCAGGGAGGGGAGGGGAGATGAAGGAAGCTGTGTATGCAATTTGACCAATCAACATTCAGATTTCACAATGTTATAGATAATTGGCCAGCCATCAATCTCTTCTGTGTCTTTGCTCATTACTAGCCCTGCAGACCTGGGCCCTGTTTACACTGCAGAAATTCAGCAGTTAGACACCATTTCATCCACCATAGTTCTATCCTATGGAATCCTGATATTTATAGTTTTGTGAGGTATTTTGCCTTTTTTGTCAGAGAACGCTGGTGCCTTACATGATTTCTTTTTAAGATCAAAAACAGGATGCCACAATCTGAGGACTGGAAGAATTAGCAACTAAGACCTTGTTTAGATGTGCTATTTACTCCATCTTGTCCCCATCTTGGAGTGCTGCTGTTCAAATAACACAGGCCTCTTGCCCCATTTTGCTGCTGGGCTGTCATCATGACACCTGGGGCAGCAAAATACCCAGGAAGAATTGCCTTTTTAATGATAACCTGGATTGGGCCCCACGGGAATGCAGGAGACCATTCTGGCACACTGTCCCATCTCTGCATCTGCCACTGCTTCCGTCTGTGGGGTTGGCTGCAGACATGAGCCAGTGTGTCTGTGTGGACTCCTCCTTGTTTTGTGCAGATAATGGGGGGAGCAATCGGTCTGCTCCGGGGTCAGAATATGCTGAAGGGAAGTCAGCATATTCTGGCCTGTGAAGTTGAACCCTAAATTGGCCAGTTCCATCCCTCCCAATATCAGCCATTAATATTTTGTCTGAGATTGATGTGTCATTGGGCACTGGAGAAAGGAGTATCCGTGCCCTTCCTTTCTTTCGTACTTAATTGAGAAATGTCAGATAATTTGAAAACAAAACAAAGCAAAACATAATTGTTCAATGTGTTGGTAAGCAGCACAGAGGGAAATTCAGCAAGGAGAATCCCCCCTCCTTTCTCTGGCCCCTACTTTTTGTGGGGTGGAGAGAAAAATCTCTGCTGGAGCTGTGGCATTACTAAGGCTCATGTCACCCCTCACTACGAAGGTGTCACCTGGTGTGGCTGGTGTCTCTGTGCCCCTGTAGTGTCGCCACTGCCCTGGAGATCGTAAGACTTGGGGAAGTTCACATGGGGAGATATATGCTTTCAAATAGTCTGGACCTAATCCATATAAGGCTTTATAGGCCATAACCAGCATTTTGAATTGTGCCCAGAAATGTATCAATAAACTGTTTCAACAAGGAGTTATATGCTCCCAATAACCAGATCTGATCAGCAGTCTAGCCATAACATTTTGGACTTGCTGAAGTTTTCAAACTGTTTCCAAAGGCAGCTCCATATAGAGTACATGACTGTAATCCAAATGGGGTATAATCAAGATATGTGTTACTGTGGCCAGGTGTGATATCTCCAGAAACAGGTACAGCTGGTAGAGTGGTTTTAATTGTGCAAATGCATTCTTGGATATAGCCAAAACCTGTGCCTTCTGGCTCAAGACTGAGTCCAAGAGTACACCCAAGGAATGAACTTCAGTTTTTAGTAGGTTTAATGCCTGTTTCCTGATCTGCCTTCAAACTCCTAATGTTGAGGTGGAATCTCTGTTCCTGGAGCTTGCATCCATTGCTCCGTGTTCCAATCTCTGGAGCAGCAGAAAACAAGCTTGCTTCATCCTCAACATGACACCCCTTCAAATACTTAAAAAGGGCTATCATATCGCCTCTTAACCGTCTTTTTTCCAGGCTAAACATACCCAGCTCCCTGAGTCTCTCCTCATAAGGCATGGTTTCCAGACCTTTCACCATTTTAGTCACCCTCCTCTGGGCACGCTCCAATTTGTCCATATCCTTTTTGAATTGTGGTGCCCAGAACTGGACACAGTATTCTAGGTGAGGTCTGACCAAGGCAGAATAGAGCGACACTATTACTTCCCTTGATCTGGACACTATACTTCTATTGATGCAGCCCAAAATCGCATTGGCCTTTTTAGCTGCCGCATCACACTGTTGACTCATGTTCAACTTGTGGTCTACTAGGACTCCTAGATTCCTTTCACATGTAGTCTCATTCAGCCAGTTCTCCCCCATCCTATATCTATGCATTTCATTTTTTCACCCTAAGTGCAGTACCTTACATTTCTCCGTATTGAATTTCATTTTGTTAGCTTTGGCCCAGCTCTCCAGTTTATCCAGGTCATCTTGAATTTTGATCCTGTCCTCCAGGGTATTAGCTACACTTCCTAATTTGGTGTCATCTGCAAATTTGGTAAGTATACCCCTAATTCCCTCATCCAAGTCATTGATAAAGATGTTGAATAGCACTGGGCCTAGGACAGAACCCTGTGGCACCGAACTGGTCATATCTTTCCAAGATGAAGAGGAGCCATTGCTGAGCACCCTTTGGGTTCGGCCGGTCAACCAATTACAAATCCATTGAACTGTTAACTCATCTAGCCCACATTTTACAAGCTTGTTTGCAAGAATGTCATGGGGAACCTTGTCAAAGGCCTTACTGAAATCAAGGTATGCAATATCCATAGCGTTCCCTTCATCTACCAAGCTGGTAATTTTATCAAAAAAAGAGATCAGATTAGTCTGGCATGACTTGTTACTCTGAAACCCATGTTGACTTATGGCATTGCCTTCTAAATATTCACAGACTCTCTGTTATTAGGCATGCTTGAAGTTATTAGGCATTCTGACTGGGGAATTCTGGGAGTTGTAGTCCAAAAATGTTTCCCAAGCTCTGGGAACAATACGCCATTGGGAGATAGGCATCAATGTGTATATAACAGTATATACGTTTGTAGGTGCAGCTTAATCTCATGCAATCCAAAGTCTACCATGTTACTGCCCCCTTCTTATATTTGGGCTAGCTGAGTTGTGCTACTTAACAGGTGTGGCTTGTACAAGGACTTCGTTTGGATGAGGCTCAGACTCCGATAATCAACTATGTTGTTACCACACATATCGTATGTAATAGCTAGGGAGACATTATTGTTCCCTGAAAATCAATGGTGGAAGCAATTGTAACATTAGCATGTTTAAAGTCATTAGCAGTTAAATGCATATTATCAATTCTTAATGAATGTTGGACTAATAAAAGGGCACTAATTCCTCTTCCTGCCTTAATTACTCTTTCAGCCCCATTAATGATAACATTGATCCATAGAGTCATCCCCCAATTATCAAATATGTTCTAGAAAAGCAAATCAAATCTTTCTTTCCCCATTAATTTGTCCAACAGTGCTTTCCCCCACCTTTTTAATGCATGAAACCAGACCAGAAAAGGTTTCTAGATCCATCTAGATCCAATATGTACCAATAAACTATTTTTTCCCAAGGCAGATGGTTAGGGACTTTATCAGACAAGGCAAAAATTGTATCATTATGATGCAATAATAATATAATGGGCTGAAGTTATCAGATAACATTGTCCTCCCCCTGTGGTCATCATGTGCACCAGCTGGAAATAAGCCATCACTTTTTATTCATGGGCCACATGAAATTCTGTCACAACATTTCCTACTTTATTTGCTAGCCTTGTGTGAATGCTTGAAGCCTGTGTGTGTGTGAATATTGTTATTATCATTTTCTCAAGACCAAATTATTGCACTATATAGCTTAATGTCTCCTCATTACTACCAGTAAACATGGGTTAAAAGATCCTGCTATCTGTTACCCCCTCTTGCATAGCCAAGCTGAGTATATTAATTCTCCAAATTAATATTGATATTTGGAGGGCCCTTAAGACCCCTGAGCATTTAGGGTATCAAAGGGGACTTGTGAAGGCTACAGCCTGTTTAGGGGATTCTGGGAAGCACCATAGTAAATGGTAACATCAGCCAATTCAGGGCACTTGTTATTATCCAATGGTGTTAATTGCACACTAACACCATGACACACTAGCAACAAATGAAGGCCAGTGTAACAAACCAGACACCCCATGGTTGCAATCCTGTATTGGTCAACATAGCATAATAGTTCTACGTGCAGAAATATGTCATGCTGAGCCATTTACCACTTCCTTGATCTACAACAGGGTTGCTGAATCACCCCACTTGTGGTCATTCATGCCTGAGGAGAATGAGTGGGTTCATAGAATTACACCATCTGCTGAGGTCTAACACAGGCTCAGGAGCTGAGGTAATCATTTCATGCCTGGTTAAAGGGACATAGACAGTTGTTTTTACAATCTCCTCTGGTCTCCTATAGGCATGGATGGCTGTGAGTGTGGAGCTTCAGTCACCAAAGATCAGAGGGGGGTGTCTTTGGTTACTGTAGAGAAAGAAAGGGAATACCAGTCTCCATAATGACCAAAACAAGATATACACAGGCATAGGGGTTATGTGTGTATGCCACTAAGAAGATGCAGCCATAGGGTGTGTAGGAAAAAAATCCAAAGAGATCCAAACAGTTTGCAAGACAATTATGATGGGTAAGGCTATCCTTATGCATGGGTGCAGCTTTGTAACTGCCTCAGGTAGATGGTGGATTTACCCATGATAATGATGCACTGACTTGACTTGACTCACAGCCATGCCCTGTGAGGAGCGACTTAGGGAGCTGGGTATGTTTAGCCTGGAGAAGAGAAAGTTAAGAGGTGACATGATAGCCATGTTTAAATATTTGAAAGCATGTCATATTGAAGAGGGAGCAAACTGGTTTTCTGCTGCTCCAGAAACTGCAATACAGAGCAATGGACTCAAACTACAAGAAAAGAGATTCCATCTAAACATTAGGAAGAACTTCCTGATTGTAAGAGCTGTTTGACAGTGGAATACACTGCCTTGGAGTGTGGTGGAGTCTCCTTCTTTGGGGGTTTTTAAACAGAGGCTGGATGGCCATCTGTCTGGGTTGCTTTGAGTGCATTCCTGCATGGCAGGGGGTTGGACTGGATGGCCCTTGTGGTCTCTTCCAGTTCTAGGATGAGAATGTCAGAGAGAGGAAAAATGTAAAGACAGAATAGTAAGGTGCCTGAGAAAGAACACCTGCTTTATTTCCAGCCCCCCTTTAATAATTCATTTTAATATATGTTACTTTAATTTAAAAATAAATTTATTTATTTATTTATTTTAGTAAGGTGGACTGCAAAATAAATAAATAAATAAATAAATAAATAAAATGTGGCAATGCGGAGTGTTTCTTTTTAGGATTCCAGCCAGCCATGCAGCTCACTCTTTTTCCAGGACATTATGACCAGAATTCTATTGATGACATATGGTTATGTAGCATGGGGTTGATGCAAACACATGTGCTTTTAAGTTTTTTGCACAATGAGGTACTCAGTACTTCTTCATGAAGACTGATATGTTTTTTTTTTAATGGGTATGGGTAATGGGTAATGGGGTTTGATGAGCTTCTGGAAGAGCATTTTGGATTTTCATGGGCCTCACATTGTCCAACCCTGCTTTAGCTCTTTGTGCTCCATTCAAAACCTCCCCCCACCCTGTCTTGCCCCAGGAAGGGGGCTGCTGCTACTTCCTAGTGGGAAGGGGAAGGAGTGGCAAGATAATTCAGATGAAGAAGAGGCTGCTGTGGGCTCCTGGGAAAGAAAATGGAGGGTGAATTCCATATATGAGTGCACCATTATTTCTCCCTTCTGCTTTAAGCTGAGACCAATTGCTTCTTCCTTGTCTGAATTACTTCTCCCCCTCCATTGTGTCTCCTTTCCCCTTCAAACTGAGACCAACTGCTGCTTCATTGCCTAAACTGCATTTCCCCCTCCATTGTGTCTCACTTCCCCTTCAAGCTGAGACTGCTGCTTTTTTCTCTGAATTGCCTCCTCACTGGTAAGCAGCAGGGGCCCCTTCTGGGGCAAGACAACTGCTGGGACAGAGGGAGGACAAAGAGCTGCATGAGTTGGATCTTGGCTACTCTGTCCATATCCTGTGATACATGTCTTCCACACAACAGCTTCTCAGCTTCATTTTCCCCCAGAACATAAAAGTGGAAGCATCCAATAGCTCCCACCACTGCCAAATTTCACCCCATAGTCTTTATCCATCATTCCCTAAAGTGGACTTACACATTGCTCCATCACAGCACCTTTTACTTTACTTTCTTTTAACATTCTCTAGTTGACTGAAAGTACATCTCAAACACCATTAAAATGTTTGGCAAAGTTTCCCCTGAGGGATTGCAGTCTGAGTGGCAAGAGGCTAAGTCATTAGTCACCCATTTGGATCCTGTCCTTTTAGCCAAATGTATCACTGTTATAAATGGTTTTTTAAAAATGCTTTTACTTAAACCATAACATCATGCAAAAATTACAACTGTCTTTCTCCTGACTGTTAAGAGCCTTTCATTATTGCTTTCTTTCTATTTAAGTGGACAGAATATTATCAAAATCTCTGTGGTCCCGGATTCAGAAAGCAAAGCAACAAAAGGCGATTGGGCATCAGAAAATTGTGTCCACTGTAAGTCACAAACTGGCACAACCTCTGGGGGTTCAGAAAAAACAGGCAGCACTTTGATTTTTTCAAAACTTGAACTCCCTCTTATGCACATTTCATCAGTATAGAAGAGGCTTTGAAAAAGTGGGACCTTTTGCTGACATCTTTTAGGGAAAAAGTAAATCTGTAATTCCTTGATGGATTTGATGTTACAGGCTGCAGGGTCTTCAGCTATGGAGTGGACAGTTTTCAATGCAAATCCTTACACTGTTGTTTTTCTGAAACATTAGTGACTTCAGCAAAGGGTATTTTCTTTTTTTCTTTTTTTTTTAATAACTCAAGAGCCTTTGTTTTCTTTCTAAATAAACTGAACATATCCACCTGTCAGCACACTATTATCAAAATGGAAGAATAATTCTGCAGTTAAACATAGTTTCTGGTCCTATTTTCCCTAACTAAAAGAATGAACTGGTAGCTCCATTTGCACCAAAGTGAGAGTTGCTGTATTCAAATGTATAATCAAGGGACTACAACACGGAGCAATGGATGCAAGCTCCAGGAAAAGCAGAAAGATGGAAGAGTAGAAAAGAAGGCTTTCAGGCTGTGTGGGCTTTATGCTCCTGTAAAATATGCTGAACGGAAAAAGTTTTGGGGGTATTTAAAAGATCAGTGTAACACTCGGCAGCATCTTATTATCGTAGGAGGTTTCAATAACAAGGCAAGGGTGATGGACAGGAGTGCTTATGCAGACCAGAAAGAGCAGACAAAGTTGTCCCTGCCCAAACCCCTAACAGCAGAAGAAAGAGAGTTGGAATCTTTTCTAGAGAAGCAAGGTCTTAAGGATGCAGCTCTTGACATGGAGAATGAGTTAGAATTTTTTCCTGTTTATTGCAGAAAGGCTTTTGGTTCGGATGTTCCCCCAATGGAAGGAGTTCGATTTACTCATTATCACAAAACCTCAGCCAGCAGAATAGACCGTGTGAGGACAGTGAAGGAAATGAAGGTGGAAAAGTGCACTGTTATGATCACTCCTTGGTCAGATCATGGGCTCTTGGCTGTAGAGTTCAGTATAGGTCAGGTTTACCCCAAAGGGAGACCTCTCTGGAGGTTACACCCTAATTTTTTGGAAGATGTGGCATGTAAAGAGCGTATTGCCTCAGCACTAGCCCACAGCCTAACTCTTGCTGACATGATTTGTGCAGGTGGTGGGAACGTGTGAAGCGCACGGTTTGGGCCACTAGCCAGGCTTACGAGACCAATGTTAATGGGAGACAGATTCAGGAGTATCATTTGGCCATTTATCATTTTTGAAGTGTCATTATCGATTGAACCAAGGTGTTCCTTTTTCAGAACAAGAGCTTAACTGGGCGAAGGGAGCAATAGCAAGATTTTGCCGAAAGCAAAGACAAAACAGAAAGGGGAGTACAAATTTCAGGACTCAAGGTGGTGTGGTCGACGTGGATGAGTGGGCAGGCACCCGGAGTCCAAGGGCTCCTATCGAATTAAATGGTTTGAGGGCCTCTGAGTCAGACCCTATTGCATTTAGACCAAGTGAGATGCTGGATATCATGGAGGGATATTACAGGCAGTTATATGCTTGGAAGAACATAGATATAGAAGAGATAAAGGTTTTTTTCCAAGCTTTTTCAGAGGACCAGGTGGGCACCCTCTATAAGGGTTTGAGTCCAGATGACAGGAAGAGGTTGGTCTCTCCTATAGAAGAGCAAGAAGTTCATGAGGTCATAGTTCAGGGGAAGGGTAAGTCGGCCCCTGGCCCAGATGGCCTCAGTTGGAATTTTTATAAAGTTTACAGGAAGTGGATTGTTCCCCCTTTAACCACTTTGTTTAATTTTTTGTGGGGTAATAATGAGCTCCCTGAGACGTTTTATCAAGGGGTCTTGATTTTTTCCCCAAAGGAGGCGATCCTACCCTCCCAAAAAACTGGCGCCCCATAGCTCTGACCAACGTAAACTACCACACGTTGGCAAAAATACTGAACAATCGGTTGGCTAAGGTGGCTGATAAGATTGTGACGGAAGAACAGTCTAGTGCTGTGCCGGGTAGGACTATTGTAGACTCTCTTTGTTTTTTTTGGGAAGTGTTCCAACTCAGCAAGGAGGGAGCTTGGACTGGTCAAATCCTACAGGTTGACCAGATGAAAGCTTTTGACAATGTGCCAGAGAGATTTATTGGTTTAGTTAAATTGTTTTATAGGGATGCAGAGATGGTTTTGCAAGTTAATAGTCATAGAGGAAAGAGGATTAAGTTAAATTCTGGGGTGAGGCAAGGTTGTCCACTGAGCCCTCTCTTGTATGTTATTGCTTTGGATGCTCTCCTGTGTAAGATTAGTTTAGACAAAAGCATCTTGGGGATCCAAATCCCACGTCCGTTGGACAGTTTTTCGAGGTTAGTTCAGTGTGAATCTGTTAAATTTGTTGCCCATACTGATGATGTGTCCCTCTTGGTTAAGGACAGGATGGAAGTTAGAAAGATTAAAGATGCTTTTGAGGCCTACGGTCGAGTTTCTGGTGCTCGACGTAACATGGAAAAGAGTTTTTTGATCAGAATTTTTGCTGCAGAGGACAAGATGACAAGATCTAAAGGATGTAGTTGAAGAAAAGGAAGGGTGGCAAGCAGAGCAAGAGGCAAAGATGAATAGGGTCAAGATCCTAGGGCTGAATTTTGCATTGGATCCCGAGGGATGGAAAGAAAATTGGTATTGCTGGCTGGAAAAAGTGAAGGAGAGGGTGACCCTCTGGCAGAGATGGAAGCTGACCATTTACCAGAGAGCCACTTTTGTAAATACCTACCTGCTTCCGATGGCAGCCAACTTGGCGGCTGTTTTCCCACCTCTGGATTCAGTGATTAAAGAAGCTGATCTAGTTCTCTTCAAGTTCCTTTGGGGAATGGCCACGTTCCCCCTGGCTAGGGCAGTGGCTTATGGGCAGGTAGAACAAGGGGGCCTGGACTTCCCAGCCCTGGGACCTAAGTTCATCGCCATCTTTTCTGCCCAAAATTTTGGGAAAGTTTCTCTGTTGCAAAAGGGTCAGATTCAACCTCAGGCTTGACCAGTTTTGTTTTGTGAGTGCTGGATGGGGACTAGATGGGGAAAGACTTGGTGGGAGGAAGGCTCATTAGGTTTTAGGTTTTCTTTGCCTGGAAAATTGAAAGCACCAGATTATTTGAGATACTTATTATTTTTTTTTTTACATGAAGAAATATAGAATTCATGCTGAGGAGTTGAAGGGGGAAGACAGACCTGGTCAGAGCATCAAGAGCTTCAAGAGAGGTTTGTACAGGAAAATAGTGGAAGAGATTTACGTTAACCCATGTTTGCAAAAACGTCAGGCCAAACTAGATTCATCCGAGTACCTAAATCACCAGACTGACCCAACTGAGTATTTCATGGACAAAAGGGTCCCCAAAAAGTTGTGGGACTTGAGGTGGAGACTCTAACATCAGGTTCTTAATCTGAGGGGAAGGAGACCGTGGACTGCAGAGGATGAGCAGACTTGTCCTTGTCTGAAATGTAAAAAGGCTGAGATTTTGAGTGGCATGGCACAGAAGGAGATGATCAGGCATTTTGTCGAGGAGTGCCCAAGTGCCCGGGAAACATAGGAGGTGGTGGCCCGTGTCCTGGATTGGCCAGATTTGGCACAGCAGGCTTAGGAGACAGTGCTTTCGGGGACTCAACATCCAGAGGGTGTCAGGGGACCCATAAAGTCAGTGGGCCAAAAGAGGAAGAGGAAGGAGTCTGGTTCCATGGCTGAGAGTTTTTGGAAAGTGCCCTGGTCCACAGTGCGCCTGGTAAACCTCTATGTGATGTTAGGGTTAGTTTTCCAAAGACAAAGGGAGCTGAAAAGTCAAAATCTGCAGGCTGTAAAAGGCACTGCTTATTATGTCAAGAAAGTAATTGAAAATTTAGCTCTGAGTGAAAAAGAGAAATTGCCAAATCATTTGTTGGAAAAAGTTTTGGCCATGGTTTAGTGAGACAACCCCAGCAATAACATAAAGGGATATTTTAAATAAATAAATAAATATATTATTATTATTATTATTATTATTATTGTATTTTTGTATTATTTTGTATTTTTTATTAATCTTTTATTGATTTTTTTCTTTTCTAAATAGGTATAATTGAAATGTGTAAGTTTAATGTGATTATAGTGTGTTTAGATTACGAGGAAAAATGTATTAGTGTTAGGATAGATAGTTTTATTTTTGTATTAGTAAGAAAATGATTATTATTATTATTATTATTGCATTATTGTTACGGCCTTTTGCGATTGGGTGTATTTTTCAGTAGAATGTTCTTATTCCAATAAAAAAATTCCTAATCCCCCAAAATTCCAGGAACAGAAGTTCCTTAGGAGGAACTTTCTGACAGTAAGAGCTGTTCGGCAGTGGAACACATTCCCTCAGAGTGTGGTAGGGTCTCCTTCCTTGGAGGTCTTTAAACAGAGGTTGGATGGCCATCTGTCAGGGATGCTTTTTTGGTTTATTCCTGCATGTCAGGGGTTGGACTATATGGCCCTTGTGGTCTCTTCCAACTTTATGATTCTATGATTCTATGATTCCTTCTCCTGGAGAACAGGAGAGGTCCCAGCAGATTGGGGATTTTTTCGGATGTTGATCTGTAATGCAAGCAGCCTCATCCCCACTGTGAGGCTGCTGCGTGGCAGGGGGGCTGTTTCGGATGACGGTGTCCCCGCGCTGATAATGTTGTGGAAGAGCTGGGAGGCTGCAGCACTATATTTGGCAATTTTCTAATCACGGTCAACTCCGTGATTAGGAAATCATCAAATATAGCACTGCAGCCTCCCAGCTCTTCCGCAACAATATCAGCGCGGAGACAGCATCATCCGAAACGGGGCCCCCTGCTGTGCAGAAGCCTCACAACAGGGACAAGGCTGCTTGCATTACAGATCAATGTCCGAAAAAGTCCTGGAAGAGGACAAATGTTTTTCCCATCTTTAAAAAAGGGAAAAAAGACAAAAATAATTACCACCCAGTCAGCCTGACATCAGTACTAGGAAATATTCTAGAGCAGATCATTATACAGACAGTCTTTAACAACTTTGAAAGGAATGCTGTGATCACAAAAAGTCCATATGGATTAGTCGTGCCAGACTAATCTTATCTCTTTTTTAAATAGAGTTACAAACTTGATAGATGAAGGGAATGCTGTGGATGTAGTGTATCCTGATTTTAGTAAGGCCTTTCACAAGGTGCCCCATGATATTCTTGTAAAAAAGTTAGTAACTTGTGTGCTAGACAATGCAACTCTTAGGTGGATTTGTAAGGGTTTGACTGACCAAACCCAAAGAGTAGTCACCAATGATTCCTCTTCATCCTGGAGAGACGTGACCAGTGGGGTGCCACAGGCTACTGTCCTGGGTCCAGTGCTATACAACACCTTTATCAATGACTTGGATGAGGGAATAGAGGGTATGCTTATCAAGTTTGCAGATGAAACCAAATTAGGAGGGGTAGCTAATACCCCAGAGGACAGGATCAGAATCCAAAATGACCTCAACAGATTAGAAAGCTTGTCCAATACTAACAAAATGAATTTCAAGAGGGAGAAATGTAGGATACTACACTTGGGCAGTACAAATGAAATGCACAGAGATAGGATGGGTGACATATGGCTTGAGGGCAGTACATGCGAAAAGGATCTAGGAGTCTTAGTGGACCACAAGCTGAAAATGAATCAGGAATGTGATGCAGCAGCTAAAAAAGCCAATGTAATTCTAGGCTGCATCAATAGGAGTATAGTGTCTAGATCAAGGGAAGAAATAGTGCCACTGTATTCTGCTGTGGTCAGACTTCACCTAGAATACTGTGTCCAGTTCTGGTCACCACAATTCAGGAAGGATATTGAGAAGGTGGAGCATGTCCAGATGAGGGCGGCCAGGATTGTGAGAAATCTGGAAGCCATGCCCTATGAGGAACAGCTTAGGGAGTTGGGCATGTTTAGTCTGGAGAAGAGTAGGTTGAGACGGGACATGATAGCCATGTTTAAATATTTGAAGGGATGTAATACTGAGGATGGAGCAAGCTTGTTTTCTGCTCCTCCAGAGACTAGGACACGGAACAATGGGTTCAAACTACAGGAAAAGATATTCCACCTAAAGAAGAACTTCCTGACAGTAAGTTCTTCCACATTAAGAAGAACTTCCTGACAGTAAGATCTGTTTGGAAGTCGAATACACTGCCTCGTGGTGTGGTGGGGTCTCCTCCATTGGAGGTTTTTAAACAGAGGCTGAATGGCCATTTGTTGGGAATGATTTGATTGTGTATTCCTGCATGGCAGGGGGTTGGACTGGATGGCCCTTAAGGTCTCTTCCAACTCCATGATTCTGAGATTCTATGAGTCTATGCCCTAGATCTGAACTGCTCAAAGTGTTGGTCTATGAGCCAGTGCTGGGCTATGAGCCATCATTCCATTGCAAGGTTCTAGGAAAGAAAGAAACAATTGTAGCTAATAACTCTTAATATGGTATCAGTCACGGGTGCACTGAGGGGGAAATTGCTGGTCCCTCTAGGTCAGGTATCTTGAGAGGCACTAGTTTTGATCATGGGTGAACAACCCATGTTCACACATGTGTTCAAACACAGAATCCTATTCAATTGTGTAAGTTCCTCAAGGGAATCAGTTGGAATATCTGCATTCAAGACAAAGTAACAGAAACAGAGTTTTGTAAGTGGATGCAGATTCTTGGCTTACATACTTCCATCTACCCTTTCTAAAATCAGCAGTAGTAATCCTTTGATTTGGACACCCAGTATGGTATAGTAGTTTGAGTGCTGGACGAGAACTCTGAGAGACTAGAGTTTGAATCTGCCTTGGGTTCCATGCTAGGTAAAAGTCAGGATATAAATAAATTAAATTAAATAATAAATAAATAAACAAATCACCCCCACTCAGCCATGTAAACACACTGGTTGACCTTGGACAGGTCACACACTCTCAGCTTCAGAGAAAGGCAAAGACAAACTCCTTCTTTACAAATATTTCCCTTGCCAAGAAAGCCCCATGATCCATCCACCTTAGTGTCATCGCATGTTGGAAACAACTTGAAGGTACAAAACTACAAGAAACTCCTTTGATTGTGAATTTGGTTGCACATCCCATTGCGCCTTCTGGTGTACCTTCCTTTGTGAATTTGTTTGCACATTCCACTTATGGTTCCGTTCTGTGTTCTGTTGTGCATTCTGTTGCACAATGCGTTCATATAGCATACAAGGATCATATAGCATAGTCAATGGGTAATTCCATATGTGGAGTTTTATGTTACATAACCCCAATGAAGGATTTTATCCTTTATGTTTACACATCATACAGAGATATATGAATTCCCCCCCCCCTCAAAAAATGTCCCATACCCTTATAAAGATCCCCACCTGGATGTTCTTGCATGAGCAAACCCTTCAAATTCACTTCACATTCTACTTAGGACACCATTCAATGGCAATTCTGACTGTCAGCACTTTGTAAAAGAGATAGAAAAGTGGCCGTAGTTGCAGTAGCAGTAGTATGAACTTCTGAAAAAACAAATGATTTCCTTCAATAGGAATGCTGCCAGGGAAAGTGACTGGTGATTCACTAAATCGTCCTGGAGAAGTCATTCATCCTCAAGCCAAACATAAAAGGAAAAAAAAAAAAGAAAGAAATTTCTTTGCTTTGCTTTTCTCACCTGGTTTTATGATACATCTAAAGCAATATTTTGGAGTTTTTTTAAAAAAATCAAAAGAGATGGCAGTGTGAACAGTGGATAGCAGAAACCGATATCTCTTTTCCAGGTTAAAAAAAAAATGCCAGCTAAATTTACATCTAATGGTGCTAAGCAGCAACAAATGGTGCCCCCTTCTATGCCAGGGTTATTTTCAGCACCATTCAGACAATAGTTTCTATTTCCCTCCCACCCTGTTCATGGCACCACACTTGTATAAAAGTTAATAGTGACTCTTTTTGAGCAGAGTAGAAAATCTATGACACGCTGATACCTACAAAAAGGTTGGAGAAACTTTCTTGATATTTTGGACTACAACTCCCACAATCTTCTATTACTGGCCACACTGCATGGGGCTGATGGGAGATGTAAGTCAAACTATCTGGAGAGCTAATCCGCACCTCAGGCTACTCTACAGCCCAAGCAAAGCTGCTTCCAAATGCGTTCACTTTGGTTGCTATTTAAGAGGAAGCATCTCTATTCCTTCTTGCCTAATCTCCCTGCATCTTCCCTGGTTACATTGACTATGCAGGAGAACTTTGCTGATTGAAGAGGTGGCAGGTCCTAAACTACCCTTCAAAACATGGCAGTGAAAAAATGAAGAGAATCATTTTCCTCCACAGGACCTCTTCATAAGGCTATGAGGATCAAACATAATTTTCAAATTATTTCAATATTACTCATCACTTTCAAAAGAAACACAGTATTTTATTTTATTTTTTTACATATTAGGGATAAAAACAGTATGCACAATGATTCAATTCTGGGCTGAGAAGATAGAACAAATAATACAGTGGTAAGAATTTTGTAACGTTTTTCCCTGGTATTTACAAACCCTGGGAAATGATCATTCACAGAAATGCATGTGAGATTTTAGTGTGACAATTGTGGAGCTAGTTCAAGAAACAAAACATAACACACACACAAACCCTCTGGCCAATATTCTACAAAAGCTACTTGGTTAAGTCTACTAATTAAGTAGTTTGGGGGTAGCATTACAATTGTGGCAATAGTGACTTAGGAGATTATCACACGAGTGCCTAAAAATGTTATTATGGCACTATATTTTTACAGTGCTCATGTTCTGGCACAGCACACATTTTCACATGCTGCCATGATAATGATACAAAATCACCCCAAGAATCCAGCAATACGAGCACTTGTGCCACTTACTTCCGCATTTCTCCATGAATGGGATTTCGGCACATCTCGCAAGAAGATGCAAGTGCACTAAAAAGACCCAAAACACCAAAATTAAAAAAGAAGATGTCCAGAAAAGCACAGATACATGTTTAGAAACTTGCAAGCAAGATGGGGAGGTTCATAAAAAGAACATATGGCATCTAGTTTTCCCATTTGCATCTGGAAGTGTTCTGGCGGGACTGCCCATCGACAGTGGAATCATGCCAGCAGAATGGGACACCTTTTTGCACACATGAAAATTCGGAACGCAAATGCTACAGATCAATTTTAGACTTATCCCGAACAATTAAGAAAAAGAATTCCCTCCTAATAGCAGAAGAACACTTGCTTAACACTGGGGCACTAGGTTGTCTGATAAGGAATCCCTTGGTATCATTATAACACTGTTTCTTATGCATCTGATAATCTCCTTAGTAGCAACTGTGAATATGGAAAAGTCACAGATGGTAAATGGAGCCCTGGTGGTGGAGTGGTTAAATGCCAGTATTGCAGCCACAACTTTGTAAGTTCAGTCCTACAGGGATCCAAGGTTGACTCAGCCTTCAATATTCCTATAGGTTGGTAAAATGAGTACCCAGATTGTTGGGGGAAATTAGCTGACACATCGTAAACCGCTTAGTGAGCCCTTTGCAATGACAAGCTGTATAGAACTATAATGCTAGTGCTATTGCTATAAATGGGAAGGCAAGATTCTGTCCCCTCTTCTTCTCCCCCCCCCTGCAGAATTAACTAAGTGCAAACTACTTTTGTACTTTGAACTCAGTTTCCAGCTATTGAAGCAACTGAGGAAAAAGGAGGAAAAGTAGGAGGAGAAGAGAGAAACTGGGACATTTTAAAAACAGATGAAAAAATGGGATGATAGAAGATAGAGCAGGACTACCCCTACCAAACTGGGACAATTGGAGGGTATGTTTCTCCATAAGTTATAAAGGCAGAGATTCCTTCCCACCTGGCAACATATTTGTTGGGAGGTATGAGTGTAAAATTAAAAAGTATTAAAAATTCCAGGGATCTTGCCCTTTTAAAAATAAAAAATATCTTCTATAAAAGTAAAAACCTTTTCTTTCAAATTCAGCAGTGTTAAAGCATCTGGAATGCAGACACAGCTCAATTAAACGGTTTGCTCCAACCTCTACCCACCCCAACCAAGCCCTGGGAGGTCATTAGCATGGATTTCATAGTTGAGTTACCAGAGAGTAGGAAAAAGACGGTTATTTGGGTGGTTACTGATTTGTTCTCAAAACAAGCGCACTTTGTGGCCTGTGAGAAACTCCCCATGGCCTCCCAATTGGCCAAGTTGTTCATTCAGCATATTTATTGGATTCATGGCATTCCTGTCAAGATTGTGTCTGATTGGAGGGCCCAGTTTACCTCGCAGTTTTGGAAGGCTTTCACAAACCTTCTAGGGGTGGAGCTTGGCCTTAGCAGCTCCCATCATCCCCAGTCGGACGGGAAAATGGAACGAACGAATCAGACACTTGAACAATACCTGAGATATTGTTTCAGTAAGGCCTTTGACAAGGTTCCCCATGACATTCTTGCAAACAAGCTTGTAGAATGTGGGCTAGACAAGTTAACTGTTCAATGGATTTGTAATTGGTTGACCGGCCGAACCCAAAGGGTGCTCAGCAGTGGCTCCTCTTCGTCTTGGAAAGATGTGACCAGTGGGGTGCCACAGGGTTCTGTCCTGGGCCCAGTGCTATTCAACATCTTTATCAATGACTTAGATGAGGGAATTAGGGGCATACTTATCAAATTTGCAGATGACACCAAATTGGGAGGAGTAGCTAATACCCTAGAGGACAGGATCAAAATTCAGAATGACCTGGATAGACTGGAGAGCTGGGCCAAAGCTAACAAAATGAAATTCAATACGGAGAAATGTAAAGTACTGCATTTAGGGCGGAAAAATGAAATGCATAAATATAGGATGGGAGAGACCTGGCTGAATGAGACTACGTGCGAAAGGGATCTAGGAGTCCTAGTAGACCACCACAAGTTGAACATGAGCCAACAGTGTGATGCGGCAGCTAAAAAGGCCAATGCAATTTTGGGCTGTATCAATAGAAGTATAGTGTCTAGATCAAGGGAAGTAATAGTGCCACTCTATTCTGCCTTGGTCAGACCTCACTTAGAATACTGTGTCCAGTTCTGGGCACCACAATTCAGAAAGGATATTGACAAATTGGAGCGTGTCCAGAGAAGGGCAACTAAAATGGTGAAGGGTCTGGAAACAATGCCTTATGAGGAGAGACTTAGGGAGCTGGGTATGTTTAGCCTGGAAAAAGGACGGTTTAGAGGCGATATGATAGCCCTGTTTAAGTATTTGAAGGGATGTCACGCTGAGGATGGAGCAGGCTTGTTTTCTGCTGCTCCAGAGACTGGAACACGGAGCAGTGGGTGCAAGCTCCAGGAACAGAGATTCCACCTCAACATTGGGAGGAACTTTTTGACAGTAGGAGCTGTTCAGCAGTGGAACACACTCCCTTGGAGTGTGGTGGGGTCTCCTTCCTTGGAGGTCTTTAAACAGAGGCTGGATGGCCATCTGTCGGGGATGCTTTGATTGTGATTTCCTGCGTGGCAGGGGGGTTGGACTGGATGGCCCTCGTGGTCTCTTCCAACTCTGCAATTCTATGATTCTATGATTCTATGAAACATTTAAATGTGTGGTCTGATCACCCAATTAGACTCATTAAAACAATAAAGAAGTCAGTTTAAAAAAGCATATCAAAAGTTTACTGAAGGTATATCAATATTAATCTACATATTAAAACAAACTTAAAAGGTTCCTAACTAACTAAGAGGATTTAGGGTAGGATAAACAAACTCACCCAGCCTTTTGTGGTGTGGGCTACATTGTGACTTGACTAAAAGGACTCAAAACATGGCTACAGCCACATGGAGTCTAAATTTAGAACTTAAACAAAGTGTCATATAATATTTAAATTAGGTCATGTGATGAATGACCCATTGCTCCAGTTGGCTGAAATTGGCTAATTAAGAAAATGGGGTGTGGAAGAACTGAAGCATGCAGGGAAAAATTCCTAAACTGAACTTAGCATGGGATACACAAGATTGTACTGCATTACAATAATGATTTCCCCACATACTACAATATTCCCTTAAGAAAAACCAATCTGGCATTGCATGGATGCCACTACTTCAAAACAGGGAAAATGTGACACCATCCAATGGAAGATTTTGCCCGAGTAACACTGCAATCCTAACTTAAAAATGTACTGGGTGTAATGGGAAAGGATTAGGCACAAAAGCCCTTTTGTTAGCTGTTACAGCCAGAAAAGAAACAGAAGATGAATGGTGAGATGTAGGAGCTGAGTTATGCCAAGTCCAAACCTCCTCCAGCCCAGACACATAGGAACAATGCCAACCCAAAGTTAGGCCAGGGTGAAGGCAGCCCTAAGTAATTTCCAAAATCCCTAGGCTAGGAGAGGCTTGGACTTGGCACAGCTTTAACTGGCCTTTGGCCATCTTGCTGGTTAGGACTGGGCTCTCAAATCACCAAACAGCTATTTTCCTTGATTCCATACAGAAAGGAATAGATTTAAGGACACCACTGTGATTTATTGGGGATCTATTTATTTATTTATGGGATTTATTCCTTGATTGTTCAGAAATGCCTTCAGAAGACATGTGAAATAAACATGTGTGTGTACACACACATATTCAATAAAACAGTAATTAAAACTACAAAACACAAATGAATGGGAAGCTATAAAGAGCAGGTAATAGGTGTTACAATATTTCTGCTACTATGAAAAGCCAATGAAAACTGGCTGGGCCACAAATTATATGCCTGCATATTAGAAAGACTTCAGGCATATTTTCCCTCTCACCTTATATAACTTCGAAATCTGGCAAGTGACTGGCTTCAACAGATATCAAGCTGGGCTAAAGACTGGTGGGTTTATCCTGGCTTGCCAGATTCAGAATACACACCAGGCGAAAGTTCAATTATAAACCTAATTACACCTTTAATTGCTTAAACAATCAGCCATCTGACTTTGCAGTGCCTGCTTCCAAATGCTTCCTACTGATTTGGATGCAGGTGCGTACGCAGGTGTTCATGTTGCAACATCTCACAGCCACGGTATGCAGTCCTACCATCATAGCACTGTATGCCTCAGGATGTACACAATTCCGTATCAGGTTCAACCAGATACTGAACTTTATCACAAGCAGAGTTTTTTTAAACAGGTACAAAGACAAACCAAAAAGGCAGAGGAAGCACATAATATTGTATAATTTATGTGGTGTGAAGAAGACTGTGACCAACAAAGCTGTCCTGTTTCCAAGCTGTTTTAGTAGGAATTTCACAGTCATAGTTCTACTATTACAAAGAGTATTGTATGAGCTTATTATAACATTAGCCAGTGATGTGAGCACCTTATTAAAGCTTGTTTCAGACAGCCTCAAAATTATGTGACCTCTCCTGAAACCAAGAATTTTGATCTGTTCTAGAGAAGAGCTTGTAAATCTGGCATTTTGTTATTCTCCAACTCTCTGCATTTGACAGGGGCAGTCCTGATAAATCCTCTGACATTCCATTTTTCAGCTGCTTTTAAAATGTCCCAGTTTCTCTTTTCTCCCCCCACTTCCTCCCCTTTGTCCTCAGCTTTCTTCAGTTGCTGCCAACTGAGTTCAGAGCGCAAAGGTAGTTTGCAGTTAATTAACTCTGCAATGGGAGAGAGGAGACAAGGGGATGGCGTCTTGCCTTTCTCAGTAAACTCAGACAAAAGCAAACTGCTGCATCCTCTCCTACCCTGCATTTCCTTCCTCATTAATAACTTTTGCATTCTTGACCACACTCAGATGTTGCTTGATCACTCATGTCCCAATTTACATCAGTGAAATGTTGGAAGAGATGTTTTGAGGCAGACTTTATGAAACCCAATCAGAATGCAAGATCAGATAAGTTCTCCAGGACCGTTAAAATTGCCAAATTGTCTAGGGTTGCCTTAAGACCTGGAAAACCAGGAAAATCCCAGATTAGAGGGACAGAAAGTTGTTCTGTCTGGCTGGGCTGCTTCATGCAGCAGATCCTGAATTCTAACTCCAGGCTTTCTGTCTGCAAGTTCTCTGCTCTGGGTCATGTGGGGAGTGAGTGCAGGAAGGTGGGAGAGTGCAGTCTAGGCTAGGCAGGAGTCAAAGTGTGCAGAGCTGGCAGTAGCAGAGAGAAAGAGTGAAGGAAAATCAAGAGACAGGAAAGAAGGCCTTCTATGCACAATCCTAAATATACACTGGACTGACTATGTGACGAATGTTGCTGTCCTTGAACAAGCAGGGATCACCAGCACTGAGGCCATGATATTGAGAAGCAGCTGCGCTGGGCAGGGCACGTTTCTAGGATGGAGGACCATCGCCTCCCAAAAATACTACTCTATGGTGAACTTGCCACGGGTCAGCGTAAGAGGGGCGCTCCAAAAAAGCGATACAAAGACTCCCTGAAACAACATCTCAGGCTCAGCCAAATTGATCACCAACAGTGGTCCGCCCTGGCCTCACATCGGGAGGCATGTTGATGCACTATCCACAATGCTGAAGCCTTATTTGAGAACTCACGCCGAACAAGTCTTGAAGAGAAATGACAACGCAGAAAGAATCACAACCCAAAAACATCACCCAATGAGACCTTCTGCTGTGCTTTTTGCAACCGGACTTGTTTATCTCGGATTGGCCTTTTTAGTCATCAGCGCACTTGCAGAAAGCGTGGGATGAGTCCTTCCTGAATCTTCGTTTGCGAAGAAAAGCCAGAGAGAGGTGTGTGGTGAGTCCGGCCTCCAAGGTCACTGCCTATGTAGAAGCTACTAGTGTGTGTGTGCCTTTTGGTCTTTTCTGGGAGGCGGGACGGCCTGGAAGGGTGGCAGATCCTCTTTCCCACTCACCCAGTCAGCAGCAGCAGCTAGAAACCCAGTTTTGCTTATTTAAGTCACAGGGATCCGCTGCATACTCACTCCCCAAACTCCCCCACAATGGTCTGGCAGGGTGGCAGGTCCTCTTCTCTGCTGGGCTGGTTCACCTGGTTGTACTCAGAATAAGAGGCTACCATCAGGAAATATGAGAAACTGAATAGTTTCCAATTGGCAAGGAGGTCAGGCAAAGCTGCATTTTATCACCCTACCTGTTTAACTTGTATGATGAATATATCATACATAAAACAGGATTATGCTGAGATGAAGGAGGCATGAAAATTGGAGGGAGGAAGGTCAACAATTTAAGGTATGCATACTATTAGCAGAAAATAGCAAAGACTTGGAACAATTACTGAAAAAATGTCAAGGAAGAAAGTGAAAAAGCAGGTTTACTATTGAACATTAAGAAAAATAAAAATTACGATCACAGATGATTTATATAACGTTAAAATAGACAATAAACACTTGGAAATATTGCAAGATTTTCCATACCTTGGCTCAGTCATTAATCAGATTGGAGACTGCAGTCAAGAAATCAGAAGACTAGGACTTGGAAGGACTGCTAGGAAGGAACTAGACAATATCCTTTAGTGTAATGATATATCATTGAATACAAAAGTTAGGATTGTCCATGACATAATATTTCCAATCTCTATGTATGGTTGAGAAAGCTAGACAGTGAAGAAAACTGATAGGTAAAAAAATAAACTAATTTGAAATGTGGTCCTGGAGAAGAGTTCTACCGATACTGTGGACTGCAAAAAAGACAAATAAATGGGTCCTGGAGCAAACCAAGGCTGAACTCTCCCTAGACGCCAAGGTAATTAAGCTGAGACTGTCATACTTGGGACATATCATGAGATGACATGACCCATTAGAAACAACAATCATGCTTGGAAAGGTAGAAGGCAGTAGGAAAAGAGGACAACTGCATTACAGGTGGATAGGCTCAATCAAGAAAGCCATGTCCCTGTGTCTGCAAGACCTGAACAGGGCTGTTTATGATAGGGTGATTTGTAGGTTCTCATTCTTACGGTTGCCATACGTCAAAATCAACTTGATGGCAGTTAGCAACAGATTGTCATCTATACATCAAAAGAAAGAAAGAAAGTTACAAAGGCACAGTCTATACATATGCACAGTCTGTTTCTAGATTCACCCTTACTTTTCTGAGGGTCATTTCCCCCCCATGCATGAATGTCACCAGTATCTTTTTCCTTCATGCAAATCAGTGGAATCTTGAGGAAATTATTTGTTTAATTGGGTTTTAGACATGTAAAATGAGAAAACTTAGTTTATATGTCTGCAGGGTAGGTGAAAGAGAACATGAAAAAGAGGAAGAAGAAGCTGCTTGACAGAACCCCAACAGAAGTTCTCCAAAATTTCCCATATGCTGGTGGCATATGGCATTGGTTTCTAAGACAGACAATCACTCCCACATATGACCCCAAATCTGCTGATAAATCACAATGTGCATAAACTATTTATTGACCAATTCATACCCTTATTTATGTGATGACCCATTAGGGGCATAAGAGCTGTGCTCGATCCAGGTCCATCTAAGCCAGGTCTATCTGTTCCAACATAAAGCGGTCAAAAAGATGCATTAGCAATCACAAGCAAGGCATGAATGCAATATTATTATTTTTTTATTTAGTTATTTATACCCCGCTCTTCAGCCACAAGGCTATCAGAGCGGCTTACAAATTGTTTTAAACAATAGCTATTTACACATCTACACTGCATTAAACAGTTTCCAATGTGTGTTAGCTAACTGCCCCCACAAGCTGGGTACTCATTTTACTGACCTACAAAAAGATGGAAGGCTGAGTGAACCTTTGAGCCTGCTGGAATCGAACTTGCAACGTGGTGACTTGCAGTACTGGCATTTAAACACTGCACCACCAGGGCTCCTTTTTTCTATCATCTTTATGTTCATATTCCCAACAACTGCTGTCAACAAGCATATTACTTTTGCTAGAGAAGGAATTAGTAATCATGACTTATAACATTTGGCTTGAATCCTATTTTTAGACCCAATTTGACTAGGCTCATTGAATCTATGGGATTTATCAGTGTTGATTCACCATTCAATGGGTCTACTCTAGTTGGGACTGAGTAATAGGATTCAGGCTGCTGATAGCCTTATTCTCCACTGTGCGTGACTGAAACACCAATAAACACCACAATATAAAATGGCTAAAAGCAACTTCACATTTCAGTCACAACAGAACCCATAACATGATCCTGCGCTATAAACACTAGCCAACAATTTGTGGGACCTGTTTACAAAACTAAAGCAAAATTGCTGCTATTTCATAGCTGAAACCTTCTCTCCTAACCTTATCTCTTCATCTACGTCAGGTCACATATATCCTCTTCGGGGGGGGTGTATTAGCAGACCTTCAGTATATGTAGCAATAATACTTTTCTTCCTAAAAACCAGAAATACTGACTGCTTGAAAGACTAATGCTGGGAGAAAGGTTCCACAGCACACTTCCTGGGTGGCATGGGTGGGGGGGGGGTAGATCTGGAGAGACAACAGTGAAGAAAAATCAAAAAACATATTTAGAGAAATCATGATTTGAAGGGATGGGAAGGATTTGGAATTATATAGTCATAGAACTGGAAGAGAACTGGGAGTTCACTTATCCTTAACTCTTTACTCCAAGATGTACAATAGATTTTTAAAAGAAACTTTAAATAAGCAACTAAAATTACTTTAAAAGCAATATTAAAAAGTTTTAAAACACAAATACAGTTTTAACTACCTAGTGGAAGTTTAACAGGGATAGAGCCAGCCTGACTTCCTTCAGGATGGAGCTGCACAATCAAGTTATTGCTAGAGAGAAAAGTTTTACCTTGTGCATTCATCAACCTAGTTCTTCAGAGTAGTGGGACACAATACATTGTGATGCAACACCATTCAAGGGGACATTGTGAGAAGGACATGACCACCAAGCTATTTAGAGGAGTAGAGCCATGACAGTGAAGGAGAGGCCAAAGGGGAAGAGGAAGATGAAAAGAAATTAGGAACAATAACAATAAAAGCGGAGTCAGGGGAGTCGCTATTGCTGCCTTTACCTTACTAGAACATTCAGTTTGAAAGCTTCATATCTCCTGAACTTCCCAAGGTTGCCCAAAATGCCTTTTGCCATTTTGGAAATAAATCTGAGAAGATGAGGAAGGTATTCACTGTTAAACTTTGAATTAAGGCTGCTGCCACACTGCAGAAATAATGCACTTTGACACTTTTAACTCGATTGGCTCCATGTGATAGTATTCTGGGATCTGTAGTTTTGTGAGATATTTAACCTTCTCTGTCAGAGAGCTCTGGTGCCACAACAAACCATAAATCCCAGGATTCCATAGGATGGAGCCATGGTAGTTAAAGCTGTGTCAAACTGCATCATTTCTGCAGTGTGGCAACAGCCCAAGACAGGTACTCAGAAGTTGTGCATATGCTCCAGTCTGCAGAAAACTAGCCTTTCACAGGGAGGGTCAGCAGTACTGTAACTGGTGCAGGCTGTTAACTGTATAAATAAGGCTTACTGGAAGTACTGCTAACTTCAACAAGTCTAGTCTCTTGAGCTGAAATAGGGTTCTTGCCATGTCAACAGAGCCACACAGGACATGGTGAAAGCAAAGGAAATGGTATTGCTGGGAAATGGAGCAATTATTGGAAAGGTGGTGTTGGAGAAGAGTTCTATGGATACCATGGACTGCTAAAAAGATAAATAAATGTGTTCTAGTGCAAGTCCAGCCTGAACTCTCCCTAGAAGCCAAGATTACTAAACTGAGACTGTCATACTTTGGATATATCATGAGAAGACATGACTCACTAGAAAGTACAAGAATGCTTGAGAATGTAGAAGGCAGTAGGAAAAGAGCAAGCTTGCATTCCAGATGGTTTGAACTTTATCAGATGAGGCAAATAGTGGCAAAAAACCCTACATCATTTAGGATGCGATGGTAGTATAAATGGCAAAATTATCAGACGTCTTTGTCACTTGCTTGTTCCCACTGTGTCACACTGGCGTGAATGAGGCATCACTTTGATGGGCTAAGCCATAAATAAAAAGTGATGCCTTGTTCATGCCAGCGCAACACAGGAGAAATGGGTAAGTGATTACTTTGTCTGATAATTTCAGCCCTTTCTGTTATCTTTGCATCCTAATGTGTTTTTACTGTGTCTGATAAAGTCCATAGACTCAATCAAGGAATCCATGTCCCTGAGTCTGCAACAGCAGGGCTGTTGAGGATACGGTGACTTGGAGGTCTGTCACTCATATGGGCACTCTAAGTTGAAGTTGACTTGACAGCAGTTAAAAATAATTAATGTATATATAACAATTTTTTTGAGATATGAAAACATACCAACTTTCCTCACTTGTTGCTCATGCTATAGAACTAGACAGATCCATGTGATTTTATAGAGAGCTTTAGTTTCATGCAGGTCTGGGTGGTTATCCTATTGGTCTTTTCTTTGGCTACCCGCTCTTGGGATATACAAGCTAAAACAAGATTTATCCTTGTGCAAAAGTGGAAATGTCAAAATATGTTGCCCATTTCATAATGGAAAGACAAATTCTGGTCCATGACACTAATAGGAAAGCTTACCTCCTCTGTAAACATTTGAACAAAAAATGAAGTTAAAACAACAACTTTTATTGCAACAAGGTAACCACTTATTTAATATGCAGGCAGAAACTCAGATGAGTTTCACTTATCAGGGCAAGATCCTAGATAATGCATGCAGAGTGTAATGCTCTGTGCATTCAGCTCCTTGCCTCACCCCCACCACACACACACTGTAGTTGCCAACCCCTTGGGGCCACTGCTATGGTTGTTAGATGGCCGTGGAGGGGAAGGGAGGAAGGAGGGAGGCAACTTTTCATTGGGAATGATCTTTACTCTAGTTTGCTAGAGAGATTGGCAGAGGTCTTTCTTCCTCTTTGTTGTTGTGTGCCTTCAAGTCCTTTTCAACTTCAGGTAACCCTAAGGTGAACTATAAAGGGGTTTTCTTGGCAAGATTTCTTCAGAGGGGGTTTGTCATTTCTTTCCTTTGAGGATGAGAGGGCATGAGTTGTCTGAGGTCACCTGGTGGGTTTCCATGACCAAGCAGCGATCTGAACCCTGGTCTTCCTTGCCCAACACCCAAATCAGTATTCCTCACTGGCTATTTGTCTTTCCTCTGCCTCTATCTTTGGCAAACTGCAGCAGGAAGGAGAGGCAGTCCCTGATGCCTGGTTTCTTTCCTCTTTCCCCCTTCTCTCTCCACTGTAGCAGGAAGTTGGTACTTTCTGGGGGAACGGTTTTGGATGGAGTTGCTCAAAACTAGACATACACATATATAAAACATTAATATGCTATTAACAGTATTTTAGCCTCAGGGCTTGTCTACATGGGCTAAATACCTTGTCTTGTCCCAGTCTTAGAGATCAGCAGTTCATATGATGCAGGAGATTTGCCTTCTTCTACCCCCAGGCAGTCCTTACCTTCCCTGGGGTAGATATGGGGCTGAGATGTGGGAAAGGCTAGTAGTGCCTGATACCACATTTTATAATAATACTTGTTTTACTCCATTACCACTGGCAAATGACAGATCAGGCCCCACGTGTCTGCAGCAGCACATCCCTGAAGGTTGGCCCTCACTCCTGCTGCTCCCTGGCTTTCCCACAAGGCAGGAAGGAGTCCCACAACATGTGACCAAGGCTGTTCACATGTAGGGGGGGCTCAGTCACATGTTGTGGTCCCCCTTCCTGCCTTCTGAATCAGTGAAGAAAATGGTGGTTGCAGTGGTGGGCCAGTGTGCCCACCAGGACTTTCTGTTGCTCCATGCAGGGAACAGGGGAAGAAAGGGCCAGATCTGTGGCTGGGATATGTTGGCAGGGAGCCAGCATATCCTGGCTTATGCAGATGAGCCCTCAGTCTCCCATGTTGATCTTTGGAGCAGTAGGATGATTAAACAACAAAGAATTTAATATAGGGTGCTACCTATTATATTATCCTATTTGAAATAACATGAACTTATTTGTTTCATATCATCTGATTTACCTGGTATTCCCTGGAACCCAGTTTCAGGAATCACTGTGGGCATGATTTCATGCAGTTTGACATGTCTCTCATTTCTTGGGAGTTTGCCGTTGCCTTCCTCTGAGACTGAAAGGCTGTGACTTGTCCAAGGTGATCCAGTGGGTTTCCATGGCTGAGTGAGGAATCAAACCATGGTCTTCAGAGTCATAGTCCAATACACCACTACACAATGCTGACATATAAGCAAGGGCTAAATACCTAGGAAAACACTATGAAATTCATGACTTGAAGGCACATACACATACAAATAAGCCTTGTAAAGGACAAGATGAGGAAATGCTTTTCACTATATTGTGATCCTCTCCATTGACACCCCCTTGTCGTGGGAGAGAGGCTTGCATACCTGAATGATGTTTTCAGCTATGCTGGTAGTGGCATAATAGCCACTGGTAGGGTCTCCAATGCCAGACTGGTCAAAACCGAAGGGTCTGACAAAGAGCGTCAAAGGGCAGGATGGGCTCTCTAGCCTTGTGGCAACCGTCCTAGGAGAAGGAAAACTCTAATCCCAAACCAGGGCAGATGGTGCTCGTCCAACCCTGTAAGGTCAACCATCTAAGAGAAGGAAAACTCTAATCAAACCTATGACCCAAGGACCTCGCTGCTACCGTCCATGCTTGCAAGGCCAGCAGATGAATCTTTGGTTTAAAGGGTGAGGCCAGTTCTGTGCACGCTGTGCTCCACCAGAAAAATCCCTTGCACAGGCTCGAAGGACAAATCTAGTTCCAAAAAAGCCCAGGTGTAAAGATGCACTGGAAGCCGCAGCCCCAACCCTGCATGCAGGCGGTTCAGGACATTGGTCGCTCGAGGCTGACCGGGAGATGACAGTCTTGTTTGGCAGTATCCTGAACAACCAAGCAGCCTTTTTTAAGGAGAGCACTGCTTGCTCCATATGGAGAGGGGCCTAGAAAAGGTGGCCTAACAAAAGCTCATCCCCAACTACCTAGTTGGCCAGCCGCGGCCAACGGGAATCTTCTGATGCGGTCAAACCAAGGCAAAGAAACAAAGGCACACACTGGCCTCCAAAGGTGTAAATAAACTGACACTTGCATGCTGGAACATCAGAACCGTGCAAGACTCTGAAGATAGTGGACGGTCTGAGCGTCGTTCTGCCCTAATAGCCCATGAACTATCACGGCTTAATATTGACATCACTGCTCTTAGTGAAGTTCGCTTCCATGAGGAAGGCAGCCTTAAAGAACATGGTGCTGGCTACACACTTTACTGGTCTGGCAAACCCAAAACCAAAAAACATCTTTCAGGAGTAGGCTTTATGATTAAAAAATCCATTGCCTCCAAACTCGAAACCTTGCCAACAGGACACTCTGATCGCATTATTTTCTTACGCCTCCCACATGTTGTTCTCTTTAGTATATATGCCCCAACTGTGCAAGCCGACCCTGTAGAGAAAGACAAATTCTACACAGACCTACGCCAACTCATACAAAAAGTCTCTGTAGAAGATAAAATTATTATCCTTGGTGACTTCAATGCCAGAGTAGGAAAGAACTCCGAAGCCTGGAAAGGTGTCTTAGGCAAGCATGGTGTTGGAAATTGCAATAATGGACGCCTCCTGCTAGAGTTCTGTGCAGAAAAACAGCTGACTATAACAAACACAAACTTTCAGCAGAAAGATAGCTTGAAGACAACCTGGATGCATCCCCGATCCAAACATTGGCAACTCATTGACTATGTTCTAGTCCGTCAGAGAAACATTTGTGATGTCCGTCAAACCTGAGTGATGCCCAGTGCAGAATGCCAAACAGATCATCGCCTCATCAGATGTAAACTAAATCTTCATCTTAAGTTCAAACCTAAGAGGGGTGACATCTTAAAGAAGAGACTCCAAGTCAACAATCTTCAACAAGCTACCATGAGAGACAACTTCCAGGCAAATCTGCAAACAAAATTTGAAGACCATCCTACAGATCCTTCTCCTACAGTGCTTTGGCAACATATCAATAACAGTATCCTCCAGTCTGCAGAAGAATCCCTCAGGTTCTCCCACAAGAAAAATCAAGACTGGTTTGATGAAAACAACCAAGAGATCCAGTAGCTGTTGGTAAAGAAGAGAACTGCTCACCAGGCATACCTCGCCCAGCCAACCTGCCATGTAAGAAAAGCAGCTTTCCACCTCACATGTAGTAAACTACAAGAAAAACTCTGAGACATGCAGAACAAGTGGTGGATCAATATAGCAGAAAAGACACAACGCTGTGCAGATCTAGGTGATCATAGAGGATTTTATGAAGCTCTTAAAGCAGTGTTTGGACCTACTTATCAGGTCCAAAGCTCCTTATACAGTACAGATGGTCAAACATTAATTACTGATAAAGCCTCCATCCTGAATCGTTGGGCTGAACATTTTCAAAGTCTCTTTAGCTCCAACCGAGTAGCCCAAGCCTCAGCTATCCAACATATGATACAAAAACCGATGAAAAATGAATTGGACATAGCTCCCACTTTGGAAGAGACCCTTAAGGCCATACAGCAGATGAAAAACAGCAAGGCAGCTGGGACTGATGGAATCCCTCCTGAAGTTTGGAAACACGGAGGTCATGCACTCCACGAAAAATTCCATGAAGACCTTCTGAATTGCTGGGAAAAAGGGAAACTGCCATCAGACCTCCAAGATGCAGTCATCATCACCCTGTACAAGAAAAAAGGAGCAAAATCCAACTGCTCAAACTATCGAGGCATAACACTGCTCTCTATTGCTGGAAAAATCCTTGCAAGGATACTCCTGAACAGATTAGTTCCTGCTATTGGAGAAGAACTTCTCCCTGAAAGCCAATGTGGCTTCAGAGCCAATAGGAGTACTACTGACATGGTATTTGCCCTTAGACAACTGCAAGAAAAATGTAGGGAGCAGAACAAGGGTCTCTATGTAACATTTGTTGACCTCACCAAAGCCTTCGACACTGTAAGTAGAAAAGGTCTGTGGCAGATCCTGGAAAGACTAGGATGTCCCCCCAAATTCCTTGAAATGATTATCTTGCTACACGAGGGCCAGCATGGTCAAGTCAGATATGGCGATGCTCTTTCAGAGCCCTTTCTAATAACTAATGGAGTGAAGCAAGGTTGTGTTCTTGCACCAACTTTATTTACAATCTTCTTTAGCATGATGGTCCAAAGGGCTATGGCAGAGCTTGAGGAAGATGACGGCATCTATATACGTTACTGTACTGATGGTAGCTTGTTTAAGTTAAGCCGTCTGAGGGCTCACACTAAGACTCTAAACTATCTAGTCCGTGAGCTGCTCTTCGCCGATGCTGCTGCCCTTGTTGCCCACACAGAAGCAGATCTGCAGTGCCTAACGTCCTGCTTTGCAACAGCTGCAGAGCTGTTTGGGCTAGAAGTCAACCTGAAGAAAACAGAAGTTCTCTACCAGCCTGCACCACAGGACGAACACCACCATCCCCACATTTCCGTCGGCAAATCTGTGCTTAAGTCCGTTCAGCAGTTCACCTACCTGGGAAGCATCATCTCCTCAGATGCCAAGATTGACAAAGAGATCGATCACAGATTAGCAAAGGCATATAGTGAATTTGAAGACTTCACAAAAGAGTCTGGAGCAATAAACACCTGAGGCAAAGCACAAAAATCAGTGTGTATAGAGCCATTGTACTGTCTATCCTCCTTTATGGATCTGAAACATGGGTCACCTATTGCCACCACCTATGACTCCTCGAGCGCTTTCATCAGCGCTGTCTATGCACAATCCTAAATATACACTGGACTGACTATGTGACGAATGTTGCTGTCCTTGAACAAGCAGGGATCACCAGTATTGAGGCCATGATATTAAGAACACAGCTGCGCTGGGCAGGGCACGTTTCTAGGATGGAGGACCATCGCCTTCCCAAAATAGTACTCTACGGTGAACTTGCCACAGGTCATCGTAAGAGGGGCGCTCCAAAAAAGCGATACAAAGACTCCCTGAAACAACATCTCAGGCTCGGCCAAATTGATCACCAACAGTGGTCTGTCCTGGCCTCACATCGGGAGGCATGGAGACGCACTATCCACAATGCTGCAGCCTTATTTGAGAACTCACGCCGAACAAGTCTTGAAGCGAAACGACAACGCAGAAAGAATCACAACCCAAAAACATCACCCAAGGAGACCTTCTGCTGTGCTTTTTGCAACCGGACTTGTTTATCTCGGATTGGCCTTTTTAGTCATCAGTACGCTTGCAGAAAGCGCAGGATGAGTCCTTCCTGAATCTTCGTTTGCAAAGAAAAGCCAGAGATATTGTGATGCATGCATGTGATGGAAACTGCTAGACAACACTAAGTTTTCCCGTTAATTTTAGTTGTTCAGCTTCTTCCCACAGAGGAATAAAATATCACAAGGGGGAAAAAAGCAGAGGCTGGCAAGGACAAACTCAGATAAGAGATAACAATCTTTAAAAAAACTTTCAAATTGCTGGGCTCACTACAAAAAAATGAGCATAAATTTCAATCACAATGTGTGTGCTTTTGCATATTCCGAGTGATCCTCTGTAAACACTGTGGAATAATTGACTATGCTCAATTAAACAATAGTGCCCTATTAAAGTAGCAAGTGTCAAGGGCTTCTCACAAATTCTTCATGGGTATTCTACTGTTTTTGCTACAGTTTAACAAGGTGGGCTATTCCTTCCCCCAATAATAAATATATGTTTTTTAAAAAAAACATACTCCAGCAGGAACATTTATAGCATGAGACTTTGCATTAACACGTAACCACATATCTGGAACAAAATGGATTATCACACCTGAATTTCATTTTTATTCTGTTTTCCAGCCTATACCTAATTGCTTTTAAAATTATACTTTCCATTTCTTTTAGAAGCAGAAATTAGCTTTTAGCAGTGAAAGATTGTAAAGTGGATTTTCACACAGTTAACCCTAACCCTAACCCTTTCACCCGTTAACCTTTCACTTTCCTTTGCCAAGTTCAGTCCAGTTCAGTCAATTCAATGATAGATTCTGAAAATATATGCTGAAAATTTCACTTTCTAGTGGGTGTTTCTGCTATTACCAATCAATCCAGTTTTGAATTTACAGTAGGACCCCTATATCCATGGCGAATTGGTTCCAGGCCCCACTGCAGATAGTGAAATTTCTGGATAATAGTGAACACTGCTGCTACTAGAACCATCCTGGGAAAGGGAGAGGGAGGCAAGCTCATATCCCTCCCTCCCCCGCCCACCAGTTCCACTACATGTGACCAAGTCCCTCTTGGCCACATACTACAGGATCCCTTTGTGCCTTCCAGAAGAGTGAGGCAGACCAACAGCTGCAGTGAGGGCTGGCCTGTCGGAAAGGGTTCATGCAGTCCCATGGGAATGGATTAAAAAGGGTATTTTAAAAAATGTTGTATCAGACCCCCCCCCCCATGCTCCTATATTTGAGGAGAGAATGAGGCCATTGTCCCTCCCAAATAAGAATTCTGCCCTCACAAATGAAATGTTTCTCCAGTCCCCAAATTTCCAACTGTAAAGTAACTTACAACTTCAGCTGAGCTTTTAAAAATACAGTTTAGGCATCCAAAGAAAATAAACAGACAACATGAACACAGCAAATATGAGCGTTCTAGGTGTGAATAATTTTCAGTGTGTGTGTGTTTCTGCAGATGCAATGCTCTGGAATGCTAAAAAATTGGAGAGTGGCAGAAAATTTCATGTGTGTGTGTGTGTTAGAGAATTCTTATTTGAGGTAGGAATAGTTAAATTTTGCCCTTCCTATAGCTACACTCCTGCTCTTATACACAATTAAAGAGAATAAACTAAAATAGGAGGAAGCATGCAAATTTTGCTAAATGCTGATCAAAGTCGGATTGAAAAACTATCATCTTATCTCAGGACAATGGCAAGTAAGCATCAACTGAAAGCATGGGTCTCAAGGAAGTAATACAATAGAGAAGCTGATGCAATTCATGCTTTGATACCATTCCAGAGCATTGCATATTAACATGTGGTTTTGCTGGTGCTTGTTGGATTAATTCTTCAGAAGGGCATATGATTCTATGATTTCACTGAAAACTTATGTCAAGTGCATAAGGTATTTTTTGAACTGAGCTATTATATTTCAGCATTTTAAATCTGATAGCGGTCACCTTTCCCACAATGCTTTCTCAGAATGTTCTCATGATATATTTTTTGTGTCCCTCTGCCCATCTGCAGAGATAGAAATCCCATTACTGTGTGGCTTATCTTAGGAATGGGGTTCTTACTCAGAGATGCTTTGCTATTTACATAGGAAACCTGGCAAATAGCTCTGCTTCATATCTTCATTGACTGAGTCATTTTTTCCTGCCTGTTGAGAGATTTCAGTTTAAGAGAAAACTCTGATCTACAGCACTCATGTGAAACCAAACAATCCCTTGCCAACAACAGCTTGAGTGAGTGAAAGCACTGCAGCCAGCCAAAAGGCCATCTAGAAAAGAAACACTCTTATTCATCTTCATATGTGTGTATGTGCCTCCAAGTCACCTGTTGACTTATGACAACCTGATAAATTCCATAGGGTTTTCTTAGGCAAAGAACACCCAGAGGTGGTTTGCCATTGCCTTCCTCTGAAATATAATGTTCATTAACTGATATTCCATCTATGTACTAACAAAACGTGGTCCTGCTTAGCTTCCAAGATCAGATGGGAGCTGGTGCCTTCAGAGTAGATACAACAAATTATTCATATAAGTAAAAGGCTGGAACCATGTTGGTGTCTTCTATATCAGTAAGTTCCCTCATGGAAATGGATGGATGAGGAATGGCCACATTCAGTTCAAGGTGGTGGATGTGAGGTTGCCACTGTACATGTGGTTGTGCATTCAGTGCCACATTGGATTGCACATTCAGTTATATGTTTGCTTGTGCAATGTTCAGCACAAGGGTTGCATAGCACAATTGATATGTAACAATATGTGCATGCAGAGATTCAGAGTATATAACCCTGATGATGAAATGTGGCCAAAGAGACCATTAAGAAATAGCATGCTTTATTTAAGGGATTGTTTACACAGAGAAAAAGTCCTCAACTAAATTGCCCAGAATCCTAATGGTCCCCACACATTTTGGGGCAATGTTGCCATATTCAGAAGGAGGGGAGCCAAAATACCTGCAAGATGTGCAATATAAGCTTTCACTATTTTCCCCAACTTTTAAAAAACATTTTGGAAGGTTGTGCAGTATTGGCTGTGGAATCTACCAGCAACCTTCTCGAAACAGGGGCTCACAGCAGAGCTGAGCTGTGATTAGTCAGACCTTGGAGGGGGTGGGCTTGCAAGGGATGCCTTGCAATGCAGGATCCACCATTGTTTTTATGACAGACTGGGCAACCCCAGTGTTATCCCCATCCCTGAATGCTGGGCTTTGACCGTGGATCCCGGAGCTGCTCGCTAAAGGACCTCTGGAGCTGGGGTGGTTGGACAACTTGCCGCTTGCTGCTCATCCTCCTAGCAGCTTCTGCCAGCTCGCATGCTGCCACCACTGCTGGCTGCCCCCCTCAGCCCACCTCCCAGAGACTCTTGCCACATGTGGAGCTGGGCAGGCAGTAGGGATGGAGGGTGGGCACGCTAGCCAAGCCCTGACTCAGCCTGGAGGCTGTCAGTCAAGGAGGGTGATCTCTCTGCAGCTGCAACCCTTTCTGCCCTGCACCCGCCCCAAACCTCAGCAAGTTCTGTGGCGGCGGAGAGATGGGCCTCTATGACTGTCTGTCACGGACACCACACACCTCCTTTTTGAGCTGCAAAATCGCTAATTTTTCAAAATTTATCGGAATAACTACTTTGGGCCAAAATCATATAAACAGCTCAGCACTGAAGCAAAAGTAAGGTAAGAACGGCATTTTCCACATTAAAAATGGTTGTGTAACTGACCCCCAAGATTGTCACTTAATCCTGTTTTAAAAATAGAATAAAATTATAAGCTCTCCAAGTATCACACAAGGTTTAAATTCAACAAAGGTCTGCCAATTTGCTCCCAGTCTGAATTCAAAGTGCTGCTGATGTCGCTCAAAGCTCCTCATGGCTTGGGATCTCAATACATCCCAAATTTGTAACAGTAAGAAAAAATACAAACGTTGAAATGATGTTGGTTATGCCCAACTAGAGTAGACACATTCAATCTATTTTTGAATGGTGAGCCAACACATGGGTAAATGCAATTCATTTCAAGGACACTACTCTAGTCAGGAATAACTATAGGATTTAGGCCAAGGTGGGACTTCTTGTTCCACATTCTATCATCTCATTCCAAAGACCATTGTTTTGGTATGAATTCACCATTCTGTGTCAAAGTCAGCTTGTTTTGTAAAGAGAGCTAAATCCCTAATTTTGCTAAATTGATATGAAAATCTAGGTGGTTCTATAAGACATTCCAATTATGGGCAATATACATCCTGATTGCTGTTTAGAATCCTAAAATAAGTCATTTGGTCATTTGTCATAGTTTTAACACAGTAAGTAAAAAATATATCTGAGCAGATTAGGGGAAAAAAGATAAAGATAAAAAACATTCACTATAGTGCAATATCTACAGATTCTGGCTTAAACCCAGCATGGATGGAAGATAAACATCTGCTAGTGCAATGAAAATTTATTCTCACCTGCAGCCTCAATGTCACTGGGAAACCTGGACCTCATTCACACTACAGAATTATAGCAGTATTATTCCACTTTAGCTGCCATAGTTCTGTCCTATGGAATCCTAAGATTGGCAGTTTAGCAAGGGGCACTTAGAATCCTCAGCCAGAGGACTCCAGTGTCCCACCAAGCTACAAACCCCAGGATTCTACAGAATGAAACCAAGGCAATGTGGAATGAGAGCACTATAGCTGTGTAGTATGGATGGGACTTTGGCCTTTAGCATTTCCAAGACTTTTGGAACAGGTTTCAGAGTTTGTGGGTGCAGGGAGAAGTTCAAGGGAGGGGAATCATGCTCCTTCTAGTTCTGCTGATTGAATGACAGCATTGGATCCAGCTATATTTCTAGCTGTCTAGGGTGCCAGTTACACAACAGTTTTTATCACAGGGAGAAATGGAATTTCCTGATGCCGAGTTCATCCCTTGTTGTTTAAATGACTTGTCCCTGGAGGAGCAATATCCCAGGATAGCTGTTTACACAATGACCTTTTCCATGACAAAAGCAAGATCCTGAGACATAGTATCCCATGTTTTTTTTTCCCCTTTACACGGAAAAATGTTCTGGAATATTTATTTATTTATTAGCTGTCAGTCAAGGATGTGATTACTCATTTTTTTACAACCTTGGTGATATATTTCCTGTGGAGTTCCCACCATGAGCGATGCTATTGGCTGCCACATATGTTTGCTCAAGCATCTGCATTGGTCAGAGAAGGAGGGTGAAGGCAACCCCCTCTGCACAATTCCTGTAAAAAAAACAAAAACCTGATGGGCTTGCCTTGGCTGTAAATCCACAGAGGTTACTGCACAATAAAACTTTTGTCTTAAAAAAACTCACAAAAAACTCACAAGAATCTTGAATACCAGGATTTGTAGGCTATATTTCAGAGGAAGGAACTTGCAAAGCCACCTAGGCAGCCTGAAGACACACACACATGCACCCTTGTTTTGCTTTCAGCCAAGAAGCAGAGTGGTTGGCAATCTACTGAGCCAGGTGCATGCATTCGCGCACACACACACACATACACCGCATGCTTTGCTTTCAGCCTAGAGGGAAGATGGGGAGGGGAAAAGAACAGGGACACAAGCCTCATTGGTGCAGGGAAGAGAATCTATTTAAACAGAACATGTCCTTTAAACAGAGATTGCTGGCACAGGGACACACGCCTTTAAGAAAAGCAGGTGCCTCCACTGAGATTGCCAATGAGAGAATCCATTAAAAAAAAAAAGCATGGGACGGGGAGGGTGACTGACCCCTCCTTCTCAGGACTATTTGCCTGTCCCTGCCCACCTCAATTTCTGGCCACCACCTACTCCCAATATATTTTGTCCTGACCTGTTCACATATCCGATTTTCCGCATCCTCACGTGACTTTTAAAAAACACGGGACAAACTGTGGGACGGAAAGTCCCATAGGTTGAGGGATAAAAGGTGCCCCCCCCCTTCTGAAAAGCTCGAGAACATCACTCAGGATGTGTGAACTACGAAGGATCAACATGAATTCACCTCACTACATTTTCATTGTGTAAACGGTGCCCAGGTCACCTGGATGCATTTATTCCTGGGTTGTTTTTTTTTACTACCTAGTTGCTGATTGGTGTGTGTGTCCATTTAGAATTTAAAGCTCTCTCCCACCCCTATTGACACTGTTATTTAGCAATCTTAACATCTTTTACCCTACATCTAATAAGCAACATACACTATCCAAAGGAGATAGCCTGAGAATTAAAGTGTTTTTTCACTAGTTTGATGGAAGAAGCCAGAGATTTAAAGATGAATTAACACAAGTTAAAAACATTAAACTCAAATATCAAGTAACATTGAAAGTAATTAAAAATATTCATTATTTTAAAAAGGCAGCACCCACCCAAATGATAATCCCTTTTTACTGTAACCCAAGGTGATTATTCTGGGAGCATGGGAGTGACCACCAAAAGAGCCACTGGGTAAACCACCTAGAGAACATTACATTATGGGACAATATTCAAATGTTATAGGTAAATGCAATAAGTAGAATTAATTAATAAATAATAAATGGTAACAAAGTGTGCCCATTGATCTGATCTCTTTTTAACAAATAGGAAGGGCACCAAGAGTCTCCTGCTGTACTTTTTGATGGAAAACAACAACAAACTTTCACTTCCAGAGACAAGTACTTATTTTAATAGCCATCTGCAAATAATGATCAAGCTTCATGCCCTATCTCTCCCTCCCTCTTTCTTTCAGTTTTTCATTCTGTTATCTGTTTTTTTTTCTCCCTTGTGGCTACAAACTTCAACTCTGTGAAACATCTTGCTATTTTCTACGACCCCCCCCCCCTCAAGTGCATTTATTACATCCATCCGGAAATTTCATAAGGTCTAGACATTTAGTAAGCATCTTAGACCTGGTATAACCATTTCAATTAGCTTTACTTTTCATGAAGGGTACATAAAACATTGTAGAGTCAAACTAACAGATAAACAGCAAGCCATTCTTCAAATGTCTCCATGAAATGAGCAGGAATAAAGCTGGAGAGCTACATTTTCTTCTGTCACTCCCCAGGGCAGTTCTAAGAACACTAGGTCAGGTAGTCTGAGATGCTGAGAAATTGTTCAATTCCTTCCCACTGAGCTGTCATGGCATTTCATGCTGAGAATAGCTAACACCCCTCTATGACAATGAAGCAAATATTTCTGGTCCCCCCCCCACCATTTCTGGTCACGCAAAGTCACAGCATTGTTGGCTCAGCTAAATTACTGCCTATTCGAGTCAGCCATAGAGTCACAGAATCTAAGAATTGGAAGGGGGTCAAAAGGGCCATCTAGTCCAACCTTCTTCCATGCAGGAATACACAACTACAGCACTGCTGAAAGATGACAATCCAACCTCTCTTTAAAGACTTCAAAAAGAGACTCCCTCCCCTCCCCCTCTCCTCAGCAGTCTACTCCATTGTCAAACAGTTCTCACAGTAAAGAAGTTCTTCCTAAGGTTTACACGGAACCTCTTTTCTTGTAATTTTCATTCATTTGTTCTAGTCTGGAGTTGCAGCAAACAAGCTTGCTCCATCCTTTACATGACATCAGTTCAAATATGTGGAGTGGGCTATGATGTCACCTCTCAGTCTTCTCTTTTACAAGCCAAATAGACCTAGCCCCCTAAGTTGTTCTTCATAAGACTTGCTTTCCAGACCCTTGATCATCTTGTTTCCCCTTCTCTGGACTCATTCAATTTTGTCAGTATCCTTCTTGAACTGTGTTGTCCAGAATTGGACTCAGTATTCTAGGTGGCCTGACCAGAGCAGCATAGAGTGGCACTGCTGCTTTCGTTGATCTGGACCCTATTGTCTTATTGATGCAGCATAACATTGCATTTTTATTTTTATTTTTTTGGGGTGCTGGTGCTGGTGGTATTGCATGACAATGTTGACTCATGTTCAGTTTGTGGTCCACTAAGAGCCCTAGATCCTTCTGGCATCTGGACAAGTAACCACACCAAATGTTCTTGATGAAATCCTGTTACAGTTTCACAGTATGATTTTGAAGGCCCCCTCCTCCATTAGATGGCAAAGAGAGTAAGATAGCATTGGGTAAAAAGTAAGATGAGCATAACACATTCTACTAAGCACCTGGCACTATGCAACTGGCATCTTGAGCCTCTGCACTGATTTAAGCTAGAAGGTGGAGTGGCATTTTCTGCTCCTACAACTCTAACACAGTCTGATGTAGCAGTGGGTCAATATATTTCAGCTCCAGGTCACCTTTCCTTGTTTCTCTCCATAATTTCAGCTCATCCTAATTCTGCATTATCTGTACATTAAAATAAATATCCTGCCCAAACAATATTTAAATACACAGTTGAAAATGTATGTTGAAATGTATGTTGAAATACATATTAACCTATACAAATTTGAGATCTACTTTGTCTCCAATAAATCTTCAAGTGTATGACTGCCCTCAAAATGTATGTTTTAATGCATATTTTCCTCTCCAGATACATACATATGAAACTGCATATTGTGTGGTTTTTAAACTTTGACAATTCTGTTGAACAGTTTGAAGTAGAAACTCAGGTAGACACTCAAATTTCTGTCCTAGAGATATGGATCTATTTGCATAAGAATAAATTCTTCAAGTATCTCTAATTTTATGGCTTCAAAGTTGAAGACAGAAGCACTAATGAGAGGCTTCATTTTAACATTTGTCCAACTACAGACCTGGTCCAACATTCTCTCCCTGAAATAGAGCAGCAAATTCCATCCAACACTTACACAAAACAAAGGCAAATATTTCCCAAAGCAAGTCAAGGACAAGATTCCTGTTAGTATTTTGTGCACATGCTACGTTCCCCTCTGAAAATGGTTGGATGTTCCATTCAAGATGACTGAAACAGTGATGTGCAGGAGGTGCCAATGTGTTTGCAGTTGTATTTCCACATGTGGATTTGGATCTACAAGCACATCTGATTGTATACAATTCTACATTCAGGCATGCATTCAGTTATGTAACATTGCCATTCAGCACAAGAGTTCTGTAGCACAATCAGGGCATAATTCTACATGAGATTATTTATGCAATGCAGTCCTGAACTAGGGTCATGACCATGGTATTTTGGCAGATGAGGCGACATCGCACAATCACTTAACCCCATCACTAGAGGTAAAAATACAAGAATACCATATTTCATAATCAACATTTGTTTTTCTTTCATGAAACTCCCTGTCTTCTTCCCGAGATAGCTCTCTACTCTGCTTAAAAGTATGACTAGCCCTGCCCAAGTAGAGGGTATCTCCAGAGCTTGGATAGGTTACTTTTCTAGACCACTAGTCATACTAGAGGATTCTGCTAGTTACAGTACAAAAAGTAATAGTACCAGCTTCTGGATATCATATTAAAGTGATGTTTCCACTGCTCAATCATCCCAGAATGGAATATAAGCTAATAGTATATCCTTCTCTGTACTGGGGATCCAGGTGATGGGTTTATAGTAAGAACATGACTAGTAGCCACTCCAAGCTCTCCCACAACCCAGAGTTCTGCCAGCCATCTATCAGCACAGCCATGTTTGCAAGCAGCCAATATTCAGCTGTAACCTCTGGCATAATTGACTATCAGCTACACTTCATTTTTGTCCCCTCTGGCTGCAGAGACCCACATTGTAACTTGCTCCTTGTCCTTCCCAATTAGCTACAGGCTGGTGCTTTTATAAGATGGCCACCTGTCCTGCCCATCTGAGCCTAGGGATAATCAGTGCTCAGCCTTTTTCATGCAGCTAAATGCTCTGACAATTCTATACTCCCAGGTGTTGCTCTTTTTTTGGGGGGGGGAGTTTAAGATAATCTCTTTCATTGCACCACCATGACACCCACAGTCAAGGGCACTCCACAAAAGGAGATAATAGAAGTCCTACTACACCACACTAGGTATGATATATTGCCATACTGTCAAACTATAGGAGCTTGAAACCATGTTTTGGGCTGTTTTGTTTTTGTTTTGTTTTTTCATCCAGGAAAGCAAGAGAAACTAAAAGAAAGACAATTTCTAAACAGGGTTGTGAAAATCTGTCAATCTTATTTTTGCTGAGTTTCTCAGAATCCCACTGGCATTGCAGTCCTGTCTCATATCTATATAGGGGATTATGCAGATTTTTTTTTCTTCCCACGTGGAAATCGGGGCAGGTTAACCCCCGCCCTGTCTATTTCTCATCCATCCCATGCCATTTACTTTAGCTAGCACCACTGAGCCATTAAGGACCCAGGAGAAGGAGAAGGCATAATATGAAAATCACACATTATTACAGTCATGCATGCCTTAAAGGAGGAATCAGAAAGTGTGGGCTTGAGGCTGCAAGTGCTCATAAGGAATGCAAGTCCTCCAGAATCCCTAACCTTTTACTTTCTGGTAAAGAAAAAGTGAGTTGACTCTCCTAGAAGCTTTTAGAAGCAGCAGTTCAAAATTTCAAGGGCACCTCTACACTGTTCAACATCAAAAAGTGTCATTAAAAAAAAACACACACCAATGGACTTCTGGCCTCTTCTATTTTGGCACTTTTGGACTGCCATGTAGTCCCCAGAGAGTTCCCAGAGCAGAGGACTGGCTCCCAGACTTGGCACAGGTATACTAATCTTTGAAGTATAATCCTTTACAATCCAGATATATACCACATTAATTTGAATAAAATTTATTCCCAGTGTGTACAGTACAAACCCTGTATCCATAGGACTGGCACCCACGGTTTCACTTTTCCTTGTCAGAAAAAAACATGCTCTCTCTAGGCATTTACTAGGTTATCCAGTGCAATTCTATGGTCAATTTCTGCCATAGGTTGACCAGAGAGTCACACTGGATGACCTTGAAATGCCTAGTAGAGTTCCTGACTATCTGTGGTAAGTGGATGGGTCATTTCATAATGTCAAACAGGCTATTATAATGTGCTCTAGGTGGAGCTGCCTTCAAAGGCATTCAGAAACCCCCATTATTTAAAAATTCTGCTGCCAGCTTAGTAGCAGGGGCTGACTAGATAGTAGTATATTTTGGAATTTATCAGACCATTCTCCATAAAAGTTCTTTTGCTGACATATTTGGAAGCGTTTTTATGCCGGCAAAAGAACCCCCTCCCCAGACCTACCTTTAGCAGTGTGAAAAGGCATCCCATGTTTACTAAGGGGGGTTGCTCTGTTTACTTCCAGGGTTGAGACCTCACCGATTCTCATGAGAAGATGTGAGCATGGGAAATTTAAAAATTAAAGCAAAATAAACATACTAAACATAGACACAAGCACAGAAACATACTTTAAAAGTCCCATGTACATGGGGGGGGGGCATAAAAAGAATGTCCCTTACCTGTCTGTCATGATCTCAACTGGAAGTGTTTGCCTGTTGATGGTGTATTCACATGAGCACAATGTCGCAAGGATTCAAATGCCATCAATGCTGGCAACAAAGCGCCAGGGGAGATCTATTTATGGCTTGGGTCATCAATAAAATAGAACAGCTTATGAACTTGACATGATCATGAAAAGACAATGATGTCTCGTATGCATGCCCTTTCATGATCATTAGGCTTCGTGATAGCATATTTGCCACATCTGATAAAGTTCTTCATCTATGTTGGTTGACTTCCTGTGTTCTAAGCTCAGTGTAAACTGAAGATTTTTACTTCTATACACCTGAATAGTCTGAGACTAGTACCATCTCTTCTCTTATGTACCCTTCACTCAGAAATGACCAAGCTCTATGTCAAGAACAGGGAATGTGGGGTCCTGTTCAGATCAAATTTAAATCAACATCCCACCCTATGTCCCCATCACCATTTGAAGTCTAATAGGTGGAAGTCATACAAGTGGCATGGTCTTGTTTCTTTCTTTTCTTTTTTTTAACTTGTGGTATCTTCATCATGAAGTGGCTTCCGTGCAGAGGCTTCCCTGCTTCATTGATAGTTTCATTTTCAATATTTAGTTTAAACACTGCACTGTAGGAAAGCATTTGGTACAAGTGATTATTGATTGAACCTATTGCTGTTATCCTTGCTGCTTTAGTTGCCCCCTCCCTGTCTGGGATTGAATATTGTGTTAGTCTGGTATTTGTTTAAATTTCTTGTATTTCTCTTTGAAAGAATGCCAGAATGCATGCCAATTAATTAATTAATTAATTAATCAATTAAAGAGAACTGGTGGTTGAGATGAGCAGTGTGTTCCAGAGTACCAAATGGCTCCTCTAATATTGGAGCATAAGGAATAGAGCACAGCACTATTACAGACCCAGACCATACAACCCCCACTCCCCACTCCAATGAAGACACATACGCTTGCTTGCAAATAACAAATTGTATTGAGTACAAAATAAAGAAAATTGGTTAAGTACAGGTTAGTAGATAGTATTGGCAATAAAAGGCTGCAACTTGCTGATGGCTGCAAATGGTGGGTGGGTGGGCGGGTCTTCGGTTCCTCTGAGCCAACTGAGGGGTCCAGTGCCTGAGCCAGCTTAAATGCTGGCTCCGTCACAGGCCACCTCATCATCTGTCAATGCTGGAAAGCACAGCTGGATGACCCACCCTTCTCTCCACGGGAGCCAATCAAGGTGGAGCAGGCCCACCCTGATTGGTCTGCTCCTTTCCACCATTCCCAGCAACAGGGCAGGCCAGGAAGAAGACGGTCCATAATGGCAGCCCCCATGTCACTGGCCATGCTACCACTGGGGGCCACAGGAGGAGGAACGCTGGGGGTGCCGGCCAGGCCACAAACCAGCCCACCAATCAGCCAGTGAGCCCCCTTCTACTTACATTGGAGCATAAGGTATAGAGCACAGCACTATTCTACTTACATTGGAGCATAAGGAACAGAGCACAGCACTATTCTACTTACATTGTAGCCACATTGAGGATTGGCTAGAAACCTATATACCAGTAGTGTGATAAATCACCTCTGAATTTTATTCCAGAGTCCCCCAAATAGGCTCAGCATTTTGGGTAGCTCCTTTAAAGTCTGGAACAAAATTCATGAACCGCTGACTTGGAAGCCACTGGTCACCCCTGAGCCACAGTTAAAATCCCATAGTCACTGATGACATCACCTGCTGAGAACCACAGAGAACTCCAAAAAAATCATAGCAGAAGATGTCATCAGTCATGAGAGACATAGCTAGATACTTCTCCAATGTCTCAGCTCTCCACCTGCAATAGAAAGGCTGTGGAAAGGGGGCTAATATAATGAAACAGTGAGTGTAGGAGGTACTGAGAGAGAGTCTGTAGGTGTGTGGAACTCTTCTTCTATGCTCAAAAATGTAGGATCTCAGCTGTTATAAGACAGCAATGTTAAACCAACTCTTTGGTTATGCTGGCTAGGATTGATGGGAGTGGCAGTCCAGAAATCTCTTTGAAGGTATACACATTCCTCTCCCCACATCTATGTTCTGGGTATTCAACCCATGAAACAGAGTAGCCGGTATTTATGATACACCTAGTCAGCAACAAGACAGCACACAGACCACTATTGCCCTATGTTTCAAATTAAGGAGATTTTCAGACGTGATTTTTGGCAGGATATATTCCAAAACAGCTCCGTTGCTGCCGCACGGCAGGGGAGCAGTTTCAGACGACGCCGTCCCTCTGCCAAACCCCTCCGTGTCACTTCTGTGACAGAATGGAGGAAACTGCATCGTATTTCACTCACGGGCAACAATCGTGAATGAAATACGACGCGGTTTCCTCCATTCTGTCACGGAAGTGACATGGAGGGGTTCGGCAGAGGGAAGGCATCATCCGAAACTGCTCCCCTGCTGCACAGCAGCAACGGAGCTGTTTTGGAATATATCCTGCCAAAAATTGCGCCTGAAAATCTCCTATGTTTCTTTAACAACAGCTTAACTCAACATTTATTCAACATGGAAAAAATCAGTTTTATAAACACTCACCAATACTGGGATATCCAGGTGTTGAAGGGTCACCTCCACTGTTTAAGGACACCATAAATGCTTTATTGCTCAGGTTGTGAGTCTTTGGTAAATCACAAGGGTCAACATAAAGGAGGACACCTCCAAAGCCTGCCTCTTCTAGTAAAGAAAGCTGTGAAGACAGAAAAATGAAAGGAGAATATCAATCCACAGCCCTTTAACATATTGTGGCTGGCATCATGTCAGTAGCATACACAAGTGTAAGTCCACCTTACACCTGTGTGTGTGTGTGTTTAAAGAGGTTGGTATTCTCTTCCATCCTCCTAAATGACCAAAGCCCTTCCTGGACTTATTGTTTAGCCTTTACAACACCCCTATGGTGATTCTGTGGCTATTGGAGCATTTGGGGGAATCAGAGAAGTGTCTGGCTATGTCTCTGCAGCTAGACACAAAATAATTGCATAATCCACTACAACCTCCAGAGAGCCCTGATGGATTTCACCAGGGTACAAGGACATAGCCAGATGCATCTCTGATTGCCCCTGTTCTCCACCAGAAATGGAATGGCTGGAGGAAAGTTCAAGTTGGTAAATGGTAAGTCCAAAAAGTGTTGAGTAGACAGATGCAGTGAAGTTCTGCATGCAGAACTATTCTGCTACATTGTGCCATACAGGATCCCAGCCTCCATCTTTTGGGGAGGAAGGATAAAAGAAATTCATTGGGTTTCTGTATGAAAATGCTCCCTGTGACTGACATTGGGAGAAAATAGAGTCATACATTTCTAGGCATGGTGATGTGTTTTGATTAACAAAAAGAATGCATACAAAATCATTCACATGACTAAAGTATGTGTATTTGAAAAATGTATTCATTTTGATGTGCACATTGAAATGCTTTTGTCAACAGGGAAAAGTGTGTATAAAATGCATATACTGTATTTGGGGGGAATGCACAAAAATATGCATAGCTTTATGTTCAGGAAGAAAAAGAAAAGTCTCACAGCCCAGTTTAAAAAAAAAAAAACTGGGGTAGAATTCTGAGGAATGAACAGAAAATGAGACTAAAAGATTTTCACCCCCAAGCTATCAGATCACTTCTCTGAGTGATGAGAAGTTCCAGGGACATATCGATTACCTGAGTGTGGGTTTCTGCTGGAAAAAGATATATTGGTGTTATATAATATTTTGTAATATTTCTTTACAAGCAGGAAGTGTTTGCAGAAGCCTTGTTGTATGTCTCAACACCTTGTGAGGCCAGTCTGGTGTGTACAAGTCACAGGGCTTTCTCTGTAGCAGCACCTGACTGTTGCACTCCTTGCCAAGATAAATTAGGCTGGCTCCATCTGCTTTGAGCTGATGGCTAAAACATGTTGTTCCGCATGGCCTTGGGTGTTTAAAACCAGTCTGTCTGTGTTAATCATTTTAAAGTTCTTTTAAGGACTCTTTTAAGCTTTTTTTTTAATGCATAGCCTAAGGGACACTTTTCTCATATCAGAACCTCCAAAGCAGGATTGGACCACTTGTTGCATGGGGGCCAATTTTCACCCTGGCAACCTCTCAGCAGGCTGCAATGGTATGTTCCCAGTGACTGGAAGTTGATCAATTTCAGAGCCCCCCCCCCCGCCCCCGCAGTATATTTCCTAGTTTAAGGTGAGTGGTATGGGATAGGGTCATGCCAAGAATTATCTCAAACTATTGCATTCTGGTGCGTTTTTTGGCAGTGGGTTTGGACTATTTGGGGAATTTTTTCACTAAAAGATAATATGGAGGCCTTCAGGGACATTGTAAGTCTCCTCAGAGCTTGGGTGGTGCAGAAAAGGGTTTGGAGCAACATGTGGCCCATGGTCTGCACTTTGTCCATCCCTGTTCAACAGGGGCAGTCAGCATCCTGAGAGCTCAAAGCCATCTCTGTGTCTGCTAAGTCTTACTCCGTATGCCTCAAATGACTTTCCTGAGACACCTGAATTACATTATGTTTATCTGGGAGGGGGGAAAGCATCCTTCTTCTCAGGATGGAAGATATGAGGGAAATGGCCTCACTATTAGTTCCCATGGAAACACACCAACATGCTATTAACAAGTCCAAGGTTCTGGCCAGGCACTGCCCCAGGACAACCCAAAGTGTTAGCTCAGCTCACAGAGGTCTGAGTGAAAACCTTCAGCCATATATTATAATGAAACAAAATAAATGGGACTAGTTTTTTTGGAACTGTATTTTCAAGGACCATGGGGGGAAATATAATGGAAAGTGTTTCAATGTCATGTCCTTCTGTATCGTCTCTGTATATATTTCTTAAGAAAATGCCATCAACATGATGCATATCAGCCCAGGTGCACCATTATTCAAGCCATCATACTTCTCACACAGAAGCCTAGTCCTGGCTTGATTTTCTATATTTCAGAGAGAACAGAAGGATTGAGTTTCACATTTTTTTCACACTTGGTGCTGAATTCAGAAAAGCTGTCAGAACATGACCATCTATTTATGATTTAGGCAGGTAGAAAGATGTGGTTAAAACCACAAGTGTTGTGTCTCAGTGCAATGGAACTCTTAGAAATGCCACACAGGAATTGAGATTTAAGAACCTGAAATATCAATGCAAACCAGAGAGTTTGGGGGCATTAATGCATCCAAACCAATACCTTGAGCTTAGGGAACATTTTTTAGCCCCTCACAATTTTAGTGGGTGGGTGGGTGGGTGTAGAGACTCTTGGAGATTACAAAAATGGGGGCCGCAATTTGCCCAGCTCTGCCACAGAAGTTCTTAATGCCAGATTGTGCCCTAGACTTTCTTAATCACAGAAGGCCCCTCACTTCAATTTGTCTTAAGACTTCCAGAGAGGATTACTGCAGAGGGTGGTGTCTGGTAGTGAAGGAACTTCAGCCAAACAATCTGGAGTTAGTTGATTGCTATCATTACATAGGTTGTGAGGTTATAGAGCCAGAGTTCTGGGGCTTTTTTCATTAGCAGGGATAATAATGCAGATTATCAGACATGGTGGAACATGGCAAAAAAACCGTGTTCCAAATTGCATCAGAAGAATGGGAGGAGAACAGAAAGGGTGACATTACCAGACACACCACATCCTTCAGCCATTCTGGGGGTGTAGCACTGCTGCAGATGAGGCTTCCCTTCTATATTTTATGGGGACAAGCCACTGATTAAAGGGGATGCCTTACAGCTGTGCTACACCCCCAGAATGCTGAAGGACAACATCATCTGATAATCCTGCCCCTTCTTGTTCTCATTGCGATCTTCTGATGCGGTTGTTGCCATGTCTATCACCAATATTGTCCAAAATAATGTTGTGGTCTATGTTCGTAACTCTGTGCATACTTATCTACATAGCAAAGGCACTAAGGAAGCCTGTTACTGAATTGTGAAGATGTGTAACAGGACAATGCACATCAGGCTCTACCAATGTGCATCAACACTCTCTAGTCAGTATCCCTATGTGCATTGGTCCAGTTGTGCATTAGTCCCAATGCACATTGGTCCCATTATCCCTCAGTCCTATTTTGCATCAGGTCCCATTGTGCATTGATGTTGATGCACAATGGTCCTGTTATTCATCAGTCCAGTTGTGCATTGGTCCTGATGCACAATGGCCACTTTGCAGACTCCCTTACATAGTAATATAAGAACAGCTCTTTGCTGAGTGCAAACATTGCGAAACTGCTCAGTTCTATTTCCTGCAGAACTAAGAGGCACCAGCACTCTTTGGTAGAAAAGGTTAAAGACCTTGTAAATCTACAACACCCAGGATTCTGTAAGATGGTGCTACAGAACTTAAAGTGGTGTCAAACTGCATTATTTCTACAGTGTAGATGCACCCTAAGTCCACTTATGAAGACCTAAGTCCCAAGTGAATTCTGGTAATTGCAAATCTAGTGCCCCACCCCAACCCCCATCAGGATTCTCTGTTCCTTCTGAGCTGTAATTCTCAATGCAAGGGAGCATCCCCCACCCGAAAGAAACAATTATGCCTGTTGCAATGCAAAGAATTGTTAGAGAACTTTAATCTTCAGCGGGTAATTAAGAGTCATTCACTTTACCAAAAAAAAAATCACTTCTTCTGGTGATGAAGGCTGGTTTCAGATGTTATAGCTGGTTTCTTGCTTTGGCTCAACACAACTGTTTGCATTTTTGGATTCTCCTTGGAAGTCTCATTATAAGGATTATCATGAGGAGTACCAGCACTTCAGTGCCACTATACAATGCTGAAACTAGGGGAATTATTTTAACACCTCTATTATCGTGCCGTAGGTGTAAAAACCAGTGTGTATAGAGCCATTGTACTGTCTATTCTCCTTTATGGGTCTGAAACATGGGTCACCTATCACCACCACTTACGACTCCTCAAAGGCTTTCATCAGTGCTCTATATGCACAATCCTAAATATACACTGGGCTGACTATGTGATGAATGTTGCTGTCCTTGAGCAAGCAGGGATCACCAGCATTAAGACCATGATATTGAGAATACAGCTGCACTGGAGGACCATCACCTCCGCAAAATAGTACTCTACGGTGAACTCGCCACGGGTTAGCATAAGAGGGATGCTCCAAAAAAGCGATACAAGGACTCCCTGAAACAACATCTCAGGCTCGGCCAAATTGATCACCAACAATGGTCCACCCTGGCCTCACATCAGGAGGCATGGAGATGCACTATCCACAATGCTGCAGTCTTATTTGAGAACTCACGCCAAACAAGTCTTGAAGAGAAATGACAACGCAGAAAGAATCACAACCCAGAACATCACCCAAGGAGACCTTCTGCTGTGCTTTCTGCAACCAGACTTGTTTATCTTGGATTGGCTTTTGTAGTCATCAGGGCACTTGCAGAAAGCGCGGGATGAGTCCTTCCTGAATCTTCGTTTGTGAAGAAAAGCCAGAGAATATCATGCCAAAGACTACTGCCTGATCCCCTAAAACCAATTAAACACAAGAGATGATATGTCTCTCTTCTGTGTCTTCTTCTAATTATCTCACAGTATCATGTTTATAGAGCCTAAATATTCTAAAGGCACCAGATCCTGTCTGACCTGGGAAGCTAAGCAGGCTCAACCCAGGTTAGTACTTGGATGGGAGACTGCCAATGAATACCAAGTGCTGTAGGCTAAATTTCAGAGAAGGAACTGTCAAAACCACCTCTGAGTATTCCTTGCCTAAGAAAACCCTATGAAATTCATGGGTCACCATAAGTCAATAGGTGACTTGAATACACAGTCACTCACACACACACCATGTCCAGAGGAGAGCAACCAAAAAGGTAAAGAGTCTGGAAGCCATGCCCTATGAGGAGTGATTTAGGGAGCTGTGTATGTTTAGCTTGGAGAAGAGAAGGCTAAGAGGTGACATGATAGCCATGTTTAAATATTCGAAAGGATATCATATTGACGATGGAGTATGCTCGTTTTCTGCTAATCCAGAGACTAGGACCTGGAGCAATGGATTCAAACTACAGGAAAAGATTCCATCTAAACTTCAGGAAGAAGTTCCTGACTTTAAGAGTTGTTCATCAGTGGAATATGCTGCCTCGGAGTGTGGTGAAGTTTCCTTCTTTGGAGGTGTTTTAACAGAGGCTGGATGGCCATCTATCAGGAGTGCTTTGATTGTGTATTCCTGCATGGCAGATGACCCTGATGGACTGGATGGCCCTTGTGGTCTCTACCAACTCTATGATTCTATGGTTCTATGATTCATACATTTAGTTGGGGTTTTCGCTGTTTCATTTCTTTTATTTTTTTAAGCTTTAGGGAACTTAGACTCAGAATACAGCAGGCAGCTCTTGCTGCCATGGTTACACAATCCATTCAGAGAAGAAGGTGTATAGTTACTAAAATGATAGCATGGCCTTGAAACACAAACCCTGTTTCTTGGGAACAAACATGCCAGCATTCCTTTAAACAAGTATCCCAGTCAAATAAATTCTTCTGGATTTTGCATTTCTAAATGTTGTTTCCTAATGGCTAGAAATGACTCCAGGCCAATCAGTTGAAACTCATTATGAATGGGAACATGAAGCCAAATTTTCAGAAAGTGTAAGGCTTCACTCCCTAAAGAGACACAGTTGTTGTTGTTTGCTAGAGGACACACAACATTTTCTCTCCGAGCTCATTATTTGTAGACTCAGGACTGACAAAACAAATGACTTCTCCACACAGAGCATTATTAACATATGGAATTTGCTCCCACAAGAAGCATTTATGATGTTGCTGAGAGGATTAATGGCACTGTCCTTCTTATTTGCACAAAGTTTCTTGCTTTCCTAGAATTCTTTACTAGACTAATCTCGGAGTGTCAACTGCCCATGATTTTATCCTATCTGGCATAGTGGCAGGTGGTTTCCATTTCAGTGTAACTGAATCCACTTCATGTTTTAGACCAGACATTAAAAGCAGTTGTCTAAGGTGCTGAACAGTAGCTGTGGCATCTTGGATAGCTCCTTTAACATTTGAACTAAAATAGAAAATGGAGTCACTACCTCACTGACATGGCAGCCATGAGCTACCACTGCATCTAGTGATAGAGGCCTAGGCAAACAGCCCCCTTCTGTTTAGCTAATATTGTTGAACACCTGGCATGAGGAGCAGGAATGGGGGGAAATAATTTTGCTGCTATAGTTTGCCTACTGCAAGAGTCTCTTTGCTATGGGTATGTTACAATAGCCACTTTAAAGTTTAGACTAAAAGCCAGAGCAGATTCACCACACCACTGACCTTGAAGCCAAAAGCTACCATTGCCTAAAGCTATATGGCAACATTATGCTGTATTATGTGCTCTGACTCATGAAATATTTTAGTTTAATAATTATTTTAGCTGCTTTTGAATAATGAGAAAGCAAACAAAGCTTTCTCAAGAAATGAAATTGTAACAGAAACTAATTAATTTGGGGGATCTTGGAACATAATGGTAAATACTTATTTTTTTTAAAAAAAATTACCTTACAATTCCCATAAGTCAGAAATGATGTGAAGGCACACAACAAGAAAGTCTTTCATTAAGCATAGTTCCTAACTATATAGAGCTTCATAGGTATTTACAAGGACATACATATTTGTGTTCCTCATACTCACAAGCAGAGGTAAATAACCCTCTCACTGCTGTGCAAGAATAGAAAGATTTTTGTTTATTCTTCAAGTGCTAGTCAAGTTTTGGGAGCTCAGCAATACATGGGAGTGTTCCATGGAAAATACACTGTCCCCTGCATAAGAAATGTGTTTTCTGAACAGGGAACATTGTATTTTATACAACTGAAGACTGAATAAAGGACTTTGTGAAGTACAAAGAACTTTGTGGCTGCTGTTATTTTACCTGACAGAGTTCCTCAAATGTTGAGAAACTCCACCTTGACAGGAATATGAAAACAAAATTAATATTTTCCACCTCTAAGTAGTAATCAGCACTATGAATTAGTCCTGTAAACAGCCAGCCAATGAAGTTACCTTATCGAGGAGTCTTCAGATGAGCACATCCTAATTTCCCACTAGTCAAACAGCTTGTAACCCACAGTCTCTCAACAGTGGCCCACACTGTATGTCTCTTTGGCCATAACACACTCCCTGAACAACATGGGAGGTGCTTGCCTATGGTATTCTCCCATATGGTCATGCTATATCTGAAAACATACCATGGTAAGTCTGAAAACATAGAATGATCCACATGTTTTCCCCTTTGTTGTGTTGTTGTTATTTGCCATAAGCCAACTTTGATTTATGGTGACTCTATGAATGAGAGATCTTCAACAGCTCCAGTAATCAACAGCCCTGCTGAAGTCTTGCAAACTTAGGGCAACAACGGATGTTGTGATTGAATCAATGTACCTGTAATGTGGTCTTCCACTTTTCCTATTCCACTTTATTGAACATTACAGTTGTCCCTTCATATTCTAAGTATTCCATACTCTAAGACCTCTCCCTCCTTCCCTCTCCTCCTGTCCTGGAATCAAAACACTCCAACCTGCTTTCTTACCTTGCACCAAAACATCACTGCCCGTTACTTTAAACCTTACTGTTTTAAATGGGCAGCACTGTTTTGGTGCAAGGTAAGAAAGCAAGCTGGAGTTGTGTTGTTGGCAGGGCAGAGGGAGGGAGAGCTGGTTGGCGGGGAGGCGAGTATCGGTGAGGGGCATGTTTTGTGTGCCTGATGGCAGGTGTTGCTACTGTGGTGGCAGGTATTGGCAGTCCAGTTGGTGGGAGAGGAGTCTATAATGCTGTAGTGTAGTATGTATGTCAGGGGCAAGGCTTAACTTATTTGTGTTTTGTTGTTGTTGTTGTTGTTGTTTGCGGTGGTGCTCTACCCCTAACCCAGTGAATATGAAGGGACAACTGTAATGTCCTTTGCAATCAGTCACACCACTCATGATGTCTCCAAAGTACAGCAGTCTCAGCTTAGTCTTAGTTTCTAGTGAGAGTTCTGACCTGATTTGTTGAAGGACCAATTTATTCATTTTTTTAGCAGTTCTTTGGTATCTGTATAACTCTCCTCTAGCAACACATTTCAAATGAGCTGATTCTCTTCGTTGTCAGCTTTGTTCACCTTCACAACATAAACTGAAAATATTAAGGAATGATTGATTCTGATTTTGGTATTTAATGATATATCTCTACATTTATGGATCTTATCTAATTCCTTCACAGTTGCCCTTCCAAGTCCTAAGGCTTGTCTAGATGGGCAATTTACCCCCATCTTCTCCCTGTCTTTGAGACCTAAAATCCAAATGATGCAGAGTTTTTGCCCCAGTTTGTTCCCTGGGCAGTCATTACAACCTCTGGAGCAAAGATGGGGCTAAGATGAGGGAAGACAGGGTAAGGCCCATTACATCATTAAAAAAAAAAATACCTGGTAAAATTCTGCTCCTACCAGCAAAAAATAGATCGGACCTTGTATGATCACAGGAGCCCATTCTGTCATGCCAGCCTATCACTGCAGCTGCTGGCTGCCTCACTCTTGTGTAGCCAGGAAGGAGTTTCATAGCATGTGACCAAGGCTGGTCACATGCAGGGGCCTAGGACATGTGCTGAGAGGATGGCTTCCTGGCTGCAGAGAGTGGGACATGGGTGGTGGGGGCGGCAGCTTCAGAGACTGGTCAGTGTGCTCATCTGGACTCCATCCTGTTCCATGCAAGTAATGGGGGAGCAATGGACCAGAGGCAGAATATGCCAGGGGCAGCATATTCTGCCCATGTAGATGATCCCCTAGTCTTCTGATTTCTTGCTTACAGTCTCCATTTTGATTACTTCCTAAGATTCAACTGTAATCTGCTATTGGACTTTCTTCCTTAACTTTCATAAATAGATTTTTTTTCTGAGTCTGTGCTATTTTCTGCAAGTAATATGGTGTCACCTGCATATCTAAATTGTTGATGTTCCTTCCTCCAATTTCCATACCTCCTTCCTCTGAATCTAATCCGGATGGCATGTTCTGTATATAAATTAAAAAGATACAGTGATAAAATGCTGCCTTCTCTGCCTCCTCCTCCTCCTCCAGCCAATTGGGGAGCTTTCTGTTGCTCCACATTGTATCCCAACAATGGCTTCTTGCCCAGAGAAGAGGCTACTCCTCTTGACTATTAGATGCTGGAGTATACCTATTTCTTTTAGACTGAATCATCATGTCTCACTTGCTCTACCTTTCATAGGGCAATATTGTATTGCTTTGCACAATTATACAATATTGTAACTATTTTTATAACTATTGTAATTATTTTTAATGTTTAGGAATAATTCTTTATTTGAGTGTTGATTTTGTAAGCAACCTTGAGCATGCCGATGATACTTCAGATGGCATGTACACTAATTAGAGGAAACTGAATCTGAAGTTCACCAGAAATAATTTGCACTGGAAGCAGGCATGCATGAAATAATTTTGGTATACAGCAAGCCTATGGAAAGCCAGTGTGTTGTAGTGGTTTGAGCATTGGACTACAACTCTGGAGACCAGGATTGAAATCCCTGCTCAGCCATGGAAACCCCCTGGGTGACCTTGGACAAGTCACACTCTCTCAGCTCTCGGGGGGGGGAGACAAACTGCCTCTGAACAGATCTTGCCAAGAAAACCCTGTGATACATTCACCTTAGGGTCACCATAATTGGAAATGACTTGAAGGCACAAAAAAACAAACAAACATGCCTATTGGGATAGTGCACAGGAAGGAGCTTTGACCTGTTGGGGTGAATGTGTGAAGAAGGTATCTCTCCTTCCTTCTTTCTCCAATGTAATTAATTACAGCTGTATGCAAAATAAACAACACAAATACTCTGATGTCTAATTATTACAACAACAACAACAACAAAAATCCTGGATTATTTTTACATGCAAGATTTGGTTCCATTTTCATTATTACAGAGCAACAGTCTTTCCCGAAATCTCTACAGACTCCTTGTTCCAATTTAATCACAGACACTTTGATTTATATTTCCCAATTTTCATGTAAAGTCTGAAAGGCCTGGCTATATAATTCTCAGAGCACTGACTTCAATGACAAAGCCACAGCATGTAGAAACTAATGGCCTCAATGCTCATTTGTATCAAGGCCCATTCTTACCACTCTACATATTTCACGAGAACTTAAAAGTGCAATGCAATGTGCACATGTATATCAATTTGCAGGCCTGTTTACATGCAGAGAGTGTGATTCAGAGCCCAGTACCCTCAAATTTGGTGTATGCACAGCTGTGAGTATTATTGTACTAGAAATAAAAAATGCAAGACGATGGCATATGTGTAATCGGAATGTGTGACACTGAAACATCCTCTGTGTTGTGAGGCTCTCCTTCTCAGTGAGGAATGTGAAAATCCATAAGTCCTAATCTTGATGCATTTCTCTGAATCACATTGTCATTATGGTCTTATCCTGGTTCTATATTGAGTTGCAAGACTACTACCTTCCCTGACCAACCAACAAACAAATGGTTAGTTAGCATGCCTATATTCACTAACTGCTAGATTGCCTACTTGCTAACTTCCTGTTTGTTTCCTTTTACCACATGCTCTCTCTTTCAGCATCACTCTAACTTGAAGCCAGTTTTCTTCTTCTTCTTCTCTCTCTCTCCTCCATGATGTCCAGTGTTTGACTAGCAAGTAAATCTTCACCTGTATTTTATAAAGAAGATTAAATTTATATTTTCTCTGTTAGACCCTATGTGTGGGGGGGGGCATGGGACTGGCTATTGTTCTGCTTCTGCCTTGTCAATTTTACTACTCTGCTAGACCAATCACTATTTTTTTTAAAAAAAAGAATTTGTATAATTTGGATAAAAATATGTATATATTTTAAAAATGGACCCATTTTTTCCTATTGTGGCCATTTTTTCAAAGATATGTCCAGAATCCTGTTTGTATCATAGAGGTGTATAGATACAAATTCAGAGGGAATTTAAAAAGAAATACAATGCATAACACCATAGAGAGATGGCTGTGATCAGGTGGCATAGGCTTACTAAAAGGGAAACAGCTGCTCATTCATGAAGTTTACTGGGCAAACCCCTCTCACTCTCACTCTCATAAGCTAACCAAACTCACAGGTTTGTTGCGAGGATAAAATGGGATAAACAGACTTGGGATCATTCAGGCTGATATGCAATGAATGGGTTGATTCTTATATACAGTATATCATTCTGTGATTTTTGAAGAAAGTTTGAGATGTGAGTGCAGCTAAGTCTGTGTATGTATGCAATATGGAATTTCTCTTTAGAGAATTCATATTCTAATTTTCCAGTCTGAAAATTCATTAGCATTATTTCATTTCATCATGCATTTAAAGTGAAGATCGGTATATGAAAATCAGTGCAGGATTAGGGACAATGCCAGTTAACCTGCATACTCGGTAATCCAAGCAAGTCTGCAGTAAAGGCTCTTCAAAGTTCATGCTGCAAAGACTAGCAGCTACCCAAGTCATATTAATGAATTTAAGCCCTGTCTTTCTTAGCCGGACAAAGGATGAATTACTGCATATTTATTCTGATGAGTCTTTCCTGCTGAAGTCCCAATTAGAGCCATAAAGATCTGTGAGCAATCCCTGTTTCACTGTTCTAATTGGCAATGCAGAAAATCTCCAATGCGAAACAAAGTGCCATTTAAACTATTGGTTTTAAAGAGAGACAGGAGTAACTATTTTGCATTGCAAGAATTTAATTAGAAGTCACCCTGTTCTTGTTCCCCTGTTGCAAGTCACAGTGCTTGTGTGAGCTGTCATATCAACAGAGGCAGAATAAGAGGAAAGCAATGTACACATCTTGGTTTCCATAGAAATATTCCAGCCCATGCTATTTTAGCAAAAAGAAGGCAGCAAAAACACACTTTTGCTCAGATTTAATTGTGAAAGACTGCATTAAACGCCTGAGCATGCCACTCCTTTTCTCGCCAAAGAAGCATTTGAACAGGATCTTTCAGGTAATAAGGAAGATGCACTTAATGGTCTGCCCTAAAGATGTTGCTTTAAGGAAAGGGAACACATTGAGATCCATGCTCAAGTACTTCAGAAAGCAGAGCCAGCCTGAGAAATGTTGCTGCCTGAGGAGACAGACCAGCAGATGGTGCCACCTACTCACCCAAGTTAAGATGCAAAGCTGGCCAAATTATTTTGGCAGAGGAATCAGTGACAGCTGGTGGCTTCCATTGCATTGGGATGATGGATCTACTTCAAGATTTAGTCAGAACTTTAAATATACTATCCAAAGTGCTGATCCTTGTCCCTAAAATATGTTCAGTACCTTGGACAACTCATTTAAAGTTCCACAAAAACCCACAATGGATTCACAGTCCCTCTGATATAGAAGCCACCACCCACCAATGAAGGAACACCAAATCTGGTAAGCATATCTCCCCACCTTAGTTAAAAAAAAAAATGCTGCCTCTCTATGATGCTCTAAAGTGGCTCCTGATGCAAAAGAACGCCTCTTTATTTGTTATTTACTTCATCTATATCCCACCTTTCTCCTGCCAATGGGACTCAAGGCAGCTAATAACATCTTTAAAACAATATAATTAGACAAAAGTAAAAATAACAGTATAAATATAATTTTTAAAAAAGAATTAAGCAATTTATAAGTTACAAACATCCAATGTTAAAATACAGTCGTCCCTTCACATTCCCGGGGGTTAGGTTCCCCAGACCCCCGTGAATGTGAAAAATCCGCGAATAATGATAGCCCTCCCCTCCCCCGCCAAAGCGACCATGGGGCCTCCGGAGGTCCCATAGTCGCTTTCCCCTGCCTCCCCCTCCCTTCCAAGGCCTTCACGGGGCCTCCGGAGGCCCTCCCGAGGCCCTGTGGAGGCCTCCCCAGCCCTCCCCCCTCCCCTCCCAAGGCCTTCACGGAGCCTTCGAAGGCTCCGTGGAGGCCTCCTCGGCCCTTCCCCCTACCCTCCCATGGCCTTCACAGAGCCTTCGAAGGCTCTGTGGAGGCCTCCCCGGCCCTCCCCCCCCAAGGCCTTCGTGGGGCCTCCAGAGGGTCTCTGAAGGCCCCGTGGAGGCCTCCCCGCTTCCTCCCAGGGCCTTCACGGGGCCTCCAGAGGGTCTCCGAAGGCCCCGTGGAGGCCTCCACGGCTCTCCCCCCTCCCTCCCCGGGCCTTCACAGGGCCTCCGGAGACCCCGTATCACAGTTTTGGGAGGGCGGGGGGCCTCCCAAAACTGTGAATATCCAAAACCGCAAATGCTGAGTTCGCGAGTGTGGAGGGGCAACTGTATTAAAATGCATTAAATTGTATTAAAACCATTCACAATCTTAAAAATCACACCACACAGCCTTAAAAGCCCAGCCCTTGTCAGTTTGTAAAAACCCAGTGACACAAAAATGTTTTAACCTGCTGCTGGAAAGAGAGCAAGGATGGGGGCATTCTAGCTTCTCTGGGTAGGGAGTTCCAAAGTCTGGAAGCAGCTACCGAGAAGGCCCTCTCCCTTGTTCCCACCAAACAAGCATGAGAAGGTGGTGGAACATAGACATGACCAAACAATCAGAAAGAAGAGATGTAGTAATGGGAGATTTCAACCTTCCTGATATTTGTTGGAAGTCAAACTGGGGGGAAAAATGCAAGGTCCAACAAATTCCTGTCTTGCCTTGCAGATAATTTCATTATCCCGGAGGTGAAAGGGGCAACAAGAGGATCAGCTATATTAGATCTGTTCTTAACCAATGACCGGGTTAATGGGATTGAAGTGGTGAAATCCTTAGGTGAGAGTGATCATGTTCTCCTGGAGTTTGTTATACAATGGAAAGAGGAAGTCAAGCATAGTCAAACACAAATTCCAGACTTTAAGAAAACTGATTTCAGTAAACTTTGGAAAACATTGAGTGTGGTCCTGTGGTCAGGAATACTGAAGGGAGTTCATGAGGGGAGTTTCTTAAAAGTGAGATACTGAAGGCAAAATTTCAAACAGTTCCAATTAGTAAGAAAAGTGGGAGGTGTCTAAAGAAACCAGGATGGATCTCTAAATAACTTTCTACTAAGCTAAAATTTTAAAAAAACAACATGTGCAATAAATGAAAAAAAAAAGGGGGGGAATCACCAAAGAGCAATTCAAACATATAGTCAGCACTTGTAGGGAGAAAGTCAGAGCTAAAAGCTAAAGCACAGAATGAGCTCAGTCTTGCTAGAGGGGTCAAAAACAATAAAAGGGGGGGGTTGGTCATGTCTACAGCAAAAGGAAGAACAAAAAAATGGTAGGGCCAAGGTGTGGAGAAGATGGCTAAATGCTAACTGGGGACAGAGAAAGGGTGCAGAACTAATTAACACTTTCATTGTCTTGGTCTTTTTCCAGAATGAAAACAGTGTTCAGCATGGGGAAAATAGAGCAGAAGATGCAGTAGGAGAAATGTAGCACAGAACAGGTAAAGAGGTAGTATGGGAATACCTGGCCACTCTATAGAAATTCAAGTCTCCAGGGCCAGATGAACCACATCCAAGGATATTAAAAGAAGTGGCATAAGTAATCTCTGAATCACTTACAATAATCTTTCAGAATTCCTGGAGAACAGGAGAAGTCACAGCAGGCTGGAAGAGGGCAAATGTCTCCTTCTTTGGAGGTTTAAACAGAGGCTGAATGGCCATCTGTTGGAAGTGATTGTGCATTCCTGCATGGTAGGGACTTGGTCTGGATGGCCCTTATGGTCTCTTCCAATGCTATGATTCTATGAATCTATGATTCTATGATTCCAGAGTACTGCTAGGAAAGACCTCCCTCTGCATCTGAAATGGTGGAGAATAACTGCCAATCAATGTGGAATGCGATTGGCAATCTCTGGCCTACAGGTATTGTATTGTGAATCGCATTCATCCTAGCCAGCATAGTCAATGGTGAAAGATTATGGGAGATGCAATCCAGCAACATCCAGAGCATCACAGGTTGCCTACCTCTGGTATAGACAGTGATAAATGATACTGTCAGTGATTTGACTTTGCTGCATCCTATGTCCAAAAGGAGTTTAAGAATTCTTCTTTTGGACAGAAGAAAGATGCTTGTACACCTTCCTGCTGGCAACTTGCATTAATGTAATGGATTGCTCTTCTTCCTTGCACTCCAGCAGTAGGTGAGAATTGCTGCCTGCTTTTTATTGCTAAAGCTTTTCAGGAGAAAGCTCTCTGAATAGGTGACCTGCTTTTTGCCACTTCAGGAGGCAATTCAAGTTACAGGTTACCAACAAGGTACCAAAAAAAGGAAGAAGAAAAAAGCAGCACTATAAGTTGTGCTCTGTTAGGGTGATATTTTTCATCTTTCTATTGGCCATTTCCCTCCACTCCAGTTTATCACTGAACCTCAAAGTACCCAAAGTCCTGTAGAAGGGGGGGGGGACTAATTCGTAACACAGCAACACCTTTTAAACCTGGGACGTTTTCATTGTTATCATTTTTTTTCCCCTAGGATTTCTTGGAAGTTTAATTATAAACTAGATACCCTGCAAGTTCCTTGCACTGGATTTCAGGAACTTTTAATATAAATTGGAGTGCCTTTTTTTATTGCCAAATCTTGCTTACTAGTATGAAGAAGTTCATAACACTCAATTCCAATTAAAAATGAAATTGAACTACAACTCCCTGGAAAGAGAACTTGATTGGGCTCAACAAGCTTTGCTTAATTTATTTCAGAAACAAAAGAATTGAATTGCTTACAGTCCAGGAAAAAAACAGCAACTTTGTATTGTATCAGTACATAAGACAATATTTTCAAGCAAACAAATAAACACAGGGTGATTGCTCCTTAGAAGACTATATGTTTTTAAATAATGATACCACAGAACACTCTGTGTGCAATTCCCATTAAACACTACCAGTCAACTAACACAAGGCATTAAATGTTAACAATATGCATAAATGTAAGTGTGAGTTACACTTCCTATTTTCAAACATATTCTCATTTCCTGCCATAAGAATACAAGTTAACCCCAATATCCATAGGGAATATGTTCCAAGACCCTCCCTGTGGATACCTGAAACCATGGATAATAGGGAACACTAATATTTTCAATGAGAAGAACACCAGAAGTTGACCATAGAATCACACTGGAGGACCTAGAAATGCCTAGAGAGAACATGTATTTTTCAGGAGTTGATAAACTGTGGATACCAAGTCCGTGGATACTGGGGTCAACCTGTACACATTCATTCTCTGTTAGACTCTATAGCTGTGTCCAGAACTTTCACATCTTCTCAAAACAGGAAAAAAATAACACTTTACTTTGGATGCTTATGAAATATTAACACAAAGTGGAGATCATTTGGGGGTTTATTAGTTTGTACAATGGTCATTCTCAGTTTATTATATATAAAAGGACACAAATGCTTAGTAGCTTTCAATGGTCGGACAACTCATTAATGGTGTATATCATGGCAGCAATATTTGAATTAATTTGGATTTACTTATTGGTAGGCATGTATAAAATTGCACTTACCTATCCGGACAATTCAATGTACAAATTAATTTATTTCAAACCTTTTGACAGCTTAAAAGCTTTGCAAGATCAGATACAAAGGACATTTTTAAAACAGTAGCAACAGTTCTTAATACCAAATGCATGGGTAGTATACATACCACTCTGAACCTCATTAAGAATTGGGCTTGGCTGACTAAACTATATCTTCTAAAAGCTAGGGAAAATATTTAATTATCTGTGGAGCCAACTACTATACCTTTTGAATACAGTCATGTTACAAATCATGCCTGTTATGGAAGCTTGAATCCTTTGGGAAGCTCATTCAGCAAAGATTTAACTAAGGTCACATTGCATTAAGATTCTTTAGAGGATTTAACTATAAAAATGATGGATCCTGTGTTATCTGTTAATTTTCCTTTGATAGAACAACAGTTGTATCCAGGGAAAGGATGACTGAATTTTTCAATTTATCCCAGTTTTTCATGTTGCAGTCCTAAATTCATTAAGTTCCACTTCCTGTCCAGTTTTCATTTTTTGCAAATCCCCTCCCAACTACCATATGCATATTTTGTATACATAGTTTGATTGGGGAACTTCATTCCAGTATACAGAGAAATGTGCATATTCAAGAGCAATTGTTTTTAATTGGCTGAGGAAGTGTGTATTAAGTTGGCCCACATCAAAGTGTAAATCAATTGGATCTCTCCCTCACCATTTCTAGTTGTGTTATGATAGAGTTAATAACCAGAGATAATTGCTGAGGACTTACATCTTTGTAAGTGAACTTATGTCTGCAGGAATAAGAATTGGGCAGTTCTGTAATATCCACATCCAGTAAATTACTACATAGTTCTATAGGGGGGAAAAAAATCCTGAACTGCAACTGAAAACTGCACAATTTTTGAAGACTCTTCTCAGTGGGAAGAAAATTGCTAAAATTACTTATTATAATTTCCCAGTACTCAAGTAAACATTTTTTCAACTATTTTCCAAATATTTTTGAATATTCTTTCCATCCTTACTGGGTTGCCTTTCAAGATGTTAAACAACTGGGTGCAGGATAAGTATCAGGATGATAAATAATGGTAAAGGTGCATGTTTGTAAATGAAACTTGCTGGCAGAACAAAACAAGAATCTCATGTGGAAAATTCAGGTTAAATCAATATCTAAGGACACAAGCAAATAAAGTTATAAACTCTGCAGAAATATAAGGACAGGCTTCACACCTTTACCCACATTAGATTTGCTTTGACACCCCACCCTAGTTCCCAAAATCTTCAGAAACAATCATATCCTGGATCGTAACTGGATGGAAAGCCACCAGGACTGGTTTATCAGCAGAGGAAGCCTGCTTGCTGGGGAGCACCTTCACAATTGAAACCTCTCCCTTAAAATGTCTGGAAAAAAATGTTGTTGGTACATAAGAACATCCCTACTGTGTCAGACCAAAAGTCTATCCTGTCATGTATTCAGTCCACACAATGGCCAATAGGTTGTTTATGGAAAGCCCCACCCTTGTCAGGACATGAATGCAAATGTACCCTCTTGCTCAATCTCTCCAGTATCTGTTATACAGATAGCTATCAACCACCTTCCCCACTGAATATTCCTTACCTAAGAAAACCCTATGAAATTCATGGAGTCAACTTAAGTTGGCAGGTGACTTCAAGGCACACACACACACACACAGAGAGAGAGAGAGAGAGAGAGAGACCATGACTAGTAGCCATTAATAGTTTATCCATGTATTTTAACAGTCACATTTTACAACCACCATCATGATGGTGTCCATTATGACATCTTGTGATAGATAGTTCCACACCTTTCTGTGCTGTGTGAAGTACATCTTTTTAGCTTCACTGAATGACTTTGGGTTCTAATATTATGGGAAAGAGATTAAAGGAACAACAACTTCACCCTATCAGTTTTCTCAATACCATAGATGCCTCCCCCGCTCTTTTTCCTAAGATAAACTGCTCTAAACTTAGTAACATTTCTTCATACTGGAGTGGCTCTAGCCTCCTGATAATGCTGGTTGCTCTATTCTGACTTGTCACAATTTAGTCCCTCAGCATGCCCACAAAATTGACTCAAAACCTTGGATCCATTCACACTACACAATTGTAGCAGTATTATTCTGCTTTAACTGCCATGGTTCCATCCTGTGAAATCCTGGGATATGCAGTTTAGGGAGAGGAATTCTTAGCCACAGAGCTCTAGTGAGTCAACATACTACAGATTCCAGAATTCCATAGATTGGAACCATGATACCTTTTGTCAGTCCTGGGTTTTGCAAAATATGATCTGGTGGTTGCTCTGCCACATGATCTGCCCTCCAAGATATGGCTTTTCTATGCCTGTGTGCCTTTATTTGTCCACATATATCCCCTCCTGTTTCATTGCTTGTTTTTCCTTTCCTCTGTTCTTTCTGCAGTGTCACACATTAGTATGTCACCTGCTTTACTGACGCTCTGAAGTATTATACACATCAATAGCAATGCATAAAAAAGCTGCCTTTAAAAAAAGTCACAGTCTTCACACTGAGGAAACCCACGGTTCTCAGTCACAGATATGCTTCTGTGTAAAGCTAAGCACTGTTGTCTCAGGTGTGCATGCAACTTTCAAAAAGGATGGTGGTACATGACAGACTTGAAAAGCAGCACAAATTAATCACCATCAAGGTTAGGTCAAAGGGCACCATGATACCTGGAGATATTAGAAACCCACATAGAGTCCTGACCATGTCCTGTGCACTGAGTGAGACAGAATTTTCACCATGGAACATCTGCTCCTCCAGCTGCTAGGCACACTGTGTGGGTGGCAATGAGCTACGGCAGAGAACAGACAGAAGGAGATGCTGAAGAAATGGCATTTGCTACAACTAGGGAGAAAAATGAAGTGGGGAAGAAAACCCTTTTAAAGAAAGGACTTTAAACAGCTATGCTGTCTTATTTTTACTGAACTGTTTTAAAAACTGCTTTTAAAATTCTTTTTAGGTCCATAATGAGGTGTATGTTTGAACATTATGAACAGTTTAATTCTGTTTTAAAATTTTGACCCTTGTTTGTCTTTAGCTATACTGCTCTTGTTTTAAATTCTAAGCTGCCTTGAGTCCCAATTTGGGGGAAAAGGCAGGGTACAGAAGAAGAAGAACCTGAACATAGCAGACACAGATAGAATATTGCACTTAGCTGGCTAGAGAGGCAGGGTATACAGTCTGCCCTCTGTATCCATGGATTTGGCATCCATGGATTCCACCATCCACAGGTTGAAAATATTTTTAAAAAAATCCAAGAAGCAAATCTTGATTTTTCTCCAATTTATATAAGGGGCACCATTTTACTATGCCATTGTATATAATGGGACTTGAGCATCCACAGATTTTGGTATCTGTGGGGGGTTCTGGATCTAAACCCCAGCAGATACCAAGGACCTGCTGTAGTTTTGAAAGAAGTTAAAAAGAGTTTGCTGCAGGCTTTAATCCATGCTGTAAATGAGCTGTCCCAGGTCCTGAATCATATTCTTGGATAGTTCCTTTGAAGTTCAAACTAAGTCCCAGCATGGATTTCTCACCCAGCTGGCAGGAGAACCATCAGCCACACCAGCTACAATGTTGGACCTAGAAGAGGAAAGGTTTTCCAATCCATTTAGCCATGGCATTCGCTGGGCAGCACTAAGGGTAATCATAATTCCCCACAGGGTAATTGTAAGCAATGATCAGGGAGCAGTGGGGAAAAAGGTTTGATAATTGCATTTCAATTTAGGCCAAAAAAGCCATCCCTCAAAAAATTCTAAATCATGCTGTTATTGTGTGGGGTCCATGAAGAACCGACTTGTTTCCACATATTAATATGGGGAATTTTAACTAGTTCAGTCTGCTAGCGAGAGGCTGGGTAACTACAGGATCTTTTGATCTATGTATACTAGTACTAACTGATGAGACTCACAGCCAGGAAATAAAATAGGATAATTTTTATTGAAAAATAGTCTCGGAAGCATTCACAGCAATACTTTCAAGCAACCACACGAGTGTAATGAAAGATAGCAGGAAGTATTGGGATAGATGAATAGAGTTCGGGATGATAGGCTATACTGTATCTGTCTGATGAGCAGAGATTCATGTATAATTTGTTAATTAGAAGTTACTCTAATTTGTTAATTAGAAGTGAATTAGAAGTTAATTAGAAGTTACTCAGACAGAGCTCTGAGAATCACACAGTAGACTGACTGAGTGACGGGAGGTATGAAGGCTGTGCACACTTTGGCTGTGTTTTGGAGTAAAAATTATACTTGATATTTACCCATAAGGAGTGTTACGAGTGTCAGACAGTGTTAGGTGGAGCTCCCCACAGTTAAACAATGGAAACTCCAGCTATGCTAACAATCTCTAATTGCTGAGACATTAAGACTGATGGGCATCAAGCAACCTTCTATTGTTGAGGAGTGAGATGTGAAGGAAAATCAATTTGCAAAGTCATGAGTGTTATAATAATAATAATAATAATAATAATAATAGTATTTATTTCTATCCCATCCCTCAGCAATGCAATCGGGGTCGCTTACAATATAAAAACTCCATACCCTTTAAAATAATATTGAATTAAAAAGATAAAAAACATATAATAATTTTTAAAGAATTCCAATGGCAGCTCAAAGGGAAAGGACAGCTGAATCTTCGGGCCAGGATAGTTATTCAGGAAAGGCCTGCCAGAAAAGATCTCAGGTGGTAATAAAATGGATCTTGTCCGGCAGGCCATTCCATAATCTGGGAGCTGCAGCAGAGAAGGCTCTGTGGGAGGTCACCGACAGCCTTGTTTTCCTAGGTTGTAACAGATTCCTCCCAGAGGACCGAAGAGGGTCAGATGGGAGGAGGCGATCCCGGAGGTAAGTTGGACCCAAGCCATGTAGGGCTTTAAAGGTCATAAACAACACCTTGTACTATGCTCAGAAACTAATAGGCTGATGTCTTATTGGAAGTACAGTAGCACCCTCGTATCCACTGATTCACCATCCACTGTTTCAATTATCCATGGTTGGTGACAATGGGGTGTGTGTGGATGGGAGAGGGAGAGGGGAGTAGATCTTGCCTCCCTTTTCTCTTCCCCCAGGATGGCTCCAATGACAATGAGGGAGGTGAAGGGAGAAAAGGAGTGGAGATCTTATGGTTGGTGGCCACGGTCTCCAGAGGCCTGGGAGGCCACTGCAGTGGTGGCTGTGGCTGTGGCCGTGGTGGTGGAGAAGGAGGCCTTGGAGGCTGTTGTGGTGGCTGCACACAGTGATGTTGGTGCTGGTGTTGGAGGAGGAGGCCTATGAGGCAGCGGTGGCAGCGGTGGCAGTGGTGGTGGTGGAGAAGGAGGTAGAGGCCTAGGAGGCTGTGCCAACAGTGGTGGTGGTGGTGCAAGAGGAGGAGGAGGAGGCCTAGGATGCTGTGGCAGTGGTGGTTTGCAGAGGCAGCAGTGTTGTTTGTGGTGGTCGTGGAGGAGGAGGAGGAGGACTCGGAGGTGGTGGCCTAGGTGGGCTGGGTTGCAGTGGTGGTGGCAGCGGACTGGGCCACCAGCCTCCCTCCCTTCCTTCCTCTGCCTCCAGGGTGTTTGCTATTATCCATGGATGTCATTATCTGCAGGGGGCCCTGGAACCAAGCCTCTGCTTGGTGCTACTCTATGGGGGTGTTAGGGTTGGTAACAACCCAACACCCATCAGATTCTCGGGGACATAAAGAGAATATGAGATATATGGACATTCATGGAATATGTTTTTTTAAAAGAACAAAGAAAAAGTCCTTTGTAAATATCACTCTTGAAGGATTGTATCATCCCATATGAGCCTGCCAAAGCTGCAGGGGAGGAACTTCTCTCTGTCCCAATGCCTTCACTGATAACAGTTGGTGGGAAGATGGGAAAAGGCCTTGTCTTTGGCTGCTGCCATATATTGGAACTCTCTCACTACAGAAGCTTTGAAAAGCAATAGTTTGGAGTTTAAGCAAGGTTTAAGGCATCAAGCCTACCAGAACACCCCCCCTCGAAGTTTAAAAATGAAATTAAAAAACAAACAAACAAGAGACCTATTTTAAAGGCTTTTCCAGGTCTCCTGTGGCTTATGGTGGGTCTTTGAAGAAAAAAAAAAGTTTCCCAGGTTGTTAGAACATCCCTGCTCGAAGGGGTAAGCACAGCAGAACCTCTTCAGGTATTAGGAGGAAGCAGAATTGCTGTCTTTGCAATAGCCACAGCACTGTTGCAACGTAGATGTCTGTAGCATCCCCATATACTTTTATATCCATTGGAAAGAAGAGGCCCAGTTTTTGATTCACCCTTTGACATCCCACACAATCCTACCTCAATTCAAGCAATGGATAAGAATAAGGTGAGTTTAAGAGACAGAGGGTGGTGGTGGATTCCATATATGCTATTTCAACCTTCATAGAGGAACATCAGGTTAAATATTCAATAAATATAATTTCCTACCATTACTTGTATTAGTAATTTTAGCATTACTTTTGCCTCCCAAAGATCTCTGAACAAAGATGTTTTGCAAGGTACTTGACACATGTAAAGTCTTTCAAAGCCTGTTTGACAAGAGATTATACTAGGATAAATGTGCCCATTATAGGCAACAATGCATCTGTCAGGCGTCTTACAACTTCCCCAGAAAATGGTCATCCTTCTGCCTCTTGTGTTGGAGAGGGAAAATTATAGAGATTTTGTTTAGGGGAGAGAAAAAGAAAAAAAGAAACTACAACTACAAAATGTGTGATAAAAATTTGTGTGGGTTACAACTAAAACCAGGCTTTCCATAGTGAAGGTCGTACAACCAATGTGATTTTCCTTTTAGGTATTTTCTACCTGCAGTGGTCTACCTGCAGAAAATATAAGTGTAACTTTAAAAAAGCCATTTCCCCAAGTGTCTGTGTTGGGGAAATATGTGACCTCATAACTACCATACTGTCCCTCATTGTGCTAAGCTCATACAAAGATTCATTTAGAGCCCCAGCATGAGCTATATTTACCCATGTTTTTGTATTCAAGCTCAGTTCATAACTGGTTTCACCTTTATCCACAAAATCAAATAATTCTGTCAAATTAGTATAACATAAAACCCGAAACAATCCACAGCCGATGATACAGCAACATAAAAGAAGACGTCACATATCCAATTTACAGGCAATTACATGGTTATCAGAAATGCTGACGACATTTACTGCAACAAACACCATTTTCCAAATAATTCCATCGTATTAACATTCAGAAAGAAGTATTCCAATTTCTCCTGACTGACCAATTTGAACAAGCTGCCTCTGGCATATTTTTCTTAATGCCTCTTCACATGACCCCCCCTAAATCATGTTTCAGGCTTTTTGAGATATTTTCTTGGTGTTTAGAGGTCTGAAGTGTGAATGAGAGGATGGTATTGCCAGGAAAGCAAAGTTTGGCTCCCATTTTCTGTGTTCCCTGTCTGAGTATCTAATTCAAACTTCCCAGTTTGATGTGTCTGTGAGAGAACAGTGAAGAAGCTTATCTCTAGGGCAAATTAGGTTGCATGTTTCCTGCCAAAAAGCTTCTATCAGTATGGGCAAGGGAGTGGTGCCAACTCAGCTAGCATGGGATCCCACGAGCTTATAAGCACCCAACCTATAACTGTGCTTTGCCCTAATATCCATGTGTATCTTTTGGATACATCCCAGGATCTTAAATTCTGTGGCAGATGATGGCATCACTTGTCAAATACCAACTGTGAGTGTTTCCTGAAATCTTGATAGTGTGAAAGCCTTCCTTATCACAAACAAGGCAGAACAGCTAGATAATCAGAAATACAGAAAACTGTCATATGCCAGTTCCAAATTTTGTGGGGCTCCCCCCAGCATTGTTAACTATGACAGGCAGCATTTGTCTAGAATCCAGAGGGGTGGGATGCTGGAAATGAAACAATACTCAATGCTGAAAAAATTACAGATGAGGGAGAGAGAGCTATTGTCATAGGGTAAGCAGTTTTTCAGTGGCCCAAAGTCTCCTCATCAGTTATCCACTTACCTTAACCTCTCTGAGATGTTAACTAATATTCTTAGGGATCTTTCCACACCTTCTGTTCCCACCCCCTTGCTCTTGCATATCTACCAAGAGAGAAGCTAATTTAGATAAGTGTTAGCTTAGCACTCTTAAAGAGATTTCCTACCTTTAATGGAGCTGGGTTTTTTTAATCTTTTTTTCTTTTTTGGTTTAGCCATTACTCTGTTACCTGGCCTTATACCCCCTCCCTCCAATAATTCATACTTTGGCAATATTAGGCAATTCATGAGGTGTACAGTAGACATGTCAGCCACAGATAGGTTCAAGTAAAGGTCACCCAAAGACCTAAGAAGTTGTCTTGGAAATTCCTCAAACCCAAACACACCCGGGACAAGATATAGGTCCCATCTACATGATGAAAAATGACACGTATTTATTTGAAAGATTGGCAATCTGTGCAGACCGCTGTTCGAATAAATACCTGTCATTCAAAGGGAATGGCACAAAACTTGGCTTTAAGTCCATGTCTGGTGGATCCAGGGCTTCAAACGTTCCTCCATCTATACACTCCCATTCGTACACATAGAAATAGTCAGTGCAATTTGGTTGGCTGGCCAAGTGGAGGGGGCAGGGCTAAAAAGGAGGAGAATCAGCAGTGCCCACCATGCTGGATTCCTAGCAACATGAAGGCAAGGTAGGTCTGTTAAACGGCAAATTTTTACTTTTTGTTTTTGTTTTTATGTTTTAGCGTTACTACATGATTACAGCTGTCCGTAATCATGGCAACTTTTTACCAAAAAAAAAAAAAGGAGTGGGAAATTTAAAATCGCTGCTTGGATCACTCACTCCGGCCAGCTGGGCAAGGGGGGGAGGTCAAATGGATTTTAGGGGGGATTTTTATCATGTAGACAGATTGTACACATTTGTACAACTGCCTTTTCAAATGTTTTACCCCTATACAGATTTTCGTCGTGTAGACAGGACCTAAGTGAAGCCTCCTTAGACAGTCATTAGGTGGAATGTGCTAATTTCCCTGGACACATCTGGCGGTGAGTCATACACTCAAAACAAACAGCAACTGGAACACCTATTTTCCACACTCATCCCCACAAACATCTTTCTTTCATACCTTCTCCCATCCTAATACAGAGGTAGCCAAAAACCCATCAACATTAATGTTCCAACCATTAGCAGCAATCAATGAAGCCTGAGTTTCTTTGTCTTACTGTGGGGAGATTATCAGACAGGAATGCAAAAAGTGTTCCTGTCCCACAATCCACAATCCCACCCCTGCCTCAGCACAATAACCCTCCCCATCACGCTTATCTTCTCTCCTGCGGAAAACGCAGCCAAGGAATGAATGGTGCTCCATTCACTTCCTGGACTGAAATCCTACCCATTCTCATGAGAATATGCGAGCACAGGAAATTCAAAAATAAAAACAAAAATACACAAAAAAACTTACATCAAGCAAAAAAAAAACACTTTAAAACTTACAAGTAACCCAAGGAGGTCATAAAAACTGTGCCACTTACCTGGATGTCCCAATCTCACTTGGAAGTGTTCATGCCAGACTGCCCATTGACACTGCATTCCTGAGAGCTAAATGGCATGAGTTTTCACACACCAGCAATGCTGCCACCAAAATGGAACTAGGGGATCTATTCAGCCATCAATAAGAAGAAATGCCAGCATAACACCAGTGGAACGCAAAAGGATGATGTCATCTGATATTGGCATCCTTTTGTGTTCTGCTGGTGATGCTGGCACATTAGCTATGTTCGATAATCCTGGGAATCTCACCCAACCTTAAAGGTGCAATATTGGGTATAAATATTACCCTCAAATCATAGCCATGTGTGCACAGCTCCCCATATATCGTTACTCTGCCTATCTGCTGTTTGACCCTCGGCTTCAAGTCTGATTCCTCTTTTGCTGCATGAATCTCTGCTCTTCAGACAGGCAATTATAGGCCATTCCCCAAACCTATTCCTGTATCCAAATACTTCATTCTAATTCGTCACTAGCCTTGTGTGATTGCTTGTGAATGTGAGTGCATGTGCGAATGCTTCCGCAATTATTTTCAATAAAAAACATTTTTTATTTCATTTTGGCTTGGACTCTTCTCAGTGAATACTGATATACACAGGTGTAAAGATCCTGAAGTTACCCATCCTCTCACAGTCACACCTTTGAGCTAATTAAAATTCCCCAATGTAATATCATAAGTCAGAGGTCATGAATGGGTCCCATGGATCCCATGAAATTCAGGTATAAACAACTGCTTAATCAGGATGGCTAGCTGCTGCACAAATACACTCTCCATTGAGGGAACAAGCACACTAAGGAGCTTACCCTTCACTGCTTCTCCTATTTCACATTGATGGCACTGTATAAATAAGTCGTCGTCATCATCATCATCATCATCATCATCAGAATAGGTCAAGGAAGGGCAAACGTGGCCCATGGACTGCATCCATTCCTCAAATATGTACTTCCCAGATTTTTTTTTTAAAATGACGCTCCAGTTTGTCACTAGAAATATACTTTGTCCGTTCTCTGTCTTTCCCCTATCTCATTTTTTTCCTCATGTAACCACTCTCAGTCTGAGGTTTTCCACATACCTGAATTCCTTTTAAATGGAGAGGCCAGGGCCTCTCACATCCTGTAGAGCTGAGCTTCAGTCCTTCCCTGTCACATTTATAAACCAAGAAGCACTGTTAAAAAAACTGATAAACTTTATGGACGGCTTTGAGGAAAATTTTCAGTAATTTTCCATTCATGCAGGACATCAGTAAATATCCATAGGTTTGGTCGTATGAGCAGGGTCAGAGTTAGCAATCTTTGCATGTTTGCAGACCTTCTGTTTGTTTCCCACATCCATTATCTTTCTGCATCACCCTAACCATATAGCCATTTTCTTTTTTTCCTCTTTCCTCTCCATTAGACTATGTGTTTGATTATGCAAAAATATTGCAACTGAACCCACTTTTACATGTTTTGAGACTAAGCTCATTTATTTTCTCTTCTAGAACCTGTGGGGGAACAGTGGGACTGGTTGTTGTTCACCTTACGCCTTGCCAACTGATTACTCTGCTTGAGAGATCCATTACTAACTGCTGTATTTTTCAACAAGCATAATGTTTACTCTTGAGCATCTTCTCAAATCTTCAGTGCACTGGAGTTGTAATGCCAATGAGCAGGTTTGAGAAGTGCTTTTCTGAAGATAAAAAGGTTTAAAGCCACTGAGGGAACTTAGTTTATTCCCAAGTACAGTGAGTCCTTGGTATCTGCTAGGGTTTGGTTGCATGAACCCCATCCACCTGGAGACCAACATCCGTGGATGCTTAAATTCCATTATATACAATGCTGTAGTAGAATGGTGTTCCTTATATAAAATGGCAAAATTAAGGTTGCTTTTTGGATTTTTTTTGGAGGGGGGGATATTTTCAAGCCATGGATGGTGGAATCCGTGGATGCAGAAGCCATGGATACAAAGGGACAACTGTGTATTTTACCACTTATTGTCTAAATATCCTAAAGGCACCAGATCCCATCTGATCTTGGAAGCTAAGCAGGATCAGCCCTGGTTAGTACTTGGATGGGAGACTGTCAATGAATACCAACTGCTGCTGGCTATATTTGGAGGATGGAACTGGCAAAACCACCTCTGAGTATTCCTTGCCTAAGAAAACCCTTTAAAAAATTCATGGGGTTGCCAATAAATCAACAGGTGACATGAGGGCACATACACACATATTTTATCATATTTTAAGGAGTAAGGTTTCATTCTTGTAGCACACTTAGTATTGATTTAAGCTTGCATGTACCAAAGTTCTCTAAATGCTTAAAATGCAAATGGCTGCTATGTTTTAACTAATAATAAACACCATTATAAACACCATTTTCTATAATGGCACATTAGTGACCATCTTGAAGCTTGCTTTTTTCATCCCATGGACACCAAGTATGTGTTCCTTAGTTTTCCACTTACAGTGTAAATTGGTAACACACAAGAGAGCTTCTGTGGGGCATTTCAGGGAAATGGTGTTGGTGAGAGTAGAGAGATGTTAACACATGAAATAATACCTTGCTTTCTTTTTAAACAACAATATTGTAGTGGAGTGTGTGTAATCTATTCCGGCTTGGTGTCCTGTAAGTATGAATTAGTGAAACAACATGATTGATAGTAAAGGTTTTAGGTTTTGGATCAGAGAAGACTGAAAGGGGATATGATAGCTATATTTAAGTATCTGGAGGGATGTCATGTAGAAGATCAAAAAAGCTTGTTTTCTTCTGCTCCAGAGATGTGAACAGAAACCAGTGGGTTCAGATTATAAGAAAAGAGATTCCACCAAAACATTAGGAAGAACGTCTTGGTGGTAAGAGATGTTTGACAGTGGACTGCCCCCCCCTGGGGTGGAGGGTGTCTTTCCTTCTTTGGAAGTCTTTAAACAAAGGTGGGGTGTCTATCTCAGGAGTAATTTACTTGTGTATAATAAATAATAAAAAAAAATATTTATATCCTGCCCCTCTGCGAACAATCGGGGCGGCTTACAAGAGTAAAATAGTACATAATATAAAACAACTCAAAATCCCTTCCCCCCTTAAAACATTATTAAATCAATACAAATTAAAATCAACATATAATACAATTGTTATTAAAAACCCTTCCTAGTGAGCAGCATTAGTAAGGAGCTCCAGAATCAACTTCCAGAGGGGGTTCCTGAGGCCGGGATTAGCTGTTCCAGAAAAGCCTGCCTGAAGAGATCTGTCTTAACAGCCTTTTTAAAGCTGTCTAACGATGTCAATAGGCGGATCTCATCCGGCAGGCCATTCCACAATTTGGGGGCGACAGCCGAGAAAGCCCTCTGGGAGATGGTCGCAAGCCTGGATCTTTGTGGCTGCAACAAATTCCTCCCAGAGGACCGGAGAGCACGGGGAGGATTATAAGGGTGAAGGCGGTCCCTGAGATAGCTTGGACCCAAGCCATTTAGGGCTTTAAAGGTGATAACCAACACCTTGTACTGGCCCCAGAAGCTGATAGGCAGCCAGTGGAGGGACCTCAAAACCAGAGTAATGTGGTCCCTCCTAGATGTTCCAGAGACAAGGCTGGCTGCCATATTTTGTACCAGCTGTAATTTCTGAACCAAGCACAAGGATAGCCCCATGTAGAGTGCATTACAGAAATCAAGATGTGAGGTTACCAGCATGTGCACAACGGTCTCAAGATCCCTTACTTCCGCAGCTGGCGTATCAGCCGAAGCTGATAACAAGCGCTCCTGACTGTCGCATTTACCTGATTTGTCATCAGGAGTGACGAGTCAAGTATCACCCTCAGACTGTGAACACAGTCACTAAAGGAGAGTGTGACCCCATCCAGGACTGGAGGTTGCAACCCAATTCTTGGTTCTGGGGCCGCTACCATGAGCACCTCCGTCTTGTCTGGATTCAGTCTCAATCTGTTTTTCCTCATCCAGCCCATTACTGCCCGAAGACATTCATTGAGAGATGAGATGCCATCTGAATTCGAGGCTGACGAACGAGATACGGAGAAATAGATCTGAGTGTCATCAGCATACTGATAGCACCCAGCTCTGTAACTCCAAATGATCTTACTCAGCGGCTTCATATAGATGTTAAATAACATTGGGGACAGAATAGCACCCTGTGGTACTGCACAGGTGAGCTCCCTTTTACTGGAGCTACTGTCCCCAAGCAGCACTCTCTGAGACCTGCCCGAGAGGAAGGACCGGAACCATTGCAAAGCAGTGCCTCCGATGCCTAACTCCCTCAGGCGATCCAGAAGAATGCTGTGATCTATCGTATCAAAAGCCGCTGAGAGGTCTAGGAGCACCAACAGGGTCACACTACCCCTGTTGATGCTCAGACACAGATCATTGGTCAAGGCAACCAAGGCAGTCTCAACCCCAAAGCCTGTCCTGAAGCCAGTTTGAAATGGGTCTAGATAATCGGTTTCATCCAAGACAGCTTGGAGTTGAAGAGGAACCGCCCTCTCGATTAACTTGCTCAAAAATGGTAATAAAGAGACTGGCCTATAATTTTTCATATCCAGGGGGTCCAGGGAAGGTATTCCTGCATGTCAGGATGATGGACTAGATGGTTCATTCCAACTATATGTTTCTACATAGAGATCTTTGTTACTAAGCCATTTTGTGACATTAGGCAGTCTTGTCACACCCTGTACTACCTATCCCACATCTTTTTGCATTGGGATATATGCAAAACCCAAAGAGATAAGCAAACTATTCCAGGGTGACTTCTTTTGACTCTCTTTTGGTTCCTTCATCATCAGTCTGCCAAGTAGTAAGGGGAATTTGACCCCACACCAGAGATACAGATATGAGAAATAAAATGGCTACTCTGATTGACCTGAATATATATACACAGTTGGGACTATGGAAACAAGGTTCAACCATAAACTCTGTTGGCTACTGGTTATATCTCTCTATTCATATGTGTCACAGGGCTGTTGTGAGAATAGGTTGAGGGAAGAGGAAGAGAGAAATATACTGCTCAGAGGGATATACAGTATATTGCTCAGAGCTTTTCCTTCTAGCCATATTTTTAATGGTATGGAAACCAAGCTGCTGAATGTGGCCATTGCTCACAGCACAGGTGAGCCATCTTTGTTGTTGCTTCTGTTCTGCTTATTCTTGTTGTTGAAGGAAGGGAAAACCTCTTGGCTACCTTATCTAAACTTGGAATTTGTAAAATTTACTTTAAAAAAAACTCAACTGGCACAATCCTCTAGTCATCATGATCAGTGGTCATGCTTCTTGCAGAATTATGGGAGTTAAAGCTGAAAAATTAACTTTTCTATGCTCTCTCTAAATGTGTGTGTATATATATATATATATATATATATAGTCCAGAGACTAGAAAGTTACCCAGAGCAACATCCTGGCACTGCTCAGTTATGCATGGCTTCCTCCTGATGTGCCATCCATTCCTCTTGAAAGTAACTTTCTGGGGCCTGTCTATAAGGTGAAAAATTAACTCCTCATGGATTTTTTTGGAGAATTCCATCTGTCTTAACGAAACCCTGCACTGAATTGTGGTATTTGGAAGGAGGGAGCCAAAACCCACAAAAACTATGCCAGAAAAGACTTTGGGTCTTCTCTGTAGTTTTTTTAAAAAAACCTGCAGGGGAAATGTGCACTCCCGCTCATTAGGACAACCAAATTGCATAGCCGTGTATTCATGAAGCAGATTGCTGATTGGTTGGCCATGCATGGGGGGCAGAGCTTGCTAACAGAACCACCATGTTGGATTTTCACCATTGCGATCATGCACTGAGGTGTTGAGACAGCCTTTTGTTGTTGTTGTTGTTTATTTAAGTAGAAGATCACTCTGTGGTACCTTGGATTTAGTTTTTTTTAAATGCTGTTTGGTGGTGGCAAATAGGGGAAAATAAAACTGGTAGGAATTCACTCGTGTCCACCCTCTTGATTCACTGGTATGCCTGTTCGAACAGCAAACATGGATAGCTTTGCACACCAGCGATCTTGAAAAAAAATTGTGGAGAAAAATGAAAGTTGTTGTGAATGGGTGTTACTGCGCACCAATCCACATTGTATTCCGTCATATAGATGGGTCCCTATACTCTCTCCAAAAGTGCTTCTTGTTTTGCCCACCTCCAATGTTTACTTTGATCCAGTGCTACTTTAACTGAAGGTAGCTGATTTAAATGATGGAGGGCAAGCAATTCTCTCACCCATTATATGAGTATGCAGTTAAAGGGGATTGTTTTAACCCTTAAGGTTCATGTATGGAGTCTGATAGTGAAGTGAACTCAGCATAGTGCCAGATGGACTCTGGCTTAATAGCCCAGGATTCCAAACCCAAACAAACAAATAAACCAACTTTATATAGGATTCTTAAAACAAACCAACCAACAAACAAACAAAAAAGCCACAGTGGTAGGAACTAAGCAACAACAGTCTATAACATACAAAAAACTCACCAATATTTCCAAATTTTATACATCACACTTGTTCTTTCTTTATCTTATTCTGATGTTTTAGCTGTTATATCAACATGTCAAGATGTTTTAGAATATGACTCAGAATATTTTGTGCCCATTTAACTTAACTTGAGATCACTAGGGAGATACAACATTTTCTGTATCTAAGCAAATACAAATAGAGCAAATTTGGCTCTATCAAATTTAGGTTGCATGGTCACTTTTTGACGTTCCCCCTTTATTTACCTCATAAAAGGAAAAGATCATTATATTTTGATAACAAGGCAATAACTATGACATTTAATATAACATATAACTGACATTAATAACAATATTTCATTTTGTCAAGCACTTAAATCACACTATTTACGTATCAGCAAAAGCATAGTTGTGTGTATCAATGCAAAACAATCTGAAACATGTTTTTAAGATTTTTTTCTGTTGCTCCAGGGACTAGGACATGGAGCAGTGGACTCAAACTACAGGAAAAGAGACTCCACCTAAACATTAGGAAGAATGTCCTGGTGGGGAAAGCTGTTTGACACTGCATTACACTTCATGGGAGTGTGGTGGAGTTTCTCTCTCTCTCTCTTTTTTTTTTTTTTTTGGAGGTTTATAAACAGGTTGGATGGCCATATGTCAGGAGTGCTTTGATTGTGTATTCCTGCAGGGCCGGGGGTTGTACTGGATGACACTCATGGTCTCTTTTCAACTCTATGACTCTATGTTTACTTGGAAGCAAGGTCATCTGACACTTACTCCCATGTAACGGTAATTGGGACTGAACCCTTTACATTTAATACTAAAAAAAAAACCCCTTCAGCTTTACATCCAGTGAGAAAATGCAAAGATGTAATGTTCTTCAAGTCATCAGATGCTAATATTACACTCATTTTTCAATGCCACAGGCATCCGTTTGTGTCTTTGTCTTCCTGTGATCAGTGTAATGTTTCTCATTCTCATCCATAATTTATGCAAAATATCCTTGAGGCAAAACCTTATTCTCTGCCTCAGCAGAGGAAAATAGAGCAATAATAAATGGCTCTTTTTCATCTAATTATTTATGGGTCATGTACTTTTAAGTAAAGCACAAAACAACCCTATACGTACATCTGGTAGAGTTCAAAATGGAGCTGATTTCCAAGTAAGAAATCATAGAAGAACAGCTTCAGTCATGGCAGATGAATTTGGTTATCCCTTGTATTCATAAAGGAGTAACGGAGGGGTTGGAAGTGACCAGCAACAACAGTAACATGCCAGTGTACTGGGTACTTGCACTGATGGAAGAAACCTATGAGCAAATCTTGAAGGCAGATTCCCTCTCGCCATATAACCTCCATATCTACACCAGAGGGCTCAAAAACCCACCCCCAGAATACAAGTTCAAGTTACATGGATGTGCAAGGGGAAGGGGAGAAGAAAAATGCCCCATTGCAGTTGTCCAGAGAGAGTGATCACCTGAGGGAAATATCAGCCATTTTGTTAACACAATGATAGCTTCCTTCCCCCCCCTCCTAGTTGCGCATAGTCCATAGTAAAGGTGTTTAGCATCAGACACAAAACTTGGATCAGAAGCTTTCACAGCTGTGTCACAAAATATATTTGCTCTAGGGATGGAATGATATTAAAAAAAATAGCTGTAAAGTGTATTTCTTGAGTGTTAAGACACTCTAACAAGGGCTGTTTCCAACACTGCAGAAATAATACAGTTTGACACTGCTTTAACTATCATGGCTTTATCCCAGCCTTTCTCAAACTTTTTAACTGGAGGAACCCTTGGAATAATTTTCAGGTCTCAGGGAACCCCTGCCTAAAAATGATTGTATCTACACCTAGAAAAATGTTTAAAAATCACATCTCTCAGGGAACTCCAAGTGACCCCTCAGGGAACCCTAGGGTTCTAAGGAACCCTGGTTGAGAAGCACTGCTCTCCTGGGATTTATAGTTGGTTGTGGCACAAGAGCTCTCTGACAGAGAACACTAAATATCTCACAAAACTACAAATCCCAGAATTCCACAACATTGAGCCGTGGCAGTTAAAGCAGTTTCAAACTGCATTATTTCTACTGTGTGTCAGCAGCCAAAGAGATCCTGAACTGATGAGCATCTTTACTTATTCCATGCAAAATCCACATATGTTTTTTGTTTGTGGGTATGTGTGTCTGTGTGTGTGCAGAAAAGAAGTAATAGAAGAAATAACATTTTCTATGCAGAAAAAAATAATAGTAATAAAAACAGAAGAGGAGGAGAAGGAGGAGAGAAGGGATGATCTCACATAAGATTCCCCCTCCCCCAGAATATGTTTTCAGAAAAGGCAGCTTTGAAAGACACTTGGGAGCAAATAGCTAGAATTACTTGTTGCTTCCCTTGGGTGTGTGTATGTGTGTGGAAAAAACAAAAATTGCATCCCTGATTTGCTCCCAGGTGTGTATTATCAGTATAGGAAGCTGAGTAATCATTACTTGCTTATCATTTTATTTTTTAGGTATCAACTGACCCGAGATTACAAAATAAATAATAGTGGAAGAAAGTTTTCTTTGTGATGGAAGTGAATGAAAATCATAATGTTATCTCCAAAAATATGCATTCTTTTTGCTTCCACCCACCTACACTCAACTATTGCTTATTATTGTACAATTAATTTCCATATCCATATGCTTTCAATGTCCATATGCAGCTTCTGTTGTTCAACTTTATTTATGATGCGTAAGTCTACTAATATGCATCCAAATTATATTCAGAGATCATAGTAAAATTCAGAGCCATATTTTATCAGGCTGGTCCCTGCCGACATTATCACTCCAGATCATCCTTCCCTCTCTAAAATTCAGAGTAATAAAATACCCTGTATAATATCTATCAGCATAAAAAGCCCAGATGGTTGGAGCTAGGAGATTAAAGCACAGAGATTACAAAAAGACATAATATATAACTTTTCATACTCTCCAAAAAGGAAAGACAGAAAACCCTAGGGAGATGAGAGCTAGGAAATGCATGTGCTTTCTGAAAATATGCAGTGATTCTTAGAAAATAAGGTGCTTGAAATGTTAATATGGTGAAATACGACTTTACAGAGAGTTACTGAGACTAGTTACTAGACTTCTTCAGGGGTTTCATGCCTTAACGTGTTGCGCAGAAGAGATGATCCCATCAGGACATTCTGTTGGGTTGGTTGAGAAATCTGATTTTTGTTAATACTGATATGATTGGACTTGATCCAGATTTCTGGAATTAGTTATCTGCTGGCTAATGTCAAAATTTTAAATGTAGTTCTCGAGGAAGATTGGTCTTAAAATATGCATATTTTTAGATAAAATATGTTTTGAAATGAGTCATTTAAAAATTGCAAAGGTGAACATCTATTCATTGAAGAACTCCAGAATGTTTATTATGCATGAACAGAGTGTAGCTCATATCAGCAAGTTACTATTTCAGGTCTTCTGCATGAGCTGTGTCAAGTATCATCTTAAAAAGGAAACTTCTTGTGCAGTATGCATGAAATGACCCAAAAGAGCTACATTTTGCTCAAATCACTTTAGGCTTAACAAACCTTCTAGAATAAGTTTAAATTGGTTTTGTTTTTTAAAACGCATTTTGAAATTCATCTTCCTTGCTTTGTTGCCTTTGTAGATTGGGGAGGGCCGTAGTTCAGTAATAGACCACATGTTCTGCATGGGAAGTATCTCATCTTCAACAGTTCACATCTCAAGGCAGGAAAAAAAAACCTCTGTCTGAAATACTGGAGAGTAGCTGCAACACAGAATGTGTAATACTATGGGTGCATCTGCATTGTAGAAATAATGCAGTATGACACCACTTTAACTGCCATGGCTCCATCCTACAGAATCCTGGGATCTGTAGTTTGGTGAGGCATCAGTACTCTATGGCAGAGAAGGCTAAAAACCTTGTAAAACTAACTGCCATGGCTCCATCCTACAGAATCCTGGGATCTGTAGTTTGGTGAGGCATCAGTACTCTATGGCAGAGAAGGCTAAAAACCTTGTAAAACTACAAATCCCAGGATTCTCATAGGATGGAGCTATGGGACATAAAGTGGTGTTGAACTGCATTATTTCTACAGTGTAGATGCACCCTATGTGAGTGGCCTGATTTGCTACGAGGCTTTCAATTTGTCTTTAAATGAAATTGAGGTGGCTGGTACATGTGCTCTTATGTTGAGTACAATTGTGGAATCTCAAAGGCACCTCAGAATTTCCATAATAATAATAGACAGGAGAATATATAAATATCCACTCAGGGCTCATCTACACGGGCCAGGATGCGCTAGGCTCCTGCCTGTGGATCATGCCCGTTCCTTCCCCATTACCGCCATGAAATGGGAGGAAGTCCAGATGGGCACATTGCCTTCCTTACTCTCTCTACAGCAAGGAAGCCACCCACAACATGTGACCAAGCCCCCCTTCATGCAATCAGTCTTGGTCAGATGCTGCAGACCTGCTTCCTTCTGTGGAAGAGTGACTGCAGTGGACAGCTACAGTGATGGGCTGGTTTGCCAGAACAGGCCCTTGCAGTCACATGTGCCCAATCCATTTTTTACTGGCTGGAACACATTTTACCAGGTATTATTTTAAAATGTTTTATTGGGCCGTACCCTATCTTCCTCCATCTTAGGACTGCCTGGGGGCAAAATGGGACAAAAGCCCTACAGGATTGCAGGGCTCCAAGACAGAGGCAAGATGGGGTAAATTGCCCATATAGATAAGTCCTAGGAATCCAACCAACCTGTAAAATCCAACATTTATCCAGACTTTCTCCCAATAATTCAACATTTTTTATTTCTTCATGTATCCCTCCCCAATGATACAAATCCCCATCCGTTCCCATGCCTATGAAATGATTTCTTGGAATATGGTGATATCTATTTGGACACACAGGGCTTACATGGCATCTTCTCCCTCTTATACTTCCCAGCTCTGCTTTCTTTATCCCTTTCCTTTCCTAAACTTGCAATGATCTCATCTTCCTCTTATGAGATCCTCTTTGTCTGTGACATATATAACATTAAGGCAAGACTGACCTTAATTTCCTTCCCTTCCATCTCCTCACCTTCTTCATCTCCATACCACCCCAACACATCACTTTGGCATAAGTTGTTCTCTCTTGAACCATTACCCTATCTGTTACCTTTAGCTTTTATCATTTTTTAAAATCTATGTGGGACATCTCAGACATTTAGTAAACACCATGCTTGGTTTGATTACCATCCTTTAAATGTAATATGCAACCAAGAGAAGGAAAAAAAAAGTAATTGTTCAACTTCAAGGGCCAGTCTACACAAGGGAATAAAATGTGGATTGATGTGCAGTAACACCAATTCACAGCAGCTTGCATTTGTCTCCACTCTTTTTGGCAAGATTGCTTGTATGTGAAGCTATCCATGTTTGCTGTTCACACTGAGACATGCCAGAGAATCAAGATGTGGACACAAGTGAATTACTCATGGTTTTATTTTCCCCAACTTACCCCGCCAAGCAGTATTTAAAAACAACAACAACAACACCTAAATCTAAGGTGCAGAAGAGCGATCTTCTGGTTAAATAAAAAAATAAGAAAAAAGAAAAGATGTTTTCTTGTCTCAGTGCATGATCGCTACTGCAAAAATCCAACATGGCAGTTCTGGACACAGCCTTGTTAGCAAGCTCCTCCCCCCATGTGCATCCTACCAATCAGCTATCTGATTCAGGAGTAAACTGTGATGCAATTTGGTTGTCCTAATGAGCGGGAGTCCAGATTTCACCTGCAGTTTAAAAAAAAAACTCAGGGAAAGCCACAAAGGCTTTCCCATGTAATTTCCTGAAATTTTGGTCCCCCTCCCTCCAAAATGTTAGACTTTTGTGGGATCACATCCCATCTGGACACATGGAATTCCATCCAGATTCTAAGAGAATTTATTTCACTGTCTGGACCAGCCCTCATGAAGTGAGGAGAAGCTTAGGGTCAGCTGGACTCTGAGGCTTGGAGCTTTGGTTCAAATATCCAGATTTACTCTCATGGCATTAGTGATGTGTATTTATCCAACCTGTAAGAAGAGAGTATGCTAGCCCAGGCCCCTCTCGTCCCAGTTCCATCACTTTATTGTGAAAGGTGACAGTATGAAGTAGAGAGCCTCTGCTATCTGTGAAGGTTCTCCATCCAATCTGAAACACTTACTAAGCAAGGTTCTAACTTACCTGGAGAGTGTCTACAGATAGTGGAGGCCCTTCTCTGGTGCCATTACCTCTGCTTGTATTAGGAAAAATACAAAGATTTTGGGCAGTACCCTCTCCTTGCAAAAGGTTCCAGGGAATTTTCATAACACTTCACAGAGCATGAACAAGAGAAAGCTGTGCAGAAGTCTCATTGCTACATTATTCTTCTCAAATCTTTTCTTTAGTATCAGGAAACACTTTTCTCTGCAGATTTTTTTTTAAAAATGAATATTTTTATTTATTTATACCCTGCTCTTCAGCCACAAGGCTATCAGAGCGGTTTACAAATTGTTTTAAGCAATAGCTATTTACACATCTACACTGCATTAAACAGTTTCCAATGTGTGTTAGCTAATTGCCCCCCACAAGCTGGGTACTCAATTTACCGACCTACAAAAGGGTGGAAGGCTGAGTGAACGTTGGAGCTGGCTGGAATCGAACTTGCGACGTGGTGGCTTGCAGTACTGGCATTTAACCACTGCACCACCAGGGCTTCTAATATACATTGCATCCCTAGCGTGTATCCCTAGTAGAAGTGATGGCCAAGGGAGCTGGAGCTAGCATGCTATTCTGGTGTTGTCTGAATAATGCTATGGGGCTATAGTCCACCATGTGTACAGTAACAGTGGCTGAATTAAGGAATGTTTCATGGGAGCCACTATGAGAGCTGAGTTTAGTCTTTGTTGTTTTTCTGCACACCTGTATTTGGCTGCACATCTGTGAAATCCGGGCTTTCAAGCCAACACAGGAACTGTGTCTCAAAAGCTCAGGGCAAAATGCCCTGGCCACCTTTTCTCTCAGCTGGTCTTGGCAGGCACCAACTGTGCCCTGAACTGGATCTCAATTCCTGGGATCTGCCATTTCAATTTCATTCAACAGCCTCAGCATCATGTCACTTCAGGCCATTGTGATAAATTTAAATGATGGAAACTCCCCTTCCTCTCGGTAGCTAAATGTCCTTACATGGCCTCTAGTTACAACTGAAAATTAAGAATGTTGGCTGAAACTCTCCAGGATATTAAGAAAATAAGTGTGTGTGTGTATGTTGTTGTTGTTTTTTTTTGGGGGGGGGAAGATCCAGAGAAGTCAATATACTTTTAAATAACTTGTGAAATGTTTCTTCCTTTCCTCCATCCAGTTACAGGTTGAGGGCTTCTGAGCCCCCACTAAAAGAAATTTATGTCTAGAAAATTCCCTTGAAAGAACTTCATTTGTAGAGAAAATAAAGGTTAGGTCCATGAGCAAGAAGCTTTAAATTTATTCACTGCACCATTCAATCATTCTCTTGGTATCATATGCACATAAACTGCCCTTCATCTCAGCCACAGTTATTTGCCAAGAAATAAAGTCAATACACAATTTTCTTAAGGAGAAATAAGGCACAAGTACAAAGGATAAAATGAGAATTTGAAAACCCCACAAGAAAACTGTCAGTTGTTGCTGTTGTTGTTGCTGTTGTGTGCCTTCAAGTCATTTTCGATTTATGACAACCCTAAGGCAAACCTATCATGGGGTTTTCTTAGGTTTGTATTTGCCCTCCTCTGAGGCTGAGAGAGTGTGATTTGCCCAACCCTAGTCTCCAGAATTTAGTGTTCAAGCCATTATACCACACTGGCTCACCCTTTAGGACACACAAAAACCTGCAATGCCATTTAACATACAATTCTGACAGTCAACCTTTCAATCTATAGCAGGAGAAGAGACAATATAGTTCTCCAGATGTTGTTGGACTCAGCCCTAGCAGCCCCAGCCAGCATAACCAGTGGTGAGAGATGCTGAGAAATTCAGTCCAACAACATCTGGAGGACCACATAATTCCCATTTTTGATCTATAGACAAACACATTGTTAAGCAGTTAAAAAATTGTTGATCTAAATTAATCAGTAAGATTAAGATTAATAATTTTTTTAAAAGAAACACTTGAGGAAAGTGGTCCCAAATGTTCTTTTGTTCTGTTCTATGACATTTTCAGAGTTTTCTCTCTTAATCCTCTCTCTCTGGCTTTTCTTCACAAACGAAGATTCAGGAAGGACTCATCCCATGCTTTCTGCAAGCGTGCTGATGATTAAAAGGGCCAATCCAAGATAAACAAGTCCGGTTGCAGAAAGCACAGCAGAAGGTCTCCTTGGGTGATGTTTTTGGGTTGTTATTCTTTATGTGTTGTCGTTTCTCTTCAAGACTTGTTCAGCGTGAGTTCTCAAATAAGGCTGCAGCATTGTGGAGGCCAGGGCAGACCAATGTGAGGCCAGGGCGGACCACTGTTGGTGATCAATTTGGCCAAGCCTGAGATGTTGTTTCAGGGGGGAGTCTTTCTATCGCTTTTTTGGAGCGCCCCTCTTATGCTGACCCATGGCGAGTTCACCGTAGAGCAGTATTTTTGGGAGGTGATGGTCCTCCATCCTAGAAATGTGCCCTGCCCAGCACAGCTGTGTTCTCAATATCATGGCCTCAATGCTGGTGATCCCTGTTTGCTCAAGGACAGCAACATTCGTCACATAGTTAGTCCAGTGTATATTTAGGATTGTGCATAGACAGCGCTGATGAAAGCATTCAAGGAGTCGTAGGTGGTGGCGATAGGATGTTTCAGATCCATAAAGGATCCATAACTTTATGGATCCATAAAGTTCAGATCCATAAAGGAGAATAGACAGTACAATGGCTCTATACACACTAATTTTTGTGCTTTGCCTTAGGTGTTTATTGCTCCAGACTCTTTTGTGAAGTCTTCCAAATGCACTATATGCCTTTGCTAATCTCTATATGCCTATGCCTGATCACTATATGCTAACTCTTAATCCTGTTCCCATTTTTTTCTACATTAACTTGATAGAGACACAGAAAAAGCTATAGGTATAGATAGTTCTGTAACAGAAATATTTGTTTTTACCTCCTGTTTTGCATAACATTCAGTCTGAGGAACAGGTTCCAGAGAACACACAGGCTTGCCCAGATTTCATAAAATTTAACATCTCCCAGTTTCAGTACTCCATCCAAGAGTGACAAATATATTGGACAAAGGTTAAGGTACGCTGAAGTTGAAGACCTGTACCAATTCTACAGCTACTTGGACTGATAGTTTATGTACATTTTTCAAGGATTTTTCACACTTTGGAAATTTTTGATAAAAAGCAATGGTTGAGAAAAACACTGGTTTCACAAACCCAGTGAGTTTGAGAAAACTATTTGCTGTTTTTGTGGGAAAAAATTCTTTTGCATAAAGAAACATTTTTCTCACAAAATCATGGAGATTATCAGAAAGCTTCTAAAAATGTTCTTTTCCCACTATATTTTAAAGTGTAAGCATCCTGCATAATCATACTTCTTATCACATGCTGCTGTAATGACAAGAAAGAGCCACCTCAGAATTATAGGAGCATGCTCACCAGCACTGTTTACTTCCATGTTTGCTGGGGCGGATGATCTCAGGATAAGATGCGAGCTCACTTAAAAGACTAAAAACACCTAAATAAACAAACAAAATGAACACACAAACACTGAAAAACACTTAAAAACTTACCAGCAAAACAGGGAAGTTCATAAAAAGAGTGTCCCATACCTAGTTTTCGCATTCTCACCCAGAAGTGTTCTGGTGGGAACCCGCCCACTGATGCTGAAATCATGCCAGCAGAATGGGACACAGTTTCACACACAAGCAGTACCGTGAAAAAAAATGCCATGGAAGATCAATTAGTGGCTTCTGCTTGCCTATAAAAAAGAACACCTTCTTCATAGCAGCAGAATGCAAGAGGACGACATTATGAGGTAGGGAAGACCTTTTGCAGTTTCCTGATGTCGTCATAATGCCATAATTACTGTGTCTGATTATCTCCCATGTTTTGAGGATGTTTTGTGCTGATCTTTCTCAATTTTGTTGAAAATCTTGTAACAATTTACTTTTTCTCAATTGGGATTTCTAAAGGTGAGGATGTTCTGTCCAAGGATAAGAACACTCTGTAGATATTTGTTATATTCCTAGATCAGGCTGTTTAAAAAGAATGTCGAAAAGATTTTTGCAGGGCTGTGCACTCTTATTTTACCACCACAGGAAGAGAAAAGTGCTGGTCATTGAACAGGTTAATGTGGCAAAGATGTATAGACCTATCAAGTTAGTTTGGGAATCACTCCCAGCACCTTTATGGTGACTGGTGATTCCAAAGATTTATCACGCAGAGATGGGGAAATTGTGATAGAGTTGTGGGGTCCTGGGAAGATGTGACTCAGGAAGCAATTCCTGAACACCTGTAAAGAAGAGTGTCAAGCAAACAGGTGGACAAATCCAGGCTCATCTCAATAGCTGTCAGGTTAGTCACCTATAAGACCATTTAAGTAACCTACAATGTACTTATTCACCTCTGTAGATTTTTCGGTGAACTCGCCACGGGTCAGTGTAAGAGGAGCGCTCCAAAAAAGCAATACAAGGACTCCCTGAAGCAACATCTCAGGCTCAGCTAAATTGATCACCAACAATGGTCCGCCCTGGCCTCACATCAGGAGGCATGGAGATGCACTATCCACAATGTTGCAGCCTTATTGAGAACTCACGCTGAACAAGTCTTGAAGAGAAACGACAATGCAGAAAGAATCACAACCCAGAACATCACCCAAGGAGACCTTCTGCTGTGCTTTCTGCAACCGGACTTGTTTATCTTGGATTGGCCTTTTTAGTCATTAGCGCACTTGCAGAAAGCACGGGACGAGTCCTTCCTGAATCTTCATTTGTGAAGAAAATCCAGAGAGAGAGAGAGAGATCTTTCCCAGCTTGTTAACTAAGCATGGCTCTAGTTCGATCAAATTAACTGTATAACCCCTACATTTCCTGTTTTATTTATAATCCCACACCCATTACATACATGGTAATGAACAAAAGATGCAGACCTGAATTGTCAACAGATACTACCCCCCCCCAAAAAAAATGTTCTCAAACATCTTGGTGGGTTAGGAATATAGGTATAAAATTTCAGGAATTTTTGAATCAACTGGGGGAGGGAAGAGACTTTTTCCTTTTATTTGTCAATTTTTTGAATGTTTTTAGATTTTTTTTAAAAAAAATTATACTCTTTAAAGATTTAATGTCACTTTGTTACTTTAGGAAAATAGAATGTATTGTGTAAGAGCTGTTCAGAAGTGGAATACACTGCCTCAGAGTGTGGTTGAGTCTCCTTCTTTGGAGGTTTTTAAACAGAGGCTGGGTGGCCTTCTATCAGAAATGCTTTGATTGTGTATTCCTGCATGGCAGGGGGTTGGACTAGATGGCCCTTGAGGTCTCTTCCAATTCTATGATTCTATGATTCTGTGTAAAATTCTGTTTATCATAACATCATGATTTTTTATATAATAAAGGGACAGTTTTTTCAAGCAACAATTAGAAATGGAGAGTCCCCATTTTTTTTTAAAAAAAAGTTATGAATAATGCTATGGGCTCTTGAACTGTAAGAAAGCTCTTTGGTTTTCCTAATTTATTAATAGTGGGAGGGAGACTGGGGAAAAAAAAACAGAAGTAACCACCAACATATTTAAAACAGAAAATTATTTTGTATCCCTTAGTTCTCTATAGTGTGAAGCAGACATAAAGCACTCCTTCTTATACAATAGAATATACAAAATAAAACCAAGATCAAGAATTGCTATCATCAGATCATGTACATTGTCTCAGATAGGAGTCTATCCATTACATAGTTTTTAGAAATAATTATGGGGGAGTAAACATATGAACACTTTGACTTCAACATTTTATTCAACATCCCAAAAGAAAATAGTTCACAATCCATTTTTTAAAAAAAATTCTTCATTTTTTCCTGTTTTTCCAGGGGGCAGGGAGGCTTCTAAAGCAGATTGGGGGGGGGACTGAGGGTTTTACCCCCCCTTAATTTTTCTTCCTCCCTCCCTGCAGGCCTTCACATCTCTAGGTAAGACAGGTTTATTTGGATTTATATCTTTGGATGTATTTGGATTTCCTTTTTCCAGCATAGAAAAGTATAATATAATTCATTAATCACCATTTTTGTGTGTCAACCATAATGAAACCACCAAGTTAAGCCTGGTTCCAAGAGGACATGCATAAGGAAACAGCAATAAGGTCTTCTTGCCAGGTTCCAAGCAGAGAGGGTGGGAGCGCCAGAAAACTGTGCTGAAGATGCCATTCCAAACATACTTAGGTTGCAATTCTGTATCTATATACCTGGAAGGAAGCTCCACTGAGATAAATGTGATTTAATTTTGAGAAAACATGTAGAAAAGGCACCACCAAACCTGTTGGGGCTTACTGAGTAAACATATAGAGCACTGTATTATATCCACAGTTTTTCTGGTGCAGATAAAATGTTTAACCATGGTTCAGATATTCAAATGTAAAGCTTAATTATGGTTTATGGCAGTAAACCTTGTCTATATTTTATACCAGTATAGGGCATCTGCCCCATCTCCATCCATCATCTTCCATACATTCTTCTTTGCATTCTCCCTCCTACTACATGACACAGTGAACAGCAATAAAGATCTCTGTAAACTTCAAAATTTATCTGATGCCAAAAGCAGCAGGTCCAGTTCATCACACATTTATGTGATCAACTAAATAGCTGGAAGCAAATTTGACATTAAGATGACAAACATGGTTATTAAAGAAGAAGAGCTATTCCTCCAGCCGTCAGTTTCCCAGGGCTAATTAATCTCTGATTTGTCATAAAGACTCCTTAAAAATGGAATTTGAGTATCTCATGAATCAGCACATTTTGAACTTGCCTAGCTTCTCAGAGCCAGAGGTATATGACAGAAGACAAGGTCAAGTAGTAAAGTGAATTAAATGTTATCTTTTCTCCTTGGAGGCTATGATATAAACTATCTGTTAGAGAAATGACTCAACAAACGCCCAATGAGTTTTTTTGATTCACTTCCCTTACCATACCATATATCGCCAAAACATCACATATAACCAAATGCTGCTATAAAATGCAATACAAATAGCTTCTGAGCAGGTAAAACACAAGATTGGCTTAGAAATAAAAGATATGCTTGGCAAATTATTAAAGGTGTGTGTGTGAGTGTGAGAGAGTTGTGTTTTACTATCTTTCTAGGACACTTGAAGGTCCTTTGTGAGACTCACAAGGAAAGGAATGTTTAAGCTTAATAATAACCTGAGGGGAAATGTTATAAATAACATGTTACTTCTCAGTGAAAATATTTCTATAACCTTCACAACATGCAAATACTCTTCTGTGTCTGAATACAAAATAATATCTCACTTTAGATAAAGTTGTGAATTGTGTAATTCATATGTCCTCAAATTTCCATACAAAGCTTCCAAGTGCCATATTGCATGTGCATGTGTCCCCATGTTCATCTGGGAAATATTGGATGGTATGCTGACATAGGGTTCTACATTATATCATGAGTGGAGAAAAAGTGACTCACAGATGTAATGTGGCCTGAAATGCATTATCTAGCCCATGTCCTCTCCAGGACACCCATAATACCAAAACTTCATCCAGTTATTTTTTTCCAGGTGAAAATTCACACACACACCCAATCACCAAAAGTGTCAGAAACCTCTCCAAAACACAGATGTTTGGCTTCTTTCATTCACCCATGATCCCTCACCCCTTCCATACCCCAGAAAAGGTTGATTTCTAGCTGAGAAAGGACAGTGTTTTATGTTATTTTATATTGCTATATATGGGGCTAGTATTCAGTGGCTAAGTTTTGCTTCTTCAGAAATACCAGGATTCTATAGAATAGAAATAAATACTTGGGTTTTGTAGAAATAAATAATCTACTTGGTGGCAGCAGAGAAGTTCTGGAGGGGTGGTAGGGTAAATTCTCTATCTGAAAGGTGTGCGGAGATGATTTTTAACTCAGATTGGCCTTTTCAATCATCAGCATGCTTGCAGAAAGTGCGGGATGTGTCCTTCCTGAATCTTCATTTGTGAAGAAAAGCCAGAGAGACTCTCCCCTACACAAGGCAAGGCCAGTCTGTGACACAGTGGAAAACAGAACCAGAAATTATGTCAAGCTACTTCTGGAATGATGATGATGATGATGATGATGATATTCCAACATTCTCCCAATAATGAGACTCAATGTAGCTCACAACATTTTAAAAACTATATACATTTTAAAAACTATACAAAAAACTTTGTTGGTTTTCCCAGCATGTATCTATGCAGCCCACCAGGAGGGAGTTTGGGAGGAAAATGGCAGGGCAGTTTATTTTATTGTTTTCTCTACATCCCACCTCCAAAGCTGTGATTCAAGGTATCTTACAATATAAAAAGAAATACAAGTAAAATACATCTCCATGTACCCATAAAAATTGTTATGCTTGAAATGTCCACCCCTGCATTTTATCTAGCTCCTCCTCCAGCTTATTTGGACTTCTCTGTAATCAATCTAGCCACTGAAAAGAGATTGTGAGGCAAAGCTTGCAGGCATTTCTGTATCATTTGATCATCCAGATCCTGGAACAGGCAGGACCTTGGCATGAAAGGTGCTAATACTAAATATACATAGATGATGATGATGAAAACTCAGTAAAAACTCAAACACGGGGGGGGGGGGAAGATGTGAATACCTCGTCAGAAAGATTTATACTTTTTATCCAAGCGCAGATATCATTCATGACTAACTCAAGCATATTCATCACTAAAACTGCAGATAATATAGATGCTGTAAATGTTTTATCAACATACCAAATCAATAGATCACATTGTTTCAGGTAGTCTAACACTGTGAAATATTGATTACTGGAGAGGAAAACCATGTGGCTAATATTATTCATAATAAATTGGCCAGACAACTTAATCTTAAATCTCTATGTCCTTGATGTAAGTATATAAAAGAGCCCATTGAAGCACAATTTGTATTCAATTGGTTTACACTGTCACATTGGCAAACTAATGAAAGATTTTAAGATGATAGATTGGAATACACTTTGTGTTCTCTTTAAATGCAAACATCCTGATTCAGTAACGCTTTGGAACATACAGTAGTTCTACTGAGTACTCATTCCCCATTTATTTCAATGGATGGTTATATCCACAAGTATATTCTTATTTAAGACCTACTCTTTCCACTAAAATGAGTCATAGTCCATAGCAATGTTTGAATTCTATAAATGGATTTATAGATGAATCTCTGTTGCAATGAAAGTTGTGTCTGCCATAGTCCCTGGATAGGGTTCCAGAAGGCCTCAACTGGGCATCTCACTCTGTCATCTTTGTCTCAGCCCAAAACACTATCTCTCAAAGGTTTGGGGGTGTTGTTGTTGTTGTTGTTTTGTGAAAATAAATATTGTACTTTGGGGACATTTTGGGTGCAAATGTGAATTACTACTATCCCAAGCTTCCATCTTCTTTTTAAAGAAAAGCATGTTGAAAACCAAGCATTCATATGGAATGTTGGAATGGCTTTACTTTTATAACATTCACCTTGGATAGTGTACTGCACAATGTGGTAATCACTGCAAAATTACCTCAGCATCCTATTCAAGACTCAGATAAAACAGACAGTACCCACTGATTGCTATTTCATTATATCTGGCATTTAACAGGGAATTGCTGTATGAGAAGAGCACAGCCAGCTGCTAAAAAGACATTGAATTCCAACAGTGATTACTGACCTTTCATGTACATAATGAGTTCTGATGTAAATCATTTAGATAAATAGCTGACTTTCTTTAGCTGAAAACAATATTTGAGACCAAGATGGTTTCCATTTAAAACAGGGTAATCTTCCTTAACACAATTCCTGATGTGGTGCAATTCTGAGTTACTTTGACTACAAAAGCCAGAACTATGAGGTGCATTTTCCCCTAATTAGTCCATCTTACTGAGCATAATCCACGCAAACTGTAGACTGTGTAAGTGCCATTGATTTCAGTAGGCAAGTTCATCAGATGATTCCACTAAAAGCGATTGAACTTGTAAATGCTTAACTTTCTAATTCTTTAGGAGATGTGATTTTTTCCCCCTACATTTGTCCTTGAAGGAAGCAATGATTAATTTTAGTGATTTTCTTCCCACTGCAAGAAAGTTTTCAAAAACTGTGCCATTTTTGAAGACTATTAACACTTCAGGACTTATTGATAACCAACACATGAAATAATGAAACTACACAATACATTGGATTAAAATCTGGGCCACTTTATTTAATCCATCATCTATTTAATATTTATTCTTTGAGAGCTGCAAGTAAGAGGGAAGCACCTAGTGCGGGAGCAACCAGAGCAGGTGGTCTCACCCAGACCTACCTCCCAGCTTCCCCTGGGTGAAACACCTGGGCCCAGGGGACGATCTAAGCAACTGAGCTACCCTATGGGCACCATCTACTGGAAAGCAACACACCAGGATGAGAGCCCCCAAGTCACATGACTTCCAGTGAGGGTCTAACCCCTGGGCTAGACTCAAGGATAATCTTCTCCCCACTCCGAGTCACACAACATGCAAGATTAGTTACAGAGTCCTATCTTTTACCCAAATGGGGTGCCATAGGTGTACACTGAAATAATTTGTTCTTCCCCCCACTTCTTGTCCAGTGACCACCTATTTAAGACACCACCCTAGGCCAATTTCCCATTACCCTTCAACAGTGTAGGGTAGGACAAAAACACAGTGGAAAGGGGAAAACAATTCCTACCCAGACCAAAAGCAAGCAGCAAACTTACACTGTGAAAGAGGCAGGAGGATGGGCTGAAACAGAACGGAAAGAGGAAGACAGGGGCAGTGTGGCTTTAAATAGACCATGCTCCACCTCCTGGTTTCTCACATCATGGGGCCAACACCACAATGTCACTTACCCAGTGGCCTTTCTTCAAGTGGGGTCATCAAAAGGCACCCTCATACACAATGCTATGCCATGCTTGGAGGTGTGAATTTTGTAAAAAGAAAAAAAAAATACTTCTGTGTGTTCCAGTCCTGTAAAGCCCAACCACTCAAAATATTTTTTAAAAGTTTTCAGTGCATTTTTACCCAGGAACTGAACAGAAAGCCAAAAATATGTGAAAACATGCAAATCACCCCCAACTTTCTGAACCCACTGCCAACTATAAATGCCACTGTTTTCCTCAGAGGAAAACAGCTAAACATCAAAAGGTAACATCACTTCCAGTCATCATTTTGAGACAGACTTCTAAGAAAATGGAGGTGTTTAAGCACACTGGGAGGTGTATCCCCACAGGATGGAGGTACTGCCTACAATGATAGCCCCCATTTTAGAATACTGCATAATTGAGACTATTAGATAATTTGGCTTAATGTGGTTAGCAGGTAAACCAGGGACTCCCCAAATACCAAGGCTGGAGTCATGTATAACAAGGGAGGGGCCTTTGGAAATTCCCCAAACAAATACTCAGGTCAGATTTAACATCTGGAAGTGAGTCACTCACTAATCCACTCAACGATAGCAGATTTCTTGATGCTTGTTAAACGGATTCTTCCTCTCCCCTTCCCCTCAAACAATAGATCTTGTCTGTTCCTATTCAATTCTAAACACATCAACCATTAACAATACTTAACTCTTCTGGAGCACCTTTGTCTAGTCCTGGGAACCTCTGAGAAACATTGCATTCCACTCCAAATCCCGTCCCTTCAGGGGAATTATCACATATAAATATCACCCTAAAACACCACCCAAGTGTGCATGGCTCCCCTGCTTTCTGATTTCACATCAGTTCATGTCACCATTCTGTCCTCTGGACCTCCTTGTTGTCAGTTTACTTTACAATCTAAGCTCTACAGGATCGGTATAGTATAACCCACAATCCCCTTACTCTATCTCTCTATCCAAATACTTAGAATCATAGAATCATAGAATGACAGACTTGGAAGAGACCACAAGGGCCATCCAGTCCAACCCCCTGTCACATAGGAAATCACAATCAAAGCATCCCTGACAGATGGCAATCCAGCCTCTGTTTAAAGACCTCCAAGGAAGGAGACCCCACCACGCTCTGAGGGAGTGTGTTCCACTGCCGAACAGCTCTTACTGTCAAAAAGTTCCTCCTAATGTTGAGGTGGAATCTCTGTTCCTGGAGCTTGCATCCATTGCTCCATGTTCCAATCTCTGGAGCAGCAGAAAACAAGCTTGCTCCATCCTCAATGTGACACCCCTTCAAATACTGAAACAGGGCTATCATATCGCCTCTTAACCGTCCTTTTTCCAGGCTAAATATCCCCAGCTCCCTAAGTCTCTCCTCATAAGGCATGGTTTCCAGACCTTTCACCATTTTAGTCGCCCTCCTCTGGACACGCTCCAATTTGTCGATATCTTTTTTGAATTGTGGTGCCCAGAACTGGACACAGTATTCTAGGTGAGGTCTGACCAAGGCAGAATAGAGCAGCACTATTACTTCCCTTGATCTGGACACTATACTTTTGATGCAGCCCAAAATCGCATTGATGCAGCCCAAAATCGCATTGGCCTTTTTAGCTGCCGCATCACACCGTTGACTCATGTTCAACTTGTGGTCTACTAGGACTCCTAGATCCCTTTTGCATGTAGTCTCAATCAGCCAGGTCTCCCCCATCCTATATCTATGCATTTCATTTTTTCGGCCTAAGTGAAGTACCTTACATTTCTCCATATTGAATTTCATTTTGTTAGCTTTGGCCCAGCTCTCCAGCCTATCCAGGTCACTTCCTACTATCTTTGATAGACTTATATGAGTGCTGAAAGCCTGAGTGTTTGCGTGAATGCTATTACTGTTGATTTCCAATAAATATCATTTAATTATACATTTTGGCTTAGAATCTCCTCCATTACTACTAGTATACATAGGTTAAAATATCCTGCCATTACCCTGCCTCTCACTGCCATAATTGAGCTAATTATGTATTTCCCTTATTAATTTCAGACATTAGTGGGATCATCAAGGACTCCACACAATTCAGCCCCCATACAGTTGCCCACTCCTGCATAACAGGCCCAATTCAAAGTGTTGGTTTTGACCTTAAAAGTTTTTATATGGCCTTAAACCTGGGTATCTGAGGGACCACCTGTTTCATTATGAACCTGTCTGTATGACAACATCTTCAGGGAAGATTCTCTTGAGAATACCTGTGGAGACCACGTGACAGGCAAAGAGCATGCTTTGTCCTGTTGTTGTCAGGTTGGGAAAATCACTCCCTTCAGAGTTATGATTGGTTCCCACGGTTGCTACTTCATGAAGGTGTAAAGAGTCTAAGAGTGGTTTGAGTGTTGGCCTATGAATCTGGGGGACCAGTGTTCAAATCCCTGCTCAGCCATGGAAACCCTCTGAGTGACCTTGGGGAAGTCATGCTCTCTCAGCCTTAGAGAAAGGCAATGACAAACCCTCTCTGAACAAACCTTGCCAAGAAAACCCCATGATCGGTTTACCTAAGTGCCTCCATAAGTTGGAAATGGCTTGAAGGCACACAGCAACAAAGATACATATCTTAAAATTGGCCTTTTAGACTATTCTGATGTTTGATTATTGCAATTATTTTATTGGCCTTATTGTTTAATGTGTTTAGTGATGTTGTCAAACACCTTGAACACTTTTTGTGAATAACACAATTACAATGGAATCAGTAAATAAACCCCAAACCTCTACATGGTTTGGGATCAGAGATCTAGAACATATACCACTCTCCATATATGCAGACCAGACCAGAGGCCATTCTTTATATCCTAATATTGTGTTGGATATGCTGGTGGCACTTGGGCTGTAGAACTCCTTCAGCGATGGGCATTGCATTCATGTTACTTTCTGGCACACCCTAGTTTTTTCAGATTGTTTCAATCCCTAGTATGAAGAAATTTTCTAGTTTTAAAGAACCCCAACCCCAAGGAAAACCAAATCCCCACCAACCTGCATTGAATAAATTAAGAAGGCACACCTCTTTTTAGCTTCCATACAGCTGTTAAAAGATGGCAAGCATATCAGAAGATGTTACAACAGTGTTATGAACACAGTTAAATACACAGAGATTCAAGCTCGTCTTTTTAATAAGAAAACACCCAAAGTCGTGGGGTTGGATAGGAAAAATACACCAGTTCTGGTCCTGATGATTTTAATCTCACATTCTCTGTTCTGAATATGAATGAATTTGAAAACTTTGATACCTTCCTATCTAAACCAAGCATAAATGTATTTCCCAGCCACCATATCATCCACCTGTGGTACACCATATGGTGTACCACCATATCATCCAACTGTCCTGACTTGGGAAGAACACTCCCCTTTAAAATCCTGTCATTCCACATGTTCAGCTGTTTTTAAAATGTCCCAGTTTCTTGCTCCTCCTCCTCCTCTAATTCTCTTTGTACTCAGCTTACTTCAATTGCTGCAAACTAAGGGCTCATCTATACGAGCGAGGATATGCATGATCTTGCCTGTGGATCATGCCCGTTCCTCCTCACAAATGGGTTGGAGTCCAGATGGGCATGCTGGCCCAAACTGCTGCTGCCCACAGCTGCCCTCTGCATTGCACTCTGTGATGTCAGGAAGGCAGCCCATGGCACGTGAGCCTTGGTCATATGCTGCGGGCCCCCTTCATGGCTACAGAAGAGTGAGGAAGAGGGCAGTAGCACTGATGGGCCAGTGTACCAGAATGGGCTCCTGTGGTCATGTGTGCCTGGTCTATTTTATTTTCACTGAAATAGATTTAAACAGGTATTACCTTTACAACATTTTATTGGGAGTTCCCCCATCTTCCCCCAGTGTCAGCCCCATCTTTTCCCCAGGGGTCATGAGGACTGCCCAGGGATAAAAAGGGGCAAAAGCCCTGCATCATCAGGACTGCAGGGCTTCAAGACAGGGGTATGATGGGCCAAATTGCCGATGTAGACAAGCCCTAAATTTCAAGTGCAAAAGTAGTTTGCACTCAACTGCAGGGAGGAGAGGAGAGGAGAGGGCAGACTCTTGCTCTTCCCAGTGAGCTGAGGCAAAAACAATCTGCCACAGCCTCTTCTAGCTTGTTCTCCTTCATTAATACCTTTTGCCATTTTGGCCACAATCTGATGTTGCTTGACCATATGTGTCCAATATTCATCTACAAAATGTTGGAGGGTATATGCCACCTGATGAATGCATTTTTTTCCCTCTGCCTTTACAGGTCACAACGTTGCTCAGATATTTGGGATGGATACTCTATACAAGAATCTGCTGTATTGGATCTTCTATTAAATTTCTGTAATGCTGCAGTTGCCTTGCTTTTCATAATATTATTTTATCAGTTGTTTTAAATATGATTTTAAGATGCCATTTGGGATCTCTTTTAGGGATGGCGAGTTTCATTTCTTTGCATAATTTCATTCTCCACTCACACATATACTGTATGCTAAATGAGCTCACCAAACCTAAATACCCCAGTGAGTGCTTTTTATTGCTGTTTTGCTCTTTGTGACAAAGATCATGGCATCATATTTGTTGTATATTATATGCTACGTAAACTCCAATCTGATTTAGGGTTTGTCTGCACTGGCCAAATGCCCTGCCTTTGCCCTGTTCCAGGGCCTTGTAGTCCAGCTGATGCAGGCATTTTGCCCTGTTCTTCCCCTGGGCAGTCCTCACCACCCCTGGGGTGGATATGGGGCTGGAACAGGGACAAGCTGAGATAAGCCCATTTACCACATTAAAAAAAAAAAAATAGCCAGTTTAATGCAGTCCTGCCAGGATGGAAAGGATTGGGCCAGGCATATCCATGGGAATCCATCCTAGCAGGCAGTCCCTCACTGCTTGATGCTAGTCACCCTTGCTCTGCTGGCTCTGGGCAACAGAACTGCAAGATGTGACCAAGGCTGGTCACATGCAGGCGGTTTGTCACACGGTAAGGCTGGCTGCCTGGACCTGGCAGAGCAGGGAAAATTTGCACAGATGTCCAGGCATTTTTTCCTAATGTGTACATTATTTCATTGACTTAAAAAAATATTGTAAACCCACTGTGAGACCTTGGGCAAATCACCCTCTTTTAGCCTCATAGGAAGGCAATGGCAAACCTCCTCTGAACAAATCTTGCCAAAAAAACCCACTGTAGAGTCACCACTGGTTAGGAATGACTTGAAGGTGCACTACAACAACCAACATATATTTATGTGCTTGCCTTTTAAAAACATGCATATTGTTTTATGCTCATGCTATTTCTGCAAAAAGCTATGTACATTTTACATAGGTTTTCAGAGCGAGTACACTTCTTCATCTCACCGCAATTAGTCTCAGGTAGTGTGAAATTGCTATTTTTGTTGTTGGATCTAAATTCACCTCCCTGCCCCATCTAAATTGTTGTTGGATGTAAATTCACCTCCCTGCCCCTTCTTCTTCTATATCTTATCTTGGTCAGTTTGTTCTGTTCTGCTGTAGAACGGTCTGGGTTGCTTCTAGAGAATATCTATATCTTTGTTTTCAATTTTTGATTCTGTTTGTTTGGCAATTGTTGCCTTCCCTAGTTGTTTTTTGCTGACTTGGATAGTCCTTGAATGCTTGTTTTGGATAGCCTTTTTAAAAAATAGTGGGATTTTATATATTCAGGATCAGTAGACTGGTGATATGATTTGTATAACATTGTTTTCTGGTTGGTTGGGATAAAAGAGCCATTCAAATTGTGTTACTGTGGCAAACTGTGATACAGGTTAAAGGGGAATACAAATCACCCTGAAAAGGCTTAGAGAAGTGTAAAATACAGTCCCCAAGTCCCATCTGGCCATTTCTTCCACACTACGCTTTATTCCATTACGCTCCCTAGTTTCCAGTCCTAAGACACCCACTGTGTCTCAGTGCAGCTGGAAGCATCAGATTTTGGAGGGAATCCAACAGACCTGGTAAGATCCCAAAAGCTTGAGGTTAGACAGGCAATGCGTTATGCTGAGCTTCACCTCAGGGCATGTCTGCATCTCCAACAGGACAAGTAATGATGTCTAAGATTGAAATTTCTATTTCTGATCTTAGATTACATGACAAAGGGAGACAGCTGTTGCCATCTGCCAGACTTCTCAGGTTTTTCCTGAGTCCCCCCCCCTCCCTTTGGTCTCTGGCTCTCTGCCCTTTCTCTCCTTGTTATATCTATTGCTGCAGAGTTTGTAAAATGATGCCACATGAGAATGCAGTGGGAACAAAAGGATTTGTGTTTTTTAAAAATGTAAATTGCCCTGGAATCATTTCTGATGAAGGGTGGGATAAAAATGTTTAAAATAACTAGATATTACATATCTCCCTGCACAGCTGTGTTCTAGGATGGAGGACCATTGCCTCCCAAAAATACTACTATACGGTGAACTCACCACGGGTCAGCATAAGAGGGGCACTCCAAAAAAGCGATACAAGGACTCCCTGAAGCAACATCTCAGGGTTGGCCAAACTGATCACCAAAAATGGTCCGCCATGGCCTCACATCAGGAGGCATGGAGACGCACTATCCACAATGCTGCAGCCTTATTTGAGAACTCATGCCAAACAAGTCTGGAAGAGAAACAACAACGCAGAAAGAATCACAACCCAGAAACATCACCCAAGGAGACCTTCTGCTGTGCTTTCTGCAACTGGACTTGTTTATCTCACATTGGCCTTTTTAGTCATCAGAACGCTTGCAGAAAGCACGGGATGAGTCCTTCCTGAATCTTCGTTTGCAAAGAAAAGCCAGAGAGAGAGAGACATATCTCCCTGCATCTCTTTTCACTAGGTTTGAAAAATACATCCCATTGAACTTCTCCCATATTGGAATGTTTGAATCTGCTTGTTCTCTCCATCCTGAATATGAAGTCTGTAAATATCAGGTAAATCCATCAAAGAAGAGGAAGAAGAAGAGAGCCTTCTCAGTGGCTGTTCCCAGACTGTGGAACCCCCTTCCACAGGAGTCCAGTTGGCTCCTTCCCTGCTCTCTTTCTGCCAGCAGGTGATGACCCTTTTAGTCAGTCAGGCCTTTGAGATTTAATATTTATTTATTTATTTATTTATACCTCACTCTTCAGATACAAGGCTATCAGAGTGGCTTATAAATTGTTTTAAGCAATAGCTATTTAGCATTAGCATGTTGGGTGTGCTGTATTTTTATCTTCCATTATCAATTATGCTTTAAATGTACTTTTAACTGTTTTTAATCATGATTTTTCTAATATTGTTGTTTAATTCTTTTTTAAAACTTTTGTAAAATAAGATTGTGATTCTTAACTACCTATATAGGCCAAAACTTTCTGGTTATATTATCTGAGTGATATCCAGTTTTCACAAAAAATAAAAGTCAACGTGGTGTCCAGTTAGTTTCTCTCTCTCTCTCTCTCTCTCTCTCTCTCTCTCTCTCTCACACACACACACACACACACACAGAGACATATATATTAAAAGAAAAACAATTATTTAGTTCTACCACTGTACAATGAATACACTATATATGCATGTTTCATGTGCTGTATGATCTTTTTCTGTACTCTGTAGCTCAAACAGTGTAACTGTGACTTCTGTATTCACTGGGAATTTAATAAAGATTTGAAAAGTTAAAAGAAAGATTGTGTAAAATAATCTTGTTTTAAATTATTGTAAACTGTCTTGAGTCCCATGCAGGGAGAAAGATGGGGCAAAAATTCAATAAATAAATATACATTCAATAAATTGATGATGATGATGATGGTGATGATGAATAAGTAGTAGTAGCAGTAGTAGAAGAAGAAGAGGAGGAGGAAGAAGAAGAAATACTGAATTGAATTTACACCAGCTGAATTTGATCTGTATAGCAATTCCCAGTGTTGTACCTGCCTGCCATACAGGTGTTAAAAATGAGGAACCTCTCAGGAAGCAGGGGAAGATAAAGATTAATTTCTAGGATAGTTAAGATGCAGGGGACAATCCTGTGTGAACAATTCTTGTGAGTTTCATTTTTCTTATAAATTTTTAAACATTATTTCAAGTTCTTTCTATCCTAAGTGAAGAGATTTGTAGATTTTTGTACATTCTTGTTAAAAACAAGCTGAAAGAAAGTTCTAACTGATCCCTGCATATTATAGCTGCTCTCAAAGTACCTGAGGTCACAGGTTCAATTCTCTTCCGGTGATCCCCAGATCAGTTTCCATGAATGTTCCCACTTATGGCAAACTTTGGATCCCACTATCATTGAATGCCCCCCTTTTTAGAAAAAATATGAATCTCTGTAACAGGTTTTCTTATTAGCCTCTCTCTTCATATAGTAACTGGCGTCCCAGAGTTCATTACCTTTTCTAAGTGCTACTTTGTGCTTCATCAGTTTCATTTGTTCTCCACCTTCAAATTCCACCTTGTCTTGTATCCTTGCTAAGGATGATTAAGGAATTTGATCTTTGCCAATTCTGATACAAACTGATTTGATCTCTAGCTCACGGGCAAAAGTGCAGACCAACATGTAGTTAGCAACTTTCCTAGCTCCCAGATATTCTGAGAAAGTTCATATATATATATATATATATATATATATATATGCAGTAATAGACATTTTAAATTATATATTTGAGATAAATATTTTAGAATGTATATTTTGAGATAAATACATATTTAATTCTTTAAAATATATTTAAAATTATAAATTAATGTGGAAAGGGGATGGCTCAGGCTTATGGGTATACACATAAGGAAGTGAAATGGGCTAGAAGTAAATTCAACCATATCTAATCTGTGGATTTGTATATCTGCATTCCAAGTTGTTTTATCCATCATTGGCTCAAGTTGTATTCTGTTTCACCATATACAGATTTATCATCAGCTTGAACCAAATAGGACATTGGGATATGTTGTTCAATTCTTTTTATAAGTTTCTATATTCTGGTTCAATGAGTGTTGACAGACTGGTGTGTGTGTGTGTGTTTAGGTTCCACTGCTGGAAGTTTGACATCTTGTACCACCAGTATCATGTTTGGCTTTAAAGTATAAACGAACACTCTGAATTGAGTCTGTAAATAAATCACTATGAGGCTTCAGAGTTGGTTTGGGTAGTCATTGTTTTGTTGGTTTCCACCCTGTAAAACTCATATTTCAGATGAAGAACTGTTATCAGTGTTGACATAGTGGTGTTTTAGGGTAACTTTACTAGATAACAGTCCATTCCTATAAACATTTGTAGGTCAGATGACTTCTTTGAACTATGGGATCAGCTGCAGACTCTGTCTTTGTTGCATCAGGTTCAAAGCTTTCTTTAGTTACAGTATAATGTTTTATTTCTAACTTAGCAAGTTTGCAGTTTCCATTAATTAATTAATATTAATTAATGGAATCTGAATCACTCTGCTACACAATGGGGACTCAAGATGATTTCTCAATAACTATTTCTTACTTTGTTGCTCCCTGATAGTTTCGTCTGCAAAAGACAAAGATGTTCTTTTAGAATGCTATCTTTCAGACTGTTCATAACATTTATGTGATTGCATTACTAAATCTTTTACATATTCTTCTACCATGACTGGGTTTTTTGCCCCTGCCCTATGCATAATACAATGCTGTACCTCTTGAGATTAAAATGAGAATTCCTTTAAAAACATGAATTGCAAGGTATAGCTGTCAATCTTCTTTTAATGCAGTATTGTGCTGGTTAACAACCTAGATCATAGAACGTTTGGTCTCTCTTCAATTAGTTATTTGTTTCAATTTTAAATTAGTCATGGTCTAGTAGACTCAGTACTAGTTGAACTTTTGTTTTGGAAGGACTTTGGGAGCTGACCACTCATGGGGGAAGGGCTGCTTTGTTTATATTTCTTATTCTTTTTAAGGATTAAATTCTTTTTAAGGATTTAATGATGTTTAATGTTATTGATCATTTAACTATATTTTAAATTTTTGCACGATGTAATTTTGGGCTTATCTGTACTAGCCTAGACACGTCAGCTCCCCACTGGTGTATCCTGGCTCTGGCCCTCCTGCCCCTGGTCCCTGGAGAAAAAAAATTGACACATCGCTACAACCACCACCATTTCTGACACAGAAGCCAGAGGGGGTGGGGCTGTAACATGTGACAGCCATCCCACATGTTCAGGGACCCTTGCTTGGATTCTGGGAGAGCCAGGGGGATGGCTGGGGCAGTAAGAGACTGTGCCGTGATGGGTCCCTGCAGACATGCGGGGCCCTATCTATCCTGACCCAGTGGTACTGGATTAAACAAGTTATTTTCTTAAAATGTGGTAAAGGGCCCTATCCCAGCTTGCCCCAATTCCACCCCCATATCTGCCCTGGAGGTGTTGAGGACTGTCCAGGGGCAGATTGGAGCAAATGCCATGTGTCATCTGGACTGCAGGGCTCTGGAACAGGATGGGGGGGGGTAAGCTGTGGTATTTGGCCCATGTAAATAAGCCCTTTCTTTAGCTGTATAACCAAGGACTTGCATTCTTTTTACAGAGTATGATTCTGGTAGTTGACTTCTGAAGTAATTCAGCCTGCAGTCTTTGAAAGTATTTTGAAAGAAACTGCATTAATGTGTGCCTCTTTATCAATGTATACATTCAGTGTTTTCAATTCATGGACTTCTTCCTTTATCCACTTTCACATCTGGTTCATGCCCAGTTCTACCTGCTTCTGGCTTCTTTCTTTCTTTCTTTCTTTCTTTCTTTCTTTCTTTCTTTCTTAAACATATTTCTACCATTGGCTGGATCATTTTTATGTGTTTTTTATACATATTTCTAATGCATTTATTTTTCTATGTGTACCTTTCACATCTGCAGCCATCCATAAATACATACCCTCCAACTGTCCTCATTTGGCAGGCACATCTCCTATTAATCATCTGTCAACCCACTTTCTAAGCTGCTTTTAAAAATGTCCCAGTTTTTCTCTTCTCTGCCTAGTTCCCCCCTTTGTCCTCAACTTCTATCAATTACCAAAAACTGAGTTCAAAGTACAAAAGTAGTTTTCACTCAATTGACACCCACTCAAGTGGTGGGAGGTCTGGAAACCATGTCCTGTGAGTAGCGGCTTAGGGAGTTAGGAATATTTAGTCTGGAGAAGAGAAAGTTGAGAGGTGACATGATAGCCACGTTTCAATATTTTTAGAGATGTCATACTGAGGATGGGCCAAGCTTGTTTTCTGCAGCTCCAGAGACTAGGACACAGAGCAATGGTTTCAAATGACAGGAAAAGAGATTCCACCTAAACATTAGGAAGAACTCGAAGGCTTTCACGTCCAGCATCCATAGATTTTCCTTGTTTTTTTTTTTTTTTCGGGGTTGTGAGGCTGTGTTCTGGAATAGTTTCTTTCTGATGTTTTGCCTGTATCTGTGGCTGGCATCCTCATCCTTTTCTGAGGATGCCAGCCACAGATGCAGGCAAAACGTCAGAAAGAAACTATTCCAGAACATGGCCTTACAGCCTGGACAAAAACCAAGGAAAATTAGGAAGAACCTCCTGACTTTAAGAGCTGTTTGAGAGTGAAATACACTGCCTCATAGTGTGGTGGAGTCTCCTTTTTTGGAGGTTTTTAAAATGAGGCTGGTTGGCTATCTCTCGGGAATTATTTGATTGTGTATTCCTGGATGGCAAGGGGTTGGACTGGATGGCCATTGTGGTTTCTTCCAACTCTATGATTCTATGATTCTATGACTCAGCAGGGAGAAAAGAGAGGAAAAGAAGGGGCAGAATCTTACTCTTCCCAGACAGCCCAAGCAAAAGTAAAATGCTATAGCCTCTTCTAGCTTGTGCTTTATTCTTCATTAATAACTTTTGCCATCTTGACCACACTCTGATGTTGCTTGGCCACATGTGTCTTGGTTCTCATGTATGAAACATTGGAGGATATGTGAAGATGCCCATTCCAGAGTGCCAATTGTGCCTATTTTGCAGCCAGTCCAGAAATTATTGACTGGCAAAATCTGCAGAAAATCTAGCGTAGGTTCCTCACTCATCCCATTCATCACGTAGAATTCTATATACTGGTGAAGAAACTAGACAGGAACTTTACCAAATCTTATCTCTGATTTTTCAGCTTTTACAATATTATGAACAGAACTTCCTTTCTTCCAAGATTAGCTTTACACTGTGCATTACTAATCATATTTATACAGAAGTCTTGGTGTGTTCAGTAGGTCACTGTCTCAAAAGTACATTTGCAGCTACTGCTTTTTCAAATGCTCTGGGTCTGTCCTTGTATTTGTAGTTGAAACATTCACTCTCCTGTTCACAAGCCTTTATACACAGCCTGCTTCTCTGGATGCTTGAGTTCATGGCATATTTTCTGCTATCATCAAGTGAGTCAATGCACAATTGTTTGTATATTTAGTAAGGCCAAGGGGTTGTCCACATGGTGAAAATACCCCTCACAGAATTCACTCAGAAAATGAACTGTCTTGATGGGATCCCACACAGTCTCATTATATTGTGAAGGGTGGGGGAGCAAAAAGAGGAAAAACTACACCAAAAAAAAGCCTTTGCAGCTCTCCTCAGCTTTCTTTAAAAAACAACACGAGGGTGTGCATTTTCGCCCATTAAGACAATCTATTCAACATGTCTTGCTTCCTCATATAAGAGAAAGCACAAACCTGATTGGCTGGACAAGCACAAGGGAAGTGATTGGGTTACAGGGCAAGTGCCAGCTGCCACCATTTATTTATTTTTTTACCAGGGTGATCAGGGGTCAGGGAAGGTAGGAGGGTGGCTGTCATCCTCTCCCCCTTTCCTTGCCCCTCCCGTGCTGCCCCCATGGTCATTCTGCCACCACAGAGAGTGAAGGAAGGGAGGAGGGCTTGCTCACCCTCCTCTCCCTTCCCCATTTCTTCCCATCCTGCAGCATGGGGATTGGGGAAGGTAGGAGGGTGGCTGCCATCCTCTTCCCCTTTCCCAGCACCCCCCCCCACTGTACAGCAGCAATTATTGTCCCACTGCCACAGAGAGTGAAGGGAAGGAGGCTTACTCATCCTCCTCTCCCTTCCCCATTGCTCTCCCCCCATTGTCGCCCTGCTTACCCCACACTAGAGCTGCCATCCATATGAAGTTTACAGGGGCCGTTGAGCAAAAATCCACCATTAGGATAAGTCACAGCTGCTGTGATTTGCTTTTTCTGCAGGGCTCTGTGTTTTATTAGGCTTGTATAGATAAACTCCAAATCTACACTACACAAATAATCCAGTTTGAAACTGGATCATTTGCCATGGCTCCTTCCAATGAAATCCTGACAATTCTATTTTTACAAAGTCCTTTTCTGCCAGAGTGCTGATTCCTTGGCAAACTACAAATCCCAGGATTCCTTAGGAAATTACCATGGCAAACAATCCAGTTCCAAACTAGATTATTTGTATAGTGTCTGGCCGATGTAAGTTTCACACTGTTCAGTGAGGCTTGTTCCTAGGTCTGTATACTTAGCATTGCAACCCATATTCCCAGGTATACATTCAAGACTTGAAAATAGCCATATACAGTATAGATATAAGTTTTCATCATCATTCTTAGCCGAGGTAGCCAGTTTGAGGGGAGCAACTTCACTCTGGATTCTACTGCTGCTCCTCTTATAGTTGTTCTGATTTGAATAGGAGCCCTGCAAGTTCTGTACATCTAGCTTGGTACTGGCCAAGCTTCTATTCCAAGCAGCTGTATGAAGAGAGGAGCTTGGTAACTAGTGCCTTTTGAATGCTGGGGTGGGGGGTTCTGGGCAAAAGAAGATAAAATCAGAAGCTCGTCTGTCAGACAATCGTGTAGGACCAGTTAGGAATAGATCATTCTAGGGCTAGAAAAAGATAGGTACACTAGCTGAGAGAGGGCATTTTAGCTTAATGAGAGTTGAGAATTTAGCTTAATGAGAGTTGAGAGTTTGAGGGAAAGAGCCACTTTGTTTTAATAAAGTACTGCATTATATTGTATTGTGTATGGAGATGGTGTTAATGCTAGTGGTTTAACTTGTGCCTTGAAGTATACCTTCACAGTTGTGCTGTTTACCTCTTTGCCTGGATATTTTCATGTAAGAATCAGCTAAACATTACCCAATTGAGCCCCACCAAAAACACATCTTCCTGTCCAGTGTAAGCATCACTTTGGGGTCTGAGAACCAGACACGGCCGGTTTAACCTGTCTGCCAAATCATGATTGGTGGGGGGCCCCAAGCTCAAGAGAGGGCGCCTGTGTTGGCCTCCTTAATCTGACAAAGAAGACAGCCAGTAGGAGCCCCCTCCTGCCCTCCTCCTCCAAAAACCTCCTGCTGGCTTTTTTTTAAAAAAGCATCTCCGAAACCCAAAGAGAAAGCGAAAGAAACAGCAGCCCTCCGTGGCAGAAGCTAGAGAGAGTTTGCTGCTACGTCGGAGAGGGTGAGTGTGTGCGTGTGAGAGAGACAGGGAATTTGAGTGTTGTCTCCCTCAGAAAGGGCTTCTCCCTTCCCTTCCCTTCCCTTCCCTTCCTTTCCCTTCCCTTCCCTTCCACATAGATCCAGCCCATCTTTCCAGCTGCTTTTAACCTGTCTTGGTTCCTCTCCCCTCCCTTTCCCCCTTGGTCTTCTTCAGCTTCCTCCCCTTGCTGCCAACTGAGTTCAGCCTACAAAAGGAATTTGTGTGTGTTTGCCTATGTGCCTTCAAGTCATTTCTGACTAAGGCGAACCTACCATGGGGTTTTCTAGGCAACGTTTGTTCAAAGGGGATCTGTCTTTGCCTTCCTTTGAGGCTGAGAGAGTGTGACTTGCCCAAGGTCACCCAGTGGGCATTCATGGCTGAGTAAGGATTCAAACCCTGGTCTTCATAGTCATAGTGCAATGCTGAAACTTCTACAACACTCTAGCTCTTTTAACAGAAGAATATAAAGAATATACATTAAAATTTGGAGTAATATTACTGGGAACAATAGTTTTATTGTTGTCGCTAAAACACCAGTATCCCATTAGTGTTATGTGAGAGGCATTGACTTAGAGCAGTGGTTCTTAAACTTTTGTTTACCAGGGACCCCTTTAAATATCTTTTGTTGCCCCAAGACTTAACTCAAGATTTAAAACCCTAATAATAATAATAATAGCTAACAACAACAATACAGTTACACCATCCATTAAACTTTCCCTCAGAGGCACTCTTGCTTCTTCCTGCAAGTTTGTGGCTGGAGTGGATTGAATGGCAATGTGCAGGCCAAGCCAGCCAGCCTTGGTTCCTGTCACGTAGCTACTCCACTACAGGGGGAAGGTGGGCCAAGCAGCCTTCAAGCCTTTGTGGACCCCCTATGAGGACATTGCAGGCCCCAAGTTAAGAACCACTGGGCTAGAGAATGCTGGAAAAGGAACAATGCAACCAGACCTTGAGAAGGGTGCTGGCACTGGGATTCTGGAAGGTGTAATCCAAGAGTAACTTTTCCAGGCTCTAAATACAGCCTAGAATCATAGAATCATAGGGCTGGAAGGGACCCCAACAGCCATCCCATCCGATCGGCTTCTGCCCTGCAGGAACACACAATCCAAGCATTCCTGATAGATAGCCATCCAACCTATGTTTAAAAAAACCCAAAGAAGGAGACTCCACCACACTCCAAGGCAGTATACTCCACTTCCAAACAGCTCTTACTGTCAGGAAGTTCTTCCTAATATTCTGTCAGGAAGTTCTTCCTAATATTCAGGCGGAATCTCTTTTCCTGTAGTTTGAACCCATGGCTCTGTGTCCTAGTCTCTGGAGCAGCAGAAAACAAGCTTGCTTCTTCCTCAGTATGACATCCCTTCAAATATTTAAACATGGCTATCGCGTCACCTCTCAACCTTCTCTTCTCCAGGCTAAGCATACCCAGCTCCCTAAGCTGTTCCTCATAGGGCGTAATGGCTTCCAGACCTCCCACCATCCTTCTCAGTATCTTTCTTGAATTGTTGTGCCCAGAACTGGAAATATGACCAAAGTGAGGTCTGACCAAAGCAGGATGGAGTGATATTATTACTTCCCTTGATCTAGACACTACTCCTATTAATGCAGCCTAGAATTGCATTGGCATTTTTTGCTGCTGCATCACACTGCTAACTCATGTTTGGCTTGTAGTCCACTCTTTATTTTCTTTGAGGAAATGTACACCATTATGTTAATTGTTAATAAACAAAAAAATATTATGTTAGTGCCTATAATATAGTTTTTAAACTAAATTATTGGTGGCAAATTATGTAATACAGTAGGCCCCTCTTATCCACTGGGGATTGGTTTTGGGAGGGGGGCCCTGGATTCTGAAAACCATGAATAATAGTGAACGCCATTGAAAAATAATGGGACTTCTGGTTTAAAATACCATACAGTTGCCTTGGAGGGCCCAGAAAACGGCTAGGGAAGACACATTTTCTAGGAAGACTCTATGGTAGGTGTGCTGTTTTGTGTCCCATGGATAATGAATAATGGATACAGGGGTCTTACTATTATCTGAACATCCTGTACAGTGAATAGGTTAGGTTACATTGATCTGAGATAAACATATGGGGCCCCAAAGTAAAGCATTTCAGGGGGGGCCCAAGTTCCTTAAACCAGCCCTGGAACCAGACACAGGAGAGGGGAGTTAAGGGTAAAAGGGCAAGGTGAATGATAGGAGCCCAGAATTTGGAACTGTGGAGCTAACCTGGAGAGTAGATTCAGTAAATGCTGTGGCAGGAGCTATGGCACATCTAGAGTGGATTTGCCACTTCTGCAGCAGTGGATCCAGCACAGAGAAGAGACTGTATGGTAGCTATATTTATGTATCTGAAGGGCTGTCATATAACTGATGGGACAAGCTAGTTTTCTGCTGGTCCAGGGGACCTGAAGTAATGGATTCAGATTAAGAGAAAGAGACGACCCCAACTTTTCGGCAAGCTCTTCCTGATGGTAATAGGTGTTCAAAATAGAATAACCTAATGTGGAAGGTTGACTTCCTATATTCCTAAATTGAGATTAGATGGCCACCTCTCAGAGGTCCTCTAGCAGTGAATTCCTGCATGGCACAGGACTGAACTAGATGGCTCTGGATGAAGCTAAGAATGTATGCATCTCTTATATAACATTTATTCTAGATGCATGGTATGCTTCACATTTATTAATCAAAACTATTTTCCCTAGTCCTGATGTCTATCTTGTCACCGAGTTGAAATCTATTGTATACTTCTCTTGCTGTTGCTTCCTGCAGAGAGTTGGCCAGTTATAACACATCATAATCATTTAGGGAATTGTCTGAAAAGGACACCTGGACCAGCAGAAGACAAGAACTGCAGCGGGCAATTGTACGAAATAAACAAATGCAGCTTTAGGAGATCAAGTCACACAACTAGGTGTTATTGTAATGCCTGCAGTTCAGCAAACCAGGGGGAAATAGCAATGATTCACTAGGACAAATTGTATCAATTCCATAACTAACCTTATACAGCAAAGGGAGATGTCCTAGCTTCAAAAGTGCAATTTTTCTGGAGACATTTGTAATATGTTGAATCCTGAGCAAGTCTTCTGCAGTCCCATACTGTACATCAAAGACCTCAGCCTGTAGCAAAAGAAAGAGTTTATTTTTTTAAAAAAATAGCTTATTCTACCTAAATAAAATAAGGATTACACAAATGGCATCCATTGGCAGCCAATTCTCACATTATTTGATAACCAACACCTGCTTCTAAGCCCAACTCCATGATACTGGCAAGAGTTTATATGTTTGCAAACATGAATGTTTCATTTGCATGAAGTGTATTTAGGGGTATTCAGCTTGTGCCTACTTGCATAGAGGTAGTGTGTGTAGGAACACTTTGTGATGAGATTATTATTCAAATCATTATCATTGGGTTTTGCAAACTCAAATCATGGATATAAATTTTCAAGAGCAGAGCTTGAAAAAGTTACTTTTTTTAAAAAAGATTACAGCTCCCTCTATATCCCTCAGAATGCATGGCTACTGCCACACTAGCTGGGGGATTTGGGGCATTGTACTCCAATAATAGCTTTTCCAAGCTTCATTGGAGAGAACGTGAGATAGAGGAGGACCTATTGCTCACTAGTAGAACTGGCCATGAGAGATTTAAATAATGCTTGCAAATTCCCCAACCCCCTTCCATGAGAAAGGGTATCTTGACACATCATGACACACACAATAAATACAGGTGGATGAATAGGTCATCCGGTATAAAATATTCCAGATTTCAGTACATTTCTGCAAAACATGGCTGCGCACACAAATAATATTTTTTAAAAACACAGAAAAAACATGACTATGATTCTATGAGATCATGGATTACAAAGTGTGGCATAAAGGTTCTATAGGCAGATCTACATCATGTCTCTCCTCTCAAACCACTGCCCCCACCCCGCCCCAGACTCACCACTGCAGTCTCCCATGCCATTCAATGGCTGGTGGAGAGCAGGAGAAGAATAATAGAATCATAGAGTTGGAAGAGACCACAAGGGTCATCTAGTCCAACCCCCTGTTACACAGGAATATCCAATCAAAGCTTTCCCAACAGATAGCCATCCAGCCTCTGTTTAAAAACCTCCAAACAAAAAGATTCCACCACACTCTGAGGCAGTGAATTCCACTGCCAAACAGCTTTTACTGTCAGGAAGTTCTTCCCTAATGTTTAGGGGGAATCTCTTTTCCTGTAGTTTGAGTCAATTGCTCCATGTCCTGGTCCCTGGAGCAGCAGAAAACAAGATTGCTCCATTCACAGTATGACATCCATTCGAATATTTAAATAGGTCTATCATGCCCCCTCTTTAACCTTCTCTTCTCCAGGCTAAACATGCTCAACTCCCTAAGATGCTCGTCATAGGGCATGGCTAGCAGACCTCCCACCATTTTGGTCATTCTCCTCTGGACACACTCCGGCTTGTCAATATCTTTCTGGAATTTTGGTGCCAAGAATTGGACACGTTTTTCGGACGTGAAGAAAGTAACGCAAGCAGCCTCGTCAGCTTGCGAGGCTGCTGCGCTTCAAAGCGTCAGTTTCGTATGACGCTCGCCCCTGCCGGTACTGTTGCGTTACCGCGGGGAGAGTTGAGCGTCATATTTCGTTGATTTTTACTCACGAAAGTTGATCGTGAGTAAAAATCAACAGAATATGACGCTCAACTCTCCCCGCGGTAACGCAACAGTACCGGCAGGGGCGAGCATCATACAACACTGTCGCTTTGCAGCGCAGCAGCCTCGCAAGCTGATGAGGCTGCTTGCGTTACTTTCTTCATGTCCGAAAAAGTCCAGTATTTCAGGTGAGGCATGACCAAAGCAGAACAGAATGACACTATTACTTCTCTGGATCTAGACACTATACTCCTATTGATGCACCCTAGAATCACATTTGCTTTTTTAGCTGCCGCATCACACTGCTGTTCAGCTTGTGGTCCAATGAGACTGTTAGACCCCTTCCACATGTACTACTATAAAGCCAGGTGTCACTGGAGGACTGGAGGACTATCTGGCTATGTCCTCATAGCCAGACCAGACTGATGACATCATCCACTGAGATCTACCAGGGGCCTTGGGGACACAGACAGTTACTTCTTTCCATCCCCTTTCCTTCAGCGACACAGTGGGGTGGGGGCACTGCAGCAGCTAAATGGTGCTGTTGTTGACGGTGGTTGCTGATGGTGGAATAGAATACCAACCTATGAAATGACCCAAAAAGTTATATGCAGATAGATATTGGTTGGACTTACACTTCCATATGTCACTAACGGCATGGCATCCATAATGTGATTTGCACTAATGAACCCTCCCCCATTTTTAAAAATAAAAAAATAAAAAATGCATTAACATACACTTCTTATCTTGCCCAGCTGATTCTTAAGAATATAGTTTATTTCCAGCTCCTTTAAAAATATACTTTGCAATATAGAATATAAAAACTAGAGTACCTAAGCATGGTTACATAAAGATGCACTGTTACAGTGTTACAAAGCTATTAAAATAACATATCCTCCATTCCTCTTCTTACCATAGCAGTATCTAGGATATGACACTGTTTTGTTTTTGTTTGTTTGTTTGTTTTGTTTTTTGCTAAGAAAATGAACCCAACTCAAGATTTGGTGACTGCTTGCACTCTTTTCAATGTTTGAGAGAATGACTAAAAGGCACCTTCTTCTACTTGTGCATCCAACCAACTGCTCTGAAAGTGATGACTTTTACAGTATAATCCCGAGGCCTGTCATGGCTTGAAGAGTTATGACTGTTAGATTAGGCCTAGGGTGATGGTGCCCCTGGTGTGCCCAGATGTTCATGTTAATCTCTCTTTTTTAAATATGTGAGGCCAAATAGAGTTTAAAAGGTAAATTAGAGGCTACGAGATTAAACATAGGTAATGGCCTCAGTTAGCAGTCATTGGATGAAAGGTTATGAAATCATAGAATCATAGAATTGTAGAGTTGGAAGAGACCACAAGGGCCATCCAGTCCAACCCCCTGCCATGCAGGAATCATGATCAAAGCATCCTTGACAGATGGCCATCCACCCTCTGTTTAAAGACCTCCAAGAAAGGAGACCCCACCACGCTCCGAGGGAGTGTGTTCCATTGCCAAACAGCTCTTAAATCAGCTTTATGGGAACTATGTTCTATGTCTTATGGGGCAAACAAGACCTTGGGGTAGTCCTGGGGAGCATCTACACTGTGGAAATAATGCAGTTTGACATCACGTTAATTGCCATGGCTCCATCCTACAAAATGCTGGGATTGGTAGTTCTGTGAGGCAAGGAGGAATTGCAACAAGTATTCTGCTTCTGACTGTTGCATCAGAAATCACATGTGGGAGGAGGATGGAAACATTAGTCTGCTGCATCCCGATCAACAGGAGAACAGATCCCCATCACTCACAGCAACTGCTGCCTGCTAAGTCAGGATTGAGGTGGGTAGGCCAGGAGGCACTGCTTAGCTATGTAACTAAGGTAGTAACATGCCTAAGTAGCACATGTAGAATTCTGGATGATGATGATGATGATGATAATGACAATGATGCAGCAAAAATCTCACAGCACCTTAAAAACAAACCAATATTTATGGATCAAGATTTTATCAGCTAAGATCCATTTTATTCACCGTATATTTATTCATTATATATTTACGCAATGGGGTGGTAAAATAGGCAGTGCATGGTTGTGGTTGTTGTTGCTGCTGCTGTTGTAATTGTAGTCATTATTTTACATTATGCTTCTATCTGACCTGTGTTTACATTTTTTCCTGCTATATGTTTGCCACCTCAGAGTAGATACTAGTTAATAAAAGTCTGTGGCATAATAAATTTGATCATCTTTAAGGTATAACAGAAGATTCTTCTTTGTATTCATTTGATGTCTCAAGTTCTCTAGCAAGTGTTAGAAAACAGTGTTTCTTGTACATGACTGTATGTTCTCCAGGCTGGACGAGGTCTATTCAGACTGCTGCAATGCAAATGCCTACAAAATATATACATATTGTGAAAGTGTTAATCCTGTCAGTAATGTGTTCAGGGCATGTAGCACACACTGTGTTAATGCAGTTTAGTACAGCATGTACCTTTTGTGCAACAAAGCCAACCACACTGAATGGAAGGGATTTCTGTGATGCTTTAACGTTCACTTCTAGTGATGTTAAAATGATATAATCCCGAGCTGTATACATTCTGAATATTAAAGCAGAATCCCTGGCAGCAATGTACAGATAAAATGCTTTTCCTTTTGTGAGGAGGGGATAATGCTATTTAAAAAACAAAAGAGGAACACTGCCTTTTATCAGCTGCTGGAGAAAAAAGAACTCTTCTGCATTTGCTTTAGATAGGCAATGGTAAATCCTCTTACACCTAAAACTGTGGAACTACTAAACACTTTGATTCATCCACTCAAACTGGGTACTTATTCTCTAACACACTATCTGTAAAAAAAAAATCTTAAGTATCTCAAGTAAAATCCAGCTTTGCATGTAATGGAATAAACTATATTCATGGAATCATAACAAATAAAGGCTTTGAACTGTAAATGAATTAACTGGGATTTTCCATTAGCTTCCATGAGATGTCACTGGGATACCTCCATACTTGCTCAGTTATTTCCTAGCATCCCTGGCATGTCCTTTTAGCTTCTCTACTAGATTTTCTGTTGTTGTGCCCATCTTGGCTCAATCAAACCATTCAAAGTTTCACTCCAGGAAAAAAAATATCCCATTCCAGGCACTGACTGCTTCCCAATCTCCCTTCTCCAAGCAGCAACTCAAGAACCGGTTTCTTATAAAGGCGAGAACACTAAAAACAGAAACAATAATCCTAAATAAACATATAAAGGAATACACCTCATTGAAGTCAGTTAGATTTACTTCTCAAGATTGCATAGCAAGTGGTTATTTTATAAATATAGCATATAGCAACAAGTCAACCAGTCAAGAGATTTTTTAAGGAGGGTGAAATCCTTTATTTTAAACTATTAACTGTAAGAGCAAAGAGGAAAGAAACAGATAAATATCTAGCTCAACCTGTTCTAGACTCATTCACTAACCTAACCGCTATTGCTGTTGATATTTTATATCCCACCCTTCCTCACAGGAGCCCAGACTAATGGAAAAGCGCACATATGTCACAAATGTCAGGGATGATGGGAGTTGTAGCTCTTCACCTCTGGCTCAAACTCACCACCTTGTTATGCAGCAGAGCCAACCAGCTTAGATCAGTGGTTAATGCTTTTCTCCAAAGCAGCAGAGTTTCAGAGAATAGGCTGAAGATCCTGACAAACTCTCCAAGCCTTCTCACTCTTCTCCAGGTGTCTCCAAAATGTCTCCAGGATTCACTCAGGCAACTCAGTAGTTTTATATAAAACCTACTTTATTCTTCTATATAAATATACTATATGGTCAACAAATCACAATCTCTACACACTACTCCACAATATCTCCAAACTACTCCAACTCTACTCAACCACAATACATTGGCAAACATTGCAGTTTTATAGCCATTGTTTATCACCACCCACTAGCTAGTTTCCACCCAGTGGGTGTGTACTTCCATTCTGATTGGTCCACATAGTTCCACCCATGCTTAAGACCAACCCATGTATTTCAACATTTCACCTTGTACACTTAATGATTCTCATGTGTTTCCAATCTGCATTCAGTAACTCTGTCCTTGGCTCTCAGGCCTTCTAGATTACATTAGCAGTTTCACCTGTGTAGCTTCATAGTTGCTCTTGCTTAGTCATTGTGACTTTCACATACATATTTTATTTCTTTCACTGTATGTCCCATGTTGCATTTTCCTTAACAATCCCCTCCGAAATAAAATATTGTATGTGTCTTACAATGTCATTCCAACCATTTGTGTCAGCCTTCCATGTTTTTCTGCTGTCAATGCTTTTGTGAACAAATCTGCTATGTTGTGTTGTGTTTCTATATATCTCAATTCTATTTCACCCTTCTGAACCATGTCTCTCACATTTTGATATCTTACACCAACATATTTTGTTCTGTTCTTCAAACTTTCAGTTTCAGCCATTGCTATGCATGACTGTGAATCTTCCAGAATTTCCACTGGTATCTTGTAACTTTCATTTAAATCATTTAACAATTGCTTAATCCACTGTACCTCATTTACTATCTCATTCAAAGCAGCAAATTCTGCTTCTGTTGTGCTTAACGCTACATTAGTTTGTTTTCTACTTCTCCAAACTATTGGACTTTCATTATATTTAATTATCATTCCTGTAACTGACTTCTTGTCTCCTAATTCTGATGCAAATGAACTGTCTACATAACAATCTAGATCTGAACTATTGTTTCTTATTATCAATTTCCTATCTAAGGTTCCTTTCAAATATCTCAATAAATGTTTTACCGCTGTCCAGTCTTCAATTTTTGGATCATTAACCCTTCTAGACAGTACATTTACAGCATAAGAAATGTCTGGTCTGGTGTGGCAAGATATGAATTGTAAAGATCCTATTATACTTCTGAATAGAGTCTTGTCCTCAAACGCTCTAGTTGTTTCTTCAGACACAAAACCAGTTGTCATTGGAGCTCTTACTATTTTTGCATTCTGTAATCCACACTTTTCAATCAGTCTTTCAATTTTATTTCTCTGACTTAATAAACAATGTCCTTCTTCTGTCCATTCAACGCAAATACCTAAATAAGACTTCAATACACCTAAGTCCTTCAAAACAAACTTCTTAGACAATTCTCTTTTTACTGACTCAATTTCCTGTTTTGACTTTGCTGCTACGCACAAATCATCTACATAAACCACTAATACTATGTCTCCTTTTGTATAAACACAAGCATCTGCAATGCTCCTCTTGTAACCTAGCTTTACTAGCTCATCATTGATGCACAGATTCCACGCTCTGGCACTTTGTTTTAAACCATACAACGCTTTCTTTAATTTATATACTCTCTGACTACCATTTTCTTCGAAACCTTGTGGCTGCTCCATAAATATTTCTTCATTCAGAACCGCATTCAAGTAAGCTGTCTCAAAATCAAAATGTTCTACAACTAAATTCCTTTTTACTGCTACAGCTAGAACCATTCTCAGACTTTCTGGCTTTGCAGTTGGAGAATATGTCTTATCATAGTTCTCATACTGCTGTTGTGCAAAACCCTTAGCCACTAACCTAGCTTTATATTTGATACTTCCATCTGGCATTTCTTTCCTTTTGTATACCCATTTACAACCAATTACTTTCTTGTCTTTGGGTCTGTCAACAATTTCAAAAACATCTTTATTTACCAGGCAACCAAACTCATTATCCATTGCATCAAACCATCTTTCCTGTTCTTCACTAGAATAACTTTCCAATTCTTCAAAACTTTCAGGCTCTTCTACTGCTAAACAAGCTCTTGCCTTTGTCACAACAAACCTATCTGGAGGCTTTCTAACTCTGTGACTACGCCTGGGAATAAAATCTGCTGTTCTGTCTCTTTCATCCTCACTTTCTCTACTGGGAGTTGTAGTTCTATGACTAAATCTCTTGTCTTCAGTCATTCGAGTAGTAGTAGGCCTAGATGCTATCTCATCATCAGAAGAACTACCACTGCTGCTAGGTGATGCTTCCTGCTTAACTGAAACCCCTCCGTTTCCTGAGGTTGGTTCAGTTTGTGCTTCTGGCTCATTTGAACTCCCTAATCTCAAAAACACTTCTTTATTGGCATGCAGTTTGTCCCAACCAGCATGTCTCTCAAAATTTGCAGACCTAGAATACTGCACTTGTTTTCCTCCCAAATGAAACTTGTAGCTATTTCCAGAATACCCCAAAAACCTAAGCCTTTTGCTTTTGGGTTCTCCTTTCTTCCTGAAACAAGCAGGTGTGTAAACATGAGCAAATTGTCCAAAAACCCTTAAGTACTTGTAATTTGGCATTCTCCCATACAATACCCTGTAGGGAATGTCTTCAATTTCTGAATGATACAATCTGTTACTGATATGTATTGCAGTCAAAGTTGCTTCTGCCCAAAAACTATCTTTCACCCCTGCATCTGCCATCATACAAGCAGTAATTCTTTTTATATCTTGTATTTTCTTCTCTGCTAACCCATCCTCACTAGGACAAGCAGGGTTTGTAGTTTCATGCCTTATTCCCACCTTTTGAAACCAGTTAAACAATTGATTATTTAAAAATTCTCCTCCTCTATCAGTAATGATGGTGCCTACTCTGCTATCAAATTGTCTTTCCACCATTCTTACCCATGCTTTTAAACTTTGCCCAGCATCAGATTTGTTTTTCATTATTCTCACAAATGCAAACCTTGTATACCTATCAACAATTACTAGGAAATACTTGCTTCCCCCTAAGGACAAGCAATTAGCTTGGGCGACATCTGCATGTACATACTGAAATGGTCTTTGAGCAATTCTTTTTGTTTTCTTAGCTACTGGAAAAGCTCTGACCTTTACCTGTTGACATACCGTACAATCTAAGTGGTTTTTGCATTCAGTAACTTTTAAATCTGGACACATACTGATTAAATTCTTTAAACATTTGAAGCTCGCATGGCCAAATTTTCTGTGAAGCTCGTGTATGCAGTCTTTGTGGATTGGAATATTTTCTATGTTATTAGCTTCTTCAACCCTGTAGCTATCAATGTTGTCCTCCAAATAATAAAGTTTGTCCTTTTTCAAACCTATGCCACGCAATTCCCCATTCAGTTTTATCTTACACATGTTCTTTTCAAAGATGACTGTGTAGTCTCTTTCTGTTAATCTGCTTACTGATAACAAATTATTTTCTAACTCCTTTACATGTAAGACATCATTAAAATTCTCTTTTAGCCCTGGAATATACACAGTACCCATTTGATTTACAGTACTTAGCTCTTTCCCATCAGCCAAAACTACAGCATTTACATTAGCTGATTTTCTATTACTTATTAAATTTATGTCATTACACATCAACGATGTGGCTCCTGAATCAACTAGCCATTTAGAATTTGCATTTTGTTTTTCCTTAATCATGGTTGCAACCCCCTTTTTATTACCACTGTCCCTCAAAAATGGAGGTCTGGACTGTTTTTGATACTGCTGCAGCTGCCATCTGCTCTCTGCTTGCTTGCGTCTCTCAGCTGCAAAATGTTTACAATGTCTCTGCAGATGACCAATCTTCTTACAATAAAAGCACCTCCGTTGCTCCCTTGTAGAGGTTGCTTCCTCCTGCATTCGCCAGTCAGGAGTTGTTCGTTGTTTTGGCACAGTCTTTAAACTTGCTGAGTCACCCTGTTCAGACATTCTTCTCTGGTTCTCTTCCAGTATTCTGGCCACAATTAAATCTCTATTAAGCTCAGTTTCTGGCAGGTTTTGCAAGCTGTTCGTTATGTTGTCCCACGAAGAGTCTAGCGATTCTACTAAAATGTAGCATTGCTGCTCTTTGCTAATTTGCACTCCCCTCAGTTCAGCTTGCACAAACAAATCTTGCATTATTTTTAAATGTTCTATCACACACTGCCCTTTAGCCATCTTTTGCCTGTATATTCTTTTAGACCATAGCATTTTTGCAAAAGCAGTTGAAGGAGTGTGTAATCTCTGCAAGGTATCCCACACATCCTTGGCAGACGTTTTATCTCTGACGTCATTAATTAAGTCTTCTTCAAGCATGAGATAAAGACAGGCTTTTGCTTTACTATCTCTCTCTTTAGTGGCTTCATTAGCATCAGCTGCCAGCCCTGTTTCAACTGTTGACCACAGACCTTCCTTTACTAGTAGAGATTGGGCATAAATCTTCCAGGTAGAGTAGTTGTTTCTATTCAATTTACTAAACTTTAGAAATTCCATCTTGATTTGTGCAGTGACTCAATTTGACACAGTCCTTCTGAGTATGCACAGCCAACCCGTCTGGGCTTAAGCAAAACACAAAATGATTTACTCACGAGGCTTATCAGTGCAGCACAAACAGCTTGCTCTGATCTGTCGTCCACAAAGCTTTCTTCCACTCTCTGGAAATTTCAGCTTCTGTGGATGCTGGGTGCTCTAGTAACTGGGCCCATAACCCTTGTCAGGGATGATGGGAGTTGTAGCTCTTCACCTCTGGCTCAAACTCACCACCTTGTTATGCAGCAGAGCCAACCAGCTTAGATCAGTGGTTAATGCTTTTCTCCAAAGCAGCAGAGTTTCAGAGAATAGGCTGAAGATCCTGACAAACTCTCCAAGCCTTCTCACTCTTCTCCAGGTGTCTCCAAAATGTCTCCAGGATTCACTCAGGCAACTCAGTAGTTTTATATAAAACCTACTTTATTCTTCTATATAAATATACTATATGGTCAACAAATCACAATCTCTACACACTACTCCACAATATCTCCAAACTACTCCAACTCTACTCAACCACAATACATTGGCAAACATTGCAGTTTTATAGCCATTGTTTATCACCACCCACTAGCTAGTTTCCACCCAGTGGGTGTGTACTTCCATTCTGATTGGTCCACATAGTTCCACCCATGCTTAAGACCAACCCATGTATTTCAACATTTCACCTTGTACACTTAATGATTCTCATGTGTTTCCAATCTGCATTCAGTAACTCTGTCCTTGGCTCTCAGGCCTTCTAGATTACATTAGCAGTTTCACCTGTGTAGCTTCATAGTTGCTCTTGCTTAGTCATTGTGACTTTCACATACATATTTTATTTCTTTCACTGTATGTCCCATGTTGCATTTTCCTTAACAACAAATCCAAAACCACTATTACAAATATCCAAGAAAATGCAGTAATACCAACAATAGAAAGAAGCAGAGAAGCAAAAGCCACAGTTAAACCATGAAAGTTCAGCTGGTACCTTAATAACAATAGCAAGGAGGAATGACATAGGTTTCATCTACACGAGCCAGGATTTGCCAGCTCCCCACCAGCATATCCTGGCTGTGGATCAGGTCTGTTCCAATCCCCTTGCCACCTCCAAATGGGAAGACTTCCAGACAGGAATGCCAGCACAGTTCGCCCTCCCGGAAGCTTGGAAGCAGGCCCGCAACATGTGGTCACATGCTGCAGGACTCCTTCCTGCTTCAGAGAGAGCAAGGGAGACCAGCAGCTGCAGCAACAGTCTGGGCCTGCTGGGACAGGCTCCTGTGGTCTCGCAGGGCCCAATCAGTTTCTTCCCAGTGGGAATGGGTTAAAGCAGGTATCTTAATATAACAGTTAATTGAGCCCTAAATCATCTCCCCACCACCACCTTAGCCTTGCATTTGCCCCAGGAGTCATGAAGACTGCCTGGGGCAGAATGAGGCAAAAGCCCTGCATCATCAAGACTTCACGGCTCTAAGATGGGAGCAAGATGTGGTATATTGCCCATGTAGACAAGTCAAAACCTCTGCCAAAAAAAGTTCTACAGATAGGACACCACCACAAAGAAGACCCTGCCATATGTGGTATCCTTATGGACAATGCTACTGTGGGACACACATGAAAATCTTCCACTATTAAATCAATAACTTCTTGCCTATCGTTCTGTGGCTTCTTCAGTCTGGTTCCCCCCCACCCACTCTGGCCTGAATCCAATAGTGGTAATGTGTCCATGCAACCCCTGGTTGAATAAGTGGCTACACCTATTCAAACCTTGTTAAAGCAGGCAACCAATACTACAAACGCACACACACACATATGAATCCACCACCACTGTGCCAGGATCCTCTGAGTCAGGAAAGAAAGAGACATAAAGTATTTTGCCCAAAGGTATTTTGCCCAAAATGACATTAGCCCCCTCCCCTGACTGAGGACTTGGATGATGCCTTCCTAGAAGAGAGGACCACACATACATTCAGACAGGAGACATGTGATAATAATGCTTTTTTAAAACTATCCTGATATTTGCTTGAAGTCCAACTCTGCCAAAAATTTAAGGTCCAACAAATTTCTCACTTGCCTTGCAGACAATTTCATTGTCCAGAAGGTGGAAGAGGCAACAAGGGGAACAGCTATTTTACATTTGATCCTAACCAATCGAGATGATCTGGTTAATGGAGTGGAAGTGGTGGTATCCTTAGTGGGGAGTGACCATGTTCTCCTGGAGTTTGTTATACAGAGGAAAGGGAAAGCCAAGCATAGCCAGACATGCCTTCTAGACTCTAAGAAAGCTTATTTCAGAAAACTTAGGGAATTACTGGGGGTGACCTCGTGGTTAGGAATACTAAAAGAGAAGCGTGTACATGATGGGTGGGTGTTTCTAAAAAGTGAGATATTAAAGGTGCAACTTCAAACAGATCCAATGAGAAGTCAAAATGGCAGGTGTCTAAAGAAACCAGCATGGATATCTAAAGAACTTTCAACTAAGCTAAAACTTAAAAGGAACATGTACAAGCAATGGAAAAAGGAAGAAATCACAAAAGAAGAATTCAAACAAATGGCGAGCTCATGCAGGGGGAAATCAGAAAAGCAAAAGCTCAGCTGGAGCTCAGGCTTGCTAGAGAGGTTAAAAACAATAAAAAGGCTCCTTTTTGCTATATACATAGCAAAGAACAAGGAAGTGGTTGGATTACTGTGGAGAGAAGATGGCAAAATGCTAACAGGGACAGAGAAAAGGCAGAGCTACTCAACACCTTCTTTGCCTTGGTCTTCTCCCAAGAGGAGAACAGTGCTCAACTCGGAGAAAATGGAGCAGATGATGCACTAGGGGAAATGCAGCATATAATAGGTAAAGAGGTTGTTCAGGAATACCTGGCCAGTATAAATGAATTCAAGTCTCCAGGGCCAGATGAACTACATCCAAGGGTACTATAAGAACTGGCAGAAGTAATCTCAGCCCCACTGACAATAATCTTTGAGAAATCCTGGAGAACAGGAGAGGTCCCAGTAGACTAGAGGAGGGCAAATGTTGTCCCCACCTTTAAAAGGGGGGGGGGGAGAAGCCCCAAACAATTATGGCCCAGTCAGCCTGACATCAATACTATGAATGATTCTAGAGCAGATCATTAAACAGACAGTCTGTAAGCATTTAGGAATGCTGTGATCACAAAAAGTCAACATGGGTTTCTGAAAAACAAGTCATGCCAGACTAATCTTATCTCTCTCTTCTCTCTTTCCCTTTTTTTTGGGGGGGGGGGTAGAATTATATACTTGGTAAATGAAGGGAATGCTGTAGATGTAGATGTAGATGTAGTGTAAGGCCTTTGACAAAGTCCCCCATATATTCTTGCAAAAAAGTTATTAACATGTGAGCTAGACAATGTAACTGTTAGATGGATTTGTAATTGGTTGATGGGCCGAATCCAAAGGGTGCTCACCAATGGCTCCTCTTCATCCTGGAGAGAATTGACCAGTGTGGTGCCACAGGGTTCTGTCCTGGGTCCAGTGTGGTGCCACAGGGTTCTGTCCTGGGTCTATTCAACATTTTTATCAATGATTTGGATGAGGGAACAGAGGGTATGCTTATCAAGTTTGCAGATGACACCAAATTAGGAAGGGTAGCTAATACCCCAGAGAATAGGATCAGAATCCAAAATGACCTTAACAGATTAGAAAGCTGGGCCAAAACTAACAAAATGAATTTCAACAGGGAGAAATGTAGGATACTACGCTTGGGCAGTAAAAATGAAATGCACAGATATAGGATTGGTGGCATATGGCTTGAGGGCAGTACATGCGAAAAGGATCTAGGAGTCTTAGTGGACCACAAACTGAACATGAGTCAGCAGCGACATGGCAGCTAAAAAAGTGAATGCGATTCTAGGCTGCATCAATAGGAAGATCAAGGGAAGTATTAGTGCCACTCTATTCTTCTTTGGTCAGACCTCATCTGGAATACTTGTCCAGTTCTGGGCACCACAATTCAGGAAGGATATTGAGAAGCTGGAATGTGTCCAGAGGAGGTTGACCAGGATGGTTGGAGGTCTGGAAGCCATGCCCTATGAGGAGCGGCTTAGGGAGCTGGGCATGTTTTATCTGGAAAGAGAAGGTTGAGAGGTGACATGATAGACTTGTTTAAATATTTGAAGGGATGTCATACTGATGATGGAGCAAGCTTGTTTTCTGTTGCTCCAGGGACTTGGACATGGAGCAAGGGACTCAAAACTACAGGAAAGGAGATTCCACCTAAACATTAGGAAGAACCTCCTGACAGTAAGAGCTGTTCAGCAGTGGAATCCACTGCCTTGGAGTGTAATGAACTCCTCCTTGTTTGGAGGTTTTTAAACAGAGGCTGGATGGCCATCTGTTGGGAATGCTTTGATTGTTTATTCCTGTATGGCAGGTGGTTGGACTAGATGGCCCTTGTGGACTCTTCCAACTCTATGATTTTATGATTCTGATAGTCTGGGTCCCCATTTTCTGGTGTCCAAGGAAACACATTCCCTTTGTTTCAATTCAGAATTGGCACAAAGGAGATACCCTATCCCAACGAAGCCAGGAAACATAATCCCTCTGCATGAACAGGCAGTGCTTCCAGAATCATCCTGACTGAGAGAAGGCAAAGGTATCGCCATTAGGAGCATTGTTGTGGCAGCTTCTGTATGTTTACATCCTCGTCACCAGGCTGTGATCCAGAAAAGGCATGATGGTGGGGCTTTTCTCTCCATCAGTGCTTTTCTCTCTATCTCCCTCGTGGCTTCATTTGTACAATAGTGTTTTGCCTTTATTCAGTACTAATTCTCAAATTCTCTTATGGCTCATATTTTTCTCTTTCCTCCTCCTCCCCACCTCAAGATTTACTTACATACATTATTATTTCTCTTTCCAACCTTTTGGCCAGCCAGAAGGAGAGTAACCTTGCTTCAATGCCTAACATAAGAAGGAAAACCCCACCTTCCTCACTGTGGAAATACCATGATAGCCTGTCTTCCTCCACTGGCAGCTACTATGGCTTCTGCGGTGAGAAAAGGAAGGGCTCCTTTTCCTCCATTCCCAAGACAGAAATGTGATATAGTATGTTGACACTGGATAAGGGAGAAAAAAAAATCCTTCCAATTGATAGCAATACTATGCAGCCATTACCCCCCCCCCGCTAGTATAATTAGTAAATAAATATATCTGAAGTAAAACGTAAACTATGTCAAAAGTTTAAAGAATGTTTTGTTGTTGTATGCCTTCAAGTCATTTCTGACTTATGGCAACCCTAAGACAAATCTATCATGGTGTTTTCTTGGCAGAATTTGTTCAGAGGGGGCTTGCCCTTGCCTTCCTCCTGAGAATGAGAGATTGTGACTTTCCCAAGATCACTCAATGGGTTTGCATGGTTGAGCAGGGATCTGAACCCTGGTTTCCAGAGTCATAATCAAACAACTACACCACTGTCTGGAAAAGCAGCTGAAAATGCCAGCAGGATAAACAAAGGCTGGGAAAGCAGCCAAGACCCAGTGATAGTTAATTAGGGAGAGCCAGATCAAGTTCAGAACAAGCAAGGTTCTGTTTCTTGGAGAAGCAGCAATACAAGTAAGAAGGCACACAGAGAAGAGTCCAGAATACAGTCCAAAGGTCAAGGCTTACAGAAGGCAGTTTTGTCCAGAAGTCGGCCTGTGGATCAGCAGGATCAGGCAACAGGGTGGTCAGGAACAGTCCAAGGTCAAGGCACAAGTCAAGGCAGCAAGGATTCAGTAACTGAAGTCAGCAGGAAGCTTTCTCCAGGGAGATCAGTTGATCTCTGACAAAGCCTCCATTGCCTCTTCCAGCCTATATAAAGCAATTACGGCTTTGCCAGGTGTTTCTTAATGAAAAAATTCGTCTCATAAATTCTCAGAGACCTCCTTTGAGCCTCCTTTTGAGCTTGCTGCTGGGTATACGATGGTGGAGGTAAGTCTCTCTCCTCTTCTTCATCCTGAGTGGGTAGGACTCTCTGCTGGAACTGATGCCAACCCACTCGGAACAGCCTCCTCCTCTGCTTGAGCCTCTAGGTTGGCAGGGTTCCCTGCTGGCACAGGTGTAGATAAACCTGTGCCAGGGTCCCTAGGGCCATTCCCTGCCATGTCCTCCTCCTCCTCTGACTCTACAGCCTCATCAGGTTCACAGGGCATGAAGACCACTCAAACCAGTACACCATGCTGGCTGGCTCTCTACTAAAGTATCTACAGTGAATGTAATTCTCCCCACCACTACCACTACAGGACATGTGTTATTGGGTCTTATGTCTTCAAGATAACAAATCCAGCTATGTTTTTATTAGACTTAACTCAGCAGAAAAAAAGGAACAGCTGCTTTTCTTTATCTTTCATTTCATCATCATCTCTTCCCCACTGACACTTAAAAAAAAAAAAAAGCACACTGACTTCCAGTGTCACAGACAGAGACATAGGGGGCATTGTTTAGTGCAATTGCTTAATGCTTACTTCTCAGGGGGAGGGAGTATAAATGGGTCCAGCCACCACTGTAATTTTGTCTGTCAGGGCAAGAATGGAAAGTGGGGCAGGTAAGGTAAGGAGTTCCCATTGGCTGAAGGACTGGGGACAATGTCTCTGTCAGTCCAATGGTAATTAAGCCTCTGCCACAGATAGATATTTATGTTACAGGGGATCAGTTACTTCTGTCCAATGTTCAGTGCCACCTTCATTTTGCAGATTGAATTCAACTTTTGCTCATTTGGTTGGTTGATGTGATTTGACAGGTGAAACCACTGCTGTCTGTGATGGAGAAATGTAGCTGAGGGACACCTTTCTACCCTTACTTTTGTGCACTAGCTGGTAGCCATGGAAGCACAGTTTGCTGATGGGATGACCACTAATAATAATAATAATATAATATTAAAATTTTATTTATATCCCGCCCCTCTGCAATGCAATCGGGGCGGCTTACAATATAAAAACCCCATAGTCACCATACCCTAGCCCACCCACCCCTTAAAATAATATTAAATTACAAAGAATTTAAAACATGGATTAATTAAAATATATATAAATTAGAAGAAAAAAAAATTTAAAACATACAATCATAGCCTAGAAAGGGCAGCTGAGTCTTGGGCCGGGATAATTATTCAGGAAAGGCCTGCCGGAAAAGATCCGTCTTGACAGCTTTTTTAAAGCTGTCTAAGGTGGTAATAAGACGGATCTCGTCCGGCAGGCCATTCCATAATCTGGGAGCAGCAGCAGAGAAGGCCCTCTGGGAGGTCACCGACAGCCTTGTTTTCATAGGCTGTAACAGATTCCTCCCAGAGGACCGAAGTGTGCGGGGAGGGTCGTACGGAAGGAGGCGGTCCCGGAGGTAAGTTGGACCCAAGCCATGTAGGGCTTTAAAGGTCATAACCAACACCTTGTACTGTACCCGGAAACTAATAGGCAGCCAGTGGAGAGCTTTTAGCACCGGTGTTATATGCTCTCTTCTGGAAACACCAGAAATCAACCTGGCTGCCATGTTCTGGACTAGTTGAAGTTTCCGAGTCAAGCACAAGGGTAGCCCCATGTAGAGCGCATTACAGAAATCCAGACGGGAGGTTACCAGTGCATGTACCACAGTTTCGAGGTCCCTAGTTTCCAGGAAAGGGCGCAGCTGGCGTACCAGCCGAAGTTGATAACAGGCACTCCTGACCGTCGCATTAACCTGATTAGTCATCTGGAGCGACGGGTCCAGGAGCACCCCCAGACTGCGAACACAATCCTTGGAGGAGAGTGTAGTTCCATCCAGGATTGGAGTTTGTATTCCCAGACCTGGTTTTGGGCCTGTAACTGTTAGTACCTCCGTTTTGTCTGGATTCAGTCTCAATTTGTTTTTCCTCATCCAGTCCATTACTGCTTTAAGACAATCATTCAGAGGAGAGATGCCATCTGAAGTCGAAGCTGATGACCGAGACATGGAGAAGTATATCTGGGTGTCATCCGCATACTGATGACACCGCATTCCATGCCTCCGAATGACTTCTCCCAGCGGCTTCATATAGATGTTAAATAGCATCGGGGACAGGATGGCACCCTGAGGAACGCCACAGTTAAGCTCTATTCTAGTAGAGCAACTGTCCCCAAGCCTCACCCTCTGGGATCTGCCCGAGAGGAAGGAACGGAACCACTGCAAAGCAGTGCCTCCAATTCCTAACTCCCTCAGGCGATCCAAGAGGATGGAATGGTCTATTGTATCAAAGGCCGCTGAGAGGTCCAAGAGCACCAACAGGGTCACACTACCCCTGTCGATACCCAAGCGGAGGTCATCAGCCAGAGCAACCATGGCAGTCTCCACTCCATAACCCGTCCTAAAGCCAGTTTGAAATGGATCTAGATAATCGGTTTCATCCAAGACAGCTTGGAGTTGGGAAGCTACCGCCCTCTCAATCACTTTGCTTAGAAAAGGCAGCAAAGAGACTGGCCTATAGTTGTTCCTGTCCAAGGGGTCCAGGGAAGGCTTTTTCAGGAGCGGCTTAACCACCGCTTCCTTCAGACAAGGTGGAAGGGAGCCCTCCCTGAAGGACGCATTGATAATATCCCTAAGGAGTACTCTCGATGCGTCACCCCCTTGGGTGGCCAGCCAAGATGGACAGGGATCGAGGGGACAGGTCGTTTTCCTCACTCTACCAAGGAGCTTGTTCACGTCATCGGTACTCACAGATTGAAGCTGATCCAATAAAATTTCATCAACGGAGTTGCTGGACACCTCGTCTATAGATTCAGTCATAACACTGGCATCTAAGTCGGCTCTTATCCGAGAGATTTTATCTGCAAAGTGGATGTTAAATGCATCACAGCAGGCCGTTGTCGGGTTGAGTAAGGGGTTCTGCGCAGGTGGAATCTGCGTCAGCTCCCCCACCACCCTAAACAGTTCTGCTGGACGGGACTCTGCAGATGCAATACGTGCAGCGGAGAAAGACTTCTGCGCTGCACGTATTGCCTCTCGATAAGAATTAAGGAAATTCCTATGACGAGTCTTGTCGGCTAAGAGTCGAGTCTTCCGCCAGGTGCGCTCTAGTCGTTGTCCAGCCTGCTTCATTTTCCTAAGCTCCTCTGAGTACCAGGGCTTACGGTTAGGAGCAGGCTGGAAAGGACGCTTGGGAGCGATTGTGTCAATAGCCTTGGTGAGGTCGGTGTTCCAAATATTAACCAAAGCTTCAACAGAATCACCGGCGTTACCAACCATTAAACCCTCCAAGGCTTTCTGGAATCCAATTGGTTCCATTAGCCTTCGAGGGCGGACCATTCTAATAGGTCCACCACCCCCGGTGGGGCAGACAGTGGCTCTTAGCTCCATCTTGACCAGGAAATGATCCGTCCATGACAATGCGGAGGTTTCAATCACCTCTGCCCACGGATATTCCTGTTCCGTAGTAAAGGCCGCATCGAGGGTATGACCTGCACAGTGAGTAGGCCCGACAACCAATTGGGATAGGCCCATGTTTGTCATGGATTCCATGAACTCCCGAGCTGCGCCAGTTAGATTTAGCAAGCTGGTCTCGAGTGGGATGTTGAAGTCGCCAAGAACTAAAAGTCTGGGCGACTCCAGCAGCAACTCTGAGACCAGCTGTGTTAGCTCGGTTAGGGAGTCTGTTAGACAACGGGGTGGCCGGTATACTAACAGAATCCCTAAGCTATCCCTGGACCTCAGGCTTAGGTACATACACTCGATGTGGACTGTGTTCCGGATAGGCTTCCTGGTCAAGGTTAGATTGTTTTTATGAACCAGAGCCACTCCGCCCCCCCGCCCACTTTTCCTTACCTGCTCACTAACTGAGTACCCGGCCGGGAGTGCCTGCGCCCAAGTCGCAGCACTGGCCTCTCCCAGCCAGGTCTCCGTAAAGCATGCCAGGTCGGCAGCCTCATCCAATAAGAGGTCATGGATAATATGTGTCTTGTTTTTAACCGACCTGGCATTGCAAAGTAGCAGAGTAAGGGTCTGTGGAATGGTTGGTGCGCTCTCCAATTTATTCTGGGAAACAGAGTGAACTGAAGGCAGGATAGGTATTAAACATCGATCCTGCCTTCTTTTGTAACAATTTTTCACTCTGTTGCCGCCATACCTTCCCTTCCCCCACACAACCTCAATTCCCGCTCCCAGATCATTCCCGGCCCCTGGTAGGTCTTCCTGGGGTGGGGGTGGTGGAGTGACTTTTAAGGCCAGCCACTCCTGGCCACACCCCAACTCCCTGCTCAGCTGCCCTTACCCCGGTGTAAAGGGGAAGGAAGACTTCCTTGCAGTCCTCTGGAGTCTTCTCTGGCTGGCTGGCTGGCTGGCTGGTAGGTCTTCCTGGGGTGGGGGTGGTGGAGTGACTTTTAAGGCCAGCCACTCCTGGCCACACCCCAACTCCCTGCTCAGCTGCCCTTACCCCGGTGTAAAGGGGAAGGAAGACTTCCTTGCAGTCCTCTGGAGTCTTCTCTGGCTGGCTGGCTGGCTGGCTGGTAGGTCTTCCTGGGGTGGGGGTGGTGGAGTGACTTTTAAGGCCAGCCACTCCTGGCCACACCCCAACTCCCTGCTCAGCTGCCCTTACCCCGGTGTAAAGGGGAAGGAAGACTTCCTTGCAGTCCTCTGGAGTCTTCTCTGGCTGGCTGGCTGGCTGGCTGGCTGGTAGGTCTTCCTGGGGTGGGGGTGGTGGAGTGACTTTTAAGGCCAGCCACTCCTGGCCACACCCCAACTCCCTGCTCAGCTGCCCTTACCCCGGTGTAAAGGGGAAGGAAGACTTCCTACAGTCCTCTGGAGTCTTCTCTGGCTGGCTGGCTGGCTGGCTGGTAGGTCTTCCTGGGGTGGGGGTGGTGGAGTGACTTTTAAGGCCAGCCACTCCTGGCCACACCCCAACTCCCTGCTCAGCTGCCCTTACCCCGGTGTAAAGGGGAAGGAAGACTTCCTACAGTCCTCTGGAGTCTTCTCTGGCTGGCTGGCTGGCTGGCTGGTAGGTCTTCCACTACTGCTGCTGGTCACCTCTGACTGAGGTCCACATCAGCAATCAAGTGCTGGCACTGTCATTTGGCTTTGGCACATCATGTCTCCATTACTGCTTGCTGGAGTGAAAGAATAAGTGTGAAAAAAGCCCCTCCTGCTAAGATCACACCACAATGGCTAGGAAAGCTGTCTAGTGAACTGTGCAAGACATCAACACTGATATATGACATGCCATTACGGTAAGATGGCTAGTGGTAGACCTAGCATAGGCAGGCCTGGACTCTAACATCTGTCACAAGGATCTTTGTCAACAATGGACTGTTCCCTATTGCTCACCCTAACGTGATGTGTGGCTTTGCTAAAAGGATGAAAGATGATAAATCTATGACTCTGTCCTTCTGCTCCTTGGAGAAACTCCAGGACAACAACAACAACAGCTTCTGACACACTGCAGAAATAATGCAGTTTGACACCGCTTTAACTGCCATGGCTCAATGCTATGCAATTCTGTGTTTTGTAGTTTTGTGAGAGATTCAGCCTTCTCTGTCAGAGAGTTCTGGCACCGCAACAAACTACAAATCCCAGGATGGAGCCATGATAGTTAAAGCAGTACCAGACTGCATTATTTCTGTATTGTTTCATCAGACAATACCACCTTAGGTAAATAAATCCCTTTGAACTTCAAGATCAAAATAAGATTATTTAAAACAACAAGCCACACCAGCTAGTCTAAAATGGTAAATGTGCAATCACCATGCAGCCAGTTGTTGATATAATGTCCATTTTTGGAATGAAAAATAGCCATTGGTTTGTCAACACTAAAATGAGATGCAAGCAGCCCAATCTTGTTGTTTGAGCACATAAAATGAAATGCATGTCACACCTTTTAATCTCTGCCAATAGGGAAAACCACCTTTTCAAGATGCCGAGGGGTTGTTGTTGTTGTGTTAAAATTACTTTCCTCTTTAAAGAACTAGTATGGTGTAGTGGTTTGTGTTTTGGACTACAGCTCTGGAGACTAGGGTCTGAGTCCCTGCTTAGCCACAGAGGCCAACTGGGTGAACTCTCTCTGAGTCATATTCTCTCAGAGGAAGGTAATGGCCACCCTCCTTTGAACAAATCTTGCCAAGAAAACCCTTGATAGGTTTGCCTTAGAGTCGCCATAAGTCAGAAATTACTTGAAGGCACACAACAACAACAACAACTCTCCTCTCTTTACACCAAATGTGGACAACAACTTCCAGGAATCTGGAAACCACACATACCTTCACTAACATACCCCTCTCCACCCCTAACTCTCTCTGCTTTTTTTTTTTTTAATTTACAAGGGGCCCATATACCCTCTAGAATAGGAGTAGATGACTGCATGGGGGGCAAGGGCAATTTCCCCCCAGACTCCCCCTTGGTTCACACCCCCACAATATGTTTTAAGCTGTGTGCATTTGTTTACATTTGATTTAAAGAGGAAAAAAGTAAATACATTGGCTGCTTGGGGTTTCTTCCAAATGATGGGAAACCAAATGTCTCTCAATTCTTGAATGGAACAAATTTGGAAAATATTTCAGTTAATGCAAATTTCCTTTTCATCCTTAGTTGAGAGATAGAGCTGAAAGATATGCTGCAGAAAATTCATAAGGATGAGAAAGTATGTCTAAGGGAAATGCATTTCATAACTGGGAAAGAAATGTACCAAGGGCCTAGAACAATGCTATGAAATCACAATTTTTACCAGACTTTCTACTCCCAAGCACCATATACCAAGGATTTTTTTAATCCTGTCAAAAATATGATAAATCCTCTGCATAGTCATTGCAACCATGCTCTGCAAAATCATGTACTGACCCTACCTGTCGTTATAATGGGGTAAACTCTGTCACTTTTCCAGCACGCAATGAATTACAGAAAGGTAGCAAAATTGGGCCATCCATCAGTTGTACTAAGTGTGTTTTCAAAAGAAGCTTTCATACACCAGAAATGCTGCTCCCACTATTACTCGAAAGCACAAATTGGAAACCCAGATACAAAAACAGCCACAAGATGAATGGACATGACAGGTTTTCAAAGAGGGAGAAAACTGCTGCTCGACAAATATTATCAGAACCAAAGGGCTCCTTCAGCTTGTCTGGCAGCCAGACTTTGGAAAGTCATTAATAGCACTTTTTACTGGTAGTTCAAGTGAAGAGAGGGGGGAAAGACAGCAGCAACAAGACATATAACCAGCTATATTTGTAATAACACTTCAGATATTACCCATTACAAATTCTGTGTACATGGAAAGGGTAGCTATCACACACTTTGACAGATCTTGGGAAATTGACTCCTTTTGGGGGGAACTACAACTTCCAGAATCTCCCAAGGGACACTCACAGAATCCCCCTTGTGCACTACAATTCCATGGAATCCCCTTTTCCAGATCATGCAGTCCAAAATGGAGATTCTAAGAGTTGTAGTCACCAAAAGCAACCTTTCCAAGCTCTTCATTTCAGCTAAATCAAAATGTCAAGGTGAATTCGGATATCTAGCCCTGTGATGCTTTGCAGTGGATAAAGGAGACTAGTTTTTGGATCACCCTGCCCTCAAATAGGGGAAGCAGACACAATGGTACTGAGTGCACAGATGTATACTCCATTCCCACACTGATTCCAATGTTCCGGCTGCACACAGAGCACACACCAATGCAGTTACATAGAGGATATGCCAAGCATTTCCAAATAACATTAGTTGTCTCAACATTCTTAAAGATCCAGATGGCTATGGCATTCTATCAAGGAGCAGCACAAACTTTACACAGTGGATTCTGATGGTAAAAAGTAAAGTTAAGTAAGCTGAAGTGTTACGTCTCTGTCTATGCTGAAAGCCATAAAGCTTCTTACCTTTGCAGGTAGCCATGCTTAATTATACTAGCTAATATTGTACACCAGCTGTTTAATTACATCCATGTGAATAAGTACCGGTAATGTCTCCTGTCAGCTTCTGGTCTGGGCACAAGGAGGATGACATTTCTAATCTCTCCCACCAGTGAGAGAGGCTGCCACAAGGACTTGAGACAGGGATCCTGATTCTGATTATTGCAGCCTCATTCACTGATGGGAGGAGGGTGGAAACATCAGCTTCCTTGCACCATGATCAAAGCTTAATGGACATCTTTTGCCATGCCCAGATGCTGGTTCTTAAAACTGGTTGGGCTGGCATTTACATACCTTTGCAGTAAGATGATGCAGACTTACTGAATAGTTACAAATCCATAAGTCTCAATTACAAATTTGTTAATGCAATACTGAATGTCATGCACTGTATGCTGCCCAGATGCATCTTCAGTTCTGAAGGGTGACAGATATTTGGAACACTCTTTTCCCAAGAGCAGGTGTGGGTGTTCATATATTCATCTCTCTTCAAGCTCTTTTTTCAACTACCAAAAGTAGATTACAAACCATCTGGGTTTGGACTGCTCACTTCTATGTTCTGTTCTGCAACTAGCACTAAATAAATGTTAAAAACCTGTTGCAGGGAGTGTCATGTATGCACAATTGTGAAGTAGTTACATATGTGCTATGGTGAGAAAATTATTTCATTAGAACAAATTATAACATCACATAAACCAATGCTTCTGCTGTTCCAAGTTTGGACTCCTATGTATTCCAGGACCACGGTCAAACAACCATGCTTTACAGCCAACTGAGGATTTAATAAACAACTTTTCTCCATTCTATCTTATTTTCCCAAGCTCTTCATTTCAACTAAATCAAAATTTCAAGGTAAAATTTTGCATGTAAGCATGACATATGCTCAGTCATAGTAAGTGGATAGCCTCACCGTGTCCATACTGTACAACTGTCCCAGTTTGGCAGGGAAAATCCCTATTAATCCTCTCTCATCCCTTTTTTTAGCTGCTTTCAAAATATCCCAGTTTCATCTCTCATTCCCCCACTTCTCTTCTTTGTCTTCAGCTTACTTCAACCTCTTCAAACTGAGATCAAAGTGGAAAAGTAGTTTGCACTCAATTAACTCAGCAAAGGGAAGAGAAAAGGAGGGAGTTGAATCTTTCCCTTCCCAGCAGACTTAGACAAAAGCAAACTGCTGCAGCTTCATCTAGCTTGTTGGGTTTTTCTCATCAATAACTTTTTACATCTTGACCACATTTGGATGTTGCTTGGCTGCACATGTCCCAATTTCCCCCTGTGAAATGTGAGAGGGTATGCTTTTCTGGGGGATAGTGTCAATTCTGTATTGAACCACATGGAACTGTCACTGTCTTATGTAGATGACCCTTGGAGTTCAAAATTTGGGAGGGTGGTAGGCTAATTTGGTGTAGCATAAACTGCATGTGCTTACTCTGTGTACTCCCAAGGACTACCTAGGGTTTCTCTTGCAGACAGAATGCTAAAACATTTTTCATCCATTACAACCCATATAGATTTCTCATAAATACACACAAAACCTGAGTGTGTTCTGATGAGGGTTTGCTAAATAGTTCCAGGATAAAATTTGCAGCCAGATCTCTGCTAATTTGTCCTTTTCACCTAGGAAGAAAAAAGCAGATCACCTTAGAGAAGATAATAGCAGGTGGCCTATGGGCCATTTTTGGCTCCCCTGGCCATTTTAAGCTTAGGGATAATCTACACTGGCACCTAATATAGGGCCAGTCTGGAGCATAATTCTCTGGACTGGGCCTCGATTCAACACGATGGTGGCCACACGTACCTAGGGCAAATCTGTGTCCGAGTCCAACCAGGCTGACACTGCATCAGCCCTTCTTGCCTGTCCCCTTTTCCCTGGTGCCACTGCAGCCTATCTTTCACCAGACAAACAGCTTCCTGCAAGAGCATTGCCAGCACCATTGCTTCTGCTGAGGTCAGAATTGGGCACCCAAATATGTGATCTGAAAGGGGGGATGTCTGCTCCTTCTCATAATTGCACATGCACCCCATTCTGACCTCAGCAGAAGTGATGGCACTGGCCAAACTCCCAAAGGAAGCTGCTTGGCTGGCAAGGCAGCAGTGGCAGCAGTGGCTCCAAAGAGAACCCATCCCCTTACCAAATGAGATGGTGCCACATTTGCATGTAGAGAACTGGGCTGGGCTGAATTAAGCCCAATCCAGCTGTCTAGACAGCAAAAGAACCCAAAGTAGAAACTCTGGATTTTCCTGCAGTTTCTCTTAAACTAGATTAATGTCTTAATAAAACAGATTTGCTGCATGTATCCTCTGTACTCATTGCACCAGGTCTGGAGTAAGTTCAGTTTATTTCCTTAGCAGAGACAAGCTCTTAGAGGGAAACTTTTTTTGAAGAATAAATAACAACTTTTTGTTGATTTCCAGTTTCCAGAAAAGGCCTCCCTGGACCTTAAAATGGCCTGGATACACAGAATGTAGCAAAATGCCCCCAAATACTCTAAGGGGTATGGAGGTATGCCCCCAAATACTCTAAGGGGTATGGAATTAACAAAGACTCAGGAGTGGGAGCATCGCTGGGGGATGTCCCATAGGTTCCAATATCCCATGGAGGGCCAATGCAGCCACCCAATCCCTGGCAATTGCCCAATTCTACTTTAAATGGCTATATCAGGCATTGAATTGATGACCTTGAGATGTGTACCCTACCACTGATCTCTAGCTCTTAACAGCTGAGGGCCAAATTTCTGGGTTGCAAGCTGGCAAGCTTTCTTCCAAAGAACAAAGTGGGGAAAGTCAATGTGGATGGGAGTCTCAGTTTAAGAAAACCTAAGGGAGTCCATATTCTCCATCCTCACTCTGATCTCACCCTCCCTAAATATCCCCCTTTTAAAGACTCTTTAGTATGTTACCAACAGTCCATAAAACATCTTCATAAGACTATACATGTAGAATTCAAAATTGCACTGACTGCATCTGCATGTATCCATAACAAAGTGGAGAATAACCATGAAATATAAAGTAGTGTTAGCATCCTGTTGAGATATAAAGCATAACAGAGATGGACCATGCCAAGATTCAATCCATACAGTGGGCTGTATCTTAAATGTTTACCCACACCTCTTCAGCTTGTTTTGAGCCCAGCCTATGGTACATCTTTTCATTGGTTGAAATGAAAAGGTAAGTTCTTTCTTTCTCTTATATTTTTCTAACAAAATGACAGAGACAAATGGCCACATTACCGTGAGAGTTCCTTTGGCAGAGTAAGCAGCGTAGGAATACAGAAGGTCTTGATTGTAAAGCTTTGGGGTCTCTTTGTTACATGGCTGTCCAGTAGAATAAAAGCATTCACCAGTGCTATTCAGAGTCACTGTGTTTGGAGAAGAGCCTGGCAGGTCAAGCAGGACAGAGTAATTTACAAGCTGGACATCTTCAAGGCCAAAGGATGTCCACCGAACCAGAAGCTTCATTGCAATGTCTCTGTCTTCTTTCCCATGCAACTGTATCAATTCTCTAAGAAGAAACAAGGAGTAAAACTAGATTAACATAATGTTTTCCCCTCAAGATGAGAGAAATTTTCAGTGCTATTCAGAGGATTCCTCGCATTTAATGCTATATGTGGAGAGAAGGGGGTGTAAAAATTGTTAGGAGTTTCAGGAGAACTGTTGTTAGTCCACATCAGGATGACATCAAAGGGTGCATCTACACTGTAGAAATAATGCAGTTTGACACCATTTTAACTGCCATGGATCCATCATACAGAATCGTGGGATTTCTAGTTTTGTGAGACACCAGCAATCTTTGGCAGAGAAGACTAACAACCTTGTAAAACTACAAGTCCCTTGATTTCATAGACTGAAGCTACAGCACTTAAAGTGGTGTCAAATTGCATTATTTCTACAGTGTAGCTGCACCCATAGACTCTCCTTCAATGGTTTTTGCACTGTCGGAAAGCTTCCTGCATTCCACATAAATTCTGACTGAGGTAACACAACCAACAATGTATCTCTGAAGGGAAATGTGCAGAAATGAAAAGACTGTAGGGCATATGGGCCTGAGAAACTAAGCAAGGACAAGAGAGTCAGGTAAGCACAGAGGAGCAAGAGGCCACATTTTATTTATTTGTTTGAAATCTCTCCCTCTTTTCTCCCAAATCTAAACACAGCTCCAAACTTTAAAACAATACAGATAAAAGCACTCACAATTATAATACTGTACTCAAACACAATTGTGATGTTAAGGTAAAATTGAATTTAAAGCATTTTAAAAGCACAGAACTCATACATGGTTGTTCTGTGCAGAAAACAGCATTTTCTACATGCACAGTAACATTTCTGTGTAGAAATAAGTTTTGCATAGAAAATGCTGTTGCCTGTACAAAAAATATTGTTTTCTGTGCAAAAAAAAGCTACACAAAAAATTGGTAGACAATAAATCCTGAACTTTAGAGTTTTTAAAGACTTTCTTGTAACAGGAAGAAACTTGCTAAAATTATTTGGTTTTTCCATCAGAAACAAAATTATCAAAGAATTACATCTCTACTTCAGTGGCTGAGGGACCAACTGGCTCCCCTGAAAAGTCTGAAATTTGAGTCTATCATTCGCTTTCAAGCATGACTTCCATCAACTGTCTACTTATTGTTTACTACAGATATCAATTTTCTTCATTTTTAATTAAAATTTTAGAAACCCTCTAGATATTATTTCATTTCTATACCTCAATCAACATGATGCTGACACTATCATCACTAGCAGCAACTATATCATGTCACAATCTGACATGAGTCTATTTGTCACCCTCCCTTCCCCCCATTTTGCAGTAAGAATACCAGTTTGATATGAGAGATTTTGGAATCTGTTTGCATTTTACACAATTATGGTATTAATTGATTGCATTTTATTTTTCTCCTAGCTTCTGCTGGCTTCAGGGTGGTTTAAGTAGGGGGTTGTTGTCTTTTGGCTAATATATGAACTGTACTTGATTGATACATTTATGAATTTTGTATTTATTGCTTCAAATTGAAAGTTTTTATTTATTTACTTAGGGGGCCAGTGTAGCATATGAGTGGTTTACGTGTTAGACTAGGATTCTGGAATACCCACTTTTGAATCCCCACTAGGCCATGGAAACTCAAGTCACACTTTCTCATCCCCAGAGGAAGACAATGAATGAATAAATCTAGCCTAGAAAATCCTGTGATAGGTTCACCTTGGGATTACTGTAAGTTGAAAACAACTTGAAGAAACACAGCAAAACATATTTATTTACTTATTCATTTATTTCCCCCTTGTCCCATATCTAAGCAAGTCAGGGTGCAATTCAATCAATAGAACAGCTTGAAGACAATGTACACATTTTTCTAACTAAAATGTTAAACAACTGAATAAATGCTGAACAAATGAACAATCCAGTAAACTGAAATGACACCATGATCACAATACTCCCTCCCCCACACCACAGTACAGTTTAGGCTTTTTGCTGAAGGGCACATATAGGACATGTAAAGAAATTGACATGGAAAGTTACTAGTATGTAAATTACTGTGAGTGGGTCAAAGTTGTATGTGGTGGACCCATCAAAAGTAGGTCAAAAGATGAGCCACTGTGAGTCACAGGTGGCACTTGTATTTCCAACAGGAAAATAAGTTTTCTGTGCAGAAAATAGGTTTCCTATGCAGAACACACTATTTCCTGGGCAGAAAATGAATTTTCTATGAAATAATAATAATTTTTAAAAACCATATGCTTTCCCACAAGAAAAAAATGTGTATTTCTCTGCAGAATAATTTTTCTACTACACTTCAGAATTTTCACATGTAGGGAGAATAAATATTCATTTTCTCTTGCAACAGGTAGAAAACAGCAGTCCTTTTTCATCCTTCCATGCAAGGACAAAATCATCAAGGATTTATATCCTTATGGAACACTGCTAATGTGTTCCTTCAGTCCTGAAGTCATTTCCCCCCTACAAGTTTATTATACTGTTTGTATAGTTCTCTTTTGACATTTTATTTCATGCCATTTCTTTGCATTTGTTTCTGTAGGATGTTGCTTTTCAGCTTTCCAAGAAATGTGATCCTGAACATTTTGGGACCCTTCAAAGCAGTCTGTAATGCAGCATGAGAAGATGAAAGCTGCATGAGAAATTCTAAGTGTCCATATGCACATGGGATGCTTTGGATCTAACCCACTATCTAGTTGGAAAATCCCAATGATGTGTGCCAAGTTTTAAACTAATGAGAATGACATTCACCATCTGTGGTCTATTTTAATTTCAAATAAAGTGTATCCACATGTTTCAAGTGCAGCAGGCTTATGTTAAAGACTTGTGAGCTCTTTTCAAGAGGAAAACTAGTCAAAGGTCAACTCTTTGGATTTAATCTTTTCCACTTTATCTCCAATAAGTCCTCAAACAGGCTGCACAAAATAGACAAGTTAATCCAATCACTAGTACATTACAAGCCAGCGATTTCATCGGCTGTGCCCTTTAATGCAATGACACAAACTTGGACAGTCCCGAAACGCACAAAGTCGTTTGATTAACACAAATGCTGCTACTTGAAGATCCCCATTCCCCATAGGTATTGGAGACATTGATAGAATAAATAATGGAAGGAAACTTGTCTCATACAAATAAGATGGAAGCCCTTCCCACCCCACTAGCTCTGTGTTATCGGGGGTGGCAATTTCAAATGCAGAGTATAATTACAAAATCCCTTCTTTCATTGCAAAATGAAAGATACTTTCTTCTCTGTAATTACATGAGCATGGTATTGAAACTTTACTGACAATAGATTTGATTGAATTAAAGAAAAGCAAGCACATTCCTTCTTTGACTCATAATTTCTTCATAGAATATTAAAATCCAGATAGGAGTTGTATCCTCAGCTTTATTAAAACAAATCAGCAGGTATTAAGTGTTTTTAATTAGTCTTGGGAAAAGTGTAATCTAGCAAACAAGTGCTTTGGAAGTTTTACTGGCAAGATTAAAGCTGTGATCATAAGCCTTTTTTTAATAGGAAGTATATCCCATTAGACTAACTGGAACTTATTTCTAAGCAATTGTGTTCAACATCAGTGGACTATATATAATATTCATCCCTGATGTTTGCAAATAGCTCAGAGACTTAAGAGAACATTTTTTTTTAAGTTTACAAGTATTTGTAATATCCTTTGGGTCCCAGTATAGCCATAGGAAACATGGATTAGCTCCCACTGAAACCAATGGAACTTACATGAGTTACAGTTTAACATTTCCCATTATTTTGCAATCACTTTGGTGTCCATTGTGTTTATTAGATCTCCACTATTTCTTTAGATCCTATAGGCTGAAAATATCATTTGATTCAACAGTTTCTATAAATGACTCTTCTCATATCTCTTGATACTGATTGTGAGAATGAACACACTTCCTCTGGAGAACTTATCCATCTGCAAGGCTGTCAGGGAATTCTGGAGAAATAAACATTGCACAAAAAACATTTTAAAATGCAAATGGATACAACTGCACACCACTGGAAAAATCACACTCAAATATGTTTGTGAATTTAAAAATGGGTTTTTAAATTCTGTCCAAAATATGCATAAATTTCCATAAGAAGCACCACACCCATGCATGTGTGTATGCACACACACATGTGCACATGCACACAGAGTCTCATAATATTCCCCACAACTCTCCACTGCAGTCAGAGCTTCCTCTATCCATATGTCATGCAGAATCTGTTCCTTAAACAGAAAAAGTTTCAGAACCATTTGTTTAACCTCTCTACAGATGAACATAAATAGATTTTTAAGTTCACAATGCCTACCAGAAAGCTCCAACAATCTGACTGCTGTTGTGCATGATAATAAAGAGGCTGGGGAGGATAAAACCATTTCTCTGTACAGCTCATCAGCTCATAACAGTCATAATGCTAGGATTGCCTGCCAGCTCAGTAGTGTGACAGTCACCAAAGGTGGAGGAAGATGACTTCCCTCTGAAGAAAAATAAACACAGGACACGAGCATTTTGATACAAAATGGCATTAATAGAGGTCATGAAGTAGGCAAACCCCCATCACTAACATGAGCTGAAGAACAATGTGCTGTAAAAAGATCTCACTTTTTATATGGGTATAAAACAGACAAGCTAAAGAAGCTGATGGAAGGGGATCAAGTGTTAGAATACATGAAGCTGTGGCAGAACCTAGGGACAAAAGCATGGCTATAGTCAAAAGTGTAACTAGGCTTCCACAGAACTGCACTGGGGACAGCTGTTGAATGGGAGCCAAGAACTGAGCTGGAATATCAAAACAGGACACCAAGCCATGACCTCTTTAAGCCTATCAGTGCCCAAGAGAAAATGGAACAAAACGTCTCTACAAACTGTTGAGGAGAACTAATGGCCAGCTGCAGCAGGTAGAGTTCAGTCATTAGGAACTCTTTAAAGTCCATGGACAGTGTTGTTGTTGTTGTGCCTTCAAGTTATTTCCAACTTATGGTGACCCTAAGGCAGGGTTTTCTTGGCATGATTTGTTCAGTGGGGGGAGGGGTTGCCTTTGCCTTCCTCTGAAGCTGAGGGAGTGTCTTGCCTAAGATTACCTAGTAGGTTTCTATGGCCAAATGGGGATTCGAACCCTGGTCTCCAGAGTCCCAGTCTGAGCTCAAACCACTACACCACACAGGACATACTCTAGCATATTTCCCTGGTGATTCAACACACAACAGGCACTCAGAGAACTGAGTGTTCCCAGCAATGGCCTTGACATCTCCCTATAAGATTTGGAACTGGAGCAAAACTTTTGGGGAGTTAGCACTTGATCATTGCAGAATCTGTATTTTATTGACTTTTAGAGCTAAACACTGAGTATCAAAGAGAAGTGAAGTTTCTTGATCAAGACAACATAATACTGGCAGAAAACCGGAGGATGACAGAAACGAGAGCAATAACTAGTGAATGGATAAATCAGAAACCAACAAATGGAAATCATCATCAAGAAATATCAATGTAACAAGGGGGTTCATTCCATAATTACTGCTAGGTTTGCCCATCAGCCAGATGCTTATAAATATTTCTGTGATAATGGGGAGCCAGCTGTATCACAATCTCAAAGAAAGAGAGAGTGAGAGAGAGAAGCCAAAGTAACATGGTCCAGAAATGGACTGATTCATCTACTTTAGTCCTGAAAATAAATTCATTTTAATTCAGTCTTAGAACACAGCCTCTGAAACAAACAGTATTATTCCTTCTTGCATAAACTAGGATTAGGTAACATGGCACCCTCTAGATGTTTTGGATTTAAAATTCCAATAATAATAATAATAATAATAATTTATATCCTGCCCCACTAGAAAATGCAATCAGTGCAGCTTACAACATTTAAAAATATACATTTAAAACCCTCCATCCCACCTCCCCCTTAAAATACAATTAAATAATCAAAAAAATAAAAACATACTTAATAAATACTGCAAATAACAATAAACAATAAACAGTGGCTGTATCGGGATCAGGACAAATTAAATTTTTCTTTCTGATGGCCAGGTATCTATTCAGGGAAGGCCCGCCAGAAGAGATCCGTCTTAAGAGCTTTTTAAAAGCTATTTAAGGTGGTAATATGATGGATCTCATCTGGCAGGCCATTCCATAATCTGGGAACAATAGCCGAAAAAGTCCTCTGGGAGGTTGAAGAAAGCCTAGTTTTTAAAGGCTGTAGCAAATTCCTCCCAGATGACCTGAGTGCATGGGGAGGATTATATGGAAGGAAACGGTCCCGAAGATAGGTTGGACCCAAGCCATTTAGGACTTTAAAGGTGATAACCAACACCTTGTACTGGGCCTGGAAACTAATAGGTAGCCAATGAAGTGATCCTAAGATCAGTGTTATATGGTCTCTTCTAGATGTACCCGAGACCAATCTGGCTGCCATATTCTGTACTAGTTGAAGTTTCTGGATGAAGCACAAGGGTAGCCCCACATAGAGTGCATTACAGAAATCAAGACGGAAGGTTACCAGACCATGTACCATGGTCTCAAGATCCCCGACTTCCAGAAAAGGGCACAGCTGGCGGATCAGCCGAAGCTGATAACAGGCACTCCTGACTGTCACATTTACCTGATTCGTCATCTGGAGCGATGAGTCCAGGAGTACCCCCAGACTGCGAACACAGTCCTTGGAGAAGAGCGTGACCCCACCCAGGACTGGAGGTTGTATCCTAATACCTGGGTTCGGGGCTGCTACTATGAGTACCTCCATTTTGTCTGGATTCACTTCAATTTGTTTTCCCTCATCCAGTCCATTACTGCCTTAAGACAATCATTGAGAGAAGAGATACCATCTGAAGTCAGAGCTGAAGACCGAGACATGGAGAAATATATCTGGGTGTCATCAGCATACTGATAACATCCCGTCCCATGCCTCCGGACAATCTCCTCCACCACCACCACCACCACTAATATTGCCAATGGCTGGGAATCATGGAAATCACAGACTAAAAAGTTGTCTGTTCTTGTTGTAAGCAAACCCTTAAATAACAGGTCACAGAAGTCTGCCACAAATTGTATCCAGAGGAATGATTTTATTGGCTTTGTCTGAACATAGGTCAGGATGGTGTGTTGCTCCCCTCGCGTGCTTGATAACCTTTATATGAATGTATGAATTACAAACTTTTTTGAAAATATTGTTGCCGAGGGGATGGGTTATGATCTGTAAGTTACACCTGAGACATTTGATCTATGATAATCCATTGATGCATCTGATGAAAATGCATGTGTGAATCACTGTATCTTAAAACCTGTGTGAGGCGTGTAGGCTCCCAGGGCCCCAAAGCTATTATTATAGGACATTTATTCACATGGATTTCTGTCTGACTGAAGTGGGAAGAGACTTTGCTGAAAACATTTCCATCCAACCATAGAGCTATTGTTTTTTCCATAAAGGTGCCTTATGGGCAGAAATTTCATCAAAACCTGTCAACCCAGAGTGAAATATACTTATGTGATTGTTTTCCCTGCTTTTCAAATACTACTAGTCTTTGTATTTTAAATTATTATTATTTTCCCCCTCTCAAATCCATATCTGAATTGACATTTTTTCAGTTTAGCTTTTCCTCAAGTCTAATTGTTCAAGAAATAACAGTAGGGGAGTCTGTATGCATATGTGTTGCAAATGAACTGATCTTTATTTAGGACAAAAGTGACAGCATGTTGGAATGGGAAGAAAGACCATAAATATACTGTGTATTCATTCCCATCTTGTCAAGCCCCTCTGGTGCCAGAAACTATGGCTCTTTTTGCAATATCTGCCTTTTACACTTTTTTTTTTCTTTCCAGGGGAAAGATACACAAGACAGATGATAAGCAATATCTTAACTCTCTTGTAACACAAAAAAAAGTACACAGGCTGATCCATCAAAAAGCCAGTAACTGACATTTACACAAAGCTCCTCAATTAATCCACTGCTTCACAATTTAAAAAGATAAATCTCTATCAGTGAGCAGCCCTGTGCAAATATGTGACTTGCCCCTCAGCCTCACAAGCTTGCATACACAGAGCTTTCATCAGGAAAGCAATAGAAATCTGCTATGCTGTGGTGGCATTGATCCATAAAGACCTTCCTCTAATTACAAGGTATACTCACCCCTCACTGCTTCACCTATAATAAAAGTAATCTCCTTTGCTTGAAAGAGGCTGTGATTCTACCTACAACAGCATCCAGTCAACAATCCTATACAGTAGGGTGGGCAGCTGCAGTGGGTCTGAGTGTCAATCTCCTGATGCTGGCACCATTCAGGCCGCTAAATTGTCAAACAAACCAAACAGCAAGTGGTAGATATCTACACTTGGTTTTGAACAACTGTGTTGTTTATACTAGGAGAAAAAATGTGGATTGATGCACACTAAACACCAATTCGAAGCAGCTTCAATTTTTCTTATTTATTTTTTTTTTCAAAATTGCAGGTATGCGAAGCTATACCCTTTTGCTGTTCCAACAGGCATGCCTGCAGATCATGATGGAGGGTGAAAGTGAATTACTCATGTTTGTATTGTCACCAGTTGCCGCCACTGAACAGTATTTTTTAAAAAGCATATCTAAGGTATGAAAGTGTGATATTCCACCTAAATATATATAAAAAAGAAAAAAAAGGGTAGTTTTCTTGCCTCAGCACACGATTGCTAAGGTGAAAATCCAACATGGCGGTTCTGAGTGCTTCCCTTGTTAGCAAGGTCCACCCCCTGCCCAAGTCTGACCAATCAGCTTTCCACTTCTGCTCTTATCGAGAATACAAATGAAAGTGAATCGTTTGTCCCAATGAGCGTGAATGTGCACCCTCCACCGAGCTTTTTAAACCCCTCCTTCCGAATACTGTGGATTGATGCAGGATGGCATTTAGACAAATCGTATTCTCTTTGAATTCTATGAGGAGTCTTTTCCCCATTTAGACAACTCATTTAGGTCTCTCCTACACTGATTAATATCAATACATACGTGCGCACAAGTGCAACATATTTAAAATATCATGAATTGCTTCTCTTGGAAGCTTCCAGGAGAAGTGACTTCTCTTTTCTCTTTTCTTTTCTCTCTAGATAAAGGACAGTCTAGTGAGTCTAGAGGGATTCAGGGTCACATACACAGCCTTGGGGCCACACTTTGTCCACCACTGTTATACAAGTTTCTCTGAACAATGAAAAAAAAAAAAGACTAAGATTATACTACAATGAATGCAAGCTGCATTTCCTTCCTTGGCAAGAGGGGCAGAACTATTCAATTTGCCACATTGGCCTCTAAAAACCCCTAGAAAGTCCCATAAGACTTGCCCTGGTGAACCAAATCAAGATCCATCTAGTTTGCCATGTTCCTCCTAGACCTGTTATCAAAAAGGTCCTGTGATATTCAGAAGCAGAGCATGAAGGCAACAGACTGCACAAATTGTTTAGCTCCAGCAGGACATGAGAAAGGGGGGTGGTGGAATTAGTGATATATATATATATATATATGCAATACATATATGTATTGGCCAAACATCCCCTCAAAAGAAACAAACAAACAAAAACAGCCCAAGAGGTGAAAAAAAATGTTGCACATGACCATTTCCTCAACAGGGTAGGTTGAGATATCCTTTCTCATCAGAGACAAGAACATTGTGAATATTCTTTGCTCACCTAATTGTTTGTCCCCATCATGACATGAAGGTGACACCTATCTTTTCTTGTCTGTCTTCCTTACATGCTTGCATTTCCCATGTCTAGGTTAAAAACATCTGGAGTTTCACATTTGCTCAGCTCTGTGTTAAACAATGACAGTATCATGGTTTAACACAGAGCTGCAGGTGTGTGGACTGGGGAAGGGGAAATAAGGTCACGGCTTGCTCCCTGATGAAATTTCCCATCTGTCTCTAAATTTCTACTATTGCAGACAGTGAGAGATTGAAATGTGTTCACACCTAGAACTCTTACAGTTCCTGTGTTCACATTCCCCTGGTAACTTCCAGGTTGTCTGGACAGTGAAAATAATCCTAATAGAAATTGCAGAGAATGTTTTTTGTCCCTATGAGATCCCACAGTGATTCACCTTGTTTAGAAGGAGGGGGGTCAAAAACTCCAAAAACTGGGGGGGGGAGCCTTTGGGCTTTTCCTGAGGTTTTTTTAAATAACCCATGGAAATGGGCATCAGCACTCATTTGGACAACTGATTTGCAGCACATTCTTGGCAAGGGCAGAAGTGAAACACTGATTGGTTAGATGTGCACAGGAGGCAAGCTTGCAGACAATGAAGTGGCCGGAAGTGCCATTTTGGAGTTTTGTGGGGTTTTTTGCTGTGCTGTAGCAACCAGACAGCTTTTTTAAGCACAAGGTCACACTTGCAAACCTTTGATTTGCAGTTTTTAACTGTGCAGTGGCGACAACTTGTTGAGAATAATAACACAAGTAATTCTTTCAGCCACCACATTGATTCACTGGCATAGCTGTGTGTGAACTTCAAACACAGATAGCTTCACATACCAGCAATTTTGCCAAAGGACCATGGAGACAAATGAATGCTGCTGCGATTTTGCATTAATACTCAGCAATCAGCATTATATCTCCTCATCTAGACAACCGCTTTCTCTGCCCCATTTTCTTTGGACACCTAAACTCTTTCTCAATCCTCAACTGAAGTTTTAAGTTATTGCAATGCTAGAATCTTGAGGAAAGAAGGAAAATTTCATTGGTGGGAAGAATTGTAATTTGAGAGGCCCAATACCCTCATTTTGCTCCCCTACCCACCCCGAGCAGCACCCTGGCTTTGGAAAGACATGCACATGCTTTGTTTGGACAGATAATGCTTATTCCTTGCTTTCAGCCAGACTTGCAAACTTTAAAACACACACACAGACTGCAGTTCTTTCACAGGCCTGGCTTGAGTTTAGAGGCAACCGAGCCCAAAACTAAGACCACATTGATATAGCATTCTCTGCTGGCTTCAGTTGCCAGACCTTCTACTCTCCTTTTATGTAAAGCATTTTATATAAAGCCTCCTTAACCCTTGATCTTTACTCCCCCCCTTTCTTAATAATGATTCAAAGTGCAAAGCTAACTGACTGTCTCACTGCTTGCTTAATTATCTAGTGCAGTAGAAGTTGACAATTCCTGTCAGATGGTATTTCTCCCCCATGGTTCACCAAAGACAGTCTGTTAAAAAAAAAAAAAGCTGACTTTTTTTTTCTCCTTTCAGAACAGCAACTGAAACATCATAGTTCGGTAGATAACAAGAAAGGTTTTGCCCTCTTCGCCACACACATTTCTGGCTTCCATTGTTTCACAGGCTGTACAAATATTTCACTATTGCTATTAAAAGCAGACAAAAGTGAGACATGAACCAGATCAAGAGAGTATAGCGTGTGTGTGTTTGTGTGTCTGTTGGGGTACTATCAGTCCTCTACATATCATTGGAGTTTGACTGAATGGTTGCATTTTTCACTGAAAGGAAAAGAGATACTTTCCTGCTTCAAAATAAAGCACAATACACTGTGACCAGTTAATCACAGAAGTCATGGTGGACAGTTATCTAGGACAGCAGAGCTAATGGGCCAGGAAAAGTTAGAATTGATTTTCTTTTCCAGGCTTTGTCTTGGTGACTGGTTCACAAGGTCAAAAATATGCATCTCCACAATCCCTGAATTGGACCTTGGGAATGACATCCATTGGGAATACTGTCTATGTTCTACACAGTCTGCACTCCACAAAACAGTTTAACCAAAATTAACATCAAAGAGAGTAACAAGGAAACCAGATCACCATAATCCACACCATCCACATCCTCATCTTCATCCAGAAAAGGCCAAGGTGTTATTCTACATTTCAGGTCACACTTACTAATATCCTCAAGCAGACCACTCCCCTCTGCCTCCCTATCATCTTTCTGAGAGGTGAGCTTGACTTGCAACTTGATGTATACATAGCTATGATCATGTCAAAGATATATAGCATGATCCACTGTATCCATGGATTCAGTGGCCTAGCAGCAGCATCTATAGTTGAGGTGGCATTAATCTACCTTAAAGAGACTGCTACTGGAGTTATTATGTTTGCAGAATGGCACTGACTACAGTTGGCATGCCCCCCCAAGGGGGGATGACAGGGCTCTAAACTGGGGGCCCGGTGGCCCAAGATTAGGAGGGGGGACTGATGTAATATTATTGTAAGTTTTTATTATGTAAATCCATTTAGGTTTTTTAAAAAAATAAATATAAATATTACTTTGGTGTCACCCTACATCCTTTAGAGCATCTTGTTGTCCTTAACCTTACCAGTAGGTAGGGGGCTGCCAGAGATTCTGGCCTGGGAGCCTGCTTCAGGATGTGGGGGCCATGACAGTCAGCCCTCAACTTCCACAGAAATCAGGGTGCAGCAGCCCCACAAAACTGGGAAAAAAACAGCGAATATAGGCCTGCTATTTTTGTACCTGAGGGAACACTTCTCTAGGCATTTATAGGTCCTCTAGTGCGATTCTATGGTCAACCTCCAAATTAAGGAAGTGGAGGACCTACAAATACCTAGAGAGAACATATTAATCAAATCCACAAATAATCAAATCTGTGAATGCTTAACCCACAATTGTGCTTTCCTCCTCACTACTTTATCCTCATTACAGCACAGGGAAATAGGCCAGGGGCTTCCATAAAGTAAGGAGGGGCAAGATTAACCAGTGGGCTTCATGGCTTAGTGGAGACTAGAACCTGGAGAAAGTGGTATTCTCATATAACCTGACTTTTGGAACAATGGTAGGTCATGTTTTGCATGTTTTTCGTATATATTAAAGAACAAAACTGATCTACTCAGTGAATCTACTCTGCATTTGAGTCCAAACTTTAAAGGAGATGTCTGAGATGTTGGACCTATTTTTGGAGACAGGGTTCAGCACCCTGGGAGCTCCTTTAAAGTTTGGACTCAAATGTAGAATACGTTCACCACCCCAATGCCACAGACACCACCCACTATCATTATTTTAGTGTTAGTTAAGGCTTTGACCAAGACAAATCTTCACCAGTATCAATCAGTTATTATGTCATAAGCTAGACTTATGATCTTGCAACTGATTTACCACTGCCACAACCACAAATGACCCTGAAACCCACCTTAGAAGACAGTCAGCCTCCCAGAATGATGGAGTCTTACCTACCCTGACACCCTCTGACCCATATCTGTCATAACTGGCAATATTTAATAATTTGGCCAAATGTGGCCTCCCATGCAGTGTGGCTAATAAGCTGGAAATTCGCCAAGAACCAGAAATTCCAAGGGACTAGCGCTCAGACTCAGTCAGGTATGCATTAAGGAGGGGTCAGCTGAAATTTCAAAGAAAGATAATTTGCATGGCAAATACTTGCCTGAACATCTAGCTAATCCCATCAACCTAAACTGAGATGTTCAAGTTTGTAAAGAACCCTCATGCCTCTACCTTCCCCCAAATAAAGAAGATTGCTTCCTCTATTCAATTAAAAAGTATCAGCACGTTAAGGATCATTAGCATATCTGGGGTGTCTATTGTTTTACCTTGAGAAACTCAGAGAAGCATTGTCTTTTACTCTAAGTTCCATCCTTTGAAGGAAATTATTGGGTATAAAAACCCTTCTAAAACCCCACCCAAGTGCACACAGATCCCCTTCCTGTGGACACTACATTCATCTGTGTAGCCAGGCACAACCATTCCTGCTTCAGGACTCCCATTCTGCTGGTTTCGTCCACAACCTCATCACCTCAGCTTGATAAGTGTCACCTGAAAACAACCTCCCTTCACTATTCCTCTGTCCCAATACTTCTTACATTATTCACTAGCCTTGCATGAATGCTTGAAGCCTGAGTGTGTGCGTGAATGTTGTTATTATTGTTTTCTTAAATACAGAGAAAATAATCACACTATCTAGCTTAACGTCTCCTCCCTACTATTGGTATATACAGGTCAAAAGGCCCTGCAATGTGTTGCCCCCTCTCGTATAGCTAAGCTAAGTATAGTAATTCCTCAAATTAATATCCACAGTTGGAGGGTCCTTAAGACCCTTGAGCATTTCGGGTAACAGGAGATCCATAGTGCTGCAGAGTGGGGTGCTGCTGCATAATGTAACACAGCAGCATCACAAACCTCCATCCCTCTGGAGGGCTGACTGGCTTTGAAGGTGGTTTTCAAGGAGTGGGTGGGGAGTTGAAGTGTTGCAACAACACCTTGGGTATGTGTTTGATGCAAGTTCCCAAGGATTTATTTTTATTCCTTGCAAAACCACAGCAAATATGTCAATACCTCAAAACATGTGACCCAGTGAAGCCCACATGCTTTCCCCCTGCTTTTCTGTTCTATTTCTTCTGGAGGCTGTTGCGTTAGTGTGAACCACGGACAAGACTCTGTCTATATCTGAATAGTGATGGGTGCTTTTCCTAGAATTATTTTTCTTATAGAAGTGGCAAGGGAGGGAAATGAGCATAGCCACTGATCATAAAAGGCCTGAACCCCAAGCCCCCCTCTGATGTGTTTTGTCCCTTTCAGTTGTACCTAATCTTCCCTCATCTTCTTAAATCAGGAAACTGATTAGGTTGCATCGCTAAGTCAGACTGTGGGTGGCTGTACTCACAGCTAATGGGCATTCCCCCCTTTTTTTAGATTTAAACTGTATGATTATGCTCCTTGTTATTGTTGAATAGGGTCCTGGCTCCTGATGAAAAGTTGTAGAATGAATAGGTGCAGCCTAGCAATGGAAATCCTTGACAGTGAAAGACAGAGTAGGTAATAATTAGAAAAGAAGATGTCCTGTTACCAACTGATGCCATGCAAAAATAAAATAAAACAAAATAAAATTTAAACATACATTTAAAAAATCTAGTGATGATTTGGTTTGTAGAAGTGAGCATAGTTGCCCAAATAAATGTTTCAGATTGTGTATTCACAAAATACAATATAAATTCATTTTGAACCTATGAGGCAATAAAACATGTTTACTGGGCATGAAGATACACTTCATTGGGAATATAACCAACATTTCACAGAGGAAAGTACATAGGTGTGTAATGACCTTATTCTTATATCAAGAATTGCTCCATGATTCTACTTTTCACTTGTTCATGTTGCTTTACTGCCAGCTGTACATTAGCCTTTACTTCACAATAGCCTGTCTTCTGATTAGTAAAAGTGCAAAAGGATGGATTTTCTTTGGGTACTTTTTTTTTCCAGGGGGTAGCTGCCTTCAGTAAGAGCACGGTATGGTTGTTTGAGTGTTGGGCTATGAGTCTCAAAGACCAGGGATCAAATCCCCACTCAGAGACGGAAACCTACTGGGAGATCTTGGACATGCTGCACTCTTTCAGCGTCAGAGGAAGGCAATGGCAAACTCCCTCTAAATAAAACTTGCCAACCCTCCCCCCCAAAAAAAAACCCACTCAATGACAGGTTCACCTTAGGGTCACAATAAATTGGAAATGACTTGAAGGCAAACACCACCACCACCACCAACAACAACAACAACCTGTCTTGGCATCATTATTTCACCTGTTTTAATTTAGAGTGAATTTTTAAATGACTTACTTACAGAAAAAGAAATCAATGATTACTGTGCACACTTGTGAACTTTAGTCAAGATGCTTTAGGCTTTAGCATCCTTCTTGGGCTTTTTAGAACTATCTAGAACAAAATCATCTTGTTTTGATCGTCTTGGTCACTCTTCTCCAGATATAGAATCATAGAATTGCAGAGTTGGAAGAGACCATGAGGGCCATCCAGTCCAACCCCCTGCCATGCAGGAAATCATGATCAAAGCATCCCTGACAGATGGCCATCTTCTTCAACTGTGATCTCCAGAACTGGGCACAGTATTCCAAGTGAGATCTAACCAAAGCAGAATAAAGTGGCACTACTACTTCCTTTGCTCTGAACACTATAGTCCTATTGATGCATCTTAGAATTGTGTTGGCATTTCTAGTGCTGATTTTTATTCATTAGTAGTTATTAGTTACACTTATATGCTGCCTTTCCCCCAGTGAACTCAAGACAGCATGCATGGCTGTTCAGCTCCTCACTTTATCCTCACAAGAACCCTATGAAAAACAGGTCAAGATGAGAAAGAGAGAAAGAATGACTGGCCCAAGATCATTCAGTCAATTACATGCCTCAGTGTGGACTAGAACCAAGTCCTGCTCAAGGACTCTACTATGGTCCACAGGGGTTTTGCTTGTTTAAGTGCATTTACTTAAAAATGAAAAAGCATCTGAAGTGTAACATGTTAATAACAAATAATGCTAGAAAGTTACTTTTAAAAAAGCAATTGCTATAGGTAACTCGTTTCTTTAAAAAAATCTTCAGTGCTCTGAAAAGATGAGGAAGGAAGGAACATACACAAAGGTGCATTCCTCTTGACCTTCTAACCATGGCTAGGAGGAGATTGGGTGACTTTACATTTGTTCTAAGCTATAAGGGGACTCTCCATAATAAGGATAATATGCCCATGCCCTTTCAATGTCCTGTTTTCACACGCAGGCAGAATATATATTTTTAGTAAGAAAAAAAAGTTTAGGACAACATTTGAAAGGTTCTGCCAGAACACCAGCTGTGTGCTCAAAATTAGAATGTTAAGGCAAAGTTTGATTAGATAATGCTGCAGTAAGAGGGAAAGAACTGATAAGTGACAGCAACATGCAGATGTTCAGAACTTGGAATTAAGATTTTCAAGATTCCCCCACAGTATTAAGTGTGTTTTAATGTGCAATCACCTGAATTGCTTTATCTGAAGAAGAATTGGGCCAGAGTAGAACGTGAATGTTTAATCTTAAAGGCCAGATGGTAGTGACGGTTGCTAGGCATTAAAGAGGAAAGTGAGCTACTCAGAAACTGCTGTATCAATTAAGCCTTGGGAAAACTAATGCAAAAACATTGCTTGCCAGACTTAAACTTAAGTTTACTCCCGTGGCTCACTCTGTTTGAATAAAGGAATTGTGAATTTTAGTTTGTGCTTACAGTGACACTTTCAAAACAAAGTGAGAGAGAGGGAAGAAGAGCCAAACCAGGGGCATCCATAAAAATAGTCTTCTGAACTGCATTGGAGAGAACAGATCTACAAGGTAGTTGAATTTTTACATTACAGAAAGCACAAAACTAGACTGGTCCTCTTTTATTGTTTCTGTACATTCCCTGAGCCAGAAAAGTCATCTACTAGGTATTTGGTGAGCGGATGGGTTCAGGGAAATGTTACCATACCCTACTACCCTCTCCCTATAATTTCTCCTAATTGGCAATACTGGACACTTCAAGACATTGAGTAGACTGGGGTGATCCAAAGTGAGGTCAGTTTGAGGTCACAAGAACTTGGGAAGGTGTCTTGGAAATATTCGAGCAAACACAGCCAAGCCAGTTGAGCCCCTAGCAAATAACACCATTAAGGAGGTATGTGCTAATTCCTTATTGGGCCTGGCAGCAATGAGTCACACATCCTAAACAATCAAGTGATGCACACAACCCAGATCCCCAGGAAATATCCCTCTGCACCGCCTCCTGTCTTACAGTGTGGGGTTGTCATAAACACGTCAATTCCTATCTCCCAGACAATCAGTGGAGTTGAATTCTTTTTTTAAATTCCTGTAGAAGAGTCATCTAGCCATTGTAGTAGCCAAAACATGACTACAAGGTGAGAAATGGGTTATAAATATCCCAGCCAAAACAATAGCAAAGTGTGCCACTGTGGACAACACCCAGCCACTCTCTTTGTCAGCATGTCCCCAGATTGGACTTCCAGTGCCACCCTCAGACTTCTGTCTGAGTACTTTGCTGCTTCTCAAGACTAGTAACTAGCATATTATTTCCCAAATTTATTCTTCTATCCAACCTTTCCCTCTTAAACTATTTGATAGCCTTGTGTGGTTCTTGTGAGCATGTGTTGCATATGTGAATGCTTTTTGTGTTATCTTCTAATAAAAACCATTTATTTCACTTTAAACTGAAGTTCTCTGCAGATAGAATTTGTAAACATAGGTGAAAACGTCCCAAAGTTACCCACCTCTTGGAGCATTCCATTTGAGCTTATCATAATGCCCCCAAATATTAATATCACTAGTGGTGTTCTAAAGGACCCACACTTCTTCATCTAACAGAAACCAGTATGTCATCAGCTATTAGCATTAATAGGCATTCTCTTCTAAATACCAAACAATGAATGGAAAGGATGCGGGACTATTATAATATAGATCCATGTTTTCATATCCATTTCCTTTTCCTCCAAGGTCAGAGAAGAAAGATCAATGCTGTCAAATGAAAAAAAAAAAGAATAGACTTTTTGGAGAGTGGTGGAGAGAAAAGGTGCTGTTGTTGTTGTTAACTGTCATCAAGTCAACTTTGATTTATGAAGACACCCTGACTGAGAGACCTCCAAGTCACCCTGTCCTCAACAGCCCTGCTCAGATCCAGCTCCGTGGCTTCTTAAATTGAGTCTTTCCCTCTGGAATGTGGTCTTCCTCTTTTCCTACTGCCTTCTAACTTACCAAGCATTATTGTTTTTTCTAGTGACTCATGTCTTCTCATGATATGACCAAAGAATGACAGTCTCAGTTTAGTCATCTTGGCTTCTAGGGAGAGTTCAGGCTTAATTTGTTCTAGGACTCAGTGATATTTTTTTAACAGTCCACAGTAAATGTAGAACTCTTCTCCAGCACCCCATTTCAAATAAATTGATTTTCTTCCTATCAAGCTTCCACAGCCAAATATGGAAATGGGAAATATGATGGCATGGACAATCTTAACTTTAAGTATTCAATGATATATTGTGATAGTTCAGGATCCTGTCAAGCTCCTTCATAGCTGCCCTTCCAAGTCCTAGTTTTCTGCTGATTTCTTGACTGCAGTTTCTGTTCCGATAATGATGGGGCCATGGTCTGGAAAATCTTGAACTATTTCAATGTCTTCATTGTATCCTTTAAAGTTATGTAAATCATCTGTGGTCATTATTTTTCTTTTCTTAATGTTCAACAGTAAACCTGCCTTTGGACTTTCTTCCTTGACTTTCTTCAGAAATTGTTCCACATCTTTGCTATTTTCTGCTTGTAGCATGGTGTTATCTGCATATCTCAAATTTTTGGTGTTCCTTCCTCCAGTTTCTATGCCTCTTTCCTCTGAGTCTAATCCTGATTTACATATGACATATTAATCATACAAACTAAATAGGGTGATAAAATGCAAACTTGCCTGACTGCCTTGCCAATTGGAAACCATTCAATTTCTCTGTATTCTATCCTGACAGTAGCCTCTTGTCCTGAGTATGAGTTCTGTATATGTCAGGACAATCAAATGTTGTGGCACACCCATTTCATTAAGAGTGATCCATCGTTTTTCATGATCTATACAATAAAAGGCTTTGGTATAATCTATAAAGCACAGGCTGATTTTCTTTCCAATTTTTTTTGGTGCACTCAGTTATCCAACAGATATTTGCAATATGATCTCTAGTGCCTCTTCCTTTCCTGAACCCAGCTTGGACATCGGGCATTTCTCACTCCACATAGTGTAAAGGTCTTTGTTGTAGAATTATTAGCATCACTTTCTTGAATAGGAAATGAATGCAAAGGTCCTATGGTTACTGCAATCCCTGGTGTCCCCTTTCTTGGGGAATGGAATGTATACTGAGCATTTCCATTCTGTGGACCATTCTTTTGTTTTCTATATTTGTTGACAGATTCTAGTTACAATTTGAATAGATTCTATCTCCGTAGCTTGGAGCTGTATTGGTATGTCATCTGTTCCTGGTGATTTATGTCTAGCAAGTGTTATGAGTGCAGTTTCACCTTCTAAAACTGGAGGTCTATCTTCATATTGTTCTTTCTTGAATGAATCTGTCACCCTTCCATCTCTTTTATTTATTACCTGCATTGTTTCCATTGTCTTTTTATTTCCACTTGGTCATGTAATGTGTTCCTCTACTGTTCATAGACTACCCCACTCTTGGTTTAAATTTCCTTTTGATTTCTTGGATCTTGTGGAAGACGTCTCTTGTTCTTCCTTTTTTGTTGTCTCCTTCTGTTTCTCACTACTGATTATTATCTTTAGCATTACTTTAATTTTTGATATTAATAGTTCATGGTCTGTGCCACACTCTGCTCCTGGTCTTATTTATGCAGAGAGAATGGAGATTCTCCATTTTCTGCTTCCAATTGTTTAGTTTTGGACAATATAAGGGGATAATAGGGCTCGGTGGGGCAGGACTCAAGAAAATGGAATCTGGCTCATTGCAAAGCTGGTGCCAAAGTAACACAGGCAAGAAGCAAGCACACAAGGAAGAGTGAAAATGAAGATTAAATTAATATAATACTATCATTTCATCCATGTGTCTGCATGAAAATAAATTACGAGATCTTATTTCTGACTAGGGATGCAAAAAATATTTGACACTTTCCCAGTCCTCAGTGAAAAAGTTTTTTTTTTAAAAAAAATCACTTCAAATCTAGATGCTGCAATTGTTTGGCATTTTTTTCTGCACAGAATTTGACCATGTTGAAATATAGGGGGGGGTGTACAGAAGACATAGTTTTTGGTACAGGAGAACAGTTTCCTACATAGAAAATCACATCTTCTGTAGCTAAAAAGTGGTTCAGTTTTTTAACTTATTTTGCACAGAGCCAGTCCAAAACTGTGAATAGTCCTCAAAACCCACACTGATTTCAAGGACTTTCTTGCAGTGGGGATAAAATAGATTAAATTATTTATCTTGCCCACAAGAATGAAGTGAACTAATATTTGTATCCTTAATTCTGAGTAAACATGAATAAAGTAGGCTGGCATAGCAGGTAACAAGATAAGGAAGAGGATACAGAAGTGACAAGGGAAAAAGAATTCCAAAGATAAGTAATGAAGCATGTGGCTACAGAGCAGTCTTTCCTGTTTCTTTTGGCAGAAGCTGCTGGAAAAATGAAGCCAATGTGGCTAGGACAGCCAAAGTAGTCATAAGAGACAATATTTCATTCGCCAAACAGCTCTTCTTGTCACTGATGACCTTCCAGGCAGACAACATCCAACTTGTGTTGCATACAGCATCAAGGAACCTGGCTTTCACTATTCACTAACAGAATTTAAAATACAGTTTGCATCAACAATGTCCTATAATGAGTACAGATGGAAATTATATTAAAATAGTGTCTAATGCTAGGGGAAGCAAAAGGCCACATGCAAGTTCTGCTTAGATGCTAACACAAGGCTAAAATCCAAGGAATGGTCTTCTATCACTTTGATGATCTTGCAAATAAGTGCCCTACGGGCAAAACGAAATTTTAAATTGTATAGGGGTCAATGATAACCGAAATTACTATTACAGCTCATACTTTCATATTATGTCTGTAAAATGTAATATTTGCCAAACAGCATGTTTTATTAACTAGCAACGTATTACCATACAGGTAGCATGTAATGACCTGGTTAAGAGCATACCTAATTACTCTTAAAATTAGGCACTAATTAATGTGTAATTATGGCTTTGAAAAGGTTTTCAGAAAGAGCTACCTGCAACTTTTTCGTGGCTTAATTTCAACCAAAAAATAGTTTTGATGTACTTAGATTATTTAAAATCTCCAACAGAACACTATTTGTTTTAGAAATAGTGTAGAATTCTACATATGTGTTTATATCACCAAGCATTGTGCATGTTAGGGACTGCAGTCTTGAATTAGGAATGTCAAAGGGGAGGACTGGGACTTAATCTAATAAGTTACTCCCAATTTCATACTTTTGTATGTCTGTGAATACACTATTTGTTTCAAAACTGTTAATAAAATGTAGAATGAATGGGTCCTAAGACATTACCAGAAAGGACAAATAAGGCATTATAAGGATGACTAATGATTGCAAAAAGGTGAAGCGTAGCACATGATGTCACACATTTGTGACAATGTCCTGTTAAAAAATGTACTTTTTATCGATGGGGCAAGCCATCAATTGATCCCTGTGGTGCTTTTCTGCTGGCATTGCTGGTTTTTGAAACTTCACACCCTTGTACACACGTGAATGCCGTGTCAATGGCCGGTCTGGCGAGAACACTTCCAGGTGAGATTGTGACATCCAGGTAGGTGACACACTTTTTATAACCCTCCCCAGTTTACTTGGGACTTTTTTTAGTGTGTTTAGGTGGTTTTTGTTATTATAACTTTGTTATTTTTGTTTTTATTTTTGAATTTCCTATGCTATGTATTCTCACAAGAATACACAGGATTTCAAATGAGGAACTGAACAGAGCTCTGTTCACTTCCTCTTTCATTTCTGGGGAAGCCTTTTCATGAATAGGAGGTAAGTGTGGCATTAGGAGTTCTTTTGCCAGAATAAAAAGGGCAGAAGTTATGCCGGCAAAAGAATGGGTTTAGGGGGATGGTCTGATAAAGTCCCTAGAGAAAATCAGGCCTAGATGCTCACTAAAAGCCAAGATATCTAAAGTGAGGCTGTTGTACTTTGGACAGATCATGAGATGACATCCAGCCGAACCCAAAGGGTGCTCAGCAGTGGCTCCTCTTTGCCTTGGAAAGATGTGACCAGTGGGGTGCCACAGGGTCCTGTCCTGGGCCCAGTGCTATTCAACATCTTTATCAATGACTTGGATGAGGGAATTAGGGGCATAGTTATCAAATTTGCAGATGACACCAAATTAGGAGGAGTAGCTAATACCCTAGAGGACAGGATCAAAATTCAGAATGACCTGGATAGACTGGAGAGCTGGGCCAAAGCTAACAAAATGAAATTCAATACGGAGAAATGTAAAGTACTGCATTTAGGGTAGAAAAATGAAATGCATAAATATAGGATGGGAGAGACCTGGCTGAATGAGACTATGTGCGAAAGGGATCTAGGAGTCCTAGTAGACCACAAGTTGAACATGAGCCAACAGTGTGATGCGGCAGCTAAAAAGGCCAATGCGATTTTGGGCTGCATCAATAGAAGTATAGTGTCTAGATCAAGGGAAGTAATAGTGCCACTCTATTCTGCCTTGGTCAGACCTCACTTAGAATACTGTGTCCAGTTCTGGGCACCACAATTCAAAAAGGATATTGACAAATTGGAGCGTGTCCAGAGAAGGGCAACTAAAATGGTGAAAGGTCTGGAAACGATGCCTTATGAGAAGAGACTTAGGGAGCTGGGTATGTTTAGCCTGGAAAAAAGATAGTTAAGAGGCGATATGATAGCCCTGTTTAAGTATTTGAAGGGATGTCACGCTGAGGATGGAGCAGGCTTGTTTTCTGCTGCTCCAGAGACTGGAACACGGAGCAATGGATGCAAGCTCCAGGAACAGAGATTCCACCTCAACATTAGGAGGAACTTTTTGACAGTAAGAGTTGTTCGGCAGTGGAACACGCTCCCTTGGAGCGTGGTGGGGTCTCCTTCCTTGGAGGGCTTTAAACAGAGGCTGGATTTGGGTCCTTTCCTCTGGAGTAGCAGGAAAAAAGGTAGTGCGATCTTCCACTTTACAGCCCTTCAGAATTTACAGATGGCTATCATATCACTTCTCAGTCTCTCTTCCTCAGGCTAAATATACTTATCTCTGCATTTTCATACCCAGCACCATTATGATCACTCTCTTCTTGACAAATTGCTAAGGTGTCTAAATTGGCAATGTCAGCCTTGGCCAAGAGTTGTCAGATTAGAACATTCGACCACAATGTGAAGACCCCTGGGGTGGGATGTGGGTCTTCAGTGTTTTCACCTCAGCCTACTGGTTTAAGGTAGTTATAACATCTCTTGAAGAACCTCTTCTTGTGGTAGCTAGGGATATCAATTCATTTTCTCTTTATTTATTTATGGAAAAATGGCATTGTATTGAGGTCATGGGACTTCTGAATTTTTAAAAATGGAAGCCAATAGCAGTAAGCAGGCAGCATGTCACCATTAATTTTTTTCTGACTTTTCTTCCCAATAATCTCACATGTTTCTGGTCTGCAAAGGCTTTTGTGAAGGCCAGCTTTAAATACTAGTAATCTAGTTTTCTTCTTTGGTTTGGTCAGCACAACAGGATTCATTTAATCATTTGCCTAAATCCAATTGTTAGTTTCAACTAGAGGAGATCTTTGAATCTATGAGATTTGCCTACATGTTGACTGACCATTCAATGAACGATTCAATGTATCCACTGCAGTTGGAATTAATCAATATGATTCAAAATCACTGAGTCTGTGTACAAGTCTCTGGAAATAATTTGGAACAGGGGTGGGAATTATGCAGCCCTCCAGATATTCTTGGACTACACCTCCAGTGTTCCTTGCCATTGGCTGTGGCTTCTAGGAAGTGCAATTCAGCAACATCTGGAGAGCTACACAATTCCCACCCCTGATCTGAAGGTTCATGAGCTGGAGAGCTCCAAGAAGATGTAATGATTTTGACTCACCTCATTTGAATGCAGCACTGGTCCTGTCTTTAGGCAGAGTGGACAATCTCACCCAAGTGGCAGGTTTTGTACAACTCTACAAAAGGCAACAACTTGATTCTTTGGTTATCATGTTGTATTACCATGGGAGGGGAGTCATTTGAGCTTTGTGTCTGAGGCATCAATGCATCTTAGACTATTTCTGCATGACCATACATGATGGATATTGAGATGCTGGAATGTGTACAGAGGAGGGCAACCAAAATGGGGTGAGGGCTGGAAGCCACAATCTACGAGGAGCAGTTTGGGGACCTGGGTATGTTTAGCCTGGAGAAGAGAAGTCTGAGTGGTGACATGACAGCTGTGTTTAAATATTTGAAGGGATGTCATACTGAGGATGGAGCAAGCTTGTTTTCTGATGCTCCAGAGACTAGGACAAGAAGCAATGGACTCAGGCTACAGGAAAAGAGATTCCACCTATACATTAGGAAGAACTTCCTGACCGTAAGAGTTATATGGCAGTGGAATGCACTGCCTCAGAGTGTGGTGGAGTCTCCTTGTTTTTAAACAGAGGCTAGATGGCCATCTGTTGGGAATACTTTGATTGGGTACTTCTGCATGGCAGAGGGTTGGACTAGATGGCTCTTGTGGTCTCTTCCAACTCTATGATTATATGATTTAGTTTCTTTTCTCTGTCACGTAGGCTTCACAGCTCTAATGAACAATACCTCTGTAAAAGTCATGGCATCCTGGTCGTGGAATACTTTCTATAGAGGCCTGTTTTGCACCAGTGCTGATGTCATTCCAAACATGATTTTTTGCTAGAGCTTTTGGGTCAGTTGAATTAATCTACATTTGTATCTTTCCTTCCCATGGTACAGCCTTCTAAAGAGAAAATAATACTTTAAACAGTATTTCCAAGAGTTAACATTTGTTGCTCTTAGAAAAACCCTCTGTTTTGAACAATACCATCAGCTTGTGTAGAGGGAAGGTATAATAAGATCCCCCATATACAGTAGCTATGTATTAAGACATCAGCCATGGATTGCAAAAGGAATAGTTGTTGTAGCTGCCATTATCATCATTGATCCAATATTTATCTAGTGACTTCTTGTTTTGGTGTGTTTTTTTTTTTTTTCATTTTAAAATTTCTTTGTGATTTCTTTGTCTAATGTAAGTATGTCAGTAGTACATAATTTGTTTTACTAAACACACTGTATTATCATAATGTTTTTTTAATGGACATTGTGCCACAGACAAATAAAACTATTCCTTACTTACTTACATTTGTACCTGCATTTGGTTTTAAATTGTCTTTACACTGTTTTACCTGGTTTTAAGCCATCTTGTTTTTCCATGTAAGATTGCTTAATATGTTTTAGCCTATTTAAATTATTTTTAGTGTTTTTAATTATTTTGAACTATGAAAATGTATTTTATTGTATGCCACCTCAGATATGATAGAATAACAAATATTTTCATAGATACATAAATAATAAATGGCAACCTAAGGAGTCTTTCACACTACACAATTATAGGGCTATGGTTCAACTTTACTTGCCATGGCAGCATCTTATTGAATTCAGGAATTGGCAGTTTAGAATCCTCAGCCAGAGAGTTATAGTGGTCCCGTCTACATGATTTAAATAATATGTACGGCGTGCGGAATTTCGCACTTTGGTACAAACGGCCTTTCAGATGCACATGAATGCAAAAGAGGGGGGGCGGTTTTCCACCCTGAAATACGCACATGCGGCATTCAGGAGGGAAAGCGGATCGCGAAGAGAAATCCGTACGCCGTTCGGATGGCTGACGGGTCTGTACGGTCCGTTCGCACACATATGAACAGGCAGGGTAAACTGATTGGCTGGCTGAGTAGAGGGGGCGGGGCTAGCACAGAGGGGAATTGGGAGTGGCCACCATGTTGGTTTCCTGGCTAGCGAGCATCCGGTAAGTCCGTGAATTTATATGTTTATTTATTTTTATTTTATATTGTAAATACAGAAAACCGACTGTCCGCAAACCAGGAACCTTAAAAAAAAAAAAAAAAAGCAGCGGGAGATTTAAAACTGCCACTTGGCTTGCTCGCTCCAGCCAGCTTCGGGAAGAGGGAGTCATACGGAATTTAGGGGGGTTAAAAATCGTATAGCCGGTTCGTATGTATATGAACGACAGGTTGTTTGTATTTTTTGCCCCTACGGATTTTTTTATGATCGTATAGCCGCACCCAGTGTCTCACCAAACTACAAACCTTAAGATTCCATAGGATGCTGCCATGACAGTTAAAGACACATCACAAGGAAAGAAAATGTCTTGGACCAGCCCTGGTAGAGCCTTTTCATTCAGACTCCATGAGGGCTGGCCCAAGACGTTTTGACCACATTCAAGATGAATGTGAAATGGCTGAGATTCAAACCATAACATAGTCCCTACTGTTCATATAACCCTACAATGCACATTCAAATTGAACAATACAGAGCATGCTATCTGTTCACACAGGGCAGCAGTGAGGCATCAAAGGTGTAAGCCATTTGAGGGTTACCTCCGGAACATGACCCAACATATCCTATAGTGCACATGGGCTGATGCTGTGCAAAGAGGTCTTTGGAGCAAAAACCTGTGGATCTTGGTGTATAGTCTCCTATGTGGGTTATTGAGGGGAGGAGAGAATGAAAATTGCCTTTTTTTCTTACATGTATTTCTCACATACTCTCTTTCTCACAATGATGAATGTTGCCATAGAGATCCCAAAATATGCACAAAACAAATGCCAGGTAACAAACTGAATCAGAAAGTCCCAGTTCCTTGAAAAATATTGACCTTTCTATGTGGCATTGTCCCAAAATGCCAATCATTCTGGTACTTTCAAAATTCTATGCACCTCTGTGACAGGCGAGTGCCAATCAAACTCTTCAAACTACCCTTTACTTTCAGTCCTGCATAAATCTCTGAAATATCTCCTCCTCTCTCCCACCCTGGTTCTCCCTATGTGGGCTTTCATCTAGGTGGCTTCAAATTCAATGTTTTTTTTTACTGTTCTTTCTGATTTTTTCCAGCTTACTTCACATATTTCCATTCCTGATATGATCTGAATCTAACCCATTCTAGCTACAGAAATGTATAATGCTGACCAAAATAAAATAAAATACATGCATATCTGAGTTACCACTATCCCATTTTATTAGCCAGATGGTATTATGAGAATCATAGAAGATTTCTGTGGAAACTCCAAATCCATCCACTCATGGGACATGAAGGCACATGACTAGCTATGTATGGAAACCACCAGTGATCATTTCCTGTCCTTCTAGAAGCTTTTTCAGCTCCCCATAAAATTCACCAGTGCATTTTGAAAAAGAATATAGAACAATGTGTTAGTTATTTTGTATAATTTTTGTTTTCACCTCAGCTTCCCAATAACCATTTATGATTTTAGCAGTCAAGTATTCCAACTGCTGAAGTGTCAATGCTGCAAACAATGTTTATTTTCCACAGAGTTGATAGTGCAGAGAGTAGAGGAAAGAAGCATTTTTATTCCGAAGTTATCAAAGTAAATTACTCATGTTTGTCAGCATGAAAGTGCAATCACCCTCAAATAATGGGCACTTAGTTCAACACTCTCAAAAACTGGTCACTTTTTCTGAAAGAGTTTGCTTTGTCTCACCTAGAACAGAAGGAACTGATGATTGCCAGTTTGAATAATCCGTGGCTGGGAATAATGGCACAAACTGGTTAATCTATATTTGTTATGCTGTCATCTGAGTGCCTGACTGTAAGAAATGTTGCAACTCCTGATGACAGAATAATAAACAAGATGTTTGGGAGGCAACCTGCTTTTCCTACCTTTGGACACGTCTAGCTATAGTTCAGCTTGTCTCTTGCTAGACGAAGCATGAACCCCAGGAGACATGGTTGGCCTGGTGCTCTTCCTGGAGCTTGGAATCATTCAGCACTCAGTGTCATTCAACAAAGCCAGGGGGAGAAAGGTCTGAGAAAATGGTTTTCAGCTGTTGTTAGGTCTTAGATTACTTGAAAAAAAAATGGAGGGTGGAGAGAAAATTAGACTGTCCTGCTAGGCATACACATTCATCTCTTCCATCACTTTTTTTTTTTCCTTTTTAATGAACCCTGCTTTTAAGACTCTACAGCCAGGCTGTCAGAGGAATAGGAACACCATAAGAATGGCAGAAGCTTAATTGAACACACTTGCTACAAATGCAAATGGCAGCAGTTCAAGGCCCTACTGGTCTTCCTTCTATAAAAGGATATGTTTGACCTTCTGTGCTTGATTTCTTATATGCTAGAGCTTGTAATCCTTTTTTTTTTTTTTGCAAGAGGCATCAAGAGGACCTAGTTACAGGATTTGGGGCAGATGACCATCGTTTTGGGACAGAGCTTGATGGAGGAATAACAGGGCATTGTTGTTGAAAATGGCAGTCCTGTGGTAAGATCTCTGACTCTGATGTGTTAGATGATAGGTGAGCTGGTCCCATCCTGAGCTATCTTAGGCCTAGGAGATGACTTTTTAAGAACAGTAAGTGATCAGACTACTTCCAGCACTTTGTGGGAGTGGCTAGAATTTGCACTTAAAAAAGAAATAAAAGTCCTTTGACCACTTGAAATATCTCTGCCAATTCCCCGTAGATGACAAAACAACACACATTATCAGCAAGTGGCATAATGCTTTGCTGTCCTCTCTGGTAATACTGAAACAAATTAGAGGAGAGAGCTTATTAATATTCATGTCATAATTTATGTGGTGAAAAAAACAAAGTTTTGTATATCATGGGAACACAACATGCATAATATGCTCTTCTTTTTCATCCTGCGCATCACAACAGACTGTGTCATGATATATCCTGTGATTAGTTGTCACCACATGTATCATTATAAATAGGCAGACTGACATGGAATTGGAAACATGACTTCCTGACAGATAGCTCCAGACAGTGCCCCCCCCCAATAATATGTAACTCTGCGCTTCTTATTACTGTGTCATTTCTTAAAATGTGTCATCCTACTCTCAGGAAATCAGCACTCTAATAAAAGTGTCAGCTTCAGGAAAGGCTGAACCCATCTTGTTTAAGAGGTCATCCATGCTATGTCATCAAGTCCACCACAGTTCAAAGGACAAGCTAAGGCACAATACTTGTCTCTGCTTTGTTTATATCACATGAACACTGTTAGAGAAATGTTGTTTATTTGACAACTGATATCTACTCCATTTGCAGCATGTGATAGTGAGTGCCAGTTCTTCCTTACAGGGATCATCTCCATGCTAGCAGGCCTATCTAGGAACACTTTCTTGCAAATGTAGTAAAATATTACTGAATTTTTTTGCAGATATTTTACAGCATTGCTATGAAAATCTGTCTGTTTCATTTTTGTTGTATTTCCCAAAATCCCAGTCACAATTTCTTCACATCCTGATTCCATGTTGCTTTGAGATACTTTGTCCACCACCCCAACATGGAAATCAGTGGAATTTTTTTTCAAAACACATGCATTTGTGCAACCTATTTTTGATACTCTATTTTTGATATCCTATTTCTATTTTTGATATTCAAAGCACATTGTGTGCTTTTTAAAAATGCATACACTTTAGGTCATGCATATTTTTAAATGGTGTTGTATACATGGCTCTACAACCCACCAACCCGCCCACCCATCCCAGTTTAATGTATGATTTTCCCATGCAAGATGCAGTATATCCTATTGGTAAATTGTGATTTCTTCAGGGAAATGTGAATCTAGCAAATGCCCTTCTCTAATGTGAAGATACTTGTATTCTACGAAATTATAAGACTAAGTTGGTGTCATGATTAAAGGAACTAGGACCAGGGAACATGCTTTCACTTCTGACTCAACCATGGAGCTCATTAGGTGACCCTGGATCAGTCTGTCTTCCCCCTTCTCGCTCCATTTAATCCAGGTATTAAAGTCTATAAATGTGAAGCCTATACATCCAATATTGCTGGCAGGGACCCTCTGTGTTCTTGACACACACCCCAAACCCCCAACTCACAGCATGCCTCCAAACTACTACTACTACTACTACTACTACTACTTTTTGCTAAAGAATCATTCTGTGGGACCCTTTTGTATGGTATGTTTAGGCAGAGAGAGTGTTAGTATATCCTACAGCCCCCGCCCAATGATATATCATAATTGGAAATAGTGGACACTTTGGGGGATCGGGTTAGCTGGGACAACCCAAAAAGTCAGTTGGAAGTCACAGTGACCTGGGATGTGTCTTAGAAATATTTTGGCAAGCAAGCTTATATTAGGATTGTGTGGAAGCCCCTTAGTAAACACAGTATTAAGGAGGGATGTGCTAATCCTTTCTTCCAGCCTTGGGTGCCTCAGCAATCATTCATTCAGTCAAACAATTAAGTGACCATTCCCAAATCCTAAGGAAATCTCTCCTCCTGTCCAACTTTGTGAGGTTGTCATAAACCCATTAATTCCTATCCCCCCGCTATTAACACAATCAGTTGAGATTCGGTTTCCTTTGTTTATCTGGTGGGAAAGCCATCCAGGCTTTGTGCTAACCAGAGTACCCCTTCAGGATATGAAACAAGGTATAAATATTAGTCCCCTCACAATAGAAAGGTGTACCACAGTGGACAAACATGGCCACTCTCTTTCTTGGCACATCCCTGGGTTGGAATCTCCTATGCCACCATGTGCCACCACCTGCCTGAGTATCTTCACTACACAAAACTCTACTCTGCAGGAATGGTAACTATTGTCCTATATTCCTGAATCTTTCCCTCTTCTGCCTCACTCTGCTTTAGCCTTGTATGGTTCTTGGGAACTTCTGTTGCATGTGTGAGTTCATTTGTGTTACTTCCAATAAAAATACTTTATTTCACTTTAAGATTGGAGTGTGCTCTACAGTTAGTACTGGTATACATAAGTGAAAAGATCTTGAAGTTACCCACCTCTCACTGGCTTCTGTTTGAGCTAATAATTCCCCAAGATAATAATATAGATTAGATTATATAGATTAGATTATATAGATTAGCCCTGGTGGCGCAGTGGTTAAATGCCAGTACTGCAAATCACCACGTTGCAAGTTCGATTCCAGTGGGCTCCAAGGTTCACTCAGCCTTCCATCCTTTCGTAGGTCAGTAAAATTAGTACCCAGCTTGTGGTGGCAATTAGCTAACACACATTGGAAGCTCCTTATTGCAGTGTAGATGTGCAAACTTCTATTGCTTAAAACAATTTGTAAGCCACTCTGATAGCCTTGTGGCTGAAGAGTGGGTATAAATAACTAAATAAAAAATAAAATAATTTTGGCAGCAGGGGTGGGTCTCTAAAACACCCCCACCTCTTAGGGTAATAAGACATCCACAGAAGGTTGGAAATTGCCCTAGAAACTTCCCAGGTACAACACAATGTCACTTTTGGTTAGCAAAACAGTAGCTGTGACCCATAGTGTGGCCCACAGAGGGTTAGAGCATGCTGAAAATTACCCTTTGGCCCCAAGACACATCTACCCATAACTTAACCTATTTCATAGGGTTGTTTGTGAAGATTAAAAAACAACAGGAGAGAAACTTGTGTGACATTCTGAGCTGGAAGAAGATGGGGCAAAAATGTAATGAATGAAACACATAATTCAGTCATCATAACACAAGCACTGGCACTGAAGCACTGGTAAAATGATAACTGTGATCCAAGCATATGAGAAGTTGACCCAAAGATGCTTAATCTTGAGTATCCTTTGAAACTGGGAAGAGAGGCTGGTGTGTGGGAAGGAGACACTACTGTTGTTGCTGTCCTTACCTTGGGCAGCAAAATGTCTTTGGAGAGCCTTGAAAAATTTGGCTTCATGTGGGGGCTTCTAACAAGTAAGGTAGGAATGAATAACAAAAAGGACTTCTCCTGGCTGGGTTAATTTAACACAATTCTAAAGTAATATGTTCAATTAATGAAAGAAAACAAAATCAGAATAACAATTAAACAGTGGACTGAGTTTGGAACTCCCTGATTTTGCAAGAGTGATCTCATGCTGCTATTACACATAAAAGTGGGCCAAGGCCATATTAACTATTCCTCCACAGGCTTCAATGTGTTTTGGCTTTCACTTGAATACTTTACAGTGAAATACATGCATTCCCCAGGTAGCTGAAATGAATGGAGGTGTTAATTTGCAAAACAACAAAATTGATTATTTTCCAAAACAGCTTGGAAGTCAACATACAAAAGTCCATTGAGACACAGATGGAGAAATAGACTGCGATTTGATCATAAGACCATAGAAAATATTTCCAAATGTAGAAAGGTAATAAAAAATATTTGCAATAACAGAAGACTGAAGTTCTCAGCCTTCTAACCTGTAATCTGTGGTAAAGGTTAACCATTAAGCATGAAGTCAAACTGCTTTGTTATTTATCTGTAACCCCCCCCCTTTCCATTATTACACTCAAGTCAACTAAGAAAACCAGAAATGCCAAAACAAATTACCATAAAAGGAAAAAATGGTCAGAATCCAATTGTTAATCCCAACTAGAAGAGATCCATTGAACTGGTGAAATTCACATAAGTATGGATCTATTGTCCTGCAGTTGATTCAAATACTTGGGGCTAAATCAAGGGTTGGCAACCCCTATGTTAGGCAGAGGGGTAGGTAGTCTCATTGTCCCTTCATGAATCCTCAGAGGGCAGTACCCCCAATGCACACACATGCAAAAGTTTTAAATTTTTGTCCTCAAATGCTTTCTAGGGGATGTGGGGGGAAACTCTGCTGTGTGTTTGTGTTTGCTTCTCTAGGTTGTTTTAGGTCAAGAAAAGGTTTTGTTTTTGTTTTTTTTTTAAAGGAAGAAGGAAATAATCTGGGAATCACCAGATTTTTTTTTTATTTAAAAAAATGTTGTAAGGTGCCCAGGCAGGGGGGTTGCTATGCCCCATACCTGGAAAGATTTAGGTTTGGATTTAAGTTTATATTCCTAATTAGGGATGATTGGGTATTGTCCATCATTCTGTTTCTTCAACATTTGTGAAGACTTGCTCTCTTCTGCATTTCACCCCACTTTCTCTAGAAACAGTGGTAGGCAACATCTAGAGGGTAGGGGGAGCATACATGCCATCACCATTGCTATCCTCTATGGCTGAGAGAGTGTGCTTGCACAAGTTCCCCCAGTGTGTTCCCATGACTGAGCAGGGATTCAAACTCTGGAGATTATCACATGGGCCCTTTTAAAATGTCCCTGTCCCGGTACTCCACCCACCCACCCCATTCCTGCCCCACTCCCAACCCACTCCCATGCCTGTAATAGTTTTTTTAAAAAACGTTTTCAAACACCTACCTTATTCCACAATGGAAAACACTCCCCCTCCCCTCAGCTTCCCTGCAGTCAATGCAGCTGTCGTAAAGCTGCTTTTACTATACGGAAAGAAAATCCCGCTTGTTCTCACGAGAGAATGATTGCACGGGAAATGTAATAATAAAAAATGAAGGAAACAGTCCCCCCCCCAAAAAAGCCCCAAAATGCACTTTAAAAACCCAAAGTAACCCTGGAGGGGGGGGAAAAGGGTGTCACCTCCTCATCCCGACTGTACCCGGAAGTGTTCTGAACGGACCACTTGGTGATGTCACATTTTGTTGTCATCGTGCCAGCAAAACGGGGCTCTCATTCTTATGCCTGTGATTCTGTTTCTGTAATGGAACAGGCTCCTTACTGATTACTTTTCCCCATCAATAAGGGGAAATGGAGGCAGCACGGAGCCAGCACAGATGGAGAACAGGACTGGGACGATGTTGTCTGATAGGTAAGCCTTTTAGTGTTCTCCTGTGGTCCCTGTCCTGGGATATTTGGCCCGTGTGATAATCTCCTCTGTCTCCAACCCACCCCCCCAAACCCAGACCACTATACCATTCTTGCTCTTGAGCCAATGCAGCAATCCATAGTTTTATAAATGCTTGCTTCCTGTTCTTCCAAAAATCATACATTAGATAAAAGTTACAAGGTGTTAAAATATGTAATAAGAAGTATAATAATTGCAATTTATGGAAATTGATAGAGACACTACAGAAATATGTTTGTATGATAAATGAAGAACTGGTGCACAATAAACATATACATGTATAATAATAAAAAAGAAAGAAAAAATCATACAGCAGTGTTCAGCATGAGAATGATATCATGGTATTTAGAAAACCATTTTGACAGAAGCATTTGTTTGCCCAGATGATAAAGACCCCTGAAAAACACATTTGAACTGCTGCTACTCTTGCTGCCTGGAGCAGTGGTGATGAACATTTCCGTGCTCCCATTAGTAAACCATAAGGCTCTATGGTCATTAATAATTTGAATGATGACTTGGTGTTTTTGTGACTTCTCAATATGAGATTGAACGAAATGATTTGTGGTCAGAGTTACCCCCACTTGCATGAACAGCCAAGCAAAACTGAAATGCTTCATCTTTCTCCCCATGGAGTGTGGTAAACTTCAAGAGGTGTGGATGAGAATTTGTCTTGTGTTCTTTCATGACAAGCACTTTCCAAAATTCATAATGGTGTCCAAAAAATTAATGAGTTGAAAGAATGATTGTGAATGAAAGTGAAAATGACAAATAAACCTATTCATTTAGTGCATTTTTTATTAAAAAAAAAAAGAACAACTTCCCAGAATTCACTTTTCCCCGTAAATGGAATGGAAAGAGGAAAAAAAATGAATGTAAGAAAAACTCAAACTGATTTATCCTTGGTAAAGAATGGGGCAGTGTGTTGTGGTGGTTAGTGTGTTCAATAAAGAGTGAAGTGTACCAGATTTGAATCTCATGATGGGCAGTAAAGCTCTCTGGATGAATCTGGCCCACCTATACCAGCATCCCAGCCTATTCTACCTCATGTTGTTGTAAAAATAAGAATTCAGCAACCCATTTGTGTACACCATCCTGAACTCCTTGAAGGAAAAGTAGGATATAGATGTGAGAACTATAACAACAGAAGCAACTGGGGAAGTTTAATGCTTATACCTAAAGTGTCTCCAAGGTTGGTGGGAGGTGGGAATACTTCAGTCAATACATACTTGTCAGAGTTATCTACAGGTTAAAAAATAGGAAATCACCTGTAACTGAAGATAGTGACTGAAGCAGCAATGAGAAAAGAGAGAAGAGGCAGAAGGCTGAGATGAATATTATTTGTCCTGCTTTAGTTGTAGGCAAGTGGAGAGATCACAAACTGTGCTAGAGTTATCAAACCACCAACCAAGCAAAAATACCATCTTATCACATCCTCAGATTTTTGACTGAGGGAAGAATATCTTCATTTGCTTCCAATATTCCTTGTGGTAGCTATTTGTGGGTGACTGGGCTGGATTATCAATGGTTCATTTGGTGTCAGGCACCTCACTGGTTAAGAGCCCATTGCTGAAGAAAAGATGTGTATGTTAATTGCTCTTCTTTTCCAGACCCTTCCAGAATCTCCTCAGTCTTCCACTGCTGGGTGCCTGGTGAGCATGTCCAGTGGTTGGGTGATTATTGAGCATTATCAGAAGATTCCTCCAGCTTTTTAGGCAGATTCCAAAAATAGAAGGATGAGCAGGAAAGGGTGTTTGGAATCACTCTGGCTTTAAATTGCTATATTGGCACCTCCTGTAGCTTTAAAAACATAATGTAGTCACAGGCAACATCCTTGGTAGATTGAGAGTGTCAGGGAGAAAGAAGAAATCAGTAGAAACTGAAATGGATGGGGAGAATTTTTTCTTTATGTTTTCTGTGATGAGTTTGTGGATCTCTGTAGTTCTGTAGAGCATAGAATCATGAAGCTGGAAGACAACAAGGAGCATCCAGGCCTACCCCCTGCCTTGCAGGAATGCACAATGAAAGCACTCCTAACAGGTGGCCATCCAGCCTCTGTTTACTCCAAAGAAGGGGACTTTACCAACTCTAAAGCAATATATTCTACTGTCAAACAGCTCTTACTGTCAGGAAGTTCTTCCTAATGCTTGGGTGGAATCTCTTTTCGTGTAGTTTGAGCTCATTGCTCCAAGTCCTAGTCTATGGAGCTGCAGAAAACAAGCTTGCTCCCTCTTCAATATGACATCCCTTCAAGCATTTAAACATGGCTATCATGCCATCTCTTAACCTTCTCTTCTCCAAGCTAAACAAACCCTGTTCCTTAAGCTGCTCCTCATAGATCATGGTTTCCAGACCTTTCACTATTTTGGCCACCCACCTCTGGACACATTCTAACTTGTCAATATCCTTCTTGAATTCTGGTGCCCAGAAATGTGTGTGTGTTTGTCTGCTTGAATAGAGCACTAGGCAGATATGCAGAGGGGGGCATTGCCCCTCAAATAAGAATTCTGCCCCAAATCAAATTTTTCCCTTTCTCCAAAGTTTTAGTATTGTTGAGAGTGAGACATTGAAAATTATTCATGCCTAGAACTCTTAGATTTGTTGTGCTTGCATTCCCTTGGAAAGTTTGCCTACTCCTTTCTTTTGGATGCCTAAACAATATTTCTAAATGTTGAAGTTTTAAGTTACTGTGATGCTAGAAATGTGGAAACTGAAGGAAAATTTCTTGGGAGGGCAAATTCATACTTGGAGCACAATGCCCTCATTTTTTACCACCATAGCTACATCCCTGGTGCTAGGGTGCGTGAATGGAGGGTGAATAGGTTTGGTGGAACTAAAAAAAAAAAAGAAAAAAAAGATACAGCTTCAAAGGAATGATTTTGGGTGGCTTTGTGGATGGTTATCATCACTCTGTTATCATTACTACCATGCAAAGGGGAGGATTGTGGATATTCTATGAATCCATTATGCTCACAGTACTCACTTTGTGTTTTCCCCTGGTTTTTCTTACTTCCAAATAGACACACATAAGCAGGATTTTTGTACTGTGTTCTGCTTCTCACTTCAGGGTAGAAGATCCTTTGGAGATGTTTGTGCTTGATTCAAGGATGCTTGCAGTTCAGATGCAAGATTTAATATTCTCTCAGAACTTGCTGGTGTTCCAAAGATTGCTTTTCTGTGTAGCCCTGAAGTGACCTCCCAAACACACACTCACCTTTTCAGGTGTACTGCTGTGTCTCTCATTGCAACAGGTTGCTGTTTTTATTTTAACCATGATTTTTTTTGTGTTACTAGAGTAACTGAGATATAAAGCATGGGATCATGCTGTTAGTCTAACTGAAGTTTCAGGCTTAAAACTGGGCTTTTTGTACTGCCTTCTTTTGTACTTTTTAAAAATTGATTGCTTATTTATAACTTTAAAGCAGATGATGAAGAACATTGAAACAGTTTAAGATTTTCCATATCTTGGCTCAAACATTAATCAGAGTGGAAACTGCAGTCAAAAAATCAGAAGAAGACTAGGACTTAAAAGGGCAGCTATGAAGGAACTAGACAAGATCCTGAAGTGTAATGATATATTACTGAATACTAAAGTTATGATGGTCCACGCAATCGTATTTCCCATTACTATGTATAGTTGTGAAAGCTGGACAGTAAAGAAAGATGTGGTTCTGGAGAAGAGTTCTGTGAGTACTGTAGACTGCTAGAAAGACAAATAAACAGTTCCTAGAGCAAATCAGGCCTCAACTCTCTCTAGAAGCCAAGATGACTGAAGTGAGGCTGTCATATTTTGGTCATATCATGAGAAGACAGGGCTCACTAGAAAACATAATAGAAGACAGTAGGAAAAGAGGAAGACCATAGTCCAGATGCCTTGAGTCTTCAAGACCTGAGCAGGGCTGTTGACGATAGGGTGACTTGGAAGTTTCCCATTCATAGGGTCACCATATGTTTAAATTGAGGGCAGTTAACAAAATATTCATTCATTTATTGAATTTCTGTTCTGCCACTCTGAGAATAACTCACACATATGTGTCAAGGGGGTGGTTGGTAGGGTATCACTACCATGAAGAAGAGTCCTAGTCCAGGCCTCCTCCCAGTTGTTCCAGGCATTCTTACTTTATCTAAATAGTAGGACCAACTCAAAGACATTTTTCTTCCTGAAGTGGTACACATAGAAGACAAATAGTATGCAGAGCCATCCCAAGATGTTCTGCTGCCTGAGGCAGAGCAGTAAATCTCCCACCATATGCGCAGGTCAAGGTTCATAGTTACCCAGTGCCATACAAGTCGTATCATCATGTGAGGCAGAAATGCCCATCTCTCCTCCTTTCTGGCAGTAAAAAATAAAATAAAATAATACAAAGACAACAAAATAAATAAGATTGCATTGCCTTTTTCCAGCTGAACTGGCTGAGATGGCTGCCTCAGTGTACTTCAGGGCAGAGCTAGCCTGCACATTAAAATTGGTCATATTATGTTGACAAACTGAGGCAGAGAATCCCAGAAGTGACTCTTTCCCTCTAAGAGTAAAATGATCGCCATCATAATCTCATTATTTTCTGCCCACTCTTGTCATCCAAAGACTAGTGAGTAGAAGCAGATTTTTTCATTCTGCCTAATGGTAGGAATGGCCCAAATTCACTGCTAATATTGCTTTAGAAATTTGGGAGCAAATGTGATGCAAGAAGCTGTTTTATCAATTCAAGGACCTTTCTTTTTTGTCTCACAGCTATACATTGCTGGCACTGCTTGCTTATATTTAGCAGAAAATAACCAGAAGGAATTTGCTTTTGAAAAATGATAAAGGAAACAAATGGAAACTGGGGATGATGACACATCTGAGGTGAAAACTCCTTTTGATTTCCATGGATGAGAGGGAAGAGATTTAACCAGATGTTTAAACAACATTTAGTTTTAGTTGTTAAAAAAAAAATCCTAACAACAAAGGACCTGCTCTTTCTGGAAAAGACAAAAGAGAGAGACAGAAAGAGAGAGAGGCAATAAAAAAAAAAACCCTTAAGGCTTTTTTTCCGAATATACATATTACCTTGTTAATTCTACAGTCAGTAGCAGACTTTTATATCTGCCGCTAGATATTATTAATCCTTTGGATATTTCCCCCCTTCTTTTGTAAATAACATGTTGCCAGCAGATGGAGTTCATCTCTTGCTATACTTTCTGTTAACATATCAATACTAAAAATCATAGTACTTGACCACCAGCTGTGCAGAATCCAGAAAGAAAAGACAGATCTAAACCAGCAGTTTCAGATGATCATCTGAATGGATGTCATGTAGAAGTTGGAGCCAGCTTATTTTCTGCTGCTCCAGAACATGAATCAATGGATTCAAATTGTAAGAAAAGAGATTCTACCCAAATGTTAGCACTTTTTTTTTCTGTAAGAGCTCTTCAACAGTGGAATCAATTGCCTCAGTGGGTGGTGGACTCTCCATGTCTAGAGGTTTTTAAACAGAGGCTGGAAATCTTTCAGTAGTGTTTTAGCTGTGTATTCCTGTGTGGCAGGGGGTTGAACTAGATGGTCTTGCAACTTCCCTTCCAATTCTAAGATTCTATCATGTAGATGTGTTGCTGTCCAGAAATGACAAGGAAAACAAGTCTTCCTGGACCATATTACTTCTGAATGCGGCTGAAGGATACCTGGGGCCCTTTCACACCACACAGTTAGTTATACCACTGTGATTCCACTTTAATGGCCATCACTGCATCCTATAGAATCCTGGAATTTATAGTTTAATGAGGCACTAGAGCTTTCTGGCAGAGAAGTCTAAATATCTCACAAAACTACAAACCCCATGATTCCACAGGATTTTACCACAGCAGTTAAATTGGAATCATAGTGTTATAAATGTGTAGTGTAGGGCCCCTGATTTGACATTCTAAGTAGTCCTGAGGGCAGATTGACATTAGGGAGTTTGAAAAGTCTCACCTCAACATCAGCTGAGCCCAAGTTCTGGATTAGCTTTTATCAAAGTCACCCTCTGCTACCAAAGTCTGCCCATTCTTATGCCATGCTCTGTTCACCATATGTATCTTGTCCTACACTTTCTTGGTGGCATTGGAGGGGGCCCACTGGCATGTTGACTCTCGGAAGCCTCTCTCTCTGATGAGGATGTGAAGAGATCTTCCTAACTACACATTCTTAACAAGGCAAGCTATCTTGATACATTGAGATGGTCTGTTGTAAGTTCTTTAACTCCCACAATATTTCTTCATTCCATCCTCAGAGTGAGACAACAGCCTAAATCCTATTATTAATTCTGACTGGAGTAAACCCATTAGATCAGTGGAATCTACCTATGTAGTCACTCACCATTCAAAAATCAATTTGAGAGATTTATTCTATCTGAGACAAAATAATATAAGGCCATCAAGTATACATATTTGAAAGGGGGCTGAGCTTCCTACATCATCACAAAACTAGTGTCCTTTCCCTTTGTGACTGAAAGCACACATACAGACACTAAAGATAAAAGGACTGACTGGTTGATCAAAAAGAAACCAACAACCCATATGATGCTTCTCATTTTAAATGCCCACACAACAAGGTAGCAGCTAATGTAGCTCACACAATTGATACAATCCCTCCACCCCACCCAGTTGCTCTACTAAATGTAACAACTGTCTTAGGAATGACAGCCGATACTGGTGGTGGTGGGGGGGGACAGTTTCTGATTAGGGAAAAAGTGATCAGCAAAAAGTTGCAAACCCCCCCCCCAATGAGGTCTAACTCTCTCCTGGCATGAAAAAATGCTGCACAAAACCATTGCAAACCCAAGGAAGCCTAAGAATTTTAGTGTTGTCACTGTGCTGAAGGTGCTACTAGGTAGAATGCTGGGTGTCCACAATGACTCTGTTTTATTTAAATCTAATAGGAGGGGAGAAGACTGAATCAGTGTGGGACCACTTAACCTTTGTGCCATTACCCTAATTGAAATCATCCCCATCACCCCCTATAGGGTGGCCAGAGAAAGCGGGGAGAAACTGCCCCTCCTTCTTTTGAGCAATGAATCAGAGGAACTTCAGCTACTCTGCCCTCCACAGGGCAGGGGGGGGGGATAGTGTATACTCAGTTTTTGCTCCAAGCATGAAAATAGAGTGTACACTATTACATATGGTTTCATGTATCTGTGGGAAGTCCTGGAACATATTATCCACAGATACAGGGGCCAGACTGTACCCACTAAAATACTCACTAAAATGTTTTCTACTAGAGGTGCAATGGGCCTGTACTCTTTGGCCTCTAGTCATCTCCCAGATTCAATTCATCACCCCTTTCAGCTGCTATTTTTAAAGCCCACTGAGTTCATTTAAGGCTCCTGAGTAAGATCAAACAATGAAACCTGGAGATACAGTGTATTTTAACTCTTAGTAGTTTTGCAGAAGAAAAGTTTCCAGAAGCCTAGCTGTTGCACCAAGACAAAGGCCAGACACTATAATATGGGTTAAAAGTTGCCACAACTTTAATACATGTACAGCAGTCATAAATCATATAACTTCAACAAATATTTCTGGTATACAATTTGTATGCAAAATAGGGTTGAGGGAGCAAGAGGCCCAATAACTCTGGACCAGCCAATGTTCTAAATTTGGGTGGAACTTTGGTAGGTCACTTAAACCTCCAGGCCATGCTTTCTGAAGTTAGCCAATTTATGTGTCATATATATATATATATATATATATATATATATATATATGTAAAACTGGTGATGGTGAGGTGACCTGCATCTGCCCCGACTGCAGGCACCCCTTTTTCTGTCCCATTGTCCATCCCCCCTCAGGTCTTTTCCTCCCAATTTAGCTCATGCCTGATGTCCCCTCTCCCCTTCCAACTTCCACCCCCAATCTTCCAAGCCCCCCCCACCAACTGCCTTCCTGAGATGCCCCAAGTTACCTCCGTACCATTCATATAGGCAGGCGTGTGGAGGGCTGCCACATATATGCCTGGCAAATAAAGTTCTAAGCCTTGCTAGACTTGTGATCTCATGGGACTCAGAACAAGTTCTGGCATGGGAATCATGCTGAATCATGCTGGAAGTCTCATGGTGGCAAGGCCATCATGAGACTTCCTGAAATAAAGTGCCTGCCTCTTAGAGGTTCACAGCAACACCCTCCCCAAAGCATCAGGGAAAAGCTTCTTTCACCTTTTCAGATTAGAGACTCACCTCCAAGGCTCCTCCCTTCTACAGGGTATTTTTTATTCTCAAGTAAGAATCCCAAGGACTGATGCTTGAGAAGTGGAGCATCTCAGCTATGTCTGCATTCTCCAAGGCCAGTAATCAGGTCCATCTTCATGTTCCACCTTAGGATAATGGTCATTCCAGTCCAGCATATTGCTGATTATAACAAATCCATGAAATTTCACATTTTTTAGTAGACAAAAAAAAAAAAAAAAAGATGTTTGCAGGAGGGAATGGAGAATGGAAAGGCCGAGAGACCCATAAGGCTTTCTAGAAACATTAAGAATGATGTGAATGAGGCTATTGTAGGAAGGCAAGGCAAGGGAATTTAAATGAGCTCTCCTGTGTTAAGAGTATCACTTAATTATCCACAACAAAGGCAAGCTTGTTCAAAAGCCCTGACCTACAGCTCTCTTGCAGGCAAAACTCCAGTTGGCTTCAATGGGTCTTTTTGAATATAGTATTGATGCAAACTTAGACTGGGATCTCTTTATGAATTGCTTATTCAGTATCATTTCTTTGCAACAAGGGGAAATCTTTCCTAATTGCTAGTGCACGTAGTTGGTGGGTTGTTGCCTTTCTTTCTTTCTTTCTTTCTTTCTTTCTTTCTTTCTTTCTTTCTTTCTTTCTTTCCTCCATCATAATTTTAACATTTTGCCACTCTGTCTAAGAATGGAGCCAAGTGTTAATTGAAAAGGTGGAAGAGATATCACTATGCACAATTAGCAAATGCGGTGCAAATGATTGAAAGTAATGCTAGGGGATGCAACAGTCAAATAATCAGTTTTCAAGGCTGGGGTTAAGAGGCTGTATAATGAATGAAGGGTGAAGTCTCCCTAGGAATGGTACAAACAAGGATTAAAAAAAACCCTAGGATGTCAGTGGTGTGGTGAGCTTAGGCTTGGAGAGATTATGCATGCTTATCACAGCTATGAGCAGGGCTTTGGGAGGGGGGGGTACTGTAGAGCTATGCTCTACTAGACAATTCTCTTTTGTAAGCAGCAGATGAAGAACTATTCCAGAATAAAAGTGTGATAATAAAAAATAAATAAAACAAAACATAGAAGTTACATTGGGAGAAACACCTCTGGATATAATACTCCAAGGAGGCCTGCATACCCCAAGGTTGGAAAAATAAACATTCTGTATTCATCATTCAATGGGCAGAAGAATTCACTGCTTTAACTATGCACATACATGTGTTTTATAGACATCGATTCCAATACTACTGAAAAGATGGTCAGTTATTTTATTTTATTTTGACCTCACTTTTCTCCCAGCAAGGGACTCAAAGTGGCTTACAAAATTTTAAAATAAAGCCTGGTTAAAAATCTTATTTTACAAAAGTTAAAAACAAGCAATTCTATTTAAAAAACACATAGGGCTTGCCTAGATGGGCAATATATCTCATCTTACCCTATCTCAGAGCCCTGCAGTCCACACGATCCAAGACATTTGCCCCATTCTTCCTCTGGGCAGCCCTCATTACTTCTGGGACAAACACGGGGCTCAGACAGGGGGAAGGTAGGGTAGGAACCTGATACATTTTAGAATAATACCTGGTTTATTCCATTTCTGCCAGGAGGAAATAGATTGGGCCCTGTGTGTCTGCAGGAATCCATCACTCACGGCCACTGCCATCTCCCTGGCTCTCTTGGAAGGCAGGAAGGAGTCCTTCAGTACGTGACCAAAGCTGGTCACATGCAGGAGGCCTTGGTCACATGTTGCAGTCCCCCTTTCTACCTTCCAAGACAGTGAGGGAAATTGTGGTAGTGGGTGCAGCAACAGGCTGGTGTACCCATCAGAACTTCCTCCTGTTCTATGGAGGAAACAACAGGCCTGCTCCATAGCCAGGATATGAAGGCAGGGAGCTGGCATTCCTGGATCATGTAGATGAGCCCATAGTTTAATCAGTTTAAAACACATTTCAAACATAAGCACTTCACCTCATGTATGTAAGACTGGCATTATATAAGTCATATTTTCCAAGCAGGTATTAGTAGATCAAAAGAAACCCCTTAACCACAATACATTGGCCTCCTCTGGTTGCTTCATCAGTTAAGCATTAGCAAATCACAAAAGTAACCACGATAGGATGTCCCCCTTGGCTGCCTCACCAACTAAGTCCCCTTCTAACTTCTAGGCTCAACTTAGTCCTATCAGCAACCAAGATGTCTGTAAGTGCTCTTTCCCACTCAAATATGGTAGCATTTCCTCCTGAGTGTAACATACCAGCATGTCTTCTCTGCATTCTCCCATACATGTTTCTCCACCCAGTCTTACCCTCTCCTATGGCATCTTCCTAGTGCCATGGTATGTAGAGGACCTACTTGAGTCCTGAGACAGCTCAGGCCCTACCCTCTCTGGAATCATCCGCCAACCAGATCTGCTTCTCATACCTCCACATTTCAGAATATCCCCTCTGCCTCTTGCTCCTGCCACACCCTCAGTAGCTAGATTGAGGAGAAGGCATCTCCAGCTGTGGATCTTTCCCAGCTGGTGTTCCAAGGTTGGGGAGCATGCTCTCTAGCACTTCCTCACCTCAGAATCCTGAAGGGAACACTGTGGACATTGTATACCTTGATTTCAGTAAGGCCTTTGACAAGGTCTCCCATGACATTCTTGCAAACAAGCTTGTAAAATGTGGGCTAGACAAGTTAACAGTTCAATGGATTTGTAATTGGTTGACCGGCCCAACCCAAAGGGTGCTCAGCAATGGCTCCTCTTCATCTTGGAAAGATGTGACACCAGTGGGGTGCCACAGGGTTCTGTCCTGGGCCCATTGCTATTCAACATCTTTATCAACGACTTGGATGAGGGAATTAGGGGCATACTTACCAAATTTGCAGATGACACCAAATTAGGAGGAGTAGCTAATACCCTGGAGGACAGGATCAAAATTCAAGATGACCTGGATAAACTGGAGAGCTGGGCCAAAGCTAACAAAATGAAATTCAATACGGAGAAATGTAAGGTACTGCACTTAGGGCGAAAAAATGAAATGCATAGATATAGGATGGGGGAGACCTGGCTGAATGAGAGTACATGCGAAAGGGATCTCGGAGTCCTAGTAGACCACAAGTTGAACATGAGTCAACAGTGTGATGCGGCAGCTAAAAAGGCCAATGCAATTTTGGGCTGCATCAATAGAAGTATAGTGTCCAGATCAAGGGAAGTAATAGTGCCGCTCTATTCTGCCTTGGTCAGACCTCACCTAGAATACTGTGTCCAGTTCTGGGCACCCCAATTCAAAAAGGATATTGACAAATTGGAGCGTGTCCAGAGGAGGGTGACTAAAATGGTGAGGGGTCTGGAGGCCATGCCTTATGAGGAGAGACTTGGGGAGCTGGGTATGTTTAGTGTGGAAAAAAGACGGTTAAGAGGCGATATGATAGCCCTGCTTAAGTATTTGAAGGGGTGTCACGTTGAGAATGGAGCAAGCTTGTTTTCTGCTGCTCCAGAGACTGGAACACAGAGCAATGGGTGCAAGCTCCAGGAACAGAGATTCCACTTCAACATTAGGAGGAACTTTTTGACAGTAAGAGCTGTTCGGCAGTGGAACGCACTCCCTCGGAGCGTGGTGGGGTCTCCTTCCTTGGAGGTCTTTAAACAGAGGCTGGATTGCCATCTGTCGGGGATGCTTTGATCGAGATTTCCTGCGTGGCAGGGGGGTTGGACTGGATGGCCCTCGTGGTCTCTTCCAACTCTGCAATTCTATGATTCTATGATTCTATGAAGTTTCCCCTTCACTGACTTCCTTTTCCTTTTTAAACTCCCTGTTCTCTGCCTATCCTTTGTAAGCCGCCCCGATTGCTCGCAGAGGGGTGGGATATAAATAAAATTTATTATTATTATTATTATTATTATTATTCTCCTCCCCCACTTCTCTGGAAGCTCTGTCCCCTGCACTGTACCTAGAAAAGGAAGTCAGTGGCACCTCCCAGTTTCCTCTTTTTGGGCACTGTGTATTTCTCTAGTCCACAGCTGGACATTTACTCCATAGTGTCACCCAGACAAGCATTTTGCCACAGTGGGTTCCCCACTTCCTCTGTGTTCTGGCTACACAGATCCTAGGAAAACAACAATCTCTAAGTTCGGCAACAGCTGAGGTGCTATTACTGCATCATTTAAGGTGCAAATAAGACAGACTACTTTGCCCACAGAGCTTTCTCTTGAAACTGTCACTGCCTAGTAAATGAGAAGGAGTAGAGAGGAACATTCAAATCTTCTGGTGCTTCCAGTTGTGTCTTCTGAATGGCTTGCTTTGCCAAGTCTAATTCTCAATCAAACAAAGGAAAGTATTTCCACCACTCTTCATTAAATGCTAGTTTTGCTTGAGTGGTGATGTGAGGGAACTACCCAAAGGTTAACCCTTCTACCATGAATCTGAAAGGGTAACAGTCCAGTTCAGAATCATCACCTCTCCCCTTGTCTAACCTTTAGATAGCATAAGACTATGACTGACATCCTGTTGGTTAATCAGAGACAGAGTAGACCCACTGAATTAATTGCTGAACAGTGATTTAGTCCTGAGTCTGTTCATAACATTTCAAAGCAATAAACAATACAGTTGGACCCCCATATCCACAGAACTAATATCTGCACTTTCAGTTATCTGTGGGACACAAAATAGGGACATATACCATAGAGTCACATGAGAAAATGCCTAAAAAGGCATCCTTTCTAGGCATCTTTGAGGTCCTCCAATGTAACTCTATGGTATGTTTTTACTAAAAGTCCTTTACTAAAAGTCCAGTGAATTTAATAGAGTTCACTGATATCCATGGTTTCCAGTATCCATGGGGATATGTGGATATGGGGGTCTGACTGTACTGTTCTTAACTGAAGATATTTTGATAAGGAGTGAATCATCTCTATATCAGCATCATCTCTATATTAGTATAGGTTGCCATATAAACTGTCCACACATGATTATAATACCCATTGCACCAAGCCTGTGTTACCAACTTGCCTTTTCTTTGTTTCACAGATCCAACCAAGCTGTGTTTTCCCCCTTTCACTCAAGATTAATGTATCCCTTATCACACTTTTCCTGACTGGCAGTTGTACTTATAAAAATCAACTTGCTTGATTATATCCCTACCACCACTCTCCTGACAAGTACATTTAGTGTGCAAATAAATGTAAATCTGACTGAACTTGAAAATATGTGGACAGATAAGAATGGAATGGTTTTTAGAGAAAAACTCCCAAATAAGACACATACATTTGATTCCCATGGAAGCAGAGATAAGTGTATGCTGGATTATGCCATCAGCCAGGGGACCTAGGGTTGCTGGGAGGCTGTTTAAAAAGGCTGTTGTTCCCAAAGAAATGGCCAATCTGGCCCATCAATCAGTGAGCAGCTGCAGGGAGATGGCTTTCCTCACTGGACAGTGGGAAAAAAACCTGGAGCTCTCCAAGGTTCTGAACCTAGCCCTATTTCAGGATAGAGTACAGCCTCCTGGACGGGTCAGCGTAAGAGAGGCGCTCCAAAAAAGCGATACAAAGACTCCCTGAAACAACATCTCAGGCTTGGCCAAATTGATCACCAACAGTGGTCCGCTCTGGCCTCACATCGGGAGGCATGGAGACGCACTATCCACAATGCTGCAGCCTTATTTGAGAACTCACGACGAACAAGTCTTGAAGAGAAACGACAATGCAGAAAGAATCACAACCCAAAAACATCACCCAAGGAGACCTTCTGCTGTGCTTTTTGCAACCGGACTTGTCTATCTCGGATTGGCCTTTTTAGTCATCAGCGCGCTTGCAGAAAGCGCGGGATGAGTCCTTCCTGAATCTTCGTTTGCGAAGAAAAGCCAGAGAGAGAGAGAGAGACAGCCTCCTGGATAGCTAGCATTTAGCCATACACCTGGATCACACTGACATGGAAGGCACCAGACATTCCTCACAGCAAATGACCTTAAGAGATTAGAAAACTGGGCCAAAACCACCAAAATAATTTCAACAGGGAGAAATGTAGGATACTACACATGGACAGAAAATAGAAATGCACAGATGTAGGATGGATGACACCTGGCTTGATGGTAGTACATGCAAAAGGGATTTAGGAGACTTAGTGAACTATGAGTCATCAAAGTGATGTGGCAGCTAAAAAAAAATGTGAAATTAGGCTGCATCAATAGGATTATAGTGTCTAGATGAAGAGAAATAATAGTGCCACTCTAATCTGCTTTGGTCAGACCTCACCTGGAATACTATGCCCAGTGGCATCACAATTCCAGAAGGATATTGAGAAGCTGGAACATGTCCAAAGGAGGGTGACCAAAATGGTGGGAAGTCTGGAAGCCGTGTCCTATGAGGAGCGGCGTAGGGAGCTGGGTATGTTTAGCATGGAAAAGAGAAGGTTAAGAGGTGAAATGATCGCCTTGTTTAAATATTTGAAGGGATGTCATACAGATGATGGAGCAAACTTGTTTTCTGCTGCTCCAGAGACTAGGAGCAATGGACTTAAACTGCAGGAAAAGAGATTCCATCTAAAGATAAGGAAGAACTTCCTGACAGTAAGAGCTGTTCAGAAGTGGAATACATTGCCTCATACTGTGGTGGAGTCTCCTCCTTTGGAGGTTTGTAAACAGAGACTGGCTAGCCATCTGTTGGGAGTGTTGCTGAATTGGGTATTTCTGCATGGCTGGGAGTTGGACTAGATGGCCCTTGTGGTCTCTTCCAATTCTATGACCATGGGATTGCAGAACTATGGGGAAGAATGTTCTGACTCTATCCATTTATCAAATGAATTATAGTTATTTACAGAGCTTGAAAAAAGTTATGTTTTCGACTACAATTCCCAGGTTCCTCAGCCAGCATGAACACTGGATTCAGGGAGTTGTAGTCTCTCTCTCTCTCTCTGTATATGTATGTGTGTATTTCAAGCCAGCACACAAGCATGAAACCATCAATTTGGCTTGATTTGCCTTTAAATGTGTACTTATTACCAACCCCTCTTGTCTGGCCCTGAAGAACTGATCTCCCTTTATTTCCCTTCTACTCCTTCTTTACTCATATGTCACATACTAATTTCCCCTTTGAAAACTTATTACTAAACCTGATAGCCATGCTGGCCTCTTCTCTTTATTGATATGACACGTGAATTTTATCAACCAAGCCAAAGTACAGCATAAGCTGCAGGGGAGCAACAAACTTTGTTTTAGAGGTTCTCCTTTACAATTTTTTAAAACATTTTTAAAAATATTTTTGAGGGTTTCTTGCTTAGAGGAAGTGAAGCAGTAACTTGCCTTCAGAACGAGCTTGCAGCTAGGAGATTTCTATAAAGTTATATTACCAGCTGATTGAGCTCACTGGCAGAGATTGGTGAATACCGGAGGATTTTTTGAGGACGAAACACACAGTCCAGTTTCACTGATTGCTTTTAAGACTTCTCAGCATGGACACTGAGGGAACTGCTCCAGTCACCTGTAACACTTGTGGGATGTTTGTCTTCTTGTCTACAGATGTGGGGAACTTCACATGCACCAAGTGTAAGTTGGTAGCCCTCTTAGAGAAGAAAGTCCAGCAGCTGGAGACCCGGGTAGTTACACTTCAACATATTCATGAGCAAGAGGTTTTTCTGGATAGCACAGAATGAACAGTCTTGGATGGGGACCACAAAGAGGAAGTAGCTGGGGAGGTGAGGGTCACTTCACACACACAGGAGTAGAAAGCTGGAGGAATGTCACACACATTCTGGAAGTAGAAAAACCAGGGATTGTTCTGGCAGCTTGAAGCTACAGAATCAATTTGAAGCTCTCTCCCTTATCAAGGACAATGAGGAAGAACAGCATGGACATAGTTCAGGGGCAGAGCAGGGGACCCTGAGAGTACCACTGCAAGGAACAGCCACAGCTAAGCCTCGGGAGAGGCATGTGGTGGTGGTGGTGGTGGGGAATCCTTCGTGAGGGATACAGAAGCAGTGATTTGTGGGCCTGACAAGATATCTCCGGAGGTGTGTTGTTTCCCTGGGACAAAGATCCGTGATGTGACAGAGAGGCTGACAAGACTAGTCAAGGCTACTGATCATTACCCGTTCGTTTTGGTCCATGTGGGAACAAATGATACCACAAGGCACAACTTTCCGAAGGATCAGAAGAGATTATGAGGCTCTGGGAAGGAAGCTGAAAGAAATGAATGCACAGGTTGTTATCTCGTCTCTTCTGCCAGTTGAAGAGCATGGTCCAGGAAGGGAGAGGGAAATAGCCAATGTAAACAACTGGCTCCATAGATAGTGTCAGCGAGAACTCTTTGGATTCTTCGATCACGGGCTGCGGTTCCATGAGGGGGGACTTCTGGCAAGGGATGGGGTGCATCTCACGACAGTTGCAGAAACGTTTTTGCCAACAGTCTCAAGTATTTGATCAGGACGGCTTTAAACTGAAAGATCTGGGGGAGGAGACAGTATTCTGGAAGGCAAAAGGACTGGAGACAATAGTCAAACTGTCATAGAGGGAACAAGGCAAACAGTGCAAGGACCCAACAGTGGGAGGCAAAAAAACTTGTACAGGCAGCAAATAAAGGGAACACATGGTCTTAGATGTCTCTACACTAATGCACAGAGCATGGGAAATAAGCAAGAACTTGAACTCCTAGCACAACAAAGCAAATATGATATGATAGGCATTACTGAAACCTGGTGGGATGAGTCTCATGATTGGAATGTAGGAATTGAGGTGTATAACCTTTATAAGAGAAACAGGCCAAACAGGAAAGGGGGACGACTAGCATTCTCTCTCTCTCTCTCTCTCTCTCTCTCTCTGGCTTTTCTTCGCAAATAAAGATTCAGGAAGGACTCATCCTGCACTTTCTGCAAGCGCGCTGCTGACTAAAAAGGCCAATCCGAGATAGACAAGTCCAGTTACAGAAAGCACAGCAGAGGGCCTCCTTGGGTGATGTTACCGGGTTGTGATTCTTTCTGCGTTGCCGTTTCTCTTCAAGACTTGTTCGTCGTGAGTTCTCAAATAAGGCTGCAGCATCGTGGATAGTGCGTCTCCATGCCTCCCGATGAGATGCCAGGGCGGACCATTGTTGGTGATCAATTTGGCCAAGCCTGAGATGTTGTTTCAGGGAGTCCTTGTATCGCTTTTTTGGAGCGCCCCTCTTACGCTGACCCACAGCGAGTTCACCATAGAGTACTATTTTGTGGAGGCAATGGTCCTCCATCCTAGACACATGCCCTGTCCAGCGCAGCTGTGTTCTCAATATCATGGCCTCAGTGCTGGTGATCCCTGCTTGCTCAAGGACAGCAATATTAGTTACATAGTCAGTCCAGTGTATATTTAGGATTGTGCGTATACAGTGCTAATGAAAGCATTTGAGGAGTCGTAAGTGGTGGCGATAGGTGACCCATTTTTCAGACACGTAAAGGAGAATAGATGGCTCTATACACACTGATTTTTGTGCTTCGCCTCAGATGTTTGTTACTCCAGATTCTTTTGTAAAGTCTTCTAAATGCGCTATATGCCTTTGCTAATCTGTGATCGATCTCTTTTTCAGTCTAAGCATGTGAGGAGATGATGATTCCCAGGTAGATGAACTGCTGAACGGACCTAAGCACAGATTTGCCTACGGCAATGTGGGGATGGTGGTGTTCGTCCTGTGGTGCAGGCTGGTAAAGAACTTCCATTTTCTTCAGGTTGACTTTCAGCCCAAAGAGCTCTGCAGCTGTTGCAAAGCAGAATGTTAGGCACTACAGAGCTGTTTCTGTGTGGGCAACAAGGGCATCATCATCAGCAAATAGCATTATATGTCTGGTATATTTACACGAGTGAAGAGATCCATGACATCCATGACATATTGGAAGCCAGGTGGAGAGCATTTGGATTAAAACTAAAGGGGAGGGAAACAACAGGGATGTTATTGTGGGACTCTACTACAGACTCCCAAGTCAGAAAGAGGAATTGTATGATGCCTTTCCAGAACAGGTGACCACATACGCAGAAAGGAGAGATGTAGTAGTGATGGTGACTTCAAGTATCCTGATATTTGCTGGAAATCTAACTCAACCAAAACTTCAAGGTCAAGCAAATTCCTTACCTGCCTGGAAGACAATTTTATTGTCCAAAAGCTGTAAAAGGCAAAAAGGGGGTCAGCTATTTTAGATCTGATCATAACCAAGAGGTATGACCTCTTGGGGTGGAAGGGGTTAATGGGGTGCAAGGGGTGGGATCCTTAGGTGAGAGTGATCATTTCTCCTGGAGTTTGTTATATAATGGAAAGGAGAAGCCAGGCATAGTTAGACATGCATTCTAGACTTTAGGAGAGCTGATTTCAATAAACTCAGGGAAATACTGGGGGTGATCCCATGGTCAGGAATACTAAAAGAGAAGGGACTTCAAGACGGATGGGACTTTCTCAAAAGGGAGATACTGAAGGCACAATTTGAAACAGTACGAATGAGGAAGAAAAATGGGAGGTGTCTCAGGAAACCAAGATGGATGACTAGAGAACTTTCAACAGAGCTAAGTTTTAAATGGAACATGTATAGGAAATGGAAAAGGGGGAAAATCACCAAAGAAGAATTCAAACAGATAGAGAACACGTGTAGGAGTAAAGTCAGAAAAGCTAAAGTACAGAATAAGCTCAGGCTCACTGAAGATTTTAAGAACAATAAAAAGGGTTTTTTGGGGGTATGTCCGCAGCAAAAGGAAGAAGGAAATGGTAGGGCCACTACATGGAAAAGATGGCAAAATGCTAACAGGGGACAGAGAAAAGGCAAAATTACTCAACACCTTCTTTGCCTCAGTGTTTTCAGAAAAGGAAAAGGGTAAGCAACCTGAGGATAATGGAACAAAGGCACAATAGCGAAATCCAGCACAGAATACGTAAAGAGGTAGTACAAGAATACCTTCTTAATCTAAAAGAATTTAAATCTCCAGGACCGGATGAAGTACATCCAAGGGTATTAAAAGAGCTGGCAAATGTAATCTCAGAGCCATTGGTAATAATCTTTGAGATCTCCTGGAGAATAGGAGAAGTCCCAGCAGACTGGAGGAAAGCAAATGTTGTCCCCAACTTCAAAAAGGGGGAAAAAGAGGATCCCAACAATTATGGTCCAGTTAGTCTGACATCAATACCAGGGAAGATTCCAGAGCAGATCATTAAACAGAAAGTCTGTGAACATTTAGAAGGCAATGCTATAATCATAAAAAGTCAACATGGGTTTCAGAGAAACAAGTCATGACAGACTAATCTGATCTCTTTTTTTCTTTTTATAAAATTACCAGCTTGGTAGATGAGGGGAACACTGTGAATATCACATGCCTTGATTTCAGTAAGGCCATTGACAAGGTTCCCCATGACATTCTTGTAAAGAAGCTTGTAAAATGTGGGCTAGACATGTTTACTGTTAAATGGATTTGTAACTGGTTGACCAGCTGAACCCAAAGAGTGCTCTGCAGTGGCTCTTTTTCGTCTTGGAATGATGTAACCAGTGGGGTGCCAAAGGTTTCTGTCCTGGGCCCAGTGCTATTCAACATCTTTATCAATGACTTGGATGAGGGAATTCATGGCATACTTATCAAATTTGCAGATGACACCAAATTAGGAGGAGTAGTTAATACCCTAGAGGACAGGATCAAAAAGCTGGGCCAGAGCTTAAAAAATGAAATTCAATATGAAGAAATGTAAAGCACTGCACTTAGGGCAGAAAAATGAAATGCACTGATATAGGATGGGGGAGACATGGCTGAACAAGACTACATGCGAAAGGGATATAGGAGTCCTAGTAGACCACAAGTTGAACATGAGTCAACAGTATGATGCAGCAGCTAAAAAGGCCAATGTGATTTTGGGTTGCATCAATAGAAGTATAGTGTCTAAATCAAGGGAAATAATAGTGCCACTCTATTCTGCCTTGGTCGGGCCTCATGTAGAATTCTGTGTCCAGTTCTGGGCACCACAATTCAAAAAGGATATTAACAAATTGGAGCGTGTCCAGACGAGGGTGACTAAAACGGTGAAAGGTGTGGAAACCATGCCTTATGAGGAAAGACTTAGGGAGCTGGGCATGTTTAGCCTGGAAAAAAGACGGATAACGGGTTATATGATAGCCTTGTTTTAGTATTTGAAGGGGTGTCACATTGAGGATGGAGCAAGCTTGTTTTCTGCTGCTCCAGAGACTAGAACAGAGAACTATGAATGCAAGCTCCAGGAACAGAGATTCTACCTCAACATTAGGAGGAACTTTCTGACAGTAAGAGCTGTTCGGCAGTGGAACACACTCCCTCAGAGCGTGGTGGGGTCTCCTTTCTTGGAGGTCTTTAAACAGGCTGGATGGCCATCTGTCAGGGATGCTTTGATTGTGATTTCCTGAGTGGCAGGGGTTGGACTGGATGGCCCTTGTGGTCTCTTCCAACTCTATAATTCTATGATTCTATGACATACTTCTGGAGATAATGATTTTCTATAATATAGGGAAAAAATAAACAAAATTAACAAATAAATACCCAAGCCATAGAAATGGCTACTATATAATGATTAGGATTTATTTTGAATGAATGAAGTGACACTATGAAAATATTAGACAAATGCATGTACAAATGTTCGGGATGTAAATTTTCAAATACTGGATTCTCACATGTGGAGACAGATAATTTCTTTAGTTTTCTCCCCATTTGGGAGAATATAATATTTTCATGCAGTTTGCACAAAACAAAAAAAAACAAAAAACAAACAAAAAAAAAAAACCACCACCCTACTTTTCACATAAAAATATCTCTATTTCTGGAAACTGGACAGGGGCGGGGGGTGCATGAACATTATGTGGAAAAGCCCACATTTTTGTGCAGAAAAAGTGAATGCATTTCTTTGCATAATAATTTCTTGACATGTTTTAGGATGTGCAAATACTCGGTGAAAGCTGCACAAAGTGCTGACCTCTCTGTTTTTCTCAGGTTTCCTGAGTATTGGGAAACTGATTTTTGGAAGGGAAACAAATAACTGTAAATATTTTTTTCCTTCCCAAGCAAATGTATATGAAGCTCCGTGCCAGGAAAAAAAAATAGTTTTGCCACCTAGTATGAAAAGAGGAGGGGATGAGAATGGAGGAAGGATTCAGAGCTATCCTTAGGGTGAGATGGGGAATAATATATGGCAGGGGCGATTTCCTCATTATAATGGACCATCACCAAATAAATCAGAAGAAAATATAATGCAGAAATGTAATGTGACATAAACACTCTTGGTTGTTTCTTCTGTTTTCTTGACTATAGAATACCCTGTGTATTAAAAGCAGGGACCAAACTGTTTCTCTGTTTCTTTAATTAACACTAGCTTGTGATTGAACATGGAACACTCCCAGGTCTTTGAACCCATTTCATGGCTCCAATTATTGGACAGCTAGAAGTGTCAATCCCACATGCCAAATTGCATAATGTGTATGGCTCTAAACATATTATTAATCCTGAGTGATTGTTTTGAGACTTTCTCTCTCTCTCTCTCTCTCTCTCTGGGGGGGGGGGCTGTACATATAAGTAAGTGCCTCAGTCATTGTGTACTACAATTCCCAAAGACAGGGATTGTGGAATTGTAGTTCCAGATACTGGGAAATGTTCAAGTGGGATGGACATTGTTGATGCCACTGTTGTCTATATGTGTTTGCACTGTCAAAAGTTCATAGCAATGTCTGTAGGTTGGGCATTTGAAAAGTCATAAAACTGCCCAGCATTGAACTAGGACCAAAGTAACCCAGGCTCAAATTTCTACATAGACTGAAGGGCTAGAACCTTGTTAGTGTGTAAATTAGCTAACACACATTGGAAACTGTTTAATGCAGTGTAGATGTGTAAATAGCTATTGCTTAAAAAACAATTTGTAAGCCACTCTGATAGCCTTGTGGCTGAAGAGCGGGGTATAAATAAATAATAAATAAATAAATTCCCCTGTAGGAGATGCTGAACACTTTCATCTGAGGTGGAATGGCTGTAATTCAGTTTGAAGTTGCAGTAGTGGAGTTTCGTATTTGGTTCATTGCACATATTTGTGCATTGTGCATGCACATTGTGCTTGTTTGCACATGGATGTGTAGGTGCTTTATACATGGTTGCGCATTATACATAGTTGCTCATTATGCATGTAGATTTGATTGTGCACTATCACAAATTACTAATAAAGCAATGTCGTTATTTACTAACCAGCACCTAACTTTGTAAGTACACATTTATGCTTTGTCTTCCTAATGTATTGTAGGTCCTTGGCCAAGGATTTGAGTTATCTCCCACAGATTAGCTCTGAATGTATAAACTAGACAGAAATCCTTCACAGAAATACTAAAAACTTGTACTTGGACCTGTTCTTTATAGGGCTGTAAAAAAATATCACCAGGTTCCCCATGACATTCTTGCAAACAAGCTTGTAGAATGTGGGCTAGACAAGTTAACTGTTCAATGGATTTGTAATTGGTTGACCGGCCGAACCCAAAGGGTGCTCAGCAGTGGCTCCTCTTCGTCTTGGAAAGATGTGACCAGTGGGGTGCCACAGGGTTCTGTCCTGGGCCCAGTGCTATTCAACATCTTTATCAATGACTTGGATGAGGGAATTAGGGGCATACTTATCAAATTTGCAGATGACACCAAATTGGGAGGAGTAGCTAATACCCTAGAGGACAGGATCAAAATTCAGAATGACCTGGATAGACTGGAGAGCTGGGCCAAAGCTAACAAAATGAAATTCAATACGGAGAAATGTAAAGTACTGCATTTAGGGCGGAAAAATGAAATGCATAAATATAGGATGGGAGAGACCTGGCTGAATGAGACTACGTGCGAAAGGGATCTCGGAGTCCTAGTAGACCACAAGTTGAACATGAGTCAACAGTGTGATGCGGCAGCTAAAAAGGCCAATGCAATTTTGGGCTGTATCAATAGAAGTATAGTGTCTAGATCAAGGGAAGTAATAGTGCCACTCTATTCTGCCTTGGTCAGACCTCACTTAGAATACTGTGTCCAGTTCTGGGCACCCCAATTCAGAAAGGATATTGACAAATTGGAGCGTGTCCAGAGAAGGGCAACTAAAATGGTGAAAGGTCTGGAAACCATGCCTTATGAGGAGAGACTTAGGGAGCTGGGTATGTTTAGCCTAGAAAAAAGACGGTTTAGAGGCGATATGATAGCCCTGTTTAAGTATTTGAAGGGATGTCACACTGAGGATGGAGCAGGCTTGTTTTCTGCTGCTCCAGAGACTGGAACACGGAGCAATGGGTGCAAGCTCCAGGAACAGAGATTCCACCTCAAGATGAGGAGGAACTTTTTGACAGTAAGAGCTGTTCGGCAGTGGAACACACTCCCTCGGAGCGTGGTGGGGTCTCCTTCCTTGGAGGTCTTTAAACAGAGGCTGGATGGCCATCTGTCGGGGATGCTTTGATCAAGATTTCCTGCGTGGCAGGGGGGTTGGACTGGATGGCCCTCGTGGTCTCTTCCAACTCTGCAATTCTATGATTCTATGATTCTATGATTTCTTCCCCTTGATTAACATCAGATTACAGAGCATTGAGCAAATGAAAGCCACATTGAATCCCAAATTTGGTGGGAACAGTGGGGTATAAATAGTTTTAACAACAACAACAGCAACAAAATACAATGAAAACAACAACATCAAACAACAACAAGGTCTCCTTTGTAGCTGCTCCCAAGCTTTGGAACCCTGTTCCTACAGAGGTTAGACTAGATATCTCCTTGCTATCCTTTTGTCAGCTAGTGAAGATTTTTTTAAAAAAAATCCAACAGGCTTTCAGACACAATGTTTTACAAGAAAACACTTTCCTTAGTGTGTTGTACTATTTCCCCCCCCGACTTTTAAATGGAGATGTTTTAAATGGTTTTAATTCTATGAAACAGGTTGAACAAAGGCTAGTGTGCAGGTGGTGTAGGTCATGGAGTGAACAGGACTGAAAATGGGCAACAATCCTTCTTTGTTCCTGCTATGTGGCAGTGAAGGAGGCAAAAAGAGATTATGTGTACCCTATTCTATCTTAAGCACACTGGCCAGCAGAGCTTTCCTGAGTGGTGAAGAGCTTACTCAGAGAGGCCAAGATTAAAGCCCTTGTCTGCCTGCCTGCTGTGATAAATTTCCCAGGCATTTTTAGCAGAAAGTCACTTGTATTCATTCAGAATTTGATGCCACAGTTATTGCAGAGTCTAGGTGGCCTCACGTCGGGAGGCATGGAGACGCACTATCCACAATGCTGCAGCCTTATTTGAGAACTCACGCCGAACAAGTCTTGAAGAGAAACAACAATGCAGAAAGGACCACAACCCAAAAACATCACCCAAAGAGATCTTCTGCTGTGCTTTCTGCAACCAGACTTGTTTATCTCGGATTGGCCTTTTTAGTCATCAGCGTGCTTGCAGAAAGTTTGGGATGAGTCCTTCTTGAATCTTCATTTGTGAAGAAAAGCCAGAGAGAGAGAGAGAGGGGTAGGTGTCAAGTGCACCCAATTTTCTTAGAATTAGTATCAGTTGTTGCAGCCTGATGATGTGAACAAGACACTTGAACTGGTGTATCCCACCACTTGTAGTCTTGACCCTTGCCCATCTTGGCTGTTAAGATCTAGCAGACATGGGTTGATTGGGTGGGTCCAAGGGATAGCAAGTGTTTTACTATGTCAGGGAGAGGTGCCTACTACCTTGAAGGAGTTGAAGGAGTTGTTACACCACGTAACACTAGTTCTGAAGGAATTGCACTGGCTTCCCGTTTGAATTGAAGGTTCTGATGATAACATTTAAAGCGCCAAGTGGCTTGGGACCTTGATATTTGTGGGATAACTTCTCTTTAAAATGTTGCCCAAGAACTCACTTCTATTGGTGGGGCCCTTTTCTGTATTCCACCAGTAGGAAAAATCATAGAATTATAGAATTGGATGGGGCCTTATCGGGTCCAACCCCTTGCTCAATGAAGGATCTCTAGATAGAGCATCCCCAGCAGGTAGCTGTCTAGCCTCTTTACGTTGTGGGAGGACATAGGAGAGAGCCCTCCCTGCAATGGCACCCCAGTTGTGGAATTTCCTCCCTCAGGAGGCCCAATTGGCAACAATGTTGGGATCATTTTGGCACCAAGTCAAAATCTGGCTTTCTATTAAATCCTTTAGGCAAAACTGATTTTATCCAGGCTGCACATGTCCTATAGGTCAGGCTTTCACATGACCTATGTTTACATTCTTTCCAACTGTTTTAATAGGTTTGAAATTACCTGGTTCTTAATGGATAATATCATATGATTTTACTTTGAGTTGTTCTTAATTTTTTAAAATGATTTTATTGTAGGCCACCCTGAAATCTTCAGCTATAGGGTGGGATAGAGATATTTTATTTAATTTTTTTTAAGAAACCCAACAACCCAAAAAACAGTTTAAAGCCATGTTAAGCATTATTTGGTATATGTTTTTATCTACATAGTTTTTAAAATTTGCATTTATTTTCATCCCATAAACTATGCAGTGTTGAAGAAATGCCAGGATACAAATAAGGTAAAAAGGTAATACTGTGCCATAAACCAGCAATAAACAGCAACAGGTGAAGGATGAAGACATACCAGTACTTTCAATAAATAAATAACATTGTAAGTGCCATGAAGTTTTCCAGCTCTTATATAAGAGCAAAATGGTAATCATTTTACTTTATTTATTTCTTTTATTTGTAGCACACTTTCCCATCCTTATGGGACCCATTAAAATCACTATGATCTGTACAAGCAACCTCTGAGAAGAACTGGTCTCTTTCCATTTCTTAAGTGAAAAACACACAGAGAACAATAGAGAAGGGCAGGAATATTAATCAAAAAGATGCAACCAAGCCATCTAATGCCTATTCCTTGTTTAAAAAAATGTTCAATTCACACACATACACAATATCTCAAAGGCAAATACTTCCCAACAATGCATCTTGTGATAATTCTGGAGATGTTTTGTTCTCCATAAGATTAACTTAAGTTTTCCATTCCTAGTCTGTGCATGTGTTAAGGCTAAACTGGGGTCTCTCCTTGGAACCCCCAGATTAGCTTCTCTGTAGAGGTAACCCTCAGTAGCCTCACTCCAGGGTGCCCCCTACAGGGCAAAAGCTGCCACCACTCACTGCAGTGTTTATAACCAGCCCAGTGAGAGACTGGATACCCAGTGGGACTACCCACCACTGTGAACCAACCAACTCTTCCTTCCTATCCCCAGAGAAATGTAGCGAAACCAAGAGGTATAGGCATGTGTAGCATCAATGTATAGGAAGTTTAAGACTTATTTTATTCAAGCAAGTTCAAGTTATCTCAATCCCCCACGAGGCAGGCTTTTTCTATGCCCCAGGCATGCTTTAAAGTTACCGAAATAACGTGGTATTAAAGTCAAAACATTCAGTTATTCTAAGTTACATTCAGTTACTAACTTCAGCTACATCCATCCAAAGTGGAAGAAATTAACATAATGCAATCCTAAACAGGCCCTGTAGGTTCTATTCACTATTTTAAAGTCTCTCTTGACTTTCAGATGGTATCAGGGAAGGTGTGAGCTAAGCCAGGTGGCTTGGCCTAACAGCCATCCCCCAGCCTCTGGCTCTAACATACTGGACTATAAAGAGCCTACTTTGTCTTTTCAAAACTGCATGGTCTGACTCTGCAATGGCCTCACACAAAAGGAGTTATATCTTAGTTGGGATTCCCGGTTCAAGAGTGATTGGCCATTTCTGCTCTGGTGATGTGATGTCATTGATGATGCCATCTCATGAGCTTCTGTGGAGGTGGTATTTTAGAAACTCCCTTCTAATTAACCCTTTCCTTACCTGATGCCAGTTGACAAGACAATACTGTTTGCAAATAATGGGAAATGTAGTTCTCTGACAGAATGATGGGAGGTGCAATCAACCTCAGGGCAGGATGATGGAAACTCCATCATGACAGCATGTCTGTCTATCTATCTATCTATCTATCTATCTATCTATCTGTCTATTTGTCTATCTCATCTCTGCCTATCTACCTACCTATGAACTAAGCTAAATTTTCACCTATTTCAAGCTGTAACTGAATGTCACTTAAAGTAAAGTTCAAGGTAAGTGTAGAAATATCTCAGCAAATTCTGAATTAAAAAGTCATAACATAAAATTGCCTAAATTTGGTTCAGTAGCTTTTACATTTCAAGCAGTACATACATTGTCATTTTTATTTTGACCGAACAAAACAAATGGACCAATTTACTTAAATTCCATGTTAAATTCTTCATAGGCTAATATATTCTTGCAGGTCTGTGCATATCTGTCTGTCTGTCTGTCTGTCTGTCTATCTATCTATCATCAGTGAAAAAAGTGAGAACAAGCAACATTCTCAATGTCAACTTTGGCTCCTAAGTCACAAAAGTGCATTTGGAGTGGTTTTTCCTTAAATAAACAAACAAAACAACAAGAACAGCTATGAATGTTAGAATTTGGCACATAGTAAGAAAGATGCTCAAAATCAATATCCTTAAGTTTCAGTCCAGTTAGAGACAGAAAGAAAAAAAACTTAAAAGAAATATCAAAAGAAGAAAGGTTTATCTCTTTCAGAATAAAACTTCCCCCTCCCTGTTTACTTGAACTGTCTTCCAGGAAAGTTAAAGTCAATGTTCAGAAGTTCTGGGTATAGTTTGGGGGGCAGGGGAAAGAAATTGTTAAAAAGGTGTGCTGAAAACTATTTTTTAAAAAATATTATATTTTATGCTGTTAAGTTGTTTTGTTGTCATTAACTGCCTTGGCGACCCCATGGAGGAGACATCTCCAAGACCCCCTGTCCTCAGCTGCCTGACTGGAGGTCATGCAGGTTCAGGTCTGTGGCCTCCTTGATTGAGTCAAACACCTAGTGTGCAGTCTTCCTCTCTTTCTTTTTCCTTTCACTTTTCCTGGTGTGATTGACTTTTCTAGTGAGCTGTTTCTTCTCGTGATATGTCCGAAGTTTTCTTCCTATCAACTTTCTTCATTGTCCAGCTCTTACATCCATACATGGTGATGGGAAATACAATCGTTAAATTATGGTTGAGTTTAGTTTATTGCTTCCATTTTAATTAACAGCTTTTCTATACTTCTCCCTCTCTTCAGGTCCTAATATTCTATTGGGCATTGCAATTAAGTTTTCAAGAGCTACTTCAAAATCATTACATGAATCTACTGAAACAAACTAAAAGGAATGAATGCCCTTGAATTAATATCTGAGTTGATCTTCCTCCTAAAAGGGGCTTGTGGGTGAGTTTAAAAAAACAACATCCCCCCAAAACTAGGAATTTACAAACTCTTGCATCCAGAATTTAGTGCCTGAGATAGTCACTTCACACTGCCTAAAGAGAGGGTCATAGTAGTTAACTCACAGTTTGTTGTAGAGAAACAATCTTGTACCCTGAGAACTTTGATTCCAATGTAGTGTTTTTGGATGGAGCAGCCTGAAGACTAGGTTGCACTCATCTCCTATTGACAGGAACTTGAGAATCCCAATGTTTATATAGAAAATTATCTTTGCCAGTATTAGATAACTATCCTGCATACCACTGAAACTTTCCATATCTCACTGCTTTTCCTGAGGAGTCCATTCACAATACATAATTATAGCACTATATTCTGTTTTAACTGTCACGACAATGTCCTATTCAATCATGGGGTATGTAGTTTGATGAGGCACTAGAGCTCTCTGGATGAAAATTCTAAATAGCCCTCCCTAAAATGGAATCATAGTGCTTATAACTGCATGATGTGAATGGCCCCCAGATTATTTATATGGCTCTAAACATTTCCTCTGTAGATGTTAATTTTCTGTCCTGGTTTTATTTCATGTTTGCAAATATCACCTGCTTCCCAATATTTAGTATTTGTTTTTCTTCTTACATGGAAAATATGTACATATTTTGAAAATAATTTCCCTTGTGGTCTCATGAAGGACATGTTAAGGAAAATGCAACATGGGATATACAGTGAAAGAAATAAAATATGTATGTGAAAGTCACAATGACTAAGCAAGAGCAATTATGGGGCTACACAGGTGAAACTGCTAATGTAATCTAGAAGGCCTGAGAGCCAAGGACAGAGGTACTGAATGCAGATTGGAAACACCTGAGAATCATTAAGTGTACAAGGTGAAATGTTGAAATACATGGGTTGGTCTTAAGCATGGGTGGAACTATGTGGACCAATCAGAATGGAAGTACACACCCACTGGGTGGAAACTAACTAGTGGGTGGTGATAAACAATGGCTATAAAATTGCAATGTTTGCCAATGTATTTTGGGGGTTGAGTAGAGGTGCAGTGGTTTGGAGATATTGTAAAGTAGTGTGTAGAGATTGTGATTTGTTGACCTTATAGCATATAGTATATTTATATAGAAAAATAAAGTAGGTTTTATATAAAACTACTGAGTTGCCTGAGTGAATCCTGGAGACGTTTTGGAGACACCTGGAGAAGGGTGAGAAGGCTTGGAGAGTTTGTCAGGATCTTCAGCCTATTCTCTGAAACTCTGCTGCTTTGGAGGAAAGCATTAACCACTGATCTAAGCTGGTTGGCTCTGCTGCATAACAAGGTGGTGAGTTTGAGCCAGAGGTGAAGAGCTACAACTCCCATCATCCCTGACAAGGGTTATGGGCCCAGTTACTAGAGCACCCAGCATCCACAGAAGCTGAAAGTTCCAGAGAGTGGAAGAAAGCTTTGTGGATGATAGATCAGAGCAAGTTGTTTGTGCTGCACTGATAAGCCTCGTGAGTAAATCATTTTGTGTTTTGCTTAAGCCCAGACGGGTCGGCTGTGCATACTCAGAAGGACTGTGTCAAATTGAGTCACTGCACAAATCAAGATGGAAATTCTAAAGTTTAGTAAATTAAATAGAAACAACTACTCTACCTGGAAGATTTATGCCCAATCTCTACTAGTAAAGGAAGGTCTGTGGTCAACAGTTGAAACAGGGCTGGCAGCCGATGCTGATGCAGCCACTCAAGAGAGAGATAGTAAAGCAAAAGCCTGTCTTTATCTCATGCTTGAAGAAGACTTAATTAATGACGTCAGAGATAAAGCAACTGCCAAGGATGTGTGGGATACCTTGCAGAGATTACACACTCCTTCAACTGCTTTTGCAAAAATGCTATGGTCTAAAAGAATATACAGGCAAAAGATGGCTAAAGGGCAGTGTGTGATAGAACATTTAAAAATAATGCAAGATTTGTTTGTGCAAGCTGAACTGAGGGGAGTGCAAATTAGCAAAGAGCAGCAATGCTACATTTTAATAGAATCGCTAGACTCTTCGTGGGACAACATAACGAACAGCTTGCAGAACTTGCCAGAAGCTGAGCTTAATAGAGACTTAATTGTAGCCAGAATACTGGAAGAGAACCAGAGAAGAATGTCTGAGCAGGGTGACTCAGCATGCTTAAAGACTGTGCCAAAACAGCAAACAACTCCTGACTGGCGAACGCAGGAGGAAGCAGCCTCTACAAGGGAGCAACGGAGGTGCTTTTATTGTAAGAAGATTGGTCATCTGCAGAGACATTGTAAACATTTTGCAGCTGAGAGACGCAAGCAAGCAGAGAGCAGATGGCAGCCGCGGCAGTATCAAAAACAGTCCAGATCTCCATTTTTGAGGGACAGTGGTAATAAAAAGGGGGTTGCAACCATGATTAAGGAAAAACAAAATGCAAATTCTAAATGGCTAGTTGATTCAGGAGCCACATCTTTGATGTGTAATGATATAAATTTAATACGTAATAGAAAATCAGCTAATGTAAATGCTGTAGTTTTGGCTGACGGGAAAGAGCTAAGTACTGTAAATCAAATGGGTACTGTGTACATTCCAGGGCTAAAAGAGAATTTTAATGATGTCTTACATGTAAAGGAGTTAGAAAATAATTTGTTATCAGTAAGCAGATTAACAGAAAGAGACTACACAGTCATCTTTGAAAAGAACATGTGTAAGATAAAACTGAATGGGGAATTGCGTGGCATAGGTTTGAAAAAGGACAAACTTTATTATTTGGAGGACAATATTGATAGCTACAGGGTTGAAGAAGCTAATAACATAGAAAATATTCCAATCCACAAAGACTGCATACACGAGCTTCACAGAAAATTTGGCCATGCGAGCTTCAAATGTTTAAAGAATTTAATCAGTATGTGTCCAGATTTAAAAGTTACTGAATGCAAAAACCACTTAGATTGTACGGTATGTCATCAGGTAAAGGTCAGAGCTTTTCCAGTAGCTAAGAAAACAAAAAGAATTGCTCAAAGACCATTTCAGTATGTACATGCAGATGTCGCCCAAGCTAATTGCTTGTCCTTAGGGGGAAGCAAGTATTTCCTAGTAATTGTTGATAGGTATACAAGGTTTGCATTTGTGAGAATAATGAAAAACAAATCTGACGCTGGGCAAAGTTTAAAAGCATGGGTAAGAATGGTGGAAAGACAATTTGATAGCAGAGTAGGCACCATCATTACTGATAGAGGAGGAGAATTTTTAAATAATCAATTGTTTAACTGGTTTCAAAAGGTGGGAATAAGGCATGAAACTACAAACCCTGCTTGTCCTAGTGAGGATGGGTTAGCAGAGAAGAAAATACAAGATATAAAAAGAATTACTGCTTGTATGATGGCAGATGCAGGGGTGAAAGATAGTTTTTGGGCAGAAGCAACTTTGACTGCAATACATATCAGTAACAGATTGTATCATTCAGAAATTGAAGACATTCCCTACAGGGTATTGTATGGGAGAATGCCAAATTACAAGTACTTAAGGGTTTTTGGACAATTTGCTCATGTTTACACACCTGCTTGTTTCAGGAGGAAAGGAGAACCCAAAAGCAAAAGGCTTAGGTTTTTGGGGTATTCTGGAAATAGCTACAAGTTTCATTTGGGAGGAAAACAAGTGCAGTATTCTAGGTCTGCAAATTTTGAGAGACATGCTGGTTGGGACAAACTGCATGCCAATAAAGAAGTGTTTTTGAGATTAGGGAGTTCAAATGAACCAGAAGCACAAACTGAACCAACCTCAGGAAACGGAGGGGTTTCAGTTAAGCAGGAAGCATCACCTAGCAGCAGTGGTAGTTCTTCCGATGATGAGATAGCATCTAGGCCTACTACTACTCGAATGACTGAAGACAAGAGATTTAGTCATAGAACTACAACTCCCAGTAGAGAAAGTGAGGATGAAAGAGACAGAACAGCAGATTTTATTCCCAGGCGTAGTCATAGAGTTAGAAAGCCTCCAGATAGGTTTGTTGTGACAAAGGCAAGAGCTTGTTTAGCAGTAGAAGAGCCTGAAAGTTTTGAAGAATTGGAAAGTTATTCTAGTGAAGAACAGGAAAGATGGTTTGATGCAATGGATAATGAGTTTGGTTGCCTGGTAAATAAAGATGTTTTTGAAATTGTTGACAGACCCAAAGACAAGAAAGTAATTGGTTGTAAATGGGTATACAAAAGGAAAGAAATGCCAGATGGAAGTATCAAATATAAAGCTAGGTTAGTGGCTAAGGGTTTTGCACAACAGCAGTATGAGAACTATGATAAGACATATTCTCCAACTGCAAAGCCAGAAAGTCTGAGAATGGTTCTAGCAGTAGCAGCAAAAAGGAATTTAGTTGTAGAACATTTTGATTTTGAGACAGCTTACTTGAATGCGGTTTTGGATGAAGAAATATTTATGGAGCAGCCACAAGGTTTCGAAGAAAATGGTAGTCAGAGAGTTTATAAATTAAAGAAAGCATTGTATGGTTTAAAACAAAGTGCCAGAGCGTGGAATCTGTGCATCAATGATGAGCTAGTTAAGCTAGGTTACAAGAGGAGCATTGCAGATGCTTGTGTTTATACAAAAGGAGACATAGTATTAGTGATTTATGTAGATGATTTGTGCGTAGCAGCAAAGTCAAAACAGGAAATTGAGTCAGTAAAAAGAGAATTGTCTGAGAAGTTTGTTTTGAAGGACTTAGGTGTATTGAAGTCTTATTTAGGTATTTGCGTTGAATGGACAGAAGAAGGACATTGTTTATTAAGTCAGAGAAATAAAATTGAAAGACTGATTGAAAAGTGTGGATTACAGAATGCAAAAATAGTAAGAGCTCCAATGACAACTGGTTTTGTGTCTGAGAAAACAACTAGAGCGTTTGAGGACAAGATTCTCTTCAGAAGTATAATAGGATCTTTACAATTCATATCTTGCCACACCAGACCAGACATTTCTTATGCTGTAAATGTATTGTCTAGAAGGGTTAATGATCCAAAAATTGAAGACTGGACAGCAGTAAAACATTTATTGAGATATTTGAAAGGAACCTTAGATAGGAAATTGATTATAAGAAGCAGTAGTTCAGATCTAGATTGTTATGTAGACAGTTCATTTGCATCAGAATTAGGAGACAAGAAGTCAGTTACAGGAATGATAATTAAATATAGTGAAAGTCCAATAGTTTGGAGAAGTAGAAAACAAACTAATGTAACGTTAAGCACAACGGAAGCAGAATTCGCTGCTTTGAATGAGATAGTAAATGAGGTACAGTGGATTAAGCAATTGCTAAATGATTTAAATGAAAGTTACAAGATACCAGTAGAAATTCTGGAAGATTCACAGTCATGCATAGCGATGGCTGAAACTGAAAGTTTGAAGAACAGAACAAAATATGTTGGTGTAAGATATCAAAATGTGCGAGACATGGTTCAGAAGGGTGAAATAGAATAGAGTTGTGAACACAACACAACATAGCAGATTTGTTCACAAAAGCATTGACAGCAGAAAAACATGAAAGGCTGACACAAATAGTTGGAATGACATTGTAAGACACATACAATATTTTATTTCGGAGGGGATTGTTAAGGAAAATGCAACATGGGATATACAGTGAAAGAAATAAAATATGTATGTGAAAGTCACAATGACTAAGCAAGAGCAATTATGGGGCTACACAGGTGAAACTGCTAATGTAATCTAGAAGGCCTGAGAGCCAAGGACAGAGGTACTGAATGCAGATTGGAAACACCTGAGAATCATTAAGTGTACAAGGTGAAATGTTGAAATACATGGGTTGGTCTTAAGCATGGGTGGAACTATGTGGACCAATCAGAATGGAAGTACACACCCACTGGGTGGAAACTAACTAGTGGGTGGTGATAAACAATGGCTATAAAATTGCAATGTTTGCCAATGTATTTTGGGGGTTGAGTAGAGGTGCAGTGGTTTGGAGATATTGTAAAGTAGTGTGTAGAGATTGTGATTTGTTGACCTTATAGCATATAGTATATTTATATAGAAAAATAAAGTAGGTTTTATATAAAACTACTGAGTTGCCTGAGTGAATCCTGGAGACGTTTTGGAGACACCTGGAGAAGGGCGAGAAGGCTTGGAGAGTTTGTCAGGATCTTCAGCCTATTCTCTGAAACTCTGCTGCTTTGGAGGAAAGCATTAACCACTGATCTAAGCTGGTTGGCTCTGCTGCATAACAAGGTGGTGAGTTTGAGCCAGAGGTGAAGAGCTACAACTCCCATCATCCCTGAACAGAAGGTCATTCTCCTGGTATTGCTTCTTAGTAAAGATGGGAAGGATTTGAAAATATTTCAAAAATGTTTGGGTCTTTAAAAACTGTTTCTTGAGTGTTGAGAAACCATAGTGAATAGAATCTTCATAGACTGAGATTATTCTACACAAAATTTGCACAAGTTTGTTTTGAGCAGAAAACACCATTTTCTGTGTAGGAAACAGCATTTTCTATGCAGAATAAATCTGAAACTCTACAGTTTTAATAATACTTAAAGTGAAACAAAAATCAATATAATTTCTTGCTGCTTCTTTTGAGAAGAATATTAGTGAAGAATTGCATTTCTGCTTCTCAGTGACTGACTGAAAACAGGGTAAGGCCATTTCTAGCAATCTGGGAGCTGCACACCCAGATGTCCACACACACTTTCATTGTACTTAATAGCTATCAAGTTGACTTCAACTGATGACGACCCTATGAATGAGAAGCCTCCACATCACCCTATTCTCAAAAGGCCTCCAATACTCCTGATTTTTATTCAGCTTCAAAGGACTCCTCCTGCCTTCTGGGGTCATGGGAGAAATTTCATCACACTTTCCTCTTCTTACCTGTTTTAGCTTAGTTGAAGGGCTTCTTAAAAAGCTAGAAGTGATAAGAAATCATTTCTGGTTTTGAAACTCCCTCCCCCACCCCACCGATTTAAAACATGCTAGGGAAGGAAGTAAACATGGACACCAGTAGGTTCAAGATTTTAAAGTTTGTCTTTAAAAGGTTGACCTTTTAAAGCCAAACTTAGTGCTTGTATGTCATACTAATATATGGTTAGCCAAAGGCCACGGTCCTATCGGCCTCCTGGTGGAGGGTCAATCTTTGCAAGCATATTTAGGCTGGTGCTTAGGGAGGAGAGCAAAGGTTGCTTCTGGGTACAGTTCAACAGCCACAGTCACTGATCAACCATGGATCTACCCTGGACCCTGTGGATGCCCTTAAACTTTTGGGAAAGAGGAAATATCCTTCACACTTTGGACAAGAACAAACATTGCTTATTAATCTTCCTTGGTTACACAAGGGGAGCCAGAAGGAAGCCAGACACTTCTCTCTGGCCAATGAATATTTGAGAGAAGAACAGTTCTTGGGAGCCTCTGGCTGCTTGTGTGTACCTGGGGCAAAGGCACGGCAGAAGGAGGTACTGGATACCTCCTAATGCAATGCCTAATAAAGTACTTGCATTGGTAAAATGGATGAGTATGCAAGTGTAAACCACCAATGGATTCTGATCATGGGCCATATTTTGCCCACTCCTGACTTAGAAGGCACACTAGCTCAGGACATTCTCAAACGATCTCTGTTACCACCCGTGCTCCCCTTCATGAGTTGGAGGCCAGCCTCTGCAATGGGGAGCTTGCTTTACTTGTGTATGATTAGAAAATAAGGGTTCTGATTTACCTGGGGAGCCTACACAAATAGAGCAGTTCGTCTGCAGTAAAAATTCACCCATCAACTTGTGTGTGTCATGGACAGCCCGACATTTTGCAACCTAATTCAAAGGACAAGATAGTACCTTACTCCCCTTCTGGATACATACACAGACTGGACTGGCAGTTGAATCTTACTTGAACAGGAGTAACTGGACAGTGCCCCCGCCACACACACACACTGCTCTTGAGTGGTTTTAGGAGATAATTTAAGGGAGGCATGGCATGTTCTGTGGCACACACAGTTCTGCTCTGCCACAGAGGAGAATACCTAAGGACCACCGGGGGAATGGTGCCACTGCTGCTGAAGCATTTGTCACATGAGATGGTCAATTCACTCTATCTAATAAAAGGTCAACCCTGTGAAGGCTGAATGCAACAGAAGCAATAGAGGAATAGAGATGTACTCACCCCACTCATCCTAATGTAATTCCAACCACATGGGGAATCTGAATACCTGGATATAAACCTGTATTGTTTCAGGTTTATCTTGCAGTCCTGCCAAAACACCCAACTTCTCGTGCAAACATAGCCTTCAAAGCATAGTGTCTGAGCACAGAAGGAGTAATTAGCTAAGATCTGTACTTTTAAGATTTACGTACTGTAGGTAAGGGAAATGCTGTAACAGTTTTAATTAAGCCTGAAAAGCTGAAAGTAACTGAGCTCCAGAGGGGGAATACATTGGAGGCCTGCCTGGAACAGACCTTCAAGAAATCTGTCAGTAACATTAAGTTATTTAAAGTTGAGTTTCTAAGCAAGGGGGGGGGTAGACATCTTATCACTTTGTTCTTGCTAATAGGAAAAAAACAGTGAGTCTCTGTAGGCAACCAGAAAGAGAATGGCCTTGCATACCCCTCAAAGATCAAGCCTTTCTAACACTGTTTGAATAAAAGAGTTAAAGGCTTCACATAATGTCCATCAGTGGTCTCTGCTAGCACAGGGATAGACAAAGGGTGGCCGCTTCCATCCTGACATTCCACATCTCCTTAGAACACCCATTTTTAGGCAGAAAAGGAATGAATTGTTAGGGTGTAGTTATGGGGCTGGGAATGAAGTTATTGACCATCAAATAAGAATTCTGCTCACCCAAAGAAATGTTCATAGAATCATAGAACTATAGAGTTCGAAGAGACCACAAGGGCCATCTAGTCCAATCCCCTGCCACACAGTAATCACGATCAAAGGATCCCTAACAGATGGCCATACAGCCTCTGTTTAAAGACCTCCAAGGAAGGAGACCCCACCACACTCTGAGGGAGTGTGTTCCACTGCTGAACAGCTCTTAGTGTCAAAAAGTTCCTCCTAATGTTGAAGTGGAATCTCTGTTCCCAGAGCTTGCATCCATTGTTCTGTGTTCTAGTCTCTGGAGCAGCAGAAAACAAGCTTGCTTCATCCTTAATGTGACACCCTTTCAAATACTAAAACAAGGCTATCATATCACTCCTTAACCATCTTTTGTCCAGGCTAAACATATCCAGCTCCCTAAGTCTTTCCTCATAAGGCATGGTTTCCAGACCTTTCACCATTTTAGTCACCCTCCTCTGGACATGCTCCAATTTGTCAATATCCTTTTTGAATTGTGGTGCTAAGAACTTGACACAGTATTCTAGGTGAGGCCTGACCAAGGTAGAATAGAGTGGCACTATGACTTCCCTTGATCTAGACACTATACTTCTATTGATGTAGCCCAAAATCGCATTGACTTTTTTAGCTGCCGCATCACACTGTTGACTCATGTTCAACTTGTGGACTCCTAGGACTCCTAGATCCCTTTTGCACATAGTCTCATTCAGCCATGTCTCCCCCATCCTGTATCTATGCATTTCATTTTTCTGCCCTAAGTGCAGTACCTTACATTTCTCCATATTGAATTTCATTTTGTTAGCTTTGGCTCAGCTCTCCAGTCTATCCAGGTCATTTCGAATTTTGATTCTGTCCTCTAGAGTATCAGTTACTCCTCCTAATTTGGTGTCACCTGCAAATTTGATAGGTATGCCCCTAATTCTGTCATTCCCCCCCTCTCTCTCTGGCTTTTCTTCTCAAACAAAGATTCAGGAAGGACTCATCCTGCACATTCTGCAAGCGCGCTGATGACTAAAAAGGCCAATCTGAGATAAACAAGTCCGGTTGCAGAAAGCACAGCAGAAGGTCTCCTTGGGTGATGTTGCCGGGTTGTGATTATTTCCGTGTTGTTGTTTCTCTTCAAGACTTATTTGGCGTGAGTTCTCAAATAAAGCTGCAGCATTGTGGATAGTGCGTCTCCATGTCTCCCAATGTGAGGCCAGGGCGGATCATTGTTGGTGATCAATTTGGCCAAGCCTGAGATGTTGTTTCACGGAGTCCTGGTATCACTTTTTTGGAGCACCCCTCTTATGCTGACCCCTGGTGACTTCTATCATCCAAGTCATTGATAAAGATGTTTAATAGCCCTGGGCCCAGGACAGAACCCTGTGGCACCCCATTGGTCGCATCTTTCCAAGATGAAGAGGAGCCACTACTGAGCATCCTTTGGGTTTGGCTGGTCAACCAATTACATATCGATTTAACAGTTAACTTGTCTAGCCCACATTTTTCAAGCTTGTTTGCAAGAATGTCATGGGGAACCTTGTCAAAGGCCTTACTGAAATCAAGGTATGTGATATCCACAGCATTCCCTTCACCTACCAAGCTGGTAATTTTATCAAAAAAAGAGATCAGATTAGTCTGGCATGACTTGTTTCTCTGAAACCCATGTTGACTTTTTGTGATTATGGCATTGCCTTCTAAATGTTCACAGACTCTCTGTTTAATGATCTGCTCTAGAATCTTCCCTGGTATTGATGCTAGGCTAACTGGACGATCATTGTGCGGATCCTCTTTTCTCCCCTTTTTGAAAATGGGAACAACGCTTGCCCTCCTCCAGTCTGCTGGGACTTCTCCTGTTCTCCAGGAGTTCTCAAATATTATTGCCAATGGCTCTGAGATTACATTTGCCAGCTCTTTTAGTACCCTTGGATGTAGCTCATCTGGTCCTGGAGATTTAAATTCATTTTGATTAAGAAGGTATTCCTGTACTACCTCTTTACTTATTCTATGCTGGATTTCCCCTATTGTGTCCTCTGTTCCATTATCCTCAGGTTGCCCTCCCCTTTTCCTTTTCTGAAAACACTGAGGCAAAGAAGGTGTTGAGTAATTCTGCCTTTTCTCTGTCCCCTGTTAGCATTTTGCCATCTTCTCCATGTAGTGGCCCTACCATTTCCTTCTTCCTTTTGCTGTGGACATACCCCCAGAAACCCCTTTTATTGTTCTTAACCTCTCTAGTTAATTTCTACAACTCTCACATTTGCGGTGTTTGCACTCCCCTGGTAACTTTATCTGCCCCCTTTCTTTAGATCCCTAAACTGAATTTCCAAATGTTCGCTGAAGTCTTACGTTACTGCAATGCTAAAAATGTGAGGGGACTGAAGGCAAATGTTGAGAGGGAATGCAGAATTCTTACTAGGGAAGCAATGCTCTCATTTATCCCTTCCCTATGATTAGCTAGATCACTGGTGAATTACCTCTCCTGGAGGAGAACTGGAAAGCAATTAAACTTTTAAATAGGCTTAGGCTCCCCTATACTGTTTAGCATTAAAAACTATTCCACCCCCTCCCCACCCCCACCCTCAAAACAGAAGAGAATGTCAAGACACTTCTAGGTCATGGAACCATAGAATCATAAATTTAGAAGGATCCCTATGGGCCATCATGTCCAACCTCCTGCTCAATGCACGATCTCCACCTAGAGTATTTCTACCAGATACCTGTCTAGCCTATTTCTGAAGATGTCCAGATAAGGGGACCCCACAACTCTCTAAGCAATTGGTTCCATTGCTGAACCATTTTCACTGTTCAAAAGTTCCTTCTGATGTTAAATCAAAATCTACCCTCCTCTAACTTAAAACCATTAGACCTAGTTCTACCCTCTAAGGCAGCAGAAAACAAGCCCACACCCTCTTCTTTGTGGCAGCCCTTGAATTATTTAAAGAGTGTGATCATGTCATCCCCGGTCTTCTCTTCACCAGGCTGAACAGGCCCAGCTCCTTCAACCTCTCCTCATGTTTTGACATCTTATCATCCTCATTGCCCGTTTATGAACTTGCTCCAACTTGTCTACCCCTCCAACTTGTCACCCCTCCAAGACAACCCATGCTTGCAAGAAGAAGACAACATATCTTCTCTGTATTTGAAGGGGTTTTGCACACATTATGCAGTGGAAACTCATAGTTTGCCTGTCAGGGCTTGTCTACACTGGCCAGAATATACCACCTTCTGGCTGGCGTATTCTGGCCTCAGAGCTGCCCCCACTTGTTACTGAGCTGAAATGGGCATAGGTCCACACACATACACCAGCCACCACGTGGTCATTTTGGCTGGTATTGGCGAGGCCCTTCCCCTGCTGTCACATGCATCACACTCTCTGAAGCCAGGAAGGAGGCCCTCAGCATGTGAATAAGGCTGGTCACACGCAGGGGGCCTTGATAGTGTGCTGGGGGCCTCCTTCCTGGCAACAGAGTAATTCCAGCATAGTTGTCCAGTGATACTGTCCTGTGTGCAGGTACGGACCCTGTGTTCCCACATTGGAATGATCTGGGTTTTCTCACAAAACATGGATTTTCATCAGTGTTAATTTAAAATGTTTGTCTCAACTGACAGCTTTGTCCCAGATGTCATCAGGACTGCACAGAAGCAATACAGGGCAAGAGCCCTATGTCATTTGGACTGCAGGTCTCCAATCTGGGGGCAAGCCAGGGTAAATAGCCCATCTAGACAAGCCTTCAGTGTACACTCAGGAAGTAAATATATACCCTCATTATGTGTGATGCACATATTTGCAAACATTTACTGCTCCTGCTTTTTTAGCTGGAAACTTGATGCAACTAAGCCGTATACCTAGCTGTAAATGGTTGTACTCCTATGTCATATGGAATACCCTTTGAAATATGAGGGAGAATCTTTGCCTCTATAAACTTAGCCGTGTCTTATGAACGATCACGTAGAAGTGTAAAACTTCATAAATGTCAACCAGCAGGCAAAAACAAACAATTTTACCACTTCTTTCCTCACTCTGAGAAAGTTATTGAAAACCACACAATTTTCAAAGGCTATTCACAGTTCAAGACTTACTATGCACAAAATGTGGTGGGTGCACCTGTGCAGAACATTTTCTGTGCAAAAATATTTTCTGTGTAAAAAAATTACAATGCTGCTTTCTGTGTAGGCAACTTGTTTTCAGTACAGTGATGTTTTCTGCACAGTAAAGCTGGTTTTTTTGCACAGGACTCTTGTTTTCTGTGCTAAAAATGCCATTTTGTCCACAAAAAGCTAGGCATATTTTGTATGTAAAAAGTTCCATAATGTGAAGATTCTTAACCATCCAGGAGTCTCCTTTCCTGACACTCAAAAAAATATATGTTTTGACAATTTCTGAATATTTTAAAACATTCTTTCTAGCCCTACTGTTAAGGAACCTCCCCTTTTCTCTCATCATTGGAAGTGGAGCATTTTATGCAGAAAGTTGGCCCTCTCACTCTGGTTCTCAGTTTATAGAATGTCCTCCCCTGGCAACCTGGGTGGGGCCAACCTCTGCTTATTTTTCATGTCAAGTTAAACCCTAGCTGTTTACCCAAATGTCTAAATCTTAACTGTTATGCCATAGATTTCTTTAGCAAATTCTAGCTTTTCATTATTGCTTATGAATTGATTTTGATATTAGAGAAACAATGGGTGCGTCTACACTGTAGAAAAATTGCCGGTTGTTAGGTAAAAGCCCACACTTGGATTAAGGGACAAAAAGAAATAGTGCAGTCTGACACGACTATAGCTGCCATGTCTCTATCCTATAGAATCCTGGGATTTGCAGTTTTGTGATGCGACAACACTCTTTAGCAAAGAAGGCTAAAGGCCTTGTAAAACTACAAATCCCAGGATTCGATAGGGTGGAGCTACAGCACTTAATGTCAAATTGCATTGTTTCAACAGTGTAGAAGCACCCAATGAGTTATTCACGTGTAAATGCCAAGCTTTGGCATGCCTGACTATGGGACTATGAGTCCCACTCTCCTGCACTGTGACTTGGTCTCTAGTTAGGGAAACTATTGTTTACTGTTCCATCCAAATCCGGAAAGAATTAATAGTGTTTACCCTCTAAAACACAACTGTGAATTCCAATTCCTGCACGAAGAACAAGCCCAGCAAAACATGGGTCTGAATCCTGTTGGTTTATCCCAACTAGAGTAAACACACTGAATCAAATGTTGACTGATAAGACAACATTCAAGCCCACCAGTTCCCAATTATTCAACATGAATCCCACTGATTCAGTGACTCTTCTCTAGACTCAGGCCATAGTTTGTCAACTCAGATGTAATAAAAGCAAGTTTTGATTTTATGGAACTGGAACATCAAAGAAGGGATCAAAGCAGGTAAGAGGAATAAGGGATGGGAGAAGAAGGCTTCAGATGAACTTGGAGATGGTTTGGTATTTTGTGTGAACCACTGTAATAAGAAGCACAGGAAAATGCTGAAGATTCAGTGACTATTTGAACATTTCCAATAAATTTAGGAACATGGGCTACCTGTGAAAAACTGCAACATTACTAAGTTCTGCTAAGCACAATTGCTATTCAAGATTCAGCAATGCCATCACCTCTTAGCCTTAGTGTAAGTGATTTAAGTGACTAAATGTTTTTAGCATTTGAAAAAAAAAAACTGTACTCCAATTTCTTTATTGGTCTCTTTAGCATATATATCAGAGGGGACAAATGCACTCAAGATGTTTTCTGGCAGTATATTATACTCTCTGAAGTTCTTTGAGTTGATTATAGATAATTCAATGAAATGGTGTCAGAGAGGTCCATCTTCCAGTATCTTCCTGGATTTTGAAAGGGTGTTGATTCCAGTTTAATGAGTGTTGGAGAGCATCTGGCAATTGAACACCTGATACAGGCCAACTGAGAAAACAGGCCTTTCACTGCAGAGGAGCTGGCAAGACTGAATCCTAAAGATATACCTTATTTATCACTTAGCATGCAAGTAACACTACATGGGGTAGAGTGGGGAGCCAGAAGTTCTCAGCCAGCAAATTGCAATTGTTTGACAAATGTCAATAAGACATTATGAGGTAACCTAAACAATCTCTCTCTCTCTCTCACACACACACACACACACATACACACACACACACCATGTTTGTGTGTGTGTGTTTAATATGTCCTTTGCTTGCCCAGATGCTACTAAATTTGATTTCCAGAATTCTGGCAAGGAAGCTAGGATCACCGATAATGGCAAAATACAGCCACATGAGACACCAAATTCATAGATTAGGTGTGAGAGTGTTCCAAGCTTTTAATTTGTTGGCTGTGGCAAATATGGGCTGATCAAAACACCACAATAAAGAGTCATCCATTCTAAGCAATCTGAAGCCTTGGCTGCCCAGGGTGATTGTGTAACGCAGGTTCATTTCTCAGTGGTGAGGCAGTGGGGAAATATGGAACCTGGTGCTGCAGCCAAATTAAAATGGACTGATGTATCACCAATGATGTGTGGCTCCTCCATTTGCTAGCCAAGCATCATTTGTATTGTTTCATTTTCTCTTGTTCTCTCCCTCCCCTTCCCTTTGGTTTTTCATTATGCCAAATAAAACATTTCAACGTGCATTAAGGAAATCAAGACCAAAGTGCAACACAACAGAATACAGAAGCTATTGTAATTTGTTGTATGTACTTGGGAGTCCAGCAGCACCAGCTCCACTGTACGGTTATAAGGTTAGTGTAGGAAAGGACAGAATAGCAAGAGATGATGTCTCTGCATCTTTTAAAAGGAGGCAGGAATCTTTAAAACAACAACTTATCCACAATATTACAGCAGATTCTCAGATACACTGTAGGTTTTAAAACAGATAATAAATTGGAAGAAGTGGGCTGAAAGTTTTATAGAATTTATCTTGTAAAAATGTAAACATTATGTATGATGGGACAGCAGTGGTCCTAATAGGTGAGGAAGGGGCATAGTAGACAGCAGGAGTTTCCCAAAGGGCTTCTGAAGATGTCTGAGATTTTCCCATCATTAAAGCAACGTTTTCTAATTCATTGGCGGTAAAGGTTCTGAAAAACACACAACTGTTTTGAAATCCCTCCTGTTAACAACCGATTAAATGAGCTTTATTCCCTACTAGATAAACTTAGGATCATAACTTTATTTTGCATATATTTATCTTTCTGTGTTTTATATTTGCTTCAAGAGTGATGGGATCAGGTAATCAGTGGTTCTTCCATGGACTGCCAGGGGGCCACAATGTCCTCACAGGGGTTCCCTGAAGGCTTAAAGCTGCTCAGCTCACATGACAAAAGCCAAGGTAAAGCCTGCTTGGCTTGGCCTGTATGTTGCTGTTCAATCCGCTCCAACCACAAACTTGCAGGAAGAAGCAGAAGAAACACCTTCCCTCCCCTTCCAGAGCTTCTGAAATATGGAGTAATTGTATTGTTATTATTATCACAGATTAGCAAAGGCATATGGAACATTTGGAAGACTTTACAAAAGAGTCTGGAGTAATAAACACCTGAGGCGAAGCACAAAAGTCAATGTGTATAGAGCCATTGTACTGTCTATTGTCCTTTCCGGGTCTGAAACATGGGTCACCTATCACCAACACTTACAACTCTTCGAACGCTTTCATCAGTGCTGTATATGCACAATCCTAAATATACACTGGACTGACTATGTGATAAATGTTGCTGTCTTTGAGCAAGCAGGGATCACCAGCATTGAGGCCATGATATTGAGAACACTGCTGCACTGGGTAGGGCATGTTTCTAGGATGGAGGACCATTGCCTCCCAAAAACAGTACTCTACAGTGAACTCGCCACAGGTCAGTGTAAGAGGGATGCTCCAAAAAAGTGATACAAGGACTCCCTGAAACAACATCTCAGGCTCAGCCAAATTGATCACCAACAATGGTCTGCCCTGGCCTCACATTGGAAGGCATGGAGATGCACTATCCACAATACTGCAGCCTTATTTGAGGACTCACACCGAACAAGTCTTGAAGATAAACAACAATGCAGAAAGAATCACAACCCAGCAACATCACCCAAGGAGACCTTCTGCTGTGCTTTCTGCAACCAGACTTGTTTATCTTGGATTGGCCTTTTTAGTCATCAGCACACTTGCAGAAAGTGTGGGATGAGTCCTCCTGAACCTTTGTTTGCAAAGAAAAGCCAGAGAGAGAGAGAGAGAGAGAGAGAGAGAGAGAGAGAGATTATTATTGTTGTTGTTAGGGTTTCAAATCTTGAATTAAGTCTTGGGGGTCCACATCAACAAAAGATATTTAAAGGGGATCCCTAGCAAAGAAAAGTTTAAGAGCCACTGAGGTAGACTGTTAAACCAAAAAGTTATGTTATACATATAATGTCTTCCCCTATAGGCATTATGAGAATTTGTAATGTATGTACCCATTGAAAATGATTTTTATGACTAGGAAACAGAAAATGTTACATAAAATAAGTAAGGAGGACATTTTATATTTGATGTTTTTTATGTTTGATGTTTGAAAAAAGGGGGGGTTGAGGAACACCCTCCCCACAAGTTTTGCATCTAGCATAACAAATAATTCTGCTGGAGAAGCACAATGTACAACTGTGATATCTCACTTCAACAGACATAGACACTTCTTTTTCCTTGTCACAAAATGACAAAGTTTCTCTCTTCTTTCCTCCCTGGATGATATATGACATACTTTATGAATGCCTCCTCCTCCTGAACATACAATGCAGCTGAGCTATCCACCCCACCCCCCAAAAAAGAAACTCACTATGAGGTAGTAACATAAGAGATAATCTGTGTTTTGAAAATGGCTTAAGCTTGTGGCATCAAAGCAACCCTAACAGGAAGTTACAAAATATGTGCCTCCTGATATCCATTCCGGTGCAGCAGACAATGGAACAATAAAAAGCAAAACATCACAGTCAAGTTGATCCTACCTAATGATTAACTCTGGGAGACTGGCTATAAAACACCCAGGGAACAATTACATAAAGAACGGAGGGTAAAGATGGAAGGGGCCTAGGAAGAAACAGAAGCAGAAGGGAGGAAGCAAACAACAAATGAGTAGTAATATGCCTGATGTTTCAGCAAAGTATGACTGATGAAAGGTATGGCAAAGCTTTGCTTCCTAGCCCTGTAGAGATGGAGGAAAATTTGACAACCTGATGTTCTCAAAATGTTTTGGATTACATTTCCATAATATTTTCTGACCATTGGCTGTGCAGGCTATGTCTGAAAGGAACTGTGCCCACAAAGTTTGAGGGCGGGGTATCATGTTGCCTATTACCTGTTGAAAAGCTGGACCTCTAAATGCTGGTTTGTACCTATAAGACACTTTCAAGAGTGGCATAATTATTTCCATTTTCAAAATATTTAGCAGCAGCAGTGGTCTGAGCTCTCCCACTGTTTGAAATGAGAAGTACCACAGTCTGTCCCTCAATGCCATTACTCCCACTTGCCTGCCTTGCCTACCCAACTCCTGCCTACCTTGTGTTGCCTCACCTTGCCCAAAAGAGCCATTGTTGTTCTCCACAGAGTGGCCAGACCCCAAGTATTAAATTCCAAGGGATCCTTCCAGCCAGACATTACAGGTGTAGTACCCCTGGAGATCTCACCTCTGCTGGAATTTCAGGCCTATCCAGTTCTAAAGAGGCTCTGCAGAGCAGCATGGCATGGAAGCTCCAAGAAAACAGTACCGTTCCCCACTCTTGGAACTCCATTGCCTTAGGCAGGCACCTCAGTACATGAAATGCATGGGTTAACCATATATAGCAAAGATTTATTTTGAAAAATGAATAGCCACACTTAGTATTTGCATGACCTTTTGAAGTATTCAAAGTGTTCCCCATGGCTTATCCTCTTGTAACCTTTACAGCTACCCAGGGCCCATCTATACGAGGGGAAAAAATCTAAAATACCTCATAGTATTGGCATCTCACAGCAGCAGAGACATGTCTAAATGTTTTTTCTGGCCTCGGAAGCCCCCATAAGCCTCACATTCCTGATGGTGGCCGGGAATGATTTACTCATGTTAGTTCTTCACCGCAGCTATTTTTTTTTTAAAGTCATCCCAAGGTGTGCTGGTGCGATAGAGCAATTCTCCAATTTTATAAGAAAGCAAAATAGAAAATATTGATCCTTTTTATAGCCTTAGCAAGCAATCGATCACTAAGGTGAAAATCCAACATGGAGGCAGCGGGCGCTTGCATTCCTAGCAAGCCCTGCCCACACTCTCACCCAGCCAATCAGCTTTATGCTTCCCTTTGAGTTTTTTATTGTTCTATAGTCCAAATGAGCAAAAATGCACACCCGTCTCATGGTTTGTGAAAAAGCATGGGGAAATCTGTGAAGGCTTTTTTTGCCCTATTGTTTTTGATGTTTTAGGTACCCCTCCTTCCGAATAGGGTGGATTGGTGTTGGATCCTGTTTAGACAGGTAGGATTCCCAGCAAATTCTGTGAGGGGTATTTTCACTGTTTACATGGGCCCCCAGTAAAGCAGCACTATTATTGTTCTCATAATGCAGACTAAGGATGCATCTGCACTGTAGAAATGATGCTATTTGACATCACTTTAACTGCCTTTTTGTTTCATGATCATTTCGTGAATTCACTTTGTCCTGCTTTACACTCCTTGTGAATTCTGGTCAAATGAAGGGAATCCTTCAAATACATTAGATATTTGGAGTGATTGTAGTTTGTCACATCTTTTTCAGTTCACCAAAGCTGAAGTAGAGCCATCTTGATGTACTTTGAAGCAATCATAGAAATATTTTATTTTTGGATGCACACATGTGTACTTTATCAAAGCACACATGCCTATGTGGAAAAGTCTTTGGCTGCAGTTTGCACGAATGAAAGAATGAAAGAATTTTTTGTGTGAGATATTTATTCTTCTCTGCCAGAGAGCTCTGGTGTCACAACAAACTACAAATCCCAGGATTCTACAGGATGGAGTCAAACTGCATTATTTCTTCAGTAAATAATATATTAATAATGTACTAAAGTGGTATCAAACTGCATTATTTCTGCAGTGTGGCAGCAGCGTCAAATGGGATTATGTGCTGCATTTTTTTATTGTCATGGTTTAAAATTATTTTATATTATTCAAAATTATTGACATTTTAGTATGGAAGCTTTTTAACTTTTTAATTACTATTTTTTAAAAATTCACAGACCTTGTTTTGATTCATGCATGAGCCACCTTTGGTCTGATTAAGGAGAAATGTGGGTTATAATTAAATAAATAAATAGATAATCTGTAGAAATAAAATGTAGATGAGGGGAGAATGAAGGTACTGAAAACTGGAAAATGGCATACATCCAGTATTCTGTATAAATTATTTGGAGAGAGGAAAGAAACAATGGAACATTCACTGTATAAACAAGCCCAGGAAACAGAGAACTACAAAATCCAGAAAGAAACTGCAATAATTATGATTTTAGTTTCATCTTTGGCTGTAAACCACAACAAAGGCTTTAGCAAACCCAACCTATAATGCGACCTGAAGTACAGTCCAAAAAAATTACTATGACTGAGCATTAAACAAGAGCACAGAGTGCATTTTATTGCATCCAGATAGGAGATGGTGCAATTTATTTTTCAGTTAATAAAAAGAAAAAGCTCATTTTGCCATATCCAGGTGCAAGCTCTAAGAAAACTACAGTCTCTCGAATGAAAGAAAAAGTAAAAATAAAAATGAACAATTGCACTTAAATCTGATCCAAAGGCTGACAATATATTCAGGAGCACATAACAGTGCAAAATGGCATTTTATGTAGAAAAACCGAGCACCGGCTTTAACTTTCCTGTTATTTTAGTGTATGTGAGTGCTGTTAGGCTTTCAGAACAAACAAAACAAAACATATTTATGAACCCCAATGAAAACTACAGGTTTTTGGCAAAGATTCAAAGAAATAAGAACCCCAGTCATAATAAAATGTCTTCCTAATTTACATTTGTACTCTTCTCCTAGGAACAAACATGTTTTCCTCTTCCCAACACAACTAGATTATGAAATTCATGATTCATTAAATTCCCCAGTCTACTGGTTCACAAAACTGGGTTCACAACACTGTCAATACTGCTAGGGTCAGAGCCACTAAGGCTGAATCCACATGACACAAATAATCCAGTTTGAAACTGGATTACTTGCCATGGCTCCTTCCTATGGAATCTTGGGATTTGTAGTTTGGCAAGGCACCAGCACTCTTGGGCAGAGAAGACTAAAGACCTTGTGAAACTAGAGATTCCAGTATTTAATAGGAAGAAGCTATGGCAAATAATCCAGTTTCAAACTGGATTATTTGTGTCATGTGGATTCAGCCACAGATTCTATCTACACTACACAATATCAGTTCAATCCAGGCAACTGTATGTATGTATGTATGTATTCTAGGTATTTATAGCCACAAAGTCTCCCAGAGCATAGATTTTCCTTGTTTTTTTTCTGGGCTGTGAGGCCATGTTCTGGAATAGTTTCTTTCTGACGTTTCGCCTGCATCTGTGGCTGGCATCCTCAGAGAATGCAAGGAAAATCTATGGATGCCGGCCATGAAAGCCTTCGACTTCACATCTCCCAGAGCGGCTTACAAATTGTTTAAGCAATAGCAATTTGTACATCTACACTGCATTAGGTGGTTTCTAATGTGTGTTAGCTAATTGCCCCCACAAGCCAAATACTCATTTTTCCAATATATGAAAGGATGGAAAGCTGAATGAACCTTGGAGCCCTCTGGGATCGAACTTGCAATGGCTTGCAGTACTGGCATTTTAACCACTGCACCACCAGGGCTCATTCTGCCATCCTACGATATCGTGAAATCTGTGGTTTGGTAGTCAAAATTCTCTGCTAGATAGCAGAACATTCTAAGTACAGTCTGCCCTCCACATCTACAGATTCTTTATTCATGAATTCAACCATCCATGGCTTGAAAATACCCCCCTCCAAAAATATATATTAATAATCCAAGAAGCAAACCTTGATTTTGCCATTTTATATAATGGACACCATTTTACTACACCATTATATATAATGGGACTTGAGCATCTACAGATTTTGGTATACATTGGGGTTGGGGGTGGAACCAAATCACAGCAGATACCAAGGACCCACTGTATGTCACCAAACTAAAAACCCCAGGATTCTCTAGGACGGAGTCATGACAGGTAAAGTGGTATGGATCTGATATACAGTACATGTAGTGTAGACACAGTCATTGTAGTTCCACCCTACAGCTTGAGAAAGTTACCTTTTGGATGATAACTCCTAGAACCACCAGAACTGAGAGTTATAGTTCAAAAACTTTTTACCTGCCTTGAGATCCCCTGCCCCTTATCTTTAATAACTGGCAATATTTAATAATTTGGCCAATGGTGGTCCTCCAGGAGTGCAGCAAGTAAACCAGGAACTCCCAAAAAGCAGGAATCCCAAGAACTAGCACTGAGACAAAGTCACAGATACACTAGGGAGAGGCTATTACAAATTCCAACTTCTGCAGGGCAACTTATTGCCTGAAAATCTGGCTAATCCCATCAAACCTAGCTGAGATACTCAAGGTTTGTAAAGAACTATCTTACCTCTACCTCCCCACAAACAAAGAGAGTTGCTTCCTCCATTCAGTCACAAAGGAGGCATCTACGATGCAAAAATAATCCAGGTTGAAACTGGATTATTTACATGGCTCCTTCCCAGGGAATCCTGGGATTTGTAGATTGCTGAGGAACCAGTACTCTTTGTCAGAGAAGGTGAAAGACCTTGTAAAACTCCAAATCCCAGGATTCCACAGGAAAGAGCTATGCAAATAATCCAGTTTGTGTCACGTGGATTTCCCCAGAGTATTAACACATTAAGGGTCATTAACACAGCCAGAGTTTCTATTATATTATCTTAAGAACCTCTGAGAAGCATTGTCTTTCACTCTAAATCCCATCCCCTGAGGGGAAATATTCAGTATAACCCCCCTTCCAAAGTCCACTCAAGTGTGCACAATTCAACTTCCTTGTGATTCCTTGTCAGAATGTATAGCCACTCCTGCTTCTGCACCCCCACTCTGCCGGTTTTCTCTGTGAACACAACTCCTTTGATTGGTACATTATCACATGAAAACAACCCCTCTATTCCTCTATCCCAATCCTTCCTAATTTATTCACTAGTCTTATGTGATTCCTTGAAGTCTGAGTGTGCATGTGAGTGTTGTTATTATTATTTCCTGAATAAAGATCAATTAATTAAACTATCTACCTTAATGTCTCCTCCTGAGTATACATAGGTCTCAAGGTCCTGCTCCTTGTCCTCCTCTTCTAGACCTCACCTAGAATACTGTGCCCAGTTCTGGGCACCACAATTCAAAAAGGATATTGACAAATTGGAACATGTCCAGAGAAGGGCGACTAAAATGGTGAAAGGTCTGGAAACCATGCCTTATGAGGAGAGACTTAGGTGGCTGGGTATGTTGAGCCTGGAAAAAAGATGGTTAAGAGGCGATATGATAGCCCTGTTTAAGTATTTGAAGGGGGGGTCACGCTGAGGATGGAGCAGGCTTGTTTTCTGCTGCTCCAGAGACTGGAACACGGAGCAATGGATGCAAGCTCCAGGAACAGAGATTTCACCTTAACATTAGGAGGAACTTTTTGACAGTAAGAGCTGTTTGGCAGTGGAACACACTCCCTCGGAGCGTGGCGGGGTCTCCTTCCTTGGAGGTCTTTAAACAGAGGCTGGATTGCCATCTGTCAGGGATACTTTGATCAAGATTTCTTGCAAGGCAGGGGGTTGAACTGGATGGCCCTCGTGGTCTCTTTCAACTCTACAGTTCTATGATTCTATGATTCTATGATTCTTGTATTGCCAACCTGAGTATATTAATTCCCCAAACTTATACTTTGAGGGTCTCAAAGGACCATGAGTGTTTAGGGTAACAAATAACTTGCCCAAGATTGACTCTCTCCTTTCTGCTTTCCTAGCCTTCTCATAGCCCTGGGTCTTCCTACAGAAGAACTTCATTCTTTGTTTCTCTCTTAAAAGGTGAGTCATGTGCATACAACACTGTGCTAGCAGAATTGCTGCCATATCCATTTAAACAAAGGTTAATTGATCTAACATTGGGAGACAGATGGGCATATCTACTTAGTTCTGAACACATAACCCCAGATTTCACTCTTTCTTGCATTTATTTTCCTTAATTGTCAAGATTGATCAAGGTTAAATATTACCCTGATGGTGAAGAAATTTGAGGACTATTGTAAATTCTCCAAAATTGAACTGAAGGATTATTTTCAGTCATCTACACTGGCCAGCATCAACAGGTATAGCTGTTCCCAGTATCAAGAGGAATATGGCGTACCAACATGCCATTGCAGGTTATGAATATGAGGAAACAAACAAACAAGAAAACCATGGCAACCGTAATTCAGCACTAACATGGTTGAATACTAGGTTCAAAAATATTCAAAAATTATTGACAAAAACATGTTTTTCAAGTGTCAGGGAAATGTGATTCAGAGAATCCGGGACTAATGAGAATCCTCGTTGTTTTGGACTTACTCTGTACAAAATTCATAGATGGTTGTTTTGAGCAGTAAACAGTGTTTTCTGAGCAAGAAATGCTATTTCCTGAACAGAAAATGTTCACCACAGCAGAACAAATTGCAAATTTTGTACAGGATAAGTCCCAAAGTACAAGTAGTCCTCCAAAACTGCACAGTTTTTGAAGGCTTTCTGTTAGTGGGAGGAAATAGCTGAAACTGCTCATTGCTTCATTCAAGAAAGAAATTATCAATGAATTGCATCCCTCTTGAATACACTGGGATTCAAAGCCTGGCTATTAAGTTTGAAGCTGGGATGAGTGACCCGTTATTTTGATCAGAAAGGTGAAAGTCTCAAGAGACTGGTGAGATCAAGGACTGCAGAAACCACTTTGGCAGTCACATGCAATTCCAGAGCTCCACTTTACCCGTCATTCACTCAAATCCCTGCACTGGACATATTAATCTGTCAGCTTCACTTTCTTCCACATTGCTAAAGAAAAACAAGTAAACACTCTTACGTTCTTTCCATCCTAAATGTGAAGAGCTTGTTACTTTTGGTCAATTATATAATACACTTCACAGATGAAAGCCAGAACACATGTGGCCAAGCCACATCAGAATATGGCCAAAGGAGTGCGGTGAGATAATAAGAGGGCAAACATTACTAACGAGGAAGAACACACAAAACTGCTACATTAAGAAGAAAAATCCCAGAATTTATGGACAATTGGATTTTGGAAGAATGCCACTCTACCCCTGATCTCCTCTCCCTCTTGCTGAATTACGTTTGTACTTTGAACTCAGTTCGCAGCAACTGAATTAAGCTGAGGACAAGGGGGAAGTGGAAAAAGGAGAGAGAAACTGAGACAATGGAAGATTAATCAGGTCTGTCCCTGACAAAATGGGAGAAATTAGGGTATGTTATACAAAAATAAACTGAAACAAAATTCTTTTCCACCCTTGTCTCAAGCTTCATGTCTGGATGTTCCAAGACACCAAAGCAAGTTGGAGAAGTAAACACCACTCTCTGTATTATAGCCATAGGTTTGCTTTCATATCGGGCCCGACTGAGATATGTTTCTGTTCTACAGCAAGCCATGTTTCCACGGTTCCAATTTATACTATATGTTTGCTTTCAGATTGGGCCCCATGGAGATAGGTTTCTGTTCCACTGGAAGCCATGTTTCCGTGGTTCCAATTTAGACTATATAGGATAAATTGTCCAGCCTTCAAAGGAATTCCAGCTACGAAACCAAAAGTAAGCAAAAGCTGATCCCAGACTTATTTGTAGTCCAGTATTAGGTGCCCCTGGCCTGATTTAGTTGACTTAAGGCACTCATTATCACAAGACATGGTGATTAGGGATGGAATTCTTCACTTAGGCTGCATCTGCACTGCAGAAATAATTCAGTTTGATGCAACTGCCATGAATCAATGCTATGGAATTCTGGGATTTGCAGTTTTGTAAGATATATAGCCTTCTCTGTCAGAGAGATCTGGTGCCACAACAAACTACAAATCCCAGGATTCCATGGCACTGACCCATGACAATTAAAGCAGTATCAAATTGGATTATTTCTGCAGTGCAGATGCAGCCCAAGGCCAAATCCATACTACACAAATAATCCAGTCTGAAATGTGATTATTTGCCATCATGCCTTCCTACTGAATCCTAGGATCTGTAGTTTTACAAGGTCTTTAGCCTTCTCTGCCAAAGAGTGCTGGTGCCTCACCAAACTACATGCTATAGTTTCAAACTGGACTATTTGTGTAATGTGGAATTGGCCTAAGTTTCTTTTTGAAGGAAGCAACAAGTAACTTTTAACAATTTTCTTCATATTGCAACAAAGTCTTCAAAAGCCATGCAGTTTGGGAAGCCTGTTCACTTCTCAGGATTATTCTGCTCAAAATTTGCACATGGTTGTTTTGCTCAGAAAACATCATTTTGTGCAGGAAACAGCATTTTGCATGGAAAACAGAAAATTTTCTGCACAGGAAATGCTGTTTTCTGCAAAAACTGCTATGGGTGCAGAATAAGTCTCAAAATGCATAGATTCTCATCAGTCCAGGAATCGTCTCATCAGAGTTTCTCAACTCCCCAAATAATGTTTTTTTAACCATTTTGTGAATATTTTCAAATATTTTTTCCATCCCTAATGGTGACAACTAATTTATAGCTTTAAATTAGTCTCAAACAAATCCATGGATGGTTAGGAAGCTGTAGGGATATACATCTTTGTGCATTTCATCCTCACAGGCAAGAACAAATTATTTAATACATTTTTCCCCAGTGTGAGAGGAACCTCAAAATGTTTAGTTTTTTAGGACTGTTTAGAGTTCAATACTTACTCTGCAAAACTTTTTGAAGAAAAATATTTAATTTTTTGCACAGAAAACATGGCTTTCTGCACAGGAAAGTTATTTTTTGCACAGGAAGCAAATTTCCTGTTAATAAGGGAGGTTTCTAGTACATAAGAGCATGTTTTCTGCAGAAAATTTTAGTGCACTTGAATTTTGTACAGAAAAGGTCATGAAAAATGAAGAATCTAAGAATATATAGATTTCTTCAATGGGGAATCCTGATGGCCAAGGGGGAAAACTTTTTGTCAAAGATTGGGACATTATTGAATATACCTTATATCCCTAGGCAACTGTGATGGCTGCATACTATGCCCTATAAGGAGCGACTTAGGGAGCTGGCATGTTTAGTCTGGAGAAGAGAAGGTTGAGAGGGGACATGATAGCCATGTTTAAATATTTGAAGGGATGTCATACTGAGGATGGAGCAAGCTTGTTTTCTGCTGCTCCAGAGACTAGGACATGGAGCAATGGGTTCAAACTACAGGAAAAAGAGATTCCACCTAAACATTAGGAAGACCTTGCTGACCATAAGAGCTGTTTGGACATGGAATACACTGCCCTGTAGTGTGCTGGAATCTCCTTCTTTGGAGGTTTTTAAACAGAGGCTGGATGGCCATCTGTCAGGAGTACTTTGATTGTGTATTCCTGCATGGCAGGGGGTTGGGCTAGGTGGCCCTGGTGATCTCTTCCAACCCTATGATTCTATGATTCTATGTTCAGCCACCTTGATAGCCTGAATCCAGCATGTCTCTGAATATCATTTCCTAGAAAGCAACAGAGGGATAGAGCTGTTGTTTTCACATCCTGTTTATGGATTTCTCAAGAGGCTTTGAAGTGAGGCCTATGGGAAACAGGATGCTGCAGTAAATCTAACAGGTGTGCTTTTGTTATTAAGACAGTTGGGCTTTAAATGCAAATGTGGTAGTTTCCATGTTCTCAGTTCACTATTTATGCAACCTTGAAACAGAAATGTGGAAGAGGAGACTGACCCTTTAATAAAGTATAATCTTCTTCTTACTGTTTCAATGGGACTTGTAGAGCAGAGCTCCTAGGTGAATTCTGCCACTACTTAGCCTGTTCTTTCTGAAATATGGTTGCTCAATGTTCTATTGAGTTAATGATTTGATCAATGTTTATTCCAGGCTTCAACACATATGGGGTGTATATGTCCACAATGAGGATTGGTAACTCTGTGGGTGGGGGGGGGGACTGGTGTAAGATGAAGTCAGGGGTGTCCTTTGACTCAGGAGTCAGGCACTTCAACACAGCCCTTTCCAAAAATAAAGAGACAAACAAATAAACCCAAGGGGATGTACTCTTATTTAACACCAGAGTAACTTACTGTGCTATTGTCACTGAAATGAAAACGTAAGACACTGTGTACTGTAAAGCATCAGAAGAATATTGCATTCCTTGCCATAAACCTTAGCTTAACAGACCTTAAGGGAGAAGAAATGCTACTGAAACTAAAGCACAAAAATGCTGGGGAAGAGACAGGACATTTTTCAAAAAGGACAACAAGGACTAATCTGTTAGCAGTAAACTGTGTAAGAAATCAAAACATTTTTTTTCATACTAGCCATCCCTTTTCCACAATAAACCATGCTTTGCTTTTTCAGAGATCTTTGGGTTTTTCTCCTGCCTCCTATTCTGTCCTTCTGTACCAAACCTGAGGGCAAAATTATCCATGAAATGGAACAGAGAGAGAGGTCTTCTAAATTAGGGTTTACTAAACATGAAGCAAGGGGGGGGGGGTTACAATAGCCTCTGTTGGTACTTTGCTCACATGAAAAAAGAGGAGTCTAAAGCAGAGGGTCTTGTATGCCCAGAGGTATTCCACATGATTCTGAACCATGATTTTTCTGAACATCCTGAAAAGGCCTGGATGAGGGATGGGCAAAGAGGCATGTGGCACTAGGGTTCTGAAAATTCAGCCTCCTAAGGCCCCCAAAGCAACTCAAGCCCCCTGACCACCCAAAATAGTTTTAACCTGAAAATGGGCTAATTGCACCCCAAGTTGGCTGCAAATGCAGTGGTTTATTTCTCCTACTCTAGAGTATCCTCCCCACCCTCCCCAAAAGGCAACCCCCACACACAAATGGCAGCCTGAATTGACATAGCATCACTTTTGCTATAGGTCAACCCCTCCCCCCCATGGGTGGGACTGGTACCAGCAGTTTCAATTATCCATCATCCAAAAAATATGGTCTCTCTAGGCAATTCCTAGGCCCTCCAGTGGAAGTTACCATAGAGTTGTGCTGGAACTGCCTATAGAGGCACCATCTCTAGGCATTTCCTAGGTCCTCCAGCATGACTCTATGGTAACTTCTGCCATAAGCCAGAAGTTACCATAGAATCGTGCTGGAGATGCCTAAAGAGGTGGCCTCTCAAGGCATTTGATGGGTCTTCCAGTATGATTTTCTGGGGGTCACTATTACCCACAGTTACAAGTATTTGCGGTAAGTCTGGGAACACCTTCCCTGGGGATACAGCTGTCACCTATATGCTGAAACAGAGGAACACACCCCCTCCACAGTTGTCCAGACTAGCCTAGCTTCTCTCAGCCATATTTACAAGCATACTTAGAGTGGTGAACACACTGTGGAAGCTGGTGACTCCTGTGTCAGTAGTGTGCTGAATTCCCCCCATGTTTTAGCCTAAACTTTATAGAAACTACAAGAGGTTCTGATCCTATCCCCACAAATAGGTTCAGCACTCTGGACAACACCTTCAGCCACAGAAGAGTCATTGCTCCACTGATATGGGAGCCACCAGCTGCCAGTGGTGTCATGTGTGAATCTCCTCTTGCATGTCTAGTTACAACAGCTCTGCACTCCCCCTCAGTTAGTCATAGTATCTCCATATTATACACAGTGACCTGGAGTAGAGAACATGGGCTTGCCCAAAGCCCTTAGCAAGTTCATAATAGAGACAAGGTTTGAAAAGGAAGCTTGACTGGGTCGCCCCAAGTATTATTATTTTCATATTAAAGAAAAGACTGGACTGAAGTTGAAGTTTACCACCCAGTGAGTTGAGGGCTGTAGTGAAGTTGGACTTGCAGCTTCCCAGTTTGCAGTCTGTGCTGCAGGACTGAGAGAAAACTCATCCTCGGTTATCAAGTACAACATGTTTTTCCTTTGTCTAGTGTAGTGTAATTTTAAAAGCATGCATTCCAGAGGTGATGCTTGCTTCCACCTCTTTGTAGATGCTTTCTTCTTCTTTTTCTTTAATGAGCATTAATTTTTCCTGTTCCTTTGAGAACTGCAGATCATAAAAAAACAGATTGGGCTGGAGCCATCTCTGTGTCAGTACTACTGCCCACTCCCTTCCCCCTTGTGGAGCAGGCAAGTTTTAGAACTCCATCCCCCCCCCTTAACTGAAGAGGGATTCCTATTTGTAATTCACAGAACACACCTCCTAACCTGCAGTGTCTGTGTGATAATGCCACACTAGAGAAATATATACCATTCTGATGGGTCTCTCTCTGGCTTTTCTTCGCAAACGAAGATTCAGGAAGGACTCATCCCGCGCTTTCTGCAAGCGCGCTGATGACTAAAAATGATGTGCATACAAAGAAACCCTGCATATTACTGGGGAGAGTAAGTCTTGTTTGGAAAGGCTGAGTAGCCTTTTAGCTGGACTGGGGATCACAGCAACACTATGCCCCCGTAGTAATGCCACCAAGACTTCTGAAGCCCACTCACATACTTCACAGCTATAGTGCTGTTATTCTACTCTAACTGCCATGGTTCCATTCTGTGGATATCTTAGGATTGGAAGTTTAGGGAGGAGCATTTAGAGAATCATGCTGAGCCAAAGTATGCCACTGTCTCACCAAACTACAAACCTCAGGATTCAATCAGATGGAACTATGACAATTAACATGGGAAATAGTGCTACAATTCTGTTGTGTGCATACAGAATACAGATTTCTGGCAGAGTCATAAAATATGTCATTATTTCAATCCATCCCCTTTAACCTTTCACTGCCACTCTATATAAGACACTTAGAAGATTATCAGACACGCTAAAAGTGGTGTTACATGAATGCCAGGAGATCGCTAAAGGGCTCCCTTTTCAGATGATGTCGTCCCCCCACCTCGTAATGCACCCGTTCTGCTGCCATTCTGCCGGCACTGCTTTTTATTGACGGGAGAAGCCATCAATAGATCACCCATTCCCTTTCTATCACAGATGTTCTTGCAAGTGAAAAGGTGCCCCGTTATGCTGGTAAGATCCAAGTGTCAATGGAAGGTCCCTGCCAGAACACTTACAGGTGAGATTGGAATATCAAGGTAAGTTTTACTTGGAAGTTTTATACCCTGGTTTACTTGGAAGTTTTAAAGTATGTTTTTGTGCTTGCTGTCACTTTTTATTATGTATTTTTCTTTTTCTTTTTGAATTTTCTGCGGTTGCATCTTCTTGCGAGAATCCGTGGGATTTCACTCCAGGAAGTGAACGGAGCACCATAAGAGCTCCATTCACTCCTAGGCTGTCCTGTTGACACTACTCAAGATAGGTCTGGAAATTTTTGTTATTGAGCTGGGACAGGGATGGGATGGGTGGGAGTGGAGATTCTGGGACAGGAACACTTTTTTTTGTTCCTGTCTGAAAATCTCCTAAGATAGAGTGGCAGTGAAAATATCTGTGGCCTGAGGAATCCATTATGGAGTTTGGGCTAAATTTTAATCAAGCTATACAAGGCATTGTATAGCCTCAAAGTTGGTTTAGAACCCGTGACAGCGCCTTTCAAGTTCAACTAAAACCTGGAGTGTACTCACTAGCTCACCGATATTGGAGCTGTCAACCACCTTGGATGTAATCCTAGCTGGAAAAGCCTTTTGTATACAAATATGAGTATGGAATTGTCCAGTAATCTTTCCGTATCTAGGGCCTTTCACTCTTCCGAACAATCCCTGCTCATATTTACATACATCCTTGTGTACAGATGACATGCAGTACTTATCTATGTGTTTCATAGGGTGCCTTCAAATCATTTCTGACTTATGGTGATGCTTAGATGAACTTATCATAGGGTTTTCTTGGCAAGATTGGTTCAGAGGGGGCTTGCCATTGCCCTCCTCTGAGGCTATGAGAGTGTGATTTGCCCAAGGTAACCCAATTGATTTCCATGGTCAGGTGGGGATTTGAACCTTGGTCTCCAGAATTTTAGTCCAACACCCAAACCACTGGCCCTCACTTACCTATACATAGCCTAATCATTAATTCATTTGCAAATTTTAATAATTATTTGCACCTAGAATACTGTTTCTAGTTCTGTGCACCAGAGTTCAAAAAGGATATTGACAAGCTGGAATGTGTCCAGAGAAGGGTGACCAAGATGACCAAAGGTCTGGAAACCAAGCCTTATGAGGAATGACTGAGGGAGCTGGGTATGTTTAGCTTGGCGAAGACAAGATGGATAGGTGGCATTACAGCAATCTTTAGAAGATGGAGGGAGCTTAGTTTTTGTTTCTCCAGAGATGAGAATGAGAAGCTATGGATACAAATTATAATAAAAGAGATTTCATCTAAACATTAAAAGAACTTCTTTACTGTAAGAACTGTTTGACAGTGGAACAGATTCTCTCAGAGGGTGATGGGCTCTCCTTTGGTGATATTTAAACAGAGGTTGAATTAATATCTTTCAGAGTGCTTTAGCTGTGTCTTCCCACATGGCAGGTGGTGGCCCTTGTAGGCCCTTAAAACTTTAAGATTCTATGATTCTATAAAATTATTATATGTATTATTCTTTGCATGTTATTTCAGAGCATATTTGCATGTTTGTTGGTGAGTTTTAAACAACGCTTCAATGGTTTATCTTTCAGGGATGCATTAGCTGTAGATTTACTACACTGGCAAGGGGCTGCACTTGGTGAATTTAGGGGTCTTCCCCAAATCTATATTTCTGTGATTTGATTACTATTGCCATATGCAAATAACAGTCACAGCCACAGTCTAACTGCTGCCCCTATCTTGATAATGCTGTTTCCATCTTCTTCTTCAGAATTACTTTATACACAGAGCAAATGAGCCCATATCCTCTTTTGCTATATGCAGTGCATTTTTGCTTGCTTGCTTTATACAAACTAAGTAGTTTGAATGTCTGGAAACTGTATATGCCCAGCTCAGCAACAGGGTCATGCCAACTAACCAAAGAGAGACATCTTGCAGAAAAAAGTTACTGAGGTTTGAATAAAGGAAGCCTGTGTTAGTGAGCTTTAGCTAGTTGCTGTCACCTTTGTCATTAGCAAGCTTAACTATTTTGCAGAAGTTAATTAATTTGCAAAAACAGTATCCTTCTACAAACTGGCAGATTATTTAGGTGTGCCTCCTGTGCACATCTTTCTGGAGAACATCAGCCCCACAGGCATTTTTTGGTCCATCTGCCAAGATTCTGTTTGATGCTGGCAAAGTGTAAAGCTTCACAGGTGTATGACATGCTTGCGACATTCTAGGTGGTGCTCCCATGACTATTCAAAATGGCTCTGGAAGTTGTTCCCAGTGGCCATTCTAAGTCATGAGTGGTGGAGTTGGGCCTGTGGAGAACATGTGATGAGCATCTGATGGAATGTTGATGAGTGAATGAGAAGAGAACATGAAGGAGCCAATCCTGTGGCAGGAAACTGGGATGTGAAGGGTCTCCTAGAGTGAAAAGAGGGAAATGACAGTTGAGAGAGAGGAGATGACAGTGGAAAGGGGGAGCTGAAGATGTGACGTGATGAGGAGAGGGCTGGAATATGTGTACGGCTGTGAGTGGAGCTGAGGGAATGTATGTGCAGTGAGAATAAGTGTTAAGAGGAATAGAGGCTGATTGGAATATAGAGTGAGAGGAAAGAAAAAACCTCACAAGTTGCTATTGAGTCTGGCAGATTCTGAAATTGTATGGTCACCACAGAGTGGGACTAGAAACCAGTTTAAAGTTAACCAAGTTGAAGACAAAGTTCAAAGCATTTCTGTTATTTTGTTCAACCAATAAATCAATCTTTATGTTTTGTTTATTAAATCCAGACTCCTTATGAATTATTTCTCTTACTAGAATTTATTTGGCATGCAAAGCCTGTAATTAAACACACACCAACACAAGTACTATTTATCGCAAGTAAAACCCCAGTCCAAGGAAAGTATAAGGGTGGAGTTTGACATAAAGGTGGCAACTGTGGAACTGGGTTCTCCACAGATATTTATTTGGTGGAAGCATAAGTGATGAGGCAGCCAGGCTGAACTGAGACATAAATTTGGCTGGTGTGCCTACATGTCACAAGGCCTACATACTGAATGACCCTTTAAGCTGGCCCACTACATTGCTGACAAATAGGCAACAGCTTGCATAAGGGTACTTGATAATTTATTCCACAAGCATGTAAAAAGTACAAAAGTACAAAAATTAACCCAGTTATGCCAGCATAATGCTCCTGCATGACCCTGGCCTACATTTACTTACACTAAACCATATATGCCATTTTAATGTCCATTTCAAGAGTTTGGAGAGACTGTTTGGAAATGACACAAACACTCATATACAGACACACATACTATGACCTGTCTAGCTCCAAAACCAAATACATAACCACTGCAAGGCATTAGAGGCAGATGATGCTCCACTGTAGAAACCATTTCTCTCACCATGATACCACATTCTGATCCAAGAAAGGCACCCTTTATCTTCATGGCAACTTAATTCCTAGCTTTCTTTAGTCAGTAGTGCATCAGAAGAGGTGGGATTAAACATGCCATAGGGTATAGTACTAATTTGCTTCTTCCCCTATGGCCTAAAAGGCTATCTAGTCCTAGCTTTGATTTCACAAATAAGAAAGAGTCAGGAGAAGACTTGACTACCCCTTTACTATCACTGGTGTGCTAAAGTTGGACCTCATGACTGATATTCAGGGCCCTGCACCCTAGAAGGCCTCCAGATGACCATCCAGGGAGCAGAACATGATGGGGACAGGAGAGCAAGGAAAGAACAACTGAATGCTAGGACATGCTAGAGCCCACTAGGGTTGACATTTTCTCAATGCAGCTGTTGGGGACAGCCATAGTGACTCATGGTCAGAGCAGAGGGAGGGAGCCTCATACACCATTTCAGCTGAGCCTCCTCACATGCACACCAGTCAGACCATAGGTCACCAGTGGGACAGTCAGCCAGCCATGTACATGATTATAGACAATAATTGTATGGTTTTTACATTTTAAAAGATATTCCCCTTTTCTATAACCAAATGGTGTTTCCAGATAAATGTACTATGTCTCATTGAGCAGTAGAAGCAAACTCCATTTTGTTCCAGTAGTCACTACAGGCTTTAGATTTAAGTGAATTTAAACTCTGAAACTGCATTTGCTCAGTATCTCTCTCTCTTTTTTTTCATGTTGGCAAACAGTGGTTTTTTGGGTGGCTGGGAAACAGGTTGCTCTAACATATTGGGAATGTTTGCAATGGCATACTATGGAATACAAGTGTATGGGGTTATGAAATTTAAAAAAATGTTACTTGTGTGATTCACAACTGAAGTAATATCTATTTTGGGCAAGATTTTCAAGAGCAGTAGGTAATTTTCAAAATTACCTACCCACACCACTGTTTCTAATTGCAGCTGTGGTGGACCATTTCCACAAGTCTTACACTTCTCTCATACTCACCATCCCCAAATCCCCCACTCCATCCCAATAATAGCATCTCATTAACAGCAGATGTACAGATGCAAAGCTTTCAGACTGGTATGTGGTGAAGAAAAGGCAAGGCAGTACATAGATCAAATATAATTAGCAAAGCAATTTGATATGCTGTTTTTAAAAGCTACAAAGGTTATTCTACTGTTTCCATTTTGTTACAGTTCAGCGATATTTCATTAAGCCAAACCACATAACAGTCTCTATATATTTTTACAAAGCTGACTAGCAATATTGACTCAAGAATTAATATGTCACCAGAAGGCAGGAAAAGGCAACATACTTTTGATAATGATGACTCCTTTTATCAGGACTCTCAGCTCCCACATCCTCCCTACCCTTTCTCCAATATTCTGAACCAATGAGAAGGATGATTTAAATGTTTTAGTCAAACAGAAAAGGATACTGAAAATAATAAGGAACATTAATCACATTCACCGGAGGCATTGCATGAAATTTGGTGTCATACATTAGTCCTAAGAACACTTTATTTTTGCCACTGTGAGAAACATCACATATGAAGAAATATTAACTATGAAGGAAGAGAGAAAAATGTGTGATGCCCACTGAAAAAAGCATGTGGTACTGCAATTGAACAGAAAATGGGTGGTGTAGGCTGGTGTAACCAGTGGCTGAAAATATTTTCTTGTCCAATACTCCCAAAAAGTTTTTCCTCTAGATGTGCAATGGTAGCCTGGCAACACCCAGGCACAGCTATATGTCCTCAATCTAAATAGATGCTGATTGCCTGTGAAGGTGAGTCCAGCCACTGGCAAGCTGCTATTGTGCAACTGGAGGGGGGCAGCAATTGCCCTCCTGGACCTCCAGCTTTGGTGGAAGTTTCAACTCTGGACTTGTCTAGATGGGCAACATACCATATCTTGACCCGTCTCAGAGCTTTGCAGTCCATACATACAGGGATGAGAGAAGGGGAAGGTGGGATAGGGTAAAACATTTTAGAATAATACCTTTTAAATATGTTTCCTCTAGGAAGAAATGGATTGGGCCCAGTGAGACTGAAGGAGCCCATTCCAGCAGGCCGACCCTTGCTGAAGCTGCTGGTCTGCCTCACTCTCCCAGAAGGCAGGAAGGAGTTCTGCAGCATGTGATCAAGGCTGGTCACATGCAGGGGCCTTGGTTACATGTTGCAGGTACCCTTCATGCCTTCTAAGACAACAAGGGAAATGGCAGAAGTTTTGGTTGCAGCAACAGGCCAACAGACTTGTCAGGACTTCCTCCCATTCCATGGAGGAACCGGGTGGGGGGGACAACGGACCTGATCCACGGCCAGGAAATGCCAGTGGGGAGCCACTGTAGCATCCATCCAGGTAAGCCCAGAATTGCTATCAAAATTATGATGGGATGATATTGGCTTAATTTAACAACCAGATCCTATAGATAACTTGCAGGTTATATGAAATTGCCAGCCTATTTTATGACAGCCATAGAAAGATCATCTACAGTTAAATGTAAAGGAAATTTTGGGGCTCCTCCTGAAACAAAACAGTTGAAGAGACTGAAGGGAATTTTTTTAAAAAAATCAGTAAGCATATTTATTGATTTATTTAGTAGATTTATATCTCATCTTTCTCCCAAGATGGGATTCAAGGCAGCTAGTGACAATAGACTGCCACTATGTCTAGTGGCAGTTTGTGGAAGTGAGAGACTTGCAGACACCCACACTCACACAGGACAGAACTGGATGTTGAATACAAAGCTGTTTCCTTTCACCCAAATAAAAAAAAAATGCTAGGTTCATTCCAAGTCCAGTTCCAAAGGAAATTGGACCCAGTCTTATCTCTGGCTTTTCTTCGCAAATGAAGATTCAGGAAGGACACATCCCGCGCTTTCTGCAAGCGCGCTGATGACTAAAAAGGCCAATCCGAGATAAACAAGTCCGGTTGCAAAAAGCACAGCAGAAGGTCTCTTTGGGTGATGTTTTTGGGTTGTGATTCTTTCTGCGTTGTCGTTTCTCTTCAAGACTTGTTCGGCGTGAGTTCTCAAATAAGGCTGCAGCATTGTGGATAGTGCATCTCCATGCCTCCCGATGTGAGGCCAGGGCAGACCACTGTTGGTGATCAATTTGGCCGAGCCTGAGATGTTGTTTCAGGGAGTCTTTGTATCGCTTTTTTGGAGCGCCCCTCTTACACTGACCCACGGCGAGTTCACCGTAGAGTAGTATTTTTGGGAGGCGATGGTCCTCCATCCTAGAAAGGTGCCCTGCCCAGCGCAGCTGCATTCTCAATATCATGGCCTCAATACTGGTGATCCCTGCTTGCTCAAGGACAGCAAGATTTGTCACATAGTCAGTCCAGTGTATATTTAGGATTGTGCGTAGACAGCGCTGATGAAAGCGCTCGAGGAGTCATAGGTGGTGGCGATAGGTGACCCATGTTTCAGATCCATAAAGGAGGATAGACAGCACGATGGCTCTATACACACTGATTTTTGTGCTTTGCCTCAGGTGTTTATTGCTCCAGACTCTTTTGTGAAGTCTTCCAAATGTGCTATATGCCTTTGCTAATCTGTGATTGATCTCTTTGTCAATCTTGGCATCTGAGGAGATGATGCTTCCCAGGTAGGTGAACTGCTGAACGGACTTGAGCACAGATTTGCCGACGGCAATGTGGGGATTGAGGTGTTCGTCCTGTGGTGCAGGCTAGTAAAGAACTTCTGTTTTCTTCAGGTTGACTTCCAGCCCAAACAGCTCTGCAGCTGTTGCAAAGCAGGACGTTCGGCGCTGCAGAGCTGCTTCTGTGTGGGCCACAAGGGCAGCATCATCGGCGAAGAGCAGCTCACAGTCTTATAGAATCATAGAATTGTAGAGTTGGAAGAGACCACGATGGCCAGTCAGTCCAACCCCCTGCCACATAGGAAATCACGATCAAAGTGTCCCTGACAGATGGCAATCCAGCCTCTGTTTAAAGACCTCCAAGGAAGGAGACCCCACCATGCTCCGAGGGAGTGTGTTCCACTGCCAAACAGCTCTTACTGTCAAAAAGTTCCTCCTAATGTTGAGGTGGAATCTCTGTTCCTGGAGCTTGCATCCATTGCTCTGTGTTCCAGTCTCTGGAGCAGCAGAAAACAAGCCTGCTCCATCCTCAACGTAACACCCCTTCAAATACTTAAACAGGGCTATCATATCACCTTTTAACCATCTTTTTTCCAGGCTAAACATACCCAGCTCCCTAAGTCTCTCCTCATAAGGCATGGTTTCCAGACCTTTCACAATTTTAGTTGGCCTTCTCTGGACAATTTGTCAATATTGAATTGTGGTGCCCCAAATTGGACACAGTATTCTAGGTGAGGTCTAACCAAGGCAGAATAGAGCAACACTATTACTTCCCTTGATCTAGACACTATACTTCTATTGATACAGCCCAAAATCGCATTGGCCTTTTTAGCTACCGCATCACACTGTTGACTCATGTTCAACTTGGCAGTCCTCTTTTTCCTTCAGCCACAGTGAGCCTCACATCCATCAATCTGTCTTTCACTTCCTGGGCCACCAAAGGCTTTCCTTGTTGTTGCAGGGGTGGCACAATGGAAGAAGGAATGGCGGAATCCCTCGCCTCTCATCATGGTACTACTTTGGCTGGGAAATGTAAATTCTTGGGAAAAGAATTTTTCCATGTTTTCTGACCATGGTAGTGCTGGGCAAATTATATTTCCCAGTGTTCCTGTCACCACACCTGACCATTTGTTGTTAATGCACTCCCAATACAATTTGGGGTATACAAGGAAGAGAAGGAAATTGGAAGTAGGGGAAGTGAATGGACAAAAGCAATGAAAACTTTTAAATATAGTATTGATTTTAAAATAAAGCATTAAGGTAAGGATGAAGGATTTGCCAATGAGTTCCAAACAAAGTAGACATTTAGGGTGAATTTCAGGATTCCTTCTTGAGCAAAATATTCAAAAGCCAACAGTTTTTGAATGAGACTCTTAAAAAGATTCTTAGTTTGGGAATGGGGCAAAGTATATTGAAGGACACAGGGCAAGTCAATGTCATCCACCCACCGTTTAGTCACTTAAAGTAATATTTGAAATGAATTCAGATGTTATGTCTTCAACAAAAAATATTGACAAAATTTTGAAAAGAACAATTCTGGAAGACTTATGAATTTCTACAGGGGAAGGGTAGACAATCTATAAGGAGAACAAGAGAATAGAAGAATAAAAAATATAAAATGAAATACCGTAAGTCAATACCATTTGTCTCCAAATAATCTATTGAAGTAGAGCATGAAGTTTGGCTGTACTTGAAAGGTATGCATTAGGGCTGACGTGATAGAATATAGAGAGCTTTGTGCTGAACCAAACATGCTAAGTATATTCTAAAGACAAAATTAACCTCTTCCTAATTCCCACCGCATTCAGAATGGGAAAATGAAGCATGCATCTATTGCTTTAGTTGTTATTATACCGCATGTCTAAAGAATGAATAAACATGACAGATATGAAACAAAAAAAAATAACTCTTACATTAGTAATGACAAAAGTAAAGTTCAGTTGAGTCATTCCTATTATTCTGAACATATTATATTCCTTGGAATGGCCTTTCCCCCACCATGTCTTTTCCTAGTGGGTTGGATCCAGAACCAGTTAGGTATAGAATAGACCCATTAATTTTAATGGGCCTTCTCTGGGTATGATTTTGTTGAGGGCCAACCTGATGTCATAGAATTATAATATACGTTTTAAAAAAAAGAAAAGAAACACAAGCTTGGTTACTTGAAAGTTCCCAAACTGATATAGTGCAATACCAATGTTTCTTTGCTAGTCAGGTGCAGGTGCTGTGTTTCAAATTGCCTCATCCAGTTAAAACTAAAAAACCAAGAAGAAACCTGACTGCTTTAAGACAGTCTAAATATTTGCTTCATGACACCTCTGTAAATACACATGAATGTTCAATCGCACCTGCCATATTCTATTATTAACCTGCAGGGGACACAGAGAAGAAGCGAAGGAGGGAGAGAAAGGGATGCTAAAGGGAACAAGCGGCAAGAGAAATCTAAAGGTCACCACTGCTGAGAAAGGCAGAGCGAAGGCACATTCCTTTCGCTGGCACCACATCTGATCGCTTTTGTTTATGAGTGGCTCCAGGACATGGTGCATAGCCAACGGAGGACTATATCACATGCTTTCACTTGTTATGGACTCCCTACATGGCTTGGCAGTTCTCACAATAGCTCTTGCGAACAGTGTTTCCAGAAAATAATTTTTTTAAAAAAAAATACATGCAGCGTTTTCCTCTTCTGGTTTTAGAGACTTCTTCCTCCTGCCTTCACATAGAAATCATGTTCATTGTGTCTGTTTGCACATCACCTGACATCAAGCTAGTTCAACTTTAAAGCAGCAAAGAAAAAAACAAAGCACTGACTACCCCAACACCGCAAGGTATGCTGTTGGTGAAGAACAAAATGATCTGTTCTGGTTTTTAATACCTGTGATAGGAGAGTGATAATAATTATGCATGACAACTTTCCCCCTCCTCCTGAAATAATTATGGCTCTCTCCAATGTAGCATCTGTGTTGCCAGATGTTACTGTCAAACACGTAAGCAGTAGGCAGGAGCCCAGCACAAAACTGGCCTCCATCCCAAATTCTTTGAATATGTCAGCAGATGCAGGTGGTTTGCAGTGATACAATATCTGAGGCTGTGTTGCAATACAAATCCAACTCACAGAAGAGCAGGGACAGCAAAAGTAGAAGGAAAACTGAAAAACATTAGACTGTATCCAATAGGATATAGATATAGTCACTTTGAGGACCACCGTTTCTAGTATAACCAGTAGAAAAATTAAAAGACAATTTGCAGGGCTAGCCCTACTGTTAGGCAGATTGAAACAGCCACCTCAGGTAGAAAATGTGGGGTGGGGATTTGTGGAAAGGTGGTAGAGGAAAGGGTATCATGTGTCATGAGGGCTGCCATGTACCCCAAAGCCAGTCTATTTCTTCCACTTGGGCTGGTAGAGGCTATTCCTTCACCAGTGTTGATGTCCATTGACACAGCCTAGTTGGCTTCTGTATATGGAGGGAAGGAGAGAATTTTGTCCAATATCACAGTTTTGGGACACCTGTGACAACACACATTAGCTAACACACATTTGAAACTGTTTAATGCAGTGTAGATGTGTAAATAGCTATTGCTTAAAACAATTTGTAAGCCACTCTGATAGCCTTGTGGCTGAAGAGCGGGGTATAAATAACTAAATAAATAAAAAATAAAAATAAATAACATGAAGAATATCTGGAGATATAAGTACCTAGGGCTGTAGCTACCGGGGAGGGGGAGAGATGAAAACATTGCCTCTACCCAAAGAAAGATTCTGTCCTCCAAATGAAACTTTATTTCAATCCCCAAATTTCTAGCATTTCAGTACCTTAAATCTTCATTTGAGTATTTATAAATACAGGTCAGACATCCAACAAACTGGTACATGCAAAGTTACCAATGGAATGAGAAACAACAACAACAACACAGAAAACAGAGGCATTCTAGATACAAATCATTTCCAATGTCTCATGCTCCGCAATGCTAGAGATTCAGGGACTGAAAGAAAATTTAATTTAGGGTGGGCAGAACTTTTATTGGAAGCCAATATTCTCATTCCTCACCCACTCCCACTGTAACTACATCCCTGCAAGTAACTAAGAATAAAAGTAAAATATGGGAAATACATAGGAGGAGCAAGGAAAAATGTAGGTGCTTTTCATACACAAAGCAGTGAATTGGAATAGATAAGTAACAAAATTACTTTCCAGTTCTAACTCCATAATTCTGTGTCACAGATGGATGGGTAACTGTGATAGCTCCAAGGAAATTTTATTTCACCAGGACCCTATGGTTGCTGCACAGACTGCCAAAAAAAAAGAAAGAAAGCAAAAATAAGAAGCCCCCTTTGTAAAATGGAAGGCAGGAGAAAAAGAAGAAGGCCACCTTACAGATGGATTGATTCAATAAAGGAAGCCATGGCCCTGAGTTTGTAAAATGTGAGCAGGGTTGTTGATGACTGGTGCTCATGTGGATCTCTCATTCATAGATTCAACCTAATCTGAAGTTGACTTGAAAGCAAATAACATCAACAACCCCACAACTGGCTAGAATTCTACTTCTGCCTTTGAATTTGGAAAAAAATGAATTTACAAATTTTTGCATTTAAAAAAAAAGCGGGGGGGGGGGAAGACAGGATATATTTATATTAAACAGAACGCTGGGGCAGGTGACTTTCCCATATTGTAAAAGTTGTACTGCCACTGCTGGAGTCATCCAGAAGATGCAATTCACTTTTTTGGAGGGGAGTGGGCAGAAACAAAGAAGTCTGGAAAGTCTGAAGATGTCCAGGCCTGTAAGAACGGACTTGGGAGGGTTGCATGAGACTCCAGGATCACATACTGCCCACCCCTGTTCTATGGGGATATAATCATTGGCAATTCATCATGTGGAATGGCAAAGACTCGTGTGCTCATTCCAGATCTGGGGTTACGTTCCACCATTCTCCCACTGACATCCATCCAGTTTGGAACTAGAAATAGTGTATTCTATCCCTATAATCAAAACAGTGCATTCTTTAAGGATCTGGTCTCAACAGCTGCAATTTTCTAGCATTTTGGATTTTGATTGAAAACTGTTAAAATAACATGTTTTAGTTTAAAGGTTCTTGGTTAATGGAATCTGTCTTATACTTCTGTCCATTGGTCTATCTAGATCAGTATTATTAGCACTTCACATCATCAGGCAACAGCCAAAGCCTCTGTGTTCCATTTGGACCCATCTGAGAGGAATGGGCATCCTCACCCTTGGTGAGATCAGTCCTTGCAAACATCAGCCACTACTGCCTGTACTCTTTCCAGGACATACAGATTGGGAAGAAGAAACTGGTGCCTGAACAAAACTAATTGAGAAGGGGCCATGATTTGACCTTTTGGAGAGGAACCCTTCCAAACCAGCCGCCCTCTGTGTGACAGGGTCCAGGAAGTCAATTTTCTCTGTTCTGGTCCTGAGCTACTTGGATATACTGAATTTGTCTTAGCAGATGTCAGGTGGAAATTAAATTGAAAACTTTTATAATTCAACAGTGCCTACTCAGTTATTTGGATTTTTCATTTCTTGACGGTCAGTTGTGCAAAATAGAAGTTTACAATTTTATTAGAGAATGCTGCATGAAATTCAGGACATCTAATGTACAAGTGTTTCACTTAAACTCCTATTTTTATACCTATGTAGGACTCCAAAAATGTGAGGGGGTGGAAAGCATCTGACAAGCTGTAGCACATAGCTGGTGAGCATATGGCTTGTGGGTAGCAGGCCAGTCATGGGTGCAATACACATTAATGGGTTGCAGAAATTCACGATCCTTTTCTTGTGCTAACTGGACAGTTTTAAAGCTGTGTAACATAAATATATATATAGGACAAGAAAAGACCCCCAACAATTTAGGCAGGTAGTAAAAAAAAACAGTCTGAAATCAGGAGGAATATCTAAACCATTTGATTCTAAGGACTTTTTCGGACGCGTCAAAAATAATGCAAGCAGCCTCATCGCGTTGCGAGGCTGCTGCACTGCAGAGCGTCGGTTTCGGATGACACTCTCCCCTGCCGGTACTGTTGCAGTACCGCGGGGAGATTTGAGCATCATATTTCGTTGGTTTTAATCAAGATCAACTTTCGTGAATAAAAACCAACGCAATATGATGCTCAAATCTCCCTGCGGTACCGCAACAGTACTGGCAGGGGAGACCGTCATCCGAAACCGATGCTCTGTAGCACAGCAGCCTAGCAACGCAATGAGGCTGCTTGCGTTATTTTTGACCGTCCGAAAAAGTCCTAAATCAAACAAACCCCAAACTGCCTACATCACTGCTTTCAGTCTATACTATCACATGGTCAGCAAATTTGGATCTGGAATATTAGATGGATAAAATAAAGCTGACCCACCTCTTTTGAGCTCCACCCCCCCAAAACACCATTATACTGCTGACTAGCAAAGGATGAAACACCCTTTAGTTTAATGTACTAAAGCCATCAAGCCAAGGTTCACAGATGCCTGGGTTGGAGAAAGTTGTATCCATGAGGCAAGCACCAGCCATTGTGCATCTCTACAACCCCAATCTACCCACTTGATATTCATTAGGGACTGCATCACAGAGGGAAAAGGCAGCCTTATAATTATGGATCTTGAATTTCTGCTCCCTAGATACAAACTGTATTGAATGAAAACCTTTGCAGTGATTAGGGAAGACTGTTAGCTAGACTGATGGTGGTATTGCAGATGCCAAATGCATGGATAAATTTTAATTGATTTAAATTAATTAATATTTTTAAACTCACATAACTTCTGAGGTGCAAACTACCAGGCCCACATCTATATGTTAAATTTCAGGTGTATAAGTAGCATGGATTTCCAGCTATGGCTCAAAGAGACAGCCACACCCCCTTTATAATTATGACAGAAGATTAAACGACACATATTTTGGTTATTCTAAAAAAACAGGCCAATAGGATTCCCTTGTATAATATTCCGCTGTATACTACTGACTTCATGCATTCAGGGTAGCTTTCATTTGCATTTGCATAGTAGGCCCTTGGTATCCACTAGGGTTTGTGAATATTAAAACCTGTGGGTGCTCAAGTCCCATTATATACAATGGCATAGTAAAATGGTGACCCTTATATAAAATGGCAAAATCAAGGTTTGCTTCTTGGATCTTTTTTTTTTTTTTTTAATTTCAAGCTATAGATGGCAGAATCCATGAATACTGAATTCATAGATACAGAGGGCTGACTGTACACAGAAAGCCTGATGCTCTTGTAGCAGTGGTCTATGGGAAGAGCCATAATATTTTCTCACTTCAAAATCTTCCTTACACATAGCAGGATGGTCATGCTATACATATATCTATGACAGTACTTACTGGAAGTAAGTACTTTTTGCAGATAAAATCAGTCCCAAACCCATAGTTTTTAACTGACAGCTTAAGCTGTCAACTGATCCCCTTGCAGCTTTTGTGCCGGCATTGCCGGCATGTGAAACCTCGGGCCATTTAACTCTCGTGACTGCAGCAAGAATGGCCAGTCCAACGCGAACACTTCCAGGTGAGATCAGGACATCCAGGTAAGTTTTGCTCTTTTTATGACCATCCTTTGGTTACTTGGGACTTTTAAAGTGTGTATGTTTGCTTTTAAAAACTTTTTATGCTTTATTTTTTGTTTTTATTTTTAAATTTCCCATGTAACAAAGTCTCCTGTGTGACAAAGCGCTCCTTTCACTTCCTCTTCATTGCCAGGCTGCCATTGCCAGGAGAGGAAGGCAAATGCAGTCTGGGGGATGGGGGTTCTTTTGGTGGCATAAAAAAAAGATATTATTATTATTATTATTATTATTATTATTATTTTGGTGCCAGCAAAATAAAATTTTCAGGGGCTCATCTGATAAAGTCCTTAAACATGCTTTTCAGATGTATGCATTTGGATCATCACATAGTTATGGTATGAAATGAGGCATTTCTTTTTTATTTTTCAGGAAACATGGAAGCCATGTTTGAGACAAGAGACACAAGTGGCTGTTCATCTAAAGAATGGATAGGAGGAACAGAAATTTTGAAGAGCTGCTTGACATTTTGTTCTCAGTGATCTGCAAAAGACAAAAGAGATGCTGAATAGATTTATAACAAGCATTCCTAAAGTTAATTGATGCTTACAAGGGGATGTCCATGGGAGTGTGAGAAAAAGATTAACTTTATCACAGTAGGCGGCTAGAGGAGGTGTATCATTTAGAGATGCTTACATAATTATCTCCATCTGGATTTCTTACTGGATTTTTGGGGTCTAAAAAACACCTGATGGTGGCAGAGAAAAATACTTTCTTTGTTGCCATCTCTGCCATGGTGTAGGCATTCAAATGGGCTCCAGCTAGGTTGGGCTTGTTCAACATCACTCTTTACTAGAAGGAATATGTAGCCATCATGTCTACTTAACCTCTGATAGCTTGATTATCCATGCATTTCCCAATCCCTTTTAAAAGACATACAAGATTCTGGCTTTCATCTTGTGTTTTGACATTAAATATCACAACTGAAACATAGGGTGGAGAACTACTCAAGAGCATAAGAAGAACCCTGCTAGAAGAGAATATAGGGCTGCCTAGTCTCTTGTATTCTGCCCAACTGATTTTACTATCCCCAAATCTCTTTAAAAGAAAAAAGAAAAAAAAAAGCTAGTCTATGTCAGTGGCATAGCCCAAGGGCCAGTAGCCCAGGTGCTAAAAACAGAAATGGGCCACAGCCCCCTGCACCATCTACTGGCTCTGCCACCTCAGGAGGATTTGCTCTTTTTAAATGAGTAGAAAATAAAATAAAAGTTGTCATAGCAGTTCTTCAAAATGTATGTGTGGAGGCTGTACAGGATTTGGGGAGGAGTAGGGGGGAATGGGACAGTAGAACCATAGTATCATAGAGCTGGAAGAGACCATCTATTGCCCTGCAATTGTTACCCTCTGCATTCAGGGGTCATGAGGACCCTCAAATTATCAACATTAATTTGGGGAATTAATGTACTCAGTTTGGCTATGGGAGAGGGGGGACAACAGAGCAGAATCTTTTCACCTATGTTTACCATTACTATGAAGTAGATATTAAGCTAGATAGTACAATATTTGATCTTTATTTGGAAAAACAGTGAAAACAACATTCACACACTTTCAGACTTCAAACATTCACACAACACTAGTGAATAAAGTAGGAAATATTGGGATAGAGGAATAGTGATGGGAGTTGTTTGTGGGTGATATGACATCTGTCCTATAGAAATCAGGTCACGGAAGAAACCAGCGGAGTGGGGATCCCAATCAGGAATGGCTACACAGGTGGACATAGTGTCCACAAAAAGGAACTCTGTGCATGTTTCAGTGGAATTTTGGAAGGGTGTTTATAGTCAATATTTGCCTTCTAGGGATGGAATTTAGTGTGGAAGACAATGCTCCTTGGTGTTCCTCCAGGAGAGACGAAAACATTCCAGATACGTTAAAGGCATCTTAATGTGTGGTTACTTAACAATTGAAAGGGAGGAAGCAACTTCCTTTATTGGGGAAGGGTGAAGAATGAGGGTCATTTAGAGGTGTGTGTTTCCCAGCTTTAGTAAATAGGATTAGCCAGGTGTCCATGCCTTCAGTTGCCTTGCAAATTAACATTTCTTTAGAATTTAGATGGCTCTTCCCTAAGTGTTTACCTGACTGAGTCTGGACACTAGTCTTTCTAATTTGTTGGAATTTTCCAGCTTTAATGGCCACACTGTGTAGAAGGCCACATTTGGCCTAATTATTAAATATTGCCAATTATTAATACAGATATGGGGCTAATGGTGTCAGGGTAGGTAACACAATCAAAGCACTCTTGACAGATGGCCATCCAGTCTCTGTTTAAAAACCTCCAAAGAAGGAGACTCCGCCATACTCTGAGGCAGCATATTCTACTGTCAAACAGTAGGATGTCGCATCCCTTAAAAGGGAATACTGGGGTTGCTGCAAAGGAACCTCTTCTCCAGTAAAAACCCCTACCTTGAGCCAGTGATGCTGGGAAAAGTTGGATGAAAAATGATATCCATGCACAATGCCTTCTCCCATGTTATTCTTCCCCAGGAAGCCCAGAAGGAAGATGGCAACGTCATCAGAACCTCTTACTGCAGTGGTGTGTTTCAGGAGTGGGTTTAATCTGGCATGTATTTCTGTTTCAATGTATGCTAATCATGCCATTGGTGTATCATTTGTTGCTGTAGCTGTCCTGTTCAGAATTGTGGCACAGTGGTTAAATGCCAGTACTGCAAGTCACCATGTTGCAAGTTCGATTCCAGTGGGCTCCAAGGTTCACTCAGCCTTCCATCCTTCCATAGGTCGGTAAAATGAGTACCCAGCTTGTGGGGGCAATTAGCTAACACACATTGGAAACTGTTTAATGCAGTGTAGATGTGTAAATAGCATTGCTTAAAAAACAATTTGTAAGCCGCTCTGATAGCCTTGTAGCTGAAGAGCGGGGTATAAATGACTAAATAAAAATTAAATTTAAAAAAAGTGTGTATTCATCTGCATTAGGGTTACCCGTTCAGCATTATCCAGTTCAAGGTTTGAAGTTCACTGGGGACATGTCCTGGTGATGTTTCAAGGCTGAATAACAATACTCCCCCACAGAGGTTCACAGCATATAAACTCCACACACACACCTACCCAACCTTTCTCTGAAGATGCCAGCCACAGGTGTAGGCGAAACATCAGAAAGAAAGTATTCCAGAACACTGCCTCACAGCCCGGAAAAAAACTGAAGAAAAATCTATGGATGCTGGCCGTGAAAGCTTTCAACTTCACAACTACTCAAGAGCTTTAGAAGACCCATGCTGGAAGAGAACATAGGCTTGTCTGGTCTATTATTCTGGTGATGTCATCAAATAGGATACAAAAGCATCAACTTGACTTTCATTCAAATCTAAAATACCAGGTCTAACATATGAGGAAAATACACATGCATGCACATTTTCAAGTCACTCCTCTCCCTGAGAGTCCTCTCCTTAGCTGGGAGGAGCAGAAAATTATAGCCAAGCCCTGAAACTCAGGGACATGTCCTGAGATCTGGGAACCCTAAACTGCCAAGCAAAGAGAAGGGTGATTATTCTCTCAGCTCGTGAGGACCACCAAAGCCACCACAGCTGTGCTACTCATTCTCTTCTTCTTTCCAAGGACTGGGAGTAAGCATGGCAGGAACTATATGAGAAATGCTTTCTTATCAAGTGCAACAATTGCAGATCATGGCTAGTATTCTACATCAGTATAATTGACTATGTAACCTCTCCTGTCCTGATCCTCCAAACTTGATGGAAATATCATTCACCTATAATCTAAACACTAATAGAATGGACCTCCTTCTCCCCATGCAGCTTATGCCTTGTAGAGTAGGATGAGGGGAAAGTTACATTCATGGCATTAGCACCACAAATGTGAGTAAGCAGTGATTGAGAATATGGAACAGTATTAGATGAATACATCTAGATACAGGCTACCACAGCTTAGAACAATTCTTTTTGAACTGCAAGTCCTAGAATCTCCAGCCACCATAGGCAAGTTCCCACATGCTGGCAGGGGAATTCTGGGAGCTGTATTTCAATAAGTAACTTTTCGAAGCTGCACAGTACACCCAGATGCTCGCAACTGAGGTATGAGAATTGTAAATATTCATTTAATGACCAACACATGAAATAACAAGGCAAGACACAAAAGCTGGGTTGAAATACAGGGCACTTTGTTGAATCTACAACCTATTTAATTCTTTATTTCTTGAGGTATGCAAACCAGGAAGGACACCTAGTGTGGGAAAAGCTGGAGCCAATGGTCTCCCCAGACCTATCCCCCAGCTTCCCTGGGCAAAACTCCTGAGGCCCAAGGGGGATCCCAGAAACTGGGGTACCCCTCAGGCACCATCTACTAGAAGGCAAGACCCCAGAATGAAGCACCTCAAGTCACATGACTTCCAGACAGGGCTCAATCCTGACTCAAAGATAGCCTATCTCCCCGCCCTCCAGTTGCATGACCTTCCAGTGCAGTTTGATAGGCCCATCCTTCAACCCAAAGGGGTACCATGAGTGTACACTGAAGTAATTCCGTCTCCCCCACTCCCTGCCAAGTGACTGCCTATTTATGACTCCACCCAAAGCCAATTATCCAACTCCCCTGTGACAGTATGGGGTAGGCAAAAAAATAAAGTGGAAAAGTGAAAAAAAAAATCCTACCCAGCCCTAAAAGTAACCAGAAGACTCACACTGTGACAGAGTCAGGTGGGTGGACTGACAAATAAAGGAGGAAGAGGCCAGGGGTGGCAGGACTTAAATAAGGCAAGTTCCACCACTGCTCTTCCACATCATGGGACAGCGTGCCATTGACATATATCCTGCCATATCATCATATGAGGCCATTAAAACACCTGTGTAGTGCTGGGAGGCGGTGATTATTACACACACACACACTCATTAACAGCTCTCTAGCAGAGCCTTCAAGAAAGACTGAAACCATTGCATTTCTATATCCCTAATATGCACCTTTTTCCAACAGGTGTGGCTCACTTCAGGTCATTTCAGAATTTGCAAAAACCCAATTCTTCAAGCTTGCTCAGTGATTGGCTGTCAGTCGTAAGTTGTTACATGGCCACGTGGGGAGCCGTGTACAAGCTGTGCAATCAGACCCTCTCTACCCACTTTCTTTTCTTCTACTCTTTCTTTCCTCTCTCTGTTTGAAAGTTGTCACACTTTCCTAGCTGGGGAATGTACTGTTTTTGGGGCTGGTTTTTTAAAAAGTTATTTGCCTTTGAATAAAATCAATTTTGGTTGTGATTATTTCAGCCTGATGCTGAAGTACCGCGGGAAACTCATCAGCTTTCCATGTGAAATGAACTGTGACGAGCAGTCTCCTCTTGGTAAGGCTACTGAAACATATTGTTCATCGAAATGGATTACTATTCAGACAATGTCAATTTCATTATCCCCATCGATTCCCTGAGAATCAAAGGAGGGGGGAGGAACAACCATAGACACAAACCCCCTCTCCTTAATGGCCTTCCTTCTTGTCACAGTCCCATCATGAGCATGGCATGAAAAATAGTTCAATTCACTACAACAGATTGCTGCCTAGTTACTCTCTGCAGGGTTGGTAGCAGCCTAGCCTGCCTTATTAACAGACCTCAGGTCTGACTGCAAAGAGCTGAGATGTACCATAGCCCCACCAGATATCGTGAAAGGAAGATGCATCTCCCTAGAGCCTTCTGCAATTTGATTTGTTTACACACAGCAAGCAACAATTTTGCTAATTGTCAGAATGCAAAAGGAGAGAGTTATGGAAGTATTTTGCAACATGATACATCAAAACTAACCTATATTTTTACTATTAGAATTTTATTTTATTTATTAAAAAATAATTAATTTAATTAAAATTTTCATTTAAAAAGTTAGAATTCTGAGAGGAAGAATTTCAGATATAATGACAACAATCCCTTTGCATAATACCTATTTGATAGTTCCAACCAGAGATGATCGATCCACTGACTCAGTTGTTGAATGCTGAGTAAATGCTTATGTAAGTTCCTTGGATTCAGTGAATCTACTGGTATATTGAGATCAGCAATTGGACCCTCCATATTACTGGGTTTGCTGGGCTTTACCCAGATACTGAGCATCCCACCAAGTGCTCCTCCGGACTATTAATTGGCCTGGATTCTAAGTTTTCATTTTCTTTTCCTTATAATAATCAAGTGTCTAGATCTTATCTAAGCAATCACTATCCTGTCCAGTTCTTTGGATAGAAACAAGCCTGCTTGTCAGTTTGTTTAGCCAATGAATACAGTCTCACACCTACAATTGCCATTTTTTTTTAAAAAAAATAGATCTATAATTGTAGAGTTCACCCCTCCTCACCCAATTCCCTAGGCCACAGGTTTTCGGGAAAGTTTAGCTTTCCAAAGAAGTCTAGCAAGTCTTGCAAGCCATGTGCCATTTTATGATGGGTAGCTATGTAAGCCAGTGTGGCATAGTGGTTGGGCTTTGGGCTAGGATTCTGGAGAACAGGGCTCAAATCCCAACTCAGCTATGGCAATCCACAAGCTGACCTTGGGCAAGTCACACTCTCTCAGCATCCAAGGAAGGCAATGGTAAACCACCTCAAAACAAATCTTGCCAAGAAAACCCCATGATCAGGTCATTATAAGTCAAAAATTACTTGAAGACTCACAGCAGCAGCAGCAACATCTATTACTACTAGTAGTAGTACTACTGCTATGTTTCTCCCACTATCTGATATGGAGAAAGAGAGCTACCCCCATTATTAGTACTTTCCACTCTACATTACCTCTTCCTCCACTATTGCTCCTACTGTTGCCTCTCCCCATCTTGCTTTGACTCTTTTTAACCCAGCTGCTTGACTTGCAGTAATAGCAGCACCACTGTCCTGGCCTGCCTTCTTACCTACCCTCTATTTAAAGCAGTCTGTGGAGCTCCTGCTTCTTTAGAAGGCAGGCAGCAGTACAGAACAAGACAAGAGGTGGGAAAAAGAAAAGAGGGGAAGGCAATAGTCTTGCAAGAGAGAGAGAAACAGCCTGCAGGTGCAAGGTGAAGAAGGCAAGCTGGTAAAGTGGGAGAGAGGGAGGGAGAAAAAGGAAAAAGAGGGTGAAAAGTGCAGTTGTGAAAAAATAAAGGAGGGAGGCATTGTAAAAGTGCAAGTTGAGGTCAGAGATTCTTAACTGCACCAGGACTGTACATGACTGTTTTACACTGTTCCCCTCTCCCTAGTACTATGCATAGCACCTCCATATAGTAGGTGTTCTGAGAGGTCGTGATGGTCCAAGGTCCATATAGTAAATTCCATGACCAAACAGAAATTTGAACTTTTGTATACATGTTCCAAGTCCAGTATTTTAAATATTACTCTGCACTAGTTTTCTCAGGACAGTGGCTTCTATTAAAAAAAAATTGTGTTACCTGTCCTGATATCCCCTGCCCTGTTATCTATAATGATTGGCAATATTTAATAAGAGTGTGGCCAGTAAACTGGGGACTCCAAAAAACAGGAATCCCAAAGACTAGTGCTGAGACTCAGTCAGGTATGCACTAAGGAGGGGCCAGCCCAAATACCAAAGAAAGATAATCTGCAAGGCAACTTCCTGCCTGAACATCTGGCTAATCCCATCAGCCATAGTTGAGATACTCAAGTTTGTAAAGAACTATCTTACCTCAACCTTCCTGCAAACAAAGAAGGTTGCTTCTTCCATTTAATTGCAAAGTATCAACCCATTAAAGATTGTTAAGATATCCAGAGTGTCCATTGTCATACCTTGAAAACTTCCAAGAAGCATTGCCTTCCACTCTAAATCCCATCCCCTGAAGGAAACTATTGACTATACAACCCCCTTCAAAGCCCCACTCAAGTGAGCACAGTTCCACTGCTTCTAGATACCACATCAGACTGTGTAACCATTCCTGCTTCTGGACCCTCACACTGTTGGTTTTCTCTGCAACTTCAACTCCTCTGATCAGTACAGTATCACCACAAATCAACCCCCTTACTCTATTCCTCTACCCCAATCCTTCCTTCTTTATTTGCTAGCCTTGCATGAATGCTTGAAGCATGAGTGTATGCGTGAATGGTGTTATTATTATTTCTTGAATAAAGATCAATTAATTAAACTATCTCTTCCTGATTAACACTATACCTAGATTAAAAAGTCCTGCTTTGTTGCCCTCCTCTCATATTGCCAAGCTGAGTACATTAATTCCACAAGTTAATATCGATATTTAGAGGGCCCTTAAGACCTCCAAGCATTTAGCATAACAATGGCATCAAGACTGAAACACAGTGGTAGAAAAAATGCATCAGTTAATGTGTTCATTTTTGCATAATTAGCATACACATTAGAACAATATGTGTAATTAGAATAATTTGAATAGTATGCGAATCAGAGCTGGCATGCTGTCATACAGTTATTATGTCATAAGCTAAACTTATGACTTTGTAACTTTTAGGTATTTATGCTTACGATCATGGCACCATTGCCACGAACATCAATGTACCTGAAATTTACCTTAAAATCCAGGCAGTCTCACCAAGGGATGGAGTTCTACTGGTGATTGGGGAACTGAAGGATGACATGTCCAGACCCCAACTGGTAAGCATCAGTGCAGTGAGAAGAAGCAGGGACCCCATGGGGCCTGTTGCAACTCCTCATCATGCTACCACTCACTTGTGGGATGGGGCTGAGCATTTTTTGTTCAGTGTCCCAGTTGCTAGTGCCCCCATTCCTCCTGGATTTTAAGGTGGGTTATGGTGGTAGGATCAAGAGACAGCTCATAGCTACACCATTGTAGTTATGTGCCTGATGCAGGATCTTGGTCCACCTGTCTAAATCTGAGAGACTGGAATATGGTAACCTTACCAGCAATTCGATCCAGGCCACTGTGTTTTTACATTTTACTATAAAGACACAGTAATGAGTTTACATTGAAATGTCTTTCAAATGCAAATTTACCAAATTCAGCCTTAATTCTTATGCTACAACAGCATTCTTTACTGAACAGGGCTTTCTTAATTAAATGTCTAAAAATATTAGCAACCTTGCCATCTCTCCAAACCAAGAGGCCTCCATAAGGTCAATGGAAGAACTAACCCTCCCCATAGAGGGCCACAGAACGGAAGCTGATATACTTAATTCAGCCACAGTAAAACTTGGATGATGGTCAAGGCAATTACTAGGGTCTCTTAATTAAATTGAGGAGGGTTTTCATTGTGAAAACTTTGTTCCAAAACCTCCCAAAGGGTGCCCATGGGATTCTTAAACAGAACTGCTGATTCTCTAAGAACAGAGAATCAGGGGAGGGGAACCTGAAGAAAAGATAATACATTAATTTACATGAGAGCAAATGAAGTTCAGAATACTGAAAGTGCACAATCTAAAGTTACATAGAACAGTTCCTCGGCCATTGGTTGGAAAGTAAAGATGGAAAAGTATTAAAATGGTTTTTAAAATAAAAGCATACAAAAGGCTGTGATGTTCAGGTTTTTACGTGGGGCTAAATCCTGCCATCATACATCAGTGACATGATACACAACGAAGTCAGAGATTTGCAACAATGTGCAATGGGGCACCACACTAGATAGCCCATTGAGCAATGTGGGCTCCCACTACACAGTGGGGCATCAGAAAAGGTGGGGACATTTTTATGGTAGGGCACAGGGCACCCATAATTCCCTCTTCCCTCCAGTATGGATTACCACTGCCTCATGAGTCTGTTGGGGGCCTTTGACCCCCTCTCCTTGTTATTGCTCAAGGGCAACCTGTCCTGCAAAGTGTCATACTGTTGCACACCATTTTCATTGTGTAGCAGCCACACTGCCTGCTCACTCCACTTATGCAGTAGTCCCAATGGTGCAGCTACAGGAACCCTCCCCTCCTGGGAATATAGCTATTGAACAACACCACAATTCTACAATGCACAGTCCTATGATGGCTTATGACACTGTAAATTCCCAAGAGGTTGGCAGCCACAATCAACAAGAGCAGGGACTAAATTATTTAGACGGCAGCCACCTAAGGACTGAGTCTGGTTGTTAAATGAATGAATGAAACATGTTAAGCTTGAAACCAAAAGCCTGGTACCCCCAGCCCCATGTATAATAATAATTGGCAATATTTAATAAGCTGGCCTTAATGTGGCCTTCCACAGAAGCTGCAGGATCAGGGACCATTGAAAAATCCCAAGGAGACACTTTGGTTGGAGTCATGCACTGCTATGAAGAGGGGCTATGGGAAATTCCAAATTTCAAAGCAACACAAATGTAAGGAAATATTCTCTGGGCACACCAGATAGCCAAGAATAAAGCTCATCAACTGTAGTTGAGATATCCTTTGTCTGTAGGCAACATCTTTCCTGGTTCCCAGACCTAGTTATAGAAAAAAGTAATCACTGCTTTCAATTTCAAAGTGACCACTCATCAGCGAGTAGTTAACATCTCTGGGGAACCATTGTCAGTCGTAAAAATCTCCTGAAATGCTTTGTTCTCACTCAAAATCCTAGTGCCTCAGGGCATGTTTCTGGGTATAAATAGTAGCCAGAATCTCACCTCAGAGTGCACAGATTCATTTCCTGGGGACACTCTGTCTCTCTGTGTAGCCACTCCTGCCTCATTTATCCATGCTGCCAGTCTGCTTTGAGACTTTGCACCACAGGGCAGGTTGTATAACCCAAAAAATCCTTCTTCTTTTCCTTCTATCCAAATACCTTCCATCCTTCTTTTGTTAGCCTTGTGTAAATGCTTCTCTGTATGAATGTGTGCATGATTGGTGTTATCATTTTTGAAACTTTAATACATAGTAAACTTGTTATCTTGTGTGTGTGTCCGTTTAGAGTTAGCAGAGGTAAACATAGGTGTAAAGATCCCATTGTTGCTCCCTCTCACATTACTAATTGAGTTGCTGCTAATTTCCCCAGTTAATTAAAAATTTGATCCTGTGTGGGATTTCCACATCACTAGCGATTTGGGTAACAAGCTACCAGTCACCTGTTGACTTATGTTGACTCCATGAATTTCATTGGATTTTCTTAGCCAAAGAATACTCAGAGGTAGTTTACAATTGCCTTCCTTTAAATATATCCTATACCATTAAGTATTCTCTGATGGTCTCCTTTCTAAGTATTAATCAGGCAGACCCTCCTTAGCTTCCAAGACCAGCCAGGATCTAGTGCCTTCTCGGTGAGTCTACTCTAGTTGTGATGGATGGTTAGATTTACCCAAGAAGTGATTCCCTAGAAACAGACATAGCAGTTCATAGAGGTCATTTTGTCAGAAGTCTGGCGGGGGGAGGGGGGAATAATTATATTTTCATTCCCCTGCTCCACGCAACCAAGTTGTTGAAGTTTCTCCACAGCTGCTGTTTACATAAGAATAGATAGATAGATAGATAGATAGATAGATAGATAGATAGGTATTTTGATCTCATTTCTCCTAGTCTTCAGTGCCAGCCTGGAACCTTCAAAATCCTTGTAGTTACATCCACAGGTAATGAATATTTATGCAACGGTACCTTTGTGGGGTGGGGAGATTTAGGTTTAGGATTTGATGTTTGTCTTTAGGCCCAGAATTTGATGTTTGAAGATTTAGTGAGCTGAGTCAACACTACAGAAATCCAGGTCCCCACTGAGCTTTCAAGGCCTATTCATAGGAAGTAATCATTTAAGTAAAAAATTCATGCCATCTCATAGCAATGTTTTCCCCCTCCCTTTGTGAGTTTTTAAGTTGAAATAATGCATCCTCACTTTCCTTTGTGGATTGTAATGATTATTTTTTTTTCTGCAGGAGAGAGTTCAGAAACTATTTACACACAGGACTAGTTCTTGCTACCCTACAGTAATGGGCAAGCAGCAACCACAGATGTAACAAAGAGCCCCTCTTCACAATGAGTAAACAGAGGGCACTGGGAAGGGATACCATCCTTACTGATTGGTGATACTCTGAACATTATAGGCTATAACAGGTAGTGTTCACTGAGTCTTCTCCCCTTAATTTTGGATCAAAATCTTCATGTTATCACATGGTTTATGACACCCCTTGGCCCAAGCCAACACTGTTTACTGAAGTGCTCAAGAATCCTAATAGGTATATTATGGTGCTTCGGATTAATTTAGTTGAGGATTTCTGCATTGTGGATTCCTAGATGGGGAGGGTGTAAATTAGATAACACTGGGGTACCTTCCACCACTCACCACTTCTGTGAGTCTGTGAACACTTTATACAGTATTAACAGTTATAATTATTAGACAGCCACACCCACAAAGCTGTTTTGTGGTTTTCAAAATTCTCTGCTGTGAAAAACAGTGAACAGAGAAAACGTAAATCCACTGTATTACTATGCTACATGAATGAGACCATCAACAAGGCATGGTAGTGTGAAATGTAGAGATATGGAAGAAAGTTGCTTCATTAGTGTGCCTGTTAGCTAGGGATGCCATTCTTCACTAATTTCATTCTTGAAGGAAACAACAAATAATTGTAGCAATCTTCTTCCCACTGTGCAACTATCTTCAAAAACTGCATAGTTTTCCAAGACTATTTGCTGTTTGGGTCTTTGTTTGTATCCTACTAGAGGCTGTGATACACTGCATACATGGAGACATGGGAGAAGACCTTCCTTGCTGTGGTACCAAGGCTGTGGAACATCCTCCTCTTGGAGACCTGATTTGTACCAATGCTGGCTTCATTCTGCACAAAGTTAAAACATGGCTGTTTCTCAAAGCATTGTGTTCTAAAGATCTTGCCCAAATCTGTTGAGGTACAATGGATTTAAATTGTTTTAAACTGCTCACAATGTTGTTTGAATGCTTTATATGTTTTTAGACTATTTAAATTCTTAAATTATTCTGTATGGTCTTCAATTGTATTAAATTGACTCGATTTGAAGGACACCCTTGAGATCTTGTAATATGGGAAAGGTTGTAAATATTTTAACAAAATAAAATAAATACCATGTACATGTATGTGCATGCACACACACTCAGTTCTAGGCCACCAGCTCAACTGCCTTTCCACATGCTTTATTTATTTATAATTATTGCATCACAATACCTCATTACTTGCCATGATGTGGGATTTCTACCACTGCCAACATTGTGCAAGCATTATTTTACCTATCTCATCATTGATCATCTTGGTGTGGATACAAATACCATTTTGCCACACAGGTATACCTAATGTGTAGGGAAATTATCTTCTCTGCAGGTGCTGAGGGAGGAACAGAACCTAGGGATACCACATTCTCCCCATACACACACACCACCCTTGTTGACATGAAGATATTGAATGGCCACAGACTGGGCAGGTGGGATGGAAAACTGGAAGGGGAGGTGGAGCAAAATGTTATATACTGAAAGGCATGGCATAAGGGCACAGAGGCATATGAGAACTCCAAGCAGAAACATCCCTTACTACAATATTTTGTTACCAGTCCTACTTGTAAGGGCATTATTAGACTTGCCTCTAAGAACACTGTAATTCCACAAATAAAGACAGTGGGAACATTGTGGCATTATAACACTTATTATTGCACATAGCTTTAATCACACGAAAGAAACACCATGGAATTATTGCACGATGGCCACTAGTGCTTTAAGAATAGGAGTTTATTTCTGTAATTAAGCATGGGCAAGATTTTGGCAATTCTCGCAAGAAGACATGAGCATACTTAAAACTAAAAAAAAACTTAATTAACAAAATAAATAAACACACAAGCACTGAATCAAACCTAAAAATGTGGAAACAAAAGGGAACAGTTCATAAAAAGAGTGTCCTGTGCTTCGTTTTTGCATTCTCAACCAGAAGTTTTCTCACTGACGACTGCCCATTCACCCTGTAGTCTCCTGATTACAATAGGATGTGGTTTTGCACACAGTCAATACCACAAAGAAAGTACTATTGATGATCTATTCGTGGCTTGTCCCACTAATTGCAAATAACGCCTTTTTCATGGCTGGAGCATGGAGTAAGAATGCGAAGATGATGATGCCATGCGATAGCAGGGCTCATCCATGCTACCCTGATGTCATAATCCTGCAATTTTTGCTGCGTCTAATAATGTCCTAAATTTCTAATACAGATATGCACTGTGGGTTTCCTCACAGAGGCTAGCAGTGATGAGGGGTTTAAGCAAATTAATACAAGTTAGTAGAACATCTGTCCTTCCTTCTGTCACCATATTATTCATTGTGGCATCTGTAATACTGGACAGAAAAAAAAATCAGTGCTAATAGGAACAAAAGTCATCACTTTCATTTTGGGTCTGTCAAGCATTTGTCATGTTTTTCAATCTGTCTGTCTCAAAGCCTGCTTAACTCTACTATTTATACTCTACTACTTTGGGGTGATCCTTTCTCTGGATATCATTGGGGGTGGGGTTGAGAGGGGACAAGTTTTAGAGCAAGGTTCAAAGATGGACTCTTGAAATACCTAGACAGATACACACACATACCAGGAAAAGGTGTGCATCTAAAAAGTAATTGTTTAACTCTTAAATCACTAATGAAAACAATAAGAATGTTTTCTGCACAAGTCAATCAATCCCCCTTTAAAAAGAAGGGAAATGGATTTGTAACATGCAATTGATACGTAGACCCTTTTAGTTTTATTTTAATCTTAGCTACACTATGTATAGACAAGTCAGGAGGGAATGCTACAATAGCTCACTCATCTCCAGGGCCTAAATAACTTGTGGTGGTCAAATATAGCAATTGGAGCCCACAGAAGGATTTAGAGCTAAGAATTCAAGTCTAAAGCAGAGCTAAGAAAACAAGTCTAAAACAATTCCCCTATTGGGGAATTGATAAGGCTGCCTGTACAACTGAGCAAAGAATTCCATTCTGAACCTGAGGATATGATTCACACTGAAGGGGCAAGAGTTTTAATCCAAATGATAAACATTCTAGAAATGTGAGTTATTAATATGAATGTTCTTGTGAATGAATATTTTTGTGTTCCTGCATAACAGATGCTGGCCATCTTTTTTTCTTTCTCTTTTCAATTTTGCTAAGGAGAAATGTTGCATTTCCACTTTCCTTCTGGAGAAGATACTTTCTACCCAGAGTTGGTATATTATACTGAAAAGTGTGAAAATATTAATAACTGAACATGCATAATGTAAGCTGGCAATGTACCAGTCCACAGACTTGAGATACACATTATTAAATTTAAGACTCAGGCCATGCTATATACTAGCAAAATCAGGTGGGTAAGGCTTTTCACGTTCTTCAGGTTAAATGGGAGAGTATGTGTTTGGATACCATATCATCAGAGACAGAAAACAGGCATATGCATTTTCATGACTGAGGTTCCCCAAATCTGAAACCTGCCATGATTATGTCTTAGAAAAGCTTTTAATTTTTTTGTTTTGTTTTTTTGCTGTGTGTATAATAGGTTCAAATTAAACAGAAAAGAAAAGAAAACCTTAATTCCATAAAAACAGGCATTGCTATGGGAAACCAGAAGATATAATAGACTTGTGGAACTTCTGAGAACACTTCTAAAGCAAAACAGATATCCTTGAATCATTCTCACTCTCTCTCTATATATATATATATGTGTGTGTGTGTGTGTGTGTGTGTGTATGGTTTACAGACATATATTTCCAAACCCACCTTTGCCTCACTCTTATATCAGATTGGACAGATATTCTTCTTACAGCATAGAAAATGTCAATATGAATTTCATGTGCCATTGACACATCAAGTAACTGCAGTACAAATGAGATGGAGAGCCATCACTCCTAATCCTTGAGAAAGTGGTTTGAAAACCATTAAAGCTCATGCTGAAATAAATCCATTACACTTAAGGGTGCTACTAGGTTCTCCCAGTTTTTCAATTAGACAAACACCAGAAGTTGACCATAGAATCACATTGGAGGACCTAGAAATGCCTAGAGAGAACTTTTTTTTTCAGATGTAGAGAAGTGAAACTGTGGATACCAACTCCATGGATATGAGGGTTGACCTATACAGTACAGTTGCCCCTCCACATTCGCGAACTCAGCATTCGCGGTTTTGATAATTCGCGGTTTTGGGAGGGCCACACCGGGACCCCCCAAAACTGCGACAAGGGGCCTCCAGAGGCCCAATGAAAGCTGTGGAAGGGAGCGGGGAGGGCTGGGGAGGCCTCCGTGGGGCCCCGTGAAGGCCTTGGGGGGGAATGGGGAGGGCCAGGAAGGCCTCCGCGGGGCCCTGCAAAGGCCTTGGGGGGGAATGGGGAGGGCCAGGAAGGCCTCCGCGGGGTCTTCGGAGACCCTCCGGAGGCCCCGCGAAGGCCCTGGGGGGGAGTGGGGAGGGCCGGGAAGGCCTCCACGGGGCCTTCGGAGACCCTCTGGAGGCCCCGCGAAGGCCTTGGGGAGGACCAGGGAGGCCTCCGTGGGGCCCTGCGAGGCCTCGCAAAGGCCTTGGGGGGAGTGAGGAGGGCCGGGAAGGCCTCCGCGGGGCCTTCGGAGACCCTCCGGAGGCCCCGTGAAGGCCTTGGGGGGAGGGGGAGGGCCAGGAAGGCCTCCACGGGGCCTCCTGAGACCCTCCGGAGGCCCTGTTGATGGCTTGGGTGGGAGGGAGGAGGGTTGGGGTGGCATCCACGGGGCCTCGGGAGGGTCTCCGGAGGCCCTGGGAAGGCCTAGGAAAGGAGTGGGGAGGCGGGGGAAAGTGACTATGGGGCCTCCAGAGGCCCCATGGTCGCTATGGTGGGGGAGGGGGGCAAACAATATTCGCAGATTTTTCACATTTGCGGGGGTCCGTGGAACGTAACCCCCATGAATGTGAAGGGACGACTGTGTAAGGCACTCTAGTGGTCCTTTGTGCTACCCTGTGTAAATTATCCTACCATCCATCCACTGGCTATTTTGAAAGAAACTTGGAAATAGTTCAATTTATGCCAACATAAGAACTCTAAATTGGCAAAGAAAATTATCTTTTAACAAAAAGAACCTACCCTGAATGCATTGATTTTGTTGATCATTACTGATAAAATTAATGCATTTGGGTGTTTTTTTTTAAAAAAAAAATAATAATTAAAAATGACTAAAATAGCTAAAAATAGCCGAGAGACTCCCCTGTATAATGGGAGATTATTCTCCAAAATATTTTTTTTAAAAAAAAAATACAATACATAAATAATGCAAAATTTAAATCGATATTCATTGGAATTTAGCATTGAAATAATGAATCTTAAAAATCACCATTCAAAAATTTAATGAATTAGGGATAACATATTGATTTTAATGAATTATTTCCAAGCTCTGTTTTGAAAATGCCAACAAAGGCTGCTGCCACACTGCAGGAATAATACGTTACTTTAACTATCATGCCTCCATTCTATGGAATATTGCTCTCTATAGCTGCAGCTTCAGTCTCTAGAGCGAGGTGAACAGGAGCGAGGCAAACAGGAGATAGGCCAACAGGGGTGTTTGGTGTGGGTGTGGTAGAAGAGACAGCATAACGTAAGCTTGTGGCTGTTGAATTAAACCTCTTCAGCCCCATAGAGTTTGTTGGGTTAATGCTAGTCTGCTCGTTTGGGTCAAGGTTATTTGTTTGTGTGGGCTGAGTGTAGGCTTGCCTGAGGGGACTTATTAGCATTTGTTTGGTGAGCTGCTTGTCTTGAGAGGAATTGAGTCAGAGACTGCTGAGAGGAAGTGGGTGAGAGGCAGAGGGAGGAGCTAGCAGCCAGTAGCTTTCTCCCTATAGCTGCAACTTCAGTCTCTGGAGCTAGGAGTACAGGAGCGAGGCCAACAGGGGTGTTTGGCATGGGTGTTTAGCAGGGGAGTTTAAGGGGAAGGCACAGAATTATGTTGTAGTGTCTACTTCAGAGTATTCAAGTGAGGGAACTGCTTCAGTCACTTGCAACAGCTATAGGATGATTGTCTTCTTGACTGTGGATGTGCAGAGCTACACTTGCAGCAAGTGCAAGTTGGTTGTGTTGTTGGAATAGAAGGTCCAACAACTTGAGGCCCATTTAGCCACTATACAGCATATTAGAGAGCAGGAGGCTTTCTTAGACAGAGCAGAGCAGAAGGTCCTGGTTAAGAAACATGCAGGGGATGTCTCTGTGGAGGAGGTTAGTTCTGATACACAGGAGGTCAGTGTTTAGAAGAATGTGATTCATAGAAGAAGAAGGAGAAGGGGACATTCTCTGAGTTTGGATGCACAAGTAGTCATTTTGTCTGTCCTTCCAGTGGAAGGGCATGGCCCAGGAAGGGAGAGAAAGATAGTGGAGGTGAACAACTGGCTGCGCAGATGGTGCCCCCAGGAATGGTTTGGTTTCCTGGACCATGGGGCATGGTTTCAGGGAGGTGGACTACTGGCAAGGGATGGACTGCTCCTCACAGCAGTTGGCAGGAATGTTTTTGCTAAGACTCTGAAAGATCTGATCAGGAGGGCTTTAAACTGAGTTGTGTGGGGTAGGGAGACAGTATTCATGAGGATAGGAGCTCATCAAGTGCTGGAGATAATAGCCTGAATGTTATACAGAGAACAAGGCAAACAGTGCAAGAACCTAGCAGTTGGAGGAATAAAACCTTTAAAACACAGATAGGGGGAATGGCCCATAGTCTTAGATGTCCCTATACTAATGCACAGAGCATAGGAAATAAACAGGACGGCCTTGAACGCTTAGCACAGCAAAGCAAATATGGTTTAATAGGGATCATTGAATCTTGGTGGGATGAGTCTCATGATTGGAATGTAGGAATAGAGGGGTATAACCTATTTCAGAGAAAGAGACCAAACAGGAAGGGTGGTGGAGTAGCATTATACATTAAGGATGTGTACACCTATGAACATATCCATGACTTAAATCCTGGGAGCCAGGTTGAGAGCATCTGGGTAAAAATCAAGGGGGAGAGAAACAGCAGGGATGTGGTTGTGGGGGTCTACTACAGACCGCCAAGCCAAACTGAGGACTTTGATGCCTTCCTAGAAGAGATGACTGCACATTCAGACAGGAGAGATGTAGTAATAATGGGGGATTTTAACTATCGTGATATTTGTTAGAAGTCCAACTCTGCCAAAAATTTAAGGTCCAACTGATTCCTCACTTGCCTTGCAGATAATTTCATAGTCCAGAAGGTGGAAGAGGCAACAAGGAGAGCAGCTATTTTAGATCTGATCCCAACCAATGGAGATGATATGGTTAATGGGCTGGAAGTCCTGGGATCCTTGTAGGGGAGTGACCACATTCTCCTGGAGTGTGTTGTACAGAGGAAAAGGGAGGCCAAGCACAGTCAGACATGTCTTCTAGACTTTAAGAACTCTAATTTCAGAAAACTTAGGGAATTACTGGGGGTGATCCCATGATCAGGAATACTGAAAGAGAAGGAAGTACATGATGGATGGGAGTTTGTAAAAAAGTGAGATATTGAAGGCAAAACTTCAAAATGTTCCAGTGAGGAGGAAAAATGGGAGGTGTCTAAAGAAACCAGTATGGATGTCTAAAGAACTTTCAAGTGAGCTAAAACTTTAAAAGGACATATTCTCTCTCTCTGGCTTTTCTTTGCAAATGAAGATTCAGGAAGGATTCATCCCACGCTTTCTGCAAGCGCACTGAAGACTACAAAGGCTATTCCTAGATAAACAAGTCCGGTTGCAGAAAGCACAGCAGAAGGTCTCTTTGGGTGATGTTTCCGGGTTGTGATTCTTTCTGTGTTGTCATTTCTCTTCAAGACTTGTTTGGCGTGAGTTCTCAAATAAGGCTGCCACATTGTGGATATTGTGTCTCCATGCCTCCCGATGTGAGGCCAGGGCGGACCATTGTTGGTGATCAATTTGGCCGAGCCTGAGATGTTGTCCTTGTATCGCTTTTTTGGAGCACCCCTCTTATGCTGACCCACGGCAAGTTCACCATAGAGTACTATTTTTGGGAGGCGATGTTCCTCAATCCTAGAAACGTGGCCTGCCCAGTGCAGCCGTGTTCTCAATATCATGGCCTCAATGCTGGTAATCCCTGCTTGCTCAAGGTCAGCAACATTCATCACATAGTCAGTCCAGTGTATATTTAGGATTGTGCGTATACAGCACTGATGAAAGCATTCGAGGAGTCGTAGGTGGTGGTGACATGTGACCCATGTTTCATCGGATAGGTGACCTGTAAAGGAGAATAGACATTACAATGGCTCTATACACACTGATTTTTGTGCTTCGCCTCAGGTGTTTGTTACTCCAGACTCGTTTGTAAAGTCTTCCAAATGTGCTATATGCCTTTGCTAGTCTGTGAGCGATCTCAGTGTCAATGTTGGCATCTGAGGAGATGATGCTTCCCAGGTAGCTGAACATCTGAGCACAGTTAAGCACAGATTTGCGTACGGCAATGTGGGGATGGTGGTGTTCATCCTGTGGTGCAGGCTGGTAAAGAACTTCCGTTTTCTTCAGGTTGACTTCCAGCCCAAACAGCTCTGCAGCTGTTGCGAAGCAGGATGTTAGGTGCTGCACAGCTGCTTCTGTGTGGGCAACAAGGGCAGCAACATCAGCGAAGAGCAGATCATGGACTAGATAGTTTAGAGTCTTAGTGCGAGCCCTCAGACAGCTTAAGTTAAACAAGCTACCATCAGTACGGTAACGTATATAGATGCCGTCTTCTTCTTCAAGCTCTGCCATAGCCCTTTGGAGCATCATGCTGAAGAAGATAGTAAATAAAGTTGGTGCAAGAACACAACCTTGCTTCACTCCATTAATTATTAGAAAGGGCTCTGAAAGAGCATCGCCATATCTGACTTGACCGTGCTGGCCTTTGTGTAGCAAGTTAATCATTTTAAGGAATTTGTGGGGACATCCTAGTCTTTCCAGGATCTGCCACAGACCTTTTCTATTCACAGCATCGAAGGCTTTGGTGAGGTCGACAAATGTTACATAGAGACCCTTGTTCTGCTCTCTACATTCTCTTGCAGTTGTCTAAGTTTTGCAGTTCTCATACAAAAAGTCCCTGGAGAAGATAAAATTATTTCCCTTAGTGACTTCAATGCCAGAGTAGGAAAGAACTCCGAAGCCTGGAAAGGTGTATTAGGTAAGCAGGGTGTTGGAAATTGCTATTATAATGGACACCTCTTGCTAGAGTTCAGTGCAAAACAACAGCTGACTATTACAAAGACTATCTTTCAGCAGAAAGATTGCTTGAAGACAACTTGGATGTATCCCCGATCCAAACATTGGCACCTCATTGACTATGTTCTAGTCCGCCAGAGAAACATTCGCAATGTTCATCATACTCGAGTGCTGCCCAGTGCAGAATGCCCAACAGATCATCGCCTCGTAAGATGTAAACTAAGGACTTTTTCGGACAAGTAAAATGCAACAGAAGCAGCCTCACCACGTTGCGAGACTGCTGCGCTGCAGGGCATCCCTTTCGGATGACGCACGTCGCTGCCGGTACTATTGCCGTACTGCAGGGACATTTGAGTGTAATATTTTGGTGATTTCTACTCACAAAAGTTGATCATGAAAAAGGGGAACTGCCATCAGATCTCTGAGATGCAGTCATCATCACCCTTTACAAGAATAAAGGAGCAAAATCCGATTGCTCAAACTATCGAGGCATAACACTGCTCTCTATTGCCGGTAAAATCCTTACAAGGATACTCCTGAACAGATTAGTTCCTGCTATTTCAGAAGAACTTCTCCCTGAAAGCCAATGTGGCTTCAGAGCCAATAGGAGTACTACAGATATGGTAAAAGGGCATGTACAAGAAATGGAAAAGGGGAGAACTCACCAAAGAAGAATTCAAGCAAATAACCAGCTCATGCATGGGGGAAATCAGAAAAGCAAAAACACAGATGGAGCTCAGGTTTGCTAGAGAGGTTAAAAACAATAAAAAAGGGCTTTTTGGATGTGTCCACGGCAAAAGAAAGAATAAAGAAGTGGTAGGACCATTGCGGGGAGAAGATGGTGAAAGGCTAACAGGGGACAGATGAAATGCAGAGCTACTTGACACCTTCTTTGGTTCAGTCTTTTCCCAAACGGAGAACATTTCTCAACCTAGAGAAAATAGAGCAGATGATGGCAGTAGGGAAAATGCAGCATAGAATAGGTTAAGAGTTTGTTCAAGAATACCTGGCCAGTATAAATGAATTCAAGTCTCCAGGGCCAGATGAATTACATCCAAGGGTACTAAAAGAATGACTAACTATCTCAGAACCATTGTCAATAATCTTTGAAAAATCCTGGAGAACAGGAGAGGTCAGCAGACTTGAGGAGGGCAAATGTCCCCATCTTTAAAAAGGGGGAAGAAGAAGACCCAAATAATTTCTGCCCAGTCAGCCTGACATGAATATTAGGGAAGATTCTAGAGCAGATAATTATACAGACTGTCTGTAAGCACTTAGAAATGAATGCCATGATCACTAAAAGTCAACATGGGCTTTTGAAAAACAAGACATGCCACACTAATTTTATCTCATTTTCAATAGAGTTACATACTTGGTAGATAAAGGGAATGCTGTGGATGTAGTGTTTTGTGATTTCAGTAAGGCCTTTGACAAAGTCCCCCATTATATCTTTGCAGAAAAAGTTAGTAACATGAGGGCTAGATAATGCAACTGTTAGGTTTATGGACTGAATCCAAAGGGTGGTCATCAATGGCTCCTCTTCATCCTGGAGAGAAGCAACTAGCGGGGTGCCACAGGGTTCTGTCCTGGTCCCAGTGCTATGCAACATTTTTATCAAAGACTTGGATGAGGGAATAGAGGGCATGCTTATTAATTCTGCGGATGACACCAAATTAGGAGGGGTTAGCTAATACTCCAGAGGACAGGATCAGAATTCATAATGACCATAACAGATTAGAAAGCTGGGCCAAAACTACAAAAAATGAATTTCAACAGGGAGAAATGTAGGATACTACACTTGGGCAGTGAAAATGAAATGCACAGATATAGGATGGGTGACACCTGGCTTGATGGAAGTACATGTGAAAGGGATCTAGAAGTCTTAGCGGACCACAAACTGAACATGAGTCAGCAGTGTGATGTGGCAGCTTAAAAAGCCAATGCGATTCTAAGCTGCATCAATAGGAATATATTGTTTAGATTGAGGGAAGTAATAGTGCCACTCTAGTCTGCTTTGGTCAGACCTCACCTGGAACACTGTGTCCAGTTCTGGGCACCAAGAAGGGTATTGAGAAGCTGGAACATGTCCAGAGGAGGGTGATCAAAACAGTAGGAAGTCTGTAAGCAGGGGATTGGATTGGATGGCCCTTGTGGCCTCTTCCAACTCTTTGATTCTATGTATCCATGTGGTTTGTTGTGTTACCAGAGTTCTCTGACAGAGAAGGCTAACTATCTCACAAAACTACAAATCCTAGAATTCCATAGCACTGTGCTACAACAGTTAAAGCAGTGTCAAACTGCATTATTTCCATAGTGTGGAAAGAGCTTCTGTCTCCCCGGAAGAAAGGATGAAAAGTGCTTAGGTATAATGTAGTTATCATTCAGAGATGGAAGTATTGAGCTCTTTGATCATATACAGTTGTCCCTCCACATTCGCGAACTCGACATTCGCGGTTTTGATTATTCGCGGTTTTGGGAGGGCCCCCCAGGCCCCCCCAAAACCGCGACATGGGGCCTCCGGAGGCCCCACGAAGGCCCTGGGGTGGCAGTGGGGAGGGCGGGGAAGGCCTCCGCGGGGCCTCCGGAGACCCTCTGGAGGCCCCGCGAAGACCCTGCGGGGGGAATGGGGAGGGCAGGGAAGGCCTCCGCGGGGCCTCCGGAGACCCTCCGGAGCCCCCGCGAAGGCCCTGGGGTGGCAGTAGGGAGGGCAGGGAAGGCCTCCGCGGGGCCTCCGGAGACCCTCCGGAGCCCCCGCGAAGGCCCTGGGGTGGCAGTGGGGAGGGCGGGGAAGGCCTCCGCAGGGCCTCTGGAGACCCTCCGGAGCCCCCGCGAAGGCCCTGTGTGGGGAGTGGGGAGGGCGGGGAAGGCCTCCGCAGGGCCTCCGGAGAGCCTCCGGAGGCCCCTCGAAGGCCCTGTGTGGGGAGTGGGAAGGGCGGGGAAGACTCTCTGGAGGCTCCGTTGAGGGCTTGGGCGGGAGGGGGGAGGGCTGGGGAGGCATCCACGGGGCCTCGGGAGGGTCTCCCGAGGCCCTGGGAAGGCCTAGGAAGGGAGTGGGGAGGCGGGGGAAAGCGACTATGGGGCCTCCGGAGGCCCCATGGTCGCTATGGCAGGGGAGGGGGGGCAAACAGTATTCGCGGATTTTTCACATTCGCGGGGGTCCGTGGAACGTAACCCCCGCGAATGTGAAGGGACGACTGTATACCCTCTCATTTATCATCAAAGCTTAGTTCAAATACTGTATACTGTATAACATGACTTGCCAAAATCAATCAATTAAAAGAGATAACAATACATACCTGAAAATCTGTGCAATATCTTCTGCTTTGATTTCTTTAATAATCTCCTGACTGAGGTGAGGGCCACTTAGTTCTGGCAATGTAGAGGAAGGAGGGCACTGTGCATGTCCATAGTAGCCTATCAAAATCCCCAAAATAAATAAACTTATAGCAGTGCAAAATGGCTTAAATATCCGGCAAAAGCTGCAGTGACTGCTCTTTGGTAGAGGTTTTGTATAATGGGAGACATAATCAGGATCCTCTTGAAGCCTTTGGAACCTTCCTTTGGGAGATGCTGATGGCTGAATAGGCTCTAGGTCAATGTCTGTATTTTGAGTACCTTCTTCTGGTTCATTGACCCTCCCATCCCTCCTGAAGTGGTCAAAACCAGGCTCCTCCAGTTCCTTCTCCATGTCCCATTCTAGCTCAAGGGAAGTGGCTTGTAGGTCATCATTGTCAAGGTACTGTGATCTCTGATCTGCACTGACTTTGTGGTAGGCCATTTTTTTACCTGCTGAAAAAAAGAAATCAGTAAAAAGGCATGAACTACTGTATTATCTTCAGAATTAATATGAATAATGGTTAGTACCAAATGGCTTGTGTTGGACTCCAAGTCTCACAGTACTCAGGTAGTATGGCCAATGGCAAGGGTTAATAGGGGTTACTGTCTAACACAAATAAAAATTGGGTATTCTAGATCTCTTTTCAATCATTCTTTAAAATACTTGTGGGATGGAGATCTGCAATGTTCTTTTATCTGGTGCCTTTTCTAAATAATTTACAAAGTTTTATATGTGAAAAACACTTCTGTCATCAGTTCTGGGCACCACAATTTAGGAAGGATATTGAGAAAAGAGATACCACCTAAACATTAGGAAGAACTTCCTGACAGTAAGATCTGTTTGGAAGTAGAATACACTGCTTGTTGTGTGTGGAGTCTCCTTCTTTGGAGGTTTTTAAACAGAGCCTGGAGGGCCATCTGTCGGGAATGCTTTGATTGTGTATTCCTGCATGGCAGGGGGTTGGACTGGATGGCTCTTGTGGTCTCTTCCAACTCTATGATTCCACCCAAATTTTCTCACTGAAAAACATGTCCCTGGAGATGACATTATAGCATCATCTAGCATTATTTCCAGGGATATTCAACAGGGGGATTAATTTTGAAATTAGCTTTGGCTAAATCATGTCCTGTGCTTGTGCTGAATCTAGGAAATCTGTGATTTCCTCAACACATCTTCCAGCAAATGAACTGAACAACACTTGTGAGGGTTCCCCATTGACTCTGTAGTTCCTTCTCTCATAAGAACCTGTTTAAAGTGCTATTTTAAAGCCTGGGAAGCTTTTGCATGGTACAAGAGTCTTGGTTTGTAGCCCTTGAAATTTTCCATGGAATACAGTTTCTGGTTTGCAATCCTGGAAGGTTTTGCATGGAATGGTAGCCCTGGCTTGCTGTCATGAAGGGTTTTGCATCAGACGATGACTATATATATATATATATAGAGAGAGAGAAGTTTTGTTATTGTTTTAAATTTACAGGTGTTCATTTTCTGTGTAGCATTGTCTTTTATCTTGTTCATACAAATAGTGCTTTTAGTTTTATTTTATTAAAAAAAAAACAGAGTAAGAAAACCATTTTATCAAGCCATTTTATCAAGCCAAAAGAAAGAAATGCTGGGTAATGGAAGAAATTTCAGGGTGACATTCCATGCCCTTTAATGCTTCAATAAAAGCCTTCCATCTGGATATAATGTTCTATTCTTCACCTGTAGATAAATGTGCAGTTCTTCAATGATGGATTAACTTACTTTGAATTTACCCTGCCAATCTGATGTGATCTGTTTTGTGTGTGGTTCCCCCCTCCCCCATTCTTCCTTTTTCCTTTTCATCTCTATCCCATTTTAAATGAATCAAAATCACTGCCCAGTTGGTATTCTTAGCAAAATGGTTTCCTTAATGGCAAAGTATAATGGTGGCAGTTTCAGGCATATTTCTATCTCAACATGTGTGCCCTCAAAGTAGAACTCTGACCTCTAATCTAAACATTCAAAGTCAATTCGCTACAAATCATTTCTAAACTGACTGCAGGGACGAGACTTCGTTTTCATTCATACTTCGACAATAGACATTCCATCACATAAGCAGTGGCAATTTAACGCTTTTCAAACAGCGGACAGAGCCATCAATTAGAATGAAATGCAGATACAGATATTAACTCCTCAATGTGACGAGTATTTGGCTGACACTCACATCCTGGCCTCCTCCCCTTCCTTGTTACACATTAATAATTTTTCTTTATCTAAGATCCATCTTCTAGATAGAGTTTTCTGGGTCACATATTGGATGAACCTACTTATATGCAGCAGTACAGAGTGGGGGGGGGGTTGAGCAATCATATTTGAAAAGTTGGGGAAGAGCTTTACAAAATGCACCAAAATACAGATAGAGCTGACTGCATGTTAACAAAAATAAAAAAGTGTCTCACTCTAGACTGTGTCTAATTTGCACATCCCATTTCCTTACAAAGGTTTAATCATTTGTATGTCCTCACCCACTGATGCTGCCCTCAGAAAACATCATTTGTTCCCCTATTCTACTGTCACAGCTCATATAATGGTCCTATAAATATTTTGAACACTTGGGGTCAGCTAGATTTAAAGAAAATCCTCCTGAACTTGTTCACCATTATTATGATTAATATTTATTTAACTTCTTTTGAGATTCAGATGGATATTTTGTCTCACTAAGACCTTCCCAAATTTGTCTCCCATTGTGCTTTAGTTTATTATTATTATTATTATTTAGTGAAGCTGGCTTGGGACTTCTGGGGATCTTGTTGACTTTCTTTTACTTCCTTCCACATTCCTACTGGTATCATAGGATCATAGAGTTGGAAGGGCCATCTAGTCCAACCCCTTGCCATGCAACAGTATCCAATCAAATCATTCCTGCCAGATGGCCATCCAGCCTCTGTTTAAAAACCTCCAAAGAAAGAGACTTCACTTCTCTCGCTCTCTGTCTTAAATTTATATCCTGCCTTTCTTCCAAGATGGGATCCAACGCGGCTTACAAACATTAAAAAATACAGCTAAAAACATCACAAGTACAAAAGTTAAAAAAGAATTAAATTAAATTATCATTGTTAAAATATAATTAAAACACATTAAATTAAAAGCATAAAACCATAAAACTACAACAGTAAAAGCAGCACACCAATTAAAATTTACATTTCAAATGCCTGCCTAAATAAAAACTGGTTCACCTGCCGATGAAAAGAGACTGGGCAGAAGCCCTCCATTTCACCCTGGCACTCTTTTTAGTAAAATACATTGGAACCTTTGCACATGGTTACACTTTTGCACACATTGGTTATGTTGAAGCTGGGCTGCTTGAAGGAGCTGTGCCTGGGGCTGCACTTGTAGACTGTCTGAAAACTGAAAAATGCAACTGCATAAGTGCCAACAAAGGCCCAGTCCTATGGATATATATATATTCACTTTTTAAAAGATGGTATTATTTCCTACACTAACTCCCAGCATGTTTCCAAGGTGTCTAGTTCAAGGTACCTTTTTAAAAAACTAGGGGCCCAGGAATGCTGGTCACTAGGCCTGGACCAGGCCAGATTGGACTGCAGAGGCTTTGGATCCAGCCTGTGTTCTCTCCTCAATCTAGATGGCTCCTACTTTTCTGCCCTGCCACTCCTTCTCATATCAGTCTATTGTTTTGATTTCACCCTTTTGCTACTCCTGTTGTGTCTTTCCTCCACAGGCATCTTTTCTCATGCCTGTGCTGCTATATCCCCCTTCTCTTTTTCCTTACAACAGCTTCCTCTTGTCCTTTGCGTTCCACTGCTAAGCAGGCTGAGAAGGCCATGGAAATGATTCAAGGAGGCTCAAGAGTATTCGTGGCTTAGCTGAAAAGCCTGGATGGAGAAGAGTTTGGTAGGTGGGTAGATAGGTGGGATCATCAAATTACCAGTCCTTTTGCCTTTCTTCCCAGAGGAGGACTGGCTGCAGCATGGATGCTTTGATCGTGATTTCCTGCGTGGCAGGGGGTTGGACTGGATGGCCCTCGTGGTCTCTTCCATCTCTGCAATTCTATGATTCTATGATTTCTAAGGGGGACAGTGTGTATGCATGTCAATACATATATATGTAACCAAGAGAAAAGATGATGGCTATTCTGACTTTGTGCGTGTATGAAGGAGAGGGAAAGTATGTGGTCTGGTCATGATCAGATGTTCATTACAATTACATTACTACAGGAGTGCAAACCATTTTAGCCTCAAGAGGTACATCTGGTATGGGTAGGGGCCAATCACGCTCACACATCTGCAAGCATATACACAAAAACACCCACACACATACAGGTTGCTGAGGGAGGGGTAGGATAACATGCCCCTCACTCATGAGCCTGATGGGCACCTGTACTCACAAGTAGTACTACCATAAAAGGGTAGTCAATAGAAAATAGTACCACATTTAGAACCACACAAGCAATGATGGCAACTGCTCTAGAGTCATGGGGTGTGTGTGGAGACAAGACCTCCTTCACCTTCCAGCATGCCCACCCCCATTGCTTTCCCAATGCCATTAGTAAAATGGAAGAAGTGATCCCAGCTGCTTCTGGATGTGTGGGAATAAGAAATGGTAAACCTCTGTAAATTGGCACTATTCTTTTGCTATAGATATTACCACTTTACTGCCACCAACAGCACTTTAGAGCTGCCACTAGCAGTGCTAAAGCAAAGTATTCTGGCACTATTGTTCATGGCAACTGTGGCAACAGGCTTTGAGCAATCCCTTGGTGACCAGAGCTGAGTAGCAATTCAGTTTCTTGCCAATAAAATGTCCATTGCTCACTTGGCAAACACATCTGTAGCAAGGAGGTGTACAATTGGTGGCAGAAACAGATAGCAGTACTGAGGCTCTTATGGGTGAGGAGGGGAAGGTAGTTGCAGCACTGAACAGGTTCCACATTGGTGTCAAGGAAGCCATGGCAGCACCTTACCAAAGGCCCACTAAAATCTGCTACTGGCCCTGATTTGAATGCTGCTATCAGTCCCTGTTAGCAGTGCTTCTTAAGATATCTTATGTGACAGACTGACAGATCCCCCCCTACACGCACACACATACACTGTGCCAGGTACTGGCACTATATTTGTGCCCATTGGCTGCCTTTCTTTCTTTCTTTCTTGGCCATGCAGCAAAATCCAACATCTACAAAACAGTGGTACCTTTCCTGGGCCAACTAAAAAGCACAACATACATCATGCAAGCTTTCAAAGCTTCACTGGCTCTTTGACAAATATGTTAGAAATCATACAGGAGTAGAAAAGTGATGATGTTAAGAGTCAAAGGCCTACAATTTGTCTCAGATGTTGTCAGTTAAGATGGTCTGGTGGAATATCTGTGTAGGCAGAGGCCATGTGAGGATGAGGACAAAGGGCAGTAAAAGACAGGCAACAAAATTTCAAATCCATTAGCATTAGCAAAGTAACTTCCCTTGAGATCCAGGCTACTTCCATCCTGTGTGAGGCTAACTGCCCCTTTCTAAGGCAGAGAACATTGAATTTCTCAGGAAGTCTCTGTACTGTTACATCTGGGAAAACGTTTAGGTACTGTATAGGTAAGACAATTGGTTTAGGACTTTATCACACCAGCCTGTTTTCTCGCAGCAACCGTGTTAGTGAAGCAAATGGGAACATACTGGAATGAAAACATTCAGCATCACACCTCTCTGCAATCACATGACTGTCCTGTGAGTGTGCTGCATTGGCAATCCATGGTCCCCTTCCACACTCGGCTCCATAACTCTACTCAGTGCATGCATGGCTTTTGATTTTACTTATTTTTTCCCACAATTCCTTAATTATGAGAAAATGATGGAAAAAAACCTTTTATTATTTCACCGTAATTATGCATTCATAGCAAAAAAATTAAAAAAATTAAAAGGCACGGAGTAAAAACAACCTCATCCTGCTTGGGAATAGCAAGGGGAAAAGAGGAGAACTGCACGCACTCATGCAACATGATTGTTGTCATATCATTACTGCAGCAGAAGGGATCAATCACACCAGGGGGACTAATGGAATAGCAGCAATATTGGAAAGCATTGACAGGTTTTCCCTGCCAATGAAAAGGTGAACTACAGAAATGAATGAAATGCAAAGCAGCAACAGGATAGACACAACCTCATGTGATAAGTACTAGCCAAATACAGCATACTGTATAGGAATCAGAGTTCTTGAAAACAATAATGTGCAACTCATTTGTAACCAGGGAATATCCTGGTTACAGGAAACACTACCTTTCCATAGTGAAACCACACATTGCACATCCTATCAGATCTAAAATATAAACATTCTTTATCTCCTAGATGGCCACATTTGTATGGGGTGCTTGAGCATGCCAAGACTTTCCCCAGTAGCCCTGAAAAAGAAATTAAAAGCTCTTATTATGGCATCATGAGTCATGTAGATGTTATTTTCAAGACAGGGGGATTTAACATCATGGAGGGCAAAACATACTGTACACTCACACTTTGATGGTGAAGGAGCCCAACAGAAATACTGTTGATTCTCCTTCCAACCATCAAAATGGATTTTGTGTGTGTATATGCTACAGTAAAAGCGAGCCAAACAGGGAATGCTCTAAAATGCCTATTTTTTATAGCACTAGAAGTAAAAAGTCAGCATTCCCTCACAGCTGCCTTCATACTACTCTGCATATAAAACAGAATGCAACTGCAGCATGTCAAATCAAATGGTTGTAAGTGCTGACTCTTAGCAAAAGAGAGAGAGAGGTAAGAGTGGGGAAGGGGAAGCCAACATATACCAGTAGTGTCCAAGCACTCTGCATTTATGACAGTCTTATAGAAATATTTTGGTCAGTAGCATGCATGCTAATCAAGAATTTTTAAGTATCTGTCCACGTAAGCAGGTCATAAAAATGGTATAAAATTCCATAAATGGTTGTTACCCTGAATAAGCAATAACCATTTTCTTTGCTGCATATCATGGCTATTTCCCAGTGAAAGGAAGTCCTCAAAGGAGTTCTTTTTTCCCTTAATTGGAATGGGTTTCCTAAATAAGACTGAGATTTCTTATGGCGCATTTATTGCCATATGGACAATTTGTGTGCTAACAAATCCTCTTCAGAAGAATTTCAGCTGCATATAAGGGAGCAGGCACTGGTAGTATCTCTCAGAGAAATTTCACTAGCTTTTAAATAAATAAATAAATCTAATTTTCTGGAAATTCCTTGTATATTTTGCACTGAGCAAAACACTTCCAGGCAATTCCCCCCCTTTTTTTTTCCTTTAGGTTAAGCTCAGTAATAATTATAATTTCTCTACAGAATGTTGGTGATACTGGGTTAGATCAGTTGTAGGGCCTGTCTACACTGCAGAAATACAGCAATTTGACACCACTTTATCCACCATAGTTCTATCCTATGGAATCCTGGTGTTTGTAGTTTGGTGAGGCACCAGAGTTCTCTGATAGAAAAGGCTAATACCTCAAAGGATAGAACTATGGTGGATAACATGATGTCAAACTGCTGTATTGCTGTGGTGTAGACAGGCCCTATGTAATTTTTAAAGCAGGTGATTGATATTAATGGCACTTCCAGATGGGGACAAGTCTTGGGAAATGTCAGGTATTTTGTTTTTTCTATACAAACTGATTTTATTTTGGAAATCCATATGATGTTTTTGTCATCTTGAAGTACTTCCTGGGAGCTCCCAGCATTACCAAAACCTTTTTATTCCCACTCCTCATGCCAGTTTAAATTAGCCCAGTACTTTCTGAACTGGAATGGATCTGTTACTTGCCTTGTGTTTCTACTGTCTTAGGGCTCGTAAAGATGGCCACCAAGTAAACACAGCTACTGTTTCCAGGACCCAGATTCAACAGAAATCAAGCAAGAGAAAATAGAAAACTTGCATGAAAACAAAATGATCTTAACACTTAACTAGAATAATATTGCTAAAACACTTTTGCACTTTGACTATAACTCTTGAATAGCAGCAGCAGCAACAATAACACCAAAAGTCTCAGTGGAAATTGATGAAAATCAAATGTTGCATGAGACTGGATGTGACATGAGATCAGCAGGATGGGGAAATGGAAGAACACAAGAGAGTGGGGAGGCAGCAAACCCAACATATTTACTGGTAAATAAGAATTAGCTACAAACCCATTAATGTGCAGGTACAATCCAAACAAAAAGAATCAGAAACTCTCAATACTTTTAGGGAGTCTGGTTGATCTCTAACTCAAGCTCAATTGATTTCAATGGGGTTATTACATGTATGACTAAAACTGAAGCTAATGCACTAACAATATTGGCATTGCTGGGATGTGTCCAAAGGAGAGTGACCAGAATGGTAAAAGGTCTGGAAGCCATGCCTCATGAGGAGCGGCTTAGGGACCTGGGTACGTTTAGCCTGGAGAAGGGAAGATTAAGAGGTAACATGATAGCTGTGTTTAAATATTTGAAGGGATGTCATACTGAGGATGCAGCAAGCTTCTTTTCTGCTGCTTCAGAGACTAGGAGCAATGGACTCAAAATACAGAAAAAGAGATTCCACCTAAACATTAGGAAGAACATCCTGATGGTAAGCGCTGTTCGGCAGTGGAATACACTGCCTCAGAGTGTGGTGGAATCTCCTTCTTTGGGTTTTTTTAAACAGAGGCTGGATGGCCATCTGTTGGGAATGCTTTGATTGTGCATTCCTGCAGGGCAGGGGGTTGGACTGGATGGCCCCTGTGGTCTCTTCCAACTCTATGATTCTCTGATTCTAAATTGTTCTAGGTGTTACTTCAGCATTTCTAGAATATTCAAGCCAAACAAGAACCCCCACAGTTTCTCCAGTGTATCCACCCTTAAAAAAGGAGAGTTGTGAATGTAACCATTACTGAACCTACATGAATGGTCCTGCAAAGGGGGGGGGGCAACACCAAATTTTAGCAGAATTTTGGTATGGTACTGCCAAAACGTTGGTGATGTGAAGAAGAGTCCAGGTAAACTGGGTGGCTGAAGATCAGAGCAGCTGGTAAAGGGAACCACATGGAGTGTTTGAAAGGAAGGAGAGCCTCTGAAAAGAGCTTCTAGAATCTAGAGAGAGCATCTGGAGAGGGCTTCTAGAGAGAGAGAGAGAGACTCTCCCTCTCTCTGGCTTATACAGGTGGACCTCTGTGTCCCCATATTTGGTATCCACGGTTTCACTTATCCACATCTGGAAAAAAATATCTCTCTAGGCATTTCTAGACCCTCCAATGTGATAATATGGTCAACTTCTGCTGTTCATCTAATTGATCATACCTAGATATAAACAATGTATTTAAGTGGTAGTATGGACTTGTTGGAAGTTTAAATTTATCTATACTATATGTTTTTTTTTAAAAAAAAAATCTTAGTACTTTAGTTTAATCATGAAGTCAATTAATCTATAAGAGAAGAATAGTTCTTCAGGACTGGAAAGACTTGTGGAGCTCTAGTTTGTATGGAAATTTCATTAACACCAAACACATGTATTTAAAATATATTTTATTTGTTTTGTAGGTACATAATTTGTATTTATGCATTACATTTACATTACTATTAAATGCTCAATATTTTTTAAAAAGAAAATAATAAGGTTCTCTATTATCCACAGTTTCAGGTATCCATGGGAGGGGGGACTTGGAATGTATCCCCTGTGGATATGTGGGTCAGCCTGTATATGGCCCTTTGCTAACTTAGGGCTGTTACCTGGAGTTAGGGGACACCTCTGGATGGGGCAAAATCTGACCTTAATGTTATTCTATGGGGGGTTCAAAGGGCCCCATGTGCATATAGTGACAAGTGCAAAGCCTGTGGCTCTGTGTGCAAAGGGAAGATGTGAGCGTGACCTCTGCCTTTCAGTCTCTGAGCACTGGTAAATGACCCTTAGATGGTCTTGGGAGATGAAAACTGTGAAGCTGTATACCTGAGATAAAGCTAATTAAGTATAAACACTCACCCTCCTTCAAATTCAAAAGGATTGCCCACCATCTCTGGAATGTGCACAGTACCTTACAATGGGGGGTGCACCAGTCTGAGCCAGTTTGGCAGGGTTTCTATTCATTGAAGGTAAATAATGTAGTTAATCACTTATTGCTCTCCTGAACGCACCAATGAGACCATTTCCTTGTCAGCATAAGGGAATGAAAGTCCTGTATGTATTTTAAAATAAGGTCTGATTTCTCCCACATGGACAAGAATCCAGGCTTTTCACTGCCCTACCCTTCCAATATGCCTCTTTACAATGCGTGCAGATTATGGCAAGAGGCAGCTCCCCATCTTAAGCACCAAAGTCTACTTACAATTCATATATATCGAGCATAACTCACAACCCTGGAACAAATGGGAAACATGCTTTTGCTGCCACTGCCCTTTCACATGGTCAGTGTCACACCTCCTTGCTGTAGGTGCTTTATCCAGTAGGCAGAGGAGATTTAAATGGGAAGGAACTGAAATGCTAGCCAGCTCTGGTCTGTGGTGGATTTCCAAAAAAAATACAGTGCATGAAACATCAGGTAATATCAGGTAATGCATTTGAGGGTGGGGCGGACTAAGATAGTAGTCACTCACAAAGGACCTTGGTTCTTGCCCATCCACAATAATCACAACATGTTGTCCAACATTTCACAGATGAAAATAAGGACACCTGTGGCCAAGCAACATCAGAGCGTGGTCAAGATGACAATGTATGAATAGGGAAGAACACACAACCTAGGAGAAGTTGCAGCAGTTTACTTATGTCTGAGTCTACTGGGAAAAGGAAGACTCCACTCTCTCTTCTTCTCTTCCCCCTGATGTATTAACTAAGTGCAAACCCCTTTTGCACTTTGAATTCGGTTTGCAACAATTGGAGCAAGCTTAAGGCCAAGGGGGAAGTGGGAGGACAGAAAAACTGGGACATTTTAAAAGCAGCTGAAAAGTGGAATGACAGAGGATTAAACAGAACTGTTCCTGCAAAATTGGGATAGCTGGAGTGTAAGGAGATTATCAGATGCTTCAAAAAGCCTGCAAAAAGCCCACAAAGATGATGTCACCATACCACGCGGTTTCGCACGTGTCGTCATCCTCACATGCTGCCTCCATGCATACTCTGTGAAGTGGAGAACAAGCTATTGCTTTTCATTCACAGAAGTCTCTGTGAATGAAAAGTGACAGTTTATTCTCCACTGCAGCACAGAGTCTGCATGGAGGCAGCACATGAGGAGGACAACATGTGTGAAACTGTGCGGCACAGTGATGTCATCCTCGTAGACTTTTTTGCCGGCTTTTTGACTGTGTCTGAAAATCTCCTAAGTTACTATCTGTTGGGGAAACATGTCCAGGGAGAAGGCAATGAATGACTGACGGTGGCAGTAGCAGCAGTGCTCAGGCAAAGCCCTCAATGATACTGGCAATATTGAACTATTATTATTGTGTATCTAGTAGTAGTTTCTGACTTATGGTGATACTAAGGTGAAACTATCATGGAGCTTTCTTGGCAGGATTTATTCAAAGGGTTTTTTGCCTTTGCCTTCCTTTGGGTCTGAGAGTATGAATTGCCCAAGGTCTTTTCTTATGGTTTTCATTTTAGATTCTAATAGTATTTTGACAATCACACAATATTTTGGGTTATCCCCCTCCCTTTTCAGTAGCATTAAAAAAAAATCATACCTACCTGAAAGGTGAGTTTGAAAAACCCGTACATTTGCTTATCATATAAGTTGTGATGATGATATTGTGGTTTGTTCAATACTTCACCTATCCCTATTTTCAAGATGTTTCTGCCCTGTTTCTCTTCTCTCCTCCCCTTACCCCAGAAAATCCTTCATTCTCTAAAGCCCACATGCTAAAGTGGTTTGTTGTTGTGTGCATCCAAGCCATCTCCTACTTATGGGCGACTCAAGATGAACCTATTACTAGGGGCCCTCTCTATATGAGGCAAAAACCCAGGATTGTGCCAAAGTACTGACAAATCATAGCAGCTGTGATTTGTCTTAATGGATTTTTGGTCTCCAAAAGCTTTGCATGCCCACCAGTCAAGATGGCAGCCACAAGTGAATTACTTGCATTTTAACTTGCCTGAATTTGCCGCCGCTTTTTTTTTTTTAAAAAAAACCTCTTTCTTATGTTTGATAGAGCAATATGTCGCATTTACTAAAAAGAAAAAAAAATCACCTCAGCACTCACTCACTAAGGCAAAAATCCAACATGGTGGCTCCAGGTGCTTGCCTTGTTAGCAAGCCCTGCCCCCCCCCGCGTGCTCATCCACCCAATCACCTTTGCGCTTCCACTCATATGGTAAAGCAATTCAAAGTGAATCGCTTGTCCTAACAAGCAGAAATGCACATTTCCCTCACTGTTTTTTAAAAAAACTCCAGGAAAAGCTGCGAAGGATTTTCCTTTGAAGTGTTTGACAAATTTGTCCCCTTCTCCTTCTGAATACGGTATAACAATGCAGGATCCGATTAAGACAGGTAGGATTCTTCTCCCATTCTGTGATGAGTATTTCCACCATTTTGGCAACCCCTAGGTTTTCTTGGCATGATTTGTTCAGCAGGTTTGTTTTGTTTTTTTGTAGACTTGGTTACTACGATGTATGGCAAATGGGGCTGGTCCTTGAAGATGACTAAATGTCAGTTAGTTCAGAATACAGTTAGCTAAATCACTGGCTGGTCAATGCCAATCAGAACCTATCTCTTCAGAACAGCCACCAAACTACTGTGGGGCTTTGAGCCAGTGGCAAGTCATCCTTGGAAGGCAGAGAGCAAGGAAGTTATTCATGTGTTAACCTATTGCTAATGAGGTTTTTTGTTCTTTCCTCCCTGTTTCAAGTTAAAAAAAGCTGTTACCCATTTATCTCATATGCCATCTCAAATCATGACTGTTGGCAGAAAGAGAAAGGGGGTAAAAAGCTGCAATCCAGAGCTTCAAATATCTAAAACCACATAGAGAAGGGCATGGTAGCTTTTCTGCTCTTCCTTACTCCTTCTCATGCTGCATCACAAACCTCTTCTGAAGCTCGGGAGATTTTCAAAAGCAGTTTATGAAGTGGCATGAGAGGATGGGTTACTGTTAGAAATAAAACTCCTGTCAGAATACATAAAATATATTTAAATTTTAAAAGCCTTTGGCAAGTGTAGGGTTTCTTACTTTACTTTTGAAACAATTGTTGCCTCTTTTCTAACGATGGACCAAATCAAGTACTAATCTATTTTTATTTGCAGAAATACCTGTGTGCATCTATATGATTAAAGTGTGCCACATTTGTTCACCATTATACAACATCTTTTTGAGCCAATACTAGAGTGTGAAAGCTCAAGTAGGTACAGGAGGTTGCTATGACAACTGGCGCTGGTAGAAACTAAAAGAAGAGTATTTATTTTCACAATGTATGTATATACACATACATAGAAACCTAAATGTATCATTGTGTCCCCTTAGTATGATCCCCATATATATGTCCCCATATATATGATCTTGACATTGTTTGAATATCCACCAGTGAAAGCTGATGATCATATTTGGATGACCTCATACTGACAATTATAGGGATCTAGCTATATGTGCTTGTGAAAGCTGGAAAGTGAGGAAAGCTAATAGGAAGAGAATCAACTCATTTGAAATATGGTGCTGGAAGCAAGCTCTACAGATATCATGGACTGCTAAAAAGACAAATAAATAGGTCCCAGAGCAAATCAAGTATGCACCAAAATGACTCAGAGAGACTATCTTACTTTGGACATACCATGGCACAACAGGAAGACCATGTTACCGGTGGACCGATTCAATAAAGCCATGACCCTGAATTTGAAAGACCTGAGCAGGGTTATAGATTACTGATTCTTGGAGGTCTCTTAATTGCTTGTCCTCCGGAAATCAAACCAAACTTGACAGCAAATAATAATAACAAAGCTTTACGTAACTCTGTTGTCGTTCAATTGATTTTCTCAACCTCTTTCATCCATCCATGCTTCCTTCTCAGCTCTGCAGTTCAAACTACCTTACTTCATACATATGCAAACCATGAAGTTCAGAGAACATGTCTTGGACCCCAGGGAAAAGAAGGAAAGACAATCAAGAAGCATGTGGGTGAGATCCTGGGCTAAATCCACCATCCCACTGGCAGTCACAGCAGGACTTTATTCTGCTCCTTTCCTCACTGTAGTCCTCTGTGCTGGACCTGTAGGGTTTTACAGATCTTTTTTTGAGGGTTTATAGGGTGGTGCAGTGAGAAGAGGGACCAGACATTAATAGGAGTATAGTGTCTAGATCAAGGGAAGTAATAGTGCCACTCTATTCTGCTTTGGTCAGGCCTCACCTGGAATCTGTATCCAGTTCTGGGCACCACAATTCAGGAAGGATATTGAGCAGCTGGAACGTGTCCAGAGGAGGGCGACCAGGATGGTGGGAGGTCTGGAAGCCATGCCCTATGAGGATCAGCTTAAGGAGCTAGGCATGTTTAGTCTGGAGAAGAGAAGGCTGAGAGGTGACATGATAGCCATGTTTAAATATTTGAAGGGATGCCATACTGAGGATGGAGCAAGCTTGTTTTCTGCTGCTCCAAAGACTAGGACATGGAGCAATGTGTTCAAACTACAGGAAAAGAAATTCCACCTAAACATTAGGAGGAACTTCTGGATAGTAAGAGCGGTTTGGAAGTGGAATGCCCTGCCTTGGAGTGTGGTGGAGTCTCCTTCTTTGGAGGTTTTTAAACAGAGGCTGGATGGCCATTTTTCAGGAATGATTTGATTGTGTATTCCTGCATGGCAGGGGATTGGCCTGGATGCCCCTTGTGGTCTCTTCCAACTCTATGATTCTATGATTATAAGACTTTCTCAGTTCCAACGGATCCCACCATTCTCTTACTGTCTTGCCACCACTAGATTCTGCCTCTAGGGATTTTATGCACGCAACACACACACACTTCATGTCTATTTATCCTCTTCCCTGTCATTTCATCTCATATATAGCAACTGTCCTGATTCCCAAAATCTTCAACTACCAAAAGGAGCCCCATGAAAGTGAACAGAAGTTCTCTTAACAGTGCAAAATGTAATGTAAGGATTGCCTAAGATGTGGTCTTTATGATGATTAAGGAGGTCTTGGGCAAAGCCTTTCACCTTTCCATTAACTATGTTTGGCAGAAATATGGAGATGATAAAAGTTATTGGTGAGCTCATCCAGATGAGAAATTGTGCTGATTTGTTGTACAACACCTAATGCCCCTTCTTGGATTGATCCTGATTGGCAATTTCTGCAGGTATGTTCCACACCATATCATGTCCCTTCTTATATTTTCCTTCTGCTTCTCTGTCTAAACATTCTTTAAGAAACAGCAATAAGAAGTTGGAAAGTTGGCTGGGAGACGAATAAACTGCTGTTGGCAGCAACAGAGTCCTTCTCATAGAATAACAGAATCATATAGTTGGAAGAGACCATGAGGGCCATCCAGTCCAACCCCCTGCCTTCCAGGAATACACAATCAAAGCACTCCCAACAGATAGCCATCTCCTACTGCCCTGTTCCAACATCTAAAAATCCATTATAAAAATATCCCTAGGGAGGCAGCACTGAACTGGTAGGCTGCAATAAGCTGCTGTGCTGGGAAAGACCAAAGCCCCACTCTCCAAATACTCTGCTCAGCATCAACTGAGATTAGTGGTGCTTCTTCCGCTCTCCCCAGCACCACCAAATCCTCCAAGCCTGCAACTGTTTGAGAAGAGATCACTCTTCTGAACTCAATGGAGTAATGACCCCATTACCTTCTCTTTCCCACTCTTTCTTTCTTCTGTTTCACATGGGTAGCATCAACCCCAGCTGAAACTATGTAGTGTGAGTAAGTGACAGAGAAAGAAACCTCTCCCAGTGCAGCAATACTATTATTAGATCTTAACAATGTAGTGGGAGCCAGCGTGGTGTAGTGATTTGAGCGTTGGACTACAACTCTGGAAACCAGTGTTTTAGTCCCTTCTCAGCCATGGAAACCCACTGGGTGGCCTTCTGCAAGTCACAGTCTCTCAGCCTCAGAGAAAGGCAAAGACAAAAAGCCCTCAAAACAAATCATTCCAAGAAAGCTCCATGATGGGATCATCTCGGGGTTGTCATATGTTGGAGATAGCCAAACATAGATTCTAAGAACATTCTGACAACCATACAATGTTTGGGGTTATCCCCCCTCCCTTTTCGACAGCATTCCAAAGATTATTTCATGCCTACATGAAAGGTGAGTTAGAAAAACTCAAAATGAAAACATTAAGAAAAATAACAGGAAGTACAACAGTAAATTCTGCCTTCTGTTGCCACAAGTCCCCCTTCTTGAAGAGAGGCAGTTTAATCACATTTGCCAGGGGAAACCTTTCCTTTTTGTTTTTTGGGTTTTTTTTTTTAAATGATATTCCCAAGATCCTGTAAAAACATATACTGTCCTCTCCAGTTATTTTGTATGCTGTTCTTAAGTAACACATGCAAGTCCCAGGTTTTTCCATGAGCTTGGAAGGATCCAGGGAACATTCAGACATGATATGATTGAAAGACAAGCTCACAGACTGGTGATCAACCTAATTTAACCATTTTATGGATCTCTTCCCTTGCTCTACTTTCTTTTGCAATTCAGTTTGCCACCCAAACCAGGATTTTATCACCTGAACCAGATTTTTATCAGAACAGGTGAATGCAAAGATGGAAATAATGCAGTTGGAGCCATTCTTGCCATTGGTGATTGTGTATTTTCTGCAAAAATGCCCTAAGGCATCACAGGGGATGATAGACACATTTGTAATGTGATGTCTAATATGATTTCTATCTGCTGTCTCACCTACATTAGCTATAAGAATGTAAGGGAATTCCTACACATGGAAGGGGAAGCAGACAGGATCACCTTCTTGAATCCAGAGTGAGGTTCCTTCGCCAAACAAGGGCATGTTCAGCAGTTATTCGCATATTGCTAATAGGCATTTTTCCCTCTCTCCTTGTTGGAAAAAAAAAACTCAGTACATGTTCTGACACACAGGGTGGGAGGAGGGCAGAATTTTGATAAACAAAACGTAGCTGCTGTATTGATCTTGTAATGCAACTTCCCTGAACACTCTCCTTGGTTAAAAATGCTCTAAGCAGCTTGCAACACAACGAATGATGAAAACAATAAAATACAGGGAAAAGACAATAAAATGCATAACCAACAAGGAAGAAAAGGAAAAGACAGAAGGCAAGACAAGCTGAAATGAATATATCCAGATAATATGTCCAATTAAGATTTCTTGTCTCCTCCACAAACCCACAACCATTCTATGCATTACAATTGCTGTACAGTCTGTATACACTAGAGCAAAATATGACAATCAACACCTGTTTGCCAACTCTGGGCTTATATTCTGAGCATATGCAGTTTTGCATTTTGAACCCTTCTTCTCATAGAATCACAGAGCTGAAAGAGACCATGGAGATTATCAGACGCTCTAAATATGGCTTTATCATGATTCCAGGAGATCGCTAAAGGGCTTCCCTTTCACATTATGTTGTTCCCTTTGCATAATGCTCCCGTTTGGCTCTTGTTCTACTGGCACTGCTTTTTAATTGATGGGCTAAGCCATCAATGGCTCCTCTGTTCCATTTCTGTCCTGCAAGTGAAAAGGTGCCTGTTTCACTTTCGCAATCCCATCTTCAATGGGAGGTCCATGCCAGAAAACTTCCTGGTGAGATTGGGACATCCAGGTAAGTGACACACTTTTTTGTACCCTTCCCGGGTTACTTGTAAACTTTTAAGTGTGTTTTTGTGCTTGCTGTCACTTTTTCTTTTCTACTAGAGTTTTTATTTTTGAATTTCCCATGCTCTCGTCTTCTCACGAGAACCGGTGGGATTTCACTCCAGGAAGTGAATGGAGCTCTGTTAGAGCTCCATTCGCTCCTGGGTTGCCATGGAAGCAGGAACAAGGTAGATCTGAAACTTTTTGTTCTCGTGCCAGGACAGCGATGGGAGAGGGGTGGGAGAAGAGATTGTGGGATGGGAATGCTTTTTTTGTTCCTGTATGATAATCTCCCATGGAGGCCAACATGTTCAACCTCCTACCATGCTAGAATACACAGCCGAAGCACGCCTGACAGATGGTCATCCAGCCACTGTTTTAAAACCTCCAAAAAAGGAGACTCAATCACACTCCAAGGCAGCACATTCCACTGCTGAACAGCTCTTATGGTCAGGAAGTTCTTTCTAATATTTAGGTGGAACCAATTTTCCTGTAGTTTGAGTCCATTGGTCTGTGTCCTAGTCTCTGGGGCAGAAGAAAACAAGCTTGCTCCATCCTCAGAATGACATCCCTTCACATATTTAAACATGGCTATCATGTCCCCTCTTAACCTTCTCTTCTCCAGGCTAAATATACCCAGCTCCCTAAGCCGCTCCTCATAAGGCATGGCTTCCAGACCTTTTACCATTTTGGTCGCCCTCCTCTGGACAATTCCAACTTCTCCATACAGTAGCACCCCTGCATCTGCTGATTTGCAACCGTGGATTCAATTATCCATGGTTGATGATGGTGGGGGGAAGGGGGGAGGAATCTCACCTCTCTCATCCCCTTCCCCTGAGAGAGCTCCTGGTAGCTACAGTGGCAATCACAGGCTTGAAGGGGGAAGGGAGGAGGGAGGAGGAGGAGGAGTGATCTAGCCTCCTCCCTTTCCCTCTTCTTCCCTGTGATTACTGCTGTGGCAGGGCCAGGCAGGGCCAAAGGGGTAAGGGGGAGTGATCTAGCCCCTTCACCCCTGCAATCGCTGTTGCAGCGGGCTGTGGGGGGGGGAGTGGAAGAGGAGAGCAATTTAGCCTCCTCCCCTTCCCCCTTTGTCCACGCAATTGCCGCTGCAGTGGCGGCATGGCTGGAGCAAAGGGGAAAGGGTAGAGCGATCTACCCACTTCCCCTTTTGCCCCCACGATCGCTGCTGCAGTGGGGCCATGGCAGGGGAAGTTAAGGGGAGAAGTGGTCTTACTCCCCCTTCCCTTGGGATGACTCCTGTTGGCATGGTAGGGCCATGGTGGGGTAAGGAGGAAGGGGAGGAGGCTAGATGGCCCCTGCGATGGTGTTTACTATTATCTTCAGAATTTGCTATCTCTTGGATATGGGGTGCTACTGTATCCTTCTTGAATTGTGGTGCCCAGAACTGAACACAGCATTCCAGGTGAGGTCTGACCACAGCAGAACAGAGTGGCACTCTTACTTCCTTTGATCTAGACACTAAATACCTATTCATGCAGCTTAGAATCACATTGGCTTTTGAAGGAGGTGGGGGGAATTTAACAAACAACCGTTAAAGATCAGATAACAACAGGATTATAGATCTGACACTCCTGAAGGACAGAAGAACTGAAGGTAAAGAGAAGGAAGAGATCATGAAATGTTGGGGCCTACAAACAGGGATTCCATGTAGTGTGGAAAGAAACAATAGTGGTTCCAGGTGCTCTGGAGAAAATTTTGAACAGTCTAAAAACATACAGGTCACACACACACCAGATCCACAGAACCAATATCCATGGTTTCTGTTCTCCATGGCTGAAAAAATAGGGAAACATACCATAGTTGTGCTGGAAAATGCCAAGCGAGGTGTCCTCATTAGGAATCGCTAGATCCTCCAAAGCAACTCTATGGTATGTCTGTACCGGAAGTCCTTTGTTTTAATAGGGTTTGCCATTACCCGCAGTTTCACTTATAAACGGCAAATCCAGGAATGTACCCCTGAGGATATGGTGGCGGGGTGGTTGACCTATATCTTAATGAAATTGCCATAGATAGGATCACAATAGGGCAATTACAAAAAGTGACACAACTCAGAATATGCCACACAATCCAACAATATTCACATTTTGATTATCTTGGAAGGTGATGGCCTTTCCTACATTGGAGGTTTTTAAACAGAGGCTAGATTCCCACCTCTCAGGGATACTTTAGATGTGGATTCTTTTACTGGGTTGGACTACATCCCTCCCAGTTCTTTGATTCTATGATAGCACTCCTTCCCTTGTAGCAGCATGGCCATGGAAGTAGGTGATCCAAGCCAGCTGTCAGTGAATCTCCATGACATTTCTATAAATCCTGTGACCAATTTTCAGCTAACACACAGAACCCCAGAAACTTGCTAATGCTGACATATGCAAGAGAAGGCAGAATGCTGCAATGGAAATGGTTTTTATCTCTCTCACTCTTTTTTTTAAAAAAAACTCTTTTCCTATTAAAGCACCTGCAACAGCTAATCTCAGTAGGAAGGAAAACAATCAATCAGCTCACAGTCCACGTGGTGTCAAAGCAAATCTGATTCTCTTCATCACTTCTAAGGATTTCCTTCACAGCAATGGAATGTCCTTCACCACTGAAATTGTTGACCACCAGCTCACAAAAGTTTCACTAGTGCAGACACAAAGCAAAGTAATGGTGATCTAAAGAAGGGGTCATGTCTGGGTAGGGTGACACAAATCTGCTGAATAATAACAAAAAAAAATATATTATATCTCCCCCTACCACTGCTGCCATGTAAGTTTAACCTTCATTCAGAAATATAATTAACAGTTACATTATCTTATACAGGCATGCTGTTACTTGCACACAATCTTTATTGCTCCCCACTTAGTGCTCAAATGTGCCAGCAAAAGAGGCTCTCCTGAATCTCATGATAGATTTTTCGGGGTTTTTTTGTTTTCATTGTTTGCCTTTTAAAGAAACTTTTTTTTTTAATATCTTTATTTTAATTTTCTAATTTCATATCTAGAAAAAAGACATAAAAAACCAGACATACAACATACAATCACCCCCCCACTTCCTGCTTCTAAAAAGAATACTATCTCACCTCTACCATTTAATCATATATATTATACAACCTTCCTCATTTTAGAGAAAGGGAAACACTTTAAATAACAAAACATTTTATATTTAGTCTCCAATTTAATTCTTAATAAATTCCATAAATGGTTGCCAAATATCTAGGTGCATCTGTATAGGATTTTCTTTTAACATATTCGTTAATTTATCTGATAACCTTAATTCTTGTAGTTTTCTTATTCATTCTTTTATAGCTGGGATCTTCCTTTGTTACAGTACCTGGCATAAACTATTCTTGCCACAGCAATCAACTAACAAAGTAAACCCTTATTTTCTCTATCAATACTATTTTTCATATCCAACATATTTAATAAAAATAGTTCTGGTCTAAATTCTATGGCTCCTTTTAACCTTTTAAAGAAACTTTTGAGGGCAAATTATTTAGCTAAATTCAAGGTGTATTAACAGACGCTGGTGGGTTTCATTGTCCTTCTCTCCTCCTGTCATCAGTTCCTCCCCTGAGCCCAATTCAATCTGGTCAGTGCACTTTACAGAGAGAACTAGGGCTTGTCTACATTCTCCATCTTGCCCTTGTCTCAGAGTCCTGTAGTCCATACAACACAGGGCATTTCCCCATTCTGCCCCTGCACAATCCTCACCACCCCCGGCTGAAAGGGGGCTGAAATGGGGGAAGGTGAGGTAGAGAATTTTATCACATTAAAAAAATACCAACTTTAATCCAGTCCTGCTGACAAGTAATGGATCAGGCCCTGCATGTCTGCAGAAGCCTATCCTAGCAGGCAGCCCCTCGCTGCTGCCACCATATTCCTTGTTCTCTCAGAAGGCATTGAAGGAATCCCACAGCCTGTGACCAAGTCTGGTCACATGCAGAGGGCCTTAGTCACGTGTAATAGGCCCTCTTCCTGCCTTCTGGGTCAGTGAAAATGGTGGTGACTGCAGCGATAGGCCAGCAGGTTCATCAGGACTTCCTCCCATTCCATGGAGGGAACTGGGGAACAACAGGCCAGATCCCTGACCCGGATATGCTGGTGGGGACCCAGCATATCCTGGCTCATGCAGATGAGACACTAATGGATTTTCCCAAAATAAGATATTTTTCCTCCTCCTCCACTCTCCGTCCTACATATTGACTTTAGGAACATAGGAAGTTGCCTTACCCTGATTCAGGCCATTGACCTATCTATTCCATTACTGCTAACTCATAGAATCATAGAATCATAGAATTGCAGAGTTGGAAGAGACCACGAGGGCCATCCAGTCCAACCCCCCTGCCACGCAGGAAATCTTGATCAAAGCATCCCCGACAGATGGCCATCCAGCCTCTGTTTAAAGACCTCCAAGGAAGGAGACCCCACCACGCTCCGAGGGAGTGTGTTCCACTGCCGAACAGCTCTTACTGTCAAAAAGTTCCTCCTCATGTTGAGGTGGAATCTCTGTTCCTGGAGCTTGCACCCATTGCTCCGTGTTCCAGTCTCTGGAGCAGCAGAAAACAAGCCTGCTCCATCGTCAGTGTGACATCCCTTCAAATACTTAAACAGGGCTATCATATCGCCTCTAAACTGTCTTTTTTCTAGGCTAAACATACCCAGCTCCCTAAGTCTCTCCTCATAAGGCATTGTTTCCAGACCTTTCACCATTTTAGTTGCCCTTCTCTGGACACGCTCCAATTTGTCAATATCCTTTCTGAATTGTGGTGCCCAGAACTGGACACAGTATTCTAAGTGAGGTCTGACCAAGGCAGAATAGAGTGGCACTATTACTTCCCTTGATCTCGACACTATACTTCTATTGATACAGCCCAAAATTGCATTGGCCTTTTTAGCTGCCGCATCACACTGTTGACTCATGTTCAACTTGTGGTCTACTAGGACTCCTAGATCCCTTTCGCACGTAGTCTCATTCAGCCAGGTCTCTCCCATCCTATATTTATGCATTTCATTTTTCCACCCTAAATGCAGTACTTTACATTTCTCCGTATTGAATTTCATTTTGTTAGCTTTGGCCCAGCTCTCCAGTCTATCCAGGTCATTCTGAATTCTGATCCTGTCCTCTAGGGTATTAGCTACTCCTCCCAATTTGGTGTCATCTGCAAATTTGATAAGTATGCCCCTAATTCCCTCATCCAAGTCATTGATAAAGATGTTGAATAGCACTGGGCCCAGGACAGAACCCTGTGGCACCCCACTGGTCACATCTTTCCAAGACAAAGAGGAGCCACTAGCAGTGACTCTCCAGAATTTCAGGTGGGATTATTTCCTAGTTTTAACTGCAATTGGGCCAGGGCATTCCCTGGTAGTTCTCCATCCATGTACAAACTAGACCCATTTCTGCTTACCTTCCCAAACCAAATGAGATTGGAAGTATACATGGTGGAACGGTGGTACAATTTTCAAAATTTGGTCATCACCATGTGGATCCAGCAATTTTCATCAACTGCTATCTTGTCAATAAGGCATAAAATGCTATAATCCTTTCTTGGCACTTATTTTTACCATCTCCAACCTTGCTTTTGACATACTACTACTACTACTTATGGTTTTCACAACCACTTTCAGCATAGTGCCTCCTGTTTTGGTGAGTTTTTAGATCTCCTTGCAATTTTTTTTTTTAAATTTTCATTTTTGCTGTTGCTTAACATTTTCCCCATTCATCTCCAATTCTGATTGTCCACATGTCATTGCGGTCCTGCTGAGTAGAAGCATCATATGACCAGAGCACTGGACAGTTACTTTTTTAGACTGCAACTCCCCAAATACCCTCAGCCAGCATGGCTAAAAATCCCCAATTGAAACTGCAAACTATTAAAACACAGCCCTAGAAGCAAAATTCCCAATGGTAATAATTGTTCTCTCTTATTTGTGTGCTCCTCACCAGCTAAGTTTCCAAGCAGGCCTATTCTGTATAGCAATCAAATATAAAATGACATTTCATTTTTCAAGATATATATCTTCGCACCCACACATGAACGCAGGTATATAAGAGAGGCACAATAGCCTCCTTTTAGCTGATGTTTTCATAGTTCTTAATTAGACAAACACATTCCAAAATTAAAAACAACAAAGAGAAAATTCCACATTGAGGCAGTTTAAATATCACTAATCATCAAAGGCAGTAGCAAGGGTTCTTTTTAGAAATACTTGGCAGTGGGGGTGTTGGGTGGGGAGAGAGACTAGAAACAGACTAACAATCTTGTTTAGTGGCTTTGGCATATAAAATTTATTTCCATTAGTGGGAGATGGTAGTCCCCAGGCCAAAACCCTGAGTACATGAACCGTGTTAATCACCTGGTACGAGCGTTCACTGTATTCTCTGGAGACAGGAGCAAACTATAAGGGTACAGCAAAGCCAGCAGATTGGCAGTTTGCTAACAATCACTCTGTGCTTGACTTGTAACCCTTGGACTGCATTAACATGGTGGATTTCATGAACCATTGAGGGGAAAAGTAGGCATTCTTTACATCATTAATATGCTGGTGCAGCTTATGATTCAAGTTATGTGCTACCAAATAGCTGTATAATAAAGATCATGGTACAGAATGTTTTATCTCCCCCTCTGAGGCAGCAAAGGCAAAATAAAAAACACAACGCTGGTTTCATTTAATTCCCATGGAAAGCACTTACCGTGGCCCTCTGACAAATGGGTATCTCAATGACCTTTATTTTGTTCACACAGACATTCCCACAGGGATTAACTACCAGCGGAACTGGTTCACAAGCCTCTTTAGTTTTCTCACGCAAGGACATGCTGAGCCCTTAACGTGGTAGCGAATCTGTTCCACTTTCATGTCACCCCTTCTCTCTGAAATCCTGGCCATTTAACAAAGCCTTACTATTAACATCAGGGTATAGTCTGACGACAAGGACTTGCCCAGCTGACAGAAATGCTTTTTATTGTTTGCTGATCTAGATGGTAGCTGTCAACTTCTCAGAGGGATGGAGGTGGATAGAGGGGCTTTGATAGGGAATCAAAATGACCAGTGGTGGCTTCCATGTCAGGGAGCAGTGAATGCACAGTGGCTTTTAGTCTTTAATATTTTTTTTAAAATGCTATCAAAGATACTGTGCCCCTTCCCCACAATCAATCCACTGGTACACATGATGGGAATGTGAGGGAGAGCCTTCTACTGTAACACACTTTGGAACACCTTCCCTAGGGAGGCTAGGATAGCTCCTTCTTTGCTGTCTTTTTGGTGGCAGGTGAAGACCCTTCTTTTCCACAAAGCCCTTGGTAATTGATTGGTGACTATCTATCTATTTATTTATGTATTTATTTATTTAATATGCCGCCTTTCTCCCAGAAAGGACGAGAAGGGTTTTTGGTTTTTTTATGGTGCTATACTCTTTAAATTCTTTCTTTGAAAGCACGATATTAAATGGTTTTAATTCTGTTGTTAGTTTAATACTGGTTTATTCTCAACTTCTGTATGTGTTTAACTACATGAGTTTTTATTGTAATTTTCTGTCTTTTGTGAGCTCCCACAACAGATGGAGAAAAGGGGACAAGATGGAACATAAATAAGGGGATATGTGGGTGAGTGGATGGGTTCAGCATCTTAGTTAGCTCCTTTCCATTCTGGTCTAAGAGCAGGTTCACCATTTCATTGACTTCGAAGCCACCTGCCAACACTGAAAATAGCTTCAATATGCATTTTGAATTGGGATCTGTTTGGTGTTATGAAATTTTCCACTAATCTGGTAACAAGTACAAGACAATATCAATTCCATTATACCTAGGCCAAGAAGCAGATGAAAGGCCCTCCATCCATCCCAACTGCCACTGCCCGGGCCTCAGAGAGAGAGAAGAAGAAACAGGCACAGCTTCATCATGTCTAGGCACAGAAGCAGATGAAATGCCCTCCATCCCCCTCAACTGCCAATGTGCTGGGCTCAGAGGGAAATAAGAAGATGCAGTATGTGCTGAATTTAATCCCCTCTCACCCTACCAATCCATCTATTTTTCTTTCGTGTCATTTCTTAATTTTATTGTAAGCATGAGGGCAGGGAACTGTTTTGTTGTTCTTTTACTTGTAAAGCGCTGTGTACACTGATGGTACCAAATGAATGAATGAATAAAATCTACAACCAAAGCTTGTCTTGTTTTCCTTGTTGGGGTGTCTCAAGACAACTTTGTTATTGTTGTTATTGAAGATCTAAATGTTAAGGAGCATTCTTCACATTAGGAATGTAATTTTCGTTCCCTTTGGGGAGAACATATATTTTAATCATTTTTCTTCCCACTGCAAGAACATCTTCAAAGACTGTGCAGTAGCATCCAGGGGGAAGGTGCAGAAGAGGAAATCAGGATCATCATCTGGCTAGGTTCCAATAGCCAGCAGATGACAATGACCATGTTAAGGCAGGGAGAGCAGCCATGAATCATCATTTGGCTATATTCCAGTATCTGACACATGATGATACCAACCTCCTCCAGTAGCTCCTGGAGGCCTTCAGATAATGACATTGTCACATGTTTACTATCACAACATAGCTAGATAATGATCCTTCCCGATCCACTGCCCCCTAATCATTTCTCTGGCCACTACATGAGTTGTGGGGAGGAAGAGTCCTGCATATCTATTTGAAAACTTGAGGGGGGAAATGAAAAGAGGACTTCAGTATTCACCTTGCTGGGGTTTCCTGAGAATTCAAAAGCCCTCTTTTCATTGTTTTGTGGGTGGGTGGGTGGCTTTTTTCCTGGAGTTTGAGGCTGTGTTCTAGAAGAGTTTATTCCTAATGTTTCACCTGCATTTGTGGCTGGCATCTTCAGAGAATGGTGGTGTGTGGGTATGTTGGGTTTATATATGGTGAGTCCCCTTTGAAGAAGATTAGCATGTAAATTTGTGAATTCAGTTGTTGGATGTTCAGTTCTTAGGGTGGGAGAATATGCAAGGGGGATAGTGAATTTTAAAATTTTTAAATTCATTATTTAAAAATCACCTGGATAAGCCTGCCAGCAGAGACTGTTCTCCTTAATGCTGTTTTAAATTTAGACAGCATATCTCGATGTTGAAGCTCTTGTCAGGACCCTGGCATGGGTACTGTATAGCCAGTTAGCTTGTGTGTGCATTGCTTGTTAGGCCTAGCCAGCATGCCAGGGCCTGACATGAGCAAGAGGCCTGCTGGGATTAGAAGTCACTCTCACTCTAGTAGATTGCTCATGCTGTAGGATCAGCCTAGCCATGCTATTGCTGGCACTGCCAGACATCCAAGGTCACATAAGCATTTTGTTATGGGAATGAGTATGAAATGTCTACAATGGAATGTTCCCTCATTAGCATGGCAGGTGTGTGTGTAACTGAAACTTATCAGTTCCTTTCTCTGACATTAACCGCTCTGAGAATTCTGCTTCAGAACTGTCTTTGACTATGAACCTGAATGCTTCAGTTCCTGCTGTAATAAACCATTTTTGATCAATGGAAATTGCCTCAGTGCCTGAGTATTGACAGAGTCATCACAGCTCTTTTGGCAAATCATTCCACCATCTGGGGGCAGGTGAAGAAATCATCCTCTGGGTGACAGTTGCCAGCCTAGTCCTGGTTGACTGAATTAAATGTCCCCTAGAAGACTTGAGTGTATGGGGTGGATTATATGGAAGAAGGCAATCTCATAGTAACCTGGACCCAGAGAATGTAGGGCTTTAAAGATGCTAATTGAATATATTATATGAACTATTCTAACTACTGTGAAGTTAGTTTCACCTGATGCTCCAAAAAAGCAATATAAGGACTTCCTGAAGCAACATCTCAGGCTCGGCCAAATTGATCACCAACAATGATCCGCCATGGCCTCACATTGGGAGGCATGGAGACACACTATCCACAATGCTGCAGCCTTATTTGAGAACTAACGCCGAACAAGTCTTGAGGAGAAATGACAACACAGAAAGAATCACAACCCAGAAACATCACCCAAGGAAACCTTCTGCTGTGCTTTCTGCAACCGGACTTGTTTATCTCGGATTGGCCTTTGTAGTCTTCAGTGTGCTTGCAGAAAGTGCGGGATGAGTCCTTCCTGAATCTTCATTTGTGAAGAAAAGCCAGAGAGAGAGAGAGACAGAGAGAGCAATATCTCATAGCAAACAAATGAGATTTTACTCAAGTGTCAATATTGAAAGGAATATTTCAAACTACCAAAATGAAATACTACATTTACAATTAAAAGAGAGTTTTGAAAGTCACCTTAGGAACCAGGCTTGGTGACTGCAGCATCATGAGTTAAATTTTTCATTTGTGCAGCTTGTTGTACATCATGTTTCAACAACAGCAAACACTGGCTTACAAATTCAGGTATATTTATAGATTCTGGAGGAATTAAAATTATTAAGAAAGCTTCTATGCAGTAGTTCTAAGTGTTCTACATAGCTTCAATGCTTTATTTATGAACAGGGACATTATTAAAAATAAAAGATCTCCAATGGCACATAAAAGTAATGCTGTTATGAGATTAAATGTCAGGCAAATGGCATGAAAATGCAATATTCGGGTAGTCATAAAATAGAAGTAGTTATCTTATGAGCATTATATTATCAATGTACTAACTGAAACAACTGTGTTTATTATGTTAATGCAAGCATAATTATTGCACATGCCTCAGTTCCAGATGCATTTCTCCCCCCCCCCCGCATAAGACTGCTACTTTTTTTGGAGGCAAAGCCTTAAAATATTAATACTAAATCTAACAGTAATAAGAATATTTAACATTCATGTTGTATTCTAAAGTATTCAAAGCATTTCATGTGGCTTATCTCAGAAATCCATACAACACATATGCAACATAAATTTGGTGTTATTGTTGGCACACTGAGGGTTGTGACCGCCTGTGGATGGCTCCATATGCAAGAGAGTAGCTTGCCTAAAGCCACCTAACAGGCTCCTTATAATGTTAGCATGGTTGTGCTTTGTGTCTTTTGGATGAGGTTGTATTCTGTCTGAAAGAAAATACTGGAGCTTCCTCAGAATATGGCTTTCAGATATGGCTGAATGGAACAGAAAAATGGGAGAACTAGTGGTGTAATGCAGGGATGGATGAAAAATGCCATTTTGGTTTACCTTTGCTAAGGATTTTCCCAACCTTTCCAATTTCTTCATATTCAGAATGGAAATAACTTAAGGGTTTGTCTATACAATGAAAACAATCCTCATACAATTTGAGGAGACTATGTTTTGTCTAAATGGGATCCCACATCATTTAGCTGCATTTGGAAAGGGGAGCAAAAACTCCAAATACTCCATGGGAAAAGCCTTCATTTCCCAACATTTTTTTTTTTTTAAAAAAAACCACCTCTGAAGGAAATGTGCACTCCCACTCATTGGGACAAGAAATTCACTTCGATGCACTTTCCCAATAAGAGTGGAAGTGGAAAGCTGATTGGTTGAATTGCACAGGGGTGGAGCTTGCTGGTAAGGCAAGCACTCGGAACCACCATGTTGGATTTTCACCACAGTGATCATGTGCTGAGATGATAAAACAGCAATTCCCCATTTTTTTCTGTTTTTTTTTTTAAAGTAGGAGATTGTACTTTCTGCACCTTGGATTTGCTTTAAAAAATCTGTTTGGTGACAGTAACTGGTAACAATAAAAACATGAGTAATTCACTCATGCCCACCATCTTGATTCAAAGGCATTCCTGTTTGAACAACAAATGTGTATGGCTTCCAATGCCTGCAATCTTGGAAAAAAAAAAACACACCGTGGAGACAAATGAAAGCTGCTGCAAATTGGTGTTACTGCACAACAATCCACATGTTGTTGCCATGCATAGATGAGCCCTAAGATTCATTTTTTAAAAAATCTGAGTGGAACAAAAAGAAAGATTTGTCCCTCTAGGCCAAGGGCTTGGAGAGCTTAACCAATAAGCCTTGTCTTTGTTTTCATCCCTGAATTGTTGAATACAGGTTATCACTTTTTTCCTTGAGATGTTCCTTAACTTTAATACATATGTGGCTGGCAGGTATATGCTAGGGGACGGGGTCTGGAAGTCGTGGCCCAAAATAATTACTTTCCCAAGTTCCATTCCAATCTACATTAGCTTCAAATTAAGGCTGCTGCCACACTGCTGAAATAATGCAGTTTGACACCACCTTAACTACTATGGCTCAATGCTATGGAATTCTGGGATTTGTAGCTTTACGAGATATTTAGCACTCTCTGTCAAAGAGCTCTGGTGCCACAACAAACTACAAATCCCAGGATTCCATAGGATGGAGCCATGATAGTTAAAGTGGTGCCAAACCGCATCATTTTTGCAGTGTGGCAGCAAGCTTATGTCAGTTGGCTAAAAATGTGGACCTGCCAACATTCTTCTCCAGCCCTAATTTAAATATCTAGGCTGGCAACCTGTATTGCAATTATGAATTTGTAACCTAGAGTTATGACTCCGTAATTGCTCTATATTCACTAATATTATGCATAATATGTAGATTGCTTCCCCCAACTCTACCTTAACAGCCAGCCACCATTCCAAGCAATGGAGGTCTTTTCTACTTGTGGGGTGAAGCAGGATGATATTTCCAGACCTGTCCCATCACCGAGTGAGGCTGTGAAAATCAGAAACAAGATCCCTGATGACAATTCCGCATCACATCACAGCTCATTGGTGGGAGAAGGCTGAAAACATCAGCCTGCTGCTCCCTGTTTGCCAGCAGAATAGTTCTCCATCACTCAGAGCTGCTGCTGCCTGTTATAGTAAGCTCGAGGAAATTGGGCCAGGAGACGATACTTAATTATGTGTGTTTAGTTATGACATAGTTACACATTCATATCTAAGTTGATAACATAGGATCTTGGCTGTATTTTTTTATATTCACATTTTGATGTTACTGTTGATGTTTTAAAAAATAAAATAAAACACATATGGTGATTCAGAAAAGCAATGGAACTCAGTTATGAATAAAAATACAGGATATACCAGTGAAAGACTAATCCATCTACCCCTAGTCAAAAGTGTATTTTGCATCAGTTATGAATAAAAATACAGGATGTACCAAGGAAAGACTGATCCATCTACCTCTAGTCAAAAGTGCATTTTGCTTCATATAAAAAGACATACATACTGTCCACATTTAAAGAACTTCTTTAAATCCTAACTTATAGACTTTGGTAATAATTATAAATGATAACTTCCTCAACTACGTATAAGTATGTGGCAGTAGGCCCACACTCTATTTTCCTGTTAATATTGTTCCTTTATTAAATTTTAAACCAAAATAATTGCAAGACATGGAATTATCTATTGCTAACTCACCATCTGGCACATGAAATAAACAACTCAATTATTCAGGCTGTAATTTACTTGGGAACTCCACAATGCCATCACTCTCAGCAGTACATATTCAAGCCTTTCCCCTTGGATATTAAAGTCATTTCTACACCAACAAGATTGGATCCAAACTATTTTTCTCTAGAGAAGATTTAAGGCATATTCACAAAGACTTCTCTTTTTCTCCCTTTGGTCCTATAGATACCAGATAAGCCTGAGAATAATGTTTGATATGACAAAAAAGAAACTGTCAAGTACAGGTCATGGGTAGTGTTATCCAGTCTAGTCCCAAGGATGTATGATTTCAGGCCACTTTAGATCATCTCAGATAATGTCCATCATAGCCAAGAAAATAATCCAGAGTCTGAAAGCACACAAACAGGGTCCAGTTGAAGTCACTGAAAGATTATGTTTTGTTCTACAGCAGCTTGGGTTGCCAGAGTGAAAACCGGAGACAGCTCCTGACCCTTTTATGGTTGTGTAGAAGATGCAATTGTAGGAGTTACTGCTTGTTACTGGTAACATGAAAAGCAACAGCTGCTGAAATCCCTTCTTCTACAGAACCATTAAAGGGACAGAAGCCCTCTTCAGTTATCAGTCTGACAACTTTGACAGCAGCACCACTTCTGTTATACTATTATTTCCCGTGCAAATTTCTCTTTCCCACTGATGGTCCATTTACATCCTCTTGTATATCAAAAGACGTACAATTGCATACCAGCACAGGGCTGTGCAGCAGTACACAGGCCTGAGATCCTAAAGTCTCTCTCTCTCTCTCTCCCCCCTGCTAGAACACAGACCTCCCTCCATCTCACAACTCTCAACAGCTCCTCCCATTCTCACATTCTCAACCAGTCACCATCCACATGCAAATAGATTTTCCCCAACATGATATGGCTGTTACTCAATGTTTATGCACCCTCCTGATCACACACAGAATCCAATATTACAAATTAGGAATACAATTTACATTTTATGTGGAGTCATACGATACATGACTACTTAGGAAGTGCCAATAAACACAAGATTATAACTGAACAAACTCTGTCTCTAATGTTGGCCAATCAGGTTTGAGAGCTTTTGGTCCTCCACATGTATTGTACTGTAACTCTCATAATTGCTTACAATTGGACATGGTGGCTGGAACATCTAGGAGCTGAAGTCCCAGACCTCTAGGCAACCAAAGCCTACCTACTCTGTATAAGACTATAGTGGCAGGTGCAAGAGCAGTGCCTCTTAATATGATCTTGAGAATCACATTACCAAAAGTAGGATCTGAAAAAACAGCAAAAGAAAGATTCTGACTCAAACATGAAAATCTGCCACACCTGACCCAGAACCTACCAATTTTCACATTACTTACACCTCCAGTCTGTCACATTTAGTTCTAGCTTCATTTCTGATCTGCCATATTTAGAGATGTAATTCTTCACTAAGTTTCTTCTCGAAGGCAGCAATGAGTAATTTCAGCAATTTTCTTCCTGCTGTGAGAAACTCTTTGAAAACCAGAGTTTTTGAAAGCTATTTGCAATTCGGGACTTATTCTGTGCAAAATTCATGTATGGTTGCTTTACTCAGAAAACTTAATTTTCTTCACAAGAAACAGCATTTTCTGGATGGAAAATAAAATTTCCAATGCAGAAATAATAATTCCTGCACAGAAAATGCTGTTTTCTGTTCATAAAAATAAAGTTTTATATGCAAATCGACCATGTGTGAATTTTACACATAATAAACGATTCATTACAGCATTTAATACACAGAAAACAGCATTTTCTGTCCAGGGATTACTATTTCTGTATTGAAATAGTATTTTCCATCTAGAAAATGCTGTTTTCTTCAAAAACAGCCATGTGAGAATTCTGTGCAGAATAAGTCCCAAACTGCAAAGATTCTCATCAGCGTAGCTTTCTTCTCATCAGGGTTTCTCAACACTTGAAATAATGTTTTTGACCATGGGGGGGGGGGTATTTTCAAATATACTTTCCATCCCTAAATTTAACACTGGCTTTCCTCTTGATTAGCTGAGATCTTCAAGGTACAGGTTGTAATTTGAGCTGCTTTGTCCAGATCTTACCCGAATTGGTGAGGTCCATGGGGGACCCATCTGTGATGCTAAAGTTATGATATTAAGTTGGGAAACTTTAATTAGCTCAATGGTATGGCTGCAGGAGGTCAGGTAACTTTTGGGACCTTTGTACCTGTGTATACCAGCACTCATGGCAGAGACTCTGAGTTTAAATTAAGTTTTAAAAATAGTTTTTATTGGAAAATCAACAATAATTTGGGACTAAAATTCATATACAATTTTGTAGCCTGCTGGGATGTTTGAGTGTTAAACAATGTCTAGATGTGTCCCCCCCAGTTAAACAAAGGAAATCACAACTTTGCTAATTGCCACTAATGGCTGAGATATTAAAGTTAATGGGTTTATGGAAGCCTCCTTATTGTTAATGGTTGTTCTGATAACTGTTTATTTTTGGAGTATGACTGACTGCTAAGTGCATCCAGGATGGGCTTAGCCCATTCCACCTTGATAACTCTGATACTAAGGAACTCCACTTAATCCTTTCTTGGACATGTTTGTTGGAAATTTCCAAGACATCTTTGTGAGGTCTTGGATGACTTTCACTTGAACCCACTTTCAGTCTGCCCTGGTCTACCTAGACCTTGTGAAATGTCCAATATTGCTGAATTATGATTTATAGGAGGGAGGGAATGTAAGGCCAGGTAGCATGGATTCTGAATAGACTCTTCCTATAGACTGTGTCATTGTTTTTCTTACATGGGTGCCTGACCATAGATGGGTAGTTGGGGAGGGGAGAAGTTATGTTATAAATAAATAAATAAATAAATAAATAGCCCATTTCTATGACTGTTTACTCTGCACTTGATCTCATTAGTCAATGGGGATTTCTTTCAGGTAACTGTGCATGGGGTTGCTGCCTGAATAATGAATAATCAGATATATAGCAATCTATAGTTCCTGGAAAGCTATTTTTTGCTGAATGAAGCAGAAGAAGTAATGAGATGAAATTCCATTCAACTGATTGTTTTTTTTTTAATGACCCAAGGCAGATGAAGAGGAAAAAATATGTAATATTTATCTACCCTTCTTTATGTCTTTTCCCCAGAAGTTGTAGATTGATTATGGAAATAAATACTTTACTAACATCATTTGAGAGAGAGAATAATTAAATCCATCAAAAAATTAGATGCAACTATACTCTAAACAATCAAGCAAGGCTGCTTAGAGGACCTTCTTGCCCAGTCCATCTGCTGAGATCCCCCCTTTTAGTGCCTTCTTCACATTTTCCACACCCACAATTTATATTTGGTGTGTGTGTGTGTGTGTGGAGTTTACAAATAATATATCTAAAGCACATAAACAGATGGTATACAGCAGGTAATTTTTTAAAAGAAATCCCAGCATACACAGTTTGCTCAAAAGAAAAAGAACCATTATATATGTATATCCAGGGAGATTCATTGTTGTGTAAAATAAACCACAACTTGGGATGGAGGAGTGGGGGTTTCCAGAGTGGTGAAGCGGCTTAGCTGTAAGGCATAATGTATACACCAAGTAGCAATTAATGTTTAGCTTAAAAGATTATGTTTCATGACAAGTGGGATTTAAACAATATACACAGACACATAAGTATATTAAAAACTGCTAGCATTGCCTTTTACTCATATCCTTACTAGTTGAGATATTTCAATTGCCATAGAGATACATATTCCTATGATGGGATCTATCCCACTGTATAATTTAGAACAATTCACTTTGTGACATGAGACTGTTACCCAATAAACCTGCCAATGAGTATCATTTTCATAGGAACACAGGAAACAACTGCCTTACATCAAGTCTGCCTGCTGGTCCATTCAGCTCAGCATAATCTATGCTAGGAGTTGGCAACTGCATGGAGGCCATTGCCAGTCCCCCCTTCCCCAATGCTCCCACAGAGTACAACACCCACCCAAATGTTCCCAAATATCTCAAATATCTATCTTCATGCAAGTTTTTCCTCAAAATGGCAACTGGAATTGATGTTGCATCTCTTTGTGCCACCATTTTGAGAAGGACTTTGTGAAAAACAGAGGTATTTGGGGGTGCTGGGGAGCTTTCTGAATAGAGTTGGAGGCATTTTTGCATGATTTGGGGCTCTCCATTTGAGATGAAAAACACCAGGGAATCATTTTTTTTTTAAATGTGTGATTGAAGTGCTTCATGAATCACAAATGTGAGGTCCAGGGATTGCATGTGGCTCACAGGTCACTCTTTGCCCACCCATGAGGTTCTCAAGAAAATCTCTTCAAAAGCCACCCCCTACCACACCCCAAAAACATCTCTTCAAAGCCATAGCTTAAGAGGCCTTCAGGAGACACAGTTCTTATATCCAATGCTATTTGGGTTGGGGGTTTGCACTTTTAGGGAACAACACAACATTTATGAAAAGTAGAAATGGGGAGGTACAGCCTGCAGGGGTCCAGGGAGGTAGAAAATCCAGCAGATCACTGCAGTTGCCCACCCCTGGTCTACATAGACTGGCAGCTGAGCGTCACAGTTTCAGAGGGGTCTTTTCTAGCCCTGCATAGAAATCCCAGATACTAAAGCTGATACTTTCTATCTTTAAAACAGTATGTTACAACCACATCCACAATTTTCAAGCAATGTCAGCAAGGAAATGCATGACATGATGACACTTCAGTTCTCTGGGTCAAGAAAGGAAGAAGCTGTACAATGTACGTGGTTGCTTTTTGACAATCTGTCTATCCATCCATCCATCCATCCATCCGTAAAATATCCAGGGTGATGAATATTTTCTCCACCCAAATTGTAAGATGTTAACATACCCTATAGATTGTATCTAATGTAGTTATTGTTTCTTAAACAAGTTAGCAGTTGTCTATTGTAAGTGAACATTGTGTGATATCTTATTCTTTTTGTTATCTGGAACCAGGTCCAGGTTATTTGAAGAACCTGGCTATATTGTGCCATATAAACCTGCCTATGCTTTGAGATCTGTGTGGGTCTGAGGACCTGCTTTCTGTCCTGTCACCTTCACAGGTACATTTGGTAGGAACATGGAAGATGGCCTTCTCAGTGACTACTCAAGCTCTGGAACACCCTTCCCAGAGAGGCTAGTCTAGCATCCTCCTTACTATCTTTCCATAAACAGGTGAAGATCTTTTTATTCTGGCAGCCATTTGAGAACTGATTTTTTTAGGGGAAACAGGCCTTGTACAATGTGCTGGACTTTTAATGGCTGTTGTTTAATGGTTTATGTTTTTAACTGGGCATAATTATTTCCATAGTTTAATAGCTTTGTATGCTGTGAATTTTCAACCTTGTTTTTTAAAACTCTTGTAACTCTTCTTGAATCCCAAACTTGAAAAAAAAACCCAACTCATTCTCTCAGCTAACTTAGCTCTAGAAATGGCTCTTTCTCCTTGCTACCAGTTTATCCCAGACTGGTCTCGTGAAGTGTGAGTTCCTATGACACAGCTGTTTGGCTTTTGCTAGTTGTCACAATTGTGCCTAACTGTTCTATTCTTTTAGGGGGCTGTTTGTGGCCATTTCTTGGATCTGCACTAAGCCTCTTCCAAAGTTGTTGTTGTTATTGTTAGGCATGGTTTGCTGAAGTGACCCATCATTTGATGGGGGAAATGTTCTCCTTCATCCCATAGAATAAGAGTTATATAGTACAAAAGTTCCATTTTTCTGATGCACTATAGCATTATATGTCTATGTTTTTTAAAAAACAAAAAAGAATAAAAAAAGAAGAAAAGCAGACTTTTTGGTTCTGATATGTCTCTGAATTAAAAACAGAATTATTCAGAGGTGGGAACAAACTGTTGCAGCTCATACTAGGATTTGCCTGGAAATAGTCTGGGACAATAGAAACATGATTTATATTCTTTTCTATTCTATTTTTAAGATAATTACAACAACAAATCCTGCAACCTCCTGACACATTTGTCCTATCCGGCAAAGCCCATAATTTAGCCTTAATGTATTTTGTATAAGTAATAATTTATTGACAATATTTTTATTAGTAATATATTTATTGATTTTTTTAAAAAAAAATACAGGATATACAGTGTATAAAAATTATTTAAATAATAATCATTATGTGATCTTCATGCCTAACATTATAAATGATGAAGAAACATCCTGTCCAAACCATTTCAGCCACAACCAGTGAGTCCTAAAAATTGGAATGCCTCTCCATTGGATACACAGAATTTGCTCTGTGTCAGAGTCTATGTAACTAATTTCATCTGTCCCCATCCATAGATTTCATATATTAACTTCTTTTTTGGTGTGTGGGGGGGGCAGAAAGAACTGTAGGTTGTAGTCAAGACTAACTTTTCCAAGCTGTATTGAACTCAGGGGAACAAAACAAGGCCCAACAATCCTAGAGAACATTCTGGAACATTTCCCAGGATCCTTTGTTGTGCACAGGGATTCTGTGGCACACATGTAGGGTTCACTCAGCTGTAATAATAATAATAATAATAATAATAATAATAATATTTAAAAATATTTAATATTTTTTATTTAATAAGTTCCCTGAAGGGTGAGTCTCTGCGTCACTGGGCAACCTCAACTTGCACCTTTCACAAAGAACCTTGAATTTATCCTCCAGTTATATTTTTACCATTATATATCCCTGCCACTAAGCTGTGGAAATAAACCTTTTCCATCATGTTCATTCTAATGACACAGCTCCTTAAGGTTCAGATGGGTAGATGATTTGATTGCGGAAGAGTGAGAATGATAAAACAGCAGAGTTTATTAAAGTGCCATGGTGCTTATTGGATTCAGTGGAGGATCAGTCCAAATAAAGACTGTAGCACTGAAGACATCAAAAGGGGAGTGGGGAGGGGTGAGAGAAATTTGCAGCTGTTTGACACTGATTTAATTGTGCTTGTAGTTTGCCTCCTTTTGAAATAGCAGAACACTAAACAGAAGCATAAGGAAAGGTCACTTCGATGTGGAAACATCAAAAATCCCAAGTGCTTTTCTAAACTGGTTTTATGTGTTTGGAGCTTGAAATGCTAAATAAACTGTGTAAGTTTATTAGAAGGATCCTCATAATGAGCCCACATACAGATAAATATTTGTCACTTGCAGACACAGTACAAATCAAGATCTTAATCAATCTGACAACAGCTTGTAGGCTGCTGGAGTGTTCGCCACTCAAGACAAGCTGATTTTGGAAAACTGAACATCATGTTAATGAAGCTTTAATTTTCCTTTTTATTGAACCTCCCCTGAGCCTTGTTGAAAGACAAAAGTCAGAGTATCTCATTAGCTATGTCACTGAATCTGTCAAGGGGTGGATTGTGCCATGCCTACCGCACCAAATAGCCAGATATACAGTATAGATATACTAATAGATTGGGATTAAAGTTATGAGCTCCTTCATGCTATTAAACACTCAATGGCTACAGCAGCAGACAGTGGCTGCACTAGGGGTGTGTGGAGAGGCCGATCTGTAACAGTTGATACTGGGTGGTGGGGAGGTGACACTAGCCTTAACTTTGATTTTCCTCATTGACAGCACTGTAGACAAATGGAGAAGTCTTTGTTGTGACAATATGCAATAACAACAGAAGGGATTCTGAAAAGACTCACCAACTACCAAAGGAGACACTGCTGATTATCTGTATACAATGTGTGATTTTCAAACAAATAAAGGTCTACTCACAAATCTCATCCACGTCTGTGTCTTATATGAAATATAGCTCATTTATTTCAATGCCTTTAATTGGTTTCATCAAATATGTTATTGTTCCAAAATCTTACACTTTCAAATGAAATCACTCAGCTACAGCAGAGTCCTCTCAGTAGAATGGTTCTCAAATAACCCTTGTGGGGAAGTCTTAGAATCATAGAATCATAGAATTGTAGAGTTGGAAGAGACCATGAGGGCCATCCAGTCCAACCCCCTGTCATGCAGGAAATCACGATCAAAGTATCCCTGACAGATGGCCATCCAGCCTGTGTTTAAAGACCTCCAAGGAAGGAGACCCCACCACGCTCCGAGGGAGTGTGTTCCACTGCCGAACAGCTCTTACTGTCAAAAAGTTCCTCCTAATGTTGAGGTGGAATCTCTGATCCTGGAGCTTGCATCCATTGCTCCGTGTTCCAGTCTCTGGAGCAGCAGAAAACAAGCCTGCTCCATCCTCAGCGTGACATCCCTTCAAATACTTAAACAGGGCTATCATATCGCCTCTTAACCGTCTTTTTTCCAGGCTAAACATACCCAGCTTTGTTGTGCACAGGGATTCTGTGGCACACATATAGGGTTCACTCAGGTGTGTTACTATAAAAATAATAATAAAAATAATAATATTTTAAAATATTTAATATGTTTATTTAATAAGTTCCCTGAAGGGTGAGTCTCTACGTCACTGGGCAACCTCAACTTGCACCTTTCACAAAGAACCTTGAATCTTTGTTGTGGTCAGTTACAGTATGCATACATTAAAAAACAGAAGCAGCTAGAACAACCTTTCCAAGAAACCTTGGGATGAATTGAACATAAGTGCACTCTGTCAGCAGATGCAGAGCATGGCTAGAAAATTGTCCTTTTCTTGGACTATAAGTTCCAGAAACTCCAAATAGCATGGCCTCTTCTTACTAAATTGTCACTTTCTATGGTGTGCTAATCACTATTTTGTAAGCTGGGTCCATCTTAAAGAGAGTCAGTGTGGTGTAGCAGTTTGAGTCTTGGAGTAGGACTCTGGCAGACCAAGGTTTGAATTCCTACTCAGTCATGTAGCCCTACTGGATGGTCTTGGGCAAGTCACACATGCTCTGATCCCAGAGGAAAATCCTGGGAGATACTGTAGTTAGGGATTTATTCTGTGCAAAATTTGGATGTAGTGATTTACATAGAAAACAGCATTTTCCATGCAGGAAACAGTTTTTTTCTGCACATACATGGTATGTTCTATGCAGAAAATGATGTTTTCTATACAAATCAGCCACATGTGAATTTTGCACAGAATTAAGGCTCAAACTGCAAGGATTATCATGACCATGTGGGGGTTAGAAAGTGCCCCCCTCCCACGTTTTCAGCTCCATTTCCAAGCTGCAAAGATAGGGCACTACTCTAGAGAGTTGGTAGAAGGGTTTCAGATTTCTCAAGTGCTTCTTTTTAAACTCTCCTCACTTTTTTTTTTAAAAAAAGGTTTTTTCAGTAGCAGCAACCCTCCTCCATGATGGAGAATTAGTGGGTCTAGAGGCTTGTAATTTTCATTGAGGTGCAAAGACACCAACTAAAGAATCAAATGAAGGCTTTATTGTAAGAACTCCATTAAAGACAGGAAAGCCCTCTAAGGAGATTTTCACACCAGCAATGTGTTCCATTGCAGGCACAGAACAGGGGTGCTGAAAGATTTTTCTTTCAGATACCCAATTCCGTGCCCTCAACATGACTGTTCTGTTGTCTCCCCATGATATTTCAATCATGGGTAGAAGTTGTTAATGACCACCCATTCTGTTTCTGTCATGGAATCAAGGGTAGTCTGAAAGGTGTCCAGTTCCTCACCTGCAATGACAGCTGTTGGGGGGAGGTCCATTCTGGACACTTCCAGGCAGGAATGGGACATCCAGGTAAGTGGCACCCTTTCCCTCCTCCCTGGGTTACCTTTATGTTTTTGTATGTGCTTTCATGCTTTGTGTACTGTTTTGACATTTTGGGGGGTTATTTTTAAATTTCCTTCCCACCCATTCTCTCGTGAAAATGAGTGGTATTTGGCATCACTGCTGTAAAAGCAGCTTTATGGCAGCTGCATTTACAGCAGTGAAGCCGAGAGGAGAGGGAGGATGTGCCTGCTGTGGGATTAAGGTAAGTGTGCAAACATTTTCCTTAATCCCGTAGCAGGTATGGGAGAGGGGCTTGCGGAGCAGAAAAGGGGCATTTGGCCCCTTTGTGAAAATATCTTTAGTGAGCACTCCACTAAACTAGTTTCACTTTTGGTAGAAGTGGGATAATAAGGCAGTGGGAAGAGAAAAGGGTTAATGCTCCCTAAGAGTATCAGTTGATAGCTCATCGACATTAGGCTAGACTGCTGGGTCCCTGAAACCTGCTGTTGTTGTGTTGTGCTTCCAAATGGACTCTGGCTCATGATGACCCTCTGCTAGCATTTTCTTGGCAAGATTTATTCTGAGATGGTTTGCCATTGCCTTCCTCTTAGATGAGAGTGTGACTTGCCCATGGCCACCCAGTAGGTTTTCATGGCTGAGCAAGGATTTGAACTATGATCTCCTGGAGTCCCAATCCAGCAATCAAATCACTACAACATGCTGACACTTACCTGAAGACTACGTGCTTATCTATACGGGGGAAATACTCCTCATAGAATTTTGAGGAATTGTAGAGTTGGAAGAGACCATGAGGGCATTTTATTCCACAATGTATACAAAGGAACACATTACATGTAACATGCTTTCTCCAAAGAATTGTATCTCTCTCTCTGGCTTTTCTTCGCAAATGAAAGCAATGTAGCATAAGAAAAAAAAACTCCTTCATTGAAAAGGATTGTTTGCCTGCCAAAGCCATTGAATTTTTTCTGCCTCCCTTGCTACTGCTCCTGTACTTCAGCAGAGATGAAAAAATAAAATAAAACCCTTGACAACATTCAGTGTAGCCCTCAATTTGCATAACTCCAAGGGAAACTCAGAGATTTTATCATGCTAACAAAATTTTGCATAACAACTTTCTTTAATTTGTCCATAGTTATCAGAACAATCCTTGAAATACAGAGATAGTAAACAGAATCCAGAGCCATACCCTGGTGTAGCTATGAGCTATGGGGAAGGGAAAGTAAGGTGAGGTCACTGCCCTTCCAAATACAAATTCTGCTCCCCAATGAAATTTTCTTTCAGGCTTCAAATTTCTAGCATAGCATACAGTGAGACATTGAAAATAATGCACACTTAGAACACTTATATTTGCTATATTCACATTCCCTTGGCAACTTTGCCTGCCTCTTTTCTCTGGATGCCTAAACTGTATTTCCAAATGCAGAATGGATGTTTTAAGTTATTTCAAGGCTGGAAATTTGGAGACTGAAGGAAAATTGCAATGGAGGACAGAATTGGGGGCAATGCTCTCTTTTTGGATACACACACAATGCACACACTCACACCATTTCTGCACCCTGGCTTTACCCTTTGTGAAAGCTAGCGTTTTAGTAGGATACATAGGGTAGACTCCAATTTAGAAATTATGAGGGCCAGACAGTGTGATTTGTAGAATTCAGTAAGAGTTCTTTTCTCCCCAGAGTTTGAGTATACCTTTGTCACAAAGACTTAGGCCTTGTCTACATTGGCTATTGACCTTGTCTTGGCCCCGTCATTGAGCCCTGCAGTCCTTATGATGCCAGGCGTTTGCCCCATTTTGCCCCCAGGCAGTCCCCACAATGCCTTAGCAAAGATGGAGGTAAGACAGGTAAAGCCCGATAAACCATCACAGCAAAATACCTGGGAAAAACCATTTCTCTGTGGAAAAAAACTTATCAGGCCCCATGGGACCACAGGAGCCCCTACCACCAAGCTGGTCCACACTGCAGCTGCCATCCACACTGCACTCTCTGGATCCAGGCACCAGGCCTGCCACATGTGACCAGGCTGGTCACATACAAGGGGCCTTGCTCACATGCTGTGGGCCAGCTTCCTGGCTCCTGAGAGTGGGACGCAGGAGGCAATGGTGGTGGCTGCAGGGACAGGTTGGTGGTCTGGACTCCATCCTGTTTCATGCCGGTAACAGAGGAGGAACAGGTCACACCCACTGCCAGAATACACAGGTAGGGAGCTGGTGTATTCTGGCCTGTGTAGATGAAGCCTTAATGGTAGTGCAGGGATCAGCCTTTGGAACCTCCAGTTAAAGTTAGATCTGGTAGTAAGCAAAGGGACTGAATTTTATTTCTCTGTCCCTGAAGAGCTATTACTAGAGGCTAGATAGAAAGTCTAGCCTTATAAGTGGCATCTAAAAGGGTAGGTGAAGGAAGGTGAATCCTAGATTTCCTTCTCCATGGTTGCCAGTTAATGTGGCTACTCAAAGCAAAGAATGGAAAAGGCAAAGCAGCTTTTTTGCACCTTTTTGCTGATGGCTTCAATAGGTCCAAATGTTATATTTAATTAAAGAGGAAAACATGTATTTTAGGTAAAATACAAAAAAAAAGAGAGAGAGAGAGAGAGAGAGAGAGATGCTTACATGAGTGGAAAATGAGTTAAAATATGTGTCAGTTTCCATGCACACAATTCCCACTAAAGTCTTGCAAGCTGGATGGGAAGAAAATGCTGTTTTGGTAGGATTTGGCAGGTACCTACAAAACTGAAACAGGAATATTTTTACACTCAGACCCTAAACTTAGGCCTTTGTATGCTTCTCAAATATCTGCGGCTCATATTCTAACAGGTGTTAATAAGTTTGAAGCAGCTACCATATCCTGGAACAGTCCCAACTTGTCAGGGACAGTACTAATAAATCCTCCAGCATTTCACTTTTTAGCTGCTTTTAAAATGTCCTATTTTTTCTCACCACTTCCCAATTTCCTCCTTTGCCATCTTGACCACACTCTGTTGTTGCTTGCCCACACCTGTTCTCATTTTATTCTGTGAAACATTGGAGAGTATGCTAGCGTAGACCCATTGAATCAATGGAAGTTGACTACACATTCATTAGGGTTACCAGGGGGAAAACCAGAGACAACCCATGTACTTTCATGGTTGTGTAGAAGAGGGAATTTCATCAGGCATTGCTTGTTACCACTTGGCATGACAAGCAAAATCTGTTGAAATCCCATCTTCTACACAATCATTAAAGATACAGGAGCCATCTCCAGTTTTCAGTCTGGCAACTCTAACTGAGACATCATTCAATAATTCTTAGTAGGCCTGCTCTAGTTGGGACTAACCAATAAGAATTGGATAATCAGGGCTACCAAATTTTATTTGCAAAACAAACAAACAAATTGTTGGCCCCATCAGTAAAGAAAGATGTACTAAGAGGCCAGATATTGCTTTTTAGAATTTAGTTTTGCTGCACACATTCAAAACTTGCAAAACTTCATTTTTTGGACTATAGCTTCAATGACCATGAGGTCTGGGGGATTCTGGAAGTTGCAATCCAAAATGTGTCCTCCCCCAAGAAAGATTTGGTGATGACAGCAATTTGTAGTGTTTTTCTGAGAAAGAATGTGATTTAACAGGTAAGCTTGGAGCACTGTATAGACCTTAGAGTATAAAAACCATAAAATAAGATAACAGAACATAAATAATGGACTCATTGACATTTTCTGGCTTTTCAGACCTCAACACTTATGCTGAATACCTATCAAAATGTATTTCTACTGAAGAGATGAGTAAAATGGATGGCAACCTTACATAAAACAGACATTCTTACTTTGCTTATAGCCTTTGACATGGCTCCATAAAATACCAATTGTGAGACATTTTAAGATTGTGGGAGGTACCTGGCATTTGTTAAAATGAGTATTTTTATTGTAAGCGAGCCTGCCTGCCACTTAAGGAGTGTCTCCCAGATGGTAAAGGAATCATTAAAAGTTCATTTTATAACCACTGGACCCGGCTTTAAAGCCTTTTGAACTGCTGAGGCCTTCTAATCATTCAGTATTGCTCCCGTTTGCCAGTGAAGCGAATCCAATGGCTCTTTCAGCATATGGTCTATTTCTGCTAATGAACGGGCAATTTATTCACTTTAACATATAGATTGTAAAACTAATCCTCCTGTAGAAACATTATGCTTGCCTCCATGCTTTAACTCTCACGCTTCTTTGGCATGGAGGGTGGGGTGGGGATGGTGCTCTCAGGAGATACCTTTCATAATTAAGACTTTGATCACAATTCATACTAGTGATAGGTCTGAGTTCATTGCCTCTGTTTCCTTTCCAGTAGAAGCCTGTAAAATTAAATGGAGTTACTCTACTGAAGATCTGGATCAACTGTATGCTCAAGGGGGAATTTCCCTCTACCTGTCTAAAATTCTGGATCGCTGGCATTTATTTTAAGTGAGTTTAATGTGCATGGAGACCTTTTAAATGAAGCAAGCCATTCAAATTCATGCCCCCCTCTTATCTTCTGCATATGTAACAGGTTAACTTTTTCTCATTATTCAGAGGTGGCACCTGACTATAATCTTTATGTGCTATAGCTATACAAATGTACAAACTGTTGTACTAGAAGTAGCTCATACCTTCTAACATTTTGCAGATGAGAAGTGGGACACATGTGACCAAGCAGCATTGAAGTGTGGTCAAGACGCCAAAAGTGGAAGGAAGAACAGACAAGCTAGGAGAGGTTGTGGCAGTTTGCTTTTTGGAAGGTGTGCCCTAGTAGAGGATTAACAGTAGGATTCATGCCATTACATTTTGACCAGGTGTTGTTTTTTTTTTAAAGAAAACCCTTTTCTGCTTGATTCTTAAGGCCTCAGTGTCTCCTCCCAGGCTCTGAAACTCCCTTCTAAAACAGAGTAGACTGGCACACTTCCTATTCTTGTTCCATAAACAGCTGAAGACTTCCATATTCTGACAGGGCTTTGAGGCCTGATTATTCAGGTGGAGCAGCCCTTGGATAATGCACTGTGTTTTCCATTTGTTAGTTTTTGTTATGCCTTTGATGGCTTATGTTTTTAACTGGTTTTGATTTTGTTGATAGATTAATCACTTTAACTTTTATTTTTGTGAATTTTAAACTACTGTAAGCCACCTTGAGTCCCAAACTGGGAAAAGCTGGCATATAAATAAAATAGTAATAGTAATAGTAGTACTACTAGTGGTAGTAATAGAATAGTATGAAACACCAAGATAGAGTAGGACCCCCATATCCGTTGGGAATTGGTTACGGGGGGAGGTGTGGATAATGAAATCCGTGTATAACAGTGAATGTGGGATGGGAGAAGGGAAGCGGGATCTCTTCTCTCCTCTCCCTTCTCCCTTCACCCCCACCCCTGCGGAGCCCTCATGGGGGAAGGGAGAAGAGAAGCAAGATCTCTCCTCCTCCTTTCCCTCAGCCCCTTCATCACCACTGCCACCACAAGAGCTCTCACAGGGGAAGGGAAGCGAGATCTCTCTTCCTCCTCTACCCCCTTCCACCATTGCCCCCCCCACCATTGCCAGCCACGGATAACTGAATCAGTGGATGGCAAATCAGCAGATATGAGGTCCTACTGTACCTCTGAAGAGGCGTCTAAAAATGCCATGGAAAGGTAACTATTGTTGCACTAATAAAGTGACACCGAACCTGAATCTGTTATGCATTACAGATAACTATGTTACTTGTAACTTATTACTTCTGAGCTCTGATTTGGAAATACACTACCTTCAAACATATATGTTGCATTTAAATCTATTTATTTATTGTGGGTGATAATTACTGATTGATTTAGTGATTAATGACATCTCTGGTCCCCTCTCAAGTCCATGTGATCCCTGATGGGACTGAGATGACAAGTATCTTTGTCCACTTTGGGCTAATCTACATGGCCCAGGACATCTTGGTTCCGTGCTGGTGTAGCCTGCCTGCGGATCAGGCCTTTGTCTCCCCCTTTGCCTCAACAAAACATGTAGGAATCCAGACAGGAATGCTGGCCCATCACTGGAGTCACTGCCATTTTTCTTGCCCTTCAGGCATCAAGGAAACTGGACACAATATGTTACCCAAGTCCCCCAGACTTAGTCACATGCTGCAGGACCCCTTCCTGGACCCAGAAGGGTAAGGGGTACAAGCAGCTGAAGTGACAGGCTGGCCTGCTGGGATGGGCTCCTGTGGACATGTGGAACTTGAAGTAAAGTGGGTATTATTTTAGAATGCTGTATCAGGCCCAACCCTGGCTTGCTGCTTTCTGAGCCACATTTCTGCCCCAGGGGTCATCATGACTACCTGGGGGCAGATCAGGGCAAATGCAGTATGCACTGCTAGGCTCTCAGACAGGAGCAAGCTGGTGTAAACTGCCCATGTAGATAAGGCCTATGTGGAGTAAGAACTTAAAAGACATTGTGGAACAAATGGTCAAATTATGTTTTTAATATAATTTCCATAGGCAATCTGTTTTGTTTCATAGGTAATATTTTCCTTGGGAAACAACCAATATATAGGGGATCATTTTGTGAATGGTTGTCTGATCTGGTATTAAAGGAGGCTTGCTGGTATGAGCCTGATACACACTGGATGATGTCACACAAATAATCTCCACATAGATTCCACTTGGAAATGACAAGCATTATCAGCTTTTGGAAAAGTGAAGGAGTTATTAAATTAACATTCAAATTGAGAGCTCTGCAGGTGATTAAATTGATTATGTTCTGTAAAAACTAATTCTTGGCATATTTAGTTAGCAGTGTCATAACTCAGCTCATTTATAGGTTCCCTTATACATAAAAAGAGTTGGGCTGCTTATCTCAATGCTATCTAGACATGATCTTTCTTCTCTAGTGCAGGAGTGTGGATGGCGGTGTTTGTCCTGTGGTGCGGGCTGGTAAAGAACTTCCATTTTCTTCAGGTTGACTTCCAGCCCAAACAGCTCAGCAGCTGTTGTGAAGCAGGATGTTAGGCACTGCAGAGCTGCTTCTGTCTGGGCAACAAGGGCAGCATCATCAGCAAAGAGCAGATCACGGACTAGAACTACATAGTTTAGAGCCTTAGTGCGAGCCCTCAGACGGCTTAAGTTAAACAAGCTACCATCAGTACGGTAACATATATAGATGCCGTCTTCTCCTTCAAGCTCTGCCATAGCCCTTTGGAGCATCGTGCTAAAGAAGATTGTAAATAAAGTTGGAGCAATAACACACCCTTGCTTCACTCCATTAGTTATTAGAAAGGGCTCTGAAAGAGCATTGGCATATCTGACTTGACCGCGCTGGCCCTCGTGTAGCAAGATAATCATTTTAAGGAATTTGGAGGGACATCCTAGTCTTTCCAGGATCTGCCACAGACGTTTTCTACTCACAGTGTCGAAGGCTTTGGTGAGGTCGACAAATGTTACATAGAGACCCCTGTTCTGCTCTCTACATTTCTCTTGCAGTTGTCTAAGGGCAAATACCATATCTGTAGTACTCCTATTGACTCTGAAGCCACATTGGCTTTCGGGAAGAAGTTCTTCTGTAATAGCAGAAGTATCCTTGCAAGGATTTTTTCCAGCAATAGAGAGCAGTGTTATGCCTCAATAGTTTGAGCAATCGGATTTTGCTCCTTTTTTCTTGTACAGGGTGATGATGACTGCATCTTGGAGATCTGATGGCAGTTCCCTTTTCCCCCAGCAATTCACAAGGAGTTCATGGAATTTATCGTGGAGTGCATGACCTCCGTGTTTCCAAACTTCAGGTGGGATTCCATCAACTCCAGCTGCCTTGCCGTTTTTCATCTGCTCTATGGCCTTAAGGGTCTCTTCCAAAGTGGGAGCTATGTCCAATTCATTTTTCATTGGCTTTTGTATCATATGTTGGATAGCTGAGTCTTGGACTACTCAGTTGGCACTAAAGAGACTTTGAAAATGTTCAGCCCATCGATTCATTGCCACATTGTCATTGGCAAATCTGTGCTCAAATTCCTTCAGCAGTTCACCTACCTGGGAAGCATCATCTCCTCAGATGCCAAGACTGACAAAGAGATCAGTCACAAATTATCAAAGGCATATAGCACATTTGGAAGACTTCACAAAAGAATCTGGAGGAGGAGCACAAAAATCAGTGTGTATAGAGCCATTGTACTGTCTATTCTCCTTTATGGATCTGAAACATGGGTCATCTATCGCCACCACCTACGACTCCTTGAACACTTTCATCAGTGCTGTCTATGCACAATCCTAAATATACACTGGACTGACTATGTAATGAATGTTGCTCTCCTTGAGCAAGCAGGGATCACCAGCATTGAGGCCATGATATTGAGAACACAGCTGCGCTGGGCAGGGCATGTTTCTAGGATGGAGGACCATCACTTCCCAAAAACAGTACTCTATGGTGAACTAGCCACGGGTCAGTGTAAGAGGGGTGCTCCAAAAAGCAATAAAGGACTCCCTGAAACAACATCTCAGGCTCGGCCAAATTGATCACCAACAATGGTCCGCCCTGGCCTCACATTCGGAGGCATGGAGACACACTATACGCACTGCTGCAGCCTTATTTGAGAACTCATGCCGTACAAGTCTTCTTTCAAGACAAATGACAACGCAGAAAGAATCTCAACCCAGAAACATCACACAAGGAGACCTTCTGCTGTGCTTTCTTGTTTATCTCAGATTGGCCTTTTTAGTCATCAGCGCGCTTGCAGAAAGCGCAGGATGAGTCCTTCCTGAATCTTCATTTGCGAAGAAAAGCCAGAGAGCAGGAGTGCAAAAAGTGTAGCCAAAAAGTGTAGCCTGCAAGTGATGCATGACACCCAATGACAATCTGTGTACCCTGTGTACCCTCAGCACCTCAAAATGTTTTTATTTTTATGTTTTAAAAATGCACCAAATTACTTCCTAATACGCCAGGGTCACATCCTGTATGACCTACATTTCCTGCATCTAAAAGATCCCAGATCACTCTCTATCAGAAAATTGCACCACATAACCCCTAAGGGTATGAAAGACATTTTGGTGCAAAAATTAGGTCCTAATAAATATACTTCTTTACTGTGATTTTTGGATTTTTTTTAACAGAACAACACAACTATTTTCATAGAATCATAGATTTGGAAGAGACCACTGGGGCCATCCAGTCCAATCCCCTGCCATGCAGGAATAAATAATCAAAGTATTCCCGACAGATCGCCATCCAGCCTCTGCTTAAAAACCTCCTAAGAAGGAGACTCCACCACACTCTGAAACAGTGCATTCCACTGACAAACAGCTCTTATGGTCAGGAAGTCTTTCCAAAGGTTTAGATGGAATCTCTTTTCCTGTAGTTTGAGTCCATTGCTATGTGTCCTAGTCTCTGGAACCCCAGAAAACAAGCTTGCTCCATCCTCAATATGACATCCCTTCAAATATTTAAACATGGCTATCATGTCCCCTCTTATCTTTCTCTTCCCCAGGCTAAACATACCCAGCTGTCTAAGCCACTCCTCATAGGGCATGGCTTATAGACCTCCTACTTTTTTGATCACCCTCTTCTGGACATAGAATTGCAGAGTTGGAAGAGACCACGAGGGCCATCCAGTCCAACCCCCCTGCCACGCAGGAAATCTTGATCAAAGCATCCCCGACAGATGGCCATCCAGCCTCTGTCTAAAGACCTCCAAGGAAGGAGACCCCACCACGCTCCGAGGGAGTGTGTTCCACTGCCGAACAGCTCTTACTGTCAAAAAGTTCCTCCTTATGTTGAGGTGGAATCTCTGTTCCTGGAGCTTGCATCCATTGCTCCGTGTTCCAGTCTCTGGAGCAGCAGAAAACAAGCCCGCTCCATCCTCAGCGTGACATCCCTTCAAATACTTAAACAGGGCTATCATATCGCCTCTTAACCGTCTTTTTTCCAGGCTAAACATACCCAGCTCCCTAAGTCTCTCCTCATAAGGCATCGTTTCCAGACCTTTCACCATTTTAGTTGCCCTTCTCTGGAGACGCTCCAATTTGTCAATATCCTTTCTGAATTGTGGTGCCCAGAACTGGACACAGTATTCTAAGTGAGGTCTGACCAAGGCAGAATAGAGTGGCACTATTACTTCCCTTGATCTGGACACTATACTTCTATTGATACAGCCCAAAATTGCATTGGCCTTTTTAGCTGCCGCATCACACTGTTGGCTCATGTTCAACTTGTGGTCTACTAGGACTCCTAGATCCCTTTCGCACGTAGTCTCATTCAGCCAGGTCTCTCCCATCCTATATTTATGCATTTCATTTTTCCCCCTAAATGCAGTACTTTACATTTCCATTTACATTTACACATTCCAGCTTCTCAATATCCACTTGAATTGTGATGCTCAGAACCAGACACAGTATTCCAGGTGAGGTCTGACTAAAGCAGAATAGAGTAGCACTATTATTTCCCTTGATCTAGAAAATATATATTCCTATTGATGCAACTTAGAATTGCATTGGCTTTTTTAGCTGCCACATTACACTGCTTACTCATGTTCAGTTGGTGATCCACTAAGATGCCTATATCCCTTCAATTATAGTATACTGTGTGTGTGTGTGTGTGTGTGTGTGTGTTTGCCTTTAAGTCCCTGTCAACTTTCATGGGGTTTTCCTAGATAAGGAAGACTCAGAAGTGGTTTTGCCAGTTCTTTCCTCTGAAATATAGCCCAAAGCACCAGGTATTCACTGGTGGTCTCCCATCCAAGCAGCAATAATTCCTAAATACATGCACTTAAAATTCATGAAGAGGAAATCAAAATCATCTCTATGTAAGTGTGAATAAGATCAAAGCCTTAGAGATAATAGGTGCTCACCTAAGACGTTTTAAATCTATCAATAAATACTAGTCATGGTGATGCCGATTACAGAACTTCTATATTAGGAGGCAGTAGAAGTCAATGAATAGCAGTGGTTGGACTTCAACAATGGGAGAGGGCCACTGCCTTCTAGTTGCAATGGCTTTCTAGGTTAGACATTTTGGGAAACAGGATGTTGAACTAAGGTAGACTCCTTGGTCTGGTTCAGCAGGACCCTTCTATTCTTGTGCATTTCAAATGTATTGACTAATCTAATTACTCAAGAACAGCAGGACCTACTCAGAAGCTGCTTAGCTATTTAACTCCCTTTTGACAGTAACTTGCCAATGTCTGAGGTTGGACCTCTTTCAGAAACCTAGTAAGACCAAATAATCATTAAAGAAGGTATGGTCAGATGTTCATTTCTAAGCTAAATGTTTTCAAGTCTGACCATTTCATCTTCAATTGTCCTAAGGAGGCTACTTATACTGGTACAGTTGATTTGCCACATGCTGCTAACCTTCACTTGGAGCATGTGCATTGCTTTTTCATTCCATAAAAGATACATTCATTAGCCTGATTCCTGGAATTGGCTTTAATTAAAAGAGAACAAGTTAACCTTAGGCACCTGTGCAAACTGCAAACCATGTCAAGCAACAAATAAGAAACCATGCTGACATTTAATGCAGAGTAAAGCTCTGTTTCCTGTGTTTAACCTCCTTTCTATGAAACAAAGTTCAATAGTAGTGGCATTAAATGAAAGTCCTCAGTGTGGAAACGTCCATACTTTTAACTTTGTTCTTCCACCCCAACTGAAAATCAGTTCCTGCTTATAATGAGTTCAACCCAGTATTTCTTAGAGGTAGCAACTTTAACATGCCTATACTCAGTAGTTGCTAGTTGGTATCTCTCTCTCTAAGTTTAGGCACAGTATGTATTCATGTTATTTTATGTTTGTTGGTCTTAACCACACCCTCACTCCTCCTGCATCAGTTAGTCTGTGATTAGAGTTTCTTCACCCTCTATTTTGTAGTCTGCAGTTCTCCCTCTATCCTCTATATTGGAAGAGCACATGGTACAGAGGCTCTTGCCATGAGATTTTATGACATCTTTAGGATTTCTAAGTAAACATACTTCATATATTTTTACAGAGAAGGCTAAGGGCTTATCTACACAGGTTAAATACCCTGGCTTTCTCCTGTCCCAGTGCCCTGCAGTCCTAATGATGCAGGGCATTTCCCCTGTTCTGCCGCTGGGCAGTCCTCACCCCCACATAGGGCAGATACAGGGCTGAGATGGGGGCAAACCGGTGTAGGGCTCGGTAAAGCATTATAGCAAAATACCCATTCAAATCTGTTACCACTGGCCAAATCCTGGATCAGTCCCTGTGTGTCCACAGGAGCCCAAAACATGGATAGGGCTCTCTCTGCCACCACCAGCTCTCTGGCTCTCCTGGAAGCCAGGCAAAGGTCCCACAGCATGTGACCAGGCATCGATCACACAATGGGGGTGTCATTACTGTGCAGATTAAGGCTGGCACTGCCACTTCAGAGAGACAGAGGGTCATGAATAGCCATCATGAGATAACAAATTACCCCAATTTTACAGATCCTGACTTGTCCAGATTTTGTGTGGGCTTTCCATGGGCACTAGTGCTTTGCATAACAAGAGGAGATCATCCATCCATTTCAGATGAATCTTTCAATTTGAACACCCAACCTTTTGTTGCTGGCACTGTTGAATTCTTCAATCCTTGTGCATATAATAGACTAACTGCAGTTGCCATATATCTCAAAAGTTTTCCATGGTTCTTCTTCAATTTTTCCATCCATCAAACCCAAAAGAAAGAGTGTGGGCTTAAACTGAATATTCACTTTTTAAATCCTCTGTATTAAACCCAAAACTTCTTAGCCTTTGCACGTGTCCTTCTGCCAATGTTTGAATGGCATGTAATTAGTCAGTATTGGTATCATCTGGAATAAAAATATCATTCTGGGCAATAAATCCTTCTTGATTTCATTCCATACTTTAACATAATTATTCTGGTATAACATACTGTTCACAGTTGTCATGGTGGTACCTAAATATATAACTTTTCCCTCAATCTTAAAGGCCAACTTGATCATATAGACCTATACATTCCAAACGATTTTCCAAAACAATGACCAAATCATCTGAAAAGGTCCTTAATTTGTGTGTGTGTGTATGTGTGTGTGTGTGTATCCTTCCTTGATTCTCTTATCTTGTCTTATGGTCCTATATAAGGTCTCCACAACTCAAATAAATAAAAGTGGAGATAATGTCCCAATTCTCTCTTGTATTTCTACAGACATTCTTTGGCTTTCTCTACCTAAATTTTCTTTGTTTAATGTAAATGTTCCAATTTCTCCCATCTAAAAGAAATACTCTTCTGTTTCAACTTATCTGTCACAAAGCCATATTATCTTCTCTTACATAGAATTCTGATAGACATATCCTTCAAAATGATCATCTCCCTCTCCTCCATCATGAAAACTTTTTTATAAAGTAGTTGTAGAATTTGATCCAGTCTGCTTTTTAGTAAACTGAAAAATCACATCCCTTGGCAAATTTCTCCATCTTGCCTCCCATGAATTCACTCAATAAATGTGATTCATTTCGATCTGCATTACTTCCCTCTCTTTTCCAGAAATTTTGCCAATTCATCCATAATTCTTCCTCTCAAATCTTCATTTTGTTGTTCGGGAATCAATCTGAACTTCAGCCAGGATTCTTTCTTCCTTAACTCTAGTAAGGACAAGGTGTCCAAATCTCATTCTCATTTTTTATCCAGCTTCTACATCTTCTCCTCCAAAGTGTATACCTTTTCAGTTATCTGGTTCAATTCTGTTGTTGTGTGATTTAATGATTGTTTCACTTCTTTCAGTTCTATTCTAAATTCCTGTTTTATTCCATCTGAGATTTTTCCATCTGCAATTTTATGGCTTTCAACTCCTCTAGTATTTTCTGTGACATATCTGGTAACTGAAGTGATCCCCTTCTTGCCTCAAGTGATCTGGTCTTAGAGCTAACACTTGTATTCATTTTTAAAACAACACAAGGTTTTTTGCCGTTGCACTTATTCCTTTGGCCACAAGGTGGCAATCATCAACAATAAATCTCTATGTGGCTTCTGCTTACAGTGCTCAAGTACACAGTGTAATCTTCGCTGCAGAGGCTTTCAATAGTTGCAGACTCATAGTAGCCTATATTTGTTCTTATGACACCAATCCAGGTAAACATTTGTGTTCTCATTCTGGGAAAGTTTGTTTTTAACCATATAGGCAGTTAGTAATTCTTGCCTTTATAACTTTCTTTAAAAATTCCAAAATCTTTTAATCTTTTTGCTCATAATCTAATGTTTCTTTTAAAGTTCAAAGTCAGTTATTATCCATGCTCTTTTATCACATGAAGAAGGGCATTACCTGAAGCATTAGCATCACACTGGTCCAGAAAGCCTCTTTAAAATAATCCAAATTTTATAATCCATAAGTTTCACAAGTGGCTTTGTGCAGATCTAGTGCCTGTTTCACAATGGGGCACTCTTTGCCACACAAACCCTGCTCCCTTGACATCTCATCATTGTCAAATGGTGATCTGGCCAAGATCCAGGTTTCTCGACCCTCGTTGGCAAACCCCAAGTCCCCTTTTATGTCCAGGGGGACATTCAGCTGATCAAACATGAGTGCAACTGGCAATGGTGTGAAAAGCGTCCTTCTGTTGGAGAGCACTTACAAGAGGTAGTGAACCGCCATTTGGCTATCCGGAAGTCTCCATCTTACAAATACTAATATGTCTGCTTCTGGGATACACTACATCTTTCACATTTTCAAACAAAATTGAATGGAATTAATTTCTTTTAAAAGTGGCAATTGTAAATCATCAATATAAATATATGTGGATTTATTTATTTATTTGAATAGCTCTACTAAGAAATTTAAGTTCGTGAATTTTGGTGTATATATATGAACCATATAAAATTGTCGCCCTTCCCTAAACTTGTTCACTTGAAAATGTGATAACCATTGGCTATGTCACTGTTACTTAGGGCTGTCTTTGCACTTGGACAGCAATTTATGCAGTTAAGCTATTTTATTAGTATCTCATCCTCCAGTGATGTTAATGCAACTTCATTTTGACTTTGAGACCTTAAAAAGCACAGAGAGTATGAAATGTAGCTGCTTGTCATATATATCAATGCACAAAAAGATTAACTGGACTGATGATGCCATAGGCAATTCACTCTTCAGCAAGGAGATCTTATTAATATAGATGAGTAAGAGTACTTAGCTATTACAGTCGTATTCAAATGTGAATGTCACACCCAGATGAGTCTGTGCTTTAAACCTTCAGTAAGTCCACCTTGCTCTTGCTGGTCCCATTAGAGAAGTAATGGGAAGGAAAATGGCATAGGGCTTCTATAATGGATGAAAAAATCAACCTATCCCTGGAAAAAAAGCAGTCTGGTTTCATCATCTATGTTGCTGATTCCCATAAGAAGAAGAAAACTATTTCAGAATTTGTAGTAACTGAGACAGAGCATGTAAAAAGGGAAGGTACAATGTTCACAGAGTTGCTTTAGAGGTAAAGCTCCTGTTTTTAATTCAGAAGATCCCAGTGCCCATTCCTTGCAACTCCCATTAAAATTATCAGATTGCAGCTGATAGGAAAGATACTGCAGAAGGTCTGCCAGCCAAAATATACAATACTGAACATGACAAATATATAGATGCTCAGATCTCTATAAGACAAATTCTTACAATGTATTTTTCTACTAAAGCATAATTCCCACCAAGAACACTATTCTTAGACGTTGTTGTAATGTGCCTTCAGATCATTTCTGACTTATGGCATCCCTAAGGTGGACTACAGCATTTTGTTGGCAAGATTTCATAGAATCATAGAATTGAAAGAGATCACAAGGGGCATCCAATCCAACCCCCTGCCATGCAGGAATAAACAATCAAAGCATTCCTGACAGATGGCCATGCAGCCTCCCTTTAAAAACCTCCAAAGAAGAAGACTCCAGCACACTATGAGGCAGTGTATTCCACAGCCGAAAAGCTCTTACTGTCAGGATGTTCATTCTAATGTTTAGGTGGAATTTCTTTTCCTGTAGTTTGGACCCATTGCTCTGTTTCCTCGACTCTGGAGCAGCAGAAAACAAGCTTGCTCCATCCTCAATATGACATCCTTTCAAATATTTAACTATCATACCACTTAACCCCTTAACCTTTTCTTCTCCAGGCAAAACATACTCAGCTCCCTAAGCCACTCCTCATAGGGCATGGCTTCCACACCTTCCACAATCCTGGTTGCCCTCCTCTGGACATCTTCCAGCTTCTCAATATCCTTCTGGAATTGTGGTGCCCAGAACTGGAGACAGTATTCCAGGTAAGGTATGACCAAAGCAGAATAGAGCGGCACTATTACTTCCCTTGATCTAGACACTATACTCCTACTAATGCAGCCTAGAATCGCATTGGCTTTCTTTGCTGCTGCATCACTCTGCTGACTCATGTTCAGCTTGTGGTCCACTAAGACTCCTAGATCTTTTTCACATGTACTGCCCTCAAGCCATATGTCACCCATCCTATATAGGTGCATTTCATTTTTAGTGCCCAAGTGTAGTATCCAACATTTCTCCCTGATGAAATTCATTTTGTTAGTTTTGGCCCAGCTATCTAATCTGTTGAGGTCATTTTTGATTCTGATCCTGTTCTCTGGGGTATTAGCTACCCCTCCTAATTTGGTGTCATCTGCAAACTTGATAAGCATACCCTCTATTCCCTCATCCACGTCATTGATAAAGATGTTGAATAGCACTGGGTGCAGGACAGAACCCTGTGGCACCCCGCTGGTCACTTCCCTCCAGGATGAAGAGGAGCCATTGGTGACTACCCTTTGGGTTTGGTTAGCCAACCTAATTGGGTTTGGTCAGCCAACCTAATTACAAATCCACTTAACAGTTGCATTGTCTAGCCCACAGGTTGCTAACGTTTTTGCAAGAATATCATGGGAGACCTTGTCAAAAGTGTTACTGAAATCAAGATATACTGCATCCACTGTGTTCCCTTCATCTATCGAGTTTCTAACCCTATCAAAAAAAGAGATGAGATTAGTCTGGCATGACTTGTTTTTGAGAAATCCATGTTGACTTTTTGTGATCACAGCATTCCTTTCTAAGTGGTCACAAACTGTCTGCTTAATGATCTACTCTAGAATCTTTCCTAGTATTGATGTCAGGCTGACTGGGTGGTAATTATTTGGGTCTTCTTCTTCCCCCTTTTTAAAGACTGGGACAACATTTGCTTTCCTCCAGTCTGCTGGGTCCTCTCCAGTTCTCTAGAAATTCTCAAAGATTATTGACAGTGGTTCTGAGATTACTTCTGCCAGTTCTTTTAGTACCCTTGGATGAAGTTCATCTGGCCCTGGAGACTTTGAACTCATTTATACTGGCCAGGTATTCCTGAACATCCTCTACAAATTCTGTGTTGTATTTCCCCTACTGCATCATCTGCTCTGTCTTCCCCAGGCTGAGCACTGTTCCCACTTTTGGAGAAGACTGAAGCAAAGAAGGTGTTAAGTAGTTCTGCCTTTTCTCTGTCCCCTGTTAGCCTTTCACCATCTTCTCCTTGCAGCGGCCCTACCATTTCCTTGTTCTTCCTTTTGCTACAGACATACCCAAAAAGCCCTTTTTATTCTTTTTTACCTCTCTAGCAAGCCTGAGCTCCAGCTGAGCTTTTGCTTTTCTGATTTTGCCCATACACGAGCTGGCTATTTGTTTGAATTTTTCTTTGGTGATTTCTCCCTTTTTTCCATTTCTTGTACATGTTCCTTTAAAGTCTTAGCTCATTTAAAAATTCTTTAGACATCTCTACTGGTTCCTTTAGATGCCTTTCATTTTTCTTCCTCATTGGAACTGTTTGAAGTTGTGTTCAGTATCTCACTTTTTAGAAACTCCCTTCCTTCATGAATTCATTTCTCTTTTAGTATTTCTGATCATGTAACCCCCAATAATTCCTAGGTTTTCTGAAATCAGATTTCTTAAAGTCTAGAATGCAAGTCTGGCTATGGTTGTCTTCTCCTTTCCTCTGTATAAAAAACTCCAGGAGAACATGGTCACTCCCCCCTAGGGATCCCACCACTTCCACACCATTAACCAGGTTGTCCCCATTGGCTAGGATCAGATCTAAAATAGCTGATCCCTTTGTTGCCTCTTCCACCTTCTGGACAATTACATTGTCTGCAAGGCAAGTGAGGAATTTGTTGGACCTTAAATTCATGGCAGAGTTGGACTTTCAACAAATAACAGGATAGCTGAAATCCCCATTACTACTACATCTTTCCTTTCTGAATGTGCAACCATCTGTTCTAGGAAGGCATCATCCAAGTCCTCGGTTTGGCTTGGAGGCCTGTAGTAGACCCCCAGAAAGATATCCCTGCTGTTTCTCTCCCCCCTAATTTTTACCCAGTTTCTCTCAACCTGGCTGCAAGGATTTAAGTCATGGATCTGTTCACAGGTGTACACATCTTTAACGTATAATTCTACTCCACCACCCTTCCTGTTTGGTCTATTTTTCTGAAATAGTTTATTCCCGTCTATTACTACATTCCAATCATGAGACTCATCCCACCAGGTTTCAGTGATGCCTACAATATCATATTTGTTTTGCTGTGCTAAGAGTTCAAGTTCATCCTGTTTATTTCCCATGCTGTGTACATTTGTATATAGAATTCTGAGACCATGGGCCATTTCCCCTATCTCCCTTTTAAAAGGTTTATTCCTCCCATTGTTGGGTTATTGTGGTATTTGCCTTGTTCTCTGTATAACATTTGGGCTATTATCTCTGGCACTTGATGAACCCCTGCCTTCTAGAGTACTGTCTCCCTCCCTCATACAACTCAGTTTAAAGCTCTCCTGATGAGATCTTTCAGACTCTTTGCAAAAACATTCCTACCGACTGCTGTGAGGTACAGCCCATCTCTTGCCAGAAGTCCACTTCCCTGAAACCTCATCCCATGGTCCAGGAAACCAAATTGTTCCCGGCGGCACCATCTGCATAGCCAGTTGTTCACCTCCACTATCCTTCTGTCCCTTCCTGGGCCATGCCCCTCCACAGGAAGGACAGACGAAATGACTATCTGTGCATCCAGGTTCTCCAGTTTCCTACCCAAAGCCGCATAATCCCTTGTGATCTTCTGGAGGCTATGCCTTCCAGTATCATTGGTTCCCACATGGACCAAAAAGAAGGGATAATGGTCAGAAGGCTTGATGACTCTTGTTAGCCTCTCTGTAACATCTTGAATTTTTGCCCCTGGTAGACAGCATACCTTCCGAGACATTTTGTCAGTCTTGCAGACTTCTGCTTCTGTTCCTTGCAACAGGGAATCCCCTACCACCACCACCCTCCTCCTCCTTTGAGTCTTGGCAGAGGCCACTTCATGTGCTGGATCTACCAAGGTTTCCTGTATGTTCCTGAGGCCTGGCACTGCTGCACTTCCTCTTCTTCTTTGGAAAGAGAGAGAACTTCAAATCGATTCTGTAGCTTTAAGCTGGCTGAAGGAGCCCTGGTCTTTCTACTTCTCTGTGTCACATTCCTCCAAGTGTTCATTTCCTATGTATGAGTAATGGCCTCCTCTGTAGACACCTCCCTGTTGTGTTCCGCTTCCAGGATGGTCTTCTCCACTCTTTCCAAGAAAACTTCTCACTCCCTAATATTCAGAAGAGTAGATACCCTGTCCTCTAGATGCTTGACCTTTTCTCCAGAAGGGCTACCTACTTGCACTTGTTGCAGATAAAGAAGCAACACGTATGAACACAGCTACTTTGTTAGCTTATACCTATATATCCCTTTTTGGACAGGGCACAGGGGTCTATTCCATTGCCTCTGATATCTCTCACCAAACCTCCCCCTTGCACAGCTGTTAAGCTTCAGGAGGGGCTGCTGCTACTTCTTACCAGTTGGAGAGGGAGGATGGGGGGGAGGCGATTCAGACATAAAAATGCAGGTGCTGTGGCCTCCTTGGGGAAGGAGAAGAGGTGCATTCCATCTGTGAGCACACTCTCATTCCTTCCGCCTTCCCACCAGGCCAAATCCAACTGTTATTTCATGGTACAGTAGCACCCCCGTATCCACTGATTCAATTATCCGTGGTTGGTGATGGCGGGGGAAGGGAGGGGTGGGAGGGATCTTGTCTCACCTGTCCCTTCCCCCAGGAGAGCTCCAGCTGCCACTAAGGCAGTCACAGGGGAAAGGGGGAAGGGAGGGGAAGAAGGGAACTTGCTGCACCATCCCTTCCCCCAGGAGAGCTCTGGTCACTGCCACAATGATCACAGGGGGAAAGGGGGAAGGCGTGTGGGAGGGGTCTTGCCTTCCATGTCTCTTCCCCCAGGAGAGTGCCAGTCTCAGCTGCAGTGATCCTGGGGGAAGGGGGAAGGGAGGCATGGGAGGGATCTTGATTGCCCCATCCCTCCCCATGGGAGAGCTCTAGTTGCCACTGCACCCCATCCCTTCTCCCAGGAGAGCTCTCGTTGCTACTGCAGCGATCATGGGGGGAGGGGAAAGGAGGGGTGGGAGGGTGTCATGACAGAGGAATCTTGCCTTCCCCATCCCTTCCCCTGGCAGAGTTCTGGTCAGCACCGCAGCGATCAGAGGGGCAAAGGGTGAAGGGAGGGGTGGAAATGATCTTGCCTTCCTTGTCTTTCCCCTGGGAGAGGTCCAGATGTCACTGTGGCAATCACAAAGGAAAATGGGGAAGGGAGGGGCATGAGGGATATTGCCTGCCCCATCCCTTCCCCCAGGAGAGGGTCACTGCAGCAGCAATCACAGGGGCAAAGGGGGAAAGGAGGGATCTTTTCCCCCTGGAGGGCTCCTGCAGCAGTGGTGGGGTGGTGGATGGCATTAGCTATTGTGGGGCACGGAACCAATCCCCCATGGATACAGGTGTCCTACTGTATTCATCACCTCCCCCCTCTCCACTAGTAAGCATGAATAGCAGTAGATGACCCTCCCCCCCTCAGGACTAGACAGCTTCCAGGGGGAGGAGAAGGATGTGGAATTACATGGGCAGAACTATGTATTGATGAAAGGGGGTTGTCTAAACGGTGAAAATATTCCTCACAGAAGGCAAGGAGAATACTATATGCCTTAATGGGATTCCACATCACTCCACCATATTCAATGAAGGGGGGGAGGAAAACACCAAAATTTATGCAGGGAAAGCCTTTTTGGGTTTTCCTGAAGTTAAAAAAAACCCTGGGGGGGATGCACTTTCTTGCTTGTTGGGACAAGCAACCAAATTGATTTGTTTTCCCCATATGAGTGTAAGTTGAAAGCTGATTGGTCAGAAGTATCCTGGGGTGGAGCTTGCTATCAAGGCAAGTGCCCAGAGTACCCATGTTGGATTTTTGCCTTAGCGAGCAAGCACTAAGGTGATAAAATGGGGGGGGGGTGTTTACTTTTTTTGTTAAAGTGAAAGGTCACTCTTTCACACCTTGGATAGGTTTTTTTTTAAAAAAAAAACACACATCCAGCGGCTTGCAATTTGAGATAAATGAAAACATGAGTAATTCACTCATGGCTGCAATCTTGATTCTCAGGCATGCCCGTTATCGCAGCAAATGTGGATAGCTTCATATGCCTGCTATCTGCCCAAAAGACCATTAAGACAAATAGCAGCTGCTGCTAATTGGCATTACTGCAGAGCAATCCACATTTATTTTTGCCTCGTGTCGACAAGGCTAAGGTCTCACTCATTGTCTTCTCATAATCATAATAGCATACCCTCCAACATTTATCAGATGTAGATGAGGAAACATTTGGCCAAGCAACATCACAGTGTGGTCAAGATGACAAAATATATTCAGGAGGAAAAACAGAAAAGCTAGGAGAAGCTGCAGCAGTTTGCTTTTGCCTGAGCTTACTAAGAAGAACAAGACTCCACCCCTACTTCTGCTCTCACCCCACTGAGTTGATTGAATGCAAACTACTTTTGCATTTTGAACTCATTATGCACCAAGTGAAATAAACTGAGGATGAAGGGGAAAGTGGATGGAAGAGAAGAAACTGGGACATTTTAAAAACAGCTGAAAAAGGGGACCAACAAAATTAATTAGCACTCTCTCTGCCAAACTGAGACATTTGGAGGGTATGAAATAGCAATAGCAATAGCATTTATATTTCTATACCACTTATCAGAGCATATAACTCCCTAAGGGGTTTACAATGTATTAGCTAATTCCCCCCAACAAGCTGGGTACTCATTTTACTGAACTATGAAAGGATGGAAGGCTTGAGTCAAACTTGGAGCCCTCTGGGATCAAGCTTACAACATTGTGGCTGCAGTACTGGCATTTAACCCCTGCACCACCAGGGCTCCCCACTGCAGAATTATGTAAAATGCATATCATGGGTATTTCATAATAGATATGCAGAAGACAATTATACGGGCTTTTTTTAATGATGTGGAAACATAAATTCAAAATATTGTTGTGTATTTCCTGTTTATTTAGCACTTGTAGTCTCCAACGTGTTTATTTTTACCCCCCCCCCAAATTTCCCCTCTTCACAAAAACCTTTGACAGGTAGATGACTGCTGCTCCCATTTTACAGACAGGTAGACAGTGGTGAAAGATAATAACACACCCACAAACACCCTTTGAATTAAACTTACTTTTATCATTCCTGTCCTAGGCCTTCATGGTTCAATGAGGAACACACAAGGTCAGATCTCACTTTATAAGCAACAGATCTCACTTTATAAGGTTGTAGACTATACCACTTCAGACTTCAGAGAAAGGACATTTTTTATCATGTCCTTCCAGAAAAACCTATCTGTTGGCTAAGAAGAAGAAAAAACCACAAACAGCACATTAAAGATTGTGCTGTTTTTCTATTTAGAAGTTTTTTTAAAAAAAAATGAATGCAAGAGGGTATTCATAAATGTATTCCCCCATCTGTATTCTGAAGAGTCACACTCACACTCCATTCTGCTCCCTTAATGCTTCCCACCATATTCTATTGTGTGTATAGACCGGGTTTTCTGAAACCTGTGTGAAGAGTTGTCTGTTCTCACAAAGCTGCTGTTCTCCTAAAACAAATACATCTTAATGCACACTTTTCAAATAACAAATAAACTAACATTCTTTTCACAATGTCATCTCACTCTTTCCAGTTATGTTTTTTGTCACAGCAGAATGGCTCAGGGAAAAGAAAAGTCTAGCTCAAGAAGAATAACAAACAGTCTGCTGTACTTACTTTATTTTTTACTTCACAAAATCTGCCAGGTTTATAGCACAAATCCTCACACCCAAAATTACAGTAAAAGGTTGAAAGGTATTATTCTGAAAGGTCACATTATCTTAATGAAGTGCCATTTTTTTTGACAACTTGGCAGCAATGTTAGAGAATATATTCAATTTAGCAAAATAAATAAATAAAAAAACCCACAAACCTACCACATCCATGCCCTCTGCATTCTAAACAAAGACATTAGTAATTTCCTTAAAAGGTCAGACGCAAATGTATTATTTAAAACCAGGCATTTTCCAATGGTGAATTTATGAATACACTCTGTCACCAGAACTTGTATTGTTCTTCTTTCAAAAAGCCACACTTGTTTTATTTTTCAGTGGTTTAACACCTTCCATCTTTATTTCTGCCCCAGGTGAGAGCCAAATTTTGAAGTCTTCTGTCATCTGAACAAACTATGCTCTTGGTATAAAAGGCTAAAAAAAAATATGGAAATTTCCAAATAACTAAGGTTAATTCGGATATGTAAAAAAAAAAACCACTTGAGCAATATTGCTAGTTTTAGCAAACCATATATAGATCATTATCACACAGGGCAAATAGGCATCACAACGAAGCCTAATGATCATAGAATCATAGAATTGTACAGTTGGAAGAGACCACAAGGGCCATCCAGTCCAACCCCCTGCCATGCAGGAAATCACGATCAAAGCATCCCTGACAGATGGCCATCCAGCCACTGTTTAAAGACCTCCAAGGAAGGAGACCCCACCATGCTCCAAGGGAGTGTGTTCCACTGTGGAATAGCTTTTACTGTCAAAAAGTTCCTCCTAATGTTGAGGTGGAATCTCTGTTCCTGGAGCTTGCATCCATCGTGAAAGGGCGTGCGTGCTACACGATGTATGCATGATCATGTCTTTTAAAAAAACCTATCTTTTTATTGATGGCTCAAGCTGTCAATTGATCCCCATGGCACTCACGTGAATTCAGCGTCAATGGCTGGTCCAGAGAGAACACTTCAGGGTGAGATCATGACATCCAGGTAGATGACACACTTTTTATGGCACTCCCCGAGTTACTTGGGACGTGTGTGTGTGTGTGTGTGTGTGTGTGTGTATTTAGGTGCTTTTTAAAATTTTACTCTGTTATTTTTGTTTTACTGCTTTCTGTGATTAGATTGGCCTTTTTAGTCATCATCGCGAATGCAGAAAGTGCGAGATGAGCCCTTCCTGAATCTTTGTTTGCGAAGAAAAGCCAGAGAGAGAGATTTTTGTTTTTTATTTTTTAATTTCCCGCACTATGTATTCTCGCAAGAATCCACAGGATTTCAAAGGGGAATTGAATGTAGCTTTCACATAAACTCTCATATGAGAGTTTATCTGAAATTTGTGAGTTTATGTGCACTTTCATTGAAAGTGGATGGGAGTTTATATGAAATTTCATTGAAAGTGAATATGAGAGTATTTACTTCTCCTTCTGGAGGCATTCTTAATACAGACATTTATTGGTTCAAAAATACAAATGTTAGAGGTGTCAACGTTCACAAAAAATGTGAGAATGGCCAAATCCACACTACACAAATAATCCAGTTTGAAACTAGATTATTCATCATGGCTCCTTTCTATTGGATCCTGTGATTTGCAGTTTTTCAATGTCTTTATGCTATGACTCACCAAACTACAAATCCCAGGATTCCATAGGAAGGAACCATGACAAATAATCTAGTTTCAAACTGGATTATTTGTGTAGTTTGGATTTGGCCATGGACATTTTAGCACCATAATTCCTCTCCAACATGTGCAAGTAACCATGTCTCCAACCCACAGTTTCACTCTACGTGCAAGAAGCAAATGCTTGCATAGGGCTTCTGTCTGTGGTAGCAAGTGGGAAGAAGGAAGAGATAAAGGTGTTTTCTCCTCAAGTCAGGAAAAGTGTTTTGTCACGGGCTACTAAGGAAGTAAGTAGCCATTGGGAAAACTGCAGCTGGAATCCTGTCAGTGGTTTTCACACAGTGAAGTTTGTATCTGATGTTGTTACTGGCCAGACAAATTTTAATTAGAAACTCCTCAGGCAGTGCATGTACATATTGTTAAAATATTTATATATTTATGCCAATCATTAGGTTCCATTGTTCAATACACAATGCACAGTGCACAACTGTAATGCAAAGGACAGGATGTCCAAACCACAACACACAATGTGCAACTGCAACAACTAGTATCCAATGCGCAAAGACAAGGCACAAATGAACATGCTGTTTGGAGCAATTCTGCTTCCACCACTCTCAGCAGAATATGTCTGTTACTCAGTGGTGACTTCCCCCTGCCCATGCATAGCATGACTTCCACATTTTTATGTCCCTAACAGGATGTGAGCCACAATTGCATGTTCTTGGGTGATGCATAACTATTTGTCAATACCTTAAATGTCCTGCTTGATTCACTGGGATTGTGCACAATGGAACAACAAGCAAGCACATGTACAGCTATGTGAATGGTTGTCCCATCATCACACAATGTTGGCATTCAGGAGAAGAGTGGTGTTTGAACTAAATGAGTGTAGATTTACAAATCTATTCAAACACAAAGTAAGTTCTTGGCCAGGTTTTCCTCTCCTTGGACCATTGCATGGCAGTCTCCAGAATTGTTTTAAAACCCTAAGGAGCAAAGGGAAACAATTGATTTCCAAGATGAAATGAGGGACAAGCTCATTGATGTTTGTAGTGGATGAATTTAGGATGGAATTGCATTTTTCAATTTAAGCTGACTATTTTTCAATTGTATACCTGTCCTTGCTAACAGAGGTGCCCAGCTAGTGGTGGGAGAAGTGGAATGTTATAGCACTTTGCAAATTCTCTCTCTCTCTCTCTCTCTCTCTCACACACACACACACACACACACACATACACACATGATATACAGGCATATCTCCGCACTCATAATTTATATGTTTTCCAAGGAAAGCAAAAGAAGCATTAAAAAAATAAGCTAAGTGTTTTCTGTTTTTCTTATATGAAAACAGCAGCTGTACTGGCAAAATATGTTAACTCCAACTATGTTTCTTTTGTTTGCCCCACCCCCACCCCAGGTACAATTGCTCATACTCTTGGTTAAAGTTAGCAATGTTGCATAATAAATGACTAATACTTGTTCTTGGGAACTGTTCCATAACCAAAGAACTTGACAGGGCTTTGCTTAATGTGTCTCTGGATCAATATGACAAAGATAAAAATACAAGAAAAATGCACTTCCATATGCTTTTTCTTTCCCTTTCTGGTTTTATGATCCCTTTCTGGCTGAGCAGGTGGCATGGTAGCTGGGAATTATGGCATTTTAAAGGAGCATTGGACCTAAATACCTAACCCAGTGGCTCTTAACCACCATCCATTAAACCTTTCTTCAGAGGCACTGGAGGGGGAGGGAAGACTTTCATCCTGCTTCTTCCTGAAAGTTTGTGGCTGGAGCAGATATAATGGCAATGTGCAGGCCAAGCCAGCCAGCCTTTGCTTTGGTTCCTGTCACATGGCCACTCTACTGCAGGCAGGAGGTGTTCCAAACAGCCTTCAACCCTTTGTGGACCCCCTGTGAGACATCATGGTCCCCTGGGGTCTCCGGACCACAGGTTAAGAACTACTGATCTAACCAAAAAAGCAAATCAGAGAAAAGCCCCATCAAGTTTGAAAATGGCTGCTGCTGCTGCTGATGTAGTAAAGATCAGCATAAAAGGTACCTTACACAGCCCAGAGCAATGGAAAGAGCTAACTGAGTCCATGCCCTCCAACAGTCCCAATTTGGCAGAGGCAGTCATGATTAACCCCCCATCATCCACTTTTCCAGATGCTTTTAAAATGTTCCAGTTTCTCTCTCACACTTTCACCCTTCCTTCTGGCTTACTTCAATTGCTGAAAAGTGAGTTCGAAGTGCAAAACTAGTTCACACTCAATTAACTCAACAGGTGACATTTGGGAGGGGGCAAATCTTACCTTTCCCTGCAGCCACAGGCAAAAGCAAACTTCTGCAGCCTCTCCTAGTTTGTCGGTTCATCATCCTTAATAACTTTTGCCATCTTGTTCACACTGCAAAGCTGCCTGACCACATGTGTCCTAGTTTTCATATGTGAAATGCTGGAGGATACTATCATCATCATCATCATCACCACCATCATCATCACCTTCATTCAGGATCATGGGACAAGAAGCAAATTATGTGTTTCAAAAACAAGGCAAATGTCCTCGGAAATGTGTAGCTAAAATATGGCTCTTTTTGATGTAGGCTATTTTTCCAGCAAGTAAGAGAGGCACCTGAACATTCACAGCTATTTTTTTCTTCTTCAGAATCCACAATCCTCTGGATGGTGTTTCGTAGGTGCAGGATGGCCTTTGAAATCTCACTCTGGTATATCTTGCCAGGTGGACTTTATACATATTTCCCAGAAGAGGGAATTGCCTTCTGATATCTAACTTCAAACTCTAAGATTTAACAGTGGGTTCCACTCAAAACTCAGGGAAACTTTTTTTTTTTTAAGGTTCTTAGAACTTCCAGGATGCCAGCTGGGGAATATTCTGGGATTTATTAAAAAAAAAAGTAACTTGTGCAAGTTCTGGTCCCATTAGAGAAATTTGGACTTCAAAATATGCCAGAAAACCCTTTATTTTGTTCTCTCCTTAGCTCTGAAACTGGGCACATTTTTGCCATTGTTTAACTGCCCAGCAAATAAAGCAGAACATTCAAAGCACAGAGACTCTCAAGAGGATACAAATTCTAATTTAGCTAGAAAGCCACAGCTTTCATATTAAGAGTTTATTAAAATTACAAAGTCTACAATACCCTCTTCATCTTAACGTTCATGGGATGTGCCTATTTGCATTTTAATGAAGATAATATTTGGATATTTTTCTTTTTGAAAAAGAAGACACAGAATTGTTATGGTTTCAGTTATACACTTCTATATGCCAATTCTAAATGTCTAGAAATCAAACTAAGCCTTCAATCCCAAAATTGGGCAGAACATTAGCTGGAATTTTTGACACAGTAAAATTAAAGTTATTTTCTATTTGTTAAGTGACTTCTAAGCCTTCAATCTTCAAAGTCTTTCCGCATGCAATGTAGACTGGTTTTGAAGATTTCATCTGCAATCAAATGGGCCAGCAATCTGTGTTAACTTTCAAAATATAAACACAGCCCTTAACCTGTTCAACTCACTAGTCCTATCATGGTATCAAGCCAGGATCATCTGCTCAGGTCCTTTGATCCACCAAATCCAGAATCTGATAGGCAACTCCTTGCAGCCTTATGCAGATTTGCACATTTGTTTCAGATGGAATAAAAACTAAGACCAAATGAAGTTCATTCAGTTGAATCTGCAATGTTCCAAAATGAATGCACAGGAAATTGAACATGAAAAAATGGGTATGCTTTCTGTTACTCCCACCTCCACCAATGTGTTCCTAATTCATTGCTGTTCAAGAGTTTGGGACATATCTTTCCCTGATAGTTTCAGCAGGAAAGCTGATTTTGGCAGGCTTTCCAAATATACATTATATATATGTTGTGCCACGTTATCTCTCTGCCCCAAATGTCCTGGAACGGCATGACATCAGTGCATTCTGGGTGCAAAAGGGTAATATGCAGGAGGGGATGCCAAAATCAGTGATCCAGTAACACTGCTGTCAGAAGGGGTGAGAAGAACAATCAAAAATATTTGGAAAATGATTGAAAAACTATTGCTTGAATATTGTGAAGCCCTGAATTCTGGACTGATGAGACTCTTTGCAGTTTGAGGCTTAATCTACCCAAAATTTGCACAGGGTTGTTTTGCACAAAACCCAGCACGTTCTGTGCATAAGACAGCATTTTCTACTTAGGAAATAATATTTCTGTGCATAACTGTCATTCTATGCACAAAAATAAATGTTGTTTCTTGGAAGAAAATGCTGTTTTCTCCACAGAACAAACCGAAGCAGGAGGCCCGGGAGGGCAGCGACGGCGGCAAGCTAGGGAGGAGAAGGGTGCCGAAGCAGCCGCAAGCGCCTCGTGGAAACACGCCACGGCCTTGTGGAAGGCCTGGGCAAGTGGCGGGGTGAGGGGCGTGGGCGGAGGCACACGTGGCTCGGGGCCGAAGCCGCTGGAGGCCTGCGAATGTGGCGAAGGCCCAAAGTGAGAGACTGCGAGGGGGTTTAGGCAGTGCGGCCATGTGGCCACACGGTGGGACAAAGAGGAGGGACAAAGGGGGCAAAAAAAGGGGGGGACTCAAGCAGGCAAAAAAGTAAATTCAAGAATTAATTAATTACACTAATTAAACTAATTAATTAAGCTAATCACCGCTCCCGTCAAATGAAAAGCAACTCAACCAAAAGCAAACCCAAAGAAATAAAGTTAATTCCCAAATTATCCAGTTGATAAAACTTAGGTAATCAAATCCAACACTAAATCACACAATCACACTGCTGGGCTGCCCAATCATACAACATGCAAGCATAGCCCAGCTAACTTAGCTCTCCCTCGTGGCTGGAAAAGAAGTTCCAGGAGATGGATGTTCTCCCCTCCTTCGATCAAGTGGAAAAGAGGAGGAGGCCAGGGCGGCAATGGGTAAAATAGGCCCTGCCAGAACTCCAACCCTGCCTCCTCTTAGCCAGGGCATGTCTATGCCCTGGCCAACCCCTGTGCTCATCTCCCTTCCCATCATTAAAACACCTCCCCCGGATCTACCATTCTTCAGGTACGGGGGGGGGGTATGTGTCTGTTCTCCACAGAACAACCAAGTGTGAATTTTGCGCAAATTACATCACAGACTCCTCTCCATTGATGCGCCCTTGTCCTATCCATTGACACCCCCTTGTCATGGGAGAGAAGCTTGCATACCCTAATGATGTTTTGAGCTATGCTGGCAGTGGCATAATAGCGACCGGTAGGGTCTCCCATGCCAGACCGGTCAAAACTGAAGGGTCTGACAAAGAGCATCAAAGGGCAGGATGGGCTCTCTAGACTTATGGCAACCATCCTAGGAGAAGGAAAACTCTAATCCCAAACTCAGACAGATGGTGCTCGTCCAACCCTGTAAGGTCAACCATCTAAGAGAAGGAAACTCTAATCAAACCTACGACCTGAGGACCTCGCTGCTACCATCCATGCTTGCAAGGCCACAGCAGATGAACCTTTGGTTTAAAGGGTGAGGTCAGTTCTGTGCACGCTATACTCCACCAGAAAAATCCATTGCACAGGTTCAAAGGACAATTCCAAAAAATCCCTGTAGCGATAGGCAAGGGATGAAATGACAGGTGCAAAGATGCACTGGAAGCTGCAGACCCAACCCTGCATGTAGGCGGTTCAGGACTTTGGTCACTTGAGGCTGACCCGGGAGATGACAGTCTTGTTCGGCAGCATCCTGAATGACCAAGCAGCCTTTTTTAAGGAGAGCACTGCTTGCTTCATATGGAGAGGGGCCTAGAAAATGTGGCCTAACGAAAGCTCATCCCCAACTACCTGGTTGGCTAGCTGTGGCCAACGGGCATCTTCTGATGTGGTCAAATCAAGGCAAAGAACAAAGGCACACACTGGCCTCCAAAGGTGTAAATAAACTGATGCTTGCATGCTGGAACATTAGAACCATACGAGACTCTGCAGATAGTGGAAGGCCTGAGTGTCATTCTGCTCTAATAGCCATGAACTATCATGACTTAATATTGACATCGCTGCTCTTAGTGAACTTCATCTCCATGACGAAGGCAGCCTTAAAGAACACGGTGCCAGAGACACACTTTACTGGTCTGGCAAATACAAAATCGAAAAATGTCTTTCAGGAGTAGGCATTATGATTAAAAACTCCATTGCCTCCAAACTCAAAACCTTGCCAACAGGACACTCCGATCGCAATATTTCCTTACGCCTCTCACACATTCTTCTCTTTAGTATATATGCCCCAACTATGCAAGCCAACCCTGTAGAGAAAGACAAATTCTACACAGACCTATGCCACCTCATACAAAAAGTCCCTGTAGAAGATAAAATTATTATCCTTGGTGACTTCAATGCCAGAGTAGGAACGAACTCTGAAGCCTGGAAAGCAGTCTTAAGTAAGCGTGGTGTTGGAAATTGCAATGATAACGGACACCTCCTGCAAGAGTTCTGTGCAGAACAACAGCTGACTATTACAAACACTATCTTTCAGCAGAAAGATAGCTTAAAGACAACTTGGATGCATCCCCGATCCAAACATTGGCACCTCATTGACTATGTTCTAATCTGCCAGAGAAACATTTGGGATGTCCGTCATACTCAGGTGATGCTCAGTGCAGATACCAAACAGATCATCGCCTCGTCAGACAACTTCCAGGCAAACCTACAAACAAAACTTGAAGACCATCCTACAGATACTTCTCCTACAGTGCTTTGGCATCAAAACTAAAAAAAGTATCCTCCAGTCTGCGAAATCCTCTGGTTCTCCCACAAGAAAAATCAAGACTGGTTTGATGAAAACAACCAAGAGATCCAGGAGCTGTTGGCAAAGAAGAGAACAGCTCACCAGGCATACCTCACCCAGCCAACTTGCCATGTAAGAAAAGCAGCTTTCCATCTCACATGTAGTAAACTTCAACAAAAACTCCAAGACATGCAGAACAAGTGGTAGATCAATATAGCAGAAAAGACACAATGCTGTGCAGATCTGGGTGATCATAGAGGATTTTATGAAGCTCTTAAAGCAGTGTTTGGACCTACTTATCAGGTCCAAAGCTCCTTATATAGTACAGATGGTCAAACATTAACTACTGATAAAGCCTCCATCCTGATTCAATGGGCTGAACACTTTCAAAGTCTCTTTAGTGCAAATCGAGTAGTCCAAGGCTCAGCTATCCAACATATGATACAACAACTGATAAAAAATGAATTGGACATAGCTCCCACTTTGGAAGAGACCCTTAAGGCCATACAGCAGATGAAAAACGGCAAGGCAGCTGGTATTGATGGAATCCCACCTGACGTTTGGAAACACGGAGGTCACGTACTCTACGATAAATTCCATGAACTCCTTGTGAATTGCTGGGAAAAGGGGAACTGCCATCAGATCTCTGAGATGCAGTCATCATCATCCTGTACAAGAAAAAAGGAGCAAAATCCAACTGCTCAAACTATCGAGGCATAACACTGCTCTCTATTGCTGGAAAAATTCTTGCAAGGATACTCCTGAACAGATTAGTTTCTGCCGTTGCAGAAGAAATACTTCCTGAAAGCCAGTGTGGCTTCAGAGTCAATAGGAGTACTACAGATATGGTATTTGCCCTTAGACAACTGCAAGAGAAATGTAGAGAGCAGAACAAGGGTCTCTATGTAACATTTGTCAACCTCACCAAAGCCTTCGACACTGTGAGTAGAAAAGGTCTGTAGCAGATCCTGGAAAAACTAGGATGTACCCTCAAATTCCTCAAAATGATTATCTTGCTACATGAGGGCCAGCACGGTCAAGTCAGATATGGCGATGCTTTTTCAGAGCCCTTTCTAATAACTAATGGAGTGAAGCAATGTTGTGTTCTTGCTCCAACTTTATTTACAATCTTTGTCAGCATGATCCTCCAAAGGGCTACGGCAGAGCTTGAAGAAGAAGATGGCATCTATATACGTTACCGTACTGATGGTAGCTTGTTTAACTTAAGCCATCTGAGGGCTCGCACTAAGACTCTAAACTATCTAGTCCATGATCTGCTCTTCGCTGCTGCTGCTGCCCTTGTTGCCCACACAGAAGCAGCTCTGCAGCGCCGAACATCCGGCTTCGCCACAGCTGCAGAGTTGTTTGGGCTGGAAGTCAACCTGAAGAAAATGGAAGTTCTCTACCAGCCTGCACCACAGGACTAACACCACCATCCCCACATTGCCGTCGGCAACTCTGTGCTTAAGTCCATTCAGCAGTTCACCTACCTGGGAAGCATCATCTCCTCAGATGCCAAGATTGACACTGAGATCGATCACAGACTAGCAAAGGCATATAGTGCATTTGGAAGACTTTACAAACGAGTCTGGAGTAACAAACACCTGAGGCGAAGCACAAAAATCAGTGTGTATAGAGCCATTGTACTGTCTATTCTCCTTTACAGGTCACCTATCCCATGAAACATGGGTCACCTATCGCCAACCTCTACAACTCCTCGAACACTTTCATCAACACTGTATACGCACAATCCTAAATATACACTGGACTGACTATGTAATGAATGTTGCTGTCCTTGAGCAAGCAGGGATCACCAGAATTGAGGCCATGATACTGAGAACACAGCTGCGCTGGGCAGGGCATGTTTCTAGGATGGAGGACCATTGCCTCCCAAAAATAGTACTCTACCGTGAACTTGCCACGGGTCAGTGTAAGAGGAGCGCTCCAAAAAAAGATACAAGGACTCCCTGAAACAACACCTCAGGCTCGGCCAAATTGATCACCAACAATTGTCCGCGCTGGCCTCACATTGGGAGGCATGGAGATGCACTATCCACAATGCTGCAGCCTTATTTGAGAACTCACGCCGAACAAGTGTTAAAGAGAAATGATAATGCAGACAGAATCACAACCTGGAAACATCACCCAAGGAGACCTTCTGCTGTGCTTTTTGCAACCGGACTTGTTTATCTCGGATTGGCATTTTTAGTCATCAGCACACTTGCAGAATGCACAGGATGAGTCCTTCCTGAATCTTCGTTTGCGAAGAAAAGCCAGAGAGAGACATCCCAGGCTGAAAATTTTGTGAAGACTTTCTTGCAGGAAGAAGAAAATGGTTAAACTTATTTGTTATTTCCTTCATGAAGAAAGTTGGTGAAGAATTACATTCCTATCGGCAGCAGCAGTATACATACACAGACACAGAGTTGCAAAAGGAACAAGATAACTTCAAATGTAAGTTAACAGACTAAACATACATAGAGCAATGGGCTATGAAACAAGTGAGAGTTTAACTAATCGCCAAAGAAAAGCAAAAAGAGTTTTAATAATGAAAATAAAACTAAAGAGGATGAGAAGGAACCCACTCAAGAATAATAAGTAGTGGACTACCGCATGATAATTCAGAATTTTCTCACTGTGTTGTTAATCCAATTGTAACATCTTGGATTAATGTTCTCAGTTATTACAAGACTTTGCAGTATCTTTTAATTTTTATGCATGTGTACCACCAAAGTGCTTACTGAGAACATGGTATGTAAAGCTGTTGTCATTAACTGTTGTCAAATTGACTTTAACTTATGACAATGCTATGAATAAGAGACCTCCAAATCTCCCTATCATCAACAGCCCTGCTAAGGTCCCACAGACTCAGGGCCATGGTTTCCTTGATTGAGTCTATCCATCTGTAATCTGCTTTTCCTACTGCCTTTTACCTTACCAAACATAATTGTCTTTTCTAGTGAGTCATGTCTTTTATCAATATGGCCTAAGTATGGCAGTCTCAGTTTAGTCATTTTGGCTTCTAGGGAGAATTCAGGCTTGAGTTGCTCTAGGACCAACTGATTTCTCTTTTTAGCAGTCCATGGTATTTCTAGAAATTTTCTAGAGCACCTCATTTCAAATGACTTTATTTACATCCTTTCAGCTTTCTTCATTGTCCAACTTTCACACCCAAACATAGAAATGGGAGATATAATGGCATGGACAATCCTGCATTTATTCAATGATATATGTTGATACTTCAGGGCCTTGTCTAGTTCCTTCATAACTGTCCTTCCAAGACCTAGCACTCATCTATGTTGGCCACTTAAATCTGGGGCCAGCTTGGAACATTATGCTCAATTGCTCTATGTACATGCATTATGCTCCAAACTGGCCCCAGACCAACCATGAAAGTGGCCACACACATTGAGCCAAATCTGGTGCAATAGCCATCATTGTCCACACAGGCCAGCATCACATTGCCCCCACTGACCCACCCCTGTTTTTAGAGCCACGGCTGTCTCACTAGCCAAACAGCTCTCTGTAAGACCCTGGCCATCAGCACCACTTCTTTTGATGTCAGAACAGGATTCCCAGATGTGAGATAAACAAGGAGGGGGTATTCTACTCCTCCTCATTGATCACATGGTTACCCTGTTCTCACCTCAGCCAAAGTGATGATGTTGGCCAGGCTCTCGCAGAGATCTACTTGGCTGACAATGGGGTGGTGGTGGTAGCAGGTCCAATGGGGATCCACCCCCTCCCCTGTGCTACTCAGCACAGGATAAGGGAGATGGTGCTGTGTTTCCTTGTGGACAACTGGATCGGCCCAAATCAAACCTGATCTAGCTGTCCAGATAGCAAAAGAACCCGCGGTCACTCTAGAGTTTCTGAGAAACCCTGGAGTTTTCTCTGACTTTGCTTAGTTCAGAGCAAAGTTGAATTAATGCCCCACCCCAAAGTGGTTCCTTCCCAGAAGTAGCCATATAGCATCTAGATTGCCAGCATCAGATTTGGGTGAGTCCATCCCCTCCCCCAGTGTTGACAACCCCTTAGTCTTCTTCTGATTTCTTTACTGCAGTCTCCTGTCTGATTAATGACTGAACCTAGTTATGGAAAATCTTGAACTATTTCAGTGTCTTCATTGTCTGCTTTAAAGTGATTAAAATCATCTGTGGTCATTATTTTTTTTCCTTTCCTTTCCTTTCCTTAATGTTCATTTGTAAACATGCTTTTGTACTTTCTTCCTTGACTTTCTTCAGTAATCATTGTGGTATGTATAGTATGGCATTTTTGTCCCCCTATCTCATGCATGATAATGTTATGTGTCATGACATACCCTTCTCTCATTTGCTGTCATCATCTGTGTGGGCTTTTCTTTACAGTTGGAGGAGTCTCATAAATGGAAGCAGTGGCTGAAGATGCAGAATGAGCCAAAACACCTCTGCCACTGCTGCTGCCACTGCCACCACCATTACCACCACAAACAACAGCCACAAATTATTGTCACTAATTCAAGAACACATTGTTGCATGCAAACGAAAACTAGTATATAGTCCCACAGCACAACTGGGTGCTATAACTCATGGACAGTCACAAGTCAAAATTTGGGAAATGGTTGAACTTATTATGAAAATATGCTTTTCCCATAGCTTTTCTCTTCCAGTTCCACTCATCACCTGTCTAAATTTTTCACCCATAAATGAAGACTTTTTGTTGGATAATCAAGAAAAACATGGGGCACAGGTTGACTAGCTAGAGGACAAATGAATGCCTGATGACAAATGAGAAAGAAACTTTGAGCACAGCACAATGGGTTGTTGCATGCTTTGAGATCTCAGCTTTTAAACTAATTAGTACCTTTGGCAAAGAGTAACTAAAGGGCATTGGAGCCCTGGTGGCGCAGTGGTTAAATGCCAGTACTGCAAGCCACCACGTCGCAAGTTTGATTCCAGCCAGCTCCAAGGTTCACTCAGCCTTCCATCCTTTCGTAGGTCGGTAAATTGAGTACCCAGCTTGTGGGGGGCAATTAGCTAACACACATTGGAAACTGTTTAATGCAGTGTAGATGTGTAAATAGCTATTGCTTAAAACAATTTGTAAACCGCTCTGATAGCCTTGTGGCTGAAGAGCGGTGTATAAATAAATAAATAAATTAAATAAATTAAATAAAGGGCTAAAACAAAATCGTTGCACATACGTGCACTGAAAGAGAGACTTTTTATTTCCTTCCAAATATACAATTTGGAAGGAATACTATTTCCCTGCATAAATCACTGTTCCCAGAAACATTTGTGTGTTTTTGGTCCATAATCATTTTTTTGTAACCCCTCTCAATTTTGCACACAAATAATTGTGCATTTCTGAGCAGAATAATTTGCCAAAACACTTTAGGGCATGCAAATATCAAACACAAATGGCACAAAATTCTGACCTCTGCATTATTCTTCCCAACTGGGATTCCAGAGTTTCAAGAAAGCCTCCTTTTCTGGCACAGAAGTAGATCACTTCCTTCCCTGCACTTGTGTCACAACATCCACACCTCACCAGCAAACTCACTCCAATCAGCTGCAGTGAAGGCATATGAAAAAGGAAGGAGGGGGAAGATGTTTTCTTTATCCTTAAACTTTTTTAAGAACTTAGGGAACATTTCCACTACTTGTGGCAGCCAATATACTATTGCTTCCATGAAATTCTATTTTCTTCTTATGGTAGCTATGTATGGTGCTCTTGACTTAAACCCTACATCTAACCCTCATATACACCCATGTTGGTGCTGAATTATGACTCCTCCCTCTTTTTTTCCCTGAGAGGTTCCTCATCTTTGATATCTACATGACAGTCAGTCACAATACAGTTATCTTTATGCTGGGAATACCTTGGTGACTGAAAAATGGGAAAATTTCATTCCTGTTCATTTTTGAAGACTTCACGGAAATTTAAGATTTCTTTATATTTCAGATGGAAAACCTAAGGGTGTAAAAATTCCAATGAGAAAAGGACAAAAATGAAATTGATAGATTGCCTGTCATGTAGTTGTTAAAGGTGTGGAACCTGTTAGGGTGAAAAATGGATGACTGTCTCAATTCAACCACAAACATTGTTGAATTTATAGAGATTTGAACTAGATAAAAATTTAAGTGTGTAAATCTGTTGGTTTTATGTTCTTCCCCATTCAAACTTTTTTAAAAATTCAAGCTCTTTCCATTATGTTTCTGTAGACATTTGTATATGTTGATAAGTTCTTATCAACAAATGAATTTAAGTGAAGTACTCACATGTCTCTTCTTCTGATACCACCTATTTTAGGTTCGAGTCTTCTCCCTTTTGTTTTCTGTCTTGTATGTTTTTACTTTTGATCCTCTTTAAGTGAAAGACATTTGTCACTGCCTTGGGTCATATGGAATCACCTGTTTGAATCTGGTCTTATGTGGAGCATTTTACTCACATGTAGCACAGCTTGTACTTGTCAATTTATGTGGGCCAGAAGCCTGGAGGAGCTTCTGTAGCGTGAAAGGTGGTGAAATAGTCTCATGTTTATCAAGGAAGAGATGACGCACAATAGAAGAAATGTTTGCAACATGCTTTGGCATCTCTAATCAGAAAGTGCTCTCAAACCTGGAATTAGTAGGCATTATTTCCAGAAGAATTTGTGACATTTAAATAAACAAATTATGTCTGATATTATTCCTTGTCAAGCTAACTTTTTTTTATTGCAATCACATTTTAATTTCATGCACCTATAATTTTGCTATTGTTAATTTTACTCCCTTAATTCCAATTTCCATCAATTTTCCACTCTCCACTGTGAAAATGTCCCAGAGTTTCCAGACATTTCAATGTTTAATGAATATCTTATCAGTGTACAGTGTTACTCTCTCTCTCTCTCTCTCTCTCTCTCTCTCTCTCTGCTGCACTCATACATCTGAGGATCCTGAACATTTTAACCATGTATTTCCAAGCCTTGATGACACTCAACTGTCTTTCAGTTCAGGCCATTATACTAGTGTAAGTCCTTGCACTGGGGTAAATAAGAACTTGCCCCTGAATACACATTAGTAGGTAGAGAAAACTGGGGACTTTATCAGACACATGAAATATGGCAACATAACGACTCCACATAAATGTGAAAGGGCACACATATTAAATACCATCGCCCTTCCACATTTACATACTGTCTATAAGCTGATCTATCTATTTTATTGATGGGCCAACCTGTCAATAGATCAGCTGTGGTGATTTTGGGGGGGGGGCAGGATTGCCAGCATTTGAAACCTCATGCCTTTTTTTGACATTATTACAGCGTGAATGGCTGGACGGGCCAAAATACTTCCAGGTGAGATTGTGACATCCAGTTAGTTACATGACACTCTTTTTATGACACTCCCTGGATTACTTGGAAGTTTTTCAGTGTGTTTATGTGCTTTTTAAAACTTTTTCAGTGTTATTTTGCTTTTTATTTTGAATTTCCCATGCTCTGGCTTCTCTAGAGAATCTGTGAGATTTCAGTCGAGGAAGTGAACAGTGCTCCGTTCACTCCTCATCCATTTCTGGGGCTGACTTTTTGCTGGATACAAAGTAAGTGTGATATCGGGAGTTCTTTTGCCAGCATAAAAATAGCACAAATTATGCCGGCAAAAGAATGTTTTTGGAGGGTGGTATGATAAAGTCCTGGGACAAAAGATACCAGAAAAGTTTACGTTTCTGTCTTCAAGTAAAAGGAAAAACAAAATTCAGAATCCACAAAAAAGTGATACCTTTACTGGCCAACCAAACTGCAAAACACATGATGCAAGCTTTCAAAGCTCTCCTGGCTTCTTTATCAGGCAAAAGATGTTTAGACAGAAAGAAAGGAAGGAAGGAAGGAAGGAAGGAAGGAAGGAAGGAAGGTGACATTGTTGGAGTCACAGGCCTACATGTTGTTTCAGATGTTTCTTGTGTTGTTGTTCAGGTGAGGGATCAAGTGCAGGCAGAGGCCACTCCTAGTTTTTGGCCACATAGTGCTGACAATTTAACTCCTGCAGTGGCAAGGCAACCTCTAAACTTTCTGAGGCTTCTACCTCCAACAAAGGTAAAACTTCTTTTTTGGACCATAATTGGCTAAGTTTTACCTATACAGCACCTGAAAGTTTTTTTCCCCAGATGTAGCAGTACAGAGACTTCTTGAAATATCCAGTGATCTCTGCCTAACAAACGGGCCCTAGCTTCACAAAGGACTTTATCAGATGTTGCAAAAACTACATCATAAGGACACAACAATAACATAAAAGGGTGAAATTATCAGATAATGTCATCATTCAGCCATTCTGGAGGCGTAGCGTGGGCATGAATAAGGTGTCACTTTTTATTGATGGCTTAGCCCATCAATAAAAAAGAGACACCTCATCAGTGCTAGTACTACACCCCTGAACAGCTAAATGATAAAGGCATCTGATAATTGTGCCCTTTGTGTTATTGTTGCATCCTAGATGAAGTGGTTTTCTTGTGTTCCTTACCTCATCTGATAAAGTCGAAAGTGTCAGTTGTGCTGGATACCCAAAGAGGTTGCCTTGCTGCTGCAGAAGGAGGTAAATTTTACAGTCCTTTGTCTCAGTATCCCACATGGCCAGGAAGTAGGAGTGGCCTCTGCCTGCTTGAGATCCCTCACCTGAACAACAACACAAGGAACATCTGAAACAACACTGTAGGCCTGTGACTCCAACATTGTCACTTTTCTGTCTTTTTTTTTAAAAAAACATCCTTTGCCTGGTGAAGCAGCCAGTAGAACTCCGAAAGCTTGCCTCATTTCTGTTGTAGTTTGGCTGGCCAATAAATGTATCATTTTTTGTGGATTATGGGTTTTGTTTTACTACATGGCCAATCTGACTACCACTGAATGTATTTTCAAATAAGAGGTTAGGTTTGTTGCTTTTCAATTTTGCAAATTTCATGATGGGTGACAAGAGTTAATTCCATGGAGTTGTCATAATCCAGTCTCTGCTGAAGTAAATGGAACTACATTGACTGGCATGGTTTCATAGTCCCTTGCTCATCAGAACATTTGCAGCTATATGCGTGGTTTGTAATTGTAAATATATCATATCCAATTAAATATATATTTAAAAATCAATTCAGCCTGTGTAGAACACCTCAGGTGCTCAAAAATCTAGTTTCTAGAAACTCAAGGGCAGGCAACATTTAGTCTGCAACCCTCAGGTAGTCCCCCCTCAGGATATTTCTGTGGGCCACAGGATACCTATTTTCTGCCCACATTGGAAGAAAAGTGTCACTAAAATTAGGTGTGCATGTAAAAATAGGAACTGTTACCTACCCTGGCCCTCATCTTGGAATATCACACAATTGGCAATATTTAATAATTTGGCTTGATGTACCTTCCACATGGTTGACAGGTAAACCAGGAACCCGAAGATACCGAAGCTAGCTAGAGTCATATGCAACCTAGGGAGGGGCCTTTGGAAATTCCTCAAACAGGTCATACCCAGGTCAGAGTTCTTCCTGAAGAACATCTCGAGATGAGTCATTCACTAATCCTGTCAACAATAGCAGAGTCCTTGATGGTTGCAAAATGGGTTTTTCCTCTTTCCTTCCTCTCCTGACAGTAGAAGTTGCCTGTTCCTATTCAGTTCCAAATATATTGCCCGTTAACAATTGTAAACTCTTCTGGAGAACCTTTGTTCTAGTCCTGGGAAACTCTGAGAGACATTGTATTCCACTCTAAAATCTCATCCATTCAGGGGAATCATCATATATAAATATCACCTTAAAACACCACCAAAATATTCACAGTTCTTCCTACATCCATGCTGCTGGTTTGCGAATAGACTGTCAGAACACATTCTGAGAACCTTCTGCTGTATGAATCTCTGCTCCTCTGTTAGGTATTGTATCACCTGAAAACCCCTTACTCTATTCCTCTATCCAAATACTTCCTATTATCTTCAATAGCCTTGTATGATTACTTGAAGCCTGAGTGTTTGCATGAATGCTGTTAAGATTAACTTCCAATAAAGATCCTTTAATTGTATGTTCTTGCTTAGAGTCTCCACAGTTACTACTGGTATGCATAAGTCAAAAGATCCTGCCATTACACAGCCTCTTGCTGCCAATTTGAGCTACTTAAATATTCCCCATATTAAGATTGGAACACTAGTAGGATCCTCATGGACCCCACCCAATTCGGGTAACAGAACACAAACAATTGAAGCCAGAACAAAATGAAAACACGGCGTGGATTACCAAGAATTCTCAGATTCTGTAATCCTGAGATTGTCACTTAAAAAACAAACAAAACCAAAACCAAACAAATCTAAAAATTCCTCTTCAGAAGAAATTTTTAAATACATTTTGAAAGAAGCCAAAAGAATTTCAGTTTGACCTAGTAAAATGTTTCAGGAATGAATTGTAGGTAGATAAAGTGATATACTTTGATGTTCAGTGCCAGTTCTTCAAATCTATAGGACTGGCTCTACCATTTGACAAGCTGATGTAGCTGCTTCAGGCAGCTGATTTGGGAGTCATGAAAGAATTATGAATTACTGCTTTAAACAGGAGGAAAGGAGGGGGAGAAAAGAAAGAATGTGACAGCACCTTTAAGACTAAGGACCTGTCCAAACAGTGAAAATAATCTAAATGGCAACCACATGGAAGACAATCTGTCTAAACAGACATTCACATCAATACGTCTCATTCAGAAGGGGGGCAGCCAAATCCATCATAAGTTTTTAAAAAGCCCCGTAGGGCATGCAAATGTGCGATCATTATGACAGTTGCATTCCCATTGCTGTGATGAGGCAGCGTAAGCTGATTGGTCGGATGAGCAGGGGGTGGGGCTAGCAAAGAGGGAAAGCACCTTCTGCTGCCATGTTGCATTTTTGGCTATGTGAGGGTTCAGTAAGTCAATAAAACAGTGATCTTTTACTCTCTTTTGTCTCTTTTGTAAACATGAAGTATCACTTGTGCACACCATGGTAAAGTTTTTTTTTCTCTCTCCAAAAAACCGTGTCGGCAGCAGCAGATTTAAAATGGCGATTAAATCACCCATGGCTGTTATCTTGGCTAGGGGACATGCAAAGTTTAGGGAGGCTCTTTTGACCATTAAGACAGGTCGCAGTGCTGTGAATTGCTGTTTCTTCGGAGGTGATTGTATTTTCCCCCTTGTATAGATAGGACCTTGTTTTAATTTTAGCATAAGCTTTCATGGATGTAAACCCACTTATTCAGAAGCAGTACAGAGTGATACTGCATCTGAAGAAATGTGTTTATATCCATGAAAGCTCATGCTAAAATAAAAACCAACTAATCTTCAAGGTGCTGCCACATTCCATTTTCCACCTCTCCCTCCCTTCTGCTTTTTATGCTGCAAGGGAGTAACGTGTCTAGTTCTTTTGAAAATTGCTGCTGATTTTTTAGGTTTTTTTATCATAGGAATTTATCAGACTAGCAGCTAATAATGCTGTAATTCCACAAATGAGGAAAGCAGAAACATAGTGGTATCATTACATTAATTATTACACTTCATTGTAATCATGTGATTTAAGCACCACAGAATTATCACATGATGACTATTAGCACTTTAAGAATGGGAGTTTACTTCCGTGATTTAGCATGCATGAGATTTTGGCAGTTCTCGACACAAGCGCTCTATAAACACCAAAAAAAAAAAAAAAGCTTTATTAGCAAGTAAATCAACACTTAAACACTTAAAACATGCTTAAAAATGTGCAAACAAAATGGGACAGTTCATACAAAGAGCATCTTGTGGATAGTTTTCACATTCTCACCCAGATGTTTTCTCACTGGGAACAGGGAGGCTGGAAAGAGGACTGCCCATTCATGCTGTAATCTCGTGATTACATCAGGATGTGTTTTCACAGAGTGAATATGAAAGGCTATCGATAGCTTGTCCCATAAATGGAAAGCACCACCTTATTCGCAGCTGGAGCACACAGTAAGTACAGGAGGACTACGATTTCATGTAACAGCGGGAGCCATTTGCACTATCATGTCATCATAATCATGCAATTTTTGCCACATCTGATAAAGTCCATAGAAACACTAGTGGCATTTTTTAAAAAAACTTTAGGGCCTAGTGTGGAATTTTCTACCATAGGGACCAAAATAATTTGGCCAGCTTCATCTATGATGCTCCTTGGCTTGGGATGGGGTCTGATTAGGAAGATAAATTCACTTTAATCTAAGGAAGGGGGTGAACTTTTTTAAATGAATGAATGAATGAATGAATTTTATCCAAATCATAATCTGATTTATCTTTCATTTCTTCTCAATCAGGAAATAAAAATCAGATTCTTTCTTCTTGTCATTCTTTCAATTCAATATGCACAACTAAAAGGTGCATTAAAAAAAAAACATGTCCAGAAACATACTTTAGTCATGGGAGAATGTGTAAGTAATGATTACATCAGGAAACAATGTACCAAAATATACATGAATTTCCATTTATTAAAAGGCAGGGCACACTCCTACACCCAATATGGAAACTGGATGGAATGAGAGTTCTGGTGGGATTCTGAGAGATACAAAGAAAGCAAAACCCACAGGGTTCATTTTCCTCAGGCAGAAAAATGTCTTGAGTTTAGCCCTGATAGTTCATGAAGGTCACCTTGGCTTCACTTGAGATGGGAAAGCTCTCAAATTAAGCTTTCCCAGAAGATTACTCCAGGGATATAACCTTTGCACACTGAAAACAACTATAGAAAGTTAATCAACAGCCGTTTTGATAGTGGTAGTCTCCCCCCTCCATTAAAGTCCTGATAAACTGACAGGATCATAAAAATATCCCAATAAAAATACAATTACAATACAAATAAATGCAAATACAAAGAACTCAGAAATAAACTATGTGCCCTGCATGCAACCTTAATTATAATTCTGCTTTACTATTTGCTGCATAAGAGGACTCACATTTCCTGCTAAGTTTCCCAGTGCTACAATGCAAATTATACTAATTAGATAGAAGACTGACAGAATGTGTAAGTTTTTGCTTATTGCTTTATAATTCCGTTATGTTGATTTTAAATACTACCGTATATTCCGGCGTATAAGACGACCCGGCGTATAAGACGACCCCCCCAATTTTTAAAGTAAAATGCAGAGTTTGTGATATATTCGCCCTATAAGACGACCCCCCTCTTCCAACGCATAGCCCCCGCATGCCCCTCCTGGGCTCACTTCCAGGAGGGAGCGCAGGAGGAGGATGCGGAGGCTGTGCGCCCAAAGGGGGCACGTTCGCCCCTTCTCCCCACCTTCCAGGAAGGTGGGAAGAAGGGGCGAATCGCGGTTTGGCCACGCAGCCTCCGCATGCCCCTCCTGCGCTCCCTTCCAGGAGGGAGCGCAGGAGGGGGATCCGCAGGCTGTGCGGCCAAACGGGGCTTTGGGGGAGGGGGGAGGCTAGGGGGAGGCTAGGCGGAGGGTGGCAGGGGGGAAGGGGCTTCACAGCCACCCCCCCTCTCCAAAGCGAGCCTTTGGGGAAGGGGGGTGGCTGGGCGGAGGGTGGGAGGGTGGCAGGGAGTAGGGGGCTTCCAAGCCCCCCTCCCTTTCGGGAGGGGGGTGGATGCGCAGGGGATGGGTGGGGGGAAGGGAGGAGGGGGCTTCTCCGCCACCCCCCTCCCTGAAAGCGCGTTTCTGCGGCTTTCAGGGACGGGGGTGGATGCATGGGGAGTGGGAGGGGGGAAGGGAGGAGGGGGCTTCTCCGCCACCCCGCCTCCCTGAAAGCAGCGGTTCCGCTGCTTTCAGGGACGGGGGTGGATGAGCGGGGGGTGGGCGGGGGGAAGGGAGGAGGGGGCTTCTCCGCCCCCCCACTCCCTGAAAGCAGCGGTTCCGCTGCTTTCAGGGACGGGGGTGGATGAGCGGGGGTGGGGGTGGGGGAAGGGAGGAGGGGGCTTCTCCGCCCCCCCACTCCCTGAAAGCAGCGGTTCCGCTGCTTTCAGGGACGGGGTGGATGAACGGGGGGTGGGCGGGGGGAAAGGGAGGAGGGGGATTCTCCGCCCCCCCACTCCCTGAAAGCAGCGGTTCCGCTGCTTTCAGGGACTGGGTGGATGAACGGGGGGTGGGCGGGGGGAAGGGAGGAGGGGGATTCTCCGCCCCCCCACTCCCTGAAAGCAGCGGTTCCGCTGCTTTCAGGGACGGGGTGGATGAACGGGGGGTGGGCGGGGGGAAGGGAGGAGGGGGATTCTCCGCCCCCCCACTCCCTGAAAGCAGCGGTTCCGCTGCTTTCAGGGAGGGGGGTGGATGAGCAGGGGGTGGGCGGGGGAAGGGAGGAGGGGGATTCTCCGCCCCCCCACTCCCTGAAAGCAGCGGTTCAGCTGCTTTCAGGGACGGGGTGGATGAACGGGGGGTGGGCGGGGGGAAGGGAGGAGGGGGATTCTCCGCCCCCCCACTCCCTGAAAGCAGCGGTTCCGCTGCTTTCAGGGAGGGGGGTGGATGAGCAGGGGGTGGGCGGGGGAAGGGAGGAGGGGGATTCTCCGCCCCCCCACTCCCTGAAAGCAGCGGTTCAGCTGCTTTCAGGGACGGGGTGGATGAACGGGGGGTGGGCGGGGGGAAGGGAGGAGGGGGATTCTCCGCCCCCCCACTCCCTGAAAGCAGCGGTTCCGCTGCTTTCAGGGACTGGGTGGATGAACGGGGGGTGGGCGGGGGGAAGGGAGGAGGGGGATTCTCCGCCCCCCCACTCCCTGAAAGCAGCGGTTCCGCTGCTTTCAGGGAGGGGGGTGGATGAGCAGGGGGTGGGCGGGGGAAGGGAGGAGGGGGATTCTCCGCCCCCCCACTCCCTGAAAGCAGCGGTTCCGCTGCTTTCAGGGAGGGGGGTGGATGAGCAGGGGGTGGGCGGGGGAAGGGAGGAGGGGGATTCTCCGCCCCCCCACTCCCTGAAAGCAGCGGTTCCGCTGCTTTCAGGGACGGGGTGGATGAACGGGGGGTGGGCGGGGGGAAGGGAGGAGGGGGATTCTCCGCCCCCCCACTCCCTGAAAGCAGCGGATCCGCTGCTTTCAGGGACGGGGTGGATGAACGGGGGGTGGGCGGGGGGAAAGGGAGGAGGGGGATTCTCCGCCCCCCCACTCCCTGAAAGCAGCGGTTCAGCTGCTTTCAGGGACGGGGTGGATGAACGGGGGGTGGGCGGGGGGAAGGGAGGAGGGGGATTCTCCGCCCCCCCACTCCCTGAAAGCAGCGGTTCCGCTGCTTTCAGGGACTGGGTGGATGAACGGGGGGTGGGCGGGGGGAAGGGAGGAGGGGGATTCTCCGCCCCCCCACTCCCTGAAAGCAGCGGTTCCGCTGCTTTCAGGGAGGGGGGTGGATGAGCAGGGGGTGGGCGGGGGAAGGGAGGAGGGGGATTCTCCGCCCCCCCACTCCCTGAAAGCAGCGGTTCCGCTGCTTTCAGGGACGGGGTGGATGAACGGGGGGTGGGCGGGGGGAAGGGAGGAGGGGGATTCTCCGCCCCCCCACTCCCTGAAAGCAGCGGTTCCGCTGCTTTCAGGGACTGGGTGGATGAACGGGGGGTGGGCGGGGGGAAGGGAGGAGGGGGATTCTCCGCCCCCCCACTCCCTGAAAGCAGCGGTGCCGCTGCTTTCAGGGAGGGGGTTGGATGCACGGGGAGTGGGCAGGGGAAAGGAGGAGGGGGCTTCCTAGCCACCCCCCCAAAGCCGCGGTTCCGCGACTTTCGGGAGGGAGGGTGGAAGCGCGGGGGGGGGCGGGTGGCAGGGAGGAGCACTTTGCTTCACCCCCTGCCCGATCTCCTGCCTCTTCGCTCCGTTTGCGAAGAGGCAGGAGATAGGCAGGCAGGTGAAGCAAAGTGTATCCGGCGTATAAGACGACTGTCAATTTTGGAGGGCACTTTTGAGTGCTCAAAAGTCGTCTTATACGCCGGAATATACGGTATATCCATTTGAAGCTTTTTTCATAATTCTGTGCCAAAGTTGTCCAGAAAACTTTATTTAAAACTTATCTCAGCTTCCCATCATACATTTGGGGAAAAAAGAAACCCAACAACCCACAACCAACCACATTTTTATTAAAAAAAATATACAGTCTTAGAAATTATTTTAAAAATTAGGATGCAATATTTTCCCCCATGAAAAGGTTCTATATAGTAGTCACCCACTTTTCTCAAGTACGAAACACCTTTGAAAAGGCATGCTGAAGGAACATGTAGGAAGGTTTCACTTTTAAGATCAAATTCTATGGTTAGCTGGTTTATGTAATACTGTCAGGATTAAAACTGGCAATTGTATCCAATGGTGGTTGGTGGCTACTGTTACCCAAATTGCTTGGGCTCTACTTATATTTGCAAGCTAAAAACAAAAACAAACACACACACACACAAGCTTGGTCCCACGTTTGAATCCATTCCATTTTCTGACAGGGCCCCAGCCCCTAGCCTGTCAAATAAGCAGGGACTTCCTGCATAGCAAACATAGGACTTTATCAGGCCACCCTCCTTAAAAGATTTTTGCCAGCATACATTCAAGTGTTTTTATGCCAGCAACCCCCCTCCCACACACACACCAGACCTACCTTTAACAGTGTGAAAAGGCATCCCTGGCATAAACGGAGCATGAACAGAACTCTGTATACTTCCAGGGTTGAGATCTCGCCAATTCTCATGAGAAGAAATTAAAGTAAAATAAACACACAAAGCATAGAAACACACTTTTAAAATCCCAAGTACAGGGGGGGGGGTTCATAAAAAAAGTGTGCCCTACCTGGCTGTTGCAGTCTCACCTGGAAGTGTTCTGTCATTGATGCTGTATTCATGTGAGCACCGTGGTGGCATGAGGATTCAACGCCGGCAATGCCAGCAATAAAGCATCATGGAAGATCTATTGACAGCTTTGGCCATCAATAAAATAGAATGATTTTTGGACTTGACATGATCTTGAAAGGATGATGTCATTTGGTATGTGCACCCTGTCACAATCATTAGGAGTCTTTATGACACCATATTTGCTGCATCTGATAAAGTCCTTAAAGTACTGCTTCTGTCACATGACCGGGAGGCAAAAAGTAGTGAGATGGAAGCGTTGTTCAAAAGACGAAAACCGTTTTACATTCCATAATGTTTCTGGATGAATGTGTTCTGTTACTGAACCAAGGCCAGCAAGATGTTTGCTAAAAATATACAAGTCATGAGTCAAGTCAGTGTGTCTCTTATTGCAGAGTCGAATCCAAGATGAGTCATTGAAATCAATAGAATCCAAGTCAATCGACTTGAGTCTACATCACTGGGGAAAGATTCATCCACAAGCTTCTTTTTAAATATAAATTTAGATGAATGTGTGTATGTGTGTGTTTAAAAAGAAACCATGAAAAAAACCATGCAGTAAATAAAATTTGTTGTCCATCATTACCTTTATGGGTAAGGAAACTCAATGTGATTATTTTCTCCTGCCACAGGGTCCATCCAAAGGGTCAGAAGATGGTGCTATGTTACATCACATTTTGTATCACTACATGTTACTAAGGCAAAGAGATGATGTGGCCTTGCATTTTAGGGTGGCTTTAGGATGATGTGGACTTGCATTTTAGGGAAACTTTATTTAAAACTTATCTCAGCTTCCCATCTTACATTTGAGGAAAAAAGAAACCCAACAACCTACAACCAACCACATTTTGTCTAAAACGAAAGCATTGCTCCATGGCAGTGTTCCATAAAACAAGGGAGCTTTTGGTGCAGTGCATGGTGAGAGAGGGGGCATGGAATAAGGGCAGGAGTGAGGAAAGTGTAATTCCTAGGCTTCATTTGGCTCTAGCCCCTTTTTTGCCTGAAAAATCCTCCCCCAAATAAGCACAATCACTGCACCTAGAAGTCTCCAGTAGCTCTTAGAAACTGCATGATAAAAGCACTATATTCCACTTAAACGGTGATTGCTTCATCCTATGGAATCTTGGGGTTTGTAGTTTGGTAAGGCACTAGAGTACTCTGGCTGAGAATTCTAAATGTTCCTTCCTAAACTGCAAATTCCAGGATTCCATAGGATGGAATAATGACAGTTAAAGTGGAAACATAGTGCTACAATTGAGTACTGTGAAAGGGCCTCAGGAGTGGTGGATTAAGTAGATCAGTCCTACTGAGTCCCATCCCATGGACCTGAAAAAGCCACCCAAATCCAGAAGGTTTTGGGTTGTATCTTTTAGATTATTTTCAGTTGAAAATTAGCAATAATGAAGAGGAAAACTGGTCCTCACTTCACCAGTACAACCTTGAGATAACAATAGCATCTATATCTATATCAATATCTATATCAATATCTATATCTATATCTATCTGTGTGTGTGTGTGTTATAAGAAAACCTTTGGAAAACCCACCTTTTATGGCATTTGCTATTACCCATTGCCTCACTTTCTTCATGGTCACTGTACCTATAGCATTTTTCTTTTTGCTTCCACTGCCTATGATGGTGTTGTTACATCTGGTAGTCTGCCAAGAGGATTTCAGCCATTACTTCTAGGGTTATTTCCATATATTCTGTGTTTTGGGTGCTTTTATGGAATTGGGGCATCCACTACATATTGATATTTATTAATTAGACTTACAGTCTGCAAGCAGTGAGGTATAGGCATTTAGTGAGTGATGGAACAAGCCAAGTCCATCTGATGCCGTAAAACTGGGCATGGCAAGAAAATAGATGCATTGAATCTATAGAATCATAGAGTTGGAAGGGACCACAACAGCCATCTAGTCCAGTCCCCTGGCATGCAGGAATACACAAATACAAGAAAGACCTTCAAAGAAGGAGAGTCTACCACCCCTCAAAGAAGGAGAATCTATACCACATTCAGGCAACTCTAACTGTCAGGAAGTTCTTCCTAATGTTTAGATAGAATCTTTTTTCTTGTCACTTGAATCATTTGTTTATATCCTAGTTTCTGGAGCAGCAGGAAACAAGTTTGCTCCCTCATGTAAGTGACATCCCTTTAGACATTTTAAAATGACAATCATTGCAGTATTCAATCTTCTCTTCTCCAAGCTAAACATCCTGTACGTGCTGCTGAAAGGCTTGGATGCCTCGGCTTCCTACTCCCTTAGACTCCCTTCTTTCTTTCTTAGAATCATAGAATCATAGAATTGTACAGTTGGAAGAGACCACGAGGGCCATCCAGTCCAACCCCCTGCCATGCAGGAATTCTTCTTAATTGCCCCCCATATTTTCTCAGGGTGCATCTTCTGAACCTGCTTCAATGCCAAGGGAAGAATAAAAGTAGCTTTGAAAATCAGCAGAGAAAGTTAGTTTTGGGAACAAGATTGACACACCTGTGCGAACAGTGTGCCTCTTCTCCTTGGCATATAGTCTGTAGATCTGCTTCCAGAGAGGGAAAAAAGGTCTCCTTCATTTGGGAGGGGGGAGAAAAATGGATCCCTCCTGGTTTTAATACTACACAGTGCTGGCTGTATTACAGATGTTATGATGATGATGATGGAGTCTTCTTCTTCCACTAACTATGCACAGAATGCCATTTCTACTGCTGAATTGAAAATTATTGCATGCACTACTATAGTTAAGGTGCATTGAGAATGTTATTCTGCCACATACTGTTTCCTTACATTTATGAAGGGTTGTGTGTGTCTGTGTCTTTTGAGAAGATGCCGATGGCAGTCTTTAGGATTTGTAAGTCAATGCACATGTAAAATGGCAAGAAGTATAGAAAATTAGCTTTTTGGGAGAGTTTTAAATCTAGTGATAAAATGTGCTGTGGGAGGGGAACTGGACTTGAGCTACTTGTATGTAGTTGAAAAGGCTAATAATGCAAGAATCAATGAAAATGGATGCTGAGGCTTCCATATGTTTGAATATTTTAATTTATTTTATTTTTTTTTGCCACCATGGTGTTGACTTGAGCTACATTCATACTGAATGTCTAACAAAGAAGGCTTGCAATTCTTCTGCTTCATTACCATAGTGTAAGTTTTTTTTATATAAAACAGTTTCATCTTATACACTCATATCTAGAACCCTTCTCTTCATTATATTGACTCAACAGACTATTAACAAACATAGGCCATAATCTCCCCCTTGCATGGGATATTGGTCACATGAGGGAGGGTGGGAACACCAGTCAGTTGCTTCCCAATTGACAGGGGAATAGATTTCTCTTGATCACAGCAGCTGCTGTCTGGTAAGTGGGGATGGAGGGTCGCAGTCTTTGTATCCCCTAAACTAGGGGATATGCAGGGATCATGAAAACAAAGAGTCATGAATGTGTAACTCTAGGTTACACAATTGTAACTGACTTAGTGGATTCTGGCCATAATGATCAAGAATCATTGTGTGCAGAGCTGTGCTTTGATTGCACTATGCACCCCTTGTGTTGAAAGGCAACATTACATCACTTAGCCAAGTCACCAAAAGTGAAATTGAATACAGAGCTAAAAGTGCATGTACACTCATATACAATGGAAATGCATGTGCATCCGTGCACAATGTGCATCCATGTGCAATGACACCACATATTACCTCTGCTTCCAGGGTCTCATACTGAATACAGCCATTCCATACTTGGGGGAAAATGTCTAGCCACCTCCATGGGAGAATTTTTGGATGTGGAAGACACCTATTGGGATTTTGGCAAATATATCAAAAAAAGCAGCAGCAATTATTTATGACAAGATAAATATGTCAGAAATAGCAATCAGTGTTAAAAATGGAGAAAAAAACTTAGCAGCTTGGATTCTAAGACCACTCACTTAAGAAATTTCAAGATTCTATGATTCTAAGATGAGAAGTTGCTTGTGGGGAATTTTCTCTTCTCCTCACCTCCCTCCCCCAGCAGCTCTGCAAACCCTTCAAAACTTCTCTGGGGTATCAAGGAAAACTCTTAAGATTGTGGTATAAGGCTTGAGCAACTGCCATAGAAGAGGCCCTCAAACTGGAACTGGACCCATTATCATACTATATTGCTTATGGTTGCTATATATGAGTTTCAGTTCACTTAGCATTCCTCAAGAAGCATTTTACAAACCTCTAGGTTTTGCAGCTACACAATGTTTAATATTTTGTCTACCATAAGTACACAAGTACAAATGGTTAAAAAAACCCAACAACAATTAAATCTATATCAATTCCAGGCTGTAATACAAGAAAATGTGGAAAAGTCAAAGGAGCGCCTTCTCTAAGGCACTGTATTTCTGGCTCATTTTCCACTGTTTGCATTAAAATAACCGGTTTCCAACTTAGCTATTTCTTGGTTGTTCCTCCTACCCACCCACCAACCCATGTCTAGTATTTCTTTCCTTGAAATGTGCTCTTAGAAGATAGCTCCTCTCAAATGACCAAATAATATTGAATGGTATATTTTCTATTTTGCTCCTAATTCCCAATTTGCATAATGTTCACAGCAAGGAATATAGATTTAAAAGGTTTCTGCCATACGGGTGTGACAAGCTCCATTGATTTGTCGTTCTAATTTCTTTGGTGCCCATATAATGAAGCTTGAATTTATTGGTGTTTATGAGCTAACCAGTTGAATGTCTCCCCGTCTGGTAAGTTGTGTTTGCATTCTTGATGTGTGCTATATATAATTTCCTATTTGTGGTTAATTGGTACATTTTCCCCCCAGTTACATCTGTACCCAGGACCAAAAGAAATACAGTCATTTGATTTGTTTTCCAATCCAGATCCTTGATATTGTTTTCAACTCTTTTCACTACATTTCTATGCTCTTCCAAATTACACATAACAAATGCTGACCACCTGCAAAGTTGTAGGGTTGGGGTAATTTTTAAGTCAGGAATGGGCCCAAAAATTCAAGGTGCCACAGAAGCTAGCTCTTTTCAATTTCTACCTGATGAGATTGCTAGTCACAATTGAGCCTACATCAATTTAGCATCACACACCTCTACTTTATTTCCATACCTAATGCCATGCAGAACCAACCTGTGCACAGGCAGTGTCCAGTTGTATTTCTGCAGCTGGAAGTGCATAGAAGTTATCATATCTTGAAGATCCTGGATGTCATTGAGTTCCTAAATGGCCAAGGGCTGGCTACACAAATAGGAAGGTCATTAGATAAGGAAGTATTGGATTTTCTGCAATGACCTTAAAATGGCATACAGAGGCATAAGGGGAGTTTACACCTGTGAATGTCACTGACTGGATTCCAGCTGCAGATGTAAATATTGCTGCAGATATTTTAGGTCTTCACAATTTGCATGATTACTAGGGATGTGCCTCAGATTCAGACAAATCTTGGATCCTGAACTGAATGAAGATGACTCAGACAGATTCAGGAGATATTCAAATGAAAGTAGTTCCAAAGTTGACCAATTCTGAATCTGTACACTTCTGAAAATTTGCTCCCTTTTTGGATTTGGAGAGAAACAGACAGTGTGTCTCCCAACATTAATACAATTCTGCCCAACCATCCATAGATGAAAAAAGTGCATTTCCTCTGTTGTTGTTTTTAAACTATTGTAGTGAAAATGCCCCCATGCCTCCTAGAAGAGGAAAAACCATTTAAAAAAAAATGCGAAAAATATTTTTTACCCTAAGTGCCACAAAAAAGGCTTGAAATGTCACATGTGGCCTAAAGTCCACATTTTGCTCACTCCTGATCTAGAGAGGATGTTTCTACAAGTTGCAGAACCCTGAGTTTCCCAATGGGACTCTTTTGAGGAAGGAGTCACTGCATCTGAATGTTGGTCATGATGCTCCAACCCTACATATCTAACACCTCTCCTTTCCTCTTTGTCATTATGGTCTTTAAAAACTAACATGCATGAGAAAGGTCATCTAAAAAATGCAGCTGCATATCTGCTTTCTTATAATGAAAGTCCCCAACTAATCTGTCCATGTGCTACTAAAATGTTAACTTTAAATGCTAACATTGTTTTATAGGAAAAGAAACCTTCATGTTCCTAATTAGTATTGATGTAAAGTACATGCTCTTACCTCAGTAAGAGGTAAAATTTAACTCTAGGCTTTGCCTCTGGGATAGTAATAATGATAATCATTCAATAAGCTCTTATTTTAAAAACACATATCTTTATTTTGCTTCTTAAATATTATTTCATGTTTCAGTGTGAACATGTAAGTGAATGACTGCCAGGACTGGAAAGTGCTGAAACTAATAAGGGTTACAAGAGGGACCATTATGAATATCCTCCACCAAAGGCCCCATTCAGTAAGAAATAAGGTGTACATTTCAATCAAATTCAAGGAGTCAAAAGATATGATACAGATGTATCTCAATTAATGGACCTTACTTTTTTTAACAGTAATTTGATACCACAGACAGAAATAACAAGGAAAGAATGGTGGTAATTTCCTTGTTATTTCTGTCTGTGTTTCTACAAATTTCCTACAGCACCAAAAAATAAAGAAAGTTCAACATATTTCAGCAAACTTTTTATTCAAAGGTCAGTAAGTCTTAGGACTTTTTCAGACACCCCTTACTGCGCAAGAAACCTCCATAACAGTAACAAAGCTGCTGCACAGCAGGGGGTCTGTTTAAGGTGACGCTGTTCCTCTCTCGGCGTCATCCTTGACTGATCCGGGTAGGATTGAGGGCGGCCGTGCCATTTCTTACTCATGGAAGTTGTCTGTGAATAAAAAATGGTGCGGCTGCCCTCGATCCTACCTGGAAAAGTCGCAGACGATGCCGAGAGAGAGATGGTGTCGTCCAAAACAGATCCCCTGCCGCGCAGTAGCTTCATTACTGTTACGGAGGCTTCTTGCACAGTAAGGGGTGTCTGAAAAAGTCCTTACATAAGTTTTTTTAAAAAAAAATATTTTGAACATTCTACAGACCACTTGAAGGCTTCTTCCAAAATTCATAAAGGGATAACTTTTTCATTCCTAAGCCCCCACCCTTATTTTGGTGGTCAAATTTATAGATCTATGTTTTTAACATGCTTGGGGGAGCTAGTGAGGCTGGCTTATCTGCTCTTCCCTTTACTTTCTGTTTTGGTGTTAAGATATGCTCCTTAAGTTGCGCTGTTCAGGCAGCTGCTGCCTACCTTGCCTGTTGTAGGCAGGCATGCACAGCTACAGTAGGATTGGCTAGACTGCTAGAGTAGAATCCCATTCTTTCCCAAGTTAAGCTTTATTGCATAACTGCAGACATACTGCTGCAACTAAAGATTGAAAGTTATTGTTCCTCCAGCCCTTGTTCACTATCCTCCCAATGGAGCCCTGGGGGTGCAGTGGTTAAATTCCAGTACTTGCAGCCACAACATTCCACGTTCAATCCCAAGGGCTCCAAGGTTTACTCAGCCTTCCATTCTTTTGTAGGTCAGTAAAATGAGTACCCTGTTTGTGGGGGCAATTAGCTAATGCACATTGGAAATGGCTTGGAGAGTGCCTAGCATGCTATAAAAGTGGCATAGATGTGTAAAATGCTATTGCTTAACAATTTGTAAGCCACTCTGAGAGCCTTTCTGGCTGAAGAGTGGTATAATAAATAAATAAATAAATAAATAAATAAATGTGAATACTGCTAAAACAACAACAACAACAAAAACTTCCAGTTAGATAGAGGATGAGGAAAAGTGGGGGCTGAGTGGGCATAAAAAGGCTTTGTAAAAAGGAAATTCACTGACAGAGACTTTGGAGATTTTCAGACAGGCAAAAATCTCCCCTTGCCGCGCGAGCAGCCTCCCGAAACTGCTGCGCGGCAAGGGTCTTTTTCGGACCGCGCTGTGCCTGTGGCGAAACCGTCCGTGTCACTTCCGTGAAGCTTGGGACGGCTCCGCGTCATATTTCAAGCACGGGCAGCCTCCGTGATTGAAATATGGCGCGGAGCCGTCCCAAGCTTCACGGAAGTGACACGGACGGTTTCGCCACAGGCACAGCGCGGTCCGAAAAAGACCCTTGCCGCGCAGCAGTTTCGGGAGGCTGCTCGCGCGGCAAGGGGAGATTTTTGCCTGTCTGAAAATCTCCTTTGTATGCCTATAAAATTAAGATGGTGCACTGAAAATAAGGACTCCATGGCTCAGTGCAGAATTTGCTACATGGTGTAACAGTTATGCTGTCACTTAGGGCTTGTCTACATTAAGGATAAGACATGTATTCACCTCAGATCTGGTGTGATATATACACATGGCACACACAGCAAATCTGCTCCTTTTAGCCATTAATCTAGTTTAACAGAAATAGCAAGTCGTTCTGGAGTTTCTGGTGGTTTGGATATGTGGACAGTAGAATTGGACTGTATCTGGACCAACCCAGCTGTTCACATGTTTACACACCCACCACTTTGGCTGCTGGCCTGACCCTCACTCTACCCCCTCCTCTTTGACTGCACAGGTGCCCTGTTCTGACCTCACCAGTAGTGACAGTGATGGGCAGGCTCTCACAGAGACCGTGGCAGTGGCAGAGGTAGTGGTGGCACTAATAGGGATGGGCCAGCATGGCCAATGGAGTGTTGGCCCAGCATTCTGTCTGGACTACAGCATGGTTCCAGAATGATTCCACACTGGTATGTGTAGCCAGCATTGTGTCAATCCAGGGCAGCTCCAGAACATAACACTCCACCCTGGCCCTAGATTACCATGAAAGTATAAATGAACGCTTAATGACATGCCCAGATTGTACTTTATCCCACATTTTTGATGCACAAGTCAATCACTTTACTTTGGCAACTTTGAAAGAGGGATGGGAAAATCTGTGTATTTTTGGTCCATGTCTCTTTTTTGTATGTCTTCATGGTTTTGTTCAGTTAAAAAATGTTCTGAAAATATATTCTATGATTCTATGATTCTACCTACTTAAATAGTAAATTGATAAATATTAAAACATGTACATGACTGAAAATGTATTTAATTTTTTTAAGCTAATTTCAGATTGTGTACTGTATTTATATTTTTTTAACACGGCAATGAAATTTGGTCAGTTTCTAGAATCCGATTCCCAGGCATTTGTGGGAAATGAAAACATTTCTGTATGTCATAAAGTAGCAGCGGGTGGCTCCCATCTCAGGGGTGAGATAAATCCACTCAGAATTTTAGTCTGATATTCAAAGGAATTCTGCAAGGTGCTGAACCTATTCCAGAAATAGGGTTCAGGTCTTTCAAAAGTTTCATTAAAGTTTGGATTAAAACTTGAAGCAGATTAAAGGCTTGTCTACATGGCAAAAATACTCCTCATAGAATTAGAAGAGAATATGTTTTGTCTAAAAGGGATCCCACACCAATCCACTGTATTCTGAAGGAGGGGGCCCTAAAATGCCAAATACTCCATGGGAAAAGCCTTCGTGGCTTTTCCATATTTTTAAAAATAATGTATGGAAATGCAAACAATCACTCATTAGGACAACTGATTTGCATCTCTGTGCATTCTCAGAGTGGACAGCTGATTGGTTGGACATGTGCAGGGAGCGGATATTGCTGGCAAGTCAAGCAACAGGAACCACCATGGATTTTCACTGTAGCGATCGTGCGCTGAGTTGACAAAACAGCCTCCATACCTTGGATTTGCTTTTTTTAAAAAATGTTTGATGGTAGCAACTGGTGAGAATAAAACCATAAGTAATTCACTTTCACCCACCATCTTGATCCACAGGCATGCTCATTTGAACAATGAATGTGGGTACAGAATCATAGAATCATAGAATCATAGAATTGGAAGAGACCACGAGGGCCATCCAGTCCAACCCCCTGCCACGCAGGAAATCTTGATCAAAGCATCCCCGACAGATGGCAATCCAGCCTCTGTTTAAAGACCTCCAAGGAAGGAGACCCCACCATGCTCCGAGGGAGTGTGTTCCACTGCCGAACAGCTCTTACTGTCAAAAAGTTCCTCCTAATGTTGAGGTGGAATCTCTGTTCCTGGAGCTTGCATCCATTGCTCCGTGTTCCAGTCTCTGGAGTAGCAGAAAACAAGCCTGCTCCATCCTCAACGTGACACCCCTTCAAATATTTAAACAGGGCTATCATATCGCCTCTTAACCATCTTTTTTTCCAGGCTAAACATACCCAGCTCCCTAAGTCTCTCCTCATAAGGCATGGTTTCCAGATCTTTCACCATTTTAGTTGCCCTTCTCTGGACATGCTCCAATTTGTCAATATCCTTTTTGAATTGTGGTGCCCAGAACTGGACACAGTATTCTAGGTGAGGTCTGACCAAGGCAGAATAGAGCGGCACTATTACTTCCCTTACTTATTATTACTTCCATAACACTTCCAGGTGAGAATGGGAAAACTAAGTATGGTATGCTCTTTTTATGAACCTCCCCATCTTGGTTGCAAGTTTCCAAGTATATTTCAGTGCTTGTGTTTTTGTTTTGATTGGTAATCTAGGTGTTTTTGGACTTTTAACCACACTCGTGTCTTTTCACAAGAACCACTGAAATCTTGCCCATGGAAAAATGCAGAAGCTGTGTGAGCGGTCACATTGCCAGAATTCAGGGTGTCTATGTCTTGTTACAGCTGCATGCGAAAAGAAGTGTTATTATGCCAGAATACTTACACTGTAAAATATAGTGCCAAAATAACGTTTTAGACGCTTGGGTGATAATCTCCTTTGTCTAGAGGAAGGGGGAAACAGTGGCCATCCAGATGTTTGTGGTCTGGAACTCCTGTCAGACTTAGCCAGTGTTCTCCATGGTGAGGGAGGATGGGAGTGGCAGTTCAACAATATCTGGAGGCTCACTGCTGCTCACTCACAGATTCCAGGGATCTTAGTTTGGCCCACCATACTGTTAAGTTTTCAACATCACCTGTCCTAATGTCAGACAGATATTCCTTGCCCAACCTTGGGTCTTCCAGTATTGCTGGACTACAATTCCCATCATCACAAGAAAGCCTGATAAATAGTCATGAATGACGAGTGCTGAAGTCTCAGGGAACCGAGGTGGGGAACCACTGCATTCATGTGAACCTGAATAGTGAAGCTGTTTTCGCTGAGTAGAAAAAGGCTTCACACTTAAAGTCTGCCCCCAAACTTAAGAGAATTTATCACTGCTTTTCCTGCTCTTTAGTGATTTGTGTTGCCTTAAGCCTCAGCTCCACTAACTGCTAGTTTCTGACACTGATTCAATTACTGTGGTTAAATGCCTTCATAATGTCGGCATAATTAAATCAGGAAAAATTATGAAAACATAGTATTAGTCATCAAAACGAGGGGCTGGGTTTGTTTGCTGTGTGCTGCCAAACCGTTGGAAGAGACCACAAGGGCCATCCAGTCCAACCCCCTGCCCTGCATGAATACCCAATCAAATCATTCCTGACAGATAGCCATCCAGCCTCTGCTTAAAAACCTCCAAAGAAGGAGACTCCCCCACACTCCGAGGCACTGTATTCCACTTCTGAACAGCTCTTACTGTCAGGAAGTTCTTCCTAATGTGCCAGGAACCACCATGGATTTTCACTGTAGCGATTGTAGAATCGCTACATTGTAGAATCTCTTTTTTCCTGTAGTTTGAACCCAATGCTCCATGTCCTAGTCTCTGGAACAGCAGAATAAAAGCTTGCCCCATCCTCAAGTAGCTTTGCATGCCTATGATTTTGAAAAAAAGAATCATGGAGACAAATGACAGCTGCTTCAAATTGGCATTACTGTGCAGCATTCGACATTTTATTGCCTAGTATATATAAGTGAGCCCTAAGTGTCCACCTAACATTGGAGCCAACTATTGTCCCTGAATTCATGTGGGGTGTCAAATATATAAGGCCTACTTTCCTATGCATGGGTTCTAAGTAGAGAGGAGGACGACTCTTCACATTTTTAAAGGGATTTCTCCAAATGTAACAAATAGCTTCCTATTCAGAACGTGAGGGATTACTTTTTAAAAAAAGATGAATGTGGATAATCCAAACCAGAAAGATTCATCCTTCATGTACAGGGGTTGTAAAAGTACAGCCTGCAGGCCACATGTAACCTTTGGGACCCCTAAGTACAGCCCTTGAGAGCAGCCAGAAGCCCACCAATATTCCCAGGTCACCCCCAACCCCATTAATTTTTTTCAGGCCAATTTTTGGGTGATTCCCCCTCTCCAAACTGGCCAAAATTTACAAAACCATCTATGATGGAGTAGTTTGCATCCCCTAACCTTCCAAAGCCCCTCAAACCTCCCAAAAATTCTCCCCCCAGGAAAAAAAAATACCCCCAAATCAGGCAAAGTAGCAGCCAGAAATGATGCCTCAACTTGTCAGTCTGGGCTGCCGGGAATGCATAGAGAAGAATGATAGCCTCTCCCACTGTGCAGTTACCCATCTCTGTTCTAGTCTCTAGGTTTTGTGCCCTCAACTCTTTAAAATCTGGGTTTGATTCCTGCATATTCAATTATGCTAATGCTGAGTTTGGGGTTACCATCTCTTTCTTCTGAGAGGTTCTTGATCTTTAACACTAATACCACCAGCAGGGATGACATGGTCCTTTCCTCTCTGGGAATAGCTGTAGCTATTGAATCTTATCAGTGCACATAGAGCACGGAATTGGGGTGGGGGTTGTTTCAGTTCATTTTCAAATATTTTAAGAAAGAAATAGTGGAAAGAACTTGAGGTGTAATGATTTAAAACACATGAGAAAGCTGAAGCAGATGATTTCCTCATCCCTAGTTCTAGCTATTATCTTTATTATCTTTGTCTACTTTCTTTCTTCTCTCTCAAAATTCCTCCTCGGTTGAAATGAGGGCTCAAAGAAAGGGACTGAGGAAGTGAGAGAGCACTAACTAGCTGTGACATTTTAACCTGCTGCTTGAGAAGTCAACTAACAAGCCTTTAGCAGCCAGCAAACAGGCATTGTTGAGATGGCCTATCTGTGGCAATGCTTGGAGGACCCTTTGCACACTGAAGGCAAGAAACACACCTTATTAAACAAACATGCAAAGGCAAAGAAGCAGAAGCCTCCAGGGCCATGTTAATTATCTTAGGGTCGAAGGCAGTAAGAGGCTGTCAGGCAAATCAGATGGCAGAACCCAAGCATTCATGTCCCCAAGGTCCTCCAATTACAGCCCTGCCATATTTCAAATGACAGGTAATACTCATGAACATGCCAATGCTATCCTCCTCAATTATATTCAACAGCAACCGTTAGCGCTGAACGAGCCAATTCCAAACATCCCTCTCACCCTCTCTCATACACACACATCATCCACAACCATTTTCTAAAGCTGTATCAAAGGGAGGGGTTTAAAGGCATTGCTTGTAATGAACCAAAAATGTCAGTTTTTGACAATCACAATGGGAATACCACTCCACAGAGATAAATCTCATTGATGATCAAATAAATATTGCTTTAATTTAATGAAGTATTAAAAGGGGAATGGGAATCTCAGTATTTATTTTCTGTCAGGGATTTCCCCCCTCCTCTCTCTGCTTTTAAAATGCCAAATGTGCAGGAAGAAAAGAACCTCAACCTCCTTTCAATGGAAAGGCACAAGGAGACATTCATTATTGTAACATAATCGCCTCTCCCAGGTGAGCTAGGAGGCAAGAGCTAGAAAGCAGAATATGGTAATTTTGCTTTCCCAAAAATGCAGCCTCAAGTTCTCAGGAGGAAGGAGTGGCAAAGGCTTGCAAGAGACATGAAAACACACTAGAGTTAGCATCAGTAGTGGTTTGTCCACAGAGGCATAGAGATGGTTTCCAGTATTTCCAATTTTTATCACATTCTGTGCATCCTGTATTAGCCAGAACTTCTGAATGATTGGCTGCCAATGGAGGGCTTGGAAAAATAAAGCTTTATTTTTTCTATACACACAGAAGCTGGCATCGTGTTAGTGACAGATGCATGCATAAGTCACACTATGGTCTTGTCTAGATGATGGAGGGAAATACGAACACATCTGAAAAAGCAGGCATTCATAATGATGCAACCTGTCTTCAAGGTCAAAAGAGCCCCCCTAAAGTCCGCATAACCCCTAGCCAAGATGGCATCCACTTGCAATTTTAAATCTGCTGCCTATTATTTTTAAAAAAAAGTTTCCCATGGTGCGCAGAAGCAATAGTTGATATTTACAAAACAAACAAACAAACAAAAGAGTATAAGATCGCTGTTTGATTGACTTTCCAGTCCCTCGTTTAACCAAAAATCCAACATGGTGGCCACAAACACTTTCCCTGCTTGCTAGCCCCACCCCATCCTCATCCAGCCAATCAGATTACGCTACCTGTACATATCTGTGTGAATGCAAGTGTTCAAATGATCTCATATTTGCATGTCGTACACAGCTTTTTAAAAAAAACCATATGAAGCCCCAGACTTTACAGTGGATTTGGCTGCCCCCCTTCCTAATGACATGTATTTGTGTAAATGTCCATATGAATGGATCACGTTCCACTCGTATTCTGTTCATATTATTTCAACCGTATAGACAAGACCTTTGCATATGGGGCAAATTATTCACCACAGCACCACAGATGTATTCTGATGACAGCAGCAAAAGCAGAGTTGCACACAGAGCAATGTTTCATGTTGCAGTTGCACATTGCTGTTGCACATTGCAGTTGTACATTGAGCATGGTGGTTCCACATTACGCATTGCACAGCGACACCCAGTCATTGACATGTTTTGCTCAATGTTACTATACTGCACCGGGGTTGCAAAGTGCTGGCGAAGCACATTTTCACATGCAGATATTTATACTCTACTCTGGGGTTGGTGGATTGGTGACAGAGAAACACAACCATGGAGCACTGAAGGAATGGTGTTCTTAACCTTTTTTCTACAGGAGTTAGAATTTGGATAGAACCTTCCTGGACAACATCACCCCCATATTTGCATCCAGGCTTGCATTTCTATCCCTGCATAGGTTTTGTTAGTAAATGATCTAAAATTCCCACAAATCTCTAAGAATAAATTAACTCTCAGATGTTCCATTTTTGGTGTGGTTTATATGCTATGACTGTTATTATGTCTTACTACCCCCTCCCTACAATATCTCATAATTAGAAATATTTGACTTTTTTTTAACAGGTTGGCTAGGGCAAACAAACAAACAAACAAACAAAAAAGGTCAGTTGGAGATCACAATGACCTGGGAGGTGTCTTATAAATATTATGGCAAGAAAGCCCATATTACGATTGTGTGGAAGCCCCTTGGTAAATGCAGTCATTAAGGAGGTATGAGCTAATCCTTTCTTCCAGCCCTGGGTGCTTTAGCATTTATTCATTCAACCAAACAATTAAGTGACCATTCCCAAATCCATTCCTGCAGAAATCTTTCCTATACCCCCTCCTGTCCAACCTTGTGAGGTTGTTGTAAACTCATCAAGTCCTATCTCCTAGCCATTAACACAATCAGTTGAGTTTCAGTTTCCTTTGTCTATCCTGTGGGAATGTTGTTCAGGTTTTGTCATAATCAGAGTACCCCTTCAGGATATGAAATAGGGTGTAAATATTAGTCCCCTCAGATGCCAGTCTGAGCATCTTCATTGCACAGAACTCTTCTCTTCAAGACTGGTAATTATAACCCTATCTTCCTGGACCTCTCTCTATCCAACCTCCCCATCTTTCTTCCCAATAGCATTGTATGGTTCTTAAGAGTGTATGTTTTGTATGCTAGCATATCCCTTGTGTTATTTCCAATAAAAATACTTTATTTCATTTTAACTGGAGTGCTCTCTACAGTTAGTATAAACAAAAAGATATAATTATATATATATATATATATATATATATATATATATAATTCTATATGCTATTATTCTCCCCCCCCCCCAGATAATAATAGAGATTTTAGCATCATGGGTGGGGCTCTAAAGCACCCCCCACCTGTTAGGGTAGTATGACCTGCCCAATAGCATGGATGCCTCAGATCCTACTGTGCGTATAAAAGTAGCTCTTCAGAAAGGTTGGAAAAGAATGTTGTTGGATTTGAAAGCCTCAACAAAAGCAGCATACATATTTTTTTGCATCTCTTAAGACTTCTTGCAGGAAGAAATGCACATTGCCCCTTCCCAGTCTTCCCATTTGCAAGGCTGATAGGGGCGTTTGAGGAGATAAAGTACACCCAAAGTAAGGTGCACATTTTTAGATGTGAACAACAGAAATCTCTCTCTCTCTCTCTCTGGCTTTTCTTCGCAAACGAAGATTCAGGAAGGACTCATCCCGCGCTTTCTGCAAGCACGCTGATGACTAAAAAGGCCAATCCGAGATAAACAAGTCCGGTTGCAAAAAGCACTGCAGAAGGTCTCCTTGGGTGATGTTTTTGGGTTGTGATTCTTTCTGCGTTGTCGTTTCTCTTCAAGACTTGTTCGGCGTGAGTTCTCAAATAAGGCTGCAGCATTGTGGATAGTGCGTCTCCATGCCTCCCGATGTGAGGCCAGGGCGGACCACTGTTGGTGATCAATTTGGCCAAGCCTGAGATGTTGTTTCAGGGAGTCTTTGTATCGCTTTTTTGGAGCGCCCCTCTTACGCTGACCCATGGCGAGTTCACCGTAGAGTAGTATTTTGGGGAGGCGATGGTCCTCCATCCTAAAAACGTGCCCTGCCCAGCGCAGCTGTGTTCTCAATATCATGGCCTCAATGCTGGTGATCCCTGCTTGCTCAAGGACAGCAACATTCGTCACATAGTCAGTCCAGTGTATATTTAGGATTGTGCGTAGACAGCGCTGATGAAAGCGCTCGAGGACTTAAAACACACAGACACACATTTTAGACAACAGGAACAATGCATCATCTTAAGTAAAAAATACATAAATAGACAGGCATGGTAGGAATAATATGATAAAATTACCACCTATAGCAGCTGCCTCACCCTGCCTCACCCTGGGCCTTGGAGACAGTGTCATGATATATCACTGGCACCATGGTTACTACAGCTCAGAGGTGGGGAAAGTACACACTTTGGACCATCTCTGGCTCTCAATCCCTTTTTCTACTGTTTGAAATGGTCACTAGACTAATTCAATAAATCCATTTGTATCTGTACTTCTGAAAGCCCACAAAACCTCCAGAAAAGAATGGGTTAAAAATATCCCCCCAAACCTCCAGAAAAGAATGGTTTAAAAATATCCTGGAAGCCTTCATGAGTAGCATATAAGGTAGATCCCTGCCCCCTGAATATGTTCAAATGTGGCAGGGGTGGTGGTGGTTGTGGAAGTTACAACCATTTTCAGCTAAAAATTGACCAGTGTGGCATACCAAAAAGTTGCATGGGGAAACTATCCCCCTTCAGTGCTGTCCACCTGTGCTGCAGTTCCTGTCACATTATCAGAACAAAACATTGGTTAGAGACTTCTGCAAAGATCAAGCTAGGCCTTTCCTTGTTGTATGGAGCCATATTTCAGATGTTTCATAGACCACATTTAATCTGGGAAGGTGGATAAATAATTCAGTGCCTCCATAGACTTAAATGAACTGTGCCAGCAGGAGAGGTTGGTGGGTTACCAGTCTCTGCATAGGACCTTCCTGCAATTCTGGTACAGCATCTCAGCACAAAACACAACATGCAGGAATTTGTATGAGAAACATACAAATACATAATACTTTGCCCATACTTTTGCACATTTATTACTTTATTGCTTTATTTATTTATTGCATCTGTGTTCTGCTTTCTACCATACTGGTGGCAGTCAAGGCTCTTGTCCATCCTACTTTATCCTTGCAGCAATCCTGTGAAATAGGTCAGACTGAAGTGGCTAGTCTATAGGCAACCAGGGAGTTTCATGGTTCTGTGGGAAGTACAACTTGGATCCTCCATGGGTCTTTTCACACCACACACTGTGATTCTATGTTAACCACCATGGTCCCATTCTATGGAATCCTGGGTTCTGCAGTTTAGGGAGATGTATTTAGAATTCTCAGACAGAGAGCCCTAGTGTTTAACTAGACTACACATCTCAGGATTCCATAGAATGCAGCCACAGCAGTTAAAGTGAAATCATACTGCTATAAGTGGGTAGTGTGAAAGAGCCTCAAGATGCTATCCATCATTCTAACTACTACACCACTCTTCCTTCCACAACATGCTTTCACATGTACTCTGCTACCTGTGCTGAACCTGTAGTTCCTCTCTGGTTCTCCTACAGGATTAGATGACACACTAGGTCAAAGCATAGGTGACACAGTGCCTTCTAGAAGCTTTGGATTATAATTCCCATATGCACTAGCTAGCATGATCAGGGATTATGGATGTTGTCATCCCAATATCTGGAAGACACAAAGTTGCTTATCTCTGATTAGGCCTGTAGGCAATCGGCGTGAATTGCTCAATTGCAGGTGTTTCATATGTGGTCAATCTTGTGCAGTATTGGTGGCTATATCAGATCTTTCTTTTCAATGTAACAACCCCAAAATTACCAAGAAACAGCATTTCTCCAGGATATTGGGGGGGGGATGGATGGGGGATTTTTGGAAGAAGTCATATTGCCCCCAACACACACACACAAATACAGAAAGAGTAAGGGGGATGTGATATCTACAAAAGACAAGGGGGGTGCTGTTGGCATCTCTCTAGCTTTTCTTCGCAAACGAAGATTCAGGAAGGACTCATCCCGCACTTGCTGCAAGCGCGCTGATGACTAAAAAGGCCAATCCGAGATAAACAAGTCCAGTTGCAGAAAGCACAGCAGAAGGTCTCCTTGAGTGATGTTTTTGGGTTGTGATTCTTTCTGCGTTGGCATACACTGCATTTAAAGAATACTCCTATTTGTTCTCAGTTTGTGGGGGGGAAAGAGTTTCCTGACAGTTGGGAAACCCCATCAGGAAGAATAATAGACCAGTTAGAGTTTTACAAAAAAAATTCTTCTTGTATTTGACACCTTGAAGTGTTTGTGCATGAATTATTCTGTTTTCTGCCCATGGATTTCCTGCACATAAAACATAGGTCGAAATCCTATTGTTAGTCCTGACCAGAGTAGAGCCAAAAAATCAAGTCCTGACCAGAGTAGGGGCATTGAATCAATTGGATTTATATATATGTTGACTCCCTATTCAACAATCTATTCAATGGGTCCACTATAGATGGGACTAACCAATACAATTCCAGCCACTGTGTCCTGTACATACAAACCTGTTTTCTGTGAAGTATTACGCTTTTTCTTTTTTTTTCTTTTTTGTACAAAAATAATGTTTTTCCCCATAGAATAATTCCTGTGCAACACTTTGGGATGGGTTGAATACTGGGATAATGCTGTAGAGGAATATTCATTTTCTCCTGCAACCAAAATAAAATAACTGTTGTTATCCGTCCTTGTACATGAGGATACATTGACATCCCCAGCATGTATCCTCTGAAAACAGGGAAGGAAGTAGTCCCAACTTGACAGTTCGTAAGCATTACCACCCTTTCACACAACAATAGTCATACAACAGTACATTGCAAACACCATGGCCTGAATCCTGTTAGTTGGGACCAATTGACAGAGACCTATTGAATCAGTGGTCATTGACGAGTCAACATTTATGTTACTCCCATGGAGACAATGGGCCTTCTCTAATTGGGAGTACCAACAGGACACAGCCGTATGGAATGAATTGTGATGATGATGATGATGATGATGATGATAATTTTGATGGAAGAAAGACAAGCATTTATTAGCTATTAGAAAGTGAACAGACTGTTGCAATGGATGGGTTGTATTTTGCTGATGCCAAATGTGTACATAAGACAACAGGGGATGGAAAAAAAACCTAACAGGAACAAATATGCTACGAATAATTTATACACTGGCAGCCACCACATTGTCATATGAAAATTCAAAATCTTTGCTATTATACCATAACAATTGCCATTTAAATTTATTTGTTAACAGTGACTATGAATGTAATGTAGTGACATGCATGTTTATGCTTTTGAATGAGGTTTTTGCCTGTTACAGATGGAAATGAAGGCAACATTTTAATGTTACCATCGAGATGTTCCCTCGTTCTCAGATAATTTACACAAATTTTCATGCATTATGCTTAGCTAATAGTGGGGCAAAAAGTGATTACCTGATGTATTTTTATCTGAAATAATTTTGTTATGTCAAAAATGCACCCTTTATTTTATTTTAATAGGCACGCTTACTCTGGAATATTATTATTTTTGTTCTCATTATCTTTAAAAACCAATGTGTTTATGGTAAGGTGGCACTATTTATCTATACCTTTGCACTGTTCATATTCACAGTATTCCAAACTCACAAAAACAATCCTAGTGTATTACACATTCTTTATTTATTGTCATGTGAAAACTGTCTTTTGAAATGTGGGCTGGAATCATTTGGAAAGTTATGAATGCATAACCTTGAGTTACACATTTGTAACTATGCAGTATTCACAATCCCAATGTAACCCCTAGTTTAGGGGACACACAGGCACCATGAAAGTCCCCAGTCCCCACTTACCAGGAAGCAGCTGCTGCAACTATTATTTTCATTACTATTATTTTAATTAATTAATTTATATGCTGCCTTTCTCCCAGAAGGGACTGATGGGGGTCTGTTTCCCTGTCGCTAAGGAAGCAGCTGGCTGATGTTCCCATCTCCCACTTGCATGAGCAATCTCTGGCGTGAGAGGAATTGCAGCAGGGACCCCTACTTCTGCCTGTCGCACTGGAGATCACTCATAGTGTTACCCAAATTGTGTGGGATCCATGGGGACCCACTCGCGCCACGCAAATTACAATATCAAATTGGGGAATTTTAATTAGCTCAAAGGTATGATTGCAAGAGGTTGGGTAACTTACAAAACCTTTGCACCTGTGTATACCAATACTAACTGACAAGATTCTAAGCCAAAATGAAATAAAAATGTTTTTTTTAATTGGAAAATAATCACAGAGGCATTCATGCATGCACTCAAGAGAACCACACAAGACTGATGAAGATATTTTGTGGATAATAAGGATTCTGGTCAGTGTTGTTTTGGGGTATGACTCACTGTCTAATGTCTGTTTAAGGGGGGGGGTCACTTAATCATGTCCTGGGCATGTTTGATTCTAGGGAATTTCCAAGACACCTTTGTAGGCCCTAGTGACCTTCATTAGCCCCTATGTTTGGGTTGCCCTGGTCTACTTGAAACCATGTGAAGTATATAATAAGCCAAATTATGAATTAGTAGATGGGGGCTATAAGGCCAGGTAACAATTGGAGCATGTGGGGATGTCAATCAACTTCTTTCCCAGTTGAATGGACCCTCATCAATCTCAGCAGCTACTTCCTGGTAAGTGGGGATTGGCAAGTTGGGCTGGAATTAAGTGTGTAGCTCCATAACTAGAGCATTTACATGTTCCTGATGGTCCAAAAGGATTCCAGCTGTGGTTTAGCTCAAAAGTTAGAGATTGACAGTCAAAGAAAAGATGTCTCATGCCTCCACAATTAATTTGCTACAGAGGCATGAGAGTTTTCAAAACGGTCCCCATAAGAAGCACGTTTTTTTTATTATAGTCCCAGTTCTTAATTCATTAATTAGTTAGAGCTCTGGATATGGGTGGATCAATAAAGGTAGTCTGAATAACCAAAGAAATTCTACTCTGCCCTCTTCCGTCCCATACACAGAGACAGAGAGAGTTAGTGGTGGAATCCGAGGAAGATTTGGACAGCCTCTCCACTTTTAAAACAGTAACTAAAAAGGGTCATTAACCTACAGTTTAAGCACTGATTTTAATTACTGTTTTGCAACAGCAGTCACAAACAACAACACATATCAATATTAATGACTATCATACTAATCCAGTCTAACAGGAGAAAATGGAAAATGACTACATCTAAGGCACTTTGGCATCACTTCACTATTTTATTTTAAAATTGCTATCCCATGTGTTTCCTAGCAACTGACTAGATTTAAAGTTGGTTCTCATAAACATGTATTTGCGAGTTTATATAATTTACTTATTTGGTCCCTAACATCTCGTTGTTTCCATGGATGTTCTGGGTACTCTAAAGGGAAATGGTTATTTTGAAATCGTAGACCTCAACTTGTAAACCAAATACTGCTTTTCTAGCTCTAAGTTTCAAAAGAGGTTAATAATAATAATAATAATAATAAAATGTATTTATATCCCGCCCCTCTACAAATGCAATCAGGGTGAATTACAACATTAAAATATATACCCAAAGACCCTCCATCCCACCCCATCTTAAAATACAATTAAATAATTCAAAAATTTAAACCATACTTAAAAATATTAAAAAATAAACAGTAGACGGTGGCTGTAGCAGGATTGGGACAAATTTCTGATGGCCGGGAATCTATTCAGAAAAGGCCCGCCAGAAGAGATCTGTCTTAAGAGCTTTTTAAAAGCTGTTTAGAGTGGTGATATGATGGATCTCATCCAGCAGACCATTCCATAATCTGGGAGCAATAGCCAAAAAGGTCCTCTGGGAGGCTGAAGAAAGACTAGCTTTTAAAGGTTGTAATAAATTTCTCCCAGAGGACCTGAGTGCCCAGGGAGGATTATATGGAAGGAGGCAGTCCTGGAGATAGGTTGGACCCAAGCCATTTAGGGTTTTAAAGGTGATAACCAACACCTTGTACTGGGCCCAGAAACTGATGGGCAGCCAGTGAAGTGATCTTAAGATCGGTGTTATATGGTCTCTTCTAGATGTACCCAAGACAAGTCTGGCTGCCATATTTTGTACTAGTTGGAGTTTCTGGACCAAGAACAAGGGAGCCCCATGTAGAGTGCATTACAGAAATCAAGACGGGAGGTTACCAGAGCATGTACCATGGCCTCAAGGTCCCCGACTTCCAGAAAAGGGCGCAGCTGGTGTATCAGCCAAAGCTGGTAACTGGCACTCATGACCGTCACATTTACATGATTCATCATCTGGAGCGATGAATCCAGGAGTACCCCAGACAGTGAACACAGTCCTTGGAGGAGAGTGTAAACCCATCCAGGATTAGAGGTTGTATCCTAATACCTGGATTCAGGCTGCTACCATGAGAACATCTGTTTTGTCTGGATTCAGCTTCAATTTGTTTTCCCTCATCCCATCCATTACTGCCTAAGACAATCATTGAGAGAAGAGACACCATCTGAAGTTATTTGAGAAATATAAGTCTGATGAAGTTTTCCTTGGGCATTCGTTTTGCAGCTCTCTGGATCCAAACTCTATGCACCGTTTTTGTACCAAAAGTCAAAGGTAAAAAGATGTTATAAATTGCGGTAACTCCTTCAAAAATGAATTGAATGGAAATTCTCCATTTGCATTTGTGATACAGTATATAGCACAACACAACACAATACAATAGGGTCAGGAGTTCCCAGACTGGAAACCTGCCTTTCAGATGTATCCAAAAAATGCAAAGCCACACAGGGAAAAAAGTGGAGGGGTGACTCTAATACAACATTAGTATGTCTGAATATATTGGTATTCAAAGCCAGACTTTTAAGATTTGTATACTCAAAGTGCTAAATCCGTTACAGATTTTCTCTAATTTTGGTCAGAATTTAGTTAGAGACATCTGTGCAAGTGTCCCTTATGCATGTGGATGTGCTTTTTCAGGCTTTGCAGGGGTTGGTATTCCCTTCCTTTTTGCACAACACCCAAATCCCCCCACCCATACCCCATGGTTTATTATAAAACCCAAAGTTGCTTTGCAAGGCCATTCTTTGCTTGACTGTGAGCAGGCAGGATCAGAGGAATTGCCATGTGAGATAGCTTCAGGACTTTAAAGTAAGTCACAGGAGTGGTATATGGCTCAGCATAGTGTAGCTCAGTATAGGGATATTTCTGCTATGCTGAGGGGATGTTGAATAGAGGCCAACATTTACAGTGGTGCCTTCCTGTCCGTGGGGGTTTAGTTCAGCCCACCCCCCATGAATGTGAAAACACATGGATGCTCATGCCTCATATTAATCAATGGTGGCATGTGCATGCAGCTGCATGCTGATGCACCCACATGCACATGGTGCCATTGAATAATATGGGGCATGGCCATCCATGGATGCACCAATCGGTGGATGGCTAGCCTGCCAATACATGGACCCACTGTATTTATTTATTTATTTTGAAGCTCAGGTTCTTTTAGTCCCCAATATGGGGGAAAATACTAGCAGTCAAACCAAAAATGAATGGAGCTGAAGTTATCAACCATCCTGAACAAAGTGGCTGAATGCACAGGGATTCAAAGCCAGACTTCAACGTTTTGTATGCTCAGAGTCATCTGTAAGGACAAAACAGTCTGTTACTGATTATGTTAATGTCTTATACATGGGTAAGTTGCCTTATGGAAGTGGTTGGAGATGTCTCTTGATGTGCAACGTCACAGTCAGTTCAGGGTTGTGGAAGCATTTCTGCCCATGTGGGGCTGTTACACATGCAGATACACTTTCTCAGCCAACGTGTAGCCATCTGCTCCCATTGCAATTGGTGGTAGTACTCCTTCAGTTATGCATTCATTTGTGGATTTCGTTGTATAAATTTGTCATTTGGCACAAGCAGTGCATAGTACAACCAACATGTAACTTTGCACTCAGAGAAGAATGCTATGCAGCCCTGATGCAGACCTTGGACATTCCAGGAATCCTGGAGAAATGTGGAAGAGGATAAGCAAATGACCTATGATGGGGAGGGGTAGCAGCAGTGTTATAAGACTGTTGTCAGGAGGCCCTCTTCTGCACTATGGTGGGTGCTCAGCTACGCCTAGCTCTGTGCTGGATGCCACTTATGCTCCTCACCTTTATTACATATGCTTTAAGGTACATATGCTTTGAACTTTTCAGGGTCATGCTCTATTTGACTTGTTAAAGCCACACATCCATTCACATGCAGATTCCGCCACATATCTCAGTACATGTTAATAGATGTTGTGTGTTTTTAATGGATGTTATATGCTATATGTTAATCTGTTGTTGTTCCCTGTCTTGATCCATGAGAAGAGGTAAGTAAGAAATAAAGATGATGATGATGATGATGATGATGATGAAATCTCACTGGGTTCTTACAAATAATGACTATCACCATATTAGAGATATACAAGAGTGAAAGTCCACTTTACACTTACATATTTTGTTTTTTCCCTTGTGGAGGTTAGTACTCAATTCCTCCTTCTGCAATGTCCAAAGCCTCACCCTCAGACTCACCGCTGTACTGCAACATGCCCCCCCCATGGCCATTCCATTGCTGGTAGAGAGTGGAAGGGATTGGAGAAGCATAGCCATATGCAAACTGATGACATCTGCTGAAACCGCCCAGTAGATCTTGGCAGAAGATGCCCTTGTCTACATCTGGCTATGGAGACTATGCTTTGCTTATCTGATCCCTCCACTCTTTGCCAACAGTGAAATGGCTGTATGGGGGTTATTGCAGTGCAGCAGGGAACCCTGGGTGTCATGATAGGGAAGCCATAGCTGAGGTCTGCATGTGGAACTCTTACACTACAGTGGACCATATAAGGTCTTGGCCACTATGTGTTATTCTTACTCACCTTTCTGACATATTTTTGCATTTATTCATACTTTGGAAATACTGCATACCCTTTTTCTGTTTTACATTCAATTTCTATTATGTTAGAATAGAAATGTATACCCTTCACTTTATTTTCTCTCTTCCCAACACCAGAAACTAACAAACAAACAGCAGGCAGGACATCATCAGGAGGAGAAAAAAAAAACCTAGCATTTTCCTTTGGGACCACCCTGTGCAAAGTAAAATTATGAAATTGCAGCTTCCACAATTTCATCTCTCATGGATGAATGCTTGAAAGCTTTCTCTGTTAGCGCTGTACTGTCGAAACCAGGTCTAAAGCAAGTCAGTGTTCTTTTTTAAACAACTGGATATGTTTTAATTTCCTGGCTTCTGTCAGATTTGTCTCCATTGTATTTGCCAAATATGATTGTCATTATTCTACTTCCTGCTGCCCATATCACAGTTTCTTCGGTAGTGGTTTATTTCCATTATTTTACACTACAAGTCTCATTTTCACAGCTAATATGTTTTTCCCCACCTTTTTTGTGTGTGGACATATTCTTTGAGTAAAAATATCTTTATCTGTCTGTATTCATGCTTATGAAGCTGTGTTACATTTCTAGATGGGTCTCTGTTCGGACCCCCACACACATACACACACGTTTCCCAGGTATTTAGTAGGAACTCAAATAAACGTTCACATACATTCAAATTAAAAAGCCATCTCAAAATTTAAAGGTCAGATTTTCAGATGGATGTTTCCATAGGGATGCTTGAGAATCTGAAAATTCACTTCTGCTTAGAGTACAAATTTAGAGCCAGGAGAGGGGGGAGGCAGAAGGAATCTGGCATTGCTTTCCTCCCTCACTTCTTTTTGACAAGGTTTTAGGTTGTTCTTTAAAATATTTCCCTCCCATTGCAACCAATGGGAAGGGTTTTAGTTATATCATTTGCAGGATTTGTCATCTATTTCCCCCTACTTCAGGGACTGGTCTGGAGACTTTGAAGGCTTTGGAAATTGCAGATCCAAAGTCTCAACTGATAAACTGAAAATACCCATCATTTAACAAACTCCATTTTGACTCCATGGCCAAGATAGCAAACTGACGTGTGGCTTTACATGTGTAGTTCCATGGTCTCCCTGAACCCAGTAGTTGGCAAGTCCTGGGAAGGGCCCTTGCTGCTGCCACTTCCCAGTGGAGAATGGCGGAAGGAGAATGTGATTCAGACCATGGAGGAGTTGAAGTCAGTTTGGTTGTGGGGGAAGAAATGAGGGTGCATTCTCAAATGGAGTGGATCCTGCCTTTTCCTTTCCCCAGGAGCTCAAAGGAGTTGTATCTTCATGTTCTGCATTGCCTTCTCCCCTGTAGCTTCCTTCTTCACCAGTAAGCAACAGCAACAGGTGGTGGACAGAAGGTAGGGGCAAGTGAATAGTCCTCTGTGCACATTTTAAATGGAATTTGTGCACATGCAAGATACATATACACACACATAAGCCACTAACAGGATGCTGGCCTCAGAGGTCCCATTATGGATGCAATGGATATCAAAGCTTAGATGCTGTTACTACCCTAATCACCCCCATCTTAGAATATCTGATAATTGGCTACATTTAATAATTTGTCTCAGTGTGGCCATCCACACTGTTGCAGATAGACCAGGAACCTACAAACACCAAGGCAGGATTCATGTATGACCGAGGGAGGGGCCTTTGGAAATTCCCCAAATATAATCAGGTCAGAACTTAACACTTGGAGGTGAGTCATTCACTAATCCACTCAACGACAGCACAGGCCTAAATGTTTGTAAAACAGGTTCTTCTTTCCCTCATCCCCTTACTACAAAAGACCTTGCCTGTTCCTATTCAGTTCTAAATACAGAACCCATTAGTGATCATTAACTCTTCTGAATCACCCGTTGTCTATCTTTGGGAACCTCCAAGAAACATTGTATTCCACTCAAAATCCTATCCCTTCAGGGAAATTATTTCATATAAATATCACTCTAAAACACCACCCATGTGCAAACAGATCCCCCTCCTATTGACTCCATGGCCATCTGTATAGCCAGACACACAGTTCCAATTCCTCTTGACTTAACATCAGGCTGTGTAGCCATCCTGTCTTCCAGAACCCCTTGCTGTCAGTGTACTTCGCAACCTCAGCGCTGTGGGATCAGTACAGTGTAACCCACCAGCCCCTTAGTCTATTCCTCTATCCAAATGCTTTCAAGTATTTTCGATAGCCTTGTGTGAATGGCTAAAACCTGAGTGTTTGTGTGAATGCTGTTGATATTAATTTCCAATAGAGTTAATTTAATTGTAACATTTGGCTTAGAATCTCTTCTGTTATTACTAGTATACATAGGTCACAAGGTCTCGTCATTGCCTGGCCTCTCATATGCCAAGTTGAGCTAATTAAATTCCTTAAATTAGTATTAAGACATCAGAGGGTCCCCATGGACTCCCACACAATTTGGGTAACAATCCTCCACTGAAGTTTAACCTCAATCTGTCCTGTCACTGAGGAGGATCACATATATCTACAGGACGCTTTCCCAGGCACCATAGACTACAATCATGCACTTGCTCAACCAGGAGAAAAGAACTGTAGTGCTGAGCACTGTAGAGCTTTGAGTGAACATGTATGGGGTTGTACTATAGCAAATCATTCCCCATACTATTAGCAATTCTCCTTGTTTCATAAAGGAGAGCAGCTTAAAACAGCATAAAAACAGGTCCTGTAGAACAGATCATCTGAGGCTGAGCACCAGTTTGGTTATGGAACTATTCTTCAGTAGGAAGGAGGAGCACAGCTTGTCCCGTTAATGAAACACATAACTTCCACATTGTGCATCCAGTTCATGTTATTACTGTCCTCCCCACTCCTCCCAAAGGTGGAAGGGTGAGAGTATACACCTGATCAACACAGGAGAGAAGCATTATATGTTCCATGGGGGGTTCAGAGGGAGCAGAAGAATGGTAAGGAAGAAGAGGTTGGACTCCTCAGACAGGGGACCCCACAGACAGCTTCTTATCTAAACTCCCTGAAAAACAACCTGTAATTGGCACTGTACTCAATTGTTGCTTATAGTGAATGTTGTGAACTCCAAAACAAAAACAAAACACTACCAAGATTGTGTAGAATTGGTTCCTCCACTTTCAGTGTGCTATTGGTCATTGGTTTTCACAGGCAGATTTTAAAAATAATGAAGGACACCAGAATACAAGTACTGTCATAAAAGTTTCTCATCTGAACACTCATTAATTTTTTAAAAGTGAGTAGGAGAGGTTTCTAACCCATGGAATTATACACAATTACTACAAAAAGAGGAGGAGAAGGGGGGGTACAAAGGAGGTGGAATGCTCAAGAATAGAATTCAGAGGCAATTTCTGAAATGTAGCTTTTAAAGCCTCTGACTTAAATCATCGCTGCCGATAAATCATGCTTTTAGACAAGACACCTCCATTTCCTTTGCTTTTCTTCTTTGCAAAATGGTTGTTTTGCACAAAGTCCCATTTGTACGTCTTGTGTGGGTGGTGATAACAAACCAGGCACACATTTCATTTATTGTTACATATGTTTTAGAAATCTCCATGGATCCAGGCCAATCTATATTGCTCTGGAATACATAGGTTGCTCTGACAACTAAAAGCCTGCACTTTCTCACTGTGGTGCATACTTTTTTTTTTCTTCCTCCAAGACAACTCATTGCAGTTTTCTTTTAAAAAGAGAGAGGTGTGGGTAGGGAGAGAGAGATAGTCACAAGGCAGTCCTATATGTGACTATGGAAAGTAAACGCCATCAAATTCAATGAGACGTAACATCCAAATAAGTAAGCATAGCAGGATTGCAGCAATTTTTTTAAAAAAATGAAAATAAAAGGTTGCCACATGCAAAAGAGGATAAGATTCCTGTACTTTTCATAGCTGTGTGTATGAAGGAATTTCAGCAGTTGTATCTTCTGCACTGGTCTTAAAGGTGCCCTGTTATCCTTTGCACCTCTTCATTCCAGATGCTATGCTCACCCTGATCCCAGTCTAACTTACTGCATGCATCTTGTGATGTGCAAAGAGGGTCATTGCTTTCTGTCTGATATTTACGTAGGTAACATGAGTTAACCATTCCTACTAATGTTACTTCAAGTCAAGCTCCAGACCACCCCCACTCTCCAAATTGCAGTAAGCCTAGGTTTTATCTGATGCAGATGTCCCTCAGAATCACTCTAAAGTAAATCTGGGCCCTTCATGACTTGATCCAGAGGCAAAGAAAGATAGAGATTTTGTGTCAATTGCTGTCAATTGATAAAACTGATAAATTGCTCCCCAAGATTTTCACAGAATTACAATGCAAGCATGAAAAGAAGAGGGTGAGGTATACTTTTGTGACTGACAAACCTAGCTTCCAGTCCCAGGGAATGCTTTCACCAGGGCTCTCCAATCTATGATTCACTCAGATATCACACAAATCTTGCTGGGATGAAGCAGATCCCCCCTCTTTGCCTTCCTTCTACAATGTATCTGTTAGGGAATCTCAGTGCTCTATGTCATGTTCAAACAATTTGCCCATGGAAAAACAGAGTCAATTTCCCTAGGAAAGTCAATGGGGAGAGAAGAAGCTTCAGAGTTCATAAGGTGACATTCTGATTTGGACCTAAATTAAACTGAGGGCTTATCTACACCACCCAGAATATGCTGGGTCCCCGCTGGTATATCTTGGCTGTGGAGGTGGCCTGTTCTGCCCCCATTCTCTGGATGAAACAGGCCAGAGTCCAAATAGAATGCTAGCCCATCACTGTAGCCACTGCCACCGCCACCACCACCACCACCATTTTCCTCATTCTGCCAGGTTTAGAGGAAGCCAGCCTCACCATGTGACAATCCCCCTGCACATGACCAGTCTTGCTGCCTGGACCCAAAAGAGTATGGACAACCAGCAGCAGGAGTGAGAGCAGTCCTGCTAGTGACAGGCTCCCACAGACACATGGGGGCTGACCAATTCAGTCCCAGCAGAAATGGTTTAAAACAGGAATTACTTTAAACTACATCAAAGGGCCCTACTCTGGCTTGGCCTCATCTGAGCCCTGTTTCTGCTCTGGGGTCATAAGGACTGCTGGGGGTGGGGAGAACGGGGCAAATGCTCTGTGTTGTTTGAACTGCACGGCTCACAGATGGGGACACGCTGGGGTATTTAGCCGGTGTAGATAAGCACTGAGTCCCCCCAAAGTGGTACAAGCTGAATAAAGTGGACTTCAAATAAATGTTATAGTTTGTGCACACCCTAAAACTTCTCTTCTGTTGCTGTAAAACATGATTGGAAATCACTGGCTCTCCTTTTATAGGACTGCAATTCCCAACATTCCTCACCCTTAGGTATATTGCTGAGGGCTTGTGGAGAACTACATGAGTCCCACCCCTGGTCTAGAAGAAACCCTAATGCAGCCCATTTGAAAAGTCCCTCCAAAGTACTGTATAGAGTCCTATTAACTCGTTGAGTTATAGCACTTGTGTGGAGCCTTGGATATTTAGCAAAGGTTCAACAGACAGCATATTTGTTCCATGTAACTAAATGCTTGACTAAAGCTAGACAAGACCTTTAATGAGGGAGGGTCTTAATCTGTTTTGTTTGAAAAGCTGTTTTACTACCTCTGGTTATGAAATTCAAGAGAACTTTAGTTTCTGTAAGCTGGCTTGTGTTTGTTGTTGGGGTTGTTGTTTTTTTTAGTACCTTGAAATTGCCTGACACTGTTAAACACATGCCATACAGGCCTACACACCCAAGATGACAACTAAAGTGAAATTAGATTGCCAGCAAACTCATAACTAAGCTTCACGTTATGTGGTCAATTTTCTAAGGCCTCTCTTAATGATTCAATTAGTTCCCTGGGAACATGGATAAGTGCATAACCAATGTTCTGTGACATATTGCTGATTAGCATCTGCCCAGTTCTTTCCTTGGTGAACGTTATGTGCTACATGAACTCATATCAGCTATGAAAATCAAAATGCTTTGGAACTGCTGCAGTTTGACTGTATGCCACACACCCTGTTCCTCCCTTTGCCCACCACCACATTCAATATATGTGGTAGCCCCTCCCCCAGCCCCCAAAACAGCTATATAATTTGATGCTGACACTTTATTTTGGGGATGTAGGATCTCAATTACAGCTGCTGGGGTGTCATGATACAAATATAGAGGGTGATGCTGCTAGACTGGAAAATGAAGTACAACCCTAGGATTGTATATAGCACCCCCCCTGAAGAGGTTTTTATGGAACCCTTTTCCATCCAGACTCTCAAGATCACCCTTTTTATGGTTAAAAAAGGGAAAATTGCTTCTCCTGGAAGCTTTCAGGAATAGTGATTTATCTTTTAAATTGGTGAAATCTACTATTTGATATTTTAAAAAAAACAAAAACATTTGTCTATGTGAACTTTCAGACACTTGTAGTATTATTTTATTCTGCTCTGGAGCATTCTTAGCCCAGGAGAGTCAAAGGCAATGGGAAGGGGGAAGGTTTGGTACATGTTACTGGGTCCTGGTGGTCTGGCCCAGGGCCCAACTTTGTTGCATATGGTTTCATCTATCATTGGGCCCATCTACACAAGAAGAAAATATCTAAAATACCTCATAGTATTGGCATCTCACAACAGCAGAGACATGTCTAAACTGTTTTTCTGGCCTCGGAAGCCCCCATAGGCATCACATTCCTGATGGCAGCTATGAGCGATTTACTCACATTAGTTCTTCACTGCCACCAGGTTTTTTGTTTTTTTTTTAAAATCAGCTTTGTGCTTCCCTTTGAATTTTTTATTGTTCTATAGTCCAAATGAGCAAAAATGTGCACCCGCCTTGCAGTTTGTGAAAAACTATGGGGAAATCTGCAAAAGTTTTACCCTGTTGTTGTTGCCGTTTTGGGCTCCCCTCCTTCCAAATAGTGAGGATTGGTGCTGGACCCTGTTTAGACAGGTAGGAGTCCCAACGAATTCCATGAGAGGTATTTTCACAGTTTAAACAGGCCCATTATTTGTTGATGGTTTGTGACATCTATTGCTGAATGGTTGAATGCCATACACAATGATAATGATGCACAAAATTTAAAATCTGATGTAAATATTTTTAACCAATTCACCAGGGGCTCAAAACTGCTGCCAGGCAGGCCAGAAAAGCAAGTCAGACTCCTTGGGGAGTGGGGGGTGTTGCTCCCACTGGCCCAAGTAGACTGGAAGCAAAGGAAAAAAGTCTTCCTGCCTCCAGGATACTCCTCCAGACTTTCCCCTATTTCTACCCACATCTTCCACACCAAACAGCGATATTCTGGAGTGTCCAAGAGACAGCAAAACTGACCCCTGAAACAGCTAAGGTTCCACAATCCTGCTTTTCAGGTATATACAGAAGACACAATGGAGATTTTCATACAGGGGAAATAACCCATGCAGAGATCGGGAGAGAAACGGGGCTGTTCCGCTGCCAGTGCTCTGTTTTGCACACCCTTGTCCTTCTCCCGACCTTCCTTCATTCCGCCTCCATCCCGCTTGCATTTTCCTTCTGCTATTTTTTACTAATGGAAGTTCTTCGTTAGTAAAAAATAATGGAAAATAGTGGAAGGAAAATGCAAGCAGGACAGAGGGAGAACAAACGCAGATCGGGAGAAGGAGCGCTGACAGTGGAACAGCCCCGTTTCTCTCCCGACCTCCACAGGGGTTATTTCCCCCATCTGAAAATCTCCAATCTCAGATTGACAGGTTGTGTTTGGCAACATTAAGACTTTACAAAACTATTAAAGGTATAGGAGTGCTGCTTTTCCTTGGCAGTCCCAGTATCAGCTCTTAAACCCCTCAGGCACCTTCTAGAGCCTCAGAATATAAGTCAGGCTCATTGGCACAGATGCTTGCAGTGACACCCCAGTAAGCATATGGTTTAAAGTCTATAGGAGGTTGGACTGGATGGTCCTTGTGGTCTCTTCCAACTCTATGATTCTATGAGCTCCATGGCTTTGAGTGCCCAGTTTAGCATTGCTTTAAGATACTGTGGGATTTTTTTTCCAAAATGGCAGCTTCCCAGCTTGTTACTACTGCTGTCAGGGAAATCTTCAGTAAGGGAGGCCCACATTTATCAACAAGGACTCACAAGACAGCACTTTGTGGAAAGCTTGTCAAAAAATGAAGGCATATGCATACCTTTTGGAACAGGTCTCCCTTGAATTAGCACAACCTTCTAAAGCAAAGTACAGCTGTCCAGAAGTTGGACTGTAATTCCCAGTAGTCCTAACTAGCATAGATAGTGGTAATGGATGCTGGCAGTTGCCGTCAAAGAATATCTGAAGACCTGCAGTTTGTCCAGCCCCTTTCTAAACCATGGCTATCTTGGCTGCCTTCTTTGATTTGTGTGAAGCAGAGGCTGAGTTCCAAGTCAATTGTGTGATTAATTCACTTCAGGCTTTACTCTGCTTTTAAAGGCACTATTTGAGGTGCTCAACCTTTTTGTGGCTCCTGTACCCCTAAAAGTCCTTTAAAGTTCAGATTAAATCCCACAATGGCTTTACCACCCACTGACATTGAAGCCATCACCCACCACCCATGTGAAGCAGGAGAAGTTATTGTAACTATTACCTTAACACGCACCCACACAAGAAGGCATTGATTATTTTTAATGGAGTAATCTTTTCTGGTTGTAACTATTTCATATGAATAACTAGTAGACACACAAAATGCATTGGGATGAATATATGGCATGGAAGGTGAGTACTTGAATGAGCATCTTCTTTCATATCAGTTGGCCCATTACTGTATTAATGTTCAGAGGCCCTTCTCTATGCATCTCTGGCTTAATTTAAAATAAGGAGAAAAGTGAGTGAGGGGGGCCTTCTTTGTCATGACACACTGCTTATGATCTTTCTCCCTGAAACAAATAGGATTTTGTAAATCACTAGTATAGCAAAACATTTTTACCTTTGCACATCCAACTGATTGGTTCAAAGAAAATCCTTCTAGGCTGTTGCAATCCAATACCCACTGATTTGGGAGTAGGCCCCATTCACTCTTGTGAAACTTACATCTGAGCAGTCATGTATGTATAGGACTGTACTGTTGAACTGCAATCCTAAACAGATTTCCTACAGAACACATCCTATATGAATACAATTGTATTATTTCTGAATAAAAGCACAGATAGGTTTTGCTGTCTGTCTGTAGCTTGACGATACCCAAGGTATCTATTGAATTGAAATTCTGCAGCATACCAGCATACCCATCAGAAAGCACAACCAAAACAAATATCTTAAGAAGGTGATGATATATCTGATTTTTTTATCAATAGAATGGAGGAATGTACAACTGGAGAAAAGTAGAGTTATGTCCTCAGTGGTGAGGGAGGGACCTTGTTAAAATTGCTATTTGTTTTAGGTGTACCTCAATGGTGTAAAATGTTCAGGGTCTATCATCAAATTAAAGCAGCAAGTAGCCACCGAAGGTTTACCACATTTTGCTCAGTCTATAAATCAATGAAGTGTGGAAAAATATTTTATGTGCAATTCTCAGCAAAATGAAGCCAGCATGGTAGACAGCAGCTCTGTGACTCCTGATCAGTTCCAGCTCATGGAAAGCAAGTGTGAGATGTTACAACCTGTTGTAGGAAGCTGCTTGTTATGTCAGCAAAAACCAGCACAAGCACAGCTTGACAAATAATCTCTTATAACCCTCTTTTGACACAAACAGACACAGACACATTCCAGGTCCAAGATTCTGACAAAGATAGTTCTATTGCTTTCTCCAGTGATTTTGATGGATGTTTTACCTAGCAAGTTTGACAGCAACACAGGTATTCCCCGCATGAAAGCAGAGCCCACCCAGTACATTTTCTTGGTATCTGGGAATGTCATTGAAAATGAGATCTAGCAAGCGGAAAGCAATAAGAATGGCAGAGAGCTGTACATGCCAATATGGATATGCTCGTATATAGGCAGTGGTGGGAAATTTGGAAAGGGGTGATTTCAGGGAGGATTTATCTGACCAACATCTATCAAATGCAGCTGCGGAATACAAAGATCACCCTGAAGTCCACATCACCTCTGACCTGCTTGGTTAAACTTGCTTCCCAATTTTGTCTGCATATTGTAAACAATTTCTACCAGCTAGGAACAGGATTTAAAGGAGAAGGCACAGCCTTTTTTTTTTTTTTTAAAAAAAGACTTTTAAAAATACCCTAGGAATGTTTTCCATATATTACAACCTGCTGTGCCTTCCTGAGCATAGTATGGAAAACAAGACACAAAACACATTTAAAATATAATTACCAATAGAAGATAAAGATTAAAAAAATACAGCATACCACTTCACACACACTACTGTATTGAATTTTGCAGGACAGTACTGACTTATCCTCTGTCATCTTACCTTTTCAGCTGCTCTAAAAATATCCCAGTTTCTCTCTCTTATTCCCATTTTCCTCCTTTGTCCTCAGCTTATTTCAAGTGCTGCAAACTGAGTTAAAAGAGCAAAACATAGTTTGTACTCAATTACAGTAGTTCAGGAAAGGGAGGGGATAGGACGGGGGCTCAATTCTCCCCTTCCCAGTAGTCTCTGGCAAAAGCAAACTGCTACAACCCCTCCTAGCTTGTCTGCAATTTCTCATAAATAACTTTTGCCATCTTGGCCACACTCTGATGCTGCTTGTTTACGTGTCACATTTTTCACCTGTGAAATTTGGAGGATATGGGGAAGGGAAGGAGAGATAAGGTTTCCCATTGGAAGATATAAGCATCTCTCTCTCTCTCTCTCCTCCTGCCTCCTTGCATACATACAGAGTGCATATCACTTGATCTCTATCTACTCACAAGTGAACATACAAACATTTAGCCCCATTCCAAAAAAAAAGAAAAAAAGACAACTAGATTACTAGCTCATGCTTTTTGTAAATTTACACTCTCTTAAGTGGTGGTTGTGCTACCCCATGCTTCTGCTGAATACAAACATTGTGTAACCAATTCTATATCTGAAAATATGCCTGCTTATTGTCTCATTGTGCAGCAGCTGTTTTTGCAATCCCAATAAATCAAGCGTACATTGAAGGCACTGAAGAATAATTACACACCACCAAAGAATGCACAACTGCATGTGCTACAGATACATTTGCAAAACTCTGCTTAATACAACCATAAACTAAATTCAGATGTTACACAATGGCCAAAAAGATATAACTGAACTTAAGTGTGTAGCCAATGGATTCCAGCCAATGTAATAAGAACTCTGCATGTAGTCACTGATGGCCCAGGGGCACATGTTCCCTTGAGTTACCACCAAGTAGTTCTGTGAGTGTGTCCTTAGGATGCATATTTTGTTATCATTCTAAGAGAAAGACAACATTGTTGATTTTATTTTTTTAAACAACAATAAAAATTACTGCTCTAAACCTCTAACTTCTCAATCCAAGTCTGTGGAAGAACAGCATGTGCTTGGATGATACTTTCAGTAGTCTAAAGTTAAAGCTATGTCAAACTGCATTATTTCTGCAGCATGTCAGCAGGCAGTGTGGTATGGTGGTTTGAGCATTGGATTAGGACTCCTGGAGACCGGGATAGGAGTCACAGATCAGTGACAGAAACCAGCTGGATGATCTTGGACAAATCTCAGTGGAAGGCAATGGTAAACCCTTGTGAACCAAGCTTCCAAGAAAAAAAATGATAGATTTGCCTATGCATTGCCACCAATCAGAAATGATTGCAAGATAAACGATGACAACAACAAAATTGTATTAAAGGTCACACACTTTTTATCCCCCTGACCCAATATTATAGATGGCTCATGGTCCTAGCATGTGATGGCTCACCCCGCCATTTTGGAACTGTCTTTCCTTCTTTCTCTTATTTCCAGTACAGTCATCCCTTCACATTTGCGGGGGTTAGGGGCAGACAACCCCCACGAATGTGAAAAAAACGCGAATAAGAAATGAGCCTGCCAGCGAGCGGTTTTCCACCCCAGTCCCTTCCCAAGGCAGCGAGGAGCCTCCTGAGAAGCTCCTGGCGGCCTTGGGAAAGGAGTGGGGTGTAGCGCGAGCGCGCCAGCTGGGCCTTACCCCCCCACTTCCCAAGGCAGCAAGGAGCTTCTTGAGAAGCCCCTGGCTACCTTGGGAAGGAAGTGGGTGTAGCGCGAGTGTGCCAGCTGGTTCCCACCCCCCTTCCCATGGCAGCGAGGAGCTTCTTGAGAAGCCCCTGGCTGCCTTGGGAATGGAGTAGGGTGTAGCGTGAGCGTGCCAGCTGGTTCCCACCCCCCCTTCCCATGGCAGCGAGGAGCTTCTTGAGAAGCCCCTGGCTGCCTTGGGAATGGAGTAGGGTGTAGCGTGAGCATGCCAGCTGGTTCCCACCCACCCCTTCCCAAGGCAGCAAGGAGCTTCCTGAGAAGCCACTGGCTGCCTTGGGAAGGGAGTGGGGTGTAGCGCAAGCGTGCCAGCTGGGTCTTACTCCCCCCTTCACAAGGCAGCGAGGAGCTTCCTAAGAAGCCCCTGGCTGCCTTGGGAAGAGAGTGGGGTGGTGAGCAGGGGGAGCGCAGGCAGCTTTCTGTGAACGATCAAAACCGTGACTGTGAATGTCGCAAATGTGGAGGGGCAACCGTATATAGATTTGGGGAAGACATTGTGATGACTGCTTAAAAGTTCAGATAAAGAAATATGAGGATGTCATGGGGTACGTGACTTGAGTGCAAGTACAGGGAATTTATTTTGCTGGTACAAAAGAAGAGGAGGGAAATGCATATTTGATTCTTTTATGCACCAAATGAACTAAGCCAGGTTTTCAGGAAGAAAAACAACACATCCAAACCAGCACCCACCCACTCTTACATACAAACATACATACATCAGAGACTGAAAACCATGTATACATTTACAGATATAAGCACACAATAGGTGCTATTGGCTTCATCCAAGAAGAGACAGACCTGATATCAAAAGAAGAGACTTTATGTCGCAAAGGAAAATGACAGTTATAGCCTTATTGCAGTGCCTTTGTTCCAGACACTTCTGCTTCCTTTTTTTGTGGTTGGTGGTGGAGGAGGAGGATCGCTTTTCGTTTACTTCACAGTCTGTGTAACAGGACAAAAAAAAACATGCAGACTCACAACCTGAGACTACAACAATGTTACCTTTTTCCCTTGCATGCACTCTAACATCTTTGCCTGGTGAAGAAGCCAGTGAAAGCTTAGCATCATTTTGTGTGTATGTGCCCTCTGGCTGGGCTGATCAAGGTGTCACCAATATATATTGTGAAGTCTGGAGACACATAATAGTTAAATACTATATAAAGACACATTATCTAGAGAGAACACTGTGTTTTATATATTGAAAGAAAACCGGTAGTGCAAAGAGTTTTCTCTAGTAAGATCTGTTTACCAGAATCCCTTCTCCACTGACTAGTAGAAATCTCAAAGTCTCTTTGGATCCTGTTTACATACAGCTTCTAAGGCAAGCCCTTTGATCTGTCTCTCCAAATATCCCAGATCCATTCTCTGCCTTGCTAGTTCTTCTGAGAGTTCATTAAAGTTGTGAAAAGTCAGCAGTTTATTTACCTCATTGTGTTAGTGCTTATGGAGTTGAGGCCAGGGAGGGGGAGGAGTGACAGGAAAAGACATGACTGTAGATTAATTATTGAATAAGGACAGGCTTGTTTCAGAGCTCTTTGGGATGCATTTTTTTTTCAAATTAGATTTTTCAATTTGGGTTCTTAAGTCCTGATGGCAACCTCAGTGATAAGTGATAAATATGCAAAGGGACATATATCAACACCCAGGTTGGAGTTTGTTTCTGTGATGCCACAGAATTCAGATGAGACACTGAGAACTGAGTTTGCAAACATCCATTTGCACAGATGTGTTGTGGAGAAAATGTGACTTGTGGGTCACATATAGCTCCAGGGCAGCCCCTAAGCTCCCAAGAACCTTTCTGACCCCTGTGATGTCATTGACTTGTATTTGGAAATGTTGTTTAATTTATTGGTTGTATAATGGTGTCTAAGATAAGGAGCTGTTGGGAGGAGGGAGAGTATGAAATATTGGAGTGAATGCTGGTTGGTGGAATAGCAATAGCATTGATATTTCTATACCACTTCTCAGTGCCAAAGCACTGCCTAAGCAGTTTACAGCATGTTAGCTAATTGCCCCCAACAAGCTGGGTATTCATTTTACCGACCTGTGGAAAGATGGAAGGCTGAATCAACCTTGGAGCCCTCTGGGATCGAACTCATAACATTGTGGCTTGCAGTACTGGCATTTAACCACTGTGCCACCAGGGCTCCTTCAATGTTTGAGGAGATTGGCAGAAGGGTTGTGAATGACACTTGGTGAAAGTTAGTTTGTGGTACTAGTTAGACAGTTGCTATTAGTGAGGACGTTGGTATGGTTGTTCTGGGTGAAAGAGTAGAAGATTTATGATTAAGGGTCAGTCAGTTTTAAAAATAAATGAGCTATATTTTAAGGGTCTGAGGGATGGTCTAGATGGGCTCTTAACCTCATATTCCCCCATCTTGGAGCCCTGCAGTCCAAACCATGTAGGGCTCTTGCCCCATTTTGCCTCTGGTAGTCCTGATGATGCCTGAGTCAAAGCCGGGAGGAAGTTGGCATAAAGCCTTTTACAGTTTTTTTAAATGGGAAAACCCATGAGGTGTCTGGTGTGGGAATACAGGAGTCCACACCTGTATGCTGAGCTGCATCTCTGGATGCCTCTGCCACCACTGCTGAAGCTGGGAAGGAGGTCCCAAGCATGTGGTCCAGGCACCCTGCATGTGACTGGCCTTGATTCACAGGTTGAGGGCCTCCTTCCCAGCTTCAGAGAGTGTGACATGGACAGCAGCAGAGGCTCCCACCAATATGGGCCGGCATGTGCATAAGGCCTTCAGCCCATTTTGTCCTGGTAACTGGGGGGGGGGGGCAGGGGAACAGGCCAGCTCCAGGGTCAGAATATGCTGGCCAGAAGGCGGTGTATTCTGGCAGGTCTACACAAGCCCTGAGTTAGCTAGAGAGAAGTGTGAGAGAAAGTATGTGTGGTGTTTAAAATGTAATAAATAATAATTCTGCTTTGTTATGTTTAAGTTCTATAAAGAAGGAATTGATTTTGTTTTTATAAACGTTTGGCCTCTGGGAATACTAACTGAAAGCTTGGGTTCAGACAAGGTGTCTGTGGTAGCAGCGTTGAATAAAAAGGGTTGGTGTCCATTGGGGATAGAAGTTGTATACATCCTCACAGGAACCTTTAGGGCATTTAGATGGTGCCCACAGTTGGCCTCAGGTGAGGCGGACAGGAGGAATTCCTTACACTGGTGGAAGGGGTGGGGATCAGGGAAAGCCCTCACTCTCAAATGATTAATGGCACATCCAAATGTATCTGTGGTGGCATTGTTTACTATTTAAGCATGATTACTCTATGGGTAGTGTTAGGGAGCCCTGGTGACACAGTGGTTAAATGCTGGTAGGTTGTGAGTTGGATCCCAATGGCTCCAAGGTTTATTCAGCCTTCCATCCTTTTGTAGGTTGGTAAAATGAGTACCCAGCTTGTGTGGGCAATTAACTAACACACATTGGAAACCACTTGGAGAGTGCCTAGTGTGCTCTATAAATGGTATAGATGTGTAGGTACTATTGCTTAACAATTTGCAAGCCCTTGTTGCTGAAGAGTGGGGTATAAATAATAAATAAATAAGGGTTCAAAGGTCCTTTCCCCTGCTTTTTTAAAAAAGAAATCAACCCTAAAGCTGACACAGAGGATGGAATTATGTTCTTTTATTATATGCCTGGTTGTGAGAACGTATTTATTAAGACTGGGAAGCTGGATTGGGAGTACTAAAAGCCAGTATGGGTTTCTCAAAAACAAGCCAAATGGATGATCTCTCCCCCACCCTCTTCTGATAGCATATAAGCTTGTTAGATATCAGGAGGACAATACTGTGGATGTAGTATATCTTTATTTCAGTAAGGCTTTTGACAAGGTCCCCCACTATTTTCTTACAGACAAGCTGGTGAAATGTCAGGTGGACAGTGCTACTGTGAGGTGGAGTTGTAATTAGTTGACAGACTGAACACAGAAAGTGTTTGCCATTAGTTCCTCTTCATCCTGGAAAGAAGTGACTAGTGGGGTGTCTCAGGGTTCAGTCCTGGGCCTGGTGTTGTTCAACATCTTTATCAATAACTTGGGGGATGGACTAGATGGCATGCTTATCAAATTCACAGGTGACACCAAATTAGTGGGGAGGGGGAGTAGCTAATACCCCAGAGAACAGAATCAGAATTCGAAATGACCTAATTGGATTGGAGAGCTAGCCCAAAACTAACAAAATGAATTTCAATAGGGAGAAATTTCATTGTGTATTTCATGTAGGCAGGGAAAATAAAATGCACAAATATTGGTGACACCTAGCTTGAAAACAGTGCATGTGAAAAGGATCTAGGACTCTTAGTAAAGCAAATGCTAAACATGAGTCAATAGTGTGGTGCAGTGACCAAAAAAGTAAATGCAGTTTGCTTGCCATTGCAATGTGGATGCAATGCATCCAGACCAAGTGTCCAGATCAAGAGAAAGATTCATTCTTGCCAAAGCCCTCTTAAAAAGTAACTAGACTGTTTAATACCACAAAAGGTAGCCATTCCCATTCATTAAGCTATGTATTTATTATTTATATAATTTATATCCCACCTTTCTCCTAGTACAAGACCCAAGGAGACAACCCAAATTATCTTTGAAATGCACCACTGCTACCCTAAAAAAACTTGGTACAAGTAGCTGTTATTTGTAACTCATCATTTGCAAATTCTGGAAAATCAAAATTAAATTATGCATTAAGATATTTATTTAAATATGCATTTTGAGATCATTCCTTTTTTAAAACATACATATGTTTTAGATAATGATTCAAAAGATTGTTACCAGGGAAGGAAGGAAGGAAGGAAGGAAGGAAGGAAGGAAGGAAGGAAGAAAGGAAGGAAGGAGATCTTTGAATTACAAACAGCTAAAATGTTAATCAGATTGTTTTTAAAAAATAACTTTTTGGGGAGATGTAAGATATTTGAAAATGTATTCATAGACGTAAGATTCCAATGTGGTCAAAAGTGAATGTGTGGGTATATTGGTCCACCCAGTCAGATATTTTTGTCCATCCCTTCAATGGACTTGGAGTGCTTAGTTCTTAAAACTATGGGTTGAATCCCTATCTATTAAAACATATTTGTTGTTCTGAATTAGAGTTACCACCTCTTTTTGCTGGCAGGAGAAAGCAAAACTGACATGTCCATCCATCCCTACTTCAAAGGGATGTTTTAAAGTTCATTAACCTTTTACAATACTAGGTCTTTCACTCGTTTTCTTTTTTCATCTGGCATGTGTCTCCCAGAATATTCTGGCTATATAAATACTTCATATAAAAATAATCTAATTTTTCTCTGGGTAATTCATCTGCTGAAAGGATGCCACCCTCAGATGTTATCATTACACTCATTATATATGCAAATTGCATCACATAGATCCAAAAGGTTCAGAACACCAATTGCTGGAAAAGTATGACTAAGTTAAACTTGACTGATCTCTCTTTTTAATGAAGCCTTCAAGCACTATGACTTATCAAGGTTAAAGCACATTGTCAATAATTTATCTTTAGCTTTACTTCTAGAAGGTACCAAAAAAAATGCAGGCCCTTTGTGAGCACCTAGCTCAAAGTGATAAATATGTTATAGATCTTTCAGAAAGAACTAAACCTATTAGACACACAGGTAGGTAAAGTGCTGAACTTTAGTATCTGAGCAATCCCTTTGAAATCAGTCTTCCACATCTTATTATAGTCTCTTCCACTGACAGGAGAAACTAATAAGCTGTACAACAAAAGGAGGAAAAAGCACAACTTCTATTTTGAAGGGCAGGCTACCACTTTTCCAAGATACAAAATCCAAAATGCACATTGGTGATACTTTTATTAGGCCAATCAGAAGGTGCACATGCACGCACACACGCACACACACACACACACAATGAACTCGCTTGTGAAAACGCATTGGCTTCGTCACAAGGCAAAGATGGTTTTCAAAAATCATGCAGAGGACTAAAAATAACATTGCTGGGTCTATAAAAAGCTGCCAACTTACATTTTGGGGTTTGGCTGTTACAGTGGAAGGGTGTTCATGCAGGCTGAAAGCTCATTCCCCAATTCTGCTCCTCCCCAAATTTATATCCCGCCTCTCTACAAAATGCAATTGGGGCAGCTTACAACATATAAAATATACATTCAAAACCGTCCATCCCACCCACCCCCTTAAAATACAATTAGATAATTCAAAAAGTAAAACGTACTTAAAAATACTAAAAAATAAACAATAGACTGTGGCTGTAGCTGTAGCAAGATCGGGACACATTAGATTATCTTTTCTGATGGCCGGTTATCTATTCAGGAAAGGCCTGCCGGAAGAGATCCATCTTAAGAACTTTTAAAAAGATATTTAGGGTGGTAATATGATGGATCTCATCTGGCAGGCTGTTCCATAATCTGGGAGCAATAGCCAAAAAAGTCCTCTGGGAGGTTGTAGTTTTTAAAGGTTGTAGCAAATTCCTCCCAGAGGACCTGAGTGCCCAGGGAGAATTATATGGAAGGAGGCAGTCCTGAAGATAGGTTGGACCCAAGCCATTTAGGACTTTAAAGGTAATAACCGACACCTTGTGCTGGGCCCGGAAACTGATGGGAAGCCAGTGAAGTGATCTTAAGATTGGTGTTATATGGTCTCTTCTAGATGTACCCAAGACCAGTCTGGCTGCCATATTCTGTACTAATTGAAGTTTCTGGACCACTCACAAGGGTAGAATCATAGAATCTTAGAATTGTAGAGTTGGAAGAGACCATGAGGGCCCTCCAGTCCAACCCCCTGCCACACAGGAAATCACGATCAAAGCATCTCCGACAGATGGCCATCCAGCCTCTGTTTAAAGACCTCCAAGGAAGGAGACCCCACCACACTCCGAGGGAGTGTGTTCCACTGCCGAACAGCTCTTACTGTTCAGGTAGCCCCATGTAGAGTGCATTACAGAAATCAAGATGGGAGGTTACCAGAGCATGTACCACGGTCTCAAGGTCCCCGACTTCCAGGGAATGGTGCATTTGGTGTATCAGCCGAAGCTGATAACAGGCACTCCTGACTGTCACATTTACTTGATTCGTCATCTGGAGCGACAGGTCTAGGAGTATCCCCAGACTGCAAACACAGTCCTTGGAGGAGAGCATGACCCCACCCAGGACTGGAGGTTGTATCCTGATGACTGGGTTCAGGGCTGCTACCGTGAGTACTTCCATTTTGTCTGGATTCAGCTTCAATTTGTTTTCCCTCATCCAGTCCATTACTGCCCTAAGACAATCATTAAGAGAAGAGACACCATCTAAAGTCAGAGCTAAAGACCTAGACATGGAGAAATATATCTGGATGTCATCAGCGTACTGATAAAACCCAACCCCATGCTTCCGGATGATCTCTCCCAGCAGCTTCATGTATATGTTGAATAGCATTGGGGACAGTTATGGCGCCTTGTGGGATACCACAATTAAGCTCTTTCCTTGCAGAGCAACTGTCCCCGAGCATCACCCTCTGGAATCTACCCAAGAGGAAGGAGCAGAATTTACATGGAGGACCTACATGGACAAAAGCTATAAAAGAAGAGCAAAACATGTCTGTTCTCAAGCAAAGAGACCCTATGGCCACAATGGAGAACTGAAATTTTATGGCCTTCTTTTACTAGCGTTGCCATGTTCCACTCACTAAAATCTGGACATATAATTTGCATGCTAGACAAATTTGCATAAAACAAGATTGGGATTATATCATTGACATATTATGCAAATTATTGTAATTGAGCAAATTAGTCTAATTTAGAATCGGATTATGCAAATTCAGATTGCCAATTGTTGCATTTTTTCTTCTTCACTATGTTTCAATTTTCAAACCATTCGTTCTGGTTGGTTTGCTATCATACAAAGGTATCATGTATATTTGGGATTTTGCTTAATAGTCAGCACAGCTCTTGTTGCTCATTTCCAAGAAGGACCATAGAAGTGTAATTTCCTGCAGAACAGTGTTAGGAGGGTGAAGCATATTTAATGCTTTCTTTACAAGGCACTTTCCCCTTCCTATTCTTAATCCTTCCTTCTCTGGCTGGCATCTCCCCGCCACATGCCACATTCCAGACCCTTTTTTCCAGAAATGTAGGTCTGGAACCCTCTATGAGAAATGGTATCATCATTCTAATTAGAGATGGGTAAATCACTGTCAGTGTCACTTCCTTCCACATCTGCATATGGGACAATCTGAAAAAAAGTGAATTAAAACAATTTTCTCCTCCATCTGTAATCTCAATCCTGCTTCTGGAAAAGAAGTAGGTTAGGGGCTTTGAAGAGATGGTGTAGGCTGAATGTGAAGGTCCACTCTAAACTTTGCTGTAGGGCTTGCTGCTCCCAAGGAATCAACAGTATTCTTTGCAGACAAAAACAAATAATTGTATTATTTTCCTCCCTGCTGAGATAAGGTTGCTGAAAACTGCAGATTTTGAAGACTGTTCAGGAACTAATTTGTAAGTAAAATACTTGTGGGTTGTTGATATTTTTTGGCACAGAAACCAGCATTTTTCTAGACAGAAATATTATTTTCTTAGCAGAAAATACTGATTTCTTAACAGAAAATACTGTTTTCTTCACAGGAGACTTGATTTCTGTGCAGGAAACTTGTTTTTCCCCCCACAAAAATAGTTTCCCCCTGCACATAATATGCTATTTTCTGCACTAGGATTCTGCTTATCTGGATCTCCTGACATTTGAGAAATCTGTTGAAATTTGTTTTTCTTCCATTTTTAAAATATTTTCAAATATTCTTTCCATCTCTCTTGAGGGGACAGTCACTGAGATGGTTTCCTTCTGGGTTAGCATGTACTGGGGACTTAAGCTGGAATTCCTGCTGGTACACTACACTGGTATACGAGTATAACTATTTACTGGCATAAGCAACAAGAACAAGGTCATGGACTCATCAGCCATAATACATTGGAGAAGCAGGCTGCTTAGAGCTGGAAGATTTTGTCTACCTTTCCTCACTACTCTGTGCAACCTGGGAAAAAGTGCAACCACTTGTCTATGATTCTAGCCATACACTCATTTTTGTGTGTGTTAATGATGGATTAGGAAAATGTTGGGTGGCCCTCCAGATATAGTCAGACTGCAGCTCCCACCACCCCAAGCCACAATAGGCAATAGTGAGGGATGCTGAGAGCTGCAGTCAAAAAACATCAGGAAGGGTCCATCTTCTGCATGCCAGACCCACACCATATAAGCAAGAAGGGATACATGTATGGAGCTGGCAGACCTCTAGGCTAAATAGTCCCATGAAATCTTTTTGAAGTATCTGGAGTTCTTGCAAATCTCAAGCTTTCTCAGATGCTTCTTCCAGCTTTGTGTAGGTCATTTTATGCAGGGATGCTGGCAGATAATACTGCAGAAATATTAAATCAAGATGATGCCAGGAATAAGGCAGGATGTGTTTTAGACCAGTTGTTTTTGAACTGCAAGTCCCAGGATTCATTACCATCAGCCATGCTGACTAGGGCTGCTGGGAAATGCAGTCATTCAGTATCTGAAGGGCCACCCAATTCTCAGCTCTGCTGTAATGACACCTCCTTCTGGAAGCTTCTGCACAGTGGTATCAGTGGTGTGTGCATAAACTGTTTAACCATTAACTGTGCATTAACTGTTTAAACATTGTTGCTGATTATTAATGGGGTTTGCGGGTTAGTAGTTGCTTGTCCATGTTCCTTGGAAATGGAAGCAAGTAGAGGCTGAACAGCAGAGTTTCCTCCACATACAGTGGGCTATGCTAGCTGTTCTTCAGGCATTGTATTAGCACTGTGGACTCTCATCATACCTACTGCATATGCACACTCATCATGCCTACCAACAGCAAACAACACTCCCATGTAATGGCAGCTTCTCTGCAATCATTGTATAGCAATGTCAGCTGAGCAGTTCCTTCTCCCTTCCCTCAACCAAATGCACTGCTTATATATGTATACTCACGTAGTCTGTCATTGAAATATGGTCCCTTTCTTACTTCTGAAATCATTCAGTTCAAATAAAGTGTTTGAGGGAATGGATTAGCTGTTGAAATACTATGGTTCTGACACTCAAACACTCTTTCTGTGAGGCAGGGAAAGAGAGAGAGAGAGAGAGAACCTTATACTATGTCACTTCACTGATCTCCTGAGGAGCCGCAGTGCTACCACATAGCAAGTTCTCCGACATTTCCTAATAACCTCTGTGCACAAATTCTTTCTTCCTCTAGGAACTTCTGTGCAGTAAGCCTTGATACTCATGTCAGGAAAGCCAACTAAGGATTCATGGCTCGGCGAGCACTTCTTCCAAATGCAAACAAATCCCCAATCTGTTCTCCACATCACCTTCTTCTTGAAGGGCAGTGGTACTGCCATTTATGGAACTTTTGTGAGCAAAGAAATGAGCTGTCCAACTCCTATTCTCCCATGAACTGTCAGTGTTAGAAACACTTTATAACATTTCACAGCCCCACCAAAGCTTTTGCACCGGATCAGATCTGATCATTAACAAAGGCTGCAGATCTTTCTTTTAAACAATACTAAATCAATGGATATATTTTCAGTTAAGGAGTCTGAGGCAAGGGTATGAGACAGGATCCCTACTGCCATCTCCTTTTCCTCATGTTTCATGTCTTTTTAGATTGTAAACTTGAAGGTAAGGTAAGGAATTGGCACATTAACAATTTGTAAGCTGCTATGGAAACCTTTTTTGGCTGAACTATCCATGGTCCTGAGGAAACTGTCTTTAACCATTTGGTTTCCCCCCCCCCCAGACCTTTAGAAGCTTCCTGCTCCTCAGCCTGTGGTCTGGCTCTCTGGTCCAAAATCTTACTAGATGTGATGGTTCCATGAACATTATCTTACTAGGACTAAAACATAAACAATAAGCAAGTGTCAAATGGTGAACTCAAGGATTAGTAGGTGAAGTCAGGACTACATGTACATGATCTTGAGCCATATAGACAATGTGAGCACAGATAAACATGCTGTAGTCATTTCCTCTATACATGGGGAAAAGTTATGCACAAATCAATCTGAGGATTGCTACTGTACCTCACCATCTGCAATAACTACATGCCATAAGACTGTGTAGACTGGTTTCACACATACAAACTCTCTCCCTCTCTCTCTCTCTCACATGCACACACACACATATGCAGGTTGACTCTCTCATATCCAGAATTTTGAAATCTGAAATATTCTAAAATCCATAATAAACACATATAATAAAATTATGTTTTATGTGTTTTCTGATGGTTCAATGTACACAAACTTTGTTTCATGCAAAAATTATTAGAAATATTGTGTATAAAATTACCTTCAGGTTATGTGTATAAGGTGTATAATAAGCATAAATTAATTTCACGTTTAGACGTGGGTCACATCTCCAAGATATTTCATTATGTATTCCAAAATCTGAAATATTCCAAAATACCTTCGGTCTCAAGCATTTTCGATGAGGGGGACTCAACCCGTGTGTGTGTGTTCACACACACACATTTTACAGCATTGACAAAAACTTTGGTCTAATCTACCACTTGGATCTATCAACTTCAGTAAGTTGATATTCTTCCTAACAGGAGAATAAACTTCATCTTTCAGTGTATCAGCAGGAAAATCACTGCTACATTCAGAACATGGCCCTTCATCTTTTGTTGTTGAGACAGCCAAATCTATGGAAGTTTTGATTGTCTCTATGCTGGCATCCCCCCATGAAATAAAATAAAAGACAAAAGCTGGAGAGAAGCTGGATGAAAGGTTATGAGGGAAGTGAAAGCGAGAGGACTCTGGGGATATGACATGCACAGAAGAATTCTGCCTTATTCAACCTTTCTTTTCTTTGTTTCTTTACTGAGTCTTAGCAAGTTCCTCAGAAAACCTTTGGCTAAAGTTCCAGGAGCAGGAATGCTTCCAGAAGGTGGTGCTGGGGGACTTTAACTCAACCTCATGGATTTTGGATTATGGGGTTCTTCAAAGTTCTGTACTGTTCTGTTCCCTGTATTTTAAAAAGCCTATAACAAAACTGTACACTGCATACAATAGACATTACATTGTTGTCAAAGTGATGATGGCACTCTGTTCTTATCTCTCCATTTGCAATCATCTCTAGAAGGCTACAGATCAGTGGTTCTCAACCTGTGGGTCCCCATATGTTGTTGGACTACAGTTCCCAGGAGCCCTCTGAGGTCTCACCTTGACAGCCAGGTGGTCCTCCCAGTCATTAGTGAGGCTGTGAGTTCAATCCTTCAGCCTCACTAATGACTGGGAGGACCACCTGGCTGTCAAGGTGAGACCTCAGAGGGCTCCTGGGAACTGTAGTCCAACAACATATGGGGACCCACAGGTTGAGAACCATTGCTATAGATATCTTAGACCAGTGCCTGGTGTCAGTAAAAGGTTGGATTTATTAGCTTGATGGCTAACAACCTGAAATGAGAACTACGCAAGGCACTGATGATACTACATGATGTTACACCATCCTGAGGCAAGATATCACCATTTTCAATTGTTCTGCAGAAGAGTTTCATTTAGGATGTTCCACAAATGTTGGGAGTGGTTGCAGCTGCTTCTGAAAAGTCATGCTCTTGAGGATGCTCTTGGACCAATTCTTAGATCTAGATTTTCATTCCTAAATTGTGACTAGAAATAGTATTGAACAATTTACATTGGTGTACCAGCTGTGCACTTTCGCTTCAGAGCTGGGTAGGAATATTTTCTCCCTTTTGACACATTTTTTTTCCTACCGCACACTGTGGAGATTATCAGATGCTTGGGGAAAAAAACCCAAGGAGCTAATGAAAACAATGTCACTGTACCACCAAAGGGTCCTGATATCACATGATGCCATCCCTTCTCTCATGCTTTTTCTGTTCTGCCTCCATTCTGACATGATGAAAAAGGTGCCACTTTTCATTAGCACACATTTTCATTAACAGAAACTGAGGGGGTAATCACTAGGTTGACACCTGGCCTCAGCTGGACCTGCACCAGATTGCTCCCTCTCTTTTGCTCATCCTCAGATTGTTGCATTTAAATTGGTTTAGGTCAAATAAAGTGGCCCTAATTTAACCCAATTTCCTGTGTCCAGTCTCGTTATTTCAGAGTAGATCATCAAGATCAGCTGTGCACTTTTGGGGGGAAATTTTGATCTGGCTACAGTGATATGGTGAACATGCCTTACTCCCTTCTTGTTTTGATTATTATAACACATTGTACGTTTAAAGATATAGCATTGTATTCATGGGGAACTGTGTCCATAGGATGTGATATAGCAAGATGAAAGAGCAGCAAACTTTTTCTTGAAAAACTAGAGAGAAATGAAAGATAAAACTTTAGATACTTAATATTTGAAAAAAACATGACATTTTAAAAATTGGCCCACCCATCCTCAAAATTCCACAAAGATTTTGATAGAATAGAGCTATTAGATCAATTGTTGTACAATGGGTCAACATGAAGTTAAACCCAATTAATTGAATAGGACTACAGTGGGTCCTTGCTATCCACTGGGGGTTGGTTCCAGGACCCCCTGTGGATACCAACATCCATGGATGCTCATGTCCCATTATATGCAATGGCATAGTATAATGGTGTTCCTTATATAAAATGGCAAAATGAAGGTTTGCATTTTGCTGTTTGTGTGTGTGTTTGGGGGAGGGTATATTTTCAATCTGTGGATGGAAATTTGTGATGCAGAATCTGTGGATACGGAGGCCAGACTGTATTTTAATTGAGAATAACAATAAGACTCAAGCCTCAGTGTGTTGTGTTTGGCCCAGACTGAGTTACAACATTGTGAGCAACTAGTGAATCCTTAATTCTGTTTAACTGCCAAATATATGATGACACCTCTCCATTGATGCCCCCTTGTCGTGGGAGAGAGGCTTGCGTACCCTAATGATGTTTTGAGCTATGCTGGTGGTGGCACAATAGCCACCGGTAGGGTCTCCCATGCCAAACAGGTCAAAACCGAAGGGTCTGACAAAGGGCATAAAACAGCTGGATGGGCTCTCTAGCCTTATGGGAACCATCCTAGGGGAAGGAAATCTCTAATCCCAAACCCAGGCAGATGGTGCTCGTCCAACCCTGTAAGGTCAACCATCTAAGAGAAGGAAACTCTAATCAAACCTATGGCCTGAGGACCTCACTGCTACCATCCATGCTTGCAAGACCAGCAAATGAACCTTTGGTTTAAAGGGTGAGGCCAGTTCTGTGCATGCTGCGCTCCACCAGACAAATCCATTGCACAGGCACAAAGGACAAATCCAATTCCAAAAAAAAAAAAAGCCCTGTAGCGATAGGCAAGGGATGAAACGGCAGGTGTAAAGATGCACTGAAAGCCGCAGACCCAACCCTGCATGCAGGCGGTTCAGGACTTTGGTCACTCGAGGCTGACTCGGGAGATGACAGTCTTGTTTGGCAGCATCCTGAACAACCAAGCAGCCTTTTTTTAAGGAGAGCACTTCTTGCTCCATATGGAGAGGGGCCTAGAAAAGGTGGCCTAATGAAAGCTCATCCCCAACTACCTGGTTGGCTAGCTGTGGCCAACGGGAATCTTCTGATGCAGTCTAACCAAGACAAAGAAACAAAGGGGCACACCAGCCTCCAAAGGTGTAAATAAACTGATGCTTGCATGCAGAAACATCAGAACCATGCGAGACTCTGAAGATAGTGGACAGCCTGAGTGTCGTTCTGCTCTAATAGCCCATGAACTATCATGACTTCATATTGACATCACTGCTCTTAGTGAAGTTCGTCTCCATGAGGAAGGCAGTCTTAAAGAACACGGTGCCAGCTACACACTTTACTGGTCTGGCAAACCCAAAACTGAAAAACATCTTTCAAGAATAGGCTTCATGATTAATAACTCCATTGCCTCCAAACTCGAATCCTTGCCAACAGGACACTCTGATCGCATTATTTCCTTACGCCTCCCACATGTTGTTCTCTTTAGTATATATACCCCAACTATGCAAGCCGACCCTGTAGAGAAAGAAAAATTCTACACAGATCTACACCACCTCATACAAAAAGTCCCTGTAGAAAATAAAATTATTATCCTTCGTGAAAGGTGTCTTAGGCAAGCATGGTGTTGGAAATTGCAATGATAACGGACACCTCTTGCTAGAGTTCTGTGCAGAACAACAGCTGACTATTACAAACACTATTTTTCAGCAGAAAGACAGCTTGAAGACAACCTGGATGCATCCCCGATCCAAACATTGGCACCTCATTGACTATGTTCTAGTCCACCAGAGAAACATTCGCAATGTCCGCCATACTTGAGTGATGCCCAGTGCAGAATGCCAGACAGATCATCACCTCGTCAGATGTAAACTAAATCTTCATCTTAAGTTCAAACCTAAGAGGGGTGGCATGTTAAAGAAGAGACTCCAAGTCAACAATCTTCAACAAGCTACCATGAGAGACAACTTCCAGGCAAATCTGCAAACAAAACTTGAAGACCATCCTACAGATCCTTCTCCTACAGTGCTTTGGCAACATATCAAAAACAGTATCCTCCAGTCTGCGGAAGAATCCCTTGGGTTCTCCCACAAGAAAAATCAAGACTGGTTTGATGAAAACAACCAAGAGATCCAGGAGCTGTTGGCAAAGAAGAGAACTGCTCACCAGGGATACATCACCCAGCCAAGTTGCCATGTAAGAAAAGCAGTTTTCCACCTCACATGTAGTAAACTTCAACAAAAACTCTGAGACATGCAGAACAAGTGATGGATCAATATAGCAGAAAAGACACAATGCTGTGCAGATCTGGGGGATTCTAGAGGATTTTATGAAGCTCTTAAGGCAGTGTTGGGACCTACTTACCGGGTCGAAAGCTCCATATACAGTACAGATGGTCAAACATTAATTACTGAATCGATGGGCTGAACACTTTCAAAGTCTCTTTAGTGCCAATCGAGTAGTCCAAGGCTCAGCTATCCAACATATGATACAAAAACTGATGAAAAATGAATTGGACATAGCTCCCACTTTGGAAGAGACCCTTAAGGCCATACAGGAGCTGAAAAACGGCAAGGCAGCTGGGATTGATGGAATCCCACCTGAAGTTTGGAAACACGGAGGCCATGTACTCCACGATAAATTAGACGAATTTCTTGTGAATTCCTGGAAAAAGGGGGAACTGCCATCAGATCTCCGAGATGCAGTCATCATCACCCTGTACAAGAAAAAAAGAGCAAAATCCGATTGCTCAAACTATCGAGGCATAACACTGCTCTCTATTGCTGGAAAAATCCTTGCAAGGATACTCCGGAACAGATTAGTTCCTGCCATTGCAGAAGAACTTCTTCCTGAAAGCCAATGTGGCTTCAGAGCCAATAGGATAACTACAGACATGGTATTTGCCCTTAGACAACTGCAAGAGAAATGTAGAGAGCAGAACAAGGGTCTCTATGTAACATTTGTCGACCTCACCAAAGCCTTCAACACCGTGAGTAGGAAAGGTCTGTGGCAGATCCTGGAAAGACTAGGATGTCCCTCCAAATTCCTCAAAATGATTATCTTGTTACACGAGGGCCAATGCGGTCAAGTCAGATATGGTGATGCTCTTTCAGAGCCCTTTCTAATAACTAATGGAGTGAAGCAATGTTGTGTTCTTGCGCCAACTTTATTTACAATCTTCTTCAGCATGATGCTCCAAAGGGCTATGGCAGAGCTTGAAGAAGATGACGGCATCTATATATGTTACCGTACTGATGGTAGCTTGATTGACTTAAGCCGTCTCTGGGCTCTCACTAAGACTCTAAGCTATCTAGTCCGTGAGCTGCTCTTCGTTAATGATGCTGCCCTTGTTGTCCAGACAGAAGCAGCTCTGCAGCACCTAACATCCTGCTTCGCAACAGCAGCAGAGCTGTTTGGGCTGGAAGTCAAACTGAAGAAAACGGAAGTTCTTTACCAGCCTGCACCACAGGACGAACACCACCATCCCCACACTGCCATCGGCAACTCTGTGCTTAAGTCCGTTCAGTAGTTCACCTACCTGGGAAGCATTATCTCCTCAGATGCCAAGATTGACAAACAGATCGGTCACAGATTAGCAAAGGCACATAGCGCATTTGGAAGACTTTACAAAAGAGTCTGGAGTAATAAACACCTGAGGTGAAACACAAAAATCAGTGTGTATAGAGCCATTGTACTGTCTATTCTCCTTTATGTGTCTGAAACATGGGTCACCTATCGCCACCACTTACGACTCCTTGAACGCTTCCATCAGCGCTGTTTACGCACAATCCTAAATATACACCTGACTGATTATGTGATGAATGATGCTGTCCTTGAGCAAGCAGGGATCACCAGCATTGAGGCCATGATATTGAGAACACAGCTGCGCTGCGCAGGGCACGTTTCTAGGACCATCGCCTCCCAAAAATACTACTCTACGGTGAACTCGCCACCGGTCAGCATAAGAGGGGTGCTCCAAAAAAGTGATACAAGGACTCCCTGAAACAACACCTCAGGCTTGGTGAAATTGATCACTAACAATGGTCTGCCCTGGCCTCACATCGGGAGGCATGGAGACACACTATCCACAATGCTGCAGCCTTATTTGAGAACTCACACCAAACAAGTCTTGAAGAGAAATGACAACACAGAAAAAAAATCACAACCTGGAAACATCACTCAAGGAAACCTTCTGCTGTGCTTTCTGCAACCGGACTTGTCTATCTCGGATTGGCCTTTTTAGTCATCAGCGCGCTTGCAGAAAGCATGGGATGAGTCCTTCCTGAATCTTCATTTGCGAAGAGAAGCCAAAGAGAGATATGAAGACACTTATTTTCTTATGCTCCTACTTAATTTTCAGTTGAAATTTGAAGTTGTAAACTACTTTCAAGATATAAATCAGTCTAGCAAAAGAACAACACCAAATGTACAATTGCCATAATAAATTTAATACAGAAGAAGAAGAAGAAGAAGAAGAAGAAGAAGAAGAAGAAGAAGAAGAAGAGGAGTGTCAGAAGGTTGAACAGCTTCAGCTAACATTACATATGCACTTTCAGTATCTAATTAGCCGATAATACTCTGGATGCTTGTAAGGTACAATTCAAATGCCTTGCTTACAACAGTGTTTAGCATTTGGCAAATAAATCTTCATAGCAATTAAATCCCTTGCTATTATGAAAATGCTACCATACTGTTGTAATAATGGGGGATGACGCAGTCAATTCCACTAATCAAGAGGCTATTCTTTGAATAATTGCAAGATTTATGGCTAATCATTGCAAAAGATATGCTGTAATTCAGTACACCAAGTACACAAAATCTACTACCTTTCAAATAAATCTGATTGATGTAACCTTATCATTTATGTAAGGCATGTGCATAAAAATCCTCCATAGTGGTTGAAGTGGAACTTACAAATGTCTCATTCTAAAATGATTTCCTTTCCTTTGCTGAACCTGAAACTATAGACATTTGGAAATCTGAAAAAGTGCTTTGCCCTACTTTTGTGAATGGAAATGCAATAGCCAGAGATGGAAAAGCAAAAGATTGGTTTTATTTCCATTAACCCTAGAAGTTTTTTTATATAATTTCATGGACAGAACCATTTGTCTTCAGCTAAACTCCTACAGAAGTGGTGGGGACAGTGGCTTCCATGGGAGTGGGCTGATGTATTCACACTAGATTTTAACCTTGACTTTAAAGAACTATCCAAGGTGGTGAAACCATTTTGTGGATAAATTTCAGCACCTCAGACAGTTCCTTCACAGCTCAGACTAAAACCCAACTGATTAACAACATATAAGGAGCTCTTTGGAGAAAGGGGTCAGATTTCTCCCAACAACAACCATAAGCCAAATGACATCAGGAAGGTTTGGTCACACTGCTAACATTGGCACTGTGGCCACACTGCCTGACAGCATTGGATCCCTGGCCAAAGTACCATCTGGAGCTTTTCTCAGCTAACAATTTGATCACAAATCAGGTATTCCCTGTACACTTCAAGGACCTGGCTGGAAATCATAAAAGAAGTCATACAGAATTTAAAGGGCAACCATTCTCTATAATTTCATGTAACATTTATAGATCCCCTTAAACATCATAGGGTTTAGGACTGGGCTTCTGGCAACCCTGAGTGGCCTTGAGATTTTGATACTTTAAGGAACATCTCTTCCTATATATTCCTACCCAAAGACTGAGATCTGCTGAAGATGCCCTCCTCTGTCTCACATCAGAGGGGGCAATATGATGGAGAGGACACAGGAGGAGGACTTCTTGGTTGTAACTCCCCACTTGCAGAATGCCCTCCACTTGAAGCCTTAACTGGCAACAGGTTTTCTGCAGCAGGTCAAGATGTGGCTTTTAATTAAAGCTTTTGGGGCCTAAAATGTACTTTTATGAATGTACAACATTTTAATGCTTTTAGCCTTTTAAAACTCTTTTAACTTGTTGGAATTGTTTAATACATATTTTTATCTTCTTTAAATTATGTACTGATTTTTATTTGGAATTGCTTATATTGTTTTATGTGTTTGACACCCTGGGATCTCATGAAAAAAGGGGAAGATGAATATACCTTAATAAAATAAATAACTGACCAAACAGTACAAAGTTGTAAATTCTTAAGGCTTTTTTTGGAGGACTACTTATGCTGATATCTGGGGAGGTACAAGTCCTGACGGTGTGCTGTTGGTTAAATAGATTAATTGAAGACATTTGGAAGAAAGATGCAGGGAATTCAGCAACTGGGGTAAAGATAGATTGCTGAGACACCTATACAGGTAAATCAGATCTGCTGCTCAGGGTTGTGAGACCATGAGGAGAGAATGGATAATCTTTGAAGCTAAATCTTCAACTCATTTTGTTTTATGAAATTTTGAGGGAAGTGTCTAAAGAAGACATCCCATCTCAATTGATATGGGGGAAACAATCCTTGCTTGTCTCATTATTCTGCCTGAGCATGAGAAAACTTTTTTCTCCTGCTTGGTCACATGGCAAGAGAGGGTTTGTTGTTGTCGTTGTTTTGGCATGTTCTCAATGACAGTATGTCATCTGCCCAGATTTATCTAACAGCTGTTTTGCGGGGTCTGGAGGGTCCCCGAAAGATCACCCCTGCATGGCCGGCTTACATGGGTACCACCATGCTGGGTCTCTGCTTCCTGGCAGGCTTTGTCTGGCTGGGAAGAAGGATCATAAATCGACCAATCAGGGAGAGGCTCCCTCTCCATGATTGGCCAATTTGAACTTGCCACAGCCAATTGGAGCAAGGGTTGGCCCTGGCCTTCTGAATGGCTGGGAGGGAGGGCCTGCTTCAGGCAGCAGGTTTTCCCTCTGGTCCAGCAATTGGGTATTTAGTCCCAACTGCAGCACTGGACCAGGCAGTGGCTCACGGAGAGCCGAAGAGCCACCCGCCCTCCCTCTTTTCTTTATTGTGTATTATGCTTAATTATTGTTCTAATGTTTTGATTATTCTCATCTTACAACTTTCAGTGAGGTTGGCGGTTGGCATGGGTTCTGATCCAAACTCAGGGGTTACAAGAGTCTCCATCAAGTTCAAGTTCAAGGCCAAATTTAAGTTTCAGGTTCACGTTCATGGAGACCCCAGGATATGCATGGCATTTTGGGACATTTTGGTCCTAGAATCCCTCCCCCTTCTAGGAAGTGTTGGATCATGGGTTATGGTGGCCCACAGGGGAGGAACAGAGGCAGGTAGGTGAATGGTAGGCCTGCAAGGACTCCTCTACAGTGGGGCGGATGACTGTCGGCAGGTGGGCTGACAGAGGATTCATCAACAAGACAGGTGGTTTGGTCAATGACTAGGATTCGAACCCATGCCTATGTGCCAACCTAAGTAACTGTAATCAAAGAATGTTGTGGCCATTTACTACCAATGTTGTGTATATATATATATATATATATATATATATATATATACCATCTTATGTTACAATATATTTCTGAAAGTATCACTGTGTGTCTTATTGGGGGTAAGAGTGAGGGGAAGGGGACCATTTCACACCTTGATACATAATCCCATTTGTAAAATTGATGGTCAAATTGTGAACCATGTTTGTGCAATCTACAGTGCCTTTTTAAAAATAAATGAATACATTTATTTCCATTCAATAGGGACCTCAGTTACAGACGACAATATTCCAGTATAACAAAAGCAGAAAAACAAAAACATAAAAGGCGGAAACATAACCACATTAGTCAAAAGTTTCTATAAAAGCTGACCAAGTTTCAAAATATAAGTCCATTTGTAAATTTCATCTATACATCATTCTTTCAAATGTTGCAAGTGCTGTTAGATTTTCTATCCATTGGTTCATAGGTGAAGAGAAACTGTCTTTCCAGTAATGAAATACCAATCTTTTAGCAATCAAAATGGCATGAAAAATCCACTTCCATTGACCATTTGTTAATTTTCAAGAAGCAGGTAAATACTTCAAAAGAACATCTACCATGTTCTTTCCACAGCCTTGTTGCACAGTTTTTTAAAAAGCAGAACCACTGGATGAATTGTTTGCATCTTTTTGATCAATAATCTTATCTTTCTATGCTTGCTGTGTTTATTTGCTTTACTTCATTATGGGGAAAAACACTATTTTTTTAAACAGATGATTCTTGTGCAGACATTGATGGGGAAAAATACCTCTTGTTCAGGTGACAAGAAATCTTTCAAGGGTTGTTAATTTCTGGAAAGGTATCTCAATGTCTTGAGACACCATCTTGTAAAGATTGTTTCCACTGTTTTTTCAACTGCCTGATGTTTTTTGTTGTTTGTACCCTACTTTGACATCTTTGCCTATGGGCAGAAATATGAATTAACATAAAGAAAAAGAATAAATAAATAAATAAATAAATAAATAAAATTGAGCACAGAACTGCATTACAAAAGTTGAGAAGTCCCAATATGAGTATCATTTGAGAAAGTGCTAATTAGAGTTGGTCACATAATCCATTCACCTTTCTTGTTGCTAACTGCCTTCCAGTCAACTTCAGTTCATAGTGACCCTGTGAATGGTACACCTCCAAGACCCTCTGTCCTCAACCACTCTGTTCATGGACTGCAGACTCAGGGCCATGACTTCCTTGACTGAGTCTATCCATCTGTTTTGTGATCTTCCTACTCCTTCTACCTTTCTAAGCATTAGTGTTGTTTCTAGTGAGTCATGCCTTCTAATGGTGTGGCCAAAGTACAACAGTCTGAGTTTAATCATCTTGGCTTCCAGGGAGAGTTCAGGCTTGATTTGTTCTACAACCCGTTTGTTTGACTTTTTAGCCACTGACGGTATCTGCAACACTCTCCAGCACCACATCTCAAATGAGTTGATTTGCCTTCTATCATCTTTCTAAACCATCTAGCTCTCACACACATACATGGTGATGGGAAATACAATGGTCTGGATAATCCTAAATTTAGTTGTATATTTGCACTTTAGGATCTTGTCTAGTTCTTTCATAGCTGCCCTTCCCAGTACTAGCCCTGTTCTGATTTCTTGACTGCAATGTCCATTCTGATCAACGATTGATCCAAGCTATGTAAAATCTTTTATGATGTCAATTTCCTCATCACATCTAGATTGAATTTATGTAACTCATCCATGGTCATTATTTTTGCTTTCTTTATGTTCAATAGTAAGCCTGCCTTGGCACTTTCTTCTTTGACTTTCTTTACTATTACAAGTCTTTATTATTGTCTGCTAGCAGTATGATGTCATCTGCATATCTTAGGTTGTTAATATTCCTTCCTCCAATCTTCATGCCTCCTTCTTCTGAGTTTAAACCTGTTCTGCATATGATATTATTCACCTACTGCATCATAATTAATGCATAAAACCAACATCACAGAAGAAGCAGAAAATGAAGTTTCTGTCTCAGATTTTCAAATTCAGTTTCACCTTTGCTAATCAATCTGCTAGTCATATCCATCAGCACTACAATTTATACTGATTTACATTTAATGGATTTTTCCTAAGTTACCTTGGAATTCTCTCTCTCACACACACACATAAGTTGAGTTGGGATTTATATCAAAGAATGTTCATCACACCAAGGGAAATGACAATTTTAAAGGTCTGTGTTGGAAAATCATCCCGGTTAAATTGCTACATGTTTTTCAATTGTAAAATGTGGTCAGCTATTAAATTCAATTGCAATTGTAACAACTTATGCTGAAGAAGTATCTCTTTCTGAAAATACATTGTGACAAATAAAGCACAGAACAGGCAGAGGAAGCAACCAATGCAATGACACTATATATCAGTATCTGTTTCTATATTTATATGTACACTCCCTTGAAGTATCAGGAATAGACCAACTGCCTATTCAAATCTCTTCTGCATGAATATTGGGAAAGGTAAAACTGCCAAAAGGTACAATCTCTATACCAACAATGGGGGAAATGCAGCCCTGAGATCACACGTGGACTCCTCCCAATGCAATTTTTCAACCAGACTGCTCATATTCCCCCCTTTTTTTCTAGCCAAAGGTCAAATGTCTCTCCTGAAAACTGCCAGGAGCAAAGATTTACCTTTTCAATACATTTCAGGGTGCCCTATACTATTTACTATTTTTTTTTTAAAAGAACTCTCATTGGTTTTGTTTTCATTTCTTCGCATTTTTCTGGCAGTCTATGCATCCCCATAAAGGATCGTATGGGCACAGACGTGCCCCCTGGAATGACTGCAGTTGCCCAACTCTTCCCTAGGATAACATCTGTTTGAACCAAGAATGGAAAAGAAACAGGAAAAACAGACTAGGGCAAATTAGGGATGTGAATGGATGGAAAGGGATTTGATTTGACAATCTCAAAGAAAATGGGTTTTTCACACATCTTAAAAGTCATTGTGAGAAGAAGCACAGTTCACCTTGAGAACTGGCACATTTGCAAGGTTTAGAAGACATTTCCTAGAAATAAAATGTGCCCCAGACAGTGTATACATTCTAAAATGTGAAGGACTAAAGTGTTCCTAGTTGGCAAAAAAATAAAAATAAAATAAAATAAAATAAAAATACACACACACTTTCTTTTGATAATAAGGGAAAATGTGTAAATTAGGTAAAATAGATGTCAAGGTGCACACTAAGAAAAAATGTGCAAAAAAAATTACCTCTCAGCTGTACAGACTCATGCAACTTGATATGAATAAAGGATACAGGGAAAGCACAGAGGAAAAAAAATGAAATTAAGGCTGGGGGATCTTCATGCTCCTGCTTGGAATAGACTGGAAAGTCCTCCCTTCCACATCAACACCCAATGTTCTCTCCATTGCACAAGTCAAATTCCAAATGTTTTCAAATCTACTCAACAGTTACGTGAACAAGGAAGGGATTAATTTGTTTTACTACGTAAGTAAGTACTCACATATTTCAATGGCCAGTGCTTTTTGAAGGTTTCATTTGGACATATCCAGGCTTTTCCTTTATTTGATAGGGTAGACAGGGCGTGAGGTTTTCATTGTTGTTTGCTAAAAAATCAGGATTGTGTGTGTGTGGGGGGGTAAGCTTCCATCTGTGCCTTCTTTAGCACACACTGTACTCCCTGTCAATTCATTACACAGTTCTGAAAAGTACCAGTGTATCAAGGGAATTGATGTTCCAGGAATACAAAACTGATATTAACTCGGATGGCATTCTCTCTATACTTATACAGAATGAGAAGATTTTGTTTTGGCCACAATGGTATTCAAGATCATCAGAATTACAAAATTGTTTTTGTAGCTGAAGAATCTATGGAGAACGTCAACTTGAAGCACTTTAGAATGGGGAAATTGTTAAATCAAAGAGGTGGCTCACGATCATAGAATCAAAGAGTTGGAAAGGGCCTCAAGGGCTCAATGTCCAGCTAAAGCACCCCCAGCAGGTAGTTGTCCAGACTCTTTTTGAAAATTTTCAGAGAAGGGAACCCCAACACCTCTCTAAACAATAGGTTCCATTGCCAAACTGCTCTCACTGTCAAGATGTTCCTTCTAATGCTCAATCAAAATCTATTCTCCTGTAAGTTCAAACCATTGGACCGGGCTCTACCCACTGGGGCAGCAGAGATCAGGCCCTCCCCCCTCCTATATGTGATAGCCTTTGATGTATTTAAGGAATGCAATCAAGTCACCCCTCAGTCTTCTCTTCACCAAGCTGAACATCCCCCCTCCTTCAATCTTTTCTTGCTCTCTGTACCACTTATCATATGTTGCCCTTCTCTGAACCAATTCCAACTTGTCTATATCTTTCTTAAAATGAGGTGCCTAGAACTGAACACAGTAGTCCAGATGAGTCCTGACCAGTGCAGAATATAGTGGGGCTATTACTTTCCTCAGCTTGGCAACTATGCTTCTATTAATGCAGGCTAAAATAGCAGTCACCTTCTTTGCTGCAGCATCACACTGCTGGCTCATGTTCAATTTATAAACAATAATCCCATGGTCTTTTTCATATGTATACTGTTGAACCAGGTATCCCCCATCCTATACCTGTGCATTTGTTTTTTGTGGCCTAAATGTAGAATTTCTGTAGAAAATTTTGTAGCTATTTTATAGGTACCTTGTTCTAAAGGGGCATTATTTGTTCCAGATGCTCATATACAAGAGCAGATATACAGTACAGTTGTCCCTTCATATTCACTGGGGTTTGGTTCCAGGACCCCCTGTAGATACCAAAATCCGTGAATACTCAAATCCCTTTATATACAACGGCATGGCAAAATTGCATCCCTGATATAAGATGGCAAAATCAATGTTTCCTTTTTGGATTATTATTTTTAAAGAACATTTTCAAGCTGTGAATACTTAAACCCATGGATACCAAATCCATGGATACAGAGGGACAATGGTATAAGGATTTTAGGAACATTAGAATATAAGAACTGCAGGAAAAACTAAAGTCCAACATGTTATTTCCAGCACTGGATGGCTGAATGCATACAGGAAGCTTCAAACTAGCATATGAAGACAAATTTGATAACTCTTTGCTAAATATCCTAGCCTTGGAGGAAAGGTGAAATATAAGTAAAGAAACAGAACAAAACAGTATAGAATAGAATAGAATATAAAGCCATCTAAGCAGGTGACTAGCACATCAAGTGGCAACAGCCTGAATGCTATTGATTAGCCTCAATTTGTGTAGATTTACTGCATCTGCATTGTGTTTTAACTCAGTGAGGTGTTGTACTCAAGGCCTATGGTGCCTCTATGGGACCATTTACACAAGGGGAAGAAATGCAAAATACATAGTATTGCCATCTCACAGCAGTAGCAGAGACTTGTCTAAACTTTTTTTCTGGCCTCAGAAGCCCCTATAAGCCTCACATTCCTGATGGCAGCTGCAAGTGATTTACTCACATTAGTTCTTCACCGTCACTAGTCTTTTTTTTTTAAGTCATCCCAAGGTGTGCTGGTGTGACATAGCAATTTTTCAGAAAGCAAAACAGAAAATATTGATCCTTGTTATCACCTTAGCAAGTGATCGCTAAGGCGAAATCCAACATGGAAGCAGCAAGCATTTGCACTGTTAGGAAGCCCCATTTCCGCTCTCACCTGGCCAATCAGCTTTGTGCCTCCCTTCAAATGTTTTATTGTTCTATAGTCCAAAAGAGGAAAAATGAGCACCCACCTCACAGTTTGGGAAAAAGTACAGGGAAATCTGCAGAGGCTTTTACCTCATTGTTTTTGACATTTTGGGCCCTTCTTCTTCTGAATAGTGTAGATTGGCACTGGATCCTGTTTAGACAGGTAGGATTCCAAGCAAATTCCATAAGGGGTATTTTCACCATTTAAACAGGCCCTATAATTCTATGAATCAATGGTTGAATGGTCAAGAGAGATGAAAACATCTCTAACTAACACACAGTTAGTTAAGACACTAGCTAACTCTAGCTAATACACATTGGAAGCTGTTTAATGTAGTGTAGATGTGTACATTGCTATTGCTTAAAACAATTTGTAAGCCGCTATGATAGCCTTGTGGCTGAAGAGTGGGGTATAAATAACTAAGAAATAAATTTTAAAAATGAATCCCAGTGTTTTTTCAATGACATATTTTTCTTGGGACTAACAATATGATTCAAGCCAGGATACTGAAAATGGAAGGTGGCAGGTTCATGATGAAAAGCTAGGAGGAACTAAAAGATGAGAATAAAACCTGTCACTGGCTCCTATATACACAGTTACTAGAAAAATTCAAAATGGATAACAAGCTGGAGGGTTTAGAAATTCAGCAAACAGATTTGTCAAAAATAATTGACGGAGAAAAGAAGAAAATTATCTCCAAATTGTATAAGATTATACTAGAGTTAGATTTGGAGCAAGAAACAGTTAAAAATTACATGGTCAAATGGGCCCAAAATGTGGGGAAAGAAATACTTCTAGAACAGTGGGAGAAGCTTTGCACTAAAACAATGACATTTACAAGAAGTGCAAATACAAAAGAGAATGCATATAAGACAATGTTTAGATGGCATCTGACACCATTAAAATTATCAAAGATATATAAGAAATCAGATCAATGCTGGAAATGTGGTAGAGCAACCAGTTCATATTATCATATATGGTGGGAATGCGAGAGTGGGGAAAAAAATTGGTGTAAGACCCATAAATTAATAGAAAAGGTTTTTAAGATACATTTTCTGTGTACACCCAAAATTTATCTACTAAATATATTTCACAATATTGACAGACAAGTTCAAAAGCAATATTGGAGAGTTTTGTGTTACATGAGTGTAGCCACTAGGACAATTTATGCTAAATATTGGAAATCAAAAGAAGTTCCCAGAATTGAGGATGATGAAATCGTATGACATGTTTACGATGGATAAATTGACGATTTTACTTGATGAAAGAAAAACAAATAAGGACTTAAAGGAATGGCAAGTATTAAATCCACTATGGGATAATAAATGGAGAGAATTAGCGGAAATAAAAATAGACTAAAAGAATAGGAGAATGGTTTAAATAATCATAAAAGTGGCATGATAAGATAATCAACTGAAATGGATATGTGGGGTAAAAGAAATGTAAAAGATATCATTGCGGACTGGAAAGAAGAGAGGAAGTTAGTGGTGAGTGGATAGAGATAAAGGTAAAAGAGGTGGATAAGCAGGTAAATGAAGTTTGATAAGAGAAGAGAATAAAAGTGTTTTAATAATGTATATGGTTTAAAATGTATGATTGAAGAAGAAGAAGAGTGAAATGATTGATTTTTTTAATTACCATATATTCTGGCATATAAGATGCCTTTTTCAGCCTGTAAAATCAGCTGAAAAGTCAGGAGACGTCTTAGACGCCATCTGAGATGGGGCTGTGCCAGCCCCATCTCGGACTCGGAACAACAGAGGTGGCTGGCTGGGGGCGGAGCTTGCTAGCCACCTTATCCCCTCTGCACAGTGCAGCTGCATGGGGGGGGGAGGAAGCACTGCTGGGTGGGAGGAGGTTTTCTCTGTGACTGTGACCGAGGCTGCACAGGGGGGGGGAAGCCTTACTGGGCGGGAGGTGGCTGAGCCTCTCCCCAATCAGGCGTCCATCCCCCATGATTCCCCAACTCGCAAAGACACTGACCAGCCTATCCTCGTGGGTTGGGGAGTTGCGGGAGGTGTCTGAGCCTCTTCCCATCCAGGCAGCCATCCCCCATGATTCCCCAACTCATGAGGACACTGGCCAGCCTCCTCATGGGTTGGAGAATCACGGGAGGTTGCTGAGCCTCTCCGCAGCCAGGCAGCCCTCCCCTGTGATTCCTCAGCCAGCTTCGGGAAGGCTTCAGGAAGGGTGGGTGGCTGGCTGGTGGGGGGGAAACTTTCGAGCCACCACCCACCCTCCCCAAAGCCATGATGGGGAGCCCGATCACAGCTTTTGGGGAGGGCGGGTGATGGGGGGGGTCATCTTATATGGTGAATATACCCTAAACCCTATATTTTGACATAAAATTGGGGGTCATCTTATACGCCCAGTTCTCTTATACGTCGGAATATATAGGTATATGAATGGAAAAAAATGAATAAAAATACTTAAAACAATATGATTCAAGCCAGAGAGTTCTATGTTTCTTGCTCATTTTAAATTTTAAATTTTAAACATTTCTGAATTGTTATTTCAGATGTTGGCATGTTTCCCTGTTCGAAAAGACACAACAATCTATTTATTTTTTTCAGGCTGATCCTATGCAGATTTATTTGGAAATGTATTTCTAGGTCTAATTATGTGTTCATAGCAATTCTGAAATGGGTAGGGAACTTTATACTATAGTTTAATAGTAACAGGGAATAAAAATTATGCAAAGTTAGCTACCCATTTCTAAATTGGTACAAATGCACAATTAGGTCTGGAAATACATTTCCAAACAAACCTGCAGGTCATTAGCCTGAAAAAAAAATCAATTTTTGTGTCTATTTAAATACACATACTCATATGCACTCATCAGGTTTAATCTTTTGCAATAGCTGGTGAAAGAAGTCATCACATTTTCCACAGATCCTCAAGGAGTGTTCAGAAACCTTTCACTTAATTTGCAACTTTCACCTATAACCTTGGATATGCAGTTTTGATTCCCAGAAACAGAGATCACCGCTATTTACAGTCAATCCTAATCTGCACTTTTGCCTTATTAAAATGTTTGAACATCACCAGCAAGCAGCTGTTTACATGTTTGGTTTGGAGCAGGCTGCATTCACAAATAGCAACTCTCTTGTAATCTGTTTAATGTGTGGAATTACATTCGGAAGCTGAACCAATGCACCTTTATATGAAGTGGCACGGTATTTTGAATGGTGCTTTATTGAAATCCTGTAAATCCTATTCCTCTGGAGTAGTTCTCCAGAGATGAGTTCTATTAGCTTAACAAGTGTTTGCAATGAATGTTGGCCTGACTTTTGCTTGAGTCTTTCAACCATGACAATATAATTAAATGTTGCCAATGATCTATCAAGTGCTAGTCACAAAGATGAAAAGACAAGGAGACTTTTTACTATTCAGAAAGAAGAGATTTTCAACTCCCTGTATCTTGTTGAACAAACACATTGATACAAGACTGAATGCCAAAGCATTAGCTTGCTTTAAAACCTCACTAGGTACTGTACGGTATATTAATTACAAATGTTTACAATCTGTTGGTACTAAATGATGGATATATACGGAGCCCATGAGACATTAGGCAGCTACTGTATGGTAGAGCTGCTTTTTTCATACCGCTTCCCAATTGCACACTGATTTATTTACAGTACCAAGCCACTTTGACAGAGGTTCATGGTTGTACTCCTGTTGGTGTTACACACATGTGATATGGTCACACTTTTGTGGCTGTTCTGCAATGGACATTTTCAGTTCATGGTTGTGTAAGTGTAGTTACACAAATGGAACCATTTTGCATGGACCAAAATCCTACATTTAATCCTGACTAAAAAACCATTGAATCAATTGGACTGGCCTACATATTGGCTTGCTATTCAACAATTGATTGAATGGGTCTACTCTAGTTGGGTTCCCCCTACAGGATTCCAGCCATGCAGTTGCACATGATTAATATACATGATCCAGAACTTGGAAAAATTTGAATTTTGACAACATCTCCCAGTATTTCTCTAGCTGTCACAGCTGCTTTAGTAGCTTCTATTTCTCCAAGCTGTGCTTGGATGACAGTATAGCACCAATTAGAAGCCATAAGGACATTCCTTTGCCTGAACTCATGCCTCCAAAACTGAGGTGCCTCTGAAAATGTTACTGGGCTGCAACTCCAATCAGCTCCCTCCATTGGTTGTGCTGGCTAGGGTTGGTGGGAGTTGCAGTGTATTATGCATAAATATGTTCCCTTATGCATGTGGTTGTTACTTCAGGGAGCATTACATAACAACAGTATTCAGTTCATAGTTGTGCAAGTGGAGTTCCATAAGTGTAAGTGTTGCACATGCAGTTATGCATCCTAAATTAGTGAATAACTAATGATCAGTGCTTTCACTCACATTGTACCACTCTATTCAGCAGGAGCCTTGGTGGTGCAGTGGTTAATCATAGAATCATAGAATTGCAGAGTTGGAAGAGACCACGAGGGCCATCCAGTCCAACCCCCCTGCCACGCAGGAAATCACAATCAAAGCGTCCCCGACAGATGGCCATCCAGCCTCTGTTTAAAGACCTCCAAGGAAGGAGACCCCACCACGCTCCGAGGGAGTGCGTTCCACTGCCGAACAGCTCTTACTGTCAAAAAGTTCCTCCTAATGTTGAGGTGGAATCTCTGTTCCTGGAGCTTGCACCCATTGCTCCGTGTTCCAGTCTCTGGAGCAGCAGAAAACAAGCCTGCTCCATCCTCAGCGTGACATCCCTTCAAATACTTAAACAGGGCTATCATATCGCCTCTAAACCGTCTTTTTTCCAGGCTAAACATACCCAGCTCCCTAAGTCTCTCCTCATAAGGCATTGTTTCCAGACCTTTCACCATTTTAGTTGCCCTTCTCTGGACATGCTCCAATTTGTCAATATCCTTTCTGAATTGTGGTGCCCAGAACTGGACACAGTATTCTAAGTGAGGTCTGACCAAGGCAGAATAGAGTGGCACTATTACTTCCCTTGATCTAGACACTATACTTCTATTGATACAGCCCAAAATTGCATTGGCCTTTTTAGCTGCCGCATCACACTGTTGGCTCATGTTCAACTTGTGGTCTACTAGGACTCCTAGATCCCTTTCGCACGTAGTCTCATTCAGCCAGGTCTCTCCCATCCTATATTTATGCATTTCATTTTTCCGCCCTAAATGCAGTACTTTACATTTCTCCGTATTGAATTTCATTTTGTTAGCTTTGGCCCAGCTCTCCAGTCTATCCAGGTCATTCTGAATTTTGATCCTGTCCTCTAGGGTATTAGCTACTCCTCCCAATTTGGTGTCATCTGCAAATTTGATAAGTATGCCCCTAATTCCCTCATCTAAGTCATTGATAAAGATGTTGAATAGCACTGGGCCCAGGACAGAACCCTGTGGCACCCCTCTGTCACATCTTTCCAAGACGAAGAGGAGCCACTGCTGAGCACCCTTTGGGTTCGGACGGTCAACCAATTACAAATCCATTGAACAGTTAACTTGTCTAGCCCACATTCTACAAGCTTGTTTGCAAGAATGTCATGGGGAACCTTGTCAAAGGCCTTACTGAAATCAAGGTATGCAATGTCCACAGCATTCCCTTCATCTACCAAGCTGGTAACTTTATCAAAAAAAGAGATCAGATTAGTCTGGCATGACTTGTTTCTCTGAAACCCATGCTGACTTTTTGTGATTATGGCATTGCCTTCTAAATGTTCACAGACTCTCTGTTTAATGATCTGTTCTAGAATCTTCCCTGGTATTGATGTCAGACTAACTGGACGATAGTTGTTGGGATCCTCTTTTTTCCCCTTTTTGAAGATGGGAACAACGTTTGCCCTCCTCCAGTCTGCTGGGACTTCTCCTGTTCTCCAGGAGTTCTCAAATATTATTGCCAATGGCTCTGAGATTATATTTGCCAGCTCTTTTAATACCCTTGGATGTAGTTCATCTGGTCCTGGAGATTTAAATTCATTTAGATTAAGAAGGTATTCCTGTACTACCTCTTTACTTATTTTGAGCTGGATTTCCCCTATTGTGTCCTCTGTTCCATTCTCCTCAGGTTGGTCCTCCTTTTCCTTTTCTGAAAACACTGAGGCAAAGAAGGTGTTGAGTAATTCTGCCTTTTCTCAGTCCCCTGTTAGCATTTTGCCATCTTCTCCACGTAGCGGCCCTATCATTTCCTTCTTCCTCCTTTTGCTGCGGACATACCCAAAAAACCCTTTTTATTGTTCTTAACCTCCCTAGCAAGCCTGAGCTCATTCTGCGCTTTAGCTTTTCTGACTTTACTCCTACACGTGTTCGCTATCTGTTTGAATTCTTCTTTGGTGATTTCCCCCCCCTTTCCATTTCCTATACATGTTCCGTTTAAAACTTAGCTCCATTGAAAGTTCTTTAGTCATCCATCCTGGTTTCTTGAGACACCTCCCATTTTTCTTCCTCAATGGTACTGTTTGAAATTGTGCCTTCAGTATCTCCCTTTTGAGAAAGTCCCATCCGTCTTGAGGTCCCTTCTCTTTTAGTATTCTTGACCATGGGATCATCCCCAGTATTTCCCTGAGTTTATTGAAATCAGCTCTCCTAAAGTCAAGAATGCGTGTCTGACTATGCCTGGCTTCTCCTTTCCATTGTATAACAAACTCCAGGAGAACATGATCACTCTCACCTAAGGATCCCACCACTTGCACCCCATTAACAAGGTCGTCTCTGTTGGTTAGGATCAGATCTAAAATAGCTGACCCCCTTGTTGCCTCTTCCACCTTTTGGACCATGAAATTGTCTTCCAGGCATGTAAGGAATTTGCTAGACCTTGTAGTTTTGGCTGAGTTAGATTGCCAGCAAATATCAGGATAGTTGAAGTCACCCATCACTACTACATCTGTCCTTTCTGCATGTATGTTCATCTGTTCTAGAAAGGCAACATCCAATTTCTCCGTCTGATTTGGGGGTCTGTAGTAGAGTCCCACAATAACATCCCTGTTGTTTCCCTCCCCTTTAATTTTTATCCAGATGCTCTCCACCTGGCTTCCAGTATTGATGTCATGGATCACTTCACTGGTGTAAATATCCCTGACATATAATGCTATTCCTCCTCCTTTCCTGTTTGGCCTGTTTCTCCTATAAAGGTTATACCCCTCTATTCCTACATTCCAATCATGAGACTCGTCCCACCAGGTTTCAGTAACGCCTATTATATCATATTTGTTTTGTAGTGCAAGGAGTTCTAGTTCATCTTGCTTGTTTCCCATGCTCTGTGCATTAGTGTAGAGACATCTGAGACCATGTGTTCCCTTTACTTGCTCCCTGTGCAAGTTTTTTTGCCTCCCACTGTTGGGTCCTTGCGCTGTTCGCCTTGTTCCCTCTATGACAGTTTGACTCTTTTCTCCAGCCCTTTTGCCTTCCAGAATACTGTCTCCCTCCCCCATTTGACTCAGTTTAAAGCCCTCCTGATCAAATTCTTGAGACTGTTGGCAAAAATGTTTCTTCCAACTGTTGTAAGATGCACCCCATCTCTTGCCAGAAGTCCCCCCGCATGGAAGCGCAGTCCATGATCCAAGAATCCAATTTGTGTCAGGGATGATGGGAGTTGTAGCTCTTCACCTCTGGCTCAAACTCACCACCTTGTTATGCAGCAGAGCCAACCAGCTTAGATCAGTGGTTAATGCTTTTCTCCAAAGCAGCAGAGTTTCAGAGAATAGGCTGAAGATCCTGACAAACTCTCCAAGCCTTCTCACTCTTCTCCAGGTGTCTCCAAAACGTCTCCAGGATTCACTCAGGCAACTCAGTAGTTTTATATAAAACCTACTTTATTCTTCTATATAAATATACTATATGGTCAACAAATCACAATCTCTACTCACTACTCCACAATATCTCCAAACTACTGCACCTCTACTCAACCACAAAAATACATTGGCAAACATTGCAATTTTATAGCCATTGTTTATCACCACCCACTAATTAGTTTCCACCCAGTGGGTGTGTACTTCCATTCTGATTGGTCCACATAGTTCCACCCATGCCTAAGACCAACCCATGTATTTCAACATTTCACCTTGTACACTTAATGATTCTCAGGTGTTTCCAATCTGCATTCAGTACCTCTGTCCTTGGCTCTCAGGCCTTATAGATTACATTAGCAGTTTCACCTGTGTAGCCCCATAATTGCTCTTGCTTAGTCATTGTGACTTTCACATACATATTTTATTTCTTTCACTGTATGTCCCATGTTGCATTTTCCTTAACAATCCCCTCCGAAATAAAATATTGTATGTGTCTTACAATGTCATTCCAACCATTTGTGTCAGCCTTTCATGTTTTTCTGCTGTCAATGCTTTTGTGAACAAATCTGCTATGTTGTGTTGTGTTTCTATATATCTCAATTCTATTTCACCCTTCTGAACCATGTCTCGCACATTTTGATATCTTACACCAACATATTTTGTTCTGTTCTTCAAACTTTCAGTTTCAGCCATCGCTATGCATGACTGTGAATCTTCCAGAATTTCCACTGGTATCTTGTAACTTTCATTTAAATCATTTAGCAATTGCTTAATCCACTGTACCTCATTTACTATCTCATTCAAAGCAGCGAATTCTGCTTCTGTTGTGCTTAACGCTACATTAGTTTGTTTTCTACTTCTCCAAACTATTGGACTTTCACTATATTTAATTATCATTCCTGTAACTGACTTCTTGTCTCCTAATTCTGATGCAAATGAACTGTCTACATAACAATCTAGATCTGAACTATTGTTTCTTATTATCAATTTCCTATCTAAGGTTCCTTTCAAATATCTCAATAAATGTTTTACCGCTGTCCAGTCTTCAATTTTTGGATCATTAACCCTTCTAGACAATACATTTACAGCATAAGAAATGTCTGGTCTGGTATGGCAAGATATGAATTGTAAAGATCCTATTATACTTCTGAAGAGAATCTTGTCCTCAAACGCTCTAGTTGTTTCCTCAGACACAAAACCAGTTGTCATTGGAGCTCTTACTATTTTTGCATTCTGTAATCCACACTTTTCAATCAGTCTTTCAATTTTATTTTTCTGACTTAATAAACAATGTCCTTCTTCTGTCCATTCAACGCAAATACCTAAATAAGACTTCAATACACCTAAGTCCTTCAAAACAAACTTCTTAGACAATTCTCTTTTTACTGACTCAATTTCCTGTTTTGACTTTGCTGCTACGCACAAATCATCTACATAAATCACTAATACTATGTCTCCTTTTGTATAAACACAAGCATCTGCAATGCTCCTCTTGTAACCTAGCTTAACTAGCTCATCATTGATGCACAGATTCCACGCTCTGGCACTTTGCTTTAAACCATACAACGCTTTCTTTAATTTATATACTCTCTGACTACCATTTTCTTCGAAACCTTGTGGCTGTTCTATAAATATTTCTTCATCCAGAACTGCATTCAAGTAAGCTGTCTCAAAATCAAAATGTTCTACAACTAAATTCCTTTTTACTGCTACAGCTAGAACCATTCTCAGACTTTCTGGCTTTGCAGTTGGAGAATATGTCTTATCATAGTTCTCATACTGCTGTTGTGCAAAACCCTTAGCCACTAACCTAGCTTTATATTTGATACTTCCATCTGGCATTTCTTTCCTTTTGTATACCCATTTACAACCAATTACTTTCTTGTCTTTGGGTCTGTCAACAATTTCAAAAACATCTTTATTTACCAGGCAACCAAACTCATTATCCATTGCATCAAACCATCTTTCCTGTTCTTCACTAGAATAACTTTCCAGTTCTTCAAAACTTTCAGGCTCTTCTACTGCTAAACAAGCTCTTGCCTTTGTCACAACAAACCTATCTGGAGGCTTTCTAACTCTATGACTACGCCTGGGAATAAAATCTGCTGTTCTGTCTCTTTCATCCTCACTTTCTCTACTGGGAGTTGTAGTTCTATGACTAAATCTCTTGTCTTCAGTCATTCGAGTAGTAGTAGGCCTAGATGCTATCTCCTCATCGGAAGAACTACCACTGCTGCTAGGTGATGCATCCTGCTTAACTGAAACCCCTCCGTTTCCTGAGGTTGGTTCAGTTTGTGCTTCTGGCTTATTTGAACTCCCTAATCTCAAAAACACTTCTTTATTGGCATGCAGTTTGTCCCAACCAGCATGTCTCTCGAAATTTGCAGACCTAGAATACTGCACTTGTTTTCCTCCCAAATGAAACTTGTAGCTATTTCCAGAATACCCCAAAAACCTAAGCCTTTTGCTTTTGGGTTCTCCTTTCCTCCTGAAACAAGCAGGTGTGTAAACATGAGCAAATTGTCCAAAAACCCTTAAGTACTTGTAATTTGGCATTCTCCCATACAATACCCTGTAGGGAATGTCTTCAATTTCTGAATGATACAATCTGTTACTGATATGTATTGCAGTCAAAGTTGCTTCTGCCCAAAAACTATCTTTCACCCCTGCATCTGCCATCATACAAGCAGTAATTCTTTTTATATCTTGTATTTTCTTCTCTGCTAACCCAACCTCACTAGGACAAGCAGGGTTTGTAGTTTCATGCCTTATTCCCACCTTTTGAAACCAGTTAAACAATTGATTATTTAAAAATTCTCCTCCTCTATCAGTAATGATGGTGCCTACTCTGCTATCAAATTGTCTTTCCACCATTCTTACCCATGCTTTTAAACTTTGCCCAGCGTCAGATTTGTTTTTCATTATTCTCACAAATGCAAACCTTGTATACCTATCAACAATTACTAGGAAATACTTGCTTCCCCCTAAGGACAAGCAATTAGCTTGGGCAACATCTGCATGTACATACTGAAATGGTCTTTGAGCAATTCTTTTTGTTTTCTTAGCTACTGGAAAAGCTCTGACCTTTTCCTGATGACATACCGTACAATCTAAGTGGTTTTTGCATTCAGTAACTTTTAAATCTGGACACATACTGATTAAATTCTTTAAACATTTGAAGCTCGCATGGCCGAATTTTCTGTGAAGCTCGTGTATGCAGTCTTTGTGGATTGGAATATTTTCTATGTTATTAGCTTCTTCAACCCTGTAGCTATCAATATTGTCCTCCAAATAATAAAGTTTGTCCTTTTTCAAACCTATGCCACGCAATTCCCCATTCAGTTTTATCTTACACATGTTCTTTTCAAAGATGACTGTGTAGTCTCTTTCTGTTAATCTACTTACTGATAACAAATTATTTTCTAACTCCTTTACATGTAAGACATCATTAAAATTCTCTTTTAGCCCTGGAATGTACACAGTACCCATTTGTTTTACAGTACTGAGCTCTTTCCCGTCAGCCAAAACTACAGCATTTACATTAGCTGATTTTCTATTACTTATTAAATTTATGTCATTACACATCAAAGATGTGGATCCTGAATCAATTAGCCATTTAGAATTTGCATTTTGTTTTTCCTTAATCATGGTTGCAACCCCCTTTTTATTACCACTGTCCCTCAAAAATGGAGGTCTGGACTGTTTTTGATACTGCCGCGGCTGCCATCTGCTCTCTGCTTGCTTGCGTCTCTCAGCTGCAAAATGTTTACAATGTCTCTTCAGATGACCAATCTTCTTACAATAAAAGCACCTCCGTTGCTCCCTTGTAGAGGCTGCTTCCTCCTGCGTTCGCCAGTCAGGAGTTGTTTGTTGTTTTGGCACAGTCTTTAAGCTTGCTGAGTCACCCTGCTCAGACATTCTTCTCTGGTTCTCTTCCAGTATTCTGGCCACAATTAAGTCTCTATTAAGCTCAGTTTCTTGCAAGTTCTGCAAGCTGTTCGTTATGTTGTCCCACGAAGAGTCTAGCGATTCTATTAAAATGTAGCATTGCTGCTCTTTGCTAATTTGCACTCCCCTCAGTTCAGCTTGCACAAATAAATCTTGCATTATTTTTAAATGTTCTATCACACACTGCCCTTTAGCCATCTTTTGCCTGTATATTCTTTTAGACCATAGCATTTTTGCAAAAGCAGTTGAAGGAGTGTGTAATCTCTGCAAGGTATCCCACACATCCTTGGCAGACGTTTTATCTCTGACGTCATTAATTAAGTCTTCTTCAAGCATGAGATAAAGATAGGCTTTTGCTTTACTATCTCTCTCTTTAGTGGCTTCATCAGCATCGGCTGCCAGCCCTGTTTCAACTGTTGACCACAGACCTTCCTTTACTAGTAGAGATTGGGCATAAATCTTCCAGGTAGAGTAGTTGTTTCTATTTAATTTACTAAACTTTAGAATTTCCATCTTGATTTGTGCAGTGACTCAATTTGACACAGTCCTTCTGAGTATGCACAGCCGACCCGTCTGGGCTTAAGCAAAACACAAAATGATTTACTCACGAGGCTTACCAGTGCAGCACAAACAGCTTGCTCTGATCTGTCGTCCACAAAGCTTTCTTCCACTCTCTGGAACTTTCAGCTTATGTGGATGCTGGGTGCTCTAGTCACTGGGCCCATAACCCTTGTCAGGGATGATGGGAGTTGTAGCTCTTCACCTCTGGCTCAAACTCACCACCTTGTTATGCAGCAGAGCCAACCAGCTTAGATCAGTGGTTAATGCTTTTCTCCAAAGCAGCAGAGTTTCAGAGAATAGGCTGAAGATCCTGACAAACTCTCCAAGCCTTCTCACTCTTCTCCAGGTGTCTCCAAAACGTCTCCAGGATTCACTCAGGCAACTCAGTAGTTTTATATAAAACCTACTTTATTCTTCTATATAAATATACTATATGGTCAACAAATCACAATCTCTACTCACTACTCCACAATATCTCCAAACTACTGCACCTCTACTCAACCACAAAAATACATTGGCAAACATTGCAATTTTATAGCCATTGTTTATCACCACCCACTAATTAGTTTCCACCCAGTGGGTGTGTACTTCCATTCTGATTGGTCCACATAGTTCCACCCATGCCTAAGACCAACCCATGTATTTCAACATTTCACCTTGTACACTTAATGATTCTCAGGTGTTTCCAATCTGCATTCAGTACCTCTGTCCTTGGCTCTCAGGCCTTATAGATTACATTAGCAGTTTCACCTGTGTAGCCCCATAATTGCTCTTGCTTAGTCATTGTGACTTTCACATACATATTTTATTTCTTTCACTGTATGTCCCATGTTGCATTTTCCTTAACAATTTGTTCCCGGCGACACCATCTACGGAGCCAGTTGTTTACGTCGGCTATTTTCCTCTCCCTTCTTGGACCATGCCCTTCAACTGGCAGAAGAGACGAGATGACCATCTGTGCGTTCATTTCTTTCAGCTTCCTCCCCAGGGCCTCATAATCTCTTCTGATCTTGGGAAAGCTGTGCCTTGCAGTATCATTGGTTCCCACATGGACCAAAAGGAAGGGGTAATGATCCGTAGGCTTGACGAGTCTTGTCAGCCTCTCCGTCACATCACGGATCTTTGCCCCAGGGAGACAACACACCTCCCGAGTCATCTTGTCAGGCCCACATACCACTGCTTCTGTACCCCTCAGCAAGGAGTCCCCCACCACCACCACACGCCTCCGCTGAGGCTTCGCAGCTGCTGTTCCTTGCGGTGGTCCTCTCAAGGTCCCCTGCTCTACCCCTGAAGTCTGTCCATGCTGTTCTTCCTCGTTGTCCTTGATAAGGGAAAGGGCTTCAAATCGATTCTGTAGCTGCAAGCTGCTGGAAGAATCCCTGGATTTTCTTGTTCTGTGTGTGACATTCCTCCAGCTGTCTACTTCCTGTGTCCGTGAAGTGACCCTCTCCTCCACAGCCACTTCCTCTGTGCGGTCCCCATCCAAGACTGTTCGTTCTGTTCTGTCCAGGAAAACCTCTTGCTCACGAATCTGTTGAAGTGTAGCTACCCGTGTCTCCAGCTGCTGTACTTTCTCCTCCAAGAGGGCTACCAGCTTGCATTTGGTGCATGTGAAGTTCTCCACGTCTGTAGACAAGAATACAAACATCGCACATGTGTTGCAAGTGACTGCTGCAGTCCCCTCAGTGTCCATGATGAGAGCTTTTAGGTAATCTAAGAACTCTTAGTTAACGCTGAGAATGCTAAGCTGTACTTTTAGGTCTGCTGTATTTTTGTTTGGTTACTGAAATTGAAATTCACGGCGCGCGCCTCTGGCTCTTGAGGGTAAAAGGGCAAGGTCAGAAGTTCAAGCCCCTCAGCAACAAGCAGCCTCTCCCAACAGTTTTTTTTAAAAAATTCAATCTCCCCAGTCAGAATGGCTGTTCAGAAGTTGCTTCCTTCTTCTCCCTGGCAGGAAACTGGCAGGAAACTTGCTGTCCAGAAGCTGCTCTCCTTCTCTCTGGCAGGAAACTACCCCTCAGCAAGGAGCCCCCCACCACACCACACTGGTTAAATGCCAGTACTGCAAGTCACCACGTTGCAAGTTTGATTTCAGAGGGCTCCAAGGTTCACTCAGCCTTCCATCCTTTCATAGGTTGGTAAAATGAGTACCCAGCTTGTGGGGGCATTTAGCTAACACACATTGGAAACTGTAGTGTAGTGTAGTGTAATGCAGTGTAGATGTGTAAATTGCTATTGCTTAAAAACAATTTGTAAGCCGTTCTGATAGCCTTGTGGCTGAAGACTGGGGTATAAATAAATAAAAATAAAATATAAAAATAAACCAGGACTGTAGTAATAGTGACAGTGCAGTCCCATTCACACAGCAGAACAATAAGCAGGCACATCAGAAGATACACAGTTGTACAATGTTGGCCTTCAGCAGAAGGATCATATAGCACAACCACAGTGTGACTACATGAGTGGAGATTCATCGTATGCAAACCTAATGTAAAATCTTGGCCCGTATCTCTTTTAAAACAGCGATGTGAAAGCTGTATTGCTTTGGCTAATATTCCCATACTGTACAGTAAGTTGGCATCACATTTCATGTCATTCATACCCACAGACTGTGGCATCACTAAGGCTGGTGTCACCCCTTCCTCCCAACAGCATTACCTGGTGTAGTTTGTCCTCTCTGTACCTCCATAGTGCCCCGCCACTACCCACAGATGATAATTTTTTTAGAAACAGCAGGACTTCCCAAATAGGGTCACAGGTTAGCTCACATGTTGTTCCTGTTCAGAATGCTGACTGGCTCCTGCAGAGGAAGCTGGTGGCTTTCATGTCAATGAATCTACTCTGAGTTTAAGGCTGGATCTTAAAGGAGTTATCTAAGGTGCCAAACCCTATTGTCAGCAAAGCTTCCTCAATTTAGATAACATTAAAATTACCTGCTACCACAACAAAAGTATTGGGGAATATCAAAAGATGATTAGCTACATATTATTCATGATTAGATTTCTCAAACTCTAGATCAGGCATCATGTGGTGGGAGATAACATTAACAATTAGAAGATTACAGTGACTAAAAGTTGACAATACAAGCCAATGCATATTGATTGCATGGATCTAATTTAACCACGGATTCCTGAAAGTTTGTAGTAATGAGAAGAGCTAATCCTCGTTCAGCTGTTCAGCTCTTCTCCCCAATAAGGGCCAGAAGATCACTCATGATGAATCTGTCTACAAGAACTGGAGCCTGAGAATAATTCTCTTGGACCAGAACAATGTCAGAGCTTTGTAATTTGTAAAATTTGTGTCAGATTGCTTAGATGCCCAACCAACAATGTTCAAAAAGAGAAGTTTGATAGGCATTGAATTCAGCTGCTTTAAATTGAGAATAAAACTCACTGTAGATTCACTATGCCAATGACATTACATCCACCAGCTCCTATGGCTCTCTTACTTTTATTGATTGTGAGGAATTTAGTTCAGTTCGGAATTTTCAGTGGAATAACCTAATGTGCAAAATCTAAACTCTGTATTGGGATAATACCTTTATTATACACAAAATATCATGCAAGCTTTGATGGATCACCAGATCTGTTCATCCGGAAAGGTAATGCAATTTGGGACAATAAAATCTGGAATGCAACAAACATTCCAATACCTTGCCTGATAAAAGGACATTGTTCTTCAAGTTTCAGGTTGACTTAAAAAATAATACGCTGAGCTCTTTTGTAACCTGCACCTCAAAATAATTCAGGACTCCCCCTAGCTCTGAATCAGTCCAACATAAGTGTGAGAAACTCATGCTCCTCTTGTTTTTGATAATGCCTGCAACATCCTTGCCATGTCATCATATTTCAGGATATTTAGTGCTTAGAAATACAATAACCCTTCTGACAACTCAGTCCTAGATGTGCATGGGGAGAAATCACTAGAGAAGAAAAGACATTCAACCTAAATATTAGGAAGAACTTCTTTACTATAAGATCTGTTCAACAGTGGAATAGACTGTCTCCTTCTTTAGAGGTCTTTCAACAGATGTTGGATGGCTCTCTTTTAGGAAAGTTTTAGTTGTGTTTCCCAGCATGGCTATTAGTTCCCCTAATGAGGCCCACCTCCAGAAACCCCCAAAATTGGCTTATTAGTAATTTGGCGTATTAATTGGGTATTCCATGGGGAAGAGCAATAAAGTTTCAGGGACTCACTGTATGGATCCCAGAAGGTACATGCTGAAAGCCCTGCATCGCCCAAAGGAAGGACTACTGATGAATTCCAAAACATGAGGAAATATAATGAGGTCAAGAGGACATTGTTTGCACACAGCCAAGTGACAGACAATGATCCCATTAAATAACTGGAGTAATCCTTTGTCTGAAAGGTATCACTCTCTTCTCCACCACATAGTCAACTATCAAAAAGGCAGCTCAAGCCTTTGTAAATCTAATCATTAAGACATTTAAGGCAGTTGCAACAGATTAGCATCTTCAAACACCTATTGTCAAGACCAGGAGTTTTCCTGGAGCTCATTGTGCAATCTCTGGAGACTCCGGGAATCTACTGTTTGAATTCGTGAAACTTCCTCACCTCAGGGCACATTTTTAGTATAAATACTGCCCGAAAACCATGCTTCATTGTGCAAAGAGCTTCATCTTGGGGACACTACATCTCTCTGTGTCAGCCACTCGAGATTCATCCATTCACGCTGTCAGTCTGTTCAGTGACTTCACACTACAAGACAGGTGTTGTATACACCTAAAAAAACCCTTATCTATCCCTCTGGCAACCTCTCTTCTTCCATTCCTAGTGATCTTGTGTGAATTTTTTATTGTATGAATGTATGCTTGCTTAATGTCATTATTTTAAGTCTTTAATAAATATCATTGTTAATTTTTCATTTTGCGTTTGTGTGCATCTGTTCAGAGTTAGTTGGAGTATACAAAGGCATAAAGATCCCCTTCTCTGTTGTCCCCTTTCACATTGCTAAGGTTGAGTTGGTGCTAACTTCCCCCAAATATTAGACTCTCAATTATTTTCTTGGAATTTCCAAGAGCATTTAGGGTAAAAGGGCACCATCCTGTCCCTGATGCTGTTTAACATCTATATGAAGCCGCTGGGTGAGATTATTCGGAGTTATGGGGCTGGGTGTTACCAGTACACTGATGACACCCAGATCTATTTCTCCTTGTCCCAAGCATCGGCCTCGAATTCCGATGGCGTCTCTCCTCTTAATGATTGTCTTAAAGCAGTAATGGGCTGGATGAGGAAAAACAGATTGAGATTAAATCCAGACAAAACAGAGGTGCTCATGGTAGCGGCCCCAAAACCAGGAGTTGGGTTGCAACCTCCAGTCCTAGACAGGGTCACACTCTCCATTAAGGACTGTGTTCGCAGTCTTGGGGTGCTCCTTGATTCATCGCTTCAGATGACTAGTCAGGTGAATGCAACAGTCAGGAGCACCTGTTATCGGCTTCGGCTGATATGCCAGCTGCACCATTTTCTGGAATAAGGGACCTCGAGACTGTGGTGCATGCACTGGTAACCTCTCATCTAGATTTCTATAATGCGCTGTACATGGGGCTGCCCTCATGCTTGGTCCAGAAACTTCAGTTGGTACAAAATATGGCAGCCAGAGTGGTCTCGGGAACATCTCAGAGAGACCATATAACTCCAGTATTAAAATCTCTCCACTGGCTGCCTATCAGTTTCTGGACCCAGTATAAGGTGTTGATTATTACCTCTAAATCCCTAAATGGCTTGGGTCCAACTTATTTCCGGAACTGCCTCCTCCCATACAGTCCTCTTCACGCACTCCGGTCCTCTGGGAGGAATTTGCTTCATCCACAAAAATCTAGGCTGTCTGCAACCTCCCAGAGGGCCTTTTCGGTAATCGCCCCCAAATTGTGGAATGACCTGCCAAACGAGATCCGTCAGATGACAAGCCTGAGTAGCTTTTAAGAAGCAGTAAAGACGGATCTCTTTCGGCAGGCCTTTCCTAATTAGATCCCGGCCTCAGGGGATCCCTGACCTCTTTTAGTCCGCTGGCTATTTATTGTATTTATTGTTTTTAAATGTGATTTTAGATCAGTTGCTTTTTAATTTATATTTGTTTAATATTTTTTTATGGGGGAGGGTGGGGGGTGTTTAGGGATTTTTATCTGTATTGTATTTTAATTTTTGTAAGCTGCCCCGATTGTTTTAACAGAGGGGAGGGGTATAAATATTATTATTATTATTATTATTATTAACATGGTAGGGGGTTGGATCATATGGCTCTTTCTGTCTTTTTCCATTTCATGATTTTATTATTCTAAGGGCTTGGCCTGGCTTTCCCCATGTTGGATCCCTGCAGTCCAAATGATTCAGGGCTCTTGCCCCGATTTGTTTCTGGGCAGTCCTGATGATGTCCAAGGCAAAGCCAGGGGGAAGGTGGGGTAAAACCCTTTTAAATTGTTATAAAATAACCCCCTGGGAAACCTTGCATCATGGAGGAAAACCCAGATGGGTCCAGCGCAGGAATGCAGGAATCGATACCTGCACATTGGCTGTATTGCCGCTGGCTGCTGCCACTGCTGGGGTCACTCTGAAGCTAGGAAGGAGAACCCCAGCATGTGATCAAGGCTCCCTACATGTGACCATCCTTGATCACATGCTGAAGGCCTCCTTTCTGGCTTAAGAGAGTATGATGCAGGAGAGCAGGGAAAGGCTGGTGTGTGTGTGTGTTGCAGCCAGCATGTGCATGTGGACCTCTGCCCATTTCATCTAAGTAACAGGGGGGAAACAGGCCAACTTTGGGGCCAGAATACTCCAGCAAAATATCCTGGCCAGTGCAGACAAGCCCCAACTCCTTTGTGATAAAGTAACATTTTAGGTAATGGGGGAAAGAAGCAAATATTTTTGTTCAGCTGACATGGCAATCACTCTCTCCAATATTCATCAATCTACACCCAATAATACTGTGGTGCTAGTCAAAACACATTCATAAAAAGTGATTCAACACACTTGCTGTTAATAGAAAAGTTGACATCTCAAATCATAGTTGTTTCCCCATAGTAGCCAAAAGCAAAGCCATGCTTTCAATACCAACAGAAGCACAGAGTTGTAAGATAAACATTTCACAACAGCAACAAAAATGTGTGATTCAAAAAATGATACAGGCAAAAAAAAAAAAGTGAAAATTGCCACATTTATTTAGTTCTCATTAACTGGAATGCATTTTTTTTCAAACCAGAAGGTAACGTCTGAGAGATGTGGCACATTTGCCTAAAGATGAATGTGAATTCTGCTAAGATATTACCAAAGGTAATTTTAAAAAATGTTCAATGATTTTTCAAAAGCGTTTATTAGAAAATGCACAGTGTTTAGGGCTGTTTGATATATACAGAATTTTGGTCCTAGTCAACAAATATCCTTTGAGCCCATCTTCATAGCTGGATCAGAACAGTTTTGAGAGAAGTACAGGCCAACAGTAATTGGTCCATGTGGAAGCCTTCTCTAGTCACTCATCTTCTGACTATTGAAGTGCCACTATGTCACAGAAGCATGCAAGTTAGAGAACCAATCTATATTTCCATCTCCTGCTAAGTCTAGATTTGAATTCCTGGATATTCAGCCAAATTTGTTGTGCTAAGTAGAGATTGTCATTTGGTTATTTTGTTCCCCAGACAGGCTCTTTGCTTTTAGCAGCTATGGGACATTTGTTATGCTGGAAATTGCTTCAGCTGTTGAATTTGGTCATTGCAAATGGGGAACAACTTCATATCAAACATTTGTTTTTGAAGAATTTACCAGAGCATACAGATTTCTCCACAAATGTGTCTCAAAGTTTAAATGTTTGAATGTAGAAGAAATAAAATCTGATAGGCTGAGTGAAATACATATCTGACACAACATACTCCCCAGAGGATCTCTAGAGAGCATGTAAGACTATCATCCCTAGAGGAGGCAACCTCTAAACTCATATAGTGCAGATTGCTGGCTACAAGCATGACCAAATTCTTGTAGGACTTCTCAACAATTATTTCATTTTTGTAAATTAGAGAGAAAGCCAGGAGGAGGAGGAGGAGGAGGAGGAGGAGGAGGAGGCGGCTGTTACTGAACAGAAATGAGTTTCAAGTAAATTAATGAGTCTGGTGGAATACTGGTGAAAGTTCGTCAGCTTCTTCCTCCCCTTTATAACGTCATGGTGCTAATTTACTTCATTTATTTTAATGAACAGTGGATTGCACAACTATTAGCATGATTGGAAATTGCACTAATGCTCAGTAAATCTGCCTCTAATTATTATGATTAATGAGAACTTGATCATTTTGGACCAAATTAACAACCTTGAGACACTGAAACAGAATAAAAGAGATTTCCCCGGCCTCAGTATAGTGGGTCTTTAGTCTTCTCCACATAATGAAATCGGAACTGTCCACTTAGTGATATCGCAGCCCATTTCATCATAGCCATCTTTGCATGGAGATTTGACCAGATTATGCTTTGTCCATTTAGGAATTTCTCTGAAATTAATTAAATTCTAAATGGCATTAAACATTGGCCGTATGATTAGCTTAACAATGAAGAATCCACCATTCAATAGCTGGAGGACAGATATAGTCTGAGCACCCTACTATATGCATGATGAAAGCATATGGCAAGGAGAATTAAGTTTGAGTATTATTTCCAATTAATTACAATGGTAATCACATTATCTCCTGAACTGGACGTGGAGGCTTATGAATATGTCTCCGAGTTTTTTAAGGTTAATGAACAGTGCAAATGACTTCTCTTATCTGATGACTGGATATGCAGTATCAATGTACACCTCCATTTAGTTCAATGCAAATAAAACTCTTGTTTATTCAAAGACCAGACACATTTAAAAGATTTAGATTGACATATCTTCGGAACCACCAGCTCCTAGACATTCATGGGTGCATAGAAAGGGGTTATATGCTTCAGTAGCAGACAGCGCTGTAGCAGAGCCAGTGCTCACAGGGTCAAGGCACTGGAACTTTTTGATTAGTGGGGATAATGATAGATCTGCTCACCCACCCCCATATTAAGTATACAATTCAAAATGCTACATAACAAGTCAGGTATCAACTTGTTAGACAAAAGCTGAGGTCAACTTCTAGACCCGTTAGCTTAGGCCAAGCTCCTACATTGTATTTGCATAGTGTAAAACTACACTCACACAGGGCTGGTCTATACAAGGGAATAAAATGTGGATTGGTGCACACATACGCTAATTCACAGCAGCTGTCATCTGTCTCAATGATTTTTTGGCAAGGTTGCTGCTGTGTGAAGCTCCCCGTGTTTGCTGTTCACACAGAGGCATGCCAGCAAATCAAGATGGTGGGCATGAGTGAACTACTCCCACTTCTTTACTCCCCAAATTGCCCCCGCTGAACATAATTAAAAATAAAATAATTCCAAGGTGCAGAAGAGCGATCTTCCACTGAAATAATGGAAAGAAAAAAAAAAGGAAAGAAAGGCTGTTCCATCACCCAAGTTCATGATTGCTATGGCAACAATCCAACATGGTGGTTCTGGGATCTGACTTCTATGCAAGTTCTGCCCCCTGCACATGTCAATCAGCTGTCCTCTTCAACAATGAACTGCACTGCAATTTGGTTGTCCTAACATGTGGGAGTGCACATTTCCCTGCAGTTGTTAAAAAAACAAATTTGGGGATAGTCCTGGAGGCTTTTGCCTCAGACTTCCCCTGATTTTTGCTCCCCCTACATCCAAAATGGATGGAATGCTGTAGGATCCCATTTGGAGACATGCGATTCCATAAGGATTTATTTCACTGTCTGGGCTCCCCCCAGTTAAATGGTGGTTGTGCTACCCCACACTTCTATTGAATACCAACACTGGGCAACTTATTTTGTATCTTCCAATGTTTCTATTTATTGCCCCACTGTGTAATGAGGGATGGGCAATGGCTATTTTCACAAGCCCAGTAGATCAAGTGGTACATCTAAGGCACTGTTGATTAATTATGCCTCATCTGAGAATGCACAACTGCATGAACAATGTTTACACTTGCAGAACTCTGCTTGCACAATTGTGAACTGAATAGGGATGTCACACCATAGTGACCATAAAAGTACAACCCAAGGTGGAAGGACACTTAAGTATGCACAAAACAGCAACATGATCCCAGCCATCATTGTACTGAAACTCCTACTATCCCTAGCAGAACAGTCAATGGTTAGGGTTGATCACAGCTTCAGTCAAACAACAAATTTGAGGGCTACCTAAGGGGAAAGAGTTCCCTTGCTGGTTTTAATTGGCTCTTTCAATCTAAACCAAGCATGGAGAAGTTACTTCTCAGGGCTACCAAAGTGGCCATGCTGGAAAGAAAAATTGTAGTCAAAAGCCCCAACTCTTCCAAGCTCTAAATCAAGTATTTAATTATAATAGAAGTGGGCAACTTCTTTGGAGTTTACACCCAGTTTTCAGCTTGGGCAAGTCTTGGGTGCTTCATACTCAAAAGGTGTTGCTCAAGGTGAAAGGCTGTAGTTTTGCAGACCTGTTATGAAAATATATATATAATAAACACAAATTGACTACTTTTTCCATTTATATTTCATTTTTAATATTTTATTTTCATTATTAACAGATAAAATACCCCCCATTCATACTTGATTAATTACTATTTGGAAAAATTGTTTCATTATTTTTTTAAAAAAGTCCCCTCACTAGCTATTAACAAATAAAACACTACTCATATTTGATTAATTATTCTTAAATTTAGATGTATACTTAAGTGAACTTTAAGCATACTTAAATTGACTTTAATTAATATCATGTTATGATACTGTGTATTGGAAAGAATTTTTGGTCTGCCATTCATGATATTTCATTTAGAACCTCTAGTGCTCTGTAATTTGGCTTCAAACTATGATATTCTTCTCTCTTTTTTAAGAGGAACTCATGAGGAGCACAAAACAGTTTGGGGCCTGTGTGTTCCCCATGGGCTGTAGTTTACTCATCACTGAATGCATCATAGGAAGCTGCTTCATGGATTTTGTCCAGTGTTGTTTGCTCTGAAATCAGTCCTCTAGAATCTTAAGCAGAGCAAATTGACTTTCGGCTCATCAGCTACATGATCCATTTAACTGCATGTATTCTGTGACAGAGCTAAGGTCTCTTTCTAGTCAAATTTGATTCTCTGTCTGGTATTTGGGAGTGGCACACTTTTAGCAGGCAAAGAAGGTATCTAGATAAGACCCCAGGATTGATCACATGCCTTTATTTTTCAGATATTCTAATGCTGTAAGGTACTGTGAAATACCTAGAAGTGCCCACCACTGTAAATACACTGCATCTTAGTCATTTAACCTTGGAAACATTGAACAGCATGTCTTTGAACCTTACCTTCTATCCTGAAATATCTTTCTTGCTTCATCAAGGAGTAAACTCAAACCCTCAAAAAAAACAGGAGCTGAGTTTGTTAGCTTTTTCAAATATTTCTAATCTAATAAACTCAATGAATCCCTTGGGGCCAAGAAGCCTTAAAGACAGATGTATAGATTTTCTGTGGGGTGTTTTTTTCCAGGCTGTGAGGTCATGTTCTGGAAGAATTTATTCCTGACATTTCACCTGCATCTATGGCTGGCATCTTCAGCCACATCTGTGGCTGGCATCTTCACACAGATGTATAGAATTTGCAGCAGGTTCTCCAAAATTAGTCTGATAGGAGACAGTTATGCAGTTTTCACAACAGATGTAACAACTGTTTACTCAGCCAAAGGTACCACAAATTAATGAATCTGCAGCAACAATTTTGTGAGTCCCAGCTAACCACAGCTATGTGTGGGAAGCCTTTATTTGAAATCAATGCTCGGAACATGACATCTTCAGTTGGAAACCAGAAATTAGACCCTCGTGTAAAATTGCCTTGTGGGTTAGGGGCAAGGGGTAGGAAATGTTACTAGTTTCAGCCGAAGCTTGAGGGTAACTAGCTACAATCAACTACTTTCTTATAATTAATTCCTTTCTGAAGTAATGACTTCATTCCTTTGGATATATGATTATGACTATGTTAGTTGCTTCCATAGTTATGAGGAGGTAAGCCCTTACTAAATGTTAAAGGAGAAATATCACATGATTCAAGTACCATCTTACAATGTACTGCTTTCTTAAGCTTTGTTTTAGGTAATGGTGAAGTAAACAAGAGGAGACTGTGCTTTGTATCCCAGGTCAGTGGATTGTAGCATTCAAGGTTTTTTAAACTAAATTAAAACGTAAGGATTTTAGTTACTTTTGGTAAACATAAAAGCAAAGAATTACATTCAAAATCCACAAAATATAATGGTCATTAACTACTGGGTATGGTGCCATGGAACTAAAAGGGCAACAAAATTCTTTTAAAAGTAACTTTCCAAGAATAAAGTAACTTTCCAAGGCCTCTTCCAGTCAGACTGGTGCAGACTGCTTCAGAAATCATAACTGCAGAGTTGCAGGTATGTGAAAATTTTTAAACAATGCCCAAAGAGCAGCTCCACCAGTGATTCAAATATTTTACTCTTGACTTTACCAGCTCGTCTTGTTCTTGATTATGTTCTTCTCTTATTTCCTCTTTCTTTTGAATTCCTTGACTATACAATGAGCACTTAGGAGTATGTTGCTTATTGAATAAGATGGCTACACATCCTGGTTCACAGCAGGTCCTCTCTTTGAGAGGACTGTCAGAGGTCAGCCCTCTTTTTGAAGCTGTCACTTTTTTGAAGGACTATCAACTTTGAAGATAAAGAATGATAAGAAGAGAGATTGGGGAGCTGTTGTTTCCTATGAAGAGTGAGCACCTGGACAGCAAACTGAGGAGACACATAGGTCACCTGCTGATGGTTTTCCTCCTTTTAAATTGAGTGTAGTTATTCACCCTGTTTTTGAACATGCTCTTCTTTTCAGATCTTGCCCTTTCATTTCTGTCTTCTTGTCCCATAAGCCTCTGTTCAGCTGACCCAATCTTATACTGTTTCCCTTCAAGGTCCCCTAAGAGTTTCACACTGGGGACTTGGACCCACTTTGCAGTCTTCTCTGACCATAATATCACACTGCTTTCTTATCTAGATTTGGGTCTAAATTCACATAAGATTGATTGATTGATTTGACTCTATGATTGTATGATTCTATGCTGAAGATGTTCTAGCTGGAGATTCTGCACTGAGCAGGGGGCTGGCCCTGATGGCCCCTTCCAACTCTATGATTCTATGGTTCTATTTATTGATTGATGGAATACAAGAGATGAGATCTTTAACCCAAGCCCTCAGGTTGATGAACCCATGCTGGGTTTTACAGACATTACTCTTGCTTTTGTAGGAGCCTTTACTGAATTTGTTTGGGGAGCTCAGCACTGCAGATAGCTCCCATAAAGCCAAGAATAGCTCCTGTAAAACCCAACATGGATTCATCATCCCCAAATAAAGGAGATGCCATTACTTCTATGCGGCACAATATTTGTCAAAGCAAATAATTGTTGTTTTCTGAACAGGAATTCTACTGTAGGATTGCCATGGTGCATCAGTGGTCTTAGAGACCTGTCTTGATCCTCATACCAATATTAGTATGTTAACAACTGGGGGAAACTTAATTCTATCTGGCCAAAAAAAAAAAAGAACAAAAAAGTTTGGGGAGGGAGGAAGCAAGCAAACTACTCAGACCCCTTATCCACTCCTCGCAGCTGTAGTGTATTTTCATCAAGGTATTGTGAAAAGATTTCCCATAGATTCCATTTGAAGAAAAACAAAAAGAACAGGAAATACATTTTCCAATTGAAAGACCCCCAAAAGCTCACCCCATTTTGGTTTACCATATTTTTGGAGCAAGTGAAAGTAATACACAATACCATCTAATCAAGAGCCCCCAGAAGACAATTAAGTCCAGAGTCTAAAATTACCTAACTTCAGCACTGATGAATTCTGGAAGCATAATTACACATTTAGTAAAGAGTTTCCTTTGTGAGCCCTGCAATTGCTGCCAGTCAGCTTATTTGGGTAATGCCAAGTTCTAATGTTAAGAGAGATTGTTCTTTCAGGCTAGGAGAAAAGAAATGCCTTTTTTTTTTTTTTTGGTTTTGTTTCACCCTTTTACTCCTCTACCCATAATTACAGGAAATTCAAAAGCCACAAGCTCTTTTTTTTTTCCTACAGAAGAGATCAGACTAGTTCATGCTGGCTCTCATTTCTTCCTATCAATGGGGAGGTTCTTCCACTCTGTGATCTCAAAACCCTCTGCAGGAATTTCCCCACTGGCTGCAGCTAAGGCATCTTTGCAGCTGTTGAGTTATAGAATTCTGGAATCCCTGTTGACAAACTTTCATAATCACCAAGGTTAAAATACTTGTGGTTTGTACAGAGCACAAAGGGCTGTGGGCCAATTTTCCACTTTTACTATCTCAGTGTCAGCAATTATGCTGCAATGAAGACAAAAAGAAGCTGCTACACCTGCAGAAACTGCCATCTAAAGAGGAATATCAGTGCTGATTACATTGGGAATCAATGCAACTTCAATATCTCTGATCTCCATTTAAACTGCTGGGCCAACACTGGTCTTTTGAAAGCCACAAGCTTTTTGTGGATTGGAGCCCACTACATCAAAAACATGAAGTGTTACAAACATGTTCTCACAGACACAGTGACACTGGTGGCCAAAAAAAATGCAGGAATGCAAGCATACTGTCTAACCAGGATGGCCCCATCTTTGCTCTCCTTCTGGTGGCAAGTAAAGATATTTTTATGATGCCAGGTTTTTATGAACCAACAATGGCTGGGCTAGTGAGGTTGTGTGGAATGTTTTTTTTAAAAAAATAAAATAAAGGTTTTTTAAAAGGTATATTAATTTTTACTGTAATGTTTTTGACTTGTAAATGTTTAATTCTTTCTAAAAAAATATATTTATAATGTGATTTTAACTTTGTACTGTTTTTAGCTTGTATTGTTTTTGTAATGATGTGAGTTGCCGTGAGCCCCACTGGTGGGAGAAAGATGGGATAGAAATGAATTATACATACACACACACACACACTTTTGGGTATGTTGCCTTTCCCAGTGTGCTGATTGGCTGCTTAGGAAACACACCCAACCAATCACCACCCACATGCAAATTCCCTCTCCACCTCATAATCCACTCCTGCCAGTCAATCTGTGGCCTAGATATTCAATTGGCGGTAGTGAGAGGTAGTTTGAAAAACTAGCAATGAGGGATGTAATTCTTTGCTAATTATCTTCTTGAAGGAAGAAACAAGTAATTTTAGCATTTTTTCTCACCATGAGAAAGTATTTCTGTGTTCAGTTGTTGAACACTATTTGCAGTTTGAGACATCCTGTACAAAATTTGCACATAGTAGTTTTGCACAGAAAACAGTATTTTTATTCAGAAAACAGAAAAAAAAATATTTCTGTGTGTGTGCAGAAAATGTTTTTCTGTGTGCAGAAAATGCTGTTTTTAGTGCCAAACAACTACATGCAAATTTTACATAGAATAAGTCCTAAAGTCCAAAGATTCTCATCTTTCTTGGATTTATCTTAACACTTAAGAAACACATTTCCTCAATCTTTTTTAAAAAATCAAGTGTTTTTCCTACCCCTACTAGCAATTCAGATTAACAATAAATAGTTCTGAAGTATTTCCAACTAACATAGCTCCACAAAATCAGTGGGATTTACAAAATTGTTAACTTGCCATTTAGAATTTAATTCAATGGATCTACTTTAGTTGAGACTAACAGTAGGATTCAGACCATAGATTTCATTCAAAGGGACATACAATTATCTTGATTGGTGTCTTGGAAGTTGGGAGAGTGGGTGTGAAGACTTAAACAAAATGTTGGCACTAAAAAAAAAAAATACAGTATGTACTTTTAAATTTAGTTTATCAGCCATGTTACAGCTGCTGTTACTTTACCTGAAGGTTGCAAATGTTTGTCCAGTATCAGACTGTAAATTGAAATGTATGGACTCTTACATTTAAAGCATCCTCCAATGGCATTGACCAGAGCTGAACAAGCATCTTATAATGTTAAGAGTTGGCTAAGGACCTATTTGATGTGTGTGTGTGCTTGAACAGCCTGCTTCTATTTGTGGATACTTCAAGATGACTAAACATCCCTGCAAACTCACATACAAACAAGCCTTATTTGTAACATCCATAGTAACAGAGTTGGAAAAGTGATAAGGTAGTCTCTAAGTAGTCTGCCGGATTTAAAGTTCTAGGCCTCCCAGTGTTCATCATCACTCAGGCAGACTGATAACCGAGAGTACCAGAGAAAGCTGGCCAGCAGAGATACATAAATCTGGTTATCATCTGAATAAAAATGATAACCCACATCATCAAGGCAAAAAGATAGAGGCTTTGGGAAGCTTATAAATACTAGGATTCACGAGATTCAAGGGAACTGCAGGAAAGGACACATAGTAATAATTTGGGAGAAAATATTTAGTGAAGGGGGAGGAATATCAAACCCATAGCCAGTACTGGGAATTAAGAATGATGTGTGCACATGTGAGTGTGCAGGTATGATTGTGGTTTAAATGCATAATCCTCCAGATTAAGGGTAGAGAAAATGTTGTTTGTGAGGCACTCAATGCATACTGACTTCTGTGACCACATTCTTTCTCGATGAATGTTAAAGTGGTTTGCCTCTCCTGGACATCTCCACAGGCTCTTCTGCACAACACATTTATAGTGCTGGGAGCACAGGAGGAATGTAACAGCACCTTGAAGACTGATATATCAACAACAACGATGATAATTATGATGAAATAAAAACCAGTTAGCCTTAAAAGTGCTACTACATTCCTTTCCCCCTTCCTCCTTTTCATGTTGCAAGAAACTAACACAGCTACTTTTTTGAAAATTATGATATGATTCCACTTTAACTGCCATAATTCCATCCTATGGAATCCTGGGATTTACAGTTTATGAGGTGGTAATTGGAATTCTTAGCCAGAGAGCAATCTCTCTCTGGCTTATCTTCGCAAACGAAGATTCAGGAAGGACTCATCCTGTGCTTTCTGCAAGCACGCTGATTACTAAAAAGGCCAATCTGAGATAAACAAGTCCAGTTGCAGAAAGCACAGCAGAAGGTCTCCTTGGGTGATGTTTCCGTGTTGTGATTCTTTCTGCGTTGTCATTTCTCTTCAAGACTTGTTCGGCGTGAGTTCTCAAATAAGGCTGCAGCATTGTGGATAGTGCGCCTCTATGCTTCCCGATGGAGGCCAGGGCAGACCATTGTTGGTGATCAATTTGGCTGAGTCTGAGATGTTGTTTCAGGGAGTCCTTGTATCGCTTTTTTGGAGCACCCCTCTTACGCTGACCTGTGGCGAGTTCACCATAGAGTACTATTTTTGGGAGGCGATGGTCCTCCATCCTAGAAACATGCCCTGCCCAGTGCAGCTGTGTTTTCAATATCATGGCCTCAGTGCTGGTGATCCCTGCTTGCTCAAGGACAGCAACATTTGTCACATAGTCAGTCCAGTGTATATTTAGGATTGTGCGTATACAGCGCTGATGAAAGCCAGAGAGCAATAGTGCCTTACCAAACAACAAACCCCACAATTCCATAGGATACAGCCATGACAGTTGAAATAGAATCATAACACTATAATTGTCTGACTCAAAGTGAAGTGTATAACAGCTGGAACAACCACATCATATTATTTACAAAAGGCCTACTTTACAAATTTATTTTAGGGGTTCACCACTGACTCAGAGTTTGAAATGTTGCTTTAAAAGTAATTAGTTGACATTAGAATTCCAATTCAATATGTAGTTAGTTTCACTTTTTAAACACAGTTTTTATTTAGGCACAGTTTTTATTTATTTTATTTATTTATTTGAAACGTACCTTTTAATTGGTGCACTGCTTTTATTGTTGTAGTTTTTAATGATTTCATCCTTTTAATTCACGTGTTTTATTTTAACAATACTAATTTAATTTAATTATTTTTTAACTTTTGTACTTTGGATATTATTAGCTGTATTTTTTAATGATCCTAAGCTGTTTGGGAAAAAGATGGGATATAAATATTACCAATAAATAATTCATTAAAATACCTCTACCCTTTTCTGTTTCTCAAAAGGAATTACATTTGTAAAAATGCCATAAACCACTGCCCTATGGTACAAAACACATCTCCTCTTATCCACTTTGCCACCAGAACAGAGCTTGAGGTAGCATCATGAGACAAAACACAAGCCAGCATCTCAACCATGTGATGTTCCTCTTCCACCACTATTTGGTAAGACCATATGCCATGACAATAACAGTATTTTAAAATATTATAGTTTTGCTAATAAGGGTGAAATTATTCTTCCTTTCATTGCAATTGTAATGTGTAGTTATAACAATGCTATTGGAAAATGATAATAATTACAGGCAACTAGTTATTTAAACTAATTGCTTCCAAGCACCGTCCTGGATTCCTCTAAAGCAACATATTGATAAGGGACTGAGTTCTCAATAATACCCCAAGATCTATTCATGGTTTTTCCCCTTATTTCATTCTCACATGCAAGAACAAATAATTTTTCTCATGACTAGGTGAAAGTTCAAGTTTTCACATGTTTAATTTATTTATTTTACACTTTGGGACTTTTGTGTGGGAATTCATTTGCACAAAAACCTGATGGGAGGGTAAGGAATGGCCTCTGCACAAAAATGGCGATTTTTCCAAAAGCACCCCCAGTTGTTCACAATTTCTTTTTTTCAGGCAAAAAGTCCAGAAATTTTAAAAAAATGTAGGATTTACCATTTTCTCAATGGGGTGTGTCAAGACAGCCTCATAGAATCATAGAGTTGGAAAAGACCACAAGTGCCATCCCACAAGGGATAGAGGAATAGAGAAGGGAGTTGTTTGTGGGAGATACGACACCTGTCCTATAGAGCAGAAGTTCCTGCAGCAACGGAGTCTCAGAATGAGCTCTGAGGGTCAGTCAGCAAACTGGAAGCATGGATGTAGGAAGAGGGGCTGAAGACACTGAAGACAGTTTTGAAGGGTTTTTTATTTGCCTTCCGGGAATGGGATTTAGAGTGAAGACACTCTTGGAGTTGCTCAAGGTGAAAAAAGGCACTCCAGATATGTTAACAGCATCTTAATGTGTGGATACTTTGTGAATGAATGGAGGAAGCAACTTCCTTTTGTTTAGAAGAGGGTAAAGCTATGGGGATCACTTACAGATCTGAGTCTCCCAGCTTTGGCTGATAGGATCAACAAGATGTTTGGACCTTCAGTTGCCTTGCAAATTAACTTGGAATTAGAATTTGGGCTGGCCCCTCCTTAAATATATACTTGACTGAGCAATGCTTGCCTTTGGGCTTCCTAGTTGGGGAATTTCCCATGTTTAATGGCCACACTACAAGGAAGGCCAGATTTGACCTCATTATTAAATATTCCCAATAAATAGATGTGGGTCAGGGAGTGTCAGGGAAGGTAACAATATCCAGCTCCCTAAAGCTGCCCCTCATAGGATATAGCTTCCAGACCTCCCACCATTTTGTTCACCCTCCTCTGGACACGTTTTCATTGGGTATAAGAAAAGTTGTGTGCATTTTTTTACAACCCTACCACATAAGACACACCGAGAATGACAACTGCTAGGCTTTTCAAGGAAAAAGGATTTACCATTAAACCAGTGTTAAATCTGTAAGAAAGATATGCCTTCATTCTCAATTTATTATCTCTGCTGGAAGCATGCACCAGAAAGCTTAGTGTTTGATAAAAGGGCATGATCCTCTCAAGCTGGCAATCTATTCCTGTGAAAATAGTCTCTTCCAAATAAGGCAAAGCTGCAGCAAAGGTCCATAATTACTTGGGTTATTAATAGCACAAGCAATAATATAAAGTGGCTGTATACTGAAATGACCCTTCAGATCATAAAGAAATAGATTCTGAGAAGATTATAGCAACCAGCACAAGAAAGTGACCAACGATTGTTGGAAGTCTGTCAATGTCCGTTTCCCTACACAAGAATTCAAGGTGTTGTCTTAGATGGTGAAAAAACTCCTCATAGAATTTGAGAATACCTTTTGTCTTAATGAGATCCTGTGGTATTCACCATACTCAGAAGAAGGGGGGACCAAAACGCCAAAAACTATGGGAAAAGCCTTCACAGCTTTTACTGAGGTTTTTTTTAAAAAAAAAACATGTGGAAAAGCACATTACTGCTTGCTTGGACAAATGATTTGCCTTGCTACGCAGGGCAGCAGTGGAAAGCAGAGTGGTTGGACATGTGCAAGGGCAGGCCTGCTCGTAATGAAGTGACCAGAAATACCAGTTTGGAGTTTTGTGTTAGCGATAGTGCACTTTTTTGCTGTGCTTAGGCAACCAAACAGCTTTTTTATGTCGAAGGTCGTACTTGCGCACCTTAGGTTTAATTATTTTTTTAAAAAAAATGTGCAGCAGTGACACTTTCTGGATAATAATGACATGAGTTATTCACTCCCAGCCACCATCTTGTTTCACAGTCATGGGTACATGTGAACTTCAAACATGGATAACTTTTCATACCAGCGATTTTGCCAAAGGATCATGGAGACAAAAGAATGCTGCTGTGATTTTGTGTTAATGCTCAGGAATCAGCATTATCCTCTCGTTTAGACAACACCCAAGTCTTTGGAAAGCATCCGTCTTGATCTTAGTGAAGGGTCTTGATTGTCGGCCAATATACTGTAGCACCAATGCATTTACCTCAGTGATTTCCAAAAATTCATCCAAGAATGCATGTTCACCCAGAAGAATTTGTACCATAATACAAATCTTAGGATCTTTGGGAGAGATTTCTCTCTCAGTCCCTTCACCCTCACAGGCTCATCTGGTGAGGACACAGGGGAACGCCTTCTCAAGGGCTGCTTCTAGGCTATGGAACTCCCTTCCAAGGGAGGTTCAGTTCTCTCCTCTCTTTTCACCAGCAGGCAAAAACTTTCTGATTTATATAGGCCTGTAGCTTTTAATTGGTCAGGGAAGAAATATGTTCAATGAGCATGCTGTATCTTTAATATGTACTATGTTCCGATGTTGTTATACACTGATGTTTTTAATTTCTGTACCGCATATTGTTTTAACTATTTTGTTTTAACTTATTGTAAGCTATGTTGCATCCTATATTGGAAGAAAGGTAGAATGAAAATACAATAAAGGAACATAACATAAAATGTCATCTTCAGAGATTCTACTCTAGAAGGAATTGCAGCTGGTGGCTTCCATGACAGTGCAGTGGTTATCTTCTCTGGATTTTAATCTGAACTTTAAAACAGAAATCAGAGGAAGTCTACCCTAGCCCATAAATAGATTCACCACCCTGGATAGCTCCTGTAATGTTCAGACTGGTACATGAAGTGGACTTGTTTCTCCACTGCTATGGAGATCATCAACCACCATTGTCTAGGACACCCTGCCAGCAGAAGACAGGTGGTTGATAGTCTAGAAAGGGCATTCTCAGTGGTAGTGCCTTTGGATTGCCCTATTGGCATTATTGTTGGCAGCAGGCAAATAATTTTCATGTCTCTTTCCATTGGCCTTACAACATGCATTGTATTCCTGGACCCTGTTCTGTTAATTGGATTTGATACTTTCATCTGGTCTATTGTTTTAATGGTGTCCTTTATGCTTTCACTGTTCAATTGTTTAACCAATCAATTCATTTAGAGACCTGGGTGGGTGAGCTTGGAGGAGATGATGTCTCCTCCTAGAATAGTAGCACCAATGTCGGTTGGAGGGCCACGTGGGAAAAGCTGCCATCAGCCATAAAGATTTACTCTTCCTCAAATGACATCTATCTGCCCAGGCAACAATTTTGATGGTTTGTACCTTGTCTTGGGTCAGAGAGACAGAAAAAGGATGCTGGTGATATACTGGCCACCCAACTGCTGCCCAACACTCTCCTTGCTTGGGCTGGCCAAGGTGGTCTTTAAGGTTCTGCTGAAGAACCCTAGGACTATGGTTCTGGGGGATTTCAACATTCATGATGAGGCTGTCCTGACAGACCTGGCTCATGGCTACCACAATAAACCTGGGGCTGTCTCTGTATGTTGTTGGTCCAACACATGAGGCAAGGCATATCTTGGATCTGATCTTTTCTGTCAGGCAGATGGGGAGATTACTGGAAAAGGAAAGCAGTTGTGAAGGGAAGAACTAAGCATCCCCCCACCTCTTCACTGAAAATCACCTTTGCATGTTTTCACATGAAAAACAGTTTCACACTATGCAACTCCAAGGTTCAGGTGAGGATATAGCTATGGGGAGGGGATGATGGAATGTCCTCATTTTGCCCCCTAGATATAAATTATTTCCCCTCCCCAAGACATTTTCCCCCAGTCCCCAAATTTCTAGCACTGCAGAGCATGAGGTGTGGAAAATAATTCACAGCTAGAACTATAATGTTTGCTGTGTTGGGAAACTTGTTCCCCATGGGAACTTTGCTTCTTTTATTTGAATGCATAAACTGTAAGTTTTAAATGCTCAACTGAAGCTTTAAATTACTGAAAGTGGTAGAAATTTGAAAATGAAGGAATATTAGGAAGAATTCTTATTTGGGGAACAATGCCCTAATTTTGCCCACCCACACCCCAATAGCTACAGCCCCTGGCACTGTTAAGAAGCCTTCAACATCGGACCTTCCCTTGGGAGTATACATCAAAGTCACAGCATGACCTGTAGTCTTCTTCTTGCTTTTTTTCACTGCTTGCACCCTTGGAGAAGAAAAGCAATAGGAAGGAAGCAAAGAGAAGCTGGATCAAGAACTGCATAAAGGGCAAGTTTTCAGACACGTCTTCACATCCTATCTAAAAGCAACAAGAGTAGAAACTGGTTGCAACCCTGAAGGGGGGGATTAGTTACACAATCCAGGAACAAAACAGGAAAAAGTCCCCTAATTAACCTTTGACAAAGAGGAGATCGAGTTCTCAAGAAAGTTTTTTTCCTGAGCATCCAAACTTCTGTAAATGTTCATAGACAGATGTCCAGGACTCAAGCCTCAACACTTTTCTATCTAAGGTTCAGTCTAGATGGGCCTAACCCTGATTGGCCCTGCTCATAGTTTACCTCTGTATTGTGGAAGTATCAGGATTAAATCACTTGTAAATTGTCTTATGGTTATGTTGAGCTTTAGGACTAAGAAATAGTATATGCCCAACTGTCCTATTTTGGTAGTGACAGTCGCAATTCATCCCCAGTCATCCCACTTTTCTTCTGCTCTTACAATGTCCCAATTTCTCTTCCTTGCCCCTTTTACTCTCAGTTTATTTCAGTTGCTGCAAACTGAGTTCAAAGTGCAAAAGTACTTTGCATTTACTTAACTCAGTAGCAGGGGGGGGGGAGAAGAAAGGAGGGAGCCAAATCTTACCCTTCCCAGTAGGCAAAAGCAAACTGCTTTAGCATCTCCTAGCTTGTGTGTCAATTTATAACTTTTGTCAATTTGGCCACACTCTAGTGCTATCTGGACACGTGTGTTCTGGTCTTTATTTGTGAAATGTTAAGGGTGGGAAATAATCAGATTTGCTTGAATGCAGGAGGAAGCTTACATTTAGAGAGACAGTGAACCAGGCCTGGGTTAACGGCAGCTCTATGGCACTGAAAAGAAATGTTTGCTGGAAATCTACCATGACAAATGAAAAATGAAAGGAAACAGCATTGGCAATTACTAACGTAGTTCCTTTTCATTAGGACTTTGAGAGCCAAAAAGGATATTGAATGAAAAGTGCCACATTTTGTCTCAGAAGTGTCCTTGAAATAGTATAAACAGAAAATTAAGAAAATGAAAAAAAGGGGGAGTCTTCTGTAACTCACCTACTATTCTTCTGTACCTTGATAAACATTTAAAGAAGAAATTGCTATTCTTGAAGGAAGGTCATATTCAGATTGCTCCTATAAATTTTGCACAAGAAAAACCATAAAACAGCAATATGAGACCTCACTTTGCCATGAAGCTCAGTAAATCCTTTCTCCCCTACTCCCATCTTTTCACTGGGAGTGATGTCATCTGACCAACATTTAATTGTGGCTTGAATTGGAGGAGGTATTTGCTGAGCTGACAGAAATACTGCATGTTGTCATAGAAGCCCAGAATGATCTGGGATGCAGAGTTTAACCTACAACCTGGCCAAACTAATGGCAATAAAAAGAGTACAATAATCCCCACCACAAGCCCAATATGCTTTCTAATCTTCCTTGTGATGTGCACTAAACAAGCAAGCTTCAATCACACCAGGTCATATGTCAAATAATTTTGCCTCTAGGGGGCCACCAGAGATCAAACTGAAGTCACAGGTGATCAGTCAGAGGTGAAGAGATGTTAGGTAAGTGATAGGGCTGGATGCAAAAGCAAGAGTGCATGTTCAGGATAATTAATGAACATTAGATGCTACTAATCCCATTAGCAAACTTCTCACCCATAATGTGCTGCTGGAGGGAGAAAAATTGTCATATACAGTTATTCCTTTTACCACAAGCTAAGTTGTTTCATTTTGTTTAGGATGAATTTTGAGACATTAATCCATGAGGACTACTCAATGCTTAAGAGCAAAGAGGACAAGCCTGTTTCAGAGAAGAAAGAGCAAGGAGTCTAGTGGCATTCTAGGCTAGGGTTAGGAATCATGGAGCACCCTGATATAGATAGACTGCAACTCTCTGCATTCCTTGGTTAAAATGTCCAAGGCTTCTTGAACTTGTACTTCAACAACATGTGGATGATTCCCATTCCTACTCCAGCCATATATTTTGATAAAGAATCTCATGGATCAGAGATTTTACTTTATCAGAGTCTCTTCTCCAGAAAAGTTTACTTTATAATAGCCCATTGTTCACTGGCTACAAAAAAACTTTATTGTTTTACTGTTAACTTAGCATGTCTTATCCCTCTTGAAGCTGAAGTTGGGTATGTCTCATACTACTATTGTAGAGGCACAAAGTAATAGCATCTATTATTGTAGAGGCACAAAGTAAAACTGTAACAAAGTTACAGTGGCAGTGTCAATGGAGCTGTGAATCTATGCTGGGCTTTTAAGGAGCTATCCAAATTGCTGACTGTTAGGATTCAGGGTGTGGATGGCAGGGTCTAGAAGCAGAGATGTCAGGGGCAGGTCAGGAACACAAGAGACAGAATCCAAAGTCCAGGCACGGGCAAAGATAAGCCAAAGTCCAAAAAACAGTCCTAGATCAGAGCACATACCAGATATCCAGGGGCCAGAGGCAGGTCCAAGAGGCAAGCAAAGGTCTGAACATGAGTGGAAGGTCAAGAAAAGGGATTAAGGTCCAAGAGCAAGGAGCAACTACAAACAGCACAAAACACCATGTTGTAGTGGCCAAGACTGAGGGCCAAACGCTGCTCTTAAATAGCAGTTCCCCTGGCTGCTTCAGATGTGCTGTGTGATTGCAGCCAGCTGTGTCTGATAGCTGAGCCCTGGTTCTTCCAAGACTCCCACAGCCAGGACCTGAGTCTGCAAAGAGGCTGTGCTGGCTGCTGCAGTCAGGGGCTTAGTCCTGCAAGGAGAGGCAGATCCTGACACTGATCCTATGCTGGGGATATGGTTCAGTAACCTGGATATCTCATTGAAATTTCAGACTAAAACTCAGAGTGGATTCACCATACCACTTACCTAGAAACCACCAGCCACCACTACTATGTTGAGTAGTTTTTTGTACCAGACATGTATAAGCATCTTTTGTCAATGTGTTAAAACCAGGCTCGTGTTAAGAACAGAGCCACTGAAATCATTGAGACTAGATTTAGTTATGACTAACCGAGACCGACTGAAATCAGTGGAATTTACTCTAAGGTGGGCTACATCTGGATCCTTCAGTGCAGTGGTTCTCAACCTGTGGGTCCCCAGATGTTGTTGGACTACAGTTCCCAGGAGCCCTCTAAGGTCTCACCTTGACAACCAGGTGGTCCTCCCAGTCATTAGTGAGGCTGCAAGTTCAATCCTACAGCCTCACTAATGACTGGGAGGACCACCTGGCTGTCAAGATGAGACCTCAGAGGGCTCCTGGGAAATGTAGTCTGACAACATCTGGGGACCCACAGGTTGAGAACCACTGCCTCAGTGAAAACAACATGCACATATGCAGTTAGCTCCATGTCAGATTTTTAAATTTGTCATGCCCTCCTACAAGAACTTGGAAATGGACTCTGACTCAGAGACTGAAGCAGCAGACGTGCTAGGACCTCCTGAACCAAATAAGGAGGATTTTTCAGAACCACAGGCCTCAGACACAGACAATCGTGCAGCACCACGTTTGCTTTCCATGTCAATTGCTTTCTTGTGATCCTTTGTGTTTTTGATTTATCTCTATATGTCCACTTCAATTCAGTAGTAATTTTTGCATACAACCTGATATATATAATTTATATAATTATTATGATATATAATTTATTTATTCAGGAGCATTTCTTACCCCTTCTCCAATATGAAAAATCTGCATTCTGTTCTTTTATTGGTTCATTTCATAAAACTTGGTAGAGTAAAATGAGAGCCAAGGGACCTCTGAACAGAAGTGTCCCCCACAAACTTTTGTACTTGGCATTGGAATCCACACTTTTGAGTTATGGACTGCTCTGAGTAACAACTGTCAGAGGAAGTTAAGTTTTAAACAGCATGAAATTGCTCTTTCATGCCACAGGCCTCATTACGACCTCAAGAACATGACTATACATGGGAAACTTTCCTTATTAAATGCAACAGGCTGATCTCTTCTGGTGGTCTAGCATAAATAAAACCAAAAATTACACCAGAAAACAAATATTTTTCTTTCTATAGGAACAATAGTGGAATATAATGTGGATTTTGCTTAACTGCAAATCAACACTATCATTCTGTACAAGTGCCATCACAGCTGTGTTTTGTTTTGTCATTTGCATATGGAAACACTGAAAATGGCATCTTCTATGCAGGAGTATAAGAACAGCAACAAATACCCTGGGGAGATTGATTCCATTAAGATGTGGCTTTTGTTATGATCACCATAACAATAGAAACAATAAATAATTGGATACCAATGGACCAGTATATCCTGACAGTAAGAGCTGTTCAGAAGTGGAATACACTGCCTTGGAGTGTGGTGGAGTCTTCTTCTTTGGAGATTTTTAAGCTGAGGCTGGATGGCTATCTGTTGGGAATGACTGATTGTGTATTCCTGCATGACAGGGGGTTGGACTGGATGGCCCTTGTGGTCTATTCGAACTCTATGATTCTATTATTCTAATTTGTTTTATCAGACCTTGACCCTTTCCAGGTTCCTCAAAAAGCAGATAATATATGACACAATGACAGTGCAGTCCTATATAACAGGGATAAAAACATTGGGATTCACTGGTTGAAGAGTAATGTGCAGTAGATTGGAAAGAGTCTCCCAATGAGAAAATGGCTCATGCTGCTGTTGCTTTGAGGCACTGGATCTGTAGTACGTGTTAGGGAAGATACTCTGGGTTTTATAGGACCTATCCAAAGTGCTGAACTCTAATTTCAAAATTAGTTAACTCCCATAAAATTCAGAGCACCTTTCATCAAATTTGGTATAAATTCACCACCTGAACGCAACAGGTCCCCTCTTTTACCAATTATTTAACAATGGCAACAATGGCATGACTTTTCCCACTTATGTTAAGCCGCTGAAGTGAACAAAGCTTTGGGTGTCCAGGAATGGGCACATGTGTGCAAAAACAAACAAACTGTGAGGTCATTTAATTTCTTGTGTTGAAAATAAAAACTCCTACCTCTAGGTGTGCTCAAAAGAACTCTCTTCATTTAATACAAGTTGTATAACTTTTACACATAGTGGTCTTCAGCAGGGATGGGTGAGAATTTCATTTTAATTAGTTTTTTAATCAGAATGTACTGAAAGTCAGAAATCTGAATGTGGGAGAAAGTGAAAATGGCACATTTATGCTCCCTTAGGATGGTGATTAAAAAAAAAATAGATCCAGCAAGCCTTTATTCTACCTACCTATCCTATAGAGGTCTACTCCAAAGAAAGCCCCATTGAGCTAATAGCAATAGAACTTCTATTTCTATACCACTTATCAGTGCCAAAGCACTCCCTAAGTGGTTTACAACATGTTAGCTAATTGCCCCCAACAAGCTGGGTATTCATGAAGGATGGAAGGCTGAGTCAACCTTGGAGTCCTCTGGGATGAAACTTACAATGTTGTGACTACAGTGCTGGCATTTAACCACTGTGCCACCAGGGCAAATGTGCACTAAATGTGCAGCCTGAATAAGATCAGTACTGAGCCCAATGACACAGTAAAAGAGCTGTTTGGCAGTGGAATATATTGCCTTGGAGAGTGGAAGGTTCTCCTTCTTTGGAGGTTTGTAAATAGAGGCTGGATGGCCATCTGTCGGGAGTGCTTTGATTGTGTGTTCATGTGTGGCAGGGAGCTAGACTATATGGTCCTTGTGGTCTCTTCCAACTGTGATTCTGATTCATTTTCTCACCACTATCACACATAATTTTTGGGGTCATTTTTCAAATGTTAATTTCCAGGCAAATAATGGAAGACTGTGTCCCTACAGTAAAGTTTTCCTGTGAAAGTTCATTCTCAGTATTCCTCCCCCACCCCCACCACACCAGTAAGTAAGGGGAAGAAAGATGTTATTACTACTTGACCATCTATGGTACAGTTCTTCTTCAGACTTGTCACTTATCTCTGTGCTGAAAATTAAATGTGAATTTGTGATGTCGTCATGGAATTTGGCTCTCCTGACAAAACTTTGCAATCAGTGATGGAAGTTCCTTCCATAATGCAGTCGCATATTCCATTTAATAAGGTAAAATCTCACCTAAGCTGGAAGAGCTCCAGAGGTACTTATTTTAGATTGACAGCTATTTGTAAGCTACATTTTCCTATTTGAGGCCAATGACATGAACACATTTCCAGGAAGGCTCCTAGATGATTCTTTGAAAATTAGTCATCCTTCTTCTTTAAAGGGAATGGAAATTAGGCAGGTGTCAGCATTTGCCATGAACTGACAGGATTTATCTTCCTGTGAAGCTCTGTTGGTATTGTTTAATGACTAAAGGTGTGCAGGATTATAATTAAGGATATTTCTAGAAGACAACTGAAGACAGTAGAAAGTTCAGGAGAAAGAAAATGGGAAGTTCCTAACATGCCATGACTTGTCACGACCTATGTAGCCAGGATCACTATAAATCAATAATGTTTATTAACATTCATTCATTCACATTAATTCATCTTATGAGAGAGCGGCATAAATATAGATTGCACGTTAAGAAAAAAGGTTCCTTGCCAGTTTCTCGAATATTTTAAAATCAAGTTTGGGTAATCTGTGGCCATCCAGAAGTTGTTGAATCCCAGTTCCCATCAGTCCTAGCCAGCTTGACCAATCATAAAGCATGATAAGAGTAGTAGTTTATCCTCCTGGAGGGTCAAAGATTCCATGATTTAAATAAACTTGGGTAGGAGGACTGAAAATGACATGTTCTTAAGGCTATGGAAAGTACTTGCCACATTACTAGGCTACACAGGCCTATATTCTGATACAGCAGCTTTATATGACCAGTTTCTTTAGATTTATTTCTCATGATATCGTAAGGGCACAACATGTAACAATATATCTTTTTGAGCCTCACAACAAACCCAAGGCATAATTTTAATTGTTCCTTGAGTCCTCCTGTGCACATATGCTCCCACATAGTCCCAGCCCACACCCTTTGACAAGCAGATGTGTACAATTCTGAAGCAAGCTGGACTACAGGATGAAAATCACTCAACACCAGCTATTTTTAATACAACCACCTCTGTGGTTATACCCTGCTTGACCTGCAGCAGTGGCAAAGCTTGATCCCCCTTTTCAAATGCACACGAAGAAAGAATGACTACCAAATTATCATGACAATTTCATAGCTGAAGCACACCAGAGGATGTTCTTTTGTTGAAGCCCTATTCAGCCACACCCTGAAATGTCTTCACACATTAGTGTCCTTCCTGGTCAATATGCAAAGGTCTAGTATGCTTGTTTGGGGTGAGGTTGTTTGGGGGAAGGGCTTACATACATGATCCCATTCCCATCATTCATTTGGCCCTCAACACATTTGAGCAACAATCTGAATAAGACATAAAGATGGAGTGCATTAAGAAGGAAAGAAGAAAGGAGGGAAGGAGGGAGGGGATAATCCTGTGCAAATCACCCTGTACTGCCCAGAAAAAGGCAAGCTATAAATGTGATAAAGAGTCACTGAGTTCTCACCTAAGAAAATAAAGTTACAAGGGCCGGCATCTGTAGATTTTCCTTGGTTTTTTTTTTCTTTTCCAGGCTGTGAGGCCGTGTTCTGGAATAGTTTCTTTCTGACGTTTTGCCTGCAACTGTGGATTGCAGAAGATGCCAGCCACAGTTGCAGGCGAAATGTCAGAAAGAAACTATTCCAGAACACGGCTTCACAGCCCAGAAAAAAACCAAAGAAAAAAATTTACAAGAAGCTGTTTGGGTCATCATTTGTATTATAACCATAGACTAAATCCAGATAGCACTATGAACCTCACTGAATTTAAACAATATTTTGAGTGTTAGGATATTTGGGCAGGGTATGGTTTCAGGTTAGTTATCTGCCTTTCCCTTTTTTAAAAAAATAAAAATAAATCTATCTGCCCATCATCCCAGCCTCCAAATACAGTTAGCTCTGCTTGCCTCAACTTTGACTTGTCAGTTCATGTATCATTGGTAGCACAAGCCATGACTTGAAAGCCACTTCAGACTATTCATTTCTAATTTGGGTTTCCTGGCAAATCACAAATCATGATCAGTCAGTTTGGAAACTACAATATCTGTTGCCATTGTTGGGGTGGGGTAACAGATGAAATTATACTGACAGAATTCTTGAATTCATCCTATAAAATATGATTCAGTCCAGGCCATCTGTATGCAGACGGACTATGTCTAATTGTAATATATTTGACCCCCAGCAGTGGTGCACAGCAGTGGACATTGTTACCCAAATTGTATGGGTCCTAATATTAATTTGGTGAATTTATTTAACTCAACTTGGCATGTGAGAGGCCTGGCAATGGTGGGATCTTTTAACCTATGTGTATCAGTACAGTACAGTCATCCCTTCAAATTCGCGGGGGTTAGGATCACCAAACCCCCATGAATGTGAAAAAACTGCAAATAACAATCACCCTCCCTGGGCTATCGCTCTCCCTGCAAAGAGGGCTAACGGCCAGCAGAGGGCCAATATAAGAGGCTTTTCCTCACACTCAGTGCTTGGCTGTGTCCTCTCTCCTTTTATAAAAGAAAGGGAAGACATACACAAGCACACAGGGTGAGGGAAACCCCTAAAACCACCCCTGTGCTGGCGAAGGCACAGCACAGGGCCGGTTCAAGAGGCCCCTGTGATGGGAAAGGCACAGCAGAGGGCCGGTTCAAGAGGCTTTTCCTCACACTCCATGCTTGTCTGTGTCCTCTCTCCTTTTAGAAAGGGAAGGGAAGACATAGACGAGCACGCAGGGTGAGGGAAACCCCTAAAACCATCCCTGTGCAGGCGAAGGCACAGGAGAGGGCCGGTTCAAGAGGCTTTTCCTCACACTCTGTGCTTGTCTGTGTCGTCTCTCCTTTTAGAAAGGGAAGGGAAGACATAGACAAGCACGCAGGGTGAGGGAAAACCCCTAAAACTGCCCCTCTGCTGGCAAAGGCACATGAGAGGACTGGTTTAAGAGGCTTTTCCTCACACTTCCTGCTTGTCTGTGTCCTCTCTCCTTTTAGAAAGGGAAGACACAGACAAGCAGGCAGGATGAGGGAAAACCCCTAAAACCGCCCCTCTGCTAGCGAAGGCTGGGAAGGCACAGCAGAGGGCCAGTTCAAGAGGCTTTTCCTTACACTCCCTGCTTGTCTGTGCCATCTCTCCTTTTAGAAAGGGAAGGGAAGACACAGAGAAGCACGCAGGATGAGACAAACCCGTGAATACTCAAAACTATGAACGTCACATCTGCAAATGTTAAGGGACAACTGTAGTAATGGAGGAGATTCTAAGCCTTCCATCCTTTCGTAGGTCGGTAAAATGAGTATCCAGCTTGTGGCGGCAATTAGCTAACACAAATTGGAAACTGCTTAATGCAGTATAGATGTGTAAATTGCTATTGCTTAAAAACAATTTGTAAGCCACTCTGATAGCCTTGTGGCTGAAGAGTGGGGTATAAATAAATAAATAAATAAATGATATATTTAAATTACTTGCCTGAAAATTTGTGAATCGTAATAAAGGCTGGTGATTAATTAAATTATCTTTATTGGAAATTAATATCAACAACACTCATGCAAACACTCAGGCTTCAGACACTCACACAAAGCTATTGAAGATAGTAGGAAGTATTTGAATAGAGGAATAGAGTAAGGGGGTTAGAGTAAGGGGGTTCTTGGGTGATATGATACCTCTCAGAGGAGCAGAGATTCATGCAGCAGAGGGTTCTCAGAAGTGCGTTATGAGGGTCAAACAGCAAACTGGCAGCAGGGATGTAGGAAGGGGAACTGCAGACATTTTGGTGGTGTTTTAGGTTATATTTACATGGAATAATTCCTCTGAAGGGATAGGATTTTGAGTGGAATACAATGTTTCTCAGAGGTTCCTAGGACTGGACAATGGGTACTCCAGAAGAGTTTATGATCGTTAATGGGTGCTGTATTTGGAACTGAACAGGAGCAGTCAAGGTCTTTTGATGGCAAGGGATGAGGGAAGGAAGAACCTGTTTTACAAGCATCAAGGACTCTGCTGTAATTGAGTGGATTTTACTGAATGACTCACCTCCAGGTGCTCTGACCTAAATATTTGGTTTGGGGGGATTTCCAATGGCCCCTCCTTTGGTTGTACATGAATCCAGCCTTGGTATTTGAGGAGTTGGTTTACCTGCTAACCACATGGATGGCCACATTAAGCCAAATTATTAAATATTACCAATTATTGGATATTTCACAATGGGGGTTATCAGGGTAGGTAACAACATACCTCTGTCAAGCACTCTCACCAGACCAGCTTTCATGAGATTAAGACCCTTTTGTAAGCCACTAAATGCTTATAGGTAAGGTTTGGGGAAATATCAGGTTAGCATCAATAGCTGACTATATTTCCCCTGAACCCAGCTCAGCCATGGCTAGCTTATGCCCAACCTAAAATGATCAAAATAAAAACACAGTAGTAAGTCATGTAGGAGTTCAATGACCTTGTCATTCCAGAATGCCTAAGCCCTCTGAGTAGTGCTATTTTGATTTCCTTTGCTTTCACACTCTGTAATTCCTTTGGGGTTTTTTATCCACTTTATATAATATTGAACTACTGTAGTTCTTCCTCCCTCATTTTCCCCAAGTGACAGCAGTTAATGTCAGTGGAGAAAACCCTCTAATGGAATGGAATCTCATAGCTAGAAAGACACTAGAGGGTGAAAATGGTTGTGCTAGTGAAATGGGCTTCATTTGAGCTGGCTAGGACAGCTCAGAATTTACTCCTCCTTTTAAAAAAAAATAATTCTAGGATTGCCTTATATATAAATGTTTTTCTACCTCCGTCTATGAATTTTTGTTGCTCAATTCTGCTAAGATATATGCAGGCATAGACAAACCTTAACTTTTTTCAAGACCCCAGACTAGAAATTCATCTTCACATATAAGTTTGTGAAAGTAGAAAAATTAAACTCCTCCTGTCCCCTGAAAAAGACTGATAGTTTTCATGTCAGTGGGGCAGTAAATTCATTTTGGATTTTAGTCTGAACTGTAAGAGATCTGTCCAAAGTGTTAGATCTATTTTGGTCCCCACTAACATGGAAGTCACTGGCTATCACTAGAGAATGGGCCATCATTAGTCTTAGAGAGGTGAGAGAAGGTTTGTATGAAGAAGATTCACTGTGAAAAATGATCAATAGCAAATGTCAAGGAGGATTTTCAGCAGAGGCTCTAGTGCTTACAAAACTGACTTGGCCAAGGACTTATCACCAAAAAACCAAGAAGCAATAAACCACACAATTCCTTTTTCATAATACTCAGCCAGCGATAACAACTGAGTATTCTCCTCTGATTCCTCAGCCTTTTTGCATGGTGGTTACTACAATCAAGCCTTGGTAAGATTCAGAAATGCAACCAGCTGTGCCTGGAATTGAAGCATGGAGCTAGATCCTTAAAAGGCCTTGGAAATAGTAAAGAATTACATTGATAGAGCAATAGCTCTTCCCACCCCTCAATTTTCCTAGCTCATCTAATTCATTGCTTTGCTTTTCCTTCTCCTTCCCCCGCCCCCTGCCTCAAGCCACCCTCTAGCTCCCCTCAATGCCAGTCAGTGATCAAAATTGCTTTTCAGACCAAGATTCCAGTCCATTTAACAAATAACCATGGTGTGTTGTTTACGTGGGGTTTCATGCAGTTCCATCAATTCTCATCCTCACCTCTTTATAAGTGAGCAGAGATGATGGAAAACTATTTCAGCCCTTGAAATAAGATGCTAAGCACTGAAGGGCAGTTCAGTGATAGAATGAATGCAGAATATAAGCAAGGGAGGTGTTTGTGTGTAGGGAAGTGTTGTTATGTAAAGAGGTGAGGGTGCTTTAAAGCCCCACTTGTGATATTAATATATCAGGAAAATATTATTAGCTCAAATGGAATGCTGTGAGAGGTGGGTAACTTTTCAGCTATGTATATCAGTATAACTATAGAGAACTCCAGTTTAAAGTGAAATAAAGAATTTTATTAGAAAAATAACACAGAAAGCAATCACACTTGCAACACATGCTCACAAGAACCACACAAGGCTATCAAAGATTTTAAGACAGAAAGGTTGGATAGAGAAATAGATTTGGTAGATAGGACAATAGTCACCAGTCTGAAGAGGAGTGAAATACTCAGACTGAAGCTTGAGGGTGGGACTAGAAGTCCAGTCCAGGGGCACACTAACAGAGAGAGTTGCTGGGTGTCATCCACAGTGGCACATCTTGCTATTATTTGGGGCTAATGTTTATATTATACATTATGTCCTGAAGGGATATTTAGGATTAGAATAAAGCTTAGATGGGTTTCTCACCAAATAAACAAAGGAAACTGAAACTCAGCTGATTGGTGTTAATGGCTGAGAGATAAGAATTGATGGATTTATGATAACTTCTCATTGTAGGACAGGAAGGGGTGCAGAGGGATATTTCCTGGGAATATGAGTTGTGTAGGTTACTTGTTTGTTTAGGAGTGTGACACATTACCAAGGGGCCCAAGAAGGGATTAGCACATACCACTGTAATGGTGTTGTTTGTCACACATGTACATTGGTTCCTCTGAGCATGTGAAGAGGACCAGGCAGTGAATAAATATTGTAGCAAAAGCAGAAGACACCAGGCTGATGAAATGAGCACAGAGACACAGAGATTGTGCCTCTGCTTAATCCTGGCTTGGGTGGGGTTACTAAAATATTTTCAAGACACCTTCCCAGGTCCTTGGGACCACCATCTGACCTCACTTTGGCTCACCCTGGTCTACTAAACCCCTTGAAGTGTCCAATATTGCCAATTATGAGATATTATAGGGAGGGGGGTAGTAGGGCATGGTAACAGCATTCCACATACAAAATAAAATGGTTAAAATTTAACAGAGGAAAGATGGGGTAGTAGGGAGGAGCCAAGCTTCAATGGCATAGGAACAATTCCCAGGACGGGTGCTCAAGGTAATGGAATTAAATGAATGATTTCCCCTCAAAAAGGCATGAGGAGAGTTTTTGAGGGAAGATTTATGGCTTTGAATTACTAAGGAATGTTAATAGAAGGGAAAACTGCAGCTCGAAGAAGCCTAAAGTAAACAAATAGTTACTTTTGATTTTGTCCGATCTCGGAGCTGCCTCCAACATAATTAAAAAGAACATTTTGCTAATAAATCACTAAGGTTGGAGAAAGCAGTGAACAATTGTAGGCAAATGAAAAGGATGATTTAACAGAGGAAGAAATATTTGATCTAACTGGAGAATAAGTGGAAAGCTATAAAAAATAAGTGGTGGAGGAAGGAGGGGCCATTAACAGAAGGGAAGAAATGAAAGTTTGGAGTGTTTTGATTTTCTTATGTCTAAAAAAAAGAAATACTGCAGGAAAAAGCTGGTTGAGACCGCAAACATTAGGTAAACCGTCAGATAGATTGCATAAGAGATTGGAAAGGATATTTCCGGAAGCACAGAATAACAAGGGTGAACCAGAAGGACAAAAGATGGAAAAAGAAATTAGCCCTCCATTAGGTGCCTCAGCTTTAAATCCCCCATCTCCAAAAGGGAGGGAAAGAAGGGGAGAAAGCACAGAGGATATTAAAACTCATATGGATTCTCTTTACAAAAATGATGACAGAATTTAGAGAAGATAAAAAGAGAATGTTTTCAGAATTTGCAAGGATAAGAGAAGAAATGCAGAAGGAGAGGAAAAGATCTGAAGAAAGATTTGGGTTAATGAGTACAAAAATACAAGGAATACAAAGAGATATTTTAATATAGTAAAAGAGAACAAAGAAATAATTAAAACCCAAACACTTCAAGGCAGTCAGATCCAGGACAATATGAAGAAAGTCAGAGATATGGAAAAAAATTGATATACATGCAAGATTATCAATGCAGGAATAACTTTAAGAATAAGGTTCCTGCCAGAATCTGTGGGGAAAGATCAAGGATCTAACCTGAAATCTGAAGTGTTGAAATGGCTACAGCAAGTGAACCCAGCTGTGAAATGGAGGGAAGAGGACATTGAGCGAATCCATAGAGAACTGACAGGAAGGAGAAGTATTTTGCCAAGAGATGTTATTGTCAGTTATTAATTACAATAACAAGGAAAAATTGATGAGAACAGTCAAGAAATATCCTGAGAGACTGAAGTATGGAGATGTAAGGGTGGAATTATATAATGACTACTGTCCACAAACAGTAATCATGAGTAATCTGCTACTCTTTTGAAAGCTGGTATAAAATATGCTTGGGGATACCTAGTGTTTTTGAAATCTGAATGGGCAGGAAAAAGATATAGAATGGAAACATCAGAAGAAGGACTGTGACTGTTGAAGGAGATGGGAATACATAAGAAGGAGTATGGAGCTGATAGAGGAGCGGACAGCGGAGATGGAAAGTTTAGACAGATGAAGAAAGCAGAAGGAAGAAGAATAAACTACAGGGGGGGAGAAAAAGAGGGGAATTTTTTTAAAAAAATTTATGAGCACTCAGGGGGAGGGAGTTGTTCTGGGCCATTGGATGATCTCTTCACCACTCCTCACCTGGAAGATCTGGGGGGTCATGAGCAAGGCAATTTGCCTTGGGAAGACAAGGTGTGGAGGTAAAGAAGGGAAAGGGGGAGGGGGGAAGGGAATGGGGAAAATTGGGAAGGGGTGGGTATGGGGAAGGGAGGTCACTTTTTGGAGCCAGAAGATTTTATAGAAAATGTAATAAGGAATCTAATGGTTAATAAATTAAAGATATCAACCTTAAATGTTCATGGCCTTGGCACGTTAATACAACGAAAAAGGATTGAAGCATTATTGAAGAAGGATCAAGAGGATATAATATTTTTAGAAGAGACACATCAAAAAAAGGGAAGGAGTAAATGAATTGAAATTGAATTGGGTAAGAGTTTATGAAAAAGCGTATGGAAATTCAAAGCTAGAAGGGTAGCAATATTAATAGCAATAAATGTAATTTTGTCATTAAAAAGGTGAAAAAAGTTGAAAATGGTAGATATATTATAATGCAAGGTGAAATGGGAGAAGATAAATATGTTCTAATGAATGTATATGCTCCAAATGAAAAACAAGAGGAATTTTATGAAAAAGTATTTAAAGAAATGGAGAATATGCAAGAACAAAATATTGTTGTAGCAGGAGACTTTAACATGCAAATGGAAAGAATAAAAGATAAATCAAATTACTCATTAAGGGATAAATATGATACTAGTACAAATTTAAATAAAATAATAAAAAGAAAGGGGTTGAAAGATGTGTGGAGATTGGTAAAGGGAGAGAAAAGGAAATACACATATTTTTCAATGGTCCATAAGAGTTATTCAAGAATTGATTATATTTTTGTATCAAAAAAATTGATTGATAAAATCATAAATTCAGAGATAGGAAATAAAAAAGTAACAGACCATGCCTTGGTCAATGTGGAGATAATAATGAAGAGAGATTATGAACAGGTGAAACGGTGGAGGCTGAATACAATATTTTAAACTACAGAGAAATAGTAGAAAAAATTGAGCATGAATGGCAAGAATTATGGGAATTAAATGATAAAGAAGTATCAAAAGGAATTTTGTGGGATACTATGAAAGCTGTGACAAGGGGGATATGCATTAAAAAAAACCCTTTAACTTAAAAAAGTCAAGAAGAAAGAAAAGGGAAATTAGAAAGGGAAATAGAATTATTGGAAAATAAATATATATTAGACAAGGAAAAACAAACTTATATTGAGTTATGAGCAAAGAGGGAGGAATTGGATAAAATGGAAGTAGATGAAGTACAGGAAAATTTAATTTATTTAAGAAGGGAGTATTTTGAATTTAGTAATAAAAATTCAAAAATGTTGGCTAGATCCACACAGAAGAAGAAAATGGAAAATATGATAAATGGGATTAGAGATAAAACAGGTAAAATGTGTAGAACAATGAAGGAAAAACTAACAATTTTTGAGGAGTTTTATAAAGACATGTACCAGTCAGGGAATAAATCAGTGGAACAAATAGAAAAATATGTAGGGGAAAATTGGAAGATTAAAATAGAAGAGGAAGACAGGGATTTATTAAAAAAAACAATTATGAAAATGGAAGTTGAGGAAGCAATAAATAATATAAAAAGTGGGAAAGCTCCAGGAATGGATGGGTTAGGACCAGATTATTATAAAGTATTTAAAAAGAAGTTAATACCTAAATTATTAGAATTATATAACAATATAATAATGGGAGATAAAGTCCCTCCATCATGGCAACCATCATTGATAATATTGCTACCAAAGCCAGATAAGGATTTGATGGACCCGGGATCATACAGGCCTATATCATTGATAAATCAAGATGCAAACTTATTATCAGCAATAATGGCAAAGAGAATGAAAAGTTGTATGTATAAATATATATTAAAGGATCAATGTGGATTTGTGAAAGGAAGACAAATGTCAAATTTGATAGGAAGGGTGTTAAATAAAATACATATAACTGGCAAACAAAAGTAAAAGCAGGGATATTAGCATTAGATATATTTAAAGCATTTGACTGTGTGGAATGGCCAACATTAAAAAATAATATTGAAAGAATTTGGAATGGGGAAGAGGTTTAGAGGATTAATAGATCAGCTATAGTGATGGTTAATGATGGAATGACAAGAGAGATAAATATAACGAGAAGAACAAGACAAGGTTGCCCACTTTCTCCAATATTGTTTGCAATGGTAATAGAAATTCTAGCAAATGTGATAAGAAATGATAATAGTATAGAAGGAATTGGATTAGAAACATAAGATAAGCTTGTTTGCTGATGATACATTGCTAACAATTAAGGATTTGATTAATGGAATAGAAAAAATTAAAGAACATTTAAAAGTATTTTGGGAGATGAGAGGCTTACAGGTTAATTGGAATAAATCAGATATGATGTTGTTTAACTATACTAAGGAAGAAGAAAATATATTTGTAAAAGAGAAAAAATTAGAAGTAAGATTAAAAAGTAATATTAAGTATTTAGGAATAAATATTACAAAAGATTTAAAATACTTAGAAGAGAAAAATATTATGGTATTAAGGAAAGAAATGGAAAAGAAGTTGGAAGAATATAAAAATATTCAACTATCATGGTTTGGAAGAGTAGCTTTAGTTAAAATGAAAATATTACCTAAACTAATTTTTTTGTTTAGAATGTTACCAATAAAAATAACAGAAGTAAAACTGAAAAGATGGCAAAATATGTTGAATAAATATTGTAATGGAGGGGAAAGGACAAGATTAAATAAATTATTTTGGTATATATCACAGAAGGAGGGAGGACTTGGTCTTCCAAAAATAAAAGGATATTATGAAGCTAATCAATTGAGATATGTTCTAGAAGGAATGGTAGGACAGGGGGATTTAGAATGGTTAGAGACAGAAACAGGGAGAATAGAAAAGAGAATATGGAATATATATTTTTGGTAATTTTACAAAAAAGGAAATTAAAGGAATTGAGAGCACAAATTTTCAAAATGTATGGGAAATATGGTATAAATATAAGAGAGAATTTTTGCCTATTGATTCAGTATTAACACCGGTTATAATGGGGAAAAAAATCCCAAATAATTTGAAGGAAAAAATGGGAAAGGAATTAAAGAAAAGAGGACTAGACTAAATAGAGGGATGGATAGGATGGATGAAGGAGAAAGGGAGTATAAGAGAGAAATTATGTGGAATGAAAATTTCATGGTTTAATTGTATACAGTTAGAACAATGAATTAAAAATTGGAAAAAGAATCATAAAGAAACAAGGGAATTTACAAAATTTGAAAATTTGGTGAAAAAAGGTGAAAAGAGGGATGATAATGAAAGTTTGAAAGGTATTACAAGTGAATTATATAAAATATTGATAAAAAATAAGGATAAAAAAGATAAAAGGGAATATTTCAGGAGAATATGGGAGAAAGATTTGAAACAAAAAATTGGAGATCATGAATGGGATAAGATTTGGAAACAAAGACATCTAAAATATATGTCAATATGGATAAAAGAAAATTACTATAAAATAATATGGAGATGGTACTTGACACCAGCAAGATTGCATAATATAGACAAGAATAATTCTAAATATTTTTTGAGAGGTTGTCAAGAAATAGGTACATATATGCATATGTGGTGGAATTGTAAATTTGTACAGCAGTTTTGGGAAATGGTTTTTATAGAAATAGAGAATATTCTGAATAGAAATATAGAAAGGAAACCAAGCATAGCATTGATGTCAATTTATAATGGAGAGAATGGGAACCAAGCAGAAAAGGATTTAATAACAAATTTATTAACGGCAGCAAGATTAATTATAGCAAGACATTGGAAAATGCAAATACATGTACAAGTGGAGGAGTGGTATAAAGAAGTTTGGAAAATGGCAATAAATGATAAGTTAACATGTAGAATTAAAGTAAGAAGAGGAAGTTGGAAAGAAAGTGACTTTGATAAAATTTGGAAAGTATTTGTGAAAAAAGTATTACAGACAAAAGATGGGAGGTTACCTCCACGAGAAGAAATGAGATTCTGGAAAGATTAGGTAAGGGATAATGGCTCCGGTGAAGGGGAGCACTGAGGGGGAGGGTAGGGGAATTAATATTTTTGAATAGAATTATAGTAAAGAATCTATGTTAACGTTTGAAATTAGTTAATAGAAAAATTGCGATGTTTATAGTAATTTTATGTGTTATACTACGTATTGATTGGATAATATAATGTATGATTATAAAATTGATTTTAAAAAAGGAAAGATGGGGTAGTAAGATAGTCAGACACGCATTCTTGACTTTAGGAGAGCTGATTTCAATAAACTCAGGGAAATACTGGGGGTGATCCCATGGTCAGGAATACTAAAAGAGAAGAGACCTCAAGACGGATGGGACTTTCTCAAAAAGGAGATACTGAAGGCACAATTTCAAACAGTACCATTGAGGAAGAAAAATGGGAGGTGTCTCAAGAAACCAGGATGGATGACTAAAGAACTTTCAATGGAGCTAAGTTTTAAACGGAACATGTATAGGAAATGGAAAGGGGGGGGGAATCACCAAAGAAGAATTCAAACAGATAGCGAACACATGTAGGAGTAAAGTCAGAAAAGCTAAAGCGCAGAATGAGCTCAGGCTTGCTAGGGAGGTTAAGAACAATAAAAAGGGTTTTTTTGGGTATGTCCGCAGCAAAAGGAGGAAGAAGGAAATGATAGGGCTGCTACGTGGAGAAGATGGCAAAATGCTAACAGGGGACAGAGAGAAGGCAGAATTACTCAACACCTTCTTTGCCTCAGTGTTTTCAGAAAAGGAAAAGGAGGACCAACCTGAGGATAATGGAACAGAGGACACAATAGGGGAACTCCAGCTCAAAATAAGTAAAGAGGTAGTACAGGAATACCTTCTTAATCTAAATGAATTTAAATCTCCAGGACCAGATGAACTACATCCAAGAGTATTAAAAGAGCTGGCAAATATAATCTCAGAGCCATTGGCAATAATCTTTGAGAACTCCTGGAGAACAGGAGAAGTCCCAGCAGACTGGAGGAGGGCAAACGTAGTTCCCATCTTCAAAAAGGGGAAAAAAGAGGATCCCAACAATTATCGTCCAGTTAGTCTGACATCAATACCAGGGAAGATTCTAGAGCAGATCATTAAACAGAGAGTCTTTGAACATTTAGAAGGCAATGCCATAATCACAAAAAGTCAACATGGGTTTCAGAGAAACAAGTCATGCCAGACTAATCTGATCTCTTTTTTTTTGATAAAGTTACCAGCTTGGTAGATGAAGGGAATGCTGTAGATATCGTATACCTTGACATTCTTGCAAACAAGCTTGTAAAATGTGGGCTAGACAAGTTAACTGTTCAATGGATTTGTAATTGGTTGACCGGCTGAACCCAAAGGGTGCTCAGCAGTGGCTCCTTTTCGTCTTGGAAAGATGTGACCAGTGGGGTGCCACAGGGTTCTGTCCTGGGCCCAGTGCTATTCAACATCTTTATCAATGACTTGGATGAGGGAATTAGGGGCATACTTATCAAATTTGCAGATGACACCAAATTGGGAGGAGTAGCTAATACCCTAGAGGACAGGATCAAAATTCAGAATGAACTGGATAGACTGGAGAGCTGGTCCAAAGCTAACAAAATGAAATTCAATACGGAGAAATGTAAAGTACTGCATTTAGGGCGGAAAAATGAAATGCATAAATATAGGATGGGAGAGACCTGGCTGAATGAGACTACGTGCGAAAGGGATCTAGGAGTCCTAGGAGACCACAAGTTGAACATGAGCCAACAGTGTGATGCGGCACCTAAAAAGGCCAATGCAATTTTGGGCTGTATCAATAGAAGTATAGTGTCTTGATCAAGGGAAGTAATAGTGCCACTCTATTCTGCCTTGGTCAGACCTCACTTAGAATACTGTGTCCAGTTCTGGGCACCACAATTCAGAAAGGATATTGACAAATTGGAGCGTGTCCAGAGAAGGGCAACTAAAATGGTGAAAGGTCTGGAAACGATGCCTTATGAGGAGAGACTTAGGGAGCTGGGTATGTTTAGCCTGGGAAAAAGATGGTTAAGAGGCGATATGATAGCCCTGTTTAAGTATTTGAAGGGATGTCATGCTGAGGATGGAGCAAGCTTGTTTTCTGCTGCTCCAGAGACTGGAACACGGAGCAATGGGTGCAAGCTCCAGGAACAGAGATTCCACCTCAACATGAGGAGGAACTTTTTGACAGTAAGAGCTGTTCGGCAGTGGAACACACTCCCTCGGAGCGTGGTGGGGTCTCCTTCCTTGGAGGTCTTTAAACAGAGGCTGGATGGCCATCTGTCGGGGATGCTTTGATCAAGATTTCCTGCGTGGCAGGGGGGTTGGACTGGATGGCCCTCGTGGTCTCTTCCAACTCTGCAGTTCTATGATTCTATGATTCTACAAGATGTCAGTTATGATTCAGTGTCTGCTGGTGACTCTCGTGTGAATGGGACAATGAATCTTCTCTAGGGGCAATGAATCTGGTTCTAGTTTGCATATTAAAGATCTATGCAAGGTTCTGAACCTAGCCATATAAGAGGTTCAGTGCCTTAGATAGTTCCTTCAAAGCTCAGACTAAAAGGTTCAGAGCATATTCCCCAACCCACTGATGTGTGAGCTAATAGATGTCACTGTGGTAGTGGTGATGATGAAGACAATGATGGTGATGCTGTGTTAACAATCATAATCACATTTTTTGTGTTGTGTGCAAGAATAAGACCTCATCTGAAGGTGCAGGGATACGACCTCAGTGATAAAAACTATGAAATTACATATATCTCACCTGACAATAAGAGATATGTGATAGTGGAATGGACTGTTTCAGTGAGTGGAGGGCTTTTGTTCAGTGAAGATGTTTGCCAACTGTCAGGGATGTTAAGCAGGGGGATGGATTACATGGTCCTTGAAATCCTTTCCAGTGGTATAATTCTATGACTATTTCTATGTCTGGTTCTCCTTTAAATTAAGTCCTTCAATGTACAGCCTATAGTGGCCACACAACAGCCCTGGCAATGACCAGTGGCTGAGGATGATGGCATCTCTAGTCTGTCACATGTTGAGAGCACCAAGATGGTGGGCACTGGCATATATCTTCAAGAAGGACAGCAGAATCTGGTGTCCATGCTGGATAGGGAATTTGGACAGTTGTAATCCCAAAAGTAACATTTTCAAAGCTCTGCAGTATAGTACCATTCACTGAGCCATTAAGATCATTAAGAGATTGGCTAAAAGATGGTGATGACTATGGCTTAAATCAAATTACTGGTTCCAATTACAGTAGAATTAATGGTATTACATGCCATTCAGAAATTGATTAAATGGACCTGTTTTAGTTAGAATTACCAGTTGGATTCAGGTTCAGGTTTACAGCCCCAAGAAGTTGCCTGACTTAAAGTCTCCAGTTCGTAGACAGAGTGGAAACCTTGGAAAAACATCCCACATAAGTTCCAGAGAATGAAGACTACTCAAGACAAAAGTAGGGATTTGTCAATTGCTACATAATTTGATAGTCTGAGCACACAGATGGTGATAAATGTATGCCTGTCAGTGAAATGTTTAAAATTTAATTTCAATGCTTGCAGCAAATAAAGTCTATAAGAATTTCATATTCTAGGCTGCTTTGAGATTTAGATCTGATGCTGTGACACTATTATTCCATTTTTCGTGAATGGGTCATTATGTCCCTGTTTTTTACACAGCGTTAGTACAAGCACAAGCCTGGTGGGAGAGAATGCATCATTTGATGTTATTTTTCACATGTAAAAATGAAGAAGCTCATGATGTACACACACACAAACATGCATTCATAGAACCTTCAGTCCACAAATATCTGTCTGTTGCCAATAAAGACCAGTGATCTATTTTGTGTTGTAGTGTCTACACTCAGGGTGGGCAGCCTCTGAGATTTGGGGAGTCCTCTGGACTGTTTTGATGCATGCTAGCTGCATTCATTATTGAGCAATCTATGACAGACAGAACAAAAGGAGCATTATTCCATCCAGCACTTTGACTGAAATCTGACTTGTTAAATTTGGGCTTTTCCAGCCCACAGACAACCCAGGAACAACAAAGGCCACCAAGAGAAGCTCTCTTTTCAGCTGAAACATTGGCCAGGAGGTAACTATGCTGAGCACAAATTTTTCTTGGCCATGTAATCCACTAGTCGAATCACCACTCAGCATCATACACTTTACAGGGTCAACTGTACTGCAATTTTTTTTTTTTAAATGTGAACAGAGGTGATTATACTTAGAATCCTGCTGACACACTATGTGCGATAACTAGTGAGTCTCTCTCTCTCTGGCTTATCTTCACAAATGAAGATTCAGGAAGGACTCATCCCGTGCTTTCTGCAAGCGTGCTGATGACTAAAAAGACCAATCCGAGATAAACAAGTCCGGTTGCAGAAAGCACAGCAGAAGGTCTCCTTGGGTGATGTTTCCAGGTTGTGATTCTTTCTGCGTTATGATTTCTCTTCAAGACTTGTTTGGCGTGAGTTCTCAAATAAGGCTGCAGCATTGTGGATAGTGTGTCTCCATGCCTCCCGATGTGAGGCCAGGGCAGACCATTGTTGGTGATCAATTTGGCCGAGCCTGAGATGTTGTTTCAGGGAGTCCTTGTATCGCTTTTTTGAAGCGCCCCTCTTACGTTGACCAGTGGCAAGTTCACCGTAGAGTACTATTTTTGGGAGGTGATGGTCCTCCATCCTAGAAACATGCCCTGCCCAGCACAGCTGTGTTCGCAATATCATGGCCTCAATGCTGGTGATCCCTGCTTGCTCAAGGACAGCAACATTCATCACATAGTCAGTCCAGTGTATATTTAGGGTTCTGTGTATACAGCGCTGATGAAAGCGTTCAAAGAGTCGTAAGTGCTGCGATAGGTAACCCATGTTTCAGACACATAAAGGAGAATAGACAGTACAATGGCTCTATACACACTGATTTTTTGTGCTTCGCCTCTTCCAAATGCAGTATATGCCTTTGCTAATCTGTGATCGATCTCTTTGTCAATCTTGGCATCTGAGGAGATTATGCTTCCCAGGTAGCTGAACTGCTGAATGGACTTAAGCACAGATTTGCCGATGTCGGGATGATGGTATTCATCCTGTGGTGCAAGGCTGGTGAAGAACTTCTGTTTTCTTCAGGTTGACTTCCAGCCCAAACAGCTCTGCAGCTGTTGTGGAGCAGGATGTTAGGCGCTGCAGAGCTGCTTCTGTGTGGGCAACAAGGGCAGCAGCATCAGCGAAGAGCAACTCATGGACTAGATAGTTTAGTGAGTAGTAGTTGTTGAAAAGAGTCATGGGCACATTGGACATGAAGAAAGTAAGATACTGGTGAAATAGGCTGCTTGAAGCTAACAGATATTGGCTAGCATCCTGTTAGTGACATATGTTTGTCTAAATTGTGCAACCCATGTAGGGAAAATTATTCCCCTTAATGAAACAGATGTATTCTAATAATAGCAAAAGAAGCAGAGTTGCACATACAGCAATGTTGCATGTTGTGGTTGTACACTATCCATTGCGTTTGCACAATGCAGTTGTGTGTTGTAGTTGCACATTGCACATTGTGACTGGGCCTTGCAGGTGTGTCTTGATGTTCCACAATGTACATTGTACATTGCATGACATCCCGTTATCAACATGTGTGACACAATGTTGTTTTTCTGCATGGAGGTTGCACAGTGATGGTGTTACCTATCTCCTAGTGTAGATATCTACACTATGCGGAGGAGCTGCTGGGTTGCAGCTACCAGTATTGGGTAATGCTAGGTAATGTGCCACTAAGAAGCTTCTGTTTTGTGTCATCCTAGCAGAAATCCTCACAGCAGCTGTGGTCAGGAACAGCTTTTTCCACAAACAGTATTCCACTGTGAGCTAGCCCTCTTCAAATGTAAAGCTGGCACTGAATGAGCAATTAAGATTCATCAGCTTTACAAAGGGATGGCTGGTGGCTTCTAAGTTAGTTGGGCAGTGCATCTACTCTGAGTTTTAGTCTTTCCTTCAATGGACCTATCCAAGGTATCACATTTTTTTGGGGGGGATAGACTTCAACACATTAGAACACATCTTTAAAGTCTGGACTAAGACTCAGAGCTGATTCATCACTTCACCTCCATGGAAGCAACCACCGGCACTGATCCTGGTGGAGATACAATCAGCTAGAGTGGTGTTTGATTTTGAACCTGCTGTGTTTTTCTCTTCTCCTTGCAGAGTGAGCTTGTTTTCTGAATCTGCAGAGAGTAGAACTTGAACCAATGGATTCAAGTTGAAAAAAATAGATTCTACCTAAACATGAAGCAGAATTTCTTAACTGTGAGAGCTGTTCAACAGTGGGAAAAAAAATGCTACAGAAGGTGATGGACTCACCTTCTTTGGAGATCTGTAAACAGAAGTTGGATGGGCAACTTACTCAGCAGGGTGTTTGAACTAGACGGACCTTGCTGTCCGTTCCAACTCTAACATTTTATGATTCTATGCAGCTGCAGTGGGATTTAGCTTGATGGGATGAAAAAATGTTGGTGAGCACACAGATGGAGTGCACCCTTCCTTTTCCTTCCTCACAGAGACCAAAGTATCCATACCTTCATGAACCTAAACATTGCAATATATTTACCCTGACTTGATGTTGTGTTCTGCCTTCAGTTGTTCTCGAAGGATGCTATAGCAAAATACCATATCTGGAGAGATGCTGCCCATGCAATTCTGGACAAACTGAATCTGTGGAACACATGCTTTTTCAGTGCTTGTTCTATAGCGATTTATGATCCGATCTTGTCCTGCCAAACCTCCACCACTACTACCTTGGAGTGTAGTGGAGTTTCCTTCTTTGGCGTTTTTTAAACGGAGGCTGTGGTTCTTTGGCTTGATGTGTCTCAATTTCCACACAGCTAGTCAAACTCAAAATAATAATAATAATAATAATAATGACAATGTTTTGTATTTTTAAAAAATGACACAGCTGGTAGCCTTTCAAGGCTCTTTTATTCTCACTGATGTATTTTCCACACATCCTTAAACAGAACCTAAGTATGAGTCTACATTTCTTTCAACCTACTTTTTTTCTTCCAGTACAGAAAACCTCCAAAGCAGGCCAATGATAATTACCTCCATAGAGTTCAACTGCTAGTTTTTTTTCCCAGTCAAGTGCTCTGATTATTTGAGGTACTATTTATTCTTGACAGGTGGCTGAACAAGTATTTTTAAAAAAAATAAAATAAAATCCCAGCCTTCTTAAGATACCAGTGACTGACTTTTCCACCTTGAAAAGTCTGTTCTTGTTTTTTCCCTGCTGCATCCCTCACAACAATCCTGTTTTGATCATCTGTTTTAAAGAAAAACACAAGATGAATACTTCCAGGCATGTCTCATGGACAATATGCTGCTCCTCTCAACATTAAACACAAAATGCTATATTTGCTTCCATTCACTGGGAAATCACAGGACTATATCAGACTAGTGTCTAAAAACACTGTAATTCTACAATGAGGAAAGCAGAGACATAGTGGCATTATTACACTTATTATCGCACATCGCTGTAATCATATGAAAGAACTGCCACAGAATTATTGCACAGTCACCACTAACACTTTAAGGATGGGACTTTACTTCCGTGATTTAGCATGGGTGAGATTTTGGCGGTTCTCGCAAGAAGACACAAGCACGCTGAAAAACACACACACACAAAAAAAGCCCTTAATTTGCAAAGTAAACAAACATACAAACACTTAAACAAACTTTAAAATGTGCAAACAAACCAGGACAGTTCATAAAAAGAGTGTCCTGTGGATAGTTTTCATGTTCTTACCTGGATGTTTTCTCGCTAGGAACGGAGAGGGGGGAAAGATGACCACGCAATCACAATATAATCTCATGGTTACAGTAGATGTGTTTTCGCATGCTTTTCAATACCGCAAAAAAAGTTATATTGAGAACTATTGTTGGCTTCTCCCATCAAGTAAAAGCAACACCTCATTTGCGGTTGGAGCACAGTTTGACCACATGAACATGACGTCATGTGATAGCAGAAGCCATTCACACTAGTGTGACATTGTAATTTTTGCCAGTACAGGTATAACTGCTTAATGTTAGTTAGAAGTGGGATCAGTAACAAAATGTAAAGATTGAGAATTAATGCACTCAACTTGGCAATACGAGAGGTAGGTAACAGCAGGACCTTTTAATTTGTGTATTAAGGAGGAGACACTAAGTCAAAAAGGTACAGATGAATGATCTTTATTGGAAAATAATAGTAATAGCATTCATGCACACACTCAGGCTTCAGACACTCACACAAGGCTAATGGAAATAGGAGGAAGTATTTGGATAGGGGAGTAGAATGAGGGTCTGGTGGGTTATACGACACCTGTCATGTAGAGCAGAGATTTCTGCAAGAACAGGGTCTCAGAGTTGTATTCTGAGGGTGCACAGCAAATCAGAAGTATGGAGGGAGGAAGTGGAACTGTGAGCAAATTGGTGGTGTTTGGGGGTGATATTCATATGAAATAGTTCCCCTACAGGGATAGGAGTTGAGTGAAATACAATGGTTCTCAGAGATTCCCAGGCTAGAACAAAGGGTACTCCACAAGAGTTAACAACTGTTAATGACTGATACTTTGGAAATGAATAGGAAACAGGGAGGGTCTTTTGTTGGAAGGGAGCAGGAAAGGAAAATCCTGTTTTACAAGCACTAAGGTTTCCGGCTATTGCTGAATGGATTAGTGATTGACTCACCTCCAGGTGTCAAGCCTCACTTGAGAGTGTTTATTTTTGGAAATTTTCACAGGCCCCTCCTTTTGTGCATACATGAATCCATCCTTTTTTGGGGATACCTGGTTTACCTGTAACTATGTGGATGGCCCAAATGAGCCAAGTTATTAAATATAGCCAATTATTTGATATTCCAAGATGAAGGCCTGTAGTCAGTATGAACCGGGTCAAATCTGTCTCATCAGCCTGTACTGATATATAGTTATCACAAAAACTTTAGCATTAGGAGGAAATCAGTGCATGCTTTGCACCAACAGGGAACTCATTGTCCAAATGCAGATCCTTATGTAGCTACATTTTGGGAACTTTTAATTAAAATTTCATCAACTCACAGAAAAATGGCAAAAATCCCGTTAGTGACATGGACAGGCATAGGCCAAAATCCTATACACGGTATTGTAGTACAATAGTTCCACATTTGGAATTCTGCTACATCTGTACCTTATCACCACCCAGACTCACTGCTTAGTTGCTACAGCACCCACATGGTCATTCCATGACTGGTAGAGAGCAGGAGCTTGGGGGCAAGGTTACCAGAAAAGTGTCAGGCTATGTCTCCACAGCCAGAATGATTACAGAATCATCTTCTGAGATATGCCTGGGTCCTCCAGATGTGTCAGTGAATGATGTAATCATTTTATGTCAGGTTAGGGACATAGCCACGTGCTTCTCTGATTCCCCACTGCTGTATTCCACTGTCCATGGAATGATGGGGAGGAGTGGACTTCAGTGGCTAAACAGTGAGTTGAAATGTGTCCATGATTATGGAGGATGGAAGAGAATACCAATCTCTGCAATGACCAAAAAGAAAAGGAAAGGGGAAAGGAAAAGGAAAGGAAAGAAAGATATACACAGGCGTAAGGTGGAGTTATACAATTGTATATGCCATTAAAAGGATGCTTGTCCACATGTGCAACTCTCCTCCCACAACCTTGAACTGAATGCAGGTGTAAAGTGGACTTACACCTGCATATGCCACAAACAGGATGCCATTCATTCATTTATTCATTCATTCATTATTTATTTATTTATTTATTGGATTTATATTCAGCCTTTCTCCCAACATGGGATTCAAGGTGGCTTAAAATAATGTCACATTATACCTGCATATGTCCATTTATGTCATTTGGAGACAGAGATATCCATGATCTGCATCCAGAATGATCTGTTGCCCATGCAGCCTATCTCTTCACCAATGGGGCATCCCCCATTGTTATTCCAAGGTCAGTGAGGGCAGAGGCTGGCCAGGTAGTGTCTGGCTATGTTTCTGCAGCTTGATATATGATGAAGAAGGTGTCTTCCTGGACCTTCTAGAAGTTCTCCAAACAGAGCAACTTGGTTGCATGGATTTCTAAGCACAATACTCATTTTACAAGTTATTACCATTATTTGTGGAGGTATATTTTTTTCTATGGATTTTTACACTAAAGTGAGCTGTGGCCAGTAGAGGTCATGACAGCTTATATGCACAGCTGGTGTTGATTGTTATTGAGCTAAAGCCATATGTGCAGGGGAAGAACCAGCCAAGGTGTCTATGAAGCTGGTATCTCCATGGGAAAGGATTGTATAGGTTACAAGCCTGGGAACCAGTTATGTTGATGTGATTGCATATCCCATCATGACATGTATATATATTAGTGCAATCCTCTGTACTGTCCCTTCCTTCTATTTTTCTGTGCTTCTGTTTCTTCTTCTGTATGACTCTGCTATAGTTAAGTAAATGCTTCTACTTAGACACAACTGTGTCTGAGTGATTTATTTTAAGCCTGATGTCAAGGCCACATGTGCCTTGCACTACAGTGCAGCTTGACTCTCTGCACATGCTCTGGAGGGTCTCACTCACATCCCAACATTATTTTACATTTATACTCCCCTCTTATTCAGTGTCACAGATTCCAAATATGGTCCCCATCCTTTCAAAGCAAGAGATAGTTATTGGCCCATGACTACATTATGACCATTATCACTAAGTGGGGATGCTTGAGGAAACTCATGTTTGAAAATGAATAAGAACTGATTTGGCATTTTGTAGAATTTTATTCTGTCTGTTTGATTAAGAGAACCAACCTGTTTTATATCTCCCAGACAATATATGGATTGGAGGATGTTATCCTTTCAGCTGTATATTTCCCTAAATTCAACAATGCAAATTATCTTGTTAAAGAATGTGTGCCAATTTTGTGTTTTAGGACAAAAGAGTAACCAAACACCTATTTCAGGGGAAAGTTATAACAACTGTGTATTTTTAGTGCAAAATTTGCACCATCAAAATGCAATATTTGTCTATTTTTAAAAGTGGCACAACAGATTTGTGACTGAATACATGCAAAACCAATAGAAGAAATAAGATCAATCCATCCCCCCCTCTCTCTCTCTGTCTTTTCTTCACAAACGAAGATTGAGGAAGGACTCATCCCGCACTTTCTGCAAGCGCACTGATGACTAAAAGGGCCAATCCGAGATAAACAAGTCCGGTTGCAGAAAGCACAGCAGAAGGTCTCTTTGGGTGATGTTTCCGTGTTGCGATTCTTTCTGCATTGTTGTTTCTCTTCAAGACTTGTTCGGCGTGAGTTCTCAAATAAGGCTGCAGCATTGTGGATAGTGTGTCTCCATGCCTCCTGATGTGAGGCCAGGGCGGACCAATGTTGGTGATCAATTTGGCCACCAAATTGAACAGACAGTACAATCAGTACTGTCTGATTTTTGTGCTTCGCCTCAGGTGTTTATTACTCCAGACTCTTTTGTGAAGTCTTCCAAATGTGCTATATGCCTTTGCTAATCTGTGATCGATCTCTTTGTCAATCTTGGCATCTGAGGAGATGATGCTTCCCAGGTAGGTGAACTGCTGAGCAGACGAGCACAGATTTGCCGACAGCAATGTGGGGATGATGGTGTTCATCCTGTGGTGGAGGCTGGTAAAGAACTTCTGTTTTCTTCAGGTTGACTTCAAGCCCAAACAGCTAATCCATCCATCCTAAAACTAAAATGATCAATTTCATCTAAAGAACTGTAAGGATTGAAAATCCATTAGGTTTCACATTTCTCTGAATGGTATGACTATATTTTCCTCTCAAAACGTGTAACAAAGTACTTGGAATGTTCTAGCCACTACAGCACATTTCAATATAGTGACTGAATTCAAGGATTTTAAATTTTCCCTCTATTGTAAGACCTTGTAAAAACGACAGATAAGAACTGCTTAGTCTAGTGTAGACCCTAACAGAGATGAATCATAATTAAAACCCACTAAAATGAAACCATCTAGAATGACAGAGATGCAAAAACTGGTGATGCAACTATTTCCGATAAATGGCGTGCTTCATTACCTGGGGCCATAAAGAGGGTGGGATTGACAAAATAAAACATAACGGCAGCTCCAGCTGTTATCATAAACAGAAATAGTCAGCTCTTTCATTTGAAAAAGAAGTTGCATTTATACTTCTTGACTTAGGATGCTGGGAGCATTTGCTGAATAAAAGCCATTATTGTGGTTTATGGGATGCCATTTTATTGGCACTATATATTAGATTATTAGCCTGTCCTTACATAATGCAGAATGAGAAAATCCTTCTCACGTCCCCCTTCCCCAAGAAACTGCTGAATGCTGAAATCTGTGGGCATGATTCAGCCAAAAGTTAAGTACTCTCAGGTTGTATCACTTTCCGTGGGTGACTTGTTCACATGCTTAACTCCTGCATTTAGAAGTCCAATGGATTTGAAACAGGTTAACATAGTTAACTTTGGCTGGATTTTTCACCACTGTTGCATTTCCAATAGTTAACAAACACACAGTAGCAATTCAAATATCATTAAAAAAAACTTTAGTGTTGGGAAAGAAGTATGAAATGAGTGGGGTGGGGTGGGGAATTACAGGATTTTAGGTTGAGTTTCTAAATACACACCAGCAGAGCTACATCATGCAACCCTATACTGAATGGCAATGTAGCACAAAGCATGTGGATCAATGGTCAATGCACATAGTTGGCAGTCCAGTGTGAAATTGCAATGTGAAATATGCAAAGGCAGCACATAGAGGAGATGCACATGACCACACTGAATTATTTCACTTTGAAGTGCTACTGCATGTGCAACAGCCCCACATGCACAACTCCCCTTGTGCCACTGTTAGCTGGGTGCGACTATTGCCCATTGTCCACAAACTATCAATCTACATGAATGATACAACTTATGCCTGCATCTGTCACTGGTAGGAGATTGACCTTGGAATAGCAAGTTTGATTTTTAAAAACTTTAATTATATTTTTGCCACCCAAAAATGCAGTCCAAGCTAGAACATGCAAAGGTTCCTATTCAGAAGCACTCTTTTGGTCTTAATTAGGGGTAGATGACAATTTTGCTTCTGTTGTTTTCTAACAGAAATGTACCAATATTTACAAGATTCTTCATATATGGAATGGAAAGAACTTGGTATTTTAAAAACGGTGAATGTGCAAGAACCCAAAAGTAATAAAGGCATGTACTGAGGCTGCTGCACTGCGCAGATCTTCCAAACTCAGGGCTGTGATTTTCTTAATTGAATCAATCTACCTGTAATGCAATTTTCCCCTTTCCCTACTGCCTTCTCCTTTACCAAACATTATTGTCTTTACTGATGAGTCACCTAATCTCATGATATGCCCAAAGTAAAACAGGCTCAGTCATCTTGGCTTCTAGGGAGAGTTCAGGCTTCATTTGTTCTAAAACCCATTCATTTGTCCTTTCAGCAGTCCATGGTATCTGTAGAACTCTTGTTCAGCATCACATTTCAAATGAGATGATTTTTTTACCTGTCAGTGTTCTTCACTGTCCAACTTTCATAATCTTACATAGAAATTGGAAATATAATGGCCTGGATAATTGTGACTTTGGTATTAAACTATATGCCTTTACACTTGAGGATCTTATCTATTTCTTTCATGGTTGCCTTACCAAGTTTTAGTCTTCTTCTGATTTCTTGACAAAAGTCTCCATTTTGGTTAATGACTAAGCCAAGGCATAGGAAATCTTTAATTATTTCAATGTCTTCATTATCCAGTTTAAAGTCATGTAAACCATCTGTAGTTATTAGTTTTGTTTTCTTAATGTTCAGTCAACTGTAAACCTGCCTTGGCACTTTTGTTCTTGTCTTTCTTCAGTAGTCATCTCAAGTCTTTGCTTTCTGCAAGTAATATGGTGTCATCTGAATATCTTAAATTGCTATTATTCCTTACCTGAAATTTCATGACGGCTTCCTCTGAGTTTAATCCTACCTTCTGTATGATATGCTTTGCATACAAATTAAACAGACAGAGTGGTAAAATGCAGTCTTGCCTGACCCCATTGCCAATTGGAAAACAATATGTTTCTTCCTGACAGTAAGAGCTTTTCAACAGTGGAATATGCTGCCTCAGAGTGAGGTGGCGTCTCCTTCTTTGGAAGTTTTTAAACAGAGGCTGGATGGACATCTGTCAGGACTGCTTTGATTGTGTATTCCTGCTGGGCAAGGGGCTTGACTAGATGGCCCTTGTGGTCTCTTCCAACTCTATGATTCTATGATTCATATTGTGTCCTGCCAGTAGCCTCTTGCCCAGAGTATAGGTTTTATGCATCAAAACAATCAGATGTTGGGGCACTCTTTTTTTTTTTTTTTTTTTTTTTGGGAGTGAACAGTGTTGTTATTTAGCCAGTTCACACAGGTTGTTAAAATATGCTGAGGCTGGAGAAGTTAAAAAAAAAAAAAAGGTAGCCAGGAATAGCAAAGGGGAAGAGGAGGAAGAGATCAGAGCAGATGAGGAGGAAGGAGAGGCAAGAGGGTCAGAGGAAGGGAAGGACTGGGAGTGATAAGGATGGGAGGCAGTTGATTATTTTGAATGACAGAACTGAGAGTGAGCCATAATTTCTTATTATCTACACAAGGGTTTGCTGTAATTTATAAAGGCTTGGCTGTAATCAAAGTAAAGTCAAAGGCTTTCCTGTAATCTATAAAGCACAGCTTGATTTTCTTCTGAAATGATATTATATTTATATTCTGCTTTTCTCCCAATTTGGGATTCAAGGTGGCTTATAATAGTTAAACCAAATGTAACTAAAAATGCAACCGGACTTGTTTATCTCAGATTGGCCTTTTTAGTCATCAGCGCGCTTGCAGGAAATGCGGGATGAGTCCTTCCTGAATCTTCGTTTGCAAAGAAAAGCCAGAGAGAGAGAGAACTAAAAATGCACAGTATAAAAGTTTAAAATGTAATTAAACTATCAAATTACACAATCCAGCATATTCTGCAAGGCCCATTCTCCCTCAATAATCAGTGTTCAAAGGCAGCTTTGAAATACTGCCAGCTTGCTTTCTACTTTGGATAGAAAAAAAACAGAGACTTTAAATGTTAAATGTCAGAGAAGGCAAAACTGACAGATTAGAATCATAGAATCATAGAATCATAGAATTGTAGAGTTGGAAGAGACCACGAGGGCCATCCAGTCCAACCTCCTGCTGTGCAGGAAATCACAATCAAAGCATCCCTGACAGACGGTCATCCAGCCTCTTTTTAAAGACATCCAAGGAAGGAGATCCTACCACGCTCCGAGGGAGTGTGTTCCACTGCCGAACAGCTCTTACTGTCAAAAAGTTCCTCCTAATGTTGAGGTGGAATCTCTGTTCCTGGAGCTTGCATCCATTGCTCCATGTTCCAGTCTCTGGAGCAGCAGAAAACAAACTTGATCCATCCTCAACGTGACACCCCTTCAAATACTTAAACAGGGCTATCGTATCGCCCCTTAACCGTCTTTTTTCCAGGCTAAACATACCCAGCTCCCTAAGTCTTTCCTCATTAGGCATCGTTTCCAGACCTTTCACCATTTTAGTCACCCTCCTCTGGACACGCTCCAATTTGTCAATATCCTTTTTGAATTGTGGTGCCCAGAACTGGACACAGTATTCTAGGTGAGGCATGACCAAGGCAGAATACAGTGGCACTATTACTTCCCTTGATCTAGGCACTATACTTCTATTGATACAGCCCAAAATCACATTGGCCTTTTTAGCTGCTGCATCACACTGTTGACTCATGTTCAACTTGTGGTCTACTAGGACTCCTAGATCCCTTTTGCACGTGGTCTCGTTCAGCCAGGTCTCCCCCATCCTATATCTATGCATTTCATTTTTCTGCCCTAAGTGCAGTACCTTACATTTCTCTGTATTGAATTTCATTTTGTTAGCTTTGGCCCAGCTCTCCAGTCTATCCAGGTCATTCTGAATTTTGATCCTGTCCTCTAGGGTATTACAAATCCATTGAACAGTTAACTTGTCTAGCCCACATTTTACAAGCTTGTTTGCAAGAGTGTCATGGGGAACCTTGTCAAAGGCCTTACTGAAATCAAGGTATGCGATATCCACAGCATTCCCTTCATTTACCAAGCTGGTAATTTTATATATATATATAAAAGATATCAGATTAGTCTGGCATGACCTGTTTCTCTGAAACCCATGTTGACTTTCTTTGTAATTATGGCATTGCCTTCTAAATGTTCACAGACTCTCTGTTTAATGATCTACTCCAGAATCTTCCCTGGTATTGATGTCAGACTAACTGGACGATAATTGTTAGGATCCTCTTTTTTTCCCTTTTTGAAGATGGGGACAACATATGCCCTCCTCCAGTCTGCTGGGACTTCCCCTGTTCTCCAGGAGTTCTCAAAGATTAGTGCCAATGGCTCTGAGATTACATGTCATTCTATGATTCTTTTCTACAGATACAGTACAGTAGTTTTGATTTGTCCTCCTCTGTTTCAGAATACTTAGACACAGAGAATGTTAGCTAAAACAAGAGCTGGGGCAAAGACTTTCTTAGTTCCCACACCTTTTATCCACCAAATTTCACCTCCTCCTGCTGCTTTTATCCCTTAGGAAAAATAAATATGTGCCTGTATATCCCCCCCTCCCTGGTGTACAAACAGCTTGGGCATAATTATCAGAGGGAAAGTGGGCAGAAGGTCAAAGGTCAAATGAGACCTTATTATCTGGCCCCATGCCTACCTGCCCCTTCAAACTGTAGCACCAGCATCTATCTTTTTTAAAAAAGTATATAATCAGAATCCTGGAGTTATATGTAATATGTAGTTTCACCATCATTTAAAATGTTTCTGTTGGGTTGTGACTTATTTTTTCCTTCTGTGTTCTGTGGACAGGCTAGCACTGAAACTACAATTTACCTGAAAAAATGGCCATAGAATAATAGAATCATAGAGTTAGAAGAGACTACAAGGGCCATCTAGTCCAACCCCCTGCCATGCAGGAACACACAATCAAACCACTCCCGACAGATGGCAATCCAGCCTCTGTTTGAAAACCTCCAAACAAGGCAATTCCACCAAACTCCCAGGCAACACATTCCACAGCCGAACACTCATACTGTCAGGACATTCTAATGTTTAGGTGGAATCTCTTTTCCTGTAGTTTGAACCCATTACTCCATGTCCTAGTCTCTGGAGCAACAGAAAACAAGTTTGTTCAATCCTGAGTATGACATCCCTTCAAATACTGAAACATGGATATCATGTCACCTCTCAACCTTCTCTTCTCCAGGCTAAACATACACAGCTCCCCAACCCACTACCTTTCACCATTTTGGTTGCCCTCCTCTGGATATGCTCAAGCTTGTCAAGCTGGACACAGTATTCTAGTTGAGGTATGACCAAAGCAGAATAGAGTGGCACTAGATTCTTCCATTAATTCTCAGAACTGAATTGCATGGGTTCTCAGTTTACAGCTAAATCAAAGATTACTATCACAGGACTCATCTACTTCAGCCAGGATATGCCAGCTTCCCGCCGGCATACCCTGCCCATGGATCAGGCCTATTGCTCTCCTGTTACCTCCATGAAATGGGAGGAAGTCAAGACAGGCAGGCTGACCCAGCCCTGCATCCACTGCTGCCGCCTTCAGCCCACTCTCCGGATCCAGGCAGGAGGCCTACAGCATGTGAGCAAGACCCCCTGCACACACACACCCTTGGTAACATACTGCAGGACTCCTTCCTGCTGTGGAAAAGTGATGGCAGACTGGCAGCTGAAGCAACAGGTTGGTGTTCCAGAACTTTTGTTATTGTCGTTGTTGCTGGCAGGAATGGATTAAAGCAGGTAAGATTTTTAAATAGGAGTATAGTGTAAAGATCAAGGAAAGTAAAAGTGCCACTCTATTCTGTTTTAGTCAGGCCTAACCTGGAATACTGTGTCCAGTTCTGTGTCCCCAATTCAAGAAGGATATTAACAAGATGGAATGCATCCAGAGGAGGACGACCAAAATGGTGGGAGGTCTGGAAGCCATATCCTAAGAGGAGTGGCTTAGGGAGCTGGGTATATTTAGCCTGGAGAAGAGAAGGTTGAGAGGTGACATGATAGCCATGTTTAAATATTTGAAGAGATGCCATACTGAGGATGGAGAAAGCTTGTTTTCTGCTGCTCCAGAGACAAGGTCATGGAGCAATGGACTCAAACTACAGGAAAAGAGATTCCACCTAAACATTAGCAAGAACTTCCTAACAGTAAGAGCAATTCAGCAGTGAAATGCACTGCCTCAGAGTATGGTGGAGTCTCCTTCTTTGCTGGTTTTTAAACAGAGACTGGATGGCCATATGTTGGGAATGCTTTGATTGGGTATTCCTGCATGGCAGGAGGTTGGACTAGATAGCCTTTGTGGTTTCTTCCAACTCTATAAATTTTTATCAGGCCCTACACCATCTTCATCCCATCTTAGCCCATCTTTGCCCTGGGGGGATGTATTGTCAGGACTGCATCCTGCATCTCTAGCACAGGGGCAAGACACCGTATATTGCCCATGTAGATTCAGCTGCAACTGAACATTATTCCCCTGTCCTCCTCCCACCCAGTTCTACTAGATCAGCCTTTCTCAACATTTTTACCCTAGTGGAATACTTGAAACAATTTTCAGGTTTTGGGTAATCTCTGCCTAAAAATTATTACATTTATAGCTCAAAAAAAAAAAAAGTGGGAGGTTTTTCAATTGCAATATCTCGCAGAACCCCTAGTAACCTCTTGTGAAACGCTAGGGTCCCAGAGAACCCTGAATGAGAAACTGTCATGCCCTGTAAGCCTGATGAGGCTATAGAGTCAGAGGAGGAGAAGGACATGGCAGGGAACGGCCCTAGGGACACTGGCACAGGTTTATTTACACCTGTGCCAGCAGGGAACCCTGCCAACCTAGAGGCTAGAGCAGAGGAAGAGCCTGGTCTGAGTGGGTTGGCATCAGTCCCAGCAGAGAGCCCTGCCCACTCAGATAAGGATGAAGAAGAAAAGAGGGACTTAACTTTCACCATTGTATACTCAGCAGTGAGCTCAAAAACAAGCTCAAAGGAAGTCTCTGAGGGGTCGTTTACACGGGCAAATATTCCTCTAAATATACCGCTAAGATAGCTCATAGTTCCCACGGATTGCAGCACAGCATCGCCTCATTCAGAAGTGGGGAAGGTAAAACACCCAAATATAGCATGCCAGGGGATGTCGCTACTTTGCCGGTATATTTGCAATGTAGCGCTTTATTGGCAGTGTAAACTACAATTCTGTTAAGGGCTGCCGCAAATCTTTACTATGATTGGTTGCTATGATGTAAGGGGCGGGCTTAAAAGAGAGGGACTGCGTTCAGTAGCATCAGGAAACTTTGAAAAATCCTCTCTGCTATTTTGCAGAAGATCTGCCAAGAAAAAGGATTCCCAAGACCTTTCTGTCAGCTCTGCTTGGGGGAGGGAGAGAGAGAGAGCGAGAGAGAGAGGGGGGAGGGGGGACTGATGGAGGGAAAGTCAAAAATCCTCTGCTATTTTGCAAGTCTGTGAACCCTGACTAAACAAATCGTGCTGGAAAAACTTGTGATAGGTTCTCCTTAGGATCCACGGCATGGCAGCAAGGTCTTTCAGCAGAGAGATTGCTGTCCCTCTGCTTCAGGGAGTTAGTTCATTTACAGGCAGATTTAGAGAGAGAGGGAGACAGAGCCACTTCTTTGATCTTCCCCCCTGCTATTTTGGCAGTCTGTGAGTCTTTAGCTTGGAAATGCAAGGCTTCAAAGGAGGGTCTATGCCCTTCCCCATACAGCCTTTGTCTGCTTTGGAAGCCACACCCCCCACACTTTTTCAAGTCTGAATGAAAAAGTGGCATAATTAGAAAAAAAACCTGACTGGCAGAGATGCGGAAAAGAATTAAAGCGCAAGTTGCCACAATAAATCTGCTGTGTAAACCAGCCCTGAGACTTTATGAGAAAAACCTACTTGTTAAGAAACACCTGGCAAAGCCTTAATTGCTTTATATATGCTGGGAGAGGCAATGGAGCCTTTGTCAGGGATCAACTGATCTTCCTGGAGAAAGCTGCCTGCTGACTTTGTTACCTTAATCCTTGCTGCCTTAACTTGTGCCTTGACCTCAGACTGTTCCTGACTATGCTGTTGCCTGATCCTGCTGACCCAAGGACCTACTTCTTGATTATGCTGCCTTCTGAAAGCCTTGACATTTGGACTATATTCTGGACTCTTCTCTGTGGACCTTCTTGCCTGTATTGCTGCTTCTTCAAGAAACAAAACCTTGCTTGTTCCGAACCTTATCTGGCTCTCCCTAATTAACTTTGCTATCGCTGGGGCTTGGCTGCTTTCCCAGACCTTGTTTATCCATTTTGGGCTGTTTTCCCAGACAGAAACCCTGTACTAGACTGTGGTCTTCTACCATAGACTCATGGAATTATAAAGATGGAAGCAACGCCAAGGGGTACCTGTCTAATTCCCTGTCATGAAAACGTCCATAGTTAAAGCATTCCTGAGAAATGGCCACCCAACCTCTATTTAAACTGTGCCACTGAGGGACAGACCACTGCCTTCTGAAGGATTCTTCTCCACTGTTAAAAAGCTCTTATCTTCAGGAGATTCCTCCTTATATTTAATCAATTGATCCATGCCCTAATCTCTGGAGCAGAAGAAAATAAGTTTGTTCCACCCTTTCCATGATAGCCCATCAGATGATCCCTTCAGATATTTCAAGATGGCAGAAGAAGTCCACCACCACTGGGTCCTGCCCTTAGAATATTACCATTACTGGTACAACTATTAATCTTCATTTTTATGTTAATTCAGAATTAACATCGAGCTATATCTGCATCAGAGCATCTATGAGGAAATTACATCTGTTTTCTAATGGATACATGCTTTCCTTCTTCCTGCAGCTATAACCATCAAATGGCTTATTGCAAAGCATTCTTGGTGACTGCCAAGTGAAGATTGCTTGCTGCCTTTTCTCAAACAAGAAATAACACTTAACATTTCCCCAATGATATGCTTGCAATTAAAATTTCTACTACCACCAAAAATAAACTCAAAACAAACTATAAGCATTTAAACTTATTCCAGAATAGGTTTCTTTTTTTAAAAAAATAGTTGAGTAAACACAACCACAGTTTCAAAGAGGGAAAATGAAGAAATCAAAAGGTCATAATAAAAAAGTTCAAAGTGGTAATATAACGGAATGTATTGCTTGTGAAGGGCACACTTATAAAGTTGCTAGTTGTAAACACTGTTCTAAGCAAATAGCTCTTTCCTACAGTGAGAACTAAATTATTCAATGTGAATCCTTTAGACATAATACTTACTGTGATCATTTTCAGAGGAATAAAATAAATCTTCATTTTCTCAAAGTGATTGAATGTTAAACAAATAGAAATATCCCCCTTTCAGCTCAAAAGGGGGATCATTAACATTTAAATTAAAAAGAAATTAGACTAAAAGTTTGTAACCCAAGAATGACAATGATATACTGAAGGAAATGTGATCTAGCAGGTGGCAGCAAAGCTTTCTGCATCACAATATCTAGAGATGTGTTACAGGGTATCACTAGGTCACATATACAGTATCACATATCCAAGTGTGATAATTCAAAAGCAGGCTTAAGATGGGAAGAGGAAAAGCAGACAGGTGCATGTTATCAAATATATTATAGATACTGATAATTGATGAACTACAACCCCCAGAATCCCCAAGCAGGCTTGGCCATACTTTTTTTCTGAATTAAAATAAAAAGCAGACCACACTTTTCTACTCTTAACAGTACAATCACAGGGAATTTATTTCCTTAATTTCATCACCTGAAAACACACCAGAGAACTGTGAGAAGCTGTTTTCATAGATTCTAACTTCCCAGGAGTGGAATGTAATTCATAGGATAGTTCTAACAGGTGGGAGAAATATAGAGCTATAGATGTGGAAGGGATCCCAAAGGTCATCTGAACAAACTCCCTGACAGTATAGGAAACTACAGCTAAAACATCCCTGAGAGCTGCCTTCAACCTCTGTGTAAAAACTTCCAATTAAGGTTTTTACTACATCTTGGTAGTAAAATGGTAGTGGATTTTACAAATGGTAGTCGATTTTACTATTGAGCAGTTCTTACAATCAAGAAATTATCGATAATGAAGAGATGTCATACTCATGCTGGAGGGATAGTTGCCCAAAGACCAACCTGAGTCTCCTGGGCCAAATGTTGCAAAAGAACCTGCCATTCCAGGTGACCCTTTGGTTTTAGGGGAAATGGTTGAAGGATTGTGTTACAGAGTTTTAACCTAAGCCAAAGAATGAAGGAATTGAAACAAGAGTATAGCTGGTGGTCTTTTGAAGGAATGCTCACCTGCAATGAAGGACTCCAAAAGAACAAATGACTCCTTGTGAAGAAGGACCTCTGCACTGGGAAAGTGAGTAAACTATGTGCTTTCAAGTAGCCTGTCAACTTATGGTAACTCCATGAATTTCATACAGTTTTCATAGCCAAGGAATGATCAGAATTGATTTGCCATTGCCTTCTTATGAATAAAGACTATAGCACCTTGCATTCCCTGGTGGTCTCCCTTCCAAGTAGTAACCAGGCTGGGATCTGGTGCCTTTAGGGTATTTAGGCAGTTAGGAAGGGAAGATCTCTGTGTAAACATCTGCAGCTATAGCTTGGGTACTGCTCTGGGAGCTCTGGTTTATAAACTGCAATTCTGACAAAGAATACCTGTTGGAAATCTCTTATACTGGTTATAGATCTTCTTTGATCCAATGGCTCCAGTGCCTTCACGTTCCTATCAGTTTTAGTCTTGGTCTGCTTTGTGACTGGATTGGATTGCCTTTAGCTAGAATACCTTCCCTCTGGCTGGATCTTAGCTGCCCAGATCTTCAACTGCCTTGTGTGCTACACAAATCTACAAACGACTGGGAGATTCTCTGAATCAGAATAGGAGATGAGGAGTACATGGTGCAGGGGGGTGTTGCAGGGTAATAATTAATTACAATTGCTGTCTTCTCTTTTATCAGCAGGAGTAGCCCTTAGACCAGAGTGTATGACATGAATGAAAGGAGCTCTGTAGCATGGAATTACAACTCATGATCTAAGCCAAAGTGTTCAGTGTGCCCTCCCTGTTAAATGTGTTTGAGATTAGAAATCATAGTAAGGGGCTACCAAGTATCAGGAAAGAACACTGTTTTGGCTGAACTTGCTCAGAGAGCAGATCATTCTACAGGGTCTCTAAACACAAGATACCGTGTGTGTGGGGGGGGGGTTATAGCCATGATCCTACATAGGGGTTGCATAATGTAACTATCTACATGCAGATCTATTAGCAACCTACTTCCTCATTGATTTCATTCTTGAAAGAAGCACACACATGATTTTAGCATTTTCCCTTCTGGGAGAAAATCTTTGAAAACTGCACCATTTTTAAAGGGTTTCTCATAGTGGGAAGAAAGCTGTAGTTGTTGGAGACTAGTCACAGAACTTATTCTGTGTAAAACTGACACATATTTTTCTGCACAGGAAGCAATATTTCTCCACAGAAATATATTTTTTCCATGCAGCAAATGCTGTTTGCTATGCATGAAAAGCTGTATTTTCAGACCTGTTCTGTACAAAATTCATATGTGGGTTGTTGTTTTTCAGAAAACATTTTCTGTTCAGAAAACAACAACGCAGAAAGAATCACAACCTGGAAACATCACCCAAGGAGACCTTCTGCTGTGCTTTCTGCAACTGTTTATCTCAGATTGGCCTTTTTAGTCATCAGCGTGCTTGCAGAAAGCGTGGGATGAGTCCTTCCTGAATCTTTGTTTGCGAGGAAAAGCCAGAGAGAGAGAGAGAGAGAGAGAGAGAGAGAGAGAGAGAATGTATTTAAATATTCTTTACATCCCTAAGATATATGCATTAATTATGCTATGCAGCCATTGTACTGAACAGCTGCACTGCACAACAGAACCAAGGCTCCAAATCCAAATCCAAATACACATCCAAATGTGCATGCACGTTCAACTGCAATGTGAAATATGAGTTTGTATCCACGTGCATCAGAATTGCAAACTTTCTGCAAGTTTCTATAATCTTTGACTGAACATGACCATTCCACATTGGACAAATATGTCCAAGCCCTTGTTGTTGGAATGTACACCTGCTTTAAACAACAAGGGAATTCCAACTTGTATGTGACATTTGTCATGTGCTGTGGCATTATCAGAGACTAGGACTGCTCCAGAGACTAGGACATGGAGCAATGGACACAAACTACAGGAAAAGAAATTCCACCCAAACATTCCTGATGGTAAGAGCTGTTCAAAAGTGGAATGTACTGCCTCGAAGTGTGGTGGAGTCTCCTTCTTTGGAGTTTTTTAAACAAAGACCTGTTCATCTGTCAGGAGTGCTTTGATTGTGTATTCCTGCAGGGAAAGAGGTTGGACTAGATGGCCCTTGTGGTCTCTTCCAACTCTATGATTTGATGATGCCTAGCTGTGTTTCCTTAACAAAAAGCTGATATGGGGAGTGGCATGGCTGACTGGTGGAGAGCACTTGAACATTGTATTCCAACAGTTGTGGCTGGAATTGGGCCTCTCCACATCTGCTCTCTGCATGGAAGGAAAACTCTGCTTGGTGACAGTAGGACACTTTCTCCCCTTGCAAGTGGAGGTGATTTGACTTAGGATGGAGGTGATTCCAGTTAGGATGTCAGTCTTCACCTATCCCATCCACATATGCAAGGATGGAGATTTTTGTAGTTTTGTCTTTGTCGGAGAAAACACAATGTTTTTCTCCAGTGTTTCATAATGGTTCAACATTATGTATTCTGCAAAATTAAAATGCAGGTATTTTTGTGGAGAAAACAACATTTTCTCTGCAAAACCCAGTATTTTCTCATGGAAATATAGTACCTATGTACATATTTGTGTATTAAAGATCAGGGAATATTTTAGATAACTATTTTTCAGGCATTTTTTTTCTGCAGAAAGACATATTTCCTCCCCCTCAAAGAACATGTTTTCTGCACAGGAAATTGTCTTCTATGAAAAATAAACCATTTCCTGAGCATAAACCATACAGTATGGTCTGAGATTTAAAATGTCATTTTTGCACAGAAAACCAACATAGAATAGAATAAATTCTGCATAGAATAAATTCCTGTAAATATCTGCAACACTGAACTAATAAGGGGAAATTATGCAACTTTGCTGCTGCATTATTCTTCCCAATGGCATTTCATGACACAGTGCTGGAAAACCCTTTTTCTAACTGGGAAACAACTAACAATATTCATTCCATCCCTAGCTGAGACCATAGTGGGGAGGACAAGTTAAAGGCTCCCTCCTGATGCCACATTCTTTAGTGCTACTTCTTCAGCACCGGGGATAGGCAAAATACCTCCCACCAGGTACTGGACTCACAACCTCAGCATTCTTCAGCAGTGGCTATGCTCTCTAGGTATAATGGGAGTTGCAGTTTAATAACATCTGGAGAACCATACTGACCACCCAATAAACCATGGTTATTTTTCTTACTATAGGCCAAATAGGCCATTTAAGGCCACATTGATCTAGCTTGGCTCTGAGAAATAGAAATTTAATTGCACACACACATACACACACAAAAAAAGGAAAAGAAAAGAAAAGACAGCATAATCACCTGCCCAAAGCACAGACTGGCTTGGAAACATTCCTAGCCAGAAAAGTGAATCACGTTGAAATGCAGCAGAAATCCTGCTCTGTAGAACGGTACTCTGGGCCCTAAAAAAGACTTTAGCTAGTAATTTGAAAACTGAAAGTTAGAAAACTATAGTTCTAAAGTATTCTTATGATAGAGGAGATAAGGCTACATTCAAATCCAGCTGCCACTCACATCAGTAAGAAGTAGGCTTCCCTAGACAATATCTGCACATGTGTTCATGTGATCTTTCTTAAGACTGTGAGGGGCCTGAGGTACTGAATGTTCATTTGAGCATCTCTTTCCTTCCCACTGCATTGTGCCACTGTCATTTCCCGCCATGTTATTCTTTTCCCATGAATTATGCTTCCACATATGAGATGCAAATCCTTGCTTTTCTCATTCTTGTACAAGAGAACAAGAAAAAGCTGACATTTCTTCCTGAGCAGTGAGATGACAAGACATTTTCTATCAGTTTCAACAAGAATTTTCAGATTTTCAAGAAGGATTTTTAGACAAATTACACAAATTACACAGCATGCACCTCAGCTCTGGTAACTTTTGCCTTGATGCAAGGACTTGTAAACCTTAGAAGCATCAGATGTGTTGTTTGTGTCTTTTTGAATAATTAGCCAGACGAAACAGGAACACTCTGTAAAATTAGCGGATTATACCTTCTCCTTTATGGGGTATTTTGACAGATGCCAGTCTTAGGATCCTTGGCATAGAGATCTTCCAATTTTTTTAAAAAGTTACTCCTTTGGGGTAAATAAATTTCCAAAATGAGATTTTAGTGGTAAATGTAGGCATCAGAGACAGGCATATCCCTTGCCAGGGTTGAAACATGGAGCTGGCATTGTTGGGTACCTGACAAAACACAGAAGTAGGTCCACTAACTCTTCTTCCTCTGCAAACAAGAAAAGATCAAGAGAGAAATCTTGTATCTAGAAGATAAGCAAGGAACCAGCCGTCTACACAAATCATCAATGAACACAACTTCTCCAAAAACAGAAAGACACATTTCTTTTCCCTGATGAAAAAGAAGGAAAGGAAGCTTTCTTCACTACTAGAAGACTCGATGACCCACAACAGGAACACTGTGAACCCAGACAACAATATTGTAAATCTATCAAGCCACAGCCTGAGTCAAACAGCAGAGTCTGCTCTGTCATGATGCTAATACTTCTGCCCCTCCAAACCCACACACATCATATGTTTCTTTGGTCATCTAGAGGCCTTCTTCCATCACCTATACCTCAAAGAATATTTCAAGGACAGTGGCACTAGTCAGAACTACAACCCACAAGGATTATCCCTTTCTCCACAACACAACAATAGATACTACACCACTATACAACACAATACTTCACAGAGTCATAGAAAGAAGAACTCCACACGCAGTCCTCCTGATGCACAGAACTAGAATTCTACATAGAACGCTTCTACTGTCATGCCTAGAAGACATAACAAGAGATGTAATTTACCACACAATTTCAGTTCCAAGGAACAAGATGCTGTGCACAGTCTCAGGAACAATACTAATATTGTCATCAAAGAGACTGACTAAGAAAGAGCTGTAGTCACAATGGACAAATCTGACTACATACAGGAGACTGAGGGGCAACTGTTCAACACTACATTTTACAAAATCCTGTCTAACAATCCCACAGAGGAATACTGGAAGGAATTACACAGAATACTCAGGGAATTTCCCATGGAGGTGCAGAACCAAATACAAATTGACACACCCCAAGAGCCTGGACCAGGCGCATTCTACCTATTAGCCAAAATACATAGAGCAACCCTAGCTGGCCCATCATCTCAAGCATTGGAACACTCACAGTTGGTGCCTCTGCATATATGGACAATATCCTTAGACCATATGCCACAAGCACTCCCAGCTATGTAAAGGACACTATTGATATCCTGCAGAAATTACAGTCCACTCACAACCTTTCAGGCAACATCTTAGCCATCATGGATGTGGAATTCCTATATACCAATATCCCAGACAAGGATGAACTACAAGCAGTCAGGAACATCATTAGTCTGGAGAAGAGAAGGTTGACAGGTGACATGATAGCCATGTTTAAATATTTGAAGGGATGTCATACTTAGGATGGGGCAAGCTTGTTTTCTGCTGCTCCAGAGACTAGGACACAGAGCAATGGGTTCAAACTCCAGGAAAAGAGATTCCACCTAAACATTAGGAAGAGCTTCCTGACAGTAAGAGCTGTTTGAAAGTGGAATACAAGGCCACAGAGTATGGTGGGGTCTCCTTCTTTGGAGGTTTTTAAGAGGCTGGATGGCTATCTGTCGGGAATGATTTGATTGTGTATTCCTGCATGGCAGGGGGTTGGACTGGATGGCCCTTGTGGTCTCTTCCAACTCTATGATTCTATGATTCTAAGATGGGACCACAGCAGACCTAGTCAGCAAGTTCTGCCACTTTGCTCTCACACACAACTACTTTACTTTTAGTAATAACATATACCTTCAAGTCAATGGTACTGCCATGAGCACACGCAAGGCACCACAATATGCCAACATCTTCATGGCTGACCTGGAACAATTCTTCCTTAACTCCTGCACCCAGAAACCTCTGCTCTACCTGAGGTACATTGATTATATCTTCATAATTTGGATACATGGAGAGGACTCACTCAAGACATCCCACCAGAACTTCAACAGTTTCCACCCCACCAATCTCAGCCTGGAACTATCAACAGAACAAGTCCACTTTCTGGATACCACCATAAAGCTAATGACAGACATCTGAGCACCACACTATATCAGAAACTCACTGGCCACTACACATACTTACATGCTTCTAGTTTCCACTCTGCACACACTACTAAATCCATAGTTTACAGCCAAGCCCTCTGATACAACAACAACAATAATAATAATAATAATTTATTTATTTATACCCTACCCCTCTGTTAAAACAATCACAGATACAGTTGCATCTGTTCAGATCTACAAGATAGGGAGATCAAACTCATGGATTTACAATAGGCATTCCTCAAGCTACAGTACCCACCCTATAAAGTAAAAAACCAAGCAAGCAAACAAACAAAAAACAAATCAACAAGGCAAGACTTGTACACAGGACTCATCTATTACAGAACAGATTGAAGACAGGAAATGACAGAACCCCACTAGTGGTCACATACAGTTCTCAGTTGAGACCACACAGACATATCATCACTGAACTACAACATATTTTAGACAATAACTCTGCCTTCTCAAAGGTTATTGGTGGCAAGCCTTTACTTGCCTACAGACAGCCTTCCAGTCTCAAACAGTTACTTACTTACAGAAGGATGCAAAATACAGATGGGGAGATGGGTAGAAGACCATGCCACAAACCCAGATGCCAACTCTGCCCACACATCTGACTCAGGAAATGTCATCACTGATTCTAATCACCTCACCCACAATGTTAATGGTACTTTCACTTGTTTATCCTCTAAAGAGATATATTCCATCATCTTTGATTTTGTATTACTGCACTGCAGGGAGTTGAGCTGGATGGCCCTTGTTGTCTCTTCCAACTCTGCGAATTTATGACTGTCAACAATGCCCTTCAGCACTCTACATTCAGTAAATAGGCCGATCTCTCTGCAAGAGGATAAATGGACAAAACCAGACATTGGGAATGGGAATACACAAAAACCAGTTGCAGAACACTTCATTCATCCTAGATATTCAATCTCTGAGCTCAGGACAGCTGTCCTTAAACAAATAAAAATAGAAATAGAAAACAACTACAAAAGAAGATTAGAAAGAGAAACAGCTAAACTGGAATATCTCCACAAATTCCAGTTCATCAACAGTGGGTTAAACAGAAACAATGGTTTCTTGCCACACTACACATATTATAACACCAACTTAACACCCCAGCCTCATGAGGGTGCTCTTGGCCAGTTTATCACATCTCCTTTCTGCTTCCCAGCCAGCATCACACTACATTCCAAAACTCCTTCCACCATTCATATGGTCATTCCACCCACCCTGCCCTTAGGCAACATAATTCCTCCTGCCTTTGTCCCTCAATGACCACTGTTAAGGCTAAGAACTTGTCACCTTGTCATCCACACCCAATCCCACAAGTTTTGCATTTCTGTGGCTATTTATACAACCTGGGGGCCGTTTACATGGCAAAATAAATCCTCTAAGAATTCGCAAAGAGTCCTAATAGTTCCCACATCTTTCAGATCAAAGTCACCATATTCATAAGGAGGGGGGGGGAAAAAACCCATAAATTGTGCAGTATCAGCTTTTGCTCTTTCCCCCAACTTTTTTGAAAAGTAGCGCAAGTTAGCGCACTATTGATTGTGTGAACTATCATTCTGCTTACAGCAGTGGGAACTACCAGTACTCTTCCCGAAACAGTCCCAGCAGAGCTTAGCCATGATTGGTTGAATTGACCAAGGAGAGGGTGGACTTGCAAGAGATGAGCCTCAAACAAAAAGATCCAGCCAGCCGGCTTGCTTTCTAGCATAATTACTGTTCCCCCCACTCTCTGTGTATATGAAGGAGAGAGAGAGAGACAGACAGACAGACAGACAGAGAGACAGAGAGAGACTAGAGTGGTGATCTGCTCCACCAGCTGATCACTCCCTCACCTGTTCTTTTATGTGTGTGTGTGTGTGAGAGAGAGAGAGAGAGAGAGAGAGAGAGAGAGAGAGAGAGAGAGAGAGAAAGGCAGAAAAACAGTCTGATCAGCTGGCACATCACAATGGGTGAGCGGAAGGGGGGCTTCAGGGAAGCTGCCTCCTTTGTCATTATTTGTTCCCCCGTGGTCTCCCTTTTTTTTTTTTTGGCTTTATTTCCTGTTCTCTGGCTAGAGCTGCTAACTTTGGAGCCGTTTCCCCCTTGCTGCCCCTCCTCGCTCCTTCCCCGCCTCCTGCCTGGCTTTAAAGACAGACAGCCTGTGGTCTGGAGGCCATGCCCCCCCCCCCGTCTGTGTGAACTGTGGAATTTGAAAGCTCATCGGATCTTCCAGTTTATCCATATACCATGTAAACTATGCAGCGCTGGTGCGAAAGGATGGTAATCCGGAATTTCGCGCACTTTATTCTGCTGTGTAACTGCCCCCCTGGTTTATAAAGTCTGTTTCTAGGCACTAGTTCACTTGATGCATCTGAGGAAGTAAACTAAACTTACAAAAGCTTATGCTACAACTTCTTTCACTCAGTCTCAAAGGTGCTGCAAATTCCTTTTGCACATTGATATTCTTCCAAAAAATCTAAGTAGGAGAATAGATTGCAGCAGGATAAAGGTGGACAACTTGTGGCCCTAGACATTTTGTGGGACTGTATTTCCCACCCTCCTTTCCTACAAGCTATGCTGGCTAGAGCTGCCGTCTGTCATCTGAAGGCCTGAGAAGGGAAAAGATCGGCTTAGGGATAGTTTGGTCCAAAGCAATTATAATGCCTATAATTATGACTGACAATAAAAAAATTAACAATTAAAACATTTTTCTATTGCATTCCTAATTAACCAATCAAAATAGGGTTCAAACTTGTTTTTCATAAGAGGAAGGCAATTACTGGAAGGAAGGAATGGGGAATGAAATATACAGTGGACCCATCCAAAGAAGAACTGACAGGGGGAGGGCACTGTCTTAAATACTCCAGCCTTCCCCATACCATTTCAGGCTGGCACTGTGTGCCATCCCTCCAAAAACACTCTGGCCTCAATTCCTTGAGGTTATCAAAACACTTCCCTTTTGGGAACGTCATACGGATGTGCCTACATGAGAACTCATTACTGCAAGGAAGGAATGGGAAATGAAATATACAGTGGCCCCTGGTATCTGCTTGGGTTTAGTTCCAATACCCCCATGGTTACCAAAATCCATGGATGCTCAAGTCCTCTTATATACAAGAGCATAGTAAAATAGTGTTCCTTATATAAAATGGCAAAATCAAGGTTTGCTTTTTGGATTCCCCCCCTCCCGGAATATTGTCAAGTCATAGTTAGTAGAATCTGTGGATGCAGAATCCATGGATATGGAGGGCCAACTGTACATACTTCAAGAGTAAGAGGGCAACTACAATTGGAACCCTCCACTCCCTACTCAGGAGTAAGCTATACTGAATTCAATGGAACTTATTTCCCAGTAGATAGGCACAGGACTGAAGTGTAAATTGTACTATGAAACACATGTTCAGGTTCCCCTTTTCTACAAATATGGTGATGCAAATTATAGGGCATCTTTCTGTACCTTTTGTCTAAATGGCTAAAGGACATTTACTGCAATCTTATGAAGGTAAGTGCTTTTCTCAGTGGAAAGTTATTTGTGTCACCCAGATATTTCTCATAACTGTGCTGAACTGTTATCATTACATACTACCAGTACAACACTGGAATTTGTCACAGCAGTGAAATCTTGTTGAACAAAATTATCCTTCAATCTCCTCTCAAAACAAAAGCAATTTGTAATATGCTAGGGCAAGGGAGATATAGTTGGGGGGGGGCTACATCCAGTCTCCCTCCCTCCTCCACCTTGGAAATATATCTGAACAGTGTGGCAGCTGTCGACTCCAGTTTTCATTGCTTATGCATATTCTATCCCATTCTAGTCAGCTTTGAGTGAACAACTGTATGTGCATATTCTATAACCAAACCTCTACTGCTTGAGTCAAAGGGAGTTGCAATTGTTCAATTATTGACTGGATTATACCTGCTATTTACAACCCAGAATTGCTGAAACATGAGACTTCTACTCAAAACAAAACAAAACAAAACAAAACAAAAAAACACAGTCTTTAGAAATGGCCTCATTTGCTACCTCTCCCTTCCTCTGAAATCATACCAGCCTCCCTCTAAAAAGCATATCAGAGGACTTGGTGGCTTAAAAGTTGGTTTTTGTTGTTCTTCAGTCTAACTCTGAAGCATTTTCAGTGACTAGAAATTGAGCCAAGGCTGAATGATGATTTGTACTTGTCCAAGTTCATCCAAATACATCTTAATAAGTGATGACTTCAACAATCCAAGACAATTCAGTTTATGGGAATGAAAAATAAAAATCTTCCAGTAAACATACAAGTAGCTCAGAAAGGCAACATCTGATCGCTATGTTTTATTCCCAGTAACTGATATAAAGAGATACATTTGAAAATGGAAGCATCATCCAGCTATCATGATTAATAAGATAAATGAAAGCATTATGCAGCTATCATGATTAGTAATTTAGAAAGAGAGAGAAAAGTACACTTGATCTAATACCGCATTCAAGGAAAGGTTGTTCAGCACATTTATGTTCAGATACGCTGCTACCTAACACATAACAAATCACACAATGTAGTCTTCCTGCAAATTACAGAACAGACTTATGGGTAAAAGTCCCTAAGAAACAGTGCCATTTCACAATTAGATAGCAATTAGGGATGTCATTCTTTGTTAAATTAGTTCTCAAAGAAAGCAGAGAGTAATTTGAGCAATTTTTTTCCTACTGCAAGAATTTTATTTTTTATTTTATTTTTTATTTTTTTTGCAACTTGTGCAGGTCTCAAAGACTGTTTGCAGTCTGGGACTTGCAGTTTGTGTAGAAAATTTTGTGGATTTTTTTTTGCACAAAAACCACATGCAAATTTTGCTCAGCAGTCACCAACTAAAGCAATTTCTGGGAACCACATAGAATTTTCTGCACAGAAAAATAATATTTCTGTGTGGAAACATTTTCTATGCAGAAAGATCTGTTTCCTATGAAGAAAACTCCATTTTCTCTGCAAAAAAAGTGTGCAAACATTGTGCATAATGTCAACATTGTCTTCTGTGCAAAAATATTAGTTTCTGTGTAGAATATGCTGTTTTCTGTCCAAAAGTGTGATTTTTTTTTTTCAGAATAAGCTCCAAACTCTGAAGACTGTTTACAGACATGAATTTTTCTCATCAGGGTTTCCCAACATTTAAGAAATATTTAAAAACCATTTTTCAAGGGTTTTCTAATATTCCTGTGATCCCTAGTATGAATATCTGTAGGGAAAATAAGTGCTTTTTTTCATTTCTCCCACACAGGAAACAAACATCTTTTCAAAGATGTTTGGAAAACCTTTTTGCCCTTACTTCTTTAAATAACACTAGTATTTTCCCAAGATGCATTTTCTGTATTCTAGCATTGCCATGTTAATGCTCCAAACCACTAAAAAGGAATAAACCAATACAAGAGTATATCAAAGCAAAAGAAAGGTTAGAACAACACAAAATAAGCCATAAACATTTCTTTCTGTTTTCTTTCTTGCCCCCATAACTATATCATGAACCAATCTGAGCAGCTAGAAGAACCAGTATAATGCATGTCTCATTCCTTTTGCATCATTATCCCCTAGCAAGAATAATTGACTGCTGAGAACCACCCCACTAAAAAACAAAACCAAAAACTGACCAAAGGCATAAAGATCAGATCTGGTTTTACTTTTTTTACTAATTTTCTCAGCATCCCACCAGTACACCAGCATTCTTGTTCTGTCCCAGTCCTATATGGAGTTGAAACTTTTTTTTTAATTCCAGAAGAGAATTTGTATGTACAGTAGGACCTCCATATCCACTGATTCATTATCCGCTGATTAAATTATCCACAGGATACAAAACAGCACAACTACCATAGATATTTCCTAGAAAATGTGTCCTCTCTGGCCATTTTCTAGGTCCTCCAAGCCAACTCTATGGTACTTTAAACCAGAAGTCCCATTATTTTCAATGGTGTTCACTATCATCCACAGGTTTTCGGTATCCATGCCCCCCCCCCAGAACGAATCCCCAGAGGATATGGGGGTCCTAATGTATGTATGTTTCAAAATATGTACATTTTGACAGGCATTTTATATATGCTTATGAGGACCATCGCCTCCCAAAAATAGTACTCTGTGGTGAACTAGCCATGGGTCAGCGTAAGAGGGACGCTCCAAAAAAGCGATACAAGGACTCCCTGAAACAACATCTCAGGCTTGGTCAAATTGATCACCAACAATGGTCTGTCCTGGCCCCACATTGGGAGGCATGGAGACACACTATCCACAATGCTGCAGCCTTATTTGAGAACTCACGCCGAACAAGTCTTGAAGAGAAACGACAACGCAGAAAGAATCACAACCCGGAAACATCACCCAAGGAAACCTTCTGCTGTGCTTTCTGCAACCGGACTTGTTTATCTCGGATTGGCCTTTTTAGTCATTAGCGCGCTTGCAGAAAGCGCGGGATGAGTCCTTCCTGACTCTTTGTTTGTGAAGAAAAGCCAGAGAGAGATATTATATTTTACTGTCTTTTCCAATTATACACATTTCAGTAATGCACAATTTTCAAAGGTAAACATGGTCTTAATGGGACATTTATTTTGGCCTGAATAAACTGCACACCTCAGAAAGGGGCTTCCAAGACAAAACATGCTTCCTTCCATTGTCAGTCTCAGGATGTGCAAAATAGATATTATTGGAGGGAAAGTGAACCCAAATTTCTCTCCATCCTCAATCAGAGATGGTTGAGTCAGACTCATTTATGGAAATAATTTCAGTGATAACTCAGTAAAATAGGATACAGGGAGTATAGTGCTTAGCAAAATTGATTCATTTTTCACCCATGAAAGCTTACAGAAAGAAAAATGAAGCACCCAAGGATTCTTTTCAGCACTTGAAGCTGGGCATGGTAGTTTAGGATTATATATTGCTTCTGATTTCAAACCCAAACCATATCTCAGGTCCAGGGGTTACTGGATGAGATGGATTATCTAGATCCATTTCTGTCTGGTTTCAGGTGATAGGACAGGGTTGCCTTGGAACTGGACTCCAGGAACATGACAGGGTGTGCATGTCTTTGATGGTTCTGCTGGTCCTCTGGGTAGCTTTCAATACCATTGACCATGATATCCCTCTGGGTTGCCTTGATGGGATGAGGCTTCGAGAGGAGTTATACAATTGGAAATTATCAGACATGGCCAAAACCATGTCAGAAGATTGCTAGAAGAATAGGAAGGGGCAACCTTACCAGATGACATCATCCTCCAGTGTTCCAGGGGCATAGTGCGGGCATCAGTAAGGCATTCTTTTGTATTGGTGGCTTTGCCCCGTCAATACAAAAGGGACACCATACTGATAGCCGTGCTACACCACTGGAGTGGCTGAAGAATGCAGCACCTGGTAAGATCTCCCTTCCCTTTTTTTCTAGCAATCTTCTGATATGGTTGTGTCCCCCACATCTGATAATCTCCAATGTCTGTTCTTTCCTGGAGGAGTGCTTTCAGAGGGTAGTGGTGGAAGATTCCTGTTCAAATCCTTAGCCACTGGCCTGGGAAGGCTCTGTCTTGTCCCCTATGCTAGATACCATATACATGAAACTACTGGAAGAGGTTATTTGGAGTTTTGATGTCAGGTGTCACCAGTATGCTGATAATACCGAGCTCTGTTACTCCTTTCCACCTAATTTCAAGGAAGCTGTTTCCATGCTAAATCAGTACCTGGCAACTGTAACAGACTGCAGGATGGAAATTGAAGCTTAATTCAGACAAGACAGAGGTGTTCCTGGTCAGTCAAAAGGCAGATCTGGGAATTGGGATTCAGCCTGTGTTGGATGGGATTACACTCCCCCTGAAAACACAGGTTCACAGTTTGGGGTACTGAGCTGGAAGCTCAATTTTCAGCAGTGACCAGCGGTGCATTTACACATTTGAAGTTAGTGCATCAACTGCATGTGTTCTTGGAGAAGTTGAATCTGGCCACAATAACATAAGCCTTGGTTACATACCATTTTGGCCACTATAATGTGTTCTACATGTGTTTGGCTTTGAAAAAAGTGCTCAAAAACTTCAGTTGGCCCAAACAGCTGCAGTCAGAACTGGGACTAGATAAAGAGAGCAAACCACACCATTGTTGCAACAACTTCAGTGGCTACCAGATCGTTTCTGGGCACAATTTAAAGTGTGGTGATGACCTATAAAGCCCTATACAGCTTGGGTCTAGGCTATTTGAAAGACTGCATCTCTCTCTCTGAGCCCATTAGAGCTCTAAGATCTTCCAAAGAAAACTGTTCTCTCTGCCCATGCTTGTTTAATAATAGCATTGTTACAGTTTTGAATGTGTAGCCCTTGGAAATTTATGTCATAAAGAGATACCATATATTCCATTTATCTGTAGAGGACAAAGCTGAAGGTTAAACAGCTACCGCAGTTAACTAGGAAGCTGATGTTTTTCTGCCAGCTTATCTCAGAATGACACAGAGAAGGGAGATAACATGCTAGGGATGATGTCAGATGATGTCACCAGTCACCAATTGAATGAAGGGGAGTTGCTAGAACTTGCTAGAACAGCTAGGAAACCCTGTATAAGTCAGGGTGCAAGGCAGCCCACTTCACTTCTTCAACTGACTTCTTTGACTGACTGCTAACTGTAAGCTTAGCTGTTAGAGCAATGATTTTGTTTGTAGTTTAGGGTGTAAACAATAAAGTCTGTTAGTTTTTAGACACTAAATGTATCCATCTACTCATTGAACATTGAGCATGTTGGAAGCATCTGGACCATGCTTTTGCCACTCTGCTAACCTGACTGCTGGCTGGTCTCCTGAGCATAGACAGACTCCAGCAGGCTGTAGCACAGCAAGCATTGGGTTTGGGTCCAGACTATTTGAAACAGCAGATCTCCCAATACAAAAGAAAGAAAATTGAGGGCACATCCTGCCACACACACAACCATACTCAAAGCATGGATTTGTGGTACCACTTAATAGTTTTTACTACTGCAAGGCAGCTTACAGATATACTTCTATGAAAGGCATACAGAATGTTCAGTCCCAAATTCTGTAGACTTCCTCTGTTGTAAAGGCATGCCAAAATGTCTCTTTTAGTTTCACTTGAAAGACTCACATTCTCCTTTGAGCGCTGGAAAGGAATTAAATTTTCCCAAGAGTCAAGTAATCCAAACTATCTCATTATCCATGGTGTATGTGTGTGTGTGTGCGCGCATATGGACAAATCAGTCTATTTCTGTTCAATGTCAGTTTCACACATGCTTATTTATTGATTCTATCAAATTTCCAAATTACTCTGCCATGTTTTGAATGCATGAAAATCCACTTTAAAATCCACATTTTAATGCACATTTCTAAAATTAGGCTATTATTTATTCAAAATCCCTTTCCTTTGATGTGGAGAATCATATTAATTGTACCATTTATAGTTTTGCAACTCTCTTCTTTAATTATTTCTATTAGTTTATCCCATTTCTTTAGCCAATCTCCTCCTTTCAATTGACCCATATACCCATTCTTATTTCTAATATAACAACAAATATTAAATATTCCAAAATGTAATATTACCATCTATCCACCTTCCATTTTTGTTCATAACTTGTTCCATTGGGGGGAGGGAATGGGAAGGAGGGAAGGGCTATAGTGGAAGAAATATCAATATATGGGTTCTTGCAGTAGTTCTTAACCTGTGGTCTGCAGACCCTCAGGGGGGATACACTGTCCTCACAGGGGGTCTGCAAAGGCTTGAAAGCTGCTCAGCCCACCTCCTCCCTAGAGTGGAGTGGCCACATGAGAGGAGCCAAAGCTGGCTGACTGGCTTGACCTGCACATTGCCATTCCTCTCTTGCCAAAAACTTGCAGGAAGAAGCAGGAGAAAATGCTTCCCTCCCCCTCCAGTGCCTCTTAGGGAAGGTTTAACAGACAGTGTAATTGGAGAAGGAGGCAGAGGATGTATTTGTATTAGTGTTTTAAATCTTGAATTAAATCTTGGGAGTCCACGGCAACAAAAGGTATTTAAAGGGGATCCCTGGTAAAGAAAAGTTTAAGAGCCACTGGGTTATTGGGATATTTAACTTGATAGTTATTTGTTAGTACTAATGCTTTTCTGTTAATTTTGGGGTATATCATATAGATGTCTGTATGTAAAAACAATGTTTGTTGACAATCTCAAAAATTCAATAACAGTTTTTAAAAATCTAAAATTGGGCTGAGACCCTGCATCAGAGGCTACAATGGGTAACTTTTTGATGATGGAACTATGTCATGGGGCTTGGTTACACAATGAAAAAAAAGTGAAGAATTTGCCAAGATTCCTAATTGTTTACATGCATTGCGCCACAAAGTTGCCTCTTTCAGAAGGAGGGGAGCACAAAAACCCATTAGTAACGCAAGAAAGGATTTTGGGACTTACTTTTCCCAACTTTTTTGAAAAATAGCACATTTTCGATAGTGTGATCAACCATTACACTAAGTGCTGTGTGAATTACCAGCAATCTTTCCGATATATTCACAGCAGAGCTTTGCCATGATTGGTTGAACTCACCAGGAAAGGGTTTGGACAAGGAGGGGATGGAAGAAAGTTCCATCCACTGTTGTTTCCAGCCACAGAAAAGACTGTGAGTGCTAGCCTTGTTGTGTGTGTGTGTTTCCTTCTCTTCCTCCCTCCTTGGTCTCTTCGTGCTTAGCTGCTGCCATCTAAAGAATTCCAAGCTAGCATTTTCCAGTCTCTCTCTGTGTGAATGTTCGTCTCCTCTACTGAGATCCCCCCATTCCTTTCCTTCTCTCCCTCCCACCTTGGTATCTTCGGGCTTAGCTGCTGCCATCTGAAGAATTCCAAGCTAGCCTTTTCCAATCCCTGTGTGTGTGATTGTTCATCTCAGGCATTCCTGTGGTAATCAGAGGATGTGCTTGGGAGGCCACGCCCCCGCCTCAGTCTGTGTGTGAATATCAAAGCAGAAAACAGCTGAAAACTAAACCGATAGACCAGTAAAGCAATAATTCATGTGAATGATGCAGTACTGGTGCGAAACAGCGATACAGCACAAATTACCACAATAAAAACTGTCGTGTAACTGAAGCCATGGACACGATATACAAACATGCTAGTGAATTGTGATGATGCACAACAGGATGTTGTCCAACATATTCTGTTGCATAATGGGGGCTCACATCACACAACAGGCATGTTGTGCACTGGGATACATTGTGCATCAGGGCATACACATCGGGAACATTGCATAACCTGATGGTTCTGCTTGCGCAATAGTCCCAATGGCGTAGCTACATTTCTGCTCCCATTGTGAGAATATGAACATTGCATAATGGCACAATTCAACTTTGAGTGATTGTAAGTCAGTTTATGATGACACAATGTCCCAACAGAATACCATCATCTTATTTTCTTTTCAAATGCACATTTCTGAATGTGTTTTTTTCTCAAAAATGTATGTGTGTTGAATGTATCCTACTCCATCAATCTCCTGTAAACACATACAGCAAGTGAGGTGAATTCTTCCATCTTTACACACACACACACACACACACGAAGAATATATGTCTTCTTTTTCACATGCAAACTTAACCAATGCCACATTCTTACGCTGAACCTCCTTCTAAATACCAAATTCTTTTCTTGGCGCCCTTTTGCCTATAGAAGCATGGATGCCAGGGACACTGTTCACCATGGAACTTCATCCAAACTGACTGACTACCCCTGTATGGGACATTTTGTCATCATGTGTGTTCCTAATTGGTTCTTTGTGAACCTGCTGAAATGCATCCTGAAGGTCTTGGCAACCGCATCCTCCTGTGAGGAGACTGCTGCCTTCTCAGTTTTGAAAGATTTAAGAATGGGAAAAGAAAATTGTGAGTGCCAGTATCAACACATGAAACTCCAGGGAAGGGGAATATAGCATTGTGTAAAAGAACTGGTGTAATCTATCAAATGCTGTTCTTTGGAAATGTACTTTTCCTGGACCAGTCCAAATCAACTTTTCCCTCATTTGCCATTGAGGAGCACTGCAAGTCCTGTACTTACTGAAATGTAAAAGAACTTAGAACAGCACAGCTAAGGGAGCACAAAATTGTAACTCAGCCTGCAAAGATGCCAGTTGTCACCATGCATGGTTTCACCTAAGACCTGTTCAGACAATACACACAGATTCATATCCCAAACAGGCTATCTCTTTGCCTGCTAATTCCTCCCAAAGAAGGGTGTGTTTAAAAAGAATCACAAGCACACAGATAGAGCATGTGTGACTCTATGGAAGTTGCTGGGTTGTCATTCTCATAATTCCTCATTACTTGTGAGCATTGGGACACAATGTGCACAATGTGTCCTAAATTGGGACACATTGCAAAATAGCACATTGTTAACTGTTCACTGGCGCAATGGGACATGCTGAGCATTGGAACACATTGTGGAATGGCCATGCAGCTGGCTGCACTTGTGCAATTATTCTGATGGCACAGGTGTGTCTCCCCTCCATGCTTTTCCTGAGAATACAAACATTGCACAAGGATGCAGTTAAATTTTAGAATCATAGAATCAGAGTTGGAAGACAACACAATGACCATCCAGTCCCTTCTGCCATACAGAAATACACAAAGCACTTCCAACAGGTGGCCATCCAGCCTCAGTTTAAAAACCACCAAAGAAGGAGACTCCACCACACTCTGGGGCAGCGTATTGCACTGCTGAACAGCTCTTACAGTCAGGAGGTTCTTCCTAATATTTTGGTTGAATCTCTTTTCCTGTAGTTTGAGTCCATTGTTCCATGTCCTAGTCTCTGGAGTAACAGAAAACAAGCTTGCTCCATCCTCAGTATGACATCCCCTCAAATATTTAAACATGGACATCATGTTCCCTCTTAATCTTCTCTTATCCAGGCTAAACATGCCCAGCTTCTTAAGCCGCTCCTCATAGGGCATGGTTTCTAGACCTTTTATCATTTTGGTTGCCCTCCTCTGGACACACTCCAACTTGTCAACAATCTTCTTGAATTGTGGTGCCCAAAACTGGAAACAGTATTCAAGGTGAGGTTTGACCAAAGTAGAACACAGTGGCAATATTATTTCCCTCAGTCTAGACACTATACACCTAGTGATGCAGTCTAGAATTGCATTGGCTTTTCTGGCTGCTGCAACACACTGCAGACTCATGTTCAGCTTGTGGTCCACTAAGACTCCTAGATCCCTTTTGTATGTACTGCCATCAAGCCAGGTGTCACCCATCCTATATATGTGCATTTCATTTTTTTCCCCAGCCTACATGTAGTACCTTACGTTTCTCCCCATTGACATTCATTTGTTTAGTTTTGGTCTAGCTCTCTAATCTTTTATGGTCATTTTGAATTCTGATCCTGTCCTCTGGGGTATTAGATACCCCTCCTAATTTGGTGTCATCTGTAAATTTCATAGAATCATAGAATTGTAGAATTGGAAGAGACCATGAGGCAGGAAATCTTGGTCAAAGCATCCCCGACAGATGGCAATCCAGCCTCTGTTTAAAGACCTCCAAGGAAGGAGACCCCACAACGCTCCAAGGGAGTGTGTTCCATTGCTGAACAGCTCTTACTGTCAAAAAGTTCCTCCTAATGTTGAGGTGGAATCTCTGTTCCTGGAGCTTGCATCCATTGCTCCGTGTTCCAGTCTCTGGAGCAGCAGAAAACAAGCCTGCTCCATCCTCAGCGTGACACCCCTTCAAATACTGAAACAGGGCTATCATATCGCCTCTTAACCGTCTTTTTTCCAGGCTAAACATACCCAGCTCCCTGAGTCTCTCCTCATAAGGCATGGTTTCCAGACCTTTCACCATTTTAGTTGCCCTTCTCTGGACACGCTCCAATTTGTCAATATCCTTTTTGAATTGTGGTGCCCAGAACTGGACACAGTATTCTAGGTGAGGTCTGACCAAGGCAGAATAGAGCGGCACTATTACTTCCCTTGATCTAGATACTATACTTCTATTGATACAGCCCAAAATCGCATTGGCCTTTTTAGCTGCCAAATCACACTGTTGACTCACGTTCAACTTGTGGTCTACTAGGACTCCTCGATCCCTTTTACATGTAGTCTCATTCAGCCAGGTCTCTCCCATCCTATATCTAAGCATTTCATTTTTCCGCCCTAAGTGCAGTACTTTACATTTCTCCGTGTTGAATTTCATTTTGTTAGCTTTGGCCCAGCTCTCCAGTCTATCCAGGTCATTCTGAATTTTGATCCTGTCCTCTAGGGCATTAGCTACTCCTCCTAATTTGGTGTCATCTGCAAATTTGATAAGTATGCCCCTAATTCCCTCATCCAAGTTATTGATAAAGAAGTTAAATAGCACTGGGCCCAGGACAGAACCCTGCGGCACCCCTCTGGTCACATCTTTCCAAGACGAAGAGGAGCCACTGCTGAGCACCCTTTGGATTTGGCCAGTCAACCAATTACAAATCCATTGAACAGTTAACTTGTCTAGCCCACATTTTACATGCTTGTTTGCAAGAATGTCATGGGGAGCCTTGCCAAACGCCTTACTGAAATCAAGGTATGCGATGTCCACAGCGTTCCCTTCATCTACCAAGCTGGTAACTTTATCAAAAAAAGAGATCAGATTAGTCTGTCATGACTTGTTTCTCTGAAACCCATGTTGACTTTTTGTGATGATGGCATTGCCTTCTAAATGTTCACAGACTCTCTGTTTAATGATCTGCTCTAGAATCTTCCCTGGTATTGATGTCAGACTTACTGGATGATAATTTGATAAGCATGTCTTCTATTTCCTCATCCAAGTCATTGATAAAGATGTTAAATAGCACTGGGCCGAGGACAGAACCCTGTGGCACACCACTCGTCACTTCTCTCCAGCATGAAGTGAAGCCATTGGTGAGCAAGCACCCTTTGGGTTTGATCAGTCAACCAATTACAAATCCACCTAACAGTAGCATTGTCTAGCCCACATTTTACTAGCTTGTTTACAAGACTATCAGGGGGACCTTGTCAAAGACCTTACTGAAATTGAGATATGCTACACCCACAGCAAATACTCTCTCCCTTCCTATAGTTGAACAGAAGATGAACTTGTGACAATTACAAGCAGCCTTTCCATGGAGTCCACAGATTAACACACACTTTCTTTGATTAGTTACCCATTTTCTTTCCTCAGCATGTCTGCTGTTCCTCCATTCCCAGGTAGGCTGGAGGAAAAACAAGAAAAGGTTGAAGGGTCTGTTCTCTCATACACAAGTAAAGTGATCTAATTTGGCTCATGCTGAAATGATTTGCCTGTTACAACACCAACATTTATCACTAAGCCTGACAGCAAGGAGGCTTCCTGAAAGATTCAGTGCACTCCATCTACAAAGCAACCATAGGACAGAAATAGGCCCATTTCTCAAATGGGGTGCTCTCTGGCTATAAATAGAGAAGGTTTATTTCTTTTCTTTTCTTCTTTATTTATTTACTCATTCATTAATTTATATGCCCCCATTCTCTCAGCATGGGACTCAAGGCAGCTCAGAATATCAATTAAAATAAAATACAGATAAGACAGTGGATAATACAAAAGTTTTACAAAATAATACCAAAAACATTAGTAATTAAAATATAATAATGATAAAAATACAGCACACCCCAGTTAAAAGACATTCTATGGTGGTCAGTTAACAACTAAAGTGAAAGGTTTTTGCCTTATTGATGAGAAGGTAGTAGAGAAGAGCCAAGCAAGCCTCCCATGGGAAGGAATTCCATAGATAAGAAACAGCCCACACCCTCACCCAACATCCCTGTCATGGGACCAAGACAAAAACCTCCCTCATGGATTTAAAAACTCAGGCAGGCTCGTATTGGAAGATATAGTCTTTCAGAACATCTGGACCCAAGCTATGTATGCTGTTATAGGTCATAACCAGGTCTTTGAATTGTGTCTGTATGGATTTAGTTCCTAATCAAATCGTGTATGTGTGTGCGTGCGTAGCCTAACCTTTTTGTATGATGAGATCCTCCCTCAGTTTTGTATGAACAAAACTCCTCAAGCTATATGCAGACCTGTCATTCTATCACATTCACACTTCTTTCTTTATATGGCTTAAACACACACACACACACACACACACACACACACACACATTTTCTTGATGAAAGGGCCAGTGGGCTTCAAAAACTAGTCTGGTAAATTTTGTGGCTTTTAGTTGGCTAATCAAAGATATCAGTACAATATTATTTTGACAGCAGGGGGGAGGAAGGCAGGTTCTTCCTGGCCCAGGGGATATGTGAAGTTGACTGTTCTTAGCATTTGCCCCAACAGATGTAAGAAAATCACCATCTAGGAAGGTAAATCATGACCTGGTTTATCCTTGTGCTCTAAACAGGAAAGTGTACCCACATTCACTCACCAACATATCTGCCTAGTTGCATGGTTTATTTAAAAAAACAGAAGCTTTGGATGAGTAATTTGCATTTTGTGAGTAATCAGGATGTCCTCTTATGTGTGGTCAATCTATGTGTGCTTAGCTTCACAAAGGGAAAGGACACTAGAAACATTTTTGCACAGATTGCACATTACCAGACATAAGACATGCAACACCACTCTTAACGGAACTGCACTAGCTGCCAATTTACTATCTGTCTGAAATTAAGGTCCTGGTGATAACATTCACAGCCCTAAGTAGCTTGGGGTCTCAATGCCTAAAAGACTATAGATTTTATCAGACCAAGCAAATATGGTATCATAATGATGCCTAATGAAAGCGAAAGGGCGCACATATCAGATGACATTGCGTTTTTGTGATCAGGTAATGTAAATGCGCCATTCTTTTTTATTGCTAGGCCAAGCCGTCAATAGATCTCCCATGGTGCTTTTTGCCAGCATTGTCAGCGTTTGAAACTTCACACCATTGTACTCACAGGAATATTGCATCAATGACAGAACACTTCTGAGTAAGATTGCTACAGCCAGGTAGGGAGCGCTCTTTTTATGAACCTCCCTGGGTCACTTGGAACTTTTAAAATGTGTTTTTGTGCTTTTGTGTATGTTTTTGTGATTTTGTTTTTCTTTTTTTCAAATTTGCCACGCTCGCATCTTCTTGCTAGAATTGCTGAAATTTGGAACCCAGAAGTAAACAGAGCTCTGTTCATGCTCTGTTTCTGCTGGGGTTGCTTCTTCAATGCTGCTCAAGGTAGGTCTGGTAAAGGGGGTTCTTTTGCCAGCATAAAAAAATTTCAAAATATGCTGGCAAAAGAACATTTCTGAAGGGTGGTCTGATAAAGTCCTGTGTCTCCCTATATATACCTGCCTGAGGACTGAGATCTGCCAGAGAAGTTTCCCTCTGTGTTCCTTTTTGATTAGGGCACCCCATTTGTGGTATATAGTTTCAGAGAAAAAAAGGCATGAGCTGGATTCTCCCTGTTCTCTTCTCAGATTCTGAATTCTTATCATATTTCCCCACTTTACTTCACTAAATTGCAGCCATAGCCAAAATAAACTGCATATTGATTGATTGATTGATTAATTAATTTTGCCAATAAACATGTCTTACCTTGTGGCCATGCTGAATGGTCCAGGACCCAAATTATAAGCACAGCTCTAGTTTTAGATCTACATGAGTTCTATAATGTAAATATAGCAAATGAATGTTTTCGAAAAACAACAATGCTCTTAGTTTAGGTGTCCGATTGTCCTTCTGTGCATACTTCCCGCAGAAACTGAAATTTAATTATATATTTTTATAAAGTTGGTTGAAGTATTGTAGTCTGGTCCACTCTCTCTCTTACTCACTCTCTCTCTCACACACACATGCACACATACACACAAACACTCTTATGCACAAAATAATAATAATAAGAAGAAGAAGGAGGAGGAGGAGGAGGAGGAGGAGGAGAAGAAGATTTATTTATATACCACCCTTTGGTAACCCAATCTATTTGGATTATATACCGCCCTTTGGTAACCCAAAACAATCTGTCATTGTGACTCTTCTTTCCTACTCAGGAGTCAAGTAAGCTACTGTGATGTCATAGAATGTTTATAAATATCCCAAGTGTTCTGGATGAGGCTGTCACCAACAGAATTTCAATAAAGCTCTATGAGTGAAATGAAAAGCAGATTTTCCACAAATAAATTCCTGTAGAGCTAAGGGCCATTTGATCTTGTTAAGAAAGGATGGACTCTGTTTAAAGACCTCTAAGGAAGGAGACCCCACCTCAGAGCCTGGTGGGGTCTCCTTCCTTAGAGGTTTTTAAACAGAGGCTGGATGGCCATCTGTCCGGGATGCTTTGATCGTGATTTCCTGTGTGGCAGGGGGTTGGACTGGATGGCCCTCGTGGTCTCTTCCAACTCTGCAATTCTATGATTCTATGATTCTATGACTAGCCACAATTTCATCTACAGCAAAATCTGAAGCTAAAGCATGGGCCCTCCCTCAGCAAATGATTGGAAAAAAAAAATATCAATGGACATTTTAATACAAGTAGCTGATTTCCTTAGCTGGGTTGAGGCACAGTTTTATACATATCACCTAGCAGGGCCCTAGTAGAATAACCATTTTCACATACTCTGAACCAATTTTTGCAGGAGTCCATATCACACATAAAGGGGTTATACATGTACAGTATTTCTGCTCTATGCACAAACAAGGCTGATGAGGCTGGGATGACACAGACAATGTGTACGATGCTGCTCTCCACTCCATGCATTCATTGTACATGCTTTTGGACCTGTAAAACATCACCAACATTATGTTTATGTGTTAATTTGTTGTTCCCTGCTGTCTTGGAACCAAACCCCAGCAGATAACAAGGGCCTACAATGATGATGATGATATAAAAGGGCTATCTTAAGGACCCCAGTGCACAAAGTTTTTTAGTTTCAGCTGATTTCTAGGTCATTTGTTTTATGGTTTTGCCCTAGTTGCTGTATTGGAGTTAAAAAAAAAAAACTAAAAGAAAAGAAAGCACACACAGAGAGAGACTGCTAACATGCTGTGTTGAACTAACCAGCCAAATCTGTGGCCACAGATATCTCATTCAAATGTATTCATCAGAAATGAAATACCTGTGTTCCGTTTTCTTAAAACCACTTTCTTTTAACAAAGAAAATCATCAGATTTTTCCGTATGTTACTTCAAGCTCCTCTAACAACTTTGAGTTTGACTTAATACAACAAGAAGAAAGCAATCTTTTTATGCCAGATGTGGAAGATCAATAGCTATTTCCCAAACTTTATAGCATAATTAAAATGTGGAACAGAAATAATTTTCTTTTCAAGCCCTCAGGCTAAGGGTAGAATTATCGACAAGTCAAAGTTATGTGATATAACATTTTTTTAATGATGTTTACGAATGATACAGAGGAGTTTATGGCTTTTACATGTAATTTCTCAAGTTTAGAAACAACAAGAGGAAATATGTTGTGCCACCAACAAAAGAAGTATCCCCCCCCCAGGTATGTGAATGTATGGGCAACGACCAGATCTGTTTTTTCTGTGGCCAACCATGGCATCAGAGGCATGCTGAAAGCTTTGAATGTAAGGGCACAAATCTGCCTTCTCCTACTGTTTCTCTTACCAGTAGCCACAGATTGGTCATTAGAGATTTTGCACACAAAGGAACTTTTTAAAAAGTTTCTTTAAAAAATTTCCTCTAAGAAAAGGCAAGCTGTTAAGACCACCTTAGAGATGTGAGGAAACCTTGCCACTGACAAGTGTCTAGGCAAGACTGGTAGTATCAAAAATGTTGTTTAGAAGGACTATTTTACCAAAACAATGCACTGGATCTTGTTAATGGTTGCACTGGTGTGTGTGTGCATGTTAAATGATGTATGTTTTAATCTGGTTTTAATTTTTTGATTGTTTACTCTTGTTTTAACTTTTGTATCTTGTACATTTTAAAGAGTTTTTTTAATTTGTTGTATGCCACTTTGAGTCTAGAACTGGAAAAAAGAGGAATAATAATAATAATAATAATAATAGTAATAATTATTTACTTTCAAGGCAACTTTGACTTATGGCAACCCTGTGAATGAGAGGTCTACAAGAGCCCAATCATCAACAGCCCTGCTCAGGTCTTGAGAAGTCAGGGCTTCCTTGACTGATTCAATCCATCTGCAAGGCAGTCTCCCTGTTTACCAAGCATTATTGTCTTTTAGAATGAATCAAGTCATCTCATGACATTATGACAACCTCACTTTAGACAGCTTTGCTGCTAATGAGAGTTCAGGCTTGATTTGATCTAGGATGCATTCATATGTCTTTTTGACAGTCCATAATATATGTAGAACTGTTTTCCAGTACCATACTTCAGATGAGTTGATTCCCTTTCTTTCAGCTTCCTTCACTGTCCCACTTTCACAATTATACATAGAAATTGGAAATACTGTGGCCTGGGTGATTCTGATGCTGGTATTTAATAAGTCATTGCACTTGAGGATCTTATCTAGCTCCTTCATGGGTACCTTTCCAAATATTTAGTCTCCTTCTGATTTCTTGACTACAGTATCCATTTTGGTTAATCAACTTGTCATCAACAGTTAATCCAGACTTTGGTTAATCAACATGTAATCGACAGTATCAATATGGCAAGAAAGCATCTTGAAAATTTTCCAGCCTTCTCAAGAGACTTGTATTCCAGTGAAATTCCAAATAGTGAGTTTTGGCATCACAGTTCCACCATTTGCACATAATATGCTCTGCACAAAATTCTGCAACTTTGCTTCCATGTCTTTAAACTGAATATGGACATACATCATTGGCCAAAAATGACATGTGACTACCTTAGATGAACTTACAAATATCAAAGACACCAAAAGGATTAAGACTCCAGAGAGAACTCTCCTTGACTCATCAGTGGATGATATTAATCCAATCTCTATCTCTCATTCTAATCTAAATTACAAAGTGGTTGAATAGATAAAATAGGAGGGATAACCCTCCCATGTGCAATACATTGAGCTCCTCTGGTCTCTGGCAAAATAGGAAGGTAACACATAAATCAAAGCAGAACACTGCAGTCTCTTTGGACATCCAGATCTTTTGCATGATTCCTTTAAAAGAAAAGTGTTCCACTTCATGTCCCATCACTTTCTCTCCCTAATTCCCATCAGCTCTGCTCAACATGGCCAAAGCTAAGGATTGGGGAATTATAGCCCAATGGATCTGGAAGGTCAAAGGTTTCTTTCCCTTATCCCTCTGGCAACATGGATTGTTCTCCAGGGAGAGAAACCTAATGGGTGGGAGACTCTCAGTCCTACAAAATTTTCTTTGAGGAAATTCAGTGGATTTCACTCTGCATCTTACCAATTGGGTTAAAAACTGTTTAATAAATTCTTCATAGGCCAAAATAGGTGTGTGCTATCTCTAAATGTCTATATAAGTAAGCATGGCTCAATGCTATGGAATTCTAGGATTTGTAGTTTGTTGTGGCACGATATCTCTCTGATAGAGGACTAAATATCCCACAAAACTACAGATCCTAGAATTCAATCGTATTGACCCATGGCAGTTAAAATGGTTTCAAACTGCATTATTGCTGCAGCGCGTCAATAGCCTATGTATTGTGTGGTTTCTCATTCTTGCATGGAAGAAGAAGACAAAGATGATTTATATCCTTAGTCCTATCCTTCTTGAGTTTATTAATAACATTAGTTGGGGAATAGGATAGCATGTAGCAGAGAGAGCTGTTCGGCAGTGGAACACACTCCCTCGGAGCGTGGTGGGGTCTCCTTCCTTGGAGGTCTTTAAACAGAGGCTGGATGGCCATCTGTCGGGGATGCTTTGATCAAGATTTCCTGCATGGCAGGGGGGTTGGACTGGATGGCCCTCGTGGTCTCTTCCAACTCTGCAATTCTATGATTCTATGATTCTATGCAGATCAGACTATAGCCCACAGATAATTTGTCAGCTCACTGATGTGGAAACCACAAGCCTCCAGGGGCAATGCATGCACACAGGGGTGCAGTGAGTGGGAACAGGACTCTTGAACAAGGAAACAGAGAACACAAGAATCTGTTTTGGCATATTTCCCCATGAGGACACTTTACCATCAGGGGATTGCCTCTGTTCCAGGGGTGAGGACAGTGTAGACCATGGGTTACTTGTGGCTCCCAAGGACATTTTTTGAGTTGACTTCCATTTTACTTCCTGTTTACAAAATGGGCTCTTCTGGGCCTAAATGGACTTGAAGGAAGAAAGTGTGGTGAGTCTGTCCACATGACCCCTAAGAGATACAGAGAGTAGTCTGGAGCAAAAACCCCCACAAAAAACAAAAACAAAACCTCAACCCTTCACCGACCCAAAACATTGAAAGTAATTTGGATGTGGGGTGTGGTGGCCAAGACAGCCTACCCCCAAGCTGACACAGTTACCCTTCCCCAATCTAGTCCATAGGACGTGAACAGTACAAAATGAAGATGTGTGAGACAATAAGAAGGTACAGAGATCTGCTAAGGTAGCAATAATCACTTTTGACTAATGATTATGTATTTAGCTCATAAAACCTAAATTCTTTTCATGTGGAAGCCATGAGTAAAAAATGTGGATAGATCAAAAACTTTATATAAGACATTTTTATTTGTTATTGGGAAGGCGGGGAAGTGTGAATCAAGTAATACTTTGACTAGAAGTCACTGGCTGAGTTTTCAAAAGTGTGTAAGTATAGGTTTGCAAGAAACCTTATGCTTTGAAACAGCAAATTGGAACAAAAAAAATCATATATGCATGCCCTGCAGACCCACAGATACATAACCAAGTATGTTCTTGTAAAAATGTTAATAGTATACAACCTATCAAGACTGGATTTGATTCAAGTCAATGTTTCCTATTCAATCTTCAAAAGAAATGACTGAGGAGAAATGGCTGAATAAGATTAGGCAGATGCAGGATTTCTCACTAGATTTTCTTCAATGTGGCATAAAACCCATAAAATCAAGAAGATTCCCATAATATTTATTTACTTATTTGATGCCTTTCCTGTGTTTCTATCACAACTGGTATTCAATGTTAAATTAAATTAAAACAAAATTTAAATTTAAAAAAGAATTTTAAAATAGATTTTTATAAACAGCTAGAAGTAAGAACATGAAAAACATTTTCACAGTTAAAAGTACATCTGGACACCATCCAGGAGTTGTAGACTTGTGGAAAAGGAAGCAGCTCTCCCTCCCCACACACCACCATGTACCAGTATAAGTACACTGATAGAGGTAATACACTGCAGCAAACCAATAGGATCTTGGCTATGATGTTCACCATGGATAAAAAAAGAGAACATTATGAGCTGCTGGAGTTCCTATCATAAGCCTGGGGAAATACAAATTTCTGCACTATCAGTACTGCAGTACTACAACAGTTCAATTGTCAGCACTGGCTCATTGCTCTTGGTCACATACTTACTGTAATAAGACTCAGAGAATGGTAAAAACATATCCCACAACTTCTGCCATATGAAAAAAAAAGTGTGCATTCCATTAAGTGAGCATAAAGTACTCACCAGGGTGCTGACACATACAGAGAGAAAATTTCAAGCAGCCTCTTATGGCCCAATTAAGAGAGAGATGGATTTCAACCCCCCACCACTTTTGTGAGGTTTGAAAAGAAGCAAAGTGATACAAATGTTTTGTAAGGTACGTATCTTGTTCTTTTGTGATTCTGTTTTATGGTTTCTAAAGACATCTTAAAGCATTCAAATATGAAGGTGGGAAGATGAATGTTATATACAAACCCCTCCCTCAAGATGCTCTTCTCTGTGGGAAGGACCATCAAGCCTTCAGGAATCTTCAGAAGATGGAAACTTTCATTTATGTACAGATGAACATACAATTGGCCCTCAACTTTCGTGGGGGTTAGAGGTCCAGGATCCCAGTGAAAGTGGAAAAACTGCAAATGTAGGACACTGTTTTTGTTGTTATTTTACCTGAGAGCACACTTCTCTAGGCATTTCTAAGGTACTGCAGCACAATTTTTGACCAAAGAACTGTACAGGAGGACCTAGAAATACCTAGAGAGAATATATTTCTTCAGTCATGTATACAGCAGCAGTGGACATGGCAGTAAATATATTAATCCACAAATCATCAAATTTGTGAATGTTTAACTCACAAATGTGGAGGGATAACTGTACTTCAAAGCTCCCCTCAGAATGTAGTGGTCAACTAGTGAAAGTCAGAAACTGACTTCATGGAAACAATGGAGGCAACAGGGATGTGTATGGCCTACCTCCCCATTTATTTCTTCCACAGCATTTCTATATCACCTTTTCTTAAAAAAATAATAATAATCTAAATTTGGTTTGAAATGATGAAAAACCTAGTCAAATCAATAGCTAAACTGATAAATAATAAAAAATTAAAATGAATAAAATCCATGGAAAACTAGTCCTTAAAAAACAGAAGTGACTGAAAATGCTAACAATCAGGAATATAATCAGCAAAAGCACAACAGACAGATTGTAGAGACTGTTTGCCAACTCTTATTCTGCATCTCTTCATTTCACATTCCAGTTTCATCACTCTGGATTAATGAGCAACATTGGATTCATGAGTATTCCACTGTATCAATGAGCAATAATATTGGGGTCTGAGAGAATGACTTGGGTAATATTTCATTAAAATGTGACAAATTTCTCATCCATCATTAGCCTCAACTAATCACAACTAACATCTGCACCAATTCAATGTATGTGGTTAGGGTTGTATCAAAAGTGAATGTCTGGATGATGTCAGTTTGTCTTGTGCTCATTGAAAAACTTATTTTACTCCATTTTTGCATTAAAGACATGACAAAAATGTAAATTTAAATTGCATGCATTTCCTCTAAAATATGCATTTTGTTCCTAAAAATACATTCCAGCACATTTGCTCCAACACACATTTGTATGTGCATTTTTGGTTCAAGAACTGCATCCAAAAATATGAAGAAACACACTCTTTGAAGGCAGAATGTGACCAAGAGCAATGAGCCAGTGCTGACAATTGGACTGTTACAGTACTGCAGTACTGATAGTGCAGAAATTTGTATTTCCCCAGACTTATGATAATTGCACTCCTGTCAGAGTATTGGCATGGGAAGTATAAATTAGGTTGGTTCACTTAAAAATTCTTCTGCTACTCCAATGCCTGATTGAAACACCTATGGATCATATTCCTAAGTTTATACTTTTAGGTACAAATCTAGGTGTACATCAAAAACCTGTAATGAGTGATGGGCTTATGAAAGGAGTTTTCAGGATTAAAAGGGAACAGTCTAGGAAGAGGATGTAAGATACCATCATGTGTTCACACAGACCAGTGCCCACTTAGCTTCCTCCTGCAATCTTTCTTTGCCACCTGGTTACACTTCAGTTGTCCAGGGTCTCAGGCAAAAAGATTTTCCTAGTTGTGCTTGTTGACTTGTGATTCTTTAACTGGAGATGTCAGGTATGACACCTGTGGCTTTGTACCTGCAAAATGTGTGCTCTACCACATACCTATAGCTCTTATCTTAAGGTTGCAGACCACATATAATTAGATGACCTCAGCTGTGTCCAAAAATTCTGTGTGCGGCAAGAGAAGGTGTAAAATACAAAACTCTTGATTAGCACACAAAACTTCAGAAGAATACTTTGCTATAAAATTGGTACAATAATAAAGATAATGCAAACAGTTAGAAATATGGGGGTTGGGGGAACTATGGTGAAACCCCCGGACTTTGCATCTTGATTTTGTCAAAGTTCACTCCATTTGGTAGCAAAATGGAACTCCTTCATTGATCTTCACCTCTCATTTGAGGCATTTAACTCTCAATGACCTTCATGATTACACTATTCATATACCTTATAAGCTATCACAGAGAGGAGTGCATAGCCTTGTAGTGCAAATTGGATTCAAAGTCCTACATTTCTTCCTAAGCTCAATTTAGGATGTTGAGGCTGACCTACAAATCTAAATGGTGTGGAATCAGGCCATCAGAAAGATTTCTTCCTTCTGTATGAATCTGCAATGGATTCTGAGATCTCAAAATGAAGCCATGTTGACTGCTGTACCAGAAGGCTAGATTAAAGCATGTGTGAGGAGAGTCTCTGTAGCAGCATCTCTGTTTAGAACTCCCTCCTTTTCCTGGTTTCACCTAGGGATGTGAAGACTGTATGCAAAAATTCTCGTTCTTGACTAGAGAAGCTATCTCAAAACACTGAGACAGCCTGCCAAGAGGTTGCCAAACATTCACATTGAAAAAAAGCTCTCTGCAAAAGTTCTTGCCTCCAGCACAAGAACAAGAGAAGGAGCCTTTTGGGATTTTTAGATAACAGTTTCTATAATTTTAACAAACAAAAACCGAACAAACGTCTTTTTCCTTTCCAAAGTAAAGCACACAGAGAGAAGTAGAATAAAAGGACTAGCTGATTGATCAGAATGACCTGACTGGAAAAGGCTGACTAATGAAAAAGATCTCATCTTTGTGCCATTAACTATTTCAGCTACTGCAGTTTTATGAGGCATGGAGACACACTATCCAAAATGCTGCAGACTTATTTGAGAACTCACACTGAACAAGTCTTGAAGAGAAACGACAATGCAGAAAGAATCACAACCCAGAAACATCACCCAAGGAGACCTTCTGCTGTGCTTTCTGCAATGGGACTTGTTTATCTTGGATTGGCCTTTTTAGTCATCAGCGCGCTTGCAGAAAGCGCGGGATGAGTCCTTCCTGAATCTTCGTTTGCAAAGAAAAGCCAGAGAGAGACTATTTGCAGAAAAATCATTCATGCAGATATGCCAAAAATGGCTCAAAATGTATCACTATCTCACAAGTGAGGAGAAATATTATGTGGTTTCTCATTATTATGTGGAAGAACAAGACAAAAAGGATTTACATTCTAGTCCCATCCTCACTGAATGTGTGTGTATGTTCATGTGCATGCGTGCATGTATGTACGTACGTACATGCACACATGCACACACGCACATATTTGCAGCATAGGATTTAGCAGCTTGAATTACTCCCCAACATCTCAGATTATAGCCAAGAAATGGTCTATCAGCTCACTGATGTGCAAGTTACTAGACTCCACTACCCATGTATGCATGGAGGAATTGTAATGTGTGGCAACAAGGCTCTTGAACAGAAGAAATAAGAAACACAAGAATCTGTGTTGCCATCTTTCCCCATGGGGACACTTCACCAGCCAGGGATTGCCTTGGTTCCAGGGGTGAGGAAAGTGTGGACCATGGGTTGCTTGTGGCCCCAAAGGCAATTACTTTTAGTTGACTTCCATTGCAGTTCCTGTTTACAAAATGGCCTCTCCTGAGCCTATTCCACAGGGCATGAACAGTACAAAATGAAGATGTGTGAGACAACAGGATAATATAGAGATGTGCAAAGGTAGCAATAATCACTTTTGATTAATAATAATGTATTTAGCTCATAAAACCTAAATTCCTTTCAAGTGGAAGCCATGAGTAAAAAATGTGGGCAGATCAGAAATTTTCTATAAGATGTTTTCACTTGTTATTGGGAAAGTGGGGAGGTGTGAATCCAGTGATAATTTGGCTAGGAGCTACTAGCTGAATTTTCAAAAGTGTGTAAGTATGGGTTTGCAAGAAACATTATGCTTTGAAGTAGCAAACTGGAACAGCAACAAAAAAAATCACATATACACATGCCCCACAGCCCAACAGATACATAACCAAGTATGTTCTTGTAAAAAATTTAATGGTATACAACCTATCAAGACTAGATTGGTTCACATCAATGCTTACAGCTCAATCTTCAGAAGAAATGGTTAAAGCACTAAGTAAGTAAGGTTTTCTCACTAGTTTTTCTTCAATGTAGGATAAAACCCATAAAACCAAGAAGATTCCCATAATATTTATTTACTTACTTGATGTCTTTCCTGCCTTTCTACCAGAACTGGTATTCAGTGTGTCTCAGAACACATTTTTTTAAAAAATGTAAATTTAAAAGATTTTTTAAAACATATTTTTTAAAAAAACAGCTAGAGGTAAGAGCATGCAAAAGATTTTCACAGTTAAAACACACTTAAACAAACTTTTAAGTGTTTTAAAGCTTCAAAGCCATGGAACACAGGGGTGTAATTCTTCATTAAGTTTCTTCTCAAAGGTAGCAATGTAGCAATGAGCAATTTCTACAGCTTTCTTCCTGCTGTAAGAAAGTCTTTGAAAATCACAGTTCTCAAAGGCTATTCCTCGATCCATGGGGAGAGGCAGGTAAAAAATAAATATTGTTATCATGCACAAAATTTGCATATAGTTGTTTTGCAGATAAAACAGCATTTTCTGCACAGGAAACAGAATTCTCTACATGGAAAATACAGTTGCCCCTTCATATTTGCTAGGGTTTGGTTCCAGGACCACCTGTGGATACCAAAATCAGTGAATACTCAAGTCCCATTATATGCAATAGCACAGAAAAATGGTGTCCCTTATATAAGATGGCAAAATCAAGGTTTGCTTTTTGAATTATTATTTTTTAAATAATATTTTTTCAAGCCATGAATAATTAAATCCATGGATACCAAATCTATGGATACGGAGGGACAACTGTATTTCAATGCAGAAAGATTAACTCCTGCACAGAAAATGCTGTTTGCTGTGGAGAAAATGTAGTCTTTTATGCAAATCAACCATGTGCACATTTTCTGCAAAACAAATCCCCAATTACAGTATTTTCTACATAGTAACTTGCAAAGGTGGTGGGACTGACAAAAAACCTTCTCTGGGAGATCTTAAAGCATGTGTTGGTTTATATGAGGAGATACGGTCTTTCAAATAGTCTGGTTCAAGCCACGTATGGCTTCAAAGGTCCAAACCAGTGCTTCAAATTCTGCCCAGAAACAGACCAGTAGCCAATGGACCTGTTTCAACAGGGGAGTCATGTAATCCCTGTACACAACCCCATTCAACAGTCTGGTTACAGCTTTCTAGATCTGCTGAAGTTTTCAAAGGCAGCCCCATGTAGAGCACATTACAGTAGTTCAAATGGGATGTAATCAAGACATGTGTTACCATAGCCAGATCTGACTTCTCAAGGAACATGTGCAGCTGGCACACTAGCTTTAACTGTATGAATGACTCCTGGACAAAGCCAAGACCTGGGCATCCAGGCTCAGAGCTGAGTCCAGGAGCAGGTAAAACCAATTGGGCACCAAAGTCTTTAGCAAACAGCCATGTTTTTGCTTGGTGCTGGGATTATGACAATGTTGATGACAATCAGGCCTCGAAGAAGAAGAGTTATTCCAAAACTGGGGCGCCACAACAGAGAAGGTGCTTTGTAGTAAGTCAAAAGTGGGAAACGGGGGGGGGGGAGAGAATCTAGCCCTTCTGCAACCCCAATCTAGCCCTCTGGGGTTCACCCTTTTCCATATGATTCTGATGGTTCCCCAGTTTTCATGCAAGATTTCTATATTCTAAAAGGTTGAAAATCCTCTCATACAGCTTAGTTACTGGCAGTAAGAGCTGTAACATGAAATAGGCTAGTGTGTTTTGAATCTGACCCTTGGTTGTTGGACCTGTCCAACACTGGACTATAGTTCCTGATAACTTTCTCTGAAACTGAATTCAGCTCTCAAAAGTGAAAGAGATTCCCCATCCATGTAGTAGGTTCTTGGCCTTTATCTGATACCCTGGAATAAAGTAGCAAATAGTTAGAAAGACAGATGATGACCTGGGACCCTTTTATACTACAAAAATATAACACTATTATTCAACTTTAACCTATGGAATCCTGGGATTGGCAGTTTAGGGATGACTACAATTTTATCTGCAGACTTACCATGAATACTTGAAACTGTGGGTAATAGCAAACCCCATAGAAATGTACCAGAGGATCTAGGAAATGGCTAGAGAGGCTGCCTCTCTAGGTACTTCCAGTTCGACTCTATGGTAATATCCATTAGAAGTTAACATAGAGTCGCTCTGGAGGACCTACAAAATGTCTACAGACACCATATTTTTCTGAGGATGGATAATTGAAACCATGGGCTCTGGTCCTGCATATGGCGGGGGGTGATCTGTATTTAGAATTTAAATCCAGAGCACTTTAATACCTTAACAGTCTACAAACCCAAGGCTTTCACAGAATGGAACTATGAAAGCTAAAGTGGAATAATAGTGCTATAACTCTGTAGTGTGAATGGGCTCCTGGTATAAGACAATAGCCAGAACCTGTTAAAGATAAAGATGTTGAATAGCACTGGGCACAGGACCGAGCCCTGTGGCACCCCACTGGTCACATCTTTCCAAGACAAAGAGGAGCCACTGAGGAGCACCCTTTGGGTTTGGCCAGTCAACCAATTACAAATCCATTGAACAGTTAACTTGTGTAGCCCACATTTTTCAAGCTTGATTGCAAGAATGTCATGGGGAACCTTGTCAAAGGCCTCGCTGAAATCAAGGTATACGATATCTACAGCATTCCCTTCATCTATCAAGCTGGTAATTTTATCAAAAAAAAAAAAGAGATCAGATTAGTCTGGCATGACTTGTTTCTCTGAAACCCATGTTGACTTTTTATGATTATGGCATTGCCTTCTAAATGTTCACAGACTCTCTGTTTAATGATCTGCTCTAGAATCTTCCCTGGTATTGATGTCAGACTAACTGGGCGATAATTGTTGGGATCCTCTTTTTCCCCCTTTTTGAAGATGGGGACAATGTTTGCCCTCCTCCAGTCTGCTGGGACTTCTCCTGTTCTCCAGGAGTTCTCAAAGATTATTGCCAATAGCTCTGAGATTATATTTGCCAGCTCTTTTAATACTCTTGGATGTAGTTCATCTGGTCTTGGAGATTTAAATTCATTTAGTTTAAGAAGGTATTCCTGTACTACCTCTTTGCTTATTCTGTGCTGGATTTCCCCTATTGTGTCCTCTGTTCCTTTATCCTCACGTTGGTCACCCTTTTCCTTTTCCACGAATTCCACCCTTGCCATGAATTAGCTGCAACAACCCCTCCCAGGGTTTGGATTCTGTGGAGGTGGGAAGAGAAGCTCTAAATCAGGGCTAGAAAAATACATATGGGGGTGGATGGACCTGGGACTACATGGGTGGAATGTGATACACTGCCTGCTTGACGTAATATCTCAGTCATATTTATATGTGAGAGTCACACTGCCTAAGAGTTTGGGGAGTCATTCCTAGTCAGAGTAGATAATGGTCTCACTTGTTATAAGTCAGTTTCACAGACTTTTATGTCCCAATTCTGTTCAGCAGCTCTGTAAACAGAATGTATATTTTAAAGTGTATGTACCATTTTTAATCTATTTTTTAATATTATTTGCATATGCCTAAAATGGTTACTTGGGTGGGTGGATGACTGCAAAATGTTAATGAAATAATGTATTTTTAAACTAAACTCTGTCCCACACTCTTCAAATCCATTCAATTTGCTTTCTTTCTTCCCTTCTCTTTCTACCATTTATTGCACTGGGATGCTGCTGCCTCCAGCTTATGTTGCATTAGCAGGCACAGTAGGCTAAGGAACAATCAGGCAAGCACACCTGTGAATATTGGAAAAGCTCCTAAATCCAAATGAGGCTGGGAGCACAGAGACGGAAAAGCAGAACTTCTCCAGTTCTATTTCCAGCCCTTCACACCTGACATGGTATGTCACTTTGGGTAAAATAGTTAACCTTGCTGTATGTTGGATTTCCCACCTGTAAAATCAATATTTTGAGGTTTTTCTCTGATTTGTCAATTAAGCTGAGGTTTGTCTCAGTCAGGCCGAAACCACAATCTCAGGCCATGCCTGTTCACTGAGTGATTTGGGAAATGAAAGCAGAGTGCATTTCTCATTAGATGCAAATTAAAAGTTTTTCATAAAGCATACACTAAGCTATGGCTTTTAAGCCATGTCATATAAGGAGCGGTTTAGAGAGCTGGGCGTGTTTAGTCTGGAGAAAAGAAGGTCGAAAGGGGACATGATAGCCATGGTTAAATATTTGAAGGGATGTTATACTGAGGATGGGGCAAGCTTGTTTTCTGCTGCTCCAGAGACTAGGACACAGAGCAATGAGTTCAAATTACAGGAAAAGAGATTACACCTAAACATTAGGAAGAACTTCCTGACAGTAAGAGCTATTCAGCAGTGGAATACACTGCCTCGGAGTGTGGTGGAGTCTCCTTCTTTGGAGGTTTTTAAGCAGAGGCTAGATGGCTATCTGACGGAAATGATTTGATTGTGTATTCCTGAATGGCAGGGGGTTGGACCGGATCACCCTTGTGGTCTCTTCCAACTCTATGATTCTACGAAATGCAGTGAAAGAAAAATCATGTCATATGTGTGGTCTCTTCCAACTCTATGATTAGCACATTATGTACATGTACAATACAACATGAGTCTTAAATGTGGATTGCAAACCCTCCAACCTGATTTGGTAGGGACAGTAGCAACTAATATTCTATTTTCCCACTTTTTCAGCTACTTCTAAAATGTCCCAGTTTACCCTCTTCCCACTTTGCCCCTTTGTTCTCAGATTGCATGAATTGCTACAAAATGAGTTCAACATGCAAAAGTCATTTGCACTCATTTAACTCAGCAGGGTAGAGAGGAGAAGAGAGGGCAGCATCTTGCTCTTCTGTGTAGATTCAGAGAATAGCAAACTGCTACACTGCAGCATCACTAAGTGCTTGTCTATATGGAGGATAAAATGTGGATTGCTGCAGGATATCACCAACTTTTAGGAGCTTTTATTTGTCTGAATGGTATGTTTACAAGATCACAGGCATGCAAAGCAAACCATGTTCAATGTTTCCATGGGCATGCCTGCAAATCAAAATGGTGGGCACGAGTTAATCGCTTATGATTTTATTTTCTTCAGGTTGCCACTGCTGAACATTTTTTAAATAAAATGCAAGGTGCGAAAGAGTGATCTTCCACTTTAGCAAACGTGCAAGAAAGAAAGAAAGAAAAGTAAAGAAAAGAAAAGAAAGAAAAAGCCTATTTTCTCACTGTAGCACATGAGCGCTATGGGGAAAATCCAAGATGGTGGTTCTGGGCACTTGTCTTGCAAGCAAGCTCTGCACCCCATGCATGTCTGACCAATCACCAGCCAACTTCTGTTTGTATTGGGAAAACGAATGAATTTTGTCATTTGTCCCAATGAGCAGGAATGCAAATCCCCCTTGCTATTTTTCAAAAAAAAAATTTAAATAAATAAATAAATAAATAATAAAATACAGAGTATATGGCATTTTGGGGGAGCCTTCCTTCACATTACAGTGAATTGATGTAGGATCCTATTGGGACAAAAGGTATTCCCCTCACATTTTGTGAGGAGTACTTTTGCCATTTAGACAACCCCTATGGCTGGTGCCACCCCTCCCCAAGATGGTGTCACTGGGAGTGGTTCGGCCTCACCTCTCCCCTCCCCCAGTGCCACCACTGATGCAACAGGTTCTGCTAGTTTGTTTGTTGTTTCCCCTTAATAACCTTTGCAATCTTGAACACACCTTGTTGTCGCTTGACCACATGACCCAGTTTTTATCTGTGAAATGTTGGAAGGTATGGGATTGGACCTATCATCATCGTGTACACATATACAAACACACTAATATGTATATGATGTAATGGATTCTCCCAAATTTCCTCACCTTTGATAAGAAAGTGTGTCTTAACACACTGAGACAGCCTGTCAGGAAAATGGATTGATTGACTGGCATTCCAAGGCTTCTTTAAAAAAATGTAAGTGAAAACTAGCATTCAAACTTGGGGGTGGGGTTGTTTTGTTTTGTTGCACATTATATATATTTATTGCTAAGAAACCAGTGTCTTTTATACAAAAAGTCCTTTCTGCACAAAAGGCTGGTTCTTTTTCACTTTTCACCTTAAACCGTTTTTCACAAAAGCAATCTCAAAATGATTTTTTAAAAATATCAAAAGCACATTAAAAAAACACCCTCATTTAATCTTGTTCAGTTGGAGAAAACTTTTGAATCACTCCCTTGTTTGATGAAATAAGCAAAGATTTACATTCCTAACACACACATGCACGCACACGCACACACGTTTGCTTGTTTATACGATGTGTACTCTGCTCTTTTACATTGTCAGAGTTTTCAAGGTGATTTGCAAGGGGAAAAAAACAAATACCTAATCAAACCAATGAAGATAAAACTCCAGTTGACAATGGAGCTATGCAGCTCCATAGCAACACAGACAAGCCCAAATACTACCAACATTCAGGAACAAACCAAATTACGCCTTTCAAATGTGAAATCACTAGATGCCAAAGGCATGGTGGAACATAAATAATTTAAAGCAAAACTTGATCAAATTGGCTCCTGTTGAATACAGCGGAGGAGAAAATTACTGCAACAGAAAAAGACTCGTGATGCAAGCTCCTGGCATTGAGATACTGCCAGACTCCCTTCAAAAAGTATGGGCCCCAAAAGTAAGTGCCTAGGTGCTGGACTGCCTCTCCAGGCTTGATTCCACCCTCTCCTTGGAACTCTGCATTTTGGGCTGACCCTTCCTATCTTCCTTCTGATTTTCCCACCATTCCACCTCGCTTTGAGCAGCCACGTGCTTCGGCTTAGCCTCTCTACTGGTACATTTTCATCCAAGATCAAGCTAAGAACAAGCTCAGGCAGAATGCTATGCTGTTCTCTTTTGGTATGATAGTGTGTGCATTACTATTGCTGGTGCACATAGCAATACAAACTGAGTCAAGCCAGAGAGGACCTGGAGACTAGTGGGAAAGGGACAAGCAGGAATGTAGCTGTGTGGGCATTGCCCACCCACAATTTTCCCCCACTATGGGGGATAAAAAGAAAATTTAATTGGGGTGGCAGAATTCTTATTGGGGAGAAAAATCCTCATACCCCTCCCTGTAATGATACCCTTGTGATAGGTTCTTTATCCTGCAGGAGTTCATTTAGCAGTTGGTTGCACCTATCCACTCATTGTTGAAGACAGGTGAAAAGATGTGCTGTTACTATACTTGAACTAAGCTGTTATACCCCACTTTTCCACTAGCAAGGTACTCTGATTCTTTTTCAGCAGCTAAGTACTGCAGTCCCCATCACATGCACTGCAACTGTGTATTTACTTCTAACTACCAACACTATCAGGGGTATGTCATGGTCTGGTATATGAACATGGCTACCATAGTTCAAGAAGCATATTGAAAAGCTGAAATGTGTTCAGAGCATGGTGACCAAAGTAGTAAAAGCTCCTGAAACCAAGCCATATGAGGAATGTCTAAGAGAGCTGGGTACATTTAGATTGGAGAGAAGGCAGAGATGAGATATGATATCCATTTTGAAATATCTGAAGGGATGTCATGTCAGAAGATGGAGCAATCTTGTTTTCTGCTGCTCCAGAGAACAGCAAACAGTGCACACATGCATACATACACACACACACACACACACACACACTAGAAATAATAATAAATCTGTCACATTCAATTGTCCATATGTAAAAAAAAATAGATAGTTCTAACAAATCAGTAGCAGCAGGTGTAAAGGTTCATCAGGCATGAATCTGCAACTGGAGAAAGGCTAATGAACATCCATCTTAACAAGCTTTCAATAAAACAAGGGCCTAATATTCTTCAACCATGTTGTCTTCTTCAATGGCCAGCATTAAAGGTCTTATAGTCTCACAGTTCTTCCCAGAAGACTAAGCCAAGCACATTAGTGTAAAAGTCCTCACAGAATAAAACATGTCTATTGTCTTCACTACCCACAAACTCCAGAGAAGAGGACACGAAGCAATGGATTCAAATTATGAAGAAAAGAGATTCCACCTGAATGTTAAAAGGATCTTTCTGATTGTAAGAGCTGTGGAACAGACTCAAAAGATAGTAGACTCTCCTTCTTTGGAAATTCTTTTAGGGAGATTAGAAGTGCCTTTATCAGGACTGTTTTAGCTGTGAATTGCTACATGGCAGGGTCAGAAGACTCTTGCAGTTCCTTCCAATTTTATGTGTCTACAATTCTATAACCTTATGATTTGGTACTTCCTGTACCAGAAAACATGTAGATGTCCAGAAAACATCATGCACCAGATACACAATTTATACCCTCACCATTTCCAACATTTTGACATCATAGAAAAGAAAAATATGTTATATTTTCACAGTTTCTAATGCATTTTGCCCTTGGTTTTTTTTTGTTTTGTTTTTTTGTTTTTGGTGCCTCTCCCTCCAAGATCCCTTAAGATATATAGGAATTTGCCTTTATGAGGATAACCTATCCCACTATATGTGAGATGCTTCATATTATGGATGGAGATAGTGCAGTCTGTTGATCACTTGCAGACCATCCTGCTTTTTCTAATTCCCAGTCCTCCTGAGCCCTCCTAATCAATCCAAAAAATGGTGTGGATATTGAAAAATCATACACACACACACACACACACACACACCTCAGCACTATCAGGAGAAGCATTTTGCTTTAAATTTCCCAACCTTGCAACCTCAAAATCATGCCCCCCACAAGGGGAGAAGGCTTACATGGCCCTAGCCTGGGGGCCCAGGGATCCAGGGGCCCAGGATTAGGAGGGGGGCTCAGGGTGATATTATTGTAAGTTTTTATTATGTAACCCATGTAAACCCATTTAGGTTTTTTTAAAATAAATAAATATAAATATTACTTTGGTGTTCTCATTTAAACTAACTTATTTTAATTTTTATCCTAAATCCTGTAGAGTCGCTCCCTGCCTTAGCAATAAGTAGGGGGCCTGCCAAACATCCTGGCCTGGGGACTTCAGGATATGGGGACCATGCTCAAAAGTTTCCTTGCTTTACCAGAAATTGCTAAAAAAACAAAGTAGAAGTGACTTTAGGCTCAGGGTTTTTGGCTGTTTTTTAACTGAAAATTCAGAATTGAAGCTTGCACAGGGGGAGGAGTGAACCTCTCTGTAGTTACTTGCCCATTCTTCAACAGGATAGTAGGTATTGCACTGGGGCCCTTTTGTATGCTAGAAATATGTTCTACTATCAAACTATGGCCTCTCTTACATGGTCCAACTCAGCAAAAATGATGCTGAAGTACAAGGGTATTGGTCCCTTTGCCCCTTCTTTTTCTTAGGGAAGATGTGTTGATTTTGCCTATTAGATTCATCCAACGGAATTGTTTCCCTACCAAATGTCTAAGAAGTGGATAATCCCTGGGGTCCAATTAAGGAGCTTTCATTTTCTTTCATTCATGTTTCATAGCATCCCTGACATAAAACAGATTGAGGGCCGGCCCACAAGGCTTCCATAGTTTACATAAGAACACAGGGACGCTCTTATCCTTAACAAGGCATAGGATCTCTCTCTCAACCAAGCCTTACAATTTGATTACACACTGCTGAAAGCTCTGTTCATTTACTTTGAAATAGCTTGTTGCCTGTAGTTATTTTATTCACTTCTTTTTCATGGCACATGAGGAGTTCTCTCACAGCGCATGCTTTAGTTATACATGGGCAGTAAACATAGTCGAGAGATATCTCAGAAGTTGATCTTTGTAAATTCTGAGGCAAACTGGCCTGAGCTAGACCTCCTCAACTCCAGCTGGATATGCACGCCGCCAACTAGAAGCAGGTTCCCTGCATTGTGCACACCTCTGGTTCCAAACATAATGTTTCATGTTGAAAGGAATCTATGTTCATTGACTCCCCTTTCAAATGAACAGGAGTATATTAGAAAGTAGGGTTGTAAATCTTCTCTAACTTTCATCTCAAAGGAAGCAGTAGGTAAGGTCAGCAATCTTCTTCCTCCTGCAAGAAAGTCTTAGAAAACTACATAGTTTTCAGAGCCTATTCCTCAATTGGGACTTATGCTGCACAGAATTCACATATGGCTGTTTTGTACAGAAAGCAGCATATTATTTTCTATATAGAAAATGCTGCTTGCTGCACTGAAAATGTTGTTTTCTATGCAAATCACCATGTGATTGGGGAACAAGGAAGATGACATTTTGAGCTCCCCCCCCCCACAATAGCGAGTGAGGTTGTGGCAATCAGAAGTAGGCCTCCTGTTGCAATTCCTTATTGCATCCTCACTCACTGGTGCGAGGGGACTCAAAATGTCATCTTCCTTGCATCCCAATTGGCAGCTTGACAGACCTCCTTCACCCAATGTGGCTGCTGGCTGTTAATGTGGGCTGGGGAGGTTGGACCAGGACACTTTACTTAGTTACATGTAAGTAACTAAGGGCCCATCTATACAAGCCCCACCCCAAAATGCAGTGCCCCACAGTAATGTCATTTCGTAGCAGCTGCGACCTATCTTCATGGTGTTTTGGGCCCCCAAAATTTTGCATGCCCACTAGTCAAGATGGCGGCTGTGAGTGAATTGCTCATGTTTTCACCCACCGTAATCTGCTGCCACTGAACTTTTTTTTAAAAAAAAAACAATTTCATCTGTGCACTGAAGCAATATTTCATCTCCCACCCCAAAAAAGGAAAAACAACAATATCCCGTTTTCTCGCCTTAGCCCTCGCTCGCTAAGGTGAGAACATGGTGTGTTATTGTTTTTCCTTTGTGGGGGAATCAACATGATGATGCCAGGTCCTTGTCTTGTTAGCAAGCCCCACCCCCATGTTCATCTTGCCAATCAGCTTTGTGCTTCCTCTCCTATGGAAAAGCTTGCCCCAGCAAGGGGGAATGCACATTCCCTATGCTGTTTTTAATAAAACTTCAGGAAAAACCGTGAAGGCTTTTCCCACATAGGTATTTTTTGTTTGTTTCTTTTTGTTTTGCATTTTGGGCCTGCCTCCTTCACAAAATGGCAAAATGACATGGATTGCCATTAGACAGGTAGGGTTCTCCTCACATTCTGTGAGGCGGTTTTTCTCCATTTAGACAATCCCTAAGTAGGTGATGTTGAATATCAATGCTTGTGTCTTTTCTCAAAAACTGGGTCTCAAAGTGACTTACAAGATAAAAAGAATTACAAATAAGAACATATGTAGTTTTAAATGTACCAAACATTATGATTTTAAAAATGTCTATAGATTAGCTTATTTATTTGGAATAATGCATTGACACTTGTGTAAATCTTTTAATGATTCAGTGGATTTACTCTGCTCAGGACTAGCAACTGGATTTGGGTTGTTATTCTTTTCTAAACCCAATGGCACTGAGCAAAGGAGACAGTATTGGCTCAAACTTGCATTTTGCCAGTAAATGGAATCTACTCCGCCAGTGTTAAAAAGCAATTATTCCAACTTCCTCAGATGCCTACAGTCTTTGAATTATGTGCCAGTTTGAAACAAGCAGCCATCAAAAGGCCTATTCTTCAGTGTTTACTTTCTACCTGTTCCAAAAACCACACCCTGATAGCTTCAGGCTTCATACTAAACCAGGTGAAAATGAAACTCCCAACATTTCGCCATCACAATTTGAATCTGAAATGCTTGCTTAAGGAGGTGAAGAGAAATAAGCAACCAAAAAGAAAAAGAAGGAGAAAAAAAAATCTCTCTTTCTAAATCTACATTTCTACATCCCTTTTCATGTGAGACAGCCAGGGTGTGGGCACACATGGGCAAGGAGCAGGATACGCATGACAAGTCCACTCTGATTTATGTGCCTTTGGTAGATGGTGAAAGAGATATATGCAAATGTGAGAGCTATAGCTTTGCACATATCACAGGGTCACCAGCCCAAAGCAAAAACTCTACTTATGCAGGCATGCCTACCTGTGTACTCTTGGAACTTTCATAGATTCTATTTATATAGTCTATTAACAAGAGCCCGTCACACAACCATCTTTTCATGTAGACGCATAGGTAAGATATTTGTGAGTTCATACTAGTTAACCTTTAGTCCTATGATGATGTTGATGCCAACAACAACACCCATATGTCTGGAAATGATGGGAAGTTGTCTTATGACCATACAAAAATATGCATGTAGGCTCTCTGGCCAAGGGGAATCTAGGACAATCAGCATTCCTACTTAGATCTAGGGATGGAAACAATACTCAGAATAAAATTCCTCCTCCATCAACCCCAAAAAGGTCAAAAACATTTCTCTAGGTTGTGGAAACCCTGGTAAGGAGAATCCTCAATTGTCATGAATCTTTATCATTTCTGATATATTCTATGCAAAATTCACAAATGGATTTTTGTACAGAAAACAACATTTCCTGGAGAGAAAGTAATGTTTCTGTGCAGAAATATTATTTTCAGTGCAAAAGATACTGTTTCCCTGACAAAAACCCATATGCAAATTTTGCACATGATAAGTCCTGAACTACAGAATTTTCTGCAGAAGAACCAGCACTCTGATGTTGTATCTTGTGTAAAATATAATAGTAACCATGTGTGAATTTTTGCACAATAAGTCCTGAAATGCAAATATTTTCATTTTGTGCTTTCCTATGAAAATATGGCAAAAGGGAAAAGTCAGCAGAATATACCAGCAGCATCTATTGCAACTGAGGTGCCTGTCACTTGATCCATACAGGACTTTAAGGAGTCTTTAAAAAGACTCATTTATTTTTAGTCAGTTTATGATAAAAATATATGATAGAGCTGCTGTTTTGAAATGGTACTGAAGTGGTTTTAAAATGTTCTAGCCTGTTTTAATGAAAAAAAGCTGGACTGCTGCTGTCGTTGCTGAATTTCACCCTATTATAATAATGGAGTTCTCATTATAGTTTTTTTATTATGTGCTCTCTCTCCCTGCCACCCCCCATAATCATTTTTTTTTTAAATAGAGGACACCTTGTGGGTTCATGGTGTTAAAAGGCATCCTAAAATATTTAAAGAAACAAACACATATGTTTATCAGCCATGTAGAGATTGGGGAGGGGTATTTTTTTGGACAAAAACTCTCAGCAATGCTGCCCAAGGGTTAAAACAGAAGCCTGCAGGCTGACTGTCCAGAGAAATGACACAGTTGTTGTTATTGTTGTTATTTTATTCATTTATATCACACCTTTCTCCTGCCGGTGGAACCCAAGGTGGCTGACAACATCTTTAAAACAATGCAAGTTAAAAGCAATACATAAGTGAAAATTAAATTATAAATATGAATTTTTTTAAAAAAAAGAATTAAACAATTTGTAAGTTAAAAAATTACACAGTAATAATATTAAAATGCATGAAAAACAGTATAAAAGTCCCTTCACAATGTTAAAAACTGTACCACACAGCCTTATAAGCCCAGCCATGGTCAGTTCATAAAAAGCTGGTGGTATAAACATGTTTTAACCTACTCCCGGAAGGAGAGGGAGGATGAGGCCATCCTGGCCTCTCTGGGAAGGGAGTTCCAAAATCTGGGAGCAGACACTAAGAAGGCCCTCTCCCTTGTTAATAATAATAATAATAATAATAATAACATTTATTTATACCCCGCCCCTCTGTTAAAACATTCCGACCAAATGAGCTTGAGAAGGTGGTGGAACAGAGAGAAGGGCTTCTTTAGATGATCTTAAAGCTCTACTGGGCACAAACAGGGAGATATGGACGTTTGAATAACCTGGACACAGTGCTTCATAGGTTAAAAACAGCACTTGGAATTGTGCCTGGAAATAAACTGGCAGCCAATGGAGCTTTTGCAACAAGGGAATTGTGTGCTCCCTGTAGCCAGTCCCAGTTAAGAACTTGGCTGCTGCTCTTTGGGCCAGCTGAGGTTTCTGAGCACTTTTCAAAGGCAGCCCCATGTTGAGTGTATTACAGTAATCCAAACAGGACGTAACCAAGGCATGTATCACCACAGCCTGATTCAACTTCTCCAGGAACAGGCACATTTGGATAACTACCTTTAACTGTGCAAAAGCACTCCTGGTCACTGCTGAGACTTTGGCCTCCAGGCTCAGAGCTGAATCCTGGAGTACCCCCAAACAGCAAACCTGTGTTTTCAGGGGGAGTGTAAACTCATCTAACACAGGCTGTATCCCTATTCCCAGATCTGTCTTCTGACTGACCAGGAACACCTCTGTCTTGTTTGGATTAAGCTTCAATTTCCATCCTGCAGTCCATTACAGTTGCCAGGTACTGGTTTAGCATGGAAACAGCTTCCTTGAAATTAGGTGGAAAGGTGTAATAGAGATGGGTATCAACAGTATTCTGGTGACATCTGACTCCAGAACTCCAGGCAACTTCTCCAGTAGTTTCATGTAGATGTTGAATAGCATAGGTAATAAAACTGAACCCTGAGGAACTATACAGGCCATCGGCCAAGGGGTTGAACAGAAATCCCCCCAGCACCAACCTCTGAGAGCATCCCTCCAGGAAAGAATGGAGCTCCTGTAGAACAGTACCTCCAAGCTCCATTCCAAAGAGGTGACTCAGAAGGATACCATGATTGATGGTATTGAAATCCACTGAGAGGTCCAGAACCAACAGAGACACACCTCCCCAGTTCAGCTCCCTTTGTAAGTAATCCATCAATACGACTAAAGCTGCCTCCGTCCCATAACCAGGTCTGAAACCACACTGATGAAAACCTGAAACCACACTGATGAAAACGGGGATGCTTTGATGAAGATTTCCTGCGTGGCAGGGGGTTGGACTGGATGGCCCTTGTGGTCTCTTCCAACTCTACAATTCTATGATTCTATGAAATGGATGTAGATAATCCACCTCATCCAGAAACCCCTAGAGTTGAAAAGCCATGACACATTCCAGTACCTTGCCCAAAAATGAAAGATTGGAGAGTGGCCTATAGTTATCTAGTATAATAGGATTCAGGGAAGGTGTTACAGAAGAGATCCTACCACAGCCTCCTTCAAGTGTGTTGGGACCCTGCCTTCTTGTAAAAAGGCATTAATCACTTCCCTTACCCACTCAGCTTGTTTAATTAGCCAGGTAGGGCAAAGGTCTAGTACACATGTGGTGGCTCTTACCTCTCCAAGGATCCTATCCACACCCTTAGGCTGCACAAACTGAAAAGTACCCATCAACACTGGACAAGCAGGTGCCAAGGTTGCATCCACCGGAACTGTATCACCTCTGGCATCTAAGTCAGAGCAAATCTGAATGATACTATCTGCAAAATGGTGGGTAAATTCTTCACAGTGGGCTGTTGAGTAGTCTTCATTCCCCTTTGGGCCAGACTGTAAGAGATCCCTGACCACCCAAAACACCTCTGCTAATTGATTCTGTGCTAACACAATGGTATTAGTGGGAGGGGGGACAACCTTTGCTGCCTTTATTGCCTCATCATAGGCCTTCAGATAGATTTTCACCCATTTTTGTGGGTCAGACTCTGAGTTTTCTGCCACTGTCATTCTAGTCCCCATCTCACTCATTTCATTGTTGTCTGCTCCTGAGAGAACCAGGGGGCTTGTTTAGCTCCACTCCATGAAAGGGAGAAAAGGTCATTTCCCCATTCCAGAGATCAGCCAGGGTTTCAACAGGATCACCTGCAAAGGCAGCAGGAAACTCCCCAAGAGAAATCAGGAATCCATCTGGCTTGATAAACCTCCTGGGGTGGACTGTCTTAGTTGGGTCCTCCACCCCTTCAGAAGCTAGGAATCCTAGGAAGTCTAAACTTGACCCAGAAGTGATCTGTCCATGACAATGGAGCAATAAAAGTTCCTCCATTCCCAGATAACCATCATCTCTCCCGTATAGAAAACGAGGTCTAGAATATGCCCACCAGCATGAGTGGAGCCAGATACCACTTTAGACAGACCCATGGTTGTCATGGTCGACATGAAGTCCTGAGCCACTCCTGACAGGGTAGTACCAGCATACTACCCTAGCAGTAACAGCTGTGGAGACTCCAACACCACTCCAAGACCACCCTGGCTAACTCAGGAACAGAGACTGTTGATCAGTGGGATGGGCAGTACATCAACAGAATCCCTAATCTGTCCCAGCTACCCACCTTCAAGTAAACACACTCAAACCATGTAGGCTGAGGAATAGGGAACCTGATCAGGTGGATATTATCCCAATAGACCACTGTGACTCCACCTCGCTGCCCCTCAGGTCTCACCTGCTGCTGCACAGAAAAACCTGGTGGGCAAAGCTGAGTGTGATTAACATCCCCAGCCTCATCCAACCAGGTCTCTGTAATACATGACAGGTCAGTTATGCAATGGAATTATCATGTGGATCCATATCTGAGAGGTCTGTAGTCTCACTAGAAGCCAAGATGTCTAAACTGAGACTGTTGTACTTTGCAGGTGTGGCCCACTGGGAAAGACAATCATTCTTGGTAAAATGGAAGGCAGTAGGAAAGAGGAAGACTGCACACAACAGGTGGAGTGATTCAATTTTTTAAAAAAAGCCATAGCCCTAAGAAAGGCTGTTGATGTACTTTGAGATCTCTCATTCATAGGGTTGATGGCAAACAACAGCATTAATACATAAATAAATAAATCACACATACACCATCATTATAATCATTAATGGTAGCTCATAATGCCCACTGTCATCTGTTAGCTAAGACTGAGTGGTCCAGCTCAGCCCAGCCTGAAGCCTCACTATCCAAAGACCTCATAGACACTTATGCTATGGGGTTAATCTTTTAGAACAATTGTGTGCTGCCAGTATTCATTTATAAGAGACAAAGCATTACAATACAGGAGGGTGTCAAACTGGCACCTGCTAAAATCCATGCAAAGTCAAGAATAAACAGATAGGGAAACAGAGCTTGCAGTTAAAATCAATGTCTGTGATAGATCTCCACTAAAATAATAATACCAAAGCCTTTTCAGACACTTCTTGCTGAGTTGAAATCCTTCAACTTATATATCTCTGATTTAGACTGAACTTAGAGTAAACTGGACAGAACAGTCAGTATGAAGGACAATCCTACATGGTAATGTAATTCATGTTAAATTAACCATTTGTAAACCACTCTGACAGCCTTTGTGGCTGAAATGCAGGGGTATAAATACAATAAAAAATGCATGTGAAGACCTAGCTGGTAAAACATGTAGAGAAATGGGGAGAGGCTAGGTGAAGGACTGTTTGTGGGAGTAGAAAGGACAGCTACTTAGACCTAATTAAGAATAGGGAAAAAATTCTTCTGAGTTCAGAAAGTATCCATTTTGTACCCTCTGATACTCACTGCACATTGCACAATAGAAGCCCTGGTGGCGCAGTAGTTAAATGCTGGTACTGCAGTCACAATGTTGTGAGTTCGATCCTGCAGGGCTTAAATTTGTCAGGGAATGTAGGCCACTCAATCCCCAGCAGAAGCCCAAAAACTGTCTCAGTAGACTCAGTAGCAACCTGCTCCAAAGAATACTCACACACAGAGTGTTTGATGTCCAAATGAGCAGGAGGCACTTTTATCTTCAAACTCAGTTGCAATATATACAAATATTTACAATTCCAGAAGAAACTGCTTCACCATGCATCAGTACTCACAGGAACAAGAGTGAGCGTTGCTCTGAGCCCTCCCATATACACAGTAACAGAGCATTAGCTTACTCAATCCCATGATCTTACACACCAATAAGAACCCTCCTTCTGTAGCTAAGGTAGACTAGGCAGTTCATGGAGTCTGCCATTTTGACTAGGCATGACTCTGCAGTTTGTTTGCCCATTTTAAAATGGAGTTCTAACTCCTGACAAACTTAGCCTTCCATCCTTCCATAGGTCCGTACAATGAGTACCCAGCTTAGATTTTCCTTGGGCTTTTTTCTGGGCTATGAGGCCGTGTTCTGGAATAGTTTCTTTCTGATGTTTTGCCTGCCTCTATGGCAGGCATCTTTAGAGAATGATTGGGTAGAAGTGTGTGTGCAGTTTATATACTGTTGGGGAGGATATGTAAATTTGTGTATTTGAATGGCTAGTTTCTGGGTGGAGATATGCAAGGAGGAGTAATGTCTGTTTGGTTAATGGTCCATTATCTGCTGGAAATCCCCCTGCCCCTGGGTGGAATTCTTTTGTAAGTGTTGAGTTTTGATTCTATTGTATTTCAAAAATGGGAGCCAGATTTTGTTTACTTTTAGTGTTTCTTCTTTCCTGTTGAAGCTGTCCAGGTGTTCATGGATTTCAATAGCTTCTCTGTCATTCTGAGATGATAGTTGTTGGCCTGGGCTAGAATTTCTGTGTTTTCAAATAGCATTTTATGTCCAGGTTGGTTTATAACATGTTTTGCTACTGCTGATTTCTTCTGGCTTGCCCAGTCTGGAGTGTTTCTCACGTTCCTTGATTCATGTTTGCACACTGCATTTAGTGGTCCCTATGTAAACTTGTCCACAGCTGCATGGTATATGGTGAACTCCTGCAGCTGTGAGAGGGTCTCTTTTGTCCTTTGCTGAGCGTAGCATTTCTTGAATTTTCTTGGTTGGTCTGTAGATCATTTGGAGGTTGTGTTTCCTCATCAGTTTCCCTATTCTGTCTGTGACTCTTTGACGTATGGTAAAAATACCTTCCTTTTAGGTGGCTGTTTTAATTCCTTCCTGTGGTTTTTTTCTTGGTCTGGCTGCTCTTGTGATGTCTGATCTGGAGTAGCCATTAGCCTGTAGGGCCCTAAACTGGCTAATTGTCAGTTTTGTGAGATATTGTGGTTAAATGCCAGTACTACAAGCCACAAGGCTATGAGTTCAATCCCAGAGGGCTCCAAGGTTCACTCAGCATTCCATCCTTTCGTAGGTCGGTAAAATGAGTACCTGGCTTGTGGGGGCAATTAGCTAACACACATTGGAAGCTGCTTCTTGCAGTGTAGATGTGAAAATTGCTATTGCTTAAAACAATTTGTAAGCTGCTCTGATAGCCTTGTGGCTGAAGAGCGGGGTATAAATAACAAAATAAAATTTAAAAAAAATGAAAGAATTAGTCTTCTCTGTCACAGAGTTCTGGTGGCACAAAAATCTACAAATTCCAGGATTCCATAGGATGGAGCCATGATAGTTAAAGTGGTATCAAACTGCATTATTTCTTCAGTGTGTCAGTAGCCTAAGACAACAGTTTTCTGGTCTGTACTAAACTTAGATAACCATTTAGTTTACTCCTTTTGATGATACTTGTACGGCAATTCTATATTTTCAGTGACTGTTGTTATTTTAATGGAGACACATTCAGAAAAGAGAATCTTTCCTGGCAGTAGTGTAGTCCAGACACGCTTATTCCCTGCGAGGAGTATGTAAAGTGAAAAGCTGGCATCCCATTGGTGTTCTACACATACGTAAGTTCCCTTATGCATGCAGTTGCTCTCTTTTTGGCCTCTGTGTAACACTTAAATTCTGTTCATAGTTGAGTAAGTGGAGTTCTGCAAGTGTTATGACTGTGCATGTAGTTCTGTGTCCTTGGATTGTGCATAATTATTTCAATGTACCACCTGATTCACTAGGATTAAGGAAACAGCAAGTATGTACATTTGGAATTGGTTGCACAATGTTGGTATTCAGCAGAAGGTATACAAGTGTAGACTTACACTAAGCAAGCATGATTCAGAACCTCAGCTAAATTTTTAAACACATTGCATGCACTGAGAACAAAAGTAAACACATAAGGGCATGAAAGAAAAACAGTCTGAAATCTGTCCCACTGAGAGCTAAACAACTGGAGAAGATAAACAGTACTTGTCTGATAGAGATATGCAGTCCTCCCCACTGTAGTCCCATTGAGGAAGGGCCAGATTAGAAAAATCACTTAATACATAGCATACAGCTGCATCACTTGTTTTCTTTTCCCCTTAAACAATAACAAGGAGGAGATAGGACCATTCTTACTGAAGAGACAGTTTCTGGAAGAAGATGTTTATATCTTTACTCACCCACCCCTGCAAATGCAACCAAAGAGTTTCAAAAATAGTTCCAAAAATAGTTTTCCTTTTGTGTCATTTGGAATAAAAAAAATTTCTAGGAAAAAAAAAGCATTTGGGTTTGCAGGAGCAGGATTGTCTACCACCAACTGTGAGATGGAAGTAAAGAGATCAACATTGCTTTCTGCTGTATTTCTTACAAGAATCTCAACTCCCACGCCTGTAATTATATATAAAGGGGAGGAGGATACATAGCTAAATACTACATACTAAACTGGATTGCAGTTCTTCACTAATTTTCTTCTCAAAGGAAGCAACAAGTAATTTTAGCATTTTTCCTCACTGTGTGAAAATCTTCAAACATTGTGCTTTTTCTGTGCTGAAAATGCTGTTTCTATACTAAAGAACCACATGGAAATTTTGCATAGGGTCAGTCCAAACTGTGAAGATCCACATTCTGTCTTATCACAGATTCTCAATACTCAAGAACCATGGGTTTGGGTGGGGTGGATAATAATTTTTCAAATATTTCCAAATATTTTTTCCATCTCTAATACTATGCTAGAGCCTGGGTTGCAAATTCCTCCTGTTTTGGCCCGGGGGTACAAACTCCAATTAGGAAAATATATCAAGGTCATCATTCCAGCAATAGGTGAGGATAAAGAGATGGAGCGGGACCCAAACAGTGTGGGCAGGGGCTTATCAGCATGTACCTCTGCCCACCAAGCTACAGAACATGGTTCAGTCCCATTCATGCCTACTCAGGAGTAAGCCCATGTGCAACATCTTCATGAGTTCCAATGCTGCTCCAGAGACAAGGACACAGAGCAATGGACTCAAACTACAGGAAAAGAGATTCCACCTAAACATTAGGAAGAACTTCCTGACTTTAAGAGCTGTTTGGCAGTGAAATGTACTGCCTCAGAATATGGTGGAGTCTCCTTCTTTGGAGGTGTTTAAACAGAGGTTGGATGGCCATCTGTTAGGAATGCTTTGATTGGGTATTCCTACATGGCAGAGGGTTGGACTAGGTGGCCCATGTGGTCTCTTCCAACTCTATGATTCTAATGAAGAGGTTGGTTCCATGCTTTAAATGTTCTACACTTTCAAAAACCTCTCCGACCTGATCAGTGATATTAGTGGAAGAAATATGTGAGCCAAACTAGGAGCCCTGTCCTAAGTATATGTGTAGTTTGGCTCTGACATGTATAACTCATTCCCATAGGCATCTGAGTGACCACTGGGAAATGAATCCTGGATCTGAGTATTCTTTGCTCTAACTGAGCAAGGCTCTTCTTTGTGTTTACCATTTAGTCCTGTGAACAAAAGCCAAGAATTGAACATATTACTTTCAAACACCTAGGAGTTCCTCCCTCTCACCACATCCTCATCCACACATATGGCATCCCATGCACAGCCAGCAAAAAATGTAAGCAGTCCATTTAAATTTTTGTCAATTCACCTGCCCTCACATACTGACATTTGATCACGTGTGGTTTAAAATAGAAATGGGTGGGTGGACAGAGTTTCTGCCAAACTTGCCTGGTTACCAAAATGCATTTTGTATTTATGGGAAGTTACCAAACAAGTGCCCATTGAGACATCTGTCTCCAACAACTGTTCTTGCAACTTTGCAAAGTCATCACTTTTGGCTGCACCAGACAACTTCATGTTCCACAGTTTACCACATACAAGGTGCAATATGGGCTGGAAAACAAAGCACTTACCCCCATACAGATATTGATGTGATTTGATGCTCACTACTTGGTTTTGGTCACAATAAATATCTAGAGATGACAGCAGCATCATAAAAAGGAAAGAGTTATTTCAAGAAAAGTTTGTGTTGCTATGAGCTGAAATCCTGTTGATTAGTCTCAGCTAGATCCATTGCCCCAATTGTTGTGTGACCATATTGATTCAATGCATCCAGTTGGCACTAAATGTAGACCAAAGTCTTTTACAGTGTTATAATATATAATAGATCTGTTAGAGAGGGAGTTTTGTATGCACATATCCAATAACTGCTAATTTATATGCTACTCTCTGTGAGTTTAGACACAGTATATATTTATGGTAACTTCCTATGGGTTTGGGTCCGCTCTCTCAGCACCCACTCTTTTCCTGCATCATCTTAACCTGCAGCCATTCTATCACTGTTTTATTTTCTCTCCTCCATTAGACCAGTATTTGATTATGAACAAGTATTGTAAGTAAAGCTACTTTTACACATTTTACAAAGAAGACTAGGCTTATTTATTTTTCTCTGCTAGACCCTGTGTGTATGGGTGGACATGGGACTGGTGGTGTTCAGCTTTAATTTCGCCTGTTGGTTACTCTGCTTGAGAGATCCATCACTATCTCTCACATTTTACTTTTTTAAAAATAATAATAATAATTGTTTATGGTTTTGCAGATACATAAGATATAACAATATCAACACATGATGGGGGTGGGGGGAAGCAAGTAATGAAAGAAAGAAAGAAAGAAAGAAAGAAAGAAAGAAAGAGAAATAGAGAAGCAGAAAAAAACACCCAGAAAAAAGTAAATGAAAAAAAAAAGATAAGTGACTTCCCATCTTCTTTTCCTCAGTTATAAACCTATAATCTGCTTATACCTCTCTCATCTATCACAGATCCTCTCCTCCTCTCTATAGGATCTACTTAATAATAAACACAATTGAAGCTTATTAAAACATACATTTATTTTCTACAAAAAGTAAAAAAAAAGGTTTGGTAGTCTTTATCTGTATCAAACAACCTTCTTAATCTTATTCGTCTTTATCAACTAACATTGTTAATCAAAGGATTATCCTAACTCTGACAGTCTTTCATAGTAAGAAATATCAAACATTGAAATCTTCCTTATAATGAATTAATCTTCCCTTCTTTTTCTAACAGTACCTCCTTCTCTTCCTTTTTTTAATGTATCTCCCTACAAATAATACCTCTTCTAATTTTCTACAACTTCAGCATAAGTTCCAACCACCTTTATATATTAAGACCATTAACCACTTTGCAAATGTATATATCTAACCTTTCACATTTTTCACTTCCCCCTACATATAACATAAACAAGAGGTATCCTTATATATTTTTTCTTTTTTGATAAATCAAATACCTTGCATCAAATAGTAAAGAACCATACATATTCTTTCAAAACCAAAGGACCAGCCCTCTACATTTATCCTTTATCAATATTTATATTTAACATTATGTTTATTTCTCAGATTTCACCCTTTGTAAAATTTGGACATGAATCATCCAAGTTTTAAAAAAATCTGAGATGAGTACATTAACCCATAAACAGCCTTCATTTTAATCTTGGGTGCTCTATACACTTCCACATCATCTTCATAGGCAAAATGCCCCCAGTCTCTGATGTTCACCCCTTTTACAATTCCTCCGACCATAACCATCTCTTCTCTGATGTCAAAATATTTACTTTTAACATTTTTTTCCAAAACCACACTCTGACATTAAATCCCTTTATCTCAGCACATTTCCCCAGATGCTAATTCCAACATGATTCTTCTTCTCCCTTACCTGAAAATACAGAGCCAGCCCAGACATTTTTCATCTCAGGACCTATTGTTAAAAATTGAGCTTCCACCTTTTCCAGGTTCTCATCCTAGCTAGACTCTCCAACGTTATTCACCCCAGTTTCTTCAAAAAATTCCCCTCCATTCTCTTTTTGTTAGCCTATGGTTAATTCTTCCCTCAAATTTCACTTTCTTGTATATTTCCTGCCAAATTACTAGATCAGCTGGACTTTCTAGACATTCCTGCAAGGACACCGCATTCATTTCTTTAAACATTGGCCTTTTTAGAATCAAGATACCCAAAACTTTCAAAAAACAAGTCACAGAAGACTAATCTGATCTCTCTCTCTCTCGGATGTAGCATATCTTGATTTCTGTAAGCCCTTTGATAAGGTCCCCCATGATATTCTTGAAAAATAGCTAATAAAATGTGGGCTCAACAATACTACTGTTAGGTGGATTTGTAATTGGTTGATGGGCTGAACACAAAGGATGCTCACCAATGGCTCCTCTTTATCTTGGAGAGAAGTGACTAGTGGGCTTCCACAGGGTTTTATCCTGGGCCCAGTGCTATTTCACATGTTTACAAATGTCTTGGATTATGCAATAGAGGGCATGCTTCTCAAATTTCCAGATGACACCAGATTAGGAGGGGCAGCTAATAACCCGAAGGGCAGAATCAGTATTCAAAATGACGTTAAAAGATTAGAGAACTAAGCCAAAACTAACAAAATGAATTTCAGCAGGGAGAACATTTCTTAGAAAAAAGATATAGGATGGGTGACACATGGCTTGAAAACAGTACATGTGAAAGGGATCTAGGAGTCTTAGTAGACCACAAGCTGAACATGAGTCAGCAGTGGGATCCAGCAGTTATAGGAGATTTTCAGACTACACTGATATAATGTTACTATAACACTTTAACTGCTCTGGCTTCCACCTGTGGAATTCTGGGGTTTGTAGTTTAGTGAGGCCTAAGAGCTCTCTGGCTGAGAGTTATAAATGCCCTCCCCTAAACTGCAAATCCCAGGATTCAAGATGAGGCAGCCACAGCAAATAAAGTGGAATAGTAACACTATAACAGTGTTGTCTGAAAATCTCCTTAAAAGCCAATGTGATTCTAGGCTGCCTCAATAGGAGTATAGTGTCTAGATTGAGGGAAGTAATAGTGCCACTCTATTCTGCTGTGGTCAGGCCTCACCTGGAATACTGTATCCAGTTCTGGGCACCACAATTCAAGAAGGACATTGACAAGCTAGAATGTGTCTAGACGATGGTAACCAAAATCATAAAAGGTCTGGAAATCATGCCCTATGACGAACAGTTTAGGGAGCTAGGTATGTTTACCCTGGAGAAGACAAGGTTAGGAGGTGATATGACAGCCATACATAAATATCTTAAAGGATGTCATATTGAAGCAAACTTGTCTTCTGCTGCTCCAGAGACTAGGACATGGAGCAGTGGAGTCAAACTACAGGTAAAGAGATTCCACCTAAACAATAGGAAAAATGTCCTGATGGTAAGAGCTGTTGGACAATGGAATGCATTGCCTCAGAGTCTCTTTCTTTGGAGATTTTTAAACATAGGGTAAATGGCCATCTGCTGGGAATGCCTTGATTGTGTATTCCTGCATTGCAGGGGGTTAGACTGGATAGTCCTTGTGGTGTCTTCCAACTCTATCGTTCGATGGCTCTATTACAGTAGGACCCCCATATCCACTGGGGATTGGTTCTGGGGTGGGCGTGGATACTGAAAACCATGGATAATAGTGAACACCATTGAAAATAATGAGACTTCTGGTTTAGAATACCATAGAGTTGACTTGGATTACCTACAAAAAGGCTAGAGAGGACACATTTTCTAGGAAGACTCTATGGTAGGTGTCCTGTTTTGTGTCCCATGGATAATTGAATCACTGGATAATGAATCAGTGGAAACGGGGGTCCTACTGTATTATTTTGTATAGTCAGGAAATTTGTCCTAGCAGTAACTCCATAGATATAGTAATACTTCTAAGCTGCCAGTCTTATCTCTTTTTTGTTCCATCAGCAAATACAATGTATCCCTTCATCCAAACAATGCCCTTTCCCACAAGAGCTCTCTTTCAAGAATAATCCAACATATTTCCATCAAACAGAAAGAGAGAGAGAGAGAGAGAGATGGAAAAAGAAAGTTTCCAACTTCTAATTTTAATGTTATTATACCCTTCACCCATTTAAATAGTTACATCACTATCCAATTAACTTTTTATTTACACAATACAGTTTAAAAAATAATTCTAACAGCATCTTTTCTTAATCCAGAAAGGCAACTCACCGAGGTAATGATGTCATGGCAGAATGGAAGATCCCTTTAATAATAATCCAAAAATTCCAGATGTTACATTAGGAAGTAATTTTTAAAAGTGAGGTGGCAGGCTTATTGTCCTTAGAGGTTTGCTTTTGGCAGTGTATTATCGTATCTTGCCTCCCCCAGTCCTATTATGCCTGTCCACTTGGATTTCTGTGATCAGCACAGGTAGCAAGGTTTCCAGGCACTTGTGGCTGATCTCCTGTTCTCCCCTTGATCTGGAGAGAAATTCAGTGGCCAGAACATGCTTCACTGCCGGTGATCATCATCATCGAAGCATCTCCTCATATGGAGGAGTGTCAACCAGCTATAGTCATAACCCTGAAGTCCCCATTATCTCTCACCTTTTCCAAAAAGATATGTCTTTCACTTTAACTGGAGAGAGATTTTGCTGGAACACTGGAAATGGGGGGGAAACAAAGTTTGCAAATTATTTACTCAGGTGTTCTAGCTCATGCTGGAAGTAAATAAAGTATTGAAATGTATATGAACAGTAGATGTTCTTTGTTTTTAGTCTAATCTAAACCTTTGACATGACTACAATAGTTTTGCTTGTTGTGACTTATTTTAATGTATACATGAACTGTAGGGATTTTAGAACTGTAGAGATTTTAAACAATGGCATGTCTCTCTAAACAAAAAAAAATCAAACTACCTTCATACGGAACACTAACGAGTTCTGGAGGAAGGCTTCTCACCTAGCCCTCTCCTTGTTATTGTAGTTTTTTTATGGAAGGACTGTTTCAAAAAGGGTGTTTGGATATCATAATAAACTACAGTCTGACATGTCGGGATGGGCTTAGTTTGTGCTCTAGCTCTTGAGTTCTCCCTCTTCTGCTGTACTTGTGAGGAGACTGGAAGCTTCAGCTTCTAATTTTGCATAACCACACTTTAGTGTTACATTCAGTCCCTAAACTGTAATTAATCTTAACTAGAGTTCATCAAAGGAGAGCCAGTGAAGTATAGCAGTTTAAGCAATGACCTATAACTCTGGAGACCAGCCATGGAAACCCACTGGGTGACCCTGGGCAAGTCATACTCTCTCAGCCTCATGGGAAGGCAAAGGCAAACACCCACTAAAAAAATTGCCAAGAAAACCCTGAGTAGGTTCACCTTAGGATTGACCTAAGTTGGAAACAACTTGAAAGCACACAGCAGCAGCAACAACAAGAGTTCATCAAAACAACCCAGTTCCACAAAACCCAAGTTGAAGGTGGCATGTCTCAAAGAAGGCATAGTTAAGATTAACCACAGCTTGTCAGGATCTAAAGATGCAATAAGGTATGTTTTATCATCTGGTAAGGGTGATTTCTGAATGGAGCAACTGTATGGAAAATCATTCAAAATATGCAACACACCCACACCCATGTTCCTCAGTCTGACACAGTCTAAATACAAGTTTTGAAGAAAAGATGAGGAACAAATAAAAGAGGAGGAGACGGAGGAGAACTATCCTTTAAACATTTATGTGATAGACACCAGCATTGAGGCCATGATATTGAGAACACAGCTGTGCTGGGCAGGGCACGTTTCTAGGATGGAGGACCATTGCTTCCCAAAAATAGTACTCTACAGTGAACTCGTCACGGGTGAGCGTAAGAGGGGCACTCCAAAAACCGATACAAGGACTTCCTGAAACAACATCTCAGGTTCAGCCAAATTGATCACCAACAATGGTCCGCCCTGGCTTCACATCAGGAGGCATGGGGACGCACTATCCACAATGCTGCAGCCTTATTTGAGAACTCACGCTGAACAAGTCTTGAAGAGAAATGACAACGCAGAAAGAATCACAACCTGGAAACATCACCCAAGGAGACCTTCTGCTGTGCTTTCTGCAACCAGACTTGTTTATTTCGGATTGGCCTTTTTAGTCATCAGCGCGCTTGCAGAAAGCGCGGGATGAGTCCTTCCTGAATCTTCATTTGCAAAGAAAAGCCAGAGAGAGAGAGAGAGAGAGAGAGAGAGAGAAATCAGCAGGAAAAGTACATCATGTTGATAAACATTTCCTGTGTTCATTTCTGCCTGCTATGCAGTTGTTACAGGTTCAGAATCTCTGTTAATAAATAAATCTTTCTTAGAATATTCCACATGCTTCTTTAGTTTTTAAACATTTATGCCAGGCAAGTACATGGGGTGGGGGTTAAAAACTCTTTAAATACACAAACTTTGTATGCCTTTCTCTGGCTGGAATGCAGGCTAAATAGGTACAGTCTCAGTTACACACCTAAGGGAGATTAAGGGAGAGGTGGAATGAGTCAAGTAGAAAGAATAATTGATGGTGATTATCCTAAACAGTATGATCCATGAAACTATGGATTATCATCTCAATGAAGCATCATTGCTTGAGGCACTCAGAGCGTCCTTGAGGAAGAGCTAAAAAACACATGCAAGTTGGGGAAAGAGACAGGGTAGAAATATTTCTTACAAGAAGCAAGAATATTCTTGAGGTATATACAGCTTGGAAGGGGCAAAACAAGATGGTGCTCTCCCAGTCAGCAGCTTTAAGATCTCCCAATACAAACCTGGCAGTATTTCAAGATCATCAGGGGAAGGCTTTCTGTCGGTCCTGCCATCATCACAGACTCGCATGGTGAGGACATGAGAGAGAGCCATCTTGGTGGCTGGTCCCACCCTCTAGAATGTCCTAATTCAGGAAGCTAAGCTGCCCCCCTCCCAGCTTTCCTTATGCCAGCAAGCAAAGACATTTTTATTCCAGCAGGCTTTTAATTCATAGCTGTGCTTCAGAGGCTTTATACTGGGGTGTGTTTTTTATTGTTTTCATTTTTTTTAACTTTCATATATTTTATATATAATTTTAAATTGTCACAATTTTAACTGTTTTTAACTTTTGACTATCATATTTTTAATTATATTTTATGTGTTGTGAGCCACCTTGAGTCCCATTCTGGGAGAAAGGCAGCATATAAATCAAATCAAATAAATAAAGGGAAGTAATAGTGTCACTCTCTTCTGCTTCAGACCTCACCTGGAATACTGTATCCTGTTCTGGGCACCACAATTCAGGAAGGATATTGACAAGCTGTAATGTGTCCAGAGGAGGACAACCAGGATGATGGGAGGTCTGGAAGCCATGTCCTATGAGGAACAGTGTAGGGAGCTGGGCATGTTTAGTCTGGAGAAGAGAAGGTTGAAAGGTGACATGATAGCCATGTTTAAATATTTGGGTGACATGATAGCCATGTTTAAATATTTGAAGGAATGTCATATGGAAGATGGAGCGAGCTTGTTTTCTGCTGCTCTAGGGACTTGGACACAGAGCAATGGACTCAAACTACTGTACAGGAAAAGAGATTCAACCTAAATAATAGGAAGAATTTCCTGACAGTAAGAGCTGTTCAGCAGTGGAATGCACTGCCTGGGAGTATGATGGAGTCTCCTTCTTTTGGAGATTTTTAAACAGAGGCTGGATGGCCATCTGTTGGGAATGCTTTGACTGGATATTCCTGCATGGCAGGGGGTTGGACTAGATGGCCGTTGTGGTCTCTTCTAACTCTATGATTCTATGATTCCATGATAATAAAATAAATAAATAAAATAAGATAAGAACTGCAGTGCTTTCTTTTCATGTATTTCTCTTCTCAGCCATGCACAAGTACTGCTTAGTATATACTATATAGAGACTTGGATACATCTACCAGGACGCCATGGATCAAAGTAGTCAAGAGGATACACTAGACCAAAAAGCTATCATCCAGTAGGAATGTTTGGAGGTCATCTGAAATGCTATTATCATGGCAAAGCTAAAGTGATTGCAAGTGGGGATCAGTCAACTAACCAAAACAAAGAACATGAAATAATCATTGTCATAATCATATTGCTATCCTGTGCAGAAGTATTTTGCATGGTGAGTCAAAGTGAACTCAATGGAACTTCCTAATGTTGGTATGTGGGATTGCACTACAAATTTCAGAGATCCCAAAGGGCTGTTATAAAATTCTCTGTCTGTGGTGTTTGATCGTTACTTCTGGAACAACATGGGCATTTGTGGCAAAAAAAGAAAAAAAAAGAAGAGAATAATTTCCATAAATATTTAAAATCATCTTCTACATAGTCTGTCATCACCTGATCTCACACTCAGCAAGAAATGATCTGCCCCTTAGTCCCTCAGTTCTGGGATTGCCTTCTTTCATGTTGCCATTTTTTCATATGTTGTGGTAGCTTAGTTTCCAAGGATTACGCTTTTTGTTCCACCTCGACCAATTGCCTGTTTCCTACCTTTCCTTGTATATATATCTATATCTTTCCAAGTTTGCCAGTCCTTTAGAAATAACTTTTTAGGACCTGTAGATCTCAAAGGACAGGATATGGCCTTAGTATATGTATCCAGAGTATATGTAACTTGTTGAACTCAATGAGGATTACTACTAAATCAAACACATTTCAAACCAGTCTAGCTGGCTATGTTAAATTACTTTTGTCTTCTTCCAGTGCATGTGAGATTATTTATTCCACTGATAGAGTGACACCTATTAAGTGCCAAGTACCAATATTTTATTGGACGTTGTTATCCTATAGCCTCATTAACATTTCCATTAACATGGAAAATTGAAGTGTATACTCTCACTAAGAGAAAGCATGCTCTCTCTGAGTACTATGCTTACAGAAAGTATACTCTGTTTAAAACAAACAGAGCTAATGTGGTCTGGTGGTTTGAGTATTGGACTAGGATTCCAGGAGACTAGAGTATGAATCCCTGCTCAGCCCTGGAAACCCACTAGGTGACCTTGGGCAAATCACACTCTCTCACCTGAGAGGAAAGGAATGGCAAACCTCTGAATAAATCTTGCCAATATAACTCTAAGATACATTAACTGTAAGTCAGAGCTGATGTGAAGGCATGTAACAAGAACTAAAGCAAACCAAACCAAACAAACAAGCAAAAAACTCCACAAAACATAACATGCAAAATCCACAAGTACTTGGAAGTTAAACCAGCAAGGAATCATTCAGCACTTGAAAGCCTAACAAACCGATTATGGCACATGATTTTGCCATCATAAAGGTGTTAGTCTTTAAGGCACCACAGGACTCCTTGTCATGTTTTTGCTGTAACAAACACCACAGCTGCCCTTCTGGAAACTCAATGTCAATATTTGCTCCTGGATGGCACAGTTCCAGCCTGGTTAAAATTCTGCAGGATCACCTCCACAGCTTCCTCAGAGTCAAAGAAGGATTTCCAGAGAGAGAAAAAGAAGCACTGACAGATTGCACAGAGGGACTGGGGTTTCCCCTCTTTCCCCGAAAACACATCCACATGCAAAAGCAAAGCTTCACTAGGTATGATAGACAGCTTTTGCCTGTAGCTGCTGAAAGCTAAATATTAACTTCCTCCAACATAATCCCTGATTCTCACAGACAACAAAGGTGAGCTATCTGTTTTGCACACACTTACCTTGCAAGGGAGGATTTGGGAAATTCATTTCATTCTCTCCCATTTTCTACAAATAAATATAGTTGGTGTGTGTGTGTGAGAGAGAGAGAGACAGCAGGTTCTTTCTGAAGGTTCCAGGCAGTGCCCTGTTGAGTCAGTTACTGAGAAAGTTTGACCTCCTGACTTCCTCCTGAAGCAATGTAACCGTACACCTAACTTTCTTCTGGGAATAATTAGCAGCCTGCCTTCCTGAGTTACCTGGGCTTGCCTGACCTGTTTCTCTATAAAGTGACATCACATCTTTGATCTCCTGTGCTGAATTAACATATGCTTTGGACAACAGAGTAGTTGTCTTCCTTTGGATCCTCCTACTGAATCCCTCCCCCCACTCTTGTCCTTTTTTAATCTACTCACTTTCACTTTTAGGCAGAAAACTTCCTGCACAAGGTTCATTATTTCCAGCTAATGTTTAGAGTCAGAAGACAGAAGTTTTTGGATTCCTAATCTCTCTCTCTCTCTCTCTCTCTCTCTCTCTCTCTCTCTCTCTCTCTCTCTCTCTCCCTCTCTCCCTCTCTCCCCAGTTTCAACAACTGAATCTGATAGAGACAGCTTGATTCAGTGGATGGAAATTTCAAAGAAATTTCAGGAGAGTAAGCAAGGATTCTCAGGCTCTTTTAGAAATATTTGAGAATAAACAGTAGATGCCATTCCAAAGAAACAATGTGATATAAAGCATTGGACTGGAGCCTAGGAGATCCAGATCTGAGAAGTCTACATCCTCACTGAGCCATGGAACTCAGTGAGTGTCGTTGGACTAGTCACCCTTCCTCTGACTAGCCTACAACACATGATTGTGAGGATAAAGTTGCGCAGATGAGAATAAGGTATGTCACCCTGAACTGACTGGAAGAAAGGTGGAATACAAATATAACAACCTTTATAACAAATATAAAGGTGGAATACAAATATAACAACAACCAAAAAAAAAAAAAACAGCACAATGCAAGTGCATGGTAGATAAAACTGAGCTGAAATTTGTCAGAAGGTTTTTTTTCTGGGAAAATTTCTGAGATTTTTCTCATCGAACCTTCAGAAGAAGGACACTGGAGAATTTTCTTTAAATATTCACTGTCATTTTTGGGTGGTCACTTTTCCCTTCTCTACCTCCCCCCCCCCACTAGACAGTATGGAGTAGAGTGAAGGATGAAAATGGTAGCCAGGTTACTGGCACAGGTGCTGTTACAACTGTGCAGCTGGAAATTGTGCTCTGAATACAACTTTGAAAATGTACTTGTTGGACTCTAAATCCCAGACTGGAGTCCAGAATTTAACTTTTCTAAATTCAACCTATCTGGAGAATAGTAGCATACCCTTTGGAATCTTGCTCTAGTCACCTCAGAACCCTGCTGAGCCCTGTCAGGTCCTGGCTGATCACGTTGCCAGTGGTGTAGACAGGCTGGGTTAAAAATTTTAGAGCAACCAGGAAAAGATTTTAACATAAGATAGCCTGTCAGTCTTTCTGCCCCAAGATAAAAAAACTGATCTTCTGCAAAGATTACTTCGAAGGTTTACCTCTGTACCTCAATTGCAAGATTACTTTGACTCTTAACATTAGAACATGAAGGAAAGCTTTACAAGGCAGAACAAAGGGAAAAAAATATTTTGTTCTCCTATCCTTCTCCTTTTAGCCCAAGGACAGCAATGCAACGATAAATCTTATCTTCCTTGCAAGTTTGTGTTCTGAGGAAATATTTACTTTCCACCACATACACTGCAGAAATAGCAAGCATGTCAACATGTACTTGTGCGGTAAATTGGTAAGGAGCAATTGGATTTTTTTAAAGCAAAACAAAACTGAGATTTATTTTATTTTGCCGTTTACACAGCCATCAACTGGAGGAATGCAAACAGGCGTACAACCTTATTGTGCAAATACCCTGAATATTAAACTAATACATGCAGTAAAATACTACACTGCATGTGTGCCAATAGTCATTTATTCCCATTTAGAGAACTCTGTAAAATGTCAGCTAATTAAAAAGGCTGAGTGTTATTATGTACTTATATGCATTGAAGGAGGAAGCAGATTGTTTTAGGGTGTGGTGTGTGTGTGTGTGTGTGCTTGGTTTCCTTCTCTGGGAATGGAGATAATTCTTTCCTAAATATAATGACATTCCCCATCTCTCTCTTTCTCTCTCTCTCGCTCTCTCTCTCTCTTTCACACACACACACACACACACAAGGCTTATCTATAAGAGGCAATAAAATGTGGATTGGTGCACAGTAATGCCAATTCACAGCAGCTTCTATTTCTCTTATTTTTTTTAAAAAAAATATTGCAGGCATTAGAAGCTATCCGCTTTCACTGTCCCAATGGGCATGCCTGTGAACCCAGATGGTGGGTGCAAATTAATTACTTGCATTGTTATTTACCTCAAGTTGCTGCCACTGAACAGGCTTTTTTAAGAAAAAAAATGCAAAGTGTAACCTTCCACTTTAAAAAAGAAGAAAACAAAAAAAGTGGAGCTATTTTCTGCACTAAAAATCCAACATGGCCATTTTGGGCACTTGCCTTGTTAGCAAGCTCCAACCCCTGTGCACATCCGACCAATCAGCTTTCCATTTCTGCTTTCATTAGGGATGCACATCAAAGTGAATTGGTTATCCCAATGAGGGGGAATGAGCATTTCCCATGGAGCTTTTTTAAACATACAGGAAAAGTCACGAAGGCTTTTCCTGCACAGTTTTTGGTGGTTTTGCCCCCTCCTTCTGAATGCAGTGGATTGATGCGGGATCTCAACAATATAAATCATATTCTCTTTGAATTCTCTGAGGAGTATTGTCACCATATAGACAAGCCCTATAGTATTTGTAGCCCTCATTTTGTGAAAAAGATATTCTGTTTATTTAGAGCCCTTTTCCTTCAAGGTACTTAAGGTTATTTTTCCCTTCCCCACTCTATTTTATCATCACAACAATCTTGTGAGGTAGGTTAGAAAGACACAGAGAGAGAGAGAGAGAGAGAGAGATGCCAAATGCCATTAAAAGTACAAGAGAACCAGATGGACATCTCATGGTGTCTCAAATATAGCATAAGAAGGAGGAAGGGAGGGACGGGGGGGGGAAGGAATGTAGCACAATCTTTAAGATGAACTGGTTTTTATTTTAGCATGAGCTTTCGTGGATATGAACCCACTTCTTCAGATGTGGTACCAAGTGATAATAAGGCCTCAGGTTATAGAAATGTTTCAGAAGAAACACACACTTTATATATATGCTTTATAACCTGAGGCCTTAATAGAACTGTACTGCATCTGCAGAAGTGGATTTATATCCATGAAAACTCATGCTAAAATAAAAACGAGTTAGCTTTAAAGGTGCTGCTACATTCCTTTTTTTCTCTTCCGCCTCCCTTCCTCCTTCTTATGGCACAAGAGACTAGCACAACTACTTCTTCGAAAACTAACCAAATGTAAGGGAGTGAGTGATGGATGCAAATGTTTTTGGGGAGAGAGTGCCATCATATGGGTTATATTACATCTTAAGATCTTTCTCCTGTAAGGAAGATAGCCAGCCAGTTAACTTCTGAACAGAGACAAGAACCTGAAGAAGGACATCTGAAGAAATGGTGGACAGGTATCTATGAGATACATTAGTTCTTTCTGGCAGATTCAGACATCAGAAGGAATGCCACAAGAATCTGTATTTACATTTCCAGCACAAAAGCCAACTCTTAAGTGATGCTATTATGTACCTTGACAGCCTCCATCTTGGAATATCAAATAATTGGCTATATGAGTATTCAGTAATTTAGCTAAAGTGGCCATCCATGTGATTACAGGTAAACCAGGGACCCCCTAATACCAAGGTGGGATTCATGCAAGACCAAAGGAAGGTCCTGTGGAAATTCCCAAAAATACTATCAAGTAAGACTCAACACCTGGACATGAGTCAATCACTAATCCACTCAGTGATAGCAAGAGACCTTATTACTTGTGAAATGGGATTTCCTCTCCTACTCCACTCCAACAATAGACCTTGCCTGTGTCCCATTCAATTCCAAAAGTATTGACCATTAACAATAATTAACTCTTCTGGAGCACCCTCTGTCTTAGCTGGGGAACCTCTGAGAACCATTGTATTTCAACCACAGCTCCTATCCCTATAAGGGAATTATTTCATATAAATATCACCCCAAAACACCACTAAAACCATGCATTGTTCCACGTCCTTTCAACACCACATCACACTGTGTAGCCAGGCCATCATCCAGACCTTCTCGCTGTGGATTTACTTCACTCCCACACCCCTCAGGAACACCAGCCAGCAAGCCACAAGGACTCCAAGCCTGCAGCAGCCTTTCACCCCACTCCATCGGGCCAGAAGGCTGTAGTGGGCCCTGAGGACTTTGGCAGCAGGGCAGCAATGAGAGGAGGCATGGCCAGGAGTGGCTGGCATCTTAAGCCGCTCCCACACCCCTCAGAAACACCAGCCAGCAACCCACAAGGACTCCAAGCCTGCAGCAGCCTTTCACCCCACTCCACCAGGCCAGAAGGCTGTAGAATCATAGAATTGTAGAGTTGGAAGAGACCATGAGGGCCATCCAGTCCAACCCCCTGCCACGCAGGAAATCTTGATCAAAGCATCCCCGGCAGATGGCAATCCAGCCTCTGTTTAAAGACATCCAAGGAAGGAGACCCCACCACACTCTGAGGGAGTGTGTTCCACTGCCAAAAAGCTCTTACTGTCAAAAAGTTCCTCCTAATGTTGAGGTGGAATCTCTGTTCCTGGAGCTTGCATCCATTGCTCCGTGTTCCAGTCTCTGTAGTGAGCCCTGAGGATTTTGGCAGCAGGGCAGCAGCGAGAGGGGGCATGGCCAGGAGTGGCTGGCATTTTAAGCCACTCCCACACCCCTCAGGAACACCAGCCAGCAAGCCAGAAGTTCTGCAAGCCTGCAGCAGCCTTTCACCTCATTCCACCAGGCCAGAAGGCTGTAGTGGGCCCTGAGGACTTTGGCAGCAGGGCAGCAGTGAGAGGGGGTGTGGCCAGGATTGGCTGGCATTTTAAGCCACTCCAACACACCCCAGAAACACCAGCTAGCCAGCCAGGAAGACTTAAACTTGCAATTGGAGTCAGCTGAGGCCAGGAATGGAGTAGGGGCAGAAATTGAAGTTGTGCTGGGGAAAGGGAGCTATGGTCAGAACAGAGTGAACAGAAGTTACAAAAGAAGGTGGGATCACTGTTTGTTAGCTATCCCACCTTCAGTTCACCCTGTTTCCCGGAATGGATTGGAGAGCATACCCACCATACTTTGCTCCTCTGCAATGCCAGGTTGGTTAAGAATAAAACTCAGATTATTTACGATCTTCTCTTGGATGGGGATGCCGACCTGGCTTCCTTCACAAAAACCTGGCTGGGAGAGGATAGTGCTGTCACGTGGGCGCAGGCCCTCCCAGCCAGGCATTCTGTCAGTGAGCAGGTGAGGGGAAGTGGGCGGGGGGTGCAGTGGCTCTAGTTTATAAGGACAATCTGACCTTGACCAGGATACCTGTCCGAAACACAGTCCACTTTGAGTGTATGTACCTTAGCCTGAGGACCAGGGATAGTTCGGGGATTCTGCTAGTATACCGACCACCCCATTGTCTAGCAACTCCCTAACCGAGCTGACACAGCTGGTCTCAGAGTTACTGTTGGTGTCGCCCAGAATTTTAGTTTTGGGCGACTTCAACATTCCACTTGAGACCAGCTTGGCAAATCTGACTGGTGCGGCTCGGGAGTCATGGAAACCATGACAAACATGGGCCTATCCCAAATGGTCATCGGGCGGGTCATACCCTTGATGCGGTCTTCAGTATGGAACAGGAATATCCATGGGCGGAGGTTATAAAAACCACCGCATTGTCATGGATGGATCATTTCCTAGTCAAGACAGAACTAAGAGTCTCTTCTCGCCCTACCAGGGGTGGTGAACCCATTAGAATGGTCTGCCCCCGAAGGCTAATGGAACCAATGGGATTCCAGAATGCCTTAGAGGGTTTAATGGTTGGTAACGCCGGTGACCCTGTCGAAGCTTTTGTTAATACCTGGAACACCGACCTTACCAAGACTATCGACACGATTGCTCCCAAGCGTCCTTTCCAACCGCTTCAAACCATAAGCCATGGTATACAGCAGAGCTTAGGAAAATGAAGCGAGTTAGACAATGACCAGAGTGCAACTGGCAGAAAACTCAACTCTTATTCAACAGGACTCATCACAGGAACTTTCTTTGGTCTTATCGAGAGGCAATACATGCAGCGCAGAGATCCTTCTCCTCTGCACGTATTGTGTCTGCAGAGTCCCATCCAGCAGAGCTGTTTAGGGTGGTAAGGGAGATGACGCAGGTTATTCCTGCGCAGAACCCGTTGCTTAACCCAACGATGGCCTGCTGTGATGCGTTTAACAACTTCTTTGCACATAAAATCTCTCGGATAAGAGCCGACTTAGATGCTAGCAATTTGACAGAAACAATTGACAAGGTGTCCAGCAACTCCAATGATGTAAGTTTACTGGATCAATTTCAATCTGTGAGTACTGAGGACGTGGACAAGCTACTTGGTAGGGTGAGGAAGATGACCTGCCCTCTCGATCCTTGCCCTTCATGTCTGGCCATCCGGGGGTGTGTGCCTTGATGGTGTTCCTTCAGGACATCATCAATGCATCCCTCAGAGAAGGGTGTGTTCTATTGTGTTTAAAAGGAAGCTGCTGTTAGGCTGCTCCTGAAAAAAATCTTCCCTTGACCCCCTGGATATGAACAACTATAGGCCGGTTTCTATGTTACCATTCTTGAGCAAGGTGATCGAGAGGGCAGTTGCACTTCAACTCAGAGTGGTCTTGGATGAAACCAATTATCTAGACCCATTTTAAACTGGCTTTAGGTCGGGATTTGGAGTTGAGACTGCCATGGTTGCCTTGACCGACAACCTGCGTCTAAGCATCGACAGGGGTAGTGTGACCCTGTTGGTGCTTTTAGACATCTCAGCGGCTTTCAATACGATAGATCACAGCATCCTCTTGGATCGCCTGAGAGGGTTAGGAATCGGAGGCACTGCACTTCAGTGGTTCCAGTCCTTCCTCTCGGGCAGGTCCCAGAGGGTGTTGCTCAGGGACAGCTGTTCCAGCAGAAAGGAGCTTAGTTATGGCATTCCGCAGGGCACCATCCTGTCCCCGATGCTGTTTAACATCGATATGAAGCCACTGAGTGAGATTATTCGGAGTTATGGGGCTGAGTGTTATCCGTACGCAGATGACACCCGGATCTATTTCTCCTTGTCCCGACCATCGGTCTCAAATTCTGATAGCATTTCTCCTCTTAATGATTATCTTAAAGCTGTAATGGGCTGGATGAGGAAAAACAGATTTAGATTAAATCCAGACAAAACGGACGTGCTCACGGTAGCAGCCCCAAAACCAGGAGTTGGGTTGCAACCTTCAGTCCTGGATGGGGTCACACTCTCCGTTAAGGACTGTGTTCGCAGTCTGGGGGTGCTCCTTTATTCATCGCTACACATGACTAGTCAGGTGAATGCGACAGTCAGGAGTGCCTGTTATCGGCTTCGGCTTATACGCCAGCTGCACCCTTTCCTGGAAGTAACGGACCTCGAGACTGTGGTGCACGTGCTGGTAACTTCTCATATCTATTTCTGCAATGCGCTCTACATTGGGCTACCCTCATGCTTGGTTCGGAAACTTCAGTTGGTACAAAATATGGCAGCCAGAGAGGTCTCGGGAACATCTCGGAGAGACCATATAACTCCAGTATTAAAATCTCTCCACTGGCTGCCTATCAGTTTCCAGGCCCAGTATAAGGTGTTGGTTATTACCTTTAAAGCCCTAAATGGCTTGGGTCCAACTTATCTCCGGAACTGCCTCCTCCCATACAATCCTCCCTGCGCACTCCGGTCCTCTGGGAGGAATTTCCTTCAGCCACAAAAATCTAAGCTGTCTGCAACCTCCCAGAGGGCCTTTTCGGTAATTGCCCCCAAATTGTGGAATGACCTGCTGAACAAAATCCATCAGATGACAAGCCTGAGTAGCTTTGAAAAAGCACAAAAGACGGATCTCTTTCGGCAGGACTTTCCTAATTAGATCCCGGCCTCAGGGGCTCCTGGCCTCTTTTAGTCTGCTGGCTTTTTGTTGTATTTATTGTATTTATTGTTTTTAAATGTGATTTTAGATAGTTGCTTTTAATTTATATTTGTTTGATACCTTTTTATGGGGGAGGGTGGGGGTGGGTGGTGTTTTGGGATTTTTATCCATATTGTATTTTTATTATTGTAAGCTGCCCCAATTGTTTTAACAGAGGGGCGGGGTATAAATAAATTTTATTATTTTATTATTATTCACGATCTCCGCTCTGCAGGATCGGTACAGTATAACCCAGTACCCCTTATTCTATTCCTCTATCCAAATTCTTCCTACCATTTTCATTAGCCTTGTGTGAGTGTCTGAAACCTGAGTGTTTGTGTGAGTGCTGTGATATTATTTCCCAATAAAGATCATTTAATTGTACCTTTTAACTTACAGTCTCCTCTTTAGTACCTGCAAACACAGGTTAAAAAGTCCTGCTGTTGCCTGTCTTCTCGTTGCCACAATTGAGCTAATTAAATATTCCCCATTATAATATCTGGACCTTAGAGGGTCCCCACAGACCCCCCTCAATTCAGGTAATGAATCAAATGTCCCATGTTAAGCCGCAGGATTAAAACAATGGGGAAAACAAGGATGACACTGGTGCTGATGATGAGTAACATAAGGAGACTGCCTTATACTGAACCAGACCAATGGTCCATGTAGACCAGTATTGTTGGTATTGACAGGGCAGGTCCAAACTATAAGTAAATAAATGTCAACAACTCAACCCCACTCCAAACTATAAGTAAATAAATGCATACAACTCAAAACTCATATCATTGAAAAAATATGCTTTAGCAATGGGAGAAAGGAGAATAAAAATTATACATTAAAGGAAAATGCCTTTAAAACTGCATATTTTAAGGGAAAATGTGTACCAAAATATGCATGAATTCCTGTGAAGCTGGGGAATGCACACCATATTCACACAACCTCATATTGAACAAGGAAGGAAAGAAAATGGGCTTTAAAGAAAAACAATAACATAAAGACTGGAAAATTTTCACATCCATACCTGAAGGTTTCAGGGAGGTCTTTCCTGTTTCTCCCTGAAGACTGGGCCTCAGACTGTCTCCATTTCAGGAGTGCTTGGGACCTTCTCCACAAAACTCATGTGTTACTCCTCTTAGGTATGGTCTCTTCTAATGCATGTTTGCCTGTAGTGCATCTGTTCAGATGGTAAAGAAAAAAATGTACATAGTATGGTTTTAAAAATCCTCCTAAACACAGGTGATTATGTTGAAGAAAAGACAAAATAAATAAATAAAAGTAGACACATCCTGCAGTCCTACAACTAGATTGTCCTATTCCATCTCATGATTCAGAATCATTTTATGGAACTGGGCACAAATCAGAGAAAAGTCTGACTGATTCAATGGAAGAGTTAAGTGCATGCTTAAAATCCTCCCTGTTTGAATCAAACTGTAGCAGAACTTGTAAATCCTCAACTTTGGCTAAATTGGGGGAAATGAAAGCAAGGGTGCAATTGTCATGGACATTTCCACTGCAGTTGCACCCTTCCTCTCAAATGACTCCACAGTGAGAAATGCACCCCATGTTTCCTTGCTGTATTTCCCACAGTCGACACAGCAGCCACTACACAGTTCCAAGAGACAAATTCTTTGTGGAGGAATCTGATTTCAAGATAGAATGTAATCTTTCATCTGACACAGCCAGTACAGACCACACCTGAGCAGGTTTGAACAAGAGAGAATAGCTCACTTCTGTCATATTGTTTTGCTATGAATAATGGGGAGAAGCCAACATGTGGCTTGCCTACAGTACAGTAAGGGATATAAATTATTATGAACTGAAAGCAAGGATACTAAATATTGATGATACTAAGCTGAGGTAGGCATCAAGATATTTACTCAGCTTTAATATTTATTGATTATAGGCATACTTGAGGGTTTCATAGTCTGTATTTTGAATGGGACTGATCTGATCCATAATAGGCATGAAAGAATATTCTCAAGTTTTCACATCCTTGCAAAAAAGAAAAAAAGAGGGTAAACTCCAAAGGTGAACTCCCAACACTTAAAATGTTTACAAAGGTAAGAGAGAAAAAGACAGTACAAAAGAATGTGTTCTCAGAAAATGATGACAGGTAAAGATGACAAGAAAATGTTGACAAGAAAGAGTGTCACAACACACTGAGATATTCTGTTTTTAAAAAGTCAGTGAGACTTCCCTTCCCCCACATTCCAGGACCTTTATTTGAAGATGTTTGCCGCCTTCTTCTTCTTCTTCTTCTTCTATTTTTTTTTGCATAAAAGTTATTGGCCAAGATTCTGCATAATACACATAGCTATAATGTCATACCTAAGCTTCATCTCCTGCTCTGATCCCTTAAAACTAATCTTGAAAGCCAGGCAGCTGTACCAAGTGAAGGAGTTATTATGGTACTGGTGAGCAAGGCACTGAAGTATGAGACATCCAGCTCCCTCCTACCAGTCAGCTGTAGTGTGATGACCAGATCTAGGGGTCCCTGCTGGGTCCTTTTGCAACTCCTCATTGTACCCCATCTCGCTGGCAGGAAGGAATGGATGTGTCATTCTTCAGTACCCCAACTTCCACTGCCACAGAACTCCTTGGTGTGACTGTCTGGCTTTTAAGGTAGACTTTAGGAGAATGTGTGGTTGTAGCAAAGACATCATGACCATAAATGTGAATAAGAAACACTTATGAGGTTGGATCTTTATCTTTGAATATTGTACCTGTCTGAGAGATTCCAGCCATTGTTTGCTTTGGGGAAAAACAATGTTTTTATGCAAAACCATTTTTGAGCTATATTTTTGTGCCAAAAAGAAACTCTTGTGAAATTTCCATCAAAAATCTTGAAAAGGAAAAAGAAAAGTCACCAAGAAATGTACAAAAAGTCTTATAATCTCATCCAGTCAGGAGAAAACTTTTGATATTTTTCATCTGTATGTGAGAACAAAATTAGTGAACGTTTATATCCATAGTCCACATTTCATGGTCAAGATACATAATTTGTGGTAAAATGCATTAAAAATGATTAATTTGAGAGAGAATGTGTTTAGAAATGAGTATTTTGTCAAAGGTGTTGTAAAAAAATCCATATTTAAAAATGGATTTGTGCTTTTCTTAAAAAAAGAAACACAGATGGATAAAGCTGGACTGGCATGGGCAAAAGGTGCTAGGGGAAAACACAAGTGAAATAAATGGGAAAAAATCACAAATACCTTCAACATTTGGGATTTTAAAAATCCTTAAGAAAGTTTAATTAAAAATCAAATGTGGGTGAAAATAAAATTGGCATATTTGTCTACACAGTCCCAGGACTTGTACTGCTTAACCCATAAAATTCTGACTTAGGTTCCTTATGTTGAATTCGGGTTGACATTTCTTTTATTTCCAAGGGTTCCCCCACTTTAACTCCAACAGAGCAGCAGAAACAGCCTGATCATCTTCATTCTTGGAGTAGGGGTACATTCTGAATTTCACTGGTACAAATGGGACAATTTCACTCCAGTTTGGTTGTGGTAAAAAAGACATTCCCCTCCACTCCACCCCAAATTTCTTTATATTTGGAATGGAAAGAAGTGGTGTTTAAAAAATCTGGATAAGAGAGAAAGCGAAGCTAACTTTTTCCCCATCCCTACTATGGATGGAGGCAGCCCTGATATGCTGTTTCTGAGCATCTGCATTCTCCTCCTTACACATCAGTGGTAGCAAAGCTAGCTTGATGTCCTCAGCTGGAGCCTAGAAGTGGTGGCTGGTAATTTCTGTGCCAGTAGAGACATGTTTCTCCTCTAGGTTTAAGTCTGAAATTTACAGGTGCTATCGAGGGTTCTAAATTTCTTCCCTAAACAGATTCAGCACCTTGGATAGCTGCTTTAAAGTCCAGAGTAGATTCACTGCTCCATTAACATGGGAGCAGAGAATGTTGTCTGTCATCTGTGTTGATATAAGATTCAACAGCTCGTTTTGAGTACCCATAGAGCTAGGCTGGATATCAAGAAATGTAATGAAATTAAGGGATATAACAAGAGTCAGCAGGGATTTTACACTGAAATGACCAACATCTGACAAGGGAAAAGGAATTTTCACCTAGACCCCTTCAGGCCTTTACAGTGAAAAGGAACTAACAATTCCCATTCCTCAAGCATGTAAAGGCAACCCTTCCCTGCCTCTTCTCTTGCCTCCTGTTTTAGGCAGGATGGTTACCTTAATACTACTATCTGTGTGAAAAAAACATCAGGTATTATGTAATGACACTCAGCTTTTGCCTGGATTAAAAGTCTACCAAGCTGAAGAGTCATTTCTGTCAACTTGCTTCACAATTAATACTTGACTGGTGTTAAAGATACTATCACTGAAAAACAATTAACTCTTGGATCCAAGTTACTTTTTCCCATTGCAAAGCATGTATGAAGTATTGTGGAATTAACTTGTGCATGTATGTCACAGAAAATGACTGCATAGCTGCCCTCCTTAAAATAAGAGCCATCAAGTCCTTGAGAGACTGAAATATTTCTGATATGATTTCTGAATGTCAGTTAAGGCGTATGTGTGTGCTTAGTGTATCCCTTTTAACAATGCTGAAAGAAATATATATATATATATATATATATATATATATATATATATTCCAGAGAAAAATAACAAAGAAGAATGTTGCTGTTCACATTCCCCCCCTGCCCAGATAGTATGAAAGAGTGTCTAAGGCAACAATGGGAAGCGTAAATGTGCAGCTGTTGCATGTTGACATTCCATAGCAGGAAGTATACTGACTTTGAAGCTTTTAGCAGCCACATATGAACACTGACTTTTTAACCTTCAGAACTTTAACGCATTACCTTCCCTTAACTGATTTTATGTATGTATGCATAAGCTTTTAAGGGGGAAAGGCTATGATAAAAGAATAAGACTGAAAGCTTTTTCACACTCCCAATTCTTTTCCAAGACATCATCACTCCCTTTATAGTTGTTTCGCACATTACAGGCTCCACATGGAGAGCACCTAAAAACAGCTTCCATGTGCCAGAAGTAGCCCAGTGGGGGTGTTCAAATCATCCCTATTTACTGAAATTATGTGGGGAGACTGGAAAAAATGCCAGCTGCCTGCTTGCCAATATGCATGTGAGTCAGACACTTGCAGGGTATATGTTTGGCAGACCCACAAAGAGTTTGTACCTGTAAGTGAAAGAGAAGAAACCTTCATGTAATGGAGGCAATCCTTGTGGCAAACTATTCCATTTGTTATAGATACCACATTGAGCAGCATTCACATATATATTTTTTAAAACGATGCCCATGTGGCACCCATAGGCTTGAATCCTATTGGTTAGTCTCAACTAGACTAGATTCACCAAACCAGTTGATAAGTGGTGAGTCAATACATTGGTAATTGATGACCAACCCCCATACAGTATGAGGTAGGAAGGAACAAATGGCAAAGAGGGGGAAAAATGTCTACCCACCCCCAAAGTGACCAGATGGACTCACACTGCACAGAGGGTGGGTGGGTTGCAAAAAATCAGGAGAAAGAGGCATGCAAGAGAGAGGCTGAGCTTTAAGAAGCCTATGCCTCCACACCCTCATGTGATTTGCTTGGTGCAAAAAAGCACCAGGTGCAATGCACCTTGGTCTCTCTTTGGGGAGGCCATCAAACAGCCCCCTCCCCCACAGGCCTCTCCAGCTGTGCAGGTACAGAGACTCAATCCAACTGATCTGCAAGGCCTACTCTATATGGTCTAACAATAGGATTCGTGACTGTGTGTGAAATAGCCATCTAAATGAGATAAACTGGGAACATTGTGGACAACTGATTCACATCCCCATTTCTGAGATAAAAAAGTCATCTGAAGCCAACTCCCCCCCCCCCGACCGCCAAATCAGGTGTTTATTTTTTCTTTATTTTCTTTCTATAATCAACTACAGGTAAAATGGGTTACATTAGAAAGAAATTTACAATAACTTAATCAAAAAACACTTATTTAGTTCAGTGAATGAAAATGGAAGCCTTACAATGTAGAGTGCGAGGTAGATTTTTAAATGCTCCTCAGCAAATAAAATAAAATAAAGCTTTCCTTTTTCTTTTCTTTTAAAAAAGAAGTTTCTATGTGGCAATTAACTATGAATGGCATTCTAATTTGATCTACAGAGGTAAAACTTCAGGCTCCTACTTTTTGAAAATACTGGATGACCAGTTTATCATCAGAATAATGAGATGAAAATCCAATTGCTAGTAACTGAAAAATGTGCACATGAATCATTCCTGAACCTTCTAATTCCGTGGTTGTCCAGAGGTAAAGTATGCCACACTAATGAGGCAAAGGTAACAACTAGAATAGCTGGGAGACCCTCCATTTCTCTTCTCACTGCTCACTTTTGTTCTCTTTTCTTTGACTAGCCTATAATAAGAGATGGGAAAATCTATGGAATTGCAGTTCCACAGATTTTTTTTTCATATTATTCAAGTTCATTTCAGCTCATATTTCCATCAGTTTGTAAGCACGACAAAATTAATCACTGAAAGTCCCCACAAAAATTTGTAGGCTTCCATTTCTATGTATAGTGGCCTGAATCCTGTATGAGTAAATCTAGGTAACTGTTTCATATTCACAAACACTACCTAGTCACGTTTTTTATGGCATTGCCACAATTGTAACTCCCTTCCTCAACCTACTTTACCAGGCATCAGCTACATGGGGAGAAGGAGGCCCATTCTGCTGGTGATCAGAGTGTGGTTAAATGACATTTCCATCAGGTGGGGTGGGGGGAATGGGCCAGTATACTTTATAAGTTACTTAGTTAAGTATACTTAACTTATAGAGTATAAGTTACTTAGTTAAGTATACTTAACTAGGTAGCTGATACAGGATTACAGCCAATGTCCCTACTATGCACAACTTTGTGGACACTTTTCTTTAGTGTGCACACCTTTTGTTTTGTTTTTTATTTATTTTTAATTAATTACAAACAATATATAAAATCTTTTGTTACACATGAGCATATGTAGAATGTTCTATACAGCAAGCATTAATTATATAATATTATCAATTGTTTCCACAATCTTTGTTATTGCACAACATTTATCCATTGATTATTTCTTAAATTTCTTCCTTTAATACATACATTATTACCGGTACATTGCTGTATATCTTATTCATATTATTCTATACAGTAGGATCCCCATATTCACTGACTGATTATCCACTGATTCAGTTATCCACGGGACACAAAACAGCACACTTACCATAGAGTCTTCTTAGAAAATGTGTCCTCTCTAGCCATTTTCTAGGTCCTCCAAGGCAACTCTATGGCATGTTAAAGTGGAAGTCCCATTATTTTCAATGGTGTTCACTATTATCCATGGTTTTCAGTATCCACGGGGCCCCCAGAACCAATCCCCAGCAGATCAAGGGGTCCTACTGTACTTATATCTATTTATAAATCTAACTTCCATCCATCCAGTTACTAGGTCATGTTGTACATTTTGTAATTCCTTTTTTGACCATCCTTAGTTTGTGCTACATTTACTTTCTTTGATTGAAAGAGATTGTACTAACACCAATGAAAAAAAATGCTAATATAGAACTGATTCATCTTTATATTCCATTTCATTATTAACATCTTTATATCTCATGTTAGTTTTGTTACTTTAATATACTCTATTCTTCCAAATTTGTGACAACATTAGACCCATGGTATTTCTTTTTTAAAAAATCACTTTTTCCCAATCTTTGTAAAAAATATATATATTAGTGAGTTCTCTTTTAATAATGTAGATAATTTATCAATTTCTATCATCTCTAGACATTTTAAACTCTATTTTTCATGCTTGGTGTCTCTTTCAACTTCCAAAATTGGGCATATATTATTCTGGCTGCCATAATCATGTAGATCAAAATTCTTTCTTGTTTCTTCATCATATGGTCCACGTTATGTTAAGTAGAGATGTTTCTGGTTTCATTTGCATGTCTATGTCTAACATTTCCCTTATGAGAAATTTCTTTCCAGAACTTTTGAGTTCTTTCCAGAACTTTTGAGCTTTTTGACAGTTCTACCATATATGGAAGTATGTTTATTTCTCTTCTCCACACTTCCAACACAGGTTGCTTTGGTTCTTGTGCCTTTTTGACAATCTCTCAGGAGTGAGTTGCCACCTGTAGAACATCTTGTAAAAAAATTATTTCATCGCTTTTGATCTTGCCAATTTTGATCCTTTATTCCATGATCTTTCCCATTGTTCCATAGTTATAGGGTGGCTTATATTCTTTTCCTACTGAATCATATTTTCTTTCACTATTTCTTTTTCCATTTCTAGTTTCAATAATAATTTGTATAATTTTGCTATCAAATGTTCCTTGTCTGATGTCCTGATTTGTTCAAATTCCGAAGTATGTAGTTTCTATCCTGTAAATCTTATTGTCTTTTTTGAACTGTTATAATGATTGCTTGTACAGGAACAAATTGCTTTTGTAGCCTTGATCTTGGAGTTCTGTTAATTCTTTGAATTGGTAATTTTGATTTTTCTTATCTACCAGATCTTTATATATAATCCAGTCGTGTCCTCTGATTTCTTGATTTCTGTGAAAGGCTCTGTGTGGTGAAAGCCACATTGGAGTCTTTGGGCACAGAATGAATTTGTATCTTGTCCATGTTCTTAGAAGGGCCTTCCTTATAATATGGTTATTGAATTCTTTGTTATTTTTATATTCCTCTTGCCACAGAAAGTAATGAAAGGCAAGACTTAATTCAGCTCTTTCCAGTTCTAGTGTCCTTCTATTATCTAATTTAGTGCACACACCATTTGCAAGTGTTTCCCCAAATATAATGCAAGTTCTGCACTTCTTTTTTTCCTACTATATGGTTTTGCAGACACTTTCCTCCAATCCACACATTTTTCTGCATCACCATCCCCACTGATTAAAAAGTGCCAACACTTCAGCCCTGTCAGACTTGGTTCCCTACAACATTGCCTTGAACATAGAGAAGTAACAAGTCAAGGAGAAATCTAGAATATAACTCTTCTCCCTTCAGTGTACATTAAATATATTTGAGTGGAGGAACTTTCAGTCATGAGTTCCTCTCTGTGGTGTGAACAGGTCATGCTCAGACACAGAGGCCTAGGTCATAGTGGAAAATACTAAAACATATATACATGAAGTGTTGAATAAACTTTTGAAATGGGATTTACCAGCCTTTAAGAAGAGGTCTTTATGAAATCTATGATACTACTTTCATTCAACTAAATTAGAATGATTGGATTCAATATGGAAAGGAACAAAATCACATTCACCAATTCACTTCACAATGCTTCCTCCAGACACATAGATATTGCAGAAGTTACTATGGATGATGGAGTGTGGAACATGACTTATTCAGGAGTATGATTGTTTCATGTAGCACTCGAACTAAATGCTCTCTACTGCACGAAAGCAGAATCAGGACAGGAAAACAATAAATTTTCAGAAAGGAATGTCCTTCTTTATGCTGTGGGTTGAAAGTGTCGGTCAGCTCCAGGAGTTGGCATAAGACTCAGCATAGTCAAGGCAACTGTTGAGAGACACTCCACGAGAAAGGACCTGTTACCTGCCCTGACAACTCCACCCTTCCAATAATTAATCAATTAGCTATATTTCATAAATTGGCTATTTATTGATGCTTCACGAGGTTAGAAGTAGACCCAGACTTCCCCAGAAGCAGGGACTGAGCAAAGCTTTGCTGAAAACCTAACAAAGAGGTCTTTCTAAATTCCCCAAAGACACACCTGGGTACTAATTATGCAGACTCCATTTGGACAGTGACTTAGTGTGGAACTATGCTAATTCTTCTGGATGTACTGGAACTGAGTCATTCACTTATTCAATCAAGAGGCCGGAAAACTCATTACTCTGAAAACTGGTTTTACTTCACACCTCTTCACTCAACAATAGAAAGTAGCCTGATGCCCATCAGTCTTAATGTCTTAGCCATTAGTGATCATTAACATACCTGGAGCTTCCATTGTCTAATTGGGGGAAACTCAGGGGGAATATTGAATATAAATGTCACCCCAAAGTATTGCCAAAGTGTGCTCAGTTTCTCAGAAGCCATCATTCTGTTGGTGTGCTATATCACCCAGCATGCATAGCCCTACTTTTCTGCATGAATCTCTACTCTCTGCTCTTCAGACAGGTATAGTATAGCCCATCATCCCAAACTCTATTCCTCTTTCCCAATACTTCTTCCTGTTCTTCGCTAGCCTAGTGCAACTGCTTGAAGCTTGAGTGGATGCATGTGTGTTTTCCTATGACTATTTTTCAATAAAAACATTTTTTTTTAATTTCCTGGCTGTGAGTCTCATCAGTACCAGTATACATAGGTCAAAAGATCCTAGTTACCCGGCCTCTAGCTGCCATATTGAGCTAATTAAAATTCCACATATTACTATCTGATATGAGTGAGGTTCCCATGAGCCCCCAGTAATTTGAGTAACAGGCCCATTGACAAAGACCACTCTGGTCCTGTTTCTCTACCTCACCTTTGCATCCTGTATGGTCACCCACCAATTACTTTAACTTAGGATCTGCTAGTGGTAAGAAGCTTGGATCCTGACAAGGAAGTAGGAATGATGACAAGAAGGAGCAGTAGTAGCTGGTAATTATGTCAGAAAAGGGTAAACTCCATCGGAGGCATCTTTATTGTTCAAGGGCCCCAAAACCTGATGCTGATAGGGACTGGTTCTTATTTCACAAAATATATTAATACTTTTTGTGTACACATCTGATGTATTTATTAGCTACATTTGTATCCAACTTTCTTCCAGCGAGCTCAAGATGGTGGTCATAGTTCTCATTATTCCCATTTTATCCTCACAATTCAGTGAATAGAGACTAGAACTTGGATCTCTCAAGTCTCTGTCTAACATTCTAACTGCTACACCACATTTATTCTTTCATGTAAACCTTCTTACATCTTGAAAGTTTATATTTCCCTTCTGCTGTAAATGATGTCTTGACAAACTTATATATCTACTTTGTATTTCTTAAAATGGCATAAGCAGCTCTTCTTCACAGAGAAAATGCTGGGGAAGGGTAAGCAAAACCACCACATACAAATCTTGTGCAGAATAAGTCTGAACTGTGAAGATTGTCATCAGTCCAGCATTCTTTTTGTCAGGATTTCTCAAAATAGGAAAAACATGCTTTTGTTCTTTCTTTCTTTGTTGAATATTTTCAAATATTATTTCCATTCCTGCTGGAGAATCAGATTGAATGACAATGGGTCCTGGTTAATCTAAATGCATATCTCTAGTGTCACTGACCCAGGGAACTGGAGACTTATACTGACAGATAATGGATTTTGACTAACACATAACTCTATAATATACCTCAATCAGTTTTGTGTGAGACTTAGTTGGCTACACACTCTCAAAGGTAGAGCAGGCTTCTATAACACAAAACAGAGTGGCTGTAATTGCTTCTATATGACTTACAGAGTTGCAGAGGTGTGTTTTTTTAAAAAAAGCAAAGCTTAGAATCTGAACCAGATGATAGTAATAGTAGGCACCACATGGAATGCCTCAAAACTTGATAAAATCTGGATCAGCTTGGCCTCATGAAACTGTGTCCATACATGCATAAGCCATTAAGTGAGATGTGGGAAGATTTCTCAGCTACTGGCCTGATTTCCCAAAAGTATGGAAGTAAATGCTATCTGTTGGCATGTTTTCCCTTCATAATGCAAAGCAAAACTTTAAATTCAGTAGCAGCTGGAGAAAATACACTATTCTAACTCCCAAAAAGTAATGTAGATTCCAGCCCTTCAGTCCTCTTCTAGAAATGTGGACCAGATAGAAATGCTTTGGTTTGTTATTTTGTATGTCTGTGTTGGTGTAATGCAGATCCCACAAGGATGGCATAACTGTCATTATACTAATATAGTGAGCCTGCTGTATCAGTGGACTAGCCCCTAGTACAGATTAGAATGTCCATGGATGGCATTGTGTAGGAGTTCTCCAGGTGGAAGTCTGTTACAGCACCATAACCCCAGGACTCATGGCTTTGCTGTGTTAGACCCTCTGAATGGCCACTCCATGGCTGGGAAAAAGCAAGAGGGGGACCAGAGAATTAAGAGAATTATTCAATTAAGGTGCGCACATGTGGGTGTGTAAGCACATGGCCATGTGAATGTGCTGACACTGATTAATATCAGGCGTGAGTGTCCATGTTTTCCCTATCCACATGGGGTGGGGCAGAACCAAACCACCAGAGATGTGGACAGCTTACTGTATCAATAAAACATTGGCTGGCATCCTATTATTGACCTATGTAATCAATACATACATTGACACAAACTTTAAACATGTATTTATCTTTTCATAGAATCATAGAATCATAGAATTGCTTTTGTTTTGTTATTATGGAGATTGGTATTTTCTTCACCCTCCCCATCAGCCAAAGCCCCACAACCCAGGACTCATTGTTGAGCTTCTGCACCCTTGCCCCCCATGGCCATTCTATGCCTTGTAGGGATCAGAAAAGCACATCTGGATGGGAAATGCTATTGGCTATGGGGTATAGCAAGATGCTTCTCTGGTCCCCCTCTTGCTTTTTCCCAGCCATGGAGTGGCCATTCAGAGGGTCTAACACAGCAAAGCCATGAGTCCTGGGGGTGGTGCTATAACAGAATTCCACCTGGAGAACTCCTACACAATGCCAGGTATGCTCTTCTGTAGAGGGGAGATTTCTCTATGCTTTTTTTGCAGGGGGGTGGGATTCCATTGTTTTAGCACAAATTCTGGTTTTAAGATTATTATTCAAAATCCAATTATATTGTGTCACATTTCAGAACTATAATACACTATGAACTAGGAACCTACATCTGTACATTATTACTGTTATGAATACTTTCACCATCTGAAATGATAAAAGATATTCTGTCTTTGACTTTAGTTCACATGAGAGAGATTCTTAGCAAGTTTGAGACCAATCAACTCTTGCATAGATACAAAATTAAACAGGAACAAAACATACTATATTTAATCAGTGTTTCAGATTTATTTCAACAGAACAGCACTATTGATGAATTCTAAACAAAATAAAGTAAACAAAGCTTTCATACCTAAATTGCACAGTGAGATAAGGACCTATGTCATACGTGGCATACTTGGGCAATTGCTGGGGATAAATCACCACCACTACCATCGCCATCACCATCACCATCATCGCCATCTCTTTATATAGCACCAACAATATACATGGCACTTTACAATAAAACAACCCAACACAGCAGGTCCAGCCAAAGACAAAGAATCTAAAATACATGTGTATACACATACAGAGGGAAGTAAAGAAAAATAAAATATAAAACTATACAATACAATTGCAAAACAAATTACTAGATAAAATGAAAAGATACAATATTATATAAAGCAAACTATCTGATACATTTAATCAAAATATCAAAATATACAAGATTATAAAACAATATCAAACTAAAATTTCAAAAGCTTTGTAAAAGAAAAACAAAATCAGTTGACATTTAAAGACAACAAGGGGTTTTCATTTGTTTTGCAAATGTTTAGGGAGGCAATTCCAAGAGTAAGGGGTAGCGAGTCAGAAAGGGCAAAGCCGAGCCAAGGAAGTGTAATGATACCCATCATCCCCAGCTGCAAGACCCAGCATCCCCCACCTTGGTTCATTTATAATTGGTAATAATTTTATATCAATTTGGCCAAGCCTGGGCCTTTCACAGGCTGACAGGAAACAGAGAAATGCTGGGAACAGCACATATCAAGCCAGGAAGCGGCCCCTCAAATTCCCCAAACATTCATACCTTGACACAAACAACCAAAATTGCTTTTGAAATGAAGAAAGTTCTTCCTGCCTCAGGTCTGGAAAAGGCAGACACTCATTAATACAGTTGGGGTCTTCATTGCTTTGCAAATTAAAATCTTCTTCCACTCATACACAAGTCAAAGGAGGATTGCTTGTCAATCACTAGATCCCAAAACACCCCAATTTCCCAGCCCCTGACTAGTCTAGAATTCCTTTGTTTACATCAATGGGAAATATCTGAATACAAATTTCTTTCATCCAAATGGAACCTTCAAAGAGGGTTTTTCCTATAAAAACCCCTTGAAATCTCAGTTCATTGGTCAGATCCCACTTTCCTCCCAAACCCACATCACTCCATCCCATCCCCCATTTTTCATAATCCCTCACTTTCCTTCCGAATCCCACTAATGCCTTCCCAACCCCTGGCCAGCTTCCGTGTGATTCAGGCACTCCTTTCCCCACCTCAATAACCTTAACTCTCCTCCCCAAGTTCCACCCTGAGAAAAACTCATGAGTTCTCTCATGAGGAGAGCCTAGCTTCAGGATCAGGTGCAGTATTACCCCTAAAACCTCAGTTTGAGCGAGCAGGGATCACCAGCATTGAGGTCATGATATTGAAAACATATCTGTGCTGGGTAGGGCACATTTCTAGGATGGAGGACCATCACCTCCCAAAAATAGTACTCTGTGGTGAACTCGCCACGGGTCAGCGTAAGAGGGGCGCTCCAGAAAGGTGATACAAGGACTCCCTGAAACAACATCTCAGGCTCGGCCAAATAGATCACCAACAATGGTCCGCCCTGGCCTCACATCTGGAGGCATGGAGACGCACTATCCACAATGCTGCAGCCTTATTTGAGAACTCATGCCGAACAAGTCTTGAAGAGAAATGACAACACAGAAAGAATCACAACCCGGAAACATCACCCAAGGAGACCTTCTGCTATGCTTTCTGCAACTGGACTTGTTTATCTCAGATTGGCCTTTTTAGTCATCAGCGCGCTTGCAGAAAGTGCGGGATGAGTCCTCCCTGAATCTTCATTTGCGAAGAAAAGCCAGAGATATCCTGCTTTACTTCTACAGTCTTGTTTGCTAGATTAAATTAGTGTGTGTGGTGTGAATGCCTTTTAAGGCAGTTTAATAAAGTTTCATCAGTTATTTTTTTTTCTTGACTCCATGTTTCTTCCTGGCTCCACTGGTATGCATAGGGCTAAAGATTCAGATTGTTACACAGCCTCTCCCATTGCCACTTGAGTTGCTATAATTCCCCAATATATGACCAATACATGAGTGGGCTTTTTCCACAGACACAAGGGTTTTACATAACAGAAGAAGATAACCTTGGTTGGGAGATAAGCCTAGAATTCCTAGAATGCATATCTTAATCAAGTCATTAAAAAGAAATAAGGGCTGAAAGATGGGGGTTGCTAAGTTATGTAGGGTATTGAACATTAAAACAAGAAGCTTGTACCAAATCCTAGACAGAATGGGTAACCACTGAAGAGATATTCAAAGTGCGATAACATGATCAAAATGATGGGCCAAAAAGATAATCTTAGCAGCAGAATATTACTTTAATTGCAGAGAGATAAGACCATTGATGGGCTAGCGACAAACTTGTAAGGTTGGACAGGTGGCGGTATGAGGGGAAATTTCTGTAGGGTATGGCTTGAGGAATGGTCACTTGATTGCTTGGTTGAATTATTACTGGAAATGCTCAGGGCTGTATGAAAGGATAGAACATGCCCCTTAATGACTGGGTTGTTAGTATAAACCCATTATGGGGGCTTTCCACTTAATCCTCACTCAGGCTTTCCCACCATTATATTTCTAGACACGTCTCAGGCCATCATGATCTTCAACTAACCTCCAGTGTGCCTAAGCCAATGCAACCTCAAAAAGTGTCTAATATGGCATCTCTCAGGGAGGGGTAGCAGGGCATGCCAAAAACATTATTAACCATGATGAAGAATGTATATGGTAAATGTTTTGGAGGAAAGCTAAGTAGTTCTGTCTTTGCCATGTGATGTTTTAGGCAACAATGAAGAATCCATGATTGATTACTGACTTGTTCTCCTCCCCTTAAAAAAATCCAGAACTCTAGGCAATGACAAGGATTGCCTGTGCTACATCTAGGTGTCATTTTAACTTCCCAAGCTGCCCAAGCTGCCCTGCAACAAAGCTACATCAGGAACATTGTGATAAATGTAGATGACAGGTAGGCACAACTGCCTGGGTTTGGTCAGAATGCTGATTAGGATTTTTCTGGGTACCACCGAGTAACTGTCACCATATACTGAAAAAAGGAGGGAATGAAAGATCATTTTGCTTAATGTCTCTCTCTCTCTCTCTCTCTCTCTCTCGCTATATATATATATATATATATATATATATACCCCAAAACATGGAGGTGATCATGAGTAAGATAATTAGAGTTTTAGATGCTTGTGAAAAAGAAGCACAAATGACCTGAGGAAAAATAGGATAGGAATCCCCTCCTGTTGCAATGATGCTCTTGATCTCACTTCTTCTAGGAGGTACCAAAGAATAGATACCAATTATTCATATTAAATGCCAGAAAGCACACACTTTTAAACCAAGAACATAAGTGCCATTCTAGACCAAACTCAAAGTCTATCTAGCCCAGCATTCTCTTTATGCATCTGCCAACCAGTTAAGTATGGCAAGTCCTGAAGCAGGACATGAATGCAATGGGACTTTACTGCTCCATTTCTTCCTGATCTGATATCAGTGAAATAATGCCCCTACTGCTTGAGGGGATGTGTCCATCACAACCAGTAGCCATGGATACACCATGATCCATGAACCAGTCCAATCTTTTTTTTTAAAGGTATCCAATTAAGTGGTGTCCAAATAGATGTCAGTTATTAACACTGAAGGCCATAATTGTTGAGTTTAAAATACTACTTAAATATATTGCCAATTAGTTTCTGGGCAAGGTATAAAGTGTTGGTCATTACCTTTAAAGCCCTTCATGATTTAGGGCCAGGCTACCTACGGGATAGCTTTCTCCCATTCAATCTGCCCTGTACCCTTAGGTCCTCTGGAAAAAACTTACTTCAGGTGACGAAAACTAGGCTGGCCACAGTCACCCAGAAGACCTTTTCTGCTACTGCTCCCAGACTGTGGAATAGCCTGCCGGGGAGATCCGACACTTTGACAATCTGGGGATGTTCAAGAGGGCTGTTAAGATGGATCTCTTCTGGCAGGCCTTCCCAGATTAGATTGGATGCCCAGCGGTCACTTTCCAGTTTACTACTCTGTCATTTTTTAAAAAAATGTTTCATGCCTTTTCTTAATAATAATAATAATAAAATTTATTTATATCCCACCCCTCTGCGAGCAATCGGGGTGGCTTACAACAATAAAATAGTACACAGTATAAAACAACTCAAAATCCCTTCCCCCCATTAAAACATTATTAAATTAATACTAATTAAAATCAATATATAATACAATTTATTAAAAACCCTTTCGAGCAAGCAGCATCAGTTTGGACGTCCAGAAGCAACCTCCAGAGGGGGTTCCTGAGGCCGGGGTTAGCTATTCTGGAAAAGCCTGCCTGAAGAGAACTGTCTTGACAGCCTTTTTAAAGCTGTCTAATGATGTCAATAGGCGGATCTTGTCGGGCAGGCCGTTCCACAATTTGGGGGCGACAGCCGAGAAAGCCCTCTGGGAGGTAGTCGCCAGCCCAGGTCTTTGTGGCTGCAACAAATTCCTCCCAGAGGACCGGAGAGCGCGGGGAGGATTATAAGGGAGAAGGCGGTCCCTGAGATAGCTTGGGCCCAAGCCATTTAGGGCTTTAAAGGTGATAACCAACACCTTGTACTGGGCCCGGAAGCTGATAGGCAGCCAGTGGAGGGACCTCAGAACCGGAGTAATGTGGTCCCTCCAAATGTCCCAGAAACTAGCCTGGCTGCCATATTTTGTACCAGCTATAATTTCCAAACTAAGCACAAGGGTAGCCCGATGTAGAGTGCATTACAGAAATCAAGACATGAGGTTACCAGCATGTGCACAACGGTCTCAAGATCCCTTACTTCCAGAAAAGGGCGCAGCTGGCGTATCAGCCGAAGCTGATAGCAAGCGCTCCTGACTGTCGCATTTACCTGATTTGTCATCAGGAGTGATGAGTCAAGGAGCACCCCTAGACTGCAAACACAGTCACTGGAGGAGAGTGTGACCCGATCCAGGACTGGAGATTGCAACCCGATTCTTGGTTTCGGGGCCACTACCGTGAGCACCTCCGTCTTGTCTGGATTCAGTCTCAATCTGTTTTTCCCCATCCAGCCCATTACTGCCCGAAGACATTCATTGAGAGAAGACATGCCATCAGAATTTGAGACCGACAAACGGGATACGGAGAAATAGATCTGAATGTCATCAGCATACTGATAACACCCAGCTCCATAACTCCAGATAATCTTACCCAGCGGCTTCATATAGACGTTTTCTTATTTTAAGTTATTTTAATAGTGTTTTTATAGGTAAAATTTGAATTAATTACCATTGTGTAGTGGTTTTAATGATGTTATTTTAATGTTTGTAGATTATGGATTAACGTTTTAAATGATGTTTGCTGCCCTGATACTGATGGGAGAGGCAGGATACAAATAAATGTTGTTGTTGTTGTTGTTGTTGTTGTTATAAGTTCCTAAAATACCAATGGCATTAACATCTGTGCATCAGTGATGTCTTCCTTTGCTTTAGGAAACTTCTGAGATGAAGTGAAGTAGGAAAGCTATTTCTTTCTCTGTTGGTTACATATGAATCAGTCACACAAAGGCCTTGCTGCAATCCTGCATGGCTCAGCATAATGTATTAGATCTGCACAGGGACTTACACTAGGCTGAGCCATATACTGACCCCTGACTTACTGAACAGCCTCTAAAGCTCCCAGCATGGCCATTCTGTGCTTTGTGGGGAGCGTGCAGGATTGAAGAAGTGCCAGGTTACATTCCTGTAGCCAGATGTGAAATGATTACATCAGTACTGAGACCTCCAGACAACCCCAGAAGATCACATTGTCGATGCTGGATTTCAGTGCCAATGTCATCATTTCACATCTGGCTACCGAGACATAGCAAGATACTTTTATGATTCTGCCTGCTCTTCATAAGGCATGGAATGGCTGGATGGAGGGCGTTAATTCAGAGGATGTACAATAAATCTGGGAGTTTGGGCACTGTGGAGGGACTGCTAACCTATGTGGAAGGGAATACCAACTTCTGCAACACTCAAATAAGGACACATGCATGTGTAAGGAAAACTTACATGTGCATATGTCCCTAAGAGGATGCCAGCCACTGTGTGTCATTATCATAGCTTCTCCAGTCATAATAATGCACTGCTTTAACACTTGTAATGGATGGTGGCTGGGTTGGGGATCAGCAGAAACATCTAAGTAACACGTAGAACAATTAAAATGCAGTGCTTCCAAGTTGTACTCTGGAGATGCTAACAACTGGTTATATCGCTGGCAATGAAAAACACATTTAAGTGATAATTTAGGACTCTGGTTTGGAAACAAGACAGCATCACTTTATTCCCCCCTCTCTCCCCTTGAATTTAAAGCTGCCATTCCTTCCATTCAAACAAGGTAATTCATATTAATTGGTGCAAGGAGCCCATATTCATAGAATCATAGAATTGCAGAGTTGGAAGAGACCACAAGGGCCATCCAGTCCAACCCCCCTGCCACGCAGGAAATCACAATCAAAGCATCCCCGACAGATGGCCATCCAGCCTCTGTTTAAAGACCTCCAAGGAAGGAGACCCCACCACGCTCCGAGGGAGTGCATTCCACTGCCGAACAGCTCTTACTGTCAAAAAGTTCCTCCTCATGTTGAGGTGGAATCTCTGTTCCTGGAGCTTGCACCCATTGCTCCGTGTTCCAGTCTCTGGAGCAGCAGAAAACAAGCCTGCTCCATCCTCAGCGTGACATCCCTTCAAATACTTAAACAGGGCTATCATATCGCCTCTAAACCATCTTTTTTCCAGGCTAAACATACCCAGCTCCCTAAGTCTCTCCTCATAAGGCATTGTTTCCAGACCTTTCACCATTTTAGTTGCCCTTCTCTGGACACGCTCCAATTTGTCAATATCCTTTCTGAATTGTGGTGCCCAGAACTGGACACAGTATTCTAAGTGAGGTCTGACCAAGGCAGAATAGAGTGGCACTATTACTTCCCTTGATCTAGACACTATACTTCTATTGATACAGCCCAAAATCGCATTGGCCTTTTTAGCTGCCGCATCACACTGTTGGCTCATGTTCAACTTGTGGTCTACTATGACTCCTAGATCCCTTTCGCACGTAGTCTCATTCAGCCAGGTCTCTCCCATCCTATATTTATGCATTTCATTTTTCCACCCTAAATGCAGTACTTTACATTTCTCCGTATTGAATTTCATTTTGTTAGCTTTGGCCCAGCTCTCCAGTCTATCCAGGTCATTCTGAATTTTGATCCTGTCCTCTAGGGTATTAGCTACTCCTCCCAATTTGGTGTCATCTGCAAATTTGATAAGTATGCCCCTAATTCCCTCATCTAAGTCATTGATAAAGATGTTGAATAGCACTGGGCCCAGGACAGAACCCTGTGGCACCCCACTGGTCACCTCTTTCCAAGACGAAGAGGAGCCACTTCTGAGCACCCTTTGGGTTCGGCCGGTCAACCAATTACAAATCCATTGAACAGTTAACTTGTCTAGCCCACATTCTACAAGCTTGTTTGCAAGAATGTCATGGGGAACCTTGTCAAAGGCCTTACTGAAATCAAGGTATGCAATGTCCACAGCATTCCCTTCATCTACCAAGCTGGTAACTTTATCAAAAAAAGAGATCAGATTAGTCTGGCATGACTTGTTTCTCTGAAACCCATGCTGACTTTTTGTGATTATGGCATTGCCTTCTAAATGTTCACAGACTCTCTGTTTAATGATCTGTTCTAGAATCTTCCCTGGTATTGATGTCAGACTAACTGGACGATAGTTGTTGGGATCCTCTTTTTTCCCCTTTTTGAAGATGGGAACAACGTTTGCCCTCCTCCAGTCTGCTGGGACTTCTCCTGTTCTCCAGGAGTTCTCAAATATTATTGCCAATGGCTCTGAGATTATATTTGCCAGCTCTTTTAATACTCTTGGATGTAGTTCATCTGGTCCTGGAGATTTAAATTCATTTAGATTAAGAAGGTATTCCTGTACTACCTCTTTACTTATTTTGAGCTGGATTTCCCCTATTGTGTCCTCTGTTCCATTCTCCTCAGGTTGGTCCTCCTTTTCCTTTTCTGAAAACACTGAGGCAAAGAAGGTGTTGAGTAATTCTGCCTTTTCTCTGCCCCCTGTTAGCATTTTGCCATCTTCTCCACGTAGCGGCCCTATCATTTCCTTCTTCCTCCTTTTGCTGCGGACATACCCAAAAAAACCCTTTTTATTGTTCTTAACCTCCCTAGCAAGCCTGAGCTCATTCTGCGCTTTAGCTTTTCTGACTTTACTCCTACACGTGTTCGCTATCTGTTTGAATTCTTCTTTGGTGATTTTCCCCCTTTTCCATTTCCTATACATGTTCCGTTTAAAACTTAGCTCCATTGAAAGTTCTTTAGTCATCCATCCTGGTTTCTTGAGACACCTCCCATTTTTCTTCCTCAATGGTACTGTTTGAAATTGTGCCTTCAGTATCTCCCTTTTGAGAAAGTCCCATCCGTCTTGAGGTCCCTTCTCTTTTAGTATTCTTGACCATGGGATCATCCCCAGTATTTCCCTGAGTTTATTGAAATCAGCTCTCCTAAAGTCAAGAATGCATGTCTGACTATGCCTGGCTTCTCCTTTCCATTGTATAACAAACTCCAGGAGAACATGATCACTCTCACCTAAGGATCCCACCACTTGCACCCCATTAACCAGGTCGTCTCTGTTGGTTAGGATCAGATCTAAAATAGCTGACCCCCTTGTTGCCTCTTCCACCTTTTGGACCATGAAATTGTCTTCCAGGCATGTAAGGAATTTGCTAGACCTTGTAGTTTTGGCTGAGTTAGATTGCCAGCAAATATCAGGATAGTTGAAGTCACCCATCACTACTACATCTCTCCTTTCTGCATGTATGTTCATCTGTTCTAGAAAGGCAACATCCAATTCCTCCGTCTGATTTGGGGGTCTGTAGTAGAGTCCCACAATAACATCCCTGTTGTTTCCCTCCCCTTTAATTTTTATCCAGATGCTCTCCACCTGGCTTCCAGTATTGATGTCATGGATCACTTCACTGGTGTAAATATCCCTGACATATAATGCTATTCCTCCTCCTTTCCTGTTTGGCCTGTTTCTCCTATAAAGGTTATACCCCTCTATTCCTACATTCCAATCATGAGACTCGTCCCACCACGTTTCAGTAACGCCTATTATATCATATTTGTTTTGTAGTGCAAGGAGTTCTAGTTCATCTTGCTTATTTCCCATGCTCTGTGCATTAGTGTAGAGACATCTGAGACCATGTGTTCCCTTTACTTGCTCCCTGTGCAAGTTTTTTTGCCTCCCACTGTTGGGTCCTTGCGCTGTTCGCCTTGTTCCCTCTATGACAGTTTGACTATTTTCTCCAGCCCTTTTGCCTTCCAGAATACTGTCTCCCTCCCCCATTTGACTCAGTTTAAAGCCCTCCTGATCAAATTCTTGAGACTGTTGGCAAAAATGTTTCTTCCAACTGTTGTAAGATGCACCCCATCTCTTGCCAGAAGTCCCCCCTCATGGAAGCGCAGTCCATGATCCAAGAATCCAATTTGTTCTCGGCGACACCATCTACGGAGCCAGTTGTTTACGTCGGCTATTTTCCTCTCCCTTCTTGGACCATGCCCTTCAACTGGCAGAAGAGACGAGATGACCACCTGTGCGTTCATTTCTTTCAGCTTCCTCCCCAGGGCCTCATAATCTCTTCTGATCTTGGGAAAGCTGTGCCTTGCAGTATCATTGGTTCCCACATGGACCAAAAGGAAGGGGTAATGATCTGTAGGCTTGACGAGTCTTGTCAGCCTCTCGGTCACATCACAGATCTTTGCCCCAGGGAGACAACACACCTCCCGAGTCATCTTGTCAGGCCCACATACCACTGCTTCTGTACCCCTCAGCAAGGAGTCCCCCACCACCACCACACGCCTCCGCTGAGGCTTCGCAGCTGTTGTTCCTTGCGGTGGTCCTCTCAAGGTCCCCTGCTCTACCCCTGAAGTCTGTCCATGCTGTTCTTCCTCGTTGTCCTTGATAAGGGAAAGGGCTTCGAATCGATTCTGTAGCTGCAAGCTGCTGGAAGAATCCCTGGATTTTCTTGTTCTGTGTGTGACATTCCTCCAGCTGTCTACTTCCTGTGTCCGTGAAGTGACCCTCTCCTCCACAGCCACTTCCTCTGCGCGGTCCCCATCCAAGACTGTTCGTTCTGTTCTGTCCAGGAAAACCTCTTGCTCACGAATCTGTTGAAGTGTAGCTACCCGTGTCTCCAGCTGCTGTACTTTCTCCTCCAAGAGGGCTACCAGCTTGCATTTGGTGCATGTGAAGTTCTCCACGTCTGTAGACAAGAATACAAACATCGCACATGTGTTGCAAGTGACTGCTGCAGTCCCCTCAGTGTCCATGATGAGAGCTTTTAGGTAATCTAAGAACTCTTAGTTAACGCTGAGAATGCTAAGCTGTACTTTTAGGTCTGCTGTATTTTTGTTTGGTTATTGAAATTCACGCGCCGTTAGGCGCGCCTCTGGCTCTTGAGGGTAAAAGGGCAAGGTCAGAAGTTCAAGCCCCTCAGCAACAAGCAGCCTCTCCCAACAGTTTTTTTTTTTTTAAATTCAATCTCCCCAGTCAGAATGGCTGTCCAGAAGTTGCTTCCTTCTTCTCCCTGGCAGGAAACTGGCAGGAAACTTGCTGTCCAGAAGCTGCTCTCCTTCTCTCTGGCAGGAAACTGGCCTGGAAAGCCTCTGCAAGGACTTATATAGAGCTAGGCTCCCAGCTCCACCCCCTAATGACTCACAGGTGTGACTCACAGGTGTGACTCACGGGAAGGCTCTTGAGGGTAAAAGGGGAAGGTCAGAAGTTCAAGCCCCTCAGCAACAAGCAGCCTCTCCCAACAGTTTTTTTAAAAAAATTCAATCTCCCCAGTCAGAATGGCTGTCCAGAAGTTGCTTCCTTCTTCTCCCTGGCAGGAAACTGGCAGGAAACTTGCTGTCCAGAAGCTGCTCTCCTTCTCTCTGGCAGGCATATTAGTATGATGTAACACAGATACTAAGAGCATGTGATGGATGTACCAATATGCAGGGCAAACAGTCTTTCACCAAATCAAGGCCTATAGAGCCTGCTGAGTCATTCTCTTTGAAAGGAATTCTGCTGCTGTTAGTAGCAGTCTACCTTGCATCATCCAGGGTTAATTTTCTAGATGTACTCTTATAATAATCCAAAATACTGTTTCAGAGGACAGACTTGAGGAGGGGAGCACTCCAAAGAATATCATAGAATCACAGAGTTGGAAGAGACCACAAGGGCCATTTAGTCCAACCCCCTGCTATGCAGGAACACACCATCACAGCACCCCCAACAGATGGCCATCCAGCCTCTGTTTAAAAGCTTCCAAAGAAGAAGATTCCACCACACTCCCAGGCAGTGCATTTGACTGCCAAACAGCTCGTACTGTTAGGAAGCTCTTCCTAATGTTTAGGTGGAATCTCTTTTCCTGTAGTTTGAATCCATTGCCCTGTGTCCTAGTCTCTACAGCAGCAGAAAACAAGCTTGTTCCATCCTCAGTATGACATCCCTTCAAATATTTAAACATGACTATCATGTCATCTCTTAACCTTCTCTTCCCTAGGCTAAGCATACCCAGCTCCCTAAGTTGCTCCTAATAGGGCATGGCTTCCAGACCTCCCAGCATTTTGGTTGACCTCCTCTGAACACGTTCCAGTTTGTCAATATCCTTCTTGAATATACAAGCCATGTGTATGCAGAATAAAAGCTAACCTGGTTGTCTTCACTCATCAGCCAACCAGATGCCCCAATGAGAAGCCCACAGACAAGGCAAGAACACAGTGACACCCTCCTGCTTATGTTTACAAGCAAATGGCAGTGAAAGGCATATTGGGTCTGATGCTACAGATAATGTACATAAAACCTGACTAGTAGCATTTGTGTGTGTTTCAGGTCACAGGCTTGAAGATGTACATTTGCTGATGAGGTTCAATAATGTTTCAGTTTGCATATTATTCCTCATCAGTAAATCTGTTTCTTCACTTTGTTATTATGACACAAATAATGTAATTGTTTACAATGCACTGTAGTGGTTGTTTTGCATTTTAATCTTTTTTTCCTGTTAATATTTTATTCAGTTTTTAATCTTTCAAGTGCTTCCATTCAAATGCATTTTGTAGCACCATATGTGGAGGGAAACATTTATATTAATAAAAGCAGAAACAGTAAATATAATGTTTACTCCTTTCAGTTCTCATGTTCCTTCTTCATGTCTATCCACCAACTGCTCTTCATACAGCAGTTCTATCTAGTTCTGAGTACAGTCCAAGATGCTCACCCAGAAAAAAACATATACTGTACATGTGCCATATACAAAACCTGAGTGCCAGGCAGCACAGATGTTAGCCATAGGGTTCTTCTCTCTTAGAAAAGGGATGGGAAATTTGGAAGATGCAATGAATAATTCTGGACTCCCCTAGTCTAGAATGATATCATAGAGTTCTGAACAATGTACAGGAAAATGAAAAACAAGACATATTTGGATAGGGTTGCCATTTCAGAAGCATCTAAATCGAATTGAGACTATGGAGTAGGTCTCTGTGATGTCACAAACCTCTTATGATGTCATTGAATAGATCTTTGTGATATCACTGAGGTGGGTAGACACAGGGTTGGAGATGAGCCAAAACTGCTTCTGTATCAGCTGACTGTGGAAACAGGTATGAGGGCAATCTGGGTAAATTGTGGCCAGCATTTGGATATAATCCAGCCAACTATGTAAAATGGCAACTCACAGCCAGGAAAAGACAAACCCACACTCCATATATATACCTGACTGACAACTAAGATCTGCTGATGGGGCCCTACTCCATGTCCCACTAATGAGGACAGTGCAACATGCAAAGACATGGGAGAGGGCCTGCTGTGCAGTGTACCCCATTTATGGAATGTCCTCCCCGTGGAGGCCTGGTTGGTGCCAACATTGGTTACTTTTAGCCACCAAATTAAGACTTTGTGGTCTAATTGCCATGTACTTGCATGCCCAGACACAGTGACCAGAAGTTTCAGAGCAGATCAGAAAAATTTTATTGGCACAGACATCCAGAAAGAGTACCATATAAGGTTGTTGCTCAGAATTGAAACTTAGAGGGCAGACAGTACAATAAAAGCATATTACAATCTATGAAATCTTGCAGAATTCAATACTGTTGCTTATCCATCATCCCTTGAACACATCTTCCCATACAACATCCATCCCATTTTCCCAAGCCATTTTTGCAGCTGCAGGCTTATCTCCCCATTCCCATTAGCAACCACTATACTCTCCTCCACAGCTGCCACAGAACACTTGTTAAGAAGCACAAAGAAATGAAAACACAATTAACAACAAGGTTAAAAGGAAAAAAACCCTGAAAATGGCAGGAACAGGTCACACCAGGGACTGATTTATGGAATGCGCTCCCTTTGGGGTCTGGTTGGTACCAACACCGGTCTCTTTTAGCCATGACTTTTTACTAAAGCCTTTGTGGCCTAATCTTCTTACTTCTTGAAGTGTATATGGTTTTAGTCTTTGTTGCTGTTTTAACATGGAATCTAAAATGGCTTCACATATGCTAATCTCCAAAATGTTATTAATATCTCTGTTATTTTTGTATCCTGGAGCTAAAGAAATTCTTCCAAAAGAACAAGCTGACACTGTAAAGGTGACATAGCATATTTTGTCTCTATGACACCAAGAGATTGGAGAATGGCTTAAGTATAAAGGACTAAAGAGTTATTGTTTACCTTACAGGAGGCCATATGTCATGAACTGATGCTAAGAAGTTTTGCCTTCTATCACATTTGTTAGCTTTATGAATTTTCTCAGAACATGCATTTTGCAGTAGTGACTTAGCAACCATGGGAAACTATATTGGGATGTACAAGCAAGCTCAGGGCTTCCACTCTCTCCAGATTCTGGTCTGACAGGGTGGAGAGAGAAATGCATGTCTTTCCCTAAATAAAGTTGAATCCTTGATTCACCAGGTCTGGTCTTCTAATTTCTCCTAGTGCCCTTCAGTACCCTAAGATCTCATGAGAGAGGGCAAAATAGAAATATTGTAATAAATAAATAAATAAATAAATAAATAAATAAATAAATAAATACTATTTGGAGGCTAGCCAGGTACCAGGCAGGAACATTTGCCCAGTTGATATCATTCCCACCAGGACTTGCCTCTTGCATAGGTTTTACTTATCATACATATAAAGGGTGCTCAGCAGTGGCTCCTCTTCGTCTTGGAAAGATGTGACCAGTGGGGTGCCACAGAGTTCTGTCCTGGGCCCAGTGCTATTCAACATCTTTATCAATGACTTAGATGAGGGAATTAGGGGCATACTTATCAAATTTGCAGATGACACCAAATTGGGAGGAGTAGCTAATACCCTAGAGGACAGGATCAAAATTCAGAATGACCTGGATAGACTGGAGAGCTGGGCCAAAGCTAACAAAATGAAATTCAATACGGAGAAATGTAAAGTACTGCATTTAGGGTGGAAAAATGAAATGCATAAATATAGGATGGGAGAGACCTGGCTGAATGAGACTACGTGTGAAAGGGATCTAGGAGTCCTAGTAGACCACAAGTTGAACATGAGCCAACAGTGTGATGCGGCAGCTAAAAAGGCCAATGCAATTTTGGGCTGTATCAATAGAAGTATAGTGTCTAGATCAAGGGAAGTAATAGTGCCACTCTATTCTGCCTTGGTCAGACCTCACTTAGAATACTGTGTCCAGTTCTGGGCACCACAATTCAGAAAGGATATTGACAAATTGGAGCGTGTCCAGAGAAGGGCAACTAAAATGGTGAAAGGTCTGGAAACAATGCCTTATGAGGAGAGACTTAGGGAGCTGGGTATGTTTAGCCTGGAAAAAAGACGGTTTAGAGGCGATATGATAGCCCTGTTTAAGTATTTGAAGGGATGTCACGCTGAGGATGGAGCAGGCTTGTTTTCTGCTGCTCCAGAGACTGGAACACGGAGCAATGGGTGCAAGCTCCAGGAACAGAGATTCCACCTCAACATGAGGAGGAACTTTTTGACAGTAAGAGCTGTTCGGCAGTGGAACACACTCCCTCGGAGCGTGGTGGGGTCTCCTTCCTTGGAGGTCTTTAAACAGAGGCTGGATGGCCATCTATCGGGGATGCTTTGATTGTGATTTCCTGCGTGGCAGGGGGGCTGGACTGGATGGCCCTCGTAGTCTCTTCCAACTCTGCAATTCTATGAAGAATTTTCCATGTCTTATCTACATTAGCCAGGATATGACATAGCTAGTGTCTACAGTAGGCTCCTGTGGGAACATGGGGCCTGATCCAGGTTTTGGCTGCCAGGAATGGAGTAAACCAGGTATTATATTGTGATGGGTTGGTTACCAGGCCCTATCCTGGCTTTCCCCCATTCCAGCCCAATATCTGCCCCGGGGTGGTGAGGACTGCCTGGTGGCAGATCAGGGCAACAGCCCTGTGCCCTTTGGGCTGCAGGGATCTGGAACGGAGGCAAGCTGGGGTATTTGGCCCATGTAGATAAGTCCTTATACTCCTGCTGGGGATTGTGGAAGACTCAGTGTCAGTCCTCTTATATATTTTTTTTCAGTCTCTGTTCCATTGTTACCAGGGCTTGTACCCTCCCTGCTTTGCTCCAAATAGCACAATAAACCCAATTACATGCATCCACCATCTTGCTCTTATTCATCTTGTACCTGGGTTTCAGGTTCACCAACATTTCATAACAAAACACATGCAGAACATTTGTGATAAGCTGGACAGAAATGTTACCAGCTGAGAAAGGGTCAAGATGGGTGCCTAGGCTTTAAAGCATGCCTCATATCCAAAAAAAGAAACTTTATCCTCCAGCACCATTCACCTTGAGATTCGTTGCTCTGCCTGAAGATCCAGAAAGAGATAGATCACAGATTAGCAAAGGCATATAGCACATTTGGAAGACTTCACAAAAGAGTCTGGAGTAATAAACACCTGAGGCGAAGCACAAAAATCAGTGTGTATAGAGACATTGTACTGTCTATTCTCCTTTATGGATCTGAAACATGGGTCACCTATCACCACCACCTACGACTCTTCAAACGCTTTCATCAGCGCTGTATACACACAATCATAAGTACACATTGGACTGACTATGTGAAGAATGTTGCTGTCCTTGAGCAAGCAGGGATCACCAGCATTGAAGCCATGATATTGAGGACATAGCTGCGCAGGGCAGGACACGTTTCTAGGATGGAGGACCATCGCCTCCCAAAAATAGTACTCTACGGTGAACTCGCCACGGGTCAGCGTAAGAGGGGCACTCCAAAAAAACGATACAAGGGCTCCCTGAAACAACATCTCAGGCTCGGCCAAATTGATCACCAACAATGGTCCACCCTGGCCTCACATCGGGAGGCATGGAGACGCACTATCCACAATGCTGCAGCCTTATTTGAGAACTCACGCTGAACAAGTCTTGAAGAGAAATGACAATGCAGAAAGAATCACAACCCGGAAACATCACCCAAGGAGACCTTCTGCTGTGCTTTCTGCAACCGGACTTGTTTATCTCGGATTGGCCTTTTTAGTTATCAGGACGCTTGCAGAAAGCGCGGGATGAGTCCTTCCTGAATCTTTGTTTGCAAAGAAAAGCCAGGGAGAGAGAGATTGAAGATCCAGAGAAGAACATCAAATTCCTTGACACTGCAGATAGGACCTTGGAACTGGGATACCTATTCTTGGATCTTGCTCCAAATCTCGCACCTTACCAAACCTTTAATAGAATTATAACCTGATAATTATTATCTGGCATTAATTTGATAACAATGCAAGTACAAATCACATTGAATTTCTTCTAGAATACTTAATCAGACATATTCAGAGATACCCAAAGATCTGCCAACAATGAGTCAGCATTGTTATCTTCCATCAATTCCCTATGCTTGCTATCTGTCTGTCTGTCTATCTACCTACCTACCTACCTACCTACCTATCTATCTATCATTCTCGTGGGTATGTTGCCTTTCCCAGTGTGCTGATCAGCTTGAGTGTGCTGATTGGCTGCTCAAGAATCACACCCATCCCACACCCAACCAATCACCACCCACATGCAAATTCCCTCTCTACCTTACAATGCATTCCTGTCACTCAATTTGTGGCCCAGATTGGGACCCAGACAGTCAACTGGCAGTGGTGATGGGCTGCTTGTGATAGAACCCAGGTAGGCAACTGGTGGTGGTAGAGATGGCAGTGGTGGCAGGGCAACAGACTGAGTCACCCTCAGCAATTGTGGGAAAAGTGTAAAATGCTGAGAAGAGGGAGGAGGAATTTAAATCCACCAGCCAATTTAAAGGGGTGTCATGAGGTCTACCGGGTGTTTTGGGGGAGTTTAATGATGTATGATACACCAAGTCCAGCTAGTTAATGGGAAAAAGTTCTAGAATAGTTTTGTTTCACTCTGCATTCCACCCATAATTTACACACACAAAGTACTATTTGCCAAACTTTGTGCACTTCACAATAAATTCAATGAATATATATAAATCAAACTTAGAAGAATTTAATACTGGCAGATACCTCTGCCTGGGTCTTTGCTCAGCATCTGCATGGATATAGCTTTAAATTGCTGTAAATTCATCTATATTTGTTTTTTTTCCCCTGTTGTTTAGGCCTCAAAGTTTCTCCTTTAAAAAAAAAAAAAGGCTCCTTGTCTGAGATAGTACAATACTGGCTTGGTTATGAATGCATGGCTAAGTATCCTTTCCTGGCCTGATTCCTCAAACCTGCCTTAACAACCAGCAGTTGCTCGGAGTGATGGAAGTCTGTTCTGTTGGATGCCATTTACACGATGAAATTGTGTCAATCTCTGGTAGTTCACATGTCCTGCGTGACAGTCTTGAGCTTTTTAGAAGGGGGGGGGCACATTTTATCCCTCAACCTGTGGGACTTTCCGTCCTGTGGTTTGTCCCATGTTTTTAAAAAAGTCACGGGAGGTTGCAGAAAATTGGATATGTGAACAGGTTAGGGCAAATTATCTTGGGAGTAGGTGATGGCCGGAAATTGAGATGGCCAGGGGCAGGCTCAGAGTTATGAGAAGGAGGGGTCAGTCACCCTCCCCATCTCCTGCCTGGAGGCTTTTGTTCTAAAATGGATTCTCTTACTGCCAAGCTTGAATCTCCCCATTCACCTGTGCCATCAATCTTCCTTTTAAAGGGGCATGTATTTTTAAAATGGATTCTCTCACTGCAAACCAGTCACTTCTTTCCCCCTCCTGATCTTCTCTCTAGGCATGTGCAGGATGTGTGTGTGTGTGTCCCTCAGTAGATTGCAAACTACTCTCTTCCCTCTCGGCTGAGCAAAGCAGGCATGCCCATGTGTGTGTGTGTGTGTGTGTGTGTATGTATGTCCCTCAGTTGATTGCAAACCACTCTCCTCCCTCTTGGCTAAAAGCAAAGCAGGCTTTTAAGGTTAACAGGCGATATGATAGCCCTGTTTAATTATTTGAAGGGATGTCACGTTGAGGATGGAGCAGGCTTGTTTTCTGCTGCTCCAGAGACTGGAACACGGAGCAATGGATGCAAGCTCCAGGAGCAGAGATTCCACCTCAACATGAGGAGGAACCTTTTGACAGTAAGAGCTGTTCGGCAGTGGAACGCACTCCCTCGGAGCGTGGTGAGGTCTCCTTCCTTGGAGGTCTTTAAACAGAGGCTGGATGGCCATCTGTCGGGGATGCTTTGATCGTGATTTCCTGCATGGCAGGGGGTTGGACTGGATGGCCCTCGTGGTCTCTTCCAACTCTGCAATTCTATGATTCTATGATTCTATGATTCTATGTGCAGGTGTGTGTGTGTGTGTGCGCGCACATGCGTGCCTTCAAGCTGCCTAGGTGTCTTTAAAAGTTCCTTCCTCTGAAATATAGCCTACAGCTCCTGGTTTTCAAGAGTCATTCTTGTGGGTTCTTAAAGACAAACAAGTTTTATTTTGCAGTAACCTCTGTGGATTTACAGCCGTTTAAACAGAGCTAGAGATCTTAAGGCAAGCCCATCAAGGGGATTTTTTTTTTTACAGGCATTTTTCAGAGGGGGTGCCTTCACCTTCCTTCTCTGACCAATGCTAAAACTTGAGCAAATATTTGTGGCAGCCAATAGCATCTCAGGTGTTGGGAAACTCCACAGGAAATACATCACTGAGGTTGTGAAAAAATGTGTAATCACATCCTTGACTGACAGCTAAAAAATAAATAAATCCTGGAACCTTTTCCCGTGTAAACAAACAAACAAACAAAAAACACATGATACTATGTCTTGGGATCTTGCTTTTGTCATGGATTGTTGTGTAAACAACGGTCCCAGGATATTGTTCATCCAGGAAAAAATCATCTAAACAACAAGGAACGAACTTGGGATCAGGAAATCCCATTTCTCCCCATGATAAAAACTGTTGTGTAACTGATGCCTTGGTGTTCGGGGTGCAGCAGGATGACATTTCCAGCTTCTTCCCACCGGCAAACTGTGGTGGGTCAAGGAGTTGCAATAGAGAACATACTTCTTATTGTTGCATCCCCACTAGATGATGAGAGGAGACTGGAAGCATCATCCTGCTGTGCCCCAATCAGTAGCAGAACAGACCTCCATTGCTCCGCACAGCTGCATGAAGTTTAAGGTGGGATTCAGGGAGTATTTATGATCATAGAAACAGTGTAATGATTGTGAATACACAGTATAACTGAATATGGAGCAGTCACAAATCCATAACACTAATGTATTAATCTGTAAATGCAATACAAAAGGCCAGCCCTCATCTTTAATGACGACATGGCAGGCAGATATCACATTGCCATCTCCCTGCTAGAAGTAGGAGCTCTAACTATTTAATCTGGCCAGTGCAGATGGGTGAAAATTTCATTTAGTTCATTTAGATAAGATCTTTCTGAAATGCATTTTCCCAAAGGTTTTGTAAGAAAATCTTCAGATTTTCTTTTTTGAATTAATGTGAGCAAGCAAACTTCATAGTCCATCCCTAATTATGGTGGCAGCGGAGGGTCCCCCCCCCAATGTTTATTAAAAGATGGTCATTTAATACATTGAGTGAATTTCCATGGATTAGACTACCTATTTTTGTTTGTTGGTTTCACCATTTCCTGTTGATCCTCCACTCTAGCTATGGATCTTACAACTATCACAGAAGTCTGTGTCTAGTCTGAGTTGAGAGGTACAAGATAATATAAAATGCCTAAGGTTTGCTTTGGTATCCCATGCTGTGTTGAAATGCATTAAAATTTCATACTTTCACATATAAACTGGTGTTTGCAATACGTCTCCCCCAGCAATTATACACAGACACTGAAAACAACCTGTGAAGCTATATGTCAGCAACAGCTCAGGGTATCTGGCTATATTTAAACAGCATAATGCTGTACTTTTTAGACATTCAACACCATTTCAGCAAATTTCTTTTTTCATCCCCCTCCAAAGAAAAAAGGTCACTTTTTGGTTCTTTCAATTATTTCTTTTTTTCATATATATATATATATATATATATAGAGAGAGAGAGAGAGAGAGAGAGAGAGAGATTAATCAAAAATATTTAACAAGGCCTAAGGTTGCAAAGAAACTCACTCGTATGGAACATTTTAATTAGGTCTATGTATTGAAAAAGAAAGGAAGGAAGAAGAGAAGAGGTTGCTAGAAGAAAACTAGAGAAGGTGTGGGAGGGATAATTTGGTAAGCAATATATATATGTATGGACAGTTCTCCACTCCTGTATCCTGCAAGCAGTATATAGGATAGGGATCTAAATCTTCAGAAAGTTCATTCTTACAAACAAGAATGAGCAACATTTTTCCTCCAACCTGTGAGAAATTTGTTAAAAGCTGTTTTGGAACACTAGTTTCAGTTTTGTACTTATTCTGTCCCCCCCACCCAAAAAATGCATGTAGGTTTTTTGCACACAAACATCTGCTGCACAGAACGCAAGTTTCCCATGGCAGAAAACTGCACCTCCTGTACAAAAAAGAACAATTCTGTGTTTTCCAGAGAGGGAGGCCTCATAATGGGGGATCACTATCTTTAAGAGTGTATTTGTATTATGCATTTATTGCAGTGGTTATTTATTTTTAAAAAAATATTTATATTCTGCCTGTATCATAAAATCTCTGGTAGCTTGCTCTAAAATCAGTTCAGACATTTTAAAATCCCAAACAACAAAAAGTTACAATATTCTAGAACCATAGGAAGCTAATGAATAATTTAAAAGTTAAATAATTTTTAAAAGTTTAAAACCTTGTATGTATGCAGGATACCACTTAAACTGTCACGGCTCCATTCTATGGAATCCTGGAATTTGCAGTCAGTGGGCTTCCAAATAAGCATATGTAGGATTATGCTTTTAAATGTTTTTCTTCTGTTAGCTGCCCCCATGGAATAATGCATAGAACAAGGGCAATTTTCTTTATAGTACAGAAAGATATATGGGAAGTCCACTCTATCCCCAGCCATTTGGTCCACTCTTAATGTCAGTAATTGGGCCAAAATCCTGCACTGGCTAAGATCCTGGATCAGGAAACTTATGGTGCATCAACACTATAGAAATAATGCAGTTTGACACCACTTTAACTGTCATGGCTACATCCCACAGAATCCTGGGATTTGTACTTTTGTGAGGCACCAGCACTCTTTGGCAGAGAAAGCTAAACACCTTGTAAAACTAGAAATCTCAGGATTCCATAGGATGGAGCTACAGCACTTAAAGTAGTATCAAACTATTTTATTTCTACAACATAGATGCACCTATAGTCAATGTGATGTAGCTATATGGAAGCCCTGGTGGCACAGTGGTTAAATGCCAGTACTACAAGCCACAAGGTTATGAGTTCAGTCCCAGAGGGCTCCAAGTTTCACTCAGCCTTCCATCCTTTCGTAGGTTGGTAAAATGAGTACTTGGCTTGTTGGGGGCAATTAGCTAACATGTTGTAAACTGCTTAGGGAGTGCTTCAGCGCTGATAAGTGGTATATAAATATCAGTGCTATTGCTGTATATCTTCATAGATTTAACTCCCAGTGCCAACCTACCTTTTCAGCAGTGCAGCCTCCTCCAACAGGGGCATTTTTATATTACTGGAAAGCAGGGGGATGACTGGAGAGGTGTCCTGATCTCTTCATGTATCTGGACACACTATGATGGCCATCTTACTACAGGAAGAAATGTGGACACATCTCTGATGACCCCCTCACTCTGTAGCAACACAGAAATAAACATGTTGGAGTGGCTATGCTGCTGAAAAGGTAGGACAAGGGGGAAAATTTGGTCATTGCAAGTGTGATGACTGTAAAAGTGTAATGGCATAAGGCAGACCTCTAGAGTTATAATTATTGAACAAAATTCCAGTTGCTATTTTGTCTTCATTTAACATGTTTCAGGTTTTTTTCCCCAAAGAGGAAAAAACTTCCCAAACCACATTAACTTTTGCTGTTTGCAGAATTTTGGTATCTTGGTATCATATTTGGTATCATCTTGCTTTCATATTTATTGAGTTGAACCTGCAAGCTAGACTGCCACCATACATCCCCCCCCCCCAGTTCAGTCCAGATCAGGAAAAATCCTGCACCCTCTGTTCTTAAGCATTCAAGACCAGAAACCAATAAGCAAAATTTAGCTGCAATGAATTAAGCAGTTAGGTGGACATACAAGCTATAATGAGCCATATTCATTTGCAAAGGGTTTAGGGGAATAGGAGTAGAACATATGGAGAACCAATTTAGGAATATACACAAAAGGCAGAAAATAAGGAAAATTAATTAGCATAATTTTAAATAAATACCAGAAACCTAGACTTCAGACAACCTCAGGTCCAAAACAAGACATAAATCACACTTAAGACAAAGTGAAGGTGTCTGGATAGGAACAAAGGGATAATCTCAATTTTATAGCAAAACCCCACAGTAGCTCAGATGGAACCAATTAAACAATCAGAAACCATGAAGTTTTGAGCATTCTAGCATCTTCACCAAAATGCTGGTTCCCAGCAGACCTCAAATGAAGCCACACTCAAAAGAGCAGGCCTCTGGTTAACCTGGAGAAACTCATGGTATGAGAAATCACAGGTACTTCCCTACCATGATATGTATGATCCCAAGCTGTTAGAAAATGGTTGTCAGAAGAAGACACAGAGAGCAAACTTCATTTTTTTTTACAAGAATAAGTCAGCTTCTTGCTTTACAAGAATAAGGCAGCAAGAAAACATTGCAGATCAATTCATGAAGTGAAACAAAAAAAAATCAAGACAAAAGTGAGTTTTAAATCTGAATTTATACTAATGGGTTTGATAGATGAGCAAGTAACAGAATCATAGAGTTGGAAGAAACCACAAGGGCCATCTAGTCCAACCCCCCTGACATTCAGGAATACACAATCAAAGCCCACCTGACAGTTGGCCATCCAATTTCTGTTTAAAAACCTCCAAAGAAGGAGACTACACCACATTCCAAGGTAGTGTATTCCACTGTCCAACAACAACAAAAAAGATAATATAATGTAGGTGAATGGCAGCAAGTATAATATATGTCTAACAATGGAAATACTGAGAAATACCTTCAGTAGAAGACTGGATACTGAAAATGTTTGAATTAGTCGAGATGGATAAGTTAACTACATTAATGAGAGAGAGAACTGTAGAATATTTTATAAAGTATCAGGAGCCTTTTCTTTTCTTTTAAATTTATGCCGGAGAGAGACTAAGGACTTTTTCAAACGGGAGGGGGGGGGAACCCGAGGAGGTCGAAAGAAGAACGAGGCTGTTGCGCTTACAGAGCCCTATTTCAAATGACACATTCCTCCTCCGTCCTCCTCCCAAACTTCCCCTGTGCTGTGGGTGCCACTTTTTATTTGATGGAAAACCTCCTTTAATAAAAAGTGGCACCCACAGCATGGGGGGAGGTTGAGAGGAGGACGGAGGAGGATGGGGCTGTCTGAAACAGGGCTCTATAAGCACAACAGCCCCGTTCTTCTCCCAACCTCCTCAGGTTTTCCTCATTTGAAAAAGTCCTAAGAGATGAAATTTTCAGGTCTAAAAAAGTAATTGTTTATTTTATAAGTAAAATAACAAAGTTTGATATATTTTTTTACTGCAAGTGGAAGTGGAACTCAAATTGCACTGGAAGCCAATGAGGGGAAAGCTAGAAACCATAAATGTTTTGTTTGTAAGGTTAGTGTAACTATAGAGGATGTTAGGTGTATCTCTTTGTGTATAGATTATGTTAAGTGTGTTTGTGTGTACAAAATATATGTCTGCTATGTTGATTCTTAATGTATATGTTCAAAGCTACAATAAAAAATTATTTCAAAAAAGGCAGGTCCCTTTGTTTGTTCCCATATGGTGAGGCTATTAAAGAACAAAAGTTATTGCATTGTAAAGACCCCTAAATTAGTCATTGCTATCTTCATGGGCCAGCAATGCAATATGATGGCTAAAATGGCTAGTGCAATTCTAAGCTGCATCAACTGAAGAGCATAAAAAGTGAAGGCATTATTTTACTTAGGTCACCCCTCACGTAGAGTACTGCATCTTGTTCTGAGCATCACAGTTTAAGCAAGCTAATAATAACCTGAAACATGTTCAGAGAAGGACAATAGAGAGAATAAAGGTACTTAGACTAAGACTTATGAGAAAGTGTTGTCACATTAGAGTTGCTGAACTTGAAACTGGAGGCAGCTCTTGATTGGGTAGAACTTCAGCGGGTTTTTACTTGGTTGCATAACAAGCAACACCTGCTGAAATTCCCTCTTCTACACAACTGTTAAAGGTACAGGAGCCATCTCCAGTTTTTCACTCCAGTAAATCTAGAGATTATGGAACAACTCGGTTTGTTGTTGCTCCAGAAGATAGAACCTGAACCAATGGGTCCTAATTACAAGAAGCTAGATTTATATTAATGATTTTATCAGATGAGCCCATTTAAACATTCTTTTACTGGCATAAAAAAGAATATCCATTTTTATGCCAGCAAATGAATGTCCCCCACCACATTTACCTTCTCTCCCAGAAGAAGGCTTCCCTGGTAATGAAGAGGAAGTGAACAAAGCTCTGTTCACTTCCTCCTTTGAAATCCTGCAATACTTCATCGTGCGGAAAATTAAAAAACAAACAAAATAAACACTGGGAAAGTTACACAAAGCACATGCACACATGTTAAAACTTACAAGTAACCCAGGGAGGATCATAAATCGTTACTTACCTAGGTGTCACAATCTCACCCAGGAAGTATTTGCAACAGACCAGCCATTCATGCTGCATTCACGTGAGTTAAATGGTGCATGGTTTCAAATGCCAGCAATGCGGGCACTAAAGCGCCATGGGATATCAATTGATGGCTTTAGCCATCAATTAAATAGCATGGGTTTTGGCCAGTACATAAATGCAAAAGCACAACATTGTCTGATATGCGTGCCCTTTCATGTTATGTGGCATTGTTATGATGCCATATTTAGTGCATCTGATAAAGTCCAAAATGCTAGGAAACAAATCCCTAATGGTACAACCTGTTTGACAATGAGACAGACTGCCTCAGAAGGGGGTGGACTCATTTCATTAAAGATACCAAAGCAGAGGTTGGACTGTTGTAGTATTAGTATGTTTCCTATAACAGCAGTGGGTTGGATTAGATGACCTACCTACAAAGTCTTTTCCAACTTTGTAATTCTGCTAAGCTACAGGAAGAATTTTCCAATTTATGCCAAGGCTGCAATGCATATTATGTATAAAAAGAAATACCCTGTTTAAATAGCACACTTAGTACAAATGTTGCTGCAGCTTGAAAGCAGGTAGAAATTTGTTCAGTTGGCATCACATGTGGAACATTTGTACCATCTTTCACCCACTATGCTGCTTATTAAAAGAACACAAACATCAGATTGTCATGACAGCAAAACTGTTTGATATGTTGCCACTTATACAGTCCATTCCCAGAACTGTGTGTTTCAGCCAAATGGACCAGGACACCCGTGGAGTTTGACAGCTAGGACATAATGTCTACAATTCATTCAGACCGTAGCTCTAGCAATGTTGAGCCAATCACAAGATTACTTTTATTGTTTCCTAAAACTTTATCTCTGTTACTTCCAGAAGATCTTATTTGGTTGGTGTATGAAGAAAATACAAACTTAATGTCTGAGATCCTGCATCATACATGCTGTGTGTGCCGCTCTGCATATCTCTACCCTTGGCAGCTGTCAAACCCTGGGAAGGCCTGCAGGGGAGGTAGGAGGAAGTGACTCAGAAGATGAAGTGGCAATCTCAGCTGCAAGGGCAAAAGAAAGGGTGCTCTTCCTGATGGAGATTTCCTGGATGGAGTACCACCTTATTTCTCTTCCCCCTACAGCTGAAACTAGCTACTTCTTTTCTTCTGAGTTGCCTCACCTCTCCCTCACTGTCTGGACCAGTGAAAGGCAGTAGCAGCATGCCCCTGGGGTTTGACAGCTGCCTTGAGGAGACAACAAATCGCTCCTTGCACACCACCCAAATGAAAACATACGTGCAGGTAATGTAAAGCTATGCATGCACATTACACCAACAAGATTCAAGCTAATATACTATCTAACAAACAGAGTTTTAGACAAAGCTTGGCTCACTTTGTTTCTCTGTGGACCTATGCCTGTGGGTAGTCTGTACACATGATTAAAAGCAGGGAAGGATGCACAGGTAAGCTCCACTTCCAAGATTCCAGGGTATATGGGTACCTGTAAAGGCTTTTGCATATCTAACACTCAGGTTGGGAAGGAGGGCTCTAAAAGCACAACATTTGTGCCATACTGGTATTTTTGAAATGATCCCAGTATTGTGCTCTGATGCAGTGGAATTATAACCATTCTAACAAGAGAGTAAGTCTCACTGAGCTTAATTAAGTTCATTTCTGAGTAATCATGCCAGGATTGCAGTTTTATGAGATTATCACACTACACTGTTAGAGCACTTCTATTCCACTTTATCTGCTATGGCGACCTCTTGTGGAATCCTGAGATTTGCAGTTTAGGGACGGACATTTAGCATTCTCATCCAGAGAGCTCTTAGGCCTCACTAAACTACAAGTCCCAGAATTCCACAGGAGACAGCCATAGCAGTTAAAGTGGAATAATAGCACTATAACAGTGTAGTGTGATAAAGTCCTTAAAACTGAAATTTTAGTTGGAGCTGATAGACCATAAAGTTCTTCCAGCATACAATACTCATGTTTAGCTCCCATGGAGGTCAGGGAGGGGAATGGTTGGGCTATGGGGAACTTTCCTGATGTAATTCCTAAGAATTATTGGTTTGACTCAATGGCTGGGGAAACCCTGAGAAAGATGAAATGTTTACTAATTTATTTGGGGAAAGAAATGGAGGGAGAGGAGCAGTGTTTACTAGGGATAAGAACTGAGCCCACATCCCCTTGGATTAGATAACATGATTTTAATGTATGGATTCAGGAGGCAGCAGAAGGGTAAATTTCCTACAGTGAATTTTGTAATATATATGATGGATTTTCATTTAGGGTTTAGAGGTTGCCTACAATACCTGTTCAACAGCAATATTTCTGCAAGCAAGTCCTGCACCTTCCTACCAGCAACTCCTCCTTTATGAAGAGCATGGAGCTTTGGAATGCTCTATAAGTACTGGATTTAGGGTAAAATATGCACTATTGGTGCTGTGTTTTATGTTTTTTTAGAGTTTTGTATTCATCTTCAAAGTTAGTGCAATGCTAGAAATTTGAGGACTGAAGGAAAATTTAATTCGGAGACAGAATTTTTCTTTGGTTGAGTAATACCATCATTTTGCCCCCCTCCCATAGCTACACCCCACCTCTGGCTACCATTACATAACTGGATAACTGTTACTGGATGCTTCCTTGTGCAACATCCCTAAAAGTATTTATGTTGTTGTAACCTGCCAGTTACACTTCTTATCACTAAGAGATTCTGGCCTGGGTCTGAATCTTATCACACTACACTCTTACAGCACTATTATTCCACTTTAACTGCTATGGCTGCATCCTGTAGAATTCTGGGGCTTGTAGTTTAGTGAAGCCAAAGAGCCCTCTGGCTGAGAATGTTGAATGCCCCTCCCTAAACTGCAAATCCCAGGATTCCACAGGAGGCAGCCAGAGCAGTTAACATGGAATAATGGTGCTATAAAAGTATAGTGTGATAAGGCCTTCAGTTGCCACCACCAAAGGCAATAGGTAAGCCTGGATTCAGTGTACTAAAGCCAATCACTCTGAAAGCCTGGAATAAACACACAAAATCAGGAAGTGAGTGAATTCTGGGCAGGAAGCCCCTTATCTAAAGAGGGAGCTAAACAAACTAGGCAATCTGATATGTAAAATGTGTGATTGTTGCTGTGAAAACTGGAAAGCTTTAGACAATCATCTGTGATTTTAAAAAAAAGAAAGAAAGAATGTAGCACAACATAGAACAACAACAAAAAAGATTACTTAGGCTAATGCTTTCTTCACTGCTTGGCCATGATGTAATTACCAAGCTCAGAACTGACATGTTCTGCAGACCTTTGTTCAAGTCTTATCAAAGAGTTCCAAGTGGCATTGATTGCATGGCTGCCAGGCCAACCTGACCTGGAGCTGCTCCAGTCAAGCCATGTCTGTAATGTAGGCATTAGACCAAATCCACAGAGGAGAGAAGACTGTTCTATCAGTCTTGTCTCATTTTGAAATCCAGTGATGGGTAAATATTTCAGTTTTACTTTCTCATGGATTTGGATCTGGTTGCAAACTCAAATTTTAAAATATGATGGAATTTGTGAATTTCAGCAAATTATTCAAAAACCTATTAGAGAGACTGTAGATCAGCTACTTAGCTACATATATTTAACTAAAAAGCATCTCTTTGCCTGCCCTCCCCAATCCTAATGTTAGTGTACCCTACTACCCCTCCCTGTGTGATTTTGTAACTGCACATATTGGGCACTATTGGGGGTCACGTTGACTGAGGACGTTTGGGGTCAAGCTGACCGGAAGACAGTCATGGTGATCTGAGACATGTCCAGAACCATGAAAACCCAGATAGGATTATGTGGAAAACCCAGTCATTAATGGGTCTATCCTAATCCTTTCAAACATGCAGTCTGTGAATATGCCTCATCCACACATTACAGAAATCTTTCCTACGCACCCTATCTGTCTGAATATTAAGAGGCTGTCGCAAATCCCATCAGTGTTTGGTCATTCAAAAGCTAAGGCAATCAGTTTGTTCTTGACCCTTTTGTCCATTCTGAGAAAACCATTTCAGCTTTGTCATAACTAGCACACCCCTCCTGGGTACAAAATAGGGTATAAATATCCTAGATCCAACCCTTACCATATGTGCCACAGAAAGGACCTGTCATTCTGTATGTCATAACCAGTGTATCATGGATGGGCCTCGCCACTCTCTTTGTCAACTGACCGGATCCCCTGTGCCACTTCAGACACTTTCTAAGTCCTTCTGCTGCTCATACATCTTTCTCTGAGACTTGTAACTATCACCCTTTTACCCCCAACTTTTCACTATCCAACTCTTCCTGCCTTTTTCTTCAATAGCCTGGTATGGTTCTTAAGAGTATATGTTTTGTATGCTAGTTTATCCCTTGTGTTGATTTAAATAAAATACTTTGTTTAATTTCAGCTAGAGTGCTCTCTACAGTTAGTACTGGTATACATAGGTGAAAGGATCCCCAAAGTTACCCTCCTCTCTCAGGCCTCCATTATAATTCCCCAAATTTTGAGGAGACTCTGGCATTGCAGGTGGAATTTTAACATCCCCCCACCTCTCAGGGTAACACTGCTTTATCAGGCATCAACTGGTGCGAGTGGTGGAGATCTGTTTTCTTGTTGTTTGTGGTGGAGCAGTCTGATGTTTCTACCCCCTCCTGCCAGCCATCTCTGTGACAATAAGAAGCAAGATCCTTGTCACAATTCCTCCTTGCACCGGAGAACATTGACAGGAGGACAGTGGACACATCAGTCTGCTGTACCCCAATCAGTAAGAGAACAGACCTCCACCATTCACAGTGGCTGATGCCCAGTAAAGCAGATTTGGGGAGGGCAGACCAAGATATGCTTTGTAGCTATGCCGTTTTATTATCATGGCAACAGTGCCACAATTGTGACTATGTAGGCTTTTGTGAATAAGAATAAGTTATGGATGTGTAACTCTAAGGCTGAATATACACTGCAAAAATAATTCAGATTGAAACTGGATTATTTGCCATAACTCCTTTCTATGGAATCCTGAGATCTGTAGTTTGGTGAGTCACCAGCACTCTTTCGCAGAAAAGGCTGAAGACTTTGTGAAACTAAAAACCCCAGGATGCAATAGGAAGAAGCTATGGCAAATAACCCAGTTTCAAACTGGATTATTTGTGTAGTGTGGATTTAGCCTAAATTATACATTTCTAACTGTAACAGTGAATTCCAGCCACTTTTACAATAGTCTCCTGCATCTTTGTGTGTGCCTTCAAGTCACCTGGTGACTTATGGCAACCCTGTGAATTTCATAGGGTTTTCTTAGGGAAGGAATACTCAGAGGTGGTTTTCCAGTTCTGTCATCTGAAATATATGTACTGTCTATATGAGAAAAAAAATCCAAACAGCATTCGAAAGATCAATGATCTGTATACATGGCTGTTTGAACACACACAAGTCATGCAGAGTGGGGGCAGCAAAATTCACCCTAAAGTCCATGAGCGGTGGATCCGGAGCTCCATCTGGATCTCACAGAAAAATCCGTACAATTATTGAATGAGCGATCATTTGTACACCCCCGTTCGATACGAATAAGCAACATATTATTATTATTATTATTATTATTATTATTATTATTTGTTATCCTCTCACCAAAAAATGTATTAATTATAAATATAATTCATGCAAAAATAGTAATTGCTGTAAATAATAATAGTCTGGTTTCTTAGGGGTTAATGTTTGGAATTAACCAGGGTGGGCAAAGTGTGGGCTTCCAAATATTATTGGACTTCAGCTCCCATCATCCCTAGCCAAAACAGATAATTATGAGAAAACCTGGGAATTGTACTCCAGTAACAACAGCAGGGTCACATTTTGCTTCTCCTATACCATAGGATGGCCTTAAAACCTAGCATAGAGATGGAAAGAATGTTGACTGTTATTCATTTCCTGGCCAAAAAAAAGGAGGGGGGGATTTCTGACACTCAGGAAAGCTGGTTAAGAAGAAAATTAAATGGTGAGAATTTTGTGCTATTTTGGCCCCAGTATACCCGGGGTTGCATCCTGAAGTATTGCCAGAAATTATTTTGCACTGAAATATATGTGAGGTTTTTGTGTGAAAATTGTGGGATTTTACACCCCCCACCCCCCCCCACACACACCACTGTTTCCAGGAAGTCACATGTGTTTCTGTGCAAGATTTCTTTTTTCTATACAAAACCCAACAACCATGCACACACACACAAAAAAAAATACACAAAAGAATCTTGTGTGTGTGTGTGGGGAAAACAACTATGTTGCACACAAAAATTCCCACATGGTTTTGTTGTTCTAGATTTTCTGTACAAAGTGTTTGTTGTGCAAGATTTTGTTCAATAAGACGGCTATTTTTTACATAGAAAACAGCAATCCAGCACAAAAAAATCCTCACATAGGTGTCAGGAAACAGTGTTTGCACGCTGCTTCCAAGACCCACCAGTGCCATGCAAATAAATAAATGGTCAGAATCTGGAATCAGCTCCAGCTTCTTAGTGAAGGATATTTGGTTAAATGTTTAGTTATTTAGTTAAACCTCTCCTGACTCAACACCCTCGTTCAGCTGGCTGGAGATATCATTCATCTGTGCTTTGATCTATGATGGAATGGATGCCCGGTAAAGTCGGTTTGGGGGGTAGTTATGGTCATAGCAATAGTGTCACAATCATGACTAAGTAGTGATTGTGAATATGAAAATTGACTAGATTTACTCTCTGTTTCATATTCACAATCACTACTTAGGACATTTTGAGACAGTGTTTTTTCGTGCCTACCGCGGGAGGAGCTTCCGAGAGAGGGATGTGCTCTTGCGCGGCAGGGGGTCATTTTCGGACGCTGCCGTCCGTCTCCTGAAATCATCCGTGACACTTCCGTGAAGCTTCGGATGCCGCAGCACCATATTTTATTCATAGGCAATCTCCGTGATTAAAATATGGCTCTGCGGCTTCTGAAGCTTCACAGAAGTGACACGGATGATTTCGGGAGAGGGATGGCGGCGTCTGAAAACGACCCCCTGCCGCGCAAGAGCGCCGTCCCTCTCCCAGAAGCTCCTCCTGCGGTAGGCACGAAAAAACACTCTCTGAAAATGTCCTTAGTTATGATTTTGACACTATTGCCACAGCTGTAACTAACCCCAAATCTACTTTACTAGGGATCAGTTGAATTGTGGAGAAGGTGATCCATTCTGCTGGTGATCAGAAAATGTGAATAACATTTCTGTCAGGTTTTTTTTTGGGGGGGGGGTGAGGAGGTCAGGCCAGGATAAGTTAATTATGTATACTTAGTTACTTAGTTAAGTATGTATAATTAACTTATCCTGGTCACATAACTGAATGTTGGATTTGCAAAAAATGTTTGATGTGTATACCTATTTTACATACCTATATACCTGGGGTTGTGTAAAAATTTATTGGGTGAAAGGGAGATGCAAGTGGAAAAAGTTTTAAAAGCTGTGGTCTAGATGAAGGGCAAACAAAACACATACTCAATTCAGATAGACTACACCAACTTTCCAAAAGAAAGCCTTCCCCTGATGATCTTAAAGCTTTGGCAGGTTCATATTGGGAGATACAAACTTTCAGATAGTCTGGACCCAAGCTGTATAGGGTTTTATAGGTCATGACCAGCACTTTAAATTGTGCTCAGAAATGAACAAGTAACCAGTGAAACTGTTTTAACAAGGGGGTTATATGCTCCTTATAGCTGGTCTCAGTCAGTATTCTGGCTACAGCATTTTGAACCCATTGAAGTTTCTGAACAGCTTCCCACATAGAGTGCTTTATAGTAGTCCAAACGGGATATAGTCAAGGCATGTGTCACTGTAGCCAGCTCTAATGTCTCAAGGAGTGGGCACAGTGTTACCATGCCTTACACCCCTCCCTATAACATCTCATAAATTGGCAATATTAAGATGCTTTATGGAGTCTAGTAGACCAGGACAGACCAGATAGGTGAGGTTAAATGGAGGTCACAAAGATCAAATGAGGTGTCATGGAAAAATACTAGCAGACACAACCAAGATAGGATTAAGCAAAGCCCCTAGTAAACAGAGCCACTGAGGTATGTGCTAATCGCCTCTCGGGCACCCTTGGTGATGAGTCACCCACCACAAACAATCAAGTTACCAAAACAACCCTTATCCTCAGGGAACATTCTTGATTACCTCTCCCTGTCCTACAATGTGAAGGTTGTCATAAACCAATCAATGCCTATCTCTCAGCCATTAACATCAATCAGCAGATTTTTTGTTTCCTTTTTCTAAATGGTGGGAAACCCATCTATGCTTTGTTCTAAGCACAAACATCCTTCAGGACATGAAATACAATATAAATATTAGTCTCCAAAGAATAGCAAAGTGTGCCACTGTAGATGACACGCATTCCTGGATCAGACTTCAGTGCCACCCTCAGACTTCATTCTGAGTACTTCACTCCCCTCTTCAGGACTGGTAATTATGGCCCTACCAGCCCAACCTATTCCTCTATCCAACCCTTCTGCCTTAAACTCTTCATTAACCTTACAAGGTTCTTGTAAGCATGTTGTGTATGTGTGAGTACGCTCTATGTTATTTTCAAATAAAAACCATTTATTTTACTTTAACTGGAATTTTTTGCAGTGAGTACAGTAGCACCCCGTATCCATGGGGAATTGGTTTTGGGGGTCCCCGTGAATACTGAAAACTACAAATAGTAGTGAATGCCCTGTGATGGGGGTAGGAAGAGTTATGGAGGAGGAGAAGGGAGGGAGGGAGGGAGGGAGGGAGGAAGGAAGGGGAAGAGGAAGAGGACAAAAGAGGAAGGCAGTGAGAGAGCAAGGCAGTCCAGTGGGTTCCTGATGCAGAGAGTGGGCCATGGAGCCAGAGCCAGGCTTGGGCTGTGCGGAGCTGGTGCTGCTCTTTGTCACCTCGCTCTTCACCACCTCAGCAGGCCGGCACCACAGGGTACTGTGGATAGGAGGGGAGGGGAGAGAACTGGGATGAAGGAGGGGGGCAGGCAAGTTCTCTCCTCCTCCTCTCCTTTCCCCCTTCATCCCCATCACCACCAACAACCATGGATAACTGAATCAGAGGGTGATGAATCAGCAGATGTGGAGGTTCTACTGTACTGGTATGCATGGGTGAAAAGATCCTGAAAGTTACCCAACCTCTAGCAGCCATCCATTCGAACTAATAATTTCCCGAATTAATAATTGAGATTTTGGCATCATGGGTGGGCCCCATGGACCCCCACTCTTCAGGTAACAACAGCTGGCTCACTAGTTTTTGCTCTGCAAATGTACTCCTGGCTACTGCTGAAATCTAGGCACCCAGGCTCAGAGTTGACTCCAGGAGACTCAAGATGCAGTCCTGAGATTTCAAAAGATGCAAAAGAGAGTGTGGTTTCATGGTTTTCTTCAGAGCTGGAGTAATGACTTCATCCAAAGTGGAGAGCTTGGGAATTGTTCTACTGGTATGTGAATTAAATGATAATGAGGCTTTCAAGCTTTTTAAAGAGAGATTAGCACAGACAGAATTTTTCAGAAATTATCAAGCAAAGGAAAGATGTATTTCCCCTTTTTTTGATGGGTTTTCTACTTATTTATTGGATTTTAGACATGTCTCATAAAATAGATTTTGTTTAGCAGTTGCAGGGTCCAGTTTAAAATGTAATCCTAATTGTATCTAAAATACAGCATGATTACTATCAAAGAACAAATCCAGCAGAACAGAAACCCAAGTAGACACAGAACCATAATGATAAACTGTGGATTTGGTATCTATGGATTTAAGTAGTCATGGCTTGAAAATATTCTTTAAAAAATAATCCAAAAAAACAAACCTTGATTTTGCCATCTTCTAGAAGGGATACCATTTTCCTATGACATTGCATATAATGGGACCTGAGTATTCATGGATTTTGGTATCCACGGGGGGTCCTGGAACTGAACCCCAGTGAATATGAAGGGACAACTGTATACAGGAACAAAAATGAAAACTGTTTTGTAAGATATTTTGTAAGGTGTAAGAGTAAAAACTACACTTCATTGACTGAAGTGGATCTTAAATTTTTTAAAGAGTGAATATGTAACGTGGCAGAGAGCAGAAAAGTCTTAGGACATTATCAAACTAACATGTAAAAATGCTGTAATTCTGTGAGTGAGGACAGTGGAAATATTGTGGCACTTACTATTGCACATTGCTGTAATTACATGAAAGAACTGCCATAGAATTATCACAGAATCATAGAATTGTAGAGTTGGAAGAGACCACGAGGGCCATCCAGTCCAATCCCTGCCATGCAGGAATACGCAATCAAAGCATCCCCGACAGATGGCCATCCAGCCTCTGTTTAAAGACCTGCAAGGAAGGAGACCCCACCATGCTCCGAGGGAGTGTGTTCCACTGCCGAGCAGCTCTTACTGTCAAAAAGTTCCTCCTAATGTTGAGGTGGAATCTCGCACGACAACCACTAGCACTTTAAGAACAGGAGTTTAGTTCCACGATTTAGCATGGGCGAGATTTCAGTGGTTCTTGAGAGAAGACACGGCTGCACTTAAAACTCCCCAAACACATTAATTAGCAAAGTAAATGAACACACATGCACTGAAACAAACCTAAAAACATTCAAACTAAATGGGACACTTCATAAAGAGAGCATCCTGTGCTTTGTTTCTGCATTCTCATCTGGAAGTTTTCTCACTGAAGACCTCTCATTCATGCTGTGATCTCACAATTACAACCGGGTGTGTTTTCACATGCCCTCACTACCACAAAAAAGCGATACTGATGTTCTATTGACAGCTTATCCCGTCAATTAAAAGTGATGCCTTATTTGCAGCTGAGGCATGGGGTAACCATGAGGTGACTATGTCATCATGTGATAGCACTACCCAGGCAGCATAATCACACAATTTTTGCTGCATCTTATAAAGTCCTTAGTCTGAAACTGAAAAGAACTAAGAAAAAGTAAGAACCTCACGTGGGAGCGCATCCTACAATTGGGGTGGGGCACCACAATAAAAGCCCCATCTGTTATAGCTACCATCAAAGCTTTAGAATTAGACAGTATATAAAAGAGTCTTTTGAAGATGATCTTAATGTATACACTAAAGTTAAGATTCACAGGTCAAAACTACCATTTTGAATTAGGCATAGAAGATAATCAGATATCAACACAGACAATGCAGAACTGATATTATCAACGTGTCTGGCTTCAGAACGAACACTTGTGGCTAGATTTGCATATTACAATAATGTTCAAGGAGGTCCGGTAGCCATGTCAGTTTGTCACAGCACAAACAACAAATAATCTTGTGGTACCTTATAGATTAAAACATTTTATTTGGGATCAGCTTCCATGGGCTTGTGCATCTGATGAAGTGGGCTAGAGTCCACACAAGCTGATGAGAAATAAATTAATCTTTACTGTATCACAGGATTCTTTGTTATTTTTGCCCTTTGGTTAGAAATTTAAGTAGTAATTGCATGATTGTTTACATTTCCAATTAAAATCCTCAAGCTTTTATTTCTGCTGGTTGAAGGTCTTTCATTAAAATACAATGTGATTGTATTTTAGAAGCTGAACCTATGTGGTCAGAAATATGCAGCACCATGTTCAACAGAGCTTATTCCCAGGAAACTATTTGTAGCAGACACATTGATCCTAATAAAATCGGTATTATGACATGTAGTGCTGCTCTTTTCAGGTTGTGTGTATGTGTGTGCAATAAAGCTGCCTATTTTTAGATAGTTGGTTTTTGTTTGTTTACTATTCTTAGAGCTATAACAGTGAATTCTGCTTGATGGTGTGGCTCTCTTGGCCACCTCCTGTGCTCCAAAATTTATCTTACTCCTCCTTAGCACAAGCTGAATACACATCCAATACTCTGACTGTATTCAAACTCTAATTCTTTTGCAGATTTAGATATTTTATGGATTGCTGACCTATGTTAAAGCTGACTTTGAGGAGAACAAAGTGGACTGCGTTCAAAGAACATGAAGGGGGGACAGAAAAGAACTCAGGGTGAAACAGCTTCTAAAAGATCATCAGCATGAATGTCCAGAGGATAATAACCTCTTTTGCAGAAATTCAATTACTAATTATGTTTTTATACCTTTTAGTGAGCTAGATTTTTTTCTCCTTTTAGGTACAAAAGAAGTATATAGCAGCTTTAATGGAACTCTGTGGTAATTGGATGATCAACTGTCTGTTGTATCAGCATTCCTTCACCTTTATTTTGTGAGTTATATAATAGATTTTTTTATGTAACAGAAATGTATCTCTCTTATTTATCTATTTTAGTAGCATCTTATTATGTTTTGCTATGTCATGTCTAAATATTCAGTGCAAACTGGGAAATGTCTACATCCCAAGCCAAAAAAAAAAAAAAGTTTCAGTAAGAACTAGGAAATTTCTTGTGTGTGTGCCTTCAAGTTGCCTGCCAACCTATGGTGACCTAATGAGTTTCATAGAATTCTCTTAAGCAAGGAATATTCAGAAGTGGTTTTGACATTTCCTTCCTCTGAAATATAGCCTACAGCACCTGCTATTTGCTAGTGGTCTCCCATGCAAGTACTTACCAGGACTGATCCTCCTTAGCTTCCATGATCAGAGAGTATCTGGTGCCTTTGGGGTATTTAGGCACTTTGGGAAACTTCTTAGTATTCTACAAATCCCAACGTATCTCATCTGTTATATTTTGTGAAACCCATAAGGGAGAAAAATGGATGCAGACTGCATTAGGCACAGAATGTCCATCTATTAGATTGAGCTCTCATTCCTCAGCCAGCTCTATGAAGAACCTTGAAACTTTCTGTATTTATTGCCATGAAGTCAGGAGACAGGTGGTTGTTGTTATGTGTCTTCAAGTTGACCCCAACTTAAACAACCCTCTCGTTTTACTCCAAGATTTACTCCAAGAAGGTTTTCCATTGCCTTCCTCTAAGATTGAGAGAATGTGACTTGCCCAAGGTCATCCAGTGGGTTTCCATGGCTGAGTGGGATTCATACTCTCATTTCCTGGAGTCCTAACTAACACTCAACAAAGTAGACTCAGTCTATGAAAACTTATACTTCATTCTCTCAGTTAATCTCAAAGTTGCATATTCAAGCGCTATACTGCACTGACTTTCTGTACAGGAGACAGTCCTATTTACATCCTATTTTTCCATTGTTTTTCTGTAGCTTCAAACCAGGAAGTCAGTTGCTAGAGAATGCACACCATAACTAGAAGTTCTGTTGAGTTTTACACTGAGGAAGATATTCACAACCAACATCTTTGGTTACCAACAAATTTTGCAAGCTAATCAGAAGCTTATCCAAGTTTATTACTTTGGCTGCAATCCTGTTGGTGCCCTACACTGGTGTAAATATGATGATACAAGCAGTGGCAGCTGGAGGGACAAGGCTGCAGACATAATGGTAGTAAAGAAGCATCGGAAAAATAGGCTGTTAAAAGCTGAAGGGTTTTGTCTGCTGCCCTTCATTACTGTTGCACAACCCTGGAAAAGGGAGAAGTACTAGTATATTGCAACAACAGCCTTTCTTTTGTGCTGAAGGTGGATGTGTGTCCTAGGGCTTGTCTATAGGAGGCAATAAAATGTGGATTGGTGTGCTGTAATGCCAATTTGTAGCAGTTTTCATTTATCTCCACATTTTTTCCAGATCACAGTCATGCGAAGCCATACGTGTTTTTGTTCAAACAGGCATGCCTGCAAATCAAGATGGTGGGCACAAATGAATTACATTTTTATTGTCACCAGTTGCTGCTGCTGCACAGTTTTTTTAAAAAAGCAAATCCAAGGTATGGAAATGTAATCTTCCACTTAAATATACAGAAAAAAAAAAAGAAAGAAAGAAAAGGCTGTTTCATCACCTCAGCACACTATTGCTACAGCAAAAACCCAACACGGTGATTCTGGGCACTGCCTTGCCGGTATGCTCTGCACCCTGCACACATCTGACCAATCATCTTTCCACTTCCACTCTTATTGGGAAAGTGCAACAAAGCGAATCACCATTCAGCTTCAGTTGGTGACCCAAGGTTCAAGTATGAGAGGAAGAAAAGCTTCCCTGTCTACACTAATATCACATCTCCCCTTACCTGCCTTTTTTCCCCCCTAAGCCAGACAATATAACCTTTCATCACAGGAGTTGAATTCCTTAATAACTTTGGTCACCATTTTCTTCACAGGGCACAATTAAGTTACATTATGATTGTAACATAACAAAGGATAACTTAACTTCCTTTTGTAGTGCAACTGCAACTTTGTTTAGATTTATTTATTTATGTATTTATTTATTTATTGAATTTACACCCCACCTTTCTCCTAAAATGGGATTAAAGGAATTTTATTATTGCAGAGGTCTATGGCCTCACTAAATTCCTGTTTCTTTCGTACTACAAGTGAGTAGCTCATAGTATTATGATGTGTCTTCTTGAAAGTAAAGTAACTATTCACTTTCTCTTCTTCTTTCTTTCTTTTCTTTTCTTTTGGAAAAATGAGGAAGTAAAAAAATTATGTTTGCTCAATAAAAGTAACTAATTACTTTTGGGAGCATAGAACTAGTTACTTTTAAATTACTTGATTCTAAAATAAACTAATTAGCTTTAAAAAGATAGCCTTTGAAATTTGATTTAGTGGCAACCCAGATTCTGGGGAGTAAAGGAGGGGGAAAGCATCACATCCTTCCCTTGAACTTCAGAGAGCACCTTGCTAGGCACCAGTGGAATCAAAATGCTAAATGAGACAGACTCTCTATCATCTAGTTGTGTTACTTTTATGTCCTGGGGCCAAAAACTGCTTGGATCTAATGTTCTTGGCTTGGGAGCCTAGAAACTAAATTTGCTCACCGAACAATGATAGAAGTTTGTTTACAATGAACTTCATTGTGTTTCATGGCTATTTTATACATTTATTTTTGTTAACATTCTTTAGGCAATGAATATGATGAAAGATGGTCATAAAACGTATTTTAGCACCAACACTGAGTGCCTCTTCTGTATTTCTGCTCTAGCTTTTTGGTAATTGCCTATTCTATACCTTGCTGGGGAACTGTTTTGTAGACATTTTACATCAAACTTAAATTTCATTATGGAGAACGCAAACACGATCAGCTCTTTTAATAGCTCTTCTGCCTATTGATCTGAAGTATATGAGCGTATAGTGTTCCATGCAAATTGATAAACAATGCCATATTTGTGTTTTCCATGGCCTTTATGGGGTTTGCAAGGTCTTCCTTTTGCTTTCTTTCATAAACAGCAAATCCATTATTTCTGAAGAGACTCATTTTTTTTGTAGTTTTCTCTCTTTTGACAATCATACAGGAGAAGAAGCTGTTTTTCATACCCTCCAACATTTCTAAGATGAAAACTGGGACATGTGCATTGGGGTGAGAGATAGAAAGGAAGAAACATGGAGAAAACAGTGGAGAAACCAAGGCAGAAATGCAACGGGGAGGAAGGAGGGAGTAAGAAGAACAAGGAAAAGAGAGGGGAAAGAATGAATGAGAGAAGAAAGAGAGGGGAAATAGGAAAGTGACATATCCTCCAACACTTCACAAATGAAAATCAGGACACATATGGCTAAGCAACACCAGAGGGAGGTCAAGATGGCTAAAATTATTAAAAAGGTAGGAGAGTCTGTAGCAGTTTACTTTGCCTGAGCCTACTGGGAAGCCTCCTCTCGTCTCGCACACCTGCAGAGTTAATTGAGTACTAGCAACTTTGGCATTTTGCAAAAGTGGAAGTGGGAGGAGGTGATATAAACTGGGATATTTTGAAAACAGCTGAAAAGGTGGGACTGTCCCTGGAAAACTGGTGCAGTTGGAGGGTATGAGGTAGTAGTGAGGATCATGGGGAATAAGAGAAAGAGAGCAGGGAGTTAAGGCAGTGTGGAGACAAAGAACTATAGTTGAGCAATCCAGGAAATCTGGTGTTGGGAAAAGCCACTTATCTGGCGGGGGGGAAAGATGGGGGGCTAAAATAAAAAGGGGAAAAATTCATACAACCAAGATTAGAGGACAGAAGTCTATCAAGAAGGATAATAATGGAGGGGGGGAGAGAAGAAGGGAAGAAGTGGCAAGAGAGAGAAACCAAGGAAGAGAGGGGAAGAAATGAGAGAAGGAGAGGAAGAACAAAAATATTTTGATAGGCACAAGTAAAAGAGAGAAGGAGAATAAAATTAGAAGGAAAACTAAAAGTGCAAAGGGGAAAGAACAGGATGAAAGAAGTGACAGAGTGGGAGGAGATAAGAGAAAAGGGCTGGCAAGGAAGAAAAAAGGAGAAGAGAAAAGGAAAGTGAGAAAGGAAGAAAGAGAAAAGAAAGGAAAACCAACAGATAAGAATGGGAGCCAGAAATTGCCCTCTGGGTTGAACCTTCCAAATCTAGAAGCCCACCAAAACTGGAACCCATCACCCAAGGCCCAAAGAGCCCAGAGCAGACATGCTGGGGACAAGCCAAACATGATGAAAATTCTACCCACTCCTGAAAGGCCTGAGCCCATGGAGTGTCCAACCAACAAAGGAGAGGGAAGTATGGGAAAGACACAGAGGAGCAAACAATATGGTAGAAATTCAACAGGGGGTAGGGAGAAATGAAGAAAGAGAGGGGATCACAAAAAAGGAAGAGTGCCACTTACTGAGCCAGAAATGCTCTCAGCTTAAGGGGTCTCCACAGCAGAGAGTGCAAGCTGCTTGCACTTATGTTCAACCTAAAATGATTGAATAAAACCCCTGAAGGCCTAAGGCCCAATATCTTCTCATGAAATGCCATACCAACACAAGATTTGGTGCAAGACCGCATCAGGGAAAGCTCCTGACAGCCATGAATGATGGCCAGCACAAGATCTTCCTTCCCCAGCCTAATTCTAAGCAGGGCTACTTTGGGCTAGAACAAGGTGCTGGCTCTTCCCTGGCACAAAGTAACCCCCCTCCATATTCCTGCTCAGGAATGGACCTTGAAAAAGACGTCAGTTGAAAGGAGGAGTGTCCTGTGCTTGCAAGTGCCAGAGAAACCAAGCTCTGGTAGGCCTGAGCAGACACAGGAGGGTCAGAAGGATAGGTGTAGTACCAAGGTCTCAAAGATTCCCAGGTCACTTATGAGAAACAAGCAACCAGGAAGAACACAGCTGAGCAAGCAGAAAGACAAGAAAGACTTTATCTCTTCTGCAAAGTGTCAGTAATTCAAGACAGGCAAACACATAGAGGTTGTTGATCAGTTGTCTGCAATGTGAACTCTCCTTTGCTGCTGGGGATATACTGTATAACTGCCAAATCTTGACAGTGAGGTGGCTAATTTTTTGTGTACACATAGATTCCAATTTTGCCCTTATTACACATCTCTGAGGAAAGGGTTAAATCCATAGGCTGGAAAAGTCCATTTTTTGCCTACAACTTTCAGAATGGCTGGTGACTTTCAAATGGCCACTCAGGGCCAAATTATAGAATATGGTTAGCATGCACTTAGATGAGGTATCTCTCAGGTGGTGAAAGATATTTGTATGTCATTTTCCTCACCTGCATGTAGCATGCTTTGTTTTCTGAAGGTAAATATAGTCTTAATTTTCAGTTCTAATTGCTGAGAGGCACATTTCCTGCTGTTAATGTATTCACACATTCCCTTTAATATCTAGTTTGACCACTGTCATTTAACAGCTTTCTCAAACTCATACAGCACAGGTTTCAAAGTTGATCAGAAAACTTTATTGCTAGAAATACATGAAGCATACAATACAAAGTTGTTGCTGTGAATGGGAGCCTAACTGATACATTGTAAATTAAAAGCATTTTACAATCACCAAAATCTGGCAGGCTATAAGATCATTGGTCATCCATCACACATACTGAAGTTAGCATTCCTGAAACCAAAAAAAAAAAAAAAAATTAATTTTAGCTGCATCATCTCTCTTTTCCCAAACGAAATCCAAACATTTACATACATCCCACACACAGACTGCTAGGCCCATTTGTTACATACCTAGACAGCCCCCATCTTGGAATATCAAATAATTGGCTATATTTAATAATTTGGCTAACGTGGCCATCCACGTGGTTACAGGTATACATACCAGGGACCCCCTAATATCAGGGGGGAATTCATGTATTCCACAAAGGAAAGGGCCTGTGGAAATTTCCAAAAACAAACACTCTCAAGTAAGACCTGACACCTGGAGATGAGTGATCACTAATCCACTCAGTGATAGCAAGAGACCCTTATTGCTTGTAAATGGGATTTTTCTCTCCTTTCCCCTTCAACAATAGATCTGGCCTGTTTCCTATTCTATTCCAAAGTACCATTCGTTAATGACCATTCACTTTTCTGGAGCTCCCTTTTTATAGGCTGGGAACCTCCAAGAACCATTGTATTCCACTCAAAACCTCACCCCTTAAATCATTTTATATAAATATCACCCCAAAACAACACCAAAGCACACACAATTCCACTCCCTCCCTCCATGCTGCTGGCTTTCTGTGCACCATCAGAACACAACTCTGAGACCCTGCTGCTGCATGAATCTCTGCTCTACAGGACAGGTGTCATATCACACATCATCCCGTCACTCTATTCCTCTATCTAAATACTTCCTACTTTATTTGTTAGCCTTGTGTGAGTTCTTGAAGCCTGAGTGTTTGCATGAGTGCTATGGTATTATTTTCCAATAAAGATATTTTAATTGTAGCATTTGGCTGAGCGCCTCCTCCTTAGTACCGGTATACATAGGTCTAAAAGGTCCTGCTGTTACCTACCACTCACTACCAAGTTGAGTGTATTTATTTCCCATCTTTAATAATAGTGTGTTAGAAAGTCCTCCCAGAGCCCCCCCCCCCCGCACCAGAGTTTTTGGGTAACACATTATACACTAAGGTCACAGGAAAATAAAGGGAAAATGGCAGGAATAGGAGCCAAGGAATCCAATCCTGACAACCACTCTGTATGTTCATAGCCAAAAGGAGGTTTTGAATCCTGACCTTTTCCCAGTTTAAGTAGAAATCAGTGCTCCATCCTCCATGCCACAGCAACTATCATTTGTATACTCTTTCATTTAATTGGCAGACAACCTACCAGGGATGCAGGATCAAAATAAATATTGTTTGTAACCTCTGAATTTCGTAAACTTACTCATTGGCTTGTTTGCACTAACTGTACATTTTGAATTTCCAGATCTTCCCCCGCTCTTTCCTTGCTCTTTTGTGGGCTGGCCACACTCTGCTGCTGCTGCTCCTCCCAGGCAAAAGGAGCAAGGTGGCAAGGGGGGAACCAGGTGCTGAAGCAGGAATGAACGTGTGTGTGTGTGTGTACATGTGTGTGTACATAATCTCAAGATGCAGGAGGGGAAGGGGTACAGATACTTGAATATTTTGATATTTTAGCTACAATATTGTGGTATGGTCTGGTATGGGAGGAGGTCCATGGGGATGACACCATGTGTTACTGCACTGGGTGACACCAACCCAGTGTTCAGTCACATCAAATAATTTAATCAACATTATTGACACACCTTTTGGTGGTACTAATGGAGTCATATCCTTTCAGTATTGGTGCAAGCTACAGGATTTGAAAGACAGGCTTTCCCTGCTAAACCTTTTCTGTCCTGGGCCAGATAAACAAGAGAGTCTATTTAAATCATACATTTATGTGCATAAAACATTTGTCTTGGCAGGGGTGTTAAACAAATACAGACATTTGGAATACATCTGTTCAACAGTAGAACACACTCCCTTTGAAGGTGGTGGATCCTCCTTCATTAGAGATTTTAAGACTGGTGGCCGTCATTTAGGAATGCTATAGTAATGGATTTCCCACGTTATACATTTATTTATTTAATTCATATCCTGCCTTTCTCCCAGCATGGGATCAAGGTGGTGTGTAATGTTTTAAAAGCACAGTACAATTAAAAAAAAAAGTTTAATGCCAAAGTTAAAACACAAACTAAAATTCTATTTTTAAAAAAAATCTCAAGTAAAAAACAGCATTAAAACCAAGTTAAAAACAGCATTACAAGAGGCTTAAACCGTATAATAAAAACACTGGGCACGTGTGTAGCATTTCTCACTCCACCCCTAATCTCCCTGTGTTGACCTGAAAGGTCTGAAGAAAGACTGTAACTATATTCAGCACATGCATCCACAGGTCACCTCCATGGATTCAGTTCTATAATGCCCACATAGGCCTTCCAATGTTAAGACTTCCAATTTCATATAACTAAGGGTTTATCTGCCCTTGGGAGGGCACTGAATTCCACTCTGGCAGGAAAACAGGAATGGAACCACGTGCTGCCTAATGGAGAAAGCTTTTCTTGAAAGGACTCTATTCTGGAAATAAACCGAAGCTTATTTGAGATTTGGTAATCTCAGTAGCAGAATTAAAAAATCACATTTAGCAGAAGTGTTCATTGGGAACAGAGTTAAGCCAGCCAACTTCCTCTCACACACAGAGTCTAGCTGAGAAATAAAACAAGCTTTGTCTTCTTTAAAAGGTATAAAAAGTAGTTTAGTTACAAAATATCTTCTTCATAGTCAAATACACAGGCTCATCATCTTGAGATATGTAAGCAGGAAGTAAATATGAAGATCTACATGTCGGTCAGTACTTAAGAAATCATCTTCACTACGGAGCTACTTAAAAACACATGCTTCATGTTTAAAGGTAAAAGAAAAATGGGGGCTTTTTTCTGGGCTAGTCCCCTAGCTAACACACATTGGAAGCTGCTTATTGCAGTATAGATGTAGGTCACATTTTTCTCACACCTGACCTAGGTTACTACTTCACATGCTTTACGATTCCTGATATATATGCTTTTGCCCCCACAGACTTGTGCCAAAAGCATGACGGTTTAAAGCCTGAGAATACAACCTAGAGAATGAGCAAACCATAAGATTAACACATCTGCCATTCAGTTATTAAAATATTACATAATAAGACCATGCAGAAGTGCTTCTTTGCTGCCTGCTCTGAAGATGACCCCACTGTTGCTGAATCCTCTATTTATTCTTTGGGGACTTCAGTATATCTTTCCAGGTTGCTAGGCAACTGTGTCTCCATTCTTAGGCCTACACATTAGACATTAACAGCATTGAGGTTTAGTTCCCTGGGATGAGGATGTTGGTGTATGTGTGTGCATGCATGTACACAAGCATAGTGGGATTGAGTTGATTTCCATTCCATGCGTTTCTGAAAAACACTGGCTAGAGTTTCTCAGGCAACCCACATTACTTAACAATTGATGAGTAGGGAAGAATACAGCAAAATTACAAGGGTTTTGTTGTTGTCATTGTTGTGGGGTTTTTTGGGGAGGGGAGATATACCTCTATTTAAAATATTGGGAGGGTAAAACAGTTATTCTAATATAAGTTCCTGATGGGGTTGCCATAGTGAAACTAGATATGGCTCCTATAAGGTTTCTATAGAAAAAGCAATTTCAGCAAATATTTCTTATTGCCTGGTTGTGTGACAATCAATACCTGCTAAACTTCTCTCTTGTACACTGCCATTAAAAGTACAGGAGCCCTCTCAATTGTTTACTCTGGTAACCCTAATTTCCCTGAAATACATCTTAAAGTCTTTTATATTAACTTCAGTTATTAGAATTACTATAACAGCAAATCCTAAACCCTGGGTCAAAGGATGGCTGAGGTGGTTAGGATGAGATCAAAGTACACCTCTGCCAGCAGAGATATGCTCCCTCAATGGAGCAGCATACCACACTTGGGACCTCTGATATACCCAAAGAAAGCTCCATAGGCATAGGTATACCAATGGCTGTGTTTCCACAAGTGCTAGGAGCCAGAATGGGGTGTTTGTGGGGAGTGTCAGTAGTAATCTTGGAGGTACTGGACCTAAAGTTCACTCTCTTTCCCAATATAACCTCAGATTGGGTTTACTAAACCCAGGCGTCCTTTCTATCAGATTACTTGGTATTTTAAGGGCTATATCCACTTTTGATATCTCAAGAAGACCAAAGATGTGAAATGAAATGGCTGTTGGTCCATCTTTCTTTCCCTTTCCTTCCCTTAAACATAAATGACCCAGCCCAAGGCACAGTGCTGCAGTAACAGAGCTGTCTGCTGGGCTGTATGATGTGAAATTTCAAATACTTCCAGGTAGGGAGGGAAGGAAAATTACATTGTCTCCATTTCTTTTATATTGTAGAATTTTATTGGGTGTGGGGGGGACTGGCTGCTCCAATCATGGTTGGTGGGTGGGTGAATTCTGGAGGTATCCAGTAGTTGGCCTGAGTGGGTGGGATCAATTCAAGTCCTGGACTGAGAATCTGCCACCTGCAGGTCTGTTACTCTGACTAGTGTTGCCAAACTTTCAAAATTGCAGCGACGCACAGATGACATACAGGGATGGCAATCAGGAAGTAGCTATTAACAAACTTGAGTTCTACCAAAGCACCAAGTGAAAGTACATCTGTTCTCCGTAAACTGTGTGCATCAACACATGGGTCAGGGGGTACAGGGTGCTGCCCGCATTCTTCACCAATCTTGTTACCAAAAGAGGTGGGGGTGCTTTATAGCCCCACTCATGATATTAATATTTGGGGAAATTATTATTAGCTCAAATGGAATGCTGCAAGAGGCATGTAACCTCAGGAACTTTTCACCTATGTATACCAGTATAACTGCAGAAAACACCGGTCTAAATTGAAACAAATGTTTTTTATTGGAAATAACACAAAATGCATTCATACATGCAACACACACTCACAAGAACCACACAAGGGTATTGAAGGATTTAAAGCAGAAAGGTTGGATAGAGGAATAGATTCAGGAGAGAGGGAATAGTTACCAGTCTGGAAGAGGAGTGAAATACTCGGACTGAAGCCTGAGGGTGGCATTGGAAGACTGTTCCGGGGGCTCACCAACAGAGAGTGTCCGGGTCTCAACCACAGTAGTACACCTTGCTTGCTATTATTTAAGCTGGAATATTTATAACACATTTCGTGCCTTGAAGGTGTGTTTTGGCTACCAATGACTAAATGAGTCTCCCATGGGAGGAACAAAGGAGGATGAAACTCCACTGATGGTCTTAGATGGCTGGGAGGTAGGAATTGATGGGGTTATGACAACCTCACATTGTAGGACAGGTCAGAGGGATATTTCCTGAGGATTTGGATTGTATAGATCACTTGATTGTTTGGGATGTGTGACACACCATGAAGGGGCCCAAGAAGGAATTAGCACATACCTCCTTCGTGGTGTTATTTACAAGGGGCTCTGCTTAATCCTAGTTTGGGTGTGTTTGCTAAAATATTTCTAAGACACCTTCCAAGGTCGTTGTGACCTCCATCTGACCTCATTTGGGATCACCCCAGTCTACTAGACCCCTTGAAGTGTCCAATATTGCTTATTATGAGATATTACAGGGAAATGGTAGTAGGGAATGGTAACAGGTGGTAAGGCCTAACATACAAATCTCTCTCTCTCTCTCTTTCTGTATATATGTATGTGTGTTTTTTCTCAGGTGTCTTAAGAACTGTTCACAATGTTTTTAGATCTTAGTGATTTGAATGTTGAACTATGACTATGGAGACAAGGGTTCGAATCCCTGCTTGGCCATGGAAATCCACTGGGTGGCCTTTGACAAATCACACTCTCTCAGCCTCAGAGGAAGGCAAGGGAAAAACCCCTCTGAACAAATCATGCCAAGAAAATCCTTCAATAGGTTAGCCTTAGAGTCGCCATAAGTCTAAAATGACTTGAAGGCACACAACAACAACATCAACAACTCTTTTATTCTGCTCCTTTCTTCATTTTTTTAAAATAAAAAGGTTTCATAAAATTTGTATTCTTTGTTGCTAGTTTCATCTTAGTTTTGTTATGTACTATCTTCAGTCACTGTTTTATTATTTGCAACATACTCATACAGAGTACTCTGGCTATTAGTGGTCTAAAAGTGCAATCAAAGGATCAGTCAATATCTTTTCTGTTCTTACAACATAACATGCCCCTTGTTAAGAGGAATTGCTAAAAAAGAAATCAGGAGGAGGTGAGGGTGTCTTTCATAATTAAAAAAAAATTACAAACCAACCCATCACAACAAACATGGCATTCCAAGTTGACAGCTAGCTCAGTATACTAATCATTGTGCCTAATATTTCACACATTGCATTTTTAATTAACTTTGTATTCTAATCTCCCATCTGTTTTTTACATCCTTCACAACTTCTGGAACCTGTGTGGAATTCCATGTTCATCCAGAAATCAACAATCTGAATAACACACATGAGTATGTATGTACATATATTCTTTTTATTTGCTTTTCTGTGTTTTTAAACCCTTCTAATATCAATTAGCACATCATTTGTAGCACTTGTGGGTAGTTCCACATAAAGCAGGATATTTCAGTTGGTAACATAAATTAATCTTTGGGAAATCATTAACCATAATTCCATACAACACAGCATTTCACAAATGCAAATAGAAGCACACTTTTGTTCCCATCCACTAGAGATAAGCACATCTGTCAAGTCTATTTCTGTGATGTTCTCCTTTTCCAGTATCCATGTTTATTCTATGCTAATCCTGAGCAGATTTTTCTTTAAGAATAACAATAGCAAATGCATACATATATTTGGGCATATTTTTGAACTGGATGCAATGACGGATGCAGTAATGATTGCACACCACCACAGTGGTGGCTGTTGGCTTTCTAGTGAAGCTGCTTTGGGTTGCAGACTGAATTTTGCAGGAGATAGCCAAACTACTGAAGATCCTATCTGTAAAACACGTACAGCACCTAGGATGGCTCCTTTAATAGTTAGACTAAAATCTGGAACATATTTACCACCCTACTGACATGGGAACCTCAACCACAACTGTGCAAACAGTGACTTAAGTGTGTTTCAAAACATTATTTCTTTACACTTTTCCCAAATGTTTGTGTTGTGTCAAACTCAAAGAATGCAGGAGGACCCCAGCATCCATGGGGAATTGGTTCCGGGCCCCACCATGGATGGTGAAAATTGCAGATAGTAGCAAACGCCATCCGGGGGACCAGAACCCTCCACCCGCCCACCTGAACCCTCCACCCACCCACCTGCCCACATCCCCCAAGGCTGCCACCTCCCTCCTTTCCAAGATGGGTTGCTCACCACAGCCTCGCATGAGGTTACCTACCTGCCTGGTTGCTGCTCCATGCTTCAAACCACCCCAGAAGGCCACCGCTGCCTCCCTCCTTCCCTTGCCTGGCTGCCACCATGCATGAGGTTACCTATCTACCCAGTCACCACTCCATGCCGCAACCTGCCCCACAAGGCCACCTCCGCCTCCCTCCTTCCCTTGCCTGGCTACCCACCACTGCTGCAAAGCCCGCATGAGGCCACCTACCCACCCAGTCACTGAACGCACCACAAACCACTCCACAACAACAACAACAACAACAATAAATTATTTCTATCCCGCCCCTCTGCAATGCAATCGGGTGGCATACAGTATAAAACTCCATAATTACATAGATACCCTAACTTGCCCACCCCTTAAAATAATATTGAATTTAAAAAGATTAAAATAGAGATTTTTTAAAAAAAAAAATCCAATGGTAGCTCAAGGGGAAAAAGACAGCTGAATCTTCGGGCATGGATAGCTATTCAGGAAAAGCCTGTCTGAAAAGATCCATCTTGACAGCTTTTTAAAAGCTGTCTAAGGTGGTAGTAGGATGGATCTCATCTGACATGCCATTCCATAATCTGGGAGCAGCAGCAGAGAAGGCCCTCTGGGAGGTCACCGACAGCCTTGTTTTCATACGTTGTAACAGATTCTCCAGAGGACCGAAGTGCACGGGGTGGGTTGTACAGGAAGAGGTGGTCCCAGAGGTAAGTTGACCCAAGCCATGTAGGGCTTTAAAGGTTATAACCAACACCTTGTACTGTGCTTGCAAACTAATAGGCAGCCAGTGGAGAGCTTTTAGCACAGGTGTTATATGCTCTCTTCTGGAAACACCAGAAACCAACCTGGCTGCCATGTTCTGAACTAATTGAAGTTTCTGAGTCTAGCACAAGGGTAGCCCCATGTAGAATGCATTACAGAAATCGAGACGAGAGGTTACCAGTGCATGTACCACAGTTTCGAGGTCTCTGATTTCCAGGAAAGGGCACAGCTGGCATATCAACCAAAGTTGATAACAGGCACTTCTGACAATTGCATTAACCTGATTAGACATCAGGAGAGATGAGTCCAGGAGCACCCCCAGACTGCGAACACAGTCCTTGGAGGAGAGTGTGGTTCCATCCAGGATTGGAAGTTGTATTTCCAGACCTGATTTCAGGCCCGCAACTGTTAGTACCTCTGTTTTTTCTGGATTCAGTCTCAATTTGTTTTTCCTCATCCAGTCCATTACTGCTTTAAGGCAACCATTAAGAAGCTGCCACCTCCCTCCTTCCCACAAGGCTGCTGCCTCCCTCCTTCCCTTGTCTGGCCGCCCACTGCTGCCTTGTGTGAAGTTACCTACCCTCACGGTCAGCACTCCATGCCACAAACCACCCCATAAGGCAGCGGCAGGCTACTGGTCTTGGGAAGGAGGGAGGCAGTGGCCTTGTGGGGCGGTTTGCAGCATGGAGCATCAACCAGGAGGGTAGGTGACCTTGCATGGGATTTGTGGTGGCAGCAGCCTCCCCCCACCCCCCATCCTCCTCCGCCACCACCTACACACATGGAAGAAGGGGAGGAAGAGACAGACGCGGAGCGTGCCAGCCAGCCAGCGAGGTAGGGAGACAGGCAGCTGCAGCCACACGGAGCCCAGCGGCGGCAGGTAAGGACAACAGGGGTGGGGGGGGAGGTGGCACCCCCTACCCCCATAGTCCTTACCTGCCACTGGGCTCCACCATGTGGCTGCAGCTGCCTGTCTGCCTTGCTAGCTGGCTCTCTGGCTGGCTGGCATGCACGTTTGCTTGCTTGCTTGCTCCTGGTGGTGCAAACTCCATTTCTGGTTCCTCCTCCCCTTCTACCACGTGGCTGCTATCAGGCTGCAGGGGCCTCCCAGGCCTCCACCGCTGCCTCCATGAGCTCCACCAGAGCCATCTCCCCCCACTCCTGCCACTGTCACCAACCACAGATAATTGAATCAGCAGCAGTACTGTACTTCATACACCCAGAACCCTACAAGGGCAATTTAGTTGCCAGGAATGTGGGCTGTTTCTGCCAAGTAGAGTCCACTGGGCTATACAGTATCCCCTGATCAATCAGAGCCACAGCTGGAATTCTGCTTCATCAAATGAGCTGCAGTAAGGAATATAAGAAATAGGATCTTTTCAATGGTGACACCTCCACTGTCAATGACTGCTCCAGGGAAAGCAACAATCAAAGGTACTGTAGGATTGGACTGTTGCACTGAAGCTGTGGTTTGGCAAAATGACAAGGAGGTGGATGGGAAGTTTCATTAGATGACATGGAACTTATTTATCCACTTAGTGTAGAGTCACCAATTTTGACAGATATCAGTTCCGGCAAGATATTATTTGGATTGCTTGGGGTGCAGAGAAAACAGCAATCTTGCACAAAAATAAACAAAAAAAAGTGCCCACATATAGCTAATTTCTGTAAAGGAGATTGCTGGGTTTCGTGAAAGATTTTTGGTGCAACTTTGTATGTGTGTGTGCACACGCACAAGATCATGAAGTTTTGCAGAAAAAAACAGCAATCTTACAAAAAAAAAATTCCCCATGTGCCTATCCTATCTATAAACTCTTTTTTTTTCCTTTGCACAAAAGCATTTTTTGTTATTTGCAAAGATCCCATGTGTATTTTTGTGCAGAAAAAATTCAGGAGGTATGACTATCTGGTGAAAACAACACAACATACTTCCCACTGTTTTATTCTTCCTGACCAAGAGCCTTATCACACTACACTGTTATAGCACTATTATTCCACTTTAAGTGTTCTGGCTGCCTCCTGTGAGATTCTGGGGGTTATATCTTAGTGAGGCCTAAGAGCTCTCTGGCTGAGAGTTCTAACTGCCTCTCCCTAAACTGCAAACCCCAGGATTCCACAGGAGGCAGCCAGAGCACTTAAAGTGGAATAATAGCACTATAACAGTGTAGTGTGATATCTCCTTGCAAGTTTCCTGAGTGTCAGGAAATCCATTTTTCCTCGTCTCCCGGAAACAAATAACAACAAATATTCTTTTCACCTCTAGCATAAAGCTCCTATATCCATAAAATGAAGGCATGGTTGTAGACATATCTAATACAGAGATGGGGGAAGATGTGGCCCTTTAGATGCTGTCATACAACTAATATGAACCCTCACCTTTGATTAAGCAGGCTCAGAACTTAAGGGCTCTTAAGAATTTAAGAATTTACCATCCACCAGTACAGTAGGGCCTAATTTTCCCCAGCCCTAATCTAATGCAATCAGTTGTTGCATTTCCTCACACTGTATGTAGGAAGTATCCCCCTCCCCTCTTTGCTCACCTCAATATAAATTTCAAAATCATTTCTAAACCACAGAAAATGAACTAGCCAGGTAAGGTAGCAGAATCAAGCTCTGCTCAATCACTAGGTATTTTCATTAGAAGGGAGATCAGCCAAGCAAGGCAAGCTGTAATATAAAATACAGCAGTGTTCTCGAAAAGTGAAAGCGCAAACCAAAGCAATAGCTAAATTTTATTTTGCCCTTCAAAGCATAGGGCCTCTTATGACAGGAAGACAATTAAGGTGACAATAAAAATCAAAGCAAAGGGAATTTAAAATGCTGAAAGCAGAGGTACATTTCATTTGGTAAAGGGAAAAAAATCCTTGACGCCTGCAAACAAGCTTCTGTACTGTTTGTTTTCCTTTTATTTTTTTCCCTTTAAAATAAGAGGACTTTGAAATGGTAATGTTTGTAGGAACATACTGTATATTGCACACATTGTTTGCTTTGGTGTAGATGTGAACCAGAGGAGAGGGGGTCTGGGGAGAAGACACCTCATTCCTGTCTCTATGCCATTAGTGGAGGGTTTTTTGCTCACTATAACAAAGATCAAAGAGATACTTTAGAACATTTTTTTCATCTCAAAGTTTTGGGGCTGCAATGATGAAGCGTAAGGTTGAAACCTCATTCTGGCTAAGCTCCTGTGACATATTCAGAATACAGCTTCCTCATAAGAGGTTAGGAATTAGACCTCAGTAGCAGAGATGAGAAACATGAATCTGGAGTTTCAGAGAGTTGCTAACATAACAAGAGTTTCAGCATGCCTATGGAGAGAAGTGTAATCATTAAGCAAGCAAACTATTCAGTTGTGATGCTCATATTTTCTATAATGACTCAATACTAGAAGAGCGTTAAAAACATCTACTATTTTTCCAAAGTATTCTATAAAGCTTATCTTTGCTGAAGAAATGCTGAAGTAAAAACAAGAAAATTAATAACCAATCAAGGCTGGATCATCCGCAGTGGGCAGAATTCACATCTATAGGGTCAACCTTGTTTTCTAGTAAATCCCAAAGATTTACTAAATGGAGCCTCTTGCAAAAGGATAGTTGATGGTAGGCAAAATTCAGATTAAAAATTGTGCCTCCGGAATATATCCAAGTGCCTGCTGCATCTCATGACATGAATATATAATTCCTCCCTGCAACTTCCAAGGCTGTAAAAAGGACTGTGAAGTGTTTTGAAGGGGTACATTAATGCTACACTTTATTATAATTCAGTAACTTCCTGCACATTACTCATCTTGTTCTATGGCTGAAAGACTTCTCACTTCCTTTCAGGTAAATAATACAGACACAATTATCAAATACAGAGCCACCTCACAGATCCTAGGTTTAAGGTCATTTTGTTACTCTGTGTCTTCAAGTAATTTTCAACTGATAGCAACCCTAAGGCCAAAGTTTTTTGTTGTGAGATTTGTTCAGTGGGAATTTGCCTTTGCTTAATAATTGTAATATTTTAAATGCATATGGGGGAATGTAGAATGTAAATGGACCAAACAGCATAACACATCTATGTGTTATCCATAAGACATTTGGCAAAGTACATTTACAGAGTCCTATGACTGAGTAGCCAGCATGGAGTAGTAGTTCGAACATTGGACTATGACTCTGGAGAATAGGTTTTGAATTCCTGCTCAGCCATGGAAACTCACTGCCCTCTGAGCAATGCAAAACCCCTCTGAACAAATCGTGCTAAGAAAACCTTGTAATAGGTTCACCTTAGGATTGCCATGCACTGGAAATGATTTGAAAGCACACAATGACAACAATGATTGGTTGAAGGCCTCTGTTGGCTATATTTGTGGTGGTAAGGTTGGGGTAGCCTCTGAAATGTTTCCACAGCAGGTCTTGCACAAGACATTTTGCTACATGAGGCAACCAGCAAGATGAGGTCTCTTGCAATTCTGTGTACAGAAAAATTGACAACACAGACAGCTAAATCAGACTGCAGTGGTTGTGATGGGACATAATCCTTTACTACATTTGAAAACAGCAGGGATGCAAAAGGCAGGATACATAGCACAGTCTCCTCTTTCTTCCAGCATCTTGCTACTAGGGATGGAAAGAATATTTGAAAATATTCTGAAAATGGTTTAAAAGTGTTTTTTAGTGTTAAGAAATGCTGATGAAAAGAATCATAGAATCACAGAGTTGGAAGAGACCACAAGGGTCATCCAGTCCAACCCCATTCTGCCATGCAGGAACACACAATCAGAGCACTCCCATCTAGCTTCTGTTTAAAAACCCCCAAAGAAGGAGACTGTACCAGAACTGGACTGATGAGAATGGCTGCTGTCACACTGCAGAAATAATGCAGTTGGACTCTGCTTTAACTGCCATAGCTCAGTGCTATGGAATCCTGGGATTTGTAGTTTTTTAATTATTATTATTTTAAAAGTTACATATCTACATACATTTATTCATATAAATACAAGAAAATTTAAGATTACATTACATCATGTAACCCTGTTTTTTAAAATAAAACCCACACACTTTACGTTTCTCCTTCCGTTCTTTTAAATGCCTTACTTCCAAATTAGTTTATTTTACCTTCCTTAATACCATAAATTAAACTCTTTTCCTTGTCTCAATATCCAACCCTCAAAGTTATTTTTGGTTATAGTTATTCTGTTGATCTCAATACAGCCAATTTTCCATTTTGGTGTGACAAAATAAATTAAAATTTATACCAATGGGAGGTCTTTTCTTTTTCCGTATTCTTAAAACTGATTCCCAGTCTTCTTCTATCTTATCTGTCGACTTATTTTTAGTCTAGCTGTAAGCCTATCAGATTCTAAAGCTTCATAAAGATTTCCCAACCATTCTTCTATGGTTGGAATCTTTTCCTCCTTCCAGTATTTTGCGTATAATATTCTTATGGTGGTAAACATATATAACAAAATCTTTTTTGTTTCACTTTCCACCCCTCTACCTACCCTGTCAACCTCATTCAACAAGTACATTTCCGGATTTAGACCATACTTAATTCCCAAAATATCTCTTATCTTTACATGCACTCTCTTCCAGTATACTCTCTGGGATTTGTAGTTTTGTGGGTTATTTAGCCTTCTCTGTCAGAGAGCTCTGGTGCTACACCAAATGGTGAATCCCAGGATTCCATAGGAAGGAGTCATGATAGTTAAAGTGGTGTCAGGCTGTATGATTTCTGCAGTATGGCAGTAGCCAATCTTTGCAGTTCAGGACTTACTCTGTGCAAACTTTGCATGTGGTTGTTTTGCACAGAACAGAGGATTTTCTGTGCACAAAACAGCACTTTCTGCATGGAGAACAAAATTTCAATCCAGAAACATTGACTCTGTGTAAAATTTGCACATGGTTGATATGCATAGAAAACTGCATTTTCTGCACATGAAACAGCATTTTCTTTGCAGGAATCAATATCTCTATGCTGAAATAGTTTCCACATAGAAAATTCTGCTTCCTGCACAGAAAATGCTGTGATTGGGGATTTATTCTGCATAAAATTTGCACATGGTTGATTTGCATAGAAAAGAGCATTTTCTGTGCAGTAATTCAGTTTTCTGCACTGGAATATTATTTTCCATGCAGAAAATGCTGAAAAAAACTGGTTTCTGTGCAAAACAACCACATGCGACCTAGCTAAGCAATTATAGTGGCACAGGCAGTGATTGCATATGGCTGGAAAGATAACGAAAAGTGGAATTGTGATAGATGGAAGCAATATATAATAGAATATATGATGTTTGATTTTATAATGGAAAAAGGGAAGGTTTATTTTAGCCAATTAAAAGAAGAGGTTTGGCTTACAAACTGGAGAAGAGTGACTGAGTTTTTGAAGGGAGGAAGGGGTATGAGAATGTTAAGGAAACAGATAAAAAGACTTTCTACATGAGAGAAAAAGGAAGTTAATAAGGTACACTATCCCCGGAATGGGTGGGGTCAGTAGGGGAAGGGGGAAATTATATTATGGAAATATTATGTATGTATATGGGAGATTAGTAAGCAATTGTGTATAGATTTAAGATAAGTAATGTATAATCAGATGAATTATAAGGTAATATAGTGTATTAATAAACTCATATACATATTTAAAAACAACAACAACAAAACAACCACGTGTGAAATTTGCACAGAATAAGTCCTGAAGTGCAAATAGCCTTCAAAAACTACATGGTTTTCATATACTTTCTCACAGCAGGAAGAAAATTGCTGAAATTACCCATCACTACCCTCAAGAAGAAAGCTAGTGAAGAATGACATCCCTATTTGCTATTCTTCATGGACTCCAACCTATTCAACATGAGACAGTTGCCTAACTGCTGAAAGATCCTGCCTGAGAGTGAAAGAAGTACATTTGTATTGCCTAGTACATAGGGTTACCAGTTAGAATAATCTCAAGCCCTGAGGTTTCAGAGTTAAAACCTGAGACCGCTAGGGACAGTCCCTGCTGATCTCTTTAAGCATTGGGCATTAAGTAACAACCACAGTTGTTCACAGCTTGTCATTCAAGCATACACAGAAAAAAGGAGAGAGAGAGTTTGAGAGAGAATAGAAGCGTTTTCCTGTTTGGAAATTAAGACTTAGATAATGCTCCAGAGATTGGAACACGGAGCAATGGATGCAAGCTCCAGGAACAGAGATTCCACCTCAATATTAGGAGGAACTTTTTGACAGTAAGAACTGTTCGGCAGTGGAACGCACTCCCTCGGAGCGTGGTGGGGTCTCCTTCCTTGGAGGTCTTTAAACAGAGGCTGGATGGCCATCTGTTGGGGATGCTTTGATCATGATTTCCTGCATGGCAGGGGGTTGGACTGGATGGCCCTCGTGGTCTCTTCCAACTCTGCAATTCTATGATTCTATGATAAAGAGGCTATTCCTAGATCAAGGTAAAATAGGAGATTATTCCTACTTACTTACTTACTTAGGGAAATGGGATAAGGAATATTTAAGCTAGCCTAGGACGCAGGGCAGAGCAGTGGGTGAGCTCTGATGCCACAATGACTGGGATGGAAGGAGGAAGCTAAATACATAGTACGTAGATGCCCCCCACCCTACTCAGAGAGTCTTTGCAACTTCCTGAAATAGATCAAATAATGCTTGCAAACTGTAGTAAGTTGCTGCTCTGCTACTTGCACCAGAGATTCACACACAGCTCTTTCCTCTTGCTTGCTGCTGAACCTACCAAAACTGGAGAATTTACACCTTCATCTGCCACCTGGAGATGGGCCACAAAAACTGGAGACTCAGGACCAGGCTTGAGATCTGGCAGCCCTACTGATTAAAATGCTCTCTTATCAAGTCAAAGTTTAGTATGCCTCTTAATGAAGGCGTGAATGTGTATTTGCTGTTATTATTATATTTAGGCAGCTTGTAACACTTATAGCAAAAGCAGCTAAAAATTTGCAACATATAAAAGTTGGCTGGAATCCTCTGTCACAGTGTACATTACACAGCTTTATGTACACTTAGTTACAAAGCAGAGGGGCTGAAAACCCTTATTAGTTAACTGCAAAGATGCATAACAAGACATTGGCAAGGATGTCCTGATGTGCATCAGCACTCCCTAGCCAAAGAGACTGTTGTGCATTGGTCACAATGAGCATTAGTTCCAATGTGCATCAGTCACTTTGCTGGCTTGCATACATAGTAAAGTAACAGTAGCCCTCTTCTGGATATGGACATTATGGAACAGCCCAATTCTAATTCTCACAGATTTAAGTCTACTTGTGAATACATAATTCCCCATTAAGATTCTGGCTGGTAACTACAGAATTAAATTACCAAAATATTACAACCTGATAAAAGCATGAACCGTTAAAAAGAAAATATGAAATCCAGCATAGTATGCAAGGCCCTTCCTTTCCCCTTGAACAATCAGTCTTCCAAGGCCTGCCCAAACAAACAAACAAAAAAAGTATCTACCTGCCTAGAGAAAGACAGAAAGGAGGGCACAAGTCTAACCTCTCTGAGAAGGGAGCTTCAGAGTCTGGGAGCAGCCACTGAGAAGGACCTCTTCCATGTTCCTACCAGATGTGTCTTTGATGGTGATGGGACAGAGAGAAGTGTCTCTCAGAATATCTCAAAATATGGGTTGGTTTGTATGAGAGAATACGCTCCTTCAGATAATTTGGATCCAAGCTATTAATACTGGCAATTTCAGAAAATTTTATGAGCAGGTTGTTTTAAGTCCATCCACAGTCCATACTCTGCCCCTTCCTGTTTTAAAATAAATTGTGACTTGGTGAAAACAAAATCAAAGCAGCCAATTTGCAAATGTGGAAGCAACAGAGAACACCAATATGGGCATCCAAATGTGGAAGCAACAGAGAACACCAATATGGGTGTCCAAATGTTTTTATCAAATATAAATAAATGTGTAATTTTGGTACATTCTTACCAATAAATGAACCAAATAAAACCCCTGCCCATCTCTAGCCTTTAATATGTTTGTCATGGGCTATTGATTTATTTTTTGTAATGTTTTTATTCAAAGTAAGAAGTTTAGAACCATAAACATAGAAGTCAAATAAGTAACAAGAAATCAATGGGAACTGTAAGAGTGGGTTGACTAGAAGCTGCATTAAGAAGTTCAGTCAATGGTTCAGGTTCTCAAAAGACCACTGTTCCTTTCTATAAAATCAGAGAGGTCATCTGATATTTTCTTGGCTCTTTCTGTAGTTAGCTTTCAATTAAGTATTAATCGATTAAGTAGTTTAAAAGTTGAATAATCATCCCCCATATGAGACTCAATGGACAACAAGAGCTTTAGAAGAAGCTCTATTGTGTGTCCTGCTACCCTGAAAATTTCAGGTTGATGAATAAATGGCATGGACTTGTTCAGATGTGGCATGGTGATTGCTGAACATTCCACCAAAGAGAAATTAGGTTAGCTCCATCCTGCTGAACATTTGAAGAGCAGCCAGAACTATTGACTTTATATCTGAATTGTGTGGGGTCTGAGAAGAACCCACTTATGTCCAGATATTAATACGGGGAATTTTAATTAGCTTAATATAGCAGCAAGAGGTCAGGTAACTACAGAACCTTTTGACCTGTGTGTACCAGTACTAATTGAGAAGACTTCCACCCAGGATATAAAATAAAATGTTTTTTATTGAAAAATAATCTCGGAAGCACTGACACCAACACTCAGGCTACAAGCAATCAAACAAGGCTATTGACGAAAGTAGGAAGTATTGGGATAGAGGGATAGAGTTTGGGATGATGGGCTACACTATATCTGTCCAAAGAGCAGAAATTTGTGTAGTAGAAGATACTCAGACAGTGCTCTGAGTGTTGCACATTGGACAGACAGAATGGTGGGATGCAGGAAGCTGTGAACCCTTTGGACATTATCAGATGCAGCTAATGTGGTGCCAGAATAACAACAGTGGAACACAAAAGGACATCAATATCACATGACATCATCCTTTTACGTACCACTGTCATTCTTGTGGAGTTTCTTTCTATTGACAGGCCGAGCTATGAATAGATCACCTGTCCCATTTTGCTGCTGGCATTGCTGGCGTGTGAAACCTTGGGCCATTTATCTCACATGAATGCAGTGTCAATGACCAGTCCAATGCAAACATGTCCAGGTCAGATCGCAACATCCAGGTAAGTGACACACTTTTTTAAACCTTCTCTGGCTTACTTGCAAGTTTTAAAGTTTGTTTAGGTGCTTGGTGTAACTTTTTGTGTTATGTGTTTTGATTTTATTTTTGCATTTCCCATGCGATGAAGTCTCACAGGATTTCAAAGGAGGAAGTGGGTGGGGCTTTGTTCACTTCCTTTTTATTGCTGGGGAAGCTTTCTGCCAGGAGAGAAGGTAAGTGCAGTGGGGGTGTTCTTTTGCTGGCATAAAAATTGATTATTATTTTTTTAATGCTGGCATAAGAACATTTAAAAGGAGGTTGTCTGATAAAGTCCTTTCTGTTTTGGGAAGATATTTACACCCAATATTTACTCTTAAGAGGTGTTATTAGTGGAATACAATGTTAGATGGAGTTTCCCACAGTTAGATAATGGAAGCTCTGGCTATGTTAATGATCGCTAATGGCTGAGACATTAAGACTGATGGGCATCAGGCAAACATGAATTGTTGAGGAGACGGGAAGGGAGGAAAACCACTTTGCAGAGCAATGAGTGTTCAGGCCACTTGACTGAAGTAATAAATGACGCACTTCCAGGTGCATCCCACACATCCAAGGGGGGTCCACATAATTGCTACCTGGGTATGTCTTTTTGGGAATTTGGAAATACCTCTTTAGATTTTGAGCAAACCTTAGCTCAGTCCCTATTTGGGGGGAGAAGTCTGGGTCTACTGCTAACCTTGTGAAACATCAATAAATGAGCCAATTTATGAAATATAGCCAATTGATGAATTATTGGAATGGTGGGGGTGTCAGGACAGGTAACATTATTTCATATGAACATTGATCTTACAATGGTTCCAAAATTAGCTTTTAAAATAGTTTTTAATCTGTTTTAAAAACATGCTGACTTTTATTTTATTTTATTTTAATTTTTAATCTGTTTTTGAAATAATATTTTGTTACTTTTTTGTTGTGCATCACATTGGAAGTCCTACTAGGCAGAAAGGTGATAAATGTATGCTTTTTTAAAAAAAAATGCTTGATATTCACAGTTAATTTTAGCAGGTCAATTTAGAAATGAGAACTGTATGGTAGTTAAATGGTGCCATCACTGTTTTTAAAAATTCTGATTTAAAATGTTAACATCACAGAGATACATGGACAGATAGATTTCTTTAAAAAGTTTCTATTAAACCTGGCAAAATATGCAACAAACTCTTAGATAAAAAAAGTTCACAACTCAAATTTGCTCAGGGAAAAATTCACATGTCTAGAAAAGTGACACAGAATTTTGTGTACAGCAAATATTGGATGTCCTTGCTAAATTATTCCAAGGGAACTGGTAAATAAACAAAGAAACAAAAAAGACTTATGGAATTGTTGGAGGAGGTTCCCCATTGTATTTCTATATCAGGCAGGCAAGTTTCCCCTCTTGAAACACTCTCTGTTACGAAACCATTTGTGCCATTAGTTTTTTCCAGAAGGGGAGATTGTAACCCTTCCTGCAGTTTCCCTGAGGTACCTTCCCTGTTTCAAATGTCCCTCTCCACAGTCATATATTTCTGCATCACATTGGCACCTCTAGCTTTTTCCTGTAGCTCTAATCAGATAAATCTGCTCATCTGGGGAAAGTTTCATGTACAAACAAATAAGGCAGAGCTTCTGCTAAGCTTTCCCACTTTGAAAAAGTTAGGGATAGTTGACTTCATTGTGGCAATTTAGAGCATGGCTTTTCAGTAGCCTGCCATGTCTTGGCCAATTTATACAATTAGATTCATCAACCAAAGGCCAAGATTCTATTTGAGGCTGGCAGCATCCTCTGCCATGATCCTTACACTAGAGGTCCAGGATAGTAATGGTTGCAAGTCAGGCAACAGCATGAAGGAAGTTGCCTGGTACATCTGCACAGACAATCAGTGGCCACTTGGGTTGGGGAAGGTGGAATTGCACCCAGGCACTGCCTGGCTGTTGCTGAGAAGTCTTAGTAAAAAGTGATATGCAAAGAGCTACTGAATATCTCCTTGTGCAATGACTCAAAAATACTTATGCAGGCTACACTAGCATGTCACCAACAGGATTCCAGCCAGAATCTCTCCTTTCTTTTTAGCAACCCAATTTGCTCTACTGTTGTGTTTGTCCTCAGTATGTTTCCCCCCTATATTGATAGTTGGGAGGGAGCTAAACAAAACAAAAGCTTGCTATGTAAGATGCTATGTGATCACAGAAGATATTGGGTTCAATCCAGATCACCACCATCACCATTCAGAAACTATCTCAGAAGCTTGAGTATGGTCTGGAACCACAGAAAGGTGTTAGTGAAAATGGAAGAACCAATGACCTGGGTTACTTATGTATATATTAAACTATGACATTTGTGAAAAAGAGCTGTTTTAAGAGCTGAAATGCAGAAAGAATCACAACCCGGAAACATCACCCAAGAAGACCTTCTGCTGTGCTTTCTGCAACTGGACCTGTTTATCTTGGATTGGCCTTTTTAGTTATCAGCGCGCTTGCAGAAATCGCACAATGAATCCTTCCTGAATCTTCGTTTGCGACGAAAAGCCAGAGACATTGCTGTCTTAGACAATAGAGTAAATGTATCTCTGTTTGTTTTTAGAACAGCCCCTGAACAAGGCCAGTTGGTTCCAAGGCTGAAACACATCGGGCTTTTTAAGAAATAAAAGTTTGTGACCATCATATAGCACATGGAGCTTTGTCTCCTTTTACTCCTTACTTATTTATCTGCCACAATGTATGAATCAATTACATTAAATATTTCTAAGTCTTTAGTTATGCAAACAATAAGGGAATAAAATGATAATAAATATCATGACTGGCTGATGTAAATGGTTTAGCTGAAGTCCATTCAGGTCATGTCATCTCACACATTATACAATAACAAATGTTTATAGGCCAACCCACTTGTGGGGATTTGAGAAGGCAGAAGCGAGAAAATGGAATTGTTGACAGCTTGGATCACCTGTCACTTACAATCCATCACAACAGTGCCTCTTGTTATGAATATGCAGGTTACGGTGTAGCACATTTCATGGTTGACAGGACACAGATTAGTTTAGCAGCTTGTAATGGGAGGCATTCAGATTGGGTGAAGGAGCAGGACTTTGGGTGGGGGTAGGGAATGGGATGAACACACAACTTGGCAGTCAATGGAGCAAACTTTCACAGGGAATTCTAGTTGCTATTGTAAGCAGCTATTGTACTGACATGTACTGATTATTTATTTCATTTCATTTTATTTCACTCTAGCACCCAAAGTCAAGATGGGAATAAGTGACAATTTTGCTTTCTTCTTGAATTTTTTAAACCACAAGTTCCTTCCATCCCAAATAAGAAGAAATGGGTGAATTTTGGTAAATTCCATTTTGGTAAATTTGGAATTTGCATCTGCCAAGTTTGATAGCAAAAAAAACGTTTATCAACAACGAGGAGACCGTGCTGTATCTACCATAGACATGTCAGAAAAGGAGAGGATGTCGCTTTTGCTGTTGGTGATGATGATGATTTAGTCATGTATTCATTTGTTGATTCATTTATTCATTTGTATTCTGCCTTTATTCTGTATTCAGCATAGTGTAGTGGTTTGATTGTTGGATTACAACTGGAGGAGAGAGTTTGAATCCTTGCTCAGCCATGGAAACCCACTGGGTGACCCTGAGCAAGTCACACCCAGTTGGGCCCAGAAGCAGGTGAAAGGCCCTCCCTCCAGCCCAACAGCCACTGCCCTACCTTTAGAGGAAGAGAAGAAACAGACATGATTCCCCACACCATCTCTTAGATTGTGGGATTGAGGGTCCTTCCACTTGTCAACCAATTCTGGATTCTGTATGGCCTCACCTCCATCACTTTCTGGTCACTTTAGTACTCAATTTGTGATGGTGGTTATACCAAATAGTCAGTCAACATTGACAATCCACTTAAGCATTCTTAAATTTTGGAATTTCAGGTTATTTATATGGGAATTGAGCAGGTTCTTTCAGCACTCTGTTAAGCTATTTATAGTTTTACAGTCTATATCTAGTATTTATAGTTATACAGTTGTCCCTCCATATCCAAGGATTCTGCATCTACAGATTCAACCATTCACAGCTTGAAAATATCCAAAGCAAGCAAGCAAACACACCAAAAAGCAAACCTTGGTCTTGCCATTTTATATAAGGGACACTGTTTTACTATGCCATTGTATGTAATTGGTACTTGAGCACCCACAGATTTTGGTAACCACTGAGGGTCATGGAACCAAACCCCAGCAGACACCAAGGGCCCACTGTGTGTGTGTGTGTGTATATATATATATATATATATATACACACACACATTCCCCTTAGGGTGAAATACAGACAAAAACATGGTCTGGACACTTATGCTTCATTATATTCTATTACACCACATGTAAAGCATCATATAGGAGATTTTCACACTACACTGTTATAGTGTTACTATTCCACTTTATTTGCTATGGCTGCCTCCTGTGGAATCCTGGGATTTGCAGTTTAGGGAGGGGCATTTAGGACTCTCAGCCAGAGAGCTCTTAGGCCTCACTAAACTACAAACCCCAAAATTCAACAGGAGGAAGCCAGAGCAGTTAAAGTGGAATAGTAACACTATAACAGTGTAGTGTGAAAATCTTCATAGTCAGTTATAACACTTTATGGCCATCAAGATATTACATACTTCATCAGGACTTTCATAGGGATTGAATCTTTATGTCTCTATTCAGCTCTTTAACTGGCTTTAACAAGTAACTATTAACACATGTAAGAATGTGTCCCTTCTAAACCACTTCACTTATTATCCATCCTCATCATAATCATCATGTTTTTCAATAACTTCATAGTGCCTGCTAAGGCGTTATACAGACGTTTCATAAATTCTTTTATTTGTATAGAATTCTGTTTGTTGTATCACATTCATAATCATCTTAAACATACAACCTAACTTATAGTCTATAAGTCATTCAGGTACACTTTCACATCTGTTTGAGGAGTTACACAGCTCTAACAGGCTTGTGTGAAAACACAGTCATTCAAGGCTAATCTCCTTGTTAAATCTTAACAGCATTTATCATAATTCATTATTGTAAGTATATGTATTCTTAGTATAGGATAGATGTCTGTCTTACCAGTACCAGCATCAATAAACATTTTAGGGCAGCATTTTTAGCATTATCAGGAACAGTCATCACTCTTAATCAAAACAGTGTCTTCCGTGTTGGAGACTCACCATAAAGCAGCCTGATAAGACCTGTTTCTCACTTTTAAAAATTCTCTCCCTACACCCACTCAGCTTGTCTGTTGACCAATCAACAAAGCTCTTTATCTTATGACTCATCCCTTATCTTGTCACATAGTAAAACCTGGTCTAGTGACTGCACCTAACGTTAGTGTCCCCCTCTAGTGTTATCTGATGTCTAGTGTCCAGTGTACAATTGTGGAAGCATTTATCTATTTATGTTCCATTACATCTGGCATGTATCCCAGATTGTAGCCAGTTCCCTGCTGATCCTGAATGATACAAACATCACTCTCCCTGATCTACATGCTTGAATTTATTCTTATGTGATGTCTTTACACTCCATAGGTGATATTGGGTCCAATTCTGTATTTTAAGGTTATATAATCAGACTGAAAAGTTGGCAACAGAATATATCTCTGCCCTGTAACATTGGGATTGGGGCTTGTGTGGATATCTACAATCCTTCCTCGATTTAGTTCTCATGAGAGCAGGCTGAATTGTCTGGGGCTAGTTTGGTTCTTTAAAACCAGGCTGTTACAGCAAACATTTGTATGGCTCTAATTATTATGTCTTATTATCCAGTAAATATAGACAGGATTGCCGCTTCAGTCTGTTGACTCAGCTACAGTAATAATGAAGCTTGGTGGGATACACCCAGGGAAAGATTTCCAAATTTAGATACCACCACTGAAAATATCCTTCTCATAGAATGGCAATATGTGACTTAACTGCTCCTGGAGACATCCTATCCCTGATGAAGGACTGGCTCAAAATTTGAATGTGACCTCTAAATTAGTAGTTTATAGTTGTAGGGCAAATTGCCTGGCCTAAGCAGTTCTTCTTTCAAACTAAAGATATAATTCCTGACTTGGTATATCATCATGTGTTAAATGAGGCAATGCAAAAAGTAGTAGTAGTAGTAGTAGTAGTAGTGGCAGCAGTGGTGGTTGTTCTCACTGCAAAGGTTTCTTTCTTTTAGTCAATCTTTGGGGTGTTTTTGTTCATTTTAAAGATAGATTTCTGTAATGTTGTTACCTGAATTGCATGGGTTCCATGGGGAACACATTCATCTCAACACATTAATATGGGGAATTTTAATTAGCTTAAATATGGCACCACACAAGGCTATTGAAGAAAATAGGAAGTATTGGATAGAGGAATAGAGGTTGGGATCATGAGCTATATGATACCTTTCTGACGAGCAAAGATTTGTGTAGAGAGGAAGTATGGCTATGCATGCTAGGTGACACAGCAAACCAGCAGAGAGACATTCTTTGGGAAACTGAACACACTTTGGCTGTGTTTGGGGGTGATATTTATATTCAATACATACCCTTAAAGAGTGTTTAATAGTGGGAGACAATACATGAGTGAGGTTGAAGGCTTTCACAGCCAGCATCCATAGGTTTTCCAAGTTGTTGTTTTTTTCCGGGCTGTGAGGCCATGTTCTGGAAGAGTTTATTTCTGATGTTTTGCCTGCATCTGATGCCAGCCACAGATGCAGGCGAACCATCAGAAATAAACTCTTCCAGAACACAGCCTCACAGCCCAGAAAAAAACACACGGAAAACCAATACATGAGTGAGTTTCCCACAGTAGGACAGTGGAAGCTCCAGCTTTGTTGATTGCTTGTTGATAGCCCGATCATTAAGACTGATGGATTTCAGACAACCTCCACTTTGTATGTAAGAGATGTGTGAAGGAAAACCATGAGCAATGGTTGTTCTGGTCACTGGTTGGTGTTGAAAATATGACTCAGTACCAGATGCATCTAGCACATCCCACACTAACTACTGTCTGAGGGGTTTCACATAAATACTGCCTGGGCTTGTCTGTGTTTTTGGAAATTTTCCATGACCTCTTCTCAGGCTTTCAGCAAACCTTCGCTCAGTCCTTATTTGGGGAGAAGTCCTGGTCTACTTCTAACCATGTGAAGTATCAATACAAGCCAAATTATGAAATACTGCCAATTAATGAATTATTGGAAAGCAGGAGGTTTCAGGGCAGGAACAAATGTGAGCATTGGATAGGTTGCTTGTGTTATTTAGATTGATCAGCCTGCCCTTTTTTGCTTGCTCCACTCAGCTACACAAAAGGAAAATACGTGAGTTCTTTTTGAACAAATTGGGGGGAAAGCATCAAGGGAGAAGACACTTAGTTATTTCCTTTTGTGGGGGAGATAGGGATTCTCTCAGGGCTTTGAGAACTCTTTGCAGAGTGTCTAGTGGGATTGTAATGGCTTTTTGTGACCAAAAACTTCACCAAGTTTTAAATACTGGCTATAAGCAACTGTAAGGAACTTTTGGGAACCAGCTACAAGGGTTTTTAATGTGTTGTTTTATTGATGTTTATCTTCTGCCATTTTAATTGATTTATTCTAAATGGTTTTAATTCTGTAGAATTCTACAGAAAGGTCTGGAAGCTATGCCCTGTGAGGTGTGGCTGAGGGAGCTGGGTATGTTTAGCCTGGAGAAGAAAAGGTTAAGAGGTGACACAAGAGCCATGTTTAAATAGTTCAAATGATGTCATATTGAAGAGGGACCAAGCTTGTTTTCTGCTGCCCCAGAGACTAGGACACAGAGCAGTGAACTCAAACTGCAGGAAAAGAGATTCCATCTAAGCATTAGAAAGGACTTCTTGATGGCAAAAGGTGTTTGACAGTTGAATACACTGCCTTGGAATGTGGTGGTATCTCCTTCTTTGGAGGCTTTGGATGTTCTGTCCCTGCATGAAATTTTCTGCCAGTCCCCAAATTTCTACATTGCAGTACTGTTAAACATCAGTTAAAATACTATACAGTTTAGGCATCGAAAGAAAAGGGGTAGGCAAAGTTACCCAGAAAATATGAGCACGGCAAATATAAGAGTTTGGGGTGTGAAGAATATTAATGTCTCACTCTCTGCAATGCTAGAAATTTGAGACATGAAGGAAAATTTCATGCAGGGATAGAATTCTTATTTGTGGCTGGGCAATGCCCCTGTCCATAGCTACTTTCCTGTTTTTATATGTCTGTGTGTATTTTGAAAGTTTTTTTTTTAATTGATGTAAGCCACCTTGGGTGCTAGTTTGGGGAAAATGTGGGATACAAATGGAATAAATAACAACTGTGAGATTTCTTCACATCCTTTCTTCCAACAAGCAGCGAAGCAGGAGACAGAGGGAAACAGCCTGGTAAATACCACTGCCTCAATCTATCATTTCATTCCACTATAGGTAAATCCAGCCTTGGTATCAAACTTGTGCCTGTCAAAAGAGGTCCATTTGAATTCCTCACTTATCAAGGAGGTTGGGGAGAATGTTGGCAGTGAATTTTTTGGTGAGAGGAATGTCCATAAAAGTATTCTTCAAAACTCCAATGCTGTTTACCTGTTCCTTCATTTTCTCTTCTTCTTCTTTTTTTTTAAAATGCCATTCACACAGGTTTTAACATTAGCTGATATGTCTTCACTCTGTTTGACTCAAATGTTATTCAAAAGGAACCTTGAACAGTTGGCATGGTGCCACATTCTTCCTCTTTAGTCATGTGACAAATTATCCTTGAGAAACATTAGTCCCTTTTATATTCAGCCCATTCAGAGCCATCAACACAACCTAGCCTTCTGGTATGCATTAAATATCAACGGAGCTGAAAGATTACAGGTTTTCAGAACAGCAGTAGAAATGTAATGAAGTGACACTCATTCCTCCAGCCTAGGAGACTGGGTAGCAGCCCCTGCACCTGTAAATTACATAACTGAGATCATAAGCTAATTTTTGTTCTATAAATGGCTGAAATTAATCACAGGGAGGGTGGTGCTATGGGGGTAAATTTTGAAGTGATCATTGCCACTGTCCTCAGAGCCACACCCCCGAAGTGTCAAAAATAGAGGCAGCTGTGTTGTTCTGTATCTGTCTGTCTCTCTCTCTGTCTGTTTGTCTGTGTATAGTGCAACATTGTTTCTGCAGAAGCAAGGTTTTTTTCTGTGCAAAAAGCATCTATCTTGTAGTGGGGGAATCACACATTTTTTCTGTGAGACTGTTGATTTTTTGTGCAAGTTTTTTATTATTTTTTGTGCAAGATTGCTGGGTTTTGCACAGAAGACAACAAGCTTGCACACACAAAACCTACATGCAGCTGTCTGAAAGCAGTGTTGGTTTTGTTTTGTTTGTTGTTTTGCAGGGGGGAAAAAACACATCTCAAGCTAACCCTGTTCCCCATCTGCATCTCTGTACAGAACACTTTCCCAAAACATTTCAGGAAGTGCAGTTACAGAGCCAGCACAGTGTAGTGGTTTGAGCATTGGGCTACAAACAAGTGTTGGACTATGACTCTGGAGACCAGGGTTTGAGGAGATTATTAGACACAGCAGAAACCACATCAAAATATCACTAGAAGAACAGGAAGGGGCGACCTTGCCAGATGTCATCCTCTAGAGTTCCAGGGGCATAGTGCGGCCATGAGTAAAGCATCCCTTTTTATTAGTGGTGGGTCCCTATCAATAGAAAACGGAAGACTTGTCCATGGCACGGCTGAAGGACGCAGGTATCTGGTAAGGTTGCCCTTTCTGTTCTCCTAGTGATCTTCTGGCTCTGTTGGGAACACAATTTTTTGGCACATTCTCCTGTGTCTGATAATCTTCTGAATTTCTACTCAGCCATGCAAACCCACTGGGTGACTTTTGGCAAGTCATATTCTTTCAGTGTCAGAAGAAGGCAAAAGCAAATCCCCTCTGAACCAGTCTTATCAAGAAAACCCCATGATAGGTTTGCCTTAGGCTCACTATAAGTTGGACCTGAAGGCAAACAACAACAACCACAACTACAACAACAACTACCAAGCAAACTCTATGCAGAAGGTGTTGTTGTTCTTTTCATGACAGGGAGAAAAGTATGGAAATTATTTATTAGAAGTAATAGTGTAATGTTTCCATCCTTACAAAATACTTCAGTTAATGATGACAGAAAAAAAAGGGGGGTGGATATGCACAGAAATTATACATGTATAAGTCACCAACAGGATTCTGGCTAATGTTGCCAGGTTTTCAAAATGGCAATAAGGGACAGAAGAAATTCATGACATTTCAAAGTTGACAAATCAGGACGCAGCTATTGCCAAGTTTGTGTTCTACTGAACAACCACATGAAAATATTGATTTCAGTTAACTTAGCTATGTATCTTTCTGTAAAATTAACATATTGTCCACATGCATAAATTATAAGATGCACACATTTCTTTCATTATGACAGGGCCCACACCCCAAAATACAGGATGTTTTGGGCAACTTGTTCAGTCTATATAAAAAAGAAAGCTTCCCAACCCTCACATAGGTGTTATTACACACCTTCAAGATATCTCTGATTTATGGCAACCCCATGGATTAATGGATGATAAGAGCTACTATACACTGATGTGGACTCTCTTTTATTGGAGACTGTTAAAGAAAGGTCAGATGGCACCTGTCAGATATGCTTTAGATGCACTGGCAGGAGATGGGCTGATCCTTGGTGTCTCTTCCATCTATAAGCTTCTATGATTCTAAACTGGATGTGGAGATTTGAACCATAAATGCTAACTATGGTATGGACTAGGTCCTAGGAGCAGAGGTGGGAAAAGTTACCTTTTTTGGACAATAAAATGGCTATGCTGCCTGATAATTTTTTCAGAATTGTAGTCCAAAAAAGTGATTCTTCCCACCTCTGATTATGACTGACCCCAAAGCTTGTCCATAAAGAATACTATTCATGTGATCCATCTTCCACTTATCTCTCTCCCTCTCCTGAGCCCTTTGCACTCCTATAAAGTTTTTCCCCAGAGTCAAGAAGGAGGTTTCAGAACAATACAAAACATTAAATTTATCTCCAATCATGCAGAGGAATCTTGCTGCATATTTTTTATTGCAATGTTTAACTATGGACTTTATCAGAAGTGGCAAAAACCACGTCATTAGGATGCGATGATAGCACAAAGGGCAGAAATTACCAGACAACGTCATTGCTTACCCATCCCCACTGCATTGCTTAGCCTGTCAATAAAAAGTGATGCCTTATTCATGCCAGTGTGATGCAGCGGGAATGGGTAAGCAACAAGGAGGTCTGATAATTTTGCCTTTTATGTTATTGTTGTGTCCTAAATTATGCAATTTTTAAGCAACGTTTAGCTCATCTGATAAAGTTCTAAGTAGTTTCTCTTAACTGTAATTGTTTTGTTTTCATGATGGCTACTTAGTCACGATTTTGACACTATTGCTACAATAGAAGAAGTAGAATAGAAGTCTGCTATTGAAAAATGATACCAGTTTGCCGGGACTGAGCAAAAATGGCTTTGCCCAATAAATCAACAAAAGCTAGAGTTGGTTAATATGTCAATGAACCAAAATGCAACTTGCAACAACAACAACAACAATAACTACTACTACTTGCTTTTCTGAAAAGAAAAGTTGTAAAACACATGCTTTGAATGGAAAAGTTTTCAGGCTCCAGGCCTAATCCCTGTATCAAGGTAGGGCTGTTGCTTCTTGCAGCTGTCGTAATGGTCACCTTAGAGTTTCTGCTGCCTGAAGTCCAGGGCTGGCCCTTTTTCCAATCCCAAACCCAAGGGATTCCTCTTTGTTTTGCCACCACTCACTGTCTTTATAAACAGGCTCTACAATTTCCTTTATGGTCTTTTCCACGTCCAGGCAGTAAGACTAGACGTGCTGGGTTAAAGAACAATAATAACACTTTTCTCAACTCTAGAGAAGGTTCTTGATAGCTGACCAGAAGCAGGCAATTCAAGGCAGGTTAGAAAATAAAAGACAGAAAATAACAGAATAGAATTTATTCAGTTCTAGGAGTCTATGTTACTTGAGTAGGCAAAACATTCCCAGGTTCAACTTAAGGCTTATACAGTATGCATTCATTCAGAGCACTTACAAATAAAACCATAAATCTAACGCAAGCTAACTGAACAGTTCCCTATTGTAGTAATGTAAAGTAACTTACAGTCTCTGTAGATGGAATTTCAGAGTTCTTTTTGGATCCTTTGAGGCCTTTGGGTAGGATTGGCTCCCCCCAACCCTTTTGTTATCACAGTTTGTATCTTGTTGGTTATCCCATGGCTGTGTAGGCCATGTGGCCCAGAGCTAGGCCATGTGCTCAGAGATGCTAGGCCCTCCTTAGTTCAGATACTAGGCCATGTGCTCCACCAGTATGTCTCAGAGCAAAGGGAAGATCAGAACTTTTTAAAGTCCTCTGTGTTGATCTCTCATTGGCTCTGCCTTTTGCCAGTCAGAGAGAGTTATCCTAATCAAGTGATGTGACATCATGTTTATTCAATGAGGTTCTCCCACTCCCCTTCCCATTTCCAAATAAGGAGTGGAAGTTGCCATTAGCTGTTCCTGTGAGTTTGTGATGGGATTCCATGGTGGCTGCAGGTCATCATGACAGCAGCCACCAGAGAGTATCAAGCTAGACCATGGGTGGGCAACTGTGGAAGGCTAGGGGAGCACATTAGCCCCCTAGTAGACATTGAGGTACACACCTGCTCCTCCAATAAAAATGCCCTTTATTTTCACCATGTTTTGGGTTTTTGAAAAGGTCTCTCCTAATATTTTTTGGGGGAAAATGCATTTTTTTTTTTACTCTGGGGTGAGCAGTGGCCTCCAAACATGCTGTAAATACCCTCCACATCCCCTAGAGTGCTTTAAGGGGCATCATGGAGCAAAAATAAAATTTAAAAAAATGTTTTGCAAAAAAAACATTTCTTTTATACCTGGGCATCCGTGGGAGCACAAAAATGGTCCTGGTGGTTGCATGTTGTCCATGGCCCACACTTTGCCCACCCTTGAGCTAGACAAGGAACATCAGAAGGGAAATACTGGTTCAGACCAAAACCCTATCTAGTTCAGATTTCTGTTCACACAGATTTCTGTTCACACTAGTTGCCTATGTGGAGTCCACAAGCAGGCCATAAGTGCAACTTCACTTCAAGTTTTTGTACCTTACTTTCTCCCCAAGCCATGTTAGGTACAGGTTAGTAATGTGGATACATATTAAGGTAGATAGAGTAAATACATTTTGGCAAAATTTGGCCACAATTTGCAATCTAAATGGTTGGCATCAATGTATGGGTCATGATCTCATCGCTGCTCACACATGTGGGCAGAGTTGGGGTCGGTCCATCCTGAACCCCTCTGGAGGAGAGAGCCCGCCCGATGCTCTCTCCTCCCCTGCAAACAAGGTCACGTTAGCAATCATACCACGGGGCCTCCATTGAACTTGAACTTGAACTAGAACTTGCTCTTGAACTTGTACTTGATTGAGGCCCCGGGTTCATTACCTATCACGACCCAAGACATCCGCCATCAAGGCGTTCCCCATGGGAACCGCCTTCCGCCAACCATTATCATCAACAGGCAGGCCTACTGGTCCCCCTGGTCCCCAGGCCCCGCTGGCAGTGCCCGCCCAGGCCTGATATAAACAGCATAGGCCCTGGAACGCCATCGCCCCAAGCTCTTGATGGACTCCGTGGACATGCCCGCCTCCGCAGCCATGGTTGCTGTCCCTATGTGGAAGGAATGACTGCTGAAACCTTCTACCGGCAGGCCCAATGCTCGAACCACCATCTTCAGGACGCTGACAAACTGAAACCTGGTTAACGGGACCCCGTCCTTGTGCCTGAACAGGGGGCGCTGATCTCATCCCCTCACTTCCAGAAATGCCTTCATACTTGCCACCGGGCATGGGGAAGAGGCCATCACCCTTCAAAGATGCAGGGTGGCTCCGCGGACACGCTGGTCTGCCTTGGAGCGCCGGATGTGCAGCGACAAGTCGCTTTCCCCCAGGGCCACATCGCCCATCTGGAGCGCCCTACCGGATGTATCTGTCTTGGATGAGCACACCACCTCCCCAACCCGTAGTGCCCCAAAAAAGGCCATTGTGTATGCCGTACCAAACAGCAGGGCCTCATATCCAGAGTGGCATATGCGAGGCAGGTGCGCTACCAGCTGCACCAGCAGTGCATATGAGACCGGACACCTCGAATCGGGCACTCATGGCACCGCCCGCTTCCAGCCTTCTAAAGCTCTTCTTACCATGAAGGTGTTTCAGGGGTCTCCATACCCCGCTGCTTTGCTGAAGAAGGAAATGCTCGCAGCATGACCGGCGATGGTCCTCGAAGCCAGACCTCTGTCCTTTAGGGAAGCCAGGTAGTGCAGCACCTCCCGTTCCGCCGCTGGTCCTGCCAACCCGTAGCCATGTTGCCGCCTGAAGGCCATGAACTGCTCAGCTGCTCTCTGATAGCTGGCTTGCGTCGATGGAGCCAAGGAGTCGGCTACCCCTTGGAGCACTGTTCATTCCCAAGGCTCCAGAGGTCTGCTGGGAAAGGAACTGCCACCTCGTCTGCATCCAGCGCTAGCGCGCAGAACCAATCAGCCTGAAACTGAGACAATGCATCTGCGATCTCGTTATCCACCCCGGGATGTGCCGCGTTTGGAAGCTGATGTTGGCCTCCAGGCAGGCGAGCACAAACCTGCGAACCAGCCTCATGACCCTCTCTGACCTGGAGGACTGCCTGTTGATGATTTTCACAAAAATGCCAATCGGAGTGGGGGTGGGGTTTTGGAGGGCTGGTGATCTGGGCTGCCGGCCGGGCTGCAAAATGGCCCCGCCGGCCAGCGGCGAGCCCCCTTCTGTCAATAAAAAGAGGCTCCAGCAGCATAGGGGAAGGTCAGGAAGACGATGGAGGAGTATGGGGCTCTCTGAAATGAGGCTGTGTAAGCGCGACAGCCCTGTTCTTCTTCTGACCTCCTTGGGGTTTTTTCAACTGTTTGAAAAAGTCCATAGTTCTGAATTACATGGAACAGAATCGGATGAACCCAGTGCTGGTAGTAGTTCCTTCTCTTTTGTCATCTTTGTATTGTTGTGTGCCTTCAAAATGTTTCTGACTTATGGCGACCTTTGTGTAGCCATTCTATTGTTTTCTTAGGCCCCACATTCAAACACACACTTTTTCTTTGCTAAACTGTCCATTTCTAAAATGTATTTTGCCTTTCCTTGAGGTAATAGCACTTCAAAGCCAGCAATTGGAATTCTTGAGGCAAAAAGAGAGGATATTTCAAGTGAAAATTCACACTCTGAACACAAAATTCACTAAACACTAAATTGTGAACACAAAATTCACATTGTGAACACTAAATTTCTTCTCCTAAAAACAGTGAAGATAATTAGGGCTGAAGTACTTTAAACTAAAACAAGAAAAACCTAATTCACATTTCTTTTCCATTTTTAACTTCTTTAAAGGATTTATTTTACTACAGGGAGCAATATGGATTAATCGAGTTCTCTTTGAGTCTCTTCCTTCCTTAATTCCCTATCTGACTTTACTATGAGCAATATTTTTGTTAGTTTAATAATAATAATAATAACAATAACAACAACATTTAGAGAGGCAAATGCCCTTCAACCTATGTTAGAAACGTTTTCAGTTTATTTCTCCTGAAATCATACAATTTACTTCAGACATAAGTCATGAACTGTCAGAAACCCACTGTCAGATGGTCACAGCCATGGCTTTTATTTTTGTCCATTCTTAAGCCCTGCATTAGGTCATATCAGAAAGAGTGTAAAGCTCTTAGATAAGCCGCAAAGTCATTCAGTCCCTTATTCTGCCCTTTTGAAGCCAGGCCATTTCTTTTATTTGGGTTTTGTTGTTGTTTTCTTCTCTCTCTCTCTCTCTCTCTCTCTCTGTGCCAGATATTTACCATTTATACAATCGAGTTGAAAGTTGTACATCAGAACCCATTGCTCAGTGTTGGCAAAATTAGTGCTTGCATATATCTGGTCCCTGGTTAAGTCCCCAGCAACTTCAGAAACTAGAGAAATGAGAGCAAAACTCTGATGCAACACTGCAACTGACACCATGTTATTACCCAAAGAGATCTTGGAAATTCCAAGAAAAAAATCAATTTTCTAAAATGATGGGGAAATGAGCAGCAATACAACCTTAGCAATGAGAAAGGGGGCAACAGAGAAGGGGATCTTGACACCTTTGTTAACCCCTAGTAACTCTGAACAGACACAAAAAAACAGGATGAAAAATTAACAATAATATTTTTTAAAGACATAAAATAATAACACCAAGCACGCACACATTTGTACAGAAAGAATTAACACAAGGTCACTAGAAATGGAAGGAAAGAAGTTGCCAGAGAATAGGTAGAGGTAGGGAGATTTCTGGGGAAAATACTACACTTGTTTTGTAGTCCGGAGATCGTTGATCAAACCAACAGAGTGGGTGGATGAATCTGGAGTGGCTACACAGAGTTTCCTCTGGAAATGTAATCTGTGCACAATAAAGCAGACTTTGGGGGTAATATTTATACCCAAAAATATGCCCTAAGAGGAGTAAGTTTCTTGGGTTTGAACAATAGACTTCATGAGGCTATAAGGATTGCACAATGAGTTTAATGGTCTTTGAGAATAGGTGGCTGAAGATGGTAATGTGTTGTAATGTCTGATATTGGATTCACAAAGCTTGAGCTGCCTCCTTTTAAGGTTGGATGATTAAGGAAAGGAAGTTGGAAACAGCACACAACAGATTGCTCCATCCACCTATTGTCCACCATTTAGGTGTACAGTGGAGACTCTGTCCCCTTGACCATTTGACATTTCACTCACCATTTGGAATTTGTCTTTAGTCCTTCCTACCAGCAAAGCATGGCTTTCAGCACATCTCTGAAACCATCCTGCTCTTCCCTGTGGAAGACCACATTAATAAACCAGATTATTAATCCAATTTTGGGGTCTCTGGGGGAGAGGCTTGTCAAGGGCTCTGACAATGACCCTCAGAATATCCTACTTCCTCTGAGCTTAGCTGCCATCCCCACAATAGCAGGGGAGTGGGGAAGACACTACTAGAATTAGTTTCCTTGACTTTGAAACAAAGGTTTATAATTAGGGTTGCTAGGTGTCCCTTATTATAAAGGATACAGCTTATTTGTGGTCTGGAAATCTTATCCATTATAGGAATAGTAGGTGTCATTTATTACAAGTGACCAGTATGATATATTGATTTGAGTGCTGAACTAAGTGACCAGTGTGATGTATTGGTTTGAGTGCTCGCAGCTAAAAAGGCCAATGCAATTTTGGGCTGCATCAATAGAAGTATAGTGTCTAGATCAAGGGAAGTAATAGTGCCAGTCTATTCTGCCTTGGTCAGGCCTCACCTAGAATACTGTGTCCAGTTCTGGGCACCACAATTCAAAAAGGATATGGACAATGGAGCATGTCCAGAGGAGGGTGACCAAAATGGTGAAAGGTCTGGAAACCATGCCTTATGAGGAAAGACTTAGGGAGCTGGGTATGTTTAGCCTGGAAAAAAGATGGTTAAGGGGCGATATGATAGCCTTGTTTAAGTATTTGAAGGGGTGTCGCATTGAGGATGGAGCAAGCTTGTTTTCTGCTGCTCCAGAGATTAGAACACGGAACAATGAATGCAAGCTCTAGGAACAGATTCCACCTAACATTAGGAGGAACTTTTTGTCACTAAGATCTGTTCAGCAGTGGAACACACTCCCTCAGAATGTGGTAGGGTCTCCTTCCTTGGAGGTCTTTAAACAGAGGCTGGATGGCCATCTGTCATGGATGCTTTGATCGTGATTTCCTGCATGGCAGGAGGTTGGACTGGATGGCACGTGTGGTCTCTTCCAACTCTACAATTCTATGATTCTATGACCTTTGTAGTGGGTTCGAATCCCCACTCAGGTGCTTATATTCTATTTACCCTAAAACAAGTCCCTCTCTACAATCCATTTGGGAAGTGTCCTTTGTTAGAGAAAGAATAAATTTACTTATTTCTAAATTCAAGACACAATGGCTGGCATCCTCTTGGTTATTCTCATCTACAGCAGACCTAGTCAATCAAATGTTGAATGGTGAGTCAACACGTAGGTAAATCCCATTGATTCAGTGGACCTACTCTAGTCAGGACTAACTATAGGATTTAGACCAATAAGAAGCAAAAGTCCCCTGGGAGATAGCCCACTGAGGGCCATCTACATACATGTCACTGCTTAAGGGAAAGAAGATGGTGTCAGTCCTACACAGCCATAGTTGAAAAGCAACTGGATTGCCAGATTAATCTTACATTAGCACTGATTATAGGATAGCCTCTTCCACTGTACCTAAGAGCAGAAGCCTATATTTGTGATTAAGAAGGCACATCATATGACACACAGTACTGTCCACTCTCTGCTCATAATATTCCAAAGAATCATCCTGTCCCTCTCCTTGTTCATATTATTCCAGTTCTATGTGAAGTCAAAGGCTTTCATGGATTTTCCTTGGTTTGTTTTTTCCTACCCAATCATTCTCTGAATATGCCAGCCACAGATGCATCAGAAATAAACTCTTCCAAAACACGGCCTCACAGCCCAGAAAAAAACCAGGAAAATCTATTCCAGTTCTCTCTTATAGTCTTTTCTCTTTCATAAAATTCTGATAGATATTTCCTTTAAAATGGTCAACTCCTTCTCATCTATCATGAATCTGTTTTCATAATGTAGTTGTAGAATGTGATTCCTGGGCTGTTTTCTGATAAAATGACCCATCATATCCTTTTGCAAAATCCTCTGTCTTGCCTCTCATGAGTTAACTTGATAAACCCAATCCACTTCAATTTCCATTTCATCCCTCTCCTTTTGCAAGAAAGTTGCCAAGGAATCAATCAGTCTTCCTTCCACCTGTATTTTCATTCTGTTGAGGGAGAAGGACATGATTCCTTCTTCCTCAGCTCTAGCAAGGCGAGTATATCTAGATCTCGTTCTTGGTCTTTATCCATTTTTCTCTGTCTTCTCTTCCAAAGCTTGCACTTTTTCCGTTACTTGTTTCAGTTCAGCTGCCATGGGACTTAATGATTATTTTACTTCTTCCAATTCTCTTCTGAATTCCTGTTCTAAGTCTTGGTTTATTCCATCTTCCATTTTTGCCATCTGTGATTTTATCACTTTCATTTCCTCCAATACTTTCTGCAACATGTTTGTTGACTCAGTTAATCCCCTTCTTCCCTCCGATAATCTGACCTTGGACCTATTACTAAAACTCATATTTAAAACACTCATATTTAAAACTCATATTTAAAACATATTTAAAGCACTAAACCTAAGTAGAAAAATATAAAGGGAAATTTATTTTTACCTGCAATTATATCTTTTGGGTACAAGGTGGCACTCTTCCACCATAAGTATATAACACTTCTGTTTACAGCACTCAGATACACAGTGTTATTTCTGGCTCTGAAGACTTTCCATAGTTCCAGACTCACAGCAGCAGCCTGTCCTTGCTCTTATCACTCTAGTCATGGTAAACAACCCATGTTCTCATGCTTGGAGCACTTATTTTTAACCCTTTAAAAAGTTAATGAGCCTTTCTATTGCAATGTTCATAAGATTTGAAAGTATTTTGTTTGCTCTTAATCTATGTCTTTTTTAAAAAATTTAAAAAAATTCAATCATCTTGCAAGTATGAAATGTCAGCTAGTTTGATACATCTGGAGGCATCATTGATTTCTTCTCTTGGGTAGAGCTGTGAGGATATTACAAGAGTCATCATAATTAAAGGGGTTGTAGGAGTGTAAACCACTCTACTCTTTTAATTTTATTTTTCAACATCAGTCTTCAGGAAGAATAATAGTAATCTTCCCTGTTCTGCTTATAAAAAAGGTGCATAGCCACACATGGAAATCAATACCTGGAATCAAATGGTGCTATTCAAATTCCAGCAGCACTTGCATCATGATAGATGAACTGTTTGGGTGACTACCAGGCATGTAGTGGAACCAGGCTGACAGGTGACAACTTTGGAGGAAACCCCTCCATGGCCACTTTGTTTTTCTTTTCTAAAACTCCCTTTGTTAAATCCTTAAGGGATCAATTTCTGGGGGGGGGGGAATCTCACCTTAAGCATTTACTTTTTTCCCCTTAAACTTTCTACCTTTAGAATTCTTTCCAAAAATATTTGTTTTTCTCAGGATTCTAGAGGTGTACTTTACAGCAAAGGTGAAGAACTTCAGGGGTGGAAAATATCAAATCCAGGCCTCATGGACCCCAAACCCAGACCTCTTGAATTCCATGGTTGGCCACACTGCCTTCCCCATGACACTATCATTTGGTTATCCCAACTCTACCATATGGAGTTCCCTAGTTGGCTACTCCTCCTGAAGATGGGGCATTTCCACCAGTGCCTCTTCCAAAGTTTTGAAACACTTATCCTGAGGCTTAGTTCCTAGCAGGAAAATCTTTCAGCTAATGTGTAATGGTATTTCCAGCCCCATCCATTTACTTTTGACCCCACTCACTGCTTGAATGTTGAGCACAAGGCCTTTTCTGAAATTGAACCGAGCCCTTAGTCTGAAAGAGGTTTTCTTATCCATTCTTTAGGACTGATGGTCGGTTCAATCAAGTGTGATCCCCTGGCCCATGGAGTTTGCATTCTATTGACATTAACCTTCCTTGGCACCTGCATGTGACAGAAAAGGACAGGTGGGCAAATTGCTTACCACACTGAAATAGCAAATTTGGGGGATTATTTGCACCAGGAGACTATTGAAGATATATGCTGGAGATATGTCCCCTGATGAAGGATCTCAGCCCATATCTCTGTAACCGAGTACAGATTTCTTTTAATGCACAAGTTCCCAGGATGAATCTCAGCAATGTGATGATTTGCAGGTGACAACAGCCTTAGTGATGCTGTAGCAGGTGATCATACAGTTTTTACAGCCACACCCTCATGGAGAATTCCAAAGTGTAGGTAGCTGCGTTGATTTGTATCAACAGGCCAGATCATCAGACTTCACTTTAATGAGGAGCAGGTATTTATTTATTTATTTATTTATTATTTATACCCCGCTCTTCAGCCACAAGGCTATCAGAGTGGCTTACAGATTGTTTTAAGCAATAGCAATTTACATATCTACACTGTATTAAGCAGTTTCCAATGTGTGTTAGCTACTTTTTATTTATTTAAGTTAATGGGTGTGAATCACCCATTCAAGACATAAGGCCCTTTCACACTGCTCTATGATAGCATTATGATTCTACTTTAACTACCATGGTTCCATCCTATGCACTCCTGGGATTTGAAGTTTATGGAGAGGTAGTTTGAATTCTCATCCAGAGAACTCTAGTCTCTCACCTGGTTACATATCCCATCATTCCATCAGATGTAGTCATGCCAGTTAAACTGCAATTACAGCACTATAATTTTGTAGGGTGAATGGACCACCTAAAAATAGTCTGCATTATAATAGGCAGAATACTTTTGATGGATGAAGTCAATTCCCCCACACCCACAAGCTATTAGGAGGATTGTGGATAATAAGCAAGGAAGAAGGAATCCTCAATGGGAAAGGCAAAACATACCATTACCTCTGCAAAATAAAATGTCCTGGTGCTTCAAGCATGCAAGCCCTTGCCCTGAAACACCACCATATCCCAAAATCAATTAGACAATTAGAATAACCACTGTACTGAGATCATATTAAACTTACTGCTGGATGAAGTAGAGTACATTGGTCTACCCAGACACATAATTTGACCTAGCAAATGGGAGTTTCCTACATAATTATGAAAAAAATCTACACTAGCATAGCCTTGTTACTCAATGTTATTACTGTATTCTATTTGCAGAAAGCTGTCCCCCTGGAGAAAATCAAAATATGGGATCCTTCTCATATATAGACCAAAGTAGAAGAGTCTAGAAAAAAGCTTTACTACTTGATCTTACCAAATCAATATATAAACTGCCCCTAAGCAAAGAGATAGCTTCAACCTACATTTACAGTATATCCATTGTTTTTGAGATAACATCTGTAAAATCATAATGGAAATGAAATGTATAATGTGATATCTAGTGCATCAAAAGGACAAATATCTCTGTCTTGCCTTGATAACAAAAAGAGAAAATAATGTTATTAGTTATTAAGACAGAAAAAAGGAAAAAAGGGAAGGGGAAAAATAGTAACTAGTATCAAAAAGTGAAATAATATTGTAGATCAGATGAAAAGAGAAAGGAGAGCGAGAGAGAGAGAAACTTTATTACCTATCATTTTTGTACCTAATAGAATCCCATAAGGTTTCTTTCTTGTTGATTTCAAAAGGCCAGTGACAATCTCAGGCTGTTTCTTGTCACAATCTAGCCTTTGATTCAAAGGTAAAAAGAAAGGATTTGGAGGTTTAGAGCAACGTAACTGGAGAATAAGCTACATTAAGTCTGAAAGCAGCAGGAGCAACTAGGCAAACTGAATACATGAAAGACAAATATCCTCTACATGGAGGGGACAGAGATTCCAGGAGGTAGGTAGGGTGTGTATGATGAAGGGAAAGGGCACAGCCATGGTCAAAGGCTGCCTTGCAATATAAGAAAAAAAGAAATATATTTTGAAGTAGGGATGATATGAATATTCATAAAATTATAGAATCACAGAATGTTAGAGTTGGAAGAGACCACGAGGGCCATCCAGTCCAACCTCCTGCCATGCAGGAAATCAAGATCACAGCATCCCTGACAGATGGCCATCCAGACTCTGTTTAAAGACGTCCAAGGAAGGAGCCCTACCATGCTCCGAGGAAGTGTGTTCCACTGCCAAACAGCTCTTACTGTCAGAAAATTCCTCCTCATGTTGAGGTGGAGTCTCTGCTCCTGAAGCTTGCATCCATTGTTCTGTGTTCTAGTCTTTGGAGCAGCAGAAAACAAGCTTGCTCCATCCTCAATGTGACACCCCTTCAAATACTTATAAAGGGCTATCATATCACCCCTTTACCATCTTTTTTCCAGGCTAAACATACCCAGCTCCCTAAGTCTCTCCTCATAAGGCATGGTTTCCAGACCTTTCACCATTTTAGTCACCCTCCTCTGGACACGCTCCAATTTGTCAATACCCTTTTTGAATTGTGGTGCCCAGAACTAGACACAGTATTCTAGGTGAGGCCTGACCAAGGCAGAATAGACTGGCACTATTACTTCCCTTGATCTAGACACTATACTTCTATTAATGCAGCCCAAAATCGCATTGGCCTTTTTAGCTGCCGCATCACACTGTTGACTCATGTTCAACTTGTGGTCTACTAGGACTCCTAGATTCCTTTTCATACATAGTCTCATTCAGCACAGGCCCTCAAATATGCAGAACCCCTGCTCTGTTAATTTTGAGCAGAGACCATCTTTAGTAACTCCCCTACATGTTACTTTGCCCAAAATGTCCTCTAGCAATAGGCAATAACATGGCCTTAGGCTTAAAAAAATTTAAATAACTAAAAGGTAACAATTCTAGTTATAAGAATTTTTTAAAAATATTGCAAAATCTGCAACTGTGGTTTGAGTGTTGGACTATGACTCTGTAAACCAGGGTTTAAATTCCTGCTTGGCCATGAAAGCCTACTGGGTGACCTTGGGCAAGTCACATGCTCTCAGCCTCAGAATATCCTGTAATATATTCACCTCATGGTCACCATAAGTCAGAAATGACTTGAAGGCACACATAACAACAGCTGCAGCAGCAGCAGCAACAACAGCAGCGATATTTGGACCTTGGAGCTCTATTTGGAACTACTTACTTAAAAAAGATGCCAGTTGTGCTCAAGCCAACCTAGTGTTTCGGTAATAGCAATGCTCTCCAGTCTCTAATGTAGCAGAATCAGTTCCATGAAGAAGTCAGACTCATGAGGCACAGCTGTGTGTGTGTGTGTGTGTGTGTGTGCGTATTTGGGTGGGTGGGGGGTTCTGGCTGATCCATCTGGTTGCTCCCATGTCAGCAAAGTGGTAAGGCTGCTCTGAATGTTAGTCCAAACTTTAAAAGAGGTATCCAAAATACTGAGCCCCATTACCAGAAGAGGTTGAACACCTTCAAAAGCCCCTTTATAGCTCAACCTAAAACCTGAGTTTTAGAACTTGAAATTTGCAGTACCACTGGGAGAAAAGCAACCAGCTGTCACTAGGAATGGAAAGAATATTCAAAAATATTTGCAAATTTGTAAAACAAACAAACACCACCCCATGTTTGTAAGTGTTGTGAAACCATCAGAAGCATCCTGGACTGGTGAGAATCTTCACAGTTTAGGACATACTCTGTGCAAAATTTGCATGTGGTTGCTTTTCACAGAAAACTGTATCTTCTGCTTAGAAAATAATATTTCTATTAAGAAATATTGTTTCCTGCACAAAACAACCACATGCGAATTTTGGACAGAATAATTCTTGAATTGTGAAGAGGCTTTGAAAATTGTGGTACTTCATTTGAGAAGAAACTCGGTGAAGAATTACATCCTTGGTTGCCAGTCTTGGGCTTAATGTCAGGGAGAGGATTTCTGACTCCTTTGCCATTGATGGTCAACACTGATTTCATCAGCATCTATCCTTCTAGACTGTGCCTGAATCCTGACTTTCACTTGACTTAATGCTACCTCCCTCCCATATTTATAACAGCATAGTTAAGAGTTGTTAGCTGAGAGACAGAGTGGGACTGAACCAACTCTTTAACTACTTATAGCTTTTATTCTAATTCATGAGTGTCAGTCTCTGCTTTAGCATTATTTTAAAGTTTGCAAGAAGCCAGCTGCTGGCGGACTTAAAACTATAATGTCACTAGCAAGTGCCAATATAAATCATATTGATTTTTTTTTTCTTTTAAGAGTATTCTCCCTTAGGGGGAAAATCAATATTCCAGTAGGTGGAGCAACAATGACATCAGAACTGCATTCCAAACTAAGGGGGAGAGGTAGAGGGGAAAAAATAATCTTCTTGTAACAAAAATATAGAACTGAGAACAAGAAATGAATCCAACTCAGATGCACAAACATCCTTAGGCATTTACTATCCAGCTTCATTCTATAGAGAAACATTTGTATTAACCAGGCATGGAATGTAATTTGACTTGTTAAAAGGCTATGGAAGAGTGAGTTATAATCATTTTGCAGAGTGAAATATAGGCAAAGGGGGCTGTTTCTACTTCTCCTTTACACCAGTCTAATTAAAGGATCATTTCCCTGAAAGTCACTGGTGTAAATTTGGTGGAAATGAGATCTCAGATCAAAGCCAGACGCTAACTGCATAATGACTCCAGGCTCCTGCTGATAATAATGTTTCCCCCCCTTCCCCTGATCCTTTCACAAACTCTGATTGCCTGATGTGCATTTTGTTATGCAGCCGATCAATACCAAAGTCTGTGGGTGTCTTGCTAATAAGCCCTGCATATGTAACAACACAGGAACCACTTGTAGGGTCAAGCCGCAGTCAGGAATGGTGTAAACTCCATTAGATTTGCTCCCATTTATATGGTCTCACTAAAGCTGTGACAGTTTTGAATGCGGTCACAGAAAAATTATACAAACTCAGTCTGTATGAGAAGGTGGATCCATGTGTTTGTTAGGATTGGGGGTGGGTGTCACCTTGTGGTTCAAACTTGGGAAAATGAAGGAATATCACAAAATAAATGGAAAAGAATTTGAATGTGGATTTGACAGTCCCAATAAAAATACCCATTTTTGTACCTCCCAAGTCTTGGAAAATATCTCATGCATTCACATATTTGTGAGGCATACAAAGCATTTGGGGGAAAACAGTGCATATATAACAATGCACTGCTAAAAATGCAAATATCTGAACATGTTTTACCCAATGGGAGAAATATGTAGATTAGGTGAAACGCATACATTTAACTCACACATTAGGAAAATGCATAACACTCCCACACTCACACACACTTCAGTATTAGAAGGAAAAACAAAACAAACACTTGCAACCTGATATGAAAGAAGGATAGGAAAAATATTCAGGTGGGATTCAGAGAAATGCAACAGAACTGAGACACAGGTATTGTTCCCAATCCTAAATATTCAACACAAGGTTGCAGCTGGGGGGAAGGGGGAGAAGCCTTTCATTCAGCCTTTCAAAGTGTATAAAGATTAGATAACGTTATTTGTTACATACATTATACAGTATATAGCATGTATATGTTCTGATCAGTGTAACCTGAGGATGTGAATAGGATCCTGGCAGATGTGACAGCCACTATAGGTATACTGGATCCACATCCTACCTGGCTCTTAAAGGCAGGTCGTGAATGCCTAACTACAAGGCAGGTTTCCATCCTGCCTAAAAGAGGCTGTAGTGAGGCCATTACTGAACATGCACACCCTGAATCCCACTGTATAGGACAATTATTGGCCAGTCTCCAATATTCCATTCTTTGCCAAGGTTCTAGAATATGTGGTAGCCTCCCAACTCCAGGGGTTCCTGGGTGAAACAGATTATCTAGAACTATTTCAATCTGACTTCAGGCCTGGTGTCACACGGGCCTCCCTCTTTTCTCTGTGCATTCACACTATCACAGAGTTGGGAAGAAAGGTCCATGGGTTTGTACAATCTGACCCCCACTCTTAGTTCACACTATCACAGAGTTGGGAGGAAAGGCCCATTGGTTTGTACAATCTGAGGGAATCTTCTAGCCTGGAAAACCCTTAGAATTAGGTCTCCTTTCAGTATCTGCCACCACTCCCCTTCCACACAGCATAGCGAGAAGCTGTGCAGGTTCTCTGATTAACCAGTAGAACTACTCATTCTGTTAAAGTATCACAAACCCCCCCTTCTCTATCCCAACGAACAATCAAGGTAGCTTGCCCAAGCAAGGCACCTGTACGTAGGCTTAGTAAAAAATAAAGCTTTTTCTGTTTTCCTAAGTTCAAGCAAGGAAGCAGTTAACAAAAATAGTATCATGGAGAAAAGGCATTTCTCTCCAGGTCCCAACTTAAAAGTTACATAGAATAGCATTCAGAATTTAGGGTACATTCAGTCAGAGGATTAAAATAAATTTTAATCTAACACAATTCTACCTAAACACATTTTTCTAACTCTAAGGAAAAGTAAACTCCCATTTTAGGAAGTCCTTCTGGATCAATCTCCTGATGGTGGAATTTCAGAGCAATGCAAATAGGCCTGTCCTTCAGGCCTCATGATATCATGTGGCTCTCTTGATGACCTCTAAGCCATGTCTGGTCGGCTCCTCAGACCTTCCCCAAGTACCATGTGGTTGCAAATAAAGACTGCAGCTTCTCTAAACTCCATTAGCCAAATCTGATTGGCTCTGCATTGCCCAATCTGATTGGCTCACCAGTCAGGTGATGTGATATCATGCTTAGCAAAGGAAGATCCAACCCCTCACCTTTGTTTGACAATCAGGGAATAGGAATTTACAGACGATGGGAAATGTAGTTCTGGCAGATGTGTTCTGTCTCCATGATGGGAGTTGCAGGCACTCCATCATGACACCTGGCTACGGGATTGTTGGTCACCTTGATGGACAATGTTGGTAACCTACATGGGGAACAGGACAGAGGGACTGTGCCGTTTTTGGTTCTACTGGACCTCTCAGTGGCTGTTAATACAATAGTATCCTTTTGGGCTGCCTCTCTGGGATGGGACTGAGGGTACTGTTCTACAGGTTTTCCAGTCCTTTTTGGAGGGAGGGACTCAGAAGGTGGTGCTGAGGGATGCCTGTTCAACACCCTGGCCACAGTCCTATGCCCCCCTCAACTAGGATTCAGTGCTGTCTTCAATTCTGTTTAATATCTACATGAAACGGTTGGGAGTGGTTATCTGGAGCTTTGGTGTCACTAATATGCTGATACTCAACACTATCCCTTTTCCCCACCTAATTCCAAGGAAGCTGTTTCTGTACTAAAGCAGTGTGTGGTATTAGTAATGGACTGGATGAGAGTGAACAAACTGAAACTTCATGCAGACATGTGGAGGTGCTCCTTGTCATTTGTAAGGCAGGTCAGGGCACAGGGAACAGGGATTCACCCTGAATTGAATGGTATTACACTCACCCTGAAATCTCAGGCTCACAACTTGGGCATATGTCTGATCTCAGATCTGAGCCTGGATGCCTAGTTTTTTGGGTGTGTGTTTGCACAATTGAAAAAAGGTATGCCAGCTGCACTCGCTCAGGGGAGGGCTCTCTCTCAGTCCCACCATCCCACCACCAGGTACAGCTGGTAAGGACATGAGTGAGAACTTTCTTGGAGACTGCTTCTAGACTGTGGAATTTCCATCCATGGGAGGTCTGTTTGGCCACCTCCCTTTGTCTCTTTTCACCAGAAGACCTTCCTATTTAGGTAGACATTTGATTGATTTTAATCATACGGCAGAAAATTGTTTAAAATCATAGAATCATAGAATTGCAGAGTTGGAAAAGACCACAAGGGCCATCCAGTCCAACCCCCTGCCACGCAGGAAATCACGACCAAAGCATCCCCGACAGATGGCCATCCAGCCTCTGTATGAAGACGTCCAAGGAAGGAGACCCCACCACTTTCCGAGGGAGTGTGTTCCACTGCTAAACAGCTCTTACTGTCAAAAAGTTCCTCCTAATGTTGAGGTGGAATCTCTGTTCCTGAAGCTTGCATCCATTGCTCCATGTTCCAGTCTCTGGAGCAGCAGAAAACAAGCCTGCTCCATCCTCAATGTGACACCCCTTCAAATACTTAAACAGGGCTATCATATCGCCTCTTAAGTATCTTTTTTCCAGGCTAAACTTACCCAGCTCCCTAAGTCTCTCATCATAAGGCATCGTTTCCAGACCTTTCACCATTTTAGTCACCCTTCTTTGCACACACTCCAATTTGTCCATATCCTTTTTGAATTGTGGTGCCCAGAACAGGACACAGTATTCTAGGTGAGGTCTGACCAAGACAGAATAGAGCGGCACTATTACTTCCCTTGACCTAGACACAATACTTCCATTGATGCAGCCCAAAATCGCATTGGCCTTTTTAGCTGCCGCATCACACTGTTCACTCATGTTCAGCTTGTGGTCTACTAGGACTCCTAGATCCCTTTCGCATGTAGTCTTGTTCAGCCAGGTCTCCCCCATCCTATATTGATGCATTTCATTTTTTCGCCCTAAGTGCAGTACCTTACACTTCTCCGTATTGAATTTCATTTTATTAGCTTTGGCCCAGCTCTCCAGTCTATCCAGGTCATCTTGAATTTTGATCCTATCCTCTAGGGTATTGGCTACTCCTCCCAATTTAGTGTCATCTGCAAATTTGATAAGTATGCCCCTAATTCCCTCAACCAAGTCATTGATAAAGATGTTGAATAGCACTGGGCCCAGGACAGAACCCTGTGGCACCCCACTGGTCACATCTTTCCAAGACGAAGAGGAGCCACTGCTGAGCACCCTTTGGGTTCGGCCGGTCAACCAATTACAAATCCATTTAACAGTTAACTTGTCTAGCCCACATTTTACAAGCTTGTTTGCAAGAATGTCATGGGGAACCTTGTCAAAGGCCTTACTGAAATCAAGGTATGTGATGTCCACTTCATCTACCAAGATGGTAATTTTATCAAAAAAAAGAGATCAGATGGCATGACTTGTCTGGCATGACTTGTCTGGCATGACTTGTTTCTCTGAAACCCATGTTGACTTTTTGTGATTATGGCATTGCCTTCTAAATGTTCACAGACTCTCTGTTTAATGATCTGCTCTAGAATCTTCCCTGGTATTGATGTCAGACTAACTGGACAATAATTGTTGGGATCCTCTTTTTTCCCCTTTTTGAAGATGGGGTCAACATTTGCCCTCCTCCAGTCTGCTGGGACTTCTCCTGTTCTCCAGGAGTTCTCAAAAATTATTGCCAATGGCTGTGATATTACATTTGCCAGCTCTTTTAATACCCTTGGATGTAGTTCATCTGGTCCTGGAGATTTAAATTCATTTAGTTTAAGAAGGTATTCCTGTACTACCTCTTTACTTATTTTGAGCTGGATTTCCCCTATTGTGTCCTCTGTTCCATTCTCCTCAGGTTGGTACCCCTTTTCCTTTTCTGAAAACACTGAGGCAAAGAAGGTGTTGAGTAATTCTGCCTTTTCTCTACCCCTTGTTAGCATTTTGCCATCTTCTCCACATAGTGGCCCTACCATTTCCTTCTTCCTCCTTTTGCTGTGGACATACCCCAAAAAACCTCTTTTTATTGTTCTTAACCTCTCTAGCAAGCCTGAGCTCATTCTGCACTTCAGCTTTTCTGACTTTACTCCTACACATGTTCGCTATCTGTTTGAATTCTTCTTTGTTGATTTCCCCCTTTTTCCATTTCTTATACATGTTCCGTTTAAAACTTAGCTCCATTGAAATTTTTGTAGTCATCCATCCTGGTTTCTTGAGACACCTCCCATTTTTCTTCCTCAATGGTACTGTTTGAAATTGTGCCTTCAGTATCTCCCTTTTGAGACAGTCCCATCCATCTTGAGATCTCTTCTCTTTTAGTATTCCAGACCATGGGATCACCCCCAGTGTTTCCCTGAGTTTATTGAAATCAGCTCTCCTAAAGTCAAGAATGTGTGTCTGACTATGCCTGGCTTCTCCTTTCCATTGTATAACAAACTCCAGGAGAACATGATCACTCCCACCTAAGGATCCCACTACTTGCACCCCATTAATCAGGTAATCTCTGTTAGTTAGGATCAGATCTAAAATAGCTGACCCCCTTGTTACCTCTTCTACCTTCTGGACCATGAAATTGTCTTCCAGGCATGTAAGGAATTTGCTAGACCTTGAAGTTTTGGTTGAGTTAGATTGCCAGCAAATATAAGGATAGTTGAAGTCACCCATCACTACTACATCTCTCCTTTCTGCATGTATGTTCATCTGTTCTAGAAAGGCATTATCCAGTTCCTCCATCTGACTTGGGGGTCTGTAGTAGAATCCCACCGTAACATCCCTAATGTTTCCCTCCCCTTTAATTTTTATCTAGATGCTCTCCACCTGGCTTCCAGTATTGATGTCATGGATGTCTTCACTGGTGTAAATATCCCTGACATATAATGCTATTCCTCCTCCTTTCCTGTTTGGCCTGTTTCTCTTATAAAGGTTATACCCCTCTAATCCTACATTCCAATCATGAGACTCATCCTACCAGGTTTCAGTAATGCCTATTATATCATACTTGCTTTGTAGTGTTAGGAGTTCAAGTTCATCTTGCTTATTTCCCATGCTCTGTGCATTAGTGTAGAGACATCTAAGACCATGTGTTCTCTTTACTTGCTGCCTGTGAAATGTTTTTTTCCTCCCACTGTTGGGTCCTTGCACTGTTTGCCTTGTTCCCTCTATGACAGTTTGACTATTTTCTCCAGCCCTTTTGCCTTCCAGAATACTGTCTCCGTCCCCCATATGACTCAATTTAAAGCCCTCCTGATCAAATTCTTGAGACTGTAGGCAAAAATCTGCCAATTGTTGTGAGATGCACCCCATCTCTTGCCAGAAGTCCCCCCTCATGGAAGCGCAGCCCATGATCCAAGAATCCAAATTGTTCTCTGCGACACCATTTACGGAGCCAGTTGTTTACATCATCTATTTTCCTCTTCCTTCCTGGACCATGCCCTTCAACTGGCAGAAGAGACGAGATGACAACCTGTGCATCCATTTCTTTCAGCTGCCTCCCCAGAGTCTCATAATCTCTTCTGATCTTCGGAAAGCTGTGCCTTGCAGTATCGTTGGTTCCCACATGGACCAAAAGGAAGGGGTAATGATCTGTAGGCTTGACGAGTCTTGTCAGCCTCTCTGTCACATCACGGATCTTTGCCCAAGGGAGACAACACACCTCCTGAGACATCTTGTCAGGCCCACAAACCACTGCTTCTGTACCCTGCAACCAGGAGTCCCCCCCCACCACCACACGCCTCCACCGAGGCTTCCTAGCTGCTGTTCCTTGCGGTGGTACTCTCAAGGTCCCCTGCTCTGCCCCTGAAGTCTCTCTGTGCTGTTCTTCCTCATTGTCCTTGATAAGGGAGAGGGCTTTGAATCGATTCTGTAGCTTCAAGCTTCTCGAAGAATCCCTGGTTGTTCTTGTTCTGTGTGTGACATTCCTCCAGCTATCAACCTCCTGTGTCTGTGGAGTGACCCTCTCCTCCCCAGCCAGTTCCTCTGTGTGGTCCCTGCCCAAGACTGTTTGTTCTGTTCTTTCCAGGAAAACCTCTTGCTCCCAAATCTGTTGAAGCATAGCTACCCTTGTCTCCAACTGCTGTACTTTCTCCTCCAAGAGAAAGTACAGCTTTCTCTGTACTTGTTGTTCTCTGTTCTTTTTTGTATTTTAAATACAATATATTTTTGCATTTGAATTTTAAAACTGTTTTAACTATGTGTTTCTAAGAGAACTGACTTAAAAAAAAAACTTTTGTCTTTTGTATAGTACATTGTTAAAGCTAAACTGCAGCTTTAAATGTTGTAAGCTATATTGGGTTCCTTGGCAGGAGAAAAGAGGGAATTAAATTAGATGGATGGATACATAAATAATAGCATCCTGCTATTGACACATGCAGGTGTAAGTTGTGTTATCCATGTAGAATGATTCTTGTGGCCAATGCACAAAGGTCATATTCAGCTGACTGAAGAAAAGTTCTGCATGGTGAACCATTGTGCATGTGTACTTTCACACTGACATTCAGAGAGTAGTGTTGAAATGTGCATTTACCACCAGGCACGTTGGGTTCCAATGAGCATTTGTTGTACTACATTGCTATGGAAGTGGAATATAACTTGTGTGGAGGCTATTTACACTATGCAGCATGGATGTGGGATTTCAGCCTGTGGTTCCTTGTGCCTGCCAATATAACTTCCCACAATAAAACCAGAAGTCAGGTATCAAAACTACAAAATTCTAGTCAATCACCGATATGAAAATATAACTGGTTTTAAAACAACATGGGTAAAACAAAGTAAAACAAAGAACTTAAACTCACAAATTCTTATACTGAGAGAAAATGGAATACAAATATGGGAAAAACTGGATCCTGCTAGAAAATAAACAAATCATGAGTGGGCACCATTTGCACAATTAATTTGAGATTCATTGATTCAGAAGTGGGGGACTATAGCCACAATGTACCCAGTTGAGGACTCTTAAATCCAATTGATTTCTACTAGAGAGTTAAATGTGTGTTTTAATTGGTTCCCACTGAAATCAATAGGCTTAGAAGCAATTATCTTTGCATGAATTATGGTTCATTTCAGCTTCAGTGATTGTACACTTATGTTATGGGAGGTGCATATATGTTGCAGAAGATCTGCTTTGTTTTTCCCCACCTTTTTCTTCAGAGCATCCCTCCTCATTGTGAAGATACATTTTACAGTAGCACCCCCATATCCACTGAGTCACCAACTGATGATTCAATTATCCATGGTTGGTGATATTGGGGGGATGTGTGGATTGAGAGGAAGGGGTGGAGGCTTTTCGCTGGCTTCTGTGGCAGCAATGGTGATGGGGGGGTGAAGGGAGGAGAGTAGAGGACTCACCTCCCTTCTCCCTTCACCCAACCTGATGGCTCCAGTGGCAGCAGTGGCGATGGGGGGTGAGGGGAGGGGAGGTCTTGCTTCCCCTCTCTCTTTGCCCAGTGGGATGGCTCCGGTGGCAGGAATGGTGATGGGAGAACAAAGGGAGGGGAGGAGAGGTCTTGTCTCCCTTCTACCCTCACCCCTCAGATGGCTTCCGTGGTGGCAATGGTGACGAGGGGGCATTCGCTATTATCCACAGAATGCATTATCTGTGGGGGCCCTGGAACCAATTCCCCATGGATACGGGGGTCCTACTATAATCATTTTTCATTGCAACAGATAAACAATAACTCCTGATAGGAAGCCACTGTTAAAATAAAATGATACTTCATTTTGTCAGCTCATTACGTCATCTACTACATAAAGTAATACAGTTTAGAAACCATGCACAGGCACACACACTTCAATTTACTTAAAATATTAAAAGCACATTAAGAATAACTGTCGTTCAACATCAGTCACTGAAAATAGCAAATCAGCTCACACCGCTGACCTGCAATGCTATGACAAGCTAGAGGATCAACTCATGAAATACATTAAAGTGCTGGTTCTGGAAGGAAAGGGGGTCGTACTTGACATCATAGATAAACTAAATTCAATAAATGATCTCATATATGAAAATGCAACATGTCACACCAGTCATTAGCTGCATCATGGCACCTACACACAAAGGAATGGGAAGCAAAAGCTTTGTTCATATCATTGCATTCCTTCCCCATCTCTCCACTCCATGGTACTTCAGTGTCTAAGCTATATTGGGCATAAAGATATTGATTGATGGATTGAAGTATTTATACCTTGCCCGCTTTCTAAAAATTTCAGGGAAGCATGAAATAAAATCAAAACAATCATTTTAAAAAATATAACTATTATGTGATATTAAAAGGCTAAAAATATACTTAACAATTTAACAAGTTAAGAAAGACAGATTACAACCAGTTGAAATACTTCAGAACAATTCAAAACCATGCACGTATAAAACCAGATAGGTCCCAGAGGCTTTTATAAACAAACATTTTTTCACATGGTTCACATAGGAAAGATGAAAAACCATCCCTGATTGTCTCAGAAATTAAGTTGGAGGGCAAGTTGCAAGTACCTCCTGTGAATGGTGGCAAAACCTTAGGGTTTCTGAGACTACTTGTATTCAAACAAAAAGCTTGCCAAACTTTCATCATTCATCTAGGGATCAGTGAGAATACACTTCATTTTGACCCAAATATGAAACTTCTTCACCAGTGGCTGGCAGCCTGTCTACTATTTACAATGTTATAAGCAAGATTGATGACATCATTTTTTATTTTTCTTTTTTTGGAATTCCAGTTTATGGTTGTTGCAGCATTACAATCACTGGAAGTGCCCCAAGAACTTACCTTTGAAGCCAGACAGTGTGGAGAGCAGGGCACTTAGCAATGAAATCCCCAGCCCTCTCCTGGAAGTGAGGTACAATGAAACAAGCAGTGTCAGGGACTCCTTGTCACCTCATGCTTTGCTGCCAGGAAAGGGCTGGATGCTTCATTGCTCAGTGCTTTTTGTTGGGTGGGGGCTGCCTAGCTCCAAAAGAAGGGGTTTGGGGGGTTAGCATCAGGAGATGTAGCTAAGATGATGGAGCTCCGTTATCATAGTTACATCTCCCTATGCAGGATCTTGCTCAAGGTTACTATATTTTTAAAAAAAATGTATCAGAAAGCAAAATTGATTTATTTGTCCATCCAGGCCCAGGACTTTGAGTGCCTGATTCTTAAGTCTAGTTTTGGATCCTTGTATAAATTTGAGTTGTCACCTCTTTTTTTTCTTCTGACTGGCTTCTCATCTTTAACAGCTACATGGCAAGCAAGCATGGTATGGCCTTCTCCATGCTGGCAAAAAAACCTGTGTCAATTGCCTTTGGCCATTGCAAATTAAAGAGAAAGCTAACATTGACTGAACTTTCTTTTCCTACCTTTGTCCACTTCTTTCAAAATAAGATAATGAGGAAGCACAACCTTCTCACTGCTCTTTGACACAGGGGAGATGAGAAGGCAATAGTAGAGGGAACCACATTCAGGGAAAAAAATCTGCTTAGTGGAGAACAAGAACAAGGGGTCCCAGTAGCACAGACTGGTGTAGAAATTCATCACACACACACATATGCTGGAAAAGATTAGAATTTTTTTTAGGTGTATTGAAGGCTTCAGAAGACTGGCATGGGGCTTCAGGGGACACAAAAATGGAGTTCAGCAGCCGCTTGCAGCCTGTGGTCTGCATTTTCCCCACTGTTGACTTAGAGAAATAGACTGCCTAGATTGGCATTCACAATTACTTTATTTGTAAAGATTGAAAAGAAAATGGAATGAAGAATCAGTAACAACATCAACAGCAAAAAGGGGAGGGAGACACTGCTCTGAAATATTTAATGTCAACATATCAACTTTCATCTTTTTTTGTGAGTTAAAAGTTATCTAAATAAATCATCCCCAATGACTGTCTGGCTTTCTTCCCATTCAACTAAGGTAATGATTTTATCATTGATGATAGACTGCTGTGATATCGCATCTCTTCTGAATAAGTAATATGATTTTGACATTATTAAATGTTCATTATCAAATTGTTTCTGGTGATCATGAGGGAAATCTGACCTTTTCTATCCCATGCACACAAAACATGCATTTATATTAACATTTATATTACCTTCATAAATACTGTCTGTTGTTCTAGATTAATTGCCATACAGTATTCTCACAGTTGCAAAAGTGAACAGTGCTACATAGACCCTCTCTATATGTGCAGAAGAGATTCCCCTTTTGTAATGGTTTTGCTTTGTGACTGAGCAACAAAGGTTCACTGGAGGGAGCCAACATTTGTTAAAAGAAAGAGCAACAAACCTTCCTCATAAAATTGGATTCTCCCTTTCTGCAGCACTGAGGGATCCACACCCTCATAGTCACAAGAAGTACAAACATTAGATACAGGATCTCAATGTACTGAACCTTTAAAGGTTCTCCTCCATGTAGGAATATTTAACTTTAACTTTAGATGTCCAGTGCCCTTTCAATATCTGTGCACTCTTTTCATTTCATTACCATTCTTTTTACTTGGTGAGTTGGTTTTTCTACAAAGAATTCCAAATGCTGAGGCCTTGGGGTGGTGGCTAGGTATACCACCTTTCTTATAACTGTCCTGTAAAAGTGTTTGTCTTTTCTGACCAACCAGAAGAATAAGGAGACCAGGCACAGACATTAGGATGAAATGGGCCACATTATTTTAACTATAAACTTATTAAACCTTTAACCCCTGAGAACTGCAAAAGTGGGGAACAAACTAGCATGGGAGCATTTGAAGCAGGTGGTCTCACCCAGGATTCCTCCCCAGCTTCCACTGGGCAAAACACTTGAGCCCCAAGGAGAACCCAAAAACTGGGAGGGGGGTGTATAGATGGTGAAAATAATCAGAATTTGCAGGGAATGACATTTGTCCCAGCTAGATCCTGAGGTGATTGGCCTTATTCAGAAGGAGGGGGCCAAAAACTCCAAAATCTATGGGCAGGGGAGCTTTAATGATTTTACCTGAAGTTTTTTTAAAAAAATGTGCAGAAATGCACATTACCACTCATTTGGACAATCAAATCATATTGCTGCCCATTCTCAGTGAGGGGGGAAGTGAAAAGCTGATTGGTCGGATGTGCAGGGGGGGTTGTAAGGAAGTAGCCCGAAGAGCCATTTTTGCCTCTAGCCAATCACTTGTTTTCAGATTTCTACCAGGATCCCTTAGCCTCATCCAATGAAAGTTTTGGCAGGAGATATTCAGGAAAAAGAAAAAAGTGAAGGAATAGGGTGGGAAGGTAGCACTGCTGGGAATTTGAGAGAATGTGCATCAATCAGCATTATATCATCTCGTCTAGACAAGCCTTGGGTTGCTCCGTGGCTGGCCTGCAACTGGAAGGCCAACCCAAGAACTCACCCCTCAAGACTTAAAGTTAGGGCTCAGCCATCAGGCCAAACCTAAGGGAAGTCTCCTTCTCCACCCCTCCTAGCTGTATGAGGTAAAGAGTTAGTTCCAGAGCCTACCAAATGGTTGTAATAGGTGTTCATCAAATTCTTACTCTCTTCTCCCACTACCTGCCACAGATAAGGGCAAGTGTCTGCTTAGCCCTTATCCCCCACCAGGCTGGCCAAAAGGGTCCTCCCTCTCTGTTGCAGATCTCCCCGAAATAACAGATTACCTGCCTCCAATAAGTGAATGCCATCAGCTTTATATTGCTCAAGCCCCTGATAAAGTATCTGAGTATGTGATAAAAAGTGGTCCAACCTCTTCATTAAAGCACGTCAGACTTCCCTATTCACCCCTCTCTGGGCTCTATCAATGCACCATGGGTCTCCTTCTCCCAACCATACCTGTTGGGACAGAATAGCAGACCACATAATGGAAGTCCCAGGCCAGTTGCACTCTATGATTCCCATATCATGAATGGCTTAAACAATCAGGGCATTGCCCTTCAACAAACCTAGATCACTTACCCTCCAAGTGAATGATGGCAACATGTGTAGCAGAGGCCCCTTGAGCTCCCCAAACAACATGAGCATCAGGCCATGCCACCAAAGGTCCCTCTTTCCTAGCTTCTCAACCATAACCGATTGCTCAAAAGCAATTAATATTGAAATGGGCAAACATACCTCTCGTGTGCCAAAGACCTCAAGTACCCAATCCTCTGAATAATTTGAGGACCCATGCCCATTGCTGATACAGTAGGAGCCACCCTGATCCAGAAAGAGCGGTTACCAAATCTAACCCCTTTAAAGCCCAACATGGATAAGGCCCTGGAGGTGACAGACCAGAACTGGAATTTAGTCAAGAGTGACAAATCATCATGGCAAAACAAGGGACCAGGCCACAACCCCCTGTAAGAAATGGACCAGACATAGGGACTGGTCACTGAAGGTCTGAAGCTGCAGAAGTGACCCAGACCTTCGTTGGTCTGTTTTGGATGAGCAAATGGTGAAAGGCACATGCTGCCTTCCTAAGTGAAGGCCCTGGGACACTAAGGCTTTTCTTGACTTGTTGCCCTTGGACTGAACCACCTGCTCATTTACTTTCAAGGCAATCAAAGATGCTGCATGAAATAGCAGAACCTCATATTGTGAGGTGCAAACACCTTCCCCAAATCCCTTAAGGATATCTCAGGACAAGGGTTTCCTTTTATCCTCCACCGTACCTCTCTCTTGGGACCAATCTTCCAGAATTTTACAAATATGAACATCACCTGTAGTATCCTGGAAACCCTGTGCCTTGAGCCAAAAAGCCATGGCTGACAATTGGGCTCTAATAAATGGCAGAAACAGCCCCATACTGCTGAGAGAGAGAGAGAGAGAGAGAGAGAGAGAGAGAGAGAGAGAGAGAGAGAGAGAGAGAGAGAGAGAGAGAGAGTGAGAGAGAGAATATTGCAGCAGATAAAGAACAGGCACAGACCATACATGGTCTAATTCCTCAAGAATTTTAAACTCTGAAAACTATTTCACTGCCCTAATATAACTCTTTCTGGTGTTAAGAGCTAAGGATAAGCTAATGGTCCTCATTACCTCACCATTCAAAGCATCAGGTATGGCGCCATGGCGACATCAAGGGTGAGACTGTCATGCCAGTTTATTGATTGCATGAAGTTCCTGTAGTGAGTTGGGTTTGAGGAAGGAGTTCAGTAATTGGCTTCTAACCCATCACACATATCTCTTATAATGCAGCTGCATGCAAATATGTACTAGCTTGCTTCATTCTACTCTCCTTGAATTATTTTAGCAAAGAGGCCATATGCCTAAAGATAAACTGAGATGAAACCAGGATGATTGTGCTAGAAAGGGCACTGGTAAGAAGCTCTTTTTTCTAAGAGCAGGAATATTCATCTTCTATCAGTCTCAGGGAAAAGGAGGAGCGGGACAACATCCTCCCCCCAAACCTGCTAGTGTCATCTCATAGCTTCTAGAAGGCTTATATACCTTCCAGTGTCGCTCTTTGTCAGGAACAGTCCCGATTAATCCTCTGCCATTCCAACTTTTTCAGCTGAATTTAAATGGCCCAGTTTCTTTCTCGTCCTCCAGCTTCCTCCTTGTTTTCAGCTTACTCCAATTGTTGTAAACTGAGTTTAGAGGGCAAAAGTAGTTTGTGCTCAAGTCAACAGGGGAGAAATAAGAAAAGGAGGTGGAATCTTGTTCTTCTCAGTAGGCTCAGGCAAAAGCAAACTGCAGTAGCCTCTCCTAGCTTGTGTGTTCTTCAATAAAAAAATGTTTGCCATCTTGACCATATTCTGCTGTTGCTTGGCCACGTGTATCCTGGTTTTCATCTGTGAAATGCTAGAGAGCAGGGCTTATCCTGCTAAGGTATATAACCCCATTTGGGATGGATGTCCTTTCTCCTGGTGTTGGGACGGGGAAATGACAGCATCTTACCAAAAACCCAAAGGCCCATCTGGAGCTAAGAGAACAGTTTAACAGTGAGGCTGTGTCAGAATTCCAGATGCAGGGATATGAGAATACTTCCTTTACATATATGTGTTGTTATTGCATCCTTTTTCATCTCATCCTTTTCATCAATATTATTAAGTTATTAGCTTAATCTTACTTCAGTGCATCCTTTGAACCTAAATTGAGCAGGACCTGCATGCTTCAAGTCCTCCAAGTAAATACCATTCATCCAGCACTACCGAGAAGCAGAAGTCCAGGCAGAGCTGTTACCTGAACAGGTAGGGATGCTTTAGAGCCCCATTCATGATCTATTATTAGCTGGTTGAATTATTTTTAGCTCAAATGGAATACTGTGAGAGGCAGGTAACTTTGGGACCTTTTCACCTATGTATACCGATACTAATTGAAGAGAATTCAAGGTTAAAGTGAAATAAACATTTTTATTGGAAAATAACACACAAAAAAAGCACTGATACAAAAAAAGCTCACAAGAACCACACAAGGCTATCAAAGAGTTAAGGCAGAAAGGTTGGACAGAAGAATCGATTAGGGAGATAGGGTAATATTTACCAGTCCTGAAGAGGAGTGAAGTACTCAGACAGAAGTCTCAAGGTGGCAGTGGAAATTTTGATTCGGGTGTGCACTGACAGAGAGAGTGCCTGGGTGTCGTCCACAGTGACACAATTTGCTATTGTTTAGGCTGGGATATTTATAACCCATTTCATGCCTTCAAGGCATGTTTTGACTACAACAGTGGCTAAATGACTCTGCCACAGGAGCAACAAAGGAGAATGAAACTCCACTGTTGGTGGACAGTGTCTTAGGTGGATGGGAGATAGGAATTGATGGTTTTATGACAACTTCACATTGTAGGACAGGAAGGGGTTCTGAGGGATATTTCCTAGGAATTTGGGTTGAGTAGGTCACTTGTTTAGGATGTGTGATACATAGCCAAGTGGACCAAGAAGGAATTAGCTCATGCATCCATAATGGTTTTGTTTACTAAGGGCCCTCTGCTTAATCCTAGCTTGGATGTGCTTACTAAACTATTTCTAAGACACCCTTCCCAGGCCCTTCCATCTGACCTCACTTTGGGTCATCCTGGTCTACCTGACCCCTTCCAAGTGTCCAATATTGCTAATTATGAGATATTATAGGGAGGGGGTAGTAGGGCATGGTAACAGACCACTATGAAGGACAGCCTTACATATGAAAGCAAAATAGTTGAGGATTTTCCTCCCCCTTCTAGAGAGTCTTGGAATACCTCCCCCCCAAAAAAGAGGACCAAATGCAGCCCATGAAGCACATTTCCCCCAACCCTGCTATCCTGGGTGAGCAGGAAGAAAATGTTGGATAAGCTACAGATGGAAGAACCATAGATAATGTACTTTATCTCAGACTTTGGGCCACCAACAATGCACTGGTGGGGAAGAAGCTGTAGGAACAGGAACAGAAGCTGTCAGGAGAATGACAGGACAGTGAAGATTCCTTCTGGCAGTCAAATGCACACAAATGTGCTTTTAGTGTCTCGCCATGTGTTTTCCCATACAGAGGTATCTTAAATTATTCATGAAATTTATAGGTCACTCTGTAACAGATGGACTCCAGCCTTAGTTTACTGAATATTGTTTGAAGCAGCTATGCAACACTACTAGAAATAATGTTGGTGGTCATGATAAAACATACATAAGAATGACAATAATATCTCTGAGATACTTTGCCAGCTATGTAAAACACTCTTCTCATACAGTAGCACAGTAGTAAATTCTGAAGTGAGAGTCTCTATAGCCACACCCTTTAGGAAAGTCCAAAAACTCAGATAACTCTGTTGACCCATATTATCAAATCAGTTCTAACAGTTTCCATCTCCATTGGGAGCAGATCTTTTCTAAATTTAATGAGTCCTAACTTTTTGAGACCAAGCCATTCCAAAACAATGGGCATTGCAAGTGGATACCTCACAACAATATACTGTTACTAGGAAAGTCCATCCCTGCCACTACCACTGCTACTGCAAGGATGGCAGTTAAACTCTATAGTAAATGAGGAGCCTGAGTTGCTGTTGATATCACCATGCTTGCTAATAAGAAAATACCAGTGTTATGACTAGTAATGTACAGATCTAACATAATCCACCTTGCATGTCCTTCAGCAGGGCAGGGAGTCTTCTCCACTTCATCATCTGCACAGTGCTTTTTCCCAGTCTCCCCCCACCCCCACAAGCAGATTAGGGGTGGAAAATATGCAAAATAATATGTATTTTTCAAGTAGGCATGCTCATGTGAAGCCATGCATATGCATTGTTTAGACAAAAATGGGCTTCTTCTCCTTTTTACTTTTTTCTCTTTCATTATCATCATCCATCACTTTCAAAAGGGATGCAATATTTTCCACAGGTAAATATCTCAATATATTTTGAGAACAATGGATCCTTACGACCTGAACACACATTCTACTGAGACAAGATACTCCAGAAAAGCAAGGATGCCACCTCCTTGGAACAGGGGAAATCAAGTACAAGAGGATTGAGATGTCAGACTTGACCACAGTGGCACATTCCTTAGTTACATCCTATTTGGATTACTGTACACACTCTACATGGGGCTGCTTTTGAAGAGTGTTCATAAGCTTCAGCTAGTCCAAAGAGCTGCAGCCAGATTGTTAACTGGGGCTGGTTACAGGACGCACATTACTTACCTGTTGCAACAGCTCCACTTGCTACTAGTCCATTTCTGGACAGCTTTGAAAGTGCTGGCTATGACATATAGAGTCCTATACAGCTCAGGTCCTGGTTATTTGAAGGATCATATTCTCTCATACAAACCTGTCCATAGGTTTTCCATGTTTTTTTTTTCCAGGCTGTCAGGCCGTGTTCTGGAAGACTTTATTTCTGACATTTCGCCTGCATCTGTGGCTGGCAACTTCAGAGAATGGTTGGGTAGGAATGTGTTTATACACTGTGAGTCCCTACTGGTATGTAAATTTGTGTATTTGAATGGTTAGTTCCTTGGGGGAGATATGCAAGGAGGATTAGTGTCTGTTTGGCTAACAACCCATTATTTGCTGGAAATCCCCCTATCCCTGGGTGCAGTTCATTTGCATGTATTGAGTTTTGATTTTAGTGTTTTTCAGGACTGGTAGCCAAACTTTGTTTGCTTTAAGGGTTTCTTCTTTCCTGTTGAAGTTGTCCAGGTGTTTGTGGATTTCAATAGCTTTGCTGTGCATTCTGACATGATAGTTGTTGGCCTGGTCCAGAATTCTTGTGTTTTTAAATAATATTTTGTGTCCAGGTTGGTTTATAACATGTTCTGCTACTGCTGATTTTTCTGGCTGGCCCAATTTGCAGTGTCTCTCATGTTCCTTGATTCGTGTTTGCACACTGCGTTTAGTGATCCCTATGTAAACTTGTCCACAGCTGCATGGTATGCAGTAAACTCCTGCAGCTGTGAGAGGGTCTCTTTTATCCTTTGATGAGCATAGCATTTCTTGAATTTTCTTGGTTGGTCTGTTCTGTAGATCATTTGGAGGTTGTGTTTCCTCATCAGTTTTCCTATTCTGTCTGTAACTTCTTTGATGTATGGTAAAAATACCTTCCCTTTGGGTGGCTGTTTTTCTTCATTCCTGTGATTTTTTTTTTCTGGGTCTGGCTGCTCTTGTGATGTCTGATCTGGAGTAACCATTAGCCTGTAGAGCCCAGTTTAGGTGCTTCAGTACGTCCTCCAGGTAGTGGGGTTTGCAGATCCTTTTTGCATGGTCAACCAATGTTTTTATTGTGCTTCTTTTTTGTCCTGGGTGATGATTGGAGTTCTTGTGTACGTATCTGTCCATGTGTGTGTGTTTTCGGTATACCTTGTGGCCCAACCATTGGTTTGGTTTGCAGATGACTAGGACATCCAAGAATGGCAATGTTCCTTCATTTTCATTTTCCGTTGTGAATTGGATATTCGGGTGGATGCTGTTCAGGTGGTTCAGAAATGCAACCAAATCTTCTTTTTCGTGGCTCCAAATGGTGAAAGTATCATCCACATATCAGAACCAAGTTGTGGGCTTTTTTTGGTGCTGTTTCCAGGGCTTGCTTTTCAAAATGTTCCATGTAAAAGTTTGCTATCATGGCACTCAGAGGGCTGCCCATAGCTACCCCATCTGCCTGTTCATAGAATTCATTATCTCACTGGAAGTAGCTTGTGGTGAGGCAATGTTTGAACAGGCTGTGATGTCTTCTGGAAATATTTGTTGGATGAGTGCCATGGTGTCCATTATGGGGACTTTGGTGAGCAAGGAGATGACATCAAAGCTGATCAGTCAGTCTCCAGGTTTCAGTTTGATGTTGTGATTTTTTCTATGCAGTGAGCTGAGTCCTTGATGTAGTGGAGTGTTTGTCCTATGTGGGTTTGTAATTGTGTGGCCAGAAACTTGGCCCAGTCATACATGGGGGATCCAATGGCACTCATTATGGGTCAGAGTGGAATGGAATCCTTGTGGATCTTGGGAAGTCCTTATAGTCTTGGTGGGAGAGCCTCAGGTCTGCATAGATTCTGGCATATGATTGGCTGAATTGATGAGATCTTGATCAAGGTATTTGTTTTTCTGGTGATTTTGTTGGTTGGGTCTTGCTTGAGTTTTATGTATATTGCAGGATCCAAGAGTTCCCTTATTTTTTGTTTGTATTTTTCTGTTTCCATGATTACCATGGCATTGCCTTTGTCTGCTGGGAGAATAATGTTTTCTGGGTCTGCAATGAGATCCCTGATGGCTTTTCTTTCTTTTATGGTTATGTTGCTGGATGGTGGTTTCAAATATACAAATGTACATACCAACAGGGACTCATAGTATATAAACCCCACACACACCTACCCAACCATTCTCTGAAGATGCCAGCCACAGATACAGGTGAAACGTCATGAATACAGTCTTCCGGAACACGGCCTCACAGCCTGGGGGAAAAAAACACGGAAAACCTATGGATGCCACCCATGAAAGCCTTCAACTTCAGAAACCTGTCCATGTTTTGAGATCTTCTGGGTAAGTCCTCCTCTTGGTCCCACTACCATCACAGGTACACTTGGTAGGAACATGGGAGAGGGCGTTCTCCATGAATGCTCCAACCTTTCCAAAACTCCCTGCCCAGAGTGAATAGACAGGCACCCAACTTACTTACTTTCTACACCCAAGTGAAGAGCTTTTTTATTCCAGCAGGACTTTGAGGTTTTTTTTGTTTTGTTTTGTTTTTAAGTGACATAGGCTGCATATAACGGTGCTGGATTTTTATATTATACCCTTTACTAGTTTCTGTTTTAACAGTTTTCATTTTTTGGTAGTTTAATTACTTTCTAATTATGTATGCTGTTTTTTTTATTAGTTATTTATAATTATGTATGCTGGTTTTTTTAAAAAAAACTATGTTTGTTTTATCTGTTGGGAAAAGGCAGGATGATTTAATAAGAAGGCAGATTTCACTTGCATTTCTTATTTGGACCCTGTCAGCCTTGAGTCTCCTGCCTTCGATGATGGCTGACTGACTATCCAAACTGAAATTTGCTTCAGTTAGGGCAAATTCCATTGACAGCTCAAAAACAAATTAATCTCTCAGGGCTCATCCACATGGGCCAGAATACACCACCTCCCCACCAGCATATCCTTACCATGGATCAGGCCCATTCCTCCCTTGTTAGTGGTACAAAATAGGAGGAAGTCCAGACCGCCATGCTGGCCTGTTACTACAGCCACTACTGCTGCCTGCGTTCCACTCTCCTGATCCAGGAAACCAGCCTGAAGCACATGAGCAAGGCCCCCTGCATGTGACCAGCCTAGTCACATGCTGTGGGGCTTGCTTCCTGGCTGCAGAAGAGTGATGGCAGGTGGGCCAATGGGGCAGTCTGGGCTCCTGCGGTCACGCAGCACTCCAATTTCTTTTATTTTGACTGAAGCATTTTTTCACAGGGATTTGTTTTAAAAAATGGTTTAATGGGCTTTACCCTTCTTGGCTCTGGGAGTCATGAGGACTGCCTGGGGGCAAAATGGGGCAAATGCTCTGTGTCTTCTGGACTGCAGGGCTCAGAGATGGGGCCAAGATAGGGTAAATAGCCCATCTAGACAAGCCCTCAGTGGCTTATTCTTAGTTCCTACTATTCAGGACTATTCCAACAGACTATGACTGAAGAAAACAAAGATGGAGGCATGACAAAGCAAATACTAACAGTCCATGAATGCCAACTTAATAAATAGACATTTTAGTAAAAAGGATGGACTGAGGGGGAAACTATAACAGACTATGTTCAGTTCTCCAGTCAGTTCTGCAACTGCTTCCTTAGATGAATTAAACTCCCACACTCAGGGTCAAGATGTATGGGTGTTTTTGAGTGACAAGAGCACCACTTCTTTACCATTTAAACAAGAGAAATGTTTTGTAGGCATTTTGATTTTTAATTATACTAAATGTCAAGGGCTTCATGGAAAGACAGAAGAGGCCCCTGAATGTTCTAATAATTCTCCACCTCTGCTTAAAGTATTAATCAAGTAACCTTAAAGGGCTTTTTGCCAGATTCTCTGCAGATGTAAAATTCATTCCAGTTGAGTGGTGACAATTTACACCAGTTGAGACTTTGGCCTTATATTTTTGAAAACTCTAATAATTCAAGAGTGTCACTGTTGTGGAAAAAAAACCCCTCTTCTTCTGTTCCGTATCTGGCATGGTGAAAGAAATCTGGGGAATAAAAGCTTCCTGTATGGTGGCACACTAGTTAAGGGCTCACTCCAAATCTTACCTGTGTTGTGTTGGAAATAAAGAGGCAGATTAATAAGAGGGAGATCTAGAGAGCATTCCTTTCCTTTTGTTTCACCTCATTGTTTCCTTCTTTGACCAATGTACTCAAGCCTTTTTTGCTTCCTGCATGCCTGCAGAGGTCACGTTCTCCTTCTTCCTAAAGTTAGTTAGCCTTTATCTCCCTTTGTCTGGGAAGGGAGGAACCATAAGGATCCTGCCTCAGGATTATTTATTTATTTATTTATTTCCCATCTCTCCCCATGGATCAAGGCAGGGAACAACACATCCACACAAAGCAATTAATATCAATTAAAATCGACCTTCGTTCGAGCCTGTGCAATGGATTTTTCTGGTGGAGCGCAGCGTGCACAGAACCGGCCTCATCCTTTAAACCAGAGATTCATCTGCTGTGGCCTTGCAAGCATGGACGTGGCAGCGAGGTCCTCGGGCCGTAGGTTTGATTAGAGTTTCCTTCTCTTAGATGGTTGACCTTACAGGGTTGGACAAACACCATCTGCCAGGGTTTGGGATTAGAGTTTTCCTTCTCCTAGGATGGTTGCCACAAGGCTAGAGAGCCCATCCTGCCCTTTGACGCTCTTTGTCAGACCCTTCGGTTTTGACCTGTCTGGCATGGGAGACCCTACCAGTGGCTATTATGGTACGCAAGCCTCTCTCCCATGACAAGGGGGCGTCAATGGAGAGGGTTTTGAGATCAATTAAAATACATCTTGGTTAAAATACATAAATACATCAAAACATACATCAAAAAATATATCTTGGTTAAAATACATAAATACATCAAAACATACATCAAAAAATATATCTTGGATAAAATACATAAATACATCAAAACATACCATGGATTTTATGAAACCACCCTCCTTTCCCATGCTTTTGCTGGCATAATTTGTGACATTTTTATGCCATCAAAAGAACCCCCTTTACCACAGTTACCTTCCATCCCGTCCAAAGGCAGTCCCGGCAATGACAGAGGAGTGAATGGAGCTCCATTCACTTCCTCAAATGAAATCCCGTGGGTTCTTGCGGGAAGATGTGAGTGTGGGAAATTTAAAGAACAAAACAAAAGTAACACAGAAGTTTTAAAAAGACACAAACACACTTAAAAAGTCCCAAGTAAACTGGGGAGGTTAATAAAAAGAGTGTCACCTATGTAGATGTCATGATCTCACCCGGAAGTGTTCTGGCTGGACCAGCCATTGATGCTGTATTACCAGGGGAAAAAAAAAGTGTGAGGTTTCAAACACTGGCAATGCTGGAAAAAAAGCACCACAGCCAATCTATTGATAGCTTGGACCATCAAAAAAATAGAACTGCTTATTGCCAATACATAAACATTAAAGGACGAAGTCATCTGGTATGCATGCCCTTTTGCGTTTATGTGACATCGTTATGACACCATATTTAGTGCATCTGATAAAGTCCAATATCAGTTTTTTAAAAAGATAAAACTAGTATATATTAAAACAGTTTAAAATTTACAGTTTAAAAGTCATCTCGATAGGCCCGCAAGAAGAGATTGTCTTTAATGCTCTTTTAAATTCAGACAGTATATGCAGTTGTCAAATATCTTCTGACAGGCTATTCCAGAGTTTAGGGGTGGGTGAAGAAAAAGTCCACTGGCTGACCATTGCCAGCCTAGTCCTAGCTGACTGGAGTAAATGTCCTCCAGAGGACCTGAGTATATGGGCAGATTATATGAAAGAAAGCAATCCTGTAGGTAGCCTGGACCAAAACCATGTAGGGCTTTAAAGGTAACAACCAACACTTTGTATCTTGCCTGGAAACTAAGTGGCAGCCAGTGGAGTGATTTCAGTAAGTATGGCTTACATCCATACAGATATAGGGGCCCTTCTACTGAAATCTAATCTTCTTTTATCTATCTCCTTTCCTATTCTAAGATAGAGTTCTTGAAACAAAACAAAAAAAATGTAAGTTTTCCTTTTTTTTTAACCTTACAAGATCTTCCTGAGTATTTTCTCCTATTTTCTACCACAAGCCCATCTTGCACTCTGCTTGATATAGATACCAAATTGAGAGCAATAGGCCAGGAGAAGACTTACACAAAATGGATTTTAGCAGCCATCTCATACAGGTGAGATGGTCCTGTCAGCAAGAAAGACAACTCACTGAGAAGCCTCCACCTTTTCAACTAAAAGTGTTTTCCTTAAAGCAAAGACCAGATACAGGTAACTTCAGGGTCAGCTTGACCTGTTCTTAGAAGGCTCCTCTGGTCTTAGCTATTTGGTTTGCTTTCGTTACCAGGTAAGATAGTTGCTGCCAAAAGATGTAGAAAAATAGTTTTAATTAGAATGTGTCTTTAGTAGAAATTGTATACATCATCAGAGAAGCACATAGCATCCCAGAAAGTATAAAATAGGAGCCCTTTGGCGCAGTGGTTAAATGCCAGTACTGCAAGTCACCATGTTGCAAGTTCAATTCCAGCGGGCTCCAAGGTTCACTCAGCCTTCCATCCTTTCGTAGGTTGGTAAAATGAGTACCCAACTTGTGGGTGCAATTAGCTAACACACATTGGAAACTGCTTAATGTGGTGTAGATGTGTAAATTGCTATTGTTTAAAACAATTTGTAAGCCACTCTGATAGCCTTGTGGCTGAAGAGTGGGGTATAAATAACTAATAAATAAAGGGAAAAAATGTTGTAAAGATTAGATCTGCTTAGAGAGGCACCCATGTGTGCATGATATTATTATTATTATTATTCCTAGCTATATACCTGGTATAGCAGACACCGTTCCCCCTGCTGCCCTCCCCAAGCCCCCCGTGTGCATGCATACACACACATGTGTGTGTGCTCTGCTGCTTCCCTCCCCCCTGCGACCCTCTTCACGCGCACACACACACACATGAGCTCTCCTCCCTCCCCCTGTAGCCCTCACCAAGCCTCTCCCTGCGCACGCATGCACACATGTGTGTGCGTGCTACCCCCGCTGCCTCCCTCCCCCCGCGGCCCTCTCCCCCATGCACACATACACATACGCTCCCTCCCCACCCCTGCTGCCTCCTTTCCCCCCCACATGGCACCTCACCCCCTCCCCACAGTCCTTGTGAGCCAGTGCTGCCCCTCCCCGGGCTTCCCCCATGCACACACACCATCCCAAACCCACCCTTCTACTTACTCACAGCCATGTTTTCACTGGAGGTAAAACTCCACATGTTCCCACCTCCACTGTGCTGATTGGCTGCCCAATCAAGCTGTGATTGGTTGGGCAGCCAATCAGCACACTGGAAATGGCAACATACCCAAGAGAATTATATCTATCTATCTATAGATATAGATATAGATATAGATATAGATATATAGATATAGATAGATGATGACGATGATTACTATTTCCAAAACTTGTTCTTATTATTAGCTGAGGCTTTTCCTCTCTGAGTATTTTTGATTTTCTGCCTGCAATAAAACTCCTGGATCAAGAAACACTGCTGTCTATTGCATGTTTCTGTGGGTCCCAGGCTACCATCTAATTAGGAGAGTTTGGGTGACAAAATATTTTTGCAATGAACTCATTAGGTTGCCTTTAAAAGGTTACTATTTCTCAGCCTCAAGTCCTCATGTGTAATATAATTCCATCCAATAGTAAACTTGAGTAGCTGAGTGTCCGGCCATCTGCAACCAAAAAAGGATCATTGAAAGATAAAAGAGTGGTTCTGAAACACAGGTCAACTCCCATATCCACGGATTCAGTATCACATCTGAGAAAAAAATAAGTTCTCTCTAGGCATTTCTAGATCCTCCAATGTGGTTCTGTAGTCCACCTCTAGTGTTTGTCTCATTGAAAATCATAGGGTTCCCAATTATCCATGGTTTCAGGTATCCATGTGGGTTCTTGGAACATAATCCCTGCAGATTTGGGGGTTGACCTGTACTCAGACAATGCTCCAGATATACACAAGTGTAGATGGTTTAAAAGTAAAAGAAAATTAAATTTAAATAAATATAATAAAAGAAGGTATAATAAGGGATGTGTCATTTCTGCTTGACAGCATAGAGAGAAGAAAATTCAGGATAGTTCAGTTTACTGTTGGAAAGAGAATATCCAGATTCTTGGCTGATCCTCCCTTCACTGATACCTGAAAAGTTCTCACTGTAGGTTGCAATGGAGTATCTGGAAGTGCTAAGCAAAACCCTATGCGGTGAGTAGGGTTGCCAGTTTGGGATCATCCCAGGCCCAGAGGTTTCCAGGCCAAAGCCTAAAATCAAGGGATCTAGAACCCCGGTGATGTCATTAAGCATTATTCATTAAGTACCAATTACAACTACTGACAGCTTTTCTTTCAAAGACACATATAGGCACACACAGAGGCAGAAATATTTTCCTGTTTGCCAATCTTACCTCAAAGAGCTATTACCACGCTTCCCTTCTCACCTACTTGGGGAAATGGGATTAGCTTCTAGTGCTACTTGCTTTTAGGCAAAAGAGAGATGTAGAACAAAGAAGAGTGTTATACTTGGGGCCACAATGCCTGGGACAAGGAGGAAGCTAACTAAGCAAAATGTAGCAAGCTGCTGCTCTACTAGGTGAGCTGGAGCTTTGCAGGCAGCCTTTTCTTCTTGTGTGAAGAGATCCATGACATCATTACTGGAAGCCAGGTGGAGAGCATTGGGATAAAAATTAAAGGGGAAGGAAACAACAGGGATATTATTGTGGGACTCTACTACAGACCCCAAAGTCAGACAGAGGAATTTGATGATGCCTTTCTAGAACAGATGACCACACACGCAGAAAGGAGAGATGTAGTAGTGATGGGTGACTTCAACTATCCTGATATTTGCTGGCAATCTAACTCAACCAAAACTTCAAGGTCTAGCAAATTCCTGACTTTCCTGGAAGACAATTTCATGGTCCAAAAGATGGAAGAGGCAACAAGGGGGTCAGCTATTTTAGATCTGATCCTAACCAACAGGGATGACCTGGTTAATGGGGTGCAAGTGGTGGGATCCTTAGGTGAGAGTGATCATGTTCTCCTGGAGTTTGTTATACAATGGAAAGGAGAAGCCAGGCATAGTCAGACACACATTCATGACTTTAGGAGAGCTGATTTCAATAAACTCAGGGAAATACTGGCGGTGATCCCATGGTCAGGAATACTAAAAGAGAAGAGACTTCAAGATGGATGGGACTTTCTCAAAAGGGAGATACTGAAGGCACAATTTCAAACAGTACCAATAAGGAAGGAAAATGGGAGGCACCTCAAGAAACCAGAATGGATGACTAAAGAACTTTCAACGGATCTAAGTTTTAAACGGAACATGTATAGGAAATAGAAAAAGCGGGAAATCACCAAAGAAGAATTCAAACAGATAGCAAACACGTGTAGGAGTAAAGTCAGAAAAGCTAAAGTGCAGAATGAGTTCAGGCTTGCTAGAGAGGTTAAGAACAACAAAAAGGGTTTTTTGGGGTATGTCCGCAGCAAAAGGAGGAAGAAGGAAATGATAGGGCCACTACGTGGAGAAGATGGCAAAATGCTAACAGGGGACAGAAAAAAGGCAGAATTACTCAACACCTTCTTTGCCTCAGTGTTTTCAGAAAAGGAAAAGGGGTACCAACCTGAGGAGAATGGAACAGAGGACACAATAGGGGAAATCCAGCACAGAATAAGCGAAGAGGTAGTACAGGAATACCTTCTTGATCTAAATGGATTTAAATCTCCAGGACCAGATAAACTACATCCAAGAGTATTAAAAGAGCTGGCAAATGTAATCTCAGAGACATTGGCAATAATCTTTTGACAGCTCCTGGAGATCTCCAGATAGACTGGAGAGCTGGGCCAAAGCTAACAAAATGAAATTCAATACGGAGAAATGTAAGGTACTGCATTTAGGGCGGAAAAATGAAATGCATAAATATAGGATGGGAAAGACCTGGCTGAACGAGACTACGTGTGAAAGGGATCTAGGAGTCCTAGTAGACCCCAAGTTGAACATGAGTCAACAGTGTGATGCGGCAGCTAAAAAGGCCAATGCGATTTTGTGCTGTATCAATAGAAGTATAGTGTCTAGATCAAGGGAAGTAATAGTGCCACTCTAGTCTGCCTTGGTCAGACCTCACTTAGAATACTGTGTCCAGTTCTGGGCACCACAATTCAAAAAGGATATTGACAAATTGGAGCGTGTCCAGAGAAGGGCAACTAAAATGGTGAAAGGTCTGGAAATGATGCCTTATGAGGAGAGACTTAGGGAGCTGGGTATGTTTAGCTTGGAAAAAAGACAGTTAAGAGGCGATATGATAGCCCTGTTTAAGTTTTTGAAGGGATGTCATGCTGAGGATGGAGCAGGCTTGTTTTCTGCTGCTCCAGAGACTGGAACACGGAGCAATGGGTGCAAGCTCCAGGAACAGAGATTCCACCTCAACCTTAGGAGGAACTTTTTGACAGTAAGAGCTGTTCGGCAGTGGAACGCACTCCCTCGGAGTGTGGTGGGGTCTCCTTCCTTGGAGGTCTTTAAACAGAGGCTGGATGGCCATCTGTCGGGGATGCTTTGATCGTGATTTCCTGCATGGCAGGGGGTTGGACTGGAAGGCCCTCGTGGTCTCTTCCAACTCTGCAATTCTATGATTCTATGAACAAGAGAAGTCCCAGCAGACTGGAGGAGGGCAAACGTTCCCATCTTCAAAAAGGGGAAAAAAGAGGATCCCTACAATTATTGTCCAGTTAGTCTGACATCAATACCAGGGAAGATTCTAGAGCAGGTCATTAAACAGAGGGTCTGTGAACATTTAGAAGGCAATGCCATAATCACAAAAAGTCAACATGGGTTTCAGAGAAACAAGTCATGTCAGACTAATCTGATCTCTTTTTTTGATAAAGCTACCAGCTTGGTAGGTGAAGGGAAAGCTGTGGACATCGCATACCTTGATTTCAGTAAGGCCTTTGACAAGGTTCCCCGTGAGATTCTTGCAAAAAAGCTTGTAAAATGTGGGCTAGACAAGTTAACAGTTCAATGGATTTGTAATTGGTTGACCGGCCGAATCCAAAGGGTGCTCAGCAGTGGCTCCTCTTCGTCTTGGAAAGATGTGAGCAGTGGGGTGCCACAAGTTTCTGTCCTGGGCCCAGAGCTATTAAACATCTTTATCAATGACTTGGATGAGCAAATTAGGGGCGTACTTATCAAATTTGCAGATGACACCAAATTAGGAGGAGTAGCTAATAACCTAGAGGACAGGATCAAAATTCAAAATGACCGGGATAGACTGGAGAGCTGGGCCAAAGCTAACAAAATGAAATTCAATACAGACAAATGTAAGGTACTGCACTTAGGGCAGAAAAATGAAATGCATCAATATAGGATGGGAGAGACCTGGCTGAACGAGACTACGTGCGAAAGGGATCTAGGAGTCCTAGTACACCACAAGTTGAACATGAGTCAACAGTATGATGCCGCAGCTAAAAAGGCCAATGTGATTTTGGGCTGCATCAATAGAAGTATAGTGTCTAGATCAAGGGAAGTAATAGTGCCGCTCTATTCTGCCTTGGTCAGACCTCACCTAGAATACTGTGTCCAGTTCTGGGCAGCACAATTCAAAAAGGATATTGACAAATTGGAGCATGTCCAGAGAAGGGCAACTAAAATGGTGAAAGGTCTGGAAACCATGCTTTATGAAGAGAGACTTAGCGAGCTGGGTATGTTTAGCCTGGAAAAAAGATGGTTAAGAGGCGATATGAAAGCCCTGTTTAAGTATTTGAAGGGGTATCACTTTGAGGATGGAGCAGGCATTTTTTCTGCTGCTCCAGAGACTGGAACACAGAGCAATGGATACAAGCTCCAGGTACAGAGATTCCACCTCAACATGAGGAGGAACTTTTTGACAATAAGAGCTGTTTGGCAGTGGAACACACTTCCTCGGAGCGTGGTGGGGTCTCCTTCCTTGGAGGTCTTTAAACAGAGGCTGGATTGCCATCTGTCAGGGATCCTGTGATCGTGATTTCCTGCATGGCAGGAGGTAGGACTGGATGGTCCTCGTGGTCTCTTCCAACTCTACAATTCTACGGTTCTATGATTGTGTGGAGTGGAGCCCACCAAAACTGGAAAATTTGACCTTTCATCTCTTGCCTCTGAGATCTGGCAGCCATAGTAATGAACCATGTCACTGAAGAATCTTTTGGACTGACTCGACTCAGATTGGGTCCTGACTTCTCCTGGACATGATGTAGTAGTAGCACAGTTGTGGGCAACTGGTCTGGGTTTCTGGATGGTGGGTATTAGAAATTACCTAGCTGATGAGGAGAACATATGTCTCTCCTTTGACATGTGCCTCTCTTTTGAGCCCTGTGGAAGAACTGTGTTGGGTGGATGGACAACATCAGACCATAGACCTTCTTTGAGGAGTGGCCATTGGCAGAAAAGTCCCATGTATCTTCCTATCCCAGAGAAATTCATACACCAAGTGCATCAAAACTATTTCCATTAACACTTTCACATCTGTCCCTAAGGCATTCCTCTCTTATGAGGTTGCCAAGGCCTGAACAATTCACCTATTTGCTTGAAAGTATGAACTATCTAGTGTGCACTGCACTCAATCCTCCAATATGGAAGCAAACAGTAGGGTCCAAAACAGCTGTTTCAATTGGCAGAAAAGATGGAGCTTCTGAGCCTATGGCTGCTGGGTATGTTGGCTGGGGGATTCTGGGAGGTGTAGTATAAAAATTAACTTCTCCACATTATGGGTTCCTCCCTCAATTCTAGATTTGATATGCCTACAAGTTTTTGATGTTTTATGGAAATACTTTTCATGTAGGCAACAGTGAGAATAAACAGGGAAGCAGGGAAACATGTAAAAATAGGTAAATTATAGAAAAACAGATTTCAAGGAACATATACAACAATGTGAAAAGATGACAAATTACTGATCACTCACAGGCACATTTGTACAATCCATTAATAGTTCTGCATGAATAATAATAATAAGACATTTAAGATTTTTCACTGAAAAATAGAAGCAGTGATACCCACTTAACACTAGGTCCTGCTCTTGCTTTTGATTTTTATAATAGACCTGTTATAAAGGAGAATATTTCAATTGGATTCAAAGCTGCACTGGAAAAAGAAATCGTTGACCATGAAATGAAGACCTAGACATTTGTCCTTCTAGTGCATTTTTACCAAGCCGTGAATATTCCTTTCCATTTTCATTATTGTAATAAAATATGCTTCTTTTCAAAGTCTAATTTAAGATTTAATGATGCAGAGAAGTTTGGGGTGTTTAAAAAGAAACTGGAACAATAACACTAAAAACATTGCTGCATTCTACAACAATATCACCCAACCAAAAAATAAAAATAAAAAAATACATCTCTGGTCAATTAGCTTTAATTGTGTTAAACAGTGACAAACTACAGAAGTAATTAGAACTCACACATGGTGTTAGAAAGTGACTAAGTGGTGTTGATTAGTTAGCAGTGATTTAAGCTTCCAGAAAGATTGTCATTTCTTTATGTGTGTTTTAAAGCAAGAATCAGATTGGATTAAATACAGCTGTGTTTCTTCTTTTAATTTAGCTATAACCAAATGGTGTCCTAGGTTTTATCTCCCTTCCTTAAAGGAAACTGCTACTGAAGAATACATGGTGAACATCAGAGACAAGAACTTCTTTTCCTCATTGAAGAAATTCTCTTGAAGGTGCAGTCAGTTCATTGTTGTTGTTGTTTTATTATTTCATCTATTTTCTTAGGAGATTTTCACATGGGGGAAAATAACCCCCGGGGAGATTGGGAGAGAAACGGGGCTGTTCCAGTTGCAGCGCTCGGTTTCTTATGCCACCATCCTTTTCCTGATCTCCCGTTGTCCTCCCTCTGTCCTGCTTCCATTTCCCTCCTGAACATAGCGGGAGGGAAATGGAAGCAGGATGGAGGGAGGACGATGGAAGATTGGGAGAACGAAGGGGGCGTGTGAAATGGAGCGCTGCAACCGGAACAGCCCCGATTCTCTCCCGATCTCCCTGGGGATTATTTCCCCTATGTGAAAATCTCCTTAGTTGCATTTATATCACACCATTCCTTCAATAAATTCAAGGCAGCACACAAGTCTCTCCTCCTCTCTGGGGCTCCATTCATACTACACAATTATAGAACTACTAGCTATACGCAGAGTAACATACTCCATTATCTATATATATAAAACACTTTGGTATGTTTCCGTTCCCACTCTGCTGATTGGCAGCTTAGGAAACATGTTAAGAGTACGATCATTTGACGCAAGATATAATCTGTCAAATGCACTATAATGGTGTATGTTACACCGGGTACAGCTAGTTTCATACCGAGAGCCCCTCCACTGCCACAGTGCAACTGCGTGTACACAAACACACATACACACACCCCATATGCAGCAGGACATGAGAGCCCCTCTGTCACCACCATGCAACTGCACACACACACACACACACACAATGCTACGCACACCATGTGTGCCAGGACACAAGAGCCCCTCCATCACTGCCATGCAATTGCATGTACACACACAGACAGACAACACTACACACACACACAAACACACACACACCACACTCACCAAGATGTGAGAGCCCCTCCACTACTGCCATGCAATCGCACGTACACACACACAACAAACACAGACAATGCTACACACCACACTACACACACCACACTCACCAGGATGTGGGAGCCCCTCTGCTGCTGCCATGCAACCACATGTACACACACAGAGAGACAACACCACACAAGCACACACACACATAGAGACACACACACCACAAGCGCCAGGATGTGAGAGCCCTTCCGCTGCTGCCATTAAACTGCACACACACATACACACACACCATGCTACACACACACACCGTGCTACACACAGAAACACATCATGCTATACACACACACACACACACACACACACCATGTGTGCCAGGATGCGAAAGCCCCTCTGCCACTGCCATGCAACCACACATACACACACATGCCACACTTTGGGACTGGACTGGGTTTTCTGTGGGTGCTTTCCTGCTTTAAAACAGGACATCCTAAGGTGAACCTATTATGGGTTTATCTTGGCAAAATTTATTGGGGGGCATTGTCTTGCCCTGAGACTGAAAGAGTATAACTTGCGCAAAGTCACTAGTAGGTTTCCATGTCTAGTGGGGATTCAAACCATGGTCTCCCAGAACCCTAGTCCAACACTCAAACCACCACACCACACTGGTTCCTTGTAGCCTACATGAGGTCAAACTAGAAACTCCCTGTCTTCTCCTGTGCACATTACCCTACCCCTTCCACATAAGAGACCTTAAAGGTGGTTCATAGAGTATGGAACCAAATAAACAAACAAATAAGCAACCAATTTACGTTGCTTTGAATAAATACTTGTCTAAGCCATGTAAAAATAGACTAATAATAGATTCATATTTTTCTCTACAGAGCCCTTTTGTAACCACATTAAAATTAGAGGATGAGGTAGCAGCCTCTAATGACACCTTGCTGATGACTTCCAAGCAAGACTATTACCATCCTGTCTACCAACCATGAATCCATTTGATTTGGTGACAGACATGCAATATTCTCATGCATCACACAAGGATTCAACAGACAGGCAACTAAATACACCCAAATGTTAATGAGAATATAGCTAGATTAACTCAGGAATTCAAATGAAAGGGTATCAGAAGGGTTCAGGATGTGTCCAAATTAAGTTCTGCCAACTGGTTTAAAACTGTCAACACATTACACAGAGATGAAGTGTGTTGTGCTATCAAAATGAACAGGAAAGAGTGGGTTTCACATGCACCTAAAACAGTTACAAGTGCTCCAATGTGTGGGAATCGGCTACTGTACATGATTTAACATGCATTTACCATCAAACACACACAAATGAAGCTGCCAATTAACATTGGCATTAGGCAGCTTTAGTAGTGGACAGCATCTGCTCCTTGATACATACCTATCACAGAATGAAGAACTATTATGCTAAGCTGAAAGAGAGAACATGATGCTTAAGACACATAATCTCTCCTAGGAGCATCCTGCCACCATATTAAAAGTTAAAATCTCTTAGATAACATGTTCCAAGTTGTCCATGCGTCAGTCCTAAATCTGTCCTAAATCTTAAGAATGCTATTTTCTGTTTCCATTTGCTAGTTGGCTGGCAAACAGAATGCCTCTGGCCATAAACAGGATCCTTTCCTCTCACTAATAAGGCATTTGAAGTATTTGTGGTTAGCTGGGCAGGGCTTCTGTACTCAAAGAACATATACTGAGAACTTTGATTCCAAATATTATCACAGTTCAGCTTCCTAACTGTTAAAGATGTAAAAGTTCAACCCTGGAATATGAGGATAATAAAAGGGAAAGAAGCAATTACAAATATGAGGAGATAATTTCCCCCCCTCAGTGTTATATTCTTCTACCCATCTCATATATATGATAATAGAGGCCAAGGGTGTCCCTAGTCTATGGCATGGCTTTCAGTTAGGGTTGAGCCCCAGTACACCACTTTTTATAAAATAAGCATTAGCTCCGTCATTACCTTACTTAGAGGCCTCTTCTGCAGCACCAGGTCAACCCAAACCATGACCTCTGAGAATCTTTAGAATTAGCATCACTGCCTGTGAAAGAGGACAGAGTGAAAATGAGTGATGCAGGCAGCTGTCTGATGACTATTGGTGATGCCTGCACAATTTGATTTTTGCATATTCTGATAGAAGTGGATTTGATGTACACTTCCTGGAACAATGTTTGGGTCAGAATATAGTTATACATCAGATTTCACACAGAATGTTGTAACTCAGTTCTTGGTGCAAATCGTATTGAAATATGGTTTTTATTTAACAGGGGAACAGAATGGGAAGGGACGGACATAAAGGGGATCATGTTACTTGCCCTGACAGCCCCCATCTTGGAATCTAACATAATTGGCAATATTTAATAATTTGGGTTGATGCGGCCTTCCACATGGTTAACAGGTATACCAGGGACCCCAGGTAGCAAGGCTGAAGTCACATATAACCAATGGTGGAGACTTTGTAAATTCCCCAAACAAGTAATACTCAGCTCAGAGTTAACACTTGGAGATGGGTCACCCACTAATCCACTCAATGATGGCAGAGTCCTTGATGTTTCCAAAGTGGGGTCTTCCTCTTTACTTCCCTCCAACAATAAACCTTGTCTGCTCCTATTCAATTTCAAATGCATTGCCAATTAATGATGGTTATCTCTTCTGGAGCATCCGTTATTTAGTCCTGGGAAATTCCAAGATACATTGTATTCCACTCAAAATCCCATCCTTTCAGGGGAATTATCACATATAAATATCACCCTAAAACACCACCAAAATGTCCACAATCTGCAGTTCCTCTTCATCCCTCCCCATACAATCCAGGTAACAATCACATTAAAAAAAAAAGTGGCATGGCTCAGAAACATGCCACTTTTTGAACATGTTCACTTCTTGGTGAACACGGGGATCATTTTGCTGACTGGCTCACCTTGAAGAAATTAGCAATGTGTATCTATCTTTTTTTCTCTATCAGAAGAAATACGCTAATTATGTTTGTACACTGAGAGACATTTTAGAGTCTGTAAATATTGAACAAGAGCAAAATATTCATTACTAGCAAATACCTCATCTTTATGACACAGAAGGTTTATCTGTTGAGAAAGGCCTAAATGTTACAGAAGCCTCCTGGAGAGAGCAGCACACCTCTCTCGGTTCTACATGCCTCTTTATCCTGTTAAGGACACACATAGCTGTTGTGTCAGTCACTCTTCCTATCTCACCAAACTTGGTTCAACTTGAGTCTTGGGCTGCTGACTCACTGCAAAAATAATGCAGTTTGACACCGCTTTAACTGCCATGGCTCAATGCTATGGAATTCTAGGATTTGTAGTTTCATGAGCTATTTAGCCTTCTCTGTCAGAGAGCTCTGCTGCCACAACAAACTACAAATACCGAGATTCTATAGGATGGAGCCATGAGAGTTAAAATGGTGTCAAATGGCATTATTGCTACAGTGTGTCAGCATCTTTGGTCACTTCAGAAGCATCAGAGCACGATGGGAGACCATTTTGAGGTAGGGATGGGGAATTCTGACAATATCACTGACTCCCATATTTCTATATTTTAAATCTCAAGCACTTTCCATCCTAAATTGGTAGAAGTCTCAAAATTCTGGGTTGATTCTTAAAACAAAGAGCAAAGTACACCACAAGCTGAGCATGAGTCTACAGTGTGATGTTGTATCTAAAAAAGTCAGTGTGATTCTAGGCTGCATCAGTGGGAGTATAGTGTCTAGATCAAGGGAAGTAATAGTGCCACTCTATTCTGCTTTGGTCAGACCTCACCTGGAATACTGTGTCCAGTTCTGGGCACCATAATTCAAGGAGGATATTGACAAGTTGGAACATGTCCAGAGGATGGAGACCAAAATGGTCAAAAGTCTGGAAACCATGCCCTGTGAGGGGCAGCTTGGGCTGCTGGGTATGTTTAGCCTGAAGAAGAGAAGGTTAAGAGGGGACATGATAGCTATATTTAAATGTTTGAAAAAATGTCATACGCTCATATTGAAGAGGGAGCAAGCTTGTTTTCTCTGCTCCAGAAACTACTGTAGGACATGGAGCAATGGATTCAAACTAGGATGAACTTCCTGATGGTACGAGCTGTTCAGCAGTGGAATATGTGACCTTGGAGTTTGGTGGAGTCTCCTTCTTTGGAGGTTTTTAAAGAGAGACTGGATGATAATCTCATGTGGTAATCAGAACACATGTGCTTCAATTATGTATTTCTGCATGGCAGAATGGGTTGGACTGTATGGTCTTTGTGGTCTTTTCCAACTCTATGATTCTATGACATGCAACTTAGCACATTCCACTGAAATTCAGACTTATTATGAGCAGATACACTGGTCTTTCTCGCGTGATTTTCCTCTTTTTTGCTGCAAAATTCATTTCTATAGCTTAAAGCTAAAAGTAATTTTCTCTCATTTTTTTCTGCGTACATTCCACCATTATGTTTTGAATGCCCTCCCCTTAAAGGTCTGATTTGGTGCCAATGCTGGTTACATTTGGCTTTTTAACCAAAGCCTTTCCTGTTTAATAATTTTGTCCCAATCTATACAGATTTGAAATTGTTTTCCTAGATTGGAACTATTAAATTGTTACATGTTTTTATTGTTAAATTCGTTCAATATGTTTTTAAACTGCTTGAGTTATTGCTTGTTATATTTAATATTTTTCTAAATGTTTTTAAATTGATTGTAACTATATGCAGCCCTGGGATCATGTAAAGTAGGGTGAGATATAGATATTTTAATAGATAAATTAAAGAAGCATGAGGAAAAGGAAGAATTAGGACTATTCACATCCTATCATGATAGAATATGGCCTCTTATTTGTCTTCTAGAAATGATAAGATACAATGTTAGGCAAATGCTATGCTGGAAAGCTGTGTACATGTTTGAACACACACACACATGCACACTGAAAGTCCATTTTGACTACAAATATGGCCTAAATCCAACTATAAGAGCCAACTAAAGTCTTGAAGCAGTAGGGAAGTCGGTAAGTCAACACCTTACTGGAATAACTTCCAATGACTCAACTATTCTACTTGGGAGTTACAATTAGATTTAGGACTCTATGCATAAAGGTTTTATTGAGGACTGGGGTTCCTTCCCCATTAAAGCTAGCATGCCAGGGGTTCTAGGCTAACCTTCATTTAATGTGTGAATTTACTCTATACAGTAGAGAGGTTCTTGTTCAGTTTTTGTGTAGTTTTGTGAAGATGGTAAGATCTATTGTAGTTGTTCCATAATCCTTTCAGATAACCACATTTTCCAGCATTCCTCCCTTGGGAGTCAGCAGAATGAGACTTAACACTGGTCTACACTTCTGCTATGGACTTACTCCTACTCCTCATTAGCATGAAGAAAGCACCATCTGAATAGTCTCATTGCTGTTGAATCATGACACACACACATTCCCTCTGTTGGCTCTGTGCCTTAGCAAAACATACACTATTGATGCACTATGCTCCATAATAATCTAAGCTTAAATTTTCTATCACTTTACATAAAATTGCTCAGAGGTTTATTCTAACTTAAGCTAATATTTCAATAATATTTACATTTTAACTAATATTTACATATTAACTAACAAATGTAAATAAGAGTTTAAGGGGGCCAAATAACCAACTTTTGGAATGTGTGTCATTGAGGATCTGCAGTTGGTTAAATATTTATTATTTAAATTCAACTGCACCACACTGCCTATGCTGCAAATGCTGAAATTAGTCATGTAAAAAATGGTTTGAAAGCCATGTGCTGGAAATGCACATTTTGTGCACTTCATTTCATTTTATAGTCTCCAAGAACTATTACAATTTTAATAAACTTGTTTCTGGGATTTGAAGCCAAATGCATATGCTCAAAAGACACGAATTTATTAACTAGAAGACACCCAGAGTGGTAATAAAATGTATTCCCCAGCGGTCTGTTGCAAATGGCCTGTAAAAATTACATTTTATTAATCCAGCTACAATTAAAGAATATGCTGTCCCATTTGCATTCCAGTGCCCTACTTGCACGATGACAAATATTTTACATTAATCATTACAAACACACACACACTGCTTGCTTGTAACTATTTTCCTTTGTCCATTCTTGATTCCCATTCCTTGCCATTCCAAAACTCTACTATTTCACTTTATGATAGGAAATCAACATCTCATAGTTATCATAGGACACTCAAAAGGTAACCAGTTCTGTGTATAAGACTCCATACTTCTCAAAATGAAGGAAACAATTTCCATAAGATAAATATCTCTATGATTACACAGCATCACACACACAAAAGGGGTGCCATTTGTGCAGTTTCGCCAAGACAGGCACTCGGCATGTGTAGACCTTATGTACTTCTGAGAAGATATGAGTAGGATTGTGCTATTAAAGATGCATAAACAATGTGTTCTAATACATGAGTATTTTGCTCCTGTTTGAACTTTATCATGTTTTGGGGACAAAATGTTCAACATTTTAAATTGTTGTTTTAGCCATAAAATGATAATATTATGAGACTAAACATGACTGCCTGGATGACTTTAATGACATGACATGAATTGCTTTTTAAAGCTGTGGAAATCTAGTTTAATTTTGACCTTACCATTATTATTATTATTATTAATGACATGCATCTGGACTATTTGTTTTTCCTCTTCCTCTAATTTGTATTGACATCCTCCTCCTCTCACATTTTCCTTTATGTTAAGTTTACACCTTTGGCAGTGTGGTCTATTTTTATTCTTTTATGTTGTATAGCACCATGTGCATTGATGGTGCTAAATAAATAAATAATATAAAAATTAGAATGATCAATGTTCTGGGGCTGGACTTGAACATGCAGCTGATTTGACTAAAAACATGCAGACATTGGTGCTGGCGGTTTTAGAAGATTCTTCTGACTGGGTGAAATTTGTAACTCACACTTAGTTACAAATGGTGTACCTTTTGGGAATATTTGATATCTATATCCAGCAGAGTGCAGCATAGCCAGTGTACTATGAGAGCTTATGGTAGAAAACAGGAGAAAAATACATACGATACTCTTGTAAGGTTAAAAAAGGGAAAACTTACATGTATTGTTTCAGGAAATACATTTTGGATAGGAAAGGAGATAGACAAAAGATTACCTATATTTTAGTAGAAGAGCCCCTAAAAACTAGTTCTCAAGTGTGACGTAAGCCATCCTGAGACAGGAGCCTCACAGTTCCTCCCTTCCAGACAAAGGGAGGCAAAGAACTAACTAACTTTCGGAAAAAGGGGGAAGTGACCTCTGCAGGCAGGAAGGAAACAAAAAGTCATGAGTATATAGTACTAAAGTGAGAGCTGAAGAAAGCTGATAGAAAGAAAATCAATTCCTTTGAATTGTGGTGCTGGAGAAAAGTGCTGTGTGGACTGCCAAAAAGCCCAGACAATGGGTCCTAGAACAAATCAAGCCTGAGCTCTCCTGGAAGCCAACTAAACTCAGATGATTGTACGTCGGTCATATCATGAGAAGGCATGACTCAATAGAAAAGACAATAATGCTAGGAAAAGTGGAGGGTAATAGAAAGAGAGGAAGGAGGCATACCAGATGGAAAGACTCAATCAAGGAGACCATGGCCCTGAGCCTGCAGGACCTGAGCAGAGTGGTTGAGGACAGGGGGTCTTGAAGGTGTCTCTCATTCATGGAGTAACCATTAGTCAAAGTCAAGGACAGTTAACAACAACAGCAAACATAGATCAAATAAAGAACAGAGTTAAAAGGAAAGGGGCAGGCATGCTTGCTAGAGCTCTCTCTCTGTGTAATCATCCTCTGCAAGCATTGATGCCTCTTTGCTTCCAACATACCTAAGGAAACCAAAGGAAGAATTTGTGTGTAAAAAGTGGAAATGTTGCTCAGTGATGTTGCACACTGGGGTCAAGCAAATAACAGGACGTACTGTTTCATTGTGTTGACAGGGGTTGCGTTGGCACACTACCTCCTACCCCCAATCAATCAAGGAATGGAAGGGACAGAAAGATGTCCTTTCCTCACAGCTGCCTCTGTCTCTCCTAAGAAGGTTTGAACATTCTTTGAGAATCACAAGGAAATTATGATAAAATGAAGGACACGATTGTACTCACCTGACAGATAATTCACTTGATCCTTGCTCACATGACCGCTAATTGGTTGTATGCCTGCTTATCATGGATAGATAAATGCCTTTGTGTTGTCATTTTGTGCCTCCTAACATTACTGCTATTCCATGATTTTCATACTATAAAACGCAGGCATTCTTAAAGTGCATCAAAACTAGCATCTAACCTTTGTGAACTAATGTGTTCTTCCCAATCTCCAACCCCTTCAGTGAGGTCTATGGGGAACTGAGAGCTTTTTTTTAAAAAAAACAAACAAACAACTTTAACAAGGCCTACCACCCACCTTGCTTGAAAGTATTTATCTTTCCATTACAAATATCCTGCCATCACAAAACTGTGGGTGCAGGGGTAGGGAATCCATCAATTTTGCTTCCATCCCCATTTCTTGTTTGTAAATCTCAAGTTCTTTTCAACCTGAATATAAAGTTTGTGGTTTTTACTAGATTCTTCAAAAGCAAACTGAAATCAAATTCTTCTATATTTACACTGAACAAATTTTAAAAGTGTCATTCTTCACGGCTCTGAGAAAATCATGTTGTACTTGCCTGCCAGTAATTTCTCTATGTCAAAGAACCTTTCAGGGGGAAAAAAGGAGGTGACCAGGGCTGAATGCACATAGATTCAAAGCTAGACTTCTAAGAGGTAAGCACTCAAAGTCCTAATGTGATTTTCAATTCCTCTGACATTTGTTTTGTTACATACCCTACTACCCCACCCTATAATATCTCATAATTGGCAATATTTGACAGTTCAAAGGGTCTAGTAGACCAGGGTAAGCCAAAATGAGATCAAACTGAGGTCACAAGGACCTGGGAAGGTATCATGGAAATATACTAGCAAACACACCCAAGATCGGCTTAAGCAGAGCCCCTAGTAAACAATACCATTATGGAGGTATGTGCTAATCCCCTCTTGCCCTCCTTGGTGAAGAGTCACATCATAAACAAACAAGTAACCCACACAACCCAATATCCCGAGGAAATATCCCTATGCACCCTTCCTGTCCTACATTGTGAGGTTGTCATAAACTGATCAGTTTCTCTCAGCCACAAACAACAATCAGCCAAGTTTCTGTTTCCTTCGTCTAAATAGTGGGAAACCCATTTAAACTCTATTCTAAGCTCAAATATCCTTTCAGGACACAGAATACAGTATAAATATTATCCCCCAAACAATAGCATGATGTGCCACAATGGATGAGACCCAGCTACCTTCTCTGTTGGCACGCCCCCAGATTGAAGCTTTCAGTGCCAGCCTCAGACTTCCAGACTCTTCAGACAGTTTTTCACTCCTCTTCAGACAGATAAATATTGCCCTATCTCCCAAATCTATTCATCTAACCAACATTTCTGCCTTAAACTCTTAGCTTTGTGTGGTTGTTGTGAGCCTGCATTGTGTGTGTGAATACTTCTGTGTTATTTTCCAATGAAAACCATTTATTTCACTTTAAACTGGAGTTCTCTGCAGTTATTACTGGTTTACATAGGTTAAAAGGTCCTGAAATCACCAAGTTGCAACATTCCATTTGAATTATAATAAGTCCCCCAGCTAATAATAGATCACTGGTGGACTCTCCATGTACCCCCACCTCTGGGTAACAAGATTGCAGAGAATGTGGGCAGTATCCTGTACTGACATGTGAGTCAAGTTTAGGGAGGGCAGAGGTAGGGAAACCTGTAAGGCTCCAGCAGGATTTGTGTGAGTGCTTGTGAATGTCAATATGAGAGAGTGGAGCCTGAAGGGCTACTGTGGGGTGAAACCTCTTCCCCTTTATGTCTTGGTTTGTGCCTGGCAACCACACCTACATTGTAGAGAGCAAGGACTTTGCACTGAGTATCCCAGGAATCTCTTCTGATCTCCAGGTCTATCATGGTTTGGGATCCGAGAGTTAGGCTTTAGGTGTTAGAAACAGTACAGACATACCACATGTTAGGGACCAATGCTCTCTAGTTATGGTTACAGAGGGTGTAAGAAGCAGGACCTTATAACTTTGGTTTTGTGTGGGCTACATGCCACCATTTCAGGTCATTGTATTTCCTTCAGGGTAGCTCCCTGGAGAAGAGTAGTTTGTGTGTTCTGAGGTGGCAAGAGACTGTTGGGTTTCAGTGCTTTGCCCAGATCTGGAGTACTCCTAATTTCCAAAAAAAAAGTAGCATATAATTGGCAGGACTCAGACAGGACCCTAAACCCTCTTTCCCCTGGTGCTCAGCCAAGTGATCGTAAGTTCCTTAGAATTTGTCACTCCCCTTTCAGCTCTGCTCAGTGAAGATTCAGGGATTTTCCCCAAAAGGATCATGGTGGTCTCCCCATCACTGAGTGCCTGGTCAATTTTCTTGGGTTGAGAAGTGTAGACCTCACTGGAAACCACATAAAAACTGCAGGGATATTTAGAGGGAGATGTCTTCATGACTTAGAGCTGCAGGAGTATTGCCAGAGTGCTTTAAGTAGGTACCTTCACACTTTTGTCAGTTAGAGAGAGTGGTATTGTTAGAGAGCAAACATGTTTCAAAGAAGCCCCAAAATGGATAAATTGGAGAAGAGGATTACTAGCCAAGGTAGGAATCTGTGGAAGAAAGGATCTTTTAAGACCGCAGACCCATTTGAGACCCTGCGTGACGCCTTTCACATGCAGTGCAAGGAGAGGTCAGTTTTTGGCCCCTCCAGAGGCTATGGCAGCTTGGGGATTTTGGACGGCCCTGAGTAAAGCTTCAAGAACCATCTGAGAGCTGAGTAGTACAGCAGAAAGACAAGATAAAGAGTTAAAGCAGTTACAGGTCCAAAACAGCACCCTGCTGGTAGACAAATTGGCATTCTCCTCCATGCATGCACCATTCAAGTTCAGGCACTATAGTGCAAGTTGGCCACTTCAGAAGATGAACATGCAAAAGCGCAGCATGCTGTCGGGTATCTGGCCAGCCAAGCTAAGATTCAATATAGCCAACACTGGCCATGAGGCATGTAATAAAAAGATTACAGAGTTAATACAAAGGCTTGAATCCAAGGAGGCATTTATTTCAATGGTTTGCACCAAGACACTTCCCCTGCTCCCCACATATACTTTAACTGAGTCCCTACCGGAGGAAGCAGTCCCCCAAGTGCAATATAATCCTGAGTGGGAGGAGCCCATTCTGCTGTGCCCAGTCTGGAGTAAGACAGGCACCGTGCCAATTGCAGAGTGCTCCACTCCAGAGCAGTGTGTGGCTGAGATAGTGTCACCAGCCCCAACTGCAATAGCCTGCTGGATCTCCCTGGACTGGCTAGACGCCCTACTGAAAGTCACTTTGGCAGGAATCTTCGGGAGGTGGAAAGCCCCTGAAGTAATGACTACTGACAGAACACACAAATGTATATAGTTTTCCCTTTTGTTTTGCTAGAGTCAGAGTTATAATTTTCCTCTCAGCAGGACCAGAGCATTTTGAATGTACTGTACTTTGTTTCAATCTATTTTTTAACTATATTTTCTGGAGCTCCAATGCCCCCACAGTTGAGACTCTAATCTTTTTCCTGGACTCCCCTCTATCTCTCTAAACTCTCCTTGTCATAGCAAACTTTTGGCAGTCCAACTCATGAGTACCTAAGTGGGTGGGATTTCAAGAGCTGCTGTTCCCCTGAAACATTCTTTTCCTTATTTGTAAATATTAATTTGCGTATCCCCAATTCTAATGTCCATAAGGCTTTGCTCCATGGCCCCCATCTTCTGCTGGAGAGGCCCTATGAAAAAATTTCTCTAAGTTCCTCCCACCAAAACAGGAGCCACTCTTTTGGGACAAACTTCATGGCACCTCAGTTTCCCTGCAAACCAGCTTTCCAGGTTTTGGTTTTACCCAACGGCAACCCAAGACCACAGAAGACAAAGGGACATGCTCCTTTCTCACCAGATTATTTCAAACACTGGGAGGAGGAGCACCCTCCTTCCAAACACCTCCCTGGACCACATACATTTTGGACTATTGTATTTAAACCATTTTATTTCACTTTAAACTGGAGTTCTCTGCAGTTAGTACTCGTACAAACAGGTGCAAAGATCCCAAAGTTACCCACCTCTCACAGACTTCCATTTGAGCTAATCATAATTCCCCCAAATAATAACGGATCATGGGTGGGCTTCCCATGCCACTGCACCTCTTCAGGTAACAGTTTGGTTTTTAAAATCAACTGCAATCGCCTGATGGGGTGAATATTCCATTATTTCTTCATGGCTTACAATGCCACATGGCAGCACTTGTTCCTCAAAATGGTGCCCCCAAATGCCTCCACGTCTGCATCAAATTAGCTGTGAAATGTATAGAAACACCATGCCTCTTCACTAATGAAGAACAAACATAAATGATCACCTCTTGTTTTTTAAAAAATCTCTTTCCCAGGGTTCCCAAATCTCAGGACTGGGCTCTTCTTCTGTGATCCTCAGGAGGAGGGGGAGGAAACTCAGACTGAAAGCACACTGACTTGAGCAGTACGTGTATTTTTTCCCCCTTTGCTAGATTGAGTGATTTTTAAAAATACAATTCTGAATGCCATATTCTGTGCTGCTGGAATTTATGCTTAATGTATCATGCTTAAAACATCAGCAGCAACTGCCCCTTGTAAAATCCCGCTTGCAACATAACCAGGGCCTGTCTTCTATAACTTCACAAAAGGTCATTCACAGCTCTCATATTTTAAAGCTGAAGTCTCAGGGCCTGGAAAAGCCCTGACCTGGCAACCCTACTTTTTGCCACTCTATCCAAAATGAGAAATGAACTGGAGCCAAATTGTGTTATACTATCTATACCTGGCATAACATACACTATTATCTATACATATAAAGTGGTTGGTATGTTTCCATTCCCACTCTGCTGATTGGTGACTTAGGAAACATGTCAAGAGTATTATCATTTGACACATTAATATATAACCTTTCAAATCAACTATATTGGCATATGTTATGGTGGGTACAGCTAGGCTCATACCGAGAGCCCCTCTGCCGTTGCCATGCAACCACGCGTACAGACACACACACACACACCATGCTACACACAACATGTGTGGCAGGACATGAGAGCTCCTCTGCCAGACAATCTCACATACACACACACACATCACGCTACACACACACCACACTATCCAAACACACATACCACACTACACACACACAATGTATGACAGGATGTGAGAGCCCTTCCACCACCACCATGCAACCATGCATACATACACATGCAAGCTACAAATACACACCACACTACACACACACACCATGTGCACCAGGACACGTGAGCCCCTCTGCTGCCACCATGCAACCATACACACAAACACACACACACCATGCTACACACAAACCACACTACACACATACACACCACACACCAGGATATAACAGCTCCTCTGCCAGCACCATGCAATCACACACACATGCAGCAATCTATACACACACACACACACACACCCCACACTACACAAAGTCACACACCACACTAAAAACACACGACACACATTAGGATGCGAGAGCCCCTCCACCGCTGCCATGCAATCACACATACACACACCCATGCTACACCCACCCCACGCTACGCCCCCATGCTACAAACATACACCACATTACACACACACACACCATACATGCACCCTCCACCACTGCCATGCAATTACACATACATGCACAACCCATGCTATATGCACACACAAACAACCCCCACTACACACATACCATGCTGCACACACACCACACTACATACACCACACTACACCCCATGTTACACACACCCCATGCTACACACACACCTGACACTACACACCCTCATGCTACACCCCCATGTTAGCCCCCACACTATACACACACACACACCATGCTACACCCCCCACACTATACACACACCATGCAGAAAACAACAGAGAGCCCCTCTGTCACCCCATGTTTAGAAAGGACTTAAACTTCCACATGTTTCTGCCCACAGTGTGCTGATTGGCTGCCCAACAGAGAGCCTTGATTGGTTGGTAAATTTCCTATTGGGAAGCTATACAAGCCTGTAGCCTTGCACATGGCCCTATGTATTGTTACTTGATCAAATGTACCTTACATTTATAAGGGGGAGAATGATACAAACCTTTTTGACCCTCTCTATTGCAAGTATCATCTCTAAAATGGTCTCCTCATATCTGTCAGTATCTGCTGTGCTGGTTTCTGTATTTGAATCTCACACTCAGTGGCACTCCAAAGATCAGAAGCTTGCTTATTGACCTGAGGAAGGCACACAGCATGTTGCTGCTAAACAGAGAAATCGGCACAGGAATGAATGACAGCTATGAAGAGCTCCAGATTGTAAGCAAAGAAAAGCATTTGGACAGGATCAGAGATAGTGGAGATGTGGAGAAAAAAAGTGGAAGCTTAACTAGAAAGGTAACATAGACTTGCCTCTTATGTGACATTGAAGATACAGGAGATTTTCTTAGAATAGTTCTCCCCACTCCTTCAGATTTTGTGAGATGGAGGGGGAAGTATAGTTATGTAGGGGTCAGGGAAGGACCATAGGCAATAATCTGGAATAGGTTGAGAACTGGAAACCAGCTGGCAGGACCAAGAAAAAATCAGGGTCAGAGAGAAAAACCAGCAAGTGTGTAATAATGGGTCCTCCCATTATCTGGGAGGTTTCCACATAAACAAAGGGTTAATGAGATGTGGGTTTAAAATTACATTTATTGGGGGGTCAGCTTCACAGAAGACCACCAGAGATCATAGGAGACACTGGCCCAATGAGAGTGACCAGTACCCAAAGCTTTGATATGCTTCTAAGGAAAAGTTATAAAAACAGCAGGGGACCACACTGGAGAAGAACAAAGAGACAAACAAGGAGAGACAACAGACAGTGGCTCCTGTCCCCAAAAGGGGATGTTGGGCCAAATAAGCCAGGCTCCTAGCCCCCACAAACATTGAGATGAGAACTCCATCAGCATTTGTGAGTAGACCAGGACAGTGGCCCGGGAATCCTCAGGGGTTTGTGCTGTCCTCACAGGGGGTCCACAAAGGCTTGAAGGCTGCTTGGCTCACCTCCTCCCTTCCATTGTGTGACCACATGACAGGAGCCAAGGCAAAGACTGGCTGGCTGGCTGGCTGGCTGGACCTGAGCATTGCCATTCAACCTGCTCCAACCATAAACTTGGAACAAGAAGCAAGTGAAAAGTCCCCACACACACACACACACACAGTTCCTCTGAGGGAAGGTTTAATGGATGGTGTAATTGTATTATCAGTTGTTGTTGTTGTTGCTGCTGCTGCTGCTGCTATTGTTGCTGTTGTTTTAAATCTTGAGTTAAGTCTTGGAGGTCAGCAGCAACAAAAGATGTTTAAAGGGGGTCCCTGGTTTTTTTAAAAAAAGGTTAAGAATCACTGGACTAGGAAATGCTAGTTATATGTTAGAGGCAAAGCAGATGGCAAGTTTGAGGATTCCTGGTCTAGAAATCATCACCAGTGAGCAAAATCAGAAGAACAAGAGACATCGGAACAAGAGATGCTTATTTTTTGAGAGATATGACTGCCCCCTTTACAAAAGGATTTAACAGTTCATCCTTGCAGATATCAGGGTTGTGTACAAGACTATGATCAAATAGCCATAAAGTATGCAATAAAATTAATAAAGTATAATTAGAACAAGATGGGGGGGAGACCAAGTACAAGAAATATATAAGTTATATCAATCAGTTAACACATCTGGGCAATCAACAAGGGTTTGATTTGGCACCAAAAGCATAGCAATGCCAGTATCAGTTGTACCTCTATGGGGAGACTAATTGGAGCCCAAAAACAGAGAAAGCTCTCTCCCATGTTCTCATTAAATGCAACAGAGGTCCTTAGAGAAGAGCACCACTTGATGCTTTCTGCTCAAGCAAAGCGCCACAGAAAGAGAAATGCCAAGGAGTAGGCAATATTTCCCAAGGAGTAGGCAATAGTCAGTGTACACTGAGTTTCCAAAAGGTTCTTTACTTAAGATGTAGTGATCTGATTTGCCATGTGGAACACTGATTAGCAGTTCTTGTTAGGCACAGGAAAGAGCTACACACATCTAGCATAATATAGGAAGGATCACAAAATACAGGAAAACAAACAATAAACAACGAGTTGGAAGAGACCTGATGTCATCCAGATGTATTCTACTACAGCTCTCACTTACCCCAATCAGCATGAGTAAAAGAACATGGAAGCTGCAGTCCAACACATTAGGACAGCACCAGATTGCAAACCCTGCCCTAGTATTATGAGAGAGAAAGGAAAAATTCTTCCTATCCATTTTCTCCACACCATGCATGACTGTCTCATATTTCCTTTTTTCAAAGCCTCCAAGTTCCAAACATTGTATTATTTCCTTGCAGGGGACTTGCTGTTCATACAGAAGTTTCTCTGCTACTGATGAACATGATAGCACAAAGACATTTGGAGATGGGACAGGAGAGCAATGCCCAAAGTGGGAGCCACAAGCTCCTCACTCATCAATAATTGTGAGAGCCAAATTAATTTCATTCATGCATGAAGGAAGATCTTGTGGATGTGCAATCTAGCCAACTTTTTTTATTTTATAAATGAGAAAGGTAAAAAAAATTGAAAAGTAGATGAAAATGAAAAAAAAAATAGAATTTTTACAAAGGTCAACCCTACAATTGGGAGAGTGAGACAATTGCTATGGGTGACAGAGGCTGGTAGCCTCCCAGTCTTTTATTTATTTATTTATTTATTTATACCCCGCTCTTCAGCCACAAGGCTATCAGAGCAGCTTACAAATTGTTTTAAGCAATAGCAATTTACACATCTATACTGCATTAAGCAATTTCCAATGGGTGTTAGCTAATTGCCCCCACAAGCCGGGTACTCATTTTACCGACCTACGAAAGGATGGAAGGCTGAGTGAACCTTGGAGCCCTCTGGAATCGAACTTGCAACGTGGTGACTTGCAGTACTGGCATTTAACCACTGCGCCACCAGGGCTTTCTGAGTTCCTCTTGGCTCCTACCAGATTTTGCAGGACAGTGCTGTGTGTGCACCCTGAATGTTCTCATCACAACTGTTGAATTAACATTTAGCTTATGAGAATGGGAAGCTCAGGCAACAGAATATTTTTGGTTGCCCTGGAGTCAACTTAGTTAAGGAAGTTAAAATGCAGCGGTGAAACAATGAGCCTATTTTATGTCTTTAAGGAAGTTAAACACTATCCTATGGTTCTCAACCTTTGGTCCTCCAGCTACCCTGGACTTCAATTCCCAGAAGCAACAGCCAACGTGGTACCTGGTGAGGGATTCTGGGAGCTGAAATTCAAAACAGCTAGAGAACCAATGGTTGAGAAACCCTGCGAAGGCACTGATACAAATTCAAAGGTGAAGGCAAGATCTATGATTATTAAGTATTCAAAAATTGGAATGTGTGTGGGGAGGGGCAAAAACTAATATATTTATACATATTAATAATTTCAATGGATGGATGTGTCTTTCATAGAATTATAGAATAACAGTGTTGAAAGGGTTCTTGTAGGCCATAGGGTCCAACCCCCTGCTCAGTATAGGAACTCCAGCTAGAGCATCCCCAGCAGTAGCTGTCCAGCCTCTTTTTGAAGATGTCCAGAGAAGGAGACCCCACCACCTCTCTAGGTAATTGCTTCCATTTCCAAAGTGTTCTTACCATCAAGACGTTCCTTCTAATATTCAATCAAAATCTACCCTTCTGTAACTTAAAACCATTAGACCTGGTCCTACCCTCTGAGGCAATAGAGAACAAACCTGTCTCCTCCTTGCCGTGGCAGCCCTTTAGAAATTTCAAGAGAGCAACCATGTCACTTCTTAGTCATCTCAGTAGGCTATCTTTACAAGGAAAAGTGCCACATTCTGAAACAGTCACATTGTACTTGCCGGATTTCTGAAAGACCAACAAGAAAATCAACAGTGTTTATTTCTTTCATATTATGAACCCGTCTTAAAACAAGAAAAGTGACAGGGTCTGTATGTTACTAGCATTTAATGCTTCTAAGAGATGCTTATTGTTTGAGAGATATGACTGCCCCCTTTACACAATGTCCTATTTTCACAGTTCATTAAATGCCGGAAAGACCAAAAGGTCTTTCTTTAAAAAGAAGTCAAGTGTGACAGAAGTCAAGGCAGAACTGCTTACAGGCCAGGGAGGTAAACCGACCCAGCTAAAGTTTAATTACAAAAAGAAGTGCTCTTTGTTCCAACAACTGAGCATCTGACATCCAAAGTTCACAAACTTGAACTGCACTATTTATTACCTACCAACCAAGCTTGGCAAAGCTAAATAAATATGTTTTTGAGGGGCCTGGTGGGAATTGAAGGAGATTCCTAAATTATAGATAACTTGTGGAAAACAAGATCTTTCTGTCCTCAGGTTCTGTTTATAATTCTCCTTTCAGGGATGGCAAGGAAGTGTGAGTAATGACTCATTCACCCATCTTCCTTCTCTGAACCAGCCAGAGCCCTTATTGGCTGCCCCCCCTACCCACCCAACAAGCTGGTCTAGCTAAAGGCCTATTTATTTAGTTAAACTTTTATGTCTAGATTTGAACTGTTTTTTAAATATATTGATTTTATCCATTTAAAATATTTCTATACCACCTTCAGTGGTGAGGCCTCTTGAAGAAGGCAGCTTCACACACACACGGTTCCTTAAAATAGTACAACACATTTACAAGAGCCACATAAAACACCTTTTAGAAAGATGGACCCACATACAATTACACACAGCCTGAAACAACCAGGTCTTTAAGATCTTTTTAAAAAGAGTCAGTGAGGGAGCAATGTTGCATATGTATCTCCTAGGATAATATACTGTATTCCACCCCTAAGGAACCACCATCTGTCTCTCATGCCCACCAATGTAATGAATCTGACCAGAAACCACATGACCTGGGCCACTGAGATTGATCTTAGGACCCTATCACATTGATATGGATGCAGGGGTCCTTCAGATAACTGGTATCCAATTATTTTTATTAGTTTCAGCTGGTATCAAATTAGTTTTATATGTTCCCATCATCTAGCATCCATGAGCAACTAGTTGGTGCATTAGGCACCAGTGCAAGGGTCCAGACTGCCTTTAAAGGCATCCCCATGTAAAGTGCACTATGGAAGTCTGATCTGAACATCACTAGGAAATGGCTAGCTATAGCAAGCTCTGCTTTCCGCAGATAAGGGAACAGCTGGTAAACTATCCAAGGCTTATTAAAAACAAAAAAACCCCTAAATCTTTATTTCCCCCTTCTCTTCTGTCTGCTTTTTTTTTTTTCCACTGGCATTGATTTTATTCATTTTCTTAACTGGAAGAATGTAAGCCCAGGAATGAGAGAAATGTGTCCAGATGTTGAAGTGCTGAAACTCCCAACAACCCTAGCAAAGCCAGTGGTGAGGAATGCTGGGAATTGTGTAGTATGTGGGGAAATCGTTATTGTAATGCAATCCAATCTTGTGTATCCCATGTTAAGTTCAGTTTAGGATTTTCCCTGTATGCATCAGTTCTTTCACATCCACTTCTTCTTGAAGACTAGGCAATTGAGGCCAACTGGAGCAATGGGTCATTCATCACATGACCTAATTTAAATATTATATTACATTCTGTCTCAGTTCCTTTTAAGTTTTGTCTTCATGCGGCTGTAGCCATCTTAGCCATCTGTGTGTCTTTTAGTTGAGGCACCATGTAGCCCACACTGCTTAAGGCTGGGTGAGTTTTTTTCCTACCCTTAAATCCTCTTAGTTAGTTAGGGACCTTTAAGTTTGTTTTAATATGTAGATTAATTTTTTTTGGTGAACTTTATTTATTAAAGGTTTTAAACGCATTAAAAAATACATATATCCTCCAAATTTATCTTCTATGTAATCCATTTTCCTCCAACCAAGAAACAAAAGAGTATATACATACATACATTCGTCTTCCGAAATTCTTCCAAATCATTTCCACATCTTCTTTCTTGGTTATTTTACAATATTTGCTCTATTCCTTTATTCTTTCTTCTGTATCTTATCTATCTCTGCTTCCTATTACCACTATCTCTCCATCCGGTATCTCGTTTTTCATAACCATTAAAACAGACCTCTATAATATTCAAATTAATTCTATCTACATATTTCTTACATTTAGGTTTTTTCCCCTCTTTTCTATAAGAAATTCCTTATTACCAATTCTACTACATGAATTTGTTACCTTACTGTTCCTTATTTGACTGGGATTTTACATTTCTATATTTATCTACTTCCCCTGTCCTTCATCTGAAACTTAATGTTGCTCCTTTCCCCCATTTTCTTTCCCATATCGGCACTAAGCAATCCCATTCCTCTTTAAAATTGCTTTCCTTTTTATCATTTAATGACATTGTTAACTTATCCAATACAGCTGTTTCATGTAGCTTAATCAACATTCCTCTACATCCGGAATTTCTGAATTTTTCCAATAATTAGCATATACCAGCCTAGCTGTAGTAGCCATGTATAACAATATTCACCAATACTTTTTTCTTATCTGTGTATAGTATATCTAACATATTTAATAAATAAAATTCTGGTCTCATTGGTATATCTACTCTTATTATTTCCCATACTATTAAGTGAACCTTTTTCCAGAATTTCCTTACTTTGGGGCATTGCCACCAAATATGATAGAACGTACCTCTTTCTAACCCACATTTCCAACATCTGTCATTTCTGGTTTTATACATTTTGGCAATCTTGTACGGTGTTAAGTGCCACCTATAAAGCATCTTATAATAATTTTCTCTCAAATCTTGGTTTTTAGTAAATTTTAAATTTTTATCCCAAGAGCTTTCCCATTGTTCTAATGTTGGTGAAAAGCCCATATTTTGTGCCCATTTAATCATGTTATTCTTCACTGTTTCCTCTTCCATATCTACTGTTAATAGCAATCTGTATAATTTGGAGATTATTTTTTCCTTCTCATTTCTCAGTATTTGATCCAATTCTGTATGATTCCTTTCAATTCCAATCAATTTCATATCCTGTATAAATTTCTCTTTGAGTTGTCTATATAGGAACCAGTGGCATTGTAACTGCTCTTCTTCTAATTCTTCCCTTGTTTTTATACTCCACTGGTCCCCTTTTACTTTTAAGATCTCTTCGTAAGTCAACCATTTATCCTTACATAAGTTTTCTTTTTTATGAAAAGCCTTGTGTGTCGATGTCCATAACGGTATCTTCCTTGAAATTTTATTCCTACATTTCTGCCATACACCTAAAAACGCTCTTCTTATAAAATGATGTTTAAAATCTTTATGCACTTCTGCCTTGTTATATATTAAATATGCGTGCTACCCAAACCTGTTATTAAATCTTTCTAATGTCAATAGTTTTTTATCATCTAAATTTACCCATTTTTCTATCCAAGTCAAACAGCATGTGTAATAATATAATTTCAAATTTGGTAATTGAAATCCTCCTCTTTCTTTCCTTTCATGTAATATTTTCCATCTGATCCGTGTTTTTTTACCTTGCCATATAAATTTCGATAATTCTTTATTCCAATCTTTAAATGGGATATCATTCGTTATAATCGATATGTTTTGAAACCAAAACATCATTTTCGGTAATATATTCATCTTTATTAAGGATATCCTTCCTAATAAAGATAATTTTAATTTTTCCCATTGTTGTAATTCTTTTTTTATATTATTCCATCCTTTAATATAATTATTTTTAAATAGTTCTGTATTTGTCTTTGTTAATATTATTCCTAAGTATCTTACCCTTTTCTCTATGTTAAATTTGGACATTTCCCTTAATTCTTTTTCTTCTTTTGTTGACAGATTTTTTGTTATCACTACTGTTTTTTCCGTATTAATTTTGAATCCCGCCAAGTGTCCAAATTCTTCTAAGACTGATAATAGTTTCTTTATGCTCTCCATTGGGTTTTCTAAACAGATAACTAAATCATCTGCATAAGCTCTCAACTTATATTTATAGTTCTGAATTTTTAATCCTTTTATTTCCTCATCAGCTCTTATTTTCCTATTCAAAATTTCCAGAATCATAATAAAAAGTAATGGGGAGAGGGGACATCCTTGCCTTGTTCCTTTCAAAATACTACACGTTGGTGATTTTTCCCCATTTACAATTATTTTTGCCGTTTGATCTTTATATATTGCATTTATCCAACTTATAAAGTTCTCCCCGAATTTCATCTCTCCCATTACTTCAAACATGAATCCCCAATTTAGGTTGTCAAATGCTTTCTCAGCATCAATGAAAATCAAGCTTAATTTCTTATGATTTTGTTTTTCAAAATATTCCAGAATATCTATCACAATTCTTATGTTATTTCTTAGATATCTATTTGGCAGAAAACCACTCTGATCTTCATGTATCCAATTCTTTAGTGCTTCTTAATATGTAGATTAAGATTGATATACCTTCAGTAAACTTTTGATATGCATTTTTAAACTGACGTCTTTGTTGCTTTAATGAGTCTAATTGACTGGCTGATAAGACCACTCATTTAATGTTAATTGAGCTGTGTCTGTATTCCAATGCTTTACTCTGCTGAATTTGAAAGAAAAGTGTTTTTACTTTTAAAGAAGATTTTTTTATTATTTTTAAAAGGGCTAGATTCCTGGAATTTTTAATACATTTTTAATTTTAGACTCATACCTCCCAACAAATTCCAGTCTAACAATATTGAGTGAGACACTTGCCCACCACTAATTTAGTTCAACACTGACCAGCCAGATACTTCTAGAAAGCCCACAAGTAGATAAGAGCAAGAAGTATAACTAAGATCAATCAGTTCAGAAATCACACCAAACCACTGTTAACATAAATAAAGGTGTGAGGTGGTCTGAAGACCACACTTCTTGATTCAAGTTTGATGAGAAGTCATAGATGTCACAACAAGTCACAGCTAAGTTAATGATGGTTTAATGTGATATGCCCTGGACCTTTATTCTCATACATAGGGTGGACCCCCCCCCCCGTGTATGAGGTGGGGGGAGGGAGAGGAATATATATTACCAAGAAAAGAAGACAAAATAGCACACAGGATTGCACAAAACTGCATATGCTGTTTTTTGTGTACAAACTCAAACTTAGAAATAATAGTTTAAATCAAATTGTTAGTCCTAACTAAATGACTGAATGAATGAGAACTGTGTAACTCAACATTTACATAATTTTCATTCATTCAATGGATGTAGTCTTGTTGGGACCAGCAAACAGATATGCTTCCTTAAATTGATATAATAATAATTGGCTATTATTATATATAAATACCATATAATCTTCATCAAATGGGTAAGATGTCTTCTATGACTCCTCAGACTGTTACTGAGGGATTAGTAATGGATGGATAACATGAAAGCCTCTGTTCTCTCTTGCTATTTTGGTTCTTTACTGTCTGATTTAAACATTAAATTGGAGTGCCTGGATAGCCTTTTATCAAAGACACATTCCTAAAAAGAGGACTGTCATCTGACAGCCATTCTAAAAGATTAATGTTTTGTGCCCTTTTGGGGGGCGGGTGAGGTGTCTACCCCACAGGAGAAAGTAAAAGTGAATGGTTCAGCTCAGACAACCCCCAATAAAGGAAATTAGTAGTGTAACTCTATTCTGCTTTGGTCAGACCTCACATGGAATATTGTGCCCAGTTCTGGGTATCACAATTCAAGAAGGATATTGACAAGCTGGAATGTGTCCAGAGAGAGGTGACCAACATGATTAAAGGCATGGTAACCAAGTCTTATGATAAACGACTTAATGATATGGGTATGTTTAGCTTGGAGAAGATAAGATTGAGAGATGACATGATCACTATCTTTAAATATCTGAAGTGGTGTCATGTAGAAGACAGAACCATAAGAACTGTTTGACAGTGGAATAGACTGTTTCAGAGGGTGGTAGAGTCACCATCTTTGAAAGTTTTTAAACAGAAGTTAGATGGGCATCATTCAGGAGCTCTTTAGTTCTGTATTCCTTCATGGCAGGGGGTTGGACCTGCAAGACAACCTAGCTATGAGACTTAGGTTGTGGAGTCAATGCAACCAAACTAGAATCAGGTCTTTAATCCCTTTCTAACTGTTGCTTATATTCATTGGAGTTTAGCAGCCACTGCATACAGGTTATCTCCCCCCCCCCATATCTGTAGTGGCTATGTTCCCAGACTTACCGTAGATACATGAAACTGTAGATAATAGTGAACCCTATTGATATGAGTGACATCCAGCCCAACTTCTGGTGGAAGCATACCATAGAATCATGCTGGAGGACCTAGAAAATGCCTAGAGAAGACATTTTTTTCCCATGCATGGATAAGTGAAATCACGGATACCAGCCCGGAGATATGGTGGTCGACCTGTACTCCAATTTGAACTTTGCTGTCAGTTGGGAATGTTGCAGATTAGAATGAGCTTATGTTTTCAATACTATCTTACTGAATACATCCCTCTGTGACAGAGGGAAATAGGGTTCTTTCTACAGTAGTGACTTATTGTGGCCATTCCCAGAGCCCTAACTACACCCATTTCATAAACAATGTATCTTACTCAGGCAGACATATTTGTATGTCCTGAATTTCATACAGAGAGAATAATGAAATTGGTGTATCCAATGAGCACTATCAAATGAGCACTATCAGTGTTGCTATCATTTTGTCCTTACTGTGCCCTCCTTGCTTAGCCTACACATACTATTAGATTATTTTATAATATCACTGGAAGTTTCTGTAACTGCATAAACTCCCCCTCCCTTTTTGAGGCTGTATATTGTCCTGCTTCCTCCATTAGTGAATCAATATTACTTCATATACAATGCTGCCTGATTATAAGAGAGATAAAAATAAAATCAACTCTTTCCTTTCAGGTTTGAAATGCATACATCTTTCAAGTTTCATTTTGTTCAGCTTCTCCTTTTTCCAACCTTAATTTCCTTTCATCTCATTTCCACATCTGTTTGCATTAAAAAGAAAGTCAGCACAAAAAAACTATATGTACTTCTGTGACTGAGCATTTTTCTCAGCAATTTTCCTTATGCATTAATGCATTTTCATGTTATTTTCACGTATATGCATTTTTTTGCCTTTACCCCAAATATTATGTGCTTTTGAAATATTTTTCTGACAAAAGAACTTAATTATAAATTTTCGCACTTTATGCAAAGATGAATAATGAAAGGTACCTATGGGCTTGTCTAGATGGGCAATTTACCCAGGCTTCCCCCTGTTGGAGCCCTATAGTCCAAATGATGCAAGGTTCTTGTATTGATTTGCCTCTGGACAGTCCTTATGATGTCTGAGGCCAAGCCAGGGTAAACCCTTTTAAAATAAACCCCCGGAAAACCCACATCATGTGGAAAAACCTGAATGGGTCTGACACAGGAAAGCAGGAGTCTGTATCTGCATGACAGGCTGTATCACTGGATGCCACTACTGCTGGTGTTGCTCTGAAGCTGGGAATGAGGTACTCAGCATGTGGTCAAGGCCCCCTGCATGTGACCAACCTTGATCACATGCTGAGGGCCCAGCTTCAGAGAATGTGGTGTGCAACAGCATTAGAGGTGCCCACCAAGCCCAGCTGGCATGTGCATGTGGATTTCTGCCCATTTCCTTGTGATAATGAGGGGGATCTGAGCCAGCTCCAAGGTGAAGTCCTTTGTTATGGCCTATGTTTTAGTTCAGGCAATGTGAATTTGGTAAGTTAGCATTAAAATTTGAATCAAACTTATTTCTCATCCACATTTGATGATGCCAGTTCAAAGAAACCACTCTCACAAAACATTGTCACTAGAAAGTGTATAGGAAAATATCTCCTTGTTGTGGCTATGTGCCTTCAACTCTGTCTTATGGCGACTCTAAGGGTATTCATTGCAAGATTTATTCAAAAGAGATTTGCCATTGCCTTCCTCTGAGGCTGAGAGATCCAAGGTCAGCCAGTGGTTTTGTTGTTGTTGTTGTTGGGTTTTGTTTTTTTTTTGTGACTGAGCAGGGATTCAGACCCTGTTCACCCAGAGTCCTAGTCCAACACTCAAACCACTACCCCATGCTGGCTCTCAGACTTCAACTCCACCCTATCATTGGGTTTTCTTGGAAATATCCATTTACAGGAGGTTTACCCTTGTCTTCCTCTTGAGTCTGGAAGAGTCTGACACCCAGGATGGGTTTCCATGGCTGAGTGGGAATTTAAACTCTAGTCTCCTGGAGTCCCAGCATTCAAACCACTACACCACAACTCTCTAAAATTATGCTTATTTAGATGCCTGGGTTCACCAATTTCATTATTCCGATTATATGAAATTGCAGCTTACAAAAGGTCTGCCTGAATAAGATAATTTATTTATGAAATACAGTTAGAGCTCTGGCAATGGCTACAAATGTGTTACTACTACACATTTCCCTCTCCCATAGAAAAGGTTATGCTTTCTTGGGGTAGATGTTGGATGAAAATTATTACTCCACCTTTATGCTTTACACAATGACTTTATTCAGATTTGCTGCTCTTAAAGAAATAGACCGTGGGGTGTGTGACAGTGGTCAATATGAAACATGAGACAAATTTATGTATTTAGGCATAGGAGAACCTGGATCATCCCAAGAAATCTTGCTTCCTGAGGTGAAGGAAGGTGCCCTTCTCTTCCAGTCCAGGTACAGAAACTGATTGAACTGGCAGTTGAATCTTGAACATCAGTCATGGGAAAATGTATATACAGATCCACCACCCACCCATATCTGTGGAACCAATATCCATGGTTTCAGTTATCCAAGAGACACATAATATTGGCCACACACCATAGAGTAATACTGTAAAATGCTAGAGAGGTGTCCTCTCTAGGAATCGCTAGATCCTCCAATGCAACTCTATGGTTTGTTTGTACAGGAACTCCTTTATTTTCATAGGGTTTGCTATTACCAGTGGTTTCACTTATATGTGATAAGACCAGGAATGTATCCCTCATGGATACAGGGGCAACCTGTGTTGGAAAATATAGTTTGCAGTCCAATAAGTGGAAATGGTTTTGCCATTGAAGGGTTAACTGAGAAGGCATATGAGATGAGCTGATGTAACTTCCTAAAGTTTTACTATTGGGCAATCTGGGATGAAGGGGGAGTGTCAGAGGGTCCTTCTTTGTTCCAGATGCCATGTTATCTAACAATCCTCATGGACCTTTGAACTGAGAGGACCCCGAAAGGGGTGTCCTGAATATAGTTTCCTAACAATGTAGTTTTTAAGTATTTTTAACCAGTTTTAGTCTGTTTTGATGGTGTTTTTGTTATCTGCCACCTCCCCATTGACGCCCCCTTGTCGTGGGAGAGAGGCTTGCGTACCCTAATGATGTTTTGAGCTATGCTGGCGGTGGCATAATAGCCACTGGTAGGGTCTCCCATGCCAGACAGGTCAAAACTGAAGGGTCTGACAAAGAGCGTCAAAGGGCAGGATGGGCTCTCCAGCCTTGTGGCAACCGTCCTAGGAGAAGGAAAACTCCAATCCCAAACCCGGGCAGATGGTGCTCGTCCAACCCTGTAAGGTCAACCATCTAAGAGAAGGAAACTCTAATCAAACCTACGGCCCGAGGACCTCACTGCCACGTCCATGCTTGCAAGGCCACGGCAGATGAATCTCTGGTTTAAAGGGTGAGGCCAGTTCTGTGCACGCTGCGCTCCACCAGAAAAATCCATTGCACAGGATCGAAGGACAAATCCATTTCCAAAAAAGCCCTGTAGCGACTGGCGAGGGACGAAACCGGCAGGTGTAAAGATGCACTGGAAGCCGCAGCCCCAACCCTGCATGCAGGCGGTTCAGGACATTGGTCGCTCAAGCCTGACCCGGGAGATGACAGTCTTGTTCGGCAGCATTCTGAACGACCAAGCAGCCTTTTTTAAGGAGAGCACTGCTTGCTCCACATGGAGAGGGGCCTAGAAAAGGTGGCCTAAAGAAAGCTCATCCCCAACTACCTGGTTGGCTAGCCGCGGCCAACGGGAATCTTCTGATGCGGTCAAACCAAGGCAAAGAAACAAAGGCACACACCGGCCTCCAAAGGTGTAAACAAACTGACACTTGCATGCTGGAACATCAGAACCATGCAAGACTCTGAAGATAGTGGACGGCCTGAGCGTCGTTCTGCCCTAATAGCCCTTGAACTATCACGGCTTAATATTGACATCGCTGCTCTTAGTGAAGTTCGCTTCCATGAGGAAGGCAGCCTTAAAGAACATGGCGCCGGCTACACACTTTACTGGTCTGGCAAACCCAAAACCGAAAAACATCTGTCAGGAGTAGGCTTTATGATTAAAAACTCCATTGCCTCCAAACTCGAAACCTTGCCAACAGGACACTCTGATCGCATTATTTCCTTACGCCTCCCACATGTTGTTCTCTTTAGTATATATGCCCCAACTATGCAAGCTGACCCTGTAGAGAAAGACAAATTCTACACAGACCTACGCCAACTCATACAAAAAGTCCCTGTAGAAGATAAAATTATTATCCTTGGTGACTTCAACGCCAGAGTAGGAAAGAACTCCGAAGCCTGGAAAGGTGTCTTAGGCAAGCATGGTGTTGGAAATTGCAATGATAACGGACGCCTCCTGCTAGAGTTCTGTGCAGAACAACAGCTGACTATTACAAACACAATCTTTCAGCAGAAAGATAGCTTGAAGACAACCTGGATGCATCCCCGATCCAAACATTGGCACCTCATTGACTACGTTCTAGTCCGTCAGAGAGACATTCGTGATGTCCGTCATACCCGAGTGATGCCCAGTGCAGAATGCCAAACAGATCATCGCCTTGTCAGATGTAAACTAAATCTTCATCTTAAGTTCAAACCTAAGAGGGGTGGCATCTTAAAGAAGAGACTCCAAGTCAACAATCTTCAACAAGCTACCATGAGAGACAACTTCCAGGCAAATCTACAAACGAAACTTGAAGACCACCCTACAGATCCTTCTCCTACAGTGCTTTGGCAACATATCAAAAACAGTATCCTCCAGTCTGCAGAAGAATCCCTTGGCTTCTCCCACAAGAAAAATCAAGACTGGTTTGATGAAAACAACCAAGAGATCCAGGAACTGTTGGCAAGGAAGAGAGCTGCTCACCAGGCATACCTCGCCCAGCCAACCTGTCATGTAAGAAAAGCAGCTTTCCGCCTCACATGTAGCAAACTACAACAAAAACTCCGAGACATGCAGAACAAGTGGTGGATCAGTATAGCAGAAAAGACACAACGCTGTGCAGATCTGGGTGATCATAGAGGATTTTATGAAGCTCTTAAAGCAGTGTTTGGACCTACTTATCAGGTCCAAAGCTCCTTATACAGTACAGATGGTCAAACATTAATTACTGATAAAGCCTCCATCCTAAATCGTTGGGCTGAAGATTTTCAAAGTCTCTTTAGCGCCAACCGAGTAGTCCAAGCCTCAGCTATCCAAGATATGATACAAAAACCAATGAAAAATGAATTGGACATAGCTCCCACTTTGGAAGAGACCTTTAAGGCCATACAGCAGATGAAAAACGGCAAGGCAGCTGGGATTGATGGAATCCCACCTGAAGTTTGGAAACACGGAGGTCATGCACTCCACGAAAAATTCCACGAATTCCTTGTGAATTGCTGGGAAAAAGGGGAACTGCCATCAGACCTCCGAGATGCAGTCATCATCACCCTGTACAAGAAAAAAGGAGCAAAATCCGACTGCTCAAACTATCGAGGCATAACACTGCTCTCTATTGCTGGAAAAATCCTTGCAAGGATACTCCTGAACAGGTTAGTTCCTGCTATTGCAGAAGAACTTCTCCCTGAAAGCCAATGTGGCTTCAGAGCCAATAGGAGTACTACAGACATGGTATTTGCCCTTAGGCAACTGCAAGAAAAATGTAGGGAGCAGAACAAGGGTCTCTATGTAACATTTGTCGACCTCACCAAAGCCTTTGACACTGTAAGTAGAAAAGGTCTGTGGCAGATCCTGGAAAGACTAGGATGCCCCCCCAAATTCCTTAAAATGATTATCTTGCTACACGAGGGACAGCGTGGTCAAGTCAGATATGGCGATGCTCTTTCAGAGCCCTTTCTAATAACTAATGGAGTGAAGCAAGGTTGTGTTCTTGCACCAACTTTATTTACAATCTTCTTTAGCATGATGCTCCAAAGGGCTATGGCAGAGCTTGAAGAAGACGACGGCATCTATATACGCTACCGTACTGATGGTAGCTTGTTTAACTTAAGCCGTCTGAGGGCTCACACTAAGACTCTAAACTATCTAGTCCGTGAGCTGCTCTTCGCCGATGATGCTGCCCTTGTTGCCCACACAGAAGGAGCTCTGCAGCGCCTAACATCCTGCTTTGCAACAGCTGCAGAGCTGTTTGGGCTAGAAGTCAACCTGAAGAAAACAGAAGTTCTTTACCAGCCTGCACCACAGGACGAACACCACCATCCCCACATTGCCGTCGGCAAATCAGTGCTCAAGTCCGTTCAGCAGTTCACCTACCTGGGAAGCATCATCTCCTCAGATGCCAAGATTGACAAAGAGATCGATCACAGATTAGCAAAGGCATATAGTGCATTTGGAAGACTTCACAAAAGAGTCTGGAGCAATAAACACCTGAGGCAAAGCACAAAAATCAGTGTGTATAGAGCCATCGTACTGTCTATCCTCCTTTATGGATCTGAAACATGGGTCACCTATCGCCACCACCTACGACTCCTCGAGCGCTTTCATCAGCGCTGTCTACGCACAATCCTAAATATACACTGGACTGACTATGTGACGAATGTTGCTGTCCTTGAGCAAGCAGGGATCACCAGCATTGAGGCCATGATATTGAGAACACAGCTGCGCTGGGCAGGGCACGTTTCTAGGATGGAGGACCATCGCCTCCCAAAAATACTACTCTACGGTGAACTTGCCACGGGTCAGCGTAAGAGGGGCGCTCCAAAAAAGCGATACAAAGACTCCCTGAAACAACATCTCAGGCTTGGCCAAATTGATCACCAACAGTGGTCCGCCCTGGCCTCACATCGGGAGGCATGGAGACGCACTATCCACAATGCTGCAGCCTTATTTGAGAACTCACGACGAACAAGTCTTGAAGAGAAACGACAACGCAGAAAGAATCACAACCCAAAAACATCACCCAAGGAGACCTTCTGCTGTGCTTTTTGCAACCGGACTTGCTTATCTCGGATTGGCCTTTTTAGTCATCAGCGCGCTTGCAGAAAGCGCGGGATGAGTCCTTCCTGAATCTTCGTTTGCGAAGAAAAGCCAGAGAGAGGGGTGTTATCTGCCAAGAATCAGCTCTCTAAACTGTGAGTAAAGAAGTTTTTGTACTTTTCAAACTAACTTTGAGTATTGAGTGGTTACTTTGGTAGTTAAACAACTTGGGAAAAGGCAAAGGATGTTTGGTTATAAGCTAAGCAGTGTTTTTACATGCATGCTAACATTCTGACACTAGATGCTGCGTGTGTGCATTAAGCTTGCTATACTCTGCTAAAGTTGGCTGCATTATGCATTAACGTGTGAAGTGCAGTGTGGATGTTTAAACAGGGACAAAATACCCTGATATTTTAAACAGTGTATTTTTACACAATTTCCAACAACCTGTACATGTACTACACACCTGAGGCAGTAGGCAAGGTTAGGGGGACCAGGGCAGAATTGGCTAACATCCTGTTGAATGGTGAGTCAACACATAGGTAACCTCATTGACTGAATGGTCTAGTCTAGTCAGAACTAATAGGATTTAAGCCATTGTTTGATATGCATAGTAATGTCATCCCAAAGAGAGAGAGAGAGAGAGAAATAGCTGAGGAGCTTAGGAGAAACAGCAAAGAAACTGTTGTTTCTTTTTTCCTGACATTTGCTGCCTGAAGCAGTTGCTTCACTCTGCTAATGGTAGGGCCATCACATGTGATAGAGAGCCTGACACTAATACACTCCTTTATTCTCTCCCCTTCTTTTCACTGAAGTGGAACATACTTCAAGCTTTTGCTGATAGCTTCTTTAAAAAAAATGGAACTGTAGATTTCAGCTCAAATACAGGAAAGTAGTTTTGTACAAACCAGTTTCCTATGTTTGCAAAAACAAGAAGCAACTTGTTACAAAGCATGATCAGAAGCCTAAGATTTTTGGCTGACACACATAAAGGGAATAGGAGAGGAGTAACATACATGCTTCCATAATGCTCATAATGCTCATTCAAAGTTCAGCATTATGGCTCTGTGAGGAGACAGTAATATTCGACATAGGTAAAGTCGCAGCACTTAGGGTCATTTTACTGATGCAAGAGAACACTTCCAGATCCTTTCTTCCCTCTTCACATAAGCATAATCTTTCAAAATCTCTTGATTATCTTAAAAAAATGCAATTGAATATGCATGTCAAAAATAGGCATTTGTGGTTCTTATCTACGTGAAATCAGAAAGCAAAAGAACAAAACAAAAGAACTGTGTTGAGTTGCACAACACAGATGCACCTGACTTGTAGGCTGCTGCATCCAGACACCTAGGAAAGAAAGTCTGCACAGTTCTCAAGGTATGCTTTTTGTAGGTGTGAAAAGGCTCTTAAAGCACAGCACTCCTTGGGTCACTGCTAAGTGGAAATATCAGCAAACATTAGTGGATTCAGCATCACAAGCTGTAAATGTGACTAAAAACAGCAGGGTCTTCATGCATTTAGAGCACTGAAATCTCCTGATTTCCTTTTTGAAAGAAGAACTCAAATAAAGCTTTATTGTCCTGGTGCTGGGCATTTCCTGTGGATTAATGGCCAGCTGGGAGGAGCTGATGGCCCTGAATGTAGCCAAGGGCCATTAACCTCAGCCAGTCATTAATCCACAGGAAGTGCCTTGTGCCAAGCTCATTTTATTATCCTCAAATGAAAAGTGAATATGGCTACTGTGGAGGTTTTTTAAAAAAGTAACAAGCAAATGACATGTAGTGAATTGGGTCTTGTAGGTGTATATATATTTATATCTATAATAGGAGTCCATCTATTTATATCCTAGTGTCTATCTGTAGTGTGTAGAAATGAAGAGTGCACCATAAGAAACAAGAAACATCTCAGAAACTCAGCAACAGATTTGGCACTATGTGCCAAGGCCAGCCCAAGACTGAGTTGGAGCTGTAAGTGGCACCTTGTGCATGCCCAAATCAAGGTGGACAGTATCCAAAGTCAAGCAAATTATCTTACCATGTGCAACAGATAATCCCACAAGCAACATCCATGATCCAGAGTAATAGAATTACAGTCAGCCCTCCATATCCACAGATTCTTTATCCACTGACTCAATCATCCACTGCTTGAAAATATTCAAAAATAATTCCAAAAAGCAAACCTTGCTGTTTGCCATTTCATATAAGGGACTTCAGCATCTATGGATTTTGGTATCCATTGGGGGTCCTGGAACCAAATCCTAGTAGATGCAAAGGGCCCACTGTACACTATATTAGATTAAATAACTAATTTTTTCTGCCCTTTCATAATCCCACAAACCTTATCCTTGAGGTAGCTACCTCAGCCTGCCCAAAGAGTGGGCTTGTCCTTGGGTGTAGAGAGAGAGCTAATCTGTGTTTAGACCAGTGGTGAATAACTACAGTGAATCCAGAAACCAATTTTCAGCCCCTGGGACCATCCAGGGTCTGTATATCCTGCCAAAAATGCAAAACAAAATGAAGACAAACATATATACCTCAGTGCAAGTAGCTGGAAGTTTGTTTTTGTATCACCCTCCAATACTTCACGGATAAAAAATGGGGATGTGTGTAGCCAAGCAACACAGAGTGTGGTCAAGATGGCAAAAGGAGGAAGCCCTGGTGGCACAGTGGTAAAATGCCAGTACTGCAAGCCACCACTTTGCAAGTTCGATTCCAGCGGGCTCCAAGGTTCACTCAGCCTTCCATCCTTTCGTAGGTCGGTAAATTGAGTACCCAGCTTGTGGGGGGCAATTAGCTAACACACACTGGAAACTGTTTAATGCAGTGTAGATGTGTAAACAGCTATTGCTTAAAACAATTTGTAAGCTGCTCTGATAGCCTTCTGGCTGAAGAGCAGGGTATAACTAACTAACTAACTAAATAAAATAAATAAAAATAAAAGTTGACTGTCTGCAACATCCCAGAGGGCCTTTTCGGTAATTGCCCCCAAATTACGGAATTGCCTGCTGAACAAGATCCATCAGATGACAAGCTTGAGTAGCTTTAAAAAAGCACTAAAGACGGATCTCTTTCGGCAGGCCTTTCCTGATTAGATCCCGGCCTCAGGAGCTGCGTCTCCTGGCCTCTTTTAGTCTTGCTGGCTGTTAATTTTTCTATTTGTTTTTATATGTGATTTTAGTTTAGGCAGTTTTTAATTTTATATGAGTTTAATATCTTTTTATGGGGGAGGCTGGGGGTGGGTGGTGCTTAGGGATTTTAGCCAGCATTATTGTATTTTAATTGTTGTAAGCTGGTCCGATTGTTTTTAACAGAGCGGTGGGGTTATTATTATTATTATTGTTATTATTATTAAAAGTTACTAGAGAGGAAGAGCTCACAAGCTAGTAGAGCCTGCAGCACTTTGCTTTTGCCTGAGCCTACTGAGAAGGGCAAGATTCTACCTCTCCTCTCACCCCTGCAGAGTCAACTGAGTGCAAACTGCTTCTGAAGATTGAATTTAATTTGCAACAAATGATATAAACTGAGGACAAAGAGTGAAATTGGAAGGTGGATAGAGAAACTGGGACATTTTAAAAGCAGTTGAAAACTAGGGATGACAGATTAGTAATCGAGACTATCCCTGTCAAATCAGGACAGCTGGAGGATATGTGTCTGGTTTTGATGAAAATATTTTTATGTTAAAAAATGCAGGGTCCTGCAACCCATTTGCTGCTTCTAGGGGCCCTTTCACCCTACACAACTATAGTGCTACTAGTTTTACCCAGTGTAACATATGCCGTTAAAAAAACCTCCCAGAAAAACATCCGGTAGACCTCATGACAACCCTGTAAGGTTGCCTGGTGGATTTTAAAATTCCTCCTCCCCCTTCTCAGCATTCCACACTTTCCCCAGAATTGCTGAGGATGACTCGCTCTGTTGCCCTGCTGCTGCCACCGCAACTGCCACCAGTTGACTGCTTTGGTCTTGTCACAGTGGTTGACTGTCTGGGTCCTGTCGCAGCCTGTGACTGGTGAGTGGCTGAGGGAGGGAGAGGCCCTTGTAAGGCTGGAGGTGTAGATGCAAATTGAGTGGCAGGAGTGGATTGTGAGGTGGTGATTGGTTGCATGTGGGTGGTCATTGGTTGGGTGTGTTTCCTGAGCTGTCAATCAGCACACTGGGAAAGACAACATACCCAGGAGCTTTATATATAGAGAGAGAGATTCTACTTTAAATGCCATAGCTTCCTGGGGTTTTCAGTTTAAAGAAGGGATTTAGAATTCTCAGCTGAAGAACTCTAGTGCAAGCTGGGTAAGACACTACTCTGGCAGCTAAAATAGAATATCGTGCTAGAATTGCATAGTGTGAGTGAGCTCTAGGAGAGGCATTTTTTTACCATAAAAAAAGGTAGCCCAGGACAATCTGTGTGGGTTGAGAGCCACAAAAAAGAGCAGAAGGACATATGTAGCTCCAGGACAGCACTCTGTCCATCCCTAGTGTAGACCTGAGAAAGAGAATAATAGAATCATAGAGGTGGAAGAGACCACAAGGGCCATCCAGTCCAAAACCCTGCCATGCAGGAATACACAATCAAATCATTCCCGACAGATGGTCACCTAGCCTCTGTTTAAAAACCTCCAAAGAAGGAGACTCTACCACACTCCAAGGCAGTGTATTCCACTTCCAAACAGCTCTTAGTGTCAGGAAGTTCTTCCTGATGTTTAGGTGGAATCTCTTTTCCTGTAGTTTGAACCCATTGCTCCATGTCCTAGTCTCTAGAGCAGCAGAAAACAAGCTTGCCCCATCCTCAGTATGACATCCCTTCAAATATTTAAATGGGAGAGAGAGAGAGAGAGAGAGAGAGGAGGCAGTTCTGCACTACGGGCTCCTGTGAAAGAGATGAGAATTGAGGGGGACCACTCTTGTTAAAGCCCAAGTTAAGAAATCTTCAATCTCTGTGGCTGGTCTAATCAGAGAGCATTGGATAGTCATTCATATTTAGAAGAAGTGAGTATTCCAGAGATGCCTGACCAGTCTTTTATTGATTGAAGCATGTTGTTTCACCCTTGGGTGCAAAGCAATTCTACAAGAGAGTTGGTGTTTCCATTATTGACATGTTGTTTTTTTGTATAGGTCTGTGGGTGTTTGGCATTCCTGATTGCTTGCAAGTCCCATACTGTGGCCTTTTCCCCACTCCTTTTCCTCAGCAGCATGACTCACAAAAGCTGTCTTCTCATATTAGGCTGAAGTGGATCAATGTGACAAACTGACAAACAAGGTTAAAGTCAGAATTTCAGAATCACTCTTTACAAGTCAGCAACCTGCCTTTAATAAACAAAGAACACTATGTATCATTCTCCTGTACACACATAACTTAATTGAAGCACCTTACTGTGGCATTTTGTTTCTGAGTGTATCAACTGTCATTCTACCACAAGCTTTAAGAACAGTCTTCATGACAGTGCTCTTTGTGGGGTAAGGATGGGGATGTTCAAGTAACTAATGGGGTAAAGAGATACAGCAACAATTTTTGAGGACCACCAGATGAGGCATATGTGCCAGGAGGTGGTAGTATATGTTGCTGTAGTTCTCAGAGCTTTTGAAAATATCCAAATGATGTCTTTTTGTCCTGAACCTTTTCCTGTCAAATCCAGGCACCAGCTGCAACATTTTACTCCCATCCTTGAGTAGTGTTTTTTCCCCCTCCTAAATTCCAGGATATCATTACCTACCCTGATAGATATTCTATCTTGGAATATCAAATAATTGGCTATATTTAATAATTTGGCTTACGGTGGCCATCCACATGGTTGCAGGTAAACCAGGAACCTCCAAATTTCAAGACAGGATTCGTGTAAGATCAAGGGAGGGGCCTTTGGAAATTCCACTCAGGTTAACAACTGGAGGGGAGTCACTCACTAATCCAATCAATGAAAGTAGAGACCTTAATGCTTGTAAAGTGAATCCTTCTTCTCCTGCTCCCCTCCAACAAAAAACCTTGCCTGTTCCTATTCAAATCCAAAGTAAAGCACCCACTAATGAGCACTCTTTGTTTAGTCATGGGAACCTCCGAGAAACATTGCATTCCATTCAAGCTTTCATCTCTTCAGATGAATTGTTCCACATAAATATCATCCTTAAACACCACCCAGGTGTGCACAAATCCCTTGCCTTTTGACTCCATGTCACTTCGTACCACCATTCTGCCTCCCGGACCTCCTCTCTGCTGGTTTACTTCAAGATCGCAGTTCTGCAAGATTGGTACAGTATAACCTGCAATCCCCTTACTCTATTCCTCTATGCAAATATTTCCAACTGCTTTCAATAGCCTTGTGTGAGTGTCTGAAGCCTGAGTGTTTGCGTGGATGCTATTGGTATTAATCTCCAATAACAATTATTTAAGTGTACCTTTTGGCTTAGAATATCCTCCGTTATTACTGGTATACATAGGTTAAAAGGCCCCACCATTGCCTGACCTCTCACATGCCAAGCTGGGTTAGCTAAATTCCTCACATTAATATTAGGACATTAGAGGGTCCCCATGGACCCCAAGCAATTGTGGTAACAATATATCATAAAGGAAAAAAAATCTACTCATTTCCTTCTTTCTTTCTTTCCCTTTAGAGTTATGGTGCTATAGTGCACTCTAGCATTATGACTAGCATCCTGTATTGCAGTTATGGATTTGTAACCTAGAGTACCTAGAGAGGCATGATCATAAATACCCTCACCAAACTGACCTTAACAGCCAGCAGCCTGACCAACCAATGGAGGTCTGTTCTGCTGGCAATAGGAGCACTGCAAGATGGTGTTTCTAGCTCCCCTCCACCAGTGAGTGAGGCTGTGATGATGAATTGCAACAGGGATTCTGCTTCTGATTGTCACAGCCTTGACTGCTGGAAGGAGTGGACTGAAAATGTCATCGTGCTGTGCCCTGATCGCCAGCTGAACACACTTCCATCAGTCAGTGTGGCTGCTGGCTGTTAAGGTAGTTTTTTGGGTTAGGCCAGGAGATGATAATTAGTTATACATTTGTATGTGTGTGAACATTTGTATGAATTTGTAACTAAGGAGATTTTCAGACAGGCAAAAATCGCTCCTTGCCGCGCGAGCAGCCTCCCGAAACTGCTGCGCGGCAAGGGTCTTCTTCGGACGACGCTGTGCCTCTGGCGAAACCGTCCGTGTCACTTCCGTGAAGCTTGGGACGGCTCCGCATCATATTTCAATCACGGGCAGCCTCCGTGCTTGAAATATGACGCGGAGCCGTCCCAAGCTTCACGGAAGTGACACGGACGGTTTCGCCAGAGGCACAGCGTCGTCCGAAGAAGACCCTTGCCGCGCAGCAGTTTCGGGAGGCTGCTCGCGCGGCAAGGAGCGATTTTTGCCTGTCTGAAAATCTCCTAAGTAGGAAAAGTAGGATATCAGCCTATAGTTCTAGGGGGGAAACTTTTTTTTTTTAATAAAGGGAAGAATAAGATTTATCCTTAGCAGACAACAACGCCCCCCCCCCAAAAAAAGATTGGAACAATTGGATGCCAAAGTGACAACAACTGGCAAAACAACTGGGCTCTGGACTCACAATGAATTTGTCAAAATATTGCAGAATTTTTGGTGGCATGGTTGTGGAAAAGAAGGCAGAAGTTTCTTTGGTGGGGAAAAAAAGTCTTGGATTTAAAGCCAAATTGTATTCCTGGAAGTCTTCTGGAAGTGCAATTCCACTTCTAAAACAAGCTTTGAGTTCCTCACATGCCTTGTTTTTAAAAGAAATTGGGGTCTTTTTTTTTTTTTTTGGCCACTGCAAAAGCTGAAGTGCCACTGCTATTTTCCTGAAATTTTGCTTCAGCTACTTGAAGGCAAAGTGGTTTTCAGATGCAGAGTATAGCTGTATCACAAGAGGGAAATTAAAATCAGACGATAATTCTAAGCATGTTTACTTGAAGAAAGAGATGTACATTTTGTAAGCTGCTCTGAGAGCCCATGTGGCTGAAGGGCAAAGTATAAATACTCTAAACAAACAAACAAACAAACAAACACCATATTAGACTGAAATATAGCAAAAGCAGGCACCTTCACACCAGATGTAATGCTTTACTGTATGACACCGGCATTCTTCCAGCAGTCTTTCATGCTGGTCCTGTCAGGGACCGAGATTAGAAAAAAGAAATGGTTTTACCTCAGTCCCCCATGGGACCTGAACAAAAGAACACCGATGTCATGCAGTAAGGTAGCAGGGGAGACGGAATGTTCTTGCTGCTTTGTCATTTTTCTCCGGAGTGTGGTAAGCCCCTTAAAGTGCATTTCAAGCTTCATAACGCCCTGGGCTCTGCACTTATCCTTCTAGAAATTTTCAGCTTTCTGACTTGAACCATTCTCATACTATTTGTCCATGACGAAAAAAAAACAACACCCAAACAGAGAAAGAAAGATCAAACATATTATTCTCCTTCTCCACAAACATCATCATCATCATCAGGATTCCCTTTCGACATCAACCATGATACCTATATTTCTGCAAGTTTGTATATTTGTTCATTATGAGCAGCTCTGTGTGACTTGTGTCATTTTCATAGAAATTGTCCACCTCTTTCCCCCTGAAAACAAACAAACAAACAAAACAAACCCATTAACAGAAGAACTATATCTCTCTCCTCCCCCAGAAGTTTTGGACTCCCCATTGACATGAACTGTAGCACTTCTCTTACTCAAATTTTGCAGGTTTACATCAGTTGTGTTTGCTATTTGCATAGCAGAGAACATAGGAGAATGAAGCAAATCCCTTTTGAATAAAGCTCCTTTTGAAAAAGGCTGCTGTTATACAAAAAACCCTGCACCTATTTGTCTAACATTTAGAAGGTATCATACCTTTCCACAGGGCTACTAAGCCTATAATTTTAAAAATGGCATTTTTTTGGGAAAATCTAATGTTAAAAGCATGTAACACACACACACACACACACACACACACCAACAACTATGGCAACAAGAATGCCTACTAAGCCTTCCAGTTATATACATAAAAAACAAAAACAAAAAACAAATCCAGTCATACTTAATGGGAGGCACAGATCTTCTGGTTTTGGGATTGTGGGGTTGTCTAAACAGTGAAAATAACCCTCATGGAATTCGCTGGGAATACAACCTGTCTAAATGGGATCCCGCATCAATCCACAGTATTTGGAAGGAGTGAGGCCCAAAATGGCAAAAAACCCCTTCCTGTAGTTTTTTTTTTTTTTTTTAAAGTGAGGCAGTGCACATTCTTACTCATTAGGACAAGTACATTCACTTTGAATCACTTTCCCATATGAGAGGAAGCTCAAAGCTGATTGGCACAGTGGCTTACTAACAGGGTAAGCGCCCTCTGCTGACATGTTGGTGGGGTGTTTTCCTTAGCTAGTGGTTGTTAAGACAATAAAACAGGGTGGTTTGTTTTTTGTTTTGTTCTGCAGCCCTTTTAATTTGGAAAAAAAATTCTATCACTCCAGTGCACCTTAGACAACATTTTTTAAAAAAAGTTTGGCAGCGGGTAAATCACTCATGGCATCCATCTGGCACATGAAGCTTCTGGAGGCTTCTGGGGCTAAAAACATCATTAAGACAAGTCACTGCTGCTGCAAAATGCCATTACTGTGAGGTACTCCATCCCCCCCCCCTTGTGCAGGAGAGGACTTAGATTGAGCTGGATAGGTCCACATAAATCAGAGCATACCCTGACCACTATTAGAACTGCTGAATCAGGGTCTGTATTGAATTATGGAGGGTGATACACATTCTCCCTTGATAGCTAAAATCAAAATGGACCTCAAAGAAAATGACTGGTGTTCCACTTGGGAGTTATATCTTTTTAACTGACCTTCCATGTGCACAAAACTGAAATGAGTAGTTTCACCTGGGAGCCATGATGTTACAACATATGTGCATCCATTGTGCATGGTGAGCCAGTGGAGTGACTGATGCACCATGGGTGCTTCAGGGTGCTCCATGATACACTTCAGAATCACAGCTAGAAAGTGCCAGAGCACAGTGGGAGCTTTTGATGTGCATCAGAAGTGACAAATGTCCATCAGAAGTGCCCAATATCCATTGGAAATTCCCACTGCATATCTCTGCAATTCACTAACAGGGTTGTGTTTCAGTAACATTGTTACAGATCCATAAAGTTATGAAATGTACACTTGTGATGTAGGATCTCAGCTGACATCTTTAGTATAGGAGCATTAATAAGAAAATGCTGCAATTTTTCCTGTCCCTAGTGGTGCCCTGATTTAATGTATAGTTGCACTTCTTCTGTAGTGTTGTATAGATTTCCACATCGCTGCTATCTATAATGGCAAAGTGCAACTGGTTCTGGTTCCAGTCTAATTTTGGGAGCAAGGAGCCTTTCCACATACAGAGTCAAGCTGAAAGTCATCGCTGAATCCAGATGGAAAACAATTTAATTTACATTTATATACAATCAATTTTGTCATTGATTTCATGAGGATCTAGGCTGCAGTACTAAGAGCCCGTGTGGGGTTGCAGTTTGAGTGCTGGATTGAGACTTGAGAGATTCAGGTTCTCCCCATGAGACCCACTGGGTGATCTTGAGCCAGTCACATTCTCTCTCACACCTGACCTACCTCACAAGGTTGTTGAGATTGTAGAGTAGAGAGAAAGAGAGGTATGTATGTTGATGAGCTCACTGGAGGAAAGGTGGGATATAAATGTAACAAATAAATAAAAGATGCACAGGACTTTGCAACACTCCAGGAGGTTAGCTGGAAGAGAGCTCCAAAATGGTCTTGAAATAAATGCAAATAATCTGTTTGGACTTCAGAGGTTAACCCCCTGCAGTTTTTGCAACAGCATGCCTAGGACCTGGCATATCTTCAGAAAGTCATTTGTATATGTTAATCAGGAACTACTAGGAAGTTCAAGAGCTTTGGCTTGCAACTAATGAGGCAATTGCATTTTTTTAAGTCTTTTTTGGGTTGAAGGGAGTGGGGAAAGAGAAAGAGTGAAAGGAGGGCTTGGATCTGAAATTATTATCTTCTCTTCAAACATCTGTGCATTGGCAGATTTCAAGTCAGGAGATTTTCACTCAGCAAAGAATGATTTAATGACTTCCAAGCTAAGCAAGGCCTTGGGAAAGAAATTGCTCTAAATGGCCCCTCTGCCCACCCCCTCCAGCAATCGCTAGCTGATCTCTTTTTTGAGGCACTTTTCATAATTCATCTATCTATAGCCTTAAAATAATATTTCATAGCCCCCCCCCTTTCGTTGCCCCAAACCTTAGCAATTAACTGAGTGATTATTTTAGTATCTGCAAAGCCATTGCCAATTGATTTTAACTTCTTGGCTGCTTTTAAGGAGTGAGCCTTCGATGTGCTATTCTTACTGACCCATTAATGTTTGGCAATCGGCTTCCCCATTTTCTTCTTGTTTTAAGTCCTGTTTGTTATGCACAGAATGTATCTTTAATGGCCTCTCTTTGGTACTCAGGATAGTGTTCTTTGGGGAGATTAGGTTTAATACACTTTAGGGATTTGAATTTTCTGGGAGGAAACATCACATCAATAGTTTTCCCCCCTCCCCACCCAACAGGGCATGAGTGTAGCTCTATCCTCATTCAGGCTGAAAGTCTCTTCTGTCCTGAACTTCCTCATCTCAGCTGCCTTGTGCCAACAACACAGATCTGTATTGCTTTCTACCCTCAGCTTACTATGTGCTGCAGTAAGAGGAATCAACATCCAGAATCCCTAGCAGTGGCTTTCTCCAATCAAGCTCATAGTTTTCTGTGTTTTTTTTTTCTGGGCTGTGAGGCCGTGTTCTGGAAGAGTTTATTTCTGATGTTTCGCCTGCATCTGTGGCTGGCATCTTCAGAGAATGGTTGGGTAGGAGTGTGTGTGTGGGAGAATCAGAATGCACAGTGAAGCTATTGAAATCCACAAACACCTGGACAACTTCAACAGGAAAGAAGAAACCCTAAAAGTAAAAAAAATCTGGCTACCAGTCTTGAAAAACGCTAAAATCAAAACTCAACACATGCAAATTAACTCCAGCCAGGGATAGGGGGATTTCCAGCAGACAATGGACCATTAGCCAAACAGACACTTATCCTCCTTGCATATCTCCCCCCCATGAACTAGCCATTCAAATATACAAATTTGCATATCCTCCCCAGCAGGAGTTCACAGTATATAAACCCCACACACACTCCTACCAAACCATTCTATGAAGATGCCAGCCACAGATGCAGGCAAAACAGCAGAAATAAACTCTCCCAGAACATGGCCTCACAGCCCAGAAAAAAAACATGGAAAACCTATGGATGCCGGCCATGAAAGCCTTCAACTTCACAAGCTCACAGTAATTACTCCCATAAGTTAACTGAGGGCTCACCTACATGGGCAATGAAACCTGTACACACCTCTTATTTGCAGCACAGTTGACACACAGCATTTTCAATGATGTGCATTTTCACTGGGATTTCTTCAGGAAATCCTAGATCTGTAAGAGTCCCAATTTGCTCTAGACTTGAATGGAAAACCCAGATTTTTGGCCAGGACTTCATTCTGCTTTTTTAAAAAGAAACTTTTAAAAACTGTTTTAAAAATAAAAATTGATTGTGTGTATATCTGGATAAGCATATCTCTGCTTATCCAGTGATACAGTACGCTGGGACCACATTTATTTGTTTATTTGCATTCATGAGTGAACAGAAAAAACAAACAAACACCTAAGCAGCCCTGGTCATGTGGCTGGAAATAGTATGATATATAGGACACATGATCTGTGTCCTGCCCCGACACAACTAACATTGTGGAGGTGTTAGCATGCCTTACTACCCCCTCCCTATAATATCTCATAATTGGAAATAGGGGACACTTCAAATGGGTCAAGTATACTGGGGTGGTCAAAAAAGAGGTCAGGTGGAGGTCACAAGAACCTTGCATGATTTCTTAGAAATGTTTTAGCAAGTAAACCCAAGCTAGGATTATGTGAAGCCCCTTAGCAAACAAAACCATTAAGGATATATGTGCTAATTCCTTCTTGGGCCTCTCAGTGGTGAGTCATACAAAGTGAACAATCAAGTGACCTCTCCAACCCAAATCCCCAGGAAATATCCCTTGAAACCCACTCCTGTCCTGAAATGTGAGGTTGTCATAGACCCATCAATTCCAATCTCCCAGCCATTAATACCAATCAGTTAGGTTTTGGTTTCCTTTGTTTACTCAGTGGAAAAGCCATATAAGCTTTGTCCTAGCCAGAGTACCCTCTTCAGGATATGAAGAAAGGTATAAATATTGGTCCTATAACAATAGAAAAGTGTGCTTCTGAGGATGAGACCAGCCACTATCTTTCTTGGCATGCCCCTGGATCAGAACTTCCAATGCCACCCTCAGACCTTGTTCTGAGTACAGTAGGACCCCCGTATCCACTTATTCATTATCCACTGATTCAGTTATCCATGGTTTCAATGTCAGTTCAGCTACCATAGAGTCTTCCAGAAAATGCATCCTCCCTAGCCATTTTCTAGGTCCTCCAAGGCAACTCTATGATATTTTAAACTGAAAGTCCCATTATTTTCAATAACGTTTGCTGTTATCTGTGGGGTTAGGTATCCATGGCACCCCTAGAACCAATCTCCCATGGATACGGGGATCCTATTGTATGTCAAAACTCTACTTTTCAAAATCTGGTAACTATCGCCGTATTCCCTGAATCTATTCCTCTACCCAACCTTTCTGCCTTACTTCTTCGATAGCTTGTCTCAAACATCAAAGTTATACAGGTTTTGCCATCTCTTATTCCAACATATTCTGATTGGTGTCCATTCTTGTCAACTTGTTTGAATGAGTTGTTCTTTAACATTGCCATTAATCTATCTAAATCCCACATATCTCTTAATTTAATTAACCAATCATCTATTGTAGGAATTTCTTTCTCCTTCCATTTTTGTGCAAATAATGTTCTGACTGCTGTGACCATATACAACACTAATTTCCAATGTTTCTCCATAATATTTTCCCCCAAAATATCTATCATATTAAGGACTTTTTCGGATGGGGATTTGTAACGGAAGCAGCCTCGTCCCCATTGTGAGGCTGCTTCGCTGCAGAGGGTCCATTTCGGACAACGCTCTCCCCTGCCGATACTGTTGCAGAAGTGCTGGGAGGCTGCAGGGCCATATTTGGTGATTTTCTAATCACGAAAGTTGATCGCGATTAGGAAATTGCCAAATATGGTGCTGCAACCTCCCAGCACTTCCGCAACAGTATCAGCAGGGGAGAGCGTCATCTGAAATGGACCCCCTGCAGCGCAGCAGCCTCACAATGGGGATGAGGCTGCTTCTGTTAAAAATCCCCATCTGAAAAATCCCTAAGCAAATACAGTTCTGGAAGTTTTGCAAATCTTATTCCTATAATCTCCATTATTTGGTTGTGAATTTTATTCCTTTTTTTCCCATTTCACATCACCACCACATGTGGGGAAAAAAACCTGTGGAAGAGAGAGACAGCTGCCAGAGAGACCTCCCTGTCAAGTGAAAGTGATGCCTTATTCGCGGCTGCAGCGCAGACTGAGCATGCAAGGATGACAAGAACATCTGAAACTGGGACCTATTTGTGATACAGTATCGTGTCTGATAGTCTCCTATATTTCCAGTTTCTATGTATGGATATGTAAACTGAACATTGAACAAAGTTGATAGGAAGAGAATCAACTCATTTGAAATGGGGTGCTGGAGGAGAGTTCTGCTGATACCCTGAACTGCTAAAAATGAGCCTTAAAGCAAATCGAGTCTGAACTCTCCGTAGAAGCCAAGATGACTAACCTGAGACTACCACACTTTGGACATATCATGAGAAGACTTGATTTATTAGAAAAGACAATGATGCCTGACAAGACAGTAGGCAGTAGGAAAAGAGGATGACTGCATTACGGGTGGATAGACTCACTCAAGGAACCCACAGCCCTGAGTTTACAAAACCTGAGCAGGGCTGTTGAAGATAGGTTGACTTGGAGGTCTCTCATTCATAGGGTCACCATAAGTCAAAGTCAACTTGACACCAGTAAGCAACCACCACCTTGGTTAGGCCGGCTGAAGGGGTGTTATTTCTTGTCCTTCCTCAGGGAGAAAAATGTCTTAGGCCAGCCTTGTCAGAGTAACACCCTAGGCCAGGGAGTATGAAACAGATACCTTTTTGGTGTATATCTCCTAAAATCACCTAGTCAGTTTGGCTGAAAATAGCAATTATGTATTAACTGACATTTCACATTTCTTCCATTGCCTCTTCTTTTCATTCCATGCACCCCCCAAACTTTTCAAAAAGTCTTCATTGTTCATTGTGGCCTTCTCTTTTATTTACTTGCATCTCAGTTGCCAATGCTAAACTGGCTGAGTGCATCTTAGAGGGCAAGGCCTTACCGTGAATGTAATAAACATTTCTCTCCTGTTTACTGTTGAGTGGAAAGTCAGAGCCCAGAGCATATACCATTAATAAAACCCGTTGGTAACTCTCCAGAGATGTCACAGTGCTAAAAAGTATCCTAATTGAAGCAGAGTTTCCAACCAAGCAAGCAGATGTCTATAAATGAAACCAACACACCGAACTAAGTAGAATTATCACATAAACCAAATCATGTGGGACATTCATCTGTATGAAGCTGCTCCAAAGCCAAGTCACGCCATGTACTTATTGACAGATAAATGGAGAGTTTTAGACTCTCAGACCAATGCACACTATGTATGTCAGCACATCTCTGGCATTTTCTCTATGTGGCTCCATCAAGAGACTTAGCCTGTGATCCTGTGCACTAGCCCACCCCAACCTGGGTCCCACCACATGTGTTTCACTATAGCTCCCATTATTTTCAGCAAGTGTGTGGTGAGAGTTGAAATCTGACAAGTCTGGTGTGAACCACATTTGAGGAAGGTTGCAAGGCAAAGTGATGGATTCTCAATGAATTAATTGCATTTATATTTCCATACAATTTCTCCTGACCTGAATGTTAGCAATTGTTCAAGGGGGTGAAGGGAACTTTTTTGCCGTAGAATGTCCCAGGAAAAACAAAATGTCAACACATCCTATTATTCCCAGGAGTGTTTGGGACAGAGTGAGGAAACATTTTGTTTTCCAATGAATTCCTTTAGCAACCAGTTATGTTTTTACAGGGACAAGCTGGAACAGGGTTACTTTTTTGTGTCTGCAATGGCTCTGTCTATAATTCTCTACTTTTCAGTGCAAAAGGAGTGGGTGTCATCTTGTTACTCAGGGGGTGGTTCTGTTCTTACTAAGGATGGGAAGAATATTAAAAATATTTCAAAGATGGGCAAAAAAAACAACAAAAAAAACATGCTTTTCAAGCACCAGGAAACCCAGATGAGAAGAATCATGGATTGATGAGAATCTTCGCAGTTCAGGGCATTGCCTGTGCAAAATTTGCTGGCTGTTTTGTGCAGAAAACATCATTTTCTATGCAGGAAACAGCATTTTCTATCTGGAAAATAAGATTTCAACACAGAAATATTAATTCTTGTACAGAAAATGGTGTTATTTGTTGTGCTTAAAATTCACTCATGCTTGATTTGCATAGGAAACAGCATTTTCTACAAAGAAAACAGCATTTTTTTCATAGGAATTAATATTTTCATTGCAGAAAATGCTGTTTCCTGCACAGCAAATTCACTTTTCTCAGCAGGAAATGCTGTTTTCTGAGCAAAACAACTGCAAGTGAATTTTGCATAGGAAAACTCTAGCATTGTGAATAGCCTTCAAAGCTGTGGGTTTTTAAAAATACTTTCTCACAATAGGAAGAAAATGGCTGAAATGGCTTTTTGCTGCCTTTAGAAAGAAGCATTGTTAAAAATTGTATTTCTAGTTCTGACTCATTCTGAGCAATGGAGAGGAAGAAAGATTGCCTGGGTGGCTGTCCCCATTCTGCCTCTTTGTGGGTTGCTGTGCAGCATGTGAGGAAATGAAGGGACCACAAAGACAGCCAGCAATGAGGGGAGACAGAGAGAGGAAGAGACAAAGGAGGAGGAAGAGATACATTGAAAACATGAGCAACATTAAAGACTAAGGTTGGCCAGACATTAAAACCAATCTTTTCAAATGTTGCCCTGTTATTCCTTCCTTCCTCCATTCTGCCCAAATGAGTGAGGTTACTTCTGCCACCATGAAGAAAGAGAGAAATAATAAGACACACAGAGAGGGTGTTGTTGTGAGGCTGACGGTGTTGGTGTGAGCCATGAAGCAGTCTGGATGAAGCAAAGGGAGTGCTTATCTACAACACTTTATGCCAGTTAAGGGACCTGATTTAGGACAAGTTGTTTGTGGAGAGTATTTTTTCAGTAATGCAATGGTAACCACAGTAGCTCATAAAAGTTCATTTGTAATGAGTAACTCTGCATGTTAAAATTTCTGGGCTGCAGTAACAGTAATGACCTGTTGACATGTCTAGAGTAGTGAGCAAATGAAATAGTTCATTTTAAAATGTATAATTCCAAGTTCTGGTTTCTACTGCCATGATTGATACAGAGGGGTGAAATGGGCCATATTGTAACTGTAACCTTCATAGGCTTCCAGGACCCTTTGACACAAAGGGTCAAGGCCAGTAGAGAATCACTGCTGATTCTAGCCTGCTGATGACTTTGTTAGCCTGAGGCTAACACCTCAGTCCAAAGAGGCAGAATCCAACAGCATAGCCATGTTATTCTGGATCAGTCTGACTGAGAGAAAGAAATTGGTAGTGTAAGCCTTCGTAGACTTAAGCATCTGATGAATACACTGCCTCATAGTATGGTAGAGTCTCCTTCTTTGGAGGTTTTTAAACAGAGGCTGGATGGCCATCTGTCAAGAATGATTTGATTGTATATTCCTGCATGGCAGGAGGTTGGACTGGATGGCTCTTGTGGTCTCTTCCAACAATGATTCTATGACTCTATGATTCTATGATTCTATGATTCTAAGTAGACTTAATTCTAAGAAAGTTTATGCTATCAACTTCTTTCTCTCAGTTAGTCTCAAAGGTACTACAAGATACCCTGGTGGCGCAGTGGTTAAATGCCAGTACTGCAAGCCACCACGTTGCAAGTTCAATTCCAGTGGGCTCCAAGGTTCACTCAGCCTTCCATCCTTTCGAAGGTCAGTAAATTGAGTACCCAGTTTGTGGGGGCAATTAGCTAACACACATTGGAATCTGTTTAATGCAGTGTAGATGTGTAAATAGCTATTGCTTAAAACAATTTGTAAGCCGCTCTGATAGCCTTGTGGCTGAAGAGCGGGGTATAAGTAACTAACTAAATAAAAATAAATAAAAAATAAGATCCCTTTGCATACCTCAGTCCAAGTAACTCATCCTTCAGGCTACTCTCAGACCGTCCGTTGCTATGTGGCCACTTGATTGTCTTCACCTGCCCTAATGTTAGGACTGATCAGTATTCCAAAGAATAACATCAAACTGACCTAAGATGTGAAAAGGTCTGTGTGTTTCAAAGTATGTTTGCAATTTTATCATACCTACAAATATACCTGTGGGTGGATGGAGGATGGAGAAGAACTACATTGTAGGAGTCCCAGTGTAGAAGCTGTTTCTAGAATCTGAGGTGAGAGGGAATAAGGGATAAGACTGCAAGTTGGCATGCTCAAAATTGGGAGGAACCACATCAACATCAAGAGGAAAAGGGTGATCCCATTAATTTATTGGGAACAACACAGCAGATTACTGTGGTTGGCTGGCACAACATTTGATTTTCAAAAAACCTGTTCCCAATAGCCTAATATTGAATATGATTACAATTACTTATGAGAGATCATCTTGCAGCCAAAATTATTATAGTTGCTTACTTAAAAAAACAAAACAAACAAACAAACAAAAAATTCCCTTCCAGGCGAAATTTATGTGTGTGTTTAATGTCTTTCATTAATATGATCTCATCCAGCATCTTTTTCATAAAAAAGAATTATGGTTTGACATACTACCAGCATGTTTCAGTGGAAAATTATCTCTTCATAATATTATTTTGACTTCTTTTCTATTAATTGAAAGAACACTATGAAGCCCTGCATGTACAGGATCTGTCTATTAAATAATGAGATTGGTACAATAACCCATCTTTATTTATATGTATTTCAGTTCTAATACTTGTCCCCTTCAATATACTCCCCATTCACACTCACACATTAAAGTAGTCTTGTTTTCCACTGGTCGAAGGTGTGGAGCAGATCAGTTTCTTTCAGCTGTGCAACACATCTACCGTTATCTTCTTTACTGTATCAGTTGACTCAAAATGTGGCCCTTTAAGCACTGATTTCACTTTAGGGAAAAAAAAAAGTCACATGGTGCCAAATCTGGTGAATATAGAGATGTTCAAGTATAGTAATGCATTTATCAGCCAAAAACTCCTTCACAGAAAGTGCTGTGTGAGCAGGCACATTGTCTTGATGAAGAATGAAACCATTGTTATACAGTTCTGGCCCTTTTTTCTGACTGTTTCTCTCAGCTTTGTCAAAACTTCCTTATAATAATGCTGGTTCACTGTTCTGCCTTCTGGAACCCATTCTGCCAAAATTACACCCTTGATGGCTTTGAATGTGGACTTGCTTTGACGTGCTTTTTTCATTCTTGGTGATGATGGTGTTTTCCAATGCATTGACTGTTATTTTGTCTCAGGATCATACTGGAAGATCCAGGTTTCATCACAAGTGATGATCTTTTTGAAAAAGGTTTGGGTCCGTCTCAAGTTGCTGCAGAACGAAATGTTGCTCAACTTTTAAACTTAGCATTTTCCGAGCACACAACAGACAACACAGCTGTTTTAAAGGAGGACTGACAATTAACTGAATGGCGGAGGGTGTCAATGTTTGTCATGCAGGTTCAGACATGTTCAAGGTCAGCACTCAATCATTCACAATCAGTTCTCCCTGATTTGTCTGAAAGGTAGAAACACAGTCTCGTTATTTAACAGACAGACCTCGTATGCATCTGTTGCACCAAATATCAAGAGAAGACAGAACATGGCACTGAATCCAGAATTGTGCTTCCCAGGAATCTTGGCTTTTCATTAAAACAAGTTTCTGGCCTTCACATTTGCAATAATATGCTTGGTAGTATGTACTCAATACCTACTGAAACATTAGTAGGCATTGTTGAATACTACGGATTGATTCTTCCTATATATGATATGTATCAGGATGTCAGTGGCTTCCTGAGAGTAAGGAATGAGACTAGGTTGTTTACATGAAAAGAGTCTGTACCTGCTAGGCCTGAAAAGATCTTCAAAACATCTGTTAGAAATGTTAGTTTGATGGAAAGTTATCTCAGCACATGCACAATGTACAAGTGACTTAGCAACTCAAATGAGCACAGGGTTCCCATTCTGTTCAGATTCTGGTCTGTCAGAGTGTGAGAAAGAAATGCTTGTCTTTCAATAAAAGCTGGATTCATTAGCATGGCCTTCTAGTCTGTTCTGGTATGGCTTGGAAAAGCAATTCCACTTAGAGTTCTATGAAGGTTTCACATTCCAGAGGGAGCTTCCAGGATAACATGAGGAATTATGTCTCCTGTCAGCCAGCTGCAAATTGGCAATTGTAGCTGGCACACATGGTAGAGCAGCTCATGATATGAAACCATTCCATCCATTGCTTGGACTGATTGCAGTGGGATTAGTGTTAAAGTTGTATGATGGCAGCTGCCCGAAATGACAGCTCTGTGTCTAGTTCTCCCTGTTAACCTCCCCTCCTAGGTATGTTTCAACTTGCCTATGTGAGAATCTCATCATAAGGTATACTTCTCCATCTTTGCTCCACATAATGGTCTTCCACTGGCAGGACATACACATTTTGTAAGAAGGGGGGGAACAATTTCACACTGTGCCATCATAAGGTTGAATCCATTCTTTAGTTTAGTTGAATGCATTGTTTAGCCTCAAAAGCGTGGCTGGATATTTATAGTCATGACCAGTGGTATGAAGATTGTCCACACAATGGAAGACTTGGCAAGCCAGTGTGATGTTACAACATCATGCAGATGAGTCCAAAAATGACTAGTAGTATTTCAGCCTATTTAGTGTTGATTTCATGTTGGATTTACTCATGATTTTACTAAGGTATCTTGGAAGTTTATAACTAATGAGTGGGATATAATATCATTTTTATATAATTATAAAATAAAATATTGTAATGAATTCCTTGCCTCTCCATCCTAACATTGTTCTTGCCTCTCACTGAGCAGCCATAGTGTGTGCTTGAGCAGGAGTTCTAACACCTTTGAAGCCGATCCTTGCAAGTTTGATTAATTATTTCCATTTAATCTTCTGTTAAGTTTCCTTGTGGGTGTGAATATAATTAAAGCAGCTGATGCAATGATTTTTTTTACCACTGATAAATATCAAGTATTAGTGATGAAACTGCTACTTTTTAAATACATACACGTGCACACACACACACACACACAAATATACTCACATGCACATATTCACACATTTGTGGGGCTAATGCCTGCTTGCAAACCACATTTGATAGAGGCTGACTGCATACGTCCTACACAGCTTCACTTCAGGCAACTGATATGCTAAGAAACAAGCCACGAGTATTAGGAAAAGGAGGGACAGAAATTAAATAAAACTAAAATACGATGAAAGGGCCAATATGGATGCATCTATCCCACTATTCTTCAGTGCTGCACAGTACAATAAGAGATCACTGCACGCACTAATTCTTCTTTAAAAAAATAAATATCAACATATTACTAAACTAAACAAATATATCAGAGTTATATATTATATATTGATGGCACAAACAGTTTATGTAATAACCTGTCAAGCTAAAAACCATGTTGTTGACCTGGAGACCTCTAAAGGATGGTGATCATTATAATTGTGTTATCTTAGAGAAGATACATGAAGCCTGACCCCATGAATGGCTGGAAGGTTATTAATATGGCAGCATTATTTAGGACTGTCTAGGAAATCAATATTGGAATGCTATTACATTGGACAGTGGTATCATCAGTAGAACTGATTGGAGGTAATGTAATGAAATCAGCAACACATTTGCTGAGGAAGGAACTGTTTACAATAGAGAATATGTCAATATAATTTGGATTTGCAGTTTAGAGATAGTGTATGGATGGAATTGAAGTGCTCCAACATTGTGTAGTGCATTCACCAGAAATAGACTAGTAGTCCATTGTTACATGTTTACCATTGGAAGATACTGCCATGCACCTGAGAAATAAAGGAGAGATGCAACTAAAAAAAAATGTTCAAGGATACTGTATATCTACTATGGGCCAAGTATTTATATCCAACATTCTTTCTCTCAGGCTGTCTCTCATCCCATCACCATCACAGGCACATTTCTTGAGGACATAAGTCGCTCCCAAACTGTGGAACACCTTCCCACAGGAGGTCTGGTTGACCCCCCATCTCTGATCCTGTTCTGCTAGCAAGCATAGACCTTTTTATTTAGGCAGGACTTTGATTCTTGAAGCATGTGCCATAAGGGTGTTTTGAAAGTACTGTGCTGTGTTTTTATCTTTCCAATTATGTTTTAAATGTGTTTAAGTTGTTTCATACCATGTGTTTTTTAAAATAATTGTTTGTTTAATTGCTTTCTAACTTTTGTAAAATAAGATTGCAGCTGAACTTTGTTTTAAATTATTGTAAGCAGCTTTGGGTCCCATGTTGGGAGAATGGTGGAGTACAAATTAAATAAATAAATGACTCTGGATATGGGGAATAGCACTATGCACAGATGTCTGTTAGCTGAACACTCAAGTTCTGTCTAAATAGTCAAAATAATCCTCATGGAATTCCCATGGAAGGCGATCTGTCTAAACAGATATTCACATCGATATGTCATATGTGGAAGGGGGAGCAGCCAAATCCACTGTAAACTCTGTCAGGGAAGTCTTTGCGGTTTTTCCCCGAGTTTTAAAAAGCTCTGTAGGGGATGCAAATATCCACTCATTAAGACAGTTGCATTGCTGCGCTTTTCCATAGGAGAGGCAGTGCATGCTGATTGGCCAGATGAGCATGGGGGAAGGGCTTGCAAATAAGACAAGCACCTGCTGCCAGCATGTTGGATTTTCGGCTAAGCAAGATATTGGTAAAGCAATAAAACAGTGATCTTTTCCTCTCTTTTCTCTTTCTCCTTTTGTAAATATGAAGTATCACTTGAGTGTACCATGTTACAAGTTTTTTTTTTTAAAAAAAAACTAAAGTGGCAGTGGCAGATTTAAAAGTACAAGTAATTTACTCACAGCCACCATTTTGGCTAGGGGGCATGGAAAGTTTATCGGGGCTCTATTAATCGTTAAGACAGTTCGCAGCTGCTATTAATGCTACTCTAGAGCAATACAGGATTTCCCCCCTCATATAGATGAGCCCTTAGTTACTAAAATATCCTGGAACACAGAGCAACATCTGACTTGAAAGACACTGAACAATTAATTTCAACAAGTTCTTCTTGTTTGCTAGTAAAGCCACCCATACAGGGCTGGGAATATCCTTGGACTTGGAAGGGATTACACAACTTTTCCTACTAGCTTCTGTTCCAAACAGAAAGCATTCCCTTCAAAGCCAAGAAGTAATATGGCCTATTAGCACTGGTGTCTTCTGTCCTTGCATCTCAAAGAAGCAGCATGCAACACTGCACTTCCATCTTTAAAAGATGCTCAAGGAAGTTTACAATATTGTTATTAAAAGTCAATGGAAATAACAGTTAACCAATAAACTCTGATGATAAAAATGTTTACAAGACAAAAATACCATTCTGAGGCAGACTGGCTAGGGGCAGGAGGTAGGAGTCAAAGTGCAGAAGCATTATAGGCCAGGCAGGGCAAGAAAGCAGGTCGACTTCAACATCTTGAGGAAAGTAGCCAAATGGATTTCCTGAAATAAGGAGTTCAGTAGCTTGAGTCCCTCACTTCTTATTCCTCAATCACATTTCTGACAGTTTGGGGAAATGAAATCTGATGGCATTAAGGAACAGATTTAAGATGTGTTACATAAAGATGCAGATTTGCAATAACATGTGTGTATGTTCCTTCAAGTCACATTTTGGCTTATGGCAACCCCATGAATCACAGAATCATAGAATCATAGAATTGTAGAGTTGGAAGAGACCACGATGGCCATCCAGTCCAACCTCCTGCCATGCAGGAAATCATGATCAAAGCATCCCCAGCAGATAGCCATCCAGCCTCTGTTTAAAGACCTCCAAGGAAGTAGACCCCACCATGCTACAATGGAGTGTGTTCCACTGCCGAACAGCTCTTACTGTCAAAAAGTTCCTCCTAATGTTGAGGTAGAATCTCTGTTCCTGGAGCTTGCATCCATTGCTCCGTGTTCCAGTCTCTGGAGCAGCAGAAAACAAGCCTGCTCCATCCTCAACGTGACCCCCCTTCAAATACTTAAACAGGGCTATCATATCGCCTCTTAACTGTCTTTTTTCCAGGCTAAACATACCCAGCTCCCTAAGTCTCTCCTCATAAGGCAGCGTTTCCAGACCTTTCACCATTTTAGTTGCCCTTCTCTGGACATGCTCCAATTTGCCAGTCCTTTCCTCTGAAATATAGCCAACAACACCTGCTATTTGTTGGATGTAAGACCACCAACAAATGGTGCTGTAGGCTATATTTCAAAAAAAAGGAACACAAAACCACCTCTGAATATTTCTTGCCTACGAAAACCCTATGAAATTCATGGGGTTGCCATAAGCCCAAATGTGACTTAAAGGCACATAGCTGCAGACAAATTACAGAAAACTTGCCATACCTTATGCACTGACACTTCCCCTCAAAAAGTGAGACTAGAAGTCAATGTGACTAGAAGCACAAATCCTTATTTCTGTCTGCAGCAGGCCCACAACTCCTGTTTTCCAGTAAAGTGGAGTAAGCATAAGCTTTCAACTGGCCACTGGCCACTTTGCCTGGGCAACAATTGCCTTTCTGGCTCTTGTGCATTCCAGCATATTCTTCACCTCTGCCACCTGGCTTGGTTCCTCATGTCTTGACACTCTGGCATAATTTTTGGCACCTAGCTCCCCATGATATTTGGCTTAGCCCACACAACTGATCACATAAACATACAGATACATCAAGAGGAAACAATTTGTGGGCTTACAGATGTTGCTGGACTCTAACTCTGATCAACCCTAGCTGGCAGGGGTAATGGTGAGGGATAACGCTATTTCATCTCTAACACCATCTGGAGAGTTGCAACTTTTCCACCCCCTGCAGCATATTATTGCATATATAAGATGAGAAGGGAAATGCACTTAAAAATTGAGTTTAGAGAAAATGAGGGTTTACTATAAGGGGAACAATTAGAGTTGGGTTCAATTTAGAGCATCACATAAGATGATTGTGAGCATAAACAGCTCAGGGCTGATACATATCAATCTACAGAAATGCCATCAACATCCACAATGAGTCATAACAGTAAGATATATCAGAAAGTTTACTGGGCTCCAGGGTGGTACAGAAAGGGGAGCAGGCTTCACAGTTGTCATTAAGCACAAGGATAAGCTAATGTAGTATTGATGGCTCACTAATGGAAATCAAATTAGAGAACAGTGTACAAGTGCCTTTGATTAATTAATGTTTTCAGTGACAGTTGCTCTAACATAAATTTTCTTTAATGCCACTGAATACAGCCATTCATCAGTCCAATAATTCTATCATTCTTTCTAATAGTGTATTCAATATCTGAGCACAACACAGTTGGGCTCTGCATTCACTTCCATGTTTGTTTGTTTCATTTTAGCAAAGAAAGAAGGGAAAAGTCATCCCTTTAAAATTTCCAATTATTCCTCCTAGAAATACACATGCACATGTGTACAGTATCAAAAATGTTTCTTCTTCTTCCCCTATGGAAAATGTTTGCTACCAAGAGTCTTCACTGTAAGTCTCTAAAATATTAATTCCTTTGTACCAATGTTGTTTTGCTCAATAAAAAAATTGCTGTCTCAGCTTCCTGAAGGATCCATCTTACCTATCTTCAAATCAGACACTGACATTTCTGGAACATATGCAGGCATATAGCTATTGCCAATGCAAAATTAAGGCATTGTTCTTCCAATAAAAATGCTGCCCCCCTGATTGTTTCCTCTTCAGTCATTACATTTCTGGCATTGCAGTAATTTAAAACTGCAACTAAGCATTTAGAAACACAATTTAGGACTTTATCAGATGCAGCAAATATGGCATCATAACGACGCCAAATTAACATGTAAAGGCGTGCATATCAGATGATGATGTCCTTTTGAGATCAAAAGCTGCTCTGTCAAAAAGGTGCTCTGTTTTATTGATGGGCCAAGCTACTGTTGCATTTTTGTTCGGGTATTGCCAGCATTTGAAACCTTGCATCATTGTGCTCACGTGAATAGAGCATCAATGGGCAGAACACTTCTGGGTGAGACTGCATTCTTTTTATGAACCTCCCCAGTTTACTTTGACCTTTTAAAGTGTATTTCTGTGCTAGTGTGAACATTTTATGTCTTAATTTTGCTTTACGTTTTAAATTTGCCGCACTTACATCTTCTTGTGAGAATCGGTGAGATCTCAAACTGGGAAGTAAACAGAGCTCCGTTTGTTCTCCATTTATGCTGGGGCTGCCTTTCTGACACTGCTGGGGGTAGGTTTGATAAAGGGGGTTCTTTTGCCAGCATAAAAATGCCACAAAATATGCTGGCAAAAGGATGTTTATGGAGGGTGGTCTGATAAAGTCCTTAGGCATCCAAAGAAAAATGACAGGCAAAGTTACTAAGGGAATGTGGACAGAGAAAATAGGAAGAGACTTCTGGGTGGAGACTATGGTGGGCTGATGTCTTTGCCTTGTGTTCTTAGGCAGAGAAAGTTAAGCAGCAGAATAGCCCCCAAATTAGCTGCTAATTAGTTGACAGAACTCTCTCCAGATAATGGAGAGAGCATGAGATTGCCCACATGTGTTCAGAATCACTGTTCCTCTCAGGATACTGCTGGATTTCTTGCAGTCAGAAGTGGGTTTTAAATAGTGGGAGCCCTGGGATAAACATCAAAGCTCAGGCCACCTAAAACAACACTGAGTCTGCGAATTCTCCATTTTCTTAACCATTTTTATTGGCCCACTTTACAAATGAAGAGTGTTCTTCCTCCTAGTGGTGAAAACAAAGCTTTGGTGAGTTTCCTTCTTTTTGTAAACAAGAGATGAAGGGGAAAAGTCTACTTACAAGATTCAAGCTAAACAGAAAAAGTTAAAAGTTTAGCAAGATAAAGTCATGCAATCCATAGACAGGGCAGCAGTTTGAAAAGATATAAGGTTTCTTATTTTGCCACTTGAATTTGTCTCGAGAATACTGGACATAAATTGAATAAAGAGCTCATTCCTCCATGGGAAAATGATTTGTTGACTTTTTTTAAAAAAGATAAGGCTGAAAACAATCAGACCAGATGGTGGTGTTGGATTTGACTTTTGCCTTTAACCCTATAATTGCTGGTTATAGGGAAGATGGAGCTTTTCACCCCAAGAAACTTTACAGATGGTGCTAGATGAGATAAGATGTTTAGAAATGAATTTATGGATCTGAAAGAAGGACTGAAGGAAGATTGGAAAGAAGAGGCTAAGCAACTAAAAGAAGCAGTGAAGCAACTGGTTGACGTAGCAAAATGAAGTAATGAAATGGAACATTTCGATGTAAATAAATAACAGGGGAAAGATCTGAACAATACAGCTTTCATGAATAAAAAATGGAAAGGAGCACAGAAGATCAGTTTAAGTTGATGGGTGGGTACTTTGAATATGGGAATGATTTTAAGGTGAATGTGGATGATATGTTGCTTCAAAATAACAATGTTAAGATATGTAGTGAGATTGTGAAACATATGTTTGGATGGGAGAGATTGAATCTGTTGTTGAAGGGGAATAAATCTAGGATGGAAAGGAATGACAGTTTAGAGTGAGGTCTCTATTTCAACAAATGTCTGCTTTGAGAACTGATGTACCACTTAAGCAATGGCAAGGATAATTTCCTTGCCATTTGTAAGGCAATGGGGGCGGGGACAAGAGTTAAATATAAAGATTAAATTAAAAAGTAAATGTTAAAATGGGTTGAGAATTTTGGTCATAATGTATTGACGAAAAATGGAATAATGTATGTTTAAAGAGACTGAGATTTGGATTATGTTATGATGTTAAAGACAATGCTTATAAAACAATTTTTTATAGAATCATTTATACTTGTTATAAAATGTTCCAGCTATAACATATGGATAGATTAAAGGATTTATATGTCATTAAAGGGACTGAGGTTTGGAATATGCTAATCAAAATGAAGTACAGTTGTTATAAAATATTACAAAATTGTTTAAGAATGGACAAGAGGACTGTAGATGTTTGTGGGAAATATATATAGAAATGTTTTATTATGTGGGGTAAATACTGGTATTGGATCACACTATTTGTTTAGCTGGAAAGAATTATGGAAGATATCAACATTAACCAAGATGGAGGAATAGATGTTGAATTTGAGAAATTTATTAGAAATGGACATAACATTTGAGCTGATTTGATTAAATATTGGTAACAATAGCTTTTTTAAAACAAAATCTGAAACCCCTTATGGATCATATGTATGGGGGAAAACACAAAATGAGATGGTGATTTGTAGTTTTGATAATTAATGAGAACAGGTTAGTGGAAGAAGTGAATTCTTTTATTTGTAGATAGAAAAGCTATGGATACCTGTATGCATCTATTGAAGTGACTTGAGGAAGATTGGAAATCCACTATTCCTCTTTTTTTTCCTTTCTTTTTTATGGACTTTAACACACTACACTATTATAGAGCTATTGTTCCACTTTAAGTGCTATGGCTGCCTCCTGTGTAATTCTGGGGTTTGTAGTTTAGTGAGTCCTAAGAGCTCTCTAGCTTAGAGTTCTAAATGTCCCTCCCTATAGTAATGTGACTTATATTCCTATTGCCTCTACTCTAGTAGGGATCAACAATTGTATTGAGGCCAACTATTCCAAAAATGCTAGGCCTGAATCCAGGTTAATAGTCCCAATCAGAATAGAGCCATTGCATTAATGAGATTTATATAATCTCGTCAATCAAAAATCGATTTGGTGGGTTTATTCTAGCTGAATGTACGAATAGGATTGATGTCCCAGTGTGGCCAATGGAGTCAATGGATGATGCTAAACACACACACACACACACACACACACGAATAACCCCAAATCCACAAATCCCCTGTTCTAATCCATCTTTATTTGTACTCCCCCCTACTTACATACAGCTTCCTACAAGTTAAATCATTGCTTACACACATCACACTACAGGCATTGTTCCTATTCAAATACCTATTTATATGCAAAGCCAGACATATACACCCATCTGGAGACTGTCCAAACCCTTCTTCTTATGGCAGACCCCATCTTGTCATCTATAGAACTGACTGGAGCTCATTTGCTCCATTAAATTCTGTATTCAGAACCCACTTTGCTCAACAGGCAGTCAGGTGGAAAACAGTTATATGAAGTACAACACTTCCAGTTGTATTTTAACTACAACACTATACTTCACTATGCACCCTTGCATTTGTCTTTGTGATGGGTGTCCTTGAGTGAATTTAATGTTAAAGTTTTTTCATCGGCTATATTGCTTGAATTCCATGCATAGTCCTTAATGGACTGTCTGTTTAGCACAGAACTGTATAATAAAGACTTCTCAAATGCATAAGTGATGCCTAAGACACATTGTTCTAACAGATGCAAAGGACAAACCATGCCTATCTGAAATGTTTTGACACAACAAGAGAAGGAGGCTGCTGGAGGGGGGGGGGGTTCGGGAAGGCAGCTTAAATAAAAACAAAGCCAAGACTTCCTTTTTAGACTGTTAAAAAAAAGAAATGAAAAGAAAGCAATGATTGTCTTCAAATGGCTTTACTGCAAAAAGAAGCAGCTCAACATTTTCCACCTACTGACTCTGAGTAAGGCATTCTTTTCACATAACATACTTTGAAGGAGGCAGAAATGCTAGATTTTTTAGTTTACTTTCAAATGTAAGCTTAGGTATTTTCAAAATGGAAGAGCAAACACCCATTTATCCCCTCCTGTCTTCCAAAACAGTTGTTCAGATAGCCTGTGTGTATGTGTATGTCTGTGTGCATGGGCATGTGTACAGCCACATATATACATATCATGCCCTATATGGAGATGGTTAAAAAACTATTTATTTGCCACAAATCTCAACTAGGTATGAAAAGTATGTCTTGTCATAGTCAAGGAAGGCAAAAATAATTCTTCTTCTCCTCATGCCAGTTACCAGTGGTGGCTGGTGGCTAGTGATGGCAAGGATATTTTATTTATTTTATTTATTTTATGGTGGGGGGGGGTAAGTGAAAAACCTGTTTCTTGAGGTTTAGAAAACACTGACAAGAAGAATCCAAGACTGAGAAGCATCTTTGCAGTTTGAGACTCATTCTGTGCAAAATTTGCACTTTTCTGCACTGGAAACAGGATTTTTCTACACAGGAAATAGCATTTTCTGCAGAGAAAATAGTATTTCTTCAGGGAAATATTTTCTTCTCAGAAAAAGCTACTCTCTCTGTGTAGAAAATTATGTTTTCTTCACAAAAAATGTGCAAACTTTGTACAGAAATTGCTAAAAATACATTCTTTCAAAAATGTAATTAAGGATGAAATTTTGGAGCCTGTGCATAGTGGTGCTTAACAACTACACAATTATCCTGAGTGACTAAAAGTATTGCACCAGGATGTTGGAGGGAGTGTATAGACCAAGGTTTATACAAACACATGTGGCTTGAATGTGCTAGAGTTAGATCTTTGGGGACTGCAGTATTGTATCAAATATCATTAATTACAAAGCAGACTATCTACTTCTGTTCAGCTCTTTTACTGTTATCTCTTTGCATTAAGAATAATAGGTAGCTGAAGCACAGAAAGTTGATAGCTCTTTTTATTGCTGCTTCTAGGGCAGAGGTGGCTAAACATTGTGAGGCAGGGGGTCTAAAAACTGAAAATTGGTGGTCAAGAATCTGGAATACCTGTGTGCTGGAAAAGCTTTTGTACAATATAAACATGTAATGGACACACAAAGGGCAATATGTTCTGTAACGACTGGTTGATATTTATGTTAATAGTCACCCACACCAGCTCCATCCTCCATTAGACCAGAAGGACTTCTTGAAAGATACTATATCTCCAGACCTCACCTCCACAGATGACAACAGTCCAGAAAAATCTGTCAAATAGAGCAACAGCTTAATTTTCTCTTTCCTCTTCCCTCTTCTTTGCTAACCTTGTCTCAGGACACATTGGAAACCAAGAACAGTTTTACAGAAATCATACCACGCCCCTGTTGAAACAGCTCCATGGCTGCCAATCTATTTCTGGGAACAATTCAAAGTGCTGGTTATGACCTATAAAGCCCTATATGGCTCAGGTCCAGGCTATCTTGCAGACTGTATGAACCAGTCTGGATCCTGAGATCATTGAAAGAGGCCCTTCTCTCAGTCCCACCACAATCTCAAGTATGGTTGGTGGGGACATGAGAGAAGGCCTTTTCAATGGCTGCCCCTAGGCTCTGGAACTCCCTCCCCAGGGAGGCCAGATTGGCCCCCTCCCCATTGTACTTCTGGCAGTAGGCCAAAAGCTTTTTATTCAGAAAAACAGGAGGGGTGTGTGTGTGTGGCTTTGGTTGGGCTGTGTTTAAAAGCTTTTTTATCTTTTAAAAATGTTTTAAATACTTTTAAGTATATTGTATTCTTTTAAATATTTTGATTGTTTTAATGGTGTAATTTGGTTTAATTCTATTTTAATGTGCACTTTTTGTAGATTTTAATTGTGTCTTTCTAAAACTATGAGTCACTTTGGGTCCCAGCCTTGGGGAAAAAAGTGGGTTACAAATAAAGATCATCATCATCATCATCATCTCTACTGGTGGCTAGGGATATAATTGAAATTGTTCATTTCATTATTTATTTTTTGTGAACTAGAAGAAATAATGTAACAATTTTTCTCCTTGCTGCTAAAAGGTCCTCAAAGATAGCACAGGTGCTCAAAACATGCCAACTATAGTTTGTCCTTTATTTGCATAAAACAACTCATTTGGATTTTTGTGTGTGCGGAAAACAGAATTAAAAGCAATGTAAAAGTATAGTCATTTAAAAAATGCAAACAATATAGCACATTATTAAAAACCTTTTCCCCACATACAAAGGCCTGACTCCTCCCTCCCCAAGGAAAGACCTTTGACTATTTTCCTGCCAGAGAGAAGGAGAGCAGCTTCTGGACAGCAAGTTTCCTGCCAGTTTCCAGGCCAGTTTCCTGCCAGGGAGAAGGAGAGCAGCTTCTGGACAGCCATTCTGACTGGGGAGATTGAATTTTTTAAAAAACTGTTGGGAGAGGCTGCTTGTTGCTGAGGGGCTTGAACTTCTGACCTTGCCCTTTTACCCTCAAGAGCCTGAGGCACGCGCCTAACGGTGCGCAAATTTCAGTAACCAAACAAAAATACAGCAGACCAAAAAGTTCAGCTTAACATTCTCAGCATTAACTAAGAGTTCTTAGATTACCTAAAAGCTCTCACCTAAAAGCTCTCACCATGGACACTGGGGGGACTGCGGCAGTCACTTGCAACACTTGTGCAATGTTTATCTTCTTGTCTAAAGACGTGGAGAACTTCACATGCACCAAGTGCAAGCTGGTAGCCCTCTTGGAGGAGAAAGTACAGCAGCTGGAGACACGGGTAGCTACACTTCAACAGATTCGCGAGCAAGAGGTTTTCCTGGACAGAACAGAACGAACAGTCTTGGATGGGGACTGCACAGAGGAAGTGGCTGTGGAGGAGAGGGTCACTTCACAGACACAGGAAGTAGACAGCTGGAGGAACGTCACACACAGAACAAGAAAATCCAGGGATTCTTCGAGCAGCTTGCAGCTACAGAATCGATTCGAAGCCCTTTCCCTTATCAAGGACAACGAGGAAGAACAGCATGGACAGACTTCAGGGGTAGAGCAGGAGACCTTGAGAGGACCACCGCAAGGAACAGCAGCTGCGAAGCCACAGCGGAGGCGTGTGGTGGTGGGGGGACTCCTTGCTGCGGGGTACAGAAGCAGTGGTATGTGGCCCTGACAAGATGACTCGGGAGGTGTGTTGTCTCCCTGGGGCAAAGATCTGTGATGTGACCGAGAGGCTGACAAGACTCGTCAAGCCTACGGATCATTACCCCTTCCTTTTGGTCCATGTGGGAACCAATGATACTGCAAGGCACAGCTTTCCCAAGATGAGAAGAGATTATGAGGCCCTGGGGAGGAAGCTGAAAGAAATGGACGCACAGGTGGTCATCTCGTCTCTTCTGCCAGTTGAAGGGCATGGTCCAAGAAGGGAGAGGAAAATAGCCGATGTAAACAACTGGCTCCGTAGATGGTGTTGCCAAGAACAAATTGGATTCTTGGATCATGGACTGCGCTTCCATGCGGGGGGACTTCTGGCAAGAGATGGGGTGCATCTTACAAAAGTTGGAAGAAACATTTTTGCCAACAGTCTCAAGAATTTGATCAGGAGGGCTTTAAACTGAGTCAAATGGGGGAGGGAGACAGTATTCTGGAAGGCAAAAGGGCTGGAGAAAATAGTCAAACTGTCATAGAGGGAACAAGGCAAACAGCGCAAGGACCCAACAGTGGGAGGCAAAAAAACTTGAACAGGAAGCAAGTAAAGGGAACACATGGTCTCAGATGTCTCTACATTAATGCACAGAGCATGGGAAATAAGCAAGATGAACTTGAACTCCTAGCACTACAAAACAAATATGATATAATAGGCATTACTGAAACCTGGTGGGACGAGTCTCATGATTGGAATGTAGGAATAGAGGGGTATAATCTTTATAGGAGAAACAGGCCAAACAGGAAAGGAGGAGGAATAGCATTATATGTCAGGGATATTTACACCAGTGAAGTGATCCACAACATCAATACTGGAAGCCAGGTGGAGAGCGTCTGGATAAAAATTAAAGGGGAGGGAAACAACAGGGATGTTATTGTGGGACTCTAATACAGACCCCCAAATCAGACGGAGGAATTGGATGTTGCCTTTCTAGAACAGATGAACACACATGCAGAAAGGAGAGATGTAGTAGTGATGGGGGACTTCAACTATCCTTATATTTGCTGGAAATCTAACTGAACCAAAACTTCAAGGTCTAGCAAATTCCTTACATGCCTGGAAGACAATTTCATGGTCCAAAAGGTGGAAGAGGCAACAAGGGGGTCAGCTATTTTAGATCTGATCCTAACCAACAGAGATGACCTGGTTAATGGGGTGCAAGTGGTGGGATCCTTAGGTGGGAGTGATCATGTTCTCCTGGAGTTTGTTATACAATGGAAAGGAGAAGCCAGGCATAGTCAGACACACATTCATGACTTTAGGAGAGCTGATTTCAATAAACTCAGGGAAATACTGGGGGTGATCCCATGGTCAGGAATACTAAAAGAGAAGAGACCTCAAGACGGATGGGACTTTCTCAAAAAGGAGCTACTGAAGGCACAATTTCAAACAGTACCATTGAGGAAGAAAAATGGGAGGTGTCTCAAGAAACCAGGATGGATGACTAAAGAACTTTCAATGGAGCTAAGTTTTAAACGGAACATGTATAGGAAATGGAAAGGGGGGGAAATCACCAAAGAAGAATTCAAACAGATAGTGAACACGTGTAGGAGTAAAGTCAGAAAAGCTAAAGCACAGAATGAGCTCAGGCTTGCTAGGGAGGTTAAGAACAATAAAAAGGGTTTTTTTGTGTATGTACGCAGCAAAAGGAGGAAGAAGGAAATGATAGGGCCGCTACGTGGAGAAGATGGCAAAATGCTAACAGGGGACAGAGAAAAGGCAGAATTACTCAACACCTTCTTTGCCTCAGTGTTTTCAGAAAAGGAAAGGGAGGACCAACCTGAGGATAATGGAACAGAGGACACAATAGGGGAAATCCAGCTCAAAATAAGTAAAGAGGTAGTACAGGAATACCTTCTTAATCTAAATGAATTTAAATCTCCAGGACCAGATGAACTGCATTCAAGAGTATTAAAAGAGCTGGCAAATATAATCTCAGAGCCATTGGCAATAACATTTGAGAACTCCTGGAGAACAGGAGAAGTCCCAGCAGACTGGAGGAGGGCAAACGTAGTTCCCATCTTCAAAAAGGGGAAAAAAGAGGATCCCAACAATTATCGTCCAGTTAGTCTGACATCAATACCAGGGAAGATTCTAGAGCAGATCATTAAACAGAGAGTCTGTGAACATTTAGAAGGCAATGCCATAATCACAAAAAGTCAACATGGGTTTCAGAGAAACAAGTCATGCCAGACTAATCTGATCTCTTTTTTTGATAAAGTTACCAGCTTGGTAGATGAAGGGAATGCTGTGGACATCGCATACCTTGATTTCAGTAAGACCTTTGACAAGGTTCCCCATGACATTCTTGCAAACAAGCTTGTAAAATGGGGGCTAGACAAGTTAACTGTTCAATGGATTTGTAATTGGTTGACCGGCCGAACCCAAAGGGTGCTCAGCAGTGGCTCCTTTTCGTCTTGGAAAGATGTGACTAGTGGGGTGCCACAGGGTTCTGTCCTGGGCCCAGTACTATTCAACATCTTTATCAATGACTTGGATGAGGGAATTAGGGGCATACTTATTAAATTTGCAGATGACACCAAATTGGGAGGAGTAACTAATACCCTAGAGGACAGAATCAAAATTCAGAATGACCTGGATAGACTGGAGAGCTGGGCCAAAGCTAACAAAATGAAATTCAATACGGAGAAATGTAAAGTACTGCATTTAGGGCAGAAAAATGAAATGCATAAATATAGGATGGGAGAGACCTGGCTGAATGAGACTACGTGCGAAAGGGATCTAGGAGTCCTAGTAGACCACAAGATGAACATGAGCCAACAGTGTGATGCGGCAGCTAAAAAGGCCAATGCGATTTTGGGCTGTATCAATAGAAGTATAGTGCCACTCTTGATATAGATCAAGGGAAGTAATAGTGCCACTCTATTCTGCCTTGGTCAGACCTCACTTAGAATACTGTGTCCAGTTCTGGGCACCACAATTCAGAAATGATATTGACAAATTGGAGCGTGTCCAGAGAAGGGCAACTAAAATGGTGAAAGGTCTGGAAACGATGCCTTATGAGGAGAGACTTAGGGAGCTGGGTATGTTTAGCCTGGAAAAAAGACGGTTAAGAGGCGATATGATAGCCCTGTTTAAGTATTTGAAGGGATGTCATGCTGAGGATGGAGCAAGCTTGTTTTCTGCTGCTCCAGAGACTGGAACACGGAGCAATGGGTGCAAGCTCCAGGAACAGAGATTCCACCTCTACATGAGGAGGAACTTTTTGACAGTAAGAGCTGTTCGGCAGTGGAACACACTCCCTCGGGGCATGGTGGGGTCTCCTTCCTTGGAGGTCTTTAAACAGAGGCCGGATGGCCATCTGTCGGGGATGCTTTGATCAAGATTTCCTGCGTGGCAGGGGGGTTGGACTGGATGGCCCTTGTGGTCTCTTCCAACTCTGCAATTCTATGATTCTATGATTCTATGATTCTATGCTGCTTGAGGGACACCTTTAGAAAGGGAATTTAATAGTCTAGGAGTAACCACTGAGAAGGTCCCCTCCTGTATTCCTGCCAGATGTACCTTTGAGAGTGGAGGAAAAGAAAGATGGGCCTCACTCAAAGATTTCAAGGCCTTAGTAGGTTTATATGGCATAATTCAGATAACCTCCTTACACATGGAGTATGGAACTGATGCCTAGTAGATGAGATTAAGTGTGAGCCACTTTTCAAACTACATCTCCACTGCCATTGATCTGGACTAAGGACAGGAAGGAATTTGCTTGGGTCCTCAACAGTGTTGATGGAAGTGGCTTTTTGTACATTTTGAGAAGTAAACAGAATTGTACTTCATCTTAAGAATGCCCATTGTCAGGCTTACTGGTACAGAAGTATTCATACATTTTCTTATGCTTGATTAGGAACAGCGTGTCAATACAAGACCACTCTATCAAGAAAATCTGCTAACAGATTTTTTCATGACTGGGACCTTTGGTGAAAAAATCATTTGTGTAAAAAACTTGTTTCTTGCACAAAAACACAAAAGAATGTGTTTAGCAACAAAGTACAGGTTTTTTTCTACAAATACCTCCCAGCAAATTATTTGTTTTTAGCAAGCAATTTTTGGTCGGTAAACAGCTCATAAATTATGAAAAAAATAATTGAAAGATGCTCAAAAAATTGTACTCTTGCCCAGTGGGGAGAAACTTATGGAATTATTAATTATTGCATGCCAGAATAAAGTATGCACATTCCTAAAGAAGTAAAATGTGCACAACATGCACATTTCAAAATGCAAATTGCTAAATAGGAAAGAAAGAAAATGCTAGTGAATTCTTAGCACTCAGCAGATGTAAGGTCCATAAGTAACCCAGCCCTCACAAGAGTGTGAGCACATCTGCACATTTATAGAGCAAGAAGAGTGAATATGAGCTTCATAATATGAGTTTATGTGCTCAATAAAACATGAACACACACACACAAACAAGGTTGAGCCATATATATTGTTTAGATTCATTGCTTCATTTGGCAAGCTGCTTTATTTTGTTGCTTCATTAGCTTGCTTCCTTTCACTTCTGTTTGTAGGGTCACTTCATTCGAGGAATGAAGCCTTGTTTCTTTGCCCGATTGCTTTGGGCAGGGGAAGGGGGTGGAGGCAGGAATCAAAATGCCTATAACTTTTACATTTTTATCAGAATAAGAAGGATGCAAGGATGGCAGCTTCTTCTGAGAGAATAATCCCTATAGACAACTTGACCCAGGGGGGTTTGTTCTAGGTATCCTTATGTCAGAGGAAGTGATGTCACACCACTTGCTGTTGTCATTTTGATAGTACTTCAGCAAAAGCAGAGGTATTTGAGGGAGAGTTTCTGACAGTTGTTGGGCACTGTTTTGTATTTTGTATATTTTTCCATTTGGGGAGCTTTCTCACTGCATGTGTGGTTTTCTGGCAGTTTGGAGAAGGATTTTGGTGAAAACAGAGGTATTCAGGGTAATTCAAGAAGGTTGGGGTAGATAAGGGTGTTTCACATTTGTGGGTTTTGAGTGAAAAATCACCCCAAATTCTGTCAATTTTTTTTTAATTGAGGGCTTGAACAGACTGGTGGAGGGGGGCACTTTAGAGCCCACAAACGTCAGGTGCGCACTTTCCTCACCTCTGATCTAGACCAAGGTTGTCTGCTCCATTTAAGAAGAGATCTACAAGATCTTGTGGCAGGAGTGGAAAGATATAGCCATTTACTTTTTCCTGCCTTTCAATTGTTTTAATCTCAAATTCTCATCCTGTTCCTCAAGAAATTTGTGTGCATTGACACACAACTCTAGCTCTCCTGTTTGTGTACTAAATCAGTGTCTGCTGTCAGTAATGGACTGGATGAGGATGAACACACTGAACCTTAATCCAGACAAGATAGAGGTATTCCTGGTCAGTCAGAAGGCAGATTAGGGGACAGGGATTTAGCCTCCTCTGGATGGGATCACACTCCCCCTGAAATGTCAGGTTTGCAGCTTGAGTGTGCTCCTGGACTTGAATCTGAGCCTGGATGCTTAGGTTTTGGCCATGTACAGGAATGCATTTGCACAATTAAAACTAGTATGCCATCTTGCACCATTCATTGACAAGTTGGATCTAGCTACAATGACACATGTCTTGATTACATCCCATTTGGACTATTGTAACATGCTCTACATGTGGCTGCCTTTGGAAACTATTCTGAAATTCAGTGGGTCCAAAATACTGTGGCCAGACTGTTGACTGGGCTGGCTACAGGGGGTCAACAGTGACTCCCCCCACTGAAACAGCTTCATTGGCTACCTGCCCATTTCCAAGTATAATTCAAAGTGCTGGTTTTGACCTTTAAAGCTCTAAACACCTTGGGTCCAGACTATCTGAAAGACTGTATCTCCCTATACAAGCCAGTGCAAGTGTTAAGATCAACAGTGGAGTGTTTTCTCTCAGTCCCACCACCTTCACAGATGTGGTTGGGGAGGACTCAGGAGAGAGTGTTCTTTGTGGCTTCTCCCAGACTGTGGAACTCCCTTCCATAGAAGGTCTGGTTAGCCCCCTACCTGCTCTCTTTTTGCCAGCAGGTGAAGCCATTTTTATTTAGGCAGACTTTTTGAAATGTGAATTTTAATTGGTGTGCTGCTTTTTAATGTCTTTTAACATTTGTAACTTTTATTGAAATTATGTTTTTATTCTACATTGTGTTTTTAACTGTTATGTTTTAATAATGGTGACTACCTCTTTTTCAACTTTTGTAATGTTTTATATAAATATGTTGGGATGTTCTCATAAAAGAAGCAAAAAAGAGGATGGGCAAGGAATTAAAGTCTTCAAACTTTCTGAAGCAAAGACAAAAGACAAGATGCTACCCTCTCCCCATCCCTCAGAATCTGAATCTACTGGCAATTGATTGGATGTTATTTCAACATTGGTCACAGTCAGCTTTCTGCAATGCATTTGATGGAAGCTGATTAGCTGGGTAGCTGAAGGAACACATATGTCAGACTGTATGGCACACAGCTCTCTTTTCCAATACTTTGCCACTTTCTATGCCCTCCCAGTATATGTGCTTAAGATAGCTAGCTCTCTCTGCCTAAGGAGGGGGTTGGCCTGGTTGCAAGGAAGGCGGTATAAGAACGAAATTAATAGGCTGATAATAAGAGTTAATACAACCAATTAATTAATATACATTAGTACATTAATAAGATGCCAATGAGACTTAATATCTAGCCTCATTTCTTTTAAATATCACATTCATAACAAAGGGAAATATAAGGAATAACACTGGGTATTAAAGTTAGAAGAAAAGCTCTATAATTCTGAATATGTGTACTGATTATCAAACTTAATGATAAAAAAAAACACCCTGATGTACTACTTTTTACCATTGAGAAGCAGGGGCATACCTTTAAAACAACTATGCAAGGACTCGCCTTATACCAAATGAGACCTTTTGTTTATTTTGCTTTCCCCTGTACAAACTGTACCTTTCCACCAGTCTGAACAAAGCCTACCAATCAATGACAAGTGGGACCTGCAACAAAACATTCCAGTATAGTGTTGCTACTTAGTGTTTCAGCCAACCAACCATAGCATGCCCTTTACCAAGACACTCCATTCCACTCAGCCACAAGGCACTGTTCAGTTCCCATTGAGCTCTTTTGGACTCCACTCCCATACAGATCTAATGTATGTACTTCTGCAAATCATGTAGTTTGAGAAAACCTTCTGGTAACTTCTTGTCAAATGAAGCTGGTGACCTATTGACTACAGAAGCAACTGCAGTCACATTAGAAATAAAGAAAATAATGTAGAAGGATTTGGGGTGAATTGTCATTGGTGTGCTAAGGAGAAAGAGGGGAAATTAAGTTGCTGACTATGCAGCTCACTACTCTTCAAGCAAGGAAATGGAAAGTTGTGAAAGCAGAACTGCCCTTTTAAAAACATCTGTGTACCAAATTTGATTCTGGGATGCCTTCATTTCTTTTAAGCATGACCTTTTTTTTTTTTTAACAAAAAATATTTCAGTTTCTCACCTGTCTTCCCCCATCCCAACTTTGCATTTTCTTTATAGAATCAAAATCAGAAGCAAATTTCCATGTAATGCTCCATAGCCAAATTGCTGAAATACTAGGCCAGGGGTAGGGTGGGGATATTATTAAGCAGCTGGAACATTTCTGCAATGGACAACATGGCCTCAAAGCCTGGAAGTGGAATTTAGAGACAAGATGAAAGGCAGGTTATGCAGCTCCATTTCTGCGAGGTGCTTCAGGGGAGGAGCTGCTGTTGTTGGCCTCCAATGGGGAGAGGCCAGGTGTAAGTTTGTCAGGTGTGACTGTGCCTAGATGTCAATGGAGGGAGATGGAGTCAGAGGATATCTAAGTCCTCCTGTCTCCCTTCACTTCCTCTTTGGTGTTGTTTCCTTCAAACACAAATGGATGGAGCAATGCCAATGACAGACACCAGCATATCAGAGCAGTGGCAGTTTTGGAAGGGAGTGATCATAGAGGGGTTCAATCAGGTGGTCAGCTCATGGATTGTGTTATCATTGCACAATCCAGCCAAGTGGATTGCAGAGGGGCTGTTTGGGAGGGGTCAAGTTGGTTGTTGGTGTTTTTTCTTTATTAGGCCAATTTTTGGCATATGGTGTAAGCCCTGCTAGCCCTGCTGTCATACATTTTTATATGACAGGGGTATAGTTAGACCCCCACCCCTTTACAGGCTGCTTCTATTGCTTAGGCCTGGGTGAAGGATCCATCCAATGTATTGGGTGTCGGATATCCTTGGCTTACAAGAGTTATGTTCAGCCTCTTAAATGTTGAATTGTAATTTGCCATTTACTAATGTTGCTATCTTTTCCAGATTCTAGATTTTGTCTGGAGAGGTGGCAGATTCTGAATTACAGCCATAGTATGGTTTACTGGGTGGTGCATGAGGCCTGGAACTGCCATTTTGGGGCTCAACTGGGGTTAAGCAATCAGGTCACAGTGGAGTGGCTTGGGAAAAGTGTTTTGTTACCCTCAGGGCTCAGGTGTTTTGTCCAGGGGAAGGCTGAGGAGCAAGTAAAGGAGTGGCACCTCAGCTGATCCTGCACTAGGTTGTTCCATCCTTTTTGCTCCTCTCCAGGTTCATTTCTTAAAAGCAGGTTTTACATCAAATAAAATGGCCCTTATTCAACCCAGCTTTCTGTGTCTGCTCTCATTATTCCATGGTTGGTCAGCAATGATGAAAGCTCCTTAAATTAACATTAGGTGAATGCAGACCTATTAGGTTACCTTTTTGCATGTTGCATGATTGATTCCCAAAGAGTTAAATGAACAAAGGCTAAAAAACAAAGAGCAAATGTGTACTTTAAAGTGAAAGAGAGAGAAAAACAGATGGAGAACCTGGCCAAACATTCAAAAAGTAGCTGGTCCTTTAAAGAAAAGTGCAGCAAAAGAACATCTGGAATCGCTAGCTGTGCTCCAAGACCTTAACTTGCTAGAAATTAAAGAAGGGGTGGGGGGAGAGGAAGCCCATTACATTTATTTTCTTCACTTTTTTTTGCTGTTGCTGCTCTTGTTTTAACTAAATACATTTTAGTAATTTTGTGTGTGAGTTGCAAAGGTGCAGCTTTCCCAGAAAAGTAATTTCTGTATGGCTCCAGGCCACTTGGCAAACAGCTCCTACAAGAAGCAAAGATCTACAGTTTTAAAAGGGAACAAACAAATAAGGTATTGTAAGCAACACTACCAAGTGACTGAGCTATTCTGCTAAATGCCCAATTTAAAACTGTCCAAAGAAAATGAGATTTTAGCATACAGCACATAAAGAACATTCTTGCTGTTGTTTCTAAAAATGCAATTGGCCAAGACATATTCTGAAAAGGGGAGGAAAGAGAATCTTAATTAATACAATAATTATGGATTAACTATAGATTATGGCTGTGATGCCCCTCTCTTAAAGTCAATCAAAAACACAAAAGAATCTTGTGGTACCTTATTGACAGTGAGCAGGTTCTCAACTGGGGGGAGGGTAGCTATGCAAAGTAGTCTAATGAAGGTATTGCCTCATAAGAATTCTGACCCCCCAATGAAATGTTCGTTGAGTCTCCAAATTTATAGCACTGAAGTAATTATACAATCATAGAGACATTCAATGTGAAGTTGAAGGCTTTCACAGCCAGCATCCATAGCTTTTCCTTGGGTTTTTTCGGGCTGTGAGGCCATGTTCTGGAAGAGTTTATTTGTGACATTTCACCTGCATCTGTGGTGAAACATCTCTGAAGATGCCAGCCACAGATGCAGGCAAAATGTCAGAAATAAACTCTTCCAGAATATGGCCTCACAGCCCCCCCCCAAAAAAACATGGAAAACCATAGAATCATAGAGTTGGAAGACACCACAAGAGCCATCCAGTCCAACCCCCTGCCATGCAGGAAAACACAATAAAGCACTCCTGACAGATGGCCATCCAGCCTCTGTTTAAATACCTCCAAAGAAGGAGACGCCACCACACTCCCAGGCAGTGCATTCCAGTACCAAACAGCTCTGACTCTCAGGAAGTTCTTTCTAATGTTTAGATGGAATCTTTTCCCCTGCAGTTTGAGTCAATTGCTCTGTGTACTACTCTCTGGAGCAGCAGAAAACAAGTTTGCTCCATCCTCAACGTAACATCCCTTCAAATATTTCAGCATGACTATCATGTCTCCTCTTAACCTTCTCTTCTCCAGGCTAAACATACCCAGCTTCCTAAGCCATTCCTTGCAGACCTTTCACCATTTTGATTGCCCTCCTCTGGACACACTTCAGCTTGTCAATATCCTTCTTGAATTGTGGTGCCCAGAATTGGACACTGTATTCTAGGTGCTCAAACATTTGTTGAGCATTTAGAAGTGCAGTTTAGGCACCCAAAGAAAATGAGAAGGCAAAGAGACCAAGGGAATGTAAACACAACAAACATAGGACTTCTAGGTGTGAACAATTTTTAATCTCTTATTCTCTGCAGTGCTGAAAATTTGGGGAGTGAAGGCATATTTCATGTGGAAGAAAACAATTCTTAGGATGGGAACAATGCCTGCATCTCCCCGCCCCCGCCGCTACAACCCTGAATGTCATTCCACTGAGACAACTGACTCTGAGGATGATTCCTCCTTCCTCTGCAGCCCCTTGTATCCTCTCAAACCTTCTTCAACCCCTGGAGCAGATATTTGGTTATCACGGAGGTCTGTAGGGAGTAGAAAGGAGTGTAATGGGAGTGCAGTGTGGGATTTAGGTCTTTTCTATAATAGATGTAAAGCTTCACATACTTTATTTTCACAGGTAAAAGATATTTTCACTATCTTTTAATTAAAAAAAATACCCCCAAACCATGAAGATTTTCTTGCGTAAAATACAATCTTTGCAATCAGTACAATCATTGCTGGTGGTAATGAAGAAAAAAAAAGGACTAATTTGTTTGGTCTTGAAAGGGCTGAACACACACAAACTCCCCCCACCCCCACAATGGACTGTTTTGGTGCCTTGAGACATTTTTTTCTTGTTGATGAGGGGCAAAAGGTATGCATTTTTAATATTTCCATTTGCTATTAATTATTTCACCAATGGAACTGTACATGGTATTGCCTCTCTCTCGCTTTTCTTCACAAACAAAGATTCAGGAAGGACTCATCCTGCTCTTTCTGCAAGAGCACTGATGACTAAAAAGGCCAATCCGAGATAAACAAGTCCAGTTGCAGAAAGCACAGCAGAAGGTCTCCTTGGGTGATGTTTCTGGGTTGAGATTCTTTCTGCGTGGTTGTTTCTCTTCAAGACTTGTTTGGCATGAGTTCTCAAATAAGGCTGCACCATTGTGGATAGTGCGTCTCCATGCCTTCCGATGTGAGGCCATGGTGGACCATTGTTGGTGATCAATTTGGCCAAGCCTGAGATGTTGTTTCAGGGCATCCTTGTATCACTTTTTTGGAGCGCCTCTCTTACGCAGACCTGTGGCAAGTTCACCGTAGAGTCCTGTTTTGGGGAGGTGATGGTCCTCCATCCTAGAAACATGCCCTGCCAGCACAGCTGTGTTCTCAATATCATGGCCTCAATGCTGGTGATCCCTGATTGCTCAAGGACAGCAACATTCATCACATAGTCAGTCCAGTGTATATTTAGGATTGTGCGTAAACAGCGCTGATGAAAGCATTTGAGGAGTCATAAGTTTTGGCGATAGGTGACCCATGTTTCAGACCCATAAAGGAAAATAGAAGTACAACGGCTCTATACACACTGATTTTTGTGCGATGGTGGGGGGGGTGGACAGGGGATGGAGAAGAGGAGGAGAGCTCACCTTCCTTCTCCCTTCCCCATGGGGGCTTCCAGCACTGTGGTGGAGGTGGCAGGGGGATGGACAGGGAAGGGAAAGGAGGAGGAGAGCTTGCCTCCCTTCCCCACGAGGGGTTCTGGCAGCGCGGCAGAGGTGGCGGGGATGAATGGGGGAGGAGGAGAGTTCATTTTCCTTCTCCTTCCCCTGCAGGGGGTTCTGGTGGTATGGTGGGGGGTGGACAGGGGAAGAGGAGGAGCAGAGCTCACCTCCCACCTGGTTCCCTCCCCTTCCATCTGTCTTACCTTCATTCCATGGCAGGAACCCACTGGGCTGCCTTCCTCTTCCTTCCTCTTCCTGCCTGGCTCCCTCCCTTCTTTCTCCTCCTCCATAACTCTTCCCCTATCCTCATTGCAGGGCATTTGCTACTATCTATGGTATTCAGTATCCACATGGATATGGGGTTGCTACTGTATTCCTTCCTGGTATCATATTTGAGTCCGTTCATACATCTGCATATAGAAGGTAGAAACACATTCTTATGAGAGGATCTTGTATACATTGATTATCTTTAAAAACCCTTGATACATCTATGACATGTTTTTAATGGGGTGAATGGAAGTGTCTATTGACATCATGAGGGCTTAAAAGTGCTTAACTTTGGCTACATGTTTTTTTTTCCCCCAGCTATGAGATAAAGAAGAAATGTGCAAAATCCTGGGATATTTATAGCCTTGCCCTTGATTATTTTTTTTTCAAAATATCCAGTGGTATTTCTCCATTAAAAAATCCTTGTGATGCAGTTTCTTTTTAGCTGTCTCTCCATGGGAAGTAAGAGGCTGGCCTACTTGGTGCAACTGCTGCTCCATGTGAAAGAAAGTTTTTAAAGTAACTATATATTAAGTTGGTCATGCATAATACAGGTATTGGCATTTCTTGCTTAGAGGGAAAATGATCATCACATTATTTTATTGTCCTTTTTTCACAATGTTCTGGGCTTCTGTAAAAGTCCTGCAAAAGCAGAATTTGGGACAGAACAGATCATCTACCATAAATATAGCTATATATTTAGGTGCTTTTATGATTCTGTTGGTATCTTTCTTTAATGGTGTTGCTCAGAATTGGGCACTACTCCAGATGAGGTCTGACCAAAGGTCTGGACACTTTACTTCTGTTTATGCAGCCTGGAATTACATTAGATATTTGTTGTCACATCACATTTTTGATGTAGACTACAAAGTCGCCTAGATCCTTTTCAAAGATACTGCTGCCAAGCCAGGTATAACCTACCCTATATTTGAGCATCTGATTTTTCCTGCCTAAATGTTACATTGACCCCTGCTGAAAGCCATTTGGTTAGTTTTGTCCCAAATTCAACTGTTAAGGAATATTTTGAATCTGGATTCTGCCTTCGGAGGCATTAGTTACCCTTCTGAGTTTGAGTCATCTGCAGATCATATGAGCATGAGCTCTATTTCTTCTTCCAAGTCATTTTTAAAGGTGTTGCACAGTACCAGCCTCAAGACTGAACCCTGAGGCATCTCACATGTCATGGATGATGATTTCTGTCCATTTTCAAATCTTCTGGGTCAGCCTTTCACTCTGTCCCATCACCTTCATAGATAACATCTGGTGAGAACATGGGGAGGGCTTTCCTGGTGGCTCCCAGGCTCTAGAACTCGCTGACTAGATATGATAGAGCATCCTTTTGTTGGCAGGTAAAGAATGTTTTTTTTTCTTTCCCAACAGTCCTTTCATGGCTTTTGGGGGAGGCCTTTCAGAATGTGCTATACTCTTTATTTGTTGGTGCTTAATGGTCTTACTTTTACCTGCTTTTTATTATATTGTGTGTTTAATTAGCCTAGTTAATTTGGCACATGAGGCAAATAATCCCACTAACGTTCTTCATCCCTGATAGTACAAATGTAATAACACATTCATTCACTAGAAATTGTATGCTTTTTGTGACCCCTTCCAAATCTGTTGCTTGGGGCAGCTGCTTCATTCAGCTCAGTGACAGGACCAGACCTAAGGAGAAATAGTCAGAAGAAAAGACTGTTATAGCAATGCTGTGAACTGCTCCATTCCATGCAGATTCATGGAAACCCTGAGCATTAGAAAAGAGATACTATACAGAAAATATGGGAATTTATAATGATGGAAGAATTACATCTCAAACAAAATTTATGAAAAGCCACAACAATAGGAAAATGTGTATGGGTGGCATGTATAAATTTTGTAGAATTAGCATACACACACATATATGTCATGTATGTAAATATGTCACATACCTAGAAGTTGATTTAAATAACAGAAATGTAAATAAATAAAAAAATAAATAAATGTCATCGTTGAGTTTAAATAGTTTCAAAAAATTGCTACAGGCAAAGATGTTGGCTCTTCTTCATTAGTAATATATGTACAAAGTTTTCTAATATAATTTCACAGAGACAATATGAGATTGATTTAAGGTGTTGTATGCTTTTTTTGTGCTAGGAAGAGCATCACATGCACTTTTTTAGAAACAGAAAATAGCCATTAAAAGTTGTAAAAAGGAAAGAATATCCTGAGGTACTACTGAGGCACAGTTGTAGACAGTTTAAGAACCACACACACACATATGGGAAGACTGGCTTAATGGTAAAAGTCTGCCTTGAATATCAAAAGCTGAACATGCACATTTTTTCCTGTTCAGCCATAAATCTTCTGCAGTAACTCTGGAGCCTTACATCTGTGAGATAGTAAAACAAAACCAAAAAAAAAAAAAAAGTACAGACAAGAAGGTGTTATTATAGACTGTGGATGGGGAGGGGGGGGGGAGAGAGAGAGAGAGTTATTTGGGGGGGAGTTTCCCTCCCAGGTCTAACTGGTAGGATTGTAGATAAGCATGTACAATGGCTGATAAGCACTGACAGCTACTAATCTTTGATTTACATGCAAAAGATGTCCATAAATACTAGGGAGAAATAAGGAAGGTTTAACCCTTCTAGGACCATATAGAAGAGCTGCCTGCAATCTCCACTGATATTTAGTGTCAAGAATGAAGAATGATATTGAAATATTAGTGTGTACACTTTGGAAGCCTTGAACTGATGATGTTGCATGAATTTATACCCTAGGACATATGTTGTGCTTCGACTTTGGTAATTGTTTGTATTACTGGATTCCCAGATTTGGGGTCAGTGGTTCACTAGGAGAAAGGGTGTACTTACTGGGTTTTGATGCGGGGGGGTGGTGGCATCCAACAGAAAAACTTGTTTAAATATAGAACTAATCTTTTGCTAATAGACAAAAATATTAAATAGAGAAGAGTGTGCAGAGTAAGAGGATTTATTTATTTATTTATTTATACCCCGCTTTTCAGCCACAAGGCTATCAGAGCAGCTTACAAATTGTTTTAAGCAGTAGCAGTTTATACATCTACACTGCATTAAGCAGTTTCTAATGTGAGGTTACAATTTTGAAGGAAAGAACCTCCATAAAATAGAGCAGGACTTCAAAGATACCTCTCCCTGGATCCTATTAAATCCTTGATGGAGAGGTGTTGGGGAAAGTTGGAATGCTATAAGCTGGAGGAAAATTAAGCAAAGATGTCTGGCTGTGAGCAGGTTGGTGGATGCCAGTATTGGGACTTTCTGGACGACCTACTAACAAGGTCTTCTGGACAAAGCAAAACAAAACTAAACTAGGTTCTGCAGTGCAATGCGATTTTTAGCTCAGGGTTGCCAAAGCAAATGCTCTAGCTTCACCAAGTGATTTAGCTCAACAGAGAAGAGATCAGGAGAAAGAGAGGTATGGGCGCTTCAAACACTGATGGGGGGGAGGACTTATCAAGAATGCAAGCAAACCCAAAACTGCATGCACTTAGCTGAAAGAAGGTCCCACTTTTGGCTAGATGTACTCACACCTATGGTCAGATTGGCCTTCAGAATCTCAAGAGGGATCATACTCATTGCAAGTGGCTAACTTAAGTTATATGCATTGGGTCCATGAGACAGTGCTGTGACTCCATTTGCCCTTTCCTAAGCTCTCTGTCTTCTCAGATAAGAACCACTATGACCACTTTTCTCTGTGTGGGAGAGTTCTCAAGAGTCACCAACCTGTACACAAAGGCAGACACATTTAAAAACACAAAACTGGGGACATGATGTTGTGTATCCCCTTGTGGGTGCTGTAGCCTGTCAACAGCACATCCCAGAACAGGACAATGTGGATATGTAGGAAGCTGCCTAACATCAAGGCTCTTTTGCCAATTGTAACAGAGAGAACAGCCATGCACACAACTTTGGTTCATTTGTTATGAAAGCAGTGCCTTGATATCAAAATAAGGCTATCTACAAGCAGACAGGAAATAAAGGTACTCTGAATGAGTCAAGCCAAGGGCTAGCAATTAAGCTAAGGATGGGCTCTCTTTATGGTTAAGAAAATCACATGTAGGACACTGAGAACCACATCTTCTTTGGGAACGGATATCTTCTTCCTGTATCTGTCTCAGAGAAGAAAGCCATCAACTATACAAGCTGACTCTCATTGCTTTGGAGATGAAGCTCATATGACAGCCCAGAGAGACAAATGAGGGGTTTGCAAAGCATCCATCCATGTTAAATCACCCCAGTTTCCCTAAAAACCTGGTTATCCAGAATTCCTTTGTATAAACATTTGAGATCTATTAGAAACCATATGCTCTTTTTGTTTAAGTTACAAGCTTCAAAGGAGATTTTCCTATAAAACCCCCAGAAAAGATAGATTCTTTGGTTCAGTCCCACTTTCTAGCTGAATCCATGTTGCTCTGCTTCCTGTTCCCCCTCCCCTTTTGTCCTCACAGGTTCCAGTACCTTTGCTGTCTGAACTCACACTGCCTTGTGCCATGTGCCATCCTTCCTCTCTATATCCTTCCTCCTGTACTTATTCCCCAGCTTCCCTTTCATCCTAACACCCATTCCTTAAGTTTCTTCTGCATTGGTACAATCACTGCTCATGAGTAACATCACTTCTCATGAGGTGAATGGGGATTCAGTAACCAGGTGCAGTATTACCCCCAAGCCTTCAACTATATCCTTCTAACTATTTCTTATCTTACTCTGATAGTCTTGTTGCTTGGTAAAGTGTATGTGTGGGGTGTGTGAATGTTTCCTGTTAAATCAATAAAGAATCATCAGTTAATTTAGACATCTGTTTCCCATATGCTTTCCGTAGGTACACCCATAGACATAGGATTATGATCCTGCAGATTGTTACATGTCTCTTGCTATGCCATTTGAGTTGCTTATTTCCCCATTTTAAGCACAGTTCATGAGTGGACATTTCCACAGACACCAGTGATTTGTGTAACACTAACATTGTCTAGTTTTTTTTTTAGCAGCATCTTGTCCTGTTAGCCCAGTACTGTCTATGCTCACTAGCAGCAGCATTTCAAAGGAAATCTTGCATATCACATACTGCCTGATTCTTTTAATTGGACATACTAGGGTAGGGGTGGGCAAAGTATAGCCTACAAGCTGTGTGTTGCCCCATGGCCATTTTTGTGGCTGCCAGGGCCCTCAGGGTCAAATTATTTTGCAAAATGACCCAAAATGCTAGGACGTGTTGTTACCCAAATTGGTGGAGGTCCATGGGGGACCCACTCAGGACACCAAATTTACATTATTAATTGGGAGGATTATAATAGCTCAAATGAATGGTTGCAAGAGGTCAGGTAACTTATGGTACCTTTGCACCTATGTGTACCAGTACTGACTGCAGAGACTCCAAGTTAAAATGAAATAGAATGGTTTTCACTGGAAAATAACATGGAAGCATACACATACACACACACACACGCACACATGCACACAGAGAGAGAGAACCACACAAGGTTAACAAAGAGTTAAGGTGGAGAGGTTGGATAGAAGAATAGATTTGGGGAGTATGGGCGATAATTATCAGTCCTGAAGAGCAGAGATTCATGCAGTGGAGAAGACACAGACTTGGAGCTCAGGGTGGTACAGCAATCCAAAAGAGTGATGGTGTCCAACTGTACATTGTCTGAGGACTAATATATATACCCAATGTCATGTCCAGAAAGGGTGTTTGAGTTCAGAACAATATTTGGATGTGTTTCCCAGCATTAAAGAAAGGAAACTGTGACTTCACTAATTGTCATTAATGGCTGGGATATTAGAATTTATGGATTTATGACAATCTTTTTATTGTGGGATAGGAAAGTTGCAAGGACAGGCTTTCTGGGGATAATGGGGGTTCTGGTTATTTGTTTGCTTGCGATAGATGATTCATTGCCAGTGCTTCCAAGCTGGGATTAGCACATACCTCAGTGATGGCTTTGCTTATTAGGGGTCCACTTAATCTATCTCAGGCATGTCTGTCAGTAGTTTTCCATGACATCTTCATTTAGGTCCTGATGACCTTCACCTCACCTCTGCCCTGGTCTACTTAGACCTTGTGAAGTGTCAAATTATTGCCAATTTATGAAATATTATAAGGAGGAAGTGTAAGGTACAGTAACAATGTGGGAGTCATTTCCAATACATTTTCCCCACCAGCAGTCTAATTTAGGCACAGAAAATGTTCTTTTTAAAACAAAAAAGTGAACAAGAAGTGACTTCAGCTTATTTCCCGCTGTTTAAAAAGGCCTCTCCTGGGTCCAAGTAACATGAGGAAAATACCCTCCATGTCCCTTGCATTTGGGTGCAATTGGCAGCAAAAGAGAAACAGATAGTTTTAGTTTTGCAGAAATGGGGTGATTGTGGTGGTGATGTCCTCCTCCAAGATCTCAGTGGTGGTGGTGCTAATGTGACTTCCTAGCCTTCCACAGTTGCCCACTCCACTAGGGAGTGAATCTGGACCCTAGGCAAGCAAAACAGATGTTCTACCAGTGAACCACAGCCTCTCTATTTTTATTACCAGGGCTTCCATTTCATATGATGAACTGCTGGAAAGTAATGCATGACAAATTCTTTTGTTGAATATATTTTATGATAACAATATTGGCAACACTATGTGACAATTGACAACATCATTAACATTTTAATCTAATAAGTAATTATGATTTTTTTTACCATTTCAGTATTTTTCAGTGTTTTTCTTAAGATGTAATTAAAAGTAACCCCTTATAGTATATTAGTAATGTGTTACAGACAAGGTATTGTTTGTATAACGAGCAAGAAAAACTATACGAGGCACCTTTTTTAAAAAAATAAGAAACGACAAGTAACAAATTAAATATAGAAGATAACTTCCCAAGCTCTGAAAGGAATCTAACAGACCTAAAACCTCCAGTTCAGTTTTAACTGGTTTGTCATGGAATATACTGCCTCGTAGTGTGGTGGAGTCTCCTTCTTTCAAGGTTTTTAAACAGAGGCTGGATGGCCATCTGTCTGGAATGATTTGATTGTATATTCCTGCATGGCAGGGGTTGGACTGCATGGTCCTTGTGGTCTCTTCCAACTCTATGATTCTATGAAATGCAAATCTGCTTTTATATCGGCTGTCAAAGAAGCAATGTACTACTCCATGCCAAAAAGGATCACATTTTCTTTTTTTAAAAAAAGTACTTTCAAAATAGCTTCCAGCTACAGGAAGGAAAAAAAAAAACAGAAAAGAACTTCACTCACAAGTTGAGTAAATGCAGCAACACAACCTATCATTGGGAAAAAAGTCTGTAGATTACTTCTCTTTAAATAATGCAAGGACCTGTTATTGCTTCCTGCAACTGTGAGTGTTCATGTGCAGTGCATTAAAACAGTCCTTTTTCTGTTCTTGTTGTGTTTTATTCATTACTATTATATACAACATGTCTAGGAGAGACTGATAAATATTTGAAGTGGGGAGAAATGAATCACTTCTCATGTTCTTGTAAGATACACGAAATTAAGCACTCTTTTTATTATTGTTCTACTCAAAGATCATTAAGAAATTTGGGGGGAAATATATTCATTTTTTTCCTTGGCTCCATAATCACTATAATTATAAGACTATAATTATATCATTTCACAGTACAAATTCAAAGACAGTGCTGTACATTTTCCTCCTTCCAATAGTTAAAAGACGTTCATCTACAGCTAATGAAATTCAATGTACACAATATTTTTGCATGACCTAAAAGGCCAGATTCTAAATCTAGATAGTAATCAGCTTTATCATATGTCATTCTTTTCTCACTGTTCTTTCCCAGGAGCAGGAATATAGAAAATGTTGCTACCTACTGGGAAAGACAGAAAAAAGTAGCAAATAAAAATACTGAACTGTAAAAATACCTTTGCATTTATTAGAGCATGGCATATTTTGTACAGAATAGTTAAGACTGGATCAGCATCTCTTGGGGTTTACAACTAAGCCACTTAAAATCTGCTGTAGACCGAAAGTTGTTTCAGGAAATGAACCAAAGAGCAAAGCTTAAAAGAAAAAAAAAGAACACCCTTGTGTTTCTTTAAGTTCAGTAGGTTATCAAAGTGTAAGTACAAATGTGTTCAAATCTCTTTGTCTTCTACCAAATACAGTTGGACCCCTGTATCCACAGAACAAAAATCTGTGGTTTCAATTATCTGCAAAACACATAATAGGGGACACATACTATAGAACTGTTCTGGAAAATGCCTAGAGAGGCATCCTCTCTAGGGATCTTCTAGGTTCTCCAAAGCAATTCTATGGTATGTTTTTACCAGAAGTCATTTATTTTAATCAGGTTTACTATTATCCATGGTTTCCAGTATCCATGGTAAGTACGGGAGCCAATCCGCCATGGATACTCAGGTCTGACTGTATTTCCAGTTTTGAAAGAGGAAAGAAACATTTTCATATTTATCATGGTGGTAAAATAATCTGCCAGGCCAAATACTGAAGACCTAGACATTACTTTCCAGGACACAGGTTCACCTGATCTATGCCTAAAACCAAAGTAGCCCTTATTCTAACGTCATAAAGCCCTCAGCTCTCTAGAGGTCACATTCTTGCTTTCCAGATCATACACTGGAGATTGCTCCACTCATTTGTCATTCTGGCCTTGGCCACTTTAGACTCTACTATCAGTAGAATTCCCAGGTCAGGACTATCCCAAGCCCAAAGATTTCATGGCTTAAACTTGAGAACTAGGGATCACCCCTTATGACGTATCAGGGGGCAGCCTCTGATGAGGTTACAAGGGATATCCCCTGGTGATGCAGTTAAGCATGACATATTAAAGATGAACCACAGAAGCACAAAGTGTAACATTCAAATAGAAAAGGAACACACAAAGGCTGTGCACTTTATTCAAGGCAGCTCTCTCATCCTGAGAGTCTTCTCTCACACTGAGAAGTAGAGAAGAGGGTTTACACCCCAAGATCTGGGAACCCTGACTATCAGCTACATCTCCCTGCAACTTTTCAAGTGGATCAACAGTCCATAGAAAAAGGACTTTTCATCAAAGCCCTATAAATTATTTTTAGCAGATATGGATAGCAATGATATGGGACAATAGCTTGCTAGTGTGTAGGAGGATGTCCTTGAATTGCTTGATACCTCTTGAATCTTCAAACCCAAGGTATAAACAGAAATCTAGTGCCATATGAATGCTAAACCAACCATTGTGCCAAAATACAACCTGAAGAACATGCTCATATAATTTAAGGATGATGTAAAAATAGATTTCTACTTTTAAGCCTAATTGAGTGGGAGCCAGATGAATTCTGGACTGATGCTGGGGATATTGTTGGGGACAAATGTAAAAAGACACTATCTACAACCAAAAAGAAAGAGAAGCTTCCATGGATGACAAATGAAACTACAAGCAGTTAAAGACAGAGGAGAAGTAAAGGGGGATCAAAATAGAGTCAGAAACCTGAATGCAGCTGGTCAGTGACTTGTGCACAGGGACAAAGAGAACTACTATAATAATCAATGCAGAGAAATAGAAGGTGACAACAACAACAACAAAAAGGAAGAATAAGAGACTTCTTCTATGAGATCTGAGAAATCAAAGGTAAATTTAAACCAAGAGTGGGGATACTCTACAACCAAAGGTACACATTACATCATCATGTAAAAATAAAAAAGATGATGGAAGAACTATATAAAACAGATGAAAGGATGGCAGATAGAATCATAGAATCATAGAATTGCAGAGTTGGAAGAGACAACGAGGGCCATCCAGTCCAACCACCTGCCATGCAGGAAATCACGATCAAAGCATCCCCGACAGATGGCCATCCACCCTCTGTTTAAAGACCTCCAAGGAAGGAGACCCCACCACACTCTGAGGGAGTGCGTTCCACTGCCGAACAGCTCTTACTGTCAAAAAGTTCCTCCTCATGTTGAGGTGGAATCTCTGTTCCTGGAGCTTGCACCCATTGCTCCGTGTTCCAGTCTCTGGAGCAGCAGAAAACAAGCCTGCTCCATCCTCAGAGTGACATCCCTTCAAATACTTAAACAGGGCTATCATATCGCCTCTTAACCGTCTTTTTTCCAGGCTAAACATACCCAGCTCCCTAAGTCTCTCCTCATAAGGCATCGTTTCCAGACCTTTCACCATTTTAGTTGCCCTTCTCTGGACACGCTCCAATTTGTCAATAAGATACATTCAACAGAATCAGAAGACTAGGGAGATTATTAGACAGGAATGAAAAAAGTGTTCCTGTCCCAGTCTCCATTCTGCCCCTGTCCCATCCCTGTCATACTACAATCACCCTCCCCACCACACGTACCTCATCTCCTGTTGTTTCGGCAGACTAGGAGTGAACGGAGCTCTAATGCAGCTCCCTTCACTTCCTGGATCAAACTCCCGCAGATTCTCATGAGAAGACACAAGCGTGAAAAATTCAAAAATAAAAATAACATGAAAAAAATACAGCAAGCACAAAACCACACTTTGAAAGGTAGCAGTAACCCAGGGAGGGTCATAATAAGTGTGCCACTTACCTGCATGTCCTGATCTCACAGGGAAGTATTCTGTAAGGGACTGCCCATTGATGCTGGGATCTCACCAGCATAACAGGGCACCCTGTTGCACACAGGAACATCCATGACAGGAACGGAATGGGGGATCTATTGATAGCTTCTCCCATCAATAAAAAGCAGCGCTGGCAGAACGGCAGCAGAACAGGTGCATAACAAGGGGGGGAAGACATCATCTGAAAAGGGAGCCCTTTTGTGATCTCCTGGCATTCCTGTAACACCACTTTTAATGTGTCTGATAATCTCCTAGGACTTGGAGCAGCAGTTATGAAAGAACTAGACAAGACCCTGAAGTGTAAAGATATATGATTGAATAATAAAGTTCGGACTGTCCATGTCATTGTATTTCCCATTTCTATGTATGCTTGTGAAAGCTGGACAGTGAAGAAAGCTGATAGAAAGAAAATCAAGTAATTTGAAATGGGGTTCTACATATACTGTGGACTGCTAAAAAGACAAATCAATGGGTCCTAGAACAAATCAAGCATGAACCCTCCCTGGAAGCCAAGATTACTAAACTGAGACTGTCATGCTTTGGCCATATCATGAGTAGACCTGACTCGCTTGAAAGGACAATAAAGCTTGGTAAGTTTGAGGGCAATAGGAAAAGAAGAAGACCACATTCCAGATGGATAGAGTCAATCAAGGAAGCCACGGCCCAGAGTCTGCAAGGCCGGAGCAGGGCTGTTGATATAGGGTAACTTGGAGGGTCACCATAAGTCAAAATTGACTTGACAGCAGTTAACAACAAATGCAAATCACCATCACAGCCAAGACTAGAACTGCTTTGAACCCACCAAAATGGCAGTGCATACCTCTCTAGGTCTATAATTCTAAATCCCTTGGGGTAATGTAGCTGTTCAGTCCTTCTGGGATATGATCAGATGCAGTAAAAAGTACCTGAGAAGAATGCCAGAATGATGTTCCTGTCCCGCGAATGGGATCTGTTTTCACTGAGCTCCCCTCAATGAAAAGTGCCACCTTACTAACTGCAGAAGCATTGGAGCAGAACGTGGCGAGCATGATGTTATGTGAAAACATTGTCCTGGTGTTCTCCTCAGGTACTTTTTTACTGCATCTGATAATCTCCTTAGAGTCAAAAGTTAAAGACTCCATTTTCTTCTGAGAACTAGTTCTCACCCAGTTCATCCTACTAATCACTTCTGTTATTCTGAAGCCCTCTCACACAGTTATATTGCTATATTCTGGTTTAACCTTCATAGCAACATCCTATGGAATCCAGTGGTTTGTAGTTTGTTGAGTCACTAAAGTTCCCTGGTTCTCTACAGTGCAAATCTCATCATTCCATAGGATGAAATCATGACAGTTATAATGGAATCATGGTGGTATAATTGTGCAATGTGAAAGGGCTTCTGCACTCTCAGTAAGTTCTTCCTCTGATGATGAGTCATTTTTTTCTGTCTCCTTTCTTCACTCTTTCATGAAAGGGTGTTTTTAGTATATCTGCCCTAGGTCGCAACAACAGCCAGTTGTATAACAGAAAGCTTCTTATGAGGAATACTGTTTGCCTTAAATGCTTTTTTACATATTCTGCCAGCAGACTGCATCAAAGTAACATGTCTTACCCCCAGCACAGCAAATGTTGGTTAGCTATTGACTCAGCTCCCCCTCTCAGCAAGTCAGCAACATAATCCCCAGAGCTGTTTTTACTCACTGTTGACACACATCAGGAGATGTGCATTACAGTAATAATAGGCCATTCCTCCCTGAAATGTATCAGCAGAGCAACAAAGCTGTTTCTCAAACTATTCTTCCAAGATACTTGGCTAAACAATCGTGAGTAGCTGGGCAGTGGTTGCTAGGAGTTCTCCATTATCTTTGCATGTTTTATGAAATACCTTCCTTCTTTAACTTTGGGATGAATGCTTATATAGGGGACCAGAGCTTGAAAGTAAATATGTGTCATGTAATGGCATTTATTTATTATTTACTTAGTAAAACATTTGCTTAGTGCTTTCCAACCCACCAGGGACCCCGAGGAGATCCACAAGAGAAAAAAAAAAACTTTCTTTATAAGCAAGCCAGACATTGGTTGTTAGTGAGCTAAACATCCTGCAAGTGAACTAGGATGACACAAGTCTAATATATGCCATCCTAACCCACTTTTTTTATCACTGAGAAAGTTGGAATTCTGCTTTGAGTGCTCAGCTACTAAAATCTCTCCCTCAAACCACACCTTTTCATTATGGGCAGCCCGTCCTCCCTGTTCAATGCTGTAGTCAGAAAGTGCCTCAGAAAACAAGGGGACAGAATGCACACACTGCTGAATAGTCAGTCCAATCTGGGTCAGTCTCCGAGTATGCAGCAGATTGAATGGAGAAGCAAAAGAGTAATTGCCAGATGGTCCAGAAGTCATGCAGCAATGTAATAGTCCAGATAAGCAAAGCCAGTCAGTAGTAAATCAGAGTCATAAATGATACCAGTCCAAAGGCCAAGGAAACAGGAACACTGAGAAGTGCTGCTAATAGCCAAGTAGGAGAGTTGAAAGCAACAAAGCTGCCTGGGCATGGCTGTGAGATTTATAGGCAGCACACAGGTGTCTAATTAGGTCAGCACCTTGTACTTAATAGCCTCTGGGATTGGCACTTCTCTCTTTGGCTTTCAGCAAGGGAGAGCAATTGTCTTCCATGTCTTCAGCATCTGCCAGCTCCTGCAAAAGAGCTGGGCCTCCTACTGCCTCAGCCTCCAGCTTCCCAGATTCCAAGAGACACCTGTTATCAAGAGCTACAGGTTCATGGTCATCTGCGTCCTCCTCCTCCTCCTCCTTGTCTGAATCACCCAGAGGGTGAGTTATGACACCCTCCCCCAAAATGGCCATTCCCGTGTCAGTAGAGAGCAGGGAGAGCAGTAGAGAGGTACCTAGCTATTTACCTTTATTTGGATGCACAGCAATAATGTCATCCTCAGTAACTGCTGGAGGACCCCCAGGAAGTCCTAGAGGGTGCCTATCACAGGGCATCCAGTGGGGGACAACAGCACAGTGGGCAGGGGGCAATTCACCATCACAATTTAGCATGCCAGAAATGATGTAACATCCCTTCTGGTTGCCTTTGGGGTGATACGGGGTTTTTTTACATATGTTTTGTTGGGGAGGACTGGGGTGCTCTCCATTCCTCTGGGGAGTGGGGAAAGTAAGCCCCCAAATCTCTGCATTGCCAGATTTTGGCCAGTTTTGGAGTGAAAAATCACCAAGAAAGTTTGAAAAGAAACCAAAAAAAAAAAAAAAACATGAGCATTTTGCTTGGAGGAGGATCATAAGATACACCTTGGTGTCCCAAGTACTGCATGTGGCCCATGGATCACACTTTGCCCACCCATGAGCTAAAGAAAAATATCTGTGCACCACTCTGCTGGTTCCCTAGCATTCTATCAACATGGAAATGACCATCTTGGGGGCCCTGCCACATGGAAAATATGGGGTGGGATTGCATTAGTAGATAAGTCATAGCAATGTGTCAGAGATATGTCTCCCAATGCAGCATCTCAGCCATTTAAAAACAAAGCAACACACACACATACACAATATAGTCTCCAAAGCCAACCTTGAGTTTAGGGATACAAGAATACACTTACAATTGCAAACTCAAAAGGGATCAAGTCTGTTTTCCCTTGGGAAGCTGTTCCACAGCTGAGGTGTTGCTGCTGAGAAAACCCTGCCACATCTGGTCAGCAACCTGGGTTCTTCAAAATGCTAAATTCCCATTGCCTCTGATTCTGCTACTAACTTTTACTGCTGCCTAAACTCAGGGAAGCCACAGGAATTCAGTGTTTCATTGTTTTGGGTGTACTTATTCTTGAATCTGGACACCTTTGTTTTAAAGGAATTTATCAGACAAGCCCCTTTAAATGTTCACTGCCAACCACACATAGCTTCTCTCCTGGCAAAGGCTTCCCCAGCAATGAAAGAAGTGAACAGAGCTCCATTCACATTCTCATTCAAAAATCCCACAGATTCTCGTTAGAAGATGCTTGCATGGGAAATTAAAAAACAAAAACAAAAAGAACATTTACAAAAAGTTACACAAAGCACCTAAACACACTAAAAAAAACTTCCAAGTAACCCTGGGGGAGGGTAATAAAAAGTGTGTCACTTACCTGGATGTTACAATTTCATCTGGAAGTGTTCACATCGAACTGGCCATCCATGCTCCATTCACATGATCCCATCCAGATTTTTATTGTGTTGTTTTTAGTATTTTTAGTATTTATTAAGTATGTTTTAAATGTTTAATTATTTAATTGTATTTTAAGGGGTGAGTGGGATGAAAGGGTTTGTATGTATATTTTAATGCTGTAAGCCATCCCGATTGCATTTTGTAGAGGAGCGGGATACAAATAATAATAATAATAATAATAATTACAATGGTGCAAGGTTTCATACATTGGCAATGGCGGCACTAAAGTGCCACGGGGGAGCAATTGACGGATCCAGACATCAATTAAAAAGTATGGGTTTTGGCCAGGACATAAATACAAAAGGGCAATGTCATGTGGTACGCATGCCCCTTTGCATTTATGTGGAATCATTTTGACGCCATATTTAGTGTGTCTGATAAACTCCAAAGACAGTGGAAAATGTGCTTGCTCTATTCACACTGAGGGCATATTTAATATTGGCAGCCTGCCTGAAGAATAGGAGTGTATTGATCACAGGAGCATATCTAGAAATCCAGAAGCCAGTGTCGTGTAGTGGTTTGAGCACTGGAATATGGAGATTATCAGACGCAACCAAAAAACACAACAGTAGCACGTGAGGATGACGTTACTGTCCTGTGAACAGGTCCCAGTTTCAGACATCATCATCATCCTTGAGTGCTGACTCTGTAATGCAGCTGCAAGTAAGGCGTCACTTTTCATTGATGAAGTCAGCACGTGAGGAGGAGGAGGATGTCTGAAACCAGGACCTGTTCATGGAACAGTAATGCCATCCTCGTGTGCTCCTCCTGTGTTTTTTACCATGCTTGATCATCTCCTATGACTCTGAACACCAAGGTTTGAATTCTCATTCGGCAATAGAATCTCATTGGGTGACCTTGGGTGAGCCAGGCTTCCTTACCCTCAGAGGAAAGGAAAGGAAAGCACTCTCTGAACAAATCTTACCAAGAAAACCCCATGATAGGTTCACCTCAGGGCTGTCATAAGTAAGAATTGACTTGAAGGAACACAACAACAACAGCATCTAGAAATCCTGTCCCACTAGCTTCTTGTTCAATTTTTAATTGTTATAATTACTGACCATCAACTGCCAACTTTGTGCTTACCTTTCTGGTTGTTTTAATTATCTCCAACTTTATGTTATTGCTGTCATTGCAAGCCTATGGTGTTATTTAACTAGTTGACTTTCATTCATTTCATAATGGTCATTTAGTCTATGTTATGGTGCTTGGCATTTATTGTGTGAGGTTGTGTGGTGTTTTCCCCCCCATTTATTTATTTACTGAATTTCTATACCACCTATCAGTGCCAAACCACTCCTTAGGCAGTTTACAATGTAAAAACAAGTAAAACAAAAAATAAGGCAAGTAGACATTTGTAGCTATATTTACTTTGTATCACTTTTGTTAAATCTATACATAATAGAGCATTTTGTATTACTATATCACAGACATTTTCTTTATTGATTCATATTGCAGCTGTAGGCTTTCAAGTATTTTTGTTTTTGCTTTGCTTTTTGTATTTTGGATTTCATGGCTGCCCTTCAATGTTGTTAGGCTGGTTTATATGCCACTGAATTTCCTTGCTTTTCTCCCTCACAACTGCAAGCATGAACAAGGGATGCTAGAGAGCACAAGGAAAATGTGCAGCCAAGCAAGCTGGGACATCATTGTTTCTTCTCCAATGAAAAGATAAGAGAGATGTGAGGATGATGAGAGAGGAGCAGTGACAAGTCCCTCTAGTTAGAAGGAGCAAAACAGCTTCAGCAGAGCACATTTACAGTAGCTATTTGAACCAGTCACCAGCACGTTAAGAGGCCAACATGAGAACCCGCTCTCTGATCAATAGACATCTCACCACTGACATGACCGAAAGATGGATTGCAACTCATGTATTTGACATTAAGTTGTCTTGGCCAAGAATTGGCAATGATAATGAAAAATCTGATTCTAGGGACAAAGGCCAAACTCAGGCTGCCCAACTTGTACTACAGAGAGTGGAGGGGAAAGGGCATAAGGACAAGTGTGTTTGAACCCTGCAATAATAGGAACAGGCCCTGCAGCGAGCACTTTAATCTTGCAGTAAATGATTCCTTTTCCCTTCTGTTTTTTTGAGAGCAATCTGTTTGTAATTCTCTTGCCAGTCCACAAAATCATCTTAGCATTTAATGATTGTCATTTATTTTCCTCCAAAAAGAGGATGGCTTGAAAATGGCAGTGAGCAACTCCTGAATCCTTCAATGACAAAGGAAAGGGCTATGCTGCTCTAGTTTTCAGTGACATTCATAAGCAAAGCCCACATGGCACATAAAATAACAACTGAAATCCCAAACAAGATGACCTGATTCAGATGTAAGTCTAAGGTATTGTTGAGCAGCCATGCAAAGATCAGAATCACCTACTTGCACTTCTAAGCTATCAAATGTCTTATAACACCAAAATTCAGAGGAACTCTGGTTGATTGAAACCAGAGGCAGGGAACCTATGGCCCACAAGATGCTGCTGTTCTTCAGGTTCCGTTATTCTTGACCACTGACATTGTGGGATGGTGCCTATGGGACTTGGAGTCCAGAAACCTCCAGGTGGACACAGTTCCTCCATCTATGGTTAAAACAGTGGTTTGAAAACCAGCCAGAATAACAAACAATATGGGCCAATTAATAATGGTTATGGTGATGCTTTGATCTTGGCTTGTTTTAACAAACTAGGGTTTGAACAGAGTTCCTCTAAGTTTGGCTGAAACAAGGAACTCTGGCAGGTTAGCTTAAAAGCAGAAAGAGGAACTTCAGTGTCCTCTTCAGGATCACTTGGAAAGTGGGTAGGCAATTCTTCACTAATTTTGTTCTTGAAGGCAGCAATGAGTAATATTAGTAATTTTCTTCCAGCTGTGAGAAAACATTTGAAAACTGAATAGTTTTCAAAAATTATTACAGTTCAGGACTTACTGTGTGCACCATACACACATGGTATTTTTGCACAGAAAACATCATTTTCTATACAAGAAAGGGCACAGGATAGCAGGAAATGCTGCTTTCTATAAAAAAAATGCAAATTTTGCACAGAAGTCCCAAACTACAAGAATTCTTATCAGCCCATGTTTCTCCTCACCAATGTTTCCTAGCACTTGAAAAACATGTTTTTCAATGATTTCTTCCCCCAGATCTTTTTGGATATTCTTTTCATGCCTAATAGAAAGTAAGCCCCATTAAACAGGGTGGAATTTCTTGCTGAGTAAATGGGCATAACACAGTGCTCTACACAAACTACTATACTTTGAAAGAATTATTCTGGCATCAATACTTTTCTTTTGTAATGTTTAGCTGCCCACACATCTGCATGCTCTGCAATGGACCCATGTGCATTTATTTTCATAGATCACTTCATGTCCACAAGCCATTACCTCAATCTTGTGACATCACCAAAGATCTGATTTTCCCCACAGAATTACAAGGTAGCCATTGTGAGAGGTAGGTGTGTGTGTGTGTGTTATGCAAAGTCAACTTCCCACAGTGAATGTTTCATTTAAATAACCCTAGTGGAGAAAATGGACTTATAATTATGCTGTTATGAATGTTTGTAGCTCCACATAGCTGCTGCAAAGCCTTTGGGCTCTTCTGTGTATTTTTTTTTCCTCCAGAGTGAGAGAGAAAGAGAGAGAAAACGTATCAGCCTGACAGGTTCACATAATCTATGTCTTTCTCTTTGATCTTACACATCAGAAATGTAAATGCAGATTCCTTTAACAACCTTTTGTTGTGTTCTTGCCCTTTGATCAAACCTGCTCAGTTCAGTGTGTTTGCTATTTTGTCTCCTTTCCAGAGCCATTAATGGGCTATTATGGCTAATCAGAGACCTATACAATTCAACAGTTTTACTGTTCTACTCCTCAGAGAGAAATGTGTAATCTTTTCCATTTTAGTTTCACCCATTGTTGCGATAATATGAATAGTTAATTACATTTCAAGGTCTGCCTGGTACCAAGAGATATTGTGCTATGATTGGCCCCAAAGCTCATAGCTGTGATGTGGATAATCTTGTAGAATGGTCAAGTTTACATAAAGAGAAGGTCCAGATTCTATCCTAGTGTTGCCTGTGTGGCACCTATTTATTTTGCTGATGTTCTGACCTTTCCGCAGATGCCAACAATTATTTGCTAATTATATTCTTGTTTTGAGCTATGCTGGCGGTGGCATAATAGCCACCGGTAGGGTCTCCCATGCCAGACAGGTCAGAACCGAAGGGTCTGACAAAGAGCATCAAAGGGCAGGATGGGCTCTGTAGCCTATAGCAACCAACCTAGGAGAAGGAAAACTCTACTTCAAACCCGGGCAGATAGTGCTCATTCAACCCTGTAAGGTCAACTATCTAAGAAAAAGAAACTCTAATCAAACCTACGACCTGAGAACCTCACTGCTACCATCCATGCTTGCAAGACCACAGCAGATGAACCTTTGGTTTAAAGGGTGAGGCCAGTTCTGTGCACGCTGCGCTCCACCAGAAAAATCATTGCACAGGCACAAAGGACAAATCCCATTCTGAAAAAGCCCTGTAGCAATAGGCAAGGGATGAAATGGCAGGTGTAAAGATGCACTGGAAGCCGCAGACCCAACCCTGGTCGCTCGAGGCTGACCCAGGAGATGACAGTCTTGTTCAGCAGCATCCTGAACAACCAAGCAGTCTTTTTTAAGGAAAGCACTGCTTGCTCCATATGGAGAGGGGCCTAGAAAAGGTGGCCTAACAAAAACTCATCCCCAACTACATGGTTGGCTAGCCATGACCAACGAACATCTTCTGATGCAGTAAAACCAAGGCAAAGAAACAAAGGCACACATCGGCCTCCAAAGGTGTAAATAAACTGATGCTTGCATGCTGGAAACATCAGAACCATGTGAGACTCTGAAGATAGTGGACGGCCTGAGTGTCGTTCTGCTCTAATAGCCCATGAACTATCACAACTTAATATTGACATCGCTACTCTTAGTGATGTTCGTCTCCATGAGGAAGGCACCTTAAAAAACATGGTGCCGGCTAAACACTTTACTGGTCTGGCAAACCCCAAACCGAAAAAAATCTTTCAGGAGTAGGCTTTATGATTTAAAACTCCATTGCGTCCAAACTCGAAACCTTGCCAACAGGACACTCTGATCGCATTATTTCATTACGCCTCCCACATGTTGTTCTCTTTAGTATATATCCTCCAACTATGCAAGCCGACCCTGTAGAGAAAGACAAATTCTACACAGACCTACGCCATCTCATAAAAGCAGTCTGGCCACCTTAGTTGCCTTCACAATCCTCTCAAAAAAAGTGATACAAGGACTCCCTGAAACAACATCTGAGGCTCTGCCAAATTGATCACCAACAATGGTCTGCCCTGGCCTCACATCGGGAGGCATGGAGACACACTATCCACAATGCTGCAGGCCTTATTTGAGAACTCACGCCGAACAAGTCTTGAAGAGAAATGATAATGCAGAAAGAATCACAACCTGGAATCATCACCCAAGGAGACCTTCTGCTGTGCTTTCTGCAACTGGACTTGTTTATCTTGGATTGGCCTTTTTAGTCATCAGCGCCCTTGCAGAAAGCATGGGATGAATCCTTTCTGAATCTTTGTTTGCGAAGAAAAGCCAGAGAGATATTCTTGAAGGAAACAATTTGCATTTTTAGTAATTCTTTTCTCACAGTGAGAAAGCCTTTGCAAACTGAGCAGTTTTTGAAGACTATTCACAATTCAGGACTTATTCTATGCAAAATTCACATATGTTTTGTTTTTTGGCTTTTTTTTTTTTGTAGAAAACCACTTTCTATGGAGAAAATAATATTTCCTATGCAGATAAATAATATTTCCTATGCAGAAAATGATGTTTCCTGCACAGAAAATGATGTTTTCTTCACAAAACAAACACATGTGAATTTTGTAACACACACACACACACACACCAAACTATGAAGATTCTTATCAGTCCAGGACGCCCAATGTGAATTTTGTGAAAAATAAGTCCCAAACTATGAAGATTCTTGTCAGTCCAGGACTCTCATTGTCAAAGTTTCCTGACAATCAAGAAATACATTTTATGAACATTTTGCAAATATTTTTTCATATTCTTTCTATTCCTACCGGACACAAAGACTGTGTCCAAATCCGACAACGAAGTGACTTTGCTTTAAAAATTTCCACGTATCCCAACTATTCCAACCTGGGCAGTGCCAGACACATTAGCCTGTTAAGAGTAATGTCAAAATGTATAAGCAAGCTAAGTAACCTTAAGTCATTAGATAATAAGTGCTTAAAAATTTCTCCTGTTGTCTTCCCTCGCTGACAAACATCACACATTTTTCCCTAGGAGTATAAGATTACATTAGAATTAATTGGCTCTATAAAAGAGAGAGAGAGAAAAGCCCATTAAAACCATGTTTAGCAGCTGGATTCAACATCTGCTTTCACCAGACCATTAATGTTTGATTAATGAGTTAATTTATAGGACTTTATGTAAAAATATCAAGTGCACCTAAGTAACTGAGGAGTCACAAGAGCCCAATTCTTAGGTCACTCTGTCAAATGGCTTCTCTACTTGACACTGAGGGGGTGGGGGAGGCTAAAAAACAAAAACAAAACCTTACCATCTTTCCACAACAATAGCCAAAGAAAAGCATTTTTATTTTATCATTTTTAAAAGATATACAGTGTTTAATGATCATATGTTTGAGCATATACTGTGCTTTGTCATAGATCACATGTATTTATTCTAAATCATATAAACTATATAGCCCAGTGTTTAGAAAACAAGCACTGGGTGAGGTGAATTCAGACAAATGCCTCTGCTACTACTGGGTCTCAAAGTATATGGCAATTGGGCCTAGGGCATTCTGAGAATAGCGGCAGCAGCTGTTCTAGCCAATTCACCTCATGGAATACTAGCTGTTGGAAGCTAGAGTGCTACCCCTTCCTACTGTTGGTGCTTGTGGGTAATAGATTTAACTTGGCATAGAATACCCTCAAACCTGATGTCAACCACACTCATGGGATGACACCAGATGCATACTTGGAGGGGGAGAGGTCCCTCCAGTTTAATGTTACTCCTAGACATTATAACATCAATGCTTAAGATTAGGAGTGCATCCATAGAGGCTACACTCAGCCCATTTTCCCATCCCAAGGGAGGGGCACCTATAGTTTTAAAACTGGAAGTGAGTAATGGTCACTCTCAGTATTTTGAAAAGGATTTGCTAGGGCCTGGGGGTGGGGATGGGGAAGAAACAGCTTTAAAATGGACAATTATCTACCCTGCCAGGAGTCTTTAAACTTACGGTACTTATTTATATTTTACACATAAATCTATAATTTGAGATTTATTTATTTATTTGTTAAAAAAAATGCCCTCTCAGCTAGGACATGGTTATCACAACCCTATTTTAGTACTCTACTGTGAACTTGCCATGGGTCAGCGTAAGAGGGGCGCTCCAAAAAAGCGATACAAGGACTCCCAGAAACAACATCTCAGGCTGGACCAAATTGATCACCAACAATGGTCTGCCCTGGCCTCACATCAGGAGGCATGGAGACGCACTATCCACAATGCTGCAGCCTTATTTGAGAACTCGCGCCAAACAAGTCTTGAAGAGAAACGACCACACAGAAAGAATCCAGAAACATCACCCAAGGAGATCTTCTGCTGTGCTTTCTGCAACCAGACTTATTTATCTCAGATTGGCCTTTTTAGTCATCAGTGCGCTTGCAGAAATCATGGGGTGAGTCCTTCCTGAATCTTCATTTGCAAAGAAAAGCCAGAGAGAGATTTTCACAAAACTTGGTCAGTGACCAGAAAAACAAAACAAAACCCAACAACAAACCTTGATGCCATGGCATTATAACACTTTCCTTTTGGGGTATATGTCTAAAAGCGTGCCTCAAGGAAAACTAGATGACAGTGATGGGAAATATTTTCACTTTTCTTGAAACCCTTGAGCTGTTCTTTAAAAACAGGATACCTCACATTTCTTTTGACTTTTCAGTATGCAGAATGGAGCAGCAACATAAATGTTTGCTGTTACCTGAAAGATTGCCTCCTCCCAGCTGTAAGTTGAAATTCCCATTTCTATACAGTTTATCCCAAAGATTGAACTTTTTCAGGTTATCTTAAAGATAAGAATCAGTTTGGAAGGTTTAAAACTACATATTTATTGATGGAGGCAAGGCATGTAAATGCTACTGACTGGAAATCTTCATTCTTCCTCCTTTTTGAGTTTATATGAGATCCAGGTTCTACTTCAAATCCAACTTTCTCTGATATATTTCATTACTGAAACTCTTATGACACATAACAGTGCACCCTGTTTTCAGTAACACCCAGTTACAACGGTGCAAACCGAGTGAAGAATAAATCATCTCATATATTACCCCATAACTCATATATTAGTGTTAATGGGAATCAGAGAAGCATACCAAAAGGTAACTATATTTCAGACTCCCATCTCAAAGTCTTTTGTTTTGCATTTTGATACTAGATGTGAAGGTGAGGAAAGAGAAGTGATTCACTGGTCTTGCATATATTACCATCATGCTATTATTAAAAATAAAATCACCCACAGTTTAATTTCAGACAGAGCTCGGCATACAACAACAAAAACTACATTCCCTCATTACATTGCCAAATTGCTAGGAAGTTCTTCAGGTAGCAACACAAATGGATTGAGTTCTCTTTGAGAGACTGTAAACTTGAAAAGTCTTTGGAATATCAGTTTTATTTACAAATATATAAGCAAAGTATGCAAGGTTTGGGTTCTTCCATACTATAGATCTGTCTATTAAATAATGAGACTGTGTTTCTACTTTTCAGTCAAATCAGGGACAACTGACTGTGAACCCTTCAGTGGTGACCTTGAACATGTCTGAACCTGCAAACAAACAACACTCTTGGCAGTTCAGTTAATAGTCAGTTGTCATTTAAAGCAGCTGTGTTGTCTGTTGTGTGCCGGAAAAATGCTAAGTTTAAAAGTTGAGCAACATGACATTCTGCAGCATCCTGAGGCAGACCCAAACCTTTTTCAAAAAATCATCACTTGTGATTAAACCTGGATCTTCCATTATGATCCTGATACAAAACAACAGTCAATGCACTGGGAAAACACCATCATCACCAAGAATGAAAAAAGCACGTCAAAGCAAGCCCACATTCAAAGCCATTCTCATTGTTGTTGTTTTATTCACATCAAGGGCATAATTTTGGCAGAGTGGGTCCCAGAAGGCAAAACAGTGAACCAGCATTACTGTAAAGAAGTTTTGACAAGGCTGAGAAAGTAAAAAAAATGGCCAGAACTGTGGAAAAATGGTTTCATTATTCATGAAGACAGTGTGCCTGCTTACACAGCACTTTCTCTGAAGCAGTTTTTGGCTGATAAATGTACAGTTGTCCCTCCGTATCCACGGATTTTGTATCCACGGATTTAAGTATTCATGGCTAGGAAATATTCTTTAAAAAATAACAATCCAAAAAGCAAAACTTGATTTTTGCCATCTTATATAAGGTACACCATTTTGCTATGCCATTGCATATAATGGGACTTGAGTATTCATGGATTTTGGTATCCACAAGGGGTCTTGGAACCAAACCCCAGCAAGTATGAAGGGACAACTGTATTACTATACTTGAACATCCTCCATATTTGCCAGATTTGGCACCATGTGACTTTTACTTTTCCCTAAAGTGAAATTTGGTGCTTAAAGGAACACATTTTGAGTCAATTTATGCAGTAAAGAAGAAAACAGCAGATGTGTTGAAACAGCTGACAGAAACTGATTTTATCCATGCCTTTGAATAGTGGAAAACAAGACTGCATGGGTGTGTGAGTGTGAATGGGGAGTATATTAAAGGGGACAAGCATTAGAATTGTAATACAGTACATCTAAATAAAGATGGGTTATTTATCAGTCTTATTATTTAATAGACAGACCTCATACTATTGTACCACTGTGGTAGATCCTATGGGACCCTGAGATGTGTAGTTTATGGAACAATATTCAGAATTCTCAGCCAGAGTTCTAGTCCCTCCCAAAACCACAAGCTCCAGGATTCCACAGGATGCAGTCATGGCAGGTGAAGTGGAAGTATAGTCCTATATTGGCCTGTGTGAAAGGGCCCCCAAGGCTGTTTTTGTGACCCTTGACCCATCCTTCCTGGTATCCCTTTTCTGAACACAAAAAGACAGAAACTGAATGGAGTAGTAAGTCACCTTTCAAATCAGCTGCAGAACATCCCTATATTGTGTAACAAAAGGGAAAAATCCATATTTTCAAAATCACCAGCCACTTCTGAGTTTTTTGTTTTAAATTTCTGGCAGCCTTTGTAGTCCCTACAGAGTTGCATGCACAGAAAAAAAAAATGGCCCATGAACCTGGCATAATTAAACCCCCCATAAAAAACAAGCACTTATGCATTTAGGAGAGATTTCTGTAGCCTTCAGAGTTACAACATCAACTGTTTCAGATAAATTATTAATTTCCCATTATGGCTAATATTTTGCCTTGATGTCACTGCAACTAGATGTTAAAATATATATATTGCTACCTGCCATATGACTGAAGGCCCTCACTAAACCAACCCAAGCAACTGGAGAGGATTACCTTAAACCATCACCACAGTTGCCACCATCAAGGGAAACAGCAAGTTACAGGCTGCTCGTTTTACAAAAACTTAATGGAGTGTAGGGCTCTGGCTGTTTAATACAAGCGCTGTCAAGGTGTCTAAGTGAAAAGGCCTCAACTGTCACCTTTGATAAGCTGTGCAGAACTATTTGTCACACAACAATAGATAAGAGACTTGTAGCATGGTGCATGGTGGCAAAAGCATGGATTCTGAGATGGCAACCGTCGACAGCACACATACTGTACATTCTCAAAAGTATGTCTTGGCATGCATTGAGTCATGGACAGTGAGCCACTCCATCATGGATGGTGGGTTTATGAAACATTTTTCATTTAAACAGGATTTTTGAACTTGGACCCCTTTCTAAAGTTTCTGAACATTCTGAGACCTGTCAGAGGTAGCTCTGGTCAAGCTGAGAATGCTGCAAAGTTAGCATAACCATTTGCCTCTTTCCTTCACTTCCATTCATTCCCAGTTTGATGAATACAAACTGTATAGGAAAGTATTGTGGCATTATCACTCTGAACCTCAGAGGGAACCAAGTCAAGCTAACTAGAAATGTCAAGTCAATGCAGAAAAAAGAACAGAAAGCCCAAGCCACAAAGTAATTTAGTACTGAAGGCATGCTATCCTGAGGTGGAGGATCATCACATGGTTCCAGTTCTCGTGCATGGCGTGTTTTATGCACTCTTGTGGGCATTGAGGCACCAATAAGGAAAATGAGTTATGTACCACAGGCCATCAACAAACTGTAGCATTGAAATGGGCTTCAAGAACAACCAAACATAACCATTCTAGTTCCTTTTGACAAACAAGAAAGCTATTTTTAAACATTGCCTATAAAGGTAACGAACTACTTTTTTGGTGTGTTGGGATTTAAATCTACTTAAATAATTACTTTTTAAAGTAATTTTCAAAGCTGTGACTAATGACTTTATCAGATGTGCTAAGTATGGCATAATAACGACACCACATAAACATGAAGAGGCACATATATCAGATGATCTTGTCATTTTGTGTTTATGTATTGGCAATAAAGTATTATATTTTATTGATGGGCCAACCCATCAATAGATAAGCTGTGATGCTTTTTTTTTTTTTTTTTTTTTTTTTGCCTGCATTGACAGCGTTTGAAACCTCACACTTTTTTTTTCTCATGGCATCAATAGCTGGTCCAGCCAGAACACAAACGGGTGAGATCGCGACATCCAGGTGGTGACACTCTTTTAATGAACCTCCCTGGTTTACTTGTAATTTTTAAAGTGTGTTTATGGGCTTTTTGTAACTTTTTGTGTGTTATTTTTGCTTTTCCTGTGCTCCCATCTTCACACGAGAATCCACGAGATTTCATTCGAGGAAATGAACGGAGCTCCGTTCACTCCTCTGTCATTGCCCGGGCTGCCTTTTCATGGGATGAAGGGTAAGTGTGGTAAAGGGGGTTCTTTTGCCAGCATAAAAATGTCACAAATTATGCCAGCAAAAGAACAGAAAAGGAAGGTGGCCTGATAAAGGCCTAAATGTCACTTAGATGAGGTATCAAATATTCTCAGACCATTTGGAAGCATCATCCAGTAGACTCCCCTTGGGAAATTGCTTGCACCTAGCTGGCATGGTGCAGATTGCAGGAAGTTGCCATGTACATGCTGTTCTTCTTCCCAGACACACACACACACCTTCATAGATCTTTGACATGGCTGGCCAATCAAGAGGCCAGATTTGATATATATTATTGGGCAGTCATGGAGGCCACAGCCAAGTCCACTCAACTTAACTTAAGAGTTCTCCTTTGGCACAGCACCTATATTTGGGCTCTTGTTGGCTTCACACCTTCCCTCCTTCAGATTGGGTGTTTGCATGGGTCTTCTACATTACAACTGATGAGTCACTTCATGTTTGATTATGTCTTTTCAATTCATCACAACTTTTGGCAGTGTGATTTGGGGCCAGATCTAGGTTGAGGGAAACTGGATCTGTACATTGATCATCCCCTCATGGGGTCCCCTTAAAGGATCTTTGGGTAAACTTTATGCCCAGCACAAGAGCTGTGGACCACTTGTTACCTGACCTTACACCCCCACTCCTACAATAATTAATCTCTCTGGCTTTTCTTCACAAACGAAGATTCAGAAAGGACTTATCCTGTGCTTTCTGCAAGCGCGCCGATGACTAAAAAGGCCAATCCAAGATAAACAAGTCCGGTTGCAGAAAGCACAGCAGAAGGTCTCCTTGAGTGATGTTTTTGGGTTGTGATTCTTTCTGCGTTGTCGTTTCTCTTCAAGACTTGTTCGGCATGAGTTCTCAAATAAGGCTGCAGCATGGTGGATTCTGCATTTCCATGCCTCCCGATGTGAGGCCAGGGCGGACCACTGTTGGTGATCAATTTGGCCGAGCCTGAGATGTTGTTTCAGGGAGCCTTTGTATCACTTTTTTGGAGTGCCCCTCTTATGCTGACCCGTGGCGAGTTCACCGTAGAGTAGTATTTTTGGGAGGTGATGGTCCTCCATCCTAGAAATGTGCCCTGCCCAGCGCAGCTGTGTTCTCAATATAATGGCCTCAATGCTGGTGGTCCCTGTTTGCTCAAGGACAGCAACATTCATCACATAGTCAGTCCAGTGTAAGTTTAGGATTGTTTATTTAGTGTATATTTAGGATATATAGGATTATAATTAGGATAATTAATAAACTGCCAGTAATTCATTAATTGGCATCTATTCATAGATTTGGCACTAAATGACCATTCAAGTGGGTTCCGGTTGACCAGGACCTCTACTGAAGTGTTCATTTAAAGGTCACTCAGAGACCTAATGGAAGTTGTCTCAGAAAATTCCCAAAACTTAAACATGCCCAGGACTTGTTATGTGAAGGCCCCTTAGACAGCTTTTAGGGAAGAATGTACTAATCCACCCTGGAAGCACCTGGCCATGAGTCATACTCCAAAACAAGCAAGTGATCAGAAAACCCATTACTTTTCAAAGGTCTCCCTTCAACACCATTCCCAGCCAACAATAGAAGGTTGCCTCAGACCCATCGGCCTCAATGGTCCAATCATTACCAGCAATTAATGAAGCTGGAACTTCCATTGTCCAAGCTCTGGGAAACTCAATCAAACATTGTCTTTCACTCAAAACACTCTATACGACTACAATATTGAGTATAAATATTACCCCAAAACACAGCCAAGGTGTGCACAATCTTTCAGATGCCACTACTCTAGTGGATTTTTGTGTCACCCAGTGCACATGGCTGTGCTTCTTTGCTCATGAACCTCTACTCTTCAGGACTGGTAAAAGTATAGCCCATCATCCCCTGAATCTATTCCTCTCTCCCAATACTTCCTCCTAATTCTTTGCTTGCCTTCTGTGATTGCTTGAAGTGTGAGAGCACATGTGAGTGGTTCCATGATTATTTTACAATATATAATATTTTTATTTTACCTTTTGGCTTGGAGTCTCATCAGTAAGTACCAGTATAAACAGGTGTAAAAATCATGAAGCCACCTGGCCTCTCACTGCCATATTTGAGCTAATTAAAATTCCACATATTAATATCTTAATTTGAGTGACACAAGTGGGTTCCCACAAACCCTATGCAATTTTGGCAACATTTGCCAGGGAAACCACACTGTAACTAATGTCCAAGTGGGTTCCCATTTATACCACCCCTTAGTTACCTTCCAGCAGTTGTGAATGAGGAGTGGGGCCCAGTGGATAACAGGCAAGGCATCCAATGTCTGGATATGCTGCTATACCAAGCTTTTACAGTTATAACCAATACAGTTGTGGGCTTCTTATATTCCAACCATGCATGTGTCTATAGTCCTTGTTTGTCACTTTATTTATTTTTTAACCTCTTTTGCCTGATGAAGAAGCCTGTAGAGTTTCAATAGCTTGCATCATGTGTTTTGCATTTTGGTTGGCCAATAAAGGTATCCCTTTTTTGTGGATTCTCAATTTTGTTTAGCAAGGAGGGGGTCATTCTGCTCTTCCTGGGATGGACATTTCAGAACCAATGGAAGCCACCAAGAAGCCCCCCTCCCCATTTCTTAGTTCTTTTGATGCTTGAAGTTTGTTGAGCGAACTATCCAGTTGGATACACTGGACATTTGCACAAGAACTGCCTCCCCCCCCCCATTCAGACAGGCTTCACCCTCAAGATTTTTATCCTTGGCATTTTGAGGTGTTTTTTAAAAAATCTTTCTTTCTTTCTTTAAAAAGCACATTGCTTAAAACTGAAATAAAATGAGATATCCTGTCTTGTAAGAAATGAAGACAGAGCTCTGGATTCCCAAATGCCTTCTCTTTCCCTAGGCTGCAAAAGGCTGCAAACAGTCTTATGCTCTCAAGTACACCCAACTAAAGACTGATGGATCTTTGTGGTTTCTAACTGTCATACAGTGGAGGGGTGTTTAAAAGGTAGATGAGATAATGGTCCATGGTCTTCGTTGTCTCTATACTAATGCACAGAACATGGGAAATAAACATGATGAACTTGAACTCTTAGCACAGCAAAACAAATATATAATCTCTCTCTCTGGCTTTTCTTTGCAAATGAAGATTCAGGAATGACTCATCCAATAGGCATCACTGAAACCTGGTGGGATGAATCTCAGGATTGGAATGTCGCAATAGAGGGGTATAACCTATTTCAGAGAAATGGAACAAACAGTAAAAGAGGTGGAGTAGTATTATGCCTTAAGGATGTGTATAACCTGTGAACAGATACATGACTTAAATCCTGAGAGCCAGGTTGACAGCATCTGGGTAAAAATCAAGGGGGAGAGAAACAGCAGGGATGTCATTGTGGGGCGTCTACTACAGACCCCCAATCCAAACTGAGGACTTGGATGGTGCCTTCCTGGAACAGATGGCTGCACATTCAGAAAGGAGAGATGTAGAAGTAATGGGGGATTTCAACTATCCTGATATTTGTTGGAAGTCCAACTCTGCCAAAAAAATTAAGGTCCAACAAATTCCTTACTTGCCTTGCAGACAATTTCATTGTCCAGGAGGTAGAAGAGACAACAAGGGATCAGCTATTTAACATATGATCCTAACCAACAGAGATGATCTGGTTAATGGGGTGGAAGTTGTGGGATCCTGACCACGTTCTCCTAGAGTTTGTTGTACGGAGGAAAGGTATAGTCAAGTATAGTCAGCTATGCATTCTAGACTTTAAGAAAACTGATTTCAGAAAACTTAGGGAATTACTGGGGGTGATCCAATGGTCAGAAATAGTGAAAGAGAAGGGAATTCATGAGGGATGGGAGTTTCTTAAAAGTGAGATATTGAAGGCACAACTTCAAACAGTTCCAATGAGGAGGAAAAATGGTAGGTGTCTAAAGAAACCAGGACGAATGTCTAAAGAACTTTCAACTGAGCTAAGTCTTAAAAGTGACATGTACAAGAAATGGAAAGAGGGGGAAATCACCAAAGAAGAATTAAAACAAATAGCCATCTCATGTAGGGGGAAAGTCAGAGAAGCTAGAGAACTGATGGAAGCTCAGGCTTGTTACAGAGGTTAAAAACAATAAAAGGGGCTGTTTTGCTTATGTATGTAGCAAAAGGAAGAGCAAGTAAATGGTAGGGTCACTGCATGGAGAAGATGGCTAAATGCTAACAGGGGACAGAGAAAAGGCAGAACTACTCAACACTTCTTTGCCTCAGTCTTCCCCCATAAGGAGAACATTGCTCAGTCTGGGGAAAATGGAGAAGATGAGGCAGTAGGAGAAATCCAGCACAGAATAAGTAAAGAGGTCATTCAGGGATACCTGTATAAATGAATTCAAGTCTCCAGGGCAGATAAACTACATCCAAGGCTACTAAAGGAACTGGCAGAAGTAATTCCAGAACCACCGTCTATAATTTTTTAGAATTCCTGGAGAAGAGGTGAGGTCCCAGCAGAGTGGAGCAGGACAAATGTTGCCCACATCTTTAAAAATGGGGGAAAAGACAACCCAAATAAATACCGCCTGGTCAGCCTGACATCAATAATAGGAAAGATTCTAGAGCAGATCATTAAGCAGTCTGTAAGCATTTGGAAAGGAATGCCATGATCACTAAAAGCCAATATGGGTTTCTCAAAAACAAATCATGCCAGACTAATCTCATCCCTTTTTTGATAAGAGTTACAAACTTGGTTGATGAAGGGAATGCTGTGGTTCTAGTGTATCTTGATTTCAGTAAGGCTTTTGACAAGGTTTCCCATGATATCTTTGTAAAAAAAAGTTAGTAACCTGTGGGCTAGACAATGCTACGGTTAGGTGGATTTGTAATTGGCTGACTGACAGAACCCAAAGGATAGTCACCAATGGCTCCTCTTCATCCTGGAGAGGTGACCAGTGGGGTGCCATAGGGTTCTGTTCTGGACCTAGTGCTATTCAACATCTTTATCAATGACTTGGATGAGGGAATAGAGGGTTTGCTTATCAGGTTTGCAGATGACACCAAATTAGGAGGGGTAGCTAATACCCATGAGGACAGGATCAGAATTCAAAATGACCTGAACAGATTAGAAAGCTGGGCCAAAACTAACAAAATGAATTTCAACGCAGAGAAATGTAGAGTACTACACTTAGGCAGAAAAAATGAAATGCACAGATATAACATGGGTGACACTTGGCTCCATGGCAGTACATGTGAAAGGGATCTTGGAGTCTTAGTGGACCACAAGCTGAACATGAGTCAGCAGTGTGATGCAGCAGCCAGAAAAGCCAATGTGATTCTAGGCTGCATCAATACGAGTGTACTGTCTAAACTGAGGGAAATAATAGTGCCACTCTATTCTGCTTTGGTCAGACCGCACCTGGAATACTATGTCCAGTTCTGGGCACCACAATACAAGAATGATGCTGACAAGCTGGAGTGTGTCTAGAGGATGGAGACCAAAATGGTAAAAGGTCTAGAAACCATGCCCTATGAGGTGCATCTTGGGAAGCTGGGTATATTTAGCCTGGGGAAGAGAAGGTTAAGAGGGGACATGATAGCCATGTTTAAATGTTTGAAGGGATGTCGTATTGAGGATGGAGCAAGCTTGTTTTTTGAGGCTCCAGAGACTAGGACACAGAACAATGGGTTCAAACTACAGGAAAAGAGATTCCATCTAAACATTAGGAAGAATTTCCTGACAGTAAGAGCTGTTTGGCAGTGAAACACGCTACCATGTAGTGTGGGGGAGTCTCCTTCTTTGGAGGTTTTTAAACAGAGGCTGGATGGCCATCTGTCAGGCATGCTTTGATTGTGTGTTCCTGCATGACAGGGGGTTGGACTAGATAGTCCTTGTGGTCTCTTCCAATTCTATGATTCTATGATAGATGAAAGCAAGCAAGCAAGCAAGAAAGATGACATTTGAATTAAAGTTGCCCCGACACATTCGTGGCTTTCACTTACGTGGTTTCGACTACTCATGGTTTGCTCAGGAAGCACCTCATTTAAATCAGCTTCTCTTCCTTGCACACAAAGAAGAGGAGCCGATTTAAACGGAGTGCTCCCAAAGCAAACAGTGAGCCCAACTCCCCGCTCTCCTGTGACTTGGCTCCGTTTGGGGAGGGGAGCCAAACCCCGAGAGAGCGGGGAGTTCAGGGCAAAGGCACTTTTTAGCCTCCACCCCCACCCTTCAATGCGGCTTTTCAAGCCTTGTCGCGGCTTTGGGAGGGTGGGGTTGGCTGAAAAGGCTCTCGGCCACCCTCCCTCCATTACCTCCCTGGCCTCTCCGAAGTGGCTACGGGGCTTCAAATCCCCCCAGCCACTTTGGGAAGCACAGGGAGAGGCTGTCACCCTCCCGCCCACCCGCCTCCCTCCACTCCCGCCCTGGCCTCCCCAAAGTGGCTGCAGGACTTCAAAGCCCCCCAGCCCCTTCAGGATGTGTGGGGAGAGGCTGGCCATCCAGCCGCCTCCCTCCCCAGCCTCCCTAAAATGGCTATGGGGCTTTAAAGCCCCACAGCTACTTTGGGAAGCGTGGGGAGAGGCTGCTCCCTGCCCACCCGCCTCCCTCCCCGGCCTCTCTGAAGTGGCTGCGGGGCTTCAAATCCCCCCAGCCACTTCAGGAAGCATGGAGAGACGCTGGCCACCCTCCTGCTCGCCCGGCCGCCTCACTCCCTGGCTTCTCTGAAGTGGCTGTGGGGCTTCAAAGCCCCACAGCCACATCAGGAAGCATGGGGAGAGGCTGGCCACCCTCCTGCCTGCCCGGCTACCTCCCTCCGCGGCCTCCCTGAAGTGACTGAAGGGCTTCAAAGCCCCCCCCAGCCACTTCGGGAAGGGCGGGGGGAGGCTGGCCAACCTCCTGCCCACCCAGCCGCCTCCACCCCTGGCCTTCCCAAAGCAGGTATGGGGATCGAGAGCCCCATAGCTGCTTTGGGAAGTACAGCAGGGGGCAGAGGGGGTGATGGCCAGGCAGGCAGGAGGCTTTTTAGCCACCCCCACACTTCCCAAAGCAGCAATGGGGCTCGAAAAGCACCGTCGCCACTTTGGAAGAGCTGGGGGGTTGCGGGCAGGCAGGGGGAGGCCTTTTTATTCGTGTTTTTTTCACATTTGCGGGGATCTTGAGCCCCTAACCCCCGCAAATGTGGAGGGACAACTGTACACTATTCTCAGAATATCAATTTACTTCTATATAGTGGTAGCTAGTGACTTCTATGTCAGTAGGCTGTAAGTCAGTCCATGTTTTAGTCTCAATTAAAAATGAGGTATCCAGGGTACTGCCACCTTACCCCCTAAAAGGGTTCAGCTCCTTGGATAGTTCCTTTAAAATTGTGAATTTACAACTATGATTGCTCTGGCCTCTAAGGGAAAGAGGAGCAACTGCCACAGTTCCATTATGCCTTTTCCCCATGGCTAGTGAGGGGCCCTGCCTCCCTATTCTAACTGCCATTGCATTGGCCTCAGAGTAAAAGAACAGCCAGCATCAGCTGGACTTAATCCTCTCACCCACTGTCATTCCCTTTCCCTTATGCGTCATGTCTTATGTATATAACCTGGAGGGCAGGAAACTATCAAATTAATGTTTTGTAAGCCACCCTGGGAGCCTTTTTGGCTGAAGGGTAGGATATAAATATTCTGAATGAATGAATGAATGAAATGTCACATAAAAGAGAAAGGGAATGGGGAGGGGAAAGGAAAACATCAAAACTGAGATGTTAGTTTTTGATATTATGGGCTTCTTAAGCTTAAGGGAATAAATGGTGGGTGAAAGTTGGGGAAAGGTGAGACTTGATGGAGCCAGTTTTCTCAGAAGGAATGGTGATGCCCCTGTTTTCCTCCTCTATATTGTTGACCTCGTGGTGGGATGATATTTGGGGCAAATGTCCATGTTGAACTGGTTCTCAAGAGGTGTAGTAATGATCCTGCTTCCCTTCATTCCTTCTGCTGGGTAGAAGAGCTGCAGGAAGACTCATTATTGGTTAATTCCATGGTACAGTTTTGTGTGTGTATATGTGCATGTGTTTGTGTATTTCCCTTGGGGGAGGGAGAACCAGCTGATGGTAACATAGCACATATTTCCTATTTCCTTAACTACTTTTTGTGAAGTATGAATGGAGGAATTTAATATGGATTCATTTATTATTATTATTATTATTATTATTTTGTCTGAGCTGCATAATTTTGACCATCATTATATCAACTTTCCGTCTTGATGTAATGTATCCTTTCAGCATAGCAGGAAATGGGAGAAAAGCTAGACAGGCAAAGGGAGAGTGAAAGAAATGAATGCAAATGATGGAAGGTATCAGTAGACTCTCTCTCTTTTTTTAAAAAAAAGTGAGTAATGCTATAAAAGCTGACACTTGTTAATTACCTAGTTGAAGAGTGTTTAACAAATGGGTAGCCAACCTTCTTAATGGGTGCTTGACAAAGGGTTCTGAAATGCCATTGCAGGCAGTACGAAATCCCATAAGAATGAGTTTCCAGGAATAGGTCTAATAACTGAGGAACAGTAACAGACACTTTCAATTCAATTAATCATCTAAACAATGGGAAGGAGGATGGGGAAAAGAAGATAAATTTGAAGCTAATGTTTCAGCAGAAAACAGCCTGCTACAGAGCTACAACCCTGGAAGAGAGCCATTGTGAAGCCCTGCCAGCTAATGAGGTGGTGGTATTATTATTATTATTATTATTATTATTATTATTATTATTTATTTGCTGTCAATTGGTTAATCATGTGATATTATGGTTTTTCTTCAAGTATTGTTAACTAAACTGACCAAAACTGACCAAAAGGAGGTGGGATAAGTAACACGCTCCAAATTATACAAAAATAGATACACTCAACCAATCAATCACAACTACAAGGATGAAATGTGTGTATTTACTAGTTTGAGGTTGCACATTTATCATCCTCAACAAGGTCAGATGCCTAATGTTGTCAGATGAGAATATAACAATAAATAATAAATAAATAAATCAGCATCAGACCTGTTTGTTCTGGAATAGATTGCGCAGAAAAGTGTTTTTGCATTCTTTCTCTGGCTTTTCTTCGCAAACGAAGATTCAGGAAGGACTCATCCCGCACTTTCTGCAAGTGCGCTGATGACTACAAAGGCCAATCCGAGATAAACAAGTCCGGTTGCAGAAAGCACAGCAGAAGGTCTCCTTGGGTGATGTTTTTGGGTTGTGATTCTTTCTGCATTGTCGTTTCTCTTCAAGACTTGTTCAGCGTGAGTTCTCAAATAAGGCTACAGTATTGTGGATAGTGTATCTCCATGCCTCCCAACGTGAGGCCAGGGCAGACCACTGTTGGTGATCAATTTGGCCGAGCCTGAGATGTTGTTTCAGGGAGTATTTGTATCACTTTTTTGGAGCGCCCCTCTTACGCTGACCCATGGCGAGTTCACCGTAGAGTAGTATTTTGGGGAGGCGATGGTCGTCCATCCTAGAAATGTGCCCTGCCCAGGACAGCTGTGTTCTCAATATCATGGCCTCAATGCTGGTGATCCCTGCTTGCTCAAGGACAGCAACATTCATCACATAGTCAATCCAGTGTATATTTAGGATTGTGCGTAGACAGCGCTGATGAAAGCGTTTGAGGAGTCATAGGTGGTGGCGATAGGTGACCCATGTTTCAGATCCGTAAATGTTTTTGCATTACATGAGTTTATATATATATATATTCCTTCCCTTTAGCCCAAGACACTACTGCATTTGCCCAATGGTGCATACCACAGAAGCACACCAAGCAGGAGTAAACAGAGAAAAGAAGAGGTGCCACTCTTCAGGCCAAGGGCTTTGCCTTTTAAGAATTCATCATTTTTAATGAAATGGGTAGAGCTTGAGAAGTGTGTATTAGTGGCAAAGGCTCAGCTCACCTCCAGTCTATGTCAAACCAAGTTACTCAATGGGAGCTGTCCATAGGGCTGATACCACAGTTCTGCCTTACCATATTGCTACTATATGCCATCTAGGCAGGAAAAAGGAAATGCACCAATACAGGATGAGTGACACCTAGCTTGACGGCAGTACATGCGGAAAGCCTATAGGGGTTCTATTTGACCACAGGCTAAACATGAGTCAGCTGTGCAATCTGATAGCCAAAGAAGCCAATGTAATTCTAGGCTTCACCAACAGGAGCATAGTATCCAGATCAAGGCAATTCGTAGTGCTACTCTGTTCAGCTTTCACTAGACCTCACCTGGAATACTGTGTCCAGTTCTGGGCACCACAGTTCAAGAAGGATATCAACAAGCTGGAACATTCCAACTCTATGATAAATGCTAAATGCTAAATGCATAGCGGAGCATGACCAAGATGACCAAAGGTCTGGAAACCAAGCCCTATGAGGAACAAAATAGGGAACTGGGTATGTTTAGTTTGGAGGTGATGTAATTGTGAGGTAACATGATAGCCCTCTTTAAATATCTAAAGGGATGTCATGCACAAGATGGAGTGATCTTGTTTTCTCCTACTCCAGAGACTAGAAGAAAACAAGTGGATTCAATTTACATGAAAAGAGATTCCACCTAAGCATTAGGAAGCACTTTCTACCCCCCCCCCCCGTAAGATCTGTTCAGCAGTGGAATAGAGTGCCACAGAAGGTGGTGGACTCTCAGTCTTTAGAGGTCTTTAAACAGAGGTTGAATGGACATCTTTCTGGAGTACTTCAGTTGTATATTCCTGCATGATAGAGGATCCTTCTAGTTGTAAGATTCTATAATTTTAGGCTTGGGACCAGGATTCAGAACTAGGGATGGTGAAATGTGTCACGTATTCTTTCTCTCACATATTGATTTTTCAAACTCCCAAGTCTTTCCACCCTGAAAATGGAGAAAGTTAGTAAGAAATTAAGTGAAATGAAATTCTCAACCATGTGCACCAACCAAGTTTAATAGGTACAACAATCCTCAGTATAGAGAACCAGTGTTGTGCAGTGGTATGAGTGTTAAATTAGGACACTGGGAGACCTGGGTTTGAATCCTAACTCAGCCATGTACTCAGCCATATTAATTAATTAGGTATTTATACCCTGCCCTTCAGCCACAAAGGATATCAGAGTGGCTTACAAATTGTTAAGCAATAGCGTTTACACATCTACACTGCATTAAGCAGTTTCCAATGTGTATTAGCTAATATACCACTATACCCATATACCACTATATCCATGCCAGAGGTTCCTATGATGATACAACACATCCATTTCAATATATCCTGTTCAGGTGAAGAATAGTCATTGGTAGATCTGGCTGAGTCTATCCTGAAGACCATTCCCAAACAGGGCTGGCTCAAGCTACTTCAGAAGGTACCACTGCATCAACTGCCACTATTCTACTGCCACCCTTTCTCTCACCACTGACAGTCACTGACAGATCACAACAGGCAGTCAACAGACAAAGGAAACAAATGTACTCAGGAAGACCACTGGAATAAGGGTTGACTCTTTTCCCTATCTCTTGCAGCTCAGCCATTCAGAAGTGTGGTTGTTCCTACTGGGACACAGCTATCTTCTGTTTTATTTCATAGTCATATAAGGCTATTGCCATCTGTCTCTATCAATCTCACTGAGTCTTCCATTTTCCACTGGCATTCTCATTCCATTCCTGCCTCTGACGGAGTTGTAGGATGCTCCCCACCCTGGTCACACAAAAATTCATGAGTACATTTTACTTTTCTTTTTGTATGCATTTTATTTTTAAAAGTACAGTTGGACCCCTGTATTGGCAGAACCAATATCCATGGTTTCAGTTATCCATGAGACACAAAATAGGGACACATACCATAGAGCTGCACTGGAAAATGCCTAGAGAGGCATCCTCTCTAGCCATCTTCTAGGTCCTACAATGCAACCCTATACAGCTGTCCCTTCACATTCGCTGGGGTTTGGTTCCAGGACCCCCTGTGAATACCCAAATCCATGAATATTCAAGTCCCATTATATGCAATGGCATAGCAAAATGGTGTCCTTTATATAAGATGGCAAAATCAAGGTTTGCTTTTTTGGATTATTATTTTTTAAAGAATATTTTCAATCCGTGAATACTTAAAACTGTGAATGCCGAATCCGTGAATGTGGAGGGACAACTGTAGTATTTTTTTTATTATTTTTTTTTACCGGAAGTCCTTTATTTTAATAGGGTTCATTGTAATCTGCAATTTCTGGTATCCATGGTAAGTCCAGGAACCAAACCCCCCATGGATATGGGGGTTTGCCTGTACACACTTTTATATATATTTTTCTGACTGTATTTAATTTTGCATGCATTTTTGTTGAGTCCTATCCCTACCACAGGCACAATTGGTGAAAGGGCCTTCCCAATGCCTGCTCCTGAGCTGTGGAACTCCTACCCATGACAGGTTAGGAGGTCCCCCTCCCCACTGTTTTCCTCCTAATGTCAGGCAAAGATGTTTCTGTTTGGACAACCCTTAACTGTTAACTGGGGCAGGAACAGAGACACAGTCTATCATTTAATCAAGCTTATTGAACAGCCCAATCATGTCCAGTGCTTTAGTTGTTGCAGATAAGTAATGCAAAGACGCTCCTCACTTGCCTCTCAATTTCTAATTCAGGTGAGAGTTATTTTCTGCAGAATATCTGAAACACTGCAAAGGCGATGGCATCAGTCCCATGGGGTGATTATTTCAGAGGACAATGATTGAAAAATGCAAGTCTGGCTGCTAAAAAGAAAGACTTCATTGGAAATGGGCACAGGCTGCTCCCCTATAACCCATCTTATTTGGAGGCATCTTACTTAACCCACATTATACCTCTGTACCTCCTTACTGCTTCTACTAGGAATGGATGGGAATTTTGTTTCAGCTTAGTTTGAATAAGAATTCACTAAAATCTGTGAATTTCTTCACACTCACAATGAAAAAAAAACCTAGTTATTAAAAATAGCAGGGGGGGGAATAAAACAAATGTGGGTGAAACCAAAGCTGATAGATTTCTCTAAGTAGGTGCAAGACTTTGAATGCTTCACTCTCTAAAATCTGGAGTTGAATCTCTGTGAATTCAGTTGAATTTAGTGCTGCATTTCCATTGCTGTTGCTGTAGTTGGCTGCTGTTTCCTCTTCCTCTTCTCCCCCTCCCCTTCTGGCAAGTTCTTTTACTGTGACATTTATACAACAGATACAAGACCATTCTCTCCATGCTGAGAATGATTGTATCAACTGAATTTGGGTAGTACTAATGGGAAAGGTTAAACTGAAAGATTCCCCTGTGACTTCTCTTGTCCCTGCCAGCTCTTTGAGACTCATTTGTGGACCATCTTCATAGCCATGCATCATGGTTAGAATCATGGCTTCCTTTTATTTTCATCTAGATTTTTTAAAAATTTCTGTAGAACTAATCCAGACTCACATACTGATGAGTCTATAAAGATGAGGCCCCCATGTTGCAAGAAGGGCAGGATATACATAAACTATAATAGAGAAATTAAATCAGTTTCCATCCAAATGTGAATGTCAGAGTAGGAAGGGTTATCACCCATGCTTGAAACAATTATGAGAGGTGGAACATACAAACTCAGCCCTGCTGAAACTTAACATGCTCCCTATGAGCTAATGTGTTTGAACTGATTCTCTACTTTGTGTGCCTTGCAAATTAATTCTCAGCTTTGTTTAATGTAATCACACTTTTTGTAATCTGATTCATCCTTGCTTCTGGGACCTGATGAACTCAAATAAAATTAGCGCAGCAACCTTTGTGAAAATTATCAGGTTAGGATTTTATGGCCCAACTTGTTCTAAGTATAGCATGACAGCTCATCAGATGGTGCTAGGACTCATCCCAACAGAGTAGCTAATGTTTGGTAGTTTCAGATGTAAAAGAGTGGTATGGTGAGAAAGTCATGTTTTCTCTCATTGCACTTCCTCATCTTGGGTAAAAATTCAGACCACTCTCCCCACAGAGTAGATACAAACATCTAGAGGAAGGATATATGAGGTCATACCATTTAAGTCTGTGTTTCTTAAAGACAGTTTGCTTCCATTGGTGTGTTTTTAATCTAAAAAAAATTCAAAACTTGAATGTGGGAGAAAGCAAAACTGAAAATATTCCCAACCCCTAGGAGTGAGTGAGGATTTTGTCATGATTTGAATGTGGAAGAAGATGAATATGACAGATCTGCCCACCCTTAATTGGGAAGAAATATATGCATTCCTGGCCATCCGAACAGGTGTGAAAATATTGTGAGAATTTTCATGAATCGCTCCCATTCCAACTCTGGCTGAATTTGTTGTTTTCCTTAGGGGTAGAATTCAAAGACATAGCTGTGTTAGTCTGGGATATCAGTAAGTAAAGGGATCTTGTAGCACCTTTAAGACTAATTGTGTGAGAGAAAATTGTAGCATACACTTTCACAGACGTAGTCTAATTCCTCAGCTGGTGGAAGTAGACTAAGGGTGCATCCACATTACACAAATAATCCAGTTTAAAACTGGATTATTTGCCACGGCTCCTTCCTACAGAATCCTGGGATTTGTAGTTTGGTGAGGCACCAGCACTCTTGGGCAGAGAAGGCAAAAGACCTTGTGAAACTGCAAATCCCAGTGTTCCATAGGAAGCAGCCATGGCAAATAATCCACTTTCAAAATGGATTATTTGTGTAGTGTGGACTAGGCCTAAGTCTACGAAAGCTTATGCTACAATTTTCTCTCTTACAGTTAGTCTCAAAGGTGCTACAAGATCCCTTTGCTTACTACCATTCCCACTCTGTGTTTTGTCTGAAGCCTCTCCTTGATACTTATCCTTCATCTCAACCCTACCAGAGCAACACTCTGCAGTAAGAGGACTGAAGCAATTAATCAATTTTCTACTGGCCATTGTGATATAATGCACCATGGGCTTCTTTTAAAAATATTGCATGCTGTTATTCTTCTATTCAGGGATGTCTATATTAGAAAAGCAAATGAAAAGAAAACCTCCACAAATTCCTCCACCAAAATCAGCAACCCCTATATATTTTGTAAATTAAAGAGATTTTCTCTTTATGTGTGTGGCTGATTCTGTCATAAGGAGAGACCAGGATTCATGTAAAGGCACCAAAGGCCCCCTTGGTGTTGTGTGTGTGTGTGCGCATGCATGCGCCTTCAATTTGCCTATTGACTTAAGGTGATCCCATGGATTTCATAAGATTCTCTTAGGCAAGGAATACTCAGCCCTGGTTTGCCATTGCTTTCCTCTGAAACACAGCCTATTGTTGTGTGCCTTCATTTCCAACTTATGTCAACCCTAAGGCAAACCTATCATGGGGTTTTCTGAGGCTGAGAGTATGTGACTTGACAGCCTCCAGCATCTAGCAATCCTTGGTGAGTTCTAATACTAATCAGCCTAGACTGTTTAGCTTCCAAGGTCAGATGGAATCTGATACTTTCAGGGTAATTTGTCATGCCCCGACTCTAAATTTCATCCCAGCCTTTTCAGAATTTTTATAAGGCACTGAGGATAAACTTGCTTTTTATAAGGCCTGTGTGTGCCTGCCTTCAAATTGCCCATTGAGGTATGGTGACCCCATGAATTTCATAGGGTTTTCTTAGGCAAGGAATAAGATAGTTTTGCCAGTTTCATAAGAAACCTTTAAAAGATATTACCTAGGTATTGGTTCTTTCTTCCAAATTCTCAATTGGCTCAGAAGACACACAGTCCTCCCTATGTTCTTTGGATTTTATTTCACGCTGCATGAGTCATGAAGAGACGATATTTTAGTCTATGAAACTGAGTGATCTGCAGAAGCTACCAGAGTAAATTTACTCATATACTTTCATTCACTGACAATGCGTACTAAAAACCAGCATTGTGCAGTGGTTTGAATGCTGGACATGGTGCTCAAGGAGCTGTGGGCCAAACACACTCCAGAAGCAACAACTTGATGGCACACACTAACAAAACCTACAGTCATTGCTGAAGTCATGAATGCTTGGATGAGTAGATTTGGCATTTGTGAATAGATGAATCACCTACTTCAAGAAAGTGACAGGCTTGGATATGATAGATTTGCCATTTCCAATAGACACTATATTACAGTTTTTTAATATTATCTGATTCCATCTTTTAAAAATCAGGATCAAGAAGCTGATGGGCTAAGATTGTAGGAGCTACTTTTTAGGAATAATTTCCTCTTTATAAAATTACAGTTTGGGATTCTAGCAAGCATGTGTCAAGTCACTTTTTTTTCAGAAAGTTCCAGCTCATGGACCTTTCTACATCATTTCTAAAGTGCTGAGACTATCAATTCACACTTTGATTTCTCAGAAACATTTGAATTTGGATTTTAGAATTTGTGGACAGGGGAAGAGAGTCTGTGTGAAAGGAACAATGAAAATTGCTGGAGAACTTAAGTACCAGCATTTCTGTTGGTATTATACAGCAAATGTCCTTGAAAGTCCAATTGCTATGTAGCCTTCAGATAATAAATCCCAATAGCCAGGAGTGCAAACAACTAATTGATTATATAGCAATGCCGCATTGGGAAAATCATGCAGAAAGAGACAGTGAGTAAAAAGTATCAGAAAGTAAACCCTTTTAATTAATGGATCTTATGTAGATGTTGACTTATCATGTCCCAACTGATGAAATGAATCTACTCTCAAGCACAACTGAAGCCATGTTAGGGTTCCCCTGCATGACCAACCATTGGTTTTTGCCCTTGGGGTTGAGAGGAGGGACAAATTGTGAAAGAGTAGTGAAGTAGCGTAAGAGAAGTAGCATAAATAAATACTTTGGGAAATAGACTTATCTGCCTTGCAACATTTGATTCTACTCTAAAAATGAAATAAATGTGGCTTATCTGTAGATATCTTTCCCTACCTCTATTTAATAGCATCAGTGAGTTACTCTCTCTCAATTGGAAACTTTGTTCCCAGATTGCTGTAGTTATTGAGAATCCCATTTTGCTTCCTAAAAGTTGAGCTCTAAATTGTCTGATGCATATTCTCTTTTATCCTAGGGTAGTTTATGTTTGATTGCTACACCCTGAATATTTAAACTAAACATTGCTCTGATTGCCATCTGACAAACAACACACAAAGCAACCTCTGATTTCCTGACCATCATGGTAATGTGTAAAATTGCTGTTTGCTTCATAAAAAAGGCAGAAAAGAAGAACAGTTGTGCAAACTCTTAAGACACAAAGGAGCATCTACTGTTTTATTTCATTAATTCCCTGTCCCCACCCCCAGACTCTCCATATGGCCTTCATAAATATGGTGCATGTTTGCTTAAGAAGCCGTTTGATTAAATTACCATCATTACCTTTCCATACTGATTCTTGTTTTGTGCATATATTGAAAATACTCTAACATGTAAGAGCACTGCTAAAAAAGGAGATACAATTTTAAAAACAACACCACATAATGTCAACTAGTCCTCATTACAGCAGATGACATATATATGTTAGTATGAGTTTAGAAGAACACCCATGAACACCTGTGAATCTGTGATGTTTTCTTTATCATCTTGGTGTTGTTAAGGGGCATCCACACTAGAGAAATAATCCAGTTTGAAACTGGATTATTTGCATGACCTCTTCCTATGAAATCCTGGGATTTGTAGTTTGGTGAGGCACCAGCACACTTTGTCAGAGAAGGCAAAATACCTTGTAAAATTACAAATCCTAGGATTCCATAGGAAGGAGCTATGCATAGTAATCCAGTTTCAAACTGGATTCTTTGTGTTGTATTGATCCCCCCTAAGTGACTCTAAGGTGAACCTATCATAGGATTTTCTTAGCAAGATTAGTTCAGAGGAGGTTTGCCTTTGCCTTCCTCTGGTGCTAAGAGAGTGTGACTTTCCCAAGGTCACCCAGTGAGTTTCCACAGCTGAGTAAGGATCCAAACCTTGGCCTCCAGAGTCATAGTCCAATGCTAAAATCCCTATACCATGATGGCTTCATCATTTACACTCAATCAACTCTGGGAAAATGGAAAATGGAACCTTTTATGGGCTGAATTAGGTCTGAAGATTAGAAATCCCCCATGCTATACAGAATGTAGAAGTGCTATCAGAGAAAACAAAGAATGAGCAGAATAATGGAACTGTTTCTAACTCCAGTGTTGATTTAGAACCCAGGCAGATAGATCTGTTCCCCTATCCAGAGCTACATCATTTATACAAGGGTGCTAATGGAGCTGGTAATTTTTACAGCTGTGTGTCATGAATTGTGTGTGTGTGTGTGTGTGTGTGTGCTTAATCCATACAAGCTGTACCCAGTGTAATATACGCTGTTAAAAAAACAAAAACAAAAACAAACAACTCCCCCCCCCCAAACTCCCAGTAGACCTCATAACAACTCTGTAAGATAGGCTGGTGGATTTTTAAATTCCTCCTCCCCCTTCTCAGCATTCCACACTTTTCCTGGAATTGTTGAGGGTGATTTGCTCCCTGCCGCTGCCACGGCCATGGCCACCATCAGTTCACTGACTGAGTCCTGTTGCAGGCAGCCCGTCACCACCACCAGTCGACTGTCTGGGTCCTGTCACATGCGGCAGGAGTTGACTGTAAGGTGGAGAGGGAATTTGCATGTGGGTGGTGATTGGTTGGGTGTGTTTCCTGAGCAGCCAATCAGCACACTGGGAAAAGCAACATACCCAAGAGTTTTATAGATAGATAGATATTATATATTTGTACTACCATGCAGCTCCAAGTCACTACTTTCTCCATTATGTACACATTGATGTTTAAAGAAGCATGCAATTTGCCCAGGCTTTGTACATTCTTAGCTGGAAATACTAATGAAACATCAGAATGTGCACAACAGCAATGCTTACTGGTATGGAGGCACGTTATTTGAATGGGGCTTTATACACCAAACCATACTTCTTCTCAAGTTAGCCAGATTGTACACACTGCACTGAAAAAGATGTAGAATGCCAGATCTTGGAGAATAACAAAATTACCGTTCTCCTCACCTTAAATGGCTCAGAATGAAGCTCTTGATGTAAAACAAGGAATCATGGGGTTCTGAGAAAAGCCAGGTCAGATTAAACAATCCTTGAATTTAGACAAAGCAGCAGTGCTCTAGGAAATTCCCTAAATTTGGATTTAGGGTTTTTTTCCCCACTCTACCTTTAGTGTTTAGGGTTGGCTGAACAACACTTCACTCTCCCTAGTGCTTGCTCTTTGCTGCTGTCCATATGACAGGGTCAGGAAACTGAATTTCCATTGATGAAGGGTCTTGAGGGTCACATTCCAGCAGAGCACAGAGCTAAGGATGAGGGGTGGAACCCAAGCAAACTGGGTGGATCCAGATGTAAATCATACCAAATTGGATATTCTTGTACAAAACATGGAATGCACAGCATAATTTTGAACTTATCTACTCAGGATACTTTCTTAGCATTGGAATAGTCTTTAGGAGGGGTTTTCCTAGGTTCTGCTCTCAAAATTAGATTTTAAGATTGCATTTTCATCATAACTCTGTGGATTCAGTTAGGTGGCATAAAATTCATTTGTGTGAAGTATCTGAAGGCCAAATATTTAGTGAAATTTTGTGATATACTGCACTCTGTGACAAATCTGTATTGAAATCTAAGGGGGGGGGGGTCGGATTCTATTTACTGGAGACCCTGAAGGTTTAGGAAAGTTAATGGTTATCTCGGGTTGTTAAAAGGTACCTTTTCATTTAGTCAGAGGGACAATGAAGAACTCCCAAGATAGGAAGAAAGCATAGAAGGGAAGAAGAAAGAAACCCAAACAAAACGTGTGTCTACAAAACCAATCTATTATTTCCACTTTTCTTTTGTTCTTTTCTTTTTCTTTTATGTTGTTTATCTGTTTGTCAGCCTTTGTCCCAGAATTAATTCTGGCAATTGTACTAAACGGTTTGAAATGAACAGTGTGTTTTCTAATTAAATTGTGATGAGATGAAGTACTTTGGCATCTCATCTCTCTGTCTTGCTGAGCAAAAGAATTTAGATTTACATTCATAGTAAATGGAACACAAAGCAATTTGTCAAGAAAAACTCCCAATGTTCTCAGTAATAACAAAAACACAACACAACAAAAAATAGAAACATTGCAGGTAAGCCTACTATATTTCTGAAAGCTAAGGCTTTGGCCTTCAACCAAGCTGGCTTATGAAATTCATTGCATAGCTGCCGTTTTAGAATACCTAGGTCATATACACACTATGCAAATAATCCAGTTTGAAACTGAATTATTTGTCATGGCTCCTTCCTATGGACCCCTGGGATTTGTAGTTTTGCAAGGTCTTTATCCTTCTCTGCCAAAGAATGCTGGTGCCTCACCAAACTGCATATCCCAGGATTCCATAGGAAGCAGCAGTGTGGATTTGGCCCTAATTGGAGAAGATGGATGAGAGACTGGATTAAATCAGAAAACTTATTCATTTTCCAAAATAAACATAGTTTTGCAAGTGAGTTCCAACAAGAGCAAGGGCATGATGGGACTTTCAGACTCTCCTCTATCACAGACTGTGGAGGTCTAAGAAATTAGTACCTATTATACTCTCCATTCCTTTATATCACATTGGCTAAACTACCATAATGTTATAGGTTAGTCATCAAAATTTAAACTTTCTCTCAGTACAAGGACAGAATGGAGTATGTACTGATGCACAGTGAGGGAAAGAAGAGGCACAGAGAAATAAAAAGGCAACACTGTTACAATGCAGCTCAGTCTAAAGGTTGGCAATTTGACAGTAAGTGCCCAGGGCACATGGTGCATGGATTGCCACATGAGCAAGGGATGGGAGAGAGATGTATTTGAAGTACATCTCTGAACAAAATGTGGACAGTCAATATAATGTAACCAATAAATAAATAAACTGTGATCCCCCACCCCTGGTGAGCTCTATTTATACTTTTTTGGCTACCATTTATAAACTTTTAAACAGGCGTTGAAGCACAGTAATAAAGCAATGAAGGAAATAAAATAAGATACTTGGGAATGCTTTTGCTGGGGACTCTTGCACTAGCAATGGGTTGGATTAGATGGCCTATGGTATCCGTATCAACTTTTTGATCTACAAATAAGGCCAATCTCTCTGTAACTGATTTAATTCATATCTGCCTAGAAGAAGGCTAAATACCATTCAGAAGTCTGAAAATGTCAAAAGAAGAGGAACCCTCATTGTTGTGTTTCTATATCCCTTTCCCAGGAAGGGAGAGGAGAATAGTGCAGGTGAACAACTGGCTCTGCAGATTGTGTGGCTGGGGAAAAATGCCTTCTGGGACCATGGTATGAAGTTTCATAAATACAAATTCCTGGCAAGTGATGGGTTGCACCTCACAGCAGTTGGCAGGAATGTTTTTGCTAAGAGGCTCACAAAGCTGATCAGGTGGGATTAAACTGCGTTATGTGTGTCTTCATGTTCAGGCTGAGAAGAAGTTAGGTGGGGAAGAATGCAAATGGGGAAGAAACTGAAACTAAAAGATTTCCAAACTTTGGTCTTGCTGGATGTAGTAAAGATGTACCAGAATTCCCTCATATAGCCATGCTAAAGTTCCCAAGAAGCTCAGAAACATCACCATTATTCAGAAGGCATACTTATGCTGAAAAACTTGGCAAAAGGTCAGGATGTGGTAAGATGCTATTAATATACAAGAGGCTCCTGTTGAGTGAAAGTTGATTGAGATAATAGATGCAATTTTTTTGAACTAGCAACATAGAAATATGATTCCAACATCAATATTGGAAAAAAGGGGAAACACATATGAGATGTATGAAAAACCCTAGTCTGTAGCATCTATCACTTATATTGGAGGGTATGTATCTAATCCCTGAGGAACAATACCCTATAGAGTCTACCACTTACATTGGATAAAAGAAATGTGTGCCACAATCAGCACAGTAGTTCCAAGGATTAACCATAAACAGTGGAGTACTTGGAAGAGTGAAGGCAGTTCCATAATAGAAGGCAGTTCCATAATAGAAGTACTGAGGCTCATGGGACACAATGTAATTTATAGCAGCTTTCACTTGCAAAACCCCATGGTGGGTGCACATGTTCTCTGTTATTATCAGCAGTTGGTGGTCTCCATGTCAGTGGGGTGGTAAATCCTGTCTAGGTTTTATAGTCTGAGGTTTCAAGGAGCTATCCAAGCTACAGAGCTCTATATGCAAAAAAGGTTCAGAACCTTGGATAGCTCTTTTAGATTTTAGACTAAAACTTGGAGATGTTTCACCACCCCATCCAGCATGGAAGCCACCAGCTGCTACAGTCTGTAACTGAAAATGTTTGGTGCTACCTGGCTGTGCAAACTCTAAGCACAGCATCCAGCTGTAAAAGGATCCTTGTAATCATTCATTAAATTCATCACAGGAAAAAAAAAGTTGTATGTTAACTGGTGCTCTCTGCAGGCAAGCAATGCAGGATGAAGCTCTGCATACTGTCTTGGCATTAATAAGGGTTACCTGGTCCTGTGCATAAAAATATTCAACTTGATCTATTTTGGGCCATTCCTTTCTCTCTTTTTTTAAAATAAATGCAGTAATTTTAATCAAGTCTGCTCAGGAGGGCAGAAGATTAGTTAAAAAGAGAGGTAAATGCAATGTTAGATTAAGGTATCACTGGGAATTAAAAATGTAATTTTGCGTTATTACCAGGGCTATATAATGAAGAAAGAATATGCAACGTGAAATTAAATGTAGCACAATGAAGAAACTGAAGGAGAAAAAAAAGTGAATCTGATATGCAAGACAAAAAACGGTCATGAATGCTTAAAGCCAATTCACTTCTGCTTTGCTCATTTCATCTTTACTTTCTCTCTCTTCCCTCTGCTACATAGTTTAAACCTTCCTAAACAGAAGGAGGAAGTCAGTGATTAAGATTAGGACAGCTCTGAGATTGTATAGACGAATTTGGAGATTACATAGCAGTCAAGCATGCAAACCATCCAAATCATCTATAAATTGAGCTTTCCAGTTTGTTCAGTCCTGGTCTGTTTTTGAGTAACCTTCATTCAAAGGATTCATAGAGTCATAGAGTTGGAAGGGGTCACTTCAATTGCCTCTGAGGGAGAGAACAGCAGCGAGACTCCTTTATAATACATTCTAATATTTTTTCCTGGTATTGAGGTCAGGCTGACTGGCCTGCAGTTCCCTGGATCGTCATCATCTTCTTCTTCATCTTCTTCTTCTTCTTCACTTTTTGAAGAGAGAGACAAAGTTTATCCTTCTCCAGTCCTCTGGTACCATTTTAAAAAAACTTTTTGTTGCTCCCTGTTTGCCTATTCACTCTCATTCTGAGCTTTAGCTTTCCTTAAAGTATTCCTGAAAGCTTGGGCTATACATCTGTACTTTTCCTTGGTGATTCATCCTTCCTTAAGTTCTTTATATAGACTCTTCTTCAGTTTCACTTCCACCTTGAGTTTGCTGTGCAGCCACATTGGCATTTTCAGATGTTTCCCATTTTTCCTCTTCTGTGGGATTGTTTGTGATTGTGCCTTTAGCAACCCCCTATTTAAGACACACACCTGCAGTCCAATACCACATAGATGGCCACAGTTGCCCACCTGGATCAAAACACTTACTTGTAACACTGTAGAGCTTCAGTGGGCCTCAGTTCTATTACTGATTGCAGCATTATGGGGAACTCCATGCATGTTTATTTATGATAGTTATTTATTTAGAGCACTTATACCCTTCCTTTTAGCCCCAAAGGCTCCCAGGCCAGCTTATGAATTGTTAATTTGACAGTTCCCTGCTGTAAGGTTTACAATCTAAAAAGATGAAACACTAGGGAAAGGGAGAAAGGGGATGGCATTGGAGGAGAGGATTAAGTCCGGCAAATACTGGCTGATATTCTCTCCCTCAGAGGCAACTGAAGTGGCAGCTGGTCTAGAGAGAGGTACTCTCACCAACTGCTGAGGCTGAGGCATGGTGGCATCATGTCAGTCTGCTGCTCTCCCCCTCAGTGGTCATAGAAGTGGCAGCTGGTCTAGAGGGAGATCCTCTTATCAACCACTGGAACCAAGGCACAATAGCACTGTGCCCAGCTTAATAAGGATAGGAACTTACTGTTTGGGGTTGAGTTCTCCACATCTATATTTCCTCAAAGGGGGAAAAAATCAGGGACAAACTATATGCAAATGAGCATCAAGTACAGTCTGGCACTGAGAGTGTTCATTAATATATATATATATATATATATATATATATATATATATATACAGTCCATTAGAGGTGGTAAAGGCAGGCTGTTACATACAAATCCAACAGTGAAGTTGGATGCCTATATTTGTCAATCACTGTGTGTTGGGATATGGGATATGTTCTTCCAAGTCAGTATGGAAGTCAGTAGTGAAAAAGGACTCTGTCCAGGTTAGTGTCAGTCAGATGCTTGTGGATTTTGTACAGTTCCCCTTTTTTTTTCAGATAGGAAGTTTGCAGAATTTGAAAATTTCTTCATAAATCTGACAGAAAGAACTTGATTTTTTAAAAATAAAATCATATGTGGGAGAAATCACATTCTGGCAGGTACATACCTATGCAGGCACAGGGCTTTTAACTCTTAAAAGTTTGGCTTTGACTCCCCGTGTATTCAATTGTGATCATGGTGCTAAATTAAGATTGCTCTGTTTTTATTCTTGAGAAGTTCTTCACCATTCATAGATAGATTGGTGGCAGGGACAACATAATCTCCATAGTTGGAACAGTTGTACGTACTAAATATAGCTATGGTGAAACGTCATGGCCCTTGTGGTCTTGTGGACTCGATGGCCCTTGTGGTCGCTTCCAACTCTATGATTCTATTATTCATTTCAGATTGTTGTTGAAGAATTTACCATACTGTGCAATTTGCCTTCTGTTTAGGACTTTTTCAGACGTGGACTTTAACCTCATTTCTGTATCACAAAGCACCCTCCCGTCCCACTCCTGTCCCAGCCATGGAATAAAGATAGTTTTTTTTCACACATCTACCTCTTTTCTGCAACAGGAACATCCTCCCCTTCCCCTTGGCTGGCTGGGAGTGAATGCAGCTATTGTAAAGCTGCATTCACGTCCCGTAACTGAAATCCCGCCCATTCTCGCGAGAGAACAGTGGCACGGGGAATTTTAAAATAAAAATAACAATAAAAATAAAAAAAGAAAACCAAGCCCCAAAACACTCTAGCAATTTTACAAGTAACCCAGGGAGGAGGGGAAACAGTATCACTTACCTCCCCATCCCGATCTTCTCCAGAAGTGTCTGGCATGGCGCTCCCCCCCCGGCTGGCATCGCACCAACATAATGGGGGAGGAATGGGGAACCTTTCAGATCACCCATGATTCCATGACAGAAATGGAATGGGTGGTCCATTAACAATTTTTCCCCATGATTACAATATCACAGGGTCAGCACGGGAGCAGTAGGAAACGGGGTAGATGTTATCTGAAAGGGAAGCCCTTTGTCAACCCTGTTCTGTGCCTGCCACAGAATAAAAAGCCCATTTGAAAATGTCCTTAGAACAGAAAAAGCGTGAGGTTTTCAAACTGAGAATGCAGGAGAAAGTGAAGGATAGATTTCTCCATCCATTGGGTTATATCAGAGGTGTAAATGTGAGGGACAGGAACAATGACCATCCAGTAGAGTTTCAACTATGCCAGGAAGAATCATTTTTAAACTAAGGAGATTATCAGATGCAGCAAAAAGTACAAGAGCAGCATGCAAGGATGACGTTAATGTCCCACAAATGGGACCTGGTTTCAGATGATGTTGTCATCATTGTGTGCTGCTCCTGTAAGGCATCACTTTTCATTGATGGGGAGGTTCTGTAGCAATGGAGCAGCATGCAACAATGATGAAGATGTCTGAAACTGGGTCCCATTCGCAGGACAGTAACATCGTCCTTGCATGCTGGTCTTGCAATTTTTGGACGTGTCTGATAATATCCTAAAACTGTGTGCATAAAGACACACAGATAGACAGATGCATGTGTGAGTGCAGAGCAAGCAAGAGTATAGGGAAATAGAACATTGCAGCATTTTCTATAAAATCTGCTACCATGGCAACTACACTTTATACAACAAAGTGAAAACGGAAAGGGGGAAAATCTTGTACTAGCATTGACCAAATTAACTGCAGCAGCAGCAACAACAACATTTGATAAAAATTTGCTTCACCAAGGAGAGGCACTATAGCCCAGTGGCAGAAGGCCTCAATGTGTTAGTTATCTCAACTTTGTGTGACACTTGAAAAGTCACTATGGTCAGAATAAGTTGTCTCAGGCTACATGGAGGCTAATGGTCTTCTTGAAAAGTGTCATATATTCAAATGTAAGGAAAATGATCATATACTTTTTTAAAAAATCATACATTGGGAAGTATGGAGAAGCCCCAATATCAAAAACATATTAAAATAATTTTAAAACCTAGGAAAATTGCGGGGGAAAGTCCTCAAATATTCAACTAAGCACCCTGCATATGAAATTGTTTAAATCAGAATATCATTCCCACCCACCCACACTTGGCCCTGAAATTTAGCAGGATCCAGGAGTTCAGAAGTAACAAAAGCCACCATTGTTATGTATTTAACATGTTTTTGATTTCCCTTTTGGGACACAAGCCCAAAGCAAACTTTCAATCCAATACTTGAAGGACATCACTTGGGACAGGTATGATCTCTTTGCTGAGCCCAAGGAATTGCAAGCCAACTAATGATATGAGGAAGGAAGTGTCTAATACCTATAGAGATGTAAATACTGGCTTGGTTTGTACTCATAATAAGGACAGTTTTCTCCTTTCTGCAAATGATGACAAAGCAACAGACAACTTTTTGGAGGTGGGGGTGAGTGGGGGGTTGTCACGAAGTCCTGGGGACCTTGGCTTGGAATCCCCAGAGTCCGCTTTCCTCTAGAGGCAATCCTGAGCATCCTCCCTCAGAGAGCACCCCTAGAGTCCAAAAATGCTGCCACCACCCAGACAAAGTCTTTCACCAGCCTGCGGGGAGACTAAATAACCTGTGGAACTACTTGCCACCTTCCCTTCTTATCCCAAAGAGAAGATCCAGTAACAATGACTCAGAGCTTAAGGACATGTGGAGTCAGCTGTTAGAAATAGAAAAGAATTAATTTTATTCAAGTAAGATTAAAGAGGTAAATCACTTCATGAAGAAAGCATTTCTTTTTGCAGGTTAAAGCTTAAGGTTACAGAGACAGTAAAAGTATTCCATACATACAGCCAAGACAAAATAAATCAAATGTCCTGATGCAATCCTAACTAAGAAATTCCTGACTACTTACAACTTTACTGTCTGTATGCAGGATTCAGTCTATGAATTCCAAGGAGGTGGTGAGCTGGCTGGCCATCTCAGGCCTGGCTTAACCACCACCTCCATTGTTCAGCTCCTCAGCCTCTGAGACATGGTGTCTCCATCTCAGAGCATCTCTTTGTGTCTCTCATCATGGTCTGACTCAAACCATGTGCCCACACAAAGCATTTATACCTTATTTTGTATTGCCACTCTGGCATTTTTGATTGGTCAAGTCTGCCTCTGGTCATGTGACATCACTGATGTTGCTAATTCAGGAGGTGTAACCTTTTGTATCTGCTAGCTAACCCTAAGGTTAACCCTTTCTTACCGGATAGCTGTGCTGGCAAGACAATAGCTGTTTGCAGATAATGAGAGATGTAGTCCTTGCAGGATGATGGGATTGCCATCATGACAGGGGTGTTTGAAGAAAACCTGTGCATCATCACAAGTGCTTTGTGCATTTTTCTGTGAAATGTACATTCTTGGAAAATGTGACAACTGCTGTGCTTTGGCATGAACTAATAAAAGTTCTACTAACCATGCATGGTTTTTGCTTTTGTGATTTATCAGCCTGCCATGTTGTGCTTGCTATTCATGGGTGCTTAGTTCACGTGGAAAATTATACACTTTTTCTTCAGATTCCTAACATAACAGGATATGCTGTGCTCTGTGACGGCTATGACTTTTTTCAGCATAGGCTTATTCATGAGTCTGAGGATCAAGAGGATTTTGGATCAATTTTCCCTGTAATGGACTACCATTATGTCACCACCATTCCTCCTTCAGATGGTCTGCTCATTTTAAAATACTATTTGAGGCAATTAACTAGAAATGGTCCATGATAACACTGGATGCTTAAGGAATGAAATCCAAATGAAGCCCTCCAGACTGGTCAAAACGTAACAAAATAAATATGTATGTCGTAATTTGCTGCCCTTTCATATAAAGGACAGAAAAGAATTCAGAGGTAGAGCACAGTTTGCAATATGGTGAATGAGCCAGTGTGGTGTAGCAGTGACAATGTTTGAAAGGGGAACAGGTACAGCCAGATTGTTTTCCCCCACTGAGCCATAAAACATACAGGGGAGTCACTCTCATCCAGCCTGATTATCTTACAGAAGTTATCCTAAATGCTTGGGGGTTGTGAAGATCCTCTGGATTTCCATATTAAATTGGGGAATTTAATATACTCAGCTTGGCAATGCAAGAAGGGGCAATGGCAGGACCTTTTGACCTATTTATATCAGTAATGGGAAAGAGGGACAAGCTAGATAGTACATTAAATAATCTTTATTTGAGGAAAACAATACTAACAACATTCACATACATATTCAGGCCTCAAACATTCACACGAGGCTAGCAAATAAAGTGGGAGAAATTGAGATAGATGAATAGCAAAGGGAGCTTCCAGTGGGTGATACAACACCTTTCCTGTAGAGCACAAGTTCCTGTAGTAATGAAGTCTCAGAGTTGTGCTCTGAGGGGTCAGTCAGCAAACCGGCAAGATGGATGTAGGAGGAGGAGCTGAAGGACACTGAAAGTAGTTTTCAAGGGGTTTTTAAAGTCAATATTTGCCTTCTGGGGATGGGATTTAGAGTGGAAGACAATGTTCCTTGGAGTTGCTCAAGGTGAGACAAACACACTCCAGATATGTTAATGGCATCTTAATGTACAAATATTTTGTAATGAAAAAGTAGGAAACAACTTCCTTTGTTTAGGTAAGAGTAAACTGATGAGGGTTGTTTAAAGGTTTGAGTTTGCCAGTCTTAGCAGATGGCATTAGCCAGGTGCACATATCTTCTGTTGCCTTGAAAATTAACATTTCTTTAGAACTTAGATAGCCCCTTCCTAAGTGCATACCTGACTGAGTCTGAATGCTAGTCTTTGCAATTTGGTGGAATTTTCCAGGGTTAATGGCTGCAGTGCTTGGAAGGCCACATGTTGACCTAATTATTAAATATTGTCAATTATGAATATAGATATGGGGCTAGGGGTGTCAGGGTAGGTAACACAGAGCAAAAAATTGGGAACAAAAAATTTTTGTGAGCAAAACATTGGGAGGAGAGTTAAAGTATGTATGCCACCTTGAGGTCATTCTGAGGAAAAGCAGAATATAAATCTGTACAGTGCTTTTCACATACTTGAAGACCACTTTCAGATAGAGAGAGAGTGGGAGGAGCAATATATATATTGAAAGCTAGAGATTTGAGTATTAGACTAGGTCTCTGGGAGAACATAGTTCACATCTCTGCTCAGCCATAGAAACCCTCTTGGTGACCTCTGGCAAGTCACACTCCTTCAGCCCAAGAGGAAGGCAATGACAAACCTCCTCTGAATAAAACCTGCCAATAAAACGCTACAATAGGGTTACCATAAGCTGAAGTCAACTTGAAGGCACATAACAACAACAATCCATTATAAGATATGGAAGGGAGGGGTTTCCTAAAAACCATGATCTTGAACCCAACTGGCCCTACAAATCTAGGGTAGGATATAAATGTGATGTAGATTGGCATGATGGTTCTCTGCCTCAGCCCCTGGTGAGTTGCTGCCAGTCAAAGCAGACAATACTGAGCTCATGTCCTTGAATAATGCAGCTTCTTTGTGGATTATTACCCTAAGATGGATGACTTCAGACTGTCTAATGGCACAGTTTGTCTGTGCCTATTAAGGTTGAAAGCAAGTACATATCCTGAAGGACAAGATCAGTAGCTATGTATCAAAAAGGGCAACCGAGTGCAACTCAATGACTTTATTTACTGTATGTTCTGTGCTTTCATTGGCTTGCTTTCTTCTTTACTGAATTCATAGATCATGAAAGAGTTCATTATCTTCAAGGATCTGATAGAAAATGTGTGTATGTGATGAGATTATCAATATTATACTTTTTTGTGCATGTTCGTAGAGAATTTCAATGGTCTCTGAGTAATCAATTGTCTTTAAGCACACCCCCATAGAACCAGCAATTTTTCCATCAGTTTTACAAAACCATTCAGTTTATCCATCCAGCACAATTATATATTTCCACTACTCTCTCTTTAACTCCAGTTCTTAAAATCCATTAGTATTTCATCTCTAATAAGTATACATTTTTGAAAGGATGAGAGGGAAATAGCAGCTGTTTGCTTGTCTTTGTGAGCCTCGGTGCAAATGTCAATAAAGCACTTCAAATTAAGAGACTATATACAACTTTCTTCTTCAGTACCCATGGCCACCAACACTTATCCCTAGTCAACAGCTAAAAGCTCACTCAACTGAAACTTGACTTCTAAATTCATAAGGGTTGGGGCATGCACACCCCTCTCTCTCTTTCTGCAGTATTTGAACTTTTCCAACCATCGTATGTTGAAGGGTGGGAACTAATTTTTCCATTGGTAAAATTCTAGGCAAGATAACATGCTGAGAATCCTGGAACCTTGCCACCAGGTTCAAGAGATTTTGCTGCAGATCAAGAATAAAATGTTGAATGTTTCCCCCCCATTGGGTTTCAGCAATTTGTGCAATATACTTCATGCCAAATGTCTGACTGCATAAACCTGATGTCTTATCCCCTCTCTGACATTAATCCCCCCCCAACAGCAAGAATAAATAACAGCTTATTGATCACCAGAACACAAGCAGCTGATCAAATGTTACTTTTATTATTTCATGTGATACACTAATAGTTATCATATTTCCACTTTGGTACTATGTTGCTGTCCTTGAGCAAGCAGGGATCACCAGCATTGAAGCCATGATATTGAGAACACAACTGCGATGGGCAGGGCACATTTCTAGGATGGAGGACCATCACCCCCCAAAATAGTACTCTACGGTAAACTCACCATGGGTCAGCGTAAGAGGGGCGCCCCAAAAAAGCGATACAAGGATTCACTGAAACAACATCTCAGGCTCGGCCAAATTGATCACCAACAATGGTCCACCCTGGCTTCACACCAGGAGGCATGGAGACGCACTACCCACAATGCTGCAGCTTTATTTGAGAACTCATGCCGAACAAGTCTTGAAGAGAAATGACAACGCAGAAAGACTCACAACCCAGAAATATCACCCAAGGAGACCCTCTGCTGTACTTTCTGCAACCGGACTTGTTTATCTCAGGTTGGCCTTTTCAGTCGTCAGCATGCTTGCAGGAAGCGCAGGATAAGTCCTTCTTGAATCTTGTTTGTGAAGAAAAGCCAGAGAGAGAGACTAGGAAATATTTGAAAAATGGTTTAAAAAAACATGTTTGTTTGTTTTTTAGTGTTGACGAGGAGAATCCTAGACTGATGAGAATCTTCACAGTTTGGAATTTATTCTGCACAAATAATTGCCTTGTGCATAATTGTCAAGTGTATGATTGTCCTGGGCATAAAACAGCATCTTTTGCACAGAAAATAATCATTATTATTTTATTCATTTATACCCCATCTTTGTCTTAATGAGACTCAAGTGGATAACAACATATTTAAAAACAATGCAGATTAAAACGAAGTAAAACCTTCAATAAAAGTATAAATATAAAAGTACAATAGTATAAAGATAAAAGTTACTTAAAGCAATTAAACAATTTATAAATTTAGAATATTAAAGATTGATATTCATCAAAAGACTACATGCAAACCTTTGTCAGTTTCTAAAATTGAAAGAAAGAAAGAAAGTTTACATTTGCTGAAGAAAAGAGAGCAAGCACGGGGCCATCCTGGCCTCCATAGGAAGGGAGAGCCAAAGACTGAGAGCAGCCACCAAGAAGGCCCTCTCCCTAGTTCCCACCAAATGAGCCTGAGATCTCCAGAAAATCTTCAAGTTCCAACGGGCTCACAGAGGGTGATATTGTCCTTCAAATAGCCTGGACCCAAGTAGTATAGAAAACAGCATTTTCTGGACAGAATTTGATATTTCTAGGCCGAAATATTTCCTGCAAAGAAAAGGCTGTTCCCAGCAACAGAAAATGCTGCAATTGGATTACTTATTCTTTGCAAAAGAAAACAGCATATTTAGTGCAGGAAACAGCATTTTCTGCACATAAAATCTGTCTCTCTGGCTTTTCTTCGCAAACGAAGATTCAGGAAGGACTCATCCCATGCTTTATGCAAGCGCGCTGATGACTAAAATGGCCAATCCGAGATAAACAAGTCCGGTTGCAGAAAGCACAGCAGAAGGTCTCCTTGGGTGACATTTTTGGGTTGTGATTCTTTCTGTGTTGTCGTTTCTCTTCAAGACTTGTTCGGCATGAGTTCTCAAAAAAGGCTGCAGCATTGTGGATAGTGCGTTTCCATGCCTCCCGATGTGAGGCCAGGGCAGACCACTGTTGGTGATCAATTTGGCCGAGCCTGAGATGTTGTTCCAGGGAGCCTTTGTATCGCTTTTTTGGGGCGCCCCTCTTACGCTGACCCATGGCGAGTTCACTGTAGAGTAGTATTTTTGGGAGGTGATGGTCCTCCATCCTAGAAACGTGCCCTGCCCAGCGCAGCTGTGTTCTCAATATCATGGCCTCAATACTGGTGATCCCTGCTTGCGCAAGGACAGCAACATTCATCATGTAGTCAGTCCAGTGTATATTTAGGATTGTTTCTACAAAATATTATTTTACAGAAAATGGTGTTTGCTGTATAAAACGTTGTTTTCTGGGTAAAATGACTGTGTGCAAATTTTGCACAGGATAAGTCCTGAATTACGAATAGGCTTCAAAAACTGGTTTTTGAAGACTTTCTTGCAGCAGGAAGAAAATTGCAAGAATTACTTGTTGTTTCCTTTTAAAAGAAAAAAAAGTGAAGAATTACATTCCTATTTGGGACATTTTAGAGAAATGTTTATAAAGGTTTATAAACTGTCTCAAGAATATATAACATTTCTCTGAGGAGGTGAGGGTGTTTCCTAAGTAAGAATGAATTAAGTCAGGATTTCTTAGGATACTAGGAAGGGAGCACAGCTTTAACTGGTGACAATCACATAACAGGATATTTTTTTCATTTTGGGATGCCATGCATTTTGAATAGGAATGGTTTAGCTCATTTTGATAAGAATTTTCCAGAATGTATACCTGTCTTCATAGTCAGGACAGAAAGACTTTGAGATTTTTTTAAAACTACCATTGAGTTGTCAGGTCAGATATAGAGCTTTAACAGCTAAACTTTTAAAAGTCTGGGTCTGAATGCTCATTTATGCAACAATGTTAGTGCTGAATTAGGATTGTTACTCCTTTTTTCTGACCTGTTCCTTATCTATATGACAGGGAATTACAACATAACCTCCCTTTGTGTTAGGAACAGCTGTCCTTACTGCAGTTTTTTAGTATTGCTGTGTGAGCCAGTGTGGCTTAGTGGTTTGAGTGTTGGACTACGACTCTAGGAGATCATGGTTCAAATCGATGCTCATCCATGGAAACCCACTGAGTAACCTTGGGCAAATCGCAACCTCTCAGCTTTAGAGGAAGACAATGGAAGCCCCCTTTGAACAAATCTTGCTGAGAAAACCCTATAGTTGGGGTCACCACAAGACAGAAAAGACTTGATGGCACATGACAACAAAAACAAGCAGGGTTGAAGCTATGGGTGCCAAAATGAAGGCATCCCCCCACCATAAGTATTCTTTTACTACAGGTGAATTCCTCCTTTAGCCCACAAATTTCTAGCATTGCAATAACTTAAAATGTCACTTAAGCATTTAAAAATACTGTTCAGGCATTCAAAGAAAAGGGGCAGTCATAGTCATAGAATCATAGAATCGTTGAATCATAGAGCTGGAAGAGACCACAAGGGCCATCCAATCCAACCCCCTGCCATGCAGGAAATCACAATCAAAGCATCCCTGACAGATGGCCATTCAGCCTCTGTTTAAACACCTCCAAGGAAGGAGACCCAGCCATGCTCCGATGGAGTGTGTTCCACTGCCAAACAGCTCTTACTGTCAGAAACTTCCTCCTAATGTTGAGGTGGAATCTCTATTCCTGGAACTTGCATCCATTGCTCTGTGTTCTAGTCTCTGGAGCAGCAGAAAACAAGTTTGCTCCATCCTCAATGTGACACCCCTTCAAATACTTAAACAGGGCTATCATATCGCCTCTTAACCATCTTTTTTCCAGGCTAAACATACCCAGCTCCCTAAGTCTTTCCTCATAAGGCATGGTTTCCAGACCTTTCACCATTTTAGTTGCCCTCCTCTGGACACACTCCAAATTGCCAATATCTTTTTTGAATTGTGGTGCCCAGAACTGGACACAGTATTCTAGGTGAGGCCTGACCAAGGCAGAACAGAGACCAAATAGTGACCAAAGGAATGCAAATATAGTAAATGCAAGAGTTTTAGATGTGAAGAGTTTCCAAAGTTTCAGTTACTACAATGCCAGAACTTTGAGAGCTGAAGAAAAACATCATTGGAGGGTACAATTCTTATTGGGGAGTGTCAATGCTCTCATCTCCCCCCTATAGCTACACCCCTGAAGGCCAAAAAGATTGACATTCAGTCAACATGTGAGTGGGAAGTGGGGCTGAACCAAATGGAAACACATCAGTATCATAAATGGCAGCTTGCCTCATCTCCTGATGTAAATGCACACAATACAAACATGTAGAAAACAGAAGCCTGGGCCAGCCAGGGATAGGACTAGTCAGTGTGCCATCACTCTCTGCTCAAGTGATAACTGAAAGTGGAAGCTAGGGGAGGGGATCACACAACTCCTCAGATGTATTGACCTGTACTCCTTACCATTGATGATGCTGGCTAGGGCTGCCTGGAGTTGCAGTTCACCAACATCTGGAGAACCACAGGATTATCACCCCTGGTGTATAACAAGGATGGGTAACCTTTGTGTTAATGACAAAAGCCCTCCATAGCATTCAGTTCAGACCCCTGCCTCTTCCACATCAACTATATGAGTAGAGAAGAAGAAGAAGAAGAAGAAGAAGAAGAAGAAGAAGAAGAGGAAGAGAGAGATGGAGATAGAAGGAGGTATCAGAATGGAAGAGTAGAGGGGACTTTAAAAAGGCGAGGAAAGTTGTCTTGTCCAGGTTTGGCTCTGGTCCTACCTATCACTGTCAGTAGGTTCAAACACTGGTAGTAGGTCGTCAACAAACAATAAAATGAAAAAAAAAATTGCTGATTTTGACAATCACAATGAAAGTAGCATTCTTATTGCTGTTGTTGCACTCCCTGAGACTTGCTGAGGGGTGAAATGTATCTTGTCTTGAGAATCAAGTTTATAGGGCTATTTGGGAAAACAAACTGCACATAAAACAAGATGCATATTTTAAGAAGTAAATGGTCATGCATCCCTACAATTGTGGGAAATATGCACAAATATACAGAAAATGCATATGTTAGGGAAAATGACTAAAGTAATGTGCTCAATAGGAAGAAAAACAAGTAAGTAAATGTATACAAATATCAATACAGGTATGGAGACAAAAACAACAATAACAACAACAACAACAAATTGTGCAATCTGATCAACAAGGAGACTGATATATTTTCACATACCTACCCATAGCACATTATGCCTCAAGGACTGCAGCAGTAAACCATAAAAAACAGTGATATTGTTCACCTATAGTGTAAGTATGTTCTCTGAATATGGCTATAAAGAAAAACACAAAGAGAGACACACAGAGAGAAACAGAGGAGATTATCAACAGAAATGAAAAAAGTGTTCCTGTCCCACTATCTCCTCTCCCACCCCTCTCCTGCCACTGTCATGCCACAATAACAAAAGTTTTCACACCTACCTTTCCTGGCATTGACAGGGCAGCCCATGAGTGAATGGAGCTCTAACAGAGCTCTGTTCACTTCCTGGAGTGAAATCCCGCCGGTTCTTGTGAGAAGACAAGAGTGTGGGAAATTCAAAAATAAAAAGCAAAATATAAGAGAAAAAGTGACAGGAAGCACAAAAACACACTTTAAAACTTCCAAGTAAACCAGGGAAGTTTTTAAAAAGTATGGACTTTTTCGGACAAGTAAAATGTAGCGCAAGCAGCCTCGCCACATTGCGAGGCTGCAGCGCTGCAGGACGTCCCTTTCGGATGACGCCCGTCCCTGCTGGTACTGTTGCGGTACCGCAGGGACATTTGAGTGGAATATTTTGGCGATTCGTTGATCGTGAGTAAAAATCGCCAAAATATTCAACTCAAATGTCCCTGCGGTACCGCAACAGTACCGGCAGGGACGGGTGTCATCCGAAAGGGACATCCTGCAGCGCTGCAGCCTCGCAATGTGGTGAGGCTGCTTGCGCTACATTTTACTTGTCCGAAAAAGTCCTATGTCACGTACCTTGATGCACCGATCTCACCAGGAAGTTTTCTGCCAGGGACCTCCCATTGACGCTGGGATCTCGCCAGCGAAACAGGGCACCTTTACAGTCACTGTCAAATCCATGAGAGAAACATAACAGGGGATGTATTGATGGCTTCTCCCATCAATAAAATCAGCACCAGTGGAACAGCAGCAGACTGGGTGCATTACGAGTGGGGAATGCCGTCATCTGAAAAGGGAGCCCTTTGGCAATCTCCTGGCATTGTTATAATGCCATTTTTAGCACATCTGACAATCTCCAGAGACAGAGAGAGAACGCAATACAGTTCAACCCACATATCCACAGGGGATATGCTCCCATGAAAACAGCAGATAGTAGCAAACCCCATATTTCTGGCCACGATTGACCATAGAATCATTCTGGAGGATCTCCAAATGAGAACAGAATCTCACTTGAGGACTTAGAAAATGCCTTTAGAAAACATTTTGTTTGTTCGTTTTGGATGCAGGTCAGTGAAACTGTGGATACTGGTCCTGTGGATATGGAGGCTGTACTATAGCAGTGACTTACCACAAGAACAGTTCAGTCTTTAAAGTGATACTATTTAACCCACCCTGTTGATACTGGACAATTATTTACAGCTCCTGCATTCTGCTTGGCCCACCCCTGTGATTTGCAACCAGAAAGCCTGATTCATCTTACTGAGGCCTTGAGGCATGGAAATTAGCAGAAGATAAAAGATTTCATTGCTCTTCATTTCATTTGTTAATGAAACTGTGATGCCTGCTGTTCTCAGCTACACAGTAGACAGTATATGGTGGGGGGGGGGACACACAAATGTACACATGCAAAGCAAGCAAACAAACAAACCAACACTTATCAAGGCCTTAACAATAATCTATAATCTATGCCATACAATGCAGCATTCTCCATGCTAGGTTGCACTTTATTGCAAAGGCTTTAATACACATACCAATTCTCTCTCTCTCTCTCTCTCTCTCTCTCTCTCTCTCTCTCTCACACACACACACACACACACACACACTCCCTGGCCACTCAAGCTCCTTTGCCATTCACAATTAGCAGAGAGCAGGAATGTGTTCTTTGTGTGATGACTTAACATGCCCCTCTCCAGCTAGTGTGCAAACCAGCACCTAATTATCTCCCGGATTTCACAATCACTAAAGTTCGTGGTTCAAAACAAATAAATAAGCAGACAAACAAACCCTACCATAAATATATTCTAAAGCTTAAAATGAGAGAACATGCAATTAGAAATGTCCATTTTAAAAGAAAAAAAATGTGCAGAAATTTAACTGTGTCTTTAAATGTACATTTTCACATGGGTATAAAGCTGGCAGATTAGTGCAAAAACTAAGTGGATTGCTGTGAAGACCTATGACATTCACATGGAATGGAATTGATTGACTGATTCATCCATCCCTGATGTATTGAAGTATTATTGCAAATATCAACATGTTAGCTCCTTGACATGTTAACCCATAGCTCATTACTGTGTTACTAATGTGTGATTTTTATTTTTATTTTTTTAAAAAAAATCACTGGAAAATACAAATAAAATTGCCAAATTCCCTAAAACAACTCCCTTGTAGCATTTTCATGTAAGGAGTAGACATTATTTCTTACATACATATACCTAGTGGTGTTTCAGGCACTGGTGGCATCAGCATCCGCAGGGGACCCCATCATTGTGGGGGCCACCATAGTAACCCTTCTCCTGCAAAAACATTATTAGTAATAATCCAAATATCCTGCACTGTGAATAGCTTAGGTTGAGTTAGGTTACATTGACCTGAGATAAACATATGGGGCCCCCAAAATAAAGCATTGCAGGGGCCCCCCAAATTCCTTAAACCAGTCCTGGACCTGAGATAAACATATGGGCCCCCCGAAATAAAGTGATGCAGGGGGTCCCAAAATTCCTTAAACCGGCCCTGTGGTGTTTTTGGCCATTACATCATTGTCAAACCAATGTCACTGGCTCTCATTACCCCCCAAAGGAATGTGTTACAAGCAGTGGTGCTGGATTCTGTATCAGCAGGGTGGTAAATCTGCTCTGAGTTTTAGTCTGAATCATGGAATCATAGAATCTTAGGAGAAATCCACACTTATACAGACATATAATTAATTTGAAGCTAGATTATTTGCCATGGTTCCTTCCTATGGAATCCTGGGGTTTGTAGTTTGGTGACGCACCAGCACTCTTTGGGAGAGAAGGCTAAAGATCTTGTAAAACTACAGATCACAGGATTCAACAGGAAGGAGCCATGGAAAATAATCCAATTATTTGTATAGTGTGGATGTGGACTTAGAGGTGGAAAGGACTGCAATGGCCACCTAGTCCAACCCTCTGCCACACAGGAATACACAACTGCAGCACTCCTAAACAAGGCCCATTCCAACCTCTGTTTAAAGACCTCTAAAGAAGAATTCACCTCCTACACAGCAGTCTTTTCTGCTGTCAAACAGCTCTTACAGTAAAGACACTCTTCCTAACGTTTAGGTGAAACATCTTTTCTTGCAGTTTTAAAGCAGTTCCTCAAACTAGGTGCAGCACTATGGATAGAACCTTTAAAGTTTTAACTAAAACCCAGAATGGGCTCACTGGTACCACTGATATGGAAAATTCCAGTTCCCACTGGTTATGAGTGATGTATTACTTGTAAAGTATTATTTCCAAGCTCTGATAAATATGACTGCAATAGTTGGGGGGAGCCCAACTGTTTTCATCAATGATTCAAACTGAATATACAATGCAAGATTGCATATTTGCTGCTGTGTAAATAACAGCCATGTGATCCAGTCAGGACTGGGACTACAGTATGCAGAGAAGAGAATTAAATCTTCTGGGTTCAATCGGGACAGCCAGGTAAGTGACACCCTGCCCACCCTGGGTTACTTGGACTTTTCTTTTTCTGTTTTGGGGCTTTGTTTTATTTTTTGATGTTTGGTTGGGATTTTAGTTTTAAATTTCCCGCGTGATTGTTCTCTCGTGAGAACAAGCAGGATTTGGCTTTACTGCAGTAAAAGCAGCTTTATGACAGCTGCCTTCACTGCAGAGAAGCTGAGGGGAGGGGGAGCCATTTCTGTTCTGCAAAAATGGCAAGTGTTTGATTTTTTTTAAAAAAAAATGTTACAGGGATGGGAGTGGGGCGGGAGAGGGGCGGGTGGGGGGGTAGTGGGACAGACATGACCCATGTGATAATCTCCATAGCGTCATCAAGGTGCACTGAGCTTCACAGAATAACAGAAGCAAAGAAACCTGGTTGCTGCACACCCTCTAAATTTGGCAGTGGGGAAGAGTGAGCAGAGGAAGGGAGAGAGTAAACGGAGAGGTGGCTATAAGAAAGGCACCCATCTTCGCCTCTGCCAGTAAAAGTAACGGTCATGAAATGGGATCATACAGGAAAGCAGGCAACCTCTACCAAGATTATCTGACACCCCACTAGGTTTACCACATGACCTCTTAGTTTGCTCTTGTTACAGGCTGGACACCATATTCTGTATACATTTTGCAAATTTAAGGCTCTGGAAGTATGTTATCAGTAAAAAAATAATAATGAAACAAGCTATCTGTAGTGGTCAAGAAACCCAATAGAGTTAGGTTTGTCTGCTCTAAACATTGTCTATGGGCTTGTGTACAGAGGTGAAAAAATTCTGCTTCAAATTGCATTTTCCTAGTCTGTAGTGACCCTGCACCCAATTTGTTAATGCCACACACATCTTGTTAAAGTGACGTGGGAGTGGCATTACCAGCCACATATTTCCCCTAGGCAAGCTCACTTCAGTGTAAAAGGGTAGTTCTGCTATGATCATGTGTCCTATACTTTGCATTACTTTCAGCCACACAGCCATGGCTGCTCCACTTTTTTTTGTTTCTCTCATGCGTGTGAATATGTGAATATGCAAATAAAAAGAGCTGCGCTAATAATGATATACAAGTATCCACACAAATGCACCTTCAAAAAATAACAATAATTGACAAAACATTAACACAAACAGAGGAAGTAGCGATTTGTGGCAGGAATGATCAGGTGACCCCAAACCCCACCCCAGCTCCACACCAATGCCAACTCCGAGGGCTGGCCATACATATGATTATCCAGATATTCCAAGAAAGTATGAGGCAAAAGGCAAGTTTTTTGTTTTTTTAAAAAAATTGAATTAATGGGCATCAAAAAGAACTACATTCCAAGCAAATTGTCAAGAACATTGTGTGTCATGATTGCAGCAATTACAAGGTAAGTACAATTTTTTTGGCTGTGTAGACAAACCCTAAGCTGTGGGTGGGCAAAGTGCAGCCTATGGGTTGCATGTGGTCCTTGGAACCCCTAAATGTGGCCCTTGAGGCTCCTCCAACCCCCCCAAACCTCCAGACTTGTTTTTTTTTAAAAAAATCAGGCTGATTTTTTAGTGTTTTCCCCCAAACCACCCAACATGTGCTCAGACCACAGCAGTGTGCTTCCTAGACACTCCAAAGCTCCCCAAACCTTCTGAAAACACAGATTCCCCCCCCCCAAAAAAATCAGCCGAAAATCAACCAAAGTGTGCAGGTGCAGCCCACCAGGCAAGCATAGGTTGAGAAAATGGCCCCGGCCCCTGTGCAGTTGTCCACCCTAGTCTAGGTATTTATCCATGCTAAATATCAACAAGGGGATGAAGAAAGGGAGAGTCTAGCTGAGTGAGGAAAGTGATAAGAGGAAAACTGCAAAGGTACACTGAATTATCTCAGCCATTCTTAATTAAACTGAGTCATACATGATGCAGTCATCTGATGGCAAGGTATCCAGAATCAAACTGTGGGGTGGGACCACTGGAAAATCTCCTATCAAATAGAGACTGAGAGTTGTTCACATCCCTATCCCTAAAATCCTGTTCAGGAAACATGTTCATCCAACCAAGCAGTCCTTTTTCCTGACACTCACACACATTATGAACATCTGCAAGGCAGAAGCCTTCACCAGTCAGGCAGTGGTGGCTGGTGGTTCTGATGACAGTGGAGCATTCCAGGTTTTGGATAGCTTTAAAGGTGCTGAACCTAATTTGGACATCTTGGGGAACTTCTTTAAAGCCTCAGTTAAAACCTGAAATGGATTCATCACACCATTGACAGAGGATCCACCAGCCAACATTCTTGTCAGTGGTGGGAGTAGTCAGTGCAACCTTCAGTCCGCTCAAACATAAACACATTGCATGAACTGGGTTTTGCCACAATCTAGGCATAAGCGAGCATCATCTGCTGGTGCTCTGGGGCCCGCATGTTCAGATGAAGTTATAATTGATGTCCATTATTCAGACACTAACCTAGGTTCAGAAACTAACCTAGTTTGGTAGCGTTCTGTACAAGTGAGTGGACTGCTGGCCAGGCATGCCAGAGACAATACCAGCTGTCGGTATGATTGAGGAAGTTCTGAGCAAACACAGAACATACCTTGCTCTGCCTAAGGAACTGTCTAAGGAACTGTCATGAGATCATGCCAGCTCGAAAAGCATGCAGTTCTCAAGGAAGGAGATGGAAAAGGTATAAGAGCTGGGACATTTTCAGCTTGCTTTCATGGTTCCTGTACCGTGGCAACAGACCATCCACACCTTCATGGACGTCTGATCACCGTTCAGGGAAAGATCGTTGTGAGTATGTGGTGTGAGTGTGTGTGTGAATGGAAAAGAGCTCTTGATAGTTAACTGAATGTTTAATGTCTTATGTCTAAATAAATGTTACATGCATAGTGACTGAAAACCAAATTTGGTCTCTCTGTGCCTTTTTGCCTGTCACTTGTCTGGGAAAATCTTAAACACTACCTGATCAAAAGGACCTCTATGTGGTCATAACAGTTTCAGTTCCCACCACAACTAGCACCACCACCCAACCCACAGCTAAAAATAACCAAATGCCAGTGAACAGTAGCTGTAATTCAGAGATGCTGTGATTGACCAAACTATGGGCAACAGAAAGAGGTTTCCAAATTGCATTTGACATTGTTTGGGGTGTTACATCCTCTTCTGCCTTACTTCTCTGGCTTCCACTCTTTTCATCCACCATAGTCAGCCATAAAAAGCAGGCTTTAAAATGAATTTGCTGCCTTTTTGGCACTTGAAATGAAATAAGCTCAAAGGTATAAATCTTTGATTTTCTCCGTTCATAAAAAAAAGGCTTCTCTTAATGATCTTTTGATGATCATTCCCAAAATTTGTATTTTGAAATATTACGCACACTTAAATAAATACTGAGCATCACAATGTTTCTTTCTGAATATAAAATGAACTATAGCTGGGCTATGTCATTATAAATAATATGTCTATGCTTAACATAATACATTTATTACTTCTTGCCCAGACAAGCTATTTGGCTTTAATTTCTTCTACCTATAATACCCTTTGTTTAAATATTTTAAGTGTCAAATGAATGCAAAGGTTGTGATTAAACTTTTTCAGGGAGACTAGGCCATTTCCAGGAAGAGAAAGAAAAATGTTAATTGGTGTTTAATATGAAACCTGTACAATTTTAGAGGTATGCTATTGAAATGCAGATGAGTTTGGATTATTCAAAATAGTGAAAGAAGCAGAGAATTTGAAATGTTAATTAAAAACACAAGGGACATGAAAGAGGTGAGCAGAAACGAATGTGTTGATTGCGTAGAAATAAAAGAGATCTTGAACAATAGAACTGCAGAAACAAAAGAGCAAAGAAAAGTAGGGGGGGAAGGAGGGGAAATGCATATAGTTCAAATGTTGGAGTGTGTATGAATATAAATATATTAGTCAATCAAGAGCAAACTGTTTATTAATATGGTTTTTGTACACAAACCCATGTTGAATAACACTATTTTTGAAGCCAGGAAACATTGAAACCCATCCTTCCAGTAACATTCATGAAAGCTAGGTTTTGTAGGAGGTCTGACCCTGGACTCACACCATACCTCAAGGCTTCTTTCTACCTGGAGCTTCAAAAAGTTGCTTTTTGGACCACAACTCCTAGAATGCTGACTGGGGATTCTGGGAAGTAGAGTCCCAAAAGTTATACTTTCCCAGTTCTGGCTTTATCTTTGGATCCAACAAAAACTGTTCTGTGGGCCTCATTCTGTGACACCACTGTTGGGCACTAACTTTCATTTTCTGCCTGCGGAAGCATTGGCTGTGCAGGTGTTATTCTAGAAAGCAAAAGCACCACCCCTCCCTTCGTGTTTCTGACTACATGTGATTACTTGGGGTAGGACTGATATATTAGTCAGAATCATAGAGATGAACTATCAGTTAATTCACTATCAGGTGAATAATAGTATAGACTCTTCTGAAAACATTTAAAGGAACTACAAGAAGTGAGTGACTGGGAATTGGTTTTTGCAGAAGTTCCTACAGAGGAATCTGCAAACACTCAAGGTGTTTTCTGGTGTTTTAATCTCCCCTCTAATTAGAATTATGAGCAGACAGGTATGTTAGCTCCACCTCTTCAACTGGGTCCCCTGGGTTCTGTGTGGTTTGATTGTTGGGCTAAAATTATTGGGTCCTGTTGCTTTGGGTCCAGGTTTTCTATGGGGTCGCTTTCTCCCATATAATCTGCCCTGTACACCTAGGTCCTCTGGGGAACATTTGCTCCAGTCAGCCAGGACTAGGCTAGCAATTGTCACCCAGAGGACTTTTTCTTCAGCTGCCCCTAGACTCTGGAATGGCCTGCTGGAAGAGATGTGACAACTTAATACACTGTCAGAATTTAAAGTAGTGCTAAAGACCAGTCTCTTCTGGCAGTTGTATCCAGATTTTTATTTATTTTTATTTTTATTAGTTATTTATACTCTGCTCTTCAGCCACAAGGCTATCAGAGCGGCTTACAAACTGTTTTAAGCAATAGCAATTTACATATCTACATATAATGTCTTAGTCTCACTTGCTTTTTAAATTGATAAGTATCAACTGATATGTGTTTTTAACTAATATTATTATGTTGTTCCATAGGAAGAGGCGGGTAAGAAATAATAATAATAATAATAATAATAATAATAATAATTGAATGGGGTACCCTATGAATCCAAAGAAAAGAAGTGGAGGGTTAAAGGTTAAGAGTCCCACCAAGAGGCAGTTATCAACACACCCGCACCCTGAACTATCTTCATTTAGCTATCCTCTTCATTTAGCCAAAAGAGTAGCTAAAGGATCAATTCAGGTGAAATTGGTCAAATTTTGGCTCATCTTGATGCTTTAGAGAAAAGATTGTCAATCTCTTATGTCCTTTTTCCTTAATACAATACATGGACATAATTTATTGGGCCTATGTAGATTTTTTCAGACCTGTTTGGGTCTTTATGAGAAGGCTTTCTATATGAAGGCAGCAATTAACCCCCACCCTCAGATAGGACCAGATGCAGCCATAGTTGTGGATGCAGATAATGATCCCAGTGCAACCAACTCAAGGGGAATGGTTGCACAGTGGTCATATTGTACAGAAAGCCAAAGGGAATGCTACGGTTCAGTCACAAGGTACACAAGAGCAGAAGTTGCTTTTCTGGGAATTTGGGGTTCATGCACATACCTCCTCTGCAAGTACAAGGTGTCCCAAAGGGAGTTGTCAGTCTTTCACCTATAACAACAGGAATCAGCACACAGGTAAATAGAAGGAAGGAAATACCCCTCACCTTCAAAAGGGGTCCAGTCCCATTAACCTGCAGAAACTGTTAGTTTTGTTGTAGTTATACCTCAACCAGATAGCAGCACATTATTTAAGGGAGGGGTTCAAAGTGGGATTTAGGATTCTTTTTCAGGGAAGCCATCAGCCTTATATGGCCTTATATGGCCAATAAGTTGAGATCAGTGGTAGGTATGGAACATGTAGTTAGGGAAAAGATTCAGAAGGAGATTTTGGAAGGAGAGTGGTTGGCCCTTTCCCTTCACCCTCTGTCCTCAATGTAAGGGTTTTTCCTTTAAGTGCCATGACGAAGAAAGTGCCAGGTGAATACTAGATCATTCACCATTTGTCCTATCCCAAACGTGAGTCAGTCAGTGACACCATTCCCACAGAACCATGTATCATTCAGTACACTTCATTTGACATTGCAGTTAGGGAAGTAAGGGAAGGCAGGGTGTTGGGGTGGAATTAGCAAAATGTGGTATCAAATCTGCATTTCATCTCCTCCCGGTTCACTTGGATGATTTTGAGCTACTGGGCTTCTCATCTGACAACCTGTTTTATATGGATTAGGCCCTTCCTAATGGGGGTGCTCAGTATCATATGTGGCATTTGAGAAGTTCAGTATCTTCCTAGATTGGGCAGTTAGGTTTAGGATGGGGCTAAGAGGGGTAATCCATTACTTAGATTGTTTTTTGTTCATTGTTGGGTTGGGACAGGACAATGTGCTTGCCTTCTGTCTGAGTTTAGTTCTTTGGCACAGGAAGTAGGAATTCTGCTGGTCCAGGAAAAGACTGATTGTTCCTCACACCAGCTGGTATTTTTAGGTATTGAAATCAATACAGTTAATCAGCTTTGTAGGCTACCCATGGAAAAAGTACAAGGCATGAAAGAGAGAATTTCTAGCTTTCTTATAGGGAGGAAACCTACATTCAAGGAATTTAAGGAGCTCATTGGACATTTATAGTTTGCATGCTGGGTAGTAGCACCTGGTAGGGGCCTTCTTCTGATGTTTTTGTGATGTTATATGCAGAGTTAGAAAGCCTCACCATAGAATTAGGATCACATAGGGGATCTGGGGAATGTGGCAAGAATTCCTAACTGACTTTAATGAGGTCTCCTTTTGGTAGGAGGAACTGAAGCTCAGGGATGCACTACAGGTTTCTTCAGACCCAGTGAATTTTGGATTTTATTTTAGGGCCTGCTGGCGTGCCCATGTTTGGTCTTGTGATTATATTGTGATTAGGGAGCCTTGGTGGTGTAGTGGTTAAATGCCAGTACTGAAAGCCACAAAGTTATGAGTTCTATCCCAGAGAGTTCCAGGGTTGACTCAGCCTTCCTTCTTCCATAGGTCAGTAAAATGAGTATCCAGCTTATTGGGAGAAATTAGCTAACAAAATTGTAAACTGCTTAGGGAGTGCTTTCACAATGATAAGTGGTATAGAAATATCAATGCTAGTGCTATTGCTGTTGCTACTGAAGACGGCATCATCTCTGAACATTTTTGGAATTTTTCTGATCTTGGTCAGGATACAGGTGGAGGAGTTGGCTAACTCTTCTGTTCATTTCTGGTGTGACAATATGGTAACTGTACAAGTCAACTCCTTGTCATTCAAGTCTCCCGGGGCTATGAGGCTGATTAGGGAATTTATCCTGCACTGTTTACATTATTACTACGGACGTTCTTTACCACCCTGCACCACAGGACGAACACCATCATCCCAACATTGTGGTCAGCAAATCTGTGCTTAGGTCCGTTCAGCAGTTCACCTACCTGGGAAGCATCATCTCGTCAGATGCCAAGATTGACAAAGAGATCGATCACAGATTAGCAAAGGCAGATAGCGCATTTGGAAGATTTTACAAAAGAGTCTGGAGTAATAAACACCTGAGGCAAAACACAAAAATCATTGTACTGTCTATTCTCCTTTATGGGTCTGAAACATGGGTCACCTATCGCCACCACTTACGTCTCCTCGAACGCTTTCATCAGCTCTGTCTACACACAATCCTAAATATACACTGGACTGACTATGTGATGACTGTTGCTGTCCTTGAGCAAGCAGGGATCACCAGCATTGAGGCCATGATATTGAGAACAAAGGTGCGCTGGGCAGGGCACTATCCACAATGCTGCAGCCTTATTTGAGAACTCACACCAACCAAGTCTTGAAGAGAAACGACAATGCAGAAAGAATCACAACCTGGAAACATCACCCAGGGAGACCTTCTGTTGTGCTTTCTGCAACCAGACTTGTTTATCTTGGATTGGCCTTTTTAGTCATCAGCGCGCTTACAGAAAGCACGGGATGAGTTCTTCCTGAATCTTCGTTTGTGAAGAAAAGCTAGAGAGAGAGGTTTACATTATAATGTTCTTTTCATGGCACTCCATGTGGTGAGTATGAACAATGGCATAGCTGACACTCTCCTGCATACAGATGAATCTGGCTCCAGATGCAGCAGCCATGCTGGACCCAGTGCCAGCAGACCTGTGGATGCTTGGAAAGGTGAGGTAGTGAGGGCCATTTGCTTATCCTTAGTGCCTTGCACTACAAAGAGTTATATTAAAGTGGTGAAGGAATTTTCTCACCTCAGAAGGTGAAAGTGTTTGAATAATGAGTGGCTTGTGCCTGTCCCTTGTGTTTTGCAATATTGTATTTCTCTTAGTTGTAAAGGGCAGTTTCTGCAGTCTGTTCGGGCCCAACTGTCAGCATAGACTTTTTGGCTCAAAGCACAGTATTTCCCAGATATTACAGATGACTTCCATATTTGAAAGGTGTTGGATGGATGGTCTCATAGAGTAGGGTGGCAGATGGCAGGAAACCATTATTCCCATGTATTCTTAAGGGTTTGGGTGAATATCTGCACCCCCAAATATGGAGACCTTTTATTCCATGTAGCCTCGTTGACTGCTTTGTTTGGAGCTTTGAGAATAAGTGAGGTGGTGGTCCAGTCAATGGGTGAGAAGTTTGTTAAGGCTCTGGAATTCAGAGACCGTACCTTGGGTAGTCAGCAGGTAGTAGTCTTTACCATATGTTCCTACAAACAGATCAAAGGAGGATGGGATCTAGTGTACAGTATAAAATTATTGAGGATTGGTCATTTTGTCCAGTTCAGGCTTTACAGGATTATATCTGGGTTAGGGGGACCCAGCCTGGCCCTCTATTTTGCCATGCTGACTTGTAACCCGTCTAAATATCACTTCTGGTCCACAACCTCCAAGGCATTGTCCTTATTGAGTTTTAAGGGAGTTAAATTTGGCACCTGCTCATTTTGAATTGGGACTGCTTCAACCGCATTGACGATGTACATAGGACAGTACTTTATTCAAAAGATTGGGTACTGGAGGTCTATCAGAGATAAGGTCATCCATTGTAATACTAATATGTCATGTGGTTGCTTTTGTCATTTTTCTTTCTAGATTGCAGGTTACGGACAGTGAGGCACAGAGTCCTGATTTGCAGCTATAGCATGATCTAGTGGGCAACATCCAAGCTTGCAATTGCCATTTGGATCCTATTTGAGATTGGGCAAAATGGCTGTGGTTGAGTGGCCAGGCAAGAGGGGCTTTTGGTGGCATGGTCTACTGCCTGTGTTGTTCAGGGAGTGCATGGGGCCTCTACCACATGTTTTGGTCATTCCCCTTGAGGGTAATGACCTATATTTGTTGAAGGGCATGACCCTGATTATACTAAGTATTTATGACATGGGGGTCATACAGCCTTCTTGGCCTGAGAATTCCAAATCTGTGTTTGACTATTCTACCAGGCAAGTATGGCAGTTGGAAGGAAACCCTCAGTGACAGGACCTGGAGAAGGAGCCCAGAGAAGGGTGAACAGGGAAATTTGGAATGACCTGTTGAGGGGGTTGGGTCACTTTCTGCCACATCCTCAGATAATTTTCCGGAGGCCTGACCTCTACAGAGTTGATGACATCCAGGAAGTGAGGACCCTTTTGGCCAACCTGATAGAACATAGGGGCTAAGCAGATGCTTTCCCCTTATCCATGGCAGGTAATGGGAAGAGAGAAGAAGGATTCCAGTGAACACCTATGGCACCCGTTTGGTAAAGGAGAAAACTCTGGATCTGCCTCTTAAGGTCATGAGACCTAGGGGAGTGAGGAAGGAGATTGTCCTTGGGGCTGGTCTGGAGGTTGAGCCCTCACTTTAAGTGACTTGAGGGTGGGATTCTCAGGTTGACCTTCTAGTAGAGGGCTGGCTGGGGAGCAACCCAGCTTTTTGGTTCTCCATGGGTTCAGGTATTTCAGCCAGGGGAAGCTGTGGGGGGGGGGGCTGGGAGAGACCACCTGCCTCAGCTGCTCCCACACTAGGCTGCTCCTCCCCCTTTTGCACATCTCAGAAGTTTAAATTAAATAGGTTGATAGTTTAAATAAAGTGGTCCATATTCAACTTAGTACAGTACTTGTGCCTCGTGTCTTTATTCTATGGTTGGTCAGCAAATGTTCATCTATTTTGATTGCTAAAGAAACTGAATAAGTTCCAGATAAGTAACATATAAACCATCAATCGTAGATAGTGCATTGCTAACTCATTAGTAACAGTGACATTGCTGTAATAAATGAAATAAATACTCCCCCACCCATTTCATTTCACCCCCCCAGTTGTCACTACATAAATGAACAGCCCTAATTTCTGGTCATTTCAGCACCACAGAAATAAATGAGTCTGTTTATAAATAGGCTTAAAGACAAGATATGCCTGCCATGGTCAAAATTTCCTTTGAGATATAGATATATATTACACAAAGGGAAAAATGCTTGAATCTTTGTTATAACCATGCTGTAGTCACTGAGAAGAATATATAAGTAACTCCAAGACACAGTCTTTAAAATACAGTGCTCTTTGCAATTTAATCTTGAATACATCCCAGAAGGGGCCTTTAAATCTTACTAAGGATCTGCTCCCACCCTGCTTTTTACAGAATTTTAAATGGTCTCCTTATAAAGACCACCATCTTGCTCACGGGTTATCATACTGTTGCACACCCAGTATAAAGCATGTGTTATTTATTTCCCTGTGTCAAATACTGGAGGACAGGCAACCAGCAACTCATCAGGTTGGCTGGGTGCTACAGACAAATTCAGTGTGCTGCCAATAGCAGGCACAATTACAATATAAATCAACCCACAGCTACATACCTAGGGAACAGAGACCTGAATTGGTTTCTTAGGTCCATAAACATAGGCCTTGACATAAAAGGAAAACAGAGTGGCCTGCTAAGAGCAGCAAGTCTCCTGTTGTATGTGGGCAAACTATTAGTGTAAAAACAGATTACACCCAGGTGATCTTCTAACAAGCTCAGGCACATGTTGGAGGAAGAACTGGAACTAAGTCCTTCATTCACCAGTGTAACATAACAGCTTTTGTGGATGTATGACTGAGATGCTGATCTTTGATTTCGGTCTCAGTTGTGTAATTTGACAGGCCATTTGAGTGTCATTAAATGACTTGAATTTACCCCCAAACAACAAATGACTTGGAATTGGCCAAGGGGTTATTTCCGCTTCTCTGAAAACACCATGACTTTATCTATTCCTTCTTGAAAGAAAATGAAAATAATGCCACTAGTTTCCAACTTCTGTCCCTCAACTGAATGGTACATTGCAACTTGATACTGATCATGTAAGGATAACATGCTGACCTAATCCAGCCTGAAATGGCTGAATAGAAAAGGTAAAAAACAAGGAGAACCACAATCCTGGAAGATTCTAGTAGTGACAATTCTCCTTGACAGCAAGAAATAGGGACTATGTGAAAAGGTGCTTCTTCTTCGTGGTCTCTGTGAATGCACACAATGGGTTAATCCTGCAGTGGGTCTATGGGAGCCTAAATTGTCCCCTGGACACACTGAACTTGCCCACACCTGAGGTTAATCGTCACCATATGAATTCTTGCCTGTTGAACCAGACATTTTGATATCAGAGCTAGTGCAACATTGTGATTGAAAAGAGGGATGGTAGGTAGAATGAAGTATCTAGTTCTAGCAAAAGGTTGGGAACATTATGGAAAGATAGTGAATTACTTTGGAGCTTTTGGGGATTATTTCAGTTGTTACTATTGTAGGAAGAGATCCTTGTGGGATTTTCTCTTCTGTGTTATAAAATAACTGGGTTGATTTTGGATACTATGCACCTTGACTTATAAGGGAATGGGTGGCTTCTATTTAAGAATTCACCTCAGTGAGCTAATCTACATGGGCCAAATACCCTGGCTTTCTCCCATTCCAGAGCCCTGCAGTGCCAATGACACTGGGCATTTACTCTGATCTGTTCCTGGGCAGTCTTTACAAGCCGTGGGGCAAATATGGGGCTGGAACAGGGGCAAGCTGAGATAGGGGCCTTTACAGCAAAATACCCAATTTAATCTGGTACTGCTGGATAAGTCCCACATGCCGTGGGAGCCTGTCCCACCTCACCATCCCTCGCTGCTGCCACCAACTCCCTGGCTCTCCTGGAAGTCAGGTAGAAGTCCTGCAGTCAAATATTGTGAGCCCCTTTCTTAGCTTCCATGTCAGTGGAGAAAATGGCGGCGGTGGTTGCAGTGATGGACCCATATTCTGTTTGGACACTGGCCCATTTTTTCCAGGGGCAGAATGGGCCAGATCTAGAGCCAGGAAATGCTGGCAGGGGGCCAGTATATCCTGGCTAGTGTAGGTAAGTCCAACATTTAACTATCTTAGGATGACCCTGATTATAGTACTAGTACAAGCCCTAACCTCTCCCATTAAACTCATTATGAAGCTGAGGAAACTAGAGAAAATTATTAAAGACTCATGACTACAACCCATTTTGCTGGTATACTAGATTTATGGGTGTAGTATTTTTTTTAAGGGGAAACATGCAATCCTGCATCTGTAATTTGAGGTGGTACAAACTATTTAATTCTGTTGCATGTATGGGCTGTATCAAAATATTGGAATCTGTTGCAGCTAAAGACAAAAAGAATATTTTGATTTTTTTAAAATGGTCAAAACTATTTTTTCAAGCATTGAAAAACCCTGACAGTAAGAATCCTGGACTGATGATAATTTGGTACTTATAGTTTGGAGTGTATTCTGTGTAAAATTTGCATGTGGTTGTATTACATAGAAAACAGCATTTTCTGCACAGAAAATAATATTTTATATGCAGAAATATTATGTTCTTCACAGAACATGCTGTTTTCTAGGCAAATGAACCATGTGTGATTTTTGCACAGAATAAGTCCCCAGTTACAACATTTTATGTGCATTAAATATCATTGTGTTTGTAAAAAATAATATTTATGCAAAACAAAATATTTCCTGTCCAAACATGCTATTTTCTGTGCAAAATAACCATATCCAAATTTTGTTCAGAATAAGTCCCAAATTGCACATGGGCTTTGAAATCTGCATAGTTTTTGAAAACTTTCTCACAGCAGGAAGAAAAGTATTAAATTCAGTCATTGCTTCCTTAAAGAAGAAAATTAGTGAATAATTGCATATTTATTTTCAGCTTTTGAACTGTATCCATCCTGAAGACAGACCACTGGTGATATGTTTCTGACACAAATTTCTGGCAATGAGATGAAGCCAAGGCTGCTGACAAGGGAAGACTCTATCATCCATTTCAAGCACATTGATTAAATTACAGCCTCACATGTGTACATGAATAGTTATTAGGATTGGAAATGAAAGTCAAGGTTAATGACATTAATTAGCTTTTATTAAAAGCTAATTTCTATAGGTGCCCAAAGGTGTGATACTGTGCCAAGCTTTGTCATCTGTGAGAGGACCCAGACAATTTTACTTGAGGCAACATGTATTCGATGTAGGCAGGAAAAGCCAAAAAGCCCTACGGTTCCTTGGAAGCTCACTCATGACATTCTAAAGGCAAGGACTCATTCCAGCAAATGTAAAAAGTGGATTGGATAGTTGGTAGGCTGAGGTATAGCTGAAATTGAGTTAACAAGTTGGAAGTCAATGATAACAAGAATGTAAAGAACTAAAGCCAATAATCAGGAACTAAGAAGACACAGAATGATCATGATGCTGAAACTATTTTGGACATAGGGTTCAGTGCCTGGTTTACAATCTTGAGTAGATTCACTGCCCCAACCACATGGAAACCATCAGCCATCACAGTGTACCTTTCTTCCCCAGTACATCCTAAACATCTGCTTTGTAGGGCTGGAAGACCATCTGGATTTTTCCATGAAGGCCTGCAGCAGGAAATGAAGGGGGAGACAGTCCAAAGTACACCATCTTGGCCATAAATAATGCACTTGTTGCAGGCCCACTCTATGACTGTTCTCACACTAGCCTTCAGTTGGGACAAGAAGGGTGGAAGAATACTCCAGCTCTAGTTCATATGGAAAGTATGCTACACAGGTAACATTGTCATCCTCTGCCCAATGTAGAACACTACGTTTTGGATTGATTTTGTGCTACAATTGGTATCTCATGGAAGATACATCCAAAATAGATATAGTATTCATGCATTCTTAAATTCTATCCATTGGGATTCAGCTTATCGTTGGTCTCCCAATTGTTTTTATTCTGCTGTACTTTCTGCAAAAAGAAGTTAATTGCACCATCTACTCTGTTTATTTCATAACTGATGGAATTGATCCTGACTGTTGGAAGATTTGTAATTCAGCTCAACATTGCTTCAGGCTATGAATGACTATTTAGACCAGACTTCCACAACCTGTACTCTCCATAATTCCTCACATTTGACAGAGGGTTGGCACACACACACACACACCATTGTATGTTGCTGATATAGTTTCCATCAGACACAGCATAGTTGCTGGGAAGGGATCATGAGAGTTGTGTTATCTAGAGAGGCATATATTATCCACTTTGAAACCTACTTTCTGGTTGTTATGCTGCTGCTGTTGTTACATGCCCTCAAGTTGGCTTTGACTTATTGCAACCCTACACATAAGAGGCCTCCAAGAGATCCTGTTATTAGCAGCTCTGCTCAGGTTTTTCAAACTCAGGGTCATGCCTTCCTTGACTAAATCAATCTATCAGTACAAAAGTCCTCCTTTTTTCCTACTGCCTTCAACTTTTCCCAGAAGTATTACTTTTCCAAATGAGTTATGTTTTCTCGTGATTTCTCCAAATTATTGTTGTTACCCTGTCTTTAATTCTTGACCTTTAACAGTGGTGGGGTGGCACAATCTCTGTATTTAAAAAAGTTGGTCATGTGCATATTCACCCACATTTCAGGCACTGTGTTATTTGTGGCAGGCTGGAGGAGTAGATCGCTGAGAATACCCCCAATAATTTGTGACACAGGCACTCTGTGCAGTATTTTGTTTCATATGTGCAGTACTCATATGTGTTTCCCTGCCTTGATCCATAGGTATAGGAGGGAAATAAATAAATAAATATTATTATATTATATTATATTTTATATTATATTATATTATATTATTATACTCCACATGTACAGTGTTCTGATCTGCTTAATTTCCATTCTCCAAAGAGATCGGGTCATATACCCACACACACAAAAACCCAGGAAGCTTGTGCATCTTCCTCCCACCATCATCCACTACTTATCATGATTAGCAGATCTGCCTTACATTTGAGAAGTACAAGAAACTTATAAGAACAAGTCAAGAAACATGTTGTGAAAGAATAACACTCGTGAATTTGGGTGCAAATCGTTTATGATGCTACCTATATTCTAGGTTAATGCTCTGATTTTTTCTATTTATATGTGACTGCTTTGAAGACCACTGGAATTACGTTGCAGTTCCTTCTCCAGATTGCCTTATATTTCTTCAACTCTTCCCTTTCTAATTTCAAAGCAAAGCAAACCCTTGGGAATGGAGCCATTCAGCTCTTGAGTTGATAGCTTAGCAGTTTTGCCATCTCTCTCAGGAGACCTTGTTAGTGATCATACATCTATAGAGAGGTTTAAGTAATAGTTCCCAAGCCCCAAGAAGAGGTATAAATGATTATTGTTTCATTTCAAGTGGATGCCATCTCCTTGGTTTTGACAGCCAGTCAGTCACCTCTGATGCAGGTAATTGTTTCTTCTACCTTGATTAAATAGTGCCTTTAATTTGGGAGGACAGCCTTATTTATTCTGCAGTAAATAAATGTGTATCATAAAGAAGCAAAAGGAATATTTGAAATATTTCTGAAGGCAAAAGGTAAGAAGAAAAGTATCTTCAATATCCATGACTTTAGCAGGGTGGGATCAGAGCACAAAAATAACTAATTAAAATAACTAGTTTCTTGAAACTCATTCATTGCACAAAATAACTAGCATTTAATATTTTATGCTAACTTAATTGTTATTTTGCATTTTTAATGTTGCAAACCTGAAGGCTCTGTTTAGCTGTTTAGTGACTTCAAAGATGTTTCAAAATACATACATATACATATAAAATATACTTGTAAATACAGTTGATCCTCCGTATCCATGGATTCTCCATCCACAGATTCAATCATCCACAGGTTGAAAAGATTAAACAAAAATAATCCAAAAAGCAAATCTTGATTTTGCCATTTTATATAAAGGACAGCATTTTACTATGCCATTGTATATAATGGGACTTGAGCATCCACAGATTTTGGTATCCATGGGGGGTCCTGGAACCAAACCACAGTGGATACTAAGGACACACTGTACTGTGAAATTATAGTGATCACATTGAAAATTTTCTCTCCCTATTTTATTAATGCCAATCTAGTAGCCCATTAAAGAAACCATAAATATTCTTGGGGAAGATTTTGATGCAATATTTGGACCTGCTGTTAATCTGACTCTGGAATCCATCATATTCCGTTCAAAAAACAGGTACTGGAGCATTATTTTTAAGGCAAGAGATGAAGGGAGAAGTTACTTGTAAAAGTAGAAGTAGAATGCTACCTATCACAGAAGTGATTGTGACAGCAGACCACATTTGGAAAAGGCAGGGTCAGCCCTTAATGCTGGGCACATCAGCTGGCATCCTTAGGCAAAAGAATAAGGGTATCATGAAAGAGTTGCAAATTGCTATTTCTTTTATTACTATTGCCTATGCTGTAAAGATGTAAGAAAGTGTACTTGTGAGGTGCACAAATGACTTCAATGCCCTAGATTAGTATGTGCCTTAACTTGGAGAATGTGCATATGTACCAAAATGCCTTCCAAATGCCACAGAAACAGGTTTGTGGACTTGAGCAAAGGGTTTGTTTGGGTGAAGGGCCCTGATCAGTCCTTTTCTACAGCCTTTTTGCCAGGCACTTCTCTCTCAGAAAGCATCACACCCAGTCCGATGGTTAAAATGGATGGGCAAAGTACAGCGTGCAACCACAGGACCATTTTTGTGCCCCCAGGGCCCCTGAGGGGGATGTCAATTTTTCTTTTGCTTCAAAATAAAGAAAAGTTATCTATAAGAGTATGGAAGGCATTTTCATCATGTTTGGAGACCCCCTTGGACACCCAGGGGTCAAAATATTTCATTGGGCCTCTCTAGATGGGAGTAACAATGGACTTAGCCCTCAGAGAGCTACTGATAGGGAAGTGTTGATGGAGCAGACAGAATGGAAGAGAAATGGTTCAGGCAAACCTAGCATAGTCCACCTGCTTCAACAATTCAGCATCTCTGTTTACTCTTAAGATACATCTATCATTCCCCTCCTCATTATACATGACTTGAGCTGACACAGATTTAAAGAAATGCACCTGCCAGGGACATCGTTTTTGTCATAATTGCTTGAAAGAAATGGCCAGCTAGACCATTTCCATTATGATTAGCTCTCTCTCATGAAAACACACACACATATATACACAATGCAACCATTTTAGTGGGATTGCTGACTACACCGAGAGGAACTCAGAGTAGGCCTTCTTTATCTTATTTTGTTTTGCATTTTTTTCTTCAGAACAGTATTCAGAACAGGCATTTTGTCAAGTTGCTTAATGCATTCCCTTATTATAAAGCAGATTTTTTTTAACTTCTGTCCTTTGAAATGTGAATGAGGCATTGTGTAACTGGCTGCAAATGTGTAACTCAAGCTGTTAACAGAATATCACTTTCATGAGCTAATTTCATTTCTTCATGTAATTATATTATCACATTCCTCCTCCACCACCACTCCATTTGTGTTGTAAAAATCTGCTGTTGGCTAGTAAAATCCACCTTTCTCAAATCTCCTGGAGGCAGAATAATAATAATAATAATAATAATAATAATAATGTAGATTCTCTCTGGCTTTTCTTCGCAAACAAAGATTCAGGAAGGACTCATCCCGCGCTTTCTGCAAGTGTGCTGATGACTAAAAAGGCCAATCCGAAATAAACAAGTCCGGTTGCAAAAAGCACAGCAGAAGGTCTCCTTGGGTGATGTTTTTGGGTTGTGATTCTTTCTGCGTTGTCGTTTCTCTTCAAGACTTGTTCGTCATGAGTTCTCAAATAAGGCTGCAGCATTGTGGATAGTGCGTCTCCATGCCTCCTGATGTGAGGCCAGGGCGGACCACTGTTGGTGATCAATTTGGCCGAGCCTGAGATGTTGTTTCAGGGAGTCCTTGTATTGCTTTTTTGGAGCGCCCCTCTTACGCTGACCCATGGCGAGTTCACCGTAGAGTAGTATTTTTGGGAGGCGATAGTCCTCAAATAATGTAGATACCACACTTAGAATCATCTAGGCCATAGCATTTCTGATTTCTCATATTGTTATGGAAGAGGGACAGTGAAGAAATCTGACAGGAAGAACATTAATTCATGTGAGTAATAAACACCTATTGGAGCGTGTCCAGAGGAGGGCGACTAAAATGGTGAAAGATCTGGAAACCATGCCTTATGAGGAGAGACTTCGGGAGCTGGGTATGTTTAGCCGGGAAAAAAGACGGTTAAGAGGCGATATGATAGCCCTGTTTAAGTATTTGAAGGGTTGTCACATTGAGGATGGAGCAGGCTTGTTTTCTGCTGCTCCAGAGACTGGAACACGGAGAAATGGGTGCAAGCTCCAGGAACAGAGATTCCATCTCAACATTAGGAGGAACTTTTTGACAGTAAGAGCTGTTCGGCAGTGGAACACACTCCCTCAGAGCATGGTGGGGTCTTCTTCCTTGGAGGTCTTTAAACAGGGGCTGGATGGCCATCTGTCAGGAATGCTTTGATCGTGATTTCCTGTGTGGCAGGGAGTTGGACTGGATGGCTCTCGTGGTCTCTTCCAACTCTACAATTCTATGATTCTATGAAGCACAAAAATCAATGTGTATAGAGCCATTATATTGTCTATTCTCCTTTATGGTTCTGAAACATGGGTCACCTATCGCCACCACTTACAACTCCTCGAACGCTTTCATGAGCGCTGTATACACACAATCCTAAATACCGTATACGCTGGACTGACTGTGTGACGAATGTTGCTGTCCTTGAAGAAGCAGGGATCACCAGCATTGAGGCCATGATATTGAGAACACAGCTGCGCTGGGCAGGGCATGTTTCTAGGATGGAGGACCATCACCTCCCAAAAATAGTACTCTACGGTGAACTTGCAAGAGGGGCGCTCCAAAAAAGTGATACAAGGACTCCAGTAATATACTATAATTTACTGGCAACTTCAGGATATCTCTATAACAGCTTGCAAGTACTGAGTTAGATGTATTATTGTTACCTGTAACCAGTTAATGGGGGAGTGGGTTGGGTAACAAAGTTAAAAGCAATCTAACACAGGAAGACTTAGTACACTAGAATAACAGGTAGCCATTTCTAGTTATTTTCAAAAGTTACTTTGTGTTATTGTTACGGCCTTTTGTGGTCAGGTGTATTATTTTGTAGAATGGTTTTATTTCAATAAAAAAATTCTTAACCCTCAAAAAAAAATAATCCCAGATTACTTTTTTCTTTTTCCCCCCCTGAGGGCTTGGATATTTTCCAAATGAAGTGCCAGACTGCATGCACCCACAATTTTTATTTTCTAAGTGTTTCTGTGGACATTATGGGTTGCCTACAGTTACTCCTGGAAACAAAAATGCTACTGGGGGCCAGCCTATCACTTTGAGATATACCCAGATTGTTGTTTTATATTCACACACAGAGAGGGAGAGACAGAGGGAGAGAGGGAGATGGAGAGGAATCAAGGGGATGGAGCTTGGCAGACACCAAAGGAGATCTTGGTTCTCCAATTCTAAAGCTATGGAACAGCAGCAGGACTGGTTCCTGGGTTTCTTTTGAGTTTGTGCTGAGGTGACTATCTCCTCCATTCTGTTTCCCTGACTGAGGACTTTTTCGGATGCCCTAAAACCCATCAGGGGAGGTCGGGAGAGCTATGCGGCTATCCTGCGGCAGGGGGTCAGTTTCGGACGACGCTGTCCCCCTCCTGTCATCGTCCATGTTGCTTCCATGTTCAATTGAAGGCAAAGGAACTACTTTTTACTCACAAAAAACTTCTGTGAGTAAAAAGCGGTGCCTTTTCCTTCAACTGAACACGGAAGCAACACGGACGATGACAGGAGGGGGACGGCATCATCCAAAACTGATCCCCTGCCACAGGATAGCCGCGTACCTCTCCCAACCTCCCCTGATGAAAATGTCCGGAGTCCTTTACTTCAGTTCTGAATTATGGGGCTCTCTATAAAGAGAAGTCAAGAAAGAACAAGAACAAGTTTGTGAGAATACAGAACACTACTTATATAACATAATTCTGAGAACATCTGAGTCCTTTTATACCATTTAAAATTTATTATATAATAACTATGCTAGTATAATATATAATATAAAAAGTAAGAACCACTTTTTAGAGAAGTTTCCACATGCGCATGCAGACACACAAGTACTGTGTAACAGAAGCAAAGCTGTAGGCTTTTATTTTTAAAGCCTCTATAAACGAAAGAAGACATAGTACAGTTCAGTTATCCTTTGTTCTAATACTGCATTAAACTTTTAATTAATAATAATGCACAGCCTTAGGCAAAGATCAAGGGCAAATACTCAAGTTAAATGTTTTCCTTACTTTGATTCAGGGGGGGAAAACAACAGCAATTTATATCATTGCCAAACTTTTCAAAAAGAGAGAGAAAGAGATCAACAATGTAACACCATTTAAAATGCCTTTGAGTGCAATCTTAACCTTATTAGTTCACTTGAGGAATTTAGGATCAGGCTAAGATGTCCCTCCAACAGTCGCCAATTGGAGGGGTGGTGGGTTCTAGTAGCCCTAGAAAACCTGTCCTGCCTACTGAATGTACCACAACTGGAAAGCTGTTGTTAGTGGAAGACCCCAAACCAGGCTGTTTTGGGGAGAAGGTGCCCATTGCATACATCCCCCACAGATTCATTGCACTCAGGGTCCCATAGATTCCCTCAGTGCATCTCAAGCAGGGTCCTTCAATTACCCCAGCTTGGATTTAGCTTATTTAAAACCCTCCTTCTTATTTACAAGGTAAGTGCTTAATAAAATCTCTATTACACCAGAGGAGAGAAAGCTGCCTTCATCAGGAATAAGCCAGCAGGGCTGGTACCAACCAGATGGGTTTGGGATGCACTGATGAATCCACTGGTCTGCATCTCTCCTTTCAGATTATGGGTGGGTCCCAATTTGCATTAGGGTTGCATTCCTGGATTTGGGATGTAAATTGAGACTGACATAAATGTGAGGAGCCAGTTCAATAAGGAATCATTGGGAAGCCAAGGGGATGCATTCTGACAGAGCCAAAGTAGCCACAAAGTTAGAAATTTTACTCAAGCCACCATCAATTTTAAAGAGGTCCAGAGCATAAACTATCAGAGCTCAACTGTACAGATGCTCTCCAGAGGGACTAGGAGAGGAACAACTGGTAATCTCAATCAGTTTTGGCTGTAGTAAGCTGGTTAGTGATTAAATAATAATTCCTCTTCAGAGGAACACGCAGAACTGGTAACTGGTAAGAACTTTGTTCTTCTGCTGTACCATCTCCAGCAGGCTTTTTTATTCAACTGCTGAATGATAAGTTAACACTGACATTAATCCTATTGCTCCAATGCTCCTACTTTAACTGGAAACACCAATTAGAATTAGTCATTTGCGATATGGTATATACCTTGCTTTAAGAGAGATCCCAACAATCTGTGGAAAATATGAATGACACCAGAATAAGGGTGAGATTTCTCTTAGCATGAGCCCTGTTCTGTTCCAGGGACAGAAGAGGCCCACTGCTAGTAGCACCTCCTTAGCCTGAGGATATTACTCTGTGCTTTTGTGGCTGTAGTTGGAATCCTACAGGTGTGGGTAAGTCTTGCTTTATTGAATGGAGCCTACTTCCAGGAATACATAAGAGTTTAGCCTTTGTTCCTCTGGCAAGGACAATTGTTTGCAGACTCTGCAACCTCACTCTCAAATTGCAACAGATGGGCCATATCCTTCCCTTTGTCTTTGGTACACAAGAGACATCTGTACTCTGTATACACACAACATATCAGGACTACAATAAGTGTACAATGCAATAATGGCACAGCATAAAATTCATAACTGCTAGCTAACAAACATATGCAATATCCAGGATAGGGAAGTATTTTTCATACTTACAAAAATGCCATATTTAAAGGGATACAGAATTAATTCAAGTCAGCAGTGTACTTTCCTTCTTGCTTTGGTGCACATCTTTTTTTTTTTAAATCATTCTTAGTATTGCTTGATAAAACATCCCTCCCCTCCCCTGAAAAATAACAGTTGAATTAGTTGATCAAGTTGTTTGAGAGATCATAGAATCATAGAATCATAGAATTGCAAAGTTGGAAGAGACCACGAGGGCCTTCCAGTCCAACTCCCTGCCATGCAGGAAATCTTGATCAAAGCATCCCCGACAGATGGAAATCCAGCCTCTGTTTAAAGACCTCCAAGGAAGGAGACCCCACCACGCTCCAAGGGAGTGCATTCCACTGCCGAACAGCTCTTATTGTCAAAAAGTTCCTCCTAATGTTGAGGTGGAATCTGGTCCTGGAGCTTGCATCCATTGCTCCGTGTTCCAGTCTCTGGAGCAGCAGAAAACAAGCCTGCTCCATCCTCAGCGTGACATGCCTTCTAATACTTAAACAGGGCTATCATATCGCCTCTTAACCATCTTTTTTCCAGGCTAAACATACCCAGCTCCCTAAGTCTCTCCTCATAAGGCATCGTTTCCAGACCTTTCACCATTTTAGTTGCCCTTCTCTGGACACGCTCCAATTTGTCAATATCCTTTTTGAATTGTGGTGCCCAGAACTGGACACAGTATTCTAAGTGAGGTCTGACCAAGGCAGAATAGAGTGGCACTATTACTTCCCTTGATCTAGACACTATACTTCTATTGATAAACAGACCTGTCATTGACATCTACCCACTTTCTCTTCATGACTAGACAGACCCAGCATGGTGTTCAACTAGGGACCAGGAATGCTGGATTTAAATATCCAGCCAGCCACTAAGCCTAATTCATTGCCCTGGGGACAGTCACTGTGACCCAGGCTAAACCACATCAGAGTTTCATTGTGACAATAGGAGGAAGGGAGGATATAATTTTCCATCATGGATTGTTGGAGGAAGGGCAGGAAAAGCATTTTAAAAGGCACAAATCTACAAAGCAGATGCTACAGATTAAATAACTCTTTGTTCATCAAAAGGACAGGCATATTCAGAGGGAAGAAAATCTACTCTGTATGATAGCTGATTTTGTCACTGTTGTTGTTTTATCTAGAACAATAATAACTTCACTATTTATTCTATTTCCCCCTCAGGTCTTAACAGATCTCTTTTACTGAAAATTGTTCTCTTCAATCTCAATTATGTGCTTCCTCAGTGACCAAATCTATAGATACAGCAAATACAGATATATGGTTAATAAACAGGGAAATAAATTGGGTCAATGTTTTTGCTTGTGTTTTTTTTTCTTCTTTCCTTATGAATAAAATGGTACCAGTCCAATTAACTTTGTAAAAATAAAAGCAGGTGCAAAATATTTGCTTCACTGAAGATGAGCTTCACTTTCTTGATGCATGGAGAAGTAAAGCAATTAAAATGTTTATTGCAGGATGGCATGACAATTTTGCTTTAAGCACCCATATAGTAAGAGAGAGAGAGAGAATCTTGTTGGAGCACATCATAGCATCATCAACATCCATGGAAGTTTTGCTACTAACTCATACAGACTGTTAAGAGTTGTAGCTTACCAAACTCCCGGGGGGGGGGCACTCAGTCTTGCATCATAGCCACCCAAGTCCCATAGCACTTACAATGTACTGTTCCTACCAAGCTATATCTACCCATGCTCTGTGCCACATGTAATACTGAGGTGTGCATTACTGCATGTAGTATCAAGGTGGTGAGCAACAATGTAAACATGACAAGGTAAATTGCAAGGGAAAGAACAGTTTTAGGCCATAAAATCCAAACATAAAATCCAAACTATAAACACAGCCATAAAAAGGAAACAACATTCCAACAGCACAGAGGATGGATAAATATATGGCTTGGGTCCAGACTATCTGAAAGACTGTATCTCCCTATGTGAGTCTGACTGAAGACTCATCTACACTGGTGCTGTCATCTGGGGCCAGTCCAGAACATTATGCTCTGGAGCTGCCTTGGAGCAACACAATGCCAGCTACATGTACTGGTGTGGATCCATTCTGGATCCATGCCATAGTCCAGATGGGCTGACAGCCCATGAGCCCTGCTGGCCCATTCCCTTCAGTGCCACCACTGCTGCTGCCTTACCCATGAGCCAAACAGCTCGTAGAGCTTAGCTATCACCATCACTTGGCATGGTGGCCTCATTCTGACTTCACCAGCAGTGACAATGATGGCCATGGTCTGCAAAGAGCTACTTGGCCCCCACACAAGTTGGCATCAGCAGCAATGGCATGGAGGGGGGCAGGCTAGTGGTGCTGATGAGGTGGGTGTGTGGACTTGGAGACAGCTGGATCACTCCAGACCCAGCATGATCTAGCTGTCCACCCATCCAAAATTCCGGAGCCTCTCACAGTTTCTGTTAAGCCAGATTAATGGCTAAAAGAAGCAGATTTGCTTCATGCATCATGTGTACAAATAACACTGGACCTGGGGTGAGTACATTTTTATTCTTGGTGTAGATAAGCCCTGAGTCTTAAGATTTTTAGGGAAAGGCTGTCTCTCAGTCTCACTAATGTCACAGGTGCATCTGTTTAGGACACAGAAGACCTTATTGGTGGATGCTCCCAGGGTGCAGAAATCTCTCCCACTGGAGGCTCAGGTGGCTCCCTCTCTACTTTCCTTCTTCTGGCAAGTGAAGCTCTTTTTGTGTTATCAGGCATTTGGCAATTAACTGATTGTGGAGAGGAGACTTTCCATAGAAGTGTGAGAGCACTTTTTTTAAAAAAATGTTTTTAAAATGCTTTTATGCAGTTTTAAAGGAGTGGCATTTTAATAGAATTTAGTTGTCTTTTAACTTTTGTTTAATGGTTGCTAAAGCTTATTTGTGGCCTACATGAAAATACTCGCCTTTGGGTAAAGTGCAATTATGTGGTGCATTTTTCTAAGTTCGCCCCTACTTTTAAAGGAATTAAGCAGAGCTGCATCTTAGTGCATACTCTGTTATACTATATATCAATTCACTGATTGAAAGCTTAATGGGCACCAGTTTTCACCTGCACCCCAACTGGTCAATCAACCCATATCAATTCTTCTTTATGCATATGATACAGTGCTTCTATCTTATTTGGTAATAGGCCTAAGGAGACTCCTAAGAGAGCTTGCCAACTACTATAATGACAAATCCTTAAACAATGATAAATCCAACAGCATAAATTACAATAAAATGAAGGTGGTTTGATGGTTTTTACCAGAAAGAAATAGCAAATAAATGGGACTCCTATTGTACAAGTCACAAACTATAGGTATCTTGGCTTACTTTCTCACTCTTCCAGTTCATGGAAACTACCGAAGAAAATGGCAGTAGAGAATGCCCACAGGAATGTGTCAACTTTGCTTAGTTTTTTTTTAATATTAAAGGATGACAACATATTGCTTTTGTTACTCAAGTATTTATAGCCAAGGGTGCATCCCAGTTGTTGTACTGGGTTTGCAATTGTGTGCCTGCAATAATTTTGACCTTTTTGAGGTGTTGCAGACTAAATTTCTCAGGAGCACATTTGCTGTCCCTTGTTGTGTTCCCAATGTAGCCTTGCATCTTTAGACAGGCCTGGTTTCTATCACGACCCTTGCCTGGACTATTAAGATCAATTATTGGCTAAAACTCCCCCCCCCCCATTGGGTTGGCTCCTGTAATGCTAGCTGGTGGTTTTCAATCTGCATGAAAACAGTGGCTAAATAAGAAATCTCTAACATTTGGGTTTACACCTAATGCTTTAATAACACATGGTTACAGTCATGCTAAATCTGCCATCAAAGAATGAATAAGGGACACAGCATTACAAAATCACTTGAGTTCAATCACTAAATACTTCACTCTTTGAATTATTTTACTTTATTTATTGGATTTATATCCCACCTTTCTCCCAAAATGGGATTCAAGGCAGCTTACATTAATTTTTAAAAGATACAACTAAAACATTAATTACAAAAGTTGAAAAAGAAACATTACCATTATTTAAAACATAATTATATCACTTAAAAACACAGCATAATTAAAAGCATTGGAATTACTATGAAACCTTTTGGCTGCCCCGATTTACCTGACAAACTTAACAATTTTTAAGTATATCAGTTGCAAAAGGATCTTGTAGCATATTTGAGACTAATGTAGGGAAAGAAGTTGTAGCATAAGCTTCTGTAAACTTGATCTACTTCCTCAGATGCATGGAGGAAGTAGACCAAGCCTATAAAAGCTTATGCTACAACTTCTTTCTCTCAGTTAGTCTCAAAGGTGCTACAAGATCCCTTCATAACTGATATTCCAGACTAACATGGCTATGTGTTTGAATTCCTAAGTATAGGAAAGCTTTTACATTAAAATAATATCATACTCTATTGGAGGGAACATAGAAGAGGTTCTCACATCGTGAGCATCTTTATCTTTGTCTCTGTTCAAATGAAGCAGTAGAAACTTGCACTCACATCCTTTTATACGTCTCCTTTTACACCTACTTTTATACTTTTTACTGCCCTTTAATTACACCTAACCCATGGGAGGAAAGCTGGGTATGTTTAGCCTGGGAAAGAGAAGGTTAAGAGGTGATAGCCTTGTGGCTAAGAGCGGGGTATAAATAAATAAATAAATAAATAAATAAAGGTGACATGATAGCCATGTTTAAATATTTGAAAACAATGTCATATTGAAGAAGGAGCAAGCTTGTTTTCTGCTGCTCCAGAGACTAGGACATGGAGCAATGGATTCAAAACACAGGAAAAGAGATTCCACCTAAACATTAAGAAGAACTGGTGGGAAGAGCTGTGTGACAGTGGAGCATGCTGCCTCAGAGTGTGGCGGAGTCCATCTTTGGAGGTTTTTAAACAGAGGCTGGATGGCCATCTGTCAGGAGTGCTTTGATTGTGTGTTCCTGCATGGTAGGGGGTTTGACTAGATGGCCCTTGTGGTCTCTATGATTCTAAGCAGGAAAACAGAGAATTAATTGGGAGTGTCCCTGCCAAATCAGAACAGTTGGAGGGTATGCTTGTCCACACACTAACACACACACTTTTCCATTTCTTCTGAATTTCACTGTACTCTCTACATCAGGACTTTTTTTTTTCCACAGGTGGGTTATTGCCAGTTTCAGAGCAATAGCATGGAGGAAAGCAAGGGGCAGAGGATGGATTAAGCAGCATTTTTGCACCTGAATAAAAATGGCATTACTCAGTCAAATGAGGTATGGGAACTCTTATGTTTGCAGCATGAGACTTCATTCAGGCCCAGCATGTAACCTTTGCTTTTCTACTTGACAACATAATGTTAATTAATCTGTGCAAAGCAAATGGATTTGATGCACGTCTCCTTCTTGGAGACAGATGCCTTACATTATGTAACAAAGAGAATTATTAAGCACTCTCTGTGTGAAAGATTGATATAATACCTTACTGTGGATTATGAATCACAAAATAGTGATGGAGGAAAACATATTTTTACTCTCCAAGCACCAAAGTTATCTCTGGGGTTTTGTTGCCTTGAAAGAAAGGTATCCACCTGTGATCATCAGCTGGAAATAAACTTTGGCAAAGTGCAAAGGAATGAAAAGAGCGCTCTTCAAGAATCCCTGCCAAAGAAACTTTTAAAAGACACAGTACTGAAGGGAAAAAAAACCCTTTGTGTTCTTTAACTGCTTTCATGGCTGTCTTGTGCGGCGGCAATATTTCTTCCCTGTAGAAACAGCAGCAGGAGGCAAAAATTATGCTTTGGTTGATCTGTTTCATTTTTTTTTAAAAAAAGCATGAATTCTAAAGCTGCCAAATGTTATCCTTATCCTATACAGGCACAAATCCTTTATTAGACTTTCTCTTTTTCTTCCACTCCAGTCATTTAAAAAATAGTACACAGAATAAAAATTCAAGCAAGAAGGCAATGGGAAGCATTTTTAATTGATAAAAAAATATGTCTTGCCTCTATGTAACTTAGAGTGGAGAGTAAGGTCTTTTCTGCTGCTCCTGCTACTGCCATTCGATTTTGGCAGAGGAAACCAGCACAGGGATTGCAAGATGGTATTGAACTATTAAGGAACCATGACACAGTGATGGTCCTAGCAACAAGTCCACTTCAGCTCTGAACTCCATTACAGGCAGAGGTACTGTCAGAGCTTAAGAATTTGTTTAATTAAATCTCACAGAATCCCCCAGCCAGTGTGACTATGCTGTTTTAAAGGGATGGAATGGGAGCAAGTGTTTATAAGTCTACCTTCTATTCATTGGGCATGTTTTATGAAGGAATCTGAAATTGCTTTGCTTTGGTGGAGGGATTCTAATTTTGACAATTGCTTCCTCATTTCTAAAACCACCACATTTCACCATTTAAAAAGTCTTAACATGGCTTTTACGTATCCCTATCCCCCACACCTATGCATCTTAAACTTTGCATCTTTTTGGCCTTGGGACACCTTTGTGATATGCAATATTTTCATTCAAGTTAACCAAAAATCTCATGGTGGGGAAGAGAGTGTAACATAATAACTCTTTGGCTACCAATTTTTAGGATACATGAATCAGGTATCATTCTAAAACTTTTCACATTTATTCCTTATGACTACTAATTCTGCAAAAAAACAAAACACAAACAAACAAAAATTTGTAGTCATTTTTTTTTTATTTCCCCTGATTGTTAATAAGAGGCAAAACTCAAATTAAGGCTTGGTCAAGTCAGACTGGCCCCAAACTGGTTTGAGTGAAAATGCACTATTTTCTGAAGCACCACATCAAAGTCCAAACTGAATCTGGAGGCCATGTATAACTCTAATTACCACCATATATATTTTGCGAGAGAGAGAGAGAGAGATGTAGAGATGTGCTATCTGTAACCAAAAAGAAATAGAAGAAGCAATGGACAACAGACAAAATACTTCAAGCAGTAAAGAAAAGACAAGAAGCAAAAGAAATTATTCAAGCCATTGTGTTTCCCATCACCATGTATGGATGTGAGAGCTGGGACTTTATCAGACTTAGCAAATATGCCATCATAATGACACCACATAAAAATGAAATGGCACCCATTTCACACAACATCATTCTTTCGCGATTATGTGATGTTAATAAGGCAGTCTTTTTTATTGACAGGCCAAGCCATAAATAGATTGGCTGTGGTGTTTTTCTGCAGGAATTGCCTGCATGTGAAAATGTGTCCTGTTCTGCTGGCACAATTCCAGCATCAGTGGTGGTCCCCGCCAGAACACTTCCAGGAGAGAACAAGAAAAGTAGGTACGTGACACTCTTTTTATGAACCTCCCCAGTTTACTTGTAAGTTTTAAGTGTGTTTCAGTGCTTGTGTGTTCATTTTTAAAATTTTAGCTGTTTTTCAACTTTTAAACATGCTCGCATCTTCTCACGAAAACAGCCAAGATCATGCGCCCCAGCAAACACGGAAGGACTGGGCTGCTTTTTCATGCTATTACATTGACGTCTGATAAAAAGGGTTCTTTTGCCAGCACACTAACAGTTTAAAATATGCTTTCAAAGAAACATTTTTAAAGGCTCATTTGATAAAGTCCCTGGACAGTGAAAAAAGCTAATAGAAAGAAAATCAACTGATTTGAGCTGCGGTGCTGGAGTAGAATGCTTTAAAAAGACAAACAAATGTGTTCTGTACAGATCAAGCTTGAACTCTCCTTGGAAGCCAAGCTGTCATATTTCAGCCACATCATGAGAAGGCATGACTCACTAGAAAAGACAATAATGCTAGGAAAGGTAGAGGGCAATAGAAAGGGAGGAAGACTGCATACCAGATGGATAGACTCATTCAAAGAAGCCACAGCCCTTAGCTCACAGGACCTGAACAGAGCGGTTGAGTACAGGAAATCTTGGAGATGTCTCATTCACAGAGTTGCTATGAGTCGGAGTCAACTTGAAGGCTGTTAACAACATAGATAGATAGATAGATAGATAGATAGATAGATATCTCTGTGTGTATGTGTGTTCATATGTATATGTATAGTATACAATAACTTGCCCATGATGACGTTTTGCAACAACACAGTAATTCATACACACCAGTAGAACCGCCAAGACCTGTGACTTAGATATTGTTTTAAATTTGTCCATCACATCCTGAAGGCAGTTTCTCTTCAGATTGTATAAATTTGTCCATCACATGAAAGGCTGGTCAGAAGAATTGAGGAACCAAGAAGACATGTATAATGTTTTTGGTGGCAATTGCCTTCTCTCACTGTAGCTCCTCAGCAATTTAGTATTCAGTAGCATGCTAGTTCTAAACTTGCAGAGATGTGGTAGGTGTAGTCTGTGGATGCAGTGGCGCCACTAGGGGGTACAGAGAGGCTGAACTGCACCAGGTGACACCATTGGGGGAGGGGTGACATCAGCCTTAGCGATGCCACAGTGTAGGGAGTATGCTGACCATAAAAATGCTTTTTTTCTGATCAGCCTCAAGGACTCCACTTACCCCAAAATTGATTTTAAAAATGTGGGGGACAATTTCACCATGTTTGGGGGCCTATTCCTCCCTCCAGTTCACTTTCTGATTAAGGACTTTATCAAACACGGCAAAAATCATGGGATTAAACATCATGGTAGTGTGAGTGGCCACGGCCATCTCATGACATCGTCATCATCTTGTGCTTACCGCATGATACAGCCACGAATAAGGTGTTCCTTTTAAATGATGGGATAAGCCATCAATAGATAACCAATATTGCTTTTTTCATGGCACTGAGGACATGCAAAAACATGTCCCATTGTAATTTCAAGATTACAGTGTGAATGGGTGGTCCTCTGCAAGCAAACTTATAAGTGAGAATGCAAAAACGAAGCACAGGACACTCTTTTTATGAACTATCCCATCTAGTTTGCACATTTTAAGGTTTATTTTAGTGCTTTTGTGTTCATTTACTTTGTTAATTTGGGAGGGGGCGTTGGAGTTTTAAGTGTCAGGTGATGATAGGACATTCAATCACCGGCAGAAGCCAAAAACTGTCTCAGAAGATTAGGTAGCAACCCTTTCCCAAGAATACTCACACACAGAGTGTTTGGCGTCCAGAAAACAGGAGGTACTTTAATCTTCAAAGTAGTTTCAGCTATTTACAATATTAACAGACAAAGTGCTAAGCCAGGCATCAGAGGATCATAGGAAGAGAATGAACACTGATCTGGCTCTCTTATATACATCTCAGCATAGCATTAGCTTACCCAAGCACATGGTTACATTGCATCAGACTTCATACTACATGGCTTTGCACTCTAGTAACCCTTCTTCTGATGTAACCCTTCTCATGCAGCTGTGGCATGATTAGGCATGACTGGCAGTTATGGAGTCAGTCATCATGGCTCAGCATGATTTCTGCAGTTGTTTGGCCATTGTAAAACTTAGGGTTCAGTCACTAACTCCTGACATTAAGCACACTCCTATCTTCTTGCGAGAACAGCTGAAATCTCACCCATGCTAAATCCAGGAAGTAATCTCCCATTCTTAAAGTGCTAGTGGTCATCGTGCAATAATTATGTTGTGTTTCTTTCACATGATTACAGCTATGTGTGATAATAAGTGTTATGATGCCGTGATGTTCCTGCTGCCTTCATTCACAGAATTACAGAGTTTTTAGATGCGAGTCTGATAAAGTCCTTGATAAAGCCTTTAGGTCCTAAACTGTTCTCCAGTTTACTTCCTGGTTAATTAAACGTTAATAAAAACCTTTTTGTAAGGAAATAAAACTGGTTTACTTTGTGGTAAAGGCCTACTTTGGGCCTGAAACACTCAGGTGGGGCAAAAAGTGACAAAATTGCACCCAGAGCCCCTGAGGATGTTTGAGTCTTGTTAGGGAAAAATGGGGAAAAGTTTAAAAGGGGGGATCTGAGGATGGGGTATATGGGTACAACAAATGAGTGAGACCCCCCAAGGTCCTGTGTCACCCCAACCCCTAGCACCCAATGGCCATCACAGTAAGTAAGCCATTAGGAAACCTTTCTTCACTAACCAATCATATCAGATTATCTAATTCCTGACACATGTGAGGCAACTTTTTTTTTTTAAAAAAAAAAAGCAGCACTTCTCTGTAATAAAAATTCTATTTGATATACTTGCCATGAAACTTGCACTGAACTGATTCTGGTATATTCATCTCCATAAATAACAGATGTAAAGGCTCGGGTGTTCAGCCATTATAAATTTTGTGACCATTTTAAGGGTGAAGACATTACTTACTTTTCGAAGTACTGTAGTCCTTCTTCCTTTTCCTGCTTCTTTAGATGTAATCTGGTCTGACATCTAAAATAACCCATGTAGTTTTTAGCTACTTTGGGTTAAGTAAAAATTTAAAGTCTAAGCAAGTTATGTACAGACACCAAATTATACTACGGTTCTGTGGTAGTTCAGTCTTTTCAGTTTACTCTTCTGGGAGAGAAATGACGATGTGACATTTTAAAGGGACTCATTAACAATTCAGCTCTATCGCTTTAACCAGAATTACCCCAAATCTGCTAAAAATGACTGTAACTCAAGGAAATTAGAGCATTTGGATGGCTGATAATTGGATTTAAATGCCTTTCATTGGGTCAGTTCACTCTCACCTGTGCCAATAATGAATTTATCTGATTATTAATGACTCATTGCACTTCTAATGATTAGTTTTATATGTGATGGAAATTGCAAGTCTTGTGTTAGATTTTGGTGCCCTTGAAGAAAATAATAATAATAATTCCTTATTGGCCAACTACACAAGCAGGTTGGGGCACTGAGATTTAAAGCTCTTATTCACACCCTACTTGATTTCTTATCACTAGATCATTAGAAACTCAATGAACAAACTGCAGCCTGAAGCCTAGTTTTCATTGCAAACCAAGCAGATCCAGTGAAACAGTGGAAGACATAAATGAATCCAGTAGCACTTTTGAAACTAATTCAGGGCTAAGGGGGCAAAGGGGATCTAGCATAGGCTTTAGTAGACTTCAGCCCATTAGATGTGTAGTCCACACAAGGTTAAGCTAGATTTTACCTCTTTTAGTTTCAATGAGGTGATGGACATTTTTTTAACCCTTTAAAGTTCATGAATACAGACCGATAGCATGTGCCTTCAAGTCATTTGTTGACTTATGGCAACCCCGGGGAATATCACAGAGTTCTCTTAGGCAAGGAATACTCAGAGGGGGTTTGCCATTGCCTCCAGCTGAATGAAATATAGCCTACAGTCCCTGGTATTCCCTGGTGGTCCACCATCCAAGTACTAACCAGGCTTTACCCTACTTAGCTTCCAAGATCAGAGGGAATCTGGTGCCTTCAGGGCATTTAGGCCCTTTGGGGCTTAACTTTACAGTTTAATTAAAAATACAGTGCTGGATAGAATCTGGCTTGGTAGACCAGGGTTCAAATCCAAACAAAAAATTAAACACACTTTTTATAGCATTCTTACAGAAATGCACAGCTGCAGCAATTGAACAACAAAAGGCTTTCCAATAAAAAGAAACTCACCAATAACGAGCAAGTACTATTTCCAAATTCACCAATAAGAACCAAGCATTTCAAACATCACACTTGTTGCTCTTTCTTATTTCTTATTTTGGTGTTCTTCCTGTCATTCCATCAGCAGTGCCTGTCAAAATGTTTTGGAACACTGCTCAGAATGTTTTGTGCATGCTTAATTTAACTTGAAATAACCAGGAACTCACAACATTTTCTGTATTAAAGCAAGGGGGCTCGCTGCTTGCTGGCAGGCCTGTTTGCAGCCTGGCCGGCGCCTGCAGAAGCAAGCTTCCCAATAGGTGCCACCCTTTTGTTGGTGATGACCATGTGGCGGTCGCCATGGGGGCTGCCATCTTCACCCCTGGCCTCTTCCTGGCATTCATTGCGACAGGAAGGGGAAGAGGTAACCGGGAGCCAATCAGGATGGGCCTGCCCTGCCCTGATTGGCTCCCGCCGACAAAGGGGGTGGGTCATCTGGCCGCGCTTCTGGCTGGGCCACATGACATTGAGGGAGACCTGCAACAGAGCCTAAAAAGGTGGCTCCATCAAAGCCCCCTCCGCAGTTGGGCTCCAGAGAGCCAAAGATAGAGGATGCCAACCAGCGGGATGTGAAGCGGGGGTATCACGGTGCAGCGGATGGGGGCTTCCTCCTCCAACCCCCACCTTCTGGCTAATGAGGAGGCAGCAGCTCAGCAAATGGGGGGATTCTCCCCCCACCCTCCAGCAGTTGGGGGTGGCAGCGTGAGCCCTCTGACCCCTTGCCATCAACCTACACTGCCCACCCCCTCATGCAGGGGGGTCACAGCTGTGATGGGTGGTCTGTGGCAGTGACTAGAGGCCGCGGCAGTGGACAGCAGGCCTGAGGGGACTGGGAGGTAAGAGGGCCGCAGTAGCTCAGGAGTCACAGCACTGGGGGAGGGGTTAAAGGGCTATGGGGGGGGCTGAGATCCACCTCTTGGCAGCTGGGCCATGGCAGCAGCAGTTAGGCCATGGGGGTTTGCATGGCTGGTATCCTGCCAGCTATTTGTCATTTGGGCTATGAGTTCTTGATCTTCAGCTCTGCTTACATCATCACCTTCTTTGGTGCTCTGAGAGTGGGCAAGGCAGTCTATTCCTCCAAGACAGATGCATCTGGCAGGGCGCTGCAGCTGCGGGACATAGCTATCAAGGACGGGGTCCTGACTCTGAGCATACGGTGTTCGAAGTGTGATCAGCGTGGCACGGGGGCTATGCTGCACATGCGGAAGGTCGAGGGCTCCTCCCCATGTTCAGTGGTCGGGATGCAGGAGTTCCTACATGCAAGGGGCTCTGCGATTAAACCCTTGTTCAGGCATCTGGATAGATCCCCATTCACCAGGTTTCAGTTTGTGAGCGTGCTGAAGATGGTGCTGAGGCGCTTGGGGCTTCCAGCAGAAGAATTTGGTAGTCACTCCTTCCGGATCGGGGCAGCGACCATGGCAGCACAAGGTGACTTGTTGGCAGAGACCATCATGCGGTTGGGGAGATGGTGGTCTGGGGCCTATGCAGCATATATAGGACCAGAGAGAGTGCTGACGGCCTGGCCTGGGACCTCGGTGGAGCTGTAGGCCTGCCTGTTGATGTGGGAGAAATGGTTGGCGGAAGGCAGTTTCCCATGGGGAATGCCTTTTGTGGCAGATGGCATGGGTCATGATCAGGGCATAGGGGAGGGGGTCTCTGTCAAGTTCAAGTTCTAGTTCTAGTTCAAGTTCACAGAGAACCCCTCCCCATTGGTTCACCTTACTTTGTTTGCAGGGGAGGAGAGAGTGTCCGGTGGGTTAGCTTGGCCATCACCTCTCTTCTCCATGAGAGTCAGAAGCGTCTGACTAGCAACCATTGACCAACATGGGTTGGGTCAATGATGGGATCACGACCCATGCATAATTGCCAACCATTTTTGCATTGCAAAATGCAATTATGTTTATTTACTAACCTATACTTAACCAATGTTTCTGAATATGTAACCAACACATTTAGTAATCAACTTCAAGTGTCTGTGTCTTCTTTGAGGAGGGGAGCTGGAGGTTTGTATAGTCTGGGTCCACAAGGGGGCTCGCCGCTTGCCGGCGGGCTTGTTTGCTGCCTGGCCAGTGCCCCCAGAAGCAAGCCTCCCGATAGGCGCCTCCCCCTTTTGTTGGCGATGACTGCATGGCAGTCGCCATGGGGTCTGCCATCTTCACCCCTGGCCTCTTCCCAACATACATTGCAATGGGAAGGGGTGGGGGTAACTGGGAACCAACTGGGGTGGGCCTGCCCAGCCCTGATTGGCTCCCGCCAACAAAGGGGGTGGATCATCCGGCCACACATCTGGCGCAGCTGGATGATGTTGAGGGAGACCTGTGACAGAGCCTCAAAAGGCGGCTCCATCACAGCCCCCTCTGCAGTTGGGCTCCAGAGAGCCAAAAACCCACCCATCCTCCCTTGGTTCACATTATCATTTGTTGCAATTTGAAAAGCGGATAGCATGGGTCATGATCAGGGCATGTGGGAGGGGAGTTTCTGTCAAGTTCAAGTTCTAATTCAAGTTCAAGTTCATGGAGAACCCCTCCCCATTGGTTAACCTACTTTGTTTGCAGGGGAGGAGAGAGTGTCAGGCAGGTCGGCTTGGCCATCACCTTTCTCCTCTGCAAGAGTCAGAAGTGTCCGACTAGCAGCCATAGACCAACATGGGTTGGGTCAATGATGGGATCACGACCCATGCATAATTGTCAACCATTTTTGCATTGCAAGTTGCGTCCATTTATTGCCAATTATATTTATCTACTAACCTGTACTTAACCAATGTTTCCGAATATGTAACCAATACATTTATTAATCAACTTCAAGTGTGTGAGTCTTCTTTGAGGAGGGGAGCTGGGGGTTTGTATGGTCTGGGTCCGCAAACTGTTTTCCTCAACATGGTTCTGCTTCATTTAGGTCTTATGGTTACTTTTTGACTTTTCTCCTTGCAGGTTCCTGGATTCCTGTATGTCTTTTAATAACACAGCTATTTTTCTTAATGCCAAACCATAAGTTTTCACTTACCAATGCTTGTGTTACATTGTCTTATGATACCACCTATGCTATCATTATGATTACTGAGTGACCATTGATTCAATGGTTCAACTCAAATTAGGGCTAACAATAGGATTTAAGACTACCTGTTATCTTTATGGTGATACAGGTGATATGAAGATAGCCAGCATGGTGTAGTGGTTTGACCATTGGACAATGACTCTGGAGGCCAGGGTTCAAATCCCCACTCAGCCATGGAAACCCACTGGCTGACCTTGGGCAAGTCACACTCTCTCAGCCTCAGAGGAAGGCAAAGACAAATTCCCTCTGAACAAATCTTGCCAAAAAAACCCTGTGATAAGTTCACCTTAGGGTTTCCATAAGTCAGAGATGACTTGAGCGCACTCAACAATGAGTTGATATGAAAGATCTCTATGTGGTAGATTTGTGATAACAAATGAAATACCCCAAGAAGTATCTTTAAGAGGAATCCTAGGATTGGTTCAGACATACATATACAGTCAGACCCCATATCCAAGGGACCAATATCCACACTTTCACTTATCTGTAGGATAAAAATTAGGGAAACATATCATAGAGGCATCCCCTCTAAGCATCTTCTAGGTCCTCCAATGCAACTCTATGGTATATTTTTTACCAGAAGCCCTTTATTTTAATAGGGTTCACTGTTATCTGTGGTTTTTGGTATCCATTGCATGTCTGGGAACTGAACCCCATGGATTCGGGGGCCTGAGTGTACATCATCAGTCAGTAACTTGAATGAATGAATAAATGAATGACCTAACAGACCTAAGATCACAGAGAGAACCTTATGTCATCTATAATGGAAGGTTTTTCTACACATTCAATTACTGGTCCTCAAGTGGAACAAAACTGAATGATAGCTGTGCAAGTATGCACTAAGGGCTCATCTCCACCAGGCTTGATACACTGGCTCCCTGCTGATGTATCCTGCCTCTGGAGCTGGCCTACCCCACCCTACCCCCATTACTTGCAGGAAAGGACTGGAATCCAAGCAGGACACTGGCCCATTGGTGAAGCCACTGCCACCATTTTCTCCACTAACTTGGAAGCCAGGCATGGTCCCACAACTTGTGACTTCAGGCCCCCTGCATGGGACTAGCCTCAGTCAAATGTTGAAGGCCCCCTGCCTGGCTTCCGGAGGAACCAAGGAGCTGGCAGTGGCAGGGAGAGACAGTGTACTGGATGGGCTCCTGTGGACATGCAGGGTCCAATTCATTTTTTCCCAGGTTAACTGGGGTAAACTGGGTATTTTCCTGTAATGGGTTATTGGGTCCTTAACTGGTTATCGGGCTTGCTCCTGTTCCGGCCCTGTATCGGCCCCAGGGATCATTTGGACTACAGGGTTCTGGAATGGGGGCAAGCCAAGGTGTTTGGCCAGTGTAGACAAGCACTGGGTTTCACTCTAGGATTTACACAGGTTGCAGAGATGCAGCTCTTTCTTTGCTATTGCTCTGTCTCAGCCTCTAAATTGGTAAACATTTGATAACCGCATTGTATTTGTCTATTTTATGTGCTGCATATTGGAATAAACAATATTAAATAACAGATTGAAGCAAAAGTACCATAGGCTGAAAAACAGAACTTAATGTGTGATGATTTCCCAGTGCTTAAAGAAGGGAAAACTGAAACAGAGTTGCCCTGACTGTCAGATTCTCATCGTAGTACTGCATTTACCAAGAAAATTACAAAAAGAAAGAAGAATTACAGTTTCAATATTCTCAGTACTGGCTCTGCAAAGCTATTTGCCATAAACTATTCCTTCCTGATCTGGACTGACATCAATCTAATGAACTAATGCACAGATGCCATCTATAAATTGGTCACTGCTCAGTCACATAAACCTTCTATACTAAAGCAACACTGCCATAACCACCAAGGTGATCTTCTAATAAATATATTCAAAGCACCCTGTGGTTCTCATGAGATGCACAGAGAAAACTGCACACTCTTAAAAGGAGAGGCATTCACCCACCTCCCCAAGGCCTTTTAATTAGGCTTTGCAAAATGGACTGAAGATTTCACCTTAGCTTCACTGCTGGGTCGCAGGTTAATTCCAGCTGGGTTCAAATGCAATTTGAAAATGTTATAAAGCCTTTATTGCTTTCTCACAGCTGAACAAAATGAGCTAACTCATGGATTAAAAAAAACAACAACATCAAGATCGTAAAACTAACTCCCAATTTTGCTAGGATAATCTCCTTCCTCACACTACTTTTCAACCTACTGCCATCCCAAACTCTCATTTATTCTATACCTTTCACTAGAAATGTTACCTAAAATTATCCATCAATGACAAAACTATAAAATGATACTTCACCAAACCAAATGCAGTTGATCTACCATGTGTTGTGTCCAGCAACTAAACATTCTTCTTTGTTACCATGAGAAGACACAGCAAAAAACTATTTACCTTCATACCTTCAAACATTTCACAGAAGAAAACCAGGGCATATGTGGTCAAGCAACATCAGAGTGTGGCCCAGGTGGCCAAAGTTACTAATGAAAAAGAACACACATGCTAAGAAAGACTGCATCAGTTTATGTTTGCCTGAGTCTACATGGAAGGGCAAGATTCCGTCCCTTCCCTCCTCTCTCTCTTGCTGAGTTAATTGAGTACAACTACTTTTTCACTATGAACTCTGATTGCAGTAACCGAAGCAAGCTGAGGACAAAAAGGGAAACTCAGATATTTGAAAAGCAGCTGAAAAAGTGAGAGGACAGAGAAATTAACCAGGGGCTCATCTAAACAATCGAGGATATACTGCCCCACCCCGCCAGTATATCCTGACCATGGATCTCACTCATTGTTCCCCAGTCCCTCCACAGAACTCGAGGGAGTCCAGACAGGAATGCTGGCCCGTCACAGCAGCTGCTGCCATTTTCCTCACTGTCTTGGAAGGCAGGAAGAGGGCCCACAAATGTTACCAAGGCCCTCTGCATGTGACCTGCCTTAGTCACATGCTGTGGGACGCCTTCCTGCCTTCTGGGAGAACCAGAGAGACTGCTGCCACAGTGAGGACTGGCCCATAGGATGGGCTCCTGTGGATATGTGGGGCTCGATCCATTTTTTGCTGGCAGAAGCAGAATAAACCAGATTTTTTTTAAAAAAATTGTATTAGCCCTACTCTGCCTTCCCCCTGTCTCAGGCCCATATCTGCCCCGTAGGTGGTGAGGACTGCCTGGGGACAGAACAAGGCAAATGCCCTGCATCATATGGACTGCAGAGCTCTGAGATGGGGGCAAGATAGGGTATTTTGTCTGTGTAGACAAATAGATATGCACTATTAAGCCTAATAGACAGGGAACCAGAAGAACTATGAGACAGAAGCCAGGGACACAGTCAAGGAGGAATATAGAAAGATGCTATCTGTGGCCAAAAAGAAAGAGAAGAAACAATGGAAGACGTAAGAAACACTTCAAGAAGTAAAGGAAAGATGAGAAGTAAAATAAAAGGGAGACAGGAACAGAACCAGAACTAGGAATGCAGCTGTTCAACAATTAGTGTACAAGGATAAAGAGAGTTACTATAATAATCAGTGCAGAGAAATAGAAGTTGACAACAAAAAAGGAAGAACAAGAGACCTCTTCCACAAGATTCACAAAATCAAAGGGAAATTTAGACCAAGGGTGGGGATGCTCTACTTCTCATGGTAATGCACTGGTACCTCTGAGCATATCAAGAGGACCAGGCAGCAAAAGTTGTTGTAGCAGAGTTGCAATCATCAGGTGAAGAAATGAGCACAGAAACATGTGTCTAAACTATTCCTTTTTACTAGAGCATATTATAGTAATATTTACAATGAGTCTGAAACTCCTACCATACATACTACATATCACAGCACAAAGTACAGTGCAGTCCTGTCACTGTAAGGCCCAGACTGAATACACACAGTCTGAGAGCAAATCCATGTCAAGAGCACAGAGACAGTGGTTCTCACACATATTTTCTCACATAGATAAGGCTCTGGCCTTCTTCCCTTCCCACGCTTGTCTCCCAGACATAATCTAGATATGCTGGCCAGCTGCATTTAGCCTTCTCATTACTGGTCCCTGCAGTCTGTAGCATACCATACTAGCTCTTTATAGTATAAATTTCCAGTGCTTGTATATCCCAGCACCCCAACACTACTATCAACAAAGAAACATAATATATGACTGAGATGTAATAAAAAGACAATGGAAGCAATACACAGAAGAGCTATATCAAAGAGATGAAAGGATTAATATAACACGGGAAGAAGAAACATACACAGACAACCCCCAAATTTTGGAAAGTGAAGTGAAAGCTGCACGCAAAGCAATTTGGAAGAATAAATTACCAGGGACAGATGACATGCCAATAGAACGGCTACAATCTACAGAGAAATAATCAACTTTAGTTCTAACTAAAATCTGCCAACAAATATGGAAAACAAAGCAATGGTCCACACATTTGAAAGAATCAATATACATGCCCATCCACAAAAAAGGAGACGCAAAAGATTGCAGCAACCACAGGGCCATTTCATTAATTTCCCATTTCATTAATTTCCCAGCAAAATCATACTCAAAATTCTGCAGTAAAGACTCCTTCCATATATGGAGCAGGAAATTCCAGAGATGCAAGCTAGGTTCAGGAAGGGAAAAGGAATCAGGAATCACATGAAAAGATATGCTGCATAATTAAGTACACCAAGGAGTTGCAGAAGAAAATCAGCGCATGCTTTATAGACTACAGCAAAGTCTTTGACAAAGCCTTAAACCATTAGAATGGAATATAGAAAACATAATGGCTCCCAATTGGAAAGGGGGTCAGACAAGGTGGCATTCTATCACCCTTCTTGTTCAACTTGTATGCAGAAAATATCATACACAGAGCAAGTTTAGATTCAGAGGAAGGAGGGATGAAGGTAGGAGGAAGAATATTAGCAATCTAAGATATGCAAACGACATCATACTACTAGCAGAAAACAACAGAGACTTGGAACAATTACTAAAGATAGCCAAAGAAGAAATTGCTAAGGCAGGCTTACTATTGAACATTAAGAAAACAAAACTAATGACCATAAAAGATCTACATACATTCAATTTAGATGATGGGGAAATTTGAATGGTTAAAGATCAATTATTGATCAGAAGGAAAATTGCAGTGAAGAAATCAGAAGAAAACTAGAACAGGAAAGGGTGGCTATGAAAAAAAATCCTGAAGTGCAAAGATCTAAACTGAACACTGAAGTTAGGATCGTCCAAGCCATCATATTTTCCATCACCATGTATGGAAGTGGGAGCTGGACAGTGAAGAAAGCTGATAGGAAGAAAATAAACTCTTTTAAGATATGGTACTGGAGAAGAGTGCTATGGATACCATGGACTGCCAAAAAAGAACAATAAGTAGATCCTAGAACAAATCAAGCCTGAGCTCTCCCTGGAAGCCAAGATGACTAAACTGAGACTGTTGTACTTTGGTCATATCATGAGAAGGCATGACTCACTAGAAAAGACAATAATGCTAGGAAAGATGGATGATATTAGAAAGAGAAGAAGGCCACACAGTAGATGGTTCGACTCAATCAAGAAGGCCACAGGCCTGAGCCTGCAAGACCTGAACAGAGAGGTTGAGGCCAGGGGGATTGGAGGTGTTTCATTCATGGGGTCAAAGTTGACTCTAGGACAGTTAACAACAACAATAAGCCCTAGGACTGCCCTCGCTGATTGGAGGGTATGCACCATTACTGCAGTTCCAAGCAAGCAGCTGGTCAGGATACCCTTTGGAGTTCCTGATAGGCTCTCTTTAGATGGGCTACACTGGATGGATTGGTTTATGCAGATTTCAGCTTGACTAGCTACTAGCCTGACTCAATATAAGTAAAAAGATTAGTTAGAAGCCCTAATTCCTCTGGAGTGAAAGTATCCTTTGGGTAGCCCTGCCTACAAGTCTGGAGAGGTCCCTGTGCCTTCTGCTTCCCGTCCCTGAAGTGCAAAATCATTTATACATCAAAATGATGAACAGCATGATCATTGGGTTGTTTCCAAGTCAATCAGTCTATGTACTTAAATCCTACTTTGCAGCAGCCCTAATCTGACTTTTATTGGCAAGATCGTCCACTCCCAGTGCTTCTCATTTGCATGCTTCTATGAATCAACTATCTCCCACACATAAGGTTTCAATTGCACTTGAACACAAACTCTCACTGTCTATGGGCAATGACAAAACAAGCAAGATCTCCAGGGATTAACAGCTGTTTCCTCTTGCTTGTTACTGTAACATATGGCTGGGTCTTTATTTTATATAAAAGATGGTGGATGTGTGTGTGTGTGTGTTTCTGGAACGAAAGGAAAGAGAGGCAACCAGTACATCTGCCTTATTACCAACAGCATTTCTCAGATCACCCCTATTCTACCCAACTGCATTTGTCAGTTATCTCTTACTTTTTGTAAAAGTTCCCCTTCCAATGAGATGTCCCCTACCCCACATACACAATTTCCCACTGCCTCCTCTTTCAGGATTCTTTGATACATAAAAATCTGCAAGCCAGTCTCTTCTTTGGTCCATTCACTGAATGCCCCCCACCAAAAAAAAGCATCGATGGTGATTATTATTTGTATTTATCACAACTGTGTTACCTACCCTGACACCCCCTGCCCAATATCTGTAATAATTGGAAATATTTCATAATTTGGCCAGATGTGACCTTCCACACACTGTGGCCAATAAACCAAGGACTCCCAAGAACCAGGAATCCCAAAAGACTAGTGCTGAGACTCAGTCAGGCATGCACAAAGGAGGGGCCAGCCCAAATTACAAGGAAGATAATTTGTAGGGCAACTCTTTGCCTGAACATCTGGCTAATCCCATCAGTCTAACCTGAGATACTCAAGATTGTAAGGAGCCCTCATACCTCTACCTTCCCCCAAACAAAGAAGATTGCTTCCAATACAAAGTTACAAAATATACACACAGTAAGGGTCGTTAGCCTATCCAGAGTGTCTATGGTTTTACTGCAAGAACCTCCAAGAAGCATGTCTTTCACGCTAAATTCCATCCCCTGAAGGAAATTATTGGGTATAAAAACCCTTCCAAAACCCCACTCAAGTATGCACACTTTCCCTGCTTCTGGACTCCACATCTGTGTCACTATTCTAGCTTCAGGACCCCCATTCTGCTGGTTTCTTCCGCAATCTCATCTCCTCAGATCAGCATAGTATCACCCGAAAACAACCTCCTGTCTCTATTCCTCTAGCCCAATACTTCCTACTTTATTCGCTAGCCTGCATGAATGCTTGAACCCTGAGTGTGTTGTTAATATTGTTTTCTTAAATAAAGATCTAATAATTGTACTATCTAGCTTACCGTCTCCTCCATAATTACCAGTATACAGAGGTCAAAGGGTCTTGCTATCTGTTTCCCTCACTCATATTGCCAATCTGAGTATATTTACTCCCCAAATTAATATTGATATTTGGAGGGTCCTTAAGACCCCTGAGCATTTAGGGTAACAACTGAAGCATCCATGATGCCAAGCATTAAAGTGTCCATGATATCAGGCTCTGGGTAGGCAAAGGTAAAGGAAAATGATAAATAAAAGCAGGGAAAGTATTTCCTCAAGGTGTCTTTAGGTGCAAAACAAACAAAATGAATTTGTTTTTGCTGTTTTAGTAAAATTGAGAGATCCAGTAATCGAATCTTGGTGCAAAAAAACACATGTAGAACAGGCGTGGAATATGTGGTTTTCAAGGGCTCCCAAAATTCCTTGCCACTGGCCCCCTTGGCTAGGGCTGCTGGGAACAGGAGTTCATCAACATCTGAAAGGCCATGCAACTCCTGCCCCTGGTGTAGATTAACAAATTCAAACCCTAGGATTTGTCTTGACTATCAAAACTGAGCACATCTCTTTCATCAACAAATTCACTCCTGATTACTTAAAATGTTCAGCATTCTGGGAGTATAATCTAGCGAATGTGAGAAGGAGAGTTATTTTGTTGGTGCTATTATTGAGAGTCAGAAATACTTAGGACATTTTTAGATGATCTCTACTTCTTCCCTTCCGGTGCCTGGTCTCTCTGACTCAGCACAAAGGCACGTGTACGCATGCCGTAAACATGCAAAAAACTGAAGGCACAAAAGGGAGGATGGGGGGGGGGAAAGATCCATTGAGTACATATGCATGCTTGGGTCTATTGTGCCCTTTGGAGCAAGATAAGGAACAAGATTAGTAGTGGAACATTAGCACTGCAACTAATGAGCTTTCTTGCTGTAGAAGATGGGACGGTTCCCTAATTGTTTATAGTAGTTTTCTACAAGGCCCAGTAGCAACAGAGGGCTTAGAAAAATTACAAACATGGCCACATGGGATGCAAGCCACTGAGTGGGAATGACACCAAATGATTCAGTACTCAGCACATCCACCCACCCACCCCCCCCCATCTACTGAAGGCCAATGGTTTAAACAAGAGTGCACATTCCACCCAAGTAAGTCTACACAAAGTCTGTATACTGCAGTTATGGAGTTCTAACTGGTGATACAAGGCAGCAGTGGTCACAAGAAATGGGGGAACAGAACCCTCCAAAGGTATGTTAGACACTGGAGGAGGAGATAATGAGAACAGGGTGTGAGTGAAGTGAATGTCTGGCAAAACATGGAACTGTGTGATACAGGAAAGCCTATCCATGATGGCTTATGGGATCAGAAAAGCATACTGGGTGCCCAGTCCCAATTGAGTCATAGACTTTAGATTAAGAACACAATGAGCAACAAGTTTGGCCAGGCTCAGAATGATGCAAAACCAAATGATCAATAGCTTGACCCTGATGAAGGAAACGAAAACTTCCTTTGATTTCCTGGCTCCTTGATTGGAATAAAACCAATTGACTAAGGAGATTATCAAACGGGTCCCTAAAACTGTGCCTGCCCCATTTACCCCCCCCCCATACCCCACTTCTGCCTCACTTCCGTCCCTGTAACATTAAAAAAAAAACTTTCCAAAGTGGGAGATAAATGGCTCCCCCTCCCCTTGGCTTCACTGCAGTAAATGCAGCTGTCGTAAAGCTGCTTTTACTACAGTGAAGCCAAATCCCTGTGTTCTCGCAAGGGAATGATCGTATGGGAAATTTAAAAATAAAACCCCAACCAAACGTGTTTTTTTTTAAAAAAGCCCCAAAACAAGAAAAAAACCAAGGAACCGGGGGGGGGGAGCGTGTCACTTAACTGGATGTCCCAATCAAATCCAGAAGTCTTTGGCATGGGCCTCCTGCTGACGTCATGTGACACTGGCACTGCACCAGCAGAACAGGTCATCTGTTCACTTGCCCGTCATTCCGTTATTATAACGGAACGGCTTCTTATTGATGGCTTAAGCCACGAATAAGAGAAAGCAAGGAAGGAACAGGAACAGAATGGGAACATTGCAGGAGAGGGACGATATCATCTAAAAGGCAAGCCTTTTAGTGACCTCCTGTCGTCCCTGTCCTGGGATGTTTTGACCATCTGATAATCTCCTAAGGCTGCTGACACACTGCCAGAATAATGCAGTTTGACACCAGTTAAACTATCATAGCTGCATCCTATAGAATCCTGGGATTGGCAGTTTGTTGTGGCACCAGAACACTGACAGAGAAGGCTAAGTATCTCACAAAACTACAAATCCCAGAATGCCATTGCATTGCACCATGGCAGTAAAAATGGCATCAAACAGCGTTATTTCGGCAGTGTGTCAGCAGCCTAAATATATATATATTTAAAAAAAAATACTTTTGATGAAAATGTACAACAAGAAGGACCAAGCAGTCAAACTTAGAAATGGGAAGAATATTTTTTTTAAAAAAAAATTAATCAAAAAATGATCTAAAAACATATTTTCCAAGTGTCAAGAAACTCTAACCAGAAGAATCCTGGACTGCAGAGAATCGTTGTGTTTTGGGACTTATTCTGTGCAAAATGTCCATTTGGTTGTTTTGCAGAGAAAACAGCATTTTATGCATAAGAAACTGCTTTTTCTGAGCAGGAAATAATTTCTGCATGGAAATATTATTTTCTGCATAGAAAAAGCTGTTTCTTATGCAGAAGATGCTACAATTGGGGACATTCCTTGTAAAAATCATACATGGTTGCTTTGAACTGAAAACTACTTTTTCTGTGCAGAAAATAATATATCTGCATAAGAATATTATTTTCTGTGTGGAAAATGCTGTTTCCTGTGCAAAATCACCACATGTCGGAAGGTTTTTAAACAGATGCTGGATGGCCATCTGTCAGACCTGCTTTGAATGTGTGTTTTGCATGGCAGGGATTGGGCTGGATTGTCCTTGTGGTTTCTTCCAACACTATGATTCTATGATTATAAATCTTTTTGCAACAATAGAAGCATGTGGGTTCAAGCCACGTTGCTCAAATATATTGACTGGGTTTGGATACCGTGTAACTTGATTCAAAGTGGAAGTTGAGAGTCTGTTAGTCCCAACATTGAGTAGCCCCTTTGAGTCAATGGAACATAAATGGAACATAAATGGTAATGTACCAGTTCCCCATAGATTCAATCAGTTTCCTCTGGTTAGAAGTAACAATTGATTTATGCCTCTGTTTGTTGCTCTGCCTCAAGTAACGAAATGTCTTGGGTCACTCTGACCATGGCTAATCTTTAGGTTCCTATCCTATTCACAGTTACCTGAGATGAAGCCCCGTTTACAGTATTTAATTTCTACAGCTACTTCATGCTCCATCCAGCTTCTGGGTAGCTTAAAAGACACATAAAACTAAAATGCAATACAGATCACCCTCCATATCCATGGGGGATATGTTCCCAGACTTACCACAGATATGCAGAACCATGTATAACAGCGAACAACCATAGAATACCAAGAATTGCACTGGAGGGCCCAGAAAATGCCTAGGACACCTCTCTAAGGCACCTGACACGATCTATGGTCAACCTTGGGTGGACATTTGCCATAAAGTCACACTGGAGGACCTCCCGATGCCTAAAGAGACCTCCCCCACAACCATAGGTAAGTGAAACCATGGGCACTGATCCCACGTAAGCCAGGGGAAACCTGTATAAAGAAAACATTAAAAACTAATCTAAAAAAAAAAAACCTAAGAAAAAAATTAAACCAGATGGCTTCAGTACAGAATTCTTTTCCTAGTTTGTTTGTTTATGAGAACCACAACAGAGAAATACAGTCACTTCAAATGTTTCAGTCAGGATCACCATTAGGAAACTATGTAGTCCTTTTTAGAGTTTTACTTTATTCTTATGGTAGTTAAAGGAGCTGTGATATATGTTGTGTGGACCCTATATTATTCTACAGGATTAATTTATAGCCTTCTAGTATTACCATGCTGAGCTGTGAATTACCATGCAATCAGAGAAGATTAATTCACCTCTCTTTGCAATTAATATGCAAAGCTAAAGGATTACGTTATGGTTCCTTTTAATTACTCATGATGCTCAATAGGAAAATAAATAGCTACCACTTCTAAGGAAAATATTGTGTTGCCTTATGGTCCTTTTAGCATGCTGTATTGTGGAGTCTTTTGAATTTCAGCTTCTCCCTTTTTCTTTCTTTCTTTCTTTTTTTAGAAAATAAACCTTTAGAGAAATGTTAACTTTTGAAATATTGAATTCATTTGATCCAAAGTAACAGCTTGCAATGTATGTAGTTTTAGTGCTACAGTAATGACTTGGGACTTTGTCACACTAAATATGGCGTCAAAAGGACACCACATAACTGCGAAATGGCATGCAGATCAGACAATGTTGCCTTTTCCCAGTTAAAAACAGCCCCCAATCCATACCTTTTAATTGATGGCTTAAGCCATCAATAGATCCTCCTGCCAACTTTTTTCTGTCATTACCAGCATGTGAAGCCTCTGTCCCTTTAAATCTTGTACTTACTCTGACAATGGCCAGAACACTTACAGGTCATATCAGGAGATCCAGGTAAGTAACGAACTTTTTTTGTCCCTCCCTGGGTTACTTTGAGGTTTTTTAGTGTGTGTGTCTGTGCTTAGTTTTACTTTTTGAGATTTATTTTTGTTTTTATTTTTGAATTTCAAAAGAGGAAGTGAACGGAGCTCCATTCACTTTCTCTTTATTACTGGAGGAGCCTTTGCTGAGAAAGGAGGCAAGTGTGGGTGGAGGGGGGAGGAACATTCTTTTCAGATGTTATTTGGCTTCAATACATCCAACTGGATGGGGTAGAAGGATGTGCAATGGCTGTGCTTTTTTAAAAATATGTAATGTTTTATGTGTTTTTTATTGTTTAACTTTGTAATCCAGACTGTTTTAGCTATATTTTGTTTTAACTTGTATTGTAAGCCACTTTGATCCTATATTGGGAGAAAGGTAGGACAAAAATCAAACAAAGAATAAATAATAAAAAAACAGCAATCCTGGTTAGAAAGGTCAATGGTAATGGATGCTGGGAGCTGCTACTCAAACATTGGATAGCTGCAGTTGTCTACTCTAGACCAAAGATGGAAAAGTTGGAGTCCACTAGATGCTTTTGAACCATAAATCCCATTATTCCTGACCATTAGCCATTCTACCTAAGGTTGAGTCCAATGTATGAAAATCATTACATAGGGGGCTCATCTACATGAAAGGAAATAATGCTAATTCCTGTGTATTATTGCCAATTCACAGCTGCATTCTTTTGTCTCCACAATGTTTTGCAAAAATGATACCCTGAGAAGCTATCTGTGGTTTGAAGTTCAGACACCCATGAAAGCAAAAAATCACATGATTGCTAACTCGAAAAATCCAACAGGGTGCATGCAGGCTCTGCCTTACTGGTAAGCCTGCCCCTTGAGCATATCCAATCAATCAGATCTTTAGTTCCACCCTCTCTGAGACTGTGCAGCAAATCAAATGATTTGTCTTTAACGGCCACTAATGCACATTTCCTCGTATTATTTTTAAAATTATGGGGGAAGCTGCAAAGGTTTTCCCCGCACAATAAATAGATCCCCCCTCCTTCCAAATAAGGCAAATCACCATGGGATCTCGTTGGGACAAAGGTTTTCCCAGCGAATTCTATTTTCACTGTCTAAACAACACCCAGTATGAATGGCTATATCATGTTTGATCTTATTGAAGTTTTATACTTGATTTGATACCTGATCCCTCCTAACTTTTGGCTAGATTTGTTGAGGTCCAGACCAAGAGTTAGATGCAGGTTTCCCCTTCTGATCTGGTAGATACCTCTTTCAGCTCTAAAGGACAAGATGCCCCACAGCCCCCTTAAGAAATGCTGGTCATGGATGGGTACTGTCAGAAAAAGCAGGAAATCTGCCCTGGGCTGGAGGTGGGAAAGAACAAGCTGTCATATATTGTTAGAGCAGAGGCTGAAAGTTTTGAATTATTCAGCTGTGATTAATTGTATTCTTGCAAAGGAAGTGTTAAGCCCAGCAGCAGGCAGAGTGAGCCAGTTTCCAAAGGCAGATGATGATGGGAGAATACAGTAGTGTTAAGGTAGTGGAGGACAGAGCTGTGGACCATACAACCTGTCAAATGTGCCTGTTCAGTGAGCTAGCTAGTCACTTGCCTTTGGCTTTGGTAAAAAGATGCTCTCTCCTTGTCAGTGTGGGAGAAATATTCAGCTATAGGTCCAGTCTGCTTTTATCCATGGAAGAACTGCCTCAGGCAGCAAAATGTCTTGAGCTTGCTAGGTGAGAAGAGCATTATTTCAGAAGTTTATTGCAACTAATTTTTATTTGGGTAGAGCTGTGTCCCAGATAATCCTAGTGTACACCCCTAAGTCATTTTTTAAAAAAATCAACATATCTTGGCTCATGAGAATAATGCTGAGAGCAATAATTGTTCTTGAACTCTCCTGATGAGTGGTGTGAGTGATGATGGGTTGCTTCCTCCATAGCCCTCTCATCCTCTGATGCAATTACTTGGCATCACATTTCGGCATTTTATGTCTAACTTTCTTGGGCATTATTCAAAGTGCTATGATGACTAAAGGCAAGAATGAGATGAAGTGCTGATCAGTTCAACAATTGATATAGCTGTTTTCTTTCACAGCTAACACCTTTAGAAACATCCTGCAGTGTACCAAGCATGTTGCAACATTGATGGAACAAGAATAGATTTTGTTGGCTTGCTTTTAATAGCATAGTTTAATGGTTTTAATATTTGAAGCAGACAAACAGCAGAGTCACAGTAAAAGGGAGGTAAATTACTAACCCTATGAAGTTGAAAAGATCCCACTTGTCCATCTAGTCAAGAAACACGAGGCCTTTCAGGCTTCGACTGCCACATATAATGGCAGCTTGGGGCCTCAAGCCCCCCCCCCACACACACACACACAGCGATAAACCTTCTTCCTTGCTGAGAGGAAGTGGAAAATGGAATGAAATGGAAATTATTCTCTCCATTCCTTCCTAAATCCATTCTGTATGAAATTGGCAAGGAATGAAGAACCCATGGGAGCATAATTAAATCTTTGTGTAGTGGGTGCATGTACCTCTGGACTCCAGGTTGTGCAACTCTGGTCTGGGCTCACATTTCTGATTTATGTTTAACAATAAAAACATTATTTATTAAAATAATTTACATGCCACCCTCTATCCAGAGACATCAGGGTGGTGTACAATAAACCCAATCTAATACATTAAAAACAGGATAAATAATAAAAACAAGATTTGAAAAACCTAAAACTATATAAAACAACATAAGTTAAGAATCTTCCTTTGTGAACAAAACAATGTACCGTAAGTTAAAAAGACAGATTAAAACATTTTTAAAAGTTTCTCCCTTTCTCTAGCTTTTCTTCACAAACGAAGATTCAAGAAGGACTCATCCCACGCTTTCTGCAAGCGCACTGATGACTAAAAAGGCCAATCCGAAATAAACAGAAAGCACAGCAGACGGTCTCCTTGGGTGATGTTTCTCGGTTGTGATTCTTTCTGTGTTGTCGTTTCTCTTCAAGACTTGTTCGGCGTGAGTTCTCAAATAAGGCTGCAGCATTGTGGATTGTGGATAGTGCATCTCCATGCCTCCCGATGTGAGGCCAGGGCGGACCATTGTTGGTGATCAATTTGGCCAAACCTGAGATATTGTTTCAGGAAGTCTTTGTATTGCTTTTTTGGAGTGCCCCTCTTACGCTGACCCATGGCGAGTTTACTGTAGAGTACTATTTTTGGGAGGTGATGGTCCTCCATCCTAGAAACGTACCCTGCCCAGCACAGCTGTGTTCTCAATATCATGGCCTCAATGCTGGTGATCCCTGCTTGCTCAAGGACAACAACATTCGTCACATAGTCAGTCCAGTGTATATTTAGGATTGTGCGTAGACAGCGCTGATGAAAGCGTTCGAGGAGTCGTAGGTGGTGGCGATAGGTGACCCATGTTTCAGATCCATAAAGGAAAATGGACAGTACAATGGCTCTATACACACTGATTTTTGTGCTTTGCCTCAGGTGTTTATTGGTCCAGACTCTTTTGTAAATGCACTATCTGCCTTTGCTAATCTGTGATCGATCTCTTTGTCAATCTTGGCATCTGAGGAGATGATGCTTCCCAGGTAGATGAACTGCTGAACGGACTTGAGCACAGATTTGCCGGCGGCAATGTTGGGATGATGGTGTTCGTCCTGTGGTGCAGGCTGGTAAAGAACTTTTGTTTTCTTCAGGTTGACTTCCAGGCCAAACAGCTCTGCAGCTGTTGCGAAGCAGGATGTTAGGCACTGCAGAGCTGCTTCTGTGTGGGCAACAAGGGCATCATCATCAGCAAAGAGCAGCTCACGGACTAGATAGTTTGGAGTCTTAGTGTGTGCCCTTACACGGCTTAAGTTAAACAAGCTACCATCAGTACGGTAACGTATATAGATGCCGTTGTCTTCTTCAAGCTCTGCCATGCCCTTTGGAGCATCATGCTGAAGAAGATTGTAAATAAAGTTGGTGCAAGAACACAACCTTGCTTCACTCCGTTAGTTATTAGAAAGGGCTCTGAAAGAACACTGCCATATCTGACTTGACCGTGCTGCCCCTTGTGTAGCAAGATAATCATTATAAGCAATTTGGGGGGCATCCTAGTCTTTCCAGGATCTGCCACAGTATGGATTTTTCTTCTGGGAGAACACGAGGTATTCTTCTGCAGACTGGAGGATACTGCTTTTGATATGTTGCCAAAGCACTGTGGGAGAAGGATCTGTAGGATGGTCTTCAAGTTTTGTTTGCAGATTTGCCTGCAAGTTGTCTCTCATGGTAGCTTGTTGAAGATTGTTGACTTGAAGTCTCTTCTTTAAGATGCCACCCCTCTTAGGTTTGAACTTAAAGTGAAGATTTGGTTTACATCTGACGAGGCAATGATCTGTTCGGCATTCTGCACTGGGCATCACTTGGGTATGATGGACATCGCGAATGTTTCTCTGGCAGACTAGAACATAGTCAATGAGGTGCCAATGTTTGGATTGGGGATGCGTCCAAGTTGTCTTCAAACTATCTTTCTGCTGAAAGATAGCGTTTGTAATAGTCAGCTATTGTTCTGCACAGAACTCTAGCAGGAGGCGTCCGTTATCATTGCAATTTCCAACACCATGCTTGCCTAAGACACCTTTCCAGGCTTCAGAGTTCTTTCCTTCTCTGGCATTGAAGTCACCAAGGATAATAATTTTATCTTCTACAGGGTCTTTTTGTATGAGTTGGCATAGGTCTGTGTAGAATTTGTCTTTCTCTACAGGGTTGGCTTGCATAGTTGGGGCATATATACTAAAGAGAACAACATGTCTGCAGCTTCCAGTGCATCTTTACACCTGCTGTTTCGTCCCTTGCCTATCACTACAGGGCTTTTGGGGAACTGGATTTGTCCTTCGAGCCTGTGCAATGGATTTTTCTGGTGGAGCGCAGCGTGCACAGAACCGGCCTCACCCTTTATACCAACGGTTCATCTGCTGGGGCCTTGCAAGCATGGAGGTAGCAGCGAGGTCCTCGGGTCGTAGGTTTGATTAGAGTTTCCTTCTCTTAGATGGTTGACCTTACAGGGTTGGACGAGCACCATCTGGCCGGGTTTGGGATTAGAATTTTCCTTCTCCTGGGATGGTTGCCAATAAGGCTAGAGAGCCCATCCTGCCCTTTGACGCTCTTTGTCAGACCATTCGGCTTTGACCTGTCTGGCATGGGAGACCCTGCCGGTGGCTATTATGCCACCACCAGCATAGCTCAAAACATCATTAGTGTACGCAAGCCTCTCTCCCTTGACCAGGGGACATCAATGGAGAGGTTAAAAAGTTTAGACTGATTTCAAGCCATATTCCTATGAGGGTTTGTACAAAACCAATTAGGCCCCCAAAGCTTTAGTGAATAACCATGTTTTAGCTTGGCAGTGGAATGACAGCAGTGTTGGTGCCCATCGGGCCCCCAAGGGGAGGGTGTGCCATAAACGATTTTCCATGACAAAGAAGGTTCTCTCCTGTGTCCTTCCATAGCATATTACTTGGACTAATGAGAAACAGAGTAATATCTGGTTCTGCTGTCTTCTTGTTCTTATGCTTTTTGGTTGAATTTGCTGTTATCTGAGACTGAGTGCTGGCAATTCAGTTCAAAATTTATTTAATTAAATAGGCTATCCATTTACAAGCTATTATTAGTAGGACCAGTGTAGTATAGTGGTTATAGTGTTAGACTGTAATATATTGGAGTTCCATGTTCAATTATCAGCTGAGCTAATGAAACACACTGAGCCATTCCAGCTTATCTCACAGGGCTGGTGTGAGGATAAGTGAGGAGGCGGCAAAACAATATACACCAGCTTGTGTGCAATGGGGTAAAGATGGAATATAAATAAATTCAATATATAAACAAGTATCTGTAGCTATACACAACTTAGTTGTCTTGCTCCTCGGTGACAGTGGCTAGCTGAACTCCATGGGTAAAACAGTTGGCAAACAATCTTTTTACATGCGTTAGCCTCTTCTATAATGTACAGGAGAGACACACATTGATTGAAGGCATGCAGTTATTTTTCACATGACTTCTGAGCATGAGAGTACAGGGGAAGTACTTTAGACAGGTATTTGCTTTTGATTATGTAGATCTTGAGAAATTAGTACATTCTAAAAGAATTGTGTGTGACATAGCATGTGGTTGTTTTGATGCATCACCCTTATCTAGCCAAGAGACCATTGCCAGAGCAGAATATGGAGAAATAGAATTGTTTCCAGTTGGCAAGGCTGCATTTTATCACCCTGTTTAATGTATATGCAAAACATATCATGTGGAAGGTGGGATTAGACTTGAGGGAGGAGGTGTGGAAACCGGGCAACGGATCATCAACAATTTAACAGATGCAGATTACACTAAATTACAAAAAATAGCACAGACTTAGAATGACTGCTGGTGAAAGTTAATAGGGAAAACTCTAAAATCAAGGTTACCCTTGACTATTAAGTAAACAAATACTATGACAAAAGCATTACCTAACTTTAAACTGGGTGATGAAGACCTTGAAATTGTTGAAGATTGGCTATAACTTGGTTCAGTCATAAATCAAAATAGGGACTGTAGTCAAGAAATCAAAAGAGGGCTAAGATTTTGGAAACAGATGCTGTGAAGAAATGAGATAAGACCCTCAAGTGTGAAGATATATCATTAAATACCAAAAGCAGAATCATCCATGCCATAGTATTTCCAGTTTCTATGTGTGGTTGTGAAAGCTGGACAGTGAAGAAAGCTGGTAGGAAGACAATCAACTTATTTCAAATGTGGTGTTGGTAGACAGCACTACAGATACAATGGACTGCTAAAAAAACAAAAAAACAAAAAACAAATGGACCTGAGAGTAAATCTAGCCTGATTTCTCCCCAGAAACCCAAAATGACTAAAATGAATCTATCATACTTTGGCCATATCATGACACAAGATGATTCATTAGAAAAGCTGATAATGCTTGGTAAAAGTGAAGGCAGTAGGAAAGAGGAAGATTGTATTAGGTGGATAGACTCAGTCAGAGCCTGCATAGTGTAGTGGTTTGAGCATTGGAGACCAGGGGTCCAAATCCCCACTCAGACATGGAAACTCACTGAGTGACCTTGGGCAACCCATACTCTCAGCCTCAGAGGAAAGCAAAGGCAAAATGTCCACTGAACAAATTGTACCAAAAAAAAAAAAAAAACCCCACCCCGATGATAGTTTCACCTTAGGGTTGCAATAAGTCAGAAACAACATGAAGGCACAAAACAGCTACTACTACAACAGACCCAATCAAGTACACCATGATCCCAAGTTTGCAAGACTAGAGCAGGGCTATTGATGACAGGGCTCATGGAGGTCTCTCATTCATAGGGTCACCATCACATTACACTGTTATAGCACTATTATTCCACTTTAACTGCTATGGCTGCCTCCTGTAGAATCCTGGGAATTGCAGTTTAGGGAGGGGCATTTAAGCATTCTCAGCTAGAGAGCTCTTTAGCTTCACTAAACTACAAACCCCAGAATTCCACAGGAGGCAGCCATAGCAGTTAAAGTGGAATACTGTAGAACCCCCAGATCCACTGATTCACCATCTGCTGATTCAGTTATCTGTGGTTGGCGATGGCAGGGTGAAGGGAGAAGAGGAAGAGATATCTCTCTTCCCATCTCCCTTCCCCCAGGATAGCTCCGGTGGCAGCAGTGGTGATGTGGGGGGGGGAGGGAAAAGAGGAGGAGAGATCTCTCTTCCCATCTCCCTTCCCCCAGGATAGCTCTGGTGGCAGCGGTGGTGACGGGGAGGGGGGAGGGAGAAGAGGAGAAGAGATCTCACCTCCCTTCTCCCGGGATGGCTCCGGTGGCAGCGGTGGTGATGGGGAGGGGGATGAATGGGAAAGGGAGAGGAAGAGGAGAGAACTCACCTCCCTTCTCCCTTCTCCTGGGATGGCTCCGGTGGTAGCAGTGGCAATAGGGAAGGGGTGAAAGCAAAAGAGGAGGAGATATCTTGCCTCCCTTCTCCTTATATCAGCAATGGCTCTGGTGCCGGCAGTGCCAATGAGGGAGTAAACGCGGAAGGGAGAGTCAGCGACAACAAGAACCCGCCTCCCTTCTTCCATCCTGTGTTCACTATTACCCATGGATTTCAGTATCGGGGGGGGGGCAGAACCAATCCCCTATGGATATGGGGGTCCTACTTGTAGTAGTGCTATAATTGTGTTGTGCAATAAGGCTAATATGGTTACCATGCACAAATGACAGAAATCAAGTAGCTGAAGTACTTCTAGTCAATTGTCCTGTTTCATCAATCTGCTCATTTAAAAGGGAAAGGTGAACATGACTGCCAGTGGATTATGATCAAAACTGGACTCAGAACTGACAGGAAATGAATTAAAGTTGCAATAAGATTCCTCATACTTGACAACATTGGACAGGCTTCATAATTTATAAGCATCCTAAAAGAATTCCCTTTGGGTTATACAGAGGGCTTTCAATTGATCCACTTTGTTTATGCAACATTGTAGATATTTTACAGCCCTTTCACTTGTTTTACTCTCATTTTCAGTACAATATACAAAGAGGCTAGGTGGTAAGCATGTGTGGCCTGCATCTGTGTGTTTTGTGAATGTTGCATTCTCAAAAAGAGACCCTGCAAATATACAGTGCAGGGCACTTAGTAGCATGATGCTCTCTGTGCAAGATATAATTTCTGACTACCAAAGGAATCCACTTACAGACACTCATTTCAAGTTACTGAGAAGCATTTCCGTGGTCCTTTCTAGCTATTAACACTTTATTTGGAAGAAATAATTGGCTGTTAAAACCAAATTGTTCCTATAAAAGCATTTAAAATGCATTTTATGAGCAATTAAAAATTATACTTGAACAAGCATTTTAAAATGAGCATTAATTGACAAGATCAAATAAGCAATCTGAAAATGCAGCAATTCCAGCACAAGATGTACATTTGTTATGCAATTTCCAAATAAAGTAACTTGAAAGCAAAAATACCACATATCTGCATGAACTTCCTCCCATGCAAGTACACTTCCATTCATAGTATATGACCTTCACTACAGAAGACCCTCTCTCCTTCTCTGATAGTTTATACCAGCACCGAGGAGCTAGTATTTTGGCCTACAATTCCCACAGTCCTTACAAATCTTCTGAAGGGCCATAAGTTCCCCATCCCTTGTTTATATGCATGGACATCACTGGCAATGACAATATCATCATCATCATCATCATTAAGCCCATGTTTTGCAGATTAAATATTAATGCATTGGTTGAGATCCTACTTTGAGGTGGTGTGAGGTAAATCTCCACGTATGGAGAGACACATTAATTGTATTATGAAACCTTGTGATGAATGGCAACATTGTACAACTGATGTTATAGCGCTATTATTCCACTTTAACTGCTACAGCTGCCTCCTTTGGAATTCTGGTGTTTGTAGTTTAGTGAGGCCTAAGAGCTCTCTGGCTGAGAGTTCTAAACACCCTCCCTAAACTGCACATCCCATGATTCCACAGGAGACAGCAGTAGCAGTTAAAGTGGAATAATTGCACGATAAGAGTGTAGTGTGATAAAGTCCTATATCTGCAAAGAAACAAACAGCCAAATGTTCAATGCACATCTATGTGCATGCACTCTGTACACACTTCAGCCGTTCCAGTTTGGCAAGGACAGTCCTAATTAATCCTCTGGCACCTCATTTTTTCAACTGCTTTTATAACGTCCCAGTTTCTCTTCCTATCATTTTCCATCTTTGTCCTCAGCTTACCTACATTGCCACCAACTGAGTTCAAAGTGCATGACTAGTTTAAATGATTGGAAGGACAAAGTACTAGAGATGATAGAAATGGATAATTTGACAAATAAGATCAAAAATAAATCAAGCAAAAAATTAGCAGACGACTGGGCAGTTGTGATAAATGATTGGGGGAAGAAGGGATATGTATTTGATAAACAATTAATGTTATTATAAGAAAACAGTTGAGCTAGAATAGAAGGAATAGAAAAAATAAAGAATACTGAATATAAGGATGGAGTGACAAGTTAAAAAATGTAATATCCAAATACGTAAATGACTGTGTGTAAAACCTGAAAATCGGAGATGTCGCTGAGGAAGTGGTTTTTGTTGTCTATCGGTTCATTAGTGTTGTTAAATTTGGTTGTATGTTGATATGTTTTTTGTTTGTTTATTCGTTTGATTGGTATTATATATTCTTTATATAAGGTAACAATTTTAATAACAAGGAGTTACCAAATTTGGATACAGATATTATATAAGGATATTATTTGGAAGGATGAATAATTAAAGATAACGCGCATATATATATATATATATAGATAGATAGATAGATAAATATAAATGTAGAAATGTGGTAATGTGGTAATGTGGAAACAAACAAAAATGTTATTGATGGTTACCTAATAAAAATTATATTGAAAAAAAAAGTGCATGACTAGTTTGCACTCAGTTAACTCAATGGGGGTGGGAGAGGAGAGGAGGGATGGAATCTTGTCCTTCCCAATAAGGCTCAAGCAAAAGCAAACAGCTGCAGCTTCTCCTAGCTGGTCTTTTCTTCCTCATTAATAACTTCTGCCATCTTGACCACACTCTGATGTTGCTTGGTCACCCATGTCCTTGGACTTTATCAGACTAGCCTCTAAAAAATGCTGTAATTCCACTATTGAGAAAAGCGGGAACATATTGGCATGATTACAGTAATTATCACATATTGCCATAATCACAAAATACTACCACCACAGAATCATTGCACGACCACCACTATCAGTTTAAGAATGGGATTTTACTTCCGTGATTTTGTATGGGGAAGATTTTAGCTCTTCTCATGAGAAGATGGGACGGGTTAAACACACCAAAAACACATAAATAATGAAAGAAATTAACAACTAAACATTTAAACAAACTTTAAAACATAGCAAGAAAAGGTGACAATTCATTAAAAGCATGTCCTGTGCATCCTGTATTCTTGTTGGGAAAGGGGAGGGGGGGAAAGACTACTCATTTTTGCTGTAATCGCGCAATTACAGTGGAACGTGATTTCACACACTCATCAATACCATGAAAAAAGCGATATTGAGGGCTGTGCATAGATTTTCCCATCAATGAAAACTGACAAGAATTAACAGGTGGAGCACACATTGACCATGGGAGGAGAATGATGTTGTGTGATAATAGGAACCCATTTGCAGTACTGTCATACTATAATTCTGTGATTACAGCCCCATCTGATAAAGCCCCTGGCTTACATCTGTGAAATGTTGGAGGGTATGACACTGCAATTCACACATAATGTGTGTTTGCGTATACCATGGTACTGCAGATGCAACTTCACTTCCATATTCCTGAACTGAATGTAGACATTCTGCATCAGGCAAAAATATCCAACCACTTTTGTAGAGGAATTTGCACATGTGTAAGAAACACAGAGGAGTATGTCCACTGTTATATGTTTTGTGGAGAAGAGTCTTGAAAGTGCATTCGGGTGAACTTTCAATCCCACAAAAAAAATATCTTATTCAGTCTGTCAATAATTCTACTGGACAAAAATTACATACTGTAACACAGCTTTGCCACATAGACACAACCTAATTCTGTAGAGAGTATAAAGAGAAAAGAGAATAGTTAAAGAAAAGTGCTTCATTTATACAGATGTAACATTCCTATGTGAATTCTTCTGTAGTATTTTCCAGAGGGATAAATCTATTTGAAACATGGATATGAATCAAACACTACTGGTCTTACTCTGCTTACACTAACAATAGCATATTTTAGGCTCTTCAGGAATTTTAAAATGATGAAATTATTATGATTAGATTAATGGTACAGTCTGTCCCTTCACAAAAATATGGCTCTCACAATATTGATGTTTTTTCGTCCTGCAAATTCTCAATTGCTGAGGTCTACAATTTTTATTTATTTTTTATTTATTTTTAATTTTTTTGGTCACAGCAGGGAAGAAGCAGCCCCTTAATTGCTGAAGGCATTGTATAATGAAGCCATGGACTATGAAAGCATTGTATAATGAAGCCATGGACTATGCAGTGGTTTCCTCTCCATGGTTAAACCTTTAAAAGGTACCTTTTTCAGTTTGCTTTTTGAAGAATTTACCCATGTGGAATCTTGAACATGGAATAATACTCTGTTAAGCTAAACAATCATGTAATACATGGTCTTCCCCAAGAAATGGGAGAGGGACATCACAAAGACTGGTCCATTCCATGTGCAAGCTGTTGTTTAGAGCCCAAATGTCCTATCACAGGCATACTTCAGTTAACACTTCCCCCCATTTCCCCCCAAATGTCCTATCACAGGCATACTTCAGTTAACACTTTCCCCCATTTCCTACTCATGTTCTGCCTAGCTAGAACTATTTTAGCACCATTAGCAATGGAAGCATAATGAATGAGGGCTGGAGAAACACAGACTCTCAATTGTTGCAGCATCATGTCTGCAGTAAACAATGGAATAAACTTTGAGCTGGGAAAGAATGAGATACATTAGTACCCCTGTATCTGTGCGGGATTGGTTCCAGGGCCTGCTGCAGATGGTGAATTCCACTGATAATACCAAATGCCATCCTGGGGAAGGGGGAAAAGTTCATCCCTCCCTCTCCCTTCCCCCTTCACCCCCGCCATGGCCCTGCCATGGCAGCAATTGCAGGTGTGAAGAAGGAAAGGGGGAGAGATAGCTCTGTCTCTTCCCCTGGGAGGGCTCCTGTTGCCACGGCGGTGATTGTGGGGTAGAAGGGGGAAGGGGGTGTGATTGCCTCTGTCCCTTTCCCCCTTTGCCTCTGCAGTCGCCATTGCTGAGGGGCCATGATGGGGGGAAAGGGAAAGGAGGGTGAGATCGCTTCTCCACCCCTTACCCCTTTGCCCCCACCATGGCCCCGCCATGGCGGCAATTGTGGGAGCAAAAGGGGAAGGGGAGGAGGCGATCTGCCCCCCTTCCCCTTTGCCCCCATGATTGCCGCCATGGCAACAGGAGCCCTCCCAGGGAAAGGGATGGGGGAGATTAGATCCCCCCCCACCTCCCTCCCCCCACTATCGCCAGCCACGGATAATTGAATCCACAGTTGGTGAATCAGCGGATACAGGGTTGCTACTATACTACTGTAGCCCATCCTACTGTAGTTATGTGTGCCTGCCCACAACAGGCAAGGTAAGCAGCAGATTCCAACCCACCCAAATGTTAAAGAGGTACAGATCTAAATGTTTTGCTACCAAATTGAAAGCATAAGAGAAGTGGAGGTGCGTGAAATTAGAAATCACCCCTGGTTGTATGTTGAAAGAAATTTTCCAGTGATCTCTAGAAGGTTAAAATTGCTGAAGGATTGAACTGCTCTTCTGTTTTGCAGTGTAGGAATCTATCCCTAAATGCCAAAGGCCTGTCTCAAGAAATATCCAATCCTGGTTCTCCTTAGCAGGAAGTTCCAGAGAGAAGGAGTAGCCATAACCAACAGATCCAGGGGCTAAGAATGCATTCTTAGGACTTTATCAGATGCAGCAAATATGGCATAACGACACCTAGGGTGCGCATACCATACAACATTGTCCTTTCACGATCATGTACTGTTAAAAAACCATTCTATTTTATTGATGGCCCAAGCTATCAATAGATCTGCAGTGGCACTTTGTTGCTGGCACTGCCGGTGCTTGAATCCTCACACCATTGTGCTCATGTGAATATGGTGTCAATGACAGAACACTTCTGGGTGAGATCGCAACAGCCAGGTAGGGGACACTCTTTTTATGAACTTCCCCAGTTTATTTGTAACTTGTAAAGTGTGTTTCTGTGCTTGTGTGTACTTTTTATGACTTTGTCTCACTTAATATTTTGAATTTGCTGCACTTGAGTCTTCTCACGAGAAATGGTAAGATCTCATCCCCAGAAGTAAATGGAGCTCCATCTGTGCTCCATTTATGCTGGGGCTGCCTCATTGCTGCTGCTAAAGGTAGGTCTGGTGGGGGGGATTCTTTTGTCAGCATAAAAATGCCACAAAATATGCCAACAAAAAAACATTTAGGGAGGGTAATCCGATAAAGTCCTTAGTTTTTGGTGTTTGATGTTTGCTTCTTTATATGCTGCTTCTCACTCTAAGAGCTTTTCTACATGTGGGGCAAAAAATCAGAAAAGAGGTTTGCCCACATGTCCCCACATTCCCATCCCCAAAGTCCAGTACATTCTTTTACTCTGCAGGGATGTGTCTTCACTTTCCTAGTGGAGCTTTGTCCACTGCCACCACCATTGCCACCGCCACCACCAACACTGCCACTACAACCAATTTTAAAGCTCTGGAGCCAGTTCCCAGCAGAAGGGAGAGGTCTTCTCCCTTCCCCTGGCTGGGCAGCATGGCCGCTCAGCCATTGCTTCCTTGAAGTGCTTCCATTGCTTTCTTCAAGTGCCTCTTCCTGCAACAGGCAAACGGGAAAACAGGCAGAGGCAGCGCTGCTGAACCAGAGGAAGGGAGAATATGCTATGGCTGTGACAAAATAGCCTACTTGAAATGCACAGAAGTATTACAAATATTCATACATTTCATTTACCAAATCTGAGCTAACCATGCTTTATCCCTCACCCCCATATTAAAAATGCAAGGAGGAGAGAAAAATCCAAGAACCGTGTATGCCATCATCCATTTAAAAATTCAAATCCAACATTATCATTACAAACACAGCAGCTGCTACAGGAAAAAGTCTCCCCACCACACACACACAAAAATCTGTATGGGTTAATCAAGTGTTAATTGTGTGTGTGGGGGTTCTTTCAGCAAATTCCCCCTCCCTACATTTGGCAGCCAAAAGAAAAATGAACCTGGTCTGTTTTCACACATTATAACAAGTAGCTCTGTCTGTAATTCTAAACGCTCTTGCTGAGATGTGAACCACAGTGCACACAATGGGACTTGCTTCTGGGTAAACAAGCATGGGATTGTATTTTGAGTATCCCAAGGACTCGATTACCAGCATCAATATGGTAATACAGTCTGATAATGTTCAATTTGTTTTTCTTAACAAAGAAAACAAATAAATACAGAAACAAATAAAGACCACTTAATTGACAATAACCCCCCTCCCCCCAGGAAACTCTAGATTGGATTATTACAGTTCACTTTTTGTAAGAGTGCTGTAAGCTTGCAGAAACTCTTACTGATCCAAAATACAGAGGGCAGATTGCTGACATATAAGTTCTTAAGGAGCTGCAATGATTGCCAATTAGTTTCTCAGCTCGATTGAAAGTGCAAGTGTCAAACTTTACAGCACTAAATGGCTCAGCCTATGAATGAATATCTGAAAAGGGACCTTCATTGGTTTTTTTTGAAGTCACTTGGGGCCCCCATCAAATGAAATTGGGCATGCTGGATTTAAGTCTAGGGTCTTCCCACCCTAAATTCACTTGCGTCCTAGTTTAGTTTAATGTTGTAGAAGATAATTCAGAATACTCTTTACCACATGATCCTATCATTCTAGGCAAGAGAAATCCAAAGAGACAATAAACATGCCAGCTCTGGCACCTGTCTTATTTTCCCCATCTTGGAGATGTCAATGTGGGGAAATGTGGGTATGTGGATCTAGTGTTTTCAAAACATCTCACTGTTTGCTCTCTCTCTCAGAAATGGCCTATATCTAGCATAAGGGGGCCAATAGAGGTGTCTATGCCGGCATCTAGTAGACCACAAGGATAGATTGCCTTCTCCAGCTATGCCTGCATCTGGTAGACCTGCAAGTATAGATGCCTTCTCCATCTATCCTCAGGCAGAGAGGGAATTGCAACATCAGAATGGTAACCTAATACTGCTGACATTTCATTGAGCCTATGTTAATTCTGCTTGGTTATTATGGCCATTTCATTTGTTATTACATTCTTTATTATCTTATGGGTTTTTTTCCCCAAACTTTTCTAAGGACTATTACACAACACTGGTAAAGTGCTATTCCCATGGGATAATGATGTCTTTGACCATTTCTTACTACTCAGCAACATGTCTGTTCTGTAGCTACATTGTATGCCATACATTCCAGGAGCACTCCTCTCATTAATGGGTAAAATCTGTTAGTGCCTCCCAATCGCACTGATTTTCCACTATGGATTTCCATGTAATAAGTGCTTCTGGCTGCGGTTCTGCTTCTCAGGTAGTCACGTGGTGTGAGTGGGCGGGATTCTGCTCCTCTCCCCCTCTCCTCCTTCTCCCTCGCTATTCCTGAGCAGGGTGTTTTCATTTTATTATTTATTTTATTTTATTTTATTTTAGTATTACTGTAATTTTGCAAATATAGTAAAAAAATAAAATAAAAAGGCAAAAGGCACACATGCACAGGGTAGGGCATACAGTGCTCAGAAGGTGGTGTTATGATGGTGGTGCGGAAAATAGATTGTGCAGCTATGGATCGCCAAAGCACCATTATGGACAAAGCATGATAATAAATGATGCCAAACAGTTACACTTCCATTCTGGAACTACAAGGTCTGTCTATTAAATAATGAGACTGTGCTTCTACCTTTCAGACAAATCAGGGAGAACAGATTGTGAACACTTGAGTGGTGACCTTGAAGATCTCTGAACCTGCATAACAAACATCAATACTCTGAGCAGTTCAATTGTCAGTCATCATTTAAAGCAGCTGTGTTGTCTGTTGTGTGCCGGGAAAATGCTAAGTTTAAAAGTCGAGCAACGTGACATTCTGCAGCAACTTGAGGTGGACCCAAACCTTTTTCAAAAAAAATCATCACTTGTGAGGAAATCTGAATCTTCCAGTATGATCCTAAGACAAAACGACAGTCAATGCACTGGAAAACAGCATCATCACCAAGAATGAAAAAAGCATGTCAAAGCAGATCTACATTCAAAGCCATGCTTATTGTGGGTTTTTTTTTAACTTCAAGGGTGTAATTTTGGCAGAATGGGTTCCAGAAGGCAGAACAGTGAACCAGCATTTTTATAAGGAAGTTTTGATAAAGCTGAGAGAAAGAGTCAGGGGGGAAAAGGCCAGAACCGTTGAACAGTGATTTCATTCTTCATAAAGACAATGTGCCTGTTCACACAACACTTTTTGTGAAGCAGTTTTTGACTGATAAACACATTACTACACTTGAACATCTTCCATATTTGCTAGATTTGGCACCATGCAACTTTTTTCTTTTCCCTAAAGTGAAATTGGTGCTTAAAGGAACACGTTTTGAGTCAATTGATGCAGTAAAGGGGAAAATGGTAGATGTGTTGACATAGCTGACAGAAATTGATCTCCTCCATGCCTTCGACCAGTGGAAAACAAGACTGCATCAGTGTGTAAACGTGAACAGGGAGTACCGGTATAATTGAAGGGGACAAGTGTTAGAATTGTCTCTCTCTCTCTCTCTCTCTCTCTCTCTCTCTCTCTCTCTCTGGCTTTTCTTCGCAAACGAAGATTCAGGAAGGACTCATCCTGCACTTTCTGCAAGCAGGCTGATGACTAAAAAGGCCAATCCGAGATAAACAAGTCTGGTTGCAGAAAGCACAGCAGAAGGTCTCCTTGGGTGATGTTTCCGGGTTGTGATTCCTTCTGCGTTGTCGCTTCTCTTCAAGACTTGTTCAGCCTGAGTTCTCAAATAAGGCTGCAGCATTGTGCATAGTGCGTCTCCATGCCTCCTGATGTGAGGCCAGGACGGACCATTGTTGGTGATCAATTTGGCCAAGCCTGAGATGTTCTTTCAGGGAGTCCTTGTATCGATTTTTTGGAGCGCCCCTCTTATGCTGACCCATGGCGAGTTCACCGTAGAGTACTATTTTTAGGAGGCGATGGTCCTCCATCCTAGAAATGTGCCCTGCCCAGCGCAGGTGTGTTCTCAATATCATGGCCTCAATGCTGGTGATCCCTGCTTGCTCAAGTATAGCAACATTCGCCACATAGTCCAGTGTATATTTAGGATTGTGCATATACAGTGCTGATGAAAGCGTTCGAGGAGTCGTAACTGTTGGCAATAGGTGACCCATGTTTCAGATCCATAAAGGAGAATAGATAGTACAATGGCTCTATGCACACTGATTTTTGTGCTTTGTCTCAGGTGTTTATTACTCCAGACTCTTTTGTAAAGTCTTCCAAATGCGCTATATGCCTTTGCTAATCTGTGATCAATCTTTTTGTCAATCTTGGCATCTGAGGAGATGATGCCTCCCAGGTTGGTGAACTGCTGAACGGACTTGAGCACAGATTTGCCTGACAGCAATGTTGGGATGATGGTGTTCGTCCTGTGGTGCAGGCTGGTAAAGAACTTCCATTTTCTTTAGGTTGACTTCCAGGCTAAACACCTCTGCAGATGTTGCGAAGCAGGATGTTAGGCACTGCAGAGCTGCTTCTGTGTGGGCAACAAGGGCAGCATCATCAGTGAAGAGCAGCTCACGGACTAGACAGTTTAGAGTCTTAGTGCGAGCCCTCAGACAGCTTAAGTTAAACAAGCTACCATCAATATTGTAACGTATATAGATGCTGTCTTCTTCTTCAATATCTGCCGTAGCCCTTTGGAGCATCATACTGAAGAAGATTGTAAATAAAGTTGGAGCAAGAACACAACCTTGCTTCACTCTATTAGTTATTAGAAAGAGCATCGCCATATCTGACTTGACCGCGCTGGCCCTTGTGTAGCAAGATAATCATTTTAAGAAATTTGGGGGGACATCCTAGGGTTTTCAGGATCTGCCACAGACCTTTTCTACTCACAGGGTCGAAGGCTTTGGTGAGGTCGACAAATGTTACATAGAGACCCTTGTTCTTCTCTCTACATTTCTCTTGCAGTTGTCTAAGGGCAAATACCATATCTGTAGTACACCTATTGGCTCTAAAGCCACATTGGCTTTCAGGAAGAAGTTCTTCTGCAATAGCAGGAACTAATCTGTTCAGGAGTATCCTTGCAAGGATTTTTCCAGCAATAGAGAGCAGTGTTATGCCTCAATAGTTTGAGCAATCAGATTTTGCTCCTTTTTTTCTTGTACAGTGTGATGATGACTGCATCTCGGAGATCTGATGGCAGCTCCCCTTTTTCCCAGCAATTCACAAGGAGTTTGTGGAATTTATAGTGGAGTGCATGACCTCCGTGTTTCCAAACATCAGGTGGGATTCCCTCAATCCCAGCTGCCTTGCTGTTTTTCATCTGCTGTATGGCCTTCCAAAGTGGGAGCTATGTCCAATTCATTTTTCATCGGTTTTTGTATCATATGTTGGATAGCTGAGCCTTGGACTACTCAATTGGCACTAAAGAGACTTTGAAAGTGTTCAGCCCATTGATTCAGGATGGAGGCTTTATCAGTAATTAATGTTTGACCATCTGTACTGTATAAGGACCTCTGGACCTGATAAGTAGATCCAAACACTGCTTTAAGAGCTTTATAAAATCCTCTATGATCACCCAGATCTACACATATTGATTCACCACTTGTTCTGCATGTCTCGGAATATTTGTTGAAGTTTACTACATGTGAGGCAGAAAGCTGCTTTTCTTACATGGCAAGTTGGCTGGGCGAGGTATGCCTGGTGAGCAGTTCTCTTCTTTGCCAACAGCTCCTGGATCTCTTGGTTGTTTTCATCAAACCAGTCTTGATTTTTCTTGTGGGAGAACATGAGGGATTCTTCCGCAGACTGGAGGATACTGCTTTTGATATGTTGCCAAAGCACTGTAGGAGAAGGATCTGTAGGGTGGTCTTCAAGTTTTGTTTGCAGATTTGCCTGCAAGTTGTCTCTCGTGGTAGCTTGTTGAAGATTGTTGACTTGGAGTCTCCTCTTTAGGATGCCACCCATCTTAGGTTTGAACTTAAGATGAAGATTTAGTTTACATCTTACGAGGCGATGATCTGTTTGGCATTCTGCACTGGGCATCACTCGGGTATGACAGACATCACGAATGTCTCTCTGGCGGACTAGAACATAGTCAATGAGGTGCCAATGTTTGGATACAGGATGCATCCAGGTTGTCTTCAAGCAATCTTTCTGCTGAAAGATAGTGTTTGTAATAGTCAGCTGTTGTTCTGCATAGAACTCTAGCAAGAGGAGTCCGTTACTTCCAGACTTCGTAGTTCTTTCCTACTCTGGCATTGAAGTCACCAAGGATAATAATTTTATCTTCTACAGGGACATTTTATATGAGTTGGTGCAGGTCTGTGTAGAATTTGTCTTTCTCTACAGTGTTGGCTTGCATAGTTGGGGCATATATACTAAAGAGAACAATATGAGGGAGGCGTAAGGAAATAATGAGATCAGAGTGTCTTGTTGGCAAGGTTTCGAGTTTGGAAGCAATGGAATTGTTAATCATAAAGCCTACACCTGAAAGATATTTTTTGGTTTTGGGTTTGTCAGACCAGTAAAGTGTGTAGCCAGCACCGTGTTCTGTAAGGCTGCCTTTCTCATGGAGACAAACTTCACTAAGAGCAGCGATGTCAATATTAAGTCATGATAGTTCATGAGCTATTAGAGCAGAATGACGTTCAGGCGCTCACTATCTGCAGAGTCTCGCATGGTTCTGATGTTCCAGCATGCAAGCGTCAGTTTATTTATACCTTTGGAGGCCGGTGTGTGCCTTTGTTTCTTTGCCTTGATTTGACCGCATCAGAAGATGCCCGTTGGCCGCGGCTAGCCAACCAGGTAGATGGGGATGAGCTTTCATTAGGCCACCTTTTCTAGGCCCCTCTCTATATGGAGCAAGCAGTGCTCTTCTTAAAAAAAGGCTGCTCGGTCGTTCAGGATGCTGCCGAACAAAACTGTCATCTCCCGGGTCAGCCTCAAGTGACCAAAGTCCTGAACTGCCTGCATGCAGGGTTGGGTCTGCAGCTTCCAGTTCATCCTTACACCTGCCATTTCATCCCTCTCCTATCGCTGCAGGGCTTTTTCAGAATTGGATTTGTCCTTCGAGCCTGTGCAATGGATTTTTCTGGTGGAGCACAGCATGCACAGAACTGGCCTCACCCTTTAAACCAAAGGTTCATCTGCTGTGGCCTTGTTAGAATTATAATACATATAAATAAAAATTGATTATTGTATCAGTCTTGTTATTTAAAAGACAGCTCTCGTAGCGTTATTGCAGCAGGACAGCACACTGGTGTGATAGTCATAAATCACCTTGGGAACCACATTGGTTGAAAGATGAAGTATAAATATAAGATTAACTTATAAAGAACTATTAGTCTTTTCCAATCAAAGTGCACTTCTATACAGTTTTCCCCTTCTGAATTGTTTAGGTAGGTATCAAACTTGCAGAACACACTTTTTAATAGGAAAATGCACCATGAAATAATTACCAGTAATCAATGAAATTGTTTTTAACAAGAAACAGCTGTACCATGCAACATTTCCTAAATAATACCTGCAATGCTTAGAAGTGGGAGGAAATTCATGAAATATAATCATCACCATGTTGCTACCATTTTGCTACAAGGATTGTCATGCTTAACTCATTATGGGCAATACTGTTTTTCTTTTGCAGGTCTGGGAAGAGCCTGGGTGAAGCCTGCAGAATGTTTTCCCCGTGACTGCAAAATTGTTACACAGATCGGAACAAAAGGTCAGAGACAAAGAACTTACCCAGGTCAAATTTAAAAGGTCCAGGACCATCAAAGGCTATTTCCTGATGTCCACCTGAGAAATCTGAAAGAGAAAGTAACAAAGACAGTTTGTGACAAAGCTGACACGCACTATTCCAAAAGAAGCCAAATCAATTGTGACATTTTTCATTTATTTGTAAATGCCTCTTTGGCAGGACGCTCACTCAAAACGACAGTTGCCTCTTATGGAATCGAGGAGGTGATGGCAAAATAGAGGCACTCTTGACAGCTGCTTTAATGAGATTCTGCTTTAAGACCACTCTAACACTTCCCCCCACTCTGCTCATTCACTCTTAGCCTCCCATCCCCCTAATTTGGAAAATAGCATTTGATGCACAGAAACCCCCACCTTGCTCTTGGCCAATCTCTATTTCTAGTTCATTGAGCCCTCATTCTACCCATATTGTCTTCAGTATGTGTGTGTATGAGAGAGTAAAACACAAACTAGTATTTGAACAAAATGCAAATAGTATGGAACATTGATAGTCTTCTGGCATAATTCCACCCACTTCGCTTGTATGTCAGTGATTTTACTTGGTAAGCAATTCTACTGAACAAAATGAGAACTTTGGCCAGCTACTCAGAATTACCAAGGAATGTTGATCCCATCTGGTAGAACTATAAGTGTTAAGCTCTCTCTCTCTCTCTCTCTCTCTCTCTCTCTCACACACACACACACACACCAATTTGCATGTTACTGTCATTCATAAAATGCCTGGAAAAAAATTTTTTGTTATGATTAAATGTGTGTGCTTTCCTTGTTCTTGCTTGTTTCTAGGGAGTTTATATTTCCCATATGTGTCTACTGGGGAAAGAATCAGAAAGGGTTAATAGCTTTCAGGTTATGGGATTCCTGTAGTGTGTGGATTATCATACACAAATATTGTTGATCATTATATAATGAGACGAACATTGCTGACACACTGAAGCGGTAATGCAGTTTGACACCACTTTAATTATCATGGCTCCATCTTATGGAATCTTGGGTTTTGTAGTTTGTTGCAGCACCAGAGCTCTCTAACAGAGAAGGCTAAATCTCTCACAAAACTACATATCCCAGAATTCCATAGCATTGAGCCATGACAGTTAAAGCAGTGTCAAACTGCATTATTTCTGCAGTGTTGCAGCAGCCGGAGTTGAGACAACAGGTTACACTAGAGCCACATATTTAACTATTTAAACACTTCAACCTCAGTGAGGCCTGGTGAATGTGGAATTCAGTTGAGGCCAGGGGTCTTTTCATCCTAAACCTCCACCTCACCTGCACCTGGGGTGAGCACCCAGGCCCCAATGCCATCCAATATCTCTACAGGGTGACATGTCTGGCCTGTCATTCCTGACTAGGAAAACCCTCCCAGGACAAGCCCCCCACAAACCATATGACTTTGCTGGGTGCCTGTCCCAGGCCAGTCCCAAAGGTTATTTCCATACCTGGGCCCCACCCAACCCTAGGTCCAAGTCAGGAAAAGCCCTTTTACTAAAAGGTGTCAAATGGATGCCACCAATCCCCCTTTCTTTTCCTAGGTTTACCAGAATGAAAACTGGAGACTTCTCCTGTACTTTTAATGATTGCGTAGAATAGAGGAATGGAGCCAACATGGTGTAGTGGTTTGAATGTTGGACTACGACTCTGGAGACCAGGGTTCAAATCTCCACTCAGCCGAAACTCACTGGGTGACCTTGGCCGTGTCACACACTCTCAGCCTCAGCAAACCCAGTGATAGGATTGACTTAGGGTCACCATGAATCAGAAATGAATTGAAAGCACACAACAACAACAACAACAACAACAATGAGGGGATTTCTGCAGGTGTTGTTTGTTACTTGATGTGATGTACCAAGAACACTTGATGTGATGTAACCCTCTCATTTACTCAATAAGAAAACCTTTATTCAGTAAGGACACGTATGTCATGAACATGGCCAAAGCCGAGACCGAACGTAACACAACCCCATTCCCAGATAAACCCCACCATGTGAGAATGGCACGCAGGGAGGGCTCTGGCTCCCAGACAGAGCCCAGGTGGCTGACCTTGAGTTATCTTTGAGAACAGCACTCCCAGGCCGAAAAGGGTGGGCTGGCCCATTCACAAAAGCTGAGAAGAGCTGAGAGGCCCACACAGGGGAAGCAGGCCCAAGCCACTACTAACTCCATGTCAGGATCATCCATGAAGTCTGAGTAACAAGGAGACTTCATTGATGAGCCTGACATACTGCCCTCCCAACGAACAACCCCCCCCCACACACACACAACTCAACTGGGCTTATCAGGAAAGCTGGCATGGAACGTTCTCAATAAGCGCGGAGCATTGATTTGTTCAGCATTCACCCACTCAGTGTAACCCACAGGCAGATGTTCCCATTTTACCAAATACTGTAACACCCCCCCCCGATGCACCCAAGAGTCCAAAATCCCAGATATTTCAAAATGTTGATCGTGGTCCACCAGGATGGGGCAAGGCGATGACTCAGGAGGTGGATGATGACGATCCGAAGGGCCCGCCGGCTTGAGCAAGCTGGAATGGAATACAGGGTGGACGTTACGGTACATTTTTGGCAAAGACAGTTCAAAAGCCACAGGATTAATTTCCCTAACAAGAGGGAAAGGTCCAATGTATTTAGGCTCCAATTTCTTCGAAGGCTGTGGGCTTTTCAAAAGTTTTTTAGACAGAAACACCAAGTCCCCTACCACATATTTTGGGGCAGGGTCCCGCTTCTTATCAGCATAGTCCTTGTAACGGGCTTTGCAAAGTCCGGGGCCGCAATTACTTTAGGCCATGCCTCCTTAATTTGGGAACTCCACTGAGCCACCGGGACAGGGTCCTTGGAGGTCCCCTCTCCCAATGGCAACGGATCAAAGTCTTGTCGAGAAACAATCTTAAAAGGAGACAAGCCTGTGCTTTGGTGAATGGCGTTGTTATATCCCACTTCAGCAAAGGGAAAAAGGTCAACCCAATCAAACTGTTGAAAATTGACATAACATCGTAAATACTGTTCCAAAACCTGATTAACGTGTTCGCTTTGACTGTCAGTCTCAGGATGATGCGAGCAGCTCAACCCTAAGTCCACCCCCAGCAATTTGGTGAATGCCGTTCAAAATTGAGCCCCCCGATCCAAAATGATCTTAGCAGGCACCCCATGTAGCCTATAAATGTGCTGTACAAACAGTTTGGCCAGCTGGGCGGCCGTCGGAAGTTTCCTGCAAGCCACAAAGTGTGCTTGTTTGGAAAACAAGTCAGTTACAACCCAAATCACAGTTGTTGTTGTTTTCTACTCTCGGCAACTCAGTGATGAAATCCATGCCAATGATTTCCCATGGTTTGGTGGGAGTAGGCAAAGGTAGCAGCAAACCTTTCGGTTTTCCCCTAGTGCGTTTTGACATTGCACATGTTTGACACTCTTTCACAGAAGACTGTGTCTATTACCTCCTTGCGGTGACTATCATGTTGAGGAAGCCTGGACAAAGCATCAGCTAAGAAATTCTTTTTCCCGGAAGGAACTTCAAGGTGAAGTTGAACCGGTAAAAGGAACTGGCCCGTCGAATTTGTTTGGGGTTTAGGCGCCGTGGAGTTTTCAAAGCCTCCAAGTTCTTGTGATCTGTCCAGACTTCAAAAGGCTGGAAAGATCCTTCCAGTAGATGGCGCCAAGTCTCTAAGGCCAATTTGATCACCCCTGCCTCTTTCTCCCACACTGGCCAATTTTGCTCCATTTCATTGAACTTCTTAGACAGATATGCACAGAGCCTGAGCTCTCCCTCTTCATCCCTCTGTAACAACACCCCCCATCGCCACGTCTGAGGCATCCACCTGAACCACAAAGGGCCGGGAGGGGTCCGGATGCCTCAGGATGGGGTCAGAGGTAAACAGCTTCTTCAGTTTGTCAAATGCTCTTTGACGCTGGTCAGTCCAAACAATCTTTTGGGGAGGCTTGTCTGCCTTCCCCTTCCTGGCATGCTTTGATTTCCCCACCCCTTTTGTCTTCAACAGGTCAGTCAAAGGCAACACCACCTCAGCAAAGTCAGGGGTGAAGGACCAGTAAAAATTAGCAAACCCTAGGAAGCTTTGAAGCTGCTTCCTGGTCCTGGGGGCCTCCCATGCAAGGACCCCTTGAACCTTCGCAGGATCCATTTCAACCCCTTTGCTAGAAATGCGATACCCCAAATAATCTATGTGGCTCTAATGGAACTCACATTTTGACATCTTTGCATAGTGATGGTTCTCCCCAAATTTACTGAGCACCCTTTTCACCAGTTTCACATGGGACATATAGTCCTCGGAATAAATCAGCACATCATCCAAATAAACCAGCACACCTTTGTACAGGAACTCCCTCGGGACATAATTAATCAAGTTTTGAAACACCCCTGGACCCTCACTTAATCCAAATGGCATTACACAGAACTCAAAAGCCCCCAGTTGACAGTTAAAAGCAGTTTTCCATTCATCTCCCTCTCTGATTTGCACCCTGTAGTATGCCTCCTGCAAGTCTAGTTTGGTGAAAAAATCTTCCCCTTGGCCAAATGAGCCAGTATGTCTTTCATTAAGGGGAGGAGGTACTGATTTGTCATGCTGATAGCGTTCAAAGATCTGTAATCTATGCATAAACGAAGATTGCCATCAGATTTGCGCCTGAACAACACAGGGTCCCCCAGGGGGGAGGTCGTGGGTATAATGAACCCTCGGGCCAAGGTTTTATCTATGAACTCTCGGAGAGCATCCATCTCCGCTGGTGACATGGAATAAATCTTGGGTTTAGGTAGCTCAGCCTCCGAAACTATTTCAATAGCACAGTCAAATGGCCTGTGAGGGGGCAGGACATCACATTCCTTCTCCTCAAAAACATATTGCCACTGTTTATATTCCACTGGTAACCCTTTCATCTCCCCTTGCACCAAAGCAAATTCACAGTTCTGTGGCTTGGCCTCTAGAGGGCTCCCCCTTCCCAGCGAACACTTGCTCGCCCCGTGTTCTCTCACACACAAAGGGTCTGTAAAAGTCACTGTCTCTTTCAGCCAGTCTATGGTCGGGTTATGGAACTTCAGCCAGTTTAACCCTACTACTGCCGCAGGAACCAACCCTGGGGCTATGACAAATTGGAGCTCCTCCTGATGATCCCCCATCCTCATCTGCACTGGCCCAGTCATCCTCCTCACAGGCCCACCCTTCATCATCCCTCCGTTCATCTATGACAGCCACACCGGCTTGTCCAGCTTGATAGTGTCAACTGCAAGTTCCCTGACTAGGGAGGGGTGGATTAGCACTTGAGTACTTCCCGAGTCTACCATTAACATTACTTTCCAGGGAGCCCCATCAGTTGCCACCCCTATTCTGGCTTTTATGAAAAAAGGGCTCTTTACCCCACTCACCACAGCACTTGGATGCCCTTCAGGATTAGCCCGCCCTCAGGCACTTAATAGGGCGGGCTGAAGCCCTTTCCCGCCAGCTCTGCCTCGGAGGAGGACCCACTATCATCCGGTTCTTCTGAGGACACTCCGACTGTGTGGCCTGGCATCGAAGCGTGTGCTGTAGCCTTGGTCTTGGTCTTGAATGGCGTCCAGGGCGCCGGTGCCTTCCCCTCTGCCTTATTTGGTCTCCCCTCCACCGGGGCCTCTCGGGGTTGTTTCTCTGGATATTCAGTTATGCAGTGTCCGCTCTTTCCACAGTGCAGGCACAAGCCTTTTCTCATTTTTCGTTCTCTTTCTGACTCCCCTGCTGCGCCACCACCTGGCTGGGCCGTCTTGACTTTCTTCCCGGTGGATCCCATGGCCTTCCCTCCAAACCCCTGACATTGCCAAGCCAGCTTAACACTCTGCTTTAGGGTCTCCCCGGGCTCTCGATACCCCTCCATTATGGGGCTGTCCCACCATTGGGACCTGTACTCTTCCCAGCCAAGCTCCTCTGGCCAGAGCCAACTGGCTCCCATGGCCATCCCAGCTCCCCGCACTGGAGTTTCAGAGAAGGGTAGGCTGGGCCTCCCCAGGGCTTGCCTGGCTCCAAAACTTCTCTGTCTGGGTTCCAATCTCCGCGTCGTCAGCCATCATGGGTAGAACACCAAGCTTAAGGATGATTTGTGAGTCTCGGCTTACTGTGATGTTCCAAGAACACATGCTCTCATTTACTCAATAAGAAAACCTTTATTCAGTAAGGACACGTATATCATGAACATGGCCAAAGCCGAGACTGAACGTCATACAACCCCATTCCCAGATAAACCCCACCATGTGAGAATGGCACGCAGGGAGGGCTCTAGCTCCCAGACAGAGCCCAGGTGGCTGACCTTGAGTTATCTTTGAGAACAGCGCTCCCAGGCCTCAAAGGGTGGGCTGGCCCATTCCCAAAAGCTGAAAAGAGTTGAGAGGCCCACACAGGGGAAGCGGGCCCAAGCCACTACTAACTCCATGTCAGGATCATCCATGAAGTCTGAGTAACAAGGAGACTTCATGGATGAGCCTGACACTTGATTGCCTTACAAGCAACAGCTATTGAAATTCCCTCTCCTATAAAACCATTAAGGGTGCTGGAGTGGGCTCAGTTTTTAGTCTGGCAACCCTACCACTCAGTTACTAAATTAAATATTAAGACTGCACCTTTAACCAATTTTCCCCATTGCCCTCAGGCCCTCAGTGAAGTGTAGGGAAAAAAAATCGCGACTACCTTTTCCCAAATCACCAATCAGGTAAGATGGGCCAAAATATTCCTGCACTGAATGTTATTGAGGGAGGATGGGCTGAGCAAAGAGCCCAAGGATGAGAGGGAGTGGGCTTAGAACAGCCTTTCTCAACCTTTTTTACCCTGGTGGAACTCTTGAAACAATTTTCAGGTCTCAGGAAACCCCTGACTGAAAATTATTATATCTACAGCTGAAAAAAATGCTCATTTTTTTTTCAATCTCAATACAGTAGCACGCCGTATCCACAGGGGATTGGTTCGGGGGGGGGGCTGTGGATGATGAATTCTGTGGATAATAGCGGCCATCCTGGGGGCCATCTAGCCTCCTCCCCTTCCCCCTTCACCCCCACAATGGCATTCTGCAGCAGCGATCACAGGGAGGAAGGGGAGGAAGCTAGATCACTCCCCCTTCCCCCTTCGTCCCAGCCATGGCCCCACCGTAGCAGCAGCAATCGCGGGGATGAAGGGAGAAGTGGAAGAGGCTAGATTGCTCTGCCTTCCCTCTTTGCCACAGCCATGGCCTTGCCGCAGTGGCGATCATGGGGGCGAAGGGGGATGGGGAGGAGGCTAGATCACTCCTCCCCCTCCCTTCCCCCTTCAACCCTGCAATCACCACGGTGGCAGCCAGGAGCCCTCCAAAGGAAAGGATCAGGGGAGGTGAGATTCCTCTCCCCCACACACCATTGCCAACTGCAGATAATTGAATCCACAGTTGGCAAATCAGCAGATGCGGGGGTGCTACTGTATCTTGCGGAACCCCTAGCAACCTCTTATGGAACCCTAGGGTGCCAGGGAACCTTGGTTAAGAAACCTTGGCTTCGAAACATTCCATGCTCCTCCTTGCACACCCACAGTCTCTCTCCTCCTTCTGAGGAAAGGGAAAGTCCTCCCCACCTCTGCAGCCATGGAGCACAGCATGGTGGCAAAGTGACAACTCTACCTTATACAGCTATCTAGAAGTGTGACAGCCAGTCTTACAAGTCATGTCTGAAATGCTTCCTATGGATTTGTCATACAAATTTGCCAGTGGTAGAAACAATTTTTTTTTTTAATCTAAGATCTATACACTTGAACATGAGTACAAAATAATTGTGCCAAGTCACATGTGAGATACCTTCCATCCCTTTCACCAAAGACTTAGTTTTAATCATGGAGGAACATAGAAGGGTGGAGGGGGGGATGTCTATTATGTGATGATGCTAGGAAATGAGGCCTGCCATGATAATTCTGTACCATAAGAGAAACCTATGGTGGGTACATGAAAATGAAAACAGGGATCCTCTGCTCTTATTGATAAGATATACCTGCAGTAATTCCTTCTTCCATACAACTGTTAAAGATACAGGAACACTGTCCTCTTTTTCATGGGGACACACTAGCCCTTACAGAGAAGAGACATCCTGTTGCCATAATAACAGAAATACACACTTCCTTCCCTACCATTGTTAATGGTAATGGTACTTCATTTGCCCTTAGTGAAAACACTATACAGGTCAACCCATGTATCCACGGATTCGGTATCCACAGTTTCACTAATCCACATTTGAAAAAATATGTTCACTCAAGGCATTCCAAGTCCTCCAATGCAATTCTATGGTCATCTTCAGGGAGCCCTGGTGGTGTAGCGGTTAAATGGCAGTACTGCAAGCCACAAGGTTATGAGTTCGTCTTGGAATGTATCCCCTGTGGATTTAGAGATCTACGTGCATAACCAAACCTTACTGGCTGTATAAAGTCATGATGTCATCACAGTCACTGTAGGATGACAGTCTATCATTGGCTAGGGTCTCTCAGTGAGTGAGGTGGAAAAGATGTCTGAGAAAGAGCAGAAAAAGTGACCCAAAATATTACCATAGGTATAATAATAATAATAATAATAATAATAATAATAATAATAATTTTATTTCTATCCCACCCCTCTGCAAGGCAATCGGGGTGGCTTACAATATAAAAACTCCAGGCAATAAATGTTGAAGGAGAAAAATGTACATTGGGACAAATCTTTAGACCCCAAAAATTTGCAGGTTGAAAAATCATCCTACATAATTCACTACAACACTTCTAGTATCAGTAATAGCTTTGTTGGAGTCAGTTCATGTTTCCATCACCCACAGTGTTCTAATTTCATGGACAACAGCAGAAATTCACAACAGCTTATCACAATAAAATTGATCATCCTGGCTTGGAGAAAAAATAATCTATGAAACCATGAACATCTGCTATTCTATTTAATATATATTTTGAGGTTTTGTATTATTACTATATGTGTCCTGAGTGGTTTTCACACTGTGATCCCTGGAATCCTGCAGTTCCTCAGAACTATATCAAACCAAATGGTTTTTTTTTAAACACTATGAGAAAATGGAAGGTGTAAAACAGTAAACTTCAATACTTGATATTTTGACTAACTCTTGATTCAACTCTTTACCCAATACAGACACAAGAGTGTGTTGGGCATACTTTATGGGAATTCTGAGATGGTACAGAGCAATGGTCTTGCATGGTAAACTTGGAAAGTTGGACTTGGATTTAGGAGATCCAGAATTGATCCATGAAACTCACTGAGCAACCTTGGTCCAAGCCCTCTTTATAAGCCTGATCCAACTCACAGGGTTGGTTTGACAACCATCTACAAAACCTTATGAATGTAACTAAGAAATAAATACATTTTAGGGCCACATGTGGAATGTGGCACAGATCTTTCTACAACATTTTTCTCAGCAGATGCATTGGTGCAGAATGAACTCCCATAAAAATAGGAAGTTTTAAAACCAGTGCATTTGAAGGTCAAATGATCTAGCACAATGCTGACTTCCAAGACTGCAATTACAAGTCTCTTAGATGTCTGGCTCCTTTCAAGGGCTTTAATTTTACACTCCTCAAATCACATGGGGTTGCAAAATATGCTTCATACCCCATCTGAAATCACTTGAACCATATAGAGACTACATCCCTCTGACATCATGAGAAAAATTAGTTCTCCAAGCAGTGAAATTATGTTTTATTCATCTTTTTTTATTCTACTAAATCAGTGATAATGCTTCCGTGGGTTGCCTTAGCTTTCCCATTTTTTCTTCAGTATATTCATAAGCCATCAAGCTGAGACAAGAAGGATGGGTTTTAAGTTCTCATTTATTATTACTTTAATTGGTCGACAATTGCTCCTGACTAATTATTGCCCCTACAGGCGAGCTATTAACTCAGTGTGTTTTAAAAGGGTTGGCTTTTGAAAACGTTACTTTTGCAATAATGAGGCATCATTAATGTAGAGGCTTGATGCTTCCTCTCACTACAGCCAAAATTACTGCTTGGTCCAAATGTAAATGCCAATTGAAAAGCTGGCACTACAGACCTTTTTTCAAGCTGGTTTGCCATCCTACTTTGGAGAACAAGTGCAAACTACTCGGATGCAATGGCAAACTATGGTTTGCATATTTATTATTAATAATATACTGACATCAGTGGGTACTTATAAAATACAAAAAGAGAAATCCTTGCCCCAAACACGTTGCAGTCTAGAATCTGGTTTAGAGGAAACAACAGAGGAAGGGGAGCAAATAGAGGTGAGGTGAATGAAGTTGTTTCAGTTATGCAGGGGTCGTATCCACACACCCTTATGGCAGCTTGATACCACTTTAAATTCAATGACACGACCCTATGGAATCCTGTGATTTGTAGTTTGGTGAAGTCCTTAGAACTCTCCAGTGGACCCCATAAAGTATAGCATTAGAGCTATCTGGAAGAGAAGTTAAAGGTCCTGTCTAAATGGTGAAAATCTCTCTCTCTCTGGCTTTTCTTCGCAAACGAAGATTCAGGAAGGACTCATCCCACGCTTTCTGCAAGCTCACTGATGACTACAAAGGCCAATCTGAGATAAACAAGTCCGGTTGCAGAAAGCACAGCAGAAGGTCTCCTTGGGTGATGTTTCTGGGTTGTGATTCTTTCTGCGTTGTTGTTTCTCTTCAAGACTTGTTCGGTGTGAGTTCTCAAATAAGGCTGCAGCATTGTGGATAGTGCGTCTCCATGCCTCCCGATGTGAGGCCAGGGCGGAACATTGTTCGTGATCAATTTGGCCACGCCTGAGATGTTGTGTCAGGGAGTCTTTGTATCGCTTTTTTGGATTGCCCCTCTTACACTGACCTGTGGCGAGTTCACCGTAGAGTACTATTTTTAGGAGGTGATGGTCCACCATCCTAGAAACGTGCCCTGCCCAGCGCAGCTGTGTTCTCAATATCATGGCCTCAATGTTGGTGATCCCTGCTTACTCAAGGACAGCAACATTTGTCACATAGTCCAGTGTATATTTAGGATTGTGCGTATACAGCGCTGATCCAAGCATTTGAGAGTCATAGGTGGTGGCGATAGGTGACCCATGTTTCAGATCCATAAAGGAGAATAGACAGTACAATGGCTCTATACACACTGATTTTTGTGCTTTGCCTCAGGTGTTTATTACTCCAGATTCTTTTGTGAAGTCTTCCAAATGCGCTATATGCCTTTGAAAATAATCCTAATAGAATTAAATGGAAGACAATCTATCTATGGACATTCACATTGATATGTCTTATTTGGAAGGGGGCCAGCCAAATCCAGCATAAACTCCATCTGGGAAGCCTTCAGGGCTTTTCCTGGAGTTTCAAAAAAAGCCCCATAGGGGATGCAAATGTCCAATCGTTAAGACAGTCACATTCACATTGCTGCGATGAGGAAGTGCAAACTGATTGGCTGGATGAGCACAGAGGGAGGGGCTTGAAAACAGGGAAAGTGCCTGCTGCCTCCATGTTAGGTTTCTGGCTAATTGAGAGATTGGTAAGGCGATAAAATGGTTATCTTTCTCTTTTCTTTTCTTTTTCTTTCTTTTCATTTCATTTCTTTCTTTTTTTTTTTTTTGGAAAGAGAAAATATAGCTTATGTGCACAATAGTAAACTTTTTTTAAAAAAAATGACAGCAGCAGCAGATTTATAATGGTGAGTAATTCCCTCCTAGCTGCCATCTTGTCTAGGGGTCATGTGAAATTTATGGGGGCTGTAAAACCATTAAGGCAGTTCACAGCTGCTGCAACTTGCTGCTACTCCAGAGCCATCCTTTTTTTCCTCCTCATATAGATGGGCCCTAAGAGGTCCATGGAACTGCAAATCTGCGGATTCCATAGAATGGAACTAAACCAAAGTGGCATTGAAGTGCTATAATTATATTGTGTGAACAACCATGGCTAGGTTAGGGTACAAACTCAATTACAGTAGGGCAGGAGAGGAACCTATGCCAACTTGTTTGTTTTTTTACTGTAGCTCCCATTAGCTACAGCCAGCATGGCTAGTGTCAGTGGGAAAGGTAGCCCCAGAAATATCTGAAGGGTTGCAGATTCCTCATCCCTCTAGTACAATAGGGAGTTGTGAGAAAGATTTCACAGAAAAGGTAAGTTCCAAGTTAGTATCTGAGGAAGAAATTAATGGAGTTGGAAAGGGGAGCATATGAAATCTAGAGCTCTAATCACTGTGTCACCCACAGATTGGCATTGGCTGTCTTGAACTTGGGCCTGTAAGCTTGTATTCTGTAAAGTGTTGTCCTTATAAATGGTGGTAATAGTGCTACTACTATTACTAATCATAATTTTAACCAACAGTGATGGAAATGAGCCATCATTGTATTGCAGAGCAATAAATAAATAAATAAAGTCACAAAATGCATGTTAGGACAGCCATTGATAAATAATAAATGCTACCTCTAGCTTAATGGCTAGTTTTCCCTGAGCATTCTTAAAGTCGATGGTAGCAGTGATATATGACAAATTTGTTTTCTGTTTTTATATAACTCTCTCTGTTGTCACACAAATAGCTACCAAATGATAAAACTTTCCGAGGAAGGTTACCTTTAGCTTTGAAAAGAGGCTTTGCATATTTCCTATAACTTGCTCGTTTGAGGTTTCCAGTCATTATTTTCTTTAGAAAATTAATTTAAAAAAAAAAACCTTTTAAAAAATCCAAAGCGAGCAGGTGTTTAACAAAAAATGAGATATGATACATAATTGTGCAGCTAGATGACACAATAACTTTCCCAAAGGATACAAACGACCTGGTAATTCAAGACCAGCAAAGTCAAAAGCAAGTTATTCCTTTCCCCATCAAAAACACACACACACACCCCTTTCCCCATCTTCATTCGTTTGGGATAAATATGATTTCTCATGGCAGTGTACGTCTCTCTCTTAAGCCTCAGGTGGTTTTAACTTAATGAGATTAGTTCCAGCAGGGAGTGAAATCCCATGTGATAGGATTAGTATTTTATCGGTTTTCGCCTCATACAGCAAGTTCAGTGTAGTCAATCTTGATGACGTTCAGTTATTGTTGGCGTTTGGACCTTGTTTTCAAAAGTAACACCGTCTCCTAACTCTGCCATCAAAAGCCCTGGTAGAACATAAAGAGCTTGCTTAAAAATGTCTCCAGAGAGAAAACTAGGACTCTATTACCCTTTCTTAAAAACTGATGATTCCATATTTCTGTACCCAAAAGCTATCCTTAGTGTAAACATCATAAAGCAAAGCAGGCAGGATGCGACAGAATATAAAATATATTGCTTTTCTCCTCGGCAGGAATTCTACTTCACTTTACAGTACTGAGTGCTAAAGTATGGTTCAAATGCAGGTGGATAGCTTTACAAATTAAAGACACGCTTCAAAAACAGCTAAGTGGTCTTCCATGGGACCAATGGCTTATGATTCAATCCCACAGTGATACTATGTATTGCTACAGCATTTCAGGCTGTTCACATACACACTCAGTAATGTTTCAAACACTCTGTTAGGAATGGATAATAATTTTGTTTTGGGTCACTTTTGAGGAGAATTCATTGTTGTTGTGTGCCTTCACATCATTTCTGACTTATACTGACCCTAATGTGAACCTGTCACGGGGTTTTCTTGGCAAGATTTGTTCAAAGGGAGTTTTGCCTTTGCTTCCCTCTGAGGCTGAGAGAGTATGACTTGCCCAAGGTCAGCCAGTAGGTTTCTATAGCCAAGCAGGGATTTGAACCCTGGTCTCCAGAATCATAGTCCAACTACAGGTCAACCCCTGTAACCACGGGACTGGTATCTGCAGTTTCACTCAGCCACATCTGAAAAGAAATGTCCTCTCTAGGAATTTTCTAAGTCCTCTAGAATGATTCTATGATATGAGTCCACTGGAAGCTGGTCCAGAAGTCATACATTTCAATAGGGTTCACTATTACCCACGGTTTTGCATAACCATGCTAAGTCCAGGAAAAAGTCCCCCATGGACATAGGGGGAGACCTGTATTTCTTTTTTTAACTTCTTCATATTTGAGATGGAAGGAACTTGTGGGAAATGAATGTAACCAAGGCTGACAGACTATTCATCCAAGGACAGTGCTCTGAGCACATATATCTTAAAAATCTAGGCTTGAATTCCTATGTATCCAGCCATATTAGTGTTATATTAAGATGGTTGCTTGTTATTTCTGAGAGGCTCCTCATTAATAATGCTTACGTGTTGGGCAGGCAAAGGAGGATGCTCTCCATGCTGGGAATAATGGTATCTCTCAAATTTGGCTGAGTGCACATGTTTCAGTTCATTTTGGGGGGAAATGTATTAAAATTTACAAATATTAAGGATGCAAAAATTCAAGGACATTTTTTTAAAAAGTGAGACAAACTGAAACTGGCAAATTTCCCTATCCCTAGTCCCTATATTACTTCTGTGTTATGTTATCTCTATGTTATGGAAAGAATACTGCCTTGACAAAAAGCAAATTTCATATAAGTGCATAGAACATCTCCCCTCTCCACTGCCATTTGGCAGAGAGACTGATAACCTGCAGGAAGCAACCATACCACCAAACTTGCTGTGGCTAATTATCTCTACACTCTGGACATTCTGAAATATTGCACATTTTGGGACAGTTTCAACATTTTGCCACCATTCTACTGGAAGTGAGATACTTCTGAATTCCTTGAACACAGGGTATTTGCCCCTGCCAGTCAGGCATGGTTGAAACAGTCAATCATGTTCTACTATATTGCATATATTATAAGAATATTTGTTCCTGATTTATAGTTCTGATTTTGGAGACATTCCCAGACAATTTTTTATACCTCCCTTCATTCAGTTTCTTCCAACGAATCTGTGTTGAAGGTTGCAAAGTTTTGTATGTTAGCATGTTCCACTAGGTGCTGGCTGGTCTAATGCCATTACAGCTCACCCTAATCCAAGTGAATGCTATTTAGTGTTGATTTAGAACCCGGTTGTTGAACTGCCTCCTACAAATACATTCAGAAATTTTTCTACCTGGGAGCTGGTTTTTCTCTTGATTCTCCACTATTCTGCATTTGCCCTTTTTATGACTGATCTCTGATCATACTAGATTGACACCCACTGAAATCATAGCCTCCAACTGTCCTGCTTTTGCAGGGATAGTCACAATTATACCTCTGTTATCCCGTTTTTTCAGCTACTTTTAAAATGTCCCAGTTTCTTGCTCCTCCTCCCACTTTTTCCCTGTGTCTTCATGCCCAATTTTCTGTCTGATTGTTAGCATGCCCTACTACCTCTCCCCACAATATTCCATAACTGGATATATTGGACACTTTTCAGGGTGACTTTGGCTGGGATGTCAGGCAGACTGGAGGCCACAATGACCTGAGATGTGTCTAGAAATATAATGGTGGGAAAGTCCAAGTTAAGATTATGTGAAAAGCCCATTGGTTAAACACAGTCATTAAGGAGCCATGTGCTAATCCTCTCCTCCAGCCCAGGGTGTCTCAAGCAATAATTCAATCAAGGAATTACGTGTCCATTCCTTAATCCATATCCTACAGAATCCTCCTGTCATACCCCCTCCCATCCAACCTTAAAAGGTTGCTTCAGAACCATCAAAGTTTTGTCTTTCCGGAACTAAAGAAATCAACTGAGTTTTGGTCTCTTTTGTCTATCTGGTAGGAAAGCCATCCAGGCTTTGTCATAACTAGAGTACCCCTTCAGTATATGAAATGGGGTATGAATATGCCAGCCTAGACCCCAGCTAAGTGTGGTCACAGACAGACACCAACGCTCTGTGGAATTCTCTGTGTCACCCTTAGATCCCAGTCTGAGTATCTTAGCTGCATGGAACTTTTCTCTTCAAGACTGGTAACTATCACCATATCATCCCGGACTTCTCTCTATCCAACCTCCCTGCCTTTCTTTCCAATAGCCTTGTATGGTTCTTAAGAGTATATGTTTTGTATTTTAGCATATCTCCAGTGTTCTTTCTAATAAAAATACTTTGTTATACTTTAACTGGAGTGCTCTCTACAGTTAGTACTGGTATACATAGGTGAAAAGAAGTTACCCTCCTCTCACAGGCCTCCTATCTGAGCAAATAGTTCCACCAAATATAAAAGGAGATTTTGGAACCATGAGTGGGATTTTAATGCGCCCCCACCTCTTAGGGTAACACACTGCCACCATAACCATTGTTTTCATTTTCCCATTCCCACTGACTAAGCCCCCTAATAAAAGCAATAATGTTAGCTTTAATGAAAGCATTTTGTTCTTAACTGAGATCAAGTCAACTTCAACTTATGGTGACCCCCTGAAAGAGAGACCTCCAAGTCACCCGGTCATCAACAGTCCTGCTCAGGTCTTGCAGACTCAGGGCCATGGCTTCCTTGATTGAGTCTATCCATCTGGAATGCAGTCTCCTTCTTTTCCTACTGCCTTCTACCTTACCAAACATTATTGTATTTTCTAGTGAGTCATGTCTTCCCATGATATGGCCAAAGTACAACAGTCTCAGTTTAATCATCTTGGCTTCTAGGAAGAGTTTAAGCTTGGTTTGCTCTAGGATCCATTTATTCATCTTTTTAGCAGTCCATGGTATCCATAGATCTCTTTGCTGGCAACACAGTTGAAATGAGTTGATTTTTTTTCCTGTCAGCTTTCACAACCATACATAGAAATGGTAAATATGATGGCATGGACAAACCTCACTTTAGTATTCAATGATACTTGAGCCATGACAGTTAAAGCAGTGTCAAACTGGGTTATTTCTGCTATGCAGATGCAGCCTTGGTGAGTGAGGTGAAAAAGTTGTCTGAGGCTGCTGCCACACTGCAGAAATAATTCACTTTGACACCTCTTTAACTGTCATGGTTCAATGTAATGGAATTCTGGGATTTGTAGTTTTGTGAAATATTTAGCCTTCTCTCAGAGAGTTCTGGTGCCACAACAAACTACAAATCTCAGGATTCCATAGGATGGAGCCATGATAGTTAATGTGGTGTCAAACTGCATTATATCTGCAGTGTGGCAGCAGCCTTTGACTGCTTTTGCTACATCTTTCCCCACTATAAACACTACTACCCCATTTCTTCTTATATTTTCATTTACTGAGTAAAACACTGTTATTATCTGACTCAAAATGTCCCATTCCTATTCACCTTGCTTCCCCCCCCCCCCATGCACTGCAATGTTTATACGTTCCATTTCTTGTTTTACTTATCTCTAGCTTCCCCTGATTCAGGCTTCTCACAATTCATGTTCCTGTAATTAGTGTCGTTCAGCTTTGGACTCTCCTTTCGCCTCTGTGCATGTCAACAGCTGAATGTCCTTTTGACTTGTGTCCAGTTGCATCATTACCACAGCACTACTCATAGTTGTTCTCTGCTGTATTCCAGTAGTTCATCAATTGCTTTACAACCTGGTAGTTCCATCTTCTGGCACTATCTCTTGTTTCATTTTGGATTGTCTCATTATAGGGTTTTCATGGTAAAAGATCTTCAAAAAGGAGTTTACCTTGCCTTGAGCAGTACTAACAAGTGTTTGCTATGGTGCCATTGCCATTGTCTCTGAGATATCTTCCACCAGTGTCACCCTCCATTACTGCTGCTGCCCTGTAGCTGTTTGGCACATTTAGCCTGGCTCCTCAGCAAAAGCCTGTCAGGCATGGGAGGCCCTGCTAGCAGCACTGCTGCCATCAAAGCACTATACACAAGAACATTCAGGGTAAAATCCTAAAAATGTGATTTGAAAAAGTTAATTAATTCCTCTCACTGGAGCACAATAGCCACAAAGAATCTCTGCATGTGAATAAATAGTAACTGCAGACATCTGAACAAAGAGAAATTTCATTTAATTATTAGGGCAGTAACTTCAAGTCATGAATACCCATGAAAAAGGCAATGTAACCATTCCTTCTTCCACAGGCTATAGAGTAGATGCTGAAATTAATACTTCCTTTGTGTAATGTACAGGAGGTTGAAAATTATCCTGATGTACAGGATTAGAAATAAAACCTACAAGTGATTTAACCAGGCCAAAGTACCTCTTTGTTTGGAATTCCCAAGCCTACTTAGAGGAAAGGAAATTATTTTGGAGATTTGGATAGTTCTTTTCCTGTTTAACCTCTGCACACATATTCTGCATAGAAACACAAGTAATAAAGGATGAATTAGTTGCGATGGCAGATGAACAAGCATGAGCAGGGATATTATAAAGAGACACAAAGATTCACTCAGGCAATATACAGGAATTAGGCTGGGACCAGGACCAGTCATTCACCAATATGAACAAGTGGGACTCATTTCTGAACTTCCACAATTCAGACACCAATCTGATTCTTCAGTCTTTTCTTCCCTCCTGCTAACTACCCTGATATCCCCCATCTTAGAAAATCAAATAATTGGCTTTATTTAATAATTTGGCATAATGTAGCATTCCACACGGTTAGTAGGTAAACCGGGGCACCCAAATACTAAGGTTGGAGTCATGTATGACCAAGGGAGGAACCTTTGGAAATTCCCCAAACATATATTCAAGTCAGAACTTAACACCTGGAGTCATTCACTAATCCACTCAACAATAGCAGAGTCCTTAATGCTTGTAAAATGGGCTTTTCCTTCCCTCATCCCTTTCCAACAAAAGACCTTGCCTGCTCCTATTCAATTCCAAATACATCAACCATTAAGAATTATGAACTCTTCCGAAGCACCCATTGTCTAGTACTGGGAACCTCTGAGAAGCATTGTATTCCACTCAAAATTCTGTCCCTTCAGGGGAAATATTACATATAAAGATCACCCTAAAACACCATGCAAGTGTACACAAATCCCCTGCTTTCTGACTTCACATCAGTTCATGTCACTAGTCTATCATCTGGACTTCTTCGCTGTTGGTTTACTTCATGATCTCAGCTCTGCTGGTTTTGTTCCATATAACCCACAATTCCCTCACTCTATTCCTCTATCCAAATACTTCCTACTATCTTCGATAGCTTTTTGTGATTGTCTGAAGCCTGAGTGTTTGTGTGAATGCTGTTGATGTAATTTCCAATAAAGATAATTTAATTGTACATTTTGGTTTAGATTCTCCTCTGTTACTACCTGTATACATAGGTTAAAAGATCCTGCGGTTACCTGACGTTTCACTGCTATATTTGAGCTAATTAATATTCCCCATAATAATTTCAGACACCAGTGGGATCCTCACAGACCCCACACAATTTGGGTAACACTCCTCCTTGCTATAGTGGGTCAAATGTACTTCTTGTCCTAAACACATTGGGCTTGTCCTGCATTTGCCACTGCTGACACCTCTATTAAGAACAACGAGATCTTATGAAGAAATAAAATAAATAAATCCTGTGCTTTATCATAAGATCTCTGGGTGGCTTACAATAAAATTGGTTTAAACAATTTAAAATTTAGAACAATAAAAAATAAAGTTTACATGCCAAAAAGATGTTAATTTTTTATTTTTAATTGTTGAATCATTAAAATGAAAACACTCTGAAACCCCTGTGCATATATGCAAATTAGGAAAAAATCATTAGGCATCAAAGACGTTAATAAAAACCCAAGTTTTAATAAATGCCAAGTTTTAACCTGCTGCTAGAATACAAAAACAAAAACAAAATGCTGGTACGTACTGGTTCTCCAAAGGGAGGGCCTAGCCAAGTTGCCATAGCAGAGTGGACCCTCCTCCTAACACTTTCTAGTGTTCCTAGTGAGGGAGACAGAGGTAGGGGAGACCCCTCCAGTAAATCTCACTCTTCATTTCTGTCTTGAGCTTCTATGAAAGAAAATGCATGGGGATTTCTTAAGTTTGTCTCCACCGGAATCTTATGAGTAACATTGCAAATGCCACTCTTTCGCAGTAGGATGGAACCATGGCAGTTAAAGTGATATATTAGTGCTGTAATTCTCTATTGTGAATGGGCCCCTGGTGATAAGAGATATCCTCCCCTCCCACAATTCTATTCCAAAATTTTTATTTCTTTCTCTTGTTCCACCCGCTTTATATAATTGTGTTCTGCTCTTCCTGATTCTCATTGAACCAGGTTTCCATTTTTCTTACTTTCCTATTTTGCAAAAGTAAATCAAAGTTACTAAGAAGTTAAAGAAACTTTCTATTACTTTAAAAATCTGAATCGTACAAGCCATTGGCTTGTGATACAAAACAAACACACACACACTGTCTCATCCCATCCACTTTGTTGTCACCTCAACAACCACAACAAAGTGCCAGGCAGCAGCATGAAGTATAGCATCAGCCAGCACATGAGCCCTGTGATACTTGTCTTCCACCACTTAGGTGACACCACACACCCATAACTGTACAGGTACCTTTTAAAATTAATCACACCATGAAAGGATTAAGAATATCCTTCATTAAGTTACAATCACAATATAATGAAGTCATATGTTTAGTTATTGAACAAAGTGCTACTTCACTGATAGACTGTATTCCAAATACCATGGCAGTTTGCTTAGAGCACTGTGGTTTTAGAGAACTGCAGCTATATGAAGCTATCCTTCCAAGGAGCCAGTTATCCATCAGAGCCTGGCATCAATGGACCCCTGCAGTGGCCCACTCCCAACCATGATCTCTCCTGCTTCTACTTTTCTCTTATACCTAAGTGGAGAGTGACAGGAACAAAACAGAAGAAGCAGCAACCTCAATTTGTCCACTCAAAACGCAATCCCCCCCGCCAGTGGTTACTCGAAGCCTGGAATTAACACTGTAAGTACCTATGTCCTTAATCAAGTTATGTAGACATGTTATGTAATGGAACTTATCTGAATACTAAATGCAAACATAGGACATGCGCTGTTTAAGGACTTTATTACATGTGGTAAATATGGCGTCATAAGGATGCCTAATGATCACAAAAGGGCACACATACCAGATGTCATCATCCTTTTGCAATCATGTTAAGTCCAAAAGCCATTCTTTTTTATTGATGGCCCAAGCTGTCAATTGATCTCGGCTGGCGCTTTGTTGCTGGTATTGCCAGCATTTGAAACTTCGCACCATTGTGCTCATGTGAATGCAGCATCAATGACAGAACACTTCAATGTGTGATCACAACAGCCAGGTAGGGGACGCTCTTTTTCTGACCCCCCCTCACCATGTACCTGGGAGGTTTAAAGTGTGTTTCTGTGCTTGAGTGTACATTTTATGTCTGGATTTTGCTTTTATTTTTGAATTTGCTGTGCTAGCATCTTCTTGCGAGATTCAGTGAGATTTGGAACCCAGAAGTAAACGGAGCTCCGTTTGTGCTCCGTTACTGCTGGGGATGCCTTTCTGACACTGGTTAAGGTAGGACTGATGGTGGGGTGGTTGCCGACATAAACACGTTTCAAAATATGCTGGCAAAGGAATTTTTTTGGCAGGTGGTCTGATAAAGTCCATAGAGTCAAAAGCTATTTCAAATCTGCTATTTTAAAAGAATCATAAATCACGAAGTACTTTGACGGTGGTCTTGCCACTATCACAGGCTCGCTTGGGAAGGATACGAGATAGAGACCTCTTCGTGGCTGCTCCCACCTTCTGGAACTCCCTCCCTCAGGAGGATAGGCTGGGCCCCTCCCTTCTTTCCTTTCGCTGGCAGGCAAATACATTTTTATTCAAGCAGGCTTTCAACATTCAATCAGGGAAGTTTTTATGGGGACGTTTCATCTTTTTAAATTGGTGCATGTTTTTGAAATGGTTTTATATGGTTTTATCTGGTTTTACTGTTTTTATGATTGTCTTTGGGAGCCACCTTGGGTTTCATTCTGAGAGAAAGGTGGCATACAAATGCAATAAATAAATAAATAAATAAATAAATAAATAAATCCCCACTTTAACCAAAGGGTTGGGTCCAGATTTGAGTCATCACTGGAGGAAAGTGAAGCCCAATGCTTTTAATGTTTCCAGTTCTGGGACAAGACAAGGTACACAGGTCTGTTTCAGGAAACTGGAAATCTAGATCCAACTCCAAAGTGGGCAGGAAGTAATATTGTGACTAGTTAACTTCCTATGTGCCTTTCACATCAGGTATTAATTGCTGGTGAGCAAATTCAAGGCCCTTTTGCTGTTTTTTTTCCCTCTTTCTCTTTAAGCTGAACTTGAACTGAATAACTCTTTAAACAGAAGACCTCTTCAAATAGGTCCCCTCTCAAAAACAATACATGACTACCCAGGTCTAAATCCAGATTCTCTCTAGTAGATCACATTGGCTTTCAGACACAATACAGTGTGCACTTTCCCAAGAGTTAAGAACACTGTCATTATAGGTTGGAGATTATGTCATGGCCTTCCTTCTGTAGTTGAAACCATAGTCAGCCCTACAGTAGGATGCTGAACACACTGCATGAAAAAATGCAGATTTCTTTCATAGTCAATTGTTTTACTTCAAAAATGAAGCTGACCCCATTTATCTTAACAAAAGAGACATCCAAGACTCTGACAAGCCCATCTGCAGGCTGTCTGGGAGAAAAAGTCATGTTTGCATCCAATTTAACTTCCACGGCTGACTTTAGCTTTAAAAGAAGGTTTTTTCTTCTCCTTTTAGTTTGCATTCATGAATCTGCTTAACCTTTTCCCTTGACACCATATATTCCCACCTGTTTAATTCTCTCTTCTTTCTCTGAAGACATGGTTTTCTACATCTCATCTCAATGTGTGGCAACCAAAAGCTTGCCAAATAATGTGCTTGGTAGACTTCTTTTTAAAAACTTCAAAGAGAGGGTCTCATTTTCCTACAGACTTCATGGAAAACCACTGGAAAACAAGGTCTGTTCTTCAGAAGGCTTGATCTTGTTCTTTCTTTTAGAAAGTGATCCCAAATTTCTGAACTGGTAGATTAATACCCATGAAAATGAAGGCATTTTCATTATAAGTTGTTAGCTGAGAATGCCATCCCATTAAAACAAGAGCTGGCCTTTGCAGTAACAGATCTTGATCCTTACAGGTTTATAGATGACATGTTCCACTTCCAAATTTGAGGCCAGCTAGGAAGAACTCAGAAATGTTGGACATCTTTCCATGATAAGATCTCACAGAATGTTATTATTTAGACACCCTTCATTAATTACGTGCCCATTTTGGGTCATTTTAGACTAACACTGAATTATCTAGATCAGCTCTCTTAAGTCTGGTGGCCTCCAGATATTTTGGAGAACTATCACTCATCCTTGATCATTGGCAATGCTTGCTATGATATATGGGAGTTGTAGCACCAGGTTCAAACTGTTTTAAGACAACAAAATCCCAGCAGTTCACACCATGACCTGTCTTTAACTGATCTGAACTCCTCTGCCAACATTCCTTGATTATTCTCGACATGAGCAATTCCAATCAACTCCTGGAAGTTTCTTGGTCCTTAAATGGAGGTACACATTCACAACCAAATACATTGAACAATTTTACATGAATTACCTTCTTCTGGTTCTGTTAGTGTTTACTCGCTTAGCTCCTGATAAATATTTCTTCTCATTGGGTTGGTTCTGCACTCAGAACAACTTTTTTTTCCCAGTTCACACTTAGTACAAACTTTACATTTTTTAAAGATGAAAACTGCCCTCAGCTGCCCTCACTTTTGCACTTTATTGAAACAAGGTTAGTAGAAATCCAAAATTGGACATATTAGAAAGGTGGGTTGTTAGCCAGGGAAGAAACCCATGGAAGAAGGGACCATTTAATACCACTGACCCATTTGAAACTCTGCATGAGGCTTTCCAAACACAGTGTAAGAAGAGGTCACTTTTTGGACCCTCCAAAGAAGCAATGGCAGTTTGGGGGTTCTGAATGGCCCTAGACGATGCCATGAGCACCATCCATGAGCTTAAGGGCAATACACAGAAACAGGATGAGGAGATAGCTCAATCAAGGGCTTAAAACAGCACCTTACTTGCAGACAAGGTAGAATTCTCATCTGCAGTGCAGGAAGCCCAGTCCAAGTAAGATGCAGCCACACTACAGTTAGAAACACTACAGTGCAAACTAGCCACCCTTGTAGAACAGCATGCTAAAGCAGCCCAATATCTAGCAGGGCAGGCAAAAGTCCAGCATGCAAGGGTAAGCCATGAGGCATGCAACAGGAAAATTGCTGAACTTACAGAGAGATTAATTACAAAAGAGTCCATAATTTTGACTGTTTGCCCCAAGACTCTTCCCCCACTCCCCATGTATGCTTTTGGAGAGCCCCTGCCAGAGGACATGGTGCCCAATACCCCGTATAACCCAGACTGGGGTGGAATATCAATTATAAATATCACCCCCAAACACCACCAAAGCGTGCTCAGTTTCCCAGAGGCTGTTACTCTGTTGGTATGCTGGGTCACCTGGGGATTCCAGATGTTCTTCTTCTCTGCATGACTCTCTGCTCTGCAGACAAGTATAGTATAGCCCATCATTCCAAACTCTATTCATCAAACTCTATCCCAGTACTTCCTACTTTCTTCAATAGCCTTGTGTAAGTGCTTGAAGCCTGGGTGTATGTGTGTGTGTGTTCCCCTGATTATTTTTCAATAAACAAGCATTTTTATTGGGATGAGACATGAGAGAATGTAATTGTAAGACTGAAACTGCAACCACAGTGCAAAGTGATAACACCAATAACCTAGTATGTATGTCTGGTACTATGTGTAGTACCTGGTGGTCAAAAATGGCCTAACAAAACAATGTGAAGGTCCTGAAAAGGCTCTCTGGAGACTCTGTAGGCTTAGGCCCTTATTGCCTAACAGGCATACCAAGACGGATCTGCTACAAGGCCCATGCAAAGGACAACCTCCCCCCCCCCCCGCCACAAGGCCTAACTCCCAAAGGGCAGGAATTGCCACACCAAACCAAGCTGCTCCTTTCTGTGACAAAGTCTACTCTGAAGTCTCCACACTCACAACCTCCCCATCCAAGCACATGCCAGGAAAGAGGCAGAGCTGTGAAAGAACGAGGCTTATACACCCTCCAACTCTCCCCCACCCCCCAACATCAGCACAAAGCGACAAAAGCACATCATTTCCACTTCTGCGGTCACAGTGGCAGAGTGGTGATTTATCTACAGAGAAATGTTTCCTAAAGCACAATCATTAGTTACTGTGCACAAATCTTTGTGTTTTTATCCAGCTGGAACAATATTTCAGGAATCATGCATTCTTGCCTATGAGGACAAAGAACACAAAGATGCACACCCCTACTAGGCACCTGGATCCTATTTAAGGGATGGTAAAGTTACTTTTGAAACTGGAAGAAACCAATTTAGAGGCAGGCGTCAAAAGCCAAACAGGAAACCATAACTGAGAAATACTGTATATGCATGTATGTTTTCTTCTAAAAACAATAAAGAGTCCCATTATTTCCTAAGCACCATCATACCAGTATAGTGATCACCACACTGACAAATTTTCAATTAAATCTAACAAGGAAATCAAATCCCAATAATATGGAAATGAACTACCCAGGGCCATTGTTCTGGAAGCACTACAATTTTTTTTTAAAAAAATGGCATGGAATTACATTGTGTCATCTGTTGACAAAATTATGTTTCCATAGTATGATCAGGTAGCCCTTAAAAACAATGTAACATCTGCAGATGATCTCTTTCATTCAGCTTGTTCCTGTTTGTTTTCTCTTCTCTTTCCCCCTAGGCTGGACACTTATGCATCACCAAAAAAGAAGGAATGCACCTTTAAAAAAAAAAGGGGGGGGGAGAAAAGAATACACAGACATGCCAAAGATATGTAAACATTAATTTATGTGGACAGATACACATTTAGACATTTTAGTATACTTGAAATAAGGGGTGGGCAAAGGGTTGCACTGGACCAGAGGCTGTTCTGGTCTTCCTTGACTCATCCAGTTGCCCCTTACTGCCTCCCCCCTGAAAAGAATGGTGAATTGTTTTTCCCTATGAACCTACAGATGAGCTCAACAATTTAACAGGTTGCAAGGCCTCCTTGCAGAGTTGAACATAAAAAAGTCCAGTTCAAAAGAACAAGTTTATGAATTTTTTTTATATACAGGCATATGTCATTTAACAACCCTCTGAGAATGAAGCTTGTGGGCACAGACCGTACTCCCCGCTCCCTTCCCTTAAATGAAGACACATACAACTACAAGCTGAGTTAACAATTGTATTGGGTACAAGATAAACATAAAGATTAAGTATAAGCTAGTATAAAATGATTGGCAATAAAATGGCCACAGCTTGCTAATGGCTGCAATAGTTGGCACTATTGCATGGGTCCGGATCCCTTCATTGCCCAACCCTACGTTGGCCAATGGTCCACTGTCAGTTGCTACTGACTCAGCATGGAGGGGAGAACTCCTGGCCAAGCTGACCCACTCAACACTCTCCCCTTCCCTAGAAACAAGCTTCTAATCAATAATTGGGGGAAGGGGTCTCGGTGAACTTGAACTTGACAGAGACCCCCCTTTTCCCACCTACCCGGATCAGGGCCCATGCCATCCGCCTCGCAAATTGCGACAAAAGATAACAAAAACATGCATAATACCATAACAGGGAGGGTGGGTGGTTTTTTGGCTCCTTGTGAGCCACTGAGGAGCCCGTGCCAGAAGACGGCCTTTTATCAGCCCCCCCCCCCCGGTGCAGGCTCCATGTCATCCAGCTGCACTGGAAGCACGGCCGGATGTCCCTCCTCCTTCCTTTCCTCAGACCAATCAGGGCAAGGGAGACTTGCCCCGATTGGTGCTTTGTTTCCCGCTCCTTCCCAGCCAAAGGGGATACCAGGAAGGAGAAGGACGAAGATGACGGCCCCCATGCTGGCCATGCGGCCATGGGGGCCACTTAGGAAGGAGATGGCAGGGGCACTGGTCGGGCCACAAAGGCCCCCACTGGCAAGCCAGTAAGCCCCCTTCCTTTTACAAAGTCTTTTTCTGCCTTCTCAGCCTGCTTTCTTCCTTGTCCTCTGTCTAGCTAAAAGTTTCTTTAGCAGCAACAGCATGAGGAGGATGGTGAAGGAGGGTTGGAGAAACACAAACCTTTGCTGTTGGTTGCAGAAGCACACCTTTAGTAAACCATCCAATGAAGCTTGAGCAGGGAAAGAACAGGATTCTGCTCTAGCTGATCCAACCGTACCCTTGTGTGCCTCCTTACAATGAAGAAGGTAGGCAGCGGCTGCCTTGGAATCCCTTACTGAGCGTGTGTAAACAGCAAAATGGAGAGAGAAGGGGAGAGTAGATAAGCCGCACCAGCTATCCCCAGCAGGGTTTTTTTTTTTAAAAAAAAAAAAACAAAACAAAAAACATATACATTTGGCCACCAAAATGGAAATTATTACAAAAGTGGAGATTGATGAAAGAAAAACCAAATCATTCCTGGATGTATTTTTGAAGTAGTCTCTAGAAGATCCCTAATGTTTTTGTTTACTCATGCAACGCTTACCTGCCTTGGTTGTTTCATTTCACGTGTATAAATATTTTAGTTCCGAAGAAAAAAGTCTGCTGAAACATGCTCAAGCTGCTCTTGTTTTGTATATGGTGTGTGTGTGTAGAAACCTATCCCTATTATTTCCATGTTTTTCTGCCTCTAGTATCAACACGTCCACTTTGTTAATTGAGGCATACCTGTGTGTGCATGTGTGCAGGTCCATACACATGCTATTTTTTTCCTTTGTTTTGATAGCATTTTTTGCCATCCATGCAGCCCCTGCAGGTTCCCAGGGCAGAAAACTTGTCTGAGATCCAGCACAGTTGCCCATCCTTCTGGAGCACAGTTGCCCATCCCACCAGAGCATCAATGGCTGGGAGTTTAATGAGGTCCATTATCTTACTAGGAAAGAATGTTTGGCATAAGAGGGTTGGGCTCTTGAGGCCCCTGGATGGATCCATTCCCCCACCATTGCCTCCTTCAATATGTCCAGGAACATCAGTACTGTACATCTCTTGATGAGATAGAATCATAGAATCATAGAGCTGGAAGAGACCAACAGGCCCATCTAGTCCAACCCCCTGCCATGCAGGAATACACAGTCAACACACCCCCGACAGATGACCATCCAGCATCTCTTTAAAAATCTCCAAAGAAGGAGACTCAATGACACTCTGGGGCAGTGTATTCTACTGCCAAACAGCTCTTATGGTCAGGAAGTTCTTCCTAATGTTTAGGAGGAATCTCTTTTCCTGTAGTTTGAACCCATTGCTCCAAAACTGTGTGACTCCAAACACCGGATGGTCTTGGTCATGTCCTGAGCAGCCCTGGTTTGGGAAGGGGCCCTTATCAGGAGGTCATCCAGGCATGGAAACAGATGAACCCCCTGTGTTCTCAGGTGAGACACCAAGGCAGCTAGTACCTTGGTGAACACCCTGGGCGATGACGACAGGCTAAACGGAAGTGCTCTGCACTGGAAATGCATTTTCTTGTACGGAAACCGTAGAAAACGCCTGTGCACTGGATGAATCATGATGTGGAGGTATGCTTCCAGAAGATCCAAGGAAGCAAGATGATCCCCCTCCTGTATTTCTTCCAGTATAGAGTGTAAGGTCTCCATGCAAAACTTGCGCTTCACCACCCAGTGGTTGACTCCCCACAAATTCAGAATGGCTCTCCAGTCCTTGTTCTTCTTTGGTACCAAAAATATAAGACAGTACGTTCCAGTGGACCTCTCTGCCTCCAGAACTGGTTCTATTGCTTGAATCTGAAGCAGATGCTTGATGGTGATCTCCATTTGCTGTTGTTTTTCGAAGGAATCAGTTGTTCACAACTGCACAAAGGTGGGGGGCGGTTTTGCCATGAAGTCTATGGTATAGCCCTGACTGATCATCCTGTTTACCCAGGCATCTGAGGAGGTAATTTCTCAGCTCTCTGCAAAACTGGCCAGCCTGCCCCCCACTGGAAGACATGCATAGTCAAAGTGACTAACCACCTTTGCCTCCCTGTTTGGAGGCTTGAGAGGTAGATGCCTTGGAGAACTGATTTGACCTGGCTCTTGGAAACAATGTTGAAGAACTCCAGTTGCTCTTGTGCTGTCTGAACTCCCTCTGATTGTTGTTCCTGAGACCTCTGGGCTGAAAAGATCTACGGTCCTCCTTCTAAAGAGGGAAGGGCCTTCTTTTTGTCCTTGGTTTCAACCAAGGCCTCCTCCAAGGTTTCTCCAAACAATTTTCCTCCCTTAAAAGTGCAGGTCAACAAATTGGCCTTCAACTTGTTGTCTGTATTCCAATTTCTTAACCACAATTGCCACTTCATAGCCACATTTTCCCCCACAGCTCTGGAAGAGAATCACAGCACATCCAGACTGGTGTCTGCCATGAATGCATATGCCTTGGCTATTTTGTTCATACCTTTGTAAAATTTTATTTCATCTTCAGGTACATTGGTCAAGAGGTCCTTAGACCACCTGATAGTGGCCCTAGTGAATATAGAAGCAGCCGCAGCCACCTGTATGGCCAGTGCGGACGCCTCATGAGACCTGCGCAGAAACGTCTCAATTCGCTTGTCATCTGGTGCCGTAAGGTTTTCATCTCCATCCTGAGGAAAGAACGAACCAGACACCAGCCCCACCACTGGAGCATCAATGGCCCGGAGTTTAATGAGGTCAATTATCTTATTGGGAAAGAATGCTTGGCATAAAAGGGTTGGGCCATTGAAGCCCCTGGATGGATCCATTCACCAACCATTGCCTCCTTCAATATGTCCAGGAAGGGGAGCACATTGATGACCTGGCTGGGGCCCACAGTGGCTGGATCAGCTTATTCCAAGGTCAAGGCCCTTAGAGCCTTTTTCAGTAGCACTGCAAAATCCATATACTTGAATAGTCTAGGAGAGGCCTGTTCCTCCCCATTCTCTCCCTCCCCCTCAGAAGAGAGCTCCCCATCCTCCTTGGGGTAGGGATCACCATCCTCCTTCCTGGTGACACCCTCTCAGTCGGGGACCAGAGGGCTATTGGCCTTCCTGGCCCTCTTGCAGGGTGGGGAGAGTCCCCCTGACTTGCAGCTCCAAAGCTGTGCTGTGGTTTGTCTGCACCAGTTGACACCCCAGGTCGGCCGGCTCCGCAGCCCTCCTTGTGGTCTTGCCACTAAGACATGCTGCCCAGCTTGGAGGTGGTAGGGAGGAGGAACTCCTCTGGAACAGCTGATCACCACTCTCAGTGCCCCCCCAATGCTCCTGCCCACCACCCCAGCCTGCCATGCAATCAAGGTAATCCACATGGCAAGCTGCAGCTGCAGGGTCTTACCTCCCAGGAGGAGCAGGGGGAGATCATCGGCAAAGGCACTGTCATCCTCTTTGGCTCTGTCAGGCACGGATTCCTCCTTGGGGGATCCGTGCGGCATTGAGCTGCGTGGTCTACCTCCTTACTGGAGGCCCCATCACGCTCTATCTCTGCTCGGCCCGCAGCAGCCAGGCTCAACATGCATCCCACTATGGGACCATGGGGCTCCCTATCCTTGTGCTGGGAGTCATTCCCAGCCAGGCCCAAGGCTGAATATTCCTCTTTGGAGGAGAGATCCCCCCTTGTACGGACTTGCGTATGTGGGCCACCTGTCAGGAATTGGTCACTGAACCCTAAGTTTTAAAATGGCCAAACAACTGCAGAAATCATGCTGAGTCATGATGACTGACTCCATGACTCTGAACTGCCAGTCATGCTAATCATGCTACAGCTGCATGAGAAGGATTGCATCAGAAGAAGGGTTACTAGAGTACAAAGCCATGTGTATGGAAATCTGATGCAATGTGACCATGTGCTTGGGTAAGCCAATGCTGTGTTGAGTTGTATATAAGAAAGCCAGATCAGTGTTCATTCTCTTCCTGTGATCTTCTGATGCCTGGCGTAGCACTTTGTATGTACATATTAAAACTACTGAAGATTAAAGCACCTCCTGTTTTCTGGATGCCAAAAACTCTGTGTGTGAGTATTCTTGGAAAAGGGTTGCTACCTAGTCTGCTGAGACAGTTTTTGGCTTCTGCTGGGGAGTGAATGTCCTATCATCCCCTGACACCACCATCTTGGATCCTTTGTTTCCTTAAAGAACTCTGGAGCAAAAGGAAACTGTGCCTGCTCCTGCTAAAGGCAGAACAGAACTGGGGAGGTCGGGGTTGGTTCCACCTCCAGATGGGATGGTCTTTTCTTTTTTGATTTTGAGGTTGCCCTGCCTGTTATCATTTGGAGGCAGAGCCAATACCCATGGAAGGATTCCCTCCCCATGCTGCTGGAAAAAGGGGTTGAAATGGTGGGATCTTTAGGGGAGAGTGACCATGTTCCACTGGAGTTTGTTATACAGAGGGTGGCCAAGTGTAGTCAGACATGCATTCTTCACTTTAAGAAAGCTGATTTCAGAAAGCTTATGGAATTACTGGGGGTGATTCCATGGTCAGGAATACTAAAAGAGACAGGAGTACATGATATATGGGAGTTTCTAAAAAGTGAGATATTGAAGGCACAACTTCAAACAGTTCCAGTGAGGAGGGAAAATAGCAGGTATCTAAAGAAACCAGTATGAATTTCTAAAGAAATTTCAACTGAGCTAAGACTTAAAAGGAACATGTACAAGAAATGGAAAAAGGGAAAAATCACCAAAGAAGAATTCAAACAAATAGCCAGCTTGTGTAGGGGGGAAATCAGAAAAGCAAAACCACAGATGGAACTCAGGCTTCCTAGACAGGTTAAAAACAATAAAAAGGACTTTTTTTGGACATATCTGTAGCAAAAGAAAGAACAAGAAAGTGGTAGGACTACTGTGGGGAGAAGGTGGTGAAAGGCTTACAGGGGACAGAAAAAAGGCAGAGCTACTCAACACTTTCTTTGCCTCGGTCTTCTCACAAAAGGAGAACAGTGCTCAACCAGGAGAAAATGGACCAGATAATGCAGTAGGAGAAATGCAGCATAGAATAGGTAAAGAGGTTGTTCAGGAATACCTGACCAGTATAAATGAGTTAAGTCCCCAAGGACAGATGAACTACATCCAAGGGTACTAAAAGAACTGGCAGAAGTAATACAAGAACCACTGGCAATAATCTTTGAGAAATCCTAGAGAACAGGAGAGGTCCCAGTGGACTGGAGGAGGACAAATGTTGTCCCCATCTTTAAAAAAAAAGGGGGGGGGACACAAATAATTATTCCCAGTCAGTCTGGTATCAATACTAGGAAATATTCCAGAGAAGATAATTAAACAAACAGTCTGTAAGCACTTAGAAAGGAATGCCATGATCACTAAAATTCAACATGGGTTTTTGAAAAACAAGTCATGCCAGACTAATCTTATCTCTCTTTTCGATAGAGTTACATACTTGGTAGATGAAAGAAATGCTGTGGATATAGTGTATCCTGATTTCAGTAACGCCTTTGACAAAGTCCCCCATTATATCCTTGCAAAAAAGTTAGTAACATGCGGGCTAGACAATGCAACTGTTAGGTGGATTTGTAATTGGTTGATGGGACAAATCCAAAAGATAGCCACCAATAGCTCCTCTTCATCCTGGAGAGAAGTGACCAGTGGGGTAGCAAAGGTTTCTGTCCTGGGCCCAGCACTATTCAACATCTTGATGAATGACTTTGATGAGGGAATAGACGTATGCTTATCAAGTTTGAAGATGACACCAAATTAGAAGGGGTAGTTAATACCCCAGAGGATAGGATCAGAATTCAAAATCACCTTAACAGATTAGAAAGCTGGGCCAAAACTAACAAAATGAATTTCAACAAGGAGAAATGTAGGATACTACACTTGGGCAGTAAAAATGAAAAGCTCAGAGATAGGATGGGTGATACCTGGTTTGAAGGCAGTACATACGAAAGAGATCTAGGAGTCTTAGTGGACCACAAGCTGAACATGAGTCAGCAATGTGACATGGCAGCTAAAAAAGCCAATGTGATTCTAGGCTGCATCAATAGCAGTATAGTGTCTAGTTCAAGTAATAGTGTCACTCTATCCTGCTTTGGTCAGATCTCACCTGGAATACTGTGTCCAGTTCTGGGCAACATGATTCAGGAAAGATATTGAGAAGCTGAAACATGTTCAGAGGACTGCAACCAAAATGGTAGGAGGTCTGGAAGCCATGCCCTATGAGGAGTGGCTTAGGGAGCTGGGTATGTTTAGCCTGGAGAAGAGAAGATTAAGAGGGGATGTGACAGTCATGTTGAAATATTTGAAGGGATGTCATACTGAGGATGCAGCAAGCTTGTTTTCTGCTGCACCAGAGACTAGGACAAGTAGGATTCAAATTACAGGAAAAGAGATTCCATCTAAACATTAGGAAGAACTTCCTGACCATAAGAGCTGTTTAGCAGTGGAATGCGCTGATTCAGAGTGTGGTGGAGTCTCCTTCTTTGGAGGTTTTAAAGAATAGGCTGGATGGCTATCTGTCGGGAATGCTTTGATTGTTTATCCTTGCATTCCGGGGGAGGGGGGGTTGGACTGGATGGCCCTTGTGGTCTCTTCCAACTATGTGATTCTATGGTTCTATGATTCTATCCAGACAATATCATGATCCCTATTTTGCTTCATAGGATCGTTTATCTTTAAAATGAACTTCAACTGGAGAGTACTTGAAATAGAGAGGGCCTGTCCTTTAAAGAGAGGAGAAGAGGACTATCCATACTAAAGTAGGGCCACATGATCAACCTACTTCTCCCTCTCCTTTTGTTCAAGTTCTCCATTGGTATTTATTATCATGTATGCAGCTCCAGAACAGGCAAATGAATATATGGACAAGTTACAAGTGTACATTGATTAGGGTTATGCTTCTAGAGCCAACCTAGTAACAGAATGCTCTTCATCCAGTACAGGCTTCTATCATTAGTAGACATGCACATTTTTGCTTATTATATTCTCATCTGATCACTTCCCTCCTTCTTGCTATGTGGGAGTATGACAGTTTCTGCACATTTGTTGGAGCGATGATGATGATGATGATGATTCACCTTTTAGGGGTATTTTTAAAAATATTTTTGCATAGATTGTTTTCTCAAAAAATTATTCTTTTTGTATGAAAAACTTTTTTGTACAAAACATGCTTTCTGGTTTTAGTAGAAATAAACTGTGTTTTGTGGAGAATGCAATATTTTGCACAAACCCCAAGAAGAACAGCTACACAACAACATCTGGTCTTTTTTGCTCTCAAAAAAGGGTGAAAAAAGTTGGCAACCCTTTTAAGATGCCAAGACATGTGTCAACTTTTTTGACATGCTGAGACACCCTTTCTTGTCACAGATGAGAAAATAAGTGAATATTTACATTCTTAGAGGAACAAAGGGACTCTCAGCAATTACCTCTCCAGGATCCATGGTCTGCACCCTAAGATTTGCTTCAAATAGTTGGGAACATTTCAGCATAGGAGAAGAGGGAATAAGTGAAAATCTCCTTTCTCCCTTTCCATTGATGAATGTGTCCCCTTGATCAAATGACATTTCACCAACAGAATCACACCACTTGGATACAACCCTCAAAATGTACCTCTACACAGCTACAGAACTTCATATATGTCATTGATCTAAAAAGGAGTAGGCTGGGAAAAGAGTTGAGCAGGAGAGAGGGGAAGGAAATTGTGAGAAACAAAGTCTTTTGTGTATATGGCTCATACCATCAACTATATAAATTTGTAAACTGGGAAAAATCTTCTATTATAAACACCTCAAACACTCAATATATAAATACCAGCAAGATAGGTTGCTTAAATTCACTGGCATTTTGTTTTCTTTCTTTTTACCAGTAAAACATACAGATTCAAGCCAAATGCATGAACTGTCTAGCATAAATATTAAAATCAATAAACCTTGACTTAACAAAAAATTATCTGCTATTTATCACTTTATATTTTCCCAAATAATATAGTTTCCCTCTCATCTCTTTTCTTGAAAACTGTAATTGTGTTAAGGAACCAATTACATTGCAAACAACCACCAGCAGAACAATAGCAACCGACTAATAGAATCTAATTGAATAAAATCTAAAATAAATATGGCTAAGAAAGAACACCATCTTTGTCAAACTGGGTTCAGAATGCAAATGCCTCCATGACAATATTTTTGACACTAAATTCAACTGCTAGTCCCAACTAGAATAGACTCTTAAATCAATTGCAGAATTGTAAATGCTTATGTAAATTCCATCAAGTGGATGTGTCTACTCTGTTTAAAGAAGTTCAGAAGAAAGCCAGCCTGTGCTTTATAGATTATAGCAAAGCCTTTGATTGTATAGATCATGAAAAACTATATGCTGTTCTTAAAGAAATGTGTGTGCCAAATCATTTGAGTGTCCTGATGTGTAACCTGTACTCAGGACAAGAGGCTAATAATAATAATAATAATAATAATAAGGATTATTTGTATCCTGCCTCTCCCATCAGGATCAGGGCGGCAAACATAATTTAAAATATTAATCCATAATCCACAAACATTAAAATAACATCATTAAAACTACTATACAATGGTAATTAATTCAAATTTTACCTATAAAAACACTATTAAAATAACTTAAAATAAGAAAAGGCATAAAACAATATTAAAAAATGACAGAATAGTAAACCAGAAAGTGACAGCCGGGCATCCAATCTAATCTGGGAAGGCCTATTGGAAGAGATCCATCTTAACAGCCCCCTTGAACATCCCCAGATTGTCAAAGTGTCAGATCTCCTCTGGCAGGCCATTCCACAGGCTGGGAGCAGTAGCAGAAAAGGTCCTCTGGGTGACTGTGGCCAGCCTAGTTTTAGTCACCTGAAGTAAGTTTTTTCCCAAAGGACCTAAGGGTACGGGGTGCATTGTACAGGAGAAGGTGATCCTGTAGGTAGTCTGGTGCTAAGCCATGAAGGGCTTTTAAGGTAATGACCACCACCTTATACCTTGCTGGGAGACAAATTGACAGCCGGTGAAGAGATTTTAGTATTGGTGTGATATGGTCACTCCTTGTTCCTGTGACCAGCCTGGCTGCCATCTTTTGAACAAGTTGGAGTTTCCAGAGCAGGCATAAATGTAGCCCCGTGTAGAGCGCATTACAGAAGTCAAGCCTTGAAGTTACCAGCACTTGTACTACCATCTTTAAGTCTTCCAAGTCCAGGAAGGGGTGCATGCAGCTGGCATATCAGCCGAAGCTGATAGTAAGCAGTCCTGGCCATCGCATCTACCTGTGCTGTCATCTGGATTGATGGATCCAGGAGCACTCCCAAGCTGTGAACGCAGTCTTTCAGGGGGAGTGTAACCCCATACAGAACTGGTTGACCCACCTCCAGACCCAGTTTGGGAGACTTAATAGTAAGTATCTCTGGCTTGTCTGGATTCAGAATATGGAGAAACTGGATGGTTTCCAATTGGCAAAGGGGTCAAGAAAGGCTGCATTTTATCCCCTCTCTGTTTAATTTATATGCTAAGCACATCATATGTAAAGCAGGATGAGACTCAGAGGAAGGAGGCATGAAAATTGGAGAAAGGAACATCAACAATTTAAGATGTGCACATATCACCATCCTACTGGCAGAAAATAGCCAAGACTTAGAACAATTACTGAAGAAAGTTGAAAGGCAGGTTTAGAATTGAACATTAGGAAAACAAAAGTAATGACCACAGATGATTTACATAACTTTTAAGTAAATGATTAAGACATTGAAATAGTTTGAGATTTACCATACCTTGGCTCAGTCACTAATCAGAATGGAGACTGCAGTCAAAAAATCAAAAGACTAGGACTTGGAAGCTCAGCTATGAGTGAATTAGACAAGTTCCTGAAGTGTAAAAATATATCATTGAATAGTAAAATTGGAACTGTCCGTGCCATCATATTTTTTCTGTGTGTGGTTGTTAAAGCTAGACAGTGAAGAAAGTTGATAGGAAAGAAATCAACTCATTTGAAATGCAGTATTGGAGAAGAGTTCTGTGGATACTGTGGACTACTAAAAAGGCAAATCAATGGATCCTAGAGCAAATCAAACCTGAACTCACTCTAGAAGCCAAGATGACTAAACAGAGACTGTTGTACTTTGGACGTATCATCAGAAGACATGACTCACTGGAAAAATATTAATGCTTGGTAAGGTAGAAGGCAATAGGAAAAGAAGACGACTGCATTCAAGGAAGCTATGACCCTGAGTCTACAAGACCTGAGCAGGGCTGTTGATGATAGGATGACCTGGAGGTCTCTCATTCATGGGGTTGCCATAAATCAAAGTCAATTTGACAGCAGTTAACAATGATGTTTGGGACCAGCTATTGGATTTAGACATTTCTATATGGCTTTCTATGTGGCTAATTTTGTGCACCAAAGAGAAGAGTAATCCTAAATGCCACTCTAGTGCTTCAGAAAGCACTCTGGTGCTTCTCTCATTTCAGACTGTTTTGGAGGCTGCCCAGTTCAACTCAGGTTCAAACCAGAACCTTACTTCAACTTCCTATGTTTCCCTATTAAATCTATGGAAATAATCCATCCATTCCTACTTTAGCAAAAGGTCATCATACACAATCCACATCTTTTTGATCTCCAAAAAGAAATAAGCAGAATATAATACAGAATGTATACAATTATAAATAGCATAAAACAAGATAAAATACAATCAAATTAGAATTGTATGGAGTACCCAGTGCAATTAAGTAACTCCAAACATAATGTAGCACTCTCGATCTGACAACAAATACAGAAATTTCAATAACAACTATAACTTTTTCTCTTCTTGGAAGAATTAGATCTGCTGGCATATACTGTTGGGATTTTGAAGCTTGCCAAATTTTAGTCAGACAGGTGCAGAGGTTTTGTGCAAGTGGCATCTTTATACATTTTTTTCCAGGCTGTGGAAAGTGCCCACTTTCTCTGTCACAAATCCCTTTCTGGTGCTGTTTTGAGAATTTTTTTTAATGATAATGACATTCATGAGAGGTGTTCCTAGGTAGGAAACCTGAAAGACAGGTGCAAATATGATGAATAAAAATAGTTTCAGGAAGATCTGTTTTGTTGTCTTAGGTGACAGCACCAAAGTCACAGCAACTGGATGTGCTTCAGCATTGATTGTTTGGATAGATGACAATTTATTGAGAACATATATGGAAGCAGACAATGTAGAGCTTTTGTATGATGTGTATTAAAAGCAGAACCTTTAGAGCAGGGATGAGGAACACATGATCCATGGTCCCCCTGAGACCCCTCTAAGGATTTTGTTGTTGTTGTTGCATGCTTACTGCCTCCATTTGCCCTTGTTACCTAAACAATGCTGTTGCAATTGGTGCCACTGCTTCAGCAGAACAGAAAACCATTCTGCCAACAATCAGCAATGGTTCACTGGAAAAAATTGCAAGGGGACTCTAAGGCCATGCTGCAGCATACAGAGCTGCTGCAGCTGCTGCCAAATTTCAGTCACAATTGTGGCAGAGGCAATAAATTGCCTTCAAATAGTGATTTTTGTGCTAGCAGCTAGGGCAAACACTGTAGGATGGAGTTCAACCTCCAATGGCTTCTAGGGAATCCAGCTTAAATCCCTGGAAGTGGTCTGTCCTTGCTTTGGGGTGTTCAATAGATTTTTTTAAAAAAATAGTATTGTTTCCTGCAAATCCTCTTTCAATAGAATCATAGAGCTAGAAGAGACCACAAGGGCCATCAAGTCCAACCCCTGCCATGTAGGAACACACAATTAAAGTATGCCCAACAGATGGCCTTCCAGCCTCTGTTTAAAAAACCTCCAAAGAAGGAGACTCTACCACACTCCAAGGCAGTGTATTCCACTGTTGAACAACTCTCACCATCAGAAAGTTCTTCCTAATATTAAGGTGGAATCTTTTCCAAATTGTGCTACTAATTTTAGTAATCATAATTTATTTATTTAAATATTGATATCATGCCCTCTATCCAAAGATCTCAGGTCCAGGTAAAATCATTAAAACAACTTGAAACAATTCAACAAAATCGAAACTGAATCTGTAATCCAACAGACACTACACCAAGCATCAGTTGCTAAAGATGATTATTACATTAGGCCGCCAGTGTCAGCACAAATTGGATCTCCACAGGAAGGTCATTCAGCAGCTGGAGTGCTACAGCTGGAGGCTTAATATGGCAAAGTGTCGGTGTCAGACATCAGTGCTAGAAAACATTTCAAATCACTACCCTACTTGATTTCTGCATACAGTTGTGACACTGATCCCTGCCTCTAACATCACATGTCCCACCAGCCCCACCCTTGAGCTACCGTTGGAAACTGAGCAAACTGTACAGCACTACAAGAGGCCTACTTGTATACAATTGACCACTTACATTCTGCAGTGACAAAACTCAAGATGACTTGACTTTTATGAGCTGCCCACCCCCAATTGAAATACACAAAAATGAATAATAGAATTGTAGAATATTGGACTTGGAACAGACCACATGAGCTGTTTAGTCCATCCTCCTGCCATGCAGGAATACAGAACTAATGTACTCCAGGAAGATGGCTCTCCAACCTCTGTTTAAAGACCTCCAAAGATGTAGAGTCCACCACCCTCTGAAGCAGCTTTGTTGAACAGCTCTTGCAGTAAAGACCTTCTTCCTAATGTTTATGTGGAATTTTTTCTCTTGTAATTCTTGTAATTTGAATCCATTGGTTCATGTTCTAGGCCTCATCTACATGAGCCAGGATACGCTGGCTCCCCACCGGTGTATCCTAGCTATGGACCAGGCTCATTGTTCTCCTGTTCCCTCCATGGAACAGGAGAAAGTCCTCATGGGCATGCTGGCCCATAGCTGCAGCCGCAGCTGCCACCACCACCACCACCACGACCATTCCCCTTGCTGTTTTGGAAGGCAGGAAGGGAGCCCACAACATGTGACCAAGGCCCTCTGCATGTGACCAGCCTGCAGGCCTCCCCCCTGCCTTCTGGGGGAGCCAGGGAGATGGTGGCAATAGCAAGGGTCAGCCTTTCAGGACATGCTCCTGTGGACACTTGGGGCTTGATCTGTTTCCCCCAGGCAGAAACAGAGTAAAATAGATATTATTCTAAAATGTTGTATTAGGCCCTACTACACCTCCCCCCCCCCGTCTTAGCCCTGGGGGTGGTGAGGACTGCCTGAGGGCAGAATAGAAGAAATGCATTGCATCATCAGGACAGCAGGTCTCTGAGGCAGGGGCAAAATGGGGTATATTGCTCATGTAGACAAGCCCCTAGTTCTGGAGAATCTTGATCTATCTTCTACATAATATCTCTTCAGAATGAAGGTATGATATATATATATATATATATTTTAAAAAAGGTACATGTCACTCAGATCCCACTAAATATTCTACCCATAGTCCACAGATTAACCTAAAACTTCAAAAGTCACACTGGTCATCCTACTGCATGTGCAACATACACAGAAAATCTGCAGGATGCACTATAATGTGAATTAGGCAGGATGTAAAAGTGATGTTTGATATAACACTACATAGCAAGCAGTGTTGGCCTGGATAAACTGTCTAGAGCTCGGTTGCATGGAGAAAATCAAAAGAGTACTGATGTGACAGGACAGGGGATGAATGGAGGGTGAACTCTACTTCTCTTGCCTATTGAATCTTCCTCCAGTGCATTGCTGGGTCAGTGGAGATACAACCTTGTTCTCTCACAAGGGCACAGCCGATTAACCTAACAAACTGGCGAGAGCCGACTCTGGCAAGGAAGAAGGCTGCTGGCATCAAGATGATCTAATGACTGAAGACAAGTTTTGCAAATCTGAAGAATGAAGAAACTTTTAAGAGAGAGTTTTTGGTCCAAGATAAAGAGACAAGGAAAGAAACGGAGAGAAGTTGTCAAGAGACTACTAATACCTAGGAGGCTGCTTCCCAGTCCCAGTTTTACATGCACTTTAATACATATTGATTGATATGTTCACGGTTTCTTTGCAGTGCACATTAGATTAGGGCTGCTGAACTGAGTTGATACGGTATATTATGTGACAGCTAGGAAAATTAAAAGCCCTCAAGCTGTGATCTCATCAGATCTCAGAGCCCAAACAACCTAAAGTATGTAAGTAATGGAGTGGGCAAGTTGCTTACAGGATCAGTTGCTACATTTTAAGAAATCTTTTTTTTAAAAAAAAAGAGTTGGGAACTGTTGTGCATTTCAAAGAATCCATCTAAGTACAAATTCCACTTGAGATGTTACAGATAAGAGAAGACAATACAAAGTGATTCTACTAACAGTTACCAAATTTATTTCTGAACCTAAGCAGGGGCCGGCTTGACCAATAACTGGTTGGAAGCAGTGGTGGAGCTAAACAATTTTACACCCTGTACCTAACTTCAGTTATTTCTGTTCTCTCCCTGCTGTTCTACACCGCATAACTGTTTGAACATTCTGATACAAAAAATGCATCTTCTGGAATGCTCCAAAGCTAACATCTTTCTGAGCCATCAGAAAGAAAAGGTATCTGTACCTCCCTATTCCCCAAACTGATGTAGAAACTTCTGTCCTATTTCCTGCAGCAGGGGGATAAGAAAAAGAAAAACCTTTGAACTTTTCTTTGAAAAATATAGACTGAGAAATATTGTCTCTAGTAATGATCCTTTAGGTTTTCCATATGTTAAATTTCATGGGGTAAATGGGGAAACATCTCCTCTCTAATGCAACTTATTATATTACCAATCCTTTCCTGCAAAACTTGTAATGGGTATGAGGAAGGACAGCATTTAGCTCCAGGGAAGAGCTGGCATGAGAAAAGAGAGGAAGCATTTCCCTCACTTGTCAAAACCTACCTTTTTCACAGGGCCTTTCACTTAACTCCTGATTTCTTAAGTTCTTCTCCACATATCGCCTAAGTGCATAGAACTGCTTTTCCTTTTACTGGTCCTTTGTGGCAATGAAAAAACCTGCCAGTCTCATTCTACTGCATTCTCAAACTCCTACTGGCATCCCAAACTCTTCCAAGTTCTGTATCAAATTGCCCAGCATTTCTTTCTTCTTTAGTCATGGAAATTTCTGCATTTTTTTTTTTGCCCTTCTTGATCAAAAATTGTATGCTATTTTGTACACAACTTTACTATTGTACATGGTTATTTATGCTCCCCTCCCCTATGAATAAGGTATGCGACTATACATTTTAGGCATGCACATACCTTTAGCTCAGTACAACTAGTTTCAAATGTGCACATTATTTTGTTCTCATCTATATGGGCCAGAATATGCCAGCTCCCTGCTGGCATATCCTGCCCACAGAACAGACCCGTTCATCCTCCATTATTGGCATGAAATGGGGGAAAGTCCAGACTGCCACGCCGGCTTGTTGTTGCAGCCACTGCTGCTGGCTGCATCCCACTCTCCAGATCCTGGAAGCCAGCCTACGGCCTATGAGCAAACCCCTCTGCTTGTGACCAGCCTGGTAACATGCTGTGGTCCTGCTTCCTGGATGCAGAAGAGTGGTGGCAGACAGCAGCTGCAGCGACAGGCCAGCTTGGTGGTCTGGGCTTGGTGGTCACACAGGGACTGATCCAGTTTCTGCTGGCTAGAGAGGTTTTTCACAGATATTATTTTAAAATATTTTATAAGGCTTTTCCCCATCTTGGACCCATCTTTGCCCTGGGAGTTGAGATGGACTGCCCGGAGACAAAACAACACAAATGTTCTGTGTTGTCTGGATGCAGAGCTCAGGGACAGGGCCAAGATGGGGAAAACAGCCCATGTAGACCAGCCCTTGATAATACAAGGTGATTAAAAAGCAACCCACATAACTTTGTGGAAAGATTCCCAAGCCAAGATGTGCTTCAGCTTCCTCTTTATTTCAGGAAGTTGAAGTGGATATTTTCATAGAAAAATGCAAATCCCGTAAACTTATTGTTATCTTGTCTCCTCTTTTTTATCTTTTCACCTCACTCATTAGATTGCAAATTCCATGAGGGAGAGACACTGAAGACACTGTACATTAAACAATGTGTTGGATCCAGAAAAGTTTCAGATGAATTCCTTTCATGCCATGTGACTATGATGCCTGCCTTCCTTCCTGCCTGCCTTCCTTCATTCTGTATCCTCTAGTGCACGGATGGGGCTATTATTATTATTATTATTATTATTATTATTATTATTCTCTCTCTCACACACACACACACACTCTCTCTCTCTGGCTTTTCTTTGCAAAGGAAGATTCAGGAAGGACCCATCCCACACTTTCTGCACGTGCATGGATGACTAAAAAGGCCAATCTGAGATAAACAAGTCCGGTTGCAGAAAGCACAGCAGAAGGTCTCCTTAGATGATGTTTCTCGGTTGTGATTGTTTCTGCTGTTGTTTCTCTTCAAGACTTGTTTGGAGTGAGTTCTCAAATAAGGCTGCAGCATTGTGGATAGTGCGTCTCCATGCCTCCCGATGTGAGGCCAGGGCGGACCACTGTTGGTGATCAATTTGGCCAAGCCTGAGATGTTGTTTCAGGGAGTCCTTGTATTGTTTTTATGGAGCGCCCTCTTACGCTGACCCGTGGCGAGTTCACTGTAGAGTACTATTTTTGGGAGGCGATGGTCCTCCACCCTAGAAAGGTGCCCATCCTAGAAAGCGCAGCTGTGTTCTCAGTATTATGGCTTCAATGCTGGTGATCCCTGCTTGCTCAACGACAGCAATATTCGTCACATAGTCAGTCCAGTGTATATTTAGGATTGTGTGTATACAGCGCTGATGAAAGCATTTGAGGAGTCGTAGGTGGTGGCGATAGGTGACCCATGTTTCAGATCCATAAAGGAGCATAGATAGTATAATCTATACACACTGATTTTTGTGTTTTGCCTCAGGTGTTTATTATTCCAAACTCTTTTGTGAAGTCTTCCAAATGCACTATATGCCTTTGCTAATCTGTGATTGATCTCTTCGTCAATCTTGGCATCTGAGGAGATGATGCTTCCAAGGTAGGTGAACTGCCGAACGGACTTGGGCACAGATTTGTTGATGGCAATGTGGGGATGGTGGTGTTCGTCCTGTGGTTCAGGCTGGTAAAGAACTTTTGTTTTCTTCAGGTTGACTTCCAGGCCAAACAGCTCTGCAGCTGTTGCGAAGCAGGATGTTAGGCGCTGCAGAGCTACTTCTGTGTGGGCAACAAGGGCAGCATCATCACTGAAGAGCAGCTCACGGACTAGATAGTTTAGAGTCTTAGTGCGAGCTCTCAGACGGCTTAAATTAAACAAGCCAGCATCAGTGCGGTAACGTATATAGATGCCATCTTCTTCTTTGAGTTCTGCCGTAGCCCTTTGAAGCATCATGTTGAAGACGATTATAAATAAAGTTGGTGCAAAAACACAACCTTCCTTCACTCCATTAGTTATTAGAAAGGGCTCTGAAAGAGCATCACCATATCTGACTTGACCACGCTGGCCCTCGTGTAGCAAGATAATCATTTTAAGGAATTTGGGGGGGGGCATCCTAGTCTTTCCAGGATCTGCCACAGACCTTTTCTACTCTCAGTGTCGAAGGTTTTGGTGAGGTCGACAAAGGTGACATAGAGACCCTTGTTCTGCTCTCTACATTTCTCTTGCAGTTGTCTAAGGGCAAATACCATATCTGTAGTACTCCTATTGGCTCTGAAGTTACATTGGCTTTCAGGGAGAAGTTCTTCTGGAACAGCAGGAACTAATCTGTTCAGGAGTATCCTTGCAAGGATTTTTCCAGCAATAGAGAGCAGTGTTATGCCTCAATAGTTTGAGCAATCGGATTTTGCTCCTTTTTCTTGTACAGGGTGATGATGACTGCATCTCAGAGATCTGATGGCAGTTCCCTTTTTCCCAGCAATTCACAAGGAGTTCATGGAATTTATCGTGGAGTGCATGACCTCCATGTTTCCATACTTCAGATGGGATTCCATCAATCCCAGCTGCCTTGCCATTTTTCATCTGCTGTATGGCCTTAAGGGTCTCTTCCAAAGTGGGAGCTATGTCCAATTCATTTTTCATCGGTTTTTGTATCATATGTTGAATAACTGAACCTTGGACTACTCGGTTGGCACTAAAGAGACTTTGAAAAAGTTCAGCCCATCGATTCATGATGGAGGCTTTATCAGTAATTAATGTTTGCCCATCTGTACTGTATAAGGAGCTCTGGACCTGATAAGTAAGTTCAAACACCCCTTTAAGAGCTTCATAAAATCCTCTATGATCACCGCGATCTGCACAGCATTGTGTCTTTTCTGTTATATTGATCCACCACTTGTTCTACATATCTCGGAGTTTTTGTTGGCGTTTAATACATGTGAGGTGGAAAGCTGCTTTTCTTACATGGCAGGTTGGCTGTGCGAGGTATGCCTGGTGAGCAGTTCTCTTCTTTGCCAACAGCTCCTGGATCTCTTGGTTGTTTTCATCAAACCAGTCTTGAATTTTCTTGTGGGAGAACCCGAGAAATCCTTCTGCAGACTGGAGGATACTGCTTTTGATATGTTGCCAAAGCACTGTAGGAGAAGGATCTGTAGGATGGTCTTCAAGTTTTGTTTGCAGATTTGCCTGGAAGTTCTCTCTCATGATAGCTTGTTGAAGATTGTTGACTTGGAGTCTCTTCTTTAAGATGCCACCCCTCTTAGGTTTGAACTTAAAGTGAAGATTTAGTTTACATCTGACGAGGCGATGATCTGTTTGGCATTCTGCACTGGGCATCACTCGGGTATGACGGACATCGTGGATGTTTCTCTGGCGGACTAGAATATAGTCAATGAGGTGCCAATGTTTGGATCGGGGATGCATCCAGGTTGTCTTCAAGCTATCTTTTTTGCTGAAAGATTGTGCTTGTAATAGTCAGCTGTTGTTCTGCACAGAACTCTAGCAGGAGGCATCCGTTATCATTGCAATTTCCAACACCATGCTTGCCTAAGACACCTTTCCAGGCTTCGGAGTTCTTTCCTACTCTGGCATTGAAGTCACCAAGGATAATAATTTTATCTTCTACAGGGACTTTTTGTATGAGTTGGCGTAGGTCTGTGTAGAATTTGTCTTTCTCTACAGGGTCGGCTTGCATAGTTGGGGCATATACACTAAAGAGAACAACATGTGGGAGGCGTAAGGAAATAATGCGATCAGAGTGTCCTGTTGGCAAGGTTTCGAGTTTGGAGGCAATGGAGTTTTTAATCATGAAGCCTACTCCTGAAAGATGTTTTTCGGTTTTGGGTTTGCCAGACCAGTAAAGTGTGTAGCCGGCGCCATGTTCTTTAAGGCTGCCTTCCTCATGGAAGCGAACTTCACTAAGAGCAGCGATGTCAATATTAAGTCGTGATAGTCCATGGGCTATTAGGGCAGAATGACGCTCTGGCCATCCACTATCTGCAGAGTCTCGCATGGTTCTGATGTTCCAGGATGCAAGTGTAAGTTTATTTACACCTTTGGAGGCTGGTGTGTGCCTTTGTTTCTTTGCCTTGGTTTGACCACATCAGAAGATGCCCGTTGGCCGTGGCTAGCCAACCAGGTAGTTGGGGATGAGCTTTCGTTAGGCCACCTTTTCTAGGCCCCTCTCCATATGAAGCAAGCAATGCTCTCCTTAAAAAAGGCTGCATGCCGAACAAGACTGTCATCATCCGGGTCAGCCTTGAGCAACCAAGGTCCTGAACCGTCTGCATGCAGGGTTGGGTCTGCAGCTTCCAGTGTATCTTTACACCTGCCGTTTTGTTCCTTGCCTATCGTTACAGAGATTTTTTGGAACTGGACTTGTCCTTCGATCCTGTGCAATGGATTTTTCTGGTGGAGCACAGCGTGCACAGAACTGGCCTCACCCTTTAAACCAAAGGTTCATCTGCTGTGGCCTTGCAAGTATGGACGTAGCAGCGAGTTCCTCGGGTCATAGGTTTGATTAGAGTTTCCTTCTCTTAGATGGTTGACCTTACAGGGTTGGATGAGCACCATCTGCCCGGGTTTGGGATTAGAGTTTTCCTTCTCCTAGTATGGTTGCCATAAGGCTAGAGAGTCCATCCTGCCCTTTGACGCTCTTTGTCAAACCCTTCGGTTTTGACATGTCTGGTATGGGAGACCCTACCGGTGGCTATTATGCCACCGTCAGCATAGCTCAAAACATCATTAGGGTACGCAAGCCTCTCTCCCACGACAAGGGGGCGTCAATGGAGAGGTATCATTATCTACTACTACTACTACTACTACTATAGATATGGTCTACAAAAGTCTGAAATGCTTTCCCACTGCGGCTGGCAAACTTCTGCTATTTCCAATCAGTGATCAGAGATAGACAATTTAAAGGCTAGAAAAGCATTGCATCAAACAAGCTTTGCTTTGCAGTCTGAGAAGCTGTTGCACTATGACTTACTTCTGCATAGACCTCCACAGATTTGAACTGTGCTTTGACTTCTTGATGGGAAAATGTCCCAAATGATAAGAAATGGGCATGCTCTGCCCACTTTGTTCCAATCCCATTCTTTGTTCTTCCCAAAGACCACCCACCGCTGCAGTGAAGCCCCCAAAAACTAGTGCTCCTCTTCTCCAGCACAACAAAAGCCTCTGATGAGGGATGAAGGACAGCACAGGATGTAGTGCAGGTGCTTGCATCAGGACCTAAACATTGTTGGGAAAATCATATAGTAGATTTTTCCTGTTGTGCAACAAACACTCTGGATCCTAGCCAGCTATTACCATATTTTCTGCAAGATTGTATCTTATGTTTTACTTCTTTGAAGATAAAAGATGCTATCAAAACAAAGAAAGGGGGGGCTGGTGAATGATATGGTTCAGGTAGTAAAACAAAACTGCATATCAAAATGCAGCAGTCACTGGAACCAACAGGTGCCTGGCATTAGCATTCAGTGGAGGAAAATGTTCCTCTCGCCATGTTTGGCTTATATTCCAACCATCTCTTACTGTGCATTAACTGGCAACTAGATTACACTGTCATGATCTGATAATTGCTGTAATCTACTGATTTAGTCCACTGTGTACTTCTCCATTGCCAGATATGGAATGGCAAAGAATTTGTTAATTTATTTGCTCACTTATTTATTGAAGGCATGTATCCCCCACCCTACAAAGAACTCCCAGGGTGGCTGGAGATTCTCCATGCAATCAGGCTATGTTCTCCGCATAGTCATGGAGCTCTGTCTTTGACTGCCAGCAACACCTGCTCCATCCACATCTATGGTTCTGGTTATTTTTTGTTTCCTTATTTTTACTTGTATTCAGCTCTCCCCCATTGAGAGCTCAGAGCAGCTAACAACCTTCATAAACATGATGCCACACATATACACAATTAACATTTTTTAAAATGTGATTTACAAAATGTCATGATTTTTATGGAATCATAAGAGAATTTTAATTGGGCAGGTGCTGCATTTTCTTTTATTGGTGTGGGTTTAAATGCTGCTTTTATTTATGTTTCCACTGTGTTTGTGTTACTGTACTCCTTAATTGTAAGCCCCTGAGTCCCGTTGATGACTTGAATCAAAAATAATTTATGAGAACATTTATATATTTTATATTATAATATTTATAATAGCAATGATAATTAATAGAATCACAAATGTGTATAAATAAAATTGCATTTCTGTTTGTCTCTTTCTTGCCCTCATCATGTGAAAAGAGCTGGAGAGGTTTTCATCAGATCTGGAGGATATATTGGGAATGGTCTGACTTTGGAAGGCCTTGCTAGGCAACTCAATTGTTTTTCATTGATTTTTTTTTAAAATTTAATATGGATGGTATCTTTGAAATGGTTTGACTTAAATTACAAGATATGGGGTATCCCTGAAATTCACCTTGGGGACACCCCGATTTTTTTTTCATTCATAAAGAATATTGTGATACATCATTTAAAAGATTTTGCAATTTTTAAAAAAATTCTGAAGTTTTGCTACAGCTAAAAAAATACAATCAAGTGAAACTTTCTTTGGACTTTGGACTTTATCAGATGTGGCAAAAACCACACCATTAGGATGGGATGATAGCAGAAATGGCAGAAATTATCAGACAACAGCATCGCTTACCTGTTCCCACTGCATCGCGCTGGCATGAATGAGGCATAATTTTTTATTGACAACTGAGCCTGTCAATAAAAAGTGATACCTCATTCACGCCAGCACAATGCAGCGGGAATGGGTAAGTGACAAGAACATCTGATAATTTTGCCTTTGGTGCTATTGTCATAGCCTAAATGATGTGGGGTTTTGCCACTATTGACCTCATCTGATAAAGTCCTAAATCACACTACAATGTTGGGTAAGCTAATGCAGCCAAAACTGCAGCCAAAACTCATCTAGATATTGAGTTCGTAAGTTCAGTTCCAGAGCCCAGCAGGTCGACTCAGCCTTCTGTAAGTCAGTAAAATGGGTACCAGCATAATAAAGAGCTGGGGCAACATGCTGTGGAAGCTGTTAATTCAGTTTCCAAAAGTAGCAGTCGTTATTAGTGTACAATGCATTCTGCAGTGTCACTCTTGCAGCATCATCTGCATGCCAGCAGTGCCATCTACTGGCACTTGCATTGTACAATTGTCTATTGTCTGTACTGTCTGTACTGAATGTGCTTTGAAATGTATTGTACTAAAAATTGTATTGAATAGTATTACATTGAATGTACTGTATTGAATTGTACTGCATAGTGGTGTATTGTGATGCATTGTATTGTATACTTTGTAATGTTGTACCCCACCCTGATTCTGAGGAGAGAGGTGGGTAATAAATAACTAAGTATTGTATTAGATGAGGATGATATGATGATGATGATGATGCTATTATTCCATTTTAACTGCTATGGCGCTTCCTGTGGAATTCTTGGGTTTGTAGTTTAGTGAAGGCTAAGCGCTCTCTGGCTGAGAGTACTAAATGCTCCTCCCTATACTGCAAATCCCAGGATTCCACAGGAGGCAGCCATAGCCGTTAAAGTGGAATACTAGCACTGTAACAGTGTAGTGTGATACCCATATTTGTTAATACATCATATGTAAAGAGCTGAATGAAGTTTTACCAAATTTGGATGGGATGCTGGGATGGTCTGACTTAAAACATAGGCTATGAAAAATATATGAAGTTTAATTTTCAGGAGGGATACCCAATTATTGTTTGTCATTCAGAGTCATGTGTTTGATGGTCAATTTGGCCCATTCACATTGTGGGGCTGTGATTCCACTTTAACTGCCATGGTTCCATGCTATGGAATCCTAGGATTAGCAGTTTAGAGAGGAGCATTTAGAATTCTCAACCAGAGAGCTCTAGTGTGTCACCAAACTACAAAACCCAGGATTCTATAAAATGGAACCATGGTAGCTGAAAATGCTATAATTGTCTAGTGTAAATGGGCCTGAGGAGAGGGAAACTGAAACTGATATGCAACACGAGGAATGTTTAAACACCCAAAGTAGGCACCCCTCCTCCAAATAAGCTTAAACTAAATTATCATTAACAATGGCTACTAATTCTACTCAGCAACACTGCTGTAATAACATTCAGTTAACAAACAAAAAGTCTTAAATTGTTGTATGAAGGGCTTTGTAAATCAACTTAAGCTCCAAAATGTTGGGAAATTGCAAGAAGGCCACATCTGTGGCAGATGTGTTATATAGGCAATATGGATATGGTATATTAACCTTGTCCATATTGCCTATATAACACACTGTATCCTATCTCGGTGGGCCTAAATACCCTAAAGGCACCAGATTTTGTTTGATCTTGCAAGATAAAGAACAGTCAGCCCTAGTTAGTACTTGGATGGGAGACTGCCAAGTAATATTTGGGGCTTTAGGCTGTATTTCAGAGGCAAACCACCTCTGAATATTTCTTGCCTATGAAAACCCTATGAAATTCATGGGGTTGCCATAAGTCAAGAGGCACCTTGAAGGTGCACACGCGTGTGCACGCACACACACACATTATCCTGTGGCTAGTTCTAATTTCACCATTACCTTACTGATGGATGGGTTTCAGGGGTTGTCTAGCAATATACCCCATCTTGTTCTCATCTTAGAGTCCTAAATTCCTGATGATGCAGAGCATTTGCCCTGTTCTGCCCCTGGGCAATCCTCACCACCCCTGGGGCAGATACCAGGCTGAGACAGGGGGAAGGTGTGATAGGGCTTGATACAACTCACTCTCCCAGGAGGCAGTAAGGAGTCCTGCAGTATGTGACCAAGACTTGGTCACATGTTGCAGGCTGGCTTCCTGCCTCCCGAGACAGCAAGGGAGACTGTGGGCTACAGGGACGGGCCAGTGGGCCTGTCTGGGCTCCAGCCCATTTGGAGGTGGTAACAGGGGAGGAACAGGCTAGATCCATGGCCAGGATATGCCAGCGGGGACTCTTGTTGATAAGCCCTCAGTAACAGAGTAGGGGACTTAAGTCCTAGGTTCATTTGTTTGCTGGAATGACTACATGGAAGATTTGCAACTGAAACTACCATGTGAAAGCCAGAACTCCAAATTATGCATATCCAGTTGAGAAACAATACCATCCACTTAAAATAAGAGTTCTCTGCTACTTAAATCTGATTGAGAGGACTTTATGAGTCTATAGCTTGGAGTAGAAGGGTAGATGGTTCTGAGAACTACAGTTGTCCCTTCACATTCGCTGGGATTTGGTTCCAGGACCACCCCCCCACCCCCGTGAATACCCAAATCCATGAATACTCAAGTCCCACTATAAGCAATGGCATAGCAAAATGGTGTCCCTTATATAAGATGGCAAAATCAAGGTTTGTTTTTTGGATTATTATTTTTTTTAGGAATATTTTCAAGCCGTGAATACTTAAACCTGTGAATACCAAATCCGTGCATATGGAAGGACAACTGTACTTAGTCCTGAGTCAGAAGGCACAGAAGTTTTTAAATAATATTTTTCCCTGGAAAGTCATCCTTAGAAGGATCCTTGATAAATATCCATTAAAACACACACAAAAAAAACACTTATTCCAGTGAAGAAATATAAGATTATATGTGTTTTAAAGTTGTTATTATTATTTTAGGAAATTTAGCACTACTTTAAAAACACTGAGAATTCTGAAAGAATTTTTATCTCCGCATCAATATCTGAGAGATGTATACAACTGTAAATGGAGGAGAGCTTCTATCTGGACATATTTCAAAACAAGTATAAGACACTGACATCTGATTCAACACACTGGAATTTTGCACCAGCTGCAGCTTCTGAACCATCTTCAAGGGAAGTCCCATGTAAAGAACACTGTGGGGAACCAATTAGAGTATCAACTGCTATTCTATTGCATGATTATCCCTTTGTTCACCTAATCTAATCCTCAGAGGAACACATATGAGGAATACATATGTGTATTCCTGCTGGGCAGGGGGTTGGACTAGATGGCCCTTGTGGTCTCTTGCAACTCTATGATTCTATGATTCTAACTAAAGCAACAGAAATAGCTATTGAAAGAATGTGAAGTTAAGGGTTTGCATGGCTGGCATCCATAAATTTTCCTTGGTTTTTTTTCCAGGCTGTGAGGCCATGTTCTGGAATAGTTTCTTTCTGATGTTTCACCTGCATCTGTAGCTGGCATCCTCAAGGAATGACAGAGAACTGAAATATGTCCAGAAAGAATGGCATTCTCTGAGGATGCCAGCCACACGTGCAGGCGAAATGTCAGAAAGAAACTATTCCAGAACACGGCCTCACAGCCCGGAAAAAACAAACGAACAAGGAAAATCTATTGAAAGAATCACTTGCTCATCCTTGGAAACATACTGTATTCCGGCGTATAAGGCGACTGGGCATATAAGACAACCCCCCAATTTTCAGCTAAAAATCTAGGGTTTGGCATATATTTGCCATATAAGACCACCACCCCCCCCCCAATTTGGCTGGCTGGCTGGGGGAGCCTTGCCAGCTGATCCTCTTTGTTTCCCAACTCATGAGGATCTCCTCGTGAGTTGGGAAAGTGAACAGGATTAGCTGGTAGGGCTCTCCCATCCAGCCAGCCAGCCGCAACATTCGCCCCTCTCTTCCACCTTTGGTTCCTCCCCAAAGGGGTGAAGGCAGAGGAGCGGGCCGAATGAACCCGGTTTGCCTTGTCCACCGCCCATTCCCTCTGTCTTCGTTCCCTTTGCAAAGGGAATGAAGACGGAGGGGATGGGCGGCATCTGTGGCAAACCGTGGCATTTGCCCCTCTTTTCCACCTTCCAGTCACCCTTGACTTGAAGATGGAAGAAAGGGGCAAATATAGGAAGATGGAGGGAATGGGCAGCCACCAAGGCAAACCATGGCATTAGCCCCTCTCTTCAACCTTCCAGTCAAACTTGACTCGAACGTGGAGGAAAGGGGCAAAAATGCCCAGTTTGCCTCAGCAGCCCCCTTTCCTCCGTCTTCGCTCTCTTCCGTAGGGGCCAAGGCGGGGGAAGCGGAAGCGGCCACGGCAAACCGCTAGTTTCACCCCTTTCCTCCACCCTCAAGGAAGGTGGAGGAAAGGGGTGAAAATGCCCAGTTTGTCTCAGCAGCCCCCTTCCCTCTGTTTTGGCTCTCTTCTGAAGGGGCCAAGGTGGGGGAAGCAGGGGTGGTTTGCTAGTTTTGCCCCTTTCCTCCACCTTTAAGGAAGGTGGAGGAAAGGGGTGAAAATGCCCAGTTTGCCTCAGCAACCCCCTTCCCTCCGTCTTCGCTCTCTTCTGAAGGGGACCACGGCGGGGGAAGCAGGGGCAGTTTGGAAGAGAGCCAAGATGGAGGGAAGGGGGCTATTGAGGCAAACTGGGCATTTTCACCCCTTTCCTCCACCTTCCTTGAAGGTGGAGGAAAGGGGCGAAACTAGTGGTTTGCCGCGGCTGTCCCCACTTCCCCCGCCTTGGCCCCTTCGGAAGAGAGCCAAGATGAGGGAAGGGGGTTGCTGAGGCAAACTGGGCATTTTCGCCCCTTTCCACCCCCTCCCTCTGTCTTTGCTCTCTTCCAAAGGGGATGAAGATAGGGGAAGCTGGGGTGGCTGCGGCAAACCGCTAGATTCACCCCTTTCCTCCACCTTCAAGGAAGGTCGAGGAAAGGGGCAAACATGCCCGGTTTGCCTCAGCCGCTGAACACACAGGCGATCGAGCAGTGGCCACGGCACACTGCAACGTTTGCCCCCCTCCTCTGTCTTTGGTTGCTCCACAAAGGGGGAGAAGGCAGAGGAGGGGGGAGAATGAACCGGTAAACACTTTGTCTCACTCCCCCGCCTGATCTCCTGCCTCTTCGCTCTGTTTGTGAAGGGAGCAAAGAGGCAGGAGATCCGACTGCGGGATAAAGCAAAGTGTATCCGGCGTATAAGATGACCCTCAATTTTGGAGAATATTTTTGAGGGCTCAAATGTCGTCTTATACGCTGGAATATACGGTACATCTAAGGAAACAAAAAGCACTCCATGTTGCCTCGGAGGGTGGGGAGTGTATCAAATTTGGGCTTTGTAGAGAAAAGGAAATCTGAATTTTGAGATCAGCTACCAAAAATATTCTGCACATGTGAACCTGAAGGTAACACTGAGATGTTGAGAAATTGTTCAATTTGATGATTCTGACAAAGGAAGGAAGCTGATCTCCAAAGCATACTATGGGTGTATTCATGCTACACAGTTATGGTTCTGTCTCATGGAATCTTGCGGTTTGTAGTTTGATGAGGCAGTAGAACCCCTTGGCTGACAATTTTTGATACCCCTCCCTAAACTGTCAATTCCAGGATGCCATGGGATGTTGCCATGGCAGTTAAAGTAGAACAGAGCACTGTAATTGTGTAGTGTGAATGGGCCCTATGTTTAAACAACTTAGGCTGCTTTTTTAATTATGCATTAGATGTAATCTGCTGTACATAGATATTTTTTTTTAAGATAATTGGTGGGAAACTCTCTGGGGTTCTATGGTACCCTCTCCACTAGACATCTCTTCAAATGCTCTCAATTTTTGAATCCCTAGCCAATCCTGTGGGTCATAGTTTGCCCACCCCTGATGTAGATGTTTAAATAGCATCTACACTCAACTAGGAATAGTCTACTGGAGACCCACTTCCATATAAAACGGGATTGACCAATCAATGGGGTAGCTGTGTTAATCTTCAACCATTTTTAGTCTGTCTCAACAAAAGCAATGAAAAATTGTGTGGCACCTTAAAGACTAACAAGATGGTTCTGATGAAATCTTCTGCAGTCCATGAAAGCTTATGCCTAATAAAGCTTTTTAGTCTTTAACATGCCAGAAGAATCTGCCACAAAACCAGATTTTCTACACTGGTTACTGACATTTTAGTTTCTAAACTATGCTTTCATATATATATATATATATATATATATATATATATATATATATATAAAATACCCATTGTGAAGGTGAAATATTGTTTTAGGAAACATAATTCAGAACTGTCCCTTCTCTTTCTCCTTCCCCTCCCTTTCAGACTTTATGTTCCATTGACTTTGTCATTACCGTAAAGAATAGCACAGACTTTCCACTTCATTGCTGTGGAAAGGATTCCTCTGCCTTTATTTTAAGCAAATAAAGCTGGAAGAATCACTTATTTTGGACATCGGATAACCTTGGGTGTAAATCCCTTACCTACCATTTTCTTTGCTCTTGACTTTCCATGGCAAAAATAAAGACTAAGACCACCTGAATGTGACCTTGGACAAAACAATGGTAAATTGACCAGCAATTTTTCAGGAGGCATTGCTGTTATTAACTTGCAATTTTTTCATTTCAGCCTGCCACGGATGCTTGGCAGGTTAAGATTTTTCATTTTCTCACTTGGATGAGGCTCATTGAAGTAGAGATTATGGAGATAGTGATGGAGAATTTTTACTGAGAGATCTTTCTGTCTTTTCGTTCTGTCACATTGAGATAAAAATACAGAAGCCTTTCTCTTTAAGGGATAGCTCATCAGCTGTTTATTAACAGGACCAAGACAAGGAATGTTAACTGCCTTTATGGTTGTCAAAGATTTGCTACAGCTTTCACCCCCATCCTGCAACACTTTGAATGAAGAGAATAGCCACTTGTCATTCACTGATCACAGCAAAATCTATGTTTATATACAGTTGTGTGTTGTTTTTCATTAGGCTTGTGATTAAGGCTGAATATTTACTGAGGGACTAAGCCCTGCTGAATTCACTAGCAATTAATTCTGAAGACCAAAGTACACAAGATAAATATCAGTTCCCAAATATCTATAGATTTTTGCTGTTACTTAGATGTTATTTACTGTTTTAGAAGTGCTTAAGTTGTATTCCAGCGTGGCAATGGGTTGGGCTAGAAAGTCCTTGTGGTTCCTTCCAACTTTATAATTCTATGGTCTTGTCTATAAGAGGGGGGGGAATATAAACACATCCAAAAAAGCAGACATTGAGCAATAATGCAACCTGTGTTCATGGTCAAAAGAGCCCCCCTAAGCTCCTCATGACCCCTAGCCAAGATGGCGCCCATGAGTGATTTACTCATGATTTTAAATCTGCTGCCACCATTATTAAAAAAAACACAGTTTTACATGGTGCACATAAGTGATATTTCGTATTTACAAAAAAAAAACCCAAAAAACACCAAGATGAGGAAGAAGAAGAAAAGAAAGAAAGGAAGGAAGGAAGGAAGGAAGGAAGGAAGGAAGGAAGGAAAAGATTATAAGCACTCTTTTATCGACTTACCGGACCCTCGCTTAGGTGAAAATCTAACATCGTGGCTGCAGGCACTTTCCCTGTTTTCTAGCCCCACCCCATGCTCATTCAGCCAATCAGATTTTACTGCCTGTTCGTATCTGTGCAAATGCGAGTGTTCAAATGATCACACATTCACATTTTGTATGGAGCTTTTTAAAAAATCCAGACAAAGCTCGGGATGTGACACATACAGACTTTGCGGTGGATTTGGCTGCCCTCCCTTCCGAATGACACGTATTTATGCACATATCCTTATAAATGGATCACCATACATTTACATCCTGTTTGTATTATTTTGACCATATAGACAAGGCCTATGATTTGATGATTCCATTCATTTAGAATACTTATAGTTTATTTTAGTGTCCCAAATCCATTTAATGCTAGTGGAGTTTTTTTTTAAAAAAAACCTGCTAGTGAAGTTGTACTGGATTACATCTTTGCACAAGTGGTTGTGCAAGGCAGCTACAAGAGAGGTTGTGAAAATAGTTGTCCCATCTCCTGCACAACTGCTTCTACGATGACATACCCTTCAACTGTCCTGATTTGGCAGGGACTGTTCTGGTCGATCCTCTGCTCTCCAACTCTCTCAGCTACTTATAAATTGTCCCAGTTTCTCACTCTGCCTCCCACTTTTCCACTTTGTCTTCACCTTACCTCAGTTATTTGAAACTGAGTTCTAAGTGCAAGAGTAGTCTCCACTCAATGAACTCAGCAGGGGGGGAGAGAAAGCAGAATCTTCCTCTTCCCAGTAGGGACAAGACAAAAACAAACTGCTGCAGCTTCTCATAGATTGTGTGTTCTTCTTCATTTATAACTTTTACCACCTTGATCACACCTTGGTCACATATGTCCTGGTTTCCACCTGTGAAATGTTTGAAAGTATACAGCACCAGTGTGGTGTAGTGATTTGGGTGATGGACTACAATCCTTGAGACCAGGGTTCAAATATTTCTCAGCCATGGAAACCCACTGGGTGACCTTGGGCAAGTCACACCCTCTCCACTTCAGAGGAAGGCTAAGGCAAACACCTTCTGAAAAATCTTGCCAAGAAAACCCCAAAACAGAGTCGCCACGAGTCAGAAATGGCTTGAAGGCACAACAACAACTATGCAATGAAAACTATCTTGCATATCATCCTTGTACTAATTCTGAAAGTGTGCAACTGAGAGCATAACTGGCCTTGTGCTAGTGCAATGATGCACTTGCATCACAGGGCATAGTTTCCGGAGGCTCTAAAAGTCACTTAGATTTGTTAACTAAAAGCACACTAAAGATTAGTAGAGGAAAACATACAGTGGGTGCTTGGTATCTGCTGGGGTTTGGTTTCTGGACCAAAATCCATACCAAAATCCATAGATGCTCAAGTCCCATTAAATACAATGGCATACTAAAATGGTGTCTCTTATATAAAATGGCAAAATCAAGGTTTGCTTTTTGGGATTTTTTTTTGTGGGGGGGGGAATATTTTTAAGCCATGGATGGTTGAATCTGTGGATACAGAATCCATAGATACAGAGAGCAGACTGTATTATCTACTATCCATATAGAACCCAGATTATTCAGGTGGCATTTATGTCATATTTGCTCTTCCCTAGCTTGATATGATACCGTCTACTCACTTTCTAAGAGTGGGTTGGCACATCTGACTTTCGACCTTACAGTTCTCTATATTAAAAGCCAGCCCTCCCAGCTTCTGTGCTTCTAAGTCGTTTTTTTTAGGGGGGAAAGCATTTATTGTTCCCCTACCCCTTGGGGGTTTTATCTCACTGCCTGGCAAGATAACATTCCTGCATCTTATCCTCTCCCAGAAGCTGAACCCTAAATCCAGCTCTCCAAATCTCCAAACTTTTATTTAGTGCCAGTAAATCCCAAAGCAAGAACGTGGGAGACAACTTTCACAGCACTAAACAAAAGATGTGCACATCAAAGGGGACTCATAATTTTTTTTGTTTTTGCTTTTGATATTCCCAGCATGAACCAAGTGTTATAAAATTGTTAGCATCCTCTAGGGCCTGCTTAAAACTATGGCATCCATGTTCAGATCAATGAATCCTTATTTTTGTCCTGGGAGGGGGGAAGGTTTTAAGCTAATTGCAAATTATTATTTATGCATGGAATTATCATCAATTCTCCTGGGGAATTTACTTCAGAGAGCAACCTCCCTAGGAAGATTGCTGGCACTGAAATGAGACACAGAGCGTGCAATCAAAAGCACACAATGCAACCGTATTGTTAATAACATAGCTCAAATGGTGATCTACTGGGAGGGCAGATTTCTATAGCCCTTCTTACATTGTGAATTATTGACTAGCCCCAAGCTAACAGATGAAGGACAATCACTGATTCTCTTTCCTCTGAGCACTTAAAGAGAGCAAGAAGGGAGGGAAGAATTGTTCAGAATCCTCCTTAAAATTCCACTAGTCTTATTAAGTGGTGTGTTGCTTCCCTCAAAACCCCTGGATGTTTCAGATAAGAAGGAACAATCCAATTTTCTTCATTTGAAAAGGAACTCAATTCATTCTGTCAAGAACCTAGAAGAATTTCAAACCATTCATTCCCTTTGTATCCTTTCTTCCCACAGAGGGCCCAAGGAGTCTCAGAGCACAGATGAAAACAAAGTATCTTTGAAGCTAAGCAGGGTCAGCCTTGGTTAGTCTTTGGATGGGAGACTGCCAATGAATACCAGGTGATGTGTTTCAGAGGAAAGAACTGGCAAAATCTCTTTGAGCATTCCTTGGCTACGAAAACCATATGAAATTCATGGGGTCACCAAAAGTTAACAGGCAACTTGAAGGTGCGCACACACACAGAGGTATAGAGTCAGACCCCTCTATCCGTGAAACCAATATCCATGATTACAGTTTTCTGTGGGACACAAAAAGAGGAACACATACCATAGAGTCTTCCTAGAAAATGCCTAGAGAGGTGTCCTCTCTAAACCTTTTCTAGATCCACCAAGGCAACTCTATGGTATTTTAAACCAGAAATCCCATTATTTTCAATGGTGTTCACTGTTGTTTGCGGTTTCCAGTATCCACAGTAAGCCCAGCAACCAAACCCCCATGGATAGTGGGGGTCTGACTGTATATCAGTTAACGGATGCAAACGTGTTCCTGGGCACTACTTCTTTAATGGAAAATTTGGTACCAGAGGCAGAAAACACATGGAAAGAACAGGAATAAGCTCCTGCGACTCACAAAAGAAGAGCTGTTCAACATGTTTCAGGAAATTATTTATTCAAAACTAACAATATGCAGATATGCAATAAAACAACCAGCTCAGATAAGCCTCAGATAAACCACTTGAAGGCTTCTTTCAAAATGCATCCAGGGGCAATTTTTTCCCCCCACCAGCTTCCACTTTTCTTATGATTTTTCCTTACTACAATGCTGGTGCTGGTAAAAAAAAATTCCAGCTAGACAGAGGAAAAAGGGGGCTGGATGGGTGTAAAAAGACTTTGTACAAAGGATCTTCTTTATCAGAGGCTTTGTTAACTCAGGTATGCCTATACAGCTAAAACACAATGATTATAATTTATTGTTAAAACAATTAAAGTAGCTCATTAAAGACAATTAAATAATTGAAACAATAAAATAAAGTACCCTCTTAAAAACAGAGAACCAGCATGGCATAGTAATTTGAACATTTGACTCTGATTCTAGAGGCAAGGGTTTGAATCCCTGCTCAGCCATGGAAACCCAGTGGGTGATCTTGGGCAAGTCACACTTCCTCAGGCCCAGAGGAAGGCAAAGGCAAGCCCCCTCTGAATAAATCTTGCCAAGAAAACCCTGTGATAAGGTAACCATAAGCCAGAAGTGACTTGAAGGCACACAACAACAACAATTAAAAATAACATGAATTTAAACACTTTAAAAGTATTTAATACAACTAAAAGAACCATAAAAACAACACATGACTATATGAAAAAAAAATATAGCAGCCAGCCATTAAAATACTCTTGTGAAGCTTATGAATCACTTAAAAGCCGGTCTAATAAAATGGTACAGTCGGACCCCCGTATCTGCGGAACCAGTATCTGCGGCTTCAGTTATCCATGGGACACAAAATAGGGGGCCATAGAGTTGTGCTGAAAAATGCCTAAAGAGGCATTGGACTTTATCAGACACAACAAAAATTGTGGGATTACGATGTCATGGTAGCGAGAATGGGCCCTGCTATCACATGACATCGTCATCTTCATGTTGTTACTCCATGCTCCAGCCATGAAAAACCTGTCACATCTAATTGACAGGTTAACCCATCAATAGATCATCAATAGCACTTTTTCACATTATTGAAGGAGTGTGAAGCCACATTCCATTATAATCACGAAATTACAGCGTGAATGGGCAGTCCCCAGGGAGAAAATGTCTGGGTGAGAATAATAATAATAATAATAATTATTATTATTATTATTTATATCCCGCCCCTCTGCAAGCAATCGGGGCAGCTTACACCCCGATATGAAAACAAAGCACAGGATGCTCTTTTTATGAACTCTCCCAGTAGGTTTGCATTTTTTTTAGGTTTGTTTAACTGTTTGTTCATTTACTTTGTAAATTAAGGGTTTTTAAAAACTGTTTTTAAGCATGCCTGCATCTTCTCACAAGAACTGCCAAAACTGCATCCATGCTAAATCCAGGAAGTAAACTCCAGTTTCTTAAAGTGCTAGTGGTCATCATGGGATGATTCCATGGCAGTTCTTTCATGTGATTACAGCGACATGTGATAGTAAGTGTAATAATGCCATGATATTTTTCCACAATCCTCATTTGTGGAATTAAAGCATTTTTAGATGCCAGTCTGATAAAGTCCTTCCTCTCTAGGCATCTTCTAGTCTTGCAATGCAACTCTATTTTGTGTGTGTGTGTGTGTGTATACACCGAAGTCCATTATTTTAGTAGGGTTTGCTATTATCTGTAGTTTCCAGTATCTGCAGTAAGTCAAGGAACCAAACCCCCATGGATATGAGGATTTGACTGTATTTACATGCTGGTGGAAGGAAAGCAAAGAAGGAGCCTCCCTCCTGTAGGAGAGTTTCATTACCTGGGAAGGGCCACCAAGAAGGGCCTCTCATGTATTCCTCCACATATACCAGTCAGGGTGGTGGGGACATGCAAATACCCTCTTCTGAGGATACTAAAGCTCAGTCTCCTTTCAGACAGCTTGGGCCCAAGCTATATAGGATTTTACAGGTCATAACTAGATCTAGTTAGTTTGTTCCTTTCTTTCAAGAAGTTAAAGTATAATGATATTACATTGCAATTGTAGGAGACAGCTTCATTATTTTTACATTGTAATTTTAAAAGTTATTTTTAAAGTTATAGGGTTGCAGTGGTCGTGGATGAGGAACTACATGGCTCAATAGCTGGACAGGATATTCCTGAATGAAAATCATTTTATTCCTATCCTCAAGTAGGTTCCTTTTTAATTCTGAGACATGTTTAAACAATATGTCCCCTTCCCTTTTCTTCCTTTCTTTTTATATTTTCATTTTTTAGGGAGTTCTATAAATATAGTGCATGAGCAAAATAGATTTTTTTCACTCTAACTCTATAACTTTTAAAAAAACCAGTGGAGAGAAAATTTACCCTTCAAAACTTAGGAAGTGTCCTAGTGTAGAGCCAAGACGTTACTACAAACAGCCCCTAAAAACATGGAATGGGTATAAAGGAAATAACAACTGGGAAAACCTGGAAAAAACTCAAGGAGTTATAGGTGAGAATTCATACTTCTTCAGACAGACCCAACTTTACAAATAAATCACAATAAACAAACACCCTAGCACATCAGGAACAAAAGACTTAGCTTGCTTGTTTTATGTTAATTAAGCTATTTTTTTTAACCTTTTTGCCACCCTGACATGTTAAGGTTTTATTGCCAATGTACAAGGCCCTAATCAACCTAGGATCCAATCACTTGAGAGATGTGTTCTCCTTCATACACACAAGTGGTCATTTGGAGCAAGCCATAAATGTGCCCACACACACACTATAGTTGTCCCTTCATATTCGCTGGGGTTGGTTCCAGGACCCTCCACGGATACCAAAATACTCAAGTCCCATTATATGCAATGGCAAAGCAAAATAGTGTCCCTTATATAAGATGGCAAAATCAAGGTTTACTTTTGGGATTATTATTTTTTAAAGAATATTTTAAAACTGTGAATACTTAAATCCATGGAGACCAAATCCGTGGATGCGGAGGGACAACTGAATAAAGAATACCCTTCCTCTTAACCATGCTCTTTCAATTTCTAGTTTAAGATGCACATTTGAACAACATATCTATTTGTACAAGCCATCCTTATATTCATAGAATCATAGATATGAAATAGACCACAACGGCCATCCAGTCCAATCCTCTGCCATGCAGGAATAAACATCCAAAGTATTCCTGACAGATGGCCATCCAGCCTCTGCTTAAAAACCTCCAAAGAAGGAGACTCCATCACACTCCAAGGAAGTGCATTCCACTGACAAACAGCCCTTATGGTCAGGAAGTCTTTCCTAATGTTTAGATGGAATCTCTTTTCCTGCAGTTTGAGTCCATTGCTATGTGTCCTAGTCTCTGGAGCCCCAGAAAACAAGCTTGCTCCATCCTCAATATGACATCCCTTCAAATATTTAAACATGGCTATCATGTCCCCTCTTAACCTTCTCTTCCCCAGGCTAAACATACCCAGCTCTCTAAGCCACTCCTCATAGGGCATGGCTTATAGACCTCCTACTTTTTTGATCACCCTCTTCTGGACACATTCCAGCTTCTCAATATCCTCTTGAATTGTGGTGCTCAGAACTGGACACAGTATTCCAGGTGAGGTCTGACTAAAGCAGAATAGAGTGGCACTATTACTTCCCTTGATTTAGAAAATATTCCTATTGATGCAGCTTAGAATTGCCTTGGCTTTTTTAGCTGCCGCGTCACACTGCTGATTCATGTTCAGTTTTTGATCCACTAATATGGCTATATCCCTTCAATTTGTAGTATTATTGTGTGTTTGTGTGTGTGTTTGTGTTTGCCTTTAAGTCACCTGTCAACTTTCATCGGGTGTTAGATAAGGAAGACTCAGAAGTGGTTTGCCAGTTCTTTCCTCTGAAATATAGCCCAAAGCACCGGGTATTTGTTAGTGGTCTCCCCTCCGAGCAGTAATAATTCCTAAATACATGCACTTAAAATTCATGAAGAGGAAATCAAAATCATCTCTATGTAAGCGTGAATAAGATCAAAGCCTTAGAGATAATATGTTACATTTTTAGGTGCTCACCTAAGATCTTTTAAATCTATCAATAAATACTAGTCATGGTGATGACTATTGTGGAACTTCTACATTAGGAGGCAGTCTCTCTCTCTCTCTGGCTTTTCTTCGCAAACAAAGATTCAGGAAGGACTCATCCCACACTTTCTGCAAGCGCACTGATGACTAAAAAGGCCAATCCGAGATAAACAAGTCCAGTTGCAGATAGCACAGCAGAAGGTCTCCTTGGGTGATGTTTCTGGGTTGTGATTCTGCATTGTCGTTTCTCTTCAAGACTTGTTTAGCGTGAGTTCTCAAATAAGGCTGCAGCATTGTGGATAGTGAGTCTCCATGCCTCCTGATGTGAGGCCCGGGCAGACCATTGTTGGTGATCAATTTGGCCAAGCCTGAGATGTTGTTTCAGGGAGTCCTTGTATCGCTTTTTTGAGCACCCTTCTTACGCTGACCCGTGGCGAGTTCACCGTAGAGTACTATTTTGGGGAGGCAATGGTCCTCCATCCTAGAAACCATGTGAAGCCAGGGCGGACCATTGTTGGTGATCAGGAGGCAGTAGAAGTCAATGAATAGCAGTTGCTGGACTTCAATAATGGGAGAGGGCCACTGCCTTCTAGTTGCAATGGCTTTCTAGGCTAGACACTGTGGGAAACAGGATGCTGAACTAGGTAGACTCCTTGGTCTGGTTCAGCAGGACCCTTCTATTCTTGTGCATTTCAAATCATAGAATCATAGAATCATAGAATTGCAGTTGGAAGAGACCACGAGGGCCATCCAGTCCAACCCCCTGCCACACAGGAAATCTTGATCAAAGCATCCCCGACAGATGGCCATATCGCCTCTTAACCATCTTTTTTCCAGGCTAAACATACCCAGCTCCCTAAGTCTCTCCTCATAAGGCATCGTTTCCAGACCTTTCACCGTTTTAGTTGCCCTTCTCTGGACACGCTCCAATTTGTCAATATCCTTTTTTAATTGTGGTGCCCAGAACTGGACACAGTATTCTAAGTGAGGTCTGACCAAGGCAGAATAGAGTGGCACTATTACTTCCCTTGATCTAGACAGTATACTTCTATTGATACAGCCCAAAATCGCATTGGCCTTTTTAGCTACCTCATCACACTGTTGGCTCACGTTCAATTTGTGGTCTACTAGGACTAATCTAATTACTCAAGAACAGCAGGACCTACTCAGAAGCTTCTTTGCTATTTAACACCCGTTTTGATAGTAACTTGCCAATATCTGAGGTTGGACCTCTTTCAGAAACCTAGTAAGACCAAATAATCATTAAAGAATGTATGGTCAGATGTTCATTTCTAAGCTAAATGTTTTCAAGTCTGGCCATTTCATCTTCAATTGTCCTAAGGAGGCTACTTATACTGGTACAGTTGATTTGCCACATGCTGCTAACCTTCACTTGCAGCACGTGCATTGCTTTTTCATTCCATAAAAGATACATTCATTAGCCTGATTCCTGGAATTGACTTTAATTAAAAGAGAACAAGTTAACCTGAGGCATCTGTGCAAACTGCAAACCATGTCAAGCAACAAATAAGAAACCATGCCAACATTTAGTGCAGCATAGTCCAACTCTCAGGATCATGGTCCAGTCATCGTCCTGCCATGCTTGTTTGACATACTTGGGCATATGTTTGGTTATGAAGGATGATGGGATGTGCTATACAGCTGGGGAGGTAAAAGATTGTGTATAATCTGTGGCCTGGGATAATGAGCAGATATGTGGGGAGGAATAAGGAGAAGTGGCTGGCTAGGGTCATTCTGGTGGGATACTTTGTATGGGGGAAGAAGGAGGGATAAATTCTGGGGAGATGGAATGTTTTCAGTTGCTGACAAATGGGATGAAAGCTTTTGCAATGGCGCTACTGTGTGGGCTTTAAGTATACTGTGTAATTAGAAAAATCTTCAGTCCTTACAACAGTTGTATACTGTGATCAACTCTGCTTGCTAAATAAAGTTCTTCTGATTCTGCCAAGAGTTTGTGCTAGCTGAAGTGGGGTTAGCCAGAATATTACACCAACTTTCCATCTTCTTCTCAGGGTGAAATATTATACTTTAGTTTTCTGTATTGTGTTTATTATTATTATTATTATTATTATTATTATTATTTTGCATACCACTCTGAAACAGTCATATTTAAGCAGTTTATAAATATTCAGAAAGGAAGGGAGGCAGGGAGGCAGGGCAGCAGGCCCATGCTGGATAAGACTTATCTAGTCCTCTCCACTTTATATCTCAAGAATCTTTTGCTAGCACCTCATTCTATAAGATGTGTAGACTAGGGTCAAGAGCTTGCATCAAAGGGTACAATGCATAACTTTAAGATGATGGAGCTACTGTACATTGCTGACATATACACAACCATGCTAGTAAATTGTGATGATGAACAACAGGGGCAAGATGTCCTGTTTGAATGGGATTTCCCACTGTGCAATGTGTCCCAATGCATAACATATAACATTGTGCATCAGGACAGGTTATGCATCAGGACCAGGGTACATCAGGACTGTTGCACAATGGACCCAGAGATGTAACTGCATCTCTGCTCCCCTCTTGAGAATATAAGCAATCCAACTTTATGTGAATGTAAACCAGTTATGATGATGTAAATACCTAACACCATGCCGAGCTACAATAATCTTAAACACATTTTATAGGAAAAGATTGGCCCATGGAACCCAGAATGACTTGATTCGGGGTAAATATGTAATTTGGCCATAAAGGACACAAGAACAAAAGATACTGGCTAGGATCCAGGAGAAGGAAGTTCTCTTAAGCTGATGCTACAGCACCTGCATAACTTTGGATTTAGGCCATAATACATAGAAACTTTTAGAAAACTTGCCTTTTGTTTCATATCCCAGCTAGACCTTGATCATGGTAAATAACCCACATATGGGCTGTTTATTCAAGTTATCTCTATAAACAAGTTTTGAAATATCTGAAAGAGAAAAACACCAGCTGTATATCATTCTCAGCAATTTTTTGACCATATGTAAAGGGAAAGCAACCATTAAAAAAAAAAAAAGCTTGTAAGGCAATATTTGTGCTGTCCTGAAAAGTGAATATGTTTATTAGATTCACCAGCATTTGCATTCAAACATTTTAGGGAATCAAGCTTTTGAAATACTTGGTCTGACATTTTAAGCAAAGGGTAAGTCAAACCCTAGATGTTTCAGCAATTCAGTGCTTTGAAACACTGCATGGATACTATATTTCCAAAACTGCAAAACATTAATCTTTCAGAATTAATCAAAACAATAATCTTTGAGAATTCCTGGAGAACAGGAGAAGTCCCAGCAGACTGGAGGAGGGCAAACATTCTCCCCATCTTCAAAAAGGGGAAAAAAGAGGATCCCAACAATTATCGTCCAATTAGTCTGACATCAATACCAGGGAAGATTCTAGAGCAGATCATTAAACAGAGAGTCTGTGAACATTTTGAAGGCAATGCCATAATCACAAAAAGTCAACATGGGTTTCAGAGAAACAAGTCATGCCAGAATAATCTGATCTCTTTTTTTGATAAAGTTACCACTTGGTAGATGAAGGGAATGCTGTGGATATCACATACCTTGATTTCAGTAAGGCCTTTGACAAGGTTCCCCATAACATTCTTGCAAACAAGCATGTAAAATGTGGGCTAGACAAGTTAACTGCTCAATGGATTTGTAATTGGTTGACCGGCCGAACCCAAAGGATGCTCAGCAGTGGCTCCTCTTTGTCTTGGAAAGATGTGACCAGTGGGGTGCCACAGGGTTCTGTCCTGGGCCCAGTGCTATTCAATATCTTTATCAATGACTTGGATGAGGGAATTAGGGGCATACTAATCAGGACCGGTTTAAGGAATTTTGGGGCCCCCTGCAATGCTTTACTTTGGGGGCCCCATATGTTTATCTCAGATCAATGTAACCTAACCTATTCACCGTACAGGATGTTCAGATTATAGTAGGACCCCCGTATCCCTGGATTCATTATCCATGGGACACAAAACAGCACACCTACCATAGAGTCTTCCTAGAAAATGTGTCTTCCCTAGCCCTTTTCTAGGCCTTCCAAGGCAACTCTATGGTATTTTAAACCAGAAATCCCATTATTTTCATATTAAGGAGGCCAACACGGGGCCCTCTCTTGACCTCGGGGCCCCCTGCCAATGCTGATTTGGCAGACAGGTTAAACCGGCCCTGATACTAATCAAATTTGCAGATGACACCAAATTAGGAGGAGTAGCTAATACCCTAGAGGACAGGATCAAAATTCAGAATGACCTGGATAGACTGGAGAGCTGGGCCAAAGATAACAAAATGAAATTCAATATGGAGAAATGTAAAGTACTGCACTTAGGGCGGAAAAATCAAATGCATAGATATAGGATGGGAGAAACCTGGCTGAACGAGACTACGTGCGAAAGGGATCTAGGAGTCCTAGTAGACCACAAATTGAACATGAGTCAACAGTGTGATGCGGCAGCAAAAAAGGCCAATGCGATTTTGGGCTGTATCAATAGAAGTATACTGTCTAGATCAAGGGAAGTAATAGTGCCACTCTATTCTGCCTTGGTCAGACCTAACTTAGAATACTGTGTCCAGTTCTGGGCACCACAATTCAAAAAGGATATTGACAAATTGGAGCATGTCCAGAGAAGGGCAACTAAAATGGTGAAGGGTCTGGAAACGATGCCTTATGAGGAGAGACTTAGGGAGCTGGGTATGTTTAGCCTGGAAAAAAGACGGTTAAGAGGCGATATGATAGCCCTATTTAAGTATTTGAGGGGATGTCATGCTGAGGATGGAGCAGGCTTGTTTTCTGCTGCTCCAGAGACTGGAACACGGAGCAATGGATGCAAGCTCCAGGAACAGAGATTCCACCATTAGGAGGAACTTTTTGACAGTAAGAGCTGTTCGGCAGTGGAACGCACTCCCTCGGAGCGTGGTGGGGTCTCCTTCCTTGGAGGTCTTTAAACAGAGGCTGGATGGCCATCTGTCGGGGATGCTTTGATCATGATTTCCTGCGTGGCATGATTTCCTGAATGGCCCTCGTGGTCTCTTCGAACTCTACAATTCTATGATTCTATGATTGTAAGGAAAAATTTCTAAGATGTCTGAATAAAAGAGGATGGCCCTACTTCAAATGGAACAGTTTCTGAGCTACAATGGCAATGGAAATTTTAAAATGGATCCAAAGAGCATTTTAGAAAGTCTTCCCAATCCTTTGCCATTCTGGAGATCCCATCGAATTCTGGAGATCCCATCGAAAGTGAACTGACTGTCCTGGTAACACCACAAAAGGAAAAGTCTACACATATCAAGAGTCTAAAAACCACAATTCATTTTGGTATGTAGATGCTCTAAACGTCTTTATGTAGCCCCTTGAAGAATCCGTAAAAACATCTACAGGGCAAAATCCATCTTTTTAACAAACAAAACTCATATTTTTGGCATTCTGAGATGTTTCTTTTTTCTTTCGTGGATTTTACTCTCCATTTTTGCTCTTACTGGTAACACTACACCTATCGTACAGGTAGAAATTTGTAAGGAATTCTGTATGATGTGTCACTGATACCACTCCCTCTTCATGCAGCAATTCAGTACAAACTGATCAACATACTTTCTTCTTTAGTCTTTTATAATATTAAACTGATGCAGCTAGTTCTACACTTGTTAATTCCATACAGCTAAAGAGCCATATCTACTCAGAACCCAAGCCCTAAAGATTATAGTGAGACTCAGGTAAGTGGATAGAGGCCTGTAGATTTATCATTTTTTCCCATCACCTCTTCTAACACATATACACCTAGCCATCATTTTCTAAATCATTGCACAGAGAAAATGAAAATATTTTACATAGAATATGTATAATTTTGTACCCTTTATACAGAAGTGGGAAGCATGTGGACTCCTCAAGTTATGGAATGCATTAATTAATCTTTATTTCAGTCAGTGACCAGAACAATAAAATAAAAGACACTATTAAATGTAAGATGGTTATAATACAACAGTAAGAAACAATGATACTCTAAGTACTACCATATTTTCCAGGATATAAGACGACTGGGCGAGTACGATGACCTCCAACTTTTACAGTTAAAATATAGAGTTCAGTATATACTCGCCGTATAAGACTACCCCTCCTATACGGCAAGCGATGTACCTTACCAGCGATTGGCTGGTTGTTGTATACAAAGGCTGCTTGGATTGGTCAGCTCTCCCTGCCTGCCAGATCTCACTCCTTTGGGAAGGGTGGAGGGGTGGCTGGCTGGATGGGGGGGAGGCTTGCTATCCACCTCCCGTGCTTCCCGAAGCCATGATGGGGCTGGGGAGCCACATCGTGGCTTTGGGAAGCGCAGGGGATAGCTTGCAACCCTCCCCCAGCCAGCCAGCCACCCTTCCACCTTCCCGAAGCCGTGATGGGGCTCTCCAGCCCCATCGCAGGTTGGGGAAGTGCATGGGAGGTGGCTGGCAAGCCTCTCCCTACCCAGCCAGCCAGCCCTCTGCTTCCCCAACCCACGATGGGGCTCACCAGCCCCATTGTGGCCTCGGGAAGTGCGGGTGTGGTTGGCAAGCCTCCCCCCATCCAGCCAGCCACCCCTCTGCCCTTCCCGATGCCCGTGATGGGGCTCAGAATTTTCAGCACCTGCCCTATCTGGCATATAAGACGACCCCCAACTTTTGAGAAGATTTTCCTGGGATAAACAGTCATCTTATATGCTGGAACATACGGTATGTTAACTAGCATATCCCTTTTCATCGCACCAGCAGCAACATGAAGTCCTCTTTGTTAACTATCCTCCAACATTTCAGAAGTGAAAACTGAGATACGTGTGGCTAAGCAAAATCAGAGTGTGGCCAAGATGGCAAAAGTTATTAATACGAGTAAGTAGGAACACACAAACTAGGAGAGAGTGTGCCAGGTTGTTTTTGTCTGAATCTACTGGGAAGGGCAAGATTCCATCCTCTCCTATCCTCTCCCCCCACTGACTTAATGGAGTACAAAATAATTTTGCTGTTTCAATTCAGATTGCACCAATGAAAGTCAGCTGAGGACAAAAAAAGGAAAGTGAGAGAAGGAGAGAGAAACTGGAACTTTTGATAAGGGAGGTGTCAGATTGTCGGGACTCTCCCTGCAAACTGGAACAGGTGGACAGTATGCATTTCACATAGATGCCAGCTATATTTGCTATGATCAGATCTATCAGAAGATCATAGAATCATAGAGTTGGAAGAGACCACAAGAACCATCTAACCCAACCCCCTCCCCTGCTGGAGTACCCAATCAAGCATTCACAACAGATGGCCATCCAGCCTCTGTTTAAAAACCTTCAAGGAATGAGACTCCACAATACTTCAAGGCAGTGCATTCTAGTTCCAAACAGCTCTTACTGTCATGAACTTACTTCCTAACTAGGACCAGCATACCATAAGCCATTAAAAAACTCCCCCCAAAATGTCCAGTAGATTCATGACAACCCTGGTGAGTTTAACTCGCCACCCCTGCTGCCAAACTCAGCCCTCCTGCTGCCAAATTCACCCCCCCACCAAATTAAGCCCTCCCACTGCCAAACTGGCCCCCACCACTAAACTCAGCCCTCCTGCCAACAAACTTCCCCCCACCAAATTCACCCCATCACCGAACTCAGCCCTCCTGTTGCCAAACTTGACCCTCCCACCGCCAAACTCGTCCCCCACCAAATGTAGTCCTCCTACCACCGAACTCCCCCCATGCTGAACTCACCCCATCGCCAAACTCAGCCCTTCCATCACCAAACTCAGCCCTCCCTGATTAACTCCCCCACACTGAACTTGCCCCGTGCTGCCACCAAATTTGCCCCCTGGCAAACTCAGCCCCCCCTTCGCTGAACTCAGACCACCCACCAGTTGCCTCCCCACTGCCAAACTCCCTCCCCCTGCTGAACTCCCCCCCCCGGCAAACTCTCCCCCTGTCGCCAAACTTGGCCCCTCAGTAAACTTTCCCCCCTGCTGCCAAACTTGCCCCCCTGCTGCCACATTTGCCCCCCCCATGCTGCCCCCCTGTGCTCTGGCACATGCCATGCTACACATGCTACACACACACACACCAAGTCCACCCCCCATGCTACTCACATTCCCTCTGCAGCCACCATGTTTACAAAGGATTTCAACTTCCACATGGTCCCGCCCCCAGTGTGCTGATTGGCTGCCCAACAGAGCTTTGATTGGTTGGTCAGTTCCCTAAGCAGCCAATCAGCACACTGGAAACAGCAATATACCTAAGAGCAATAGATAGATAGATAGATAGATAGATGTTTAGGTGGAATCTCTTTTCCTGTAGTTTCAGTCCATTGATCCATATTCTAGCCTCTGGAGAAGCAGAAAACAAAGCTTGCTCCATCCTCAATATGATATCCCTTCAAATATTTAAACATGGCTATCATGTCACCTCTTAACCTTTTCTTCTCCAGGCTAAACATACCCAGCTCCCTAAGCCACTCCTCATAGGGCATGACTTCCAGAACTTTTACCGTTTTGGTCACCCTCCTCTGGACATGTTCCAGCTTGTCATATCCTTCTTGAATGGTGGTGCCCAGAACTGGACAGAGCCTTCCAGGTAAGGTCTGACCAAAGCAGAATAGAGTGGCACTCTTACTTCCCTCAATCTAGACACTAAATACCTATTGATGCAGCTTAGAATCACATTGGCTTTTTTAGCTGCCACATCATATTCACTAACACCATCTAACTCCCAGGTATATGTTCTAATACTGGAGTATTTAAAAAATAGACCTGAGGAGAAATTGAAACCCTTGGAGTAAAAACATTTCCCACTGATTCCACTGCTCCCCAAGTCCATTTTCATGATGCCCTCCTTGTTTCTGCCAAAACATTGGCACCACTGCCAAGAGCACTGTACCACTGAACATTGGTAGAAGTGATACAAAAAGGTCTGTGGGGGCTTTGTCTTCCCTTCCAGATGGGACAGGAGGCCACTGTGCCACCCTCCTACATCATAGACAACCACTGCAGTTGCTGCCCAATTTCAGCAATAGGAACCTTGGTGGTGATGAAGGCCCCAGGATTCAGTGAGTTCCCATGCCCCCCCCCCCGCAACATCCTCCCCTGGGAGTTTGCCCACCACTGCTTTATAGACCTTATAGTTCTACTGTAATAATGTCTCTTTTTAGCAGCTTTGTGCATGTCTTTATAGATGAAATAAAAAAAATAAAATCCATTAAAATTGTATGAGACTCCCTCCTTTCTCACTGTGAGCATATATTACCGAGATTTTTTAACAGTGAAGATCTACATATTTTGACAGTTTGCCATTTTTATCCAGTTCACTTTAGTGGCTTTGTCAAATTGACTTAATTGGGAAAATAATGCCAACCCTGTAAAGTTTGCAGGGCAAGGCCACCCCAGAAATACAGCACACCCTTCAGTACTGTGAAGAATCAGAATCGTTACACTCTTTCTCAAGCAGCAAGAAGCTCCATGGGCAGTGCTTGCCGCCATTTGATTTCCTCTGGGAAGAGAAGTTACTGGAGTCTCGTGACCCTTGCCTAATATTTAGATTTATTTGAAAACATGAAAACTGAACAAAAGCGGCCACAAGTAGCAGAGGCAGCTGGGGGCTTCTGCATCAGTTGGATCTGGGAATCTGCTCTGAATTTTAGTCCAAACTTGAAAGAAGCTGTCCAAGGGGTTGAACTCTATTCCCCCACCCCCCCAAAAAACCCAGCAGGTTGCATACTTCCTTTAAGGTTTGGACTAAAATCCAGAGTGGGGCTGTGAATCCATTCTATCTGTGGATTCACAGGCACTACCAACAGAGAGTGTAACCACTGCTACAAGCAGAAAATTCAGCGCATCACTTCAGAACCTCAAAAGGTGGCCTTTTAAAAGTTTCATTTCTATTTGCTTCTTCTGCTGCTGGTCTCATTCTTAAACTGCAGTTTCTTTGCACAGGGTGGTGAAACATATTTAAAAGGTGCCAGGCTGACCTGACTATTTGGCAGCTACCTCAGACAGCAGATTATTTGCATCATGAAAGAGCAGCAAACTGTTACTTGGAGCTTGTCTACACAGGCAATTTACTCCACCTCGCCCCCTTGGAGCCCTGCAGTCCTGATGATGCAGGGCTTTTGTCCCGTTTTCTCCTTGGACAGTCCTCACAACCTCCAGGGCAAAGACAGGTACAAGATGAGGTAAAGCCTAATAAAACATTTTAAAATAATACCCATGAAAAACCACTCCTACTGGTGTCCTGGCCCTTGGAATTTTGTGGGCTCCTCTCCCCAGCTCTGCACATAATGCACATTGCTAAGCCTGAGATAATGAAAATGTCCTTGTAAGCACAGGCATTCTATTTGCCGGTTAGGACAGACAACTTCTCCATGTGTATAGTTGGCCCTCCACTTTGCGGGTTTAACTTTTGTGAATTCGATTATTCACAGATTATTTTCTGCTGCCTCCACTGTTGCTTTATGTCATTTTAAATCAAGACTGCAAACCTCATGAGACTGAGATTATGAATGTGCAGTGGGGCTTGTAAATCCCTATTTACTCAGAGGGGAGTTTGCCTTTACTTCCCTCTGCAGCTGGGTAGGTATGACTAGCCCAAAGTCAGCTAGTGGGTTTTAATGGCTGAGTGTGGATTTGAACCCTGATCTCCAAAGGTGTAATCCAGTGTTAAAACCACTACACCACATTGGCTTTCTGCCATGCCTCTATGGCCGCCATTTTCAAAATGGGGGGGGGGGAGATGACAGTTTTTTGTTGTTGTTTTTTAGTAGAAAGCCCTCTTGAAACAGTATGGAATAATCCCACAAAGGGTTCTCCTACCTTTGGGGAGGATGAAAACCAACTTTTTTCAAGAGCCGGAGGGGGGGGGGTAGTGAGGGTTCCAGGGGTTGCATTACCACCACCACCCCATGGCAGCATGCAGGACACACAATTTTCTTCCCTGTTTTGCAATATCAACTTTATCTCTTATATAGGGGCAAGAGAACTTAACTACCTCAAGAAATTTGTACTAAGGATAAAAGAGAAATTGTAGATGAAACGCTCTAAACACTAACAAATGCTGGATGGACTCTATTACATATATTAACATTTTATATTCATCTTCCTTGAACAGTGTTCTATTGATGTCTTCTTAGTTCTACTATTTACTCTGATTGTTTTTAATTTTTAGCCTTAAATGAAACATTAAACAGCAGGCAGTCAGCCTGCCAATGAACCCTGCAGAACTCCACTGGATTCTATTTTCTGGTCAGAGACTGGCTGGTTTATTCTTAGGCTTTGCATGTGGTCATTCAGCCAACTTAATTACAGTGTGACTTGTTGTCTTAACAACAACTTAATCCAGGAAACAGTTCTCACGCTCTTTGACAAGGAGAGTGGGGACTAAGTTAGGTTAAAGGTGTTGTCAAATTTCAGGTGTGTTATCTCAATTGCCTGCCCCTTGCCTACCAACTGTGGTTTATTATCAGAGATGAAAACTAGAAAAGGTGGTCCTCAATTTCTATGCAACTTGGTAATTCCTTTTTACTGCTGTTTTTATCACTACAGACTCAGCAAGGAATAACAAAGCTGTGTTAACAAGGAAGCCAATTTCTCTGCTTTGGTGCCGCAGTGGCGGAATACATTTCCCTTAGATGTTCAATTGGTGCCAACATTGATGTCATTCTGGCACCAAATAAAAATGTGGCTTTTATCGAAAACCTTTGGGGTCTAATTTATTTTACATCAGTCTGCACAAGTGCATCGTTTTATATTATTTTGTATTATTTTAACTGGTTTTGAACTGCTTAGGTCCTGACTATCTGAGAGACATGAACCTTCCTATATGAATCTACCTGAGTCTTAAGATTTTGGGGACAAGGGCTTTCTGTCACTCCCAACCACCATCACAGGCCCATCTGGTGAAGGCATGCAACAAAGCCTTCCTGGTGGCTGTTCCCTAGGCTGCTCCCTCTCTGTTTCTCCTTTGCCCAGCAAGCAAAGACTTTTTTTAAATTAATTAAACAGGCAATTTGACAATTAAATGGTTGTGGCCAGTCTTTTTATGCTGTGTGTTTTCATCTGTAATGTATGTTTTCAAATTATTCTACACCTTTTATGCAGAGAACTGGACAGAGGTAGTGAGTCCCTATTGGATCTACTGAACCTCTCTGTGGCTTTTGATACCAACAATGATGGTATCCTTCTAAATCGCCTCTCTGGGATTAGACTTGGGGAAACTGTTACGTAGTTTTCTTGGAGGGTGGTTCTTGAGAACTCCTTTTCGACACCCTAGCCGTTGGCCTGTGGATTCCCTCAGGGTTCTGTTTTGTCCCCCCTGCTATTTAACATCTACATGAAACCACTGGGAGAGGTCATCTGGAGTTTTGGGGTATGGTGTCACCAATATGCTGATGACACCCAACTCTCTCCCTCCTTTCCGTCTGATTCCGAGGAAGCTGTCTCAGTACTTAGCCAACACTTGTTATCAGTAATGGATTGGATAAAGGCAAACAAATTGAAACTTAATTCAGACAAGACAGAGGTGCTCCCAGTCAATCGCAAGGCAGATCAGGGAATAGGAACCCTGTCTGTGCTGGATGGGTTACACTCCCCCTGAAACCTCAGGCTTTCAGCTTGGGTGTTATCCTGGACTCAACCCTGAGTCTGGATGCCCAGGTTTCAGCAGTGGTCAGGAGTGCATTTGCAGTGGTCAGGAGTGCAATTTAAAACTAGTGCGCCACCTATACCCATTCCTTGAGACATCGGATCTGGCTACGGTGACACATGCCTTGATTGCATCCTACTTGGAGTACTGTAACACACTCTATGTGGGGCTGCTTTTGGAAGCTATTCAGAAACTTCATCAGGTCCAGAATGCTGCAGCCAGAATGCTGACTGGGGCCAGTTATAGGGAGCATATAATGCCTGTATTAAAACAGCTTCATTGGCTACCAGTTCGTTTCCAGGCACAATTCAAAGTGCTGATCTTGACCTATAAAGCCATACACAGCTTAGGTCCAAACTATCTGAAAAATTGTTTCTCCCTCTACAAACCAGCAAGGGTTTTAAGATCTTCAGGGGAAGGCTTTCTCTTGGTCCCATCACCATCACAGGCTCGCTTGGTGAGGACACAAGAAAGAGCCTTCTCAGTCTGCTCCCACCCTTTGGAACTTCCACCTGTGGGAGGCTAAACTGGTCCTCTCCCTGTCTTTGTTTCACTGGCAGGCAAATTTTTTTTATTCAAGCAGGCCTTTGTTGTATAACTGCACCTATGCAGCTTTGATCAGGGTGTGGTTACTTATATTGTTTTTAAGTGATTTTAATTGTTTTTAACTGTGATTTTAATTGTTTTGTTAGCCACCTTGAGCCTTGCTTCAGGAGAAAGGTGGCATATAAATTGCACAAATTTAATGCCATTGTAATAACACCTTGTTTAATTCTGTTTTAACTTTTTTGTTGTTCATAGAATCATAGTATCATAGAGTTGAAAGAGGCCACAAGGTCCATCTAGTCCAAACCCCTTCCTGTTGTTGGGTGCCTTCAAGTTGTTTCTGACCTATGGCAACTCTAAGGTGAACCTATCATGAGATTTTCTTGGCAGGATTTGTTCGAGGGGGATTGCTTTTGCCCTCCTCTGAGCCTGAGTGAATATGACTTGCCCAAGGTCACCCAGTGGGTTTCCATGGTTGAGTGGGGATTCAAAACCAGTGAGGGCAATTATTTAACACACACTGTAAACCACTTAGAGGGTACCTAGCATGCTATAAAGCAGTGTAATGTGCAAGTGCTATTGCTAAACAATGTGTAAGCTGCTCTGAGAGCCTTTGTGGCTGAAGAGCAGAGTATAAATACTCTAATAAGTAAATAAAAAAAAATCTGATCTCCTGAGTTGTAGTCCAATGCTCAAACCACTACACAATGCTGGGTCATTTTAACTTTTTTTATAATCAAGTTTTAGCCTTGTTGTAAGCCAACTGTATCTTGTTTTAGCTTTGTTTAAAGCCAACTATGGGATTGTCTACACTAGTCAAATACCCTGGCTTGCCCCTGTTCCAGAGCCCTGAAGTCCAAATGACACAGGACATTTATTCCAATCTCCCCCAAGCAGTCCAAGCGACCCACAGGGGCAGATATGGGGCTGGAACGGGGGCAAGATGGGATAGGGCCTTTTGCCTCATTTTTTTTAAAAAAATACCTGGTATTGCCAGATTGGGCCCCATGTGTCTACGGGAGCCCGTCCTAAAGTGCTGCTCTCTGCTGCAGCCGCCAGCTCCTTGGCTCTCCCGGAAGCCAGGCAGGAGTCCTGCAGCATGTGACTGAGGTGGGCCACATGCAGGGGGCCTGCAGTCACATGTTGTGGGACCCCTGCCTGGCTTCTGTATTAGTGAGAAAAAGATGGTGGTGGCTTCAGTGATGGGCTGGTGCCCTGACTGGATTCTGGCCCATTTTCTGCAGGTAACGGGAGAAGCTCTGGAGGCAGATGAACCCTGTATCTTTTTTTAGATACAGGTGCAATAATAATAATAATAATAATAATAATAATAATAATAATATACCCTGCTCCTCTGCTAAAGACAATTGGGGCAGCTTCCAACAATTAAAACATTGTAATAACAACTAAAAGCACCACCCACACCCACCCTCCCCTATAAAAAGACATTAAAAAATATAAAATTAAAATCATCTAACTAAAATCACATTAAAAACAAATATACACAAAATTAAAAAGGCCAGGAGACACAGCTCCTGAGGCCGGGATCTAATCAGGAAAGGCCTGCCAAAAGAGATCCGTCTTTAGTGCTTTTTAAAAGCTACTTAAGCTTGTTATCTGATGGATCTCGTGCGGCAGGCCATTCCACAATTTGGGGGTGATTACTGAAAAGGCCCTCTGGGAGGTTGCAGACAGCCTAGATTTTTGTGGCTGAAGCAAATTCCTCCCAGAGGTCCGGAGTGCATGGGGAGGATTGTATGGGAGGAGGCGATTCCGAAGATAAGTTGGACCCAAGCCAATTAGGGCTTTAAAGGTAAGAACCAACACCTTATACTGGGCACGGAAAGTGATAGGCAGCCAGTGGAGAGATTTCAATTCTGGAGTTATATGGTCTCTCTGAGATGTTCCCGAGACCACTCTGGCTGCCATATTTTGTACCAGCTGAAGTTTCCGGACCAAGCACGAGGGTAGCCCCATGTAGAGCACATTGCAGAAATCTAGATGAGAGGTTACCAGCGCGTGCACCACTGTCTCGAGGTCCCTTACTTCCAGGAAAGGGCACAGCGGGTGTATCAGCCGAAGCTGATAACAGGCGCTTCTGACCGTCGCATTCACCAGACTCGTCATCTGAAGCAATGAATCAAGGAGCACCCCCAGACTGCAAACACAGTCCTTAACGGAGAGCGTGACCCCGTCCAGGACTGGAGGTTGCAACCCAACTCCTGGTTTTGGGGCCGCTACCGTGAGCACCTCCATTTTTTCCAGATTTAATCTCAATCTGTTTTTCCTCATCCAGCCCATTACTGCTTTAAGACAGTCATTAAGAGGAGAGACGCCATCGGAATTCGAGGCTGATGATCAGGACAAGGAGAAATAGATCTGGGCGTCATCAGCGTACTGATAACATCCAGCCCCATAATTCTGAATAATCTCACCCAGCGGCTTCATATAGATGTTAAACAGCATCGGGGACAGGATGGTGCCCTGCGGAATGCCACAAGTAAGCTCCTTTCTGCTGGAATAGCTGTCCCCGAGCAGCACCCTCTGGGACCTGCCCGAGAGGAAGGACCGGAACCACTGGAGCGCAGTGCCTCCAATTCCTAACCCACTCAGACGATCCAGGAGGATGCTATGATCTATCGTATAGAAAGCCGCTGAGAGGTCTAGAAGCACTAACAGGGACACATTACCCCTGTTGATGCTTAGACACAGATCATCGGTCAAGGCAACCATGGCCGTCTCAACTCCAAATCCCATCCTGAAGCCAGTTTGAAATGGGTCTAGATAATCAGTTTCATCCAAGACCACTTGGAGTTGAAGAGCAACTGCCCTCTCGATCACTTTGCTCAAGAATGGTAACATAGAAACTGGCCTATAGTTGTTCATGTCCAGGGGGTCCAGGGAAGGTTTTTTCAGGAGCGTTCTAACTGCCGCTTCCTTTAAACAGGATGGAACACACCCTTCCCTGAGGGATGCATTGATGATGTCCTTAAGGAACACCATCAAGGCACACACACCCCCGGATGGCCAGCCATGAAGGGCAAGGGTCAAGAGGGCAGGTTGTCTTCCTCACTCTACCAAGTAGCTTGTCCATGTCCTTGGTACTAACGGAATGAAATTGATCCAGTAAACTTACATCAATGGAGTTGCTGGACACCTCGTCAATTGTTTCTGTTTCTGTTTCTGTCAAAATATTGGCATCTAAGTTGGCTCTTATCCGAGAGATTTTATCTGCAAAGTAGTTGTTAAATGCATCACAGCAGGCTGTTGCTGGCTTAAGCAATGAGTTCTGCGCAGATATAACCTGTGTCATCTCCCTTACCACCCTAAACAGCTCTCCTGGACGGGACTTCTGCAGACACAATACATGCAGAGGAGAAGGATCTCTGTGCTGCACGTATTGCCTCTCGATAGGACCAAAGAAAGTTCCTATGATGAGTCCTGTCGGATAAGAGTCAAGTTTTCCGCCAGTTGTGCTCTAGTCGTTGTCCAACCCGCTTTATTTTCCTAAGCTCTGAAGTATACCATGGCTTACGGTTAGGAGCAGGTTGGATAGGACACTTGAGAGCAATCATGTTGATAGCCTTGGTAAGATCGGTGTTCCAAGTATTAACCAAAGCTTCGACAGGGTCACCGGCGTTACCAACCATTAAACCCTCCAAGGCTTTCTGGGATCCTATTGGTTCCATTAGCCTTTGGGGGTGGACCATTCTAATGGGTCCACCACCCCTGGTGGGTCAGGAAGAGACTCTTAGTTCAGTCTTGACCAAGAGACGATATCCATCCATGACAATGCGGTGGATTTAATAACCGCCGCCCAGAGATATTCCTGTTCCGTACTGAAGACCGCATCGAGGGTATGACCTGCACAATGTGTGGGCCCGATGACCAATTGGGATAGGACCATGTTTGTCATGGTTTCCATGAACTCCTGAGCCGCACCAGTCAGATTTGTCAAGCTGGTCTCGAGTGGAATGTTGAAGTCACCCAAAACTAAAAGTCTGGGCAACTCCAACAGCAACTCTGAGACCAGCTGTGTCAGCTTGGTTAGGGATTCTGTTAGACAATGGGGTGGTCGGTATACTAGCAGAATCCCCAAACTATCCCTGGTCCTCAGGCTAAGGTACATACACTCAAAGTGGACTGTGTTTTGGACAGGTATCCTGTCAAGGTCAGATTGTTCTTATAAACCAGAGCCACTCAGCCCCCCCCCCGCCCACTTCCCCTCACCTGCTCACTGACAGAATACTAGGCTGGGAGGGCCTGCGTCCATGTGACAGCGCTATCCTCTCCCAGCCAAGTTTCTTTGAAGCAAGCCAGGAGGGCATCCTCATCCAAAAAAAGATCGTAAATAATGTGAGTTTTATTCTTAACCGACCTGGCATTGCAGAGGAGCAAAGTAAGGTTCTGTGGAATGGTGGGTACACTCTCCAATCCATTCCAAGAAACAGGGTGAACTGAAGGTGGGATAGCTAACAAACAGCAATCCCACCTTCTTTTATAACATCTGTTCACTCTGTTCCGACCATACCTCCCTTTCCCCAGCACAACTCCAATTTCCACCCCCACTCCATTCCCGGCCTCAGCTGACTCCAACTGCAGGCTTGGGTCTTCCTGGCTGGCTGGCTGGTTTTCCTGAGAGGTTTGGGAGTGGCTTAAAACACCAGCCACTCTTGGCCACACCCCCTCCCGCTGCTGCTCTGCTGCCAAAAGTCCTCAAGGGCCACTACAGCCTTCTAGCCCAATGGAGTGGTGAGAAAGGCTGCTGCAGGCTTGGAGTCCTTCTGGTGTAACCCCGCTTGGGTCCCCATGCTGGGAGAAAGACAGGATATAAATAATCAGCATCAGCATCTTTGAACTTGTTATATTATTTAATGTTTTAGTCCAATAAAATTATATTTTACTATTTAAATTTGTTTTAAATTGGTCAAGTGCATTTTATTGTACATCACCTTGAGACCTTTAGCTATAGGACCAGAATATAAATATTTTAATACATAAATAAATAAGTTTTTCTGTTCTGACAGAAAAGTTCCACTAGGCTTGGTCCAGAGTTTATCACAACATACCAAGGCATGACATCACTCTGTCATGATAAACAGTTGGAATGAGCCAAGGTGAGCCACAAGGAGACTTTTGCTTCTCGTTTCAACTGAGCCCAGTTTTGCATTGTGGCTCAGCTCTAAGCTGTGGTTAATCTTAACTATGATTTGTTCAAACAAGCCAGACTTGTCACCCTTGATCTGAAATTGTTTCAAGCATGGTGGAGTTAAAAATGAATGGCACAACCAGTTGCAGTTAGTCTAAACAGGAGCAAAAGTTTCTAAAGTCCTCCTTTCGTGTGTGTGTTTGTGTGTAAGTCTGAGATTCACCTAGGCATGTTCCCCTCATAAGAAATCATAATGTCCAAGTGAACTCAATTATTCATGTTACCCGAATTGCGTGGGGTCCATGGGATCAACTTGTGACCTCTGAGTTATGATATTATTTTGAGGAATTTTAACTAGCTTAAAGGCATGACTACGAGAGGTTGGGTAACTTCAGGATCCTTGCACCCGTGTAAAAGAGATAAAAATGTTTTTTTATTGGAAAATAATCACGGAAGCATTCACACATACACTCGCATTTACAAGTGATCACATAAGGCTAACAAAGAATTAGGAGGAAGTATTTTGATAGATGAATAGATTCGGGAAATGGGCTATGTCCAGAGAGCAGAGATTAATGCAGTGAAGAATTACTCAGAATTGAAGTTGAGGGTTGCACAGCAGACGGGCGGATTAATGGTGTGTGGTAACTGTGCACATTTGGCTATGATAAACCCAATATTGTACACCTAAGGGGTGTTTTGAGAGTAATACAATCCTTGGGTGAGTTTCCGCAGGCTTAAACAGTGGAAGCTCTGGCTTTGTTCATTGCTGCTAATGGTCAAAACATTAAGGTTGATGGTTTTATGGCCTCTTCTTGTATTGTGGATGGGAAAAGGTGTGAAGGAAAGACATTTACCAGGATGAGTGGGGATAATAGGTGTTCCAGTCACTGTTTGTTTTGTGGGTATGATTCTACCAAGTGCATCCAGGGGAGATTAGCATATTCCTCCCTAATGACTGTCTAAGAGGGGCTTCACTTAATCCTGTCCTGCACAGTGTTTGCTGGGGAATTTCCCAGACAACTTCTTAGGTCTTTGGGTGACCTTCACTTGGAACTAATTTTGTGGCAGTCATAGAATCATAGAATCATAGAATTGCAGAGTTGGAAGAGACCACGAGGGCCATCCAGTCCAACCCCCCTGCCACGCAGGAAATCTTGATCAAAGCATCCCCGACAGATGGCCATCCAGCCTCTGTTTAAAGACCTCCAAGGAAGGAGACCCCACCACGCTCTGAGGGAGTGTGTTCCACTGCCGAACAGCTCTTACTGTCAAAAAGTTCCTCCTCATGTTGAGGTGGAATCTCTGTTCCTGGAGCTTGCACCCATTGCTCCGTGTTCCAGTCTCTGGAGCAGCAGAAAACAAGCCTGCTCCATCCTCAACGTGACATCCCTTCAAATACTTAAACAGGGCTATCATATCACCTCTAAACCGTCTTTTTTCCAGGCTAAACATACCCAGCTCCCTAAGTCTCTCCTCATAAGGCATCGTTTCCAGACCTTTCACCATTTTAGTTGCCCTTCTCTGGACACGCTCCAATTTGTCAATATCCTTTCTGAATTGTGGTGCCCAGAACTGGACACAGTATTCTAAGTGAGGTCTGACCAAGGCAGAATAGAGTGGCACTATTACTTCCCTTGATCTAGACACTATACTTCTATTGATACAGCCCAAAATTGCATTGGCCTTTTTAGCTGCCGCATCACACTGTTGGCTCATGTTCAACATATGGTCTACTAGGACTCCTAGATCCCTTTCGCACGTAGTCTCATTCAGCCAGGTCTCTCCCATCCTATATTTATGCATTTCATTTTTCCGCCCTAAATGCAGTACTTTACATTTCTCCGTATTGAATTTCATTTTGTTAGCTTTGGCCCAGCTCTCCAGTCTATCCAGGTCATTCTGAATTTTGATCCTGTCCTCTAGGGTATTAGCTACTCCTCCCAATTTGGTGTCATCTGCAAATTTGATAAGTATGCCCCTAATTCCCTCATCTAAGTCATTGATAAAGATGTTGAATAGCACTGGGCCCAGGACAGAACCCTGTGGCACCCCACTGGTCACATCTTTCCAAGACGAAGAGGAGCCACTGCTGAGCACCCTTTGGGTTCGGCCGGTCAACCAATTACAAATCCATTGAACAGTTAACTTGTCTAGCCCACATTCTACAAGCTTGTTTGCAAGAATGTCATGGGGAACCTTGTCAAAGGCCTTACTGAAATCAAGGTATGCAATGTCCACAGCATTCCCTTCATCTACCGGAGACTCATGAACTGTCCAATAAGCCAAATGTATGAATTATTGGAGGGAGGGAGTGTAATGCCAGGTAACACTTAATAGTCATTTGTACTCTGAGAGAAAGAAAACTGAATTAGAAAAATTCTAAAATGATTTGTGTGGCTTCAAGTCACCTTGTTGACTTACAACAACCCCATGAATTTCATAGGATTTTCTTAGGCAAGGAATGTTAAGAGGTGGTTTTACCAGTTCCTTCCTCTGAAATATAGCCTACACCACCTGGTTTTTATTGGTGGTCTCCCATCTAAGTACTAACCATGACCGACCCTGCTTAGTTTCCAATTTCAGACAGGATCTGGTGCCTTTAGGGTGTTTAGGCCATTCTAAAATAATCTACCAGCCTCAAAATACGGATCTGTTTCAGCTGGAATGATTACTTACTGTTTTAATTTAGAATGACTAATTACTGAATTAATACCATATTTTTCCTACTAGCATTAATTTCTTTGTAGCATTTTATTTAAATGTATCTTAGGAGCATGCGAAGAGAAAGGGGGTATATTAGAAATGTGTCTTTTAAAAACCAGGCCCATGTAATATGCATGTGCAAAATTGCTAAGTTTAAATATTCATAACTTCAAAGCTAATGGTCCAATTTAATTCAGATTTATATATTTAAAATGTCCATGTAGGACTACAAAGCAAGGCCAAAGTGAAGTGCTTACTTTTCCTTTTTTTTTAAGTTATAGAAGCCTCCTGATATTACAAGATAGTAGTGGCTGCACATCAATATTTACAGGGAGAAAAACTCATTTAAATAAAAATGTATGGTCATAAAAATGTATGGTTAAAGAAAGAACACAATTTAAAACAGAAAACTGCACCCCACTTTCACATGTGATATATATATGTGTGTGTGTGTGTTTGTGATATATATATATATATATATATATATATCACATAAACACACACACACATATATATATCACATCACCTTGGAGAGGGGCCAGCAAAAGAAACAGTCATCCAGAATTTGTTGTTGAGAAAGTGTAAGGAACTAAACAACTGTGCCTAAAGAAAGCTGTAGTTCATCTCAAGCAACTGCAGTGGCAAGCCACTAAAATCATAATGATATAGGAGCCTTGTTCTTTGTAGACTTACAAAAATGCTCACACCCAAGACAGCATCCCTTTAAAGTAAGAAAAACATGTTCTTATACACAGGGCACAAGTGAACACGCATGCAAACTGTCCCAGTTACCAATAGCTAGAAATGACCACACTGTGGTGACTCCCAAATGCAGTACACTTGACTCACTCCAAGACATGTCTTTGCTATTATGATCCAAAGATGTAAGTCCCATAATATGGACTCAATAATGAAAAATGTCAATATCCTCAATTTAGATAGAAGATGGATCTAAATCCTCAATTTAGATAGAAGATTGTTTTTCCAAGTTGATCCTTTGCTATTGATGCAAAAATCTATCTGTTTCATTCACACATTGTTTCTCAGCATTCTACCAGCATTCTTGTCCTATCCCAGTTAAGTATCAAGTGAGACTTCCTCCAGTTTTCAGATGGAAGTGAATATTTTGGTACACATTCTCTCTACTGTATATACTTTCATATGCATTTTTTTCTGATGCATGCATTTTCCCCATTGGCTACAATATGTTTGTGCACACTTCCCAAATACTGTTCATATTTCAATCATACAATTTTTCTAAACACCCACATCATTTTCTGTATTGTTCCACCCTTTGGTGTCAGAATGTGTGAGATTTCCAAGGCAAGATATGCTTAATCTTTTTTTCCAAGTGTCAAGAAATGTGAACATATATATATTTGTAGGGAAATAACAACCAATTTCTTTCCCCATCCTTATCTTCTGGTGACAGCCTGTCACTCTCAAAACCTGATCCCATTATGGCAACACCAGTGTCCGTTTGCTGCCTCATCTTAGCAGACTTGGCCAGCTCCCAGTTTCAGTAAAGACAGAGAAAAGCTATTCCCTTGCATCAGCATCATCCCATCCTCCAATGCTACTGCTACCTTGTGCTCTTTACAAATCATTATTTTTCAGTCTCAGGTCTTGTCTACATGGGCTAAATAACCCATCTTGCCCCTGTCTCAGAGCCTTGTGGTCCAAATGACACTGGGCATTTGCCCTGTTCTGTCCCAGACAGTCCTCACCACTGCCAGGGCAGATATGGGGCTGGGGGGGGGAACTGGATAGGGCCCCATTATAAGAAAATACCCAGTTTACTCTGTTACCACCAGCAAAACCCAGATTGGGCCACATGTGTCCTCAGGAGCCTGTCTGGCATGCTGGCCATCTCTGATGCCACCATCTCCCTGGCTCTCCCAGAAGCCAGGAAGGAGTCCCTCAGCATGTGACCAAGGCTGGTCACATGCAGGGGGGCTTCAATCACATGTTGCAGGTCCCCTTCCTGCCTTCTGAGTCAGCAAAGAAAATGGTGGTGGCTGTAGGGATGGGCCAGTGTGCCTGTTTGGATGATAGCCCATTCCGTATAGATAATGGGAAGAATGGGTCAGCTCCCCAGCCAGGATCAGTGTGGAGCCAACATATCCTGGCCATTGTAGATGCACCCTCAGTTCTATGAAATGGGAATAATTCTGCTCAATTTTGCAAGTTTGTTGAGAGAGCAAGTTAAAGTAAAGATCATTCAGTTATGAAGAGCAGAAGGTCTACTCATTTTTGATGGGAGAACACCAACCTGATTTTACCATAACTGTCATCTCTGGATGATGACTGTTTCTTCAGGAAGTGTCTCCTGCAACACACACCACTAATACACATACAATGAGATCTGGATGTTACGCCAAAATCACATTCTACATATTCTAAATATGAACATGGAAGTTGTACCACTGTAGTCTGTTAGCAAATAGTGAACAAGAATGTGGCTAGCACAGCTCAGATTCTTTATTAGTTGTCTCATAGGGATATCAATATTAGGGTAGTTATGCTAAATGCCCTTGCTAGGGACTAAGCCCCACTGAACTCTACTGGGCTTTACAAAGGAGTCAACATGTATGGGAGTGTGCTAATAAATCAATCCTGTCAGCTATCCTCAAGGGTGTATAGCCTTGGCAGACATTTGCTTGATATCAGCATTGTTACAGTTTTCCAGAAACCATGTGTCATCATTACATAAAATACAATACGGCAAAGAAAACTAAAGCAAAATATTCAGGGCATCCACCAATCAACCAGTAATCCTATTGCGACATAAAGCCATTGTAACAATGGATCAAGCCAATGAAGGTATACTTTATGCATATGTAGAAAAGCAGCGTGTTATAGTGGTTTGAGCACTGGACTACAATTCTAGTGAACGGGGTTCAAATTCCCACTCAGCCACAGAAATCCACTGGGTAACCTTGAGCAAGTCACACTCTCTCAGCCTCATAGGAAGGCAAAGGCAACCCCCCTCTGAACAAATCTCACCACACACACATAAAAATGTTACAGGTTTCTATAGATTGGAAATGACATGAAGCACACAACAACTAAAAGGCATTCTGGTATGTCATTATATGAGCAGTTCTCCTTTGCCCTGCAGTACAACATCAGCCAATGTAAAAGACCAGTTAGTACACAGGCACATCTCCATCCATGCATGATCCAAAAGTCCTGCAACAGCCCTTTAACCATTGTTATTGTTTCCTTTCCCCCATATTATTTGCATAAATATGCCAGTGAAAACTTACACTCTACCCATATTAAACATGTTCTCAGCCTTCTAATTCAAGTCCCATTGAAATGAGCTGATACTATGCAGGAGTGCTATAATGCAAGTCCCATGAAAATGAATGGGGTATTCAAAGAGGCCCAACAGTTTTCATTCACTTCAGTGAGACCCGCCAGGAAATTACATACTTAACTGACTAGTGATTTTAAATGTTCTCAGTCATTAATTTTAAAGGATTGTCAATATATCTGCCGTACAGACAGTTTGTTACACTTCAAAAGTGGTTTAAAGTACATGACAAGGTCCATTAAAATGAACAGAACATGAAAAGGGTCCCAGTGTGCTTCCTGAAGATAAACTCCTGATATATTCTTTTTTGGCTGACCAGTTTGAGATCACCTGTTCCTCTTCAGTATCACTATTGTATTGCACCTTCATTGCAAGGGAATGTAGGAGTTTCCTATCGATAAGAACACGCCTGTGGTTCTCCATGGAGCTGTCTATTCCCTTTTCACAAGATTTATCTTATGCAGATCCATTTCAAGCTTACCCCGACTCATTGACCAGGTTGCCTCCAGATATTATTTGCCAGATATTCTTAACCAACACCCACCGCCCCACTATTAATGATAAAAGAATTTAAGCTATGCCCAACAAGCCTCTCCTATGGCTCAACTGTTTGGTGTATTATTTAAAAAGGAAGGAAGGAAGAAACTAAGCAGAAGGAAACAAGGGAGTACTATGTAAAGCCAATTAAATTTAATGTAGGCAGCAACTCAATGCAAATCGTTGGCAGAGTGATGTTTCAAAATTTGCAGATGTCAATCCACAGCACAATTGTCTGGATGCAAGAGAGAATTAATATTTTAAGTGTTTCAAAACCACACTGATCTGGTCAAACGGTTGATCAAGGCTGTGCTTCCCAAAAAGCTGAGTCCCTGGACACACAATATTTATGTCTATCTGCGCTGTCTTTGTACTGTATTTTCACAAAATGAAGATAAGGGGGGACAAAACATTAGGAACCACAAATATAAAGACAGCTTGACCTTGCTCTTGCACAAACTACCTTGATGCTCTGTTTGTGGTGTCCAGAACACATAGCTCTGACACAAAACTGCTAAAGAAGCACATGCCAGTCTTGATCATGTTTGATTGTACTAAATCAGGGTACAAAGAACATGTATAAGCATGGGAATGCATACATTGCTCTAACCCCCAGTATTCCCAGCTCTGCTCAATCATACTCCAGTCTTTCCATGTTGAGAGGGAAAGTTAGAAAGGAACACACAGCCAGGCTTCAGTCTAAGTTTTTTTCCCCCCTACTTCACTAGAACCCCAAAAGCTGGTACCAAGGAGATACTTCTCACTGATTTGCCCCACAGCATGTGAAACTTTGCGTGACCATGCAGTAAATCATAGAAAGTGACAGAGACAGCCTCACAGAGATATAGACTGAAGATACATTGGCACTGACACTCAGGTGGAATGGCACTGTGGACCAAACCAGAACTTACAAAAATTATGTAATGGTGAAGATAATTATGAAATCTGGTGAAGAAAAACAGAACTTTTTAGGTACCAGTGAACACAGCAGATGTGGCAATACAGGAGTGCTGGATACAATTGCCTATGCCTTCAGCAACACAGATACAAGACATCTCTTCATGCATGTATCCCCCTTAGGCACAGATGGATCTGTCAAGTGGCTGGCAGAAACAATATACTATTAATATAAGGATAAAAAGAGCAAAAGGTAACAGTAGTCTTTTTAAATTTTTGTTTCTTTTTTGTTTTCTCATCTATTTGTTTTAAGCAATCACCCCATTCTTCATTATAGCCCACGCTGCCAAGTGCATAAAAATTCTATTTCCCACTCCACATCTTATTTTCCTGCTTCACAAAATGTCTCCAGCTACATGTTCAAATAATGCCTGCTTGCACTTACACTTGCTTGAACACCAGAATCTTTAATACACTTGGAAACCGTGTTTTAATGTGGCTGTGCAGTGTTTTCTACTCGTATATAGTAAACACAAGCAGGTGTCTCCTTCAGAATTCCTCCTCCAGCTCAATAAGAAAAGTTCCACAACTGAGCAGATGGGGATGTGAACAGGGGCAGGAATGGGTGCGACTTCAATTCCATTTGGCTTGTTATTTTTGTTTTATAGGTTCTGTCTTAAATTCAATGGAAATAATTTGTTAAAAAAAAAAAAAACGAGTACAATCTGAAAGGTGGAAGAAAATGAAACTGATAGATTAATCTGCCGGGACAGCTCTTTCAATTTGGCTCTGAATCCTTGTGGATGCAACCATGTTAATGGTGCTAAGTTACGGTTGTGACACCACTTTTCTTTGATAAGCATCTTATGCTGAACAGTCACAAAGCAGGCAGGACAATGTGATCTTCATACAGGGGACCTGTTACCTACCTGACAGCCCCCATATCGGAATATCACATAATTGGAAATATTTAATAATTTGGCTTAACATGGCCTTCCATGTGGTTAGCAAGTAAACCAGGGACCCCTAAATATCGAGGTTGGAGTCACGTATAACCAAGGGAGGAGCCTTTGGAAATTCCTCAAAGAAATACTCAGGTCAGAGTTAACAACTGGAGGTGAGTCATTCACTAATCTGCTCAATGATAGCAGTGTCCTTAATGCTTGTAAAACAGGTTCTTCCTTTCCCTTTCCCTTTCCCTTCCAACAATAAACTTTGCCTACTCCTATTCAGTTCTAAGTACCACGACCATTAACTCTTCCAGAGTTAACGTCATTATACTTTGTCTAGTTCTGGGAACATTTGAGAAACATTGTATTCCACTCAAAATTCTGTCCCTTCAGGAGAATTATTACATATAAATATCACCCTCAAAACACCACCAAAATGTCCAGTTCCTCTTCCTCCCTCCATGCTGACAGTTTGCTGTGACACCCCCAGAGCACATTTCTGAGAACCTTCTGCTACACAAACCCCTGCTCCTCTGATAGGTATCATATCACCTGAGAACCCCCTACTCTGTTCCTCTATCCAAATACTTCCTACTATCTTCATTAGCCTTGTGTGATTGCCTGAAGTCTGAGTGTTTGCATGAGTTACAGCTAACTTCCAATAAAGATCATTTAATTGTACATTCTGGCTTGGAGTCTCCTCAGTTACTACTGGTATACCTAGGTCAAAAGGTCCTGCCATTGCCTGGCCTCTCACTGCCATTTTGAGCTAAATAAATATTTCCCATATTAATATTTGGACACTAGTGGGATCCTTGTGGATCCCACACAATTCGCATAACAGATCGTTCTGTCTGTTGAGCTTGGATGGTGCAAATGGCTAAGAATATCATTTCATTTGTTCTGGAGAAGAACTGACTGAAATTCACCAAACTCTATTAAAAAAGCAATGAAAGGAACTTCAGACAAAAGGAAGGAAGGAAGGAAGGAAAATGAAAACAAAACTAACAGATTAATATTTCCCGCAAAATAAGCATTACGCCAAATCTTGTCAGTAAAGGACATACCCACCCACCCATGCCCGGTAAACAAGTGATACTTTACTGTGTTTAAGCATATTCCCTGAACAAGGCTTGGGTCCAAGAAACCAACCCAGCAGAAGGTGGAGATAAGCGATGAGTTATCTAGCAACATCATGAATCTGTAAATATTATTTAAAAAAAAAACAAAAACAAAACACCAGCACTCTCCAGCATGCTCTTAGCCAAAAGAGCTCAATTTTAGATAGTGCTTCTCCAGGAACTTTGTACCACTCAAAAATGTCATGAGCACCCAACAATAATTAATAAGTATGTGCAAATATCCTCTAGGTTTCCACATTTTTTTAAAAAAGAAGATGAACAACTTTACTTCAAAAAATAGTTTCGAAAATACCAGCCAAGTCTCAGTTTTAATCACAACATTCATGATGGAAACTCAGCAGCTATATGACAAAGGGAGATGCACATTCTGTAGAAGAAAGAAAGCAAAAAAGAAAGCCCTTTAAACAAACCCAAAAGCCAGCATTGCTAACCAAGACCATACGTTGCCCATAAAGAAAAGGGAATTTTGGCCGATAATTACAAATGCACACCTGCCATTTGTGACGGCAAAACATTTATTACTTTCACTTCTGGCAGAACTAGGCTACTTTACTAACCCACAAAAACTTAACTGAAGACTTCTCTACAAACACCATCTGCTCTCTCTTTCCTTCACTCAAAACAAAGTAGTATATTTGGAGGGAGGGGGTAACACTCTTCTTCCACTCAACTTCTTGCACAATTGTGCTTATGCTGCAGCAACTTTATAGGCATTACAGTGAGAATACTAGAAAACTGAAAACACACTTGTGCATCTCTCCTTTCAGAATGGAAATAATATTTGAAAACATTTGAAAAATGGTCAACAAATGAGTTTCTTAAGCATTGAGAAACACTGACAGAGAGTCCTAGACAAGTGAGCGTCTTCACAGTTCAGTACATAATCTGCATAAGAATTCACCTTTTGCACAGAAAAGGCAGAAAATTCTGTTTTCTGCACAAAAATATGAAAATAAAAATCTGTTTCCTACACACACACACAAATATTTCACACAAGTGGTAAATAATCTTCAAAAACTGCAGTTTTCAATGACTGTCTCACAATGAGAAAACAAAGGGTAAAATTATTTGTTGTCTGTGAGAATGAAATTTATGAAGATTTATATCCGTACTCTCCTGCAAAACAGAGGATTCATTTTTACCTCAAATATACAAGTTCTTCCACTCCTCCTTCTAACCTGAAATGTGGAACATGGACATGCCACTTGCTGAAATATATGGGACAAGAAGTAGATAGAACTGCAAATGTCAAGATGTGAGTCACATGCATGCCCACCTATTTTTGTGGCCTTCACTCCCGATTTGACATCGTGTCATCAAACATTGGTGGAGTAGTAGTGGTGAGAGGAACATGCATCCCCCCCCCAGCTTGACACATCAATAAATTTTATTCTAGGGGTGGGTGAGTTGAGAGGAATCAGGATTTAGGTGCAGCCATGATTGCAAGTTGCCCAGCCCTGAAGTAGAGACTAAAAAAATGAGACATTTCCCAGCGTTATACTCAACACGGGTTTTTTTCACACTACACAGTTATAGTCCTATGATTCTACTTTAATTGCTATGGTTACATCCTATGTAATTCTGAGGTTGGTAGTATGGTGAGGGAGCAGAGTTTGCTGACTGGGGCTCTCTAGACTGCATATCCCATGATTCCATGGGATGTTGCCATGGCAGCTAAAGTTGAATTATTGTGCTATAACCATGTAGTGCAAAAGGGCTCTTGATTAATGATATCTATCCCCTATCAGAAGCCAACATCTCAGCTAGGGATGGGCAATTTAGTCTGTTTTCAGTCCTTCTTTCACATGTGTTCATTAATAAATCCATGACATCCTATTTTGACAATATTCCATTTTAAAAAAAGAGGGGGAAGTCTTGTGGGAAGGACCATGAAAGAGTACTTCCTTTTCTTTCATAAAGAAGGCAACAGTTTCTAGGGGGAAAAAAGAGGGGGGGAAACCCAGGTATCAGTAATTAAAAAACAAAACAAAAGGCTCACACTGAGACCCTGGAGAACCATTACACATAAAGTAGAATTGACAATACGGGCCCTTGGCATGAGTATTGGCTGGGGTTTGGTGCCAGGACTCCCTGTGGATACCAAAATCCATGGATGCTCAAGTCCCATTATGCACAATGGCATAGTAAAATGGTGTCCCTTATATAAAATGGCAAAATCAATGTTTGCTTTTTGGATATATTTTTTTCTGTGGAAGAGTTTCAAGCTGTGGATGGTTGAAAACTATGGATGCAGAATCGATGGAAACGGAGGACCGACTGTATTCTGCCAAATCAGGATGAGCCACTGTCACCCCCCCCCCGATGTTGCTATACTGCAATTCCTATAAGCCCAATGGTATATCCAGTGGTGAAGAACGATGGGAAACACAGACCAATAATATCTGGTGGCATACCTGCCAATTCTCCCAATTTGACAGGAACAGTCCCAATTAATCCTTTATCATCCAACTTTTTCAGATGCTTTATGTTTATATTTGCAATTATGTAGCCCAAAGAATATATAGCCACCTTTAATATAACTGCAAAGGGCAAACAGAATAAATACAATTTTTAGACAAAAACTAGGTGCTCTAATATTAAATAAGATCCATTCAGCCCTACATATAGATATAATACGTATCCCCATGGCAGCCGTACATTTCTACGTTGCACAGGAAGAAACCAGGGCAATTATTCTGAGATTATTTGGCAACCTAGCAGTATTCTTTAATAAGCGTCTGTCCATTTACTATTACGGTATAGTCAGTACTGTACAAATTCAAAAAACTATTGGACTTTCATTATGTTTCTCTTTTCCCTTGGGTAAAGCAAATTTGTTTGGGGTTTAGTAAATATTGCAGCTTTTATCCAAAACACTGCTAGTGATTTTTCAACTTAGTTGCCAATTATTATTATTTTAAAGAAAAATGAAGCAGGTGTAGAGAAGACAGAAGTGGTAGGGAAAATGTTATTCTCCTGATTTCTATGAAAACACACATACCGGAGTTACAAAAATGTGTGTAACCCTAGCTTTCTCATTCACTCCCCATTATTTTCTATGTCTCTGGGAATGAGTAGAAATGTGGATAGTATCTTCCTATGCTGAGAGGAGTTAATCCTTCAGGCGTTCATTCTCTGTGGATTCTGTTATACTTGACTATACTCACATTAAAGACAACAAATGTGTCTTCAGCTGGTTTTATCTAACTTCCATGAAAAATAGTATTTTACAGCACAGATGACAAATTCCACAGGTAAATACAAACTGGCTTTTGGAGGTTGGGAGCTGGATTTGGAGACCGTATCGCACCCTATTGGTATATATTCCATACTGTCCAGAATCCATTCTGAGTAGTATTTATTTTATTTTATTTTATTTTATTTTATTTTATTTTATTTTATTTATATGCCACCTTTCTCCCTGAGTGGGACCCAAGGCAGCTCACAAATGAAAGCAGTTAAAACCTAACAATTAAAATAATCTCATTTAAAACAATATAAAATTATGCTTAAAAGACACAAAAGTTAAAAACATAAATAAACACAGCACACACCCCAATAAAAAGCCACCCTGAAAGTGATAAGATATTAAAAGCCTGCTTGAACTGAAACATCTTTGCCTGCTGATGAAAGGAAAGCAGGGAGGGGACCAACCTAGCCTCGCGTGGAAGGTCATTCCAGAGGGTGGAAGCAGCCACTGAGAAGGCTCTCTTTTTTGTCCTCACCAAGAAAACCTGTGATGGTGGAAGGACTGAGAGAAAGGCTTCCCCAGATGATCTCCAGATGATCCCCTTCTGACATAGAAAAGGGCTCTGTCTGGGGCTGTTCCCTAGATGCATTTTGAATCATCACAAAATCGAGTTGGAAAGGAATCCAAGGACCATCTAAGCCAATATTCTGCCATGCTAAAGCACTCGTGAGCGATGGCCATCCGACTTTTGTTGAAAGGCCCACCATTCTCCAAGGCAATCCCCTTGAAACCCTTTGAAGAGGAGACCATAACTTGCTGACACAAGCATGTTTCACATGCATATTGTCCCGGATAAATCCTTGGAAAGCCAAGACAGTCAGTGTACAGCAGGGGATAAAATCGTGCAGTCGTTCAGATGATGACTGCAACTTCTACAGGCCATGGCGTAGCCAGTGCTGAGGAATTCTGGGAGTTAAGAATCCAACAACATCTGGAGGCTCAAGTGATTCCTCCCCCTGGGATAGATGGACAAATAGACTGATGTGATAGAAGCCTGTTTTTGTACTTAACGTGCAAGATGGATGCGTAGATAAACTGGGAGCCAGATGAACTCAGTTATCCTTGAGTCCCAGTTTCCTTGGACATTCTATATAGGTACAACAATATGCCAGACCTGGACTTCTACTACAACTCTCAGGTGAAAAGAAACATTTGGATGTTAATTCTGGTAAGTCACACAAAGTAGGCAAGACACTGGAGAAGAGAGCGATCACTACATTAGAATCTCAGGCCTCCACATCCTTGAACACAGTGATCCTAGTCGAGTCCAGATTAATTTGTTTACAAAAGAATATTTTCCAGTGTATTTAGCATAATCCATTGCTAGCTTTCAGCACAAATTATTTTCACCTTACTTTTGAACATTTTGTACCAACGAGCCTTTGTCAAACACATTTGAAAAGTCACTCACTTTGCTCTTTGGGGCATCTTCTGCATGATATGCCTGTACAATCAGCCCTCTCCAATCACTGCCTCATGATCTTAAGAGTGCAGAACAGAAAAATGTCAGCACCACTTAGCAATCTGGGATGACCAAGGTGCATTTCATTTATCTTGATGACCTTCTCTTTCATTTTTTTTTTAACTATGGCTAAAATATTCTCTCTAGGGAGAAGGCAAGGAATTCATATGAGACACCTAACAGCTTATCTGACTTCACCTTTCAACTTGATTTCAGCTCTGCTTGTCAAACTTATATGTCAAGAAGTGGTTTGGTGATTCTTATTCATAGTTCTTTCATTGCTTCCTAATGCTGCTTGCATTTCAGCCAAGCCGAAGAGATTTTGAACATTCTGCTGAAGACACAAAAATGGATAAAGCTGAAAATATTTTGGTAACTTATTTAGAGGGTTCCTGAAATTTCTCAGAAGTCAGGTTTCTGATATTTTTCTCTCAATCACCTTCCCTAGAAAAGGTCACTTTCTGGAATTTTCTCTGAATATATTTCACCATTGTTATGTTAGTTGCTCCCTGTCCCCACCTGCAAAGTCCTAGGATAACAATAGATCTGGACCACTGTGGAGGACACAAAATGGTGGCCAGGCTTACCACACAGTTGCTGATACTGTCACTTAAGAGTGACAGCATGCCAGCAATAAAATAAAAACCCTTAGAAAAATGAGAAAGAAACTATGTTACTATCTTTGCTAATGAAGAGCCTCAGCCAGGGGAAAGTTGGTTGAAGAATACCACCCTTCCCTAGGAAAATTCTGTGAAATAGTTCCCCCACATTCTCTGCCCATAAATAGAGTGGAGGCTTGTGAGATGAACTTTTAGATGTAGTTCTGCTATCTGGTATTGGAAGTGTTTGGTTTATTTCAAAGTTTTTAGAGGGGAAATAGCCAGGCTGACTGGGGGGTTCTGGGAGTTTTCCTCCATAAAGTTTTCCAAGCCCTGAATTCAGTATCATAAGCACTAGCTCATCTGGGATGTAGTTATTGAGCCTTATCACACTACACTGTTATAGCACTATTATTTAACTGCCTCCTGTGAAATTCTGGGGTTTGTAGTTTAGTGACACCTAGGAGTTGTCTGGCAGAGAATGCTAAATGCCCCTCCCTAAACTGTAAATCCCAGGATTCCACAGGAGGCAGTCATAGCACTTTGAGTGGAATAATAGTGCTACAACAGTGTAGTGTGAGTTGCATAGACCAGTCACAAAAATATAACAAAGTACAGCTTTATACCACATTACACCATTTGTCTATCTCACCCAATACTGTCTACTCTGACTTGGCAACACCTTTCTATAGACTTGGAAAAAGAATTTCCTGCCCCAGTATTTCATGCACTGGAAATACTGGGATGTTTTATTATACAGAAAGCATATGTTCTACCACTGAATTATGCCAGAGTGATAGAAGGGAGTGGAGATTGACCAGTTTTGAAGTTGGAGTATATTTTCATCTCACCAAGAGCTGAAGGACAAGTTATCCCAATGCTGACTCACTCCCATAGAAGCCTGAGACACGGGTTGCTGACACATTGCAGAAATAATGCATTTTGACACCACTTTAACTGCCATGGTTCAATACTATGGAATTCTGGGATTTGTAGTTTTATGAGATATTTAGCCTTCTATGTCAGAGAGCTCTGGTGCCACAACATACAACAAATCCCAGGATTCCATAGGAAGGTGCCAGGATAGTTAAAGTGGTGTCAAACTGCCTTATTTCTGCAGTGTGTCAGCAGCCATAGTTAATTGCTTCTCATCCCCAATACAGAAAGGAATAGAAGATATAGCAACATTTTACTTTAGGCACTCCATCTTCTCATTACCAATTCACTTTCACACAAGTGAGAAGTGGGGTGAATAACCCCTCTGAAAGTACAGAGGTGAAAAAAGTCTTTCAGAATGATCTAAAGAAGGAGGAGTTCTCATAATATAACTCCTTCATTTTTGCCAGGTATTTTGGTTTTTGTTACCTTCCCACCCACTTGTAACCCACCAAATAGGTTCTTTTCTGTTCTCTTTTTTTGGGGGGGGGATATTTATCACAGGACATGATGATTTCATGGATCCACACTAAAAGAGGTGTGTGTGTGTGTGTTATAAACTGTGGCATATAATGCTGAGACTGGGGTGTCTTCCTATTTTTTGAAATGTTTTTATTGTTATTTTTCTTAGAGTCACAGTGCATGAGTGAAATAGGGGAACCTCATTTCAGTGTAAAAGTGTTATTTCAGTATGTCACTGATGCACAATGGTGGCATAACTCTAAAAACAAAATTTAAAACAAGGAAAAGGGGGAGAAAAGGAAGAAAGACTTGTTTTTGTCTTTGCCACCTTCCATTTTGAAACCATCCAGCATGTAGCCTACATCACAATAAACATCACTAGGGAAGTGGCCAAAAGCCCTGGTATGAATCAGGACAATAAATGTACACATGCACCTTGGGACATTTTTGATCCAATATGTCTCAGAATGTTTTTTTTAAAAAAATAACAATTAGAGGAGAGGAATAAAAGGTTGCAACAAAATGTCATTTGGGACATTTTGAGAACTACATCTATAAATACCGACTCTCCACTGACATTTGCTCTGTTTTGTCCCTTCATCTGTGGTTAAGATATATCCTGAAGTATTGAAATACCTTCTCATTAAAGACTGTTCCTTCTTTATTAGAACAATTGACTCTCTGGCCAGATTGGTCAACCTTGCACAACCTTGGTTGGACCCTTCTGAGTACTTATCACATGCACAACTATTGCTAGATGAAATCATCAGGCTCAATGTCCTGGTTCCTCCTCCTATGAAGTATTGTATTTTTGTTACCCCACCTCCTCCAAGTTCTATCTGGAACAGTTTACCCATGATCTTTCTCCTCTAAGAGTCCAAAGGGAATCATATATATTTCAGGCAATGTTAATTCCTTCACGTCTTATACTCGTGCCTGCCCATCTGTCAGTTCCATAAGAGAGCCAGCTCCCTGCTGGCTTATTTGAAGTTACCTTCTGTGTCCCCTTGATCTATTGTAATCATTCTCCTTTATCCACATGTGCAAGTGTTTTATTTTAGACGGAAGGCCGAATAATTTTTTTAAAATCTCTCTCCACTACAAACGACACTGTTTATCCATTTTTAATATGGTGAAGTTAGGTAATGCCCTTCAAATCAAAACATGTTTAAAATTAAGCATGCACTTTACTGTTTCACTGTATATGAATTTTTGTACTTAAAATTCATTTTCAGTATATCAACCTTTGCAGCAACATTATTGACTTCATCTTATTTTTTTTCCCATGTATCTTTCACTGTTCACATGAACAACTTCCAAGATCAGATTACCGAACTTTAAAAGAGGAGAGATACAGCAGTAAGGGGAGCCTTCAGCTACCCTGCTATCTCTTGGAAGTTAACCTCTGCTGAAAATTAAAGATCTAATACACTTTGACTTGCCTTACTGACAATTTCATTTTCCAGAAGGTGAAGGAGATTGGTTATCCTAGAGCCAATCCTCACCAATAGGGAAGAACTGATTGATACTAAGGAAGTTCGAAGTTTAGGTGGAAGTGATCCTGTCATCTTGGGATTCATTATGTGAACAAAATGGAAAGCTGAGCATGCGGAACATGCTGTGGAAAATGCTGAGAGACATAAGCTATCATGCATGTGTGTGTATGTATGCTTTCAAGTCACCTGTCAACCTATGGCAACCTTATGAATTTAATAGGGTTTTCAAAAGCAAGGAATACTCAGAGGTGGTTTTGCCAGTTTCTTCCTCTGAGATATAGTCTACAGCACCTGGTATTCATTGGCAATCTCCCATGCAAGTACTAACCATGGCTGATCCTGCTTAGCTTCTAAGACAACAGGATCTGCTGCCTTTAGGGCATTGCTTTGTGCAATTGCTGGGATCTGCTGGAAATAGACTCCCCTGGCTCTTTATCTGCAGCTCCCTGGAGGTTGAATATGACCCAGAGAACTGCAGAACATGCTGAGCTGCATAAGCTATGGTGCAAGGGAAAAGGAAAGGGAGGGATCCCTAAAAACTGGGCAGATCCACCTTTCTTGAGTTCTGTATGCTGTAGGAAAGGCTCCCTGTGCGACTTTCAGGCATCTCCCTGCATCACAGATGATCCTGCTTAGTTGAGCCCAGAGTCTGACATGAGCCAGAATATGGTTTCAATTCACTGGATGCAAAATACTCAAAGAGAATGGAACTCAAAATGAGTGGAGATTTCAAAAAAGTAAGATAATGGAGGCACAGTTTCAAACAATTTCAATGGGGAAGAAAAATAGGAGGCACCTAAAGAAACAAAGGTAGCTGCCTAAAGGGATTTCTTGGTTGCAGCAAAGATTGTCTGTCCTGTCACACCACTGGAAAGCAACACCCACCCAACAATCAAGGAGTGGTTAATCTGGGTTTTGGAAACACTTGAAACAGAAAATCTGACTAATAATAACCACAGCAATGTTTTGTTTATCCCACTGGCTTGAGCAAAAAATATTTTATACTAGTTTATACATGAAAGTTTGGTAATGTCAGGGTTGGTCCTGAATGTGACCATCTCCTGCCAAAAATCATTGTAACATATTGTGTTTCTATTTCTGTCTCTGTGTTGGAAGTTTGCATTTTTCTGTGCTTTTAACAAGTTTGTATTCTACGGGGAGACAAGGGAGGATGGTATGTGTCTGGAAAATTGGATGAGTGTCCTTGCACCTGCAGAGGGCTGTTGGAACAGTAGGTGGTGCCCGCTCTCGGTGAGAAAGGGGAGTGTGGATAATGGATAGCCAATGATCGTATAGCCTGCCAAATTTTATAGATTGTAAATTCTTTTTATTCTACTGCTTTGTAAATAGTTTTCATTTGAAGCAACAATTTGTATGGTTCGCACTTTAGATTTCTGTAGCAATAAAGCTTACTATTTTAACTCTGAAGCTGCTGGCTACTAAGTGTGAGGAAGCCAGTACATGGCAGGTAAAGCACATATGATCCAAATACAAGTTAAGCAAAAGGTTGGTACAAGGCTGGTCAAACTTCATCTCCATTTAAGGGAGAATCGAATACAGGTCTGTACAGGGAAGCTATGCTGTGGATGCAGAAAGAGGAGATGTTTTAAAAAAAGAGAAATTGTTAATATTTAGTACATGATATGAACAAACATGACTCCCATAAAACTTCACAATGTATTCTTTTCCAGGTGTTACCAGCCCCTTTGCATATAATAATTGGTAATATTTAATAATTTGGCTAACTGTGGCCTTCCACGAGTGTAGCCAGTAAATCAGGAACTCCCCAAAACCAGGAATCCCAAGGACTGAGCACTGAGTGTAAGTCATGCATACACTAGGAAGGGCCCATCACAAATTCCAAAGAAAGGTAACCTGTAGGGCAACTCCTTGCCTAAACACCTGGCTAATCTAATCAAGCATAGCTGAGGTATCCAAGTTTTATAAAAAGTTGATTCCTCTCTTCCTCCACCACAACCAAAGAGGGCTGCTTGCTTCAATTAATTTCAAATTGTTAACACATTAAAGGTCGTTAATGTCTCCATTGTTTTAGCCTGGGAACATCCATGAAGCATTGCCTTTCACTCTAAATCCTATCCCCTGAAAGGAAATAAAAACATCTTAAAAATTCCAATCAAGCACACACAGTTCCTCTCCCTACCTCCATGTTATGTGGCGTCAGAACACGCACTGAGACCCCGTCACTGCAGGAATCTCTGCTCTACAGGACAGGTGTCGTATCATCCCAAAACTCCCCTCACTTTATTCCTCTATCCAAATACTTCCTACTTTATTTGCTAGCCTTGTATGAATGCTTAAAGCTTCAATATTTGTGTGAATGTTGTTATTATTTCCTTAATAAAATCAATTAATTGTACTATTTAGTTTAAAATCTCCTCCTTAGTACCTGTATAAATAGGTCTCAAGGACCTGCTTGTTGCCCACCTCTCATATTGCCAAGTTGAGTATATTGATTCCCCAAATAAATATTGATACTTTATAGGGTCCCAAAAAACCTCAAGCAGGGGGGACAAGTTTCAAGAACATGTTGGAAGGTAATGAGTCTAAAAATAAAATTGCAGGATCTAGTCCTTTAAAAACAACAAGAATTATCTCCTTTTTAAAAAGGTAAAATCATTCAGTCACATTTGACTTCACGCTTTATGCAGAGTGCGATTAAGAAGAAGACTTAAGCTCTATTATCATTTGAAAGTGTATTCAGAGATCTGGGATCACCCAGTTAAATTAGACTCATTACAAAACAAAGGAGTCAGTTTAAAATGCAAAACAAAGTTTACTGAAGGTATATCAGTCTCAATCTACATACTAAAACAAACATAAGAAAAGGTCCCTAAACTGACTAAGAATGGGTAGGAAAGACTCACCAGCCTTGGCTGGGTTCCGATGCATCATGGCATGGTTACAGGAAAGCTTAAGATGCCTCCATTCTCATGGAGAGTCAGATTCAGAAGAAGAAAGGAGTCACACAAAAGCAATAAAATTCAAATTAGGTCATGTGTGAATCATCCAGCACTTCTAGTTGGCTAGAAGTGCCCAGTGAAGTAAGAGAAGGGAATTTTGGGAGAACAAAATGCATGCAGGGAAAAACCCTAGACTTATCTAAGATTGTGAATGAGGTACACAAGATTGCTTTTACATTACAATGATTATTTCCCCACATACAACATTCCCCTTCTCAATCATAGGGTGCTTCAGGAACAATCTTCATTTCTCCTCATAGTCTAAGGAAACTGTCCTTAGGGAGAGGCTTTGTTAAAACATCAGCTATCATTTCTTCTGAGTTGCAGTACTCCAGTTGAACAAGTTGACTCTGGCACATTTCTCTCACCTTGTGGAAAGCAATGTCTATGTTCTTCTTCAGAGGCTTGTCACTCTGAGAAATCTTGATACAGCTTTGATTGTCTTGCATCAAAATGGTTGGCTTGGGTTCCTCTATCCCAAGATCCAGAAGCAAATTCTGCAGCCATTTGATTTCATCACAAGCTGTTTTCGCTCTCGGCACCTGTGGAACTATCCGCCACTGTACTCTGCTTCCAACATGTCCAACTTACTGCTCCACCACCGTAGAAGATGATGTTTCCACTGGTAGATTTTCTCTCCACCAAATCACTGCCCCAATCAGCATCTGCATAGGCAATCAGTCGTGGCTTGTCACATGCTGGCAGCATCAGTTTGAAGTCAGCAGTCGCTTTTAAATATCTTGCAATTCGCTTCACTGCAGTAAAATCTCGAAGAGTAGGAGAATTAACCATTCTACATAAGATGCCAACAGCATTTGCAATATCAGGTCTAGTGAAATTCGCTATGTACAGAAGTTTTTCAACTGCAGTTCTGTACTTTTCACTGTCTCTCAAAGGTTCAGATGCCTCATTGTTCTTTAAGAAGCCTACTTCCATTGGCGTTAGAGCATCCTTTGCATCTCTTAAACCAAGACAGTCCAAAAGATCTACAATCTTTTGCTTTTGATTAAGAAAGAAGCTTCCATCACGGTCTCTTTCAATTTGTACTCCAAGATAGTGTGAGATATCTCCCGAACTTTTAATATCTATTTCTTTCTGGAGATTCAGGAGTATCTCTTGACTATCTGCTTTGTCTTCACTGCACAGAATCAAATCATCAACATAACTGGCAATGTAAGTCCATCTATTGTTTCTGAATCTTTTGTAAACACATTGGTAAACAGTGCCTGGGGTAAATCCTTCTTTGATAAGGAGCAGATTTAGCTTTTCGTGCCACTTTTTGGCAGCTTGCTTTAATCCATACAAGCTTTTCTCAAGTTTACGTACTAGATGCTCCTTTCCTGGTACTACAAATCCCGAAGGCTGTTCCATGTACAGTTCCTCATCTAGATCACCATAAAGAAACGCTGTCTTCACATCTAGATGTTGTACATGCATTCCCTTGGAAGCTGCAACAGCCAATAGGGTTCTAATAGCTGTGTGTGTAACAACTGGGGAGAAAGTCTCATGAAAATCTTCTCCAAATTGCTGATTGTAACCTTTAGCTACAAGTCTGGCTTTATATCTTTCAATCTCGCCTTCTGCATTTTGCTTTGTTGTAAAGACCCATCTGCAGCCAATTGCCTTCTTGCCTTTTGGCAATTCTGTCAAAGTCCATGTTTTATTTTTATATAAGGACTCCATTTCCTCTATTGCTGCTTTCACCCATTTTTCAGAATCAGATTTTGGCATTCCTTTGATCTTCTGCCAGTCAGAGAGTTCCAGAAGGCTTTCCCCTGTGGTTAGGTAGGAGAATCTCAAAGGAGGCACTCCCCTGTTACCCCTCGCAGACTGTCTCACCTGGACTTGAGTTCCTGGCTCTGCTCGTGGTGTGCCGTCCGGTCCTCCGTCCTCTGGTAAGTCGTGGGCTGAGGGAGCCCCTTCTGGATGCGAAGCACTTGCAGGAGGGTGAAAGAGCTGCACACGCTGTGGCTGCTGCTGAGAATCAGGGTCATGGTCTTCTTCCACTGCAAACACATCTGAATAGAAATCTTTGTTTGGATTAGAATTAAGTTGAGGTCTTTCATCAACATAAACAGCACTTGTTATTCTCATTGTGCGTCCATCAGGGTTTAGGATTTTGTAAGCACCTTTGGCATAGCCAATAAAAATCCCCTCTTCACTTCTACAGTCCAGTTTGTCTCTTTTCTGTTTGGGAATGTATGTATAAGCTTTTGATCCAAAAACCCTTAGATGGTTGAGTCTGGGTTTCACACCATGCCACAACTCAAATGGAGTAACATCTCTGGATCTGGTTGGAAGTCTGTTGTATAAGTATGTGGCTGTGAGAATTGCCTCAGGCCAATAAGCTTTAGACATGTTAGCCTGCACAAGCATTGCAACTGCCATTTCCTTTAAGGTTCGGTTCATTCTCTCTGATACACCATTTTGTTGAGGACTATAAATCCCAGAAGTCTGGTGTCTGATGCCATGTTCCTTTAAGAACTCATCAAATTGATGATTGACAAACTCAGTCCCATTATCCGTCCTCAGATTCTGAATGTTGTAATTAAATTTAGTAGTGACATAATTAAAGTACTCTTTGAACTTCTCAAAAGCTTGACTTTTCTCCTTTAGGAGGTAAGAGTGGGTATATTTGCTGAAATCATCTGTGCAGGTGAGAAAATAGAGGTTTCCACCAACTGATTTCTGTCTAAATGGCCCACAGATGTCAGCGTGTATCAGTTCAAGAGGTTTTGTAGATTGCCTTTCTGTGAGAGGCTTGTGTGAAGGTGCAGTAGCCTTGACTTTAATGCATTCCACACACCTTTCATTCACACAACAGTTCTTGAAATGAAAGTCTCTTGCTAGCTCTTGGTTAGCCAATTTCTTTATGCATTCAACATTTCTATGAGCAAACCTTCTATGCCATAAATTTATGCAGTCTTTGTGTTTACATTGAGTGGCAACATTGGCATTTGAGTCACTGATCTCCATGTGATAAAGGCCATCATCCTTTAGAGTGCCTTTAAAAATCAACTGTGCCATGAAAACCATAACATGCATTCTTTTTGAAAATTACTCTGTTGCCTCTAGAGGTGCTCATTTTTACTGAGTATAGGGAGCTCTTCAATTCTGGAGCATAGACTGCATCTACAATTTTCAATATCTCTGTTCTAGCTCCCAATTTCATAGGAAGATATACAGTTCCACTTCCTTTCACAGAAACAGTATCTCCATTGGCAAGGTAGACAGGGAATCTTACTTCTTCATTAAAATCTTGGAAATATTCCCTTTTATTGAAAAATGTATTTGAGGCTCCAGAATCTACGATAAGAGCATTTTTATATTCATTTCTAGAAGCTTGCATTACTTTTTCATAAGCCATTCCAATGTGAAACCTCTGTTTAGCATCAGCTCCTGTGTTACTAGCTCTATGTGCTTTTTCATTCTGTTGCCTTTGGCCAGTCATCTCTTGCTGTGAGAATGACTGCCTGTTTCCCTTTGAAGCTTTAGTGTTTAATTGCACCCCATTTGGCTCAGAAGAGGAGGGGGGCTTAGAGTGGGCTTTAAAATGTTTCTTTTCCTTTCCAGCCAAATTTACTTGCGGGTTAGAGTTTCTGGATTCAACTTTGTCATTATGCATCAAATTCTGCCTATGTAGAAATTCCCTTATTTGAGTATAAGCTTCTGGTAGGGTTAAATCATTCTTTAATTGCAAAGTATTTATGATGGGATTGTAAAACTTTGGTAAGCTTGCTAAGAAAATCCCAACTTGCATAGCCTTTGGAATCTCTTCTCCAGGAGATTGCAATTCTGCTAATGTAGCTCTAAAATCATTAATGTGTTCATCTAGACATCTTGGATTAGATAGTCTCAGGTTCACAAGTTTAATCATCATTGCAATAGAATTTCCCATGGATTTCTGACCACATAGATCTTTCAAAGTGTCCCAAGCATCTTTTGCTGTTCTCTTATCTTTGATCTCAGAAATTAGTGACTGATCAGTTGTTAAAAGTATGAAGGCTAGTACTTTTTGATCAATCCTATCAAAATCAGTCCTTTGTCTCCCCTGAGGAGGCCTGGGAGTGTGTAAAACATCAATAAATCCCATTGCCTTCATGTATGTTTCAAAAGAAAATGCCCATCTTCTATAATTCGGCCCACAAAGCTTTTTCATGGCTAAAAAGGCAGGCAGGGTAGCTTCAGCAGCCATGTTGGTTTATTGGTTTATTGCTTTATTGCTTTACTGCCTTTGTGTTCAAGCCGAGAGGGAGACCAAAAGTAGCAGCTCTGAGGTGATCAGATAAAAAATAAAAACAAAACTTTTGCAAAAACAAAAATTAAATTGAGCTTTTAAGTCTTTAAATCTGGGCCCATGACCCTTTATGTTGGAAGGTAATGAGTCTAAAAATAAAATTGCAGGATCTAGTCCTTTAAAAACAACAAGAATTATCTCCTTTTTAAAAAGGTAAAATCATTCAGTCACATTTGACTTCACGCTTTATGCAGAGTGCGATTAAGAAGAAGACTTAAGCTCTATTATCATTTGAAAGTGTATTCAGAGATCTGGGATCACCTAGTTAAATTAGACTCATTACAAAACAAAGGAGTCAGTTTAAAATGCAAAACAAAGTTTACTGAAGGTATATCAGTCTCAATCTACATACTAAAACAAACATAAGAAAAGGTCCCTAAACTGACTAAGAATGGGTAGGAAAGACTCACCAGCCTTGGCTGGGTTCCGATGCATCATGGCATGGTTACAGGAAAGCTTAAGATGCCTCCATTCTCATGGAGAGTCAGATTCAGAAGAAGAAAGGAGTCACACAAAAGCAATAAAATTCAAATTAGGTCATGTGTGAATCATCCAGCACTTCTAGTTGGCTAGAAGTGCCCAGTGAAGTAAGAGAAGGGAATTTTGGGAGAACAAAATGCATGCAGGGAAAAACCCTAGACTTATCTAAGATTGTGAATGAGGTACACAAGATTGCTTTTACATTACAATGATTATTTCCCCACATACAACAGAACACCTGTGGATACCTGAAATGATAAATAATAGGGAACCCTACTATTTCCAATGAGATATCCCTGGTTTTAGTCCATAGAATAATAGAATCATAGAATTGTAGAGTTGGAATAGACCACAACAGTCATCCAGTCCAACCTCCTACCATGCAGGAAATCATGATCAAAGCATTCCTGACAGATGGCCATCCAGCCTCTGTTTAAAGACCTCCAAGGAAGGAGACCCTACCATGCTCCGAGGGAGTGTGTTCCACTGCCAAACAGCTCTTATTGTCAAAAAGCTCCACCTAATGTTGAGGTGGAATCTCTGTTCCTGGAGCTTGCATCCATTGTTCTGTGTTCTAGTCTCTGGAGCAGCAGAAAACACGTTTGCTCCATCCTCAATGTGACACCCCTGCAAATGCTTAAACAGGGTTTTCATATCGCCCCTTAACCGTCTTTTTCCAGGCTGAACATACCCAGCTCCCTATGTCTTTCCTCATAAGGCATGGTTTCCAGACCTTTCAAAATTTTAGTCACCCTCCTCTGGACACGCTCCAATTTGTCAATACCCTTTTTGAATTGTGGTGCCCAGAACTGGACACAGTATTCTAGGTGAGGCCTGACCAAGACAGAATAGAGTGGCACTATTACTTCCCTTGATCTAGACACTATACTTCTATTGATGCAGCCCAAAATCACATTGGCCTTTTTAGCTGCCGCATCACACTGTTGACTCATATTCAACTTCTGGTCTACTAGGACTCCTAGATCCCTTACGCATGTAGCCTCATTTAGCCACATCTCCTCCATCCTATATCTCTGCTTTCCCATTTTTCTGCCCTAAGTGCAGTACATTTCTCCATATTGAATTTCATTTTGTTAGCTTTGGCCCAGCTCTCCAGTTTATCCAGGTCATTTTGAATTTTGATCCTGTCCTCTAGGGTATTAGCTACTCCTCCTAAATTTGGTATCATCTGCAAATTTGATATGTATGCCACTAATTCTGTCATCCAAGTCATTGATAAAGATGTTGAATAGCACTGGGCCCAATACAGAACTCTGTGGCACCCCACTGGTCACATCTTTCCAAGATGAAGAGGAGCCACTGCTGAGCACCCTGTGGGTTTGACCAGTCAACCAATTACAAATCCATTGAACAGTTAACTTGTCTAGCCCACATTTTACAAGCTTGTTTGCAAGAGTGCCATGGGGAACCTTGTCAAAGGCCTTACTGAAATCAAGGTATGTGATATCCACAGTGTTCTCTTTATCTACCAAGCTGGTAATTTTATCAAAAAAAGAGATCAGATTAGTCTGGCATGACTTGTTTCTCTGAAACCCATGTTGACTTTTTGTGATTATGGCATTGCCTTCTAAATGTTCACAGACTCTCTGTTTAATGATCTGCTCTAGAATCTTCCCTGGTATTGATGTCAGACTAACTGGATGATAATTGTTGGGATCCTCTTTTTTCCCCTTTTTGAAGATGGGGACAACATTTGCCCTCCTCTAGTCTGCTGGGACTTCACCTTTTCTCCAGGAGTTCTCAAAGATTATTGCCAATGGCTCTGAGATTACATTTGCCAGCTCTTTTAATACCCTTGGATGTAGTTCATCTGGTCCTGGAGATTTAAATTCATTTAGATTAAGAAGGTATTCCTGTACTACCTCTTTACTTATTCTGTGCTGTATTTCTCCTATTGTGTCCTCTGTGCCATTATCCTCAGGTTGATCACCCTTTTGCTTTTCTGAAAACACTGAGGCAAAGAAGGTGTTGAGTAATTCTGCCTTTTCTCTGTCCCCTGTTAGCATTTTGCCATCTTCTCAACGTAGTGGCCCTACCATTTCCTTCTTCTTCCTTTTGCTGCAGACATACTCCCCAAAAAATCCTTTTTATTTTTCTTAACTTCTCTAGCGAGCCCGAGCTCATTCTGCAATTTAGATTTTCTGACTTTACTCCTACACGTGTTTGCTAGCTGTTTGAATTCTTCTTTGGTGATTTCCCCCTTTTCCCATTTCCTATACATGTTCTGTTTAAAACTTAGCTCCATTGAAAGTTCTTTAGTCATCCATCCTGGTTTCTTGAGACACCTCCCATTTTTCTTCCTCATTGGTACTGTTTGAAATTGTGCCTTCAGTATCTCCCTTTTGAGAAAGTCCCATCCGTCTTGAAGTCCCTTCACCCCCAGTATTTCCCTGAGTTTATTGAAATCAGCTCTCCTAAAGTCTAGAATGCATGTCTGACTATGCCTGGCTTCTCCTTTCCATTGTATAACAAACTCCAGGAGAACATGATCACTCTCACCTAAGGATCCCACCACTTGCACCCCATTAACCAGGTCATCCCTGTTGGTTAGGATCAGATCCAAAATAGCTGACCCCCTTGTTACCTCTTCCACCTTTTGGACCATGAAATTGTCTTCCAGGCATGTAAGGAATTTGCTAGACCTTGAAGTTTTGGTTGAGTTAGATTGCCATCAAATATCAGGATAGTTGAAGTCACCCATCACTACTACATCTCTCCCTTCAGTGTGTGTGGCCATCTGTTCTAGAAAGGCATCATCCAATTCCTCCGCTGACTTGGAAGTCTGTAGTAGAGTCCCACAATAACATCCCTGTTGTTTCCCTCCCCTTTAATTTTTATCCAGATGCTCTCCACCTGGCTTCCGTTATTGATGTCACATATCTCTTCACTGGTGTAAATATCCCTGACATATAATGCTATTCCTCCTCCTTTCCTGTTCGGCCTGTTTCTCTTAATAAAGTTATACCCCTCTATTCCTACATTCCAATCATGAGACTCATCCCACCAGGTTTCAGTAATGCCTGTTATATCAAATTTGCTTTGTTGTGCTAAGAGTTCAAGTTCATCTTGCTTATTTCCCATGCTCTGTGCGTTAGTGTAGAGACATCTAAGACCATGTGTTCCCTTTACTTGCTTGCTGTGCAAGTTTTTTTGCCTCCCACTGTTGGGTCCTTGCACTGTTTGCCTTGCTCCCTCTATGACAGTTTGACTATTTTTTCCAGCCCTTTTGCCTTCCAAAATACTCAGTTTAAAGCCCTCCTGATCAAATTCTTGAGACTTTTGGCAAAAATGTTTCTGCCAAATGGCATGAGATCAACCCATCCCTTGCCAGAAGTCCCCCCTCATGGAACCACAGCCCATGATCCATGAATCCAAGTCGTTCTCAGAGACACCATCTACAGAGCCAGTTGTTTATATCAGCTCTTTTCCTCTCCCTTCCTGGACCATGCCCTTCAACTGGCAGAAGAGACGAGATGACAACCTGTGCATCCATTTCTTTCAGCTTCCTCCCCAGAGCCTCATAATTTCTTCTGATCTTCGGAAAGCTGTGCCTTGCAGTATCATTGGTTCTCACATGGACCAAAAGGAAGGGGTAATGGTCTGTAGGCTTGACCAGTCTTGTCAGCCTCTCTGTCACATCACGGATCTTTGCCCCAGGGAGACAACACACATCCCTAGCCATCTTGTCAGGCCCACAAACCACTGCTTCTCTACCCCTCAGCAAGGAGTCCCACCACCACCACCACACGCCTCCCCTGAGGTTTAGCAGTGGCTGTTCCTTGCGGTGGTACTCTCAGGGTCCTCTGCTCTGCCCCTGATGTCTGTCCATGCTGTTCTTCCTCGTTGTCCTTGATAAGGGAGAGAGCTTCAAATCAATTCTGTAGCTTCAAGCTGCCAGAACAATCCCTTGTTTTTCTACTTCTGTGTATGACATTCCTCCAGCTGTCTACCTCCTGTGTATGTGAAGTGACCCTCTCCTCCTCAGCAACTTCCTCTGTGGAAGGAAGCAGTCCTCAACCAAGACTGTTCGTTCTGTGCTGTCCTGGAAAACCCCTTGCTCATGAATCTGGTGAAGTGTAGCTACCCGGGTCTCCAGCTGCTGAACTTTCTCCTCCAAGAGGGCTACCAACTTGCACTTGGTGCACATGAAGTTCCCCACATCAGTAGACAAGAAGACAAACATCCGACAAGTGTTGCTGGTGACTCTTGCAGTTCCCTCAGTGTCCATGCTAAGAAGTCTTAGGTAATCGGTGAAACAGAACTGTGGGCTTCCTCCTCAAAAAATCCCCTGGTATTCACCAATCTCTGTTAGTGAGCTCAATCTACGGGGAATATAACTTTATAGAGATCTCCTGGCTGCAAGCTCCTTCTGAAGGTAAGTTACTGCTTCACTTACTCTAAGCAAGAAACCCTCAAAAGTATTTTTTTAAAAAAAAAATTCTAAAGGAGAACCTTTAAAACAAAGTTTGTTGCTCCCCTGCTGCCTGTGTTGTACTTTTGCTTGATTGATAAAATTTGTGGGCCATTAGGCATGCACCTGTGGGAGGAGTTATATAGAGCTAGGCTCCTAGCCTGACCCCCTAGTGACTCACAGGTGTGACTCACAGAAGCTCCACCCACTCAACAACAAGCACACTCTCCCAAGAGTTTTTTTAAAAAATTCAAACTCACCCACTCAAAATGGCTGCCCAGAAGCTGCTCTCCTTCTAGAGTTCAGAGTTCCAGAGTTCTTCTGATTCTTGGTCAATTAAGCTTAGTAATGCAAATCTGATCTTTACTTGATCTTTAAATTGTAGAGAGATGTTCTTTGGATCAGTGCTTCTCAGGGTGTCTGATGTGAGAGGCTGGCACTTTTTTCCTAATGTGCCAGGGACTGGTACAATATTTGTACCTATTGTCTGCAACTGTTTCTTTCTTTCCTGGAGACTCTTCATGGATCAGCAGCCAATGGTCTGCAGACTGTCACTGGTTTAGTGACCACCACTTTGAAAAATACTGCTTTAGATTTTACTTTGTGGCTATGATTGATTTAGTGTACCTCTTTATCTTTACTTTATTTATTTATTTATTTATTGGATTTATATCCTGCCTTTCTCCCAGGATGGGAATCAAGGCAGGTTATAACAGCTAAAAAATACAACTAAAACCTCACAAGTTAAAAAAGAATTAAATTAATTTCCATTATTAAAATATAGCTTAAAACACATAATTAAAAACATAAAATTGATAAAAAAATAAAACATTTAAAAAGCACACTAAGTAAAATTCACATTCCAAATGCCTGCCTAAATAAAAATGTCTTCAACTGCCAAGGAAAAGGAGAGCAAGGAGGGGGACAACCAGACTTCCCATGGAAGTCTGTGAGCTGTACTCCTAGTCTTGTTTTTGAAGAGAAAATGGTGCTTCTCCTGAACATTTAATGACAAAAGCACCAAAATCAGAAATGCTCTCCTGCTGATGAATTACACTGCAGAATTTTTTTAAAAAAATGAAATTAAGAAAACCAAGAGAGGAATTTTTTTTTCCATGGAAGTACTTCTGTGTGCTGCCACTCAAGACAACTTCTTGGACTCAAACTTATTTAATTCTAAGTGTACTTCTTACACACCAGACTTTAGTTGGTGGATCCTGAAGTTCTAGTAGAAAATTAAGCCAATCCCATAAACCTGAAATCTGTCAAATTTAATTTGTACTACAACTTTCTACCCCTCCTTTTGATTCAGTCTTTCTTCAAATTCTTCTCAGCCTCCTTCTGAACTTCTTGGTCTCCTTCCTCTAAACTGGAGGGGGGGCTCAGAACCTTGGGCTGAATGTGGCACTCCTTGTCGAGAAGCCAACTCAATAGCTGATAAGAAGCCTGGCTCAGCAACAACCCAGTTGAAAAGCACAGTACCTGGTGTTGTCAGAAGCAGTCCTACAGGGTCAGAAATACAGAGAGAGAGAGAGAGTGCAGAATGAAGAGGCAGTCCAAGGTCAAAAGGGTTCCGGCAGGTGGGTCAACAAAGGCAGTCCAGGGTCAAGATATCCAAAGTCTCAAAATAGCAAGGTTCCAGAAGAGTCACAGGCAGAGGCTTCCTCCAGGTAACACAGACTGCTTGCAACAAGGAACTCAGCATCCCACAGCTGCTTATGTTGGCCCAGCTCCCACTCCCAGCTGCGGGGTGATTGATGACCTTCTGTCTCTTAATCTCTGAGAATGACGAAGCCACGCCTTCTCTACTCTTCTTTGGCTAAAGGTAGGTACCTGCTCTTCTACCTCTTGCTCTTGCTCCACTATGTCTCCCAGGCTTGGACCCTGTGCTGGGGGAGGGCTAGGCTGCTGAGCCCTGGGCTATTCAGGGCTAGACTCAGACTCAGCCAGCTCTTCTGCCACTGGCTCAGCCTCCTCGCCTTCTGAGTCCTCAGAGTCCTGGCTGACCATGACACTCCTAAGGATCCAATCTGACACTCTGGGGCCAATGGCCACACACCCTTTTCCATGACTCCAGCACTTGATGAGCTTCCAGCTTTTCTCCCTTGTTCTCGAAAGCTGAAATGCCTCTCCTAAGGCATAGTTACTGGCAGTAGCAGTTCTAAGTTATACCCTAATACTTTTTGTCTTACCTTTTGCTTTTGAACCCACCCAAAACTTAAATAAATATCTTTATCAATTACTTGGATGAGGGAATAGAGAGAAGCTTATCAAGTTTGTAGATGACACCAAATTAGGAGGGGTAGCTAATAACCCAGAGGACAGAACCCAAAGTGACCTTAACAGATTAGAAAGCTGGGTCAAAACTAACAAAATGAATTTCAACAGGGAGAAATGTAGGATGCTACATTTGGGCAGTAAAAATGAATCACACAGATATAGGATGGGTGACACCTAGATTGATGGTAGTACATCTGGAAGGGATCTAGGAGTCTTAGTGGACCACAAACTGAACATGAGTCAGCAGTGTGATGAGGCAGCCAGAAAAGCAATTATGATCCTAGGCTGCATCAATTAGGAGTATAGTATCTAGATCAAGGGAATCAAGATCAGAAAAGTGCCACTCTTTTCTGCTTTGGTCAGACCTCACCTGGAATACTGTGTCCAGTTCTGGGCACCACAATTCAGGAAATATATTGACAAGCTGGAACGTGTCCACAGGAGGGCAACCAGGATGGTAGGCAGTCTGGAAGCCATGCCCTATGAGGGGCAGCTTAGGGAGCTGGGCATGTTTAGCCTGGAGAAGAGAAGGTTGAGATGGGACATGATAAGCTATGTTTAAATATTTGAAGGGGATGTCATACTGAGGATGAAGTAAGCTTGTTTTCTGCTGCTCCAGAGACTAGGACACATAGCAATGGGTTCAAACCACTGGAAATGAGATTCCACCTAAACATTAGGAAGAACTTCATGACAGTAAGAACTGTTAGGAAGTGGAATACGCTGCCTCAGAGGGTGGTGGAGTCTCCTTTGGAGGTTTTTAAACAGAGGCTGGATGGCCATTCGTCGGGAATGATTTGATTGTGTATTCCTGCATGGCAGGGGGTTGGCCCTTGTGATCTCTTCAAATTCTATGATTCTGGTCCACCCTAGCCTCACATTGGGAGGCATGGAGACACACTATCCACAATGCTGCAGCCTTATTTGAGAACTCACGCCAAACAAGTCTTGAAGAAAAACAACAATGCAGAAAGAACCACAACATGGAAACATCACCCAAGGAGACCTTCTGCTGTGCTTTCTGCAACCAGACTTGCTTATCTTGGATTGGCCTTTTTAGTCATCAGCGCACTTGCAGAAAATGTGGGATGAGTCATTCCTGAATCTTCATTTGCAAAGAAAAGCCAGAGAGAGAGAGAAAGAGAGAGAGAGAGAGAGAGATGGCCCTTGAGAACTTCTCTGAAATTGAATTGAGCTCTCAGATTGAACAAGGTTCCTTACCTTTGCTCTGGACCTATTCTAGGTCTCAGCTTTGATTTTACTAAGGCCACCATCCTATAAAAGCCTAATTTAATCTGAGTAGTGATGCACAGGATTGCACTGTTAGCTTGTGGCCTTTGGCGTCTGCCATTCCTTTAAACTGCCCTCTTGTGGACCTCAACCATGAACTGCCACAAACTTCTCTACCATAAAAATGAGACAATTAAATATGTTAGCACATTAGAAGATAAACTTGCCATCCCCATGGCAGACAATTATTCTAACTGGAGAAAAGGATGAAGAGTGGGCAGTTCAGTCTATCCATATTCACAGCAAACTCTTCCATTCAAAAATCCTACATTCACTATTGATTGCACATGCATTTAGAAACTGAATCCCTAACATGCTGAAAACAAATAATTAAATACTTTTCTGGATGAATAACTGAAGGCAACGAGGTTAAAAAATAAAGTAAAAACCACTGTGACTGTGTCACCAATCATATTAATGTGGAAGTTACATACAAGTTACCACCTACAATGCAACATTCTAATGAATTCAAGACAGCATTGCAGATCCAGGGGAAAAAATAAGGAAATCATGGTGAGTTAAAAATAATATGCCTTTGTGTAGGATGAATCACCATTTATTTGCATTATGCAGATAAAAATGTCAGAACAATTAATTTCCAGTTTTATCTGAATCTAATATACCATGCTACACTGAGAACCAGACAGGCAGTTTGCTGAGCTACTGTAATTGGCAAACAAATTTAGCAGTAAATCGAGTTTTGATAGAGAAGCTGGAAGCAATTATAGGCATGATCCAGCCACTTTGAAGACTGCAATGTAACATATACCTACTTTGACAACTTGTGGCCCTCCAGCTGTTATAGAACTACAATTCCCATCAATCGTGGGGAATGAGGAAAACTGTAGCCCAAGAACTGTAGAACCACAAGTTGCCAATCCCTGTAATGAAGAATTCACACTGAACACAGTGGTGGTTATTTACTTTCAGTGTAGACACATACAGGATCAGGAACCTTGTTATTCCTTTCATTTCCAAAAGACAACCAAACTCAGCCTTCTTGTCTGAACGTCACTAAAATAAACTCCACTGGAGCCAAACCATAAGACCACTAGCAATTGGCAATTTGTACAGTAAGTGCACATAATGTAAAGGAATTTAAACAACATGAGCATATGTCCCAAGTTTAATGAGACATCTGCATTCATTAGGAGTAAGCACAATCACAAATGTGGTTCAACAGGGATCATCTGCCCAGGGAAATACGTTGAGTCTGCTTTATATCTCAGTCCCATATCTATTTATTTATTTAAACAAAATATCTTTGATTTCAGTATAAGGAATCATGCACTACTCTGTTCAATAAGGCTAACCCTTTGGCAAGGCTGAAATCCTTTGCACATTTACTCAGGAGTAAAAGCTACTGTGGTGTAGTGGTTTGAGTTGAACTAGGGAGACCAGCGTTCAAATCTGCACTCAGCCGTGGAAACCCTTGGAAGGCAATGGCAATGGCCAACCTCCCTGGAATAAATCTTGCCAAGAAACTCTGTGATACAGTTGTTACAAAAGTCAGGTTTGACATGACAGCACATAATAACACTAACCAATGAACTCAGTGTGCCTTACTTCTGTGAAACAACAGTGGGCCTGGGATCAGGCTAGGAGCGTCTAACAATTACAGTGGCCCCTTGGTATCCGTTGGGGTTTGGTTCCAGGACCCTCCATGGACACCAAAATCTGTGCTCAAGTCCCATTATATACAATGGTGTAGTGAACTGTTGCCCCTTGAATAAAATGGCAAAATCAAGGTTTGTTTTTTTCGATTTATTCATTGTTTTTGATTAGTTTGAAGCCTGGATGATTGAATCCATAGATATGGAGGTCTGACTGTACAATCTCAACAGGCACGCTGGGCAAGCTTTTTATGCCACAACAGCCCTTCTAGATTTTTTTTTTAAGTGGCCAAAAGTCGCTTCTTTAAAAAAAAAAAAAACTTGCTTTTTCAATCCCCCCTCCCTCTCTCCACAAAAAAGACACGCGGGGCAAATGCATTGCTTTAGAAGAGAACTGCATAGCCCATGGCCAAAATGTGAGGGAAAGAAGACTAGGCCTCCCTTCTCCAGCTGGCACTGAGAGCACAATAGCCAACGGGCATGTGGAGGCCATATAATTTATACTCTCCCTTACAGTGAGTCTTTTCTGTTATAGGCCTTCAAGTCAAGATTTATGGATACCCTCCCATTGGGTTTTTCTTGGGAAGATTTATTGAAGGGCAGTTTGTCATTGCCTTCTTCTAAGGCTGAGAGAGTGTGACTTGCCCAAGGTCACCCAGTAGGTTTCTATGTCTGATCAGGATTCAGACCCTGACATCCCAGAGTCCTAGTCCAATATTCAAACTCCTACACCATGTTGGATGGTGTAAATGCAAATTTATTTATAAGGTTTAAACTATTTTAAACATTATTGATAGTTTAATTCCATTTTAATGTTGAACTTTTATATGTTTTAACTGCATTGCATTTGTTTTCATGTGTATGCCACCTTGAGTCACAACTCTGTTGAAAAGGTAGGATAAAAATAAAGTGAAGAAGAAAGAGGAGGAGAAGGGAGGCTTTCTTAGCATAGCCAAACAAATCGAGAACACATCTTCAGTGTCCATTCGTTGTTGTCAGTGTCATTTTGCCAGGAGAACATGAAAAAATTAACCGTTTGAACCACAGTAACCATTTCTAAACTCTGCCCCCCCCGCCACCTTTTTTGAGTCACCAACAAAGTTTATACTAGGAGAGCTCTAGTCAAAAAAACAAACTCTCCAACTGCCATGGGGTGCATCTATGGGGGTTATGACTGACATTGCCTCCCCAAAAAAGAGGAGGCAAAAGAGGAGGCAAACTGCCTCCAAATGAAATCTTCCTTCTCTCTCTCAATTTCTAGCATTGCAATAACTTAACACCTCAGCTGGGCATTTAGAAATACAGTTGTCCCTCTGTATCCACAGATTTGGTATCCACGGATTTAATTATTCACGGCTTGAAAATAGTCTTTAAAATAATAATCCAAAAAACAAACCTTGATTTTGCCATCTTATATAAGGGGCACCATTTTGCTATGCCATTGCATATAATGGGACTTGAGTATTCATGGATTTTGGTATTCACGGGGGTCCTGGAACCAAACCTCTGTGAATATCTGGTCAACAGCTATCTTGATTATGTCTTGGCTTCTATATTTGCATGTGTTTTTTCCACCATAATAATACCCATTAAAAAGAAATGAAATATTTGATTAGGCACCTGAGGCAACAGTCAAAGTGGACAAGGAGATATGAACACAGCAATACAGTTGTCCCTTCATATTTGCTGGGGTTTGGTTCTAGGACCGCCCCCCCCCCCCCTGGATACCAAAATCCATGAATACTCAAGTCCCATCATATGCAATGGCATAGCAAAATGGTGTCCCTTATATAAGATGGCAAAATCAAGGTTTGCTATTTGGATTATTTATTTATTTTAAGAATATTTTCAAGCCGTGAATACTTCAATCCGTGGATACCAAACCCATGGATACGGAGGGACAACTGTACTAGTGCTATTACAGCATAGTGTGTTATAGCACTACAGTACTATTATTCCACTTTAACTGCTCTGGCTGCTTCCTGTGGAATCCTGGGATTTGCAGTTTAGGGAGGGGTATTTAGCATTCTCATCCAGAGCTCTTAGGCCTCCCTAAACTACAAACCCCAGAATTCCACAAGAGGCAGCCAGAGCAGTTAAAGTGGAATAATAGCACTGTAACAGTGTACTGTGATAAGGTGTGACCGGTTTTTCCGTGTCTCATTCTCTGACACGCCAGAAATGTGGGGACTGAAGCCTAATTTCAATTGGTGGCAGAATTCTACATTTGAGGGAATAAAACTCTCCCCACCCGTCAAGTTACACCCCTGGATGCGTCTCAAGACACTCTTCCCTCGTCTCTCTGCGTGTCTTTTTCTAGCTCTGTCCGGCGGGGGCGCCTCGTCCTGGAAAGACCCTCCAAACGGGAGGCTAAACTCTCAAGGCCGCTCAGCTTCTTTGCCTCCTTCGCCAGGCTGCGCGTTACACAACCGCGCGCGCGGGTTTGGCCCAGGGATTTTCAGGGGAGGTGGAAAAAACACGGCCATCCGACTGCCCGCCCTGCGCTCTCCCGAGGCTCTCCTGCTAAAATCCCCTAGAAGGCAGGCGAGGAGGCGACTTGGCACCGCAACCGCTGAAGGAGGAGAGGCGGGGAGAGAGGACCGTCCCTTTGGGGAGGTCGGGCGCTAACCTCTCCGAGGGGTTTCCGTGCCTCACCAAGGAGAGACCCTTCCCAACTTCCTCCCTCCCTCTTTTTCCTCTGGAAACCAACCACAACCACAAGTCCCCGCCCCCAATCTGACTGAAAGCTATTTCTGCTTCCTTTTCTTTTGGCTGGCAACGGTCGGGTTCGTCTATCCAGCCTCTCTTCTCCCCCCCCCCCGCCCGCTTCCGCTCCTGTGAGGACGAGACTGGAAACAAAGTCGCGCTCGCTGAGGAAGAGCCCCTCAGGGAGGGAACCCTTCCTCGTGACATTGTGGGTTGTGCCGCTGTGGGTTGGGGACGCCAGCTGCGGGAGAGGCGGCGCGCGCGCACACACACACCCAATTAGGCGCGCGCCCCTGCCGTCTTGACGCCCCCCGCTCTTTCTTGCTTTCGTTCATGTTTCCCCCTCTCGCGCTCTGTAGCGCGCGCGCACACACCTGGGCCGTAGTTGGCCAACTTTCTGCCCCCCCCGCCCTCTCTCTCTCCCCTCCTTCCCCTGCGCCCCCTTCCTCTCCGGCGGATCCATTTACCTTGGAGCGGAGGGGAGCGACGCGGAGCTCTCTCTCAATTTGGGGGGTGGGGTGGTTGGAGGCTTCAGCAGCCTAAAGCGGAGAAAAGCGCTGGCCTTTTTCTCTCCCCCCCTCACTTCTCCCCTCTTCCCTTTCCCACACTCTTCTCAGCCCCCCCCCCCGGTGCCGCGCGGCTGCTGAGCTGCTTTGTGCTTATTATTACAAGGGATGAACCGCCCAGTCTGGCATTAGTGGCCGAGGCCCAGAGTTCTGGCCGTTTGTGGGCGAAGGGCAGGACCTTGGAGCGACAGGGACGGGAGGGAGGCCAAGAGACACCCCCCTTCGGAGGGGGGCAAGGGGAATGTGTGGAGCGGGTAAAAAAGGCGAGGGTGAGGAAAAGTTACTGAGGGGGAAAGTAACTTTCAAAGGAAAGGGGGGAGATGGAAGGGTGTGACAATGAAAAGAGCTTTTCCTTGTTTTTTTTCTCCCCAGCTGTGAGGCCGTTTTTCTTTCGCCTGCATCTGTGGCTGGCATCCTCAGAGAATGGTTGGGTAGGAGTGTGTCTGGGGTTTATATGCTGTGAACCCCTGTAGGAGAGGATATGTCAATTTGTGCAATTGTATGGTTAGTTTTTGGGTATAGAAATGCTAGGCTCGTTAGTGTCTGTTTGGCTAATGTTTGGTTGGTGGCTTCACCAGAACTCTTCTAAAAGCCAGTCTCCCACCCCCATGGTAGAGAGAGCTGAACTGCCATTCCCAACCCCCTGAAGGTTCAAAACTTGCTGCCACCATGTCATAACGGCCTCCCCAAGGATTTCTGCTGCCTGAAGTCCAGGGTTGGCCCTTACTCCTATCCCAAACCCAGGGATTTCTCTTCGTTGCCACCACTCCCTGTCTTGAGGTCTTTTCTTGTCTAGGCAGGGAGATCATAGACAAGATCTGTTAAAGAACAATAATAACTCTTCTCTCTTCTCTAGAGAAGGTTCTTGATAGCTCACCGAAAGCAGGCGATTAGAGAGGCAGGGTTAGGAAATCACAGAAACTTTTATTTCAATCTTAGGATCTATGTCACTTGAGAAGGTAAAACATTCCCAGGTTCAGCTTAAGGATTATACATATGCATTTATTCAGAGCACTTACAAATAAACATAAACTCTAATGCACTCTAACTACACATTCCCTAACTACTACATGCAGATTAACTTACAGTCTCTGTAGATGCGATTCAGAGACTTTTTGGATCCTTTTGGAGGCCTCTGGATAAGGATGGCTTTTGGGGATATTTCATGGTTGTGTAAGCCATCTGGCCCCACAGCTAGGCCATGGGATCAGAGTCCATCTTAGTTAGCTCCATCTAGCTGGCCATGTGCTCAGCCAGTCTGACTTAGAACAAAGGAAGGATAAAGAACTTTTTAAAAGTCCTTGTTGATTCCCGATTGGCTCTGCTAGTGCCCAATCAGAGTGGCTATCCTAGTCAGGTGATGTAACATCATGTTTATTTAATTAGGGTCTCCCACCCACTTCCCATTTCCAAATAAAGAGTGGAAGTTCCCATAAAGTAAAATGTAAGATGTTGAAGTGAACTCCCATAGAAAAATGTAGGTTGTTGAAGTGAGCTCCCATGATGGTAGAGTGTCAAGCCATCATGACAGGGTCATTATCTGCTGGGAAGCCCCCTGTCCCTGGGTGGAATTCTTTTGTAAGTGTTGAGTATTACTTCTATTGTATTTCAAAACTGGGAGCCAGATTTTGTTTACTTTCTTCTTTCATGTTGCAGTTGTCCAGTTGTTTGTGGATTTCAATAGCTTCTCTGTGTATTCTGACATGATAGTTGTTGGCCTGGTCTAGAATTTCTGTCTTTTTAAATAACATTTTGTGTCCAGGTTGGTTTATAACATGTTCTGCTACTGCTGATTTTTCTGGCTGGCCCAGTCTGCAGTGTCTCTCATGTTCCTTGATTCATGTTTGCACACTGTGTTTAGTGGTCCCTATGTAAACTTGTCCACAGCTGCATGGTACGCAGTAAACTCCTGCAGCTGTGAGAGGGTCTCTTTTGTCCTTTGCTGAGTGTAGCATTTCTTGGATTGTCTTGGTTGGTCTGTGGATTGTTCGGAGGTTGTGTTTCCTCATCAGTTTCCCTATTCTGTCTATGACTCCTTTGATGTATGGTAAAAATACCTTCCCTTTGGGTGGCTGTTTTTGTTCTTCATTCCTGTGTTTTTTTCTGGGTCTGGCTGCTCTTGTGATGTCTGATCTGGAGTAACCATTAGCTTGTAGGGCCCAGTTTAGGTGCCTCAGTTCATCTTGCAGGTAGTGGGGTTCACAGATCCTTTTTGCACGATCTACCAATGTTTTTATTGTGTTTCTTTTTTTGTCCTGGATGATGATTGGAGTTATTGTGTAGGTATCTGTTTGTGTGTGGGGGTTTTCGGTATACCTTGTGGCCTAACCATTGGTTTGGTTTGCGGATGACTAGGACATCCAAGAATGGCAGTGTTCCTTCCTTCTCTTTTTCCATTGTGAATTGGATATTTGGATGGATGCTGTTCAGGTGGTTCAGGAATGAGACCAAATCTTCTTTGTGATTCCAAATGGTGAAAGTGTCATCCACATACCAGAACCACGTGGGCTTTTTTGGTGCTGTTTCCAGGGTTTGCTTTTCAAAATGTTCCATGTAAAAGTTTGCTATCACTGGGCTCAGGGGGCTGCCCACGGCTACCTCATCTATCTGTTCATAGAATTCATTATCCCACTGGAAGTAGCTTGTGGTGAGGCAGTGTTTGAACAAAGCTGTGATGTCCTTAGGAAATATTTGTTGTATGAGTATCATGGTGTCCATTATGGGGACTTTGGTGAACAAGGAGACAACATCAAAACTGATCAGTCTGTCTCCAGGTTTCAGTTCGATGTTGTTGATTTTTTTCTATGAAGTGAGGTGAGTCTTTGATGTAGTGAGAGGTTTGTCCTATGTGGATTTGTAATTGTGTGGCCAGAAACTTGGCCAAGTCATACGTGGGGGATCCAGTGGCACTCACTATGGGTTGGAGTGGAATGGAATCCTTGTGGATCTTGGGAAGTCCTTATAGTCTTGGTGGGAGAGCCTCTGACCTGCATAGATTCTGGTGTATTCCGGTTCACTTTTTTAGTTTTAAAGTATGTGTCTGTGCTTGTGTGTACGTTTTGTGTCTGTATTTTTGTTAATTTTTCAAATTTACCACACTTGCGTTTTCTGTCAAGAATCACTGAGATCTTAAACCCTTAAGTTAACAGAGCTCTGTTCATGCTCTGTTTATTCTGGGGCTGCCTCTTTAACGCTGCTCAAGGTAAGTCTTTTGCCATCATAAAAAATGCTACAAAATATGCTGGCAAAAAAATGTTAATGGGGGTTAGTCTGATAAAGTCCAATGTAAAAAGGAAGGGATTAGCTCTGGTGTGCCTCTATAGCAATGGGCAAAGCTTAACTAGTTTGGCATCTGTCTGCCATCCAGTAATTTATTTAAAATAATAAGTGGTAATACAGGTCATTGTCAAGAGGAGCACTCGAAAAAAGCAATACAAGGACTCCCTGAAACAACATCTCAGGCTCAGCCAAATTGATCACCAACAATGGTCCTCCCTGGCCTCACATCAGGAGGCATGGAGACACACTTAACCACAATGCTGCAGCCTTATTTGAGAACTCACGACGAACAAGTCTTGAAGAGAAACAACAACGCAGAAAGAATCACAACCCGGAAACATCACCCAAGGAGACCTTCTGCTGTGCTTTCTGCAACCGGACTTGTCTATCTCGGATTGGCCTTTTTAGTCATTGGCACGTTTGCAGAAAGTGTGGGATGAGTCCTTCCTGAATCTTTGTTTGCGAAGAAAAGCCAGAGAGAGAGAGAATACAGATCAACCCCTGTATCCACAGATTAGGTAACCACAATTTCACTTATCCGCGTCTTAAAAAATATGTTCTCTCTAGGCATTTCTAGGTCGTCCAATGCAATTCTATGGTTAACTTCCAGTGTTCATCTCATTGAAAATAATAGGGTTCCCTATTATCCACAGTTTCAGTTTTCCACAGGGTGTGTATTTTTGGAACATATCCCACGCTGATACTGCAGATGGCCTGTATAATAAATTAGCATATATCTATTCTTATATCCCTCTAATGAAGCATTTGTGGTTTCTCTCCCTCACTTCACTTTAAAGCACCCCTTTGAGGAAGGGTAGGAAGTGAGATGTTGACTGGCCTGTTTGGACCCTCGTGAGCCTCCTGTCTGAGTGGAGATCTTCATCTTCATCTTCCCATCACTTCCCGTTCTAACACTCTAATTGCTGCACCACACTGTGTCCTGTTAAAGAAAGGGGAGGCTTGTCAGAAACCTCAAACGTGAAAGGTGGCAATTCCTCATAAAGCTGAAAGTTACAGCATGCATGAAAGTTACAGTTCTGTTTTTCCTTTTCCTTAACTCAGATTGTATTTGTTTTTCACCTCCATTTCTCTCTTTCTACACCTACCAGCCAATACCACCTACACATTCCAATCTGTTTCGCCCTTAAAATCTTCTCTCCATCTATAATTATTCAGATTTTGAAGGAAATACAATAAAAGTTTGGAAGGCAGCCATTCAAGACAGTTTTCCTAAACACACTCGTAGGGGTAAATTCCTTTGAACACAGAATGTAATATTTATGATGTTATGTGTATAATTATATGTTGTTATCTTTGTGTTTTTTTTATAAAAAATTATACCCCCCCCCAAAAAAACCTTAGAGTGGGATAAAGAAAGTGTAGCTTGTAGACCCCATTCATCCCTGAACTACTACTTTTTCAGCTCTCAACACCTCCCCCACCCCACTTTCTTCCAGGTGATTTTCTACCTTTAAAAAATTTAAGATGCAAGAAAAGTACTTACAAATCCAGCAGTTTTGCTTTTCTGTAAAATCCCTTCCTGAAAGGGTGTTTTTTTTTTTTTTTTTTTTTTTTTTTGGCAGGGGGTTCTGAAAATCAGTCTGAATTGTGACCAGAAGTGATATGATGCCACTTTTGGTGGGCTACCAATATACCAATGTAGCTGCCTTAGAGTATGCCAGGCTTTTTAGCTAAAAAAGAACATCTTTTAGAGTCTTGGTAAGCATCTCCCATGTCTCTTGTGGATTTCACTGGATGCTCTCCAGTTTTGCTTTCTTTTCCATTTTTAATATATAGTATGACACCCATATCCATGGATTCACTTACCTGCATCCGACAAAAATATAGGCTCTCTAGGCATCTTCTAGGTCCTCCAGCATGATTCTGTGCTATGCTTCCACCAGAACCTGATAGAGGTGTTCTCTCTAGGTATCTTCTAGGTCCTCCAGCACAACTCTATGATATGCTTGGTCCAGAAATAATTCATTTGAATAGGGTTCACTATTATCCTTGGTTTCTGGTATCCACGGTAAGTCCAGGAACCTTTAAGCTGCAGATATGGGGGTTGTACTGTTTATCAAAGCTTCTTAAACTGTGGGTCTCAACCCCATATGGGGTTGCATAACTGAATGTGGGGGTTGCAAAAAAATTGGCAACAGTAAATTTCATTTGTATACCTCTTTTATATATCTGGGGTCATGTAAAAATTGATCGGGTGAAAAGGTGCTATGAGTGGAAAAACTTGAAGAAGCCCTGCAATATCTCACACGCAGAAACTTGCTGGATCTTATAGAAGTAAGCAAGACAACCACTCTGAAAATTTCATTCATTTTTTTAAACCTTAGAATTTTAAATCTTCATAGTGTTCTTCTGAAGCAACATTACTTATCTCTGTGATTTTTGGATGAAGAGCTAAGCAAACTGCTGTTAGAACCGCCACACAACATGGTATCATCCCTACCTTATAGCCCTTTTTTGATGGCATACAGGCTGTAGAGGCCAAGTGAGGATCCTGGCCTGTGTGCTATAAAGTGGCCAGTATGGACAAACTATGGAGTTTTACTTGGTGCTGTGCAGGACACCAAACCTTTGATTTTCACTCCTCTATTTTTCTACTGTCTGACTCCAGCTCCTTCATAAATGGCAAGTGTATGTTAGTTAGTGATAACAAATTTCTACTGCACCATTAGAGCACTATGATTCCAATTTAATTGTCATGGTTCCACTCTATGGACTCCTGGGATTTGCACTTTAGGGACTGGCATTTAGCATTCTCAGCCAGAAAGCTCTAGTGCCTCACAAAACTACAAATTCCAGGATCGTTGGATGTTGCCAGGGTTGTTAAAATGGAATATAGCACTGTATTTGTGTCATGTGAAAGGACTTTTACTGTGTAAAAGGGTAGTACAAGGCATGTCACACCATGTGAATCATCAGGGTACTTAGATTGATAGAACATAAAATATATTTATTTGGTTAAAATTTCTGAATAAGAACATTTCCTAAATTCCTATGAAAGTACATATGCAACAAACAGGGCAATAAATGTTATAATTGTTTTTTTAAATAATTTTTAAGTCAGAGTCAGTACATTTCTGCTGACTTTGATACCATCCCAAATTGCTTCTAACTCCACAACTTTGACTCCAGCTCTATAGCCCTGTTGCTGTGGTCATCATCACCAAGGTAAGCACCACTGCTGCACAATGACTAATATGCTACAGAAACAAATGAAAAAGGTGAAAAAATAGAGACACAGAGGTAAACTAAACCATATTTTCTTTATTCCTCTTATGTCTCTGCTTAGTCATTTTTAAGGAGGAAATGATAAAGATTTTTAAGCCCTTGGTTGTAAAATAGCCTCTCTGATTTTCTTTTCTTAACTTTAAACATAGTATCAGCCTCTTAAATGGCAAAAGTAATATCTGAAATAATGCAATGAAATGCTGTCTGACATTGGAGAATCAGAGGATAATGTTTGACTGAACTGGGTTTTGTTTGGTACTTGACAAAATGACCCATTCTTAGGTAATGATTAAAATCATAGGCTACAAACACCTGTCCTCTGAAGCAAATTACAGCTAGCAGACCTTGCAGGTTGTTCTCTTTTTAACACTCCAAATGCTACCTCAGTCATTGCAGTATTGCTAGTTTTCTCCTTTTCAAGGCATGATTTTTTTAAAAAAAACAACAAACATATTTTTATATTATAGTTCTTAGGAACAAACAAAAATAATTTGTTTACAAGTTTTTCCAGTGTTTCCAGCTGGGATTATCTGACACCTGCTGTAAGGGCCAGGTGGCACATGAACTGCTAGGTGTGTGTGTGTGTGTGTAGTCTGTAACTGTGGGATTTCTCCTTTGCTATCTTCATGTTTGGTCTGTGCCCAAACTGATCCTTCCTTTTAGCAGGATTAAAGCCACTCCTTTTGGGACCATATTATGCACCGTTTTATTTGTGCTGTGGTTAAATGCCAGTACTGCAAGTCACCACGTTGCAAGTTTGATTCCAGAGGGCTCCAAGCTTCACTCAGCCTTCCATCCTTTTGTAGGTCGGTAAAATGAGTAACCAGCTTGTGGGGGCAATTAGCTAACACACATTGGAAACTGCTTAATGCAGTGTAGATGTGTAAATTGCTATTGCTTAAAACAATTTGTAAGCCGCTCTGATAGCCTTGTGGCTGAGGAGCGGGGTGTAAATAACTAATAAAAAAATAAACACATTGCTTGTATGAATTTTCCCTCACTGACTAAAGCATGTTTATGTATTTAAAAACACACACAGAGAGAGAGACATGTGCACATTGGTGGGTGTTTGCATCCACCGTTATTAATAAACATACAGATTGCATCCAGCCCACAGCAAGTGCAGGAATGTGGAATGGAGAAAGTCTGCATAAAACATCTTCAAGAGCAGATTTTTCACACAACTGTATGAACTACTTGTATGGGTTCACAGCTAGGCAGGCTCAAGACAGAGGAGTATGGAGCAATGCCAGCCCTAGGAAAGGTGAGAAATTGTCACAACCTGAGAGGACTACGATCAGCTTACTGACTACTATCTATGCATGATGCTGCTTCCATAAGGAGAGAACACTAGGTATTTTACTGGAAAGTCCCTTGGACAATAAAGGGTTTCTGGCCTCTTGGCATTTTTTTAACCGGGAAGGACTAAGGGCTTCTAGAGGCTTGTCTACATGGGACAAATAAAACAACCTCACCTTATTGTTACAGCAAGCTGTCCAGATGATGTACAGCTCGAATCCAGGTCTTTTCAGTGCCTCAGGGTATCCTGAACTCACAGTGACAAGTGCCTGAGGAGCAACAGGGGAGGAATGCAGGAACAACAGGGTAAAAGGTGCAGTTCTAGTCTGTTGCCAGTTGTCCACAATAGAAGCAGGAGAAGTCAAGAGCCAGTCTAGAAGTCAGTCACTAATAGTCCATACAGTATACAAGTGTAGTCAAAAGCCAGTCCAGAGTTCGATTACCAGTCGTCCATATCAGATGCCAGGGAAGTCAAAAGCCAGTCCAGAATTCAGTAGAGTGAGGTCCTTGGTCCAAGTATGTCATCAACAAAGGGCTAAAATAGCAGTTCAGAGGTCTGTTTGAAGTCAAGGCAAGCAAGAATCCAGGAGGAGTACAACAGTTCAAGTTAAGCAGTTGTTAGCACTGGCTTGAAAGAAGATCATCTGCCAGATTTATAGCTAGAGCTTCCAGCTGGGCCTCATTAGCAAGGAGGCAGCTGTGTGGGGTTTGTCTATTCAGTATACAGAGGAGGGAGGCTACATATATTCTGTATCATCTATCACTGGCTGGCAGACTGTTTGGATGATTTTCAGAGGGAGGTTTGTTTTCTTTCTCTGGTTTGGCTGGCCAGAGAAAGCAGTCTCTGCTTCTTCAGGCTCAGATATACTTCCCCCTCTGCCTCGTCTCTGTTCTCTACTTCCTCCTTCTCCTCTGAGTCCTCAGCTAGGGAGTTCCTGACATCGGGCTTTAATCGGGACCAAAAAGAGTTGGGATTTACTCTGGATTTAAGCAGAAAACCTGGATATTCTCATGTGTGTGGACTGCACTCCATAATGATGTCGGGGGGAGGTGGTCTGGCAGTTGGGAGGAAGAGGTTGGGAGGAGGTTCCCTGGGCCAGGCGATCCCTTTTCCTGTTTCAATTGCACTTTTTATTAGTTATTTTTTTTTCTTTTTTGCATATGTGGGAATGGTTTGGAGAAGCACATACCAGCGTACCCGTATCATTACTAGCTGCACATACTACCACTTAATGGGATATCCAAAGCCCCTCGATACAGAAATATGGACATTGGCATGCATGGGAGGAGAGGGAAAAACTCAGAACAGCCACGGCCATGTGGCCATGCATACTCTGAATTATTGGACTGGGGTGAATTTGGAAGGGAGAACTGTGTGGACAGTGCTCCTGAACACACCTCGATGTGTGTGTGGTGATTGTGTAGACAAGCTTGTGATCACTGGATTTTCCTGTTGGTGTAGATGAGCCCTAGAATAAATGTGTCACAATACTGGGGTAAATCTTATTGTTAGTTTCAGCTAGAGTAAATTCATTGAAGCAAAGCGAGTCATCATTCAGCAATTGATTTTATGGGGCTTCTCTATCTGGGGAGAGCCAATATGGTATAGTGGTTTGAGTGCTGGACTAGGACTCTGCGAGGCACTTTGCAACCCTGTTCAACCTTGAAAACTCATTGGGTGACCTTGGGGAAGTCAAGAGTCTCTCAGCCTTGGACAAAGGCACTTACAGTACTTCCTTTGACTAAATCTTGCCAACAAACAAAAAGCTATCATAGGGTCAACAACAACTGTAGCTGGGACTGACCATTAGGAATGAGGTCAGTATGAACTATGCTTCCCTCCTTGCTGTGTGATCTTTGGTTCCCAGTGTCTGTGTTTACTGATTCATGGTTTTATGACAGACAGGAGCAACAAAAGTTCTGTGAAAGGTTTCACAGAGGGAGATAAACCAGTTCATGGTTTATCCAGCCTACATTTTTGTGAAGTAAGCAGTGTTTTTATGTCTGCAATTGATTTAAGGTGGTAGGGAGAGATTCAGCTTCTCGATTGGGGAGTATGTCAGGCTGAAGTCAAAATTATATGAACAGAGAAAAGAGGAAAATGGCGAGCCTACAAGCACTTGCTAAGAGGTGGGACACAAAGGGGAACAAGAATTCCTGTATATTCAAGACATGGGTGGGGAACTTCAGGCCTACCAAGCTTCCTTGGTTTTCTCAGCAAAGGAGATAATGGTGCTGTTTATCTGCTCATTGCTGAAGAATTTTCTCCAACTTTGCAGAGCAGGAAAACTTCTTCTTATATCCATTCTAGTGCATTAGCTGTATATGGTGATCACTGTGCATTTGGTAAATCTCCTGTCTTCTCTTGGTGTCTAGAATCTCTAGATGAATCTGGCATCCTCCTGGACCTGCCTGCCACACAAATGTCCTATGAAGGCTCCCCATAATCAGTCGTGCTGGCTGCTTATTCCCAGAAAACTGAAGATCTACTTGCAGAGCTGACCTGCTCCAATGACTCTAACAAAGCTCACAGCCAAACCAGATAACACATTTCCAATATGAGCCTGTCCAAACTAGGTTTTTGAGGGAAGACACATCTCTCAATTCCACCATCTTCATAGGCATGTACGGTGGTAATGTGAGAAACAGCCTTCTTCATGGATGCTCTGAGACTCAACAACTCCTTCCCTAGGTAGGCTAGGCTGGCTCTTTCCAGAAGGTCTGTGGAAACTGTTTTATACAATGAGTTTTGTTTTAGTGCTGTACTTTTTGTGTTTAATCTATGTTTTAAAATTGTTTTTATATAGTTTTAATTCTATAGATACTTTAATATTATTTTAATCTTAACTTTTTTGTATGTTTTAGCTATATGTGTTGGTATTTGTATTGCTTTTATTCTGTAAGCCAACTTGAGCCCCATTTTTCAGGAAAATATGGGATATAACTAAAGTGATTGATTGATTACTTGTGACATTTTTGGTGAGCTGCCCCCAATTGGGAACTAGACAAAAGATACGCAAACAATCGGATCGAACAGCCATGAAATGAGTCTTTAAGAAGGGCCATCAGCCAGTCATAGAACACATGTTGCACATGCAGAAAATCCCAGGTTCAGTCCTGGCATCTCTTGGTAAGATGGAAAGGCTCCTATTCCAGATTCCCATAGACTAGTGATCAGCATCTTGTGGCCTTCAGGAGTTTGGACTTCAACCCTCAGCAGCCATAGCTAGTACAGCACATGCTAATGTGTGGAGTTATTCTTCAACAGCATCTGGAGAGCCACGAGTACTCTACCCTGCTGTAGACATTACAGTTGGACCCCCATATCCACATGGGTTAAGTTCCTGGACTTACCACAGATACCAGAAACCACAGATAATAGCAAACACTATTTTTAAAAAGGACTTCTTGTATGGGCATACCATAGAGTTGTGTTGGACAGCCTATTAGATTCCTAGAGACAATACCTCTCTAAGCATTTTCCAGCATGACTCTATGGTATGTGTCCCTGTTTTTTACAGCTGTGGATAACTGAAACTACTGTGGATGCCCTGAGCTAAATGGACCAATGTGTAAGATGGACTATGTGTAAGGCAGCTTCCTATGCAAGAGCTCTAGTCTGTGAGAGTTTCGTGCAAAACTCAGATACATGCAAAGCAAGCAGAGTGATCATAAACAACTTCTATAACTGGTGATAACAGTCTCTTTAGCTGTACATGTACAGAGAGAAAGAGAACCTGGGTTCCAGTTGAGTCCTAAAACAGTTGTCTGATCCCTGACAACCATCCTGACAACTCCTGATGAAACAAAGCAGTTATGTAGCTCCCATTTGTACTTTTGCAGTATTTATCTGTTCTTTCTCCAAAGCAGCTGGAGAGAAGGCACCAGCTGTGGAATACACAAGTTGAATTAAAGCAACATTACGACTCCCTCCCCTCCAATTGCTTTTGATGCCAACACAAAAGACAGTGTTTCTTTCTTTATCTGGAACCAATTACCCATCCAATTGTCAATGAGGGTAGACATAAAAAGGACAACTAATCTAGTGGTGCTAGCAACATGAAAGCTACCTTGTCTGTACCAAAATTATGAGGTCTAAACAAACATGCTGCCAGTTAGCAATTGATTACTTGCTGTCCAGTTTGTTTCCTTAGTTTCCCCTAATGTTTTTACTGTTGTTTTCACTTTCCAGCATATGGTGATGCTGTCTAGGATTTTCTTGGCTAGATTTATTCAGGGAAGATTTGTCATTGCCTCCTTTCAAAGCTGAGAAAGTGTGACTCAGTGGGTTTTCATGGCTGAGTGGGGATTTGAACCCTGGTCCCCTAGAGTCCTGGTCAACACTTAAACCATCATACCACACTGGCACTCATCCCTTAATTTACATATGTTTAATATAAAGAAATGCAGGGAACTGAGAATGTGCTATGTTCTCCACAGTAGTTGTTATTCAATGGAATGGTCTCTGAACTGATGCCAGTTCATGAGCCATTGGCTGCCAGTCTAGAACAAGTCTCTAGACATGAAAGAAAGACTGTAGCTAGTGGGCACTAATATGGTCCCTGGCACTTTTTTTTTGGGGGGGGGCTGCCAGGCTGCTGCACCAGATAGCTTAAGAAGTACTGCTCTACAAATTGATCCGCCATGGACTCACATTGGGAGGCTTGGAGACGCACTATCCACAATGCTGCAGTCTTATTTGAGAGCTCATGCCGAACAAGTCTTGAAGAGAAGCGACAACACAGAAAGAATCACAACCCAGAATCATCACCCAACGAGACCTTCTGCTGTGCTTTTTGCAACCAAACATGTTTATCTCAGATTGGCCTTTTCAGTCATCAGCGCGCTTGCAGAAAGCACGGGATGAGTCCTTCCTGAATCTTCGTTTGCGAAGAAAAGCCAGAGAGAGAGAGAGAGAGAGAGAGAGAGAGAGAGAGACTGCTCTACAGATGTTGAGAAAGTTTTGTTAACTTTTTGGAATCCCATGATTGCCACAATGGCTGAGGTGTCAGGATAATATTGCTTTAAGTGCAAAAGGAAAAATGTTGGGGCAACAGATCACAGACTAGCACAGCCGAAGTAGGCTTGTTTACAGCTGTGGCTAGACAGAGGGCTGACTATCAAACACTCCTGTATAGCTGAACCAGAAGATGCATTATGTTTGGGTGATGTTGTAGAGAGAGGAGTGCTGGTGGATGTTGGAGAAATTACTGTTGAGTTTGTTAATGAGGTTTTTCTGTGTGTACACTGTTTTTGTTTATACTGCAATTGAAGATAAAAGTGTACAGATATCTTTGGATGAACTTTGCTGTCTGTAAGTATTTTGTGTGTGTGAAAGTGGGACAGAGCAGTGAAATAGCTGAAACGTTTATTTTTCTGCCCTTTCTCCTGCACAGTTCTGCTGTTTGACTACTCCTGGGTTAGTTTGTCCCCAGGCTGTGCCAGGTGCCTCTGAGTGAGCCTATACTGAGTGGACATGGGGGTCATCCAAGAAAATAACTTTTTATAAGCTCTGATTTTCTTTTCTTCCCTGAAGGAATAAATGCAATACTTTTATGTATCAGCTATAGGAAGTGCCAGTAGGTTATTTCACTGCACAAAGGAGACCACATCCCACCCGCCCCCTTTTTAACGTTGGAAGTGTGGGAATTGCTAAAGCCCTATTAATTCATTACAACTTAGTTGCATAATTCTGTGCTCATCATGAAAATAAGGACACGCTTGTTGTTATTGTGTACCTTCAAGTCATTTCTGACTTACGGCAACCCTATCATGGGGTTTTCTGAGCAAGTTTTGTTCAGAGAAGGTTTTCCTTTGCTTTCCTCTGAGGCTGAGAGAGTGTGACTTGTCCAAGGTCACACTCTACTGAGTTTCCATGGCTGAGGGGATTTGAACCCTGATCTTCAGAGTTATAGTCCAATTCTCAAACCAATACATGACATACACAACATTAACTCAAGAACAAATTATGTGCCCATTGATACCAAAAGGATGGTTGATTTATAAGAAACAGAAGAAAAAAGCACTGGTGGATCAGACCCCATAGTGGCTGGTCTCCATTGGGATTGATAGGTTAGTAGCCAATTCTGGTTTTGTCCCTTCCTCTTCCCCTGCAAGGACAATCTATTTGCATTTAACACCTAGCTGGACTTAAGTTGGTTCAGTAGGCTACTATGCTTAAGCTGGGTTTCTATGTACTTTTTAAAATTCTCTTGGGAAGGAGTGTGACCTGTGCTACTCTTTCCAGCTGTGAAACTATCAGGAGGGGGGTGTCCTATTTACCCTAATGGCCCAGCCTGCACTCATCAGATTAAAAACCTCATCTCATGCAGGCTCCTGTACCATGAAAAAACAAACAAACCTACAAACCTACAAGCAGGACAGGGAGGGAATGGTGCTGTCATTTTCTCCCAGCAGTGATTATTAATTGATATAGTGCAGGACAGGAAATATAGAGCTATCCAGAAATTTGACCTTACATCCATCAGCCTTACCCACCTTGGGCAATGGTGAGTTGATAAGTCCTGTACTGCCTCTGAACCTGCACATGGCAAACAGCCATTGTGACCAGTTGTAGTAGTCTGGGAGATTTAACAATCTGTCTAATCCTCTTTTAAATCCATTTAAGCTACTATTTTGTGGCAGTGAATTCCATAAATGAGTGAAGCACAATATAAGGACATGGTTTATTTTATCTGTCCCACTGATGCTTAAGAACCACAGTATGCCTGTTGCATGTTGCTCTGAATTGCAAGGCCTGAACAGCATCTGTCCTGAGAACAGCTAAAAGCATAAAGTTGGGAAGAGACAAGCCAGGCACTGGGAAACAGGAGAAGGCACCCATGCAGTAATTTTAACCCCTGCCCCTCCATCCTCAATGAAGATAGCAAGTTTACATGCATTGCACATGAATATATGAAAGCCAAATTGTTGCCCCTCTGCTGCACACAGAGAGAGGAGGAGAATGAAAGATAATATTTGAGAGATAGCAGAAGTCTCTGTCTCTCTTCAAGGTACAGCACACAAGGGTTTTTTTCTGTCATAGCGCTTTCCTTTTGTTTGCAATTGCCACGGCCTGCACAACGCTGTTAGTATTCAGTGTTCCCTCCGTGTCCTTTTAAATTCTATCACACAACAACTCATTGTTGATTTCTGCCTGTCAGTGGGCCTTAATTGCATAATTATCCCACTACAAGTTGAGGTGTGGTGTGAAATTTCGTGTCTGTTCCAACTTTGTCATCATATGGTCCTCTGAGGACACGTCTTCATTGTTGGGTCTCTACTCCGCCCCCCTGCAGCTTCACATTTCACTTCTGGTGGCCATTTCGTGCATGAGTTGGAACAGATCTTCCTTCCTTCTCCCTTTGCTGCAGGGGTCTCCCCCCCTCTCCCTTCTCTCCTCCTTTTCTGTTCCTCTCTCCATCTAGCCAGTGCCACTTTCACCTCATCTCCCTCCCAGCTGGCATCCCCTGCCTGGGATGGCCAGGGCAGGCTGGCTGGGTGGGACGGCAAGGACTGCCAACTGCCGCTGCTGCTGCTGCTTATTCCACTCCCCTTCTCCTGGGAAATGCTTATATCACAGCTTCGCGCAAATCCAACAAAAAAGCATGCGAAAGGTGAAATAAAATATTGTCCATGAATCCAGAGCTTCTTTTCAGTAACAAGAGAAAAACAGTATTGGGGGGGGCACAATTGTGCCTTATGTGTAGTTTTATCCTCAGTTATTTCTCAATCATTTTTATACCCTGGCATGAAAGAAACTGTTCCAGCTGAGTTGGAACGCAATGCCATTTAGTTGTGTAAGCTTTGGGCACAGAAATCTTGTGGGAAGGGCATAATGAAAGCCTGTGGTCATATCATTGCACCAAACATGCTGCTAAGAACGCATGCTCTATGTGAGGGAATGACCAGCCTGAGGCTCAAGATCGCAAGATCGCATGAAATCCAAATGCAAACACAACCAGATTCACACAATTTGCGCATGCACACAATCACGCGAGGAAGTGATGTGAGAAAGAGGAGATTTACGCATAAAGGGAAAATGATGGAAAGGAGGGACATAGCCCACAAATGTGCGCAGAAAGCGCAACACTCACTTGTTCTGCCTCTGTTCTGGAACGGGCTGATACATGTGGTGCAAAAGAGACATGAATTCGTCATTTACATGATGGGATCATTGCACCTTTGGACCTCATGTGTTATACTCCTTCATGTGGGACAACTTTATAGAATAAAGTAAATAAATTGATTTTGTTTGCCCATGGGAAGAGGCAACAAATGTTGGATCATGGGACAGTTGGAGGTTTTCATAGACCTTCCTGTTGCACATAAGCATCTCTTAATGCAATTGGATTTATTACTCAAAAGTACTAGAATCACAGAATCATAGAGTTGGAAGAGACTACAAGGGCCATCTAGTCTAACCCCCTGCTAGGCAGGAACACAAAATCAAAGCACGCCCAACAGATAGTCATCCAGACTCTGTTTAAAAATCATACAATCATAAAATTGGAAGAGATAACAAGGGCCATCCAGTCCAACTCCCCTGCCATGCAGAAATACACAATCAAAGCATTCACGACAGCCAAATCCAGCTTCTGTTTAAAAACCTCCAAAGGAGACTCCATCACACTCCAAGGCAGTGTGTTCCACTTCTGAACAGCTCTTACTGTCAGAATGTTCTTCCTAATGTTTAGGTTGAATCTCTTTTCCTGTAGTTTGAACCCATTGCTCCATGTCCTAGTCTCTGGAGCAGCAGAAAACAAGCTTGCTCCATCCTCAGTATGATATCTCTTCAAATATTTAAACATGGCTATCATGTCAGCTCTTAACCTTTTCTTCTCCAGACTAAACATACCCAGCTCTCTAAGCTGTTCCTCATAGGGCATGGCTTCCAGACCTTTCACCATTTTGGTCGCCCTCCTCTGGACACATTCCAGCTTCTCAACATCTTCTTGAGTTGTGGTACCCAGAACTGGACACAGTATTCCAGTTGAGATCTTACCAAAGCAGAATCGAGTGGCACTATTACTTCCCTTGATCTAGACACTATACTCCTATTAACATAGCCTAGAATTTCATTGGCTTTTTTAGCTGCTGCCTCACACTGTGGACTCATGTTCAGCTTGTGGTCCACTAAGACTCCAAGATCCCATTTGCATGCACTGCCATCAAGCCAGGTGTCACCCATCCTATATCTGTGCATTTCATTTTTACTGCCCAAGTGTAGTATCCTACATTTGTTAGTTTTGGCCCAGCTTTCTAATCTGTTAAGGTCTGGATTTCTGTAATGCGCTCTATATGGGGCTACCCTTGTGCTTGACTTGGAAACTTCAACTAGTTCAGAACATGGCAGCCAGGTTGATGTCTGGTGTTTCCAGAAGAGAGCATATAACACCTGTGCTAAAAGCTCTCCACTGGCTACCTATTAGTTTCTGGGCACAGTACAAGGTGTTGGTTATAACCTTTAAAGCCCTACATGGCTTGGGTCCAACTTATCTCCAGGATCACCTCCTTCCATACGACCCTCCCCGCGCACTTCAGTCCTCTGGGAGGAATCTGTTATAGCCTATGAAAACAAGGCTGTCGGTGACCTCCCAGAGGGCCTTCTCTGCTGCCGCTCCCAGATTATGGAATGGCCTGCCGGACAAGATCCATCTTATTACCACCTTAGACAGCTTTAAAAAAGCTGTCAAGATGGATCTTTTCCGGCAGGCCTTTCCTAAATAACTATTCCGGCCCAAGACTCGGCTGTCCTTTCTGAGCTGCAATCAGATTTTTTTAAAACTATTGTATGTTTTAATTTTTTTCTTCTTTCTAATTTATATATTTTTAATTATTGTATGTTTTTAATCTTTTATAATTTAATATTATTTTAAGGGGTGGGCGGGCAGGCTAGGGTACTATGACTATGGAGTTTTTATATTGTAAGCTGCCCCGATTGCGTTGCAGAGGGCGGGATAGAAATAAATTATTATTATTATTATTATTATTATTATTATTATTATGGATTCCGATCCTGTCCTCTGAGGTATTAGCTACCCCTCCTAATTTGGTGTCTTCTGCAAACTTGAAGGAGACTCCATGCACTATGAGGACTCATGTTCCACTGCCAAATAGTTCTTACCATCAAGAAATTCTTCCTAATGTTTAGATGGAATCTCTACTAGTGCCTGAGAAGTTTACTTCTTATCCCTCCTCATCCCTCTTTCCTTGTGTGTCATGTCTTTCAGACTATAGGCCTGAGGGCAGGGGCTGGTTTACCACTCAACTTTGTAATCTTGCTCTGGATCTTTCCTTAGCTAAAAAGCAGAATTTTAAATAATAATAATAATAATAATTGTTAAAATCTGAATGAGCAAAAAGGCTCTTCACACTAGGCATGCTGCTCTTATTCTTTACTAACTTAAGAATGGTAAGTCAGTTGTCTAAATAGCAGAACAGTGGCATGCTGAACACTCTGTAGTACAAGTCACTGTTTTATGCGGTCTCTGCAGTGCAGTAGTGGTTGCTTGGTTAGAAACCCCCGACCCCTGTGCTTCCTTTGCTAAACAAAGGTTATTTTTACAATCAGATGGATGGATGGATTCTTGGTATAGGCATTCATACTGGAGAAGCTTCTGAAGTCCTTTTGGCCTGGTTGTAGGTTGTCAGTTCTTTTACTAGTTCTCTTGAATTAAATAATCCTCCCCTAACCATCACTTGAGGCAAAGAAATTAAACCAAACTGTCTTTCTCTTTCTTATGGGCTGCTGAACTCTGTGGCTTGCATGTTCAATTCAAACAGTGGAATGGAGAACAAATTGCAGACTCAGGACAGAGTGAATGACAAAATGCTTTCAAGTAGAACTAAGTCATTAATCTGCCTTGAGGAAACTCCTTTCATACAAGTGGACTGTATTATAATGGGGCTCATTGGATTCAAGATCAAATTTTACGTACTGACATTAAGGAGGTCTGACTAAGCAATAAAAATGCAGCATTTTGTAGCATTATAAAGGGCCTACATAATCCATACAGCCTTGGGTGGCTGACCATTCTTGTTGCTGGTTTAATTAATTGCTATTGATGAATTCTAAATGTAAGAGTTTTCACAAGATCTAATCTAATTGTAGGATCTATACATGTCACACATATACAAAGGTGATCCATGGGCCTACAGAATTCCTTGGCAAGGTGTCAGTAAAGGCAGGACAAGGCATCTATCCCATAACATTGGCTGAGATCCTACATCATAATTGTATCTTATATATCTACACGATGAGTGTGCTACACCACTCTTCTGCTGAATACTGGTACTTGTATATTTGCAGATGTGTCTACTTATTGTCCTTTGTCATTTGAGAAATATAAACCTGTTGTTTCCCCAATTCCAGTGAATCAAGTGGTACACTGAAGGCATTGAGAAATAATGGAGAACCATGCAAGAATGTGCAAATGCATGGCTGGAATCCTGTTGGTTTGTCCCAACTAGGGATGTGATTCTTCACTAAGTTTCTTCTCAAAGGAAGCAATGAGTAATTTTAGCAATATTCTTCCCATTGTGAGAAAGTCTTCAAAAGCCACACTGTTTTCAAAGTCTATTTGCAATTTGGGATTTAGTCTGCACAAAATTTGCCTGTAGTTGTTTTGCATAGAAAACAGCTTTTTATGCAGAAGTATGCATCTCATATGCTCTCACCCTTATAGTAATGTAGCATTTTAGAAACGTATTTAAATATAAAATGAATTCTAGAGTAGCAAGAAAAAAGTGTTAACTGACAGTAGAATCTGAAGGCAAGAGAGACAGGAGATGCAGCTGTAGAAATACAGTATTGTATTACCAAGATAGTCTGGCATATCATATGACCTTATGCCAGGCAGGTAATAGTCAACAGATCTATCTTGAATATTCACCCATGTAAATTTTCAGACCAAAAAGATATGTGAAAAAAGCCTTTAAAGTCTTTTTTTTATTTCTTTGCTATTGTTTCCAACAATTAATGACTTTTCTTTCCCACTCTGCTGCTGCTTCAGCAACCTCTGCCTCACACCTTTGGCCAGGATCCTTCCCTGAATTATCCTAGCCAATCAGGGATCATGTGAAGTATGTGATGATGCCATAGTGCTATGTAGCCAATCAGATTTCCCTATATAATATTGTGACTATAGGCAAACACAGCCAATGGTTTGCTTTTATCATCAGTCAGTGGTTCTTCTTTCACCTCCTGCTGCTGTTTCTGCATCAGCATCACCCTTCTTTTGGCTTGCTCCTTCCCTCACTTATCCCAGCCAGTCAGGGATGTGATAAAGTTGTAGCACTATGCAGCCAATCAGATTTCCCTGTGTAGTGTTCTGATTTCAGGCAAACAAAGCCAATGTTTTGCGATAACTCATAAACTAACTTTAATCTGATGGATGGGAAAGGAGGATATATCCCCATTGCCAAAGCAACTGCATTACACTGCAGTAATAAGAAAGTAAACCTAAGCCTAGTTGCCACAGGAACAGTTCCTATGAATCCTTTCACCCCCTTTCAAACACCTTCTCCAATAACTGAAGATTCTAATGGAAGATGCTACCTTGCCACATCCCTAGTGTGGCTAGAGTTTGATGCTAGTGTTGTCTGTACTGTTCACAAGAAGAAATTGTGAACAGAAGACTAGCAGATTTCCTCCAGCTACTTTCATGGCAGATTCTTTAGTGCTCCATTCTTTTCTGCAGGATCCAAATGGGTGTTCCATTTCATTTCTTGACCTATATTGTTTTCTGAAATCAGCAGTTTTTGTGCGTCTGTCTAGAAGTGTAATGAAGTCAACCATCAGCACCACTCAGTACTTTTAACTCACCCACGTCCCTTTCCTCTTCTTTTTTTTTTTTAAACCAAAACATTTGTAGGCAGGTTTTGAAATGTATACTGATTTCTTGGAGCCAATTGTCTCCTGATGAAATCTTATCCTTGAAATGATGCTTGCTTCTTCCTCAATTGACCCTAGCCAATCAGGGATCACAGGCAGTCAGGGAAGTGAGTTTGAAAGTCTACACTTGAGGAAAACAATTAAAGAATTTCCAGGGAAAGAAAATGCTTGCAAAAGACTAGTACAATTGTGTATCAAAATTTGCTCATTTATTTTTAGTTTTCCTGAAGTTATTTTTCCATGAAAAATTTCTTCATTTAGCTGATTCCAATCTCCCATCTCAATCCAGAATCACTTTACAACTTCCTAGTGCACCTATTTATTCAGTACATTTATATCTGCTTTTCAGAGAAATGACCTCACATAGCAGCTTACAAATAATAAAAAGCATTTGACACAAACATATACAAGTAGAAAAAGAACAGAATTAATCCAAATGAGAAAATTAAGTCAAATTTAAGGTTCAGTACAGTTCATATAGCTCAATGGCCTATTCACCCCTGCTGTTTGTACTCACCAATCTACTTGATCTAACATTGGTTGGGCTTCTTCCTTCAGTAAAGTCAATGGGTGAGTTTTGCAGTTATGAATTAACTGGGCATATTTTCCTTTAGCAAATCAACAGATAGAAATATATCTTATAAATAGATATTCAACCCACTTTTTTAAAAGCAAAAAGAAGAAGCACAACAATCCCAAATCTGAATTTTGAAAAGCTGACTTCGTTATTTTGGGGATTCTAGGAGCTGTAGTCCAACAAGGAAATTTTCCTAGTGGTGTTGTGAAATCACCCTTGTTCCCCTAGCCTGTGCTAAAATTAATCACTCAAGCAAAAAATATAAAACTCCCAATATCAAATCTGGCAAGGTTTGTTTGTTTCTTTTTTTTCTTTTTTTATGGTGGCAAAGACATCACTTGGTTTTTATTTATATAAGAAAAGTGCAGTCAAATGAGCCACCCTGATTTGAAATAGATACATGGAAAAGCAAAGGCTGGAGACAGCGCAAAACTTGGAAGGATAAAATGCTACAAGTGAAATGACTGAATTAAAGAGAGGCAGATAGTGTCTTTGGCTTTGGCAAGGGGATGAACCTTTGATATCCTCAGCAAAAACTGCAAAATGAACTAGAGAGACTGAGAAAATATAGAGAATTAAAATGATGCAGTCCTGCAAAAGCGTAAACCATGTGGACTATGTAAACATAATCACAGAAAGTGCAGCATTTAATCTTCTTCCATCTCATCCCAGCTGCAGTACAAACTCACTCATCTATATTTGTCTAGTTTTCTATATTTTTGTGTTGTATTAGAATTTAAGCCCTTTCAGCTCAAGTTCCAGTTATTTGATCATAGGATTGTCATGTAAACTGCTTCTTCAGAGTTAGTGGACAGCAGCTTCAGTGTTAAACAGTAAGCTTTATTGTCACAGGAAAACTAAAGTTCAAAGTGTACAAAATTGTTGCTTCAAATGAAGTTTCTTGGCAAAAAAGTAAAATAAAAAGTATTCCTAATCAGTCAGAATCTGGCGAGCAGCTGAGCCATTGGCTACTGGTCATCCACCCATCCAGTTCGCACCCATCTGTGGCTCCACCTATTGCCTCTTACAACATCTGCAGGTGCAAGCCCATCCTGGCTGTTACCAGACAGACTCAATCCTCCCATATCTTTCCCAGCGCACCAACTTGTTACATTGGTAAAGAATGCAAAAACATCAAATAGTCTACCATGAAAGCACACAGTGACTGGACACAACCAGAAATCAAAATTGTTAGCAGGGAGGTAATTTTGGGACCAATCCTGAAAAAGATATATTACCCCCTTCTCCCACCCATCCACACATTTTAACTGTGGACACTGAAAAACTTTTTTTAAAACTTGCAAATTATATTCATACATTCTGATAAACCAGGGATGGCAATCATGAAGCCCGCTAGATGCTGATGAACTGCAACTCCCATCATTCCTCACCATTGACCAAACTAGCCAGGGATGCTGTGAGTTTCAAGCCAACAAAATTTGGAGGGCTGCACAATTCTATTCCCCTGTGGTCAACTAACTGCAAAACTGCAGTCTTGACTGTAAAGGCATGTTGCTGTACATCAAAGAAATTACTTTTAAAAATAAAGTTAGGGTTAGGGTAATCAATCTTTTGGGGTGTTTCTTCCAGCTCTGTATTTGTATGATTGTGAAAAGAAACTACTTAAAATGGCCACACTGTTTTGATGGACAAGTTTTACATAGGAGATTCCCTTATTTTGTAGAGCAGGAATGGAAGTCTTGTTGTATCTCCCAGCCTTCCTTACTTTTGGCTATGCTGTCTAGGGGCTGCTGGGACTCGCAGACCAAAAAAATCTAGAGGACCTTGTGATTTCCATTCCAGTTAACAGAGATTAGTTAATGACTGCCCTCATCAGTGATCAGCACATGTCTAAATGGGAAGCTCCCCCTCCCCTGCTGCCACACATCAATTGTGCTAAATCATTGTCCAGCTGGTTGCAATTTTAATATAAGTTTGGCTTTGGGATCCTTTGGAGCTTTGAAGGTGCTGATTGTTCCCCTAGATATTTAAAAGAGCCACATCATCTGGAGTAGATTTAAGCTGTCCATTTCCAACAAAGTTCAACATATGTTAAGTGCAATTGGTATATTTGCAAGTCAATACAAATATTATAGAATGCCTGTAAATTTTGCATGACCTCATTCAAAGGATATTGAACCTAGCTGCTGCCGTCCTGAAACCTCTTACTGTTCAGAGAATGGGGATGACCATAGCAGTATGCTTTGACTACAGCTTTCAATATCACTAAGCCCTGGACTGCTTCTGCAGAAGTATTTGGATAAGTGTTTTCAATTCATACTTAGAAATGGAGTCCCAACAAGGATTTAATCTTGTAGTTGTAGCCTGGCTACTGGAATGCTTGCACTTCATTTCCCTAGTGTGAGCACTTCCCATCTTGTGAGTAGTCATTATGCATGTGAATGTATGTATGTCTTTTCCCATGGATTGTAGGGGCTTCGGACATCCTATTGAGCAGAGGTACGTGCAGTTAGTGATATCAGCATGCTTCTCTGAACAACTGCTACATGTGCAAAAAGAAGAAGAAAAAGAGAACAACTAAAAAATGAAATTGAAACAGGGAAAGAGGCATTTCCTGGTGGCATTTCGAAGGAGCTGCCTCCAGACCTTTTCTGCCTGCCCACGAAAAACTCCTCCCCACCCAGCCCCTCACTGACATTGCTGAGGAGCACATTCCATGGGGGGTATCCATGGTATCCATTGGGGGGGTGTCCTCGAACCAAACCCCAGTGAATATGAAGGGACAACGGTATTGTTATTCCTACATTATTTCTAAAAGCTACGTAGCAGGTCAATGTTTATATGAGAACATGCACAGTATCTCACATCATTGCAACTTCTGGTCTTGGTTTTCCTTTCTTTTTTCTTTTCATCAGTATCCATGGAGAAGCATAGATATACTTGTAGACATGTTTTATATTAAGATTTCACACACACACTTTCTGCCATTCCCAGGCTCAAGGTCTTTGTTTTTTGTTCTGCCTCCCCATTCAGAATAATTTACATGAAACAAAGTGCATCTGAAGCATTTACAAATTCCTTGGGGCAAATTGATTGGTTCAAGTCAGTCTTTTTAAACATCAGCCAGAGATATTTGCATGCATCGGGGAACAAATATTGGCACTTGCATCGTTCCTCTCGCATGCACAATCACTTGTGGAAAGGCCTAGGAGGCCAACCTGGTGGAAGTGCCTCCAAATGCAGTCAACTATATTAGAGTTACATCTGTTCATGTCAGGTCTCAATTTGCTCTGTTCCTTCATTTCCAGGCCACCCCTCCCTTCCCTAGCCAAAATTAAAAAGCAGCTTAGCTGATTTAATCTGTTGGGGTTTTCTTTTCCCTGCACAGTTTTGAGCCTGACTCATTCATCCTAATGCAGTCTAAAGCAATTGAGCTATTATTAAAGTCTTATAATTTCCAACACACTTCTGTGATTGCTGTTTAGATGCCAATGCTTGAGTCTGAATCCCGCATGATTTCCTTTAGTGCTGGCCTTGGCAGAAAACATACTTTAAAAACCATCAAGATAAATAAAATGCTTCCAAAGCCAATGATGAGCTGGGAGAAAGAATGCCTGTTTTTAAAGTGAATCCTTTCCCCAGCCTTCCCCTTTTTTGTTTCCACCCCGTCCCCTCAAAATGGTGGTCTTAAATGAGGAATTCTGGGGTTGGCAACTAGAGACACACTGTGTTTCCAGATGGTGTGAATGAAATTTGAAAATGAGCTGAGATAAACAGAGAAGCAGGAGATTTTCAAGACAGCCCCCTAGGGAGTTAATCTCTTCTCCAAGTCTGATATTGGTTAGTAATGAGGGTCATTTAGCAATTTCTAACATCCTCATTTTGGTTATAGTATTATTTCCTGTGGCTAAGAATACTCCAAAGGTGAATAGGCGAGTGAAGTGCATACCTTTGTACATTAAGAACCAATTCTTTCTTAGTTTGAACAAAATATATTTGTAGTTTAATTCATACCCACAGGAAGCCTTTGTGTACGGAGGAGCTTATTAAATGGTTTGATTTATTTGTATAATGGGTGAGAGTGCATAGTACAAGATAACAACTTATCATAGAGTGAAGTGTTTTTGAAGCATGGGCATCATATCAAAGTTACATAGAAAACAACAGCACAATTTTGGGTGGGATTCTGATAAGAAATTATCATTTTTTTCAGGTACTAGCTGTACCTGACGTAACATACGCCAGTGGTGCATAAAGGGTGAGTTGTTCTGTTGCCTTGCCCTTGCTGCTGCCACTACCAGTTAACTGCCTGGGTCCTGTCACAGCGGCAGCAGGGGTGATGATGTGACCTCTTGGGCGATATCAAAACCCATATGAAAAGTTGGTCTAGTTCTATAACAGAGTAAATAATGTCTACTATTCCAAGAAAACCAGTTAATTAGCTGGGAGGTCCATCTTCACTGACTCAGTTCTTACAAAATAAACCATATAATAGGTTTTCTGTGGGTTTTTTCCTGGGCTCTGAGGGCATGTGCTGTGAGGATAGCATGACAACAAGATCTTGGCTATGGCGAAAATGCCATGGCAGAAGCATGAAACAATTTAACTACCAACCCTTGAGGGACTCACAGTATATAAATCCCACACACCCCTACCCAACCATTCTCTGAAGATGCCAGTCACAGATGCAGGCAAAACATCAGGAATAAACTCTTCCAGAGCACGGCCTCACCCCCTGGGGGGGAACCACACACAGAAAACATATGGATGCCAGCTGTGAAAGCCTTCAACTTCACATCAAACCATATAATGTTTCCTTTCCCAGTGTGCTCATTGGTGGCTTAGGAAACATACCAACCAATCCCCTCACTCCCTCAGCCAATCACCAACCACATGTAAAAAAATTCACTCCAAGCTCCACGCTGCAACCACCGCTTGAAATCCCAGCAGGGCCCATAACAGTGTATGTTACACCGGGCACACTTATACTAATACAATTACACCAGTGGCTGTTAATCTTTTCTTTACCAGGGACCTCCTTTAAAGAACTCTTGTTCCCATGGCCCCCCATGGACCCTAATAATAATAATAATAAAAATACCTGATAACAACAATAATCCAGTTACAACAATGCCTCTTAACCTTTTCTTTTTCAATGGCCCCTTTAAATATCTTTTGTTGCCATGGACCCCCAAGACTTTAGATTTAAAACCCCAATAATAATAACAGTTACTTCCCCCAGGGGCACTGGAGTGGGAGGGAAGACTTTTCTCTTGATTCTTCCTTCAAGTTTGTGGCTGGAGTAGATTGAATGGCAATGCACAGGCCAAGCTAGCCAGCCAGCCTTTGCCTTGGCTCCTGTCACATGGCCACTCCACTGTAGGCAGGAGGTGGTCTGAGCAGCCTTCAAGCCATAGTCGACCCCCTGTAAGGACACTGAGGGCCCCTGGGGTCCCTGGACCCCAGGTTAAGAACCACTGGTTTAGATACTTGGTATGCAAAAGCTTTGCTTCTTTTAGAGAAGAGAGGGTCCAGGGACCCTTGTCTACCACTAGTTAAAATAGAAATGAATAGAAAAGGGAGCAAAGGAGTCTCTCCAGCAAGGGGGGGAATGGTCGCTTCTAACTTTTTTGTGAGTCTTTGGGCTCGCATTTCCCCACCCACAGACTGCAGAGCCTCAGCCTTCCACTCCGACACCAGCTGCCCTTAGAGGGCGGCATGCTGGATTCCCATTGGGGGTTGGCTGGCAGCCAATGAGAGCCCACTTTTCTTCATTCTATTTCCCCCTCCCTCACTGACTTTGGCTCCTCCCACTGGCTGGAGGGTTTTTTTTTTTTTAAGCAGGCAGCAGGCCATCTGGAGCAGCGTTTGCAAAGAAAGCCTTTCTCCCCATGAGAAGCAGTGCCAGGGGTGGCCAGAAGAGCCCAAGAGGTCCCCCAAGGAGGAAAAAGAGGGCCTCAAACCCCAGGGCAGCTTCCTACCCCTTTCCTTTTTTCTTTTTTGGCAGCCTGTAAGTTCCTCAGGACAGAAGGTGTCCACTCAGCATAGGCTCACTGAGAGGCACCAGGCACAACCTGGGGAAAAACTAATCCAGGAGTAGCTAAAACAGCCAGAACTGCACAACAGAAAGGGCACACAAAGAAAGGCTTCAGCTAGCAGCTGTTCCACAGCTCTGACCCACTTTCACACACAAAAAGACTTACAGACAGTGAAAGTTTATCCAAAAATATCTGGAGGTCTTTATCTTCAGTTTCAGTGTAAACAAACACAGTATATACACAGCAAACTTCATTAACAAACTCAACAGCAACACTCCTCTTTCTCTACAACACCAGCCCACACACAATGCATCATGTGCTTTGACTATATAGGAGCATTTGCTAGTCAGCCCCCTGCCTAGCCACAGATGTGAACAAATCCACTTCAGCTGTGCTAGTCTGTGGTCTGTTGCTCCAACATTTTTCATTTTGCACTTAAAGCAATATTGTCCTGACAAAGGAGGAGAGAAAGGGCTCAAGGTTTTCGGTGGAAAAGGGGTGAAAAGTGGAGGAAGGGGGAAAAACCTACCCTGCAAGGTAGTACAGGAGGAAAAAGAAGAAAGAAGAGGGTGAGAGACAGATAAAAAGCAACATTATTTTTCTCCATCCATCCAAGATAGTAAGGGGAGCTGGCTGAGTATTTTTTTACTGCAGCTGAGCAGGCAAAGATATGGCTGTAGGCCAAGGAGGTGGTGCTGAAAAATGCCCTCAAGCTGCTGATTGGCCAGCCAACAGAGCACTACTATTGGTTGGGTATGTTTCCTAAGCCGATCAGGACACTGGGAACAGCAACATACCCAAGAGAAATATATATATATATATATATATATATTCCTACAAATCTGATTTTTGAAAGCTGACATCTTAAATTACCAGGCAGTGAACTCCACTGAACATGAGTAGCCAAGCTAGTATATTTATAAAACTATCTAAGAGGCTGGTACAATAGTGAGGATAAAAGATGTCTCCCACCAGTATCTGAAATAATTCAGGAGTTCAGCAGTCCAAAGTATATCTTGACAACTTGAAGACAACAGTCCAAGGGTTGTCTTGAAGATCCCACCCCCCATGTCTGAAATAATACAAGGGTATCAAGGCATGTCTGTCGGTTGTCAGCTGTCTTTGGATCAATGGTTGGTAGAATCAAAGGCTTGAAGGCTTGGTGATGGAAAACTGGTTGCCATGAAGTTCTCCAAAAGAGGGCCCCTATCTTAGTGGGAGGAACTCAGATTATTATTCATGGGACCTCTCCAACCAAAGCTGAGGGCCATGGAGCAAAGCCATATGGGCACTAAATTTGGATAAAAACCTGATATTTAATGAAAAGAGAAAAGGAAATTTTACTCAAAATACTCTGATATACCAGCTCATGGGCTTCTTAGGGTCTGGGTTTGCAAAATTTCCTCTATGACTGGTAGTGAAAGCAATTTTTAATTGGAAGTTGGGAAAATTTACACATGTATTCATAAATTCAATAGAAAGAAGAACTCGAGGTGGGAGAAAAACTGGATGTAGGAAAAATCAAAATCAAAGAGTCATTCACCCCTACTAAGGACAGAGTTTGGGCCCCAGTGAATGTGATGTAAATTCTTATCAATGCAATTACTATACACTTCACAAATATAAGTAGCAACTGTGGGAGGGATTGAATAGCATTTGGATGTGTGAGACAGATGTATTGAGATGTGTCAGAACTTTTAACCTACTGATATTGTTCTACTGGAAACATCCTATACCACCATATTACCTTGAACACACCCAGTCTCATCTGATTTCAGAATTTAAGTGGGATCAGTTCAGGTTAGTGCTGGACAGGAAACAAATGGGTGATATCAGGAATCTCCAAGCAAGGCTAGGACAGAATCCTGCCTTAAATTCTGCAAGTAAGCAGTAAGAATTCACATTAGTGGACTAGATAGATTTAGATAGATAGATAGAATACCCAGCTTGTGGGGGCAATTAGCTAACACAATTGGAAACTGCTTAATGCAATGTAGATGTGTAAATGGCTATTGCTTAAGAACAATTTGTAAGCCGCTCTGATAGCCTTGTGGCTGAAGAATGGGGTATAAATAAATAAATAAATAAATAAATAAATAAATAAATAAGTAACACTATAGGAGTATACTGTCTAGAGCAAGGGAAGGAGTAGTGCCACTCTATTCTGCTTTAGTCAGACCTCACATGGAATACTGTGTCCAGTTCTGGGCACCACAATTTGGGAAGGATATGGACAAGCTGGAACGTGTCCAGAGGAGCATGAAAAAATGGTATGAGGTCTGTAAGCCATGCCCTATGAGGAGCAGCTTAGGGAGCTGGGGAAGAGAAGGTTAAGAGGGGATATGATAGCCATGTTTAAATATTTGAAGGGATGTCATATTGAGGATGGAGTAAGCTTGTTTTCTGCAGCTCCAGAAACCAGGACACATAGCAATGGACTCAAACTACAAGAAAAATGATTCCATGTAAACATTAGGAAGAACTTCCTGACCATAAGAGCTGTTCAGCAGTGGAATGCACTTCCTTGGAGTGTGATGGAGTCTCCTTCTTTTTAAGCAGAGGCTGGATGGCCATGTGTAGGGAATGTTTTGATTGCTAATTCCTGCATGGCAGGGTGTTGGACTGGATGGCCCTTGTAGTCTCTTCCAACTCTATGATTCTATGTTTCTATGATTAATAGGGCTCATTTACATACACCAGGAGCCACCAGCTGGTGTATCCTGTTTGTGGATCAGGCATGTTATTCCCCTGTTCCCACCTCCAAATAGGAGGAAGCCCTGACAGGCATGCTAGCCCATCACTGCATTGCCACTACTGCCATTTCCATCACTGGGGATTATCAGACAGGAATGTAAAAAAAAAAGGTTCCTGTCCCCCAATCTCCAATCCCACCCCTGTTCCGGAACAATCTCCCTCCCCACTGCACTTACCTTCTCTCCCATCTAGGAGCTCTAACAGAGCTCTGTTCACTTCCTAGAGTTAAATCCCACCCATTCTAACAAGAAGACACAAGCACGGGAAATTCAAAAATAAAAATAACACAAAAAAGTTGCAGCAAGCACAAAAACACACTTTAAAATTAACAAGTAACCCGGGGAGAGTCATGAAAAGAGGGTAGCTTACCTGGATGTCCCAACGTCACCCGGAAGTGTTCTGGCAGGGACCACCCATTGATGCTGGGATCTCGTCAGTGAAACAGGGCACTTTGTCGCACACATGGAAATCCATCACAGAAATGGAACAGTGGATCTACTGACGGCTTCTCCCATCAATACAAAACAGCACCAGGGGAATGGAAGCAGAATGAGTGCATAACGATGTCGTGTGGTAAGGGAGCACTTTTGTGATCTTCTGGAGTTGTTGTAATGCCGCGTTTGACACATCTGATAATCTTCACTGTCTCAGAAGGCAGGAAGGGTCCCCATAACATGTGACAAAAGAGTCACATACTGCAGGACTTCTTCCTGCCTCCCAGGAGAGCCAGGGATATGATGGTGGCAGTGAGTGCCGGCCTGCTGGGATGGGCTCCTGCAGTCATGCAGGTCACCATCCTTTTCCTCCTGGTGAAAATGGAGTAAAACAGGTATTATTCTAAAATGTTGTATCAATCTCTACCCAGCCTTCCCCCCATCTTAGCCCCATATCTTCCCCAGAGGTGTTGAGGACTACCTGGGCACAGAATGGGGCAAATGCCCTGTACTTTCAGGACTACAAGGCTCTGAGACAGGGGTAAGATGGGATATATTGCCTGTCTAGACAAGGCCATAGTCTAATTCAGTATAAGGCAGATTGTATGCATCTATGCTTACCCCAGATACTACTGGAATTATGAATGCTGCACTCCTTGGTTCCCATAGAGGTTTTTTTACTTGATGGAAATAGACAGAGGGGTGACTTTCATTGGGATTAGAGCCGGAGGGAGGGATAACTTCTTCCTCTTCACCCCTATGATCCTAGTGCTACCCCTTCCATCTCCCTACAACTACTACATGTGCTTCCCCCTCCAAATATGTGTTACACAAATTACTGGGGCTTGTGGGAACTCCACTCGTGTCAGATATTAATAGATTTTAATTTGCTCAATATGGCAGCAAGAGGATGGGTAACTACGGGATCTTTTGACCGATGTATACCAGGACTAACTGGCGAGATTCAAAGCCAGGAAATAAAATAAAAATAGTTTTTATTGAAAAATAATCACAGGAACACACACGCACCCCTCAAGCTTCAAGACGTTGTACAAGGCTGGCGAAGAACAGGAGGAAATATTGAGATAGATGAATAGAGTTTGGGATGGTGGGCTATTTTATATGCCTGAAGAGCAGAAATTCATGTAGTGAAGAAGCATGGCTATGTGCACTGGGTGACACAGTAAACCAACAAAGTGACAGCTTCTGGAAAACTGAGCCCATTTTGTGGTGATATTTTTATTTGATATTTCCCCTCAAGGGGTGCTATGTTTGCCAGAGTTTCCCACAGTTAGACAATGGAAACTCCGGCTATGTTAATGATCACTGAAATGGCTGAAACATTAAGATGGATGGGTGTCAGGCAACCTTCTATTGTTGAGGAAAGGGGTGCAAAGGAAAAACCAGTTTGCAGAGTAATGAGTTTCCCAGCCACTTGATTGAATTAGTGAATGACTCACTTCCAGATACATCTGGAATGACTCATTTCCAGATACATCCAGGAGAATTAACACATTTCTACCCTAACTCACTGTTCAAGGGGGTGGGGTTCCACATAATTACTACCCGGGCATGTTTAAGTTTGTTTGTTTGTTTGTTTGAATTTGGGATGGCTTCTTCTTTAGGTTTTGAGCAAGTCTTCACTCAGTTCCTGCTTCTGGGGATGTCTGGATCTACTGCAAACCTCGTGAAGTATGAATAATTAAGCCAGTTTATTAAATACAGTCAATTGATGAATTATTGGACAAGTGGAGGTGTCTGGACAGGTAACATATGTATATTAATAGCATTAAAAATAACATGGTGTATAGTTTGCTTCTCCTACTGTTTCTTCTTGAAACAGTGGGTGGTGGGTGGTGTTTTTAGTCATTATTATAATGTTTTAATTGTTGGAAGCCGCCCCAATTGTTTTTAGCAGAGGGGCGGGGTATAAATAAATTTTATTATTATTATTATTATTATTATTATTGTTGTTGTTGTTGTTATTATTATTATTTAATCAGGAAGAGGGGAAATATGTGCATGTGAGTAAGCATTTCTGTAAACTAAAGTTATATACCCACCAGAGGTAAAGAGTACCTCCAGATGAGAAAAAGGTCTCTGGAAATCCCAGGTTTTGCTCCTGTACAAATAGATTCTATTTCGGAGATCCATGTGACTTTTTCCTCATACAGAAGTATTTCCTGAGAGCTTCCAGCATTACCAAAGATTTTTTTTTATCCCCAGTTCCCAAGTGAGTTTAAATGAATACAGTGCATTCTAAAAAGAAATATATTGGTTACTTGTAGTGTGTTTCAACTGTCTTGGACCCAGTAAAGACTGCCACCAAATATACACGGTTATTCTTTCCAGAGACTTTATCAGACTACCACTTTAAACCGTTCTTTTGCTTGCATAAAAAAAAAAAAATTATGCCAGCAAAAGAACACTCCCCCTGCACTTACCTCTAATCTTGGCAAATGCAGCTCTGGCATTGCTGCCAAGAAGCCTCGTTTTAAACACACTCCCCTCGCCACCCAGTCCCTGGACTTTTGATGGAGACAGCGGCGGCTGACATGGGCCTCGGGTGCCCCCCAACCTTGGTGGTGGTGAGGCAAGTGCATTTAAAACAAGGCTTCTTGGTGGTGACAGCAGCAGCTTCAGTCAGCTTCAGCTCCCCCCTCCCCCAGGGAACAAAGGCCAATGAAAGCTGCACATTCTCAGGGGGGGAGAAACTTCCGCAAATAAACAGAACCATAAAAATCAAAGCCGCAAATATGGAGGGACAACTGTATTTTGCTTTGCTGCATGGCAACATGGCTACTCCTGAATATGTCTCTAAACATGTTGCTTTTATTCATGGCATCTACCTCTAGACTTAATCTGAAGTTGTATTTAAGGAAGGGAAAACTGGATCCTTCCTTTTTGAAAAATTTCACCTCTATGTAGGAAACTGCATAAAGACAACATAAAGTTTGCCACATGAGATATAGCTACTTGTGTCTCTTCTACAAATAGGCAGGAAGAGTGCTGGCTGGAAGTCATTTCTTCCAAGTCCCACCAAGGAAATCTGCCTAAGAACCAGCATATCAACTGATATCCCAAAGAACAAAGACAAAACAAATGTCAAGCTCAAATAATATTTTAAGGAATGAATTTTGGGCAACATCAGTACCATTAAAATTAAAATTAAATGGAAAATTAAAATTAATGGAAAGAAACTTTACCACAAAAATGTCCTATTGACAAACAATTCCCAACAAGAAAAAGAAAAGGATTCTCTCTGGAACAGTCCTGTATATGCACGGTATTTGTTGTTACGTGCCTTCAAGTCCTTTCTAACTTATCACGACCCTTAGGTGAACCTATCACAGGGTTTTCTTGGCAAGATTTGTTCAGAGTGGGTTTGTCATTGCCTTCCACTAAGGCTAAGAGACAGTGACTTGCCCAAAGTCACCCAACAAGTTCTGTGGCTGAGCAGGATTCAAACCCTGATCCTCCAGAGTCTTAGTCCAACAGTCAGACTACTACACTATGCTGACTCTTGTATGGGCACGATACAAAGCCAAACATAGCCTTCAGCCAGATAGCATAACCAGAGCCTGGAAGTACTGTTGTTTTGGGGTTGTTGGGTTGTGTTTTGTGTGTGTGTGTGTGGTTTGTTGTTGTTGTTGTTGTTGTTGTTTTGGAGGGGGAACTGTAACTCTCAGGACTCCCTGGCCATTCTGGTTAGGGGATTCTGGGAGCTGTAGTCAAAAAAATAATATGCCCAAGTTTGGGTTGTGACCCACTGATCCTTCGCATACATCTGTACCAGGAGGCAAGGAGTAAAATAAGAAAAGGGTTTATTGAATCACAAGAACTGCCCTACATATTGGTGGGCTGTATTTGGCCTAGTGGATCACATGTTGTGCAGGCCTACTTTTTGAAATGGTTGTAAAATTACCAAGGGCAAAGAAAGTCAACCAGTAACACTTGTACTCAGGAGGGGGGTCATTTGAGTTTTGCCTGGAGGGTAGCCCCAGCAGGCGAAGTGTTTGCTCTTGGTTTAATAGCATCCGCAGCAGGCTAAGGAAGACCTAATCACTTCATTAGAATAACAAAATCATTAGAGGAAGATTTGGGAATGAAGGACATATTTTTAGACATACTCCCTTGGATAACATGAAGGCAGCCATCAAGATGAGGGGCAAGTGGCTCAAAGTTGCAGAGGTCATAACAACTAATACTGAGCAGGAAAGTTGTAATGAAGGAAGGAAAGTTTTAAAAAATTCTCCATTATGATAACTGCAGTACAGCTCCCATTGAAACAGGGAGAACTGTGTTGTTGTTTTAAACTTTATAGGAGGTCTTAATTAGGGATGATTTTCTTGCAATGAAACATAGCATCGCTTTGAAATGTAAATAGAGTATCTACAAAATCTGAGCACACAATTGGTGTTCTCACTGAAAAATAAATATGTTTGATGTGCTTGCCTTTTTTTTAGCTTTGTCCACTGTATTTATATTTTCCTTGGGGGGGGGGGGATGGATGGTCTATATGAAACCCTGTTAACTACAGACCCTGTGAAGCTGAGGTCTCATTAGGTAAATTCATGTCCAGATCGAAAAGATTCAAATGAAAGCTGTATACTCCTGTGGGAATATCCTACATCCACTATTCTGCATAAGTTACTTTAGACATATGAAATCCTTTAATATTGTAATGGTAACTGCATAGGGGGAGGAGGTTTTGTTTCCTGCACCCTTCCTGTGTGTGTATATGCTTTTTAACCTCATTCGCTCCCTTGCAGTGGGTGGGTGGCTGGGTGAAAAATGGGGCTTTCCAGCATTCATGCAGCTGTTTCAGTCAATTTGGGGGACTTTCTTTCCCTAGCTATTTTTTGTTTTTTAAAAAACATAAACCACAATCTTTGTCTGAAATGTGAGAAAATTGTTTACAGGTCTCCAGATGACAATGTTACAAAATGCTGATCTTGAGGGTCTCATTCTTTCAGAGGTTCTATAGTTATGTATTACTGCATGGCAGGGGGGTGAACTAGATGGCCCTTGTGGCCCTGTTCAATTGTTAAGATTCTACAGTTCTAGTTCTATATGGCTTCTGGCTCAAAATGTGACTCTGAAAAACTACAGTGGCCTGTCCTGGTGGATGAGGATTAAAGGATGGCCCCAGTGAGATTTAGACTGCTAGATGCAGAGCTTCCCAATGGAAAATAGGACATATCTTTAATATGCTTCTGTATCCAGATGCTTCTTTTTAAAAGACAGTGTAAGAAGAAGCCCTGGGGGTACAGTGGTTAAATGCTGGTACTGCAGCCACAATGTTGTGAGTTCACTCCTGCAGGGCTCCAAGGTTGACTCAGCCTTCCATCCTTCCATAGGTCAGTAAAATGAGTACCCAGTTTGTGGGGGCAATTAGCTAACACACACTGGAAACCACTTAATGTGGTATAGATGTGTAAATTGCTATTGCTTAATAATTTGTAAGCTGCTCTGAGAGCCATTGTGGTATAAATACCTAAATAAATAAGAAACATGTTTTAGTACCCACAAGGCTAATTACTCAATTGTCCACTGGAGTTCAAGTCATTCTACAAAAGGCCCACATGCAAAAAGACTAAGGCCTTGTCTAGACGGGCTATTTACCCCATTTCCCCACATCTTGGAGCCCTGCAGTCCAAAGGATGCAGGGCTTTTTGTCCCATTCAGTCCTCACAATCCACAGGTCAAAGACAGAGCTAAATGGAGGGAAGACAGGGTAACACCCATTAAAACATTTCAGCAAAATACCCAGTAATAATTCCATCTTTTAAGATAAACTTGATCAGGCACCAAGAAAACGCAGGAGGCCATATCAGCATGCCAGCCCATCTCTGCAGCTGACGCTGCTTCCATCTGCATCACATTCTCTGAAGCCAGGTAGCAGTCACATTCAGGGGGCCTTGTTCACATGTAGGGTTGGTCACATGCAAGCCCCTTCCTGGCTTCAGAGAATACGGCGTGGATGGAAATGGCGACAGCAGCTGCAGAGACAAGCCAATGTGTCCATGTGGACTCCTGCCTGTTTCATGCAGGTAACAGAGGGGCAATGAATACTCCGGTAGGAACCTGGCATATTCTGGCCCATGTAGATTAGCCCTAAAATATCTACAGAAATAAAGAAAAGAAGTGTGGCAGTCCAACACTGTTTAGTATTTAGCAGTTATCATCACATAGCCATATTTGCCAAGCTAATTGTATTAGAGTGAAAGAGCCAAGTCTCAGAATGAATGGAGCGATGGAATAAACATTTTCTCCAGCAGTGACTATTATTACTATATTACTTGGGGAGGACCTTACCATTTGGCATAAAGGAGCATCTGCCTCAGGGAGCAGATTTTATGCCATGAAAATGCAAGCATTATTTATTTGTTACTTTGCTTTTATTGTATATTTTTACAAGTGTGGATATTGGATCAAGCTAAGATTTAATGTTTGAGATTTGTTCTGCTATTCTCATACACTAGTTGATATCTATGATGCCTTGATTACTTTTTCATTCATTATTTTATCATAGCCTTCTGCGCTAGTCATACTGTAACTGCTTTAATGATTATGTTTGATTCTACTCTAATGGTCTTTATGGTATTTGTGCCTTATACAGTATTATTTTCTTATTTCCTAGTCATGCTATAATTGCTTAAGTTGTTATGTTGTCACCATTATCATTACTACTATCTCATATCTTATATTACTTACTGTTTTATAGTTATGTGTTGCTTTTTACCATCTTGACTATCATTTCAATACATTTTAAATTTGTTTTACTTTTCTAGGTATTTTTGGTTCGAAGAATATTCTCCCTGCTCATTGGAGCTATATACCAAGAGTGGTATATGGGGACCACTCTTTCAATGGGGACTGAGTTGGCATCTGAATTTGTGGCAGGATCTTGTCCCTGTTGCATCCTGTTGTATGTTCCATCCTGTTGTAAGTGAATAGTTCTTTAAGATTTGGAGGTTGTCTGTTGGCCAATAAAGGCCTGCTTCTCCGAGCTTGTGAGAGGACTATATTATTCTCCAGAATTGGTTTTAAGATAATTGATTATGCATTTAAGCAGTCTCCCATGGGGAGGGTAGGTGACCACTAGGGATGTTCTGTCATTTTGTGTTGTTAGTCTGTCCTGTAGTAGATTTTTCCTGGGAACTAATCTTGCCTTGTTTATTTATTTCTTCATCTCCTTTGGTGGATATTGTAGTTTGAGAAATGTCTGTTTTAAATCCAAAATACAGTCCATCAGCAACTTCCCAGAAAATCCTATCCTAGCCATTATGGATGTGGAATCCCTATGCACCAAGGAATGCTTCTATTTTCCATCTTTTCACCCTCCCCTTCCCTTCACCCTTTTTATACTGCAAGAAACTAAAGGCTTGTCTACACGAGCAAAACAAAAAGATCTCACCTTGTTTTCACAGCAAGCTGTCCAGACAATGTACAACTCAAATCTGGGTCTTTTCAGCACCTCAGGACTTCAGTTCAGATCAAAAAGAGTTGAGATTTACTCTGGATTTGAGCAAAACATCTGGATAATTGTGGGGGGTGGCTGTGCTACATAGTGACATCAGTGTGGGGCTTGGTGGAGGATTCTGAGGGTAGGTAAAAGATGTCGGGAGGAGGCTCCCTGGGCCAGGCAATCAGCTGACTTTTCCCACCGGGAAATGCCTCTTTCTCTGTTTCAGTTTCACTTTTTAGCAGTCCCTTCATCGCCATTTGTTTTGTATATGCAGCAGTTGTTCAGAGAAGCATACACATATCATTATTACCTGGGCATATCTCTGCTTAATAGGATGTCTGAAGCTCCTCTGATCTGTGGGTAAAGACATAGGTATATTCACATGCATGGGGAGGGGGGAACTGGAGTGGCCATGGCTATGTGACCACATATACTGTGATTTCTCAAGCCAGAGTGAGTTCAAAAGGGAAAACTGTCTGGACAGTGCTCCTGAACTTGCCTCGGTGTGTATAGCAATCATGGCCCCCATAAGGGGGGAGGCTGGCAGGGCTCTAGCCTGGGGGCCCAGGCACCCGGGATTAGAAGGGAGGCTCAGCATGATATTATTTTAAGTTTTTATCATGTAAATCCATTATTATTATTATTATTATTATTATTAGGCCATTGATGTACATGGCGCTTTACAAAATGTTATAGAATAAAACCGTTATAACTATTCCAATAATATAAAATACTAAAATACAATAGGAGAAGAAAAATAGACATAATGCAGAATGAAACAAAATAATCATTTAGGTTTTTAAAATAAATATAGATATTACTTTGGTGACTTATTTTAATTTTTATCCTAAATCCTATTGAGCATCTCGCTGCCCTTAACCTTTGCAGTAGGCACGGGGCCTGCCAAAGATCCTGGCCTGGGGGCCCACTTCAGGATGTGGGGACCATGGTGGCGATCATGTGGACAAGCCTGTGGATACTGTGGACCAGGGAAACCCAAAGGGAAACTGGGTTTTCCTGTTGGTGTAGACGAGATCTAACATGGCTCCTTGAAAGCTACTTTGAAAACTACAGACAGTAAGCTCTTTCAAAAGTCCCTGGGTATAGAAATGCAAGGATGATTAGTCTCTGTTTGGCTAAGTGGTTGATAATGGCCCATCAACTAACCATTAGCCAAACAGACACTAACGAGCCTTGCATTTCTATACCCAGAAACTAACCATTCAATTGCACAAATTTACATATACTCCCCAACAGGGGTTCACAGCATATAAACTCCACATACACTCCTACCCCACCATTCTCTGAAGATGCCAGCCACAGATGCAGGCGAAATGTCAGAAAGAAACTATACCAGAACACGGCCTCACAGCCCAGAAAAAAACAAGGATAATCAGTAATGCATAAGTGTATGAGTACCTATGAGGAATGTCCCAAGTCCAATGAGAAAAGGTTGTACCATCAAAGCAGTGCAGGAGAAGAAGGCAGACAAATGAGCAGAGAAATTAGTGGAAGAGTAATGCCGTATCATTTAGATGCTATAGGACTGAGAAACTTAGTCCTCCATGATTTTGTGGTCTGGCAAATAGCAGCAAGCCTCCAAAGAACTTGCTACAATGCTTCCTTTCTTGAACTGTGAGCAGGTGTATAAAAGTCAGGAAGGATCACAGAAAGTAGAACATTAACCACCTGCACCCTCTCTATTGCTTGTCCATACTATACTCTTGTCTTCTCTATGTGATGGAAAGTGAATGATTGCTAATTCAGGATGCCTGCCCTTTGCCTCCAACTCACTACATGTCTACATGAGGGCAAAAGATCTGAGTAAAATTCAACATAAGTAGACCAAGGCTGCTGACACACTGCAGAAATACTGCAATTTGATGCCTCTTTATTTGCTATGGCTTAATGCTATAGAATTCTGGAATTTGTAGTTTTGTGAGATATTCACAGTGAGTCAGTGGCCCAAGACTACATAACTGGTGCATACCTCTCCATCATCCCTTCAGGAAATCAGCCTTGCAAAACAGATCTGTGGGAATTTAATTATATATCCATGTGTTCTTAATTAAAAGTCCTATTGTGTGTCCTGTTTCCTGGAGATTTAAGTGTAGTAAGGACTTCAAACAGGGCCTTTTGTGTAGTAACACAAGGGCTGTAGAGCTCTCTTCTCATGGAGCTTAGGTTGTTAATAGCCTTTAGACAGCTGGTCAAAAATGATATTGTTCTTTTTCCCTTTATTGGTTAAGATGATTCTTTGAGTTTAGAAGCATCCTCTATTTTAAGAGGTGTGTATCTAATTTATTTCTGTCATTCAGCTTATTATTAACTTCCACTCAACAAGTATTCAAGGCAGTGTGTAACAAATGCATATATACAATAAAAGACAACAATGCTAAGTAAAAACTAGCACATATTGAATAAAACTTAAACATTTTCCTCATCCCTGTCTCTTTCATCCTTTGAATTCGTGTTTATTAACTGGTAGTGTGGATTAACATGTAAACTGTGGCACTGCATTGGCACAATAGTGAAGTACAAATATAGTAAACCAACCAATACAAAGACATGAATTGTCTTCTGGCTAGGAAAATATAGGAGCCCATGGGGGGGTGGAGGTGGAGATCTAGAATCCTTTTCCATCTCTAAAAAATGAATGTGCTCTCTGTATGATGGAGGAAAGCCAACTCAGTTTGTTTGTTTAGTTTCCTGGCTTCTGTTTGAAATGCATTAAAAGCAAGAGGATGTCATATGGAATATTTCCTTGGCTAAATCAGAATTATTTGAGGAATTATTGAAGACAGAACAAGCCAGGTCTTGCTCCAATTTACGGCTGAGGCGGTTGTTTACATGTTGATGTCTCTTTGCATGCAATGAAATTTGCCCTGTGATGCATTCAAGTAATTTGCTACCATATTGCAAATTCTGTTGTTATTTCTGCAGTTAACAACAGTCTGATAACATGTGCTTACACATACACACACTGAATGCTGAACAAATAATATCAAGTTAGTGAGCGGTAATAATGTCATGATGATTTTGCTTGAGTCTGTGTGATGGTTTATTTTATCAACTCTGCTAGAATAGCATGGACATCTTTTAGCCTTCTTTGCCTGGTCTATTTTTGTATGTCCTCAGCTTCTTGCCAATTTGCACACATGAGCATACAGTTCCAAACATATTCTTCCAATCTTCCTAATTCTCTTTTTATTCAATGAATCCACCCCGAAATCTACAGGGAGCAATGGCCACAGAAGCCTCTGCTGTGTGACTTCCCAAGATACCTTCATTTTCTTACTTCACATGGACAGGGTGGGGGAATGAACAAAAAGGAATTTGAAATCCTCATCCCTGAATGCAGCAAACACACATGGTTACTCCAGCTTTTCATATAGCCCTATTATTATAGGATAATATAGAAACACAGGGCTGTACCACTGCTCTTATCATGAAGGAAATGATGATAAATTAAATATTCCTAGACCCCTCTATCATCCTCTCCAAAAGGCAGGGGTCTGCAGCCTCTGAGAGTGGAACCTGCTTTGATTCCTGGACCCACCAGAGACAGTACCCACTGCCATACCACCAATTGGGATATGATGTAGCTGTTCCTTGCTTCACCCAGTTTCCCTTTAAAACAAGACACAAGGAGTATGTGCTTGTTTTAAAGCCAATCCACTCTTATAGGAGGGAGTGTGAATTATTTTTAAAATAAGATGTGTGCTCCCTGCACCTCTTGTTTTAAAGCAAAATTATGATATTTTTATGCTATTATGCTAATGTGCTGCTAAAATATAACTGCACAAAAGCAAAACGGCCTGCCGGATGAGATCCGCCTATTGACATCATTAGACAGCTTTAAAAAGGCTGTCAAGACGGTTCTCTTCAGGCAGGCTTTTCCAGAATAGCTAACCCCGGCCTCAGGAACCCCCTCTGGAGGTTGCTTCTGGACCTCCAAACTGATGCTGCTTGTTCGACACGGTTTTTAATAAACTGTATTATATATTGATTTTAATTTGTATTAATTTAATAATGTTTTAAGGGGGGGAAGGGATTTTGAGCTGTTTTATACTGTGTATTATTTTATTGTTGTAAGCCGCCCCGATTGCTCGCAGAGGGGCGGGATATAAATAAATTTTATTATTATTATTATTATTATTATTAAAAGGAAAAGCAAGGGAAGGAGTGCAAGAGGGAGCTGGGGGACACAAAAACAGTGGCATGGCATGGAGACCATGGGCCATAGGTTGCCTAATCCTGTCATAGTGGAAGGGCCATAGCTCAATGGTGGACACGCTTTGCATGCAGGTACAGTCTGTACCATCTTTAAATATCGCAGAGCTGGATTCCTGTCTGAGATTATGGAGAGCCCTAGCCAGTAAGTGGAGATGATACTGAGTTAGGTGGGCCACTATAAGGCACTCACTATAAGGCACTCTTGCAACACAGAGCCTAAAAAATCCTGCTACTCAGGAGCAGTGGTAAAGTGTTAGCAATCTCTCCTCTTTGATCAATAGGTGCTCCAATACGATGTTCCCTGGATCTCTTTATTTAAAACTAAAATCAAAAATAGCTTTGCTCAATAACCAGGAAAATGAGAAATATTCTTTTAGAAAAAGAGTCGGCATTCTGAACAATTGTTTGCAACTTACCAGTTTCTCTATATTACAGAATTCATTGAGCTGGCATTTTGTAAATGAATGCTGGAAGAGAACTGTTGGTATCAGAGTGGCTGGAAAATGCCCATTTGTGCACGAGAGCCATGACCAGTTATCATTATGGGGTAGCCATCAACCTTGGTCAAGCTGACAATTTGTCAGGGAATACACATGTGCCTCTAACCTCACACAGATCACTGTACTGCACACATCATCCTGGCAGCTAAATATATAGTTTTATACCCTTATATTCTCCATTTGTAATTGAGTAACCTCATTCCATAAATCAGGAGTAGGTGACTTGTGGCTTTCCAGATGTCATTGGATGGCAACTTCCATTATCCCTAGCCAGCATAGCCAGGGATGAGAAATCATGGGAGCTTCAGTCTCTGAATCCACTTTTAGGAATCTTGTCCCATTCTCAAGGTGCAAAGGGCACACATACCCACTTCAGTCTCAAGGTGAGCAGTGAAATGTATATGCATTTCAAGGTAAATAAGGTGCTCATTTCAAATGACAGCAGCACTGACGGATTCCAAGTCACAGGGCAATGAATCTGTAGTAGGGTTGGAAAGAATATTTGGAAATATTCCAAAAAGATATTGAATTCATGTTTGGTTTTTTTGTGTTGTTTGTTTTTAAAAATTATGATTCTTATTATACTGTGAGCTTGCTCTCCAGTACTCTGTGTGAGGCCCAGCACAACAATAACTCCTCCTTACCAACAGGGCTGTCAACACAGTGTTGAGAAACGCTGAAGAGAAGAATCTCGGATTGATAAGAATTTCTGCAGTTCAGGACTTAAGTGTATGCAAAATTCACATGTGGTTGTTTTGCACAGGAAACAGCATATTCTGCACATAAAATAATATCAATATGCAGAAAAGCTGAAGTGCAGAATGAGCTCAGGCTTGCTAGGGAGGTTAAGAACAATAAAAAGGGTTTTTTGGGGTATGTCCACAGCAAAAGGAGGAAGAAGGAAATGATAGGGCCACTACATGGAGAAGATGGCAAAATGCTAACAGGGGACAGAGAGAAGGCAGAATTACTCAACACCTTCTTTGCCTCAGTGTTTTCAGAAAAGGAAAAGGGGGACCAACCTGAGAAGAATGGAACAAAGGACACAATAGGGGAAATCCAGCTCAGAATAAGCAAAGAGGTTGTACAGGAATACCTTCTTAATCTAAATGAGTTTAAATCTCCAGGACCAGATGAACTACATCCAAGAGTATTAAAAGAGCTGGCAAATGTGATCTCAGAGCCATTGGCAATAATCTTTGAGAATTCCTGGAGAACAGGAGAAGTCCCAGAAGACTGGAGGAGGGCAAACGTTGTCCCCATCTTCAAAAAGGGGAAAAAAGAGGATCCCAACAATTATCATCCAGTTAGTCTGACATCAATACCAGGGATGATTCTAGAGCAGATCATTAAACAGAGAGTCTGTGAACATTTAGAAGGCAATGCCATAATCACAAAAAGTTAACATGGGTTTCAGAGAAACAAGTTATGCCAGACTAATCTGATCTCTTTTTTTTTTGATAAAGTTACCAGCTTGGTAGATGAAGGGAACGCTGTGGATATCGCATACCTTTATTTCAGTAAGGCCTTTGACAAGGTTCCCCATGACATTCTTGCAAACAAGCTTGTAAAATGTGGGCTACACAAGTTAACTGTTCAATGGATTTGTAATTGGTTGACCGGCCGAACCCAAAAGGTGCTCAGCAGTGGCTCCTCTTCGTCTTGGAAAGATGTGACCAGTGGGGTGCCACAGGGTTCGGTCCTGGGCCCAGTGCTATTCAACATCTTTATCAATGACTTGGATGAGGGAATTAGGGGCATACTTATCAAATTTGCAGATGACACCAAATTAGGAGGAGTAGCTAATACCCTAGAGGACAGGATCAAAATTCAGAATGAACTGGATAGACTGGAGAGCTGGGCCAAAGCTAACAAAATGAAATTCAATACGGAGAAATGTAAAGTACTGCACTTAGGGCGGAAAAATGAAATGCATAGATATAGGATGGGGGAGACCTGGCTGAATGGGACTACGTGCGAAAGGGATCTAGGAGTCCTAGTAGACCACAAATTGAACACGAGTCAACAGGGTGATGCGGCAGCTGAAAAGACCAATGCGATTTTGGGCTGCATCAATACAAGTATAGTGTCTAGATCAAGGGAAGTAATAGTGCCACTCTATTCTGTCTTGGTCAGGCCTCACCTAGAATACTGTGTCCAGTTCTGGGCACCACAATTCAGAAAGGATATTGACTAATTGGAGCGTGTCCAGAGGAGGGTGACTAAAATGGTGAAAGGTCTGGAAACGATGCCTTATGAGGAGAGACTTAGGGAGCTGGGTATGTTTAGCCTGGAAAAAAGACGGTTGAGAGGCGATATGATAGCCCTGTTTAAGTATTTGAAGGGGTGTCACGCTGAGGATGGAGCGGGCTTGTTTTCTGCTGCTCCAGAGACTGGAATACGGAGCAATGGATGCAAGCTCCAGGAACAGAGATTCCACTTCAACATTAGGAGGAACTTTTTGACAGTAAGAGCTATTCAGCAGTGGAACGCACTCCCTCGGAGCGTGGTGGGGTCTCCTTCCTTGGAGGTCTTTAAACAGAGGCTGGATTGCCATCTGTCGGGGATGCTTTGATCAAGATTTCCTGCGTGGCAGGGGGTTGGACTGGATGGCCCTCGTGGTCTCTTCCAACTCTACAATTCTATGATTCTATGAAATACGTACAGTCAGCCCTCTGTGTCCATGGATTCTTTATGGATCCATGGATTCATGGCTGGAAAACATCCACCCGCAAAACACACACACATACATTTAATGAGAAAGCAAACCTTGTTTTTCACCATTTTATATAAGGGACACCAATTTTCTATGCCATTGTATATAATGGGACTTAAGCATCCATGGATATTGGTATCCCTGGGGGGTCCTGGAACCAAACTCCAGTGTATACTGAGGGCCCACTGTATTATTTCTGCACAGAAAAAGCTGCTTCCTGCACATAAAATTGCTGCAATTGGGAATTTATTAAGTACACCATTTGCATGTGGTTGTTTCGCAAAAACAAAACAAAAAACACAGCATTTTTTTGTGCAAGAAACAGCTTTTTATTTAATATTTTCTGTGCAGAAAATTCAATTTCCCATGTAGAAGAAACTATATTTGTTGTGCAAAACAACCATGTGCAAATTATAAGTCCAGAGCTGTGAATAGGCCTTGAAAACTGTGGTTTTTGAAGGCTTTCTTGCCCCAGGAAAATTGCTAAAATTACTCATTGCTCTCTTTGAATCATAGAGTTGGAAGAGACCTCAAGGGTCATCCAGTCCAACCCCCTGCCATGCAGAAATACAAAATCAAAGCATTCCTGACAGATGGCCATCTAGCCTCTGTTTAAAAACCTCCAAAGAATCAGACTCCACCACACCACGAGGCAGTGTACTCTAGTTCCAAACAGCTCTTGCTGTCAGGAAGTTCTTCATAATGTTGTAGGTGGAATCTCTTTTCCTGTAGTTTGAACCCATTGCTCCATGTCCTAGTCTCTGGAGCAGCAGAAATCAAGCCTGCTCCATCCTCAGTATGACATCCATTCAAATATGTCCCCTCTCAATCTCCTCTTCTCCAAACTAAACATGCCCAGTTTCCTAAGCCGCTCCTCATAGGGCATGGCTTCCAGACCACCCACCATCCTGGTCGCCCACCTCTGGACACATTCCAGCTTGTCCATATCCTTCCAGAATTGTGGCACCCAGAACTGGATAAAGTATTCCAGGTGAGTTCTGACTAAAGCAGAATAGAGTGTCACTATTTCTTTCCTTGATCTAGACACTATACTCCTATTAATGCAGCCTAGAATCGCATTGGCTTTTTTAGCTGCAGCATCATACTGCTGACTCATGTTCAGCTTGTGGTCCACTACGACTCCTAGATCCTTTTCACATGTACTGTTACCCATCTTATATATGTGCATTTCATTTTTACTGCCCAAGTGTAGTATCCTACATTTCTCCCTGTTGAAATTCATTTTTAGTATTGGCTCAGCTTTCTAATTTGTTGAAGTCATTTTGGATTCTGATTCTGTCCTCTGGGGTATTAGCTACCCCTCCTAATTTGGTGTCATCTGCAAACTTGATAAGTATACCCTCTATTCCCTTATCCAAGTCATTGATAAAGCTGTTGAAGAGCACTGGGCCCAGGACAGAACCCTGTGGCACCTCACTGATCACTTCTCTCCAGGATGAAACTAAGGCTGCTGACACACTGGAGAAATAAAGCAGTTTTGACATATTAAAGGCAAAATCTCTGGCTGGGGCCATGGCAGTTAAAGCAGCATCAAGCTGTATTGTTTCTGCAGTGTGGCAGCAGCCTTAGTGAAGAATCACAACCCCAAACTGCTCTGGGCTTTAATGTAAGCCATTCAAGATGGTGATCCCTATAACTTCAATATCTCCTTTAAAGTTGGGACTAGAAGCTTGAGCAGATGTGCTATATCACTGACATGGAAGCTACCAGCCTCCAGCATGAGGCAGAACTAGGAAACTTTATATATTTGGACTGCAACTCCCAGCATTCCCTAAGAAGTATAGTCCATTTTGAAGCTCTGAAAAATGAGATAACAGCAAGGCTTCCTGATAGGCTTGATAGGTGAACTGAGCCTAGAACTGCCCTCCCAGAATCATGCAACTTTCACATTTTGGGAACAGAGACATGCATGTGGAAACTGTTCCATTAAAGCTCAAACATTATAAAACCACCTAGAGTTACCTTGAGAGAAGAATGATAGAATTGGTGGGACTGCACATTTCTATATCGGGGTGTGTGTGTTAGTATGAGAGTAAGAGAAAGACCAATTTCTTCACCTTAGGAACAAAATTGAAGATCACATATGTGATGAAGTGAATAATGCTTCATCACAAGGGGCCATTGTCAACCAACCTTTACCCCCTGCATCTGTTAAAATAAGGGTTTTAATTTCGGTACCTACTTTCCTAAATGGCTTTGCCCACTTAAGGTCTCCGAAAGGCAAATGTAAAGAATATTTTTTCTTTTTGCAATTTCCTGTGCTCACCAGAAAGTTGGTTATTTTTAGCAAGAGCTATTGTTCTCTCCCAAACAGGCAGCTGCCTGATTAATTATCTCCATTGTACGTGCAAAGGGAATATTCTTTTCTAGGTGAAAATGAAAGACAGAAATGCGAGAGGAAAGTTATGAAAAATTAGTTCCAGTGCTGAGCAGTAGCCCGAGATACTAAGCAGGAGTGAGAAAAATTATTAGGGGGAGGGAGCGGAGGAGAATCCTACTGGCCAATTTTAAGATTTGTCCTCAGCCCAGGATTTTGAAGGAAGTGATTTTGGGTCAAAAAGGCACTTTCCTGAGAATCCTAGTTGGGTAGAGACACAGAAAACTGGTCTCAGTCCCAAACTGTTTCTAGACTATACAGAGGCAGGGAAGACATGACTTTTATCAGTTTAACAGTTATCATAAAGAGTAACTATTTTCAACAGGTGCACCTTTTTCACCATTTCCTCCCATCTGGTGATTTCAGAGCTTAGACCATGTTATGTTGGATTACATAACCCAGAATCCTGCAGCCAGCATGGCCACTGCCCATATTGTGTAGGGGATTCTAGGAACTGTAGTCCATGAACATTTTCAAGCTCTCCCACTTTGCGTTTATGTACAAGAACTTCATCACTCACCCCATTGCCGTGTGTTTCCACAGACATAAAGGACTGACATGCCTGTGAGACAGCTGGGGTTACCTCCAACTTGTTAACTGCCATCAAGTCAACTTTGACTTATGGCAACCCCATGAAAGAGAGACCTCTAAGGAGATTTTCAGACAGGCAAAAATCGCCCCTTGCCGCGCGAGCAGCCTCCCGAAACTGCTGCGCGGCAAGGGTCTTTTTCGGACGACGCTGTGCCTCTAGCGAAGCCGTCCGTGTCACTTCCGTGAAGCTTGGGACGGCTCCGCGTCATATTTCAATCACGGGCAGCCTCCGTGCTTGAAATATGACGCGGAGCCGTCCCAAGCTTCACGGAAGTGACACGGACGGCTTCGCTAGAGGCACAGCGTCGTCCGAAAAAGACCCTTGCCGCGCAGCAGTTTCGGGAGGCTGCTTGCGCGGCAAGGGGCGATTTTTGCCTGTCTGAAAATCTCCTAAGTCACCCTATCCTCAACAGCCCTGCTCATGCAGACTTGGTTGTGGCTTCCTCGATTGAGTCTATCCATCAGGAATGTGGTCTTCTTTTCCTACTGACTTCTACCTTCTCATGCATTATTGTCTTTTCTAGGGAGTCATGCTTTCTGATGATATGTCCAAAGTACAACCATCTCAGTTTAGTAATCTTGGCTTCTAGGAAGAGTTCAGGCTTGGTTTGCTCTAAGATCCTTTTTTTTTTTTTTTTTGTCTTTTTAGCAGTCCACAGTATCCAAAGAACACTTCTCCAGCAATACATTTCAAATGAGTTGATTTCCTTCCTATCAGCTTTTTTCACTGGCTAGCTTTCACAGCCATACATAGAAATGGGAAATACAATGGCATGGACAATCCTAGTGTTAGTACTCAATTATATATCTTTACACTTCAGGATCTTGTCTACTTCCTTCATTGCTGCCCTTCCAAGTCTGAGTCTTCTTCTGATTTCTTGACTATAGTCTCCGGTCTCCATCCTGGTTAATAACTGAGCCAAAGTAAGGAATTTTTTGGTACTATTTCAGTGTCTTCATTGTCTACTTTAAAGTTATGTAAATCATCTGTGGTCATTATTTTTGTTTTCTTAATGTTCAATTGTAAACCTGTCTTTGCACCTTGGACATTATTCCAAACTAGCTATACCCGGTGTAACATACACTGTCAAACTCTGCCTGCTGCCCCCCTTATGCTTGTGTCCCCACCCCCTGCTAGGCTCATGTTCCCCCACCTAACCACTAGGATCCAACCCCTGCTACCATGCTCATGCCCCTGCAAGGCTGCCGGCCCCTGTTGCCCCCTGCTAGGCTCTCACGCCTGCTGCCATGCTCCCCCATTGCCCCCTGCTAGGCTCATGCCCACTGCCCCCGGCCATGCTCACACCTGCCCTCACCCCTGGTAGGCTCATGCCTGATACACCCCACCAGCTTGTGCCCCCCGCCACCCCCACCAGTTTTGTGCCCCCCCCACATGCTCGCACCATCACTGCTGCTAGGCTCATGCCTGCTTCCCCCCACGAGACTTGTGTCCACCTTGCCACTAGGCTCATGCCCCTCCATTGCCCCCCCACTAGATTTGTGCCCCCAGCTACCAGGCTCGTGCCCCCATCACCCCCCCCACTAGGCTCATCTCCCCCACCACCAGGTTCCTACCCCCATCTCCCCATCTCCTACCACTGCTGCTAGGCTCACCCATCCCCCACCAGGCTCACACCCTCCTGTTGCCAGGCTTGCACCCCTGCCCCCCATGCTCAGGCACATGCCACACTACACACCCCCACCCCACACACACCCATGCTATTCACACCTCCTCTGCCGCTGCTATGTTTAGGAAGGACTGTAATTTCCACATGGTCCTGCCCCCAGTGTGCTGATTGACTATCCCACTGAGCTTTGATTAGTTGGTCAGTTTTCTAAGAGGCCAGTCAGCACAGTGGAAATGGCAACATACCCAAGATTATATATTATATATAATTGTTATTTTCTGCTAGTAGTATACTGTCTTCTGCATACCTTAAATTGTTGATATTCCTCCAGTTTTCATTGCTCCTTCCTCTGTGTTTAACCCTGTTTTACATATAAGATGTTTAGCATATAAGTTAGATAGGGTTAAAAAATGCAGCCTTGTCTGACCCCCTTGCCAATTTGATATCATTCCATTTTTCCATGTTCTGCCCTAACAATAGCCTCTTGTCCTGAGTACAGGTTAGCATAAGGATGACCAAATGTACTGGTACACCCATTTCTTTAAGAGCAATGCAATTTTTCATGCTTTATACAATCAAAGGAGATTATCACATGAGACAAAAAAGTGAAATTAAAGCAGGATACCAGCTCTATAGGCAAACCTTATCACATGATATCATTGCTTTCCTGTTGTGGATGTGTAATCACTCTGTTAGTGTGTCACTTCTTTTCATTGGCTGGAAAACCCATCAATATACTCCCAATATCAGTGCTACTCCAGGAATTCACTGGTACAATAAGTCTCTTCACTTCAATGCCGGCATTACAATAGTCACGGGGGCCTGATTCTCCTCCTTCCCCCTCTCTTTTGCTATGGACTTACCTTCTAACAACAAGATCCAAGTTTCTTACTTTATGGGTTTCAGTAACATAAAGGTCTCATCTGACCCCTTTGATGAGACTTTACAAATTTGCTCTTTGTTCAACTTTTCTTGCCTTGCCTAGGTGAAAAAATAGCCCATTTGGCTGTTTCGTACATTTTGGCTGGATTGTACATATTCCAAATACTGGACCATCTCATGTAGGCTAAACCAGTGATATATATTTCATAGATAAACTGTCCAGTCAGATCACCATGGTGATAGACACTTAGCAATTAAAATACACACTTGAGTGAAAATGCAGGGTGGGCATTCACAGAAGGTTTAGAAGCCACCCCACACATTTTTTTCCACCTCTGAGTCCCCTGAAGATAACAGCTTCTCATTTTTCCAAAACTGGATCACTTACATTTTTGTAAAAATACTGTTTGGACTGAAACAAACAGTATTTTTGGTGGCGCAGTGGTTAAAATGCCAGTACCACAAGCCACCACATTGCAAGTTCAATCCCAGAGGGCTCCAGGGTTCACTCAGCCTTCCATCCTTTCATCGGTAAGTAAAATGAGGACCTGGCTTGTGGGGCAATTAGCTAACACACATTGGAAACCACTTATTGCAGTGTAGATGTGTAACTTGCTATTTCTTAAAAAATTTGTAAGCCGCTCTGGGATCCTTTGTGGCTGAAGAGCAGGGTATAAATACCTTAAATAAATAAATAAATAAATAAATAAATAAATAAATAAATATGCTATAGATGTCAAACAGTATTTAAGCAGACATTCCTGCCAGAAGGCAGGCTCTGGAAGCCTGATTCTCCATTTCGTGGCTGATTTCCCCCCTGCAATTGTAGAGCATGAGCCTAGCGGAGGTGAAAGTGGGGTTCTAGGTGCCACAGAAAAGTCCCCTACAAGCTCCATGTAAGCCCTAGGCCGGTGATGGCGAACCTATGACGTGCGTGTCACCACTGACACGCGTAGCCATCTGTGGTGACACCCGCGGCTAGGCCTCCCCCCCCTTCCCCTGCAACCTCACCACCCTCCCTAAAGTGGCGGGTAGGGCTTCGAAGCCCCGATCACCACCACCACCGCTGAGGCCTGCCTGCTTCCCCAGAGCTGCCTCGGAAAGGCCGGATAAGGTGGCGGGCGGATTGGCAGGACTCTGCCCGGCCTCTCCCCGGCCTGCCTGAGGGGTCTCTGGGGCTTTGAAGCCCTGGAGCCACCTTGGAAAGGCTGTGGAAGGCGGCGGGCTGGTGGGATGGTGGGCGGGAGTCTGCCCGGCCTCTCCCCGGCCTTCCCAAGGGGGCTCCGGGGCTTTGAAGCCTTGGAGCCACCTCAGAAATGCTGGGAAAGGCGGTAGGAGGGAGCCTTGGGAGCCTGTCGGTGCCTTGAAAAGGGAGGGGGGAAAGCATGCGGGTGGGAGGTTTTCTACCCTCCCCTTGCCAAGGCACCGACAGGCTTCATGAGAAGCCCATCAGTGCCTTGGAAGGGAGGAGGGAAAGCGTGCGGGTGGGAGGCTCTCCCCTTTCCCCTTGCCAAGACAGCTGGGAGGGGGGAAGCATACAGGTGGGAGGTTTTCCACCCTCTCCCTGCCAAGGCAGCAACAGGCTTCATGAGAAGCCCGTTGGTTCCTTGGGAAGGGATGAGTGGAGAGCGTGGGGGTGGGAGGCTTTCCACCCCACCTTCCCAAGGCAGCGACGGGCTTCATGAGAAGCCTGTTGGTACCTTGGGAAGGGGGGGGGAAACGTGCGGGTTGGAGGCTTTCTGTGAATAGTCAAAGTCGCAAATGTGGAGGGGCAACTGTATACATTTATGTTATTTAAACAGTAAATATTGTAAAATAATGTTTTTCCCTCTAAGTGATACACCACCTGAGTTATGCTCAGTTTTTTGGCGACGTTTGACACACCAAGCTCAAAAGGTTGCCCATCACTGCCCTAGGCCATTGAATACCCTGCCCTGCTGTACTGTGAAACAGAAGTAACACAGGCTAGATCCTGTCCCAATGGACTTTACAATGCAAAGAAGTTTATCTCTCCATGGGAAAAGGAAATTTAAGCTGCATACCTGCTCCTTACATGAATGTACACTGACAGCACTCTAGAAATACCTTCCAAATTCATTGCAGTGAAATGCATAGCTTTTTGGATGTGTTCATACAGTTGCTTCCCACTGAGGTGAATGTAGAAGCCCTTTCACACATTTGTTCTAGAGCGTCTAGAGAATACAGAGCACTCAAATTCTGGCATGGAGAACCCTTTCTCTCTTTCCAAGGGCCCACTTCCTCAAGGGTAACCCATTCACATACTTTGATGCACACATAGATCATATGTACATTTGAGAGCAATAGAGCTTTTTTGGGGGGAGTGGATGACCTCCAATTGAAGGCTTTGAGGGAAGGTCTTTGGAGGTTTTTAAACAGAGCATGCATGGTCATCTGTTGGGAGTTCTTTGAATGTGTGTTCCTGCATTGCAAAGGGTTGGACTGGATGGCCCTTGTGGTCTCTTCCAACTCTATGATTCTATGGTCTTTTTCCCCCTAGATATACAGCACACAATAGTTTTTGTGGTGGTCATAATGCATGGTGAAAACATGATTAACCTTTGGTTAACAGTTAGAATCTAGAACATGGTGGAATTATTTTTCCTAGCTGTTTAGGCATGAATCAAGTTACACTGACAATCTGTGTAGATATCCTGTATAGGGTTGCCATTTCAGCATTGTCCTAGACCTGAGAACTCATAGAATATCACACTACATTCTTATAACACTAATATTCTTTAACTTTAAGATACTTTAACTGCTCTGGCTGCCTCCTGTGGAATCCTGGGATTTGAAATTTAGGGAGGGACACTTAGATTTCTCACCCAGAGAGCTCTTTGGCCTCATTAAACTACACATCCCAGAACTGCACAGGAGGCAGCCATAGCAGTTAAAGCAGAATAACAGCACTATAACAATGTAGTGGAAAGGCCTCTGTGATTGATCGTTATACATCAGGTACCAGCCACAGTTGCTCACAGCTTGTCATTCAGATACACACACATGGACACATACAGAACATATCTTCCTCTTTGGAAATTAAGACTTAGATAATTTTTATTTATTTATTTATTTATTTATACCCTGCTCTTCAGCCACAAGGCTATCAGAGCGGCTTACAAATTGTTTTTAAGCAATAGCTATTTACACATCTACACTGCATTAAACAGTTTCCAATGTGTGTTAGCTAATTGCCCCCCACAAGCTGGGTACTCAATTTACCGACCTACGAAAGGATGGAAGGCTGAGTGATAAGGGAGTGATAAGTGATAAGGGAGCTATTACTAGATCAAGGGGAAGTATTCCTTCTTAATGACTTAGGGATATCAGGTAAGGAACATATAAATCTAGCCTATTTGCTTCTAGACAGAAGGTGAATGAAGAGCTGAAGGTAGGGTGAGCCCTGGTGCCACAATGATTGGGAGTGACAGAATAAGTTAACTACAGTCTTGTCTATACAAGGGGGGAAAATACGAACACATTTGGAAAGGTAGGCATTCACACTGATGCAAACTGCCTACATGGCCAAAACCCCCCCCCAAACTTGGCATGACCCGCTAGCCAGCTGGTTGCCGCAAGTGATTTACTCACACTTTTAAATCTGCCATTGCCATTAAAAAAAAAATGTTTCCCAGGGTGTGCACAAGAAACACTTTGTATTTATAAATAAAGAAATAAAAAAAAGTATAAAATCACTGTTTGATTAACTTACTGGACCCTCGCTTAGCCGAAAATCCAACATGGCAGATGCAGCTTCTTTCCTTCTTTGCTAACTCTGCCCCCATCCTCATCCAGCCAATCAGATTGCACTGCCTGTTCATATTTGTGTGAATGTGAGTGTTCAAATGATGGCACATCCACATGTCGTACGGAGCTTTTAAAAAAAAAATCTGCACAAAGCCCCAGACATGGTTCACATGGACTTTGCAGTGGACTTTGCTGCCCCCCTTCTGAATGACACGTATTTTTGCAAACTGTCTTTTGAAGGGATCGCCATAAATTTGCATGCCATTTGTATTTTTTTTTACCGTATAAATAAATGCTTGCAAATTGTAGCAAGCTGGTATTCTTCTAGCTGAGCTGAAGGTTTTCATACAGCTCTTTCCTCTTGCCCAGTGCTGGGACCACCAGAACTGGAGAATAAGCACCCTCCTCTCCTGCCTAGAGATGTTCCACGAAAACTGAAGGCTCAGGATCAGGCCCTGAGATCTGGCAATTGTAATCCTAGAAGCTGAACAGCATGGGACCTGTGTCATTTAACTGTTCTGCTTTTACCTTCCTCCATTTTCTGCCAGCAGAGCTTCTAGGCATGCCGAGTAAATCACAGGTAATAGAGTTTATGGAACCCCAAGCAGTACTGATATCTAGGAGGGCATCACAATAGTATATGGGTTGCAGTAAAATGCCAAAGTGCCCAGGAGCTTCTGTCAATAGAATATAGTGGAGCAATATGATTAAGAGAGAGTTAAGCTGCATCAGACAATGGAGGAAAATAAGGCTATATGACATGTTAATAGATCCCAAGGAAGTTGTGTTAATCTACCAAAAAATGAGAAGCCATTTTCATGCAATATTAGGAGGCAGGGAGTGGGATAGTGAAGGGACTCATTCCTCCATGCGATTTTCATGGCGTACTTTGCAAACAGACAGTGCAAGAGCTGGAACACTTCAAATGGCTTTTTCATGAGGCTTCCATGAGTCATAGACCTTAAGCTGGAGATGTAAATTTTTCACTCTGTTTGAGTTGTTCACCTATTATAGATTCACAGGCCGATGAGTTTCCTGATTGCTGTCAACTCAGAGTAGCAATCTAAAGGCTTTTTTTGTGGCACAACACATATTTGATGAATTATATATATATATATATGTATATAAAAGTCCAGACTCAAAATTTTTAAAAGTTACTTTGTAAATTAGAGTTGGTTAAGGTTCTTATCTCCCAGAGATTCCACCTAAACATTAGGAAGAACTTTCTGGCAGTAAGAGCTGTTTGGCAGTGGAATGCACTGCCTCGGAGTGTGCTGGAGTCTTCTTCTTTGGAGGTTTTTCTAAACAGAAGCTGGATGGCTATCTGTCAGGAATGCTTTGATTATTTATTCCTGCATGGCAGGGGGTTGGACTGGATGGCCCTTGTGGTCTCTTCCAACTCTATGATTCTATGATCCTCACGGACTGCTCCTCAGGATGAGGGAAAGGAATCTCAGGAACAGAGGACAGCCTTGAAAAGGTTTTGTGTTTTCCTCATCTGCTATTTTCCCTCATCTGTTAGACTTGGTGTTTGTTGGTTTGAATGGCATGCTCTGAGCCTTCATTCGGGGCTGCCTCTTGGTATCACAAAGACTCATCCCCAGCTCTCAGGTTTTGGTACTGAAATCTCAGGGCCTAGGATAGTCCTGACCTGGCAGCCCTAGCATTTGTCATATAAAAAGTTTAGGTGAATTATGACATCTGAGGATTTCTACTCAGGAAAAAAAATATGTAAAGGATTTTGAGAGAAAGGAGAGTTAAAGGAGTGTTGATCATTCCTCCATTGTTTAAGGGATTTCCTCATGCTGCTAATGGTCATGGATGGTATTCCACCACCACCCCCTATAAGAGGTATTTGACACCTTGCATTTGTTCCTTTACCTGAACATAGGAAACTACTTTATATGACACCTTGGTTCCTCTAACCTAGCCTTGGCTGGTATCCCATTAGTAAGTTACAATTTCATAAATACACCTTAGAACACCACCTTTTTAGTAATTGTGTAAGTTGGAATTCTTTTCCAAAAATGCAACAACCAAAAGCCACCACCCCCACAAACCCACCTTGTGAGCTGTATAGTTCCCCTTCCTCAACATGGTGGAATGCAGCAAGGATATCATCTGGAGGATCTGAGGAGGTCTCTGGCAGTGCCTTTCACATCACATCTACCTACAGAAAGATAGATCACCACTGATCCCTTCTTTTTCCAACAACCAGGAAATGGCAATGCTGGGGCAGGGTTCTGCAGCTTAAAAGGTGGGTTTGGAGCAGTAGCATTGGAAGAGGTAACTGTGGAGATGTAGCTATGTGAGACACACACATATTTTACTCAGGATCTTGTTTATTGTTGATACTGATTAACAGTAGCCTTTCAGGCAGGAGTACTGGGGATTGTACATGGATCCTTCTACATGCAGTGTGTGTGTGCTGTCCACTGAGCTACATCAATGTTAATGACAGTATTTCTCAAATGAACATCCCAGCTACGATACCAAGCTTGATTCTGTTTGCTCCCTTCCCATTTCATGTACAGAAGCAATCTGGTCTGGCATTTGAATCTCACTTCAACACTGGTGGTGGGTCAATGTCTTTCATTTTCCCTAAGGGAAGCAGACCAGTTTTGAGAGAGCAGGACATGCTATGTGGCATACACACCTTTGTCCAACAGCAGGGGAAAACAGACAGAACACTCAGGAAGAATGGAGGGCAGCCACTGCTGAGTGCCAGCAATAATGGCCTCTGAGAGGTCTTAACAGCAGAGTAAGTCTTGGACTAGCCTAACTTCCAGGAAGGGTTTATAGCTCAGTAAATATCCATATTTTTCCAGGGTGGATTTTCAGAGTGCCAACATTGAATCCTATTACTAGTCTCCCACCATAGCAGGACCATTGAATCAATGAGATTTATTTATATGTTTACTCATCAGGCAAGAGTTGATCCAATGGGTGAACTCTAGGGAGGGGACTCAATAAGACTCAGGCTATTATCAGCACCATACCAAGGTAAAAGCTTTATTCCTAAAAACAAGAATGTTTGAATATCTCACTTCTTACTCCATAGCCCATGTTGTAGCACTTCTGTAACAAACAGATTTTTAATCAGTGATTTGGAGTATATTGTGGACTGGATTATCTATGATGTGATTATTTGAGGGTGGAGGGGGAGGACTAGGTTTTACATTTACAATCTAATTTGTTATTTTGTTTTACTGGGCCCCTTTCATTGCAAATAGGGTTCATTAAATTTCCTTAGAGTGTATTTTTCTTGGGTACCAGACTGTTAACATTTATGGAAAAAATTATCAGTAGCACCATAGCTTTGTTCTGGATTTTGAAGGTGCTATCCAAGGGGCAAACTCTATCCCCCAAATAAGATCAGCACCTTGGATAGGTCTTTAAAAGTTCAGACTAAACCCCAGAGCCGATTCACCACCTCACTGATACAGGAGACACAAGCTGCAACTGACTTGGATGAAGGCTAGGAGGGAAATGCAGATGTTAGTGGAAACATTCAGAACAGAGATGTGTTGCTGTTTTTAAAACAATGTGTATAATAGTAGGTTACTTAAGTTTAGATGTAGCCATGAAGGATGAATCATACCAGGGTTGCCACAATGTAAAATTGCTGGCTTACACCCTGTGAACTAAAGAATAGCCTATATGTGAAGTGAACTTGGATCTGGCTACTGTATTTAATCCAGACAGACCATCTCTCAGTCCATTTTCATTGAGCTCAGAATTCACCTGTCCTCCCAGATGTTGCTGTGTGGGAATAATTTCTTTGAAGGTAAAGTAGGAATCCTTCACCCTTTGACATTATTCACCTCTTTGGGATTGTAGCTTTGGGAGGAGGCAAAATGAAGATGTTGCTCTCCCCTTTGTAAGAATTCTGTCCCACCAAAGGAAACTTCCCTTCATTTCCCATATTTTTAACACTGCAGAGAGAAAGAGAGAAAGAGAGAAAGAGAGAGAGAGAGAGAGAGAGAGAGAGATTGAATATCATTCAAACTGAGAACTCTTATATTTGCTGTATTCACATTTCCTTGTTAACAATGACCGGAATCCTGTTGGGCAGTTGCAACACCCAAATCGCTAGTCAAGCTATTAATACGTTGGGGACATTAGCAGTAACTCAACTTTAGCAATGCAATAGGGGGCAACAAGGGGAATCTTGAAACTATGTATACCAGTACTAACCTGGATGGAACACACACAAATGTGAAATTAATGATGGTTTTTATTAAGAGTTCAAAAATAATGCCAATCACACACACAGTCATGTGAGAAGCATTCACACAAGGCTATAGAAAGCAGTAGGAAGGACTTGGATAGAGGAATAGCAAGAGGGTTTGTTGTAGGTTATATGACCTGTCCTGTAGTTTGAAGTGTCAAGGCAGACTGGCAGCGTGGATGGGGGAGGTAGGAATGGCTACACAGAGGGGCAGAATATTCATAGGATATGGAACTGTGTGAACTGAGGCAGGGTTTTGGGCTAGTAGTTACAGCCAAAAATGCACCCTCAGGTGAAGGGATTTCATATGTTGAAACAATGGGTTTCATGAAGCTCCTCAGTTTGAACAATGGGTTTCTGAAGATGTTAATATGTTGCAACTACCCTAAATGTTGTGGAGATTAAATTTACAAAATGTGAGCTGTTTCCTTGATGGCCGGGTCTGGGGACTAAGGGAAGAGTGATACCCCCAGACAAAGGAATATTCCAACCACCAATGATGGGATCAATTGTCTGTCCCCTAGGTGTGTGCAGGCAATGTCCTCAGATTTAGCTTGATCTCATTATGTTTCCTTCATTTTGGAATTTATCAATAGTCCTTTCCTTGGGTGATCCATGGCTTAGTATTTAATAATAATAATAATAATAATAATAATAATAAATTTTTATTTTTAACCCGCCCCTCTGCTCAGCAACCAGGGCAGGGTACAGCAAGATTAAAACAACAGCAAGTTAAAACAATCCTTCCCAATCCTAACCCTCCCACCCCTTAAAACTAAATTAAATTAAAATTTAATTTAGTGGAGAATTAAAACAAACATAAAATACAATGCAGTATACAAATTGCAAAAAATGGCAATAGCGGCAGGTTCAGGTAGGCAATCAACTCCACTTGAGCCGGGAAGTTATTCTGGGAAGGCCTGCCAGAAGAGATCCGCCTTTAATGCTTTCTTGAATTTGCCTTTGGGATCCTTACAGCAAGTCCCTAGGCTTTACTGTCCTCCCATTAAAACTAAATGATTAATAAGGCAATTTTGGGGGTTCCTGAGGGTGGGACTTATCATGGGCACAAACAGTTATAAATACATAATCTACTATTACACATGCATATTTTCTATGGCTGGCTGGCTGGCTGGCTTGGCTTGCACATTGTGATTCAATTGCTGCAGCCACAAACTTGCAGGAAGAAGCAGGAAAAAAGTCTTTCCTCTCCCCCCAGTGCCTCTGAGGAAAGGTTTAATGGATGGTGCAATTGTGTTGTTGTTGTTTTAAATATGTTAACTCTTGGGGGTCTGTGGCAACAAAAGATATTTAATGGGGATCCCTTGTAAGGAAAAAGTTAAGATCCATTGACCTAAACTGTAAGTGCTTTCTAAGTGCTCAAGTGAGGTTTCAAGTAACTTCATGCTAGAAATGGGGGACAGAAGGAAAATTTAATTTGGGGGGAGTGAATTCTTATTTGGGAGGGACAGCATCCTCAGTTCCTCCCTCACACTGCAACTATATCTTTGGATATGTTGGCAGAATATCTGACTCTGCCCTTATTCCACCCTCAGCTGACTCAGCCAGAGCTGGATAAAAGGAGATGTGAATGCAGTAATTCTGAGTAGAAGCCTGAAGCACCATGACAAAGAAGAAGGAGAAGAAGCAGAGACCTTTTCACACTGCACAATTGTAGCAGATTTGTGCCACTCAAATTACCATGGTGACATCTTACAGAATCCTGGGATTTGGAGTTTGGTGAGGCACTAGAGCACTCTGGTAGAGAATTCTGAATCCCTCACAAAACTATAAATCCTAGAATTTTCTAGCATGGAGCCATGGCAGTTCCAAAGCGGTATCGAAATGTTATAATTGTGTTATGAGAATGAGGTTCCTTATAAAGGCCCTTCAGGGACAAGAACAAGAATACACTTGAACGCTGCCCCCTTTCATTCCCTAAAGCTATAGCAAGGATGGGCAACATATGGGCCATGCATCATATATTGTCCGTGATCCACTCTTTTCTGAAAAGCAAGTCACCCTCTGAATGTTCTGCTGTCTTCACAAGCCTGGAAGATGCTCTTTCATCTGGGAATTCCTGCAATATGTCTTTAGTTTGCTGACTGGGAGGCTTCAGAATAAGAGGGCCAGCACACTACAGTGCTTTGAATGTTGGACTAGGACTTTGGATCAGCAGAGTTGGCAAATGTACTCAGAATAAATCTTGCCATAAAAAATTATGAGAGGGTCACCATGAATTGGAGTTGACTTGAAAGCAAATGCCAACAATGACAGAGGCCAAACACAGTACTGGCAACAGTGCAGGCACTCTGAACTGGGGCTGGAGCAGTTACCAAAATGTATGAATGAGTTACAACTTTGGGCTTTAATAAGACAATAGCTGCACTATAGAACAGTGTTCAGTTATTAGACATCTGAGTTGTCCTAGTGAAATTCTTGTTAATTCATTGATCAAGTTAAACTCTAATCTGCACTAGAAGATGAAGTCTCCAATGACAATGAAACAGAGAGAAATGTAGGATACTACACTTGGGCAGAAATAAAAGAAATACACAGGATGAGTGACACTTGGCTTGATGGCAGTACATGTGAAAGGGATCTAGGAGTCTTAGTGGACCATAAACTGAACATGAGTCAGTAGTGTGATGCGGCAGCTAAAAAAAACCCAATGTGGTTCTAGGCTGCATTAATATGAGTATAGTGTCTAGATTAAGGGAAGTAATAGTGCCACTCTATTCTGCTTTGGTCAGACCTCAGCTGGAATACTGTGTCCAGTTCTGTGCACCACTTCAAGAAGGATGTTTGACAAGCTGGAATGTGTCCAGAGGAGGGTGACCAAAATAGTGAAAGGTCTGGAAGCCATGTCCTATGAGAAGTGGCTTAGGGAGCTGGGCATGTTTATGCTGGAGAAGAGAAGGTTCAGAGGGGACATGATAGCCATGTTTAAATATTTGGAGGGATGTCATATTGGGGATGGAGCAAGCTTATTCTCTGCTGGGTAGGACACATAACAATGGATTCAAACTACAGGAAAAGAGATTCCACCTAAACATTAGGAAGAACTTCCTGACAGTAAGATCCTTTCGAGAGTGGAACACACTGCCTTGGAGTGTAGTAGAGTCTCCATCTGCAGTGCTTTGGCCATCCATCTGGAGTGCTTTGATTGTGTATTCCTGCATGGCAAGGGGTTGGACTAGACTGTCCTTGTGGTCTCTTCGAACTCTATGATTCTTACCACATCTCTGCTGTGAGAGTTCTATGGACCTGCAAATAAGAAATCAAGTAGAGAATAGTATTAACAAAAACCTATTGGGTAAAAAATCTGAACATATGGTGCTTGTGGTTTCTCTATCGATTCTTCTTGATTGGTACACCGAGCAGTTTATCAGACATAGCTCATTGTTGGCCTCCGTTCCACAACAGCATTGTACCAGAATTAAATCCAATCAGAAAATAAATCTGTTTCAATGATGTGTGTTTCAAAGTAGGAAAATTTCTTTGGAGACCACAAAGGATATCTAAATAGTATATTTTCATTTTCAGTGAAAGGAGAAATGTAATTTTCTACCCACAGCTGCCAGAGAAATCTTGACAAGCTAGTTGAAAGAATGAAATTAGAAATAATAAAGAAGAACTCTGCAAAAAAGTAACTATTCCTTCAAAATTTATTTTGGAGCTGTTATTGTTCACTTTCACAGTTATTTCTGGATTATCTAATGTGTGCCTATAACAACAAGAGTGAAAAAGGCTAATATTGTGAATTACTGTCAGAGGAGACAACAATTTACAAAACAGTCAAAATAAAAACTGCCACAATATTTGGCATCTTCTTCAAATTTCTCCTTCTGTTGGACATTTCAGGAGGTCTCTGTTAAAATTAGTAGCAGACCTAATGCCTTTGTTGTGGTAAATGTAAAACATCTAGTTTTTAAAGGGTTTTTATTTATCCTGCATTTGTGCAGGTATACAGTATGTATGCCCAGGGTGGGCAAATCCATGTTGCTTTCTCTGTTTCCTGTTTTTCCAGTCTTAAGGTTATTCTATCCCATTTCTCAATCAATTCACTCTGTATTTATGGATTTTTGAAGTCCACATAAAAGTTCATATCATAATTATTTTCTTTTTAATGCCCAGTGTATGATGTTTTCTTTAATTTATGCTATGTACCAAATATTTTTTAAAACTATAATACATATCCATTTTTGTGTATTTTACCCAATACTATATATAGAGTTTTGAATATACATTTGATTAGAGAACTGCACTGCGAAATTTACAGGTGTGCAAATACTGAATGCTAAGTGTTTAGTTTCCCTATCTGTTCCTGAAGTGTGAACTAAATGGGTTCACCTTAAATAAAAGCTAGATTTCTCTCCCAGTCCTATTGTGCTTCTTTCTATGTGGACAAACAATAAAACAATCCATCTGCCATTTAATCTGAAGAGGAGCTCACCTACATGATCCAGGATATGCTGGCTCCCCTCCAGCATATGCTGGCTACAGATCTGTCCCATTGTTCCCCTATTCCCTGCACGGAACAGGAGAAAATCCTGACAGGCACGCTGATCTGTCACTGCAGCTGCCATGGCCACCATTTTTCTCATTGACTCAGAAGGCAGGAACGTGGCCCACAATATGTGATCAAGACCCCCTGCATGTAACCAGCCTTGGTCACATGCTGCGAGACTCCTTCCTGCCTTTATGGAAAACCAGGAAGACCACAGCAGCAATGAGGGACAGACAGCCTGCCGGGATGGGCTCCTGTGGATACGTAGGGCCAGATCCATTTTTTTTTTTTTTGCCAGTGGAAACAGAGTAAACCAGGTAGTATTGTATCAGGCCCTACCTTGTCTTCCCCCCATCTCAGCCCGTATCTGCCCCAGGGGTGGTGAAGACTGCCTGGAGGTAGAACGGGGCAAATGCCTTTCATCGTATGGACTGCAGGGCTCTGAGACAGAGGACTAGATGGGCCCAAGGTTGCATGTGTGTGGGGACACTTTAAGGCAGGAATTGTCAATCTTTGGTATTATAACTATGTTAGACTCCCAAGTCCCAGCCTGCATTGCCAAAGGTAAGATATTCTGAGAGTTGAATTCCTAAGCAACTGGAGGGCAAAAGTTGAGAATTACTGATTTCAGGTCAACTAACACTAATTAGAGCTTCCCATCCCATTCCATCTCCCCAAAGAAATACTACCATTCCTGTTCTTTGCAGTTTCCTCAATATTCTGAAAAATGGTTTTGCTAGATGTTTGTCCTACGTGTTTCTGTATGTAAATGGTGGTTGTAAATATGAATGGTGACTACTAACTAAACATTGTGGCTGGAATCCTGTTGGTGGCATATGTAGGTGTAATATCACTTTATGCCTAAGCATGTCCTTTGCTGGTCACTGTAGAAGCAGGTATTCACTATCTCCTCCACAGGATGCCCTTGCCCATAGAACCCGCCTCTCTGCTCACACACACACATGCCATTTATTTGTCAGATAGAGCAGGGAGAGGCAGCCAGGCAGCACCTCATTATGTTCCTACAGTCTGATGCATGATAAAGAAGGCATCTTCCAGGACCACTTGAGGAGGGTGTTCTTTGGAGTCTGGGAGGATAATGTTGTCCTCATTCATCCAGCTGTAGGAGTATAGCCAGATGTTGCTTGGCCACTCTCCCCCAGCCACTAAATGGCCATGGGGAGCAGGAACTGATAGATGGGTCTTACTTGCAGGTAAAACAAGAAGGCAAGATTTCTATCTGATACAGCTTTACCACATCCATTGTGAATCTCAACCTATATTTTTTTAAAAAAATCTATTTTGGCTCAAGATCCATAATTCTAGGCAGACACACAGATGGTTGGCATGCTACTAATAACATTTGTTGGGGGACAAACATACGAGGATTTTCTCATTTTATGGGCTTCCTTTGGTCTTTGTGGGAAACTGGATTCTGAATTGAATAAGCCCATGCTTAAATAAAGGAGGAATGTCCCTGTAGTCTTGGAATAGGAGTGGAGAGCTGGCAGCAGTTGGGGGGAAGGCAGTGTTTAGTTCAAAATTGTCCAAAAATCAGTCCATCAAGTGAGCAGAAATCTACTTATGGTTTGTGCTTCTGAATTTTTGACTGATTTTTAGTGAATATATGGGGGGAAGGGTTGAGGTCAGATGTGTGAGTGGTATTGCCATTCTAGGCAGCATTTAATGGTGATTTTACATGTATTTTTTTAAAAAAAAATGGCCGCAGGCTTGGGGTTGTCTTTGGAGGCCGAAAAAGAGGGTAGGGTATTTTCTGTCTCTGAAATACAGTCAGAGAGGGGCCTGTTTTGAAAGTGTTTACAACAGCTGGTATTCACGCAGTTAGCAGGGAGGTGACATACCTGCATAAAACCAGCTTTAATATTTATGCAGTGATTGACTGATCAGAAAAGTTATGGCAGAGTGAATTAAGCTGAACACTGGCTCAGCACAATTTCACAATAAAAATGAAGACTTTTACAGATAGTGGCTGGAATCAAATACGGCACAATGTAGCATAGTAGTTATTATGTTACAGCTGGCCATTCAACATCCCTGGACTTACTGTTGAATTGGTACATCCACCTCCCACAATCATTCCGTGGTTGGTGGTGAGCAAGGGTGGGGGCAGATCTGGCTATGTCACCATAGTTAGATATGAAATGATTACATTATTGTATGTATGGTGTAATCATTTCACACCTTGCAATGGAGACATAGCCAGACACTTTTCTGATCCTCCTGATATTCAGCCATGGAATGACTATGGGGGAGACTATAGCAGTTCAAGAGCAAGTCCAGCAGGGGGCTTTAGTCATTATGGAAGGAGGAAAGACATAGCAACCTACTCAATGACAAAAAAAGGGAGGGGGGATGGCAGTGTATGCCATTGGTAGGATGCAGGCCATTGTCTTCTCCCATTTTTTTTTTTCTGCAGAAGGAGATGAGTTATTGTAGGCTTTACTGTAGGCCTTACTGTAGACATTCAATAGATATTGTGTCAGGATAATATCCCTTTAAGTGCAGAGAAAAAAATGTTGATGCAACAGACCACTCTGATAGCACTGTAGAAATGGGTGTGTTCACAGCTGTGGCTAGGCAGAAGGTGACTAACCAAACACTCCTATAGATACACTGTGTGACTTACTATTGTGGGTTGGTGTTGAGAAGTGCTGGACGTTTGGAGAATTCCCGTTGGATTTGTTAATGAGGTTTGCTGTATATATTCTGTGTTTGCTTTGTACTGGAACTAAAGATAAAGCCTTCAGATATTTTTTGGAAAAACCTTGCTGCTTGTAAGTCTTCTTATTGGGGTGAAAGTGGGTCAGACAATGATAAAGCCTGCTAGCTGAAGCCTTTGTTTTTCAAGCCCTATTCTGCTGTGTAATTTATCTGCGTTTTGGCTACTCCTGGGTCTAGTTTGTACCCAGGCTGTGCCAGTCACCTCTCAGTGAGTTTATACTGAGTGAACATATTCATACTCCTTACCAATACTAACACTACCTATTAGGCGTTATTCACCTCAGAAGCCCATCTCCCTCCATCATTGCTTTCCTCACATAGAAAGTGACACACCTCAAGTGGAGAGGCTCTTGATCACATAAAGTCATTCTCTTCCTACAATGGTCAAATTGATGTCTGTGCAAGGCCCACAAGCAGGACATGAGCACAATAGCACCCTTTTGTTCATAGTTTCCACATGTGGTAGTTAGAGGCATACTCCTGGTTGGTGTCCCTCCCTATAAATACTTGCCCAATCATTAAGTTCAATGAGAGGCAGCAAGAGTGGTATGGTGATAGTAGCATCGGATAGCAAATATAACTATGCACTGTTTGAAGTGTTATTTCCTTTTCTCCCTACTGTATTTATAGTCATTTGTCTTCAGTGGATGATCCATTGCTCTAGTATTAGGTGGGGGGGATAAAGAAAAGAGTTAGTCTTCACACTAACAAAATGTTTTCAAAATGGCAACCTCAAGATCAGGACACATACCAGAAAAAGTGGGTTCATAAATAGTGACCATATGGATCAGGTTCAGAATTAGCTCTCAACCCTATTCCTACCATTTAGAAACAGTTGGGCTGCATGACCTCAATATTTCTTTTTTCCCCCTTTTCTTCTTGCTCTGTTGTCCTTAACTTAAGTAGTACGCTACGGTGAAGTCGCCACGGGTCAGCGTAAGAGGGTTGCTCCAAAAAAGCGATACAAGTACTCCCTGAAACAACATCTCAGTCTCGGCCAAAGTGATCACCAACAATGGTCCACCCTGGCCTCACATCCGGAGGCATGGAGATGCACTATCCACAATGCTGCAGCCTTATTTGAGAACTCACGCCGAACAAGTCTTGAAGAGAAACGACAATGCAGAAAGAATCACAACCCAGAAACATCACCCAAGGAGACCTTCTGCTGTGCTTTCTGCAACCAGACTTGTTTATCTCGGATTGGCTTTTTTAGTCATCAGCACGCTTGAAGAAAGCATGGGATGAGTCCTTCCTGAATCTTTGTTTGCAAAGAAAAGCCAGAGAGAGAGAGAGAGAGAGAGAGAGAGAGATTAATGTATACTTAACTAAGTAACCTCTCCTGGCCCAATGCCCCCAAATCTGATGGAAACATCATTCAACCATGCTCTGATCTCCAGCAGAATGGACCCCCTTTTCCCTGTGAAGCTTGCCTGATAAGGTGGGTGGTTGGGTGGTGTTGCAATAAGGGCAATAGTGCCACAATTGTGACTAAGTAGCAATTGTGAATATGGAAGTTAACCTAGGCCTTATCTACATGGACTATTTACCCTGTTCTGCCCCCATCTAAGAACCCTGCAGTCCAAATGATGCCGGGCATTTGCTCTGTTTTGCCTCCAGGCAATCCTTATGTTTGCTAGAGCAGAAACGGGGCTCAGATGGGGGCAAGCCAGGATAGGGTCCAATGAATCCATTTTTAAAAAATGCCCTGTTTACTCCGTTACTGCTGGAAGGAAAGGGGTCAGGCCCCACACAGGTATATCCTGTCTTGTTTAGCTAAGCCCCTAGACTTACTCATCTGTAACTGTTTTTTATTCATAATCACTACTTAGTCATGATTGTGCCCCTATTGCCATGATTGTAACTCACTCCCAACCTACTTTACCAGGTATCAGCTGCATGAAGATAAGGATGCTCATTTCTTTCTAGGAGCAGAGCATGAGTGAATGACGTTTCCATCAGGTTTGGGATGTGGGGCCAGGAGAGCTTACTTAATTTACTTAAGTACACTTAATTATGGACTTTTTCAGATGGGGCCAAAATGCCCTGTTCCTGCCTCACTACCCCCACTCCCGTTCCTGTCATGGAATCAAGGAAAATCTTCAGACACTTACCTTGATCCCATTGCATAAACTTCCTCCCGCTCCCCTAGCTGGCCGGCTGCATTTATGACCAGGAAATGAAATCCTGCTCATTCTCATGAGAGAATGGTGGTGCAGGAAATTTAAAAATAAAAGTAAAACAGAACATAAAAAAACCAAGCCCCAAAACATTTTTTTAAAAAAAACACAAGTAACCTGGGGAGGGGGAGGGAAAGGGTGTCACTTACCTCTTTGTCCCGATGTTTGCCAGAAGGGTCTGGCATGCCCCCCCCCCCCGTGGCTGGCATCGCACCAGTATAACAGGAGAGGAACAGGGCATCATTCAGACCACCCATGATTCCATGACAGAAACAGAACGCGTGGTCTATTCATGACTTTTCATCATGAATAAAAAATTACTGTAGCAGCACGAGAGCTGCACCAGAACAGCACAGAAGGAAGCAATGTGATCTGAAAGTGAAATCTTTCAGTGACCCTGTTCCGTGCCTGCCATGGAGTATATAGCCAGTCTGAAAAAGTCCTGTTCTGGCTGTTGTTTGTTGTTGTCATTTCCCTTTTCCCCAGACTTGGGATCCATAGTGGCTTAGAAAAATTAAAGCAGATGGAGGTAAAAAAATTCTGGCAGATAAAAAAAAATATATACAAATCTTCTTTTAAAAATATATTATCTAAACAATTAAACAAATCAAATATAACCATTAAACAGACAAATCATAGAAATACTACAGCAGATTATTAGGAACCTTATAAGCAGTTCTCAAAAGCCCTTTATTCCTAAAAGGAATAAAAAAGTATTCACTTGTCAATGGAAGGACAACAAGGAGGAAGCCACACTAACCTTCCTAGGAAGGGATTTTCAGAACCTGGGAGTTGCCACCAAGAATGTTTTCTCCTATATTCCCAATAGATGTACCTGTAAAGGCAGCAGGGTTGAAAGAAGGTCCTTTCCCATAGATCACAGAACTTAGGTAGGCTCATATGAGAGTATGCAAATACATACAAAAGTATATGTTATTTCACCTGTCAGAAAAACAAATAGCAACCCTGCTTTGGGAACTGGAGGGTATTGGTACTAACATCATAGGCATGATGCATCCTCCACAAAACCTTTGGGCAAGATAGGCAGAGAACTTCCAGTTACTTAAGTGTCATCCTAGTGGTGTATCACTGCCTCTGACTCTTATGCCAGAGGCCCTGAAAACTTTCATGTCTACCATTAAAGGCAGGGCTGAACAATTTTTCCATATGCTGGGACCATTTTCTCCCTCCCTCAGATCTCTGTAGGCAGCATCCTCAGTACCCTTCAATGCAACCTGCTTCTTGGGGCACAATTGGCCAGCTTCATGCCCACCCCCAAACCAGTGTAGGGGAAGTCCCATATCCACATGTGTTCTGCAGACCACACTTTGCCCAGCTCTGATTTGAATTTAGGATTGCAGCCTTAACTGTTGTTTTTACTTCCACCTATTCTGTGCATAAACAGACAATATCTTTAATACATTAGGAAACAAAGAAGGATACTTTATCTTGAGTAATATTCTTCTAAAAAAGAATCCCCCCCCCTCTTGAATATGACCACAGATACATTTATGAGTATGCAAAAGAGTAAAAAAGAAAATACATCAGCATTTTCCAACCCAATTCAAAAATTGGATTGGCAATTTTTTTTAGAAGAATGATATCACACACAAATTAATTTTCTGAAGAACTTTTTCTTTTCTTTTCTTTTCAGAAGGAGGATTCAAAGCATGCATATACTGGATAGGTGGAAATAAACTCCAAAAAAATCTTCAAAATTACTCAATTAGATTTTAACTATGTATCATATTCTACACTCAAACAAAGCAAAATGGCTTTGGCCTATCAACACTGTATGAGAGGGTGACAGATTTGTTCTCCTTTCAGTCTAGCTGATTCTCTGCTATTATAAAGTAGCAAGACAAATAAAAACTCTCTGTGGTTCTCCAAAAGCTTTGCCTTCTCTTCTGCTCCATGCAACCATCTCAATCCAGGGCTGTGTTGCAAGTACAGGGTGAAGAGTTCCCTCCATTCATCACAATGGAGGAATTAAGCCTGTAAAACAAATCATTTATCCCTCTATGAAAATAAGTGTTCGGCACTTGTACACCTGAAACTTCAGTTTGTGCATGAGAATGTGGAGATGTAATTCTTCACTATCTTCTCAAAGCAAGCAATAAGTAATTTTAGCAATTTTTTTCCCTGCGGCACGACAGTCTTCAAAAACCATTCAGTTTTTGAGTGTTATTCAGAAATCAGGATTTATCCTGGACAAAATTTGAGGTAGTTGTTTTGCACAGAAAACAACATTTTCAGTGCAGGAAACAGCATTCTTTGCACAGAAAATAATATTTCTATGCAGGAATATTGTAGTCTGCAGAGGAAAAAGCTGTTCTCTGTGCAGAAAATTCTACTTTCTATGGAAATTAACTATGTGCAAATTTTGCACAGAATAATTCCCCAATTATAGTATAGAAGTGTTTTGGGGGGTTTTGCACAGAAAAAGTTGTTTCCTGCACAGAACATGTTGTTTTCTATGCACAGAAACTGCATGTGAATTTTGTGCAGAATAAGTCCTGAACTGTGAAAATTCTCATCAGTCCAGGATTCTCCTCATCATGGTTTCTCAACATTTGAAGACCATATTTTTAAGCATTTCTCAAATATTTTTGTATATTATTTCCATGAATACTAGAATGTACTTGAAATGGACATGTAAATGAAATGGAGCATGTTCATCCATGGAGATAAGAATAAGAGAAGCCTAGTAACAGGCTGGATTGAAACACTTATGACTGATCCTATGTAGTTACACATGCATGTGTTTCATTACCAAGTGTAGAGGATCACAACCAGTATCTCTGTCTCATGGTTTTGTGAACAGGTAAAAAAGAAAAAAGAAAGTTATATAGTTGCATTGTCATCTTCATCATTCACATTTATAATTATTGACTGTCCCAGCAGGGGGAAAGGTATAGTGTCATGCTCAATTATACCTAAATATTTTTAATTTATAAAGTAAACAGTGATCAGAGGCTATATAGACAGGCACTATTAATACCATGGGAAATTATTTGATACTGATAATGTTAAGAAAAAGCAAATCAACATGGCTTCCTGTTGTGGTTTTCCAAGACGGTTTCTAGCCATCTTCTATTTGTTAGCATTTCCCCATTTCCTTTTCATTAATCACATAGCAAAATACAATTCTCTGATTAAACAATAGCTATCCGATGGCAAACAATTCTTTTTATTGGTTTACATTTGGCAGGTCACAGTCACAACCACATCAGGCAGAAATTGCACATAGACCATCCTGAATTTTGAAGACTTGCTCTGTTTCATCTTCTACTGAGGAAAATTCTTTTTTAACAAGCAGGGTCACCACTCTATGCTGCATTAAGTGTTGTAGGTTCAAATATTAAAGCTCAGGAATGTGTTTGCAATTAAGACATGCTGTATTTTCCAGTTTCGTTTTACAACTCTTGTCCTTGAGGTGCTAAGAACTGATGTCATGGATGCTTATCAGCTATATGTCCTTTTTGTGTAATTGTTAATTATTATTTAACAAAACTCTGAGAGAGATATTTTCTGTTTTAAATCATTCCAAAGCTTCCAGGAACTGCCAACTTTGTGCAAAATCCTGTATATTGAAACATCAATTGGAAAGCACACAGCCCGATCCTATACATATTTATTCAGAACTGAACCCTACTTTTTTCAATTGTACTTCCTTTCTGGGAAGCATACACTGGATTGCAGCTTATTACTTACACATTCACAATGTGGCCATATTTGACAAGGAACTCAATCCTTATTGAGGATTGCAAGGGCTTTCAATCAGAAAGTAAGTTAGTTTCATTTCATTTTTTATTTTTATTTTTATTTTTCTGTAGAAGGCATACTGAAGTCTTCAAAAGCCAGACTGGTCTCAAGAAATATCTCTTTATTCTGAGACAGTTACCATTACTTAAGGTTTTTTTTTTAAAAAAATGACAAAACAGCAATAAACATTTGAGCTCTTTAATGAGCAAATATCAGGTCTCTTAGCATTGGAATAATTATAATATTCATTATCCAGATTAGCTTTATTTTTTTCCCACTCAGTCGGGCCAACAAGAATGGCCCAGAAGTACAAAGATTTTTTTCCCCATCAAGTAGTATACAATTTGCTGTGTGTGTAATAAGCTCTCAATCTTGAAAAAGAGTAACTGAAAAGAAACATTTCTGTTACTGCAGTTAGTTTGTCAGAGAAAGTTCTGCGCATTACCTTACAAACTATCAAAATTGCTAGTAATTTGAAAAAATGCAAAATAAAATAAAAATCACATAACTTTACTCTAATAGAAATATAATACAGGAAAAAGAGAGAATGTATTCATAAGGGATGTGCTCTTTAGTCCATCTCAATTTTTTCTCTTTTTTTATATAAATGTACATCTGATTACACATACAAACTTTTTTTTAATGACTGTGACATACCATTTGCTTTAAACTTGAAAGTAACGGGGTGGAGAACAAAGACCTCCCTGTTATTTTAGACCATTCCTTTCAAATCAGGACCAGGTTAACTAAGATGTAGAACTGAAGCATTTCCCAATGGTGATTGTATTCCTCATATAGCCTTTGTAGCAGGATTATACTCTGCAGCGATTGCCTTTCTGAAAATTCCAGTAAACTCACAGAAATGCTGAAGATCCACAGAGCAAAGGGGAACCAGCTTGGAAATACTCCAGCAAACATGATCACATGCATTGTGATTAGTAAAAGAAAGGGAAAGGGGGGAAAGAGGGGGGAGACTGAAACTAGAGCTATAATTGTGGTGATCATTTGGGAAGGGACACCTTTACGTATTCTAAAATATTCCTTGAAAATAAATCTTTGGACAGTGTTTTTTAAAACAAATATATTACTGGCATAAATGTAAGAAATCATAGTGGGACCATGTAGAAATGGCAAATGCTTCATTAAAAGATGTCATATTGATATTGTAAGCACTATAACTTCATCAGGTGGAAAGGAAAGAGATTTTTTTTTAAAAAAAATGCTAAGATGTTTATTGTTTTCTTTTGGGATTCCCATCCACATGGGTTCACAGCTGTTGAGTACCATCAAACAATGTAAGATATACTGTAGTGCCTTCTATTATGGAGAAGCTACTGGGAATTTTGGGGCTGTCACTAAGGTGTGGGTTGTTTTTTTCTTCTTTGAAAGCAAACTTTCTAATAGGGTGTGCCAATTGAGGGAAGAAGTGTCTATTGAAAACTCCAATGGAATAAGAAGAATTTTGATTACGTCATAATCAGCAGCACAGCCACCAAGCATAAGAAATCATCATGCACATCGTGCTAAAAATATCCAATATCCTTTATTCCCATAATGTTTATACTGACAGCACTTATGTGATAATGTCATACCTGCCAGATTATAAACCTCCTTCCTTCCATTTTTTTTTTTCAAAACTGGCAGATCTCAGCTTATGACCCCCTTCCTAAGGCCTTTAACAACATTGGTGCTTTGTATACTTATCCAAATATGTAAATATGGTCTACACAAGAAAACAGTTCCAAATAAAAACTGGTGAAAATTAGCTGACATTCCATTAATGTGTCCCTTGTGCATATTCAAAGAACTTTTTTTAAGGAAAAAAAAAACAATAATAAGTCATAGTTTTTTTCCCCACTTTTGTGTTGCACATGCCAAATGCCATTATGTAACTTAAATCCTCCAAAAATAATAATAATAATAATACTTGAATGTGAATGTAAAAAGTATCATTCAGGACAATTGCTTCAAGCAACTGCAAAAAGTTATGTTTTTTTAAAAGTTCATTTGTATATATGTACAATGCATTTCTCCCAAAATCCCAAAGTTCTTGATATGTATATTCACATAATATACCTCCATATTTAAATAATAAGAGTCTTGTAGGTTGAAAGCCAAGTGAAGTCTTCTGTAATTATAACCCACTGTAATCCACCAAAAAAATAAAAGTTTGTTTCATCTTGTTTGGCTATACCCTAGTTGTTGAATGTGAATGGGGGTGTGGGTGTGGATGCGGGTGAGGATGGGGCAGAGTGTTATTCTGTCCACCAGTAAATGTATTAAATGTGTGTAGGGGCTGAATCCCAGGTATAGTGTTGGGAATCATTGTAATGGTGTTTGGGGTCATTAAAGGAATATCATCAGGTGACCGCCTCATAGCTAGTGTGTAGTCTGGGGGGCAGGCGGTCCTAAGAACCACCTCATGTGGATGGATGGATTCACATTCATGACCCAAGTCACTGTGCTTCATTTGGAGGGACATTATTTCCTCTTCTTGTGCATGGGTGAGATCATTGGTGGTTGTACGTTGTGGACTACATCGCCGGTGGACATCATGTCTCCTCTTATCCTTTTTATAATATAATGCTGCAAAAGCTAAAATGTTCAAGAACAACAAAGAGGCTCCAACAGCAATAGTTACACTCAATTCCGTGGAATAGTCTCGTTGATCTCCAGAAATTAGGCTTGGTGGTTGTTTAGGATCATCTTGCTTGGCTGTAGGAAAGGCTGAAGTAACAGGTACCAGATTTTTCCGGGTTGGCCTGAAAGTAATATCAGTTGATGGCACTTTTGTTGTTGTAGAGGTATACTGTGAAATGTCATTAAGATTGTGCAGGTGAGGTACCAGTTCCAACCACAGGTTCACCTTGTTGGCTCTGTAATGTTCTTTCACTCGTGGTTTTAATCCAATATGAAGATAAAGTTGGTCTTTCTGAGAGTATCTGGTCCATGCTACCTCCTCAAAACGATTGGGTTTTGTATGAATGAACTTAGTATCTTGTGGGACTGGTTGATTTGGATCCCTAGAAAGAAGGAAAAATGGACAGATTAAACCTTTATGAAAATTGTTCCAGCTATGGGGGTGTAAGAAAACCTACATACTTTCATACTTAGTATCAGAATTTCACAAAACACAACATGAAAGTGAGTTGAATCTGGATGTAGTCAAATATTCAGAGCAGGCACACTGAAATTAATGCTACATAATTAGTTAATCATAATTAGCATGTCCACGGATTTTGGTGGGTCTGCTCTGAGTATATGATTGCATTTAGATCCACCCTATTGGCTTTGGTTAAGCACTGTAAAATACATAGTACTACAGAAAGGATTTCACTGTAGAATATTCAGGTCTATATCATTTACTGCTTGCTAAAATAAAATATATACCAATACATAAGATAACAAGAAGGGCCCTGCTGGATTGGAAACTGCATCTAGTTTAGTGCCTGCAGTTGGCTTCGATATCAGTCAAATTGTCAATCTGCTCTGGGTTTGAGTCCAAACTTTGAAGGAGTTATCCAAGGTAGACAACCAAATATCTCCAGGAACACTATACTCAAGGCCAATAGTACTATGCATTTTTTGTCCTTTATAGCACCTTGTATTCAGTGACATATTGCCTCTGAAGACAGAAGTTTCATTTACCGTGGTTATCACATCTAGCCTAACCCCCAAGAATTAGTCAAATTCCTACATTTAAAGCCATTAATAGCAGCTATGCACGGCTACTCAGAAACAAGCCCTGTTGTGTTCAGCAAGTATGTAGACTGTTGCAGTCTTAATTGGTATCTTCTATGTGCTATGGATTCATGTCATCATGATGATTGAGTTTAATGCACATTCTGCTTCTGTGCTATCCACTGAAAGCAACAACCATTAACAGCAAAACAAGTATTTATCTAGCACTTTTTTGATATTCAATGCAGTTCACATTCCTTTGTAACACTATAAAGCTAGTCAGTATTTGTCCTCATTTTGCAGATGGCTTAACTAAAGCCACATAGTGTTTTCATAGCAAAGTTTAAGACACAGCCATCTGAAGACACTTCAAAATTTCCTGGTGTTCATGTGCTGGCCAGTATTTACAATGGGATGTCAATGCATTTCCATATATTGATCTACTGCTACTTCTCCTCACTAGAGTTCCAGTTTGTAAGTTAGTCCTCTTTACAAGGCAGCAGAGGTGGTTCTGTTTCGTTGCCTCCTTCCCTCCCTCCCATTTCCTGCCCTCTGAGTAACTTGTTAACACATAAATGCCCTGTCCTATAAGGACGTTACATCAGAAGCTTTCCTAGTATCTGTGCTAACATTCTCTTCAGACTGGTCATTGGAGGAAAGCTGATCACTTGGTAGGGACAAGTCCAGTTATGAACTCAAAAGCTATTCAAATCCTACATTGTACCTTCTTGATTATTCTATACGGGTGGCTCTTCTTGATCAGGTGATGTTTTGAGGTATTAAAGTGTTTTTAAAAACTGCAGCTACCTTTGTGAAAAAGCTTACAAACATAAATACTCCTTTTTGTGTGTTCTGGGTAAGATACAAAAGGTTAGTTCTTGATCTGTACAGATTCATCACCTGTATTGTATGACTGTGTGTTTGAAAAGTACTTACCCAGTTTTTGCAAAATTTGTCCAGTATGTCATCACCACTGCACTTAGCATGACATCATTTTTTGAAAAATTACAAGGAAACAATTCCGTAGGACCAATCATTGGGATTCCTAATACATAAGGAACCTCATCCCCATGAGCAGCGTCTGCCCATGCAGGTACCTGATCTGTTTGGCAATGATGATAAAAGGCATAAAAATATGTGGGTGAGCCAAAATTTGAATGAAGATCAGCTGTAGCCACGGCTGGTGCAACCCACTGATGATCAGTAAACAAAGCCAAGAGTGTTTTCCTTCTTGTCTCAGGATTATGTCTATCTGCCCAGTCAGTATACATAAATTTAATAGTTTCTCTCAATATATCTTTGCCTTCAGGATATCCATATAAGTTATCGACAAAGTTTGAAACTGCAAAGTCAAAGTCACTAGCAGATATGCCATCTTCACTGTCAACAATGTTTTCAACAAATTTCAACCCTTCTCCTTGGTTAACTCCCAACATTATATCATAGTTGAGGAACTCTCCTTGCTCCATCAAGATCTGAGGATCATCTGGGATCACATCCCCATCAATGACTGGACCAAAGGCTATGTGGTATCGGGCTGGTTGGATGTCCTGATCAACGAGTTCTCTGTATGGCTTCTTCTGTAGACATTCTACCAATTCAACAGTATCTGACACATTACAACCAACTTTTGTAGCCAACATCCTTGCATATTTTGCAGGCTGGAAACTGACTGCCCAGCTGGAGAGAGCTGTTCCACTTTGAGCTATTGCCCTCTGAAAGAGTCCTGTATAGGAAATTAGAGGACCAGGTTAGAAAGGTGACCACAAAGAAATAACTAAGTATGTGAATACATGCTTAAAAAGTTTCAGTTGACTAAGGGAAACACATTTTCATTACAATATAGCTAATATGGAGGGGGGTTGAATGATTGGTAGGTATTCAGTGAAATTATATAATAATTATATATAATACAAATATAAACTATATATGGTCTATTGTAGATTAATAAGGAAACTAAACAAAGTGGAAACTTATCAGCAACACATACACACCAGATGAAGTATTGTTTTTCAGATATTCAATAGGGAAGAGAAAAGAACATGAAAAATTGGGGTGTAATTAGATGCAGAGTTCTGCCCTAGACTCAGTTACATTGACCACTAAATAGAAGGACTGGGAAGGGTTAATGTGATTTATTTATTGCTGCCTTTGATGTTATAGTGTTTCCAAGAAGAAAATGTCTTATCCTGAATCAAAATTGTTACACTATATACACTAAAAGTCATGGGAAGTGTTTCAGAACCTGGTGAGTTGCTGTCTCCTCATTTGCTTACTTCTGATTTCATTTTTTAAAAACAAAGACCACATCAGATATTTTTTCTCACATTTCACAAGGTTTGATTAAGATTTTGAACTGAATGAATAGACAGAATTTCTGACCTTCAGGATACTGATTCACTACACAAATTCAGCACCATTGTTCCACTTTAACTTGCCATGGTTCCATCCTATGGAATCATAGGATTTGTAGTTTGGTGAGGCATTGGAGCACTCTGACTGAGGAGCCCTTCCTTAAACTGCCAATCCCAGGATTCCCTAGGATGGAACCATGACAGTTAATGTGGAATGATAATGCTATAGTGTGAATGGGCCCCTGTTCAAGTATTTCAGAGAGAATATTTAACTTAGTGTCATCATAGGTACATGCATCCTTCGCCTTCTGTGTAGGTAGAAAGTAATTAATGCAGGATGTTTCTTTGAACATGAGTATTTAACTCCAAATATCTACTGTTTCCATGATCAGATCAATCAATGGAAATTATCAGACACTGCAGAAACTACCCCAGGAGCACCCGAGGACGACGTTACTTTTGCACGAATGGGTCCAGGTTTCAGACAACTTTGTAACCCTTGAATGCTGCATCTGTGTTGCTGCCATGAGTAAGGCATCAGTTTTCATTGATGGGACCTCCCCATCAATGAAAACTGATGCCTTACTCGCAGCTGCAGCACAGAATCAGCATACAAGGGCAATGAGGACATCTGAAATGAGGACCTGTTTGCACAAGAGTAACGTCATTCTTGCATACTCCTGGGGTCGTTTTTTCAGGCATCTGATGATCTCTAAAGATTGTATTTTTCTGCTATAATATAGCACTTAAACAAGATCCACTGAAGTAAACTAGCTTTCTGGAGGCAAAATGCAGAGAATAAGCTTGATTCTGATGGCAATATTCAGTCAATATGGCCAGTTTCAAACATTAACATGATTAATATCACCAGCACAGAACAAATCATTAGAAGTATTTAATGGCATCCTAAGTTCAACTTTAAAATGACTCTCTGAAACGTGACTGCTCAAAAGCTAGGAAATGATGAGACCAGACAAGGCCTGAGTCTAACCAACTGAGTTGGACTAACTGAGTTGGACTAAAGGGTCACTTTACTTACTATTTAACTTTGAACTTTAAAGAGATGCAGGAAGGAGGAGCTCCAAGTAGTTTCCAGCTTCAGCAGGGGGTCCCAACCTGACTTCCTCCTCTACCACTCCTGGGCAAAAGCACCTAAGCTCTGAGTGCCAGCTACCATTTGAGCACCCAGCCAGCTGTCAAGGGAGACCTACCCTGGGAACCTCCTATGGCATAAAAAGAAAATGTGCCCCAGGCTAGCCTTCAGGGTAGTCTCCTTTCCCACTCCCTAGGCCCTGTGAGCCACATGAATAAAGCAAAGATAACCCATTCACCAAATTGGCACCATTACTGCCCCTTCAACACCCTCCATGCCTCTTTGCCTGTGATGACCTATTTATACTGTCAGACCTAGTGCCAATTACTCCATATTTCCATACAGATGCAGTGCAAAGAAGGCAAAAAACCTCCTGGAAAGGGAGGAGGAAAACCCTACCTGGTCCCAAAAGGCAACCGCAGTTGCTTGCTCTGACTAAAGGGTAGGTGGTTGGGCCAAGCAAAGACATCAAGGGAAAGAGATTAAGATAGAGCAGTCCTGTAAGTAGGCAGGCTCTGCTTCTGCCTTTCTGTGCTTATAACCACACAAAAACCACTTTTTTACCCACTCGGGTCTCTCTTCCCAGAGGCAAGCAAAGGCATGTCCTCCTGTACAGTTGTGGTTCACTGTGTGGGGGTGAAGCTGGATTATTAACTGAGTTTGCTCTTACAAAACTGCACTTTATTTGGACAAATTACTCTGTTCTGAGGAGTATGAACCATCCCTGAGCAGGTGAAATCATTGCTGGGTTGGGTGGGAGGAGGTATTCACCTTGCTGTAATGGCTCTAGGGATGTTTAGGCTATTTCAGTTTGTGCAAATTCCTACACAAAATTCCTTCATCTGTACATCTCAGGTTAATACACAGATTGGAATTTCACTCTCCAACAGAGATTGCACTTCTCCCTATGTTGTAACACTCTCTTGGCAGTTTAAAAAGCATCAAAATATGGATTTCAATCTGTACATTGATTGAAATTCTGCATTTAAAATACGTATCTTGAGGGAAAATGTGTGCATTTAAATATATATTTTAAAAATATCCCAAGTGAATGCAAACATGGCCCAGAATTACAAGAGGAAGTGAGTGAAAAAAGCATAGACTTGAATGAAGTTGTGGAAAAGGACAGCTTCATTCAAAGAAGTAGAAGTTCAGGGGAATTCCCCATTCCATAGAGATTGCTCAACCCATTACATCCCTTAGGCTGGCACATGACATTTCTCACAAGTAGAAAGTAGCAAATGAATTGCATTAATAACAACAGGACTAGCAGAGTAATCCTGTGAGCTGGGAGATAGCCTCTATGGAATTCAAACTTCCTAAGCCATGTATGATCATGCTTGCCTATGTAGGAAGCTGAAGAGCAAATTTTGGCTGCAATTCTATTCAGTGTTGGTGGAGTGTAACATTCCAACAGTGTACTTATGCGGGAGTTTTAGAGGAGGATGGCTGCCAGATTGATGATTGTACAAGGGAGCTCTTTTTGTACCATCGAACAGCCATTTGGGTCAGGGTGAGGAACTGTATCCTGGTACCACCTCGGAGCCATTACACAGGGGAAACCTGTGCAGTGGTACTGGATTCCTTCTTGTATACCCAAAGCAATTTGTATGCTAGCATAATTCACATATTCAAGACAAAGCTGTGTTAGTCTGTATCAGTATACAAAGGGACCTTGTAGCACCTTTGAGACTGAGAGAATGAAGTCTGTAGCATAAGCATCTGATAAGTAGACTGAGGGCTTATCTAGATAGGTTATTTACCCCAGCTCCCCCCTCTCTTGGAGCCCTGCAGTCCAAATGATGCAAGGTTCTTGCCCCAATTTGCCTCCAGACAGTCCTGATGATGGCCAAGATGAAGCCGGGGGGGGGGGAGCTGAGGTAAGCCCTTTAAAAACATTTCAAAATAACCCCTGGGAAAACCTGCTTCATTCAGGAAAACCCAGATGGGTCTGGCACAGGAACGCAGGAGTCCATACCTGTACACTGGGCTGTATCATCAGATGTCTCTGGTGTTACTCTGAAGGGAGGATGGAGGCCCACAGCATGTGATCAAGGCCTCGCTGCATGTGACCAGCCTTGATCACATGCTGAGGGCCTACTTTCCGGCTTCAGAGAGTGTGATTCACAGCCACAGTGGAGGTGCCTCCAGATACAGTCTGGTGTGTGCAGACCTCTGCCCGTTTCATTGCAGTAATAGGGATGGGGGATCTGAGCCAGCTCCAGCTAGAAGTCAGAGTATTCTGGCTGGTGTAGACAATGCTTGAGTCTATTAAAACTTCTTTCTCTCAGTCTGAAAGGCACTACAAAATTATACAAATGCAAGTCATCAAAAAGATTCTAGAGTTTAATCTCTTTTCCCCAATGCCATTTTAAATCTGTCCCATTGACACCAATGGGAAGGTCACTATTCCACCTCCACTCTTTCTTCTTGTTGGGGAATGAGGGTGCAGATTCCTGAGGACTGATGAACTCCATGCTCTGTCCTCAACATGACCCTAGAATTCTGTTCATACTCCTGACCACTGTCAAAATATTGCTGATACTAAATTTATACCCATGGGGGCTTTCAGATGGTGTTGTGGGGTAACTTGGTAGGGCATGAATGCTACTCTATAGTCCATTTGAGTTCAATTGTTGCACTGCAGTTAAACCTCAGTTACTTCTGCTTAACTAGTTTATGGGTAAGCCTGTAAAGAATGCTGCCTCTACTGAATGTGCTGATATCAACAGCAAAGCTTGTTAAATGCTCCATTAAAAGCTGGATTGAGTTAAAGTGGTCAGTCCTCAAACCATGAAGCTCAATTCAGCTCCTTTAAAGAAGAAAATGCCTTTTCTATTGAACTGTGATAATAAAAAATGGATGAAAAGAGTGGAAGAAGAGCTTACAATGTTGCTTTTTAAAAGGAATTGATTAATTTATTGGTCCAAGGTCCAAAAGTAGTTAGTTACCACTAGACTTACGATTGTAAAATTGAATTTTCTAGTTTCCTGTTTCTCAAATACAGTAGTTACTTTTAAAGAGCAATGCTAACCAGTAAAAATGACCCAAGGCCACTTAAGCCAATGCATACAGAACTTCATTAAAGCCATAGAATAGCCTCTACAGTTACAAAATAAACAATTACAAAATGGACAGAGACAAATTACAAGTCCAGAGGAACCCCAAGGGTAGACTTCCTGCCCCAGCTGCTCCTGCACTAGGTTGCTCCCCCTGTTGCAGCTCTCCAGAGAAAATAATAAATAGGACAGATTTAAATAAAATGGCCCATTTTCAACCCAATGTCTTGTGTCTGGTCTCATTATCTCCTTGGTCTGTCAACAAAACCAATGAAAGCTTTGCTGAACCCAAACCCCCCTGTTAATCTAGAGATGATATGGCTACTCTGATTGCAGACTTTAAACTATTTTTAAGGAGTTGTTTTAGTCTGCTTTAAAATGCTTTTCAACTGAGTCATGTCTTCTCTTTATCTGTCCAAAATATAAATAACCTCTGTTTAGTCATTTTGTTGCTGAATTTCCAACTCTCAGAAGTGCCAGCCAGCATGGCAATTTATGAGGGATTCTAGGAAGTAAAGTCCAACATCCAAAACACAGATTATGAGTACAGTCGTCCCTCCATATCTACGGATTTGGTATCAATGGATTTAAGTATTCATGGCTTGAAAATATTCTTCAAAAATAATAATCCAAAAAGCAAACCTTGATTTTGCCATCTTATATAAGGGACACCATTTTGCTATGCCATTGCATATAATGGGACTTGAGTATTCATGGATTTTGGTATCCATGGAATGTGGGTGGGGTGGGGTCCTGGAACCAAGCCACAGCGAATATGAAGGCACAACTGTAATTCTCAACTGGGAGATGAAATGCATTGCTTTATGAGTTTTTACCAGTTTTAGTGGTAAACCAGGAACACTGAAAAGTCGCACAGTACTCTATGCAACAGTCCCCATACATTTTGAGTGTGAGGTTGATTCCTATATGTTGTACATGTGAATAAAGCATAACAGATAAAATACCACATAGAGGCATAACTTCTACCACAAGTAATATCTTAGGATGTCCAAAGTTTCATGAAAGCCTTATCACACTACACTGTTATAGCACTATTATTCCACTTTAACTGCTCTGGCTGCCTCCTGCAGAATCCTGGGATTTCCAGTTTAGGGAGGGGCATTTAGCATTCTCAGCCAGAGAATTCAGACCTCACTAAACTACAAACTCCAGAATTCTACAGGAGGCAGCAAAGCAGTTAAAGTAGAATAGTAGTGCTATAACACTATATAGTGTGATAAGGCTAATATGGTTACCATGCACTACGGTGTATTGAACTTCCACATTTTGAATGTTTGCTCTGTCAGGTGAAAGAGGAACAGGTGAATTCAGAAACTGAAGAGAATTCTATCACCAGCTAATTGGACCTGAAGCCACCATCACCGCCTCCTCCCCAGTTACCCATTTTGGGTGATGTTAGGCAGTGTTGGAGGAAAGAAAGATACAAGAAAAAATTGTCTCCCCATAAGTGGTAACAGCTGCCCCCAATAATTCCCCTCTTCACAATCCATTAACAAAGTATTTAGATTTTTTTAAAACTAAGGAAAGAAACATGGAAACTATTAGTCCAATGGAACTGTGAGAAAGCTCTAGCAAGCCTTGTTCCCACCACATGAAAATTTACCATTCCTTTCCTGAAAGGCTGTCCTTTTCACAGCCTGCATATGTGGGGACAGAAAAGTATGTTTGTGTATGGGAGTTCCCTCAGCTCTATAGTCTGTATATTTAGACTAAAGATAGATAATGGTTGTTTTTATTCTCAGAAATTATGAACTCTGCTCACATTCACATATATATCCCACTTCTGTTTCTGAGAAACAGAATTTGCAGGTCTTGTATGGCTTCCAAACCTGCTAAATCTATATGATCAGTCAAAGCCAGCCCTAATATTAGGTAAAGTGAGGCAACTATCTCAGGCAACAGATGCTGAAGTGGAGAAGCATGGTGTTTCTGTACAGAGCTGTGTGTGCCACATAGGTTTGACTGGACTTTCTAAGGTAGCCTGCTGACTACAGGAACAGTGTATCATCACCAGGGCTAATACAAGATTCAATAACCAGTCCAGTAGGTTTTGTACACAGAATGGAGTGGAGTGTGGTGGTGTGTGGGGTGGTGGACAGGGCATTATCTTGTCCTTTATCTCAGCAGCAAAATGTTCTAGAGAAGCACAGCAACAAGAAGACATAAAGCATGCTGTGTTTACAATATAGGTAACAATGCCTCTGTTAGCTGCTTAACAACTCCCTTAAAAATACTGTCTTTTTCCAGCTTCAGCTGAAAGTAAATGAATATTGAGTCATTAAAAAATAAACAATGGAAAGAGGTGAATGCATGCATGAAGTGGGGAAATGCTGCACATGCTGAGACTATTATGCTGAGACGTGTGTAGTAATAGTGCCACTCTATTCTGCCTTGGCCAGGCCTCACATAGAATACTGTGTCCAGTTCTGGGCACCACAATTCAAAAAGGATATTGACAAATTGGAGCGTGTCCAGTGGAGGGCAACTAAAATGGTGAAAGGTCTGGAAACTATGCTTTATGAGGAAAGACTTAGGGAGCTGGGTATGTTTAGCCTGGAAAAAAAGACAGTTAAGGGGCGATATGATAGCCCTGTTTAAGTATTTGAAGGGTTGTCACACTGAGGCTGGAGCAAGCTTGTTTTCTGTTGCTCCAGAAACTAGAACATGGAGCAATGGATGCAAATTCCAAGAACAGAGATTCCACCTCAACATTAGGAGGAACTTTTTGACAGTAAGTGCTGTTCGGCAGTGGAACACACTCCCTCGGATCATGGTGGGGTCTCCTTCCTTGGAGGTCTTTAAACAGAGGCTGGATGGCCATCTGTCAGGGATGCTTTGATCATGATTTCCTGTGTGGCATGGGGTTGGACTGGATGGCCCTTGTGGTCTCTTCCAACTCTACAATTCTATGATTCTGTGTGTATCAATACAGTTTACATGTGCCTGGCAAGTGCTGCTTTTGCCAAGTCCTGATATATTTCCAGCTAACAAGTTGTTCATCAGGAAGTGCCTCTGCTTTCTAAAAAATTATTTGGGTACTATCACTTTTAAGCACAGGGCATCAATCATTTGTTAATCTTCTGCATATCAAAGAGACAATATGAAGTGACAGTGTGATGTCATGGTGGAAGAGAGGTGTGAAAAGGATAGTGGCAATGATTGACATTTATTCAGTCTTGAAGGATTTAATTCCAAGAACCATTTAGGTGCAGTTTTTTCTACCTTTCTGCTAGGGCTGTGCTAGTATTCTCCAATTCAGTTCAGAGCCCTATCTGGCAATCTGGATCCAGGCCCAGTTCTATACAGACTTATTCACACCTAATCCAATACCATCCAGACCTCAAAAACAAACTGAGATTCAGAAATTGGTTTTCCCAGTCCTCGTATCGACTTGCATTAAGAGATCAAAACATAGAATCATAGAATTGTAGAGTGTTTATTATATATTATATATGGTGTGTGTATGTACATTTTAAAAAAAATGTAAATTTGATGGAGGCTAAAAAGAAGGAAATCAAGCCTGAACTCTAAACTGATGCTATCATACTTTGGACATATCATGAGATAATATGACTTATTGAGAGAGACAGAAAAAACACAATAATGTTCAGTAAAGTGAAAGGCACTAGGAAAATCACATGGCAATCAATAAAGAAAGCCATAGCTGTGAGTTTGTGAGACCTGAGCAAGGCTGTTGATGACCAGGGCTTATGAAGATCTCTCAGTCATAGGGCTGCCATAAGACAAAGCTGACTTAACAATGAAAAACAACAAAAAGAAGGTATTAACTCATAAAAAATGAAGATAGGTATCTTAAGTTGTGCTAAGTACCTTTAAAGTTTGTTCTCCTCACCTCCCCACCCTAAAACACCATAATTTTAAAAAGCATATATACTCAATACACAATATTGCCATTCATGCACTTACATCCTGGCATTATTCTTATAGTACTGGAAGCCTCTTCCTAAAGTGTTTAGAGCATCCTCCAGCTTTACAGTTGAAAGACTGTACCCCATGAAGAGCTAGTCAAAAACACAATGGTTAGGCTGAGTAAAAAGTATTTCACTGAAAGCAAGCACAGTAGGTCTGGGATAGGTAGGTAATAAGTGCTTGGCAGAGGTGAGCAGGCAGACAGACTAAGGGCCAGAACAGCAGGCAGCTAAATCAAAGGCAACCTTTCCAGGTGGGCATAGTCCTTTTACTTGAGGGCACCATGGTAGAGCCCCAAAGAGTATCTCAAAGGTTCAAAGTTGATGTACTGCTGTACTGAGTAGTGCAGCAAAGACCAAATACAATAATTAGAACTGAAATACAGTGTTTCACTGAAAGATAGTTTGGTGGACACTAGATGTGCAATCCAGTGATCTGATGAAGTAGACTGAAATCCATGAAAGCTTATGCATGCCTGGTGAGAACACAGAAAAGAGCCTTCTCTGTGGCTGCTCCCAGGCTGTTGAACTCCCTTCCTCAGGAGGTCTAGTTGTTGCCTTTTTAAAATAGAAGTTTGACTGAGGGCTTGTCTACACAGGTAATAACCCCCCTCTTGCCCACATCTTAGAGCCCTGCAGTTCTAAGATGCAGGGCTTTTGTCCTGTTCTGCCCCAGGGGCAGTCCTCACCATACCTGGGGCAGACAGGGCTAAGACTGGGGGAAGATGGGGTAGACCCCTTTGCCATGTTTTTTTTTTAAAATGCCTGCTTCAATCCATTCCTGCTGGGAAGGAACTGATCAGGGCCCACTGTCCTGGCAGGTCAGCCTATCACTGCAACTGCTATTCTCCCTCACTCTCTCCAAAGCAGGAAGCAGGACCACAGTATGTGACAAAGGCTGGTCACATGCAGGGGACCTTGGTCACATGTAGAGATGTGAAGGCCCAGAAAAAAACCAGAAAAAAATAAGAAAAGAAGTCCCCCCCCCCTATTTTTTTCCTAAAGCCTTTTTTTGTTACTGTTTTTCCAAAAAATTGGGGGGGGGAGGGAAAAAAAGAAGAAGATTGATTATGGAATGTTTTATTTTAGCATGAAACTTCTGTCAATGAAAAATGGCACCTTTTTTGTCCCTCCAGCATGGAGGAAGCATGAAGGAAGGACAGGAGGAGGGGGGCATGTGGTATCGACCACCAGAAGTGGGACAGTGGCGTCCTCCTCCCGACCTCCGCACGGGGGGAGGGGGGGTTAGAGCATCTGATAAAGTCTAAGATATTCACATATTCTCCAAATCATTTCTAAAAACTATTTCCAGTATCAGAGTATTCTAATTTCTGTGTACTGAAGACAAGCAAGCCCTAGGTTACAAATTAAACTCTCCAATGCAAGAGCAAGATATATTTCTTCCTTTAGGGAGCACTGCTATTGTCACAAGAGAAGAAAAAGGTTTCAGTTTTGTTTTGCCTGCTCCACATAAACTAGCAAAACTAAAGAGGTTCCTTATAGTTCAGGAGATTGTTGCTCCATTTGTTACAAAAATAAATAAATAAATAAATAGTAAATTCCGTTTGTAATAATTGTTTGAATACACTGTATTTTTAATATACCAATTGTGATAATTTTATGCCAAATCAAATTGTACATAGTCATATTTTATATTCCTAAAGAAACAGAGTGACTTTCAGTCTGTAAAATATGCTATTGTTGCTTCCCCCCCCCCAATTTTTTTTGAAAATTTCCATTTATTTCCTGAAAAAAGTTTTTTTCATGGCTTCAAAATTTCCAGAAATTTTACATCACATGTTATGGGAGGGCTTCCTGCCTTCAGAGAGGGGGGGGGGAGAGACAACAATGGGCTGGCATGTCCATCTGGACTTCCTTCCATTTTGCGAAGGGGATTGGGGAGGAAAAGCCCTGATCCATGGGCAGGATATGCTGGCAGGGAGCCGGCATATCCTGGCTCATGTAGATGATCCCTATATTGTGTTTTAACCTTTGTACTGAAAGCTTTTTAGTTGTATTGTGGTTTTTTAAAAAAGTTGTATGCTGCCTTGGATCCCATGTTGGGAGAAAGATTAAGTAAATAAATAAAATAAAAACTATGCTAGAAATTTCTGTCTCTCAGTTAATCTCAAAGGTGCTGCAGGATTCCTCCATAACTCTTTACAATAAATGTGTTTATTAGCAGACAAGATTAATGTAAAAAGTTACTCACAGAGAAAGCAGAACTAGACTGATGGTTTTTTTAAAAAAAATATGCATCATATGAAGAATGTAAATTAGACACCTAATGTGTGGGTGTGGTGGGAGGAGCATAAGTGTCATAACTAAAACACAGATAGACTAACACACAATAAACAGATTACTGCTCAAATTAATAAATTAGAAGGGAAGGCAATCAGAGGATTAAATTGATTTCTCCAAAGGTCATATTAATTGAACAGTCACTCAAGTTCTCACTACAGATCTTTTCTGATGTGTTACTAACTACTAAATCTAGCAAAATAAACCACGAAATGGAGGCAATAACTGACTACATAACTTCAATGACCTCAGAATCTCTTGCCATAAGCATTGTGTTTAGAGAATAAAGCATTGTGTTGGTTTCTTGCCCAGATTACACATCAGCACTGGCAACGAGCAAAGCCCAGGGTTTTTTGGCGTCTGCATTGCATCACCTTGGCAATTTCTTCCAGATTGGAGACATGATGTGTAGCTTTCCTCCACTTCTTTTTCATGTTTGAATCACTTGATTAAATTTGGACTGTGTGTTTCTACTCTGGTACCAACCTGAGCCAATCCAATAGTCCCTGATCAGATCAGGATTTGGGATTAGTTTGATTCAGTTCCATAGCTCTACTGTGAGTCTCCAAGTTTCTCTTTCTACACTGACTAACCTGCTAAGGAATTCATGTACATGAGCACAAGAATTCTCAGACAATGGGGCTCATTTATACTGGCTGAGATATCCCAGAGTATTCCGTCCCCGGAGCTGCCCCAATTCCCCCTGTTACCGGAGCACTCCACACTGAGAACAGGCAGCTGTCCTCACATGGGTCCTGCTGTATTACCTGGTGTTGGTGCTGCTGCTGGCATGTGCCATGTTCCATGATGTCAGAAAACGAGGCAACCAGTGTTGAGGATGTGACACACCAGCCACAGCAGTGGTGGTGGGCAATACAGCAGGACACATGTGAGGAGAGTGGCCTGTTCTCAGGTTGGAGTACTCCAGATTTTCCTGGAAGAGCCTGAGTAAACTGGGAGGGGGTTTTAAAGCATTTTAAGGGGGGGGTTACACCATTTTGGGGACTGAACTAGCTGAAAATCTTGAAGACTGCTCAGTCCAGATTCAGGGATTTGGCCCAGCATTGTCTGCACAAATTGCCCCCAGGATGCCCCCAAAACATTTTATTAAACTCATGTAGACAAGTCCTGGGACATGCTTTAGGAGAAGCATGAATAACCTGTAGACATCCAGATACTGTTAGACTTCAAGCTCCCAACATTCATGACTAGTATGGTCTATGGTCAAGATTTATGGAAGCTAAAGGACAACAACTGGAGGGCCACAAGTCCCTACCGATCAGTTTATATGTCCAGAAATACTGAGCATCACTGTTTGCTCCCATGAATTGATCTTAGAACACTTTCAAGACTGTCCTCTAGCAACATTTTGCAAAGGAAGTTTGGTAATGATGGATACGTTTGTTTTTCCCCCAGGGAACTTCTCTTCCCCCCCCCCTCTCTCTCTGGCTTTTCTTCACAAATAAAGATTCAAGAAGGACTCATCCCGCGCTTTTTGCAAGTGCACTGATGGCTAAAAAGGCCAATCCAAGATAAACAAGTCCGGTTGCAGAAAGCACAGCAGAAGGTCTCCTTGGTTTATGTTTCCGCATTGTGATTCTATCTGCGTTGTCGTTTCTCTTCAAGACTTGTTCGGTGTGAGTTCTCAAATAAGGCTGCAGCTTTGTGGATAGTGTGTCTCCATGCCTCCCGATGTGAGGCCAGGGTGGACCATTGTTGCTGATCAATTTGGCCGAGCCTGAGATATTGTTTCAGGGAGTATTTGTATCGCTTTTTTGGAGTGCCCCTCTTATGCTGACCCGTGCTGAGTTCACCGTAGAGTACTATTTTTGGGAGGCGATGGTCCTCCATCCTAGAAATGTGCCCTGCCCAGCGCAGCTGTGTTCTCAATATCATGCCCTCAATGCTGGTGATCCCTGCTTGCTCTAGGACAGCAACATTCGTCACATAGTCAGTCCAGTGTATATTTAGGATTGTGCATATACTGCACTGATGATAGTGTCCGAGGAGTCGTAAGTATTGGCAATAGGTGACCATGTTTCAGACCCATAAAGGAGAGTAGACAGTACAATGGCTCTGTACACATTGATTTTTGTGCTTCGCCTCAGGTGTTTATTACCCCAGACTCTTTTGTAAAGTCTTCCAAATGCGCTATATGCCTTTGCTAATCTGTGATCGATCTCTTTGTCAATCTTGGCATCTGCGGAGACGATGCTTCCCAGGTAGTTGAACTGCTGAATGGACTTAAGCACAGATTTGTTGACAGCAATGTGGGGATTTTATTTATTTATTTATTTCCTGCTCTTCAGCCACAAGGCTATCAGAGCGACTTACAAATTGTTTTAAGTAATAGCTATTTACACATCTACACTGCATTAAACAGTTTCCAATGTGTTTTAGCTAATTGCCCCCACAAGCTGGGTACTCATTTTACCGACAGTTTTACCGACAATGGTGGTGTTCATCTTGTGGTGCAGGCTGGTAAAGAACTTCTGTTTTCTTCAGGTTGACTTCCAGTCCAAACAGCTCTGCAGCTGTTGCAAAGCATGATGTTAGGCGCTGCAGAGGTGCTTCTGTGCGGGCAACAAGGGCATCAGCATCAGCGAAGAGCAGCTCACGGACTAGATAGTTTAGAGTCTTAGTGCAAGCCCTCAGCTTAAACAAGCTGTCATCAGTACGGTAACCTATATAGATGCCATCTTCTTCAAGCTCTGCTGTAGCCGTTTGGAGCATCATGCTGAAAAAGACTGTAAATAAAGTTGGAGCAAGAACACAACCTTGCTTCACTCCATTAGTTATTAGAAAGGGTTCTGAAAGAGCATTGCCATATCTGACTTGACCGTGCTGACCCTTGTGTAGCAAGATAATCATTTTAAGGAATTTGGGGGGACATCCTAGTCTTTCCAGGATCTGCCACAGACCTTTTCTACTCACAGTGTCTACTTAAGCTTCAAAGCAGCAATGGAAAAAAATTGGGAGAAAATGACAAAGAAACATTGGTTTAACAGAACAGAAAATTGAAATTAACTGCCTTAAAGCCTTATTTTTAATAAAAGCCTTCATTCCGACACAAACACCAAACCAATTTTGGCATAAGATCTCAGACCCACATGCTTCCTTTGTCTCCTCCCTTTGCATGTTTCTTATTTTCTCCCCAATTAGATTTCAGCAAACTATAGTTTTTATTATTGTATGTGCAACCTCAGAAAGTGGTTTGCATTTGACTCTGCACCAGAAATTGGTTGCAGATTATAGAGTCTAATTCTGGGGTTTGAAATTCAAGTGCCAGAAAAATATAGTTCCCTAATTCTAATGTATTAAGATTTCCCACAAACTAGAACATTCAGATGTAGTAGAGCACATGAGAGAAAGAGAGAAGGCAGAGGAGTCTGAAGTTCAGTCACATAATACCAAATGTAAGAATAATCAGCAGAGGTCCGTTTTTGGCTGCCCTCGCCAACTGAGCAGTGGTAAGTGGTTAAAGGAGAAAGACCTGCTTTGTGTTAGCACCTTGGATGTGGAATTATTTTATAGTTGATCAAATCTCTTTTTAATTTTATTTTTCCAGCCTTTTCAATCATTTGTAAATTTCTTTTGTGATATCTGGTATTTGTTTTAATTCTACTCACATCTTCTGTACTGCTCTTTCCCATCCTTGTGTTATGATATTCTTGTTATAATTGCTGGAATTCACAATTTCAGTGACAAATGCATAACCTTGAGTTACTTGTTTGTAACTTGGCTGCATCGCACTACAGAAATAATCTAGTTTGACTGCCTTAGGACTTTTTCGGACAATGTAAAAATAACGGAAGCAGTGTCAGTGATCGTGAGTAAAATATGACTGTAAAAGCAAAAATATCACTTTCAAATATCCCAGCGGTACTGCAACAGTACCGCTGGGAAGGAGCGTCGTACGAAACTGACGCCCTCTTGCGCTGCAGCGTCGCAACCTGGCGACACTGCTTCCGTTATTTTTACATTGTCCGAAAAAGTCCTTAGATCAATATCATGGAATCATGGTATTTGTAGTTTGTTATGGCACCAGAACTCTCTGACAGAGAAGGCAGAATATCTCACAAAACTACAAATCCCAGAATTCCATAGCATTGAGACATGGTAGTTAAAGCGGTGGCACACTGGATTATTTCTGCACTACAGATGCAGCCCTATTTATAGTAACAATCCCTACATATTATTTTTTCATTAATTTTTATTGCATTTGATAAAAACAATATTGATACACATCACATAACTACAACTACAATACAATTAGAAATAACACAATTAACAACATCTCGCACCCACCCATCTACCCCTACACAAAACATAATAACATACATATACTAAAACTGACATCTCACCACGACAACCTAAGAGGTTTACTGCAAAATATAGTAAACTTCTCAAAAAGCAAACCAATCAACGTCATTACTTCTGACTTGAAAATACTACAGAAGTGCTTCTGACAGCTCACTCCACAACTATGATTTTATTCTTCTTCAAAAAAGTCAAAAATTGCCCACAGTCCAACAAAAAGTTATCTAATGATTTCTCTTTCATTAAAGTTGAAAGTTTATCCATGTCTATCAGTTCTAAATCTTTGATGGTCTACTCTTCTTCTGAAGGGATAGAATTCATCTTCCAATTCTGGGCATATAGAATCTAGCTGCTATAATCATGTAATGCATCACTTTAAAATTAATATTTCTAAATTTTTATTTTATTATACCCAATAAAAATAATTCAGCTTTTAATTCAATCTTACATTTAAAAATTAGTTGCAATAATCTTTGTATTTGTATCCAATATTTCTTCACTTTATCACATGACTCTCATATGGGGAAAAAAGTGCCTTCATGTCTCCCACATTTCCAATAAGTATTTTTAATGCCTTTATACATCTTAGATAATCTAACTAATCCTTACATATTCAATATTGTAGAGAGCATAAAAGTCCGCCAAGCTTGACTTTCTAGGCAGCAGCTGCTATGAGTGAGAAGAGGGTGTTCTCCTGTCAATTGGGGAACAGCAGATTGACATTTCCATCCCCTCCCAAAAGCAATCTCTGGTATGAGGAGGAATTGCAACAGGGATTCTACTTTTGACTATTGCACCAGAGTTTGCTACTGGAAGGGGGTTGGAAATGTCAGCCTGATGAGCCCCAACTGACAGGATTACAAACTACCATCGCTTGCAGCGGTTGCTGTCCGGGGAGGGGGTCAGGCCAGGAGATGCTATATAGTTATGTAGCTGATATAGAATCTTGGCCATCATTTTTAAAAAACTTTTATTTGTTTTCATGTATAACTTCTTGTATAGATGAAACTTCGTAAAGGGTGGACTAGAAATAAAATAAATCTAATAAAAAAACCCAACAAAGGACAGGAACTAAATTACAGCTACTCTTCCTAGTACGTTATCAGATGTGGCAAAAATCATGGGTTTATGACATCAGGTTAGTGTGAATGGGCCCCGCTATCACACAACATCATCTGTGTTCTTTTACCTTGCTAATTAAGCGGGTTTTTTCCCCCCCAGTTTTAAGCACGCTTGCATCTTCTTGCAAGAATCACCAAAATCTTGCCCATGCCAAATTGCTGAAGTAAACTCCTGTTCTTAAAGCACTAGTGGTCATCATGCAATAATTCTGTGCCATTTCTTTTGCATGATTGCAGTTACATGTGGTAATAAGTGTCATAATTCATGATGTTCCCACTATCTTCATTCACAGAATTACAGCATTTTTAGACGCTAGTCTGACAATGTCCCTAGAAATGGTTCATGGGTGGAAGATTCATGCGTATGACAAGGGTGGTAGCCCGGGGGGGCAAATTTGCTTCACTTTTCTCTTTCTGCCTGTCTTTCCTACACAAGACAAGAGATGTGCTAGCTATAGAGCAAGTGGGAAAAGACATACAGGAGTGACCTTGATACTTTGACAAATTTGGATCACACATAAAAAAAAATACAACACACCACTTGCTCTTTCCTTGGGAGGCAATGAATGAAATTCACAACACATTCTGACAAAAGACTTCTGAACTAAGTGCTCATTTTCTTCACAGTAGATAACAGTTTGCAGTGGCTCTGCCATTAGCTTTGAAACAGAGAGCTGTGTCACTGAACTTTCCCCAGACATTTCTACTCATAAAAAGCTAAACAGGCCCTTGATGACTGTTGAAATACAGTTGGCTTCATGTACACTGTGAATGTCACTGACTTTCCTTCCAAAGAAAGTGCCCTTAGGAGACAAAAATATGGATATAGCAATTGTAAGTTCTACTTCTTATGAAGTCTAGGGTAGAGGTATTTCTATCAAGTTCCACAGGAAACAGGAAGTCAACTCTTCCCAACATCAAATCCAAGCTCACACAGGCCTATCGAGTCCAATATCTGCTTTCCCTTACTGGCCAAATAACAAGCAACATCCACTGAAATTACCTCTTGTACATAACCATTAAAGGGGCAGGACTGTGTCCCTTATTTCACCTGGCAACCCTAAGTAGACCCCAGTGTTGTCATAATTTTGAACTGCATCATGTTTCATAATGGCCAGAAGCAGATGAAAGGCCTTGGCCTTTCCCTAGCCATGGAGGGAGAGGAGGAGAAACAGGCACAGCTCCATCATGCTTAGGCCCAGAAGCAAATGAAAGACCCTCCTTCCATCCGAACTGCCCGTGCTATAGCCCCAAAGAGAAAGAAGAAGTGGCAGTATCTGCTGGACAATCCCCTCCCTCATTGCTATTCCCTTTTTCTTGTGTGTCCTGTCTTATTTAGATTGTTAGCCTGAGGGTGGGGAACTGTTAAATTAACAATTTGTAGGCCCTGACTTCCAGGTGAGAACTGATGCTGGTTTGAGCATGGCAGCAGGCAAAGGTGAGGCTGTCTCCACTTTTGTTTATTTTGGTTCTCGAGGTACTGAATAGAGGTATAAGACAAGATGAAAGAATCTTGTGAATTTTTTTTTAAAGACATTTATAAATTAAGGGCATTTGCTGATGATTTTGTGATGGTTCTAGAAAATCATTTGAAAGGTATATTAGTGTTAATGGAAAAAATAAAATATTTTGGTATGTTGGCAGGCTTTAAGATTAATAATCAAAAGACAAAGATTTTAATGAAAAAACATTAACATAGAAGATCAAGTTGAGCTGATGGATAAACAGGTTTTGAAATCAGGAAGAAAGTTACATATTTAGGTATTACTATGATAAATATGAATTGCATGTTGTTTCAAAAATACTTGCGCTAAGACATGAAATGAAATTAAGAAGGGAGAAACTAAATCTATCACTGTTGGGGAGAATTTCTGTAAAAAAATGAATGTTTTGCTTAGAATGATGTTTCTATTTCAGACAATATCTGTTTTGAAAACTGATGTACAATGGCAAAAAGATATGTCTAAGTTTGTATGGCAAGGGAAATATAAGGTATTACAAGGAGTACAGGAAAGAGGAAGATTGGGTTTACCTAATTTGAAATTGTATTTTGCATTTGGTTTGGATCAAAAAATGGGTGATGTTGAGAAATAAAACATTATGAGCATTGGAATGGCATGGTCTGAAGCTTGGATGGCATGGATATTTGCAGTACGATAAAGTCAAATTTTAACATAGATTTTTTAAAAAAAATCATTTTGTGAGATGTGCTTCATTGAGAATATGGAACAGATATAAACCAAGTTTGTGCCTGAAAATGCCTTTATGGTTTTCAGCACAAAAAGCTTTTTGTAGAAGAAAAAAAAAATAGGTAAAGGAAGAGGGTTAATGTATCAAGACCTCCTGGAGATCTGTCAAGGAAATATAAAATTAAATGAAGAGAACAGTTAGTAGTAGAGGGATACAGTTTTCAATAGTTTTCTTACTTACAGTTATCAGAAAGATTTAAAATAACATTTAATTGCTAAAACATATAAACTTTTGCTGAAATTTGAAATGGAAGAAGAAGAAGTTAAAGAGCATATGATAAAGTGGCCTATTTTTTTTTAATAATATATAGATGGGTCAATGGGACAATATGTGGTCAAAGAGGATGAAATTTACACTGTGTAAATTCTCTTACAGAGAATTTTTATAAAAAGATGTACTATTTGTATATGACACCAGAGAAATTGTCTAGAACGTATAAAGGTGTATCTAATGTATGTTGGAAATGTGAACAACATGAAGAGAGATTCTACCATGTTTGGTGGACATGTGAAAAAGCTTTAAAACAGATTCAAATACACACATTGACGTAGAGGATATTAAATATTATCATTATTAAAGGTCCCAGTATCCTGGAGGAGTGCAAGTGTTGTCTCCATCTTTAAAAGGAGGAAAAAAGAAGACCCAAACGTATGAGGTTGTGCAAGCCCATTAATGTTCTTTCTCTCCACAACTAAAGCAATCAGTTGAGTTTTAGTTTATTTCTCTATTCTGTGGAAAAGCCATCCAGGCTTTGTTATTACTAACTTGCCCCTCCATGGCATGGAATAGAGTATAAATATTAAAGCCCCAACAATAGCAAGGTGGGCAACCGTGTTCAGACCAGTCACTCTCTTTCTTGGTGCACCATGGATCAGAACCTCTTGTGCCACCCTCAGTTTTCTATCTGAGTATCTTTGCTGCATGGAACTGTCATCTCCACGAGACTGGTAACTATCACCCTATCTTCCTGGACCTCTCGTTCTATCCAACCTTTCTGCCTTACTCTGCTATAGTTTTGTATGGTTCATAAGAATGTATTTTGTGTATGTTAGTTTACTTTCTATATTATTCTAATAAAATACTTTGTTTTACTTTAACTGGAGCCTCCTCTACAGTTAGTACTGGAATACATAGGTGAAAAGATCCCTGAAATTACCCTCCTCTTGCAGACCTCCTATCTGAACCAATAATTCCCCCAAATATTAAAAGAGATTTTGGTATCATGGGTGGGAATCTAATGCACCCCCACTCTTGGGGTAACAGCATTATGCCTCCTCCAAGGCCACTTTTGAGTCCCCCAAGGATTCCCACCACTCACCATTTTTTAAAAAAAAAAAATCATTGATAGAGTCTCAAAGCAAAGGCACTTGGTCTTTCTCCTGTCACCAATTATTCCATTCATTTCCCCCCTTTTGGTTCTTTTGATTTATTGTTATTGTTTGTCATTAATAACATTTTAAAACAATCAATGAATCATTGAATCATCCATTTTCCTGTAGCTTAGAGAAGTTGACACAATAGAGGAAAGATATCAGATCATCTACATGGATCAGGGTGGGCAACTGCCTTGTGGCCAGGGGCCAATTCCTCTCCAACCCCACCCCTCATGGGCTGCACCCCACACACAAGCACACAATGAGACATATACTTCCATTTTCCTCTGATCACCTTATTAAAATGCGAGAGGAAATGAAAGTGTGTGTCTTCATGTTGCCATTTTGAGAGAAACTGCAAAAAAGAATGGAGGTATTTGGGGTAATATTGGTTCTGAGGTGCTTGTGAGGGGTGGGGGTATTTTGCATGTTTTCAAGTATTGGGGGAGGTTTCTGTGTGATTGTAGGTCAGAAGGTCTGATGTGCACATTCTAAAACAATAAGAGGGTCGATCAATTCAATGGTTTAACATTTTGCAGGTGACTCATTTCACCTCTATTATATGTGTAAAGGAACACGGTTTAGAACAGTTAACCCTTTCTGAGGATCTCATTATTGCATCCCTGGCTACTGTGCAAAGTTGTGTATATGAAATCTATGATTTGTTGATTAACAAGTATAGTTGGGATAGGAACGGAAAAATAATTTGAGAGAGGATTTAAATATCTATATAAGTGAACAAAACAATATAAGTGAACAAAGAAAGAAATGTGGTTCTATGCATTCTAAACCAGCATATATTAGAAAACATATGGGTAAGCTTATTCACAGATGGCATTATACTCCAGTGCAGTTAAGCAGAATCTTGAAAAATTTAAGCTCGAAATCCTTGAGATATAAGGAAAATCTAGGAGCTATAAGAAAAAGCAAGGATCTACATGCATGTTTGGTTATCTTGTCTCTTGAGTCAACAATTTTGACAAGTCATTTTTAAAGTGGTATGTGCTATAACTATGCAAAAGATTGAAGCTGATCCAGCAATGGGTTTTCTGTCACTATTTCTGGGATCTAATGAGCCTATCCTGCATAAAGAGCTAATTGGCTTTCTCTGCTTAGTGGCAAAATTAGAAATAGCATGTCATTGGAAAGATGCAATGAATCTGTCTCTTCATCATTGGTAAGAAGAGACTAGTCACTGGCCCTTATGGAAAAGCTGAGTATGAATATGCATGAAATAAAAGAACAATGACACAACTCATTCAGTATAATATGATCCCAATTTATTAACTGCTCTAAATGTAACATTGCCCTGTCTTGCCCATCTGTTTCATGTGGTGACATCTAGAAAGATTTATTTACTAAATGTTAAGTCATATTTCTATCAGGGAATATAATGTATTTCTAATTTGTTCCGCCATGTTGATTGTAGTACATTTTATATTTCTTCTTGTAGTCCTTTCTTTTTTTGTAACTGTATTAAACTTTGATAATAAAGGAAAAGGAAAAAAAATGACCTCCAGATATATGTGGGAGTGGGTGTGTGGGTGTGTGGTTTTGCCACATTTTTGTCCCCTCTGGAATGTTTTTCATCCAAGAGAGGCATTTATTTAAACAGAATATTGACATTCAGTTTATTTCTAGTTAAATAAAGTTAAATTAGCATGAGAGAGAGAGAACGGCAGAATGGAAAATGAAGAATAACCAATTTCCTTACGGTAGGAGATTACAAAGTGCATGAAGCTGTATAAATTGGGAGGGCTTATATTGTTATTACCTCTGTGTGTCACTTATTTCCATCCACCCCACCCCAATGCATAGGAGAATTAACATTAGCAAATTGAGTTAGCTTTGGTACTTCTAAAACACAGCAAGATACAATATACAAGAGCATCACATAGAAATCATGATGGTGGCATGCAGACACCAAAATCGTCAAAATTTGCAACCTGCAATAATACCTTTGGTTGAATTGCTCCAACGGTTACCTTCAGAATAATGGGATAAAGTCAAGAGATTGACACATGAACCACCGGCACCAGATCCAAAAACAGTTATTCTCAGCGGGTCGCCCCCAAAGAACCCAATGTTCTCACTAGTCCACCTCAAGGCCTGAATGAGATCAAGAAGCCCATAGTTTCCTTTAGCTGCTTGATCCCCAGTGCTCAAGAAACCTGCAAGTGAAAACAGGAGAGAGAGAGAGAAAGAGAGAGAAAGGATTTAGAGCATGTTATATTTCAGCTTACACTTGTTGTGCCGTTATCATCGGACGACTGCTTTCAAATATAACAGGAGTTAAGCGCTATGTAAATACATTGTGTTCTTTATCCACTTGGCAACAATTTACAAGTGAGTCATCATTCCCACTACAAATCCTTCAGTGTTTATTATAATAACGTTATGCATGATAAACGATTGAATGCATTATGCAGGCACTTTTGAGGAAGATAGGCTGCTTTCAGCACAAAATTGAATGCTAACTTCTCCTGCAATCTGTTTCACGGTGTGTGCAAGGCCCCATTTCCAAACTAAACAGGTCCATAGGGATTATTTGTAATAAACAACAAGAGGGGGGCAGAGGGATTTACTGTACCTACTCTAGCTTTTTGTTATTCTGTTGTTAAAATTCAGCAATACCTTATCATCTATCTAAATTAGACCAGCATGCACCACCAAAACTGGCCCATTGGTCAATCACCATCTATCTTCTGCCCAACTCTGATTTAGCACCTTCATAGAATCATAGAGATGGAAGAGAACACAAGGGCCATCTAGTTCAACCCCCTGCCATGCAGGAATACACAATCAAAGCATTCCTAACAGATGGCCATACAGCTTTTATTTAAAAACCTCCAAAGAAGGAGACTCCACCACACTCTCAGGCAGTGCATTTCACTGCTGAACAGCTTTTACAGTCAGGAAGTTCTTCCTAAAGTTTAGGTGGAATCTCTTTTCCTGTAGTTTGAGTCCATTGGTCCATGTCCTAGTCTATGGAGCAGCAGAAAACAAGCTTGCTCCATCCTCAGTATGACATCACTTCGAATAGTTAAACATGGCTATCATGTCCCCTCTTAATCTTCTCTTTTCCAGGCTAAACATACCCAGCTTCCTTAGCTGCTCCTCATAGGGTATGGCTTCCAGACCTCCCACCATTTTGATTACCCTCCTCTGGACACGTTTGAGCTTCTCAATATCTTTCTTGAATTGTGGTGCCCAGAACTGGACCCAGTATTCCAGGTGAGAGATTTTCCTTGTTTTTTTTTCCAGGCTGTGAGGCTGTGTTCTGGGAGAGTTCACTTCTGATGTTTCACCTGCATCTGTAGCTGGCATCTTCAGAGAATGGTTGGGTAGCAGTGTGTGTGGAGTTTATATACTGTGAACCCCTGTTGGAGAGTATATGTAAATTTGTGTATTTGAATGGTTAGTTTCTTCCAGAACACAGCCTCACAGCCTGGAAAAACCCCAAGGAAAATCTATGGATACGGCTGTGAAAGCCTTCAACTTCACATTCCAGGTGAGGTCTGACTAAAGCAGAATAGAGTGGCACTAGTGCTTCCCTGTCTCAACAATGGAGATAGGATGGAATTAGAAAATAAGAAAGGGAAAAATAATTTCTCTGTTTCTATAATACTGGAATGATTCAAGCAGTGTTAACACTAGCTGGCAAGTTATCATGCTTTTGTCATGGTCCAGCAAAACCCTACCACATACGCAGAAGTGGAAACAAGCAAAATGTGTATGGTGATGCTAGTTTTGTACTTTTTTCATGTGGTTTTTGGTATTGTCACCTGGTGAATCTTTTTATTTCTTAGAGTCTCTCTCCTCACATTCTCTCTCTTTTGGTCTCTTAGAGAGATGGTGGGTCCTGGCAGTGGTGGCACTAGGGGTGTGTGGAGAGGCCAAACTGCACCAGGTGACACCATCAGAGGGAGGGGTGACACTGGCCTTAGTAATGCCACAGAAAACTGGAAGGAAAGAAAGAGACCACAGCATTTCAGATCAGTTTAAAATTTACTGAAGAAAAACAATGTTCTCAGTGTCAATCAGAAAAATCTTTTAAAATTAGAATGGATACACACACATGTGCCATATGTGCAGGGATAAAAATAGCCAATTAACCTAATTACACTCTGTTCCCATGTTTCCAAGTTCCTTGTCCTAGAAATAGCTTACTGCTTTTGATTTGGTTTTCTATATTGGTTCTGTAGTTGCAGCATCTTTGACTCTATTCCAGTTTCTGCTCTCCTTTCCTTTTCTTCTTTCTCCCTCTCTCTTGCTCATTTTTCATTTTCTTTTAGTAACATGTTTTCTCTTCCCCCCAACTCTGATCAGGAAGGTGGTTTCTTCTGCCAACCAAATTTCTGTTTCCTATGTTTAATGTTCAAGCTCTAAACTTTTAGCCATTTTGCTGAAACCAGGAATAAAATTAATTAAGTCTATCCTGCTAAAAGCAAAAATGATGAGAAGGATTGCTTGAGGACCCAGACCGGACACTCCTGCTCCTGCCCCACTAATGACAACACACACAATGCCAAGCTGTCTTAACAAAATGTACTGAGTACATGATAAACATAAGAGATTAAATATAGGTTAGTATGTTGAATATTGGCAATAAAAAAGTCGCAACTTGCTCATGGCTGCAAATGGTTGGCACTATCGCATGGGTCCGGATCACTTCATTGCCCAAACCTGTGTTGGCCAGTGGACTGCTGTCAGTTGCTACCGACCCACTCTTGGAGGAGAGAAACTTGGCCAAGCCGCCCCGCTCAACCCTCTGTCCTCCCTTGCAAAATAAGGTTGTTAACAAAAGGGGGGGCTCCATGAACTTGAACTTGATGGAGACCTCTTATTGCCCACTTACCCAGATCAGGGCCCATGCCATCTGCCTAGCAAATTGCAACTAAATGATATGCATGAAATACACAAGCCTGGCTTCCCTTAATGGGAGGGTGGATGGGTCTTTGGCTCCTCAGAGCCAACTACAGAGTCTGTGTCAGGGGCTGGCTTTTATACTGGCCCCTGATGCAGAGCCTGCATCATCCAGCTGTGCCGGAAGCACGACCGGAAGTCCCTCCCCCACCAGGAAACAGCCAATCTGGGCAAGGGAGGCTCGCCCCAATTGGCCACCTGTTTCCCAACCTTCCTCCCAGCCACAAAGTGAGCCAGGAAGAAGAGGCAAAGATGTTGGGCCGTGCAGCCGTGGGGGTTGCCAATGGGATAAGGGGGTGCTGTCCAGGTCACACAATGCCCACAGGCAAGCCAGTAAGCCCCCTTCTCTACAGCAGGGATGTGGTGGCCAGTGGCCAATTTCTGCCCAGACCCCCTTCCATGGGCCTCACCCCCATGAAAAGCCCAGATGCCTTGATTTTGAGGGGTGACATTTGAGGGTAGTTCTGGGGTGCTTGTGGGTATGGGAGTGGGTATTTTATATGTGTTTTCACATGTTCTTTGGATTTTCTGCAAGGGTTGGGGGCAAAAATTGCTTAAAAATCACACCCTTTTTGTCCCCCCCCCAAAATGAGGTCAAAGGGCTGCATGAAGTCCAAAGGCCACAATTTGCCCACCCCTGCTCTACAGATTTCCTTACTGATAGGAAAAATTCCCACCATTATGTCAGGAGTACATGTGTAGAAGAGTGTATATCCTTCAAGGCCCCCAAGGCACTACCGTACACCACACTGCATATATATGCCCAATGAATCAATGGGACGTAGGTTAGTTCTAACTAACAAGTTCTGTCAATTGCAATGGATCGATCCAAAATAAAGCAAACAAAATAAATAAGGTATGGTGTGCTCTGCTGTTTTACTGTTTGTATATAGTCTTTTAATGAATTGCAATGGTTTTAACTTTATAAATGGCTTAATTGTCCTTTAAGTAACTATTATATTTATACTTTTTATTGCTGTTTCTGTATAGTTTTCATCAGTATTGTTTTAAACACATTGGGAGCTGCCTTCAGTCCCATTATCAGGGAAAAGGCAGGATATAAATGAACAAAATAAATAAATAAATAATTGTAGCCTATATTTTGAACTCATTGCACAATCTCTGCTATTAAAACCTACCAATCAGCTAGTATCAAACCTATAGTACTGGTTTTGCCCTCACCATGCCATGTCGCCAAGCGCAGTATTCCCTTTCCACATAGAAATGAATGCCAGCCTTTTTCCAGTGAAAGAGTACACAGGTATATAGATTATGCCACTTTCTTATCCCTAGTGACCCCAGTCATTAACAGACTTATCTCAATCGTATAAGCCTACCCTTTATTCCACAAAGTCCCACACTGGTTTCTGTTTCTCCAAAAGTCTCAGCACACTAAAATATTGTGTAATGTTAAAAACTGACCATATTTGTAAGATTGCAATTCTAGAATCAAGGCCATACTGACATTCATCTGTTAGTGCAATGTAACATCTTCCCCTCCACACAACAGCTCTAAGGACCACCCCCAAAGTGCATCCAGATACTTTCTTGGGGTTTATCTACACAAGCAATTTACCCCAACTTGCTCCCTTCTTAGAGCCCCCGTAGTCCTGACAACACAGGGCTTTTGCCCTGTTCTGGCCCCATGCAGTCCTCACCACCCCTGGGGCAGATACAGGGGGAAGATTGGGTAGGGACCTTTACCACATTTAAAAAAAATACCTGCTTTAATCCATTCCCACAGGGAAGGAATGGATCAGGCCCCATGTGTCTGCAGGAGCCCATCTTGGCAGGCCAGCCCGTTGCTGCAGCTGCCAGTCTACCTTGCTCTTCTCAGATCCAGGAAGGGGTCCCAGGACAGTTTACATGTAGGGGGGTCTGGGTCACATATTGCAGGCCAGTCTCCTCACTTCCAGAAAAGCTAATGAGATGGCAGCAGCGGTGGCTGCAATGACAAGCTGGCATGCCTGTCTGGACTCCGGCTCATTTTGTAGAGGTAACAGGGGAGGAACATGCCTGATCTGAGCAGAATCATCCCTCCCCATTCCACTGATGGAATGAAGTCTATCAGTACAACCACCCTTTGAATTCTGGCCATTTTATTTAAATATACAGAGAGAAAGACACATGTACTCAAACCTACTGCCTTTGTTCATGAGGAACACTTTAATTCCTAGTGGATACCAACTGTGTCTCGTCTCTGTGTTCTGTAGCATTCTGTAGTTTGAAGGCTCTTTCTGGTGCTATTAGCAAACTTTGTCTAAGAGGGGCAGCTATAGCTGCAAAAGTTGCAAATGTGGATCTTTAACCTTCTAGTTCATCAATCAAGCAGAGGAGCACTTAGATTAAAACCCTCAACTTTACCAGAGGACATCAGGCTACAGGATGCTTTAGAAATTAAAAAAAAAATCACCTTTCATTATTTTTTTTTAAAGGAGTACTTCTGTTCATAACTGGGTTTAATTGCAGAAAATGAAGAAACAACCTTTAATTATGATGAGGAGTGGACAAAATTACCATTCTAATCAAAAAGAAGATGGTCTATCTGCATTGCCCTTTTCATACCGGGTGTTAGTGATTGAATGATTGAATCTTATTAACAAACCATAATGGGGTGGGGGTGGGGGAGATAAAAAACAAAATGAATTCTAAATGTAGATATTCACAATCCATTTAGAGGAAATCCTTAATCACAGTTATGTTTTATGCTGGACCACAACCCAGATTTTTTTTAAAAGGTGAAATTATATATAAATCCTGGAAACAAGAAACATACAGATAAAGTTGATAAAATTTGCTGTTTAAAAAAAACTCTTAGGGATTTAACATAAGGACTCATTTAATGTTTGTGATCACTGGCAGAGCTAGGGGGGTGCAGAGAGGCTGAACTGCACCAGGTGACACCCGTCAGAGGGAGGGATGACACCAGCCCTAGTAATGGCACAGTTTATGAGGCAAGTTGGACATCAGTTTCATCTTACCACACCACATATATAGATATTCTGAGATTCTCTATGATCCACCACCCCCCCTGCACAATATTTATACAGTCAGGTTCCTGGGATGTTCTACGAAGAAAAGATGTTGGCAAAATGTAAGCACAACCACAACTTGGGGATTAAGCATATCCAACATGCAAGGGTGCATCTGTTTTATATAATATATTTAGAGATCACTGATGGCTTTTTAAAAACCTGCTATAACAGACTATAACAGACTAAAACAATGGCATTTACCTATGTGGAATCTTCATTCAACAACTGATGGAATGGGTCTACCCAATTTAGGACTAACCAATAGGACTCATGTCCAGTTTGTGCCAGCACACAGCATCTGGAAGACCTGGGTTCAAATTTCAGATTAGCAGAAAATCACAGGGAGCCTTGTAGACTATCTCCTGCTCATTGTAGGAAATCCAGAGGCACAGCATTGTCAACAAAGCATTGTCTAACTACTTGAATATCTCCAGAAAGGAGCCCACCCCAGTCTCTTAGAAACTTGTTTCTTTGTTGAACCCCTTTGTGTTACACTGTTTCCCCTCATATTAACCTAAAACTTTTCTGCAATGTGTCAATTAGATTCAAGCCTATCCTCTGAGACAGCAGTCTTTGTCTTTGTTCTCTTCTTAGTAATATGGAGTTGAGACCCCTATATTGCCTTAGTGGATGCTCTTTGCCTGAGCACTGGCAGGGGGAGTGTGTCCCTGCTGGTGCTTTTGAAACTCTCAGCGGTATTCGATACCATCGACCATGGTATCCTTTTGGAACGCCTGGGGGATTTGGGAATCAGAGGCACTGTGCTTCAGTGATTCCAGTCCTATCTCTCAGGCAGGTTCCAGATGGTGGTGCTTGGGGATATCTGCTCCTCAAAAAAAGGAGTTGTTACATGGCATACCACAAGGTTTCATTCTATCCCCAATGCTGTTCAATATCTACATGAAACCACTGGGAGAGTTCATCCAGAGTCATGGGGCAGGATGTTATCAGTATGCTGATGATACCCAAATATATTTCTCCATGCCTTCAAAAACAGGCTCAGCTAAGGATAGCATATCTCTTCTGAATGAATGCCTGGAGTAGGTAATGGGTTGGATGAGGAAAAACAAACAATCTGAATCCAGACAAGGCAGAGGTGCTTACTGTCAAGGATCCAAACCTGGCTTTGGAGGTGTGTCAACCAGTCCTGGATGGGGTTAAACTCCCCCTGAAAGACTGTGCTCACAGTCTGGGAGTGCTTCTGGATCCATAGTTCCAATGACAGCTCAGATAGAAGTGACGTCCAGGAGTGATTACTATTAGCTTTGGCTGTTATGCAAGCTGCACCCCTTCCTAGAGTTGGAGAATCTAAAGATGGTAGAGCACACACTGGTAACCTCAAGGCTGGAGCCCTGGTGGCGCAGTGGTTAAATGCCAGCACTGCAAGCCACCACATTGCAAGTTTGATTCCAGCGGGCTCCAAGGTTCACTCAGCCTTCCATCCTTTCGTAGGTCGGTAAAATGAGTACCCAGCTTGTGGGGGACAGTTAGCTAACACACATTGGAAACTGTTTAATGCAGTGTAGATGTGTAAATAGCTATTGCTTAAAACAATTTCTAAGCTGCTCTGATAGCCTTGTGGCTGAAGAGCGGGATATAAATAACTAAATAAATTTTAAAAAATAAACTTTTGCAATATGCTGAACATTGGGCTACCTCTGTACCAAGTTTGGAAACTTCAATTGGTTCAAAGCACAGTAGCCAGATTAGTCACTGGTACAACCAGGAGTGGACATATCACACTAATATTAAAACCACTCTACTGGCTGCCAATTAGTTTCTGGGCAAGGTATAAAGTGTTGGTTATTATCTCTAAAGCCCTATATGGTTTAGGTCCAGATTACCTACAGGATGGTTTTCTCCTGTATAATCTGTGTATAATCTGCCCCATACATTTAGGTCCTCTGGGGGAAATTTGCTCCAGTAACCCAGAACTAGTTTGGCAACTGTCACCCAGAGGACTTTTTCTTTAACTGCCCCTAGACTCTGGAACAGCCTGCTGGAAGAGACAGGACAGCTGAATATGCTGTCAAAATTCAAATCAGCATGAAAGACCAGCCTCTTCCAGCATTCCTATCCAAATTATTTTAAAGTGTGAATTTTAAATTGTGTGTTGACTGTTTTAAAATGTCTTGGTTTTACTTGTTCTTTTAAGCTGATATAGGTTTTACATTAATATGTGCTTTTAACCAACATCACGTTTATGTGGTAATGTGTTGTTCCCTTCTTCAATCCATAGGGAGAGGTGGGTAAGAAATGAATACTGGTTTTGTTGTTGTTGTTGTTGTAATAGAAGGCATTTGAAGAGCACTATAATGTCTCCCTTAAGCCTTAGAATCATAGAGTTGGAAGAGACCACAAGGGCCATCCAGTCCAACCCCCTGCCATGCAGGAATAAACAATCAAAGCATTCACAACAGATGGCCATCCAGCCTATGCTTAAAAACCTCCAAAGAAGGAGGCTCCATCACACTCTGAGGCAGTGCATTCCACTACAGAACAGCTCTTAAGATCAAGAAATTCTTCCTAATGTTTAGATGGAATCTCTTTTCCTGTAGTTTGAGTCCATTGCTACATGTCCTAGTTTCTGGAGCCATAGAAAACAAGCTTGATCAATCCTCAGTATGACATAATAATAATAATAATAATAATAATAATAAAATTTATTTACACCCCGCCCCTCTGCTAAAAACAATCGGGGCAGCTACCAACAATTAAAACATTATAATAATGACTAAAAACACCACCCACCCCCACCCTCCCACATAAAAAGACATTAAACACAATAAGATTAAAACCTTCTAGCTAAAAAAACACATTAAAAACAAATATATACATAATTTTTAAAAAGCCAGGAGACTGAGTTCCTGAGGCCGGGATCTAATCAGGAAAGGCCTGCCGAAAGAGATCCATCTTTAGTTCTTTTTTAAAGCTACTCAAGCTCGTCAGCTGACGGATCTCATTCGGCAGGCCATTCCACAATTTGGGGGCGATTACTGAAAAGGCCCTCTGGGAGGTTGCAGACAGCCTAGATTTTTGTGGCTGAAGCAGATTCCTCCCAGAGGACCGGAGTATGCGGGGAGGATTTTATGGGAGGAGGCGGTTCCGGAGATAAGTTGGACCCAAGCCATTTAGGGCTTTAAAGGTAATAACCAACACCTTATACTGGGCCCAGAAACTGATAGGCAGCCAACGGAGAGATTTTAGTATTGGAGTTATATGATCTCTCCGAGATGTTCCTGAGACCACTCTGGCTGCCATATTTTGTACCAACTGAAGTTTCCGGACCAAGCACGAGGGTAGCCCCATGTAGAGCGCATTGCAGAAATCTAGACGAGAGGTTACCAGCGCGTGCACCACAGTCTCAAGGTCCCTTACTTCCAGGAAAGGGCACAGCTGGCGTATCAGCCGAAGCTGATAACAAGCGCTCCTGACCGTCGCATTCACTTGACTCGTCATCTGAAGCGATGAATCAAGGAGCACCCCCAGACTGCGAACACAGTCCTTAATGGAGAGCGTGACCCCATCCAGGACTGGTGGTTGCAACTCAACTCCTGGTTTCGGGGCCGCTACCTTGAGCACCTCCGTTTTGTCTGGATTTAATCTCAATCTGTTTTTCCTCATCCAGCCCATTACAGCTTTAAGACAGTCATTAAGAGGAGAGATGCCATTGGGATTCGAGGCCGACGATCGGGACAAGGAGAAATAGATCTGGGTGTCATCAGCGTACTGATAACACCCAGCCCCATAACCCCGAATAACCTCACCCAGCGGCTTCATATAGATGTTAAACAGCATCGGGGACAGGATGGTGCCCTGTGGAACACCACAAGTAAGCTCCTTTCTGCTGGAGCAGCTGTCCCCAAGCCGCACCCTCTGGGACCTGCCCGAGAGGAAGGACCGGAACCACTGGAGCGCAGTGCCTCCGATTCCTAACCCTCTCAGGCGATCCAGGAGAATGCCATGATCTATCGTATCGAAAGCTGCTGAGAGGTCCAGAAGCACCAACAGGGACACATTACCCCTGTCGATGCTTAGATGCAGATCATCGGTCAAGGCAACCATGGCAGTCTCAACTCCAAATCCCGTCCTGAAGCCAGTTTGAAATGGGTCTAGATAATCAGTTTCATCCAAGACCACTTGGAGTTGAAGAGCAACTGCCCTCTCGATCACTTTGCTCAAGAATGGTAACATAGAAACCGGCCTATAGTTATTCATGTCCAGGGGGTCTAGGGAAGGTTTTTTCAGGAGCGGCCTAACCGCCGCTTCCTTTAAACAGGATGGAACACACCCTTCCCTGAGGAACACCATCAAGGCAGTCCCCCCCTGGATGGCCAGCCATGAAGGGCAAGGATCAAGAGGGCAGGTCGTCTTCCTCACTCTACCAAGTAGCTTGTCCACGTCCTCGGTACTCACAGATTGAAATTGATTCAGTAAACTTACATCAACGGAGTTGCTGGACACCTCGTCAATTATTTCTGTCAAAATGCTGGCATCTAAATCGGCTCTTATCCGAGAGATTTTATCTGCAAAGTAGTTGTTAAATGCATCACAGCAGGCCGTTGTTGGGTTAAGCAATGGGTTCTGTGCAGGTATAACCTGCATCATCTCCCTTACCACCCTAAACAGCTCTGCTGGACGGGACTCTGCAGACGCAATACGTGCAGAGGAGAAGGATCTCTGCGCTGCACGTATTGCCTCTCGATAGGACCGAAGAAAATTCCTATGTCGAGTCCTGTCGGATAAGAGTCGAGTTTTCCGCAAGTTGCGCTCTAGTCCTTGTCCAACCTGCTTCATTTTCCTAAGCTCTGAAGTATACCATGGCTTACGGTTAGAGGCGGGTTGGAAAGGACGCTTGGGAGCGATCGTGTCAATAGCCTTGGTAAGATCGGTGTTCCAAGTATTAACCAAAGCTTCGACAGGGTCACCGGCCTTACCAACCATTAAACCCTCCAAGGCTTTCTGGAATCCTATTGGTTCCATTAGCCTTCGGGGGTGGACCATTCTAATGGGTCCACCACCCCCGGTGGGGCGGGAAGAGACTCTTAGTTCAGTCTTGACCAGGAAATGATCCGTCCATGACAATGCGGCGGTTTTAATAACCGCCGTCCACGGATATTCCTGTTCCGTACTAAAGAACGCATCGAGAGTATGACCCGCACAATGTGTGGGCCCAATGACCAATTGGGATAGGCCCATGTTTGTCATGGTTTCCATGAACTCCCGAGCTGCACCAGTCAGATTTGTCCAGCTGGTCTCGAGTGGAATGTTAAAGTCGCCCAGAACTAAAAGTCTGGGCGACTCCAACAGCAACTCTGAGACCAGCTGTGTCAGCTCAGTTAGGGAGTCTGCTAGACAACGGGGCGGTCGGTATACTAGCAGAATCCCCAAACTATCCCTGGTCCTTAGGCTAAGGTACATACACTCAAAGTGGACTGTGTTTCGGACAGGTATCCTGGTCAAGGCCAGATTGTTCTTATAAACCAGAGCCACTCCGCCCCCCCCCGCCCACTTCCCTTCACCCGCTCACTGACAGAATACCCGGCTGGGAGGGCCTGCGCCCATGTGACAGCGCTATCCTCTCCCAGCCAGGTTTCTGTGAAGCAAGCCAGGTCGGCATCCTCATCCAAGAGTAGATCGTAAATAATATGAGTTTTATTCTTAACCGACTTGGCATTGCAGAGGAGCAAAGTAAGGTTCTGTGGAATGGTTGGTACACTCTCCAATCCATTCCAGGAAACAGGGTGAACTGAACTGAAGGTGGGATAGCTGACAAACAGCGATACTGCCTTCTTTTGTAACATCTGTTCACTCTGTTCCGACCATACCTCCCTTTCCCCAGCACAACTCCAATTTTCGCCCCCACTCCATTCCCGGCCTCAGCTGACTCCAGTTGCTGGCTTCGAGTCCTTCTGGCTACTGGCTGGTGTTCCTGAGGGGGTGGGAGTGGCTTAAGACTCCAGCCAATCCTGGCCACGCCCCCTCCCGCTGCTGCCTCGCTGCCAAGAAGTCCCTTCAAATATTTAAACATGGCTATGATGTTACCTCTTAACCATCTTTTCTCCAGGCTAAACATGCCCAGCTTCCTAAGCCACACTTCATAGGGCATGACTTCCAGACCTCCCACCATTTTGGTTGCCCTCCTCTGGACACACTCCAGCTTGTCAATATTCCTTTTGAATTGTACCCAGAACTGGACACAGTAGCCCAGTGAGGTCTGACTAAAGCAGAATAGAGTGGAACTATTACTTCCATTGATCTAGACACTATACACCTATTGATGCAGCCTAGAATCGCATTGGCTTTTCTCACTTCTGCATCATACTCCTAGATCCCTTTCACATGCACTGCTATCAAGCCAGGTGTCACCCATTCTATATCTCTGCCTTTCATTTTTTTTTCCTGCCTAAGTTTAGTACCCTACATTTCTCCTTGTAGAAATTCATTTTGTTAGTTTTGGCCAAGCTTTCTAATCTGTTCAGGTCATTTTGAATTCTGGTCCTGTCCTCTGGGGTATAAGCTACCCCTCCTAATTTGGTGTCATCTGCAAACTTGATAAGCTTCCCTCTATTCCCTCATCCAAGTCATTGATAAAGATGTTGAATAGCACTAGGCCCAGGACAGAACCCTGTGGCACCCTGCTGGTCACTTCTCTCCAAGATGAAGAGGAGCCATTGGTGACTACCCTTTGGGTTCTGTCAGTCAACCAATTACAAATCCACCTAACAATCATATTGTCTAGCTCACAGGTTACTAACTTTTTGACAAGGATATCATGGGGACCTTGTCAAAGGCCTAACTGAAATCAAGATAATACTATATCCACTGCATTCCCTTCATCTACCAAGCTTGTGATTCTGTCAAAAAGAGAGATAAGATTAGTTTGGCATGGCTTGTTCTTGAGAAACCTATGTTGACTTTTGGTGATAATGGCATCCCTTTCTAAGTGCTTACAGACTGTCTGAGCTATGTGTTTCAGAAAACCTTTCTCATATTACACCCCAGAACAGAACTGTTTTCAACATAATTATGTTGATCCTTGATGCTACAGATGTAGTCCAACACTCTGTTAACTCATCTTATTTGAACTGTTAGGCTGCCTTATTCAATAGACAGATCAAACCCAAGAAATAATATTTCATTAATATTAAGGCAATATCATCAATTTTCTTACCAAAATCAACAGAGACAAAAATGTCAAGCTTCTGCTCTCATCACTTAAAACAAATATATCAGAGATCCAAAAAGGTGGAATTATTTATTAGAATACTTTATTCAACATACAGGCACAGATTAGAAAATTAAAAGTAGTACACACATGGACTATATTAGTGAAGTAAAATTTGGTGTGACCTGCACATTATCGTGAATGATGATGATGATATATTTGGTGTGTGTGTGTGTGTGTGTGTGTGTGTGTGCACCTTTGCCTGTGTGCCTGTAGCATTCCCACTGTAAAAGGAAAGTATAAATGATTCCTTATGTACAGCTTACAAACTAGAGATGGGAGGGAATTGTGTTCAGGTTTATTTAATGCACATTTTGATAACTTGTCAAGATCATATTTCCCAGATGATTTCTCAGAAATGTTGATGCACTTCTCCAAACAAAATATAAATATATTATGGGAACATGTGCACAAAAATGTGTATATTATAGGGGGGGAAGAGGGGAGAAATGAATGGAGGGAATGGGGAGATAAATAGTATAAATGTATTAAATAAGGGAGAAATGGAGGGAGGGAGGGAGGGGAGGGAAGGGGATAGATGTAGTAGGTGTATTGTATTGTATTGTATTGTGTGTTATATTGTCTGAAATGTGATTGTTATTGTTGTTTTATGTGGTCTTGTCTGAGTGTAAATTCAATAAAGATTAAAAAAATGTATCTTATTGAGAAGTAGGAATGGAAAAGTACGAATTCCAATCTTGGAGAAAATATGGGATATAAAAAAGGTGGCCAATATTCTGTATCAGCTACTTACATAAGTATACTCAACAAAGTAACCTCTCCTGGCCTGACCACCCAAACCTGATGAAAATGTCATTCACTTGTGAAGAGTGAATGAGTTTTCTATTTGTTGGCACTAACAGACTGACTAAGAAACTTAACAACAAAAAAAGATGGAGAACCGCAATGCATTATATGGGAGTTACCTGGGCTAGTGAAGTGAGAAGTCTTAAACTGCTGAGGTGGCGTTGACGTATCCTAGGATACGCAGGATGCTGCTGCCTGTTTATCTAGGAAGGAACAGATCCTTCATACAATATGGACAGCAAGTAAGAAGTTACCAGAATGTTTGGACACAAACCGATAAGACTTGGAGTGTTTCTGAAACATCAGTAAAAGACCAGAAAGAGCAGGGCAGTGGCTGTTCGATGCAATGAAAAGACTTTAAAAAGATGAGATTTTTGAATCAGCAGTGTGTTCCTGATGTGCGGCAATGGGAACTCCCATGGTCTTCATGAAGTCTGTCTGATCAACAATCTCCAGTGAAGAACCACTTGGTGTGTATGTGAGTATATGTGTGTGAGTGCATGGTTGGAATGAGAGAGCTCTCTTGGTACTATATGTTATGTGTATGATCCTATGAATAAATGTTACATACAAGGTGATTAAATCCAAATTTGGTGTCTCTGCCTCTGTATCAGCCCTATTGGGGTATCTTCTCTGGAGTATCTCCACTACACGTTTTCAAAATAGAACAAACGGCCTTATCACCTCGGCTGTGACACACCCATGCTCTGATGACTGACAGAATGGCCCTACTTCTCCTCATGCAGCTGATGCCTGGTAAAGTAAGTTGAGGAAGGGAGTTAAGATCATGGTAATAATATCACAACTGTGACTAAGTAGCATTTGTGAATACAGAACAGTTACAGCTCAATAAATCTAGGTAACTGTTCCATATTCACAATTGCTCCTTAGTCACAATTGTGATAATATTACCACAATTGTAACTCCCTCCCCAACTACTTTATTGGGCATCAGCTGCACAGGGAGAAAGAGGTCCATTCTGCCAGCAACTGCAGTATGAGTGAATGACATTTCCACCATGATGAGAATATCACACTAAGGACTTTTTCAAAGTGTTGAAAAAAACCCCGAGGAGGTTGGGAGAAGAACGGGGCTGTTGAATAGCATTAGGCCCAGGACAGGACCCTGTGGCACCGTGCTGGTCACTTCTCTCCAGATGAAGAAGAGCCATTGGTGACTACCCTTTGGGTTCTGTCAGTCCCATTTCACTTACACAGCCCCATTTCAGACAGCCACATCCTCCTCCGTCCTCCTTCCAACCTTCCCCCGTGCTGCTGGAGCCTCTTTTTATTGATGGAAAACCTCAATAAAAGGGGTCTGATACCACCAAAGGGTACTGATACCTCACACGTCAGCCTCCTCTTGTGCTTCCTCCATTCTCCCTCTGTGCTAGAGTGACAAAAAAGGAGCCGCTTTTCATTGGTGGAAGTTTCCACTAAAGAAAAGTGGTGCCTTTTTCATTGTGTCAGAACGGAGGGAGAATGGAAGAAGCATGAGAGGAGGATGGTATTGTTGGATATTGGGAGCCTTTGGCGGTACAGTGACGTCATTCATGAGAGCTCCTTGGATATTTTTAAAGCATCTGACAATCTCCTGTGACTAGTTAACTTCCAAATTTTGATCTGTGTGTGTATGCAGACAGCCTCCTTCTTTAGCATTTCCTGGATAAGGAATTGCATTCACAATCCAGTGAACTGTGAATACAACCAGGAAGAGGGATGTTAACAGTCCAAATTCATTTCCCCTCCAGTACCTTTTCCTTGGCTGCTGACACACTGCAGAAATAATGCAGTTTGACACAGCTTTAACTATCATGGCTCCATCCTTTGGAATCCTGGGATTTGTAGTTTGTTGTGGTACCAGAGCTCTCTGACAGAGAAGGCTAAATATCTCACAAAGCTACAAATCCCAGAATTCCATAGCATTTAGCTATAGCAGTTAAAGTGGTCTCAAACTGCATTATTTCTGCTGTGTGTCAGCAGCCCTTGTCTAACAGATGGTCATTGATATTTCAGCTCTTAAAGGGGCTACCATGATGTAGGTTGGCTGCTTTGCATACACTCAGCTTCATTGGAAAAGTAAACAACACACATGCTACTCAATATAATTGGCTTTGGAACCTAATATTGGAATGGCTGTCAAAATGGGTGGGGGGATGCTGAACCCCCTTTAAAATGCAGTCTTCAGCTTAGGAGCTATGTATGAGTTAAAGCCTGGCATAAATCATGCACTTAATTTCAAAGAATATATTGGCTTCTGCAACAGGCATCTGTTCTCAGTTGAGATCAGCTCTTCAATCAGGCCCTATTAGGTAAACGCTGCAACTGGGAACATTAAAGGACACATTGCATTTATAATGTAAAAGACGGTGCACCTCACTTTGCTGACTACAACTCTTAAAAGAGAGAAAATCCTGCTCAGCATATATTTCACCAACCAGCACAGGATGAAACCATAGGTAAGCATCAGAATACTGAAAATATCGGAGGACATAAAGCAATATGTACTCATTCACAGCTAGGTTCAATAAAGCATTCATCACTTGGTTTAAGTTGGAAGCCTTCTGAGGCCTGTCAATACAATTCCCTTCTCCTCATGCCTATCTGAAGCACACTGAAAAATTCACAAAGGTTTAGCCCCAGACAATCGTTGTTGTTTTGGTGTTTTTGGTTTTTGTCCATAGAAACAAAAGAGATACAGACAAATACCTAGGAAAGGTTAATACCCACCAAGAGTAAAATAAGACAAAATAAAAGAAATAAAATAAACCTTTTATTAGTGCCTTAAAATTCTTATAAAAAGAGACACAACTCTAAAAAGAAGCAATAAAGAAGCTGCTGTTGATTCTCTAAGGCAGTTGAGTTTTGGTGTTCCAGGGCCCAGAAATCAAGAGACCAGATGCAGATTACGGCACATAAACTGGAGCTACAATTGGATTAAACTTGCAGTTCAGTTACCAACAAGATCAGCACCAGTAGCCACCATGTAACTCCACTTGATTGGGTGAGACATTGTCTGAGATCACTATATCATTTCAGCATGCTGTAAATATCCACTGGCAAAGGTACGTTACACAACCCTATATAGAATACTATCCTAGTGCAAGGCATTTGGATCAATACACATGGCTGACTTCCCCTTATGTGATTGCAATGGGAAATTCACAAAGGCAATGCATATTCATGTGCTGCTCTATGTACTTTAATGCACTGCTATATGCACAACTCTCCCACGTGCACAGATCTGCTTATGCCACTGTCAGGTGAATATGACTGTTGTTCATTGTCCACAAAATCAAAATAAAATAAATCACTCCACATGCTTAGTGCTACTTACAACTGTGAATGTAACTAACAGGTTGCCAACCATAATTGGTCCCAGTTGGTGGTAGTTTGTTACCCTGATTTCTCCTGAACACATGTTCGGATGATGAGGAAGGCCTTGCTGAGCCTTTGCTCACCTCCAAGTCCCAGGAGCCAAGGTGGATGACACAGGTTGGCCTCCAAAAGGAATGAATCCTATCCTATTCCTAGGCACTATACCTGTAAATGGTGAGTCTCGGGAATCTCCGACAAACCTTAAAACTGACTCTGGACTGAATCTTATTAATTAGTTCCAACCGAATCATAATGTTTTGGTCATTACAATTTAAAATAAAAGTTCTATAAGATGATATATAGATGGTATATATCTCCAGAAAGATTGGCAAAAATGTTTAGGGGGTCCTCAAATAAGTGTTGGAAATGTTGAAATGAGACTGGAACTTTTTAATCGTATGTGGTAGTCATATGAAAAAGTAAAAAAAAAAGTAGTTCAGATTCATAGGATGATGGAGGAAATTTTGCTAGTTAAATTTCAACTAAAACCAGAACTCATTTTGTTGGGTTCAAGATGCTGGATGAGCATCATGAAAAGGAATATGGAAGAATTTTACAATATATGGTAACTGCTACCAGATTTCTACATGCGCAAAAATGAGCCCTGGTGGCGCAGTGGTTAAATGCTAGTATTGCAAGTCACCACGTTGCAAGTTCGATTCCAGCGGGCTCCAAGGTTCACTCAGCCTTCCATCCTTTCGAAGGTCGGTAAATTGAGTACCTGGCTTGTGAGGGCAATTAGCTAACACACATTGGAAATTGCTTAATGCAGTGTAGATGTGTAAATGTGCTATTGCTTAAAACAATTCGCAAGCCGCTCTGACAGCCTTGTGGCTGAAGAGCGGGGTATAAATAATTTTTTTTAAATATATATATATATATATATATGGAAAAATTCTTTGATACCAACACAGGAAGACTGGCTGATGAAGTTATATGATCTCACAGAAACTGATAAATTGACAATTTTAATTAAAGCTGGATCTATATCAAGTTTCAAGAAAGACTGGAAAGTTGTAGCAACTTATATAGTACAGAAGTAGGGAAATTTAGTATGATTTGGCTTCAAGAATTAGTTGGGCCTTTCCTGAGAGATAATTTCAACCAGTTCAGGTGAATGGGATTCTAATTGGATGATAACCAGTGATGCAGCCTTGAGTCAATTGACTCAGGAGATTATCAGATGTGCTAAATATGGTGTTACACGAACACCAGGAGATCACGAAAGGGCTTCCCTTTCACATGATATTGTCCCCATGTCATCATGCACCCATGTTGCTTCTGTTCTACCAGTACTGCTTTTTATTCACAGGCTAAGCCATGAATAAATCCCTCATTTTGTTTCTGTAATGGAATCATGTGCTTCTGAAAAGGTGCCCTGTTATTCTGGCATGATGCCAGCATCAGTGAGAGGTCCATGCCATAACACTTCTGGGTGAGATCAGGACATCCAGGTAAGTGACTTACTTTTTTATACCCTCTCCAGGTTACTTGGGATGTTTTAAGTATGTTTTTGTGCTTGCTGTCACTTTTGGATGTGTATTTTGCTTTTACATTTTGAATTTCCCATACGCTCATCCTCTCATGAGAATGGCCAGAATTTCAAATCAAGAAGTGAATGGAGCTCTGTTTTGGCTCCATTCACTCTGGGGCTGCAGCAAAGGTAGGTTTGAAACTTTTGAATGGGGGTGGGAGAGGAGATAGCAGGACAGAAACACTTCTTCTGTTCAATTCTGAAAATTTCCTCAGACTCAAGTCAGACTCAAGTCACTTCAATGACTCAACTTGGACTTGACAACAAATGATGCACTGACTCAACTCGTGACTTGTATATTTTTAGTAACCGACTTGCTGACCTTGGTTCAGTAGCATAACACATTGATCAATAAACATTACAGAGTGGAAAACAATTTTCCTGCCTTGAATATCGCTTCCATGATCTCTCAGCTTTTTGCCTACCAGTCACATGACGGAAGTAGCATAGGATATTAGACAAATGCATTAGACAAAGGGCTTGAGGCAAAAGGATGCTTTTAAAACTTTTCAAAAGCTTTAGACGTCCCCTCTCATATGCAGCGGGGACAGGCTGCCAAGCAGACCTCCCTTCCTCAAGTCCATTGCCTAATGGGTTTGCTGATAATTTACTTTTTTAAAACCTAACTTTGAGTATGTCTTCTTAATTTTCTAGTTATTGAATCCCTTCCCTCATACACAAACCCCTCCACTACCTCCTTTTTTGGGTTAAAGTTGGCTTGCAGACCTGAGACTCAATTTGAAAGTATCTTGAAAGGACTTGAGACTTGACTTGAGACTTGAAGGTAGAGACTTGAGACTTGGAGTAAAAGACTTGAATACATCACTGATGATAACCTGTGTGTGCCATTAGAAATATCATACAAACACAATATGAATGTGTTCTGGAGAATGGGGGTCTTACTCCTCATTCCTTTGCATTTTGTGGAGCTTTTAAAAAAACAATAATCAGTCTATCCTACTGTGGCCTTTGAAGCAAAGAAAGAAGCATCTCTTCCTAGGGGATCCTCAGCCCTGAGAGCTAAAGTACATTGTATGTTTTTTATCATTTATTTTGTGCCTGTGAAACTGTGTAGCAATGTACATACATCATTTCCAACCCACTGGCGGAGACCTGATGTCCCAATGCAACATACATCTGTTTCAAAGCAATATCGATCTCGTTCACTTCAGCTTCATAGTAACCTAGTACAAACAAGCTTGCCTTCTTTTAATGTTGCACAAGTTCCCTTCCCGGAGGATCTGTTGCTAAGTTTCCTGAACAAGCCATTACTCTTCCCCTAAGTGCCTTCCAAAAGGTGTCTGGGTTTAGAGATTTCCCCTGTATGGGTGAGGGACAAAAGCAGAAATTCAAACATGATGGTGGTGTCTGGGGGAGAGGGGTATTTGCTCTCCTTTTTTAAGCATTGATTTGCAATTCTATACTGCTCCTCTGCTGGTATCCCAAGATAGATAATAAAGCATGAAAGCCATGTACAGAGTTAAAAGGAAATAAAGAAGTGGGAAACTACATGTTGTACTGTATCTGCATGTAATAAAGCCCTTGTAAGCCCTTTCTTCTTTGAAGAGTATCCTTAGAAAAGGGTACCAGAGAAACTGGAGTTCTTTAATGGTACCATTCCAAGTCGCTTTCTGCCTGTAACTCTGTCAAACAGGGTTTACCTCTGCAGTATGATTACTCCAGACCCACCTCTGCAGAGTAAATATGAGACCTCACTTCAACACACATGTGCTATAAGATACTATAGGGGGCTTTCTCTTTTGACACATAGGCCAGAATCCTGTATAGTCTTTACATATACATAAGCATAATAGTTATGGTGCTATGCTCTGAATCCCGGCGCAACCCACCCCCCACCAATTACCACTTATTGGGCAACAGCTGCTATGATCAATGGAGATCTGTCCCCCTTCCACTTGGGAAGCAGCTGGCTACTGTTTTCACCCCTTCCCATAAGTGATCCCCATTGTGACAGGCAGGAACAGGGTCCCTCTCACAATTACCCCTCATGCCAAATATTGCTTGCCTGAGGGGTGGGTGGGAATAGAAGCTACCAGTTTCTCTTGTGACAGGAGAATGAACTCCCATTGATCACAGTGGTAAGTGAATATTTGGGGACCTTGCATATGTAAAAGGCAGGAGTGTGTAACTTCAAGATATGCATTTGTAACTATGATACAGAATTATGGCCAACAGTTGATGATGTAGAAGGCTATGACTAAAAATCCTTTGGAAATGTATGTTTTTTTTTCAGCTGAGATCTGTGTTCTCCCACTGGGAGTCTTGAGGGATATGGAATTTTCTTAGGGAAATGTAAACCTAACAGATTTCTTCTCCATCTTTAGTTCTGCTTAAGTTATCAAGCAGCCAATGCAATGCTGGTAAAAAACAAACAAACAAACAAACAGATGCTCACCCATACCAGGGGCCCTGGTGGCGCAGTAAGCTAATGCAGCCAAAACTGCAGCCAACAACTCATGTTAGATCTTGAGGTCATAGGTTCAATTCCAGGGCCCCCCAGGTCGACTCAGCCTTCCATAAAAAAACTGGTAAAATGAGTACCAGCACACTAAGAGCTGGGGTGACATGCTGTGAAACTACTAATATGGTTTCCAATAAGAAAAACAACAGCAGCAGTCGCTTATTTAATGTGCAATGCATTCTAGAAAAAAAAGAGTCACTTCTGCACGCCAGCAGCACCATCTACTGGCACTTACATTATCTGTGTTGTGCAATTGTCTATAACTATTTGTAATGTATAACTGCTGTACTATGTTTGTACTGATTTCTGATCTGTGTAACATTGTATAACTTGCTGAACTGTATTAAAAATTGTATGTGATGAACTGTACTGTATTACTGTGTGTATTGCAATGTATGTACCCCGCCCCGATCCTGAGGGGAGAGGCGGGTAATAAATAACTCATTATTATTATTATTATTATTATTATTATTATCTTTCTTTAACTTGTCCAGGGCAACAAAAACCACTGAGACATTGCTGCTAAATTCAACATCATGGCTGAAACTTGTTGTTATCTTGTGTATGCATATATTCCCCTATATGCATATATTCCACCAAACAAGTCTTGAAGAGAAACGACAGCACAGAAAGAATCACAACCCGGAAACATCACCCAAGGAGACCTTCTGCTGTGCTTTCTGCAACCGGACTTGTTTAACTCGGATTGGCCTTTTTAGTCATCAGCGCGCTTGCAGAAAGCGCGGGATGAATCCTTCCTGAAACTTTGTTTGAGAAGAAAAGCCAGATAGAGATTCCCCTATAGAAGTGGTTTGACAGTTTTGTTTAATGCACAATGTCCACACTCAGTTTGAAGTTACAGAAGTAGATTTGCACATACTGCACATAGAGATGTGCATTGCACATGTATGCACAGTGTGCATGCCACATCCAGATGCATGGACATCAGTTACATATTTGGTGTCTTGGTCCAATTCTGGAACACTGTCCTTCAAAATATGAGTTGCACAGGAAAATTAATGCATAGCTCTACTTGCAGAGATTCATGTTACACAGTATCAGTGTAGGATTTCTGCCAATGTCCTGTTTCCAGTGGAAAAAATTATACTGTGAATGCAAAATAAATAAATAAATAAATAAATAATGCTCCTGGATTTTGTATCAATGACTGGTGAATAGAATACTTGTGAGGGTGATGTTTTAGTTTTCTGCCTACTTTTGCTTATGGGTAAAATCAACATACGGTAGATTCTTTATGGTCCTGCAATGAATTTCCTCTTCTTCCCAGTTTGGTAGTGGATACAAAAAGTTACAATTAAATCAGTGGGGGCTAATGGCTCCCATGCCAGTGGGATGTTAAATCCACATTCTGAGTTTCTGTTCAAACTTGAAAGAAGCTATCCAAGATGCTAAATCTATTTGGGGGATACCATTAGACCCCCATATCAACTGATTCATTATCCACTGATTCAATTATCCACAGGACACAAAAAAGAACACCTACCATAGAGTCTTCCCAGAAAATGTGTTCTCTCTAGCCATTTGCTAGGTCTTCCATGGTGACTCTATGGTATTTTAAACAAGAAGTCCAATTATTTTCACTGTGTTTGCTATTATCTACGGTTTTCAGTATCCACCACCACCCCGCAAGAGCCAGTCCCTAGCAGATATGGGAGTCCTACTGTAGTGCCTTAGACAAATCCTTTACAGATTGAAGTAAAAACACAGAGCAGATCCATCATCCCCACTAAAACATGAGCCACCAGCTCTTACTGGATTGAATTAAACTGCCAGTGGATTTTAACAGGACTCCACACCCAAGGACTCTCTTAGCTTCCACCAATAGCTTGCAGTACAGTCTGGTTAGTATTATTTGTACTATGTCATTTATGTGCTGCCCAGTGATATCAGAGAAGTTATGTTGTACTAAACAGCACTTTACTTAACAAAAAATAGCTCCATGTATTAAAGAATAAGACCAAAGTTCTATGCATGTTTACTGAGGATAAAGCTCATTGCACTTAGCAGATTTGACTAAGTTAACTATGTAGGCTAAATGTGCAAACAATTTTACTGAAAAAGCGCTTGTGCCAATGAAAAAAAGAGGAATGTCTCCAACTGATCTCTGTCATATTTAATAATTTTCTGGACTTTCATACAAATATTGAACCCAGAGCAGGGAACTGATGTGTTAAAATAATCAGTGTTACTTATATGGTTTGGGAGTAATGACCCTAAATGTTACTTTTTGGACAGGTCTTGTCAGTGGTAGGGATGTAAAGAATATTTGAAAATATTTGGAAAATGGTTAAAAAACATGTTTTTTGTGTCAAGAAACCCTGACAAAAAGGCTCATGGACTGATGAGAATCTATGCAATTCAAGACTTGTTCTACACATAATTTGCACTGGGTTGATTTGTGCAGAAAACAGCATTTTCTGTGCAAATCAACCATGTGCAAATTTTGTGCCGATTAAATCCCAAATTGTGAATAGGCTTCAAAAATTGTGTAGTTTTGAAGATATCCTCACACCCAGAAGACAATTGCTAAAATTCTATGTCACCTGCTTTGAGAAGAAAATTAATGAATAATTACACTACTAGTTAGTGATGGTACGAGAGCTTCTATCAAATGAGGAGAAGCTCTGAAGGGTCCTCACCACCAGAGGCTTTGGCCATGGTCTCCTTGTAGATTGGCAAATTTCAAGGGCATTCTGGCCACAATTGACAGCTCTGAGGACCCCTTAAAGGCATGCGTTTTAGACCTAGCCAAAATCTAGACAAGATACCCTAAGAATAGCAATTAAGGTGAGGGTGGTACAGCCAGCTGGTGGCAGTACTGGTTATGGTACAGCAAATAAAGCATGCAAGCAAACAGTTTGGAGAGGTAAAGAGTGGAGGGGGAAGAAGAACTGCCCCTAGACTCTGGAACTCTCCCCCTAGGGAGGCCAGATTGGCCCCCTCCCTGTTGTCCAAAGCCAAAACCTTTTTATTCAGGCAGGCTTATAAAACAGAAGCTTTTTAAAGAGCAGGCTAGGGGGTGCAGTATGGTTTTATTGAATTGTTTTTAAAAACTTTTTATCTTAATTTTTTAAAGATACCTTTACGTATATTTTATTCTTTTAAATATTTTGATATTGTTTTAGTAATGTAATTAGTTTAATTCTGCTTTAATGTACACTTTCTGTATGTTTTAATTGTGTGTGTTTTTTAAAAAAGTGTGAGCTGCTTGGGAAAAAAGCAGATTATAAGTAAATATAACAACAACAACCTGTGGGAAACAAGGAAGGCAAGCAAGGGGCAGGAGTGAGGGGACAGGTCAAAAGAGCAGAAGAGTAACAGTAGTGTTGGTGCTTCTCTTCTTGCTCAGTCAGTAGTAGAGTTCACACAACCACTGTGCGAGGGGGAGTTTGGCCATTTATAAGCTATTGTCTACTTTTGATTAAATTTTCATTTAAAAAACATTAAAAATATTGTGTAAATGTAATCGGGAAAAAAATAATGTGTAAATAACATGTCACTTGTGATTTACAAGATGTCAGTAAGATTAACAAGTAACATCTACTCATGGAAAATAACAGCAAACAAGTAACATGTTGCATTTTCCTGGGAACTTTCCAAGCTCCGATCGAACCTGTGAAGAAACGCCTTCATTTGTCAATTTGCAGTCTTTTATTCTGCATTAGCTTTAAATAGGAGCCTTTGAAAAGAGGTAGATTGCAAATCTAAATGCATGCACACCATTGCAGCTGTATTTAACTCCAGTTGTATTCATGGATACAACTAATTCAAGCTGACGTGTGTGCACTTTCTCAGTGTTGTCTGAAATGCATTGTGCTGTATAATGAATTGATATATAGGAAACAGAGAGTTGGATTTGTTCTGCTTTGTTTTTGTTTGCTGAGCAAACCCTTCAGATAGAATCCATGGTAATATTTCTATCTCCGTAGATTAAGAGCATCAGCTTTTCCACTTTAAAGAAACTCAGCTGCAAATTTGTCTTTTATGAAAAATCTTGCCTTGTTGGCAGTTGCTCTGCTTACGGCTATTTCAGTTTTCACTTAAGGAGAATGGGAGTCACCTTTCATAAAGCAGGGGAGTAGATGAAGCATTGATTCAATTCTAGCACCTCTCATTTTAAACATAATATATAAACCAAGGTGAAATAGGCATGGAGCTTCATTGTTGTTGTTTTTTTAAATAACACAGGTGTTCAATAACATAAAGACCAGACGTGACACTCATGTTTCTGGAATACAACTAGTAGCAGTGGGAGAGGTGTTTCCTTATGAAAGATTCTGAAGTCATATGAACCCCTTAACACTTTGTTTGAGGTACCCGCCCCCATTTTCCTGGATTAAGCAAGAAGTGGCTGGGAATTGAGTCTTTTCCTGTGATGCCCCCAATTTGTAAAGTACTTTCCATAGTTTATTGTCCTTTAGATGCCAAATTAAATCATTTTTAGTCTTCTGAACACTTGGAGTGTGATGTATGGTATGGTTTTATGTTCAGTTATTTCCTCTTAATTGTTGTTCTTGTTGATGCTGTTCCTGTTTTTAAAGCAAAGTAAGACACACAACAATTATGTATATAATGTTTTGAATCCTGAAACTTATGATATTATACACATTTACTGAGTAAGTCCATCAGCACTCTCTTCTGAACCCATTAGGACCCCCTTCAGAGTAAACTTGTGTAAGATTATGCTGTAAATAACTACCAAATGAATATCAACTCAAAAGTAGTCTTTAATTCTTGTCAACCTTTTACCAGGTATGTCTGCATAGCTTTACAGCCTAGTAAAATCTCTGCTACAGCCACAAATTAATAACATTAAGTGCCAGCCCAGGAAGGGGGAAAAACAGAAAACATCAGCCCTGTGTTTTCTATTTTGTTTTTATTCAGTGTAATTTCCCCCTTTGGGGTTTTTGCCCCAGTTTTGATTTTGTTACTCTCCTTGAGCACATTATGGAAAGGATGCTACACAGGTAATAAATGACTGGATAGATACATGCATAAACAATTATCAAAAGCAGTTAGCAGAGGCTCTGAGTGTATTGATTTTCCCTAAGTGGAAATTGTATGGAATGTTAAATTCCCCTGGAATGATAAATTTCTCTGCAGAATGGTGAAAGATTTGATTACTTCTTTCTGGGCAATATTATGCTTCTTTATTGTTCTGGTGTGTGCGTGCACACCATGCATTCCAATCCTCCTGAATTATTCAAAATAAGGGTCTATCCACACTGCATAATTATAGTGCTTAAGAGGGGATATGATGGCCATATTTAAATATTTGAATGTGATGGAGCAAGCTTGTTCTCTGCAGCTCCAGACACTAGGACACATAGCAATGGACTCAAGCTATAGGAAAAAAGGTTCCATCTAAACATTAGGAAGAACTTCCTGACAGTAAGAGCTGTTTGGAAGTCGAATGCACTGCCTCGGAGTGTGGTGGGGTCTCCATCTTTGGAGGTTTTTAAACAGAGGGTAGATGGCCATCTGTTAGGAATGCTTTGATTGTTTATTCCTGGATGGTAGGAGGTTGGACTGGATGGCCCTTTTGGTCTCCTCCAGCTCTATGATTCTATGATTTTATGACATTTTCATACCATTATAATTGCCATAGGTTCATCCTACGGAAAGGATTTGTGATTTTGTCAAATATTTAGAATTCTCTACCAGAGAGCTTGAATGGTGTAGTTCATGGGATTTCACTAGAGAATCCAAACTACCTCATCACATTGTAAATCCCAGAATACCATAGAATGGTGCTACTCCAGCACATGACAAATCCCAGAATTCCATGGGATGCAACCATGGCAGTTGGTGTCAAAGTGCTACACTGGTGTAGTATGGATATAACCCAAATCTTTAAGTGTGGCGTATGGGCAGTTTGCTACAAGCTCTTCTTCCTTTCATTCTTTTAAATCTCTTCTCTACATTGTGTGTCTCCTGCACTGTGAAAAGTCACCACATAAAAGATATCTCCACCTTCAAGAGTGGTAGAATGGGTGTTATTTTCTTGTGCTTTTTAAAAAAAAATAAAGCAACCAAGTACATAAAATTGAAAGAAATAACATATGGGGCTGGGGATTTGAAGTCCTGAACTTTTATCTTGGATGCCTAATGGCTGTACTGAAAAACACAGCATAAGAAAGGCACTCTGCACATGTTCAGAAGCATTCTCCTCTTAGGACTGATAGATAGATTCATTAAACTATTTATATCCCATCCTGTACCAAAAATTCTCAGGGTAGGGCACAGACAATGAAAAACATTTAAACAATCTAGCATAAGATTTTTACAACAAACAAATAAACAAAAGTTATTGAAACTTTTAAATTATAAAAAAATTAATTAAACTCATTTGCACTGAAACAAAACTTGACAATGTACTCAGGCTATGATCCCTAGACTTTGAAAGCTTTAGTAAAAAATGCATAAAGTTTTACCTTGGCACCAAAATGGAGCCAACTTGGGCATCAATCAGGCTTCAGTGGGTAACACAATGAGGGTGTCACAGCAGAGAAGAACATCTCCTGTGTCTCACTGTAATGTATTGCTCCCATCACTGGGAGCACATATCAGTACTCAAGCAAGTCATAATAATACAATTAGGTCTTGACAGAATTACCAACCTTGTCTGTCAGAAAATCCCTCAGAGCTTCAGGAATAGCTCAGATTCTATGGACATTACCAGGCGCAGCAAAAATCCCATGATAACAATGATAAGATATCATGAATGCCCCCCCTATCACATGACATCATTGTCCTCGTGTTCCTCAAGCATTCAGCTGCTGTGAAAAAGGCATTTTTTTTTTAATTAATAGGCCAAGTCATGAATTGATCTTCCATAGCATTTTTTTCACGGTATTGCTTGCATGTGAAACCACATCCCGTTCTGCTTGTGTGATTGCAGCGGCAATGGGCGGTCCCTGCCAGAAAACCTCTGGGTGAGAACACAAAAATTAAGTAAGGGATGCTCTTTTTATGATTGTCTCCATTTTGATGGCTAGTTTTTGAGTTTGTTTCAATCCTTGTGTGTGAATTTTCTTTGTTAATTTAGGTGATTTCAGAGTTTTAATCATGTTCACGTCTTCTCATGAGAAAACATGGAAGTAGACAGTGCTAGTTGTCATGGTGCAACAATTCAGAGGTGTTTCTTTCTCATGATTACAGGAACATGTGATAAGAATCCAGGTTATTACACCAGGATACTTACACTTTTAAAAATAGTGGACAAAAATGTTATTAGATGCTTGGCTGATAATGTCCCATGTCTCCTATGGTAATACCCTCTGCCCCCCATGTAAGAAGGATCTAAGGCAACCATTCTCAACCTTTTATCCTGGAGGAACCCTTGAAATAATTTTCAGGTCTCATAGAACCCCTGCATAAACATTATTCTATAAACTGCTATTGCTTTCCCCCCACAATCACAATCTCCTGAGGAACCCCTGGTGCCCTCTTGGGGAGCCCTAGGGCTCCAGGGAACCTGGTTGAGAAACACTGATCTAAAGGGTTTATTTAAAACTTCACAAGGAAAGTATATGCCATTGAGATTCATATCTTCCTCTGTCCATCCAACAGCCAAACCTAGTTCCATAACCTCACAAATATTATCTATCAATCATCAGTCTACTAGGACAGTTCCATAGCAGGCAAGTCCAAGTGTTATGCCAACTTTATGTGTTATGCCAGCTTTAGGAAGAAATCTAAAACTATCATATGCAGTAGCATCCAGGGAAGGTCAAATACTCTTAATACAAAAAAACCATCTGAGAGGAATATATGTCGGAATGTGCATTATTCAGCCTATCTGCCACAGTATCCAAAACACTCAAGTCAAAAAGATGCAGAAGACCCACACCTAAATCCATGTGTTAGTCCCAACTAGGATAGGCTCAGTGAATCTATGGGAAATGGATAAGTTAACCATAATGTAAGTTCCATTACTTCACTGGGCCTACTCTAGTATGGATGAGACATTGGATTTTAGACGTTGGTGATTTCATCTTCATCCAAATGAAAGGTAGTGCTGAAAAAGCAATAATGTTGGGATTGGCTTTGCATAACAATCCTATTAAGATCACCTTTTGTGTTGTTTTATTAATGTGCATTAGTCAGTAATTTAGAAAAGAGGAAGAGACCAAAATGAACTAAAAGCTGGGTGATAAATTTTGCATGTGCCGTGTTCTGAGCAAAAAAGTACTAATTTAAAAATGGTACATGAAAGAACTTATAATGCATTGGTTCCACTTTGGAAGCAAGACCACGTAATTTTGAACTTCAAAATCTGGGTATAAATTTGGATGAGGAGCATTTCAAATTCATTCCTACTTGATGTAAAATGGTAAAAGATGTATTCATGTGTGTGAGAGAGAGGGAGGGAGGGAGGGAGAGAGAAAGTAGCCACTTAGTTGTTGCCAGAAACAATGTATCATTAAAAAGTATGTAGCTATGACTGTCAGTTTGCAGGTAGCTTTAAAATGGCACTGGGAAAATTCATGGAGAATGGGGTCATTAATGACTAGTGGTCAGTTTGGCTTAATTTGCCTCTGTATATTAGTTGCCAGGCAGTGTGAAACTGAGTGTTGCTGGTGGCTTCCCACAGGCAACTGATGTTGGACTGGATGGCCTTTGGTCTGATCCAGCATGGTTATTCTTATGTTTTTGCATTCTTATTTGAATATGTTAATGTATATGTACCAATGCAAATTCAAAAATAACTTCTATAATTTAAATAGATATATAACACACCTCACCATGGTGAGCAAGGAAGTGAGCAGGTGACTTATGTGCCTGCCTGTTCAGTCTTCTGTCCAGCTACAACCAGTTGATGGGCAGCTTTAAAATTTCTGCTTGCCCTTATAGACTTTGAATGGACAGACATTCAAGCACAGCTCCCTCGAGCACTGTCCTCTATAATGCAGGTCAACATGGCCATTTAATTATTATTATTATTATTATTATTATTATTCATTATTTATACCCCGCCCCTCTACAGAACACAATTGGGTGGCTTACAACATTTAAAATATACATCCAAAATCCTCAATCCCCCCCCCTTAAAATGCAATTAGATAATATTCAATTTAAAACATACTTAAAAATATAAAAATAAATAATAGGCAGCGGCTGTAGCAAGTCTGTTCAGGAAAGGCCTGCTGGAAGAGATCCATCTTAAGAGCTTTTTAAAAGCTATTTAGGGTTGTAATATGATGGATCTCATCCGGCAGGCAGTTCCATAATCTGGGAGCAATAACTGAAAAGGTCCTCCGGGCAGTCGCAGAAAGCCTAGTTTTTAAAGGTTGTAGCAAATTCCTCCCAGAGGACCTGAGTGCATGGGGACGATTATATGGAATGAGGTGGTCCTGGAGATAGGTTGAACCCAAGCCATTTCGGGCTTTAAAGGTAATAACCAACACCTTGTACTGGGCCCGGAAACTGATGGGCAGAGCATATACATACTGTATATACAATAAGGACACAAGAAGAGCCTTGGTAGTTTGAACCAAAGGTCTATTTAGCCCACCATTTTGTTCCCCAGAGAGACTAAACAAATGCCTCTGTTAAACCCACAATCAGAAGACAACAACTCCATTTTAGAGGTTTCACAGCAATTGGTATTCAAAACATGCTGGATCCTACAAGCCATAATGACATGTAGCCAATGATAGTCATTGTTATCCTCCAAGAATTTGTCTAATCCTCTTTTGAAGCCACCAACCACACCAATATAATTATAGTTATGCATGCACAGTATATACAGCAGCTACTAAGTACATGTTAATAATACAAGGTCTACCATTATCCTTCGAGTACTTTGATTAGAAATAGACAGCTCTGTCTAGCCATCCGCCCCTCGCTCCCTTTCTCAAATTTTCTGTGACCATTTAAATAAATACAAGATGTCAAGCAATACTCCCCATTCAGGGAGAAAAGGAGAGGGGAAAAAAAAGGAGAGTATTCAATTCCATTCCAGTTAATTGAAGCTAGAATGATTCCTGATACATGTATGAAAATTTCACATTGGTGCACTTCAATTAAGGCATAATAAGAGTGCAAAGTAATTTATACTCATAGATTAGATGTCATCTGTGAAAAATTACTGATTAACTCAAAGTGGGCCTCTGGAGTACTAGCAAGCAATTTAGTAAGGATCTCAATTTGTTGGTTCTCTTCCTACTTCCATCTTCCCCTCCTCTCCCCTCCTCCAAGACAACATTTTGATTCCCTTAGAAATTATATCATACTATTAAGAAGTATGAACCACAAGATGTGTATCTTATATAATAAATAGATCTAGGTGGCAATTTTATTTGTTAAGAATTATATGATTCAAAATGACATAACTCTTATTTTAAAGGGGGCATCCAATATCTCTGTATGCAACATTCATCCCTCTTCTGGAATCTTCCAAGCACCCATTTTATTGGTTGGGGGGACAGGGAGGCAACCAGCTAGCCAGTGAGCAGGGAAGGACAGAGGATATTCTGACTGCAGTGTGGCCTGTGTGCCTTCCTCCCCTAATTCTATGACCCATAAATGGGTGCATAGAAGCTGCAGGGGGAGGTGGATATTGCACAAGGAAGTACCAAATACCTCCTTTACAATGTTAAAAAAAAAAGACATATGTGTGCATAACCTGGGGTGATTCATGTACATGTCACCAAGTGGATGCTGCTCTTCATCACAACAGCAGCAGCAACAACAACAAGAACAAAACAGCAACAACCATAATATTTTTTCACCACCTACATAGGAGTGAAAACATGAGAACATTTTTGCCCCAACAAAGTCTTAGTGGTTTTGCCCAAGAACTCTCAAAGCAAAACTAGTCTCCCTCCCTCTTTGTTAAGCAAAGTGGAAACACACAAGAAGCACAGAAGAGCAGGAATGTTACTCAGAAAAATCCACACAACCCATTCAATGGTTCTGGTTTTTTTTTTAAAGAAGACCATACAACAACATAACAGCCATCACAAGTTGCAGCCATACTGCACAATTGTAGCGGTTTGACACCACTTGGGGCTTGTCTAGATGGGTTATTTACCCTGGCTTCCCCGATCTTAGAGCAGTCCAAGGATGCAAGGCTCTTACTTCGTTTAACCTCCAGGCAGTCCAGATGAGGCCTGAGCAAAGCCTGGGGGAAGCCATTTGAAACATTGTAAATAAGCACCTAGAAAAACCTGTGGGAAAATCTGGATTGGGCCAGCGCGGGAACATAGAGTCTGTACATGCATGTTGGCCTGCATCACTGGACGCCGCCACCACTGGAGTCACTCTGCAGCTGGGAAAGAGGGCCCTGGTATGCGATCAAAGCCTCCTGCATGTGACTGGCCTTGATCACATGCTGAGGGCCTCCTTCCTGGCTTCAGAGGGAGTGATGTGTGACAGGGCATGAGGTGCCCACAGATGCCAGCTGATGTGTTTGTGCAGACCTCATCCAGCTTTGTCTAGGTAAGGGGGCAGGGGGGGAATGGACCGGGTGGAAGGCAGCATATTCTGGCCAAACTAGACAAGCCCTTTAATTGCCTTGGCTTAATCCTATAGAATCCTGGGACTTGTATTTTGCTGAAGAACATAGACTTCTTTACTGCACTTTCCTGAACTCTAACACTAAAGCTTTCTGGCAGATAAGCCTAATTCCCTCAAGAAATTAAAAATTCCATAGGATGGAGCCATGACAGTTAAAATGGTGAGGAAGTGTTATAACTGTGTGGTGTGGATAGCTCCAGGGGATGAGGTGGGGGATCATTGTTTGCATAAAGGCATTTTCCCAAATTGCCCAAAAGCCTCATAAACACTCATACACAAACCTCTTCAGAAAAAGTGTGAAACCCTTCACAATTTCATCCAGCAGGGAGAAAACTTTTGAGATTTGTCTTGCCAGTAGGAACCAAAAAAAAAAGTGAAGATTTGCATTCCTGCTGATTTTGTTCTGACGCAAGTGAGTCAAGTCCATGGAAATCAGTAGCTTAAAGTTGTTCCAGAGGTGCCCAGGCTAAAATATCACATATATTGCACATTTTGTATGTATGGTTCTTGATGATCAGCAGAGCCAGGGCACTTCCAGATACAGAGCAATGAACAGGAACAGTACAGGGTGAAAAGGACATTCACTGTGACAGTTCCTGAAATAATCTCTACATTAGGAATACTGCCATAGCAAAATTGATGTTTCATGTTTCAGGGAATTGTTAGTCCATGAGATGACCAGAGGATGCATTAATGCATTGTGCATGGTCTTTGGAAAAGCAAGAAGGAATGAAAGGAAAGAGTCTCTCTCTCTCTCTCTCTCTCTCTCTCTGGCTTTTCGAAGATTCAGGAAGGACTCATCCCGCACTTTCTGCAAGCACGCTGATGACTAAAAAGGCCAATCCGAGATAAACAAGTCCGGTTGCAAAAAGCACAGCAGAAGGTCTCCTTGGGTGATGTTTTTGGGTTGTGATTCTTTCTGCGTTGTCGTTTCTCTTCAAGACTTGTTCGTCGTGAGTTCTCAAATAAGGCTGCAGCATTGTGGATAATGCGTCTCCATGCCTCCCGATGTGAGGCCAGGGCGGACCATTGTTGGTGGTCAGTTTGGCAGAGCCTGAGATGTTGTTTCAGGGAGTCTTTGTATCGCTTTTTTGGAGCGCCCCTGTTACGCTGACCTGTGGCAAGTTCACCGTAGAGTAGTATTTTTGGGAGGCGATGGTCGTCCATCCTAGAAACGTGCCCTGCCCAGCGCAGCTGTGTTCTCAATATCATGGCCTCAATGCTGGTGATCCCTGCTTGCTCAAGGACAGCAACATTCGTCACATAGTCAGTCCAGTGTGGAAAGAGTACACTTTAGCTAAAGTAGGATGCTTGGGGATAGTCTTTTTTGCTGTAAAGACCTGCCCAGTAGGGATGGAAAGAATATTTGAAAATATTCAAATGATGGTTGAAAAGCATGTTTTTCAAGCGTTCATAAACCCTGATGAGAAGAATCCAGGACTGATGAGAATCTTCGCAGTTCAGGATTTATTCTGTGTAAAATTAGTACATGGCTGATTTGCATAGAACCACATTTTCTATGTAGGAATTGATATTTCTGCATTGAAATACTATTTTGCATGCAGAAAATGCTGATTTCTATACAAAACCATCACGGGAATTTTGTGCAGAATAAGGCTTGATTTGGAAATAGCCTTCAAAAACTGTGAGATTTTCAAACCATTTCTTCCAGCGGGAATAAAATTGTTGAAAATTGCTAGTTGCTATGTTAGAATAAGAAACTTAGTGAATTGCAGTGGGACCTATAGATCTGTGGGCTCTGGATGCAGAAATTCAATTGACCATGGAACGTCACACCCCATATCATAAAATGGCAATGATGTAGAATCATAGAATCATAGAGTTGGAAGAGACCACAAGGGCCATCCAGTCCAAACCCCTGCCACGCAGGAATAAACAATCAAAGCATTCTCAACAGATGGCCATCCAGCCTCTGCTTAAAACCTCCAAAGAAGGAGACTCCACCAGACTCCAAGGCAGTGCATTGCACTGCCAAACAGCTTTTACAGTCAGGAAGTTCTTTGTAATGTTTAGATAGAACACTTTGAGTCCATTGCTCCATGACCTTGTCTCTGGACCTGCAGAAAACAAGCTTGTTCCATCCTCAATATGACATCTCTTCAAATATTAAAACATGGCTATCATGTCCCCTCTTAACCTTCTCTTCCCCAGGCTAAACATACCCAGCTCCCTAAGCCGCTCCTCATAGGGCATGACATCCAGACTGCCCACCATTTTGATCACCCTCCTCTGGACACATTCCAGCTTGTCCATGTCCTTCTGGGACTGTGGTGCTCAGAACTGGACACAGTATTCCAGGTGAGGTCTGAGCAAAGAAGAATAGAGTGGCACTATTACTTCCCTTGATCTAGACACTATACTCCTATTGATGCAGCCTAGAATTGCATTGGCTTTTCTGGCTGCTGCATCATACTGCTGGCTCATGTTCAGCTTGCGGTCTACTAAAACCCATAGATTCCTTTTGCATGTACTGCCCTCAAGCCATGTGTCACCCATCCTATATCTGTGCATTTCATTTTTACTGCCCAAGTGTACTATCCTACATTTCTCTCTGTTGTAATTCATTTTGTTATTTTTGGCCCAGCTTTCTAATCTGTTAAAGTCATTTTGAATTCTGATCCTGTCCTCTGGGGTATTAGCTACCTCTCCTAATTTGGTGTCATCTGCAAACTTGATAAGCTTCCCTCTATCCCCTTATCCAAGTCATTGATAAAGATGTTGAATACTATTGGGCCCAGGACAGAACCCTGTGGCACCCCCCTGGTCACTTCTCTCCAGAATAAAGAGGAGCCATTGGTGATTACCCTTTGGATTGGGTCAGTCAACCAATTAAAATCCACCTAACAGTTGCATTGTCTAGCCCACATCTTACTAACTTTTTTGCAAGGATATCATGGGGACTTTGTCAAAGATGTCATGATGGAGTTCCATCATCCTGCTCCAGGTGATTGCAACTTCCATCATGGGGCCAGAACTACTTCTGTCTAAGAAAACCTCCCGCTCCCTAATGTATAGTGGCTAATCGGGCCTGAAGTTGCTGGACCTTCTCTTCCAGCAACACAACCAACTTTCATTTGCTGCAGGTGCAGCTCTGCATATCCACAGTCAAGAAGACAAACACCCCACAGCCATTGCAGATGACTGCAGCAGTTCCCTGACTTTTCATATTGAATAATCTGAATTAGGTACTAGAACAGAACTCTGTGCCTTTCCCTCAAACTTCCTCACTAAACACCTATGCCAAACTCTGTCTGGAAAGCAACTAGGTACCAGCAAAGTATAATCAGCACTAGTCTGGGAAGGGAGCCAACTGTTAATTAGCTCACAGGAATGCAAACACAGTCAAAGATTTAGTCTAGTACCACAGTCCAAAAGGTCAGAAGCATACAGCAATCAGTCAGCATGGTCCAAAGCAGTCTGGGGGTCAACAGGAGCAGGCAGCTAAGTAGTCAGGGACAGTCCAAGGTCTAAGCATGAGTCAAGGTAAGAGATGCCAAGATAACTGGAATCCAGGCACCGAAGTCAGCAGGAAGCTTTCACCAGGAAGATCGGTTGATCTCTGACAAAGCCTCCATCACCTCTCCCAGCATATATAAAGCAATTAAGGCTTTGTCAGGTGTTTCTTAAGGAGCAGGTTTTTCTCATAAAGTCTCAGAGACTTCCTTTAATCTTCCTTTTGAGCTTGCTGCTGGGTATACGATGGTGGAGGTAAGTCCCTCTCTTCTTCTTCGTCCTTAACTGAATGGGCAGGACTCTCTGCTGGGACTGATGCCAACCCACTCAGACCAGGCTCTTCCTCTGCTTGAGCCTCTAGGTTGGCAGGGTTCCCTCCTGGCATAGGTGTAGATAAACCTGTGCCAGGGTCCCTAGGGCTGTTCCCTGCCATGTCCTCCCGCTCCTCTCACTCTATAGGCTCATCAGGCTCATGGCACATGATGAACACCCCTGTTGACCTATCACCTGCTGGCCTCTCTCCTGTACGCCGAGCTCCAGAGACTGAAGCTGCAGCTATAGAGAGAGAGAGAGCTACTGGTTGTTAGTTCCTCCCACTGCCTCTCATCTACTTCCTCTCAGCAGTCTCTGAATCACATCCTCTCAACACAAGCAGCTCACCAAACAACTGCTAATATGCCCCCCCCCAGGCAAGCCTACACTCAGACCACACAAACTAACAGCCTTGACCGAAGGAAGCGCACTAGCATTACCCAACAAGCTCTCCCAATTCAACAGCCACAAACTCACCTGATGCTGTCTCTTCCACACACCCACACCAAACACCCGTGTTGGCCTCACCCCGGTACCCTGAGCTCCAGAAACTGGGACTTCATCTATATATAGAATATGGACATGCTGAAGCAACTGCATTCACATCACTGCCCTTTAATAATATGGGATGTGATCATCTACATTTTTTTATATTCACACGGGATCCCGAAACCACACACCCCTGGATCTAAAGGTCCCGCTGTACATTCCTACTGCCCAGTTCAGAGATTTATGCTGTCAAGGTACCTAAAATGAAAAGTAACTCTTGTCATGGTGAGGGAAGTATGAATGTACACAAAGCTCAGGAATGAATACACCACAAAGCTCAATGGCTACAGATGTGATCAAAACCAAGGAATCAGCTGGTCCACAGTGTTCTCTCAGTTTATTCAGCTGTCCCTGGTTAGCAAGTACCAATGGTTTGCAATTCAGTTGGAGCTCAGAGCTATCTCTTGCACCTATCACTGACACTATAGTACTCCAATATGTTCTATGAAGGGCTGCCTTTAAAGAGAAATCTAAAAAACTCAGCTGCCAGGATATCTATGTGTGTAATTGGAGGGGTGGTTGTTTGGATCACATTGCACCAGTTTTGAACCACCTTGTCTCAGTATTGTTAGGAACAAAATTGGTTTTGTTCATAATGACTTTAATGTTTCATTCATTTATTTATTGTATTTGGGGGGCTGATCGATGAGACAAGTTCTCTTTTGCACAACCCATTAGATATGTGTACCAAACATTAACAAAATAAAATGTAAACCATAAAATAACTAGAGACAGACTTAGAGTTCTTTCACACAATGCAATTATAGCAGTATGATTCTAGTTTAACTGTCACAATTCCATCCTATGAAATCCTGGGATATGCAGTTTAGGGATGGATATTTAGAATTCTCATCCAGAGAGCTCTAGTGCCTCACCAAACTACAAACCCCCGAACTTCACAAGATATATCCATGGCCATTAAAGTGGAATCATAGTGCTATCACTGTGTAGTGTGAAAGGGACCATGGCAAATACCAGGGGTTGTACCTTACAAGATACAATTGTATCTCATAAACCTTTAAAATGAATGTAGATTCTCTAGCACTGAAATGAGCTCCCATCTGCAAGAATTTGTCACACATTTTAACTGACACCTGTGTTGCCACAGAGTCTACATACTTAATTTTTAAAAACTAAAACAAAACTGGGATTCTTTTGATTTCAATGCTAGGTTTCTTTGGAATTCAAAAATCAGCATCCAAGCCCACTATCAGAATAGTGAGCATAATGAATAATGGAAAACAAGCATTTCAAACCATACATAATTAACTGAGATGATTGCTAGCATAATACTTTATTGCTTCTACCAGCAAGATGGCAAATGACACAGTCTAACCTGCGCCTATATCAAAATGACACCACCACCTCCCCCAAATTGTTTTGTCTTCAAGTAAGATCACAAGCAGTTGGAACTACAGAACTAAAAATTATGTATGAAATATAGGGAGAAATGTAGGATACTACATTTGGGCAGTAAAAATAAAATGCACAGATATAGGATGGATAACACCTGGCTTGAGGGCAGTACATGTGAAAAAGATCTAGGAGTCTTAGTGGACCACAAGCTGAACATGAGTCAGCAGTGTGATGCAGCAACTAAAAAAGCCAATGCGATTCTAGGCTGCATTAATAGGAGTAGAGTGACTAGATCAACGGAAGTAAGAGCACCACTGTATTCTGTTTTGGTCAGACCTGGAGTACTGTGTCCAGTTCTGGACACCAAAATTCAGGAAGGGTATTGAGAAGCTGGGACGTGTCCAGAGAAGGGCAACCAGAATGGTGGGTGGTCTGGAAGCTATGCCCTATGAGGAGCAGGCTTAGGGAACTGGACATGTTTGGTCTGGAAAAGAGAAGGTTAAGAGGGGACATGATAGCCATGTTTAAATATTTGAAGGGATGTCATACTGAGGATGGAGCAGGCTTGTTTTCTCCTGCTCCAAAGACTAGGACAAGGAGCAATGGATTCAAACTACAGGAAAGAGATTCCACCTAAACATTAGGAAGAACTTTCTGACAGTAAGAACTGTTAGTCAGTGGAATGCACTTCCTTGATGTGTGGTGGAGCCTCCTTCTTTGGAGGTTTTTAAGCAGAGGCTGGATGGCCATCTGTGGGGAGTGACTTAATTGTGTCCTGCATGGCAGGGGGTTGGACTGGATGGTCCTTGATGACTCTTCCAACTCTATGATTCTACGAAAAGCAGCCAAACACTCACCTATCTTGGAAAAGAAGACAAACAACAATGCAGACTGCCCTAAAAGTCAGAAAGAAAAGCTGCAAAATTACAAGTAAGGAAATATAATGAAAGTGTAGTTGAGCAGCTTCACATAGATGAGAAGAATCTAGTCCACCATCCTGCTAGTGAAATAATGCATAGCTAAAGCAATCCTAAGAGATGGACATCCAAACTGCTTAAAAGCCTTAAGTGTACGCCACTACAGAACAGCTCTTGCCATCAGGAAGATCTTCCTAATGTTTAGTCAGAATCGCCTTTCTTGGAATTCGACTCTACTGGTTCAGGTCCAATGCCTTTGACAAACAGAAAAAAAGCTCACTCCATCTTCCACATGGCAGCTCTTCAGATATTTAATATTATACTACCTCTCATTCTTCTCTTCTCTATGCTAAACATACCCGGCTTCCTCATTTGCTCCTCAGAAGTGGATACAGGCCAAGTGTGTTGAGAAGATGAGATTGGTGGTATTTCCTGTCCTGATTAGCGTACTATTCTAGATGTAGCCTAGACTTGCGTTGAACTTTGTTGTCACACAGCAATTGTTGAGTCACATTCTACCAAGACCTCTAGTTTCTTTTCTCAGATGCTGTCACCCATCCTGTATTTGAGCATCTGATTTTTCCTATTAGCTTTATGCCTGTTTAAATTGATTTTATTAGTTTTGGCCTGGTTCTTCAATCTGTTAAGGTCATTTTGAATCTGACTCCATCTTCTGAGATATTAGCTAAACCTGACTCTGTCTTCCATGGTATTAGCTGTTACACACAGCTTGATGCCATTTACAGATCTGAAGAATATGCCTTTTGTTCATTCATCCAAGTCATTTTACAATATGTTGAACAATACTGGGCTCAGGACAGATGCTTGAGGCACCCCATCTGTTGCTTCATTAGAAGCATTCTTGATCACTTTTTGGGGTTTGCCCATCAACAAGCTACATACCCACCTAGTAGTCGCATTGTCTAGCCCACATTTACCAATTTGTCGACAAGAATATTATGGGAAACTTTGTCAAGAGACTTACTGAAATGAAGATATATTACATCCATTACAACCTGAAGAAAATGGAAATTCTTTACCAGCCTGCACCACAGGACGAATACCATAATTCCCACATTGCCGTCAGCAAATCTGTCCTTAAGTCTGTTCAGCAGTTCACCTACCTGGGAAGCATCATCTCCTCAGATGCCAAGATTGACAGAGATCAATCACAGATTAACAAAGGCATATAGCAGATTTGGAAGACTTTACAAAAGAATCTGGAGTAACGAACACCTGAGGCGAAGCACAAAAATCAATGTGTATAAAGCCATTGTACTGTCTATTCTCCTTTATGGGTCTGAAACATGGGTCACCTACTGCCACCACTTATGACTCCTTGAATGCTTTCATCAGCGCTGTATACACACAATCCTAACTATACACTGGACTATGTGATGAATGTTGCTGTCCTTGAGCAAGCAGGGATCACCAGCATTGAGGCCATGATATTGAGAACACGCTGTGCTGGGCAGGGCATGTTTCTAGGATGGAAGACCATCGCCTCCCAAAAATAGTACTCTACGGTGAACTCGCTACGGGTCAGCATAAGAGGGGTGCTCCAAAAAAGCAATACAAGGACTCCCTGAAACAACATCTCAGGCTCAGCCAAATTGATCACTAACAGTGGTCCGCCCTGGCCTCACATGTCGGGAGACATGGAGACACAATATCCACAATGCTGCAGCCTTATTTGAGAACTCAAGTCGAACAAGTCTTGAAGAGAAACAACAACGCAGAAAGAATCAAAACCCAGAGTCATCACCCAAGGAGACCTTCTGCTGTGCTTTCTGCAACCAGACGTGTTTATCTCGGATTGGCCTTTTTAGTCATCAGCACACTTGCAGAAAGCGCGGGATGAGTCTTTCCTGAATCTTTGTTTGCGAAGAAAACCCAGAGACATCCATAGCATTCCCCTACTCCACCAAGTCTATTTAAAAAGAAGGATAATACTAAGTCTGGTAAAATTTGGTTTTGGCTGCTGCCATGCTGCAGAAATAATGCAGTTTGACACTGCTTTAACTGTCATGGTTCAATGCTATGGAATTCTGGGATTTGTAGTTTTGTGAGCGATTTACCCTTCTCTTTCAGAAAGCTCTGGTGCCACAACAAACTGCAAATCCTTAGATTCCATAGGATGAAGCCATGATAGTTGAAGTGGTGTCAAACTGCATTATTTCTGCAGTGTGTTAGCAGCCTTTGAGACGTCAATACTGGCTTTATGGAATCACAGCATTTTTTTTTAAGTCTTCACAGACTGCTTAATGAAATGTTTTAGAATAGTTGGGTTTGCAATTAGTCTCAGAAAACTGGGAAAATCCTGGATTGAAGGGACTGAAAATTCTCCCATCTGACTAGGCTGCTTGAAGCAGTAGATCCCGGGTGCCGTTTACACGATGAAAATGTCCCGGGAAGAATTTGTGTCGATCCCTGGCAGTTTACACATACATCGGGTTGGGTACATGATTTTTGGAAGGGGGGACCACCTTTTATCCCCCAACCTGCAGGACTTCCAGTCCCGTGGTTTGTGCTGGTTTTTAAAAAAGTCACTGGAGGATTCGGAAAATCGGAAATGTAAATAGCCTGGGACAAAATATCTCGGTATTAGGGGATGACCAGAAATGGTGACTGGGGGTGGGCTTAGAGATCAGCGACCAGAAAAGGAGAGGTCAGTCACCCGTTCAACAGATCCAGCCTCACCAGCTGAAAACAAAGGCATCCCTTCCAGCTGCACGAAGGTTGATGTGTGTCTGTGTGTGTGTGTGTGTGTGTGTGTGCGCACGTGTACTCAATCACCTTTTTAAATGGATTTCTACACTGCAAACCCTTCAGCTTTAACCTCTTCCTCAACTGCATGTTACAAAGAGATCGTGGTGGGCAGAGGGTCACCCATTCATCCCCTGCCTTGATCAACTCCCTGTGTCTGAACGGGCACAGTAAAATATTCCAGCCTCTGAGCGAATGAACACCCTTTAATTCCCCCTCTCTGTGTCTGTGTCTTTCAAAATGCCTGTCTGCTGCTAAAACTCAGCTGTAAGGGTTAACATTTTAAAGAGGCAAGGGGAATCCCAACCCCACCCCACCAGGCTTGATCTCCCTGCGTCTGAGCAAAAGATCTCAGTCTGGGTCTTTCAAAATGACTTCTGCCTCTGCTTAAAGTGAAAGAAATTCCAAGCCTCTGCTTGGCTTGATTTCAAAAGGAAAGGACATGATTGAATTGTTCCTCCATCTGAGGTCTTTCAAAATGCCTTCTGCCACTGCTTAAAGGGTTAATATTTTAAAGAGGCAAGTGGAATACCAAACCTCTGCCCCCTCTCCCCCCCCCAGCCAGCCAATGGCATCGCTCGTGGCGCAGAACTCTAAAGGAAGTGTGTCACCGAGGTTGTGAAAACACGAGTAATCGCATCCTTGATTGACAGCCAATAAAAAAAATCCCGGTAAGTTAAACATGTGTAAGCAGCAAAAGCACGGGATATAACAGTGTGGGACCAATAAAGACTTTTGTCGTGTAAATATCAGTCACGGGATCTTCCAGGATTTCCTAAAGAGTGACAAAAATCGTATAAACAGCGAGGGGCGGATACGGGATCAGGAAATCACAATAAGCCCCGCAACAATTTTTGTCATGTAACTGGCACCCCGGATTCCTCCAGCTTCCTCTGCTGAAGGCAACAGCTGTCAGCAAAACCATGTGAGAAGACTGATACTGCAGGCTCTGGGTCAAATGGTATTGTATTGCACAGGCATGCTAGACCCAGAGCCCAGAAGGCAGGAGAGTGGAGAGAGCACAAGAGATCCAAGGCAAGAAAGGAAGGAAGGCCAGCAGCAGAGAGTTGCGTGGTGAGTCTCATCTCCTAGGCCACCTCCCCGGTGTGGGGTTTTTTGTTTTTGTTTGTGTCACTAATTTGCCCAGTCCTGTCCTGTATACTTTTGTCCTGGTTTTGTGGCAGAGAATTATGGCAACCCTAAGAACAGTGGATCTTAACCTTTTCCTTTACCAGGGACCCCCTTTAAGTATCTTTTGTTGCTGCAGACACCCAAGACTTAACTCAAGATTTTAAACAACAACAACAACAACAACAACAACAACAACAGAACACTGAACCATTAACAATTACCTTCTTTTAAACCTTCCCTCAGAGGCACTTTCCCATCTTCTTCTGGCTAGTTTGCATCTGGAGTGGATTAGCAATAGGCAAGCCCAGCCAGCTAGCTAGACTTTGCCTTGGTTCCTGTCACATAGCTCCTCTGCTGTGGGAAAGAGGTTTGCTGAGCAGCCTTTAAGCTGTCAAGACTTTGTGGACCCCCTTTGAGCACACTACATCCCCCTGGGGGTCTGCAGACCACAGGTAAAGAAGCACTGTTCTAAAACCTTTTCTGGCATTGATGTCAAGCTGACATTGATATCAGTAGTTGCCCAGGTCATCTTTTTTTTTTCCTTTTTGAAGATATGGATAAGATTTGAACTCCTTCTCTTTTTTCACCCATTTGCTTTTCAGTATATTCTCCATGGAGTGGACTTTCTGCTTCCTTGTTATTCCTCCTGATCCAAATATAGCCAGCCTCCCTTTTTATTACTTGTAACTTCTCTTGCAAGTCTGAGCTCATTCTGAATTTTAGCCCTCTTGACTTTCTCCCTACAAAAAATGGCTGTACATTTTTAGTTGTCCTTGGTCATTCCCCTCACCCATTTTGTATCAAAGTTCACCTGAAAGTGCCTCATGCATCCATTGTTTTCCTTCTCATTGAAAGTGTTGGTGGTTGTGCTTTCAATATCTCATTTCTAAGCAGCTGCCATCTATCATGAACTTCCTTTTCTTGCAATATTTTAAACAATGTGATCTCACAAGTATTTTGCTAAGCTTATTCAAATTGGCTTTTTTTTACAATTCAGACATTACACCTGACTTGGTCCAATGTTCCAAGTGTAGTGATGGTGGGGGACTCCTTGCTGCGGGGTACAGAAGCAGTGGTTTGTGGGCCTGACAAGATGTCTCGGGAGGTGTGTTGTCTCCCTGGGGCAAAGATCTGTGATGTGACAGAGAGGCTGACAAGACTCGTCAAGCCTACAGATCATTACCCCTTCCTTTTGGTCCATGTGGGAACCAACGATACTGCAAGGCACAGCTTTCCGAAGATCAGAAGAGATTATGAGGCCCTGGGGAGGAAGCTGAAAGAAATGGGTGCACAGGTTGTCATCTTGTCTCTTCTGCCAGTTGAACGGCATGGTCCAGGTAGGGAGAGGAAAATAGCCAATGTAAACTACTGGCTTTGTAGATGGTGTCGCCGAGAACAATTTGGATTCTTGGATCATAGGCTGTGCTTCCATGAGGGGGGACTTCTGGGAAGAGATGAGGTGCATCTCACAACAGTTGGCAGAAACATTTTTGCCTACAGTCTCAAGAATTTGATCAGGAGGGCTTTAAACTGAGTCATATGGGGGAGGGAGACAGTATTCTGGAAGGCAAAAGGGCTGGAGAAAATAGTCAAACTGTCATAGAGGGAACAAGGCAAATAGTGCAAGGACCCAACAGTGGGAGGCAAAAAAACTTGCACAGGCAGCAAGTAAATTTAACACATGGTCCTACATGTCTCTACACTAATGCACAGAGCATGGGAAATAAGCAAGATGATCTTGAACTCCTAGCACTACAAAGCAAGTATGATATAATAGGCATTACTGAAACCTGGTGGGATGAGTTGCATGATTGGAACGTAGGAATAGAGGGGTATAACCTTTATAAGAGAAACAGGCCAAACAGGAAAGGAGGAGGAATAGCATTATATGTCAGGGATATTTACACCAGTCAGGAGATCCATGACATCAATACTGGAAGCCAGGTGGAGAATATCTGGATAAAAATTAAAGGGGAGGGAAACAACAGGGATGTTATTGTGGGATTTTACTACAGACCCCCAAGTCAGACGGAGGAATTGGATGATGCCTTTCTAGAACACATGACCACACACGCAGAAAGGAGAGATGTAGTAGTGATGGGTGACTTCAACTATCCTGATATTTTCTGGCAATCTAACTCAACTAAAACTTCAAGGTCTAGCAAATTCCTTACTTGCCTGGAAGACAATTTCATGGTCCAAAAGGTGGAAGAGGCAACAAGGGGGTCAGCTATTTTAGATCTGATCCTAACCAACAGGGATGACCTGGTTAATTGGGTGCAAGTGGTGGGATCCTTAGGTGAGAGTGATCATGTTCTCCTGGAGTTTGTTATACAATGGAAAGGAGAAGCCAGGCACAGTCAGACACGCATTCTTGACTTTAGGAGAGCTGATTTCAACAAACTCAGGGAAATACTGGGGGTGATCCCATGGTCAGGAATACTAAAAGAGAAGAGAACTCAAGATGGATGGGACTTTCTCAAAAGGGAGATACTGAAGGCACAATTTCAAACAATACCATTGAGGAAGAAAAATGGGAGGTGTCTCAAGAAACCAATATGGATGATTAAGAAATTTCAACAGAGTTAAGTTTTAAACTGACATGTATAGGAAATGAAAAAAGGGGGAAATCACCAAAGAAGAATTCAAACAGATAGCGAACACGTGGAGGAGTAAAGTCAGAAAAGCTAAAGTGCAGAATGGCTAAAGAAGGGCAACTAAAATGGTGAAAGGTCTGGAAACGATGCCTTATGAGGAGAGGCTTATGGAGCTGGGTATGTTTAGCCTGGAAAAAAGATGGTTAAGAGGTGATATGATAGCCCTGTTTAAGTATTTGAAGGGGTGCCACGTTGAAGATGGAGCAGGCTTGTTTTCTGCTGCTCCAGAGACTGGAACACGGAGCAATGGATGCAAGCTCCAGGAACAGAGATTCCACCTCAACATTAGGAGGAACTTTTTGACAGTAAGAGCTGTTTGGCAGTGGAACACACTCCTTCGGAGCGTGGTGGGGTCTCCTTTCTTGGAGGTCTTTAAACAGAGGCTGGATTGCCATCTGTCGGGGATGCTTTGATCGTGATTTCCTGTGTGGCAGGGGGTTGGACTGGATGGCCCTCGTGGTCTCTTCCAACTCTTCAATTCTATGGTTCTATGATTCCATTTCTTCTATATCAAGGGTGGGGAAAGTGTGGCCCATGGGCTGCATGTGACCTTATGGCTATTTTGTGACTTCCAGGGTCAGTTGGGAAAAAATTGTCCCCAAATGCTCTAAAATGGGGACATTTTGACCATATTTTGGGCTCCCCTTAGCCTTTTAAAAAAATGAGAAGTGATACTTTAAGGATTCCTGATGGGGCAATGCAACCTGTGACCCTCCAGCACTTGCCCACCCTGCTCTATATAATGAATCCCAAGAAGAGATGGCCACTTCTATCCAAGTTTCTCACTACTTTCCCATTGTTGGCCACTTCTCCCCTGTTGATGAAAATCAGGTCCAACATATTCAAGCCCCGCATCACTGCTTCCACGTTCTGGAAAATGAAACAGGAAGGGAAGTGAGGAATTTGTTGGCCCTCACATTTTTGGCAGAGTTTGACTTTCAACAGATATAAGGGTAGCTGAAGTCTCCAATTACTATTATATCTCCTTTTTAAATGTTTAGTACAATCTGTTGTAGGCAGGCATAAACCAAATCTTCCATCTTTTGCAGACCTCCCTCAGTGTTACCACTGTTGTGTCCCTTTTCTATAATGTTTACCCAGAGAAGAAGAAGAAGAAGAAGAAGAAGAAGAAGAAGAAGAAGAAGAAGAATTTTTTTCACAGGGCTCATCCACATGAGCCAGGATATGCCAGCTCCCTGCCGACGTAGGCATATCCTGGCTACATATCAGGTCTGTTACTCCCCTGTTTCCTTCACAAAATGGGAGGAAGCCCTGATGGACATGTCAGCTTCCCAGAAGTGAGGAGGCTTGATAGCAACATGTGACCAAGACTGGCCTGCTGCAATGGGTCCCTGTGGTAACATGGGGCCTGATCCATTCCTTCCCAGCAGAAACAGATTAAGCCAGGTATTTTTTTAAAAAAATGCAGTAAAGGACCCTACCCTGTCTTCCTCTTGTTGAGCCCTGTATCTGCCCCAGGGGTGGTGAGGACTGCCAGGGGTGAAAAGGGACAAAAGCCCTGCATCATCAGGACTTCAGGGGTCTAAGATGGGTGCAAGATGGGGTATAATGCCCATGTAGACAAGTCCACAATCCACTCAAATGTTCAAAGTGCCTCATATGCATTAGAACTTAAGAAGAGACCTGCTGAATCTGATCAATGGCCTACCCAATTCAGAATCCTGTTCACACAGTGGTCAACTTATTGCCAGTAGGAAGCTTGCCAGGAGAACATGAGTGCAACTGCAGCCTCCATCTTGTGCTTCCCGGCAATTGATGCTCAGAGCCATACTGTCTTTGGTATATCCATTCTGACTCCATCGATGGGGTCAACTTGCATGAATTTACCCAGTACACTTTTAAAGCTGTCCATTTTGGCAGCCATCAGTACAGATAAGCTGCCTAGTTATAACACTTGTGGTTGCCATGTAAAATAAATCAGCATGATTGCTGCTGATACTGTGGATGGAGGAGGACTGCAGTTTACCCAAGGCCACCAAGTGACATCATGACAGAGGTGAAATTAAAACCATGAAGCTCCTGATTCATGGATAATCTCTTTAGCCCTGACAAGTTAACAGAAATACCAACACTGTATCCATGATTAATGATGTTGTGACAGATTAAGGGTCAATTCACTCATTTTATTTCTTCATGCTATACTTTGCCAACCTTCTTTTTAGCAGGGGGAGACATTTCTGAGAAACATCCCTAGGAGAGAAACTGAACGTTCTCGCATCAGAGAGCATACTGGAAATCTAACAGTTTCCCCTTCACCACCTGTAGAGATAAATATGAACTCTGCCACACTGTGAACCCTAAGGTTACGCCTACAGCTATACAAGCTTATCACATTTCACAATGGAAATAGGACCAAGCTGGATATCATTCCCTTCGATTCTATAACATTAGTACACAATACAGGAACACTGCCAGATTTTTCAAAGGCAGAAAAGGTTTGGTGTCCAATTTCCATTAGAGACTTCTGCTTCTGACCTGGACACTAAGGTTTCTGTAACCCCTACACTGTAATACCCACTGCACAAGCTTAGTGCCACTGTATTGTTACCTCACACTTCCTTGTTTTTAATCATAGACAATGAGAAAGTGCTCATAGATAATGTGAGGTTAGATGGCCATCTGTTGGGAGTGCTTTGGTTGTGTATTCCTGCAGGGCAGGGGGTTGGACTAGATGGCCCTTGTGGTCTTTTCCAACTCTATGATCCTATGTCATCCTTGATGAAAAAGGGTATCTCAAACATCTAAACACCCAACTGGGAATAAAAGGGAAACAGCCACAAGATCCTTTGCACTTTGAAACTCTTGGCAATTCTTGTTTTTGAAATTCTTGGCAATTGAAATTCTTGTTTTTGAAAACAAAACAAAACACCCATCCTTTTCTGCACAGGAAATGTGATTTTTCTACACAGTTAACTTGTTTTCTGAGCCAAAAGTAACATTTTTGCCAAAATGCACTGGGCTAAAATGCAGTGGCAACACTAGGGGGATGCAGAGAGGCTGAAATGCACCAGGTGATACCGTCGTAGGGAAGGGTGGCACTGGCCTTAGTAACACCACAGCAAAAATGTTTTTGTTTTGTTTTGTTTAGTTTATGCTGACACCAAGTCTTCTGCACAGAAACCCACATTTACTATGTGAACAGCACATGGGTCTTGTTTCACTTTGATGCCTGAAAAAGTCCCCAAGTGGGAAATGCTCTCAAAAACAGCACAAAAATCATCATGTAGTAGAGAGGGGGGCATTTAAATTATTTGCTCTGACATATAAAAACTAAATAAGTGAAATTTGCATCTTTGTAGGCAATCTATGAAACCTCAAAGGAAGAATATCTATGCATGTATACAACTATTTAGTATTTTAAATGTTTTTATCCTGCTTCTCTGTACAACATACAAGGAGGCTTACAAAAAAGTAATAAAAATGGTCACTTATGTACTAGCCCATTTTACCCGTTTCAGTTACCATCATTTGGTTTGCATTGTTGTTGTTGTGTGCCTTCATATTATATCCAAATTATGGCGACCTTAAGGAGAACCTATCACTGGGGTTTCTTGGCATGATTGTTCAGTGGGGGGTTGCCTTTGTCTTCCTCTGAGGCTGAGAGAGTATGACTTGCCCAAAGTCCCCCAATGGGTTTGCATGGCTGAGCAGGGATTCAAACCCTGGTCTCAAGAGTCATAATCCAGTGCTCTCAAACCACTGCACTACACTGGCCTTCTTCATTCACATTACCTCAGCTGAAACCTATTGACTAGGAGATCTAGGAGTCCTAGTAGACCACAAGTTGAAATTGAGTCAACAGTGTGATGCGGCAGCTAAAAAGGCCAATGCAATTTTGGGCTGTATCAATAGAAGTATAGTATCTAGATCAAGGGAAGTAATAGTGCTGCTCTATTCTGCCTTGGTCAGACCTCACCTAGAATACTGTGTCCAATTCTGGGCACCACAATTCAAAAAGGATATCGACAAATTGGAGCATGTCCAGAGAAGGGAAACTAAAATGGTGAAAGGTCTGGAAACGATGCCTTATGAGGAGAAACTTAGGGAGCTGGGTATGTTTAGCCTGGAAAAAAGATGGTTAAGAGGCGATATGATAGCCCTGTTTAAGTATTTGAAGGGGTGTCATGCTGAGGATGGAGCAGGCTTGTTTTCTGCTGCTCCAGAGACTGGAACACGGAGCAATGGATGCAAGCTCCAGGAACAGAGATTCCACCTCAACACTAGGAGGAACTTTTTGACAGTAAGAGCTGTTCAGCAGTGGAACACACTCCCTCGGAGCGTGGTGGGGTCTCCTTCCTCGGAGGTCTTTAAACAGAGGCTGGATGGCCATCTGTTGGGGATGCTTTGATCGTGATTTCCTGCGTGGCAGGGGGGTTGGACTGGATGGCCCTCGTGGTCTCTTCCAACTCTACAATTCTATGATTCTATGATTCTATGACTTTCAGTTGGCCAGAGCTCCAAAGAGGAAGAACTGAAGCCATTCTAAGTTGAATTTACAAAGTGGGTTGAAGGCACATGAATGAGGTGGGCAGTCTGTGTGCAGCCTTTTATGCTGCATGGCCCCCACTGCAGAACTAAATGAACACGGAGAGGGAGAGCCCTCAAAACCCATCTTGAAATCAGAAATATCATCTAATGAATAATAGTGGACAGGAGAAGAACCACAGTAAGATAGCCTTCTTCTTGTGGGGGGGGGGGCAGGCGAGGAGTGTACCTTCACAGCACTATGCTGTTCTTTCAAAAGTGGACTAGTGACTGCCTCTCCTTGCGTGTAGATGGCAGTGTAGACAACAGTGAATAAGACGCTATCTTTCTACAGATATTAGGAGAATAGGATTAGTTTTCTGACTTGGGATAGGCAGCAGATTTATTAATCGCTGGGTAGATTTTGATATTCCTGAGAGCAATACTGGATCCCCCATTTTGGTAATCCAGACGGATAGTCACAATCAAGTAAGCCTGAATCTGCAAGACCTGAGCAGGGCTGTTGAGGATAGTGTGACTTGGAGGCCTCTCACTCATAGGGTAGCCATAGGCCCAAGTTGACTTGATAGCAGTTAACAACAAACCCCATAAAGCATCCTTGGTGGGTTCCATTAACCTGCAAATGGTGGGAGTGAATAAAGCAATTATCCCACATTGAATGGGAAAGCTGTCTGGCCTACCAGATGTTGGACTGAAACACTCATTATTGGCTTTACTGGCTATGTCTCATGAGAAATGCAGCCCAATTACTTCTGAAAGGGCTTGGGTTCCCCATCCCTGCTTCACATGCTTCTTCTAATCCTCCTGGTTGTCCCAGACAAAATGAGAACAGCAGCCATATGGGACAATGGACCATTTACTGGTCTTGGGATTCCAGAACATGGCCAACCACACCACCCTCTGAACTCAGGTATGGTTGTCAGAATTTTTGGAATATAATTCAGAAATGAGAGAATTGTGACATTCAACCCCATTCTTTCCTTTCCTTTTTTTTTCCTAGTTAATTTTGGAAGCTAGTACTTACATAGTTACAAAGGCTGTCACAAGGCTGCTATTATTGAAACTGATTGTATGACTCACTCTTAGTGGAACATCTCAATGTGAAACCAAGGCCTATATTTGGGTCAGACCAAAGTGGGGTGGGGTGGGGGGAAAGAAGTGTAAATAGTTTCAAATCAGGGACATAAATCCATTTTTCTGCTCAGAAACCATTGCACTGCCTGATGTTGGCTGTTGCATAAATATTTCTCTGATACACTTTATACTGAAGCCCTGGAGCAGTTTGTCCTGACGTGATTAATAGATTTAGGAGAGCATTCATTATGAAATAAATCATTTATTATTTCATAGCCAATCCACACAGCACATGTTTACTGTATCAAATTATGCAGTGGTGGCATAGAGGCAGTGAATTCATCAAGGTAGTGGTCTGCTTCATCCCATTTTTAAATTACTGTAACAGCTGCCTCTGGTATCGACTACATAGGGGAGAGCATATGAATGAACTTTTCACCCATGGATCTTTTTGTAGTCAGAACATTTTATTTCCCACCAGGCACAGTAAAAGAAAAATCTAGAGGGTTTGCTCCCATTGCAGGTACTTAATACAGGTTTCAATATAATAAATGCATTTGGGCAAAGCTAATGTACTATAAAGTCAAGTCAACTGTGTCACAGTTGGAAACAGATATTGGATGTACTCTAGTTGAAGAAAAGCAGCAGTAGATGCTAATAGAATAATTGTGTTTAGTGGGGTAAAAGTACAAGATATTCTGTAGTGGTTAATTTCTATTTTTTTTAAAACACACACACACACCCCCAAGACCGGGGGTTGAAAATCTAGTAAGAAACCATGTCCTTTGATCCCAGAAATGTGGGTTGAGTCATGCTCATCTAATGAATGAAATGAATTCACTACATTCTCGGGGTCACACTGTACTGCTTCTTGGAGTCAAAGGATTAGCCATGTATTAATATAGGTTCACTGGGCTCAAATTAAGGCCAAACAATATTTATTTATTTATTTAGGATCCAACCAAATAAGAGCTTTCAAATTCTCAAGAAGAAGAATGGAGTGCTTCACACATTAGAAAACAAAGATAGACACAATTGCCAAGCTCATGAAAGAGCTGGTAGTCCAACATGTCTGTCATGTTGTCAGGATGAGCTGACTAGGCAGAGGGCCATTGAGAGGGGAACAAAACACTGCTCAGACATGATGTTGTTGGCAAAACTATTCATCTGTAGTGTGGGTTGGACTGGATGGCCCTTGTGGTCTCTTCCAACTCTACAATTCTATGATTCTATGATTCTATTATGTCATTTTGATCACATTACCCCACTTTGACATTCTCTTGATATTGGTTACACATTCCTGCTAGGATTCAGTATAAGCTTCTTGTTTTGATATTCAAAGCCCTACAAAACCTAGCACCCTTCTATCTTTCAGCGTTTATTTCTTTTTACCACCATGGTCTGAGATCTGCATTCTTGGAATTCTAGGTTTCTTACTCAACCACTCTTCCTTGGCTCAGCTTCATCCTTCCTGACTCACTGCCCCATACTCTTGGAATTGCCTCCCTGAATATCTGCCAATGTGATTCTAGGATGTATCAATAGGAGTATAGTCTCTAGAATGGAAGTAATAGTGCCACTGTATTCTGCGTTGGGCAGACATCACTTAGAATACCGTGTCCAGTTCTGGACACCACAGTTCAAGAAGGATATTGAGAAGCTGGAATGTGTCTAGAGGAGGGTGACCAAAATGGTGGGAGGTCTAGAAGCCATGTCCTATGAGGAGTGGCTTAGGGAGCTGGGTATGTTTAGCCTGGAGAAGAGAAGGTTGAGAGGTGACATGATAGCTGTGTTTAAATATTTGAAGGGATGTCATACTGAGAATGGAGCGAGCTTGTTTTCTGCTGCTCCAGAGACAAGGAAATGGAACAATGGACTCAAGCTACAGGAAAAAAATGCTCCACCTTAGCATTAGAAAGAACTTTCTGACAGTAAGAGCTGTTCAGCAGTGGAATGTGTGGTGGTCTCCTTCTTTGGAGGTTTTTAAACAGAGGCTGGATGGCCATCTTTTGGGAGTGCTATGATTGGGTATTCCTGCATAGCAGGGGGTTGGACTAGATGACCCCTGTAGTCTCTTCTAACTCTATGATTCTATAATTCTATTATTGTACTCGCCTAGAGCTCATTAGAATATACTGTCTGTTTTCTTTTAACATATTATATTACCCTTCCTCTCTCTACAATAAATCTGTCATTCAGCAGATTTCTAGATCTTGTCTTCCTCTTCTATCCATTACACTATTACTTTATCCATTCATTCTACCCATTCTCCTCCCCATTCTTCAACTTCCTATCCGATCTGTCCATATTTTCCGTGAATAAAATCTTGGCGAATATAGCATGGCAGGCTCCAAGCCTCAGCGCAAAAGGGAACAACGATCTTGCAGCAGCAACAGTGTCGTCCGAAATCGACCCCCTGCTGCGCTGCTGCGACGAAACTGTCCCGGGTGATCCTTGCGCGGCAAGGATCGTCTGAAAATCTCCTACATCTCCGGGGCTATTGCATAAATGGTACCAGCATCGTAGCTGTTGTGCAATGATCTCAGTGCAGAATGTGTCCCAATGCATAAAACCTCCTCATGCACAATGTATCCCAATGCCCAACATGTCCTGATGTGCATTGGGGCACATTGCATATTGGGACATGTTGCACATTGAGACATGGTGCTCATCAGGACATATTGTGCAGTTGGAGCCCGTATTTCTTGCATCATGCCTCTTGTACATCATCACAGTTCATTAGCATGGTTGTATATCATGTTAGCACCGTAGATCTGTCATGTAAAGTTACACATTGTAGCTTCTGATTCAGGATCTCGGCCATAGAATGATAGAGTTGGGAAGGCACTTAACATTATCTAGTCCAGATGCCCACTGATGAAAGAAAAAAAAGTACACTATATGCCAAATCTTGCTGTGACTCTCTCCCAGCTTTCTTCTAGAGCCTCTTAACCCAGGCTGTATGATCTGAAACCATTAGCATAGGTATCCATGTCCCTTCAAATTCTTTACATCCTAAACATGAAGAAAAGTGGTAATTTTGGTAAATTCTTTACAAAATAAACTGAAACAATGTCCTCTCCCTCAGCAGCAAAATTCAATAAATACAGTTATGTCCAATCTGGACGAGGCCATGTTGTATGTGTCTTTCATGTAACTTTTAAAGATAAGGAGCCTAAAAAAAGAAAAAAAAATGACATTACTAAAAGTACGATCATGTTCTAATTCACAAGGAACATCCTTGTGGGAACTTTTTTTTTTGTACTTGGCACAACAAACCCACACAGTTTGTTTTAGAAATGGTGCAGCTTGTCAACAGCAATAACAATAAGTTTATATTGTATTCCACCATATGTACACTTCAGAAAATTGCACAAAATACTAATTAAAAATTTTATATGAAGAGAGAGATTAGTTGTTATATTTTGTTTTTGATTTATTTATGTTATTGCAGTTATAGAAAGAGTTCTGTAAGAATCTGTTGACTGCTCAAGCGTGGTTTTATTGATGAAGCCTTTATTAAAATAAAATAATTAAAAAAGAGAGAACTATACCGTATATTCCGGCGTATAAGATGACTTTTGAGCACTCAAAAGTGCCCTCCAAAATCAACACTCATCTTATACGCCGGATATACTTTGCTTCTCCTGCCTGCCTATCTCCTGCCTCTTTGCAAAAGGAGCAAAGAGGCAGGAGATGGGGCAGGGGGGAAAGCAAAGTGTTTTCAAGTTCATTCGCCCCCCTCCCCTGCCTTCTCCCCCTTTGGGGAGCAATGGAAGACAGAGGAGGGGGCAAACGTTGCGGTTTGCCATAGCCGCCACTCAATTGCCTCTGCAGCGGCTGAGGCAAACCGCTAGATTTGCCCTTTCCCCCCACCTTCCTTGAAGGTGGAGGAAAAGGGCAAAAATGCCCCATTTTGCTCCGTGACCCCGATCCCTTCTTCTGGGCTCCCTTCCAAAGGGAGGCCAGAAGGAGGACGTGGGCCGTGGAGCCAAACCCCGGGATTTGCCCCCTCTCCCCACCTTCAAGGAATGTGGGGAGAAGGGGCAAACGTGCCCCATTTGGCTGCAGAGCCTGCGGATCTTCCTCCTGGTCTCCTTCCTGGAAGGGAGCACAGGAGGAGGATGCGGAGGCTGTGCATCCAAACCCGGGATTCGCCCCCTCTCCCCACCTTCAAGGAAGGTGGGGAGAAGGGGCGAACGTGCCCCATTTGGCTGCAGAGCCTGCGGATCTTCCTCCTGGTCTCCTTCCTGGAAGGGTGTGCAGGAGGAGGATGCAGAGGCTGTGCATCCAAACCCGGGATTCGCCCCCTCTCCCCACCTTCAAGGAAGGTGGGGCGAAGGGGCGAACGTGCCCCATTTGGCTGCAGAGCCTCCGGATCTTCCTCCTGGGCTCCTTCCTGGAAGGGAGTGCAGGAGGAAGATGCGGAGGCTGTGCATCCAAACCCGGGATTCACCCCCTCTCCCCACCTTCAAGGAAGTGCCCCGTTTGGCTACAGAGCCTCTGGATCTTCCTCCTGGGCTCCCTCCTGGAGGATGCGGAGGCCTTGAAGGTGGGGGTTGGGAGCTCATTAGTTTTCTTCCTCACCACGGCACTACCAGCACCATCACTTTTGCTGATGAGCCAAACGAAATGTGATAAACAGCTACAGGGCAGTAGCAGTAGTGGAGTGTGACACTGGTGGAGGATCTCTCAAAGATAATGACAGTGGCACCATAGCTAGCACGTAGCACAGTTAACCCCCTTTAAATGTCTTTTACTATGAAAACCTAAGATGAGACAATCCAAAATGAAACAAGAGTTAGTGTAAGAAGATGAAACTCCCAAGTTGGGAGGCACTCAATGAGCTACTGGGGTAGAGCAGAGGAGAACTACAAGTATACTAATAAAGGAAAAACCATTAGAAAATTTTGTCAATAACTGGAAACCCTTTTTAGATTATATAAGCAAGCAAGCAAGAAGGAATAAATATACTGTAAATTTAGTTATTTAATATATTTAGAAACATTATAGCTCTAAGGATAAGATTTTAAGATTGGGTGTAGTACCAAGGAAGTTGAAAATATTGTAAAATAATGGTTTTGGCCAAAAGAGGAGAAAGTCAAATGTGTATTTATGTTTGTTATGTGTATTTATGTTATGTCCTATGAGAAGTGGCTTAGGGAGCTCGGCATGTATAGTCTGGAGAAGAGAAGGTTGAGAGGTGACATGATAGCCATATTTAAATATTTGAAGGGATGTCATACTGAGGATGGGCCAAGCTTGTTTTCTGCTGCTCCAGAGACTAGGACATGGAGCAATGGGTTCAAACTATAGGAAAAGAGATTCATTTTATTACAATTAGGAGAATAAATCATGAATATATCTTGGGAGTAGTATGAGCAAAACCCAAAAAGGGCTTTGTAAAAGATCCTTAAGTGGATGCTCTGATTTTGTAAACAAAGGTGTGATAAACACAATGCTGTCGAGTGGAATCTTATGAATTTCAAGCCTTTTTGCAGTATGATCATATGGATTATTTTCATAATGCCATTCCTACCAGCTTTTCTCCACCTCAACACATTCAAATTCATGCTTAACAAACCCCTACAGGCTAAGAAATGATGTCCAGGAGCAGGTAGTCCTAATGGATTTGAAGACACTATCTGAAATAAATCGGTCTGAAGTTGAGTTAATCTGAATTTTCATAGTTTAAAAGCCTGAGAAGTCAAGATATGGAAAGCTGAAGGTGGACTGAGAAGTACAACTCGATTCTAGTTGAAAAGCTATACACCTTTAAAAAATAATAAAGGTCTGTCTACAGGAAAGAGTACCCTCTGGAAAAATGTTTTTAACAGATGTAACCTACTGTTCAGAGATCCTAAACCTAAGGAATGACAACAGTCCCTTTTGTTGGAGGTCCATTTGTAGCATGCCTTTTTTACTGGCTTTGTGGGTGTTCATCAGCAGCCAGTAATTAGCTGAAATCCATTAATGGCAATGGAGCTTGTCATGGGATATGGGACTTTTTTGTAGCTGATTGCCAACACTTCTGCCTGAAGGTTTTGCCAGTTCCTTCCTCTGAAATAGAGCCTACAGCACCTGGTATTTGTTGGCAGTCTCACACCCAAGTACTAACCAGGGCTGACCCTGCTTAGCTTCCAAAATCAGACAGGATCTGGTGCCTTCAGGGTATCTAGACTTGTCTTAGTAGAACAGTTACTAGGCTTTTAAAATTGCTTGGTGGATATTTATGGCTGATATCCTTTTGCATTCTGTCTCATGGGGATTAAGTATCTTAAGTATGCATATGTATCAATGAGAAGACTTTGCTGGATGGGGTAAATTAAGAGGAAAGAAGGAGGAAGAATGAAGTGCTTAACATGAGCTCACTGCAGGAAGGCACAGCCAGGGCTTCAAAGAAATTCATTACATGTAATATAGTCACTTGCAGGAAGGATGTTTGGTTTCAAAACTAACATAACATGTGGAAATGGACAAAGTTTTAGGTTTTTTTAAATATTTATTTTAGTGCACATCTCACATTTGTCAACAGATATAATCAAGAAATTCGAGAATAATCTGCATTCATTTTAATATTCACATCGAACATATACATACATATCGTAATCATACCTAAATCTTACTCTCTATTTTCTTTCATCTTTTCATCCTTTCTTCTGTCTTTTTTCCAACACCTCTTCCATTTCTTTCCTTCTTACATTCTCCTTCCTCTTCAACATTCCATCCTTACACCTACACTCACCCTCACACTTACATTCCTTTCTTAATCCATCTCTTTCCTCCTGACTTCCCCTGTTCTCGTCCTGTTTGGGATGTTTTCCTTCAATCTTTTATCAATCATCTCTATTAGTTATCATTCCTGTATCTATACCTTTACAGTACTACTAAACCCGACATTGTTCTGCAGTTTGCCCTATATCAAAATGTTTGGGTTATATTAAAGTTTTGTTTCTAGACTTCAGCTCCATCTTAATTGTTGTTCTTACTGTTCCTTTAGCTAGTCTTTCTTTTCTACTGTCCTTTTAATCTGCTATCTTTGAGTTTGTTTTAATGTTCCATCTTTTTGCCCAATATTGTTGAATTGTAGTCCATTCCTTCTCCATTTTTGAAATCTTACTTTTGTTGATGATATGGGTTAATCTGTCATTTTCATGCATTTCTTGAAGCTTGATCAACCAGTCGTCAACAGTAGGAATCTCTTTTTTCTTCCAATTAGCAGCTATTTTCAATCTCGCTGCAGTGATTAAGTAAAGCATTGTTCTCCAATGTTCCTGAGCAAATTTTCTTTCCAAGATTGTTGTCATATTTAACAGACAGAGTTTTGGGTCCATGGCGTATTGTGTATTATACATCTTTTGTATGGTCTTATGTATTCTTGTCCAGAATTTTTGAATTATTGGGCATCCCCACCACATGTGATACATGGTTCCAATGTCTTTTCCGCAACACCAGCATTTATTCTCTTTGGTCTTAGATATTTTATTGATTCTCAATGGTGTTAGATACCACCTATTTACCATTTTTTAGCAGATTTTCTTTTAAAGATAAGCATGCCGTAAATAGTTATTTTTAAAACTATGTTTAAGTGTGTGTTTTAGGCATTTTTACAGGATGATTTTAAGTTCCATACCATAGTTTAACAATCTTACTTCCCCCCCCCACCCAAAAAAGTAACAAAAAGAAAAGGAAAAGTAACAACACAATGAATTACTTTTCAAACATTGCTATGACCAATGAATTATTTTTCAAACATTTCAATGAGCAACAACATCAAATTACTTTCATACACCAACATGAGTAAAGAGAAGGAATTACTTTTAAAAGCCAATTCTCCAAACTCCATGAATGAATACTGTGAGAGCTTGTCTAAAACATCTTATTGTTAGAGGCAAAGGATGGTGTGGTGTACGTGTGTGCCTTCAAGTCGCCTGTCAATTTATGATGACCCCATTAATTTCATACGATTTTCTTAGGAAAGGAATATTCAGGTGGTTTTGTCAATTTCTTCCTCTGAAATATAACCTACAACATATGGTATTCATTGGCAGTCCTCCATCCAAGTAACTAACCAGGGCTGATCCATCTTTAAAGATCTGAAGGACTATCATGTGGAAGATGGAGCAAATCTATTTTCTTCTTCTCCATTTGAACCACTGGCTTCAAATTACAAGAAAGAAGGTTCCAGCTAAACATTAGGAAGGACTTCCTGATGGCACACCATCTAATAATAAAATATACTAACTCAGAAGATGGTGGACCTCTCCTTCACTAAGATTTTTAAACAGAGATTGCACAGTTCAGGAATGCTTTAGTGGTAGATTTCCTGCACTGGCAGATGGTCGGAACAAGTGACCCTTAGGGTACCTTCCAATTCTACACTTCTATGATTCTGTGATTCTAAGTGGTAGTGCAATCTCTATTACACAAAAGATGACTGGAATTGCAGTTGAATCTGACTTCAGCACTGGCAGTGGGATAACCTGTTCTACAAAACTGAGGGTGGCAAGTTGTTTGGGGAATGAAATCCAACTGTGTGTTGCAGGAGATGGGACTGGCTGGGGGCTTTGAAGGAATGGCTGGAGGAGCTGATCCATGTTTTCTAGGATCAGCCATCTCAGATGAAGTGGTTGTTTCCTTCTGACTAATGGTAGACTTTGTCCTGGGTAGATTTTAGATGTCAATTGTTTTTAACAAAATCCAAAATCCATAAGCAACAATACCTTTATTGGGCCAACTCCAAAATGTAAAATACATCCTGCAAGCTTTCAAAGATTCACTGAGTTCATCATCAGGCAAACAATAGTTACTCAGGCCTACATTCTGTCTGAGACGTTGTCACTTCAGATGGTACTGAGGGATTTCAATGCAGGCAAAGGCCCAGGAATGTTTTGAGTTGCTGACAGAAGGAGAGCAAAGAGGGAGACATCCCTCTACAGAGGGAGTTCCAAAATCTGGGAGCAGATACCAAGAAGGCTTTCTCCTTTATTTCCTTATTCACACTAAACAAGCCTGAGAAGTTGGAGGGACAGAGACAAGGGCATCACTCAGGTTCATAGAGTCCTAATGGGCTCATAAAGGAAGATACATGTTTTGTTAAACATGTGATTGATAGCTTGACTCTAAAGAAGGATGAGGGTCATTCTCCTGGATCTTCATTAGGTCATTGGAGATCTGGGAGAGTGGTCTCACCTCTTTTCCCCAAGCAGGATAGGCACTGCCTATGGAACTCCCCTATGCCTTCCCCACCCTGCCCCATCAATGACCATGGAAATACCCCTAGAGTTGAAAGCAGTCTTGCAGAAGTGGTGGGTGGCTTGGAGAAGTACAGAGTTTCACATGCAGCGTGTTATGCTCCACTTATTTTGATACAGAATCTCAGCCTTGGTCTCCAGGCTGCAAAAATGAAGGGATATGAAGAACATCCATCCTGATGTAATTTTAAATAACTCCGAAGGAGTCTTGTATTTAAAACATTCAATTTTAAAGTAATTGCATATAATGATTGAGTTTGTCATATCTTGTTGTTATGTGTCATAAAATTAACTCTGACTAATGCTGACCCTCTCCTAGGCTTTTCTTAGCAAGATACATCCTGAGTAGGTTTGCCATTGACTTCTCCTGAGGCTGAGAGGTGTCACTTGCCCATGAGCATGCAGTGGGGTTTCCATGGCTGAGTGGGGAGTCAAAACATGGTCCCCCCAGTGTCCTAGGAAATCAGACGCAGCAAATGATGATGCCAGTGGAATGCAAAAGGACACCAATATCAGATGACATCATACTTTTGTATTCTGCTGGCATGATGCTAACATACTTTTCTTTTGACGGCTGAAGCCGTCAGTAGATCACCTGTCCCATTTTGGTGCTGGCATTGCCAGTGTGTGAAACCTCAGGCCATTTAAATCTCTTCACTGCAGCAAGAATGGCCGGTCCAGCGCAAACACTTCCAGGTGAGATCAGGACATCCAGGTAAGTTTTGCTCTTTCTATGACCTTCCCTGGGCTACTTGGGACTTCTAAAGTGTGTTTAGGTGCTTTTTAAAAGTTTTAATGTGTTAGTTTTGTTTTTATTTTTGGATTTCCTGCATGACAAATTCTTTCAGGATTTCAAACGAGAAAGTGAATGGGGCTCTGTTCACTTCCTCTTTATTCCTGGGGCTGCCTTTGCCAGGAGAGGAAGGTAAGTGCTGGGAGGAGCGTTCTTTTGCAGGCATTTTTTATAAAATGCTGGCAAAAGAACGTTCTAAGGGGGGGTTGTCTGATAATCTCCCTAGTCTAACACTCAGAATACTGCCCCATGTTTACCTTCATGTTTGTCAAGGTTTATGTGAGTTGAATGAGAACATGAGTGGAAAAATAGGTATTCTTCACATTCAGTGAACATAATGAAACAAAGGTGAAATATACAGCCAGGGTGCATTATCTCCAAGTTTAGAATATGGATATTGACTTGACTAGGGAAATGTGTGAGGTATTCTACTGACAAAAAGGTGCTTGTATTTCCCCCCTCTATTTCATCATGTCCATTTACTGGGCAATATACAAAATCCCTTCTGGGATGTACATTTCTTCACATTCTGCAGTATCCAGCAAATGTGCACAATGGCTGGTTTTAATGCACATTCTCCACTCAACTCACACTGTCCACAGCATGCAGTATGTACTAAGATTATAAGGAGGTAGAGGGTTGAAAAGACCTCCCACTGAGTCATTTTGTAATTTAATTGTAAAAATTGAATTATAATTCTATGATCAGATGCGGTGTACCCTTTTTGACCCAGACTGTGTCCCAGGAGTTGTTATGTTCTCATTTACCAAATCCCCTTGATATTAAAGTCACCTAGTTGTAAATTGGCTTCTTTCCAAAGCTAATAACTTAGAGTCTGCCTTTAAAACAAATGTAATATTAAAATGCAGACAGCTGACCTAAACCTGGCCCCTGAGGGCAGGTCTGCAATTTCCTGGGTTGCACTTTCTTTAGTCTCTCATTTGTTAAGTTTTGCAACATCAGTTTTAAAAAAATGCCTGTGGCTCCATTATTCTGCACAAATGGTTGTTGAATACTAATGGGCTGTTTTCTCTTTAACAAACGACATAATCTGATGGATTATGGTGACAAAGATGATAGGAACAAATTGCCAACAGATTTTAATTTTGTATAAGTATTTTGACTTGGAGGGGGATTTATATCACTAAGGAGATTATCAGACTTAAAAAAAACAACCCAAGGAGCTCTTGAGAACAACCTCACTGCACCGCCAAAGGGTCCTGATACTGCATGCATCTTCCGCCTCTCATGCTTCCTCCGTTTTCCTGCTGGAAAACTCCATGCTGGAGTGATGAAAAAAGCACCACTTTTCATTAGTGGAAGTTTCCACTAATGAAAAGTGACACCTTTTTCATTGCATCAGAATGGAGGAAGCACAGGAGGATGAGGGCACTACACTGTACACTTTGGCAGTACAGTTACGTCATTCTCACAAACTCCATGGTGTTTTTTTTTTAAAGCATCTGATAATCTCCAAAGACTTAAAATTCATTTGCTAGGATGCTGATCTGCTCCAGTGAATGGATATACTTGGATGGGGTGTGTGTGTGCAGATTTGTGGTACAGTGTGGTACAGTGGCAAATTTTGGAGGGCAGGTCCTCAGCATGGCAGTTCCTATCACAATAATTCTATTTATTCATTTATATTTAAAATGCAGTACATGCAAAAAGGATCTAGGAGTCTTAGTAGATCACAAGCTGAACATGAGTCAGCAGTGTGATGCAGCAGCTAAAAAAGCCAATGAGATTCTAGGCGGCATTAATAGGAGTAGAGTGTCTAGATCAAGGGAATAGTGCCACTCTATTCTGCTTTGGTCAGACCTCACCTGGAATACTGTGTCCAGTTCTGGGCACCACAATTCAGGAAGGATATTGAGAAGCTGGAACGTGTCCAGAGGAGGGCAACCAGGATGGTGGGTGGTCTGGAAGCCATGTCCTATGAGGAGCGGCTTTAGGGAGCTGGATATATTTAGTCTGGAGAAGAGAAGGTTGAGAGGAGACATGATGTCCATGTTTAAATATTTGAAGGGATATCATACTGAGGATGGGGCAGGCTTGTTTTCTGCTGCTCTAGAGACTAGGGACTTTTTCAGATGCATAAAAAGTGCTGCGGAGGGCTCGGGAGAGGTACGCACCTGTTTTCTGGCAGGGGGTCCTGCAAAACAGGCATGTGCCTCTCCCGAGCCCTCCACAGCACTTTTTATGTGTCTGAAAAAGTCCTAGGACACAGAGCAATGGCTTCAATGGCTACAGGAAGACAGTAAGAGCTGTTCAGAAGTGGAATACACTGCCTTCTAGTGTGGTGGAGTCTCCTTCTTTGGAGGTTTTTAAACAGAGGCTGGATAGCCATCTGTCAGGAATGATTTGATTGTGTCTTCCTGCATGGCAGGGGTTGGACTGGATGGCCCTTGAAGTCTCTTCCAAATCTATGATTCTATGATTCAGCTGAACATTTTGTTGTCCATTCAAGTTAGAAATTATGGTTATCTGCTCCATGTCTTCAGTATGGTATCGTACAATATAAAATATCATATTATGTTATGTTTTACATTATGTTAGATATGGCATGCAGATCTAAGGTCTGTTTTTGGTATACCTGAAGTAAGTACATGGACACCCATGAGGATTTGGACTGGAGATGCCATTGACAAGGAGGTGAGAATTAAACCTTCCCTCCCAGCCTCCTGCAAATTGCAACTTTTCCTTCTTATGACACCTTGCTTACTTGTTTTTACTGCTCCAATAGCACTGAGTTGTGGAGGAGGGAAGTTGGAAAGAAGGATTCAAAATTTTCACCACTGATTCTCAGGAGCCCATCAGAAATGGGGGGTGTATTTATTTTAGAGTAGAGGTAAGTAAAGTGTCCCTCTGAGGGATCGAAGACTGTGGGTTTCAGCCACCACCCACTTACCTTTTTTAAACAACCCCCCAATAAAACAAGCAAACCCAAAGAGCCTTATTGCACTCTGAACAAAAGTGGCAAAGGAGCAGGCACATTCCCTTTTCTGTGCTGCCTTACCGCATGACATCATTGTTATTCAGGTGGTTTTTGTTCTGGTCCCATGGGTGACCAAGGTAAAACCATGTCTTTTTGCTAACAGGTTTTTCTGATTAGCAAAAAGATATGGTTTTACCTCAGTCCCCCAGGGGACCGGAACGAAAAACACCACTGCCATGCAGTAAGGCAGCAGAAATACGAAGCGTTCCTGATCCCTTCCCACTTTTCTTTGGAGTACAGTAAGACCCCAAACAAAACAGGAATTGTCTCTCCTGGAAGCCTCAAGAGCAGGAATTAACTTTTTAAATATATCATATCAACATATTTCTATTAACATGGGAAAATTATGGGTGCTGAAAACAAGAGGAGGGCTGCTTGCCACATTTAGTTTTCTTTTTCTTTTCTGGCATGTTTGATAGTCCATTGAGCACTCAGTGGGACCTATGGACAGAATATTAGATTTGAGTCTAGACCTTCCAAAGTTGTTCATGAATGCTTTGGAGTAATATAAACAAGCAGAGAGAACTGTGCACTGCATCTTTGAGGTAATACATAGCTTGGTTCTAAGAAATAAACACGGGCAGCTGACACACTGCAGTTTGACACTGCTTTAACTGTCATGGCTCAATGTAATGGGATTCTGGAATCTGTAGTTTTGTGAGATATTTAGCCTTCTCTGTCAGAGAGTTTTGGTACCACAACAAACTACAAATCCTAAGGTTCCATAGCCATGATTGTTAAAGCGGTGTCAAACTGCATTATTTCGGCAGTGTGGTAGCAGCCTTCCTTCCTCTTACCTTGGCCACCCTCTTCAAGTAGACAAGGAGCTCAGAAATTTCAGAAGTTTTTGGAGCAGAGACTTAACATGGGGTGTAGCATGGGCATGAATTTATCAGTTGTGCCAATCACAATCCTTGTTGTTGGTCATTATTATTATTATTATTATATGCACAAGTTTCCTGTGTGAAAGCAGGAAGTGCTTTGGGGAGGATTGCTTCAAGAGAGCCAGCATGGTGTGGTGGTTTGAGTGTTGGGCTATGACTCTGGAGTCTAAGGTTTGAATCCCTGCTCAGCCATGGAAATCCTGCTCGGCCATGGAAACTCATTGGGTGACCTTGGGCAAGTCACACATTCTCAGCCCTATAGAGGGGGTTTGCCTTTGCCTCTCAACCTTACAGAGGCTGAGGGGCAAAGGCAAACCCCCTCTGAACAAATCTTGCCAAGAAAATCTCATGATAGGTTTGCCTTATGGTTATCATAAATCAGAAATGTCTTGAAGGCACATAACAACAACAACGACCATACGGGATGTGGCTTCATCATGAAGCTACATTGTAGTAAAGATAGGCTTTCTGTTCAGTCTTGGCAGATTTGCAAAATAGCACCTACGAGTATTTAAAATACCCAGAAGCACAATCATGGCTGCCACTCTGACCATGAAAGAGAGAAGGAAATGGTGAAGAAGACTGTGTATGGTCTAATCAACCCTTTCCCTCCAGAACTGCCAGGATTGGCTGTAAAAAGGACCTGAAAATATTCAAGGCAGTCCACAGTGTGTAGAAAACTATTGAGTGTAGTTCTTTCTCATTTTCCAAACCTCTTGAAAGAAATGTGAGTTGCCCTATTCTTAAACTTCAGCCTAAAGTCAAGTACAAATTCTCTATTTTGTTAAGGCAAAACAGTAATGGAATTTTGGGTACTGCAGAGAGTTATTCCCAAAGGTTGCCTAAAGTTCAGTAGCCAAACAGCTTTGCATTCCTTTAGCTCACACATGGGATAAGGGTTTCATCGTAAGTATCATTAATTTTACTACATTTAGGAGAAATTGCTCTTGTAGTATTTTTTTTAAAAAATGAAAGTAATGAAATTGTGTTTGTGATTTTGCTCTAACTTTATTTCTTGCATTAAAGCAATGATAACAACAACAAAAATGCAGTCCCCTGTTTCTTAAATGCCCATATTTACAAATAAAGTATCTTCTGAGTTGAAAAGAATAAAAAAATGGGTCATAGATTTTTCAAGTTGAAGAACTGCTTAAAGGGCTGAACACTTTAAAGAAGATTTGATGTTTACATGGGAATAAGTCAGATGGAGTTCAGCCCTATGAGGCTGAAATTGTGTGATTATGACAGGATAGTAGCATGAATGGGTTCCTGTTATCAGACGACGTTGTTGTCCCTCCATGGTCCATGTTTGTTCCACCCATTAATTATGTATAACTTTTCACTGACAGACAAAACCCATAAATAGCTCTCAATATAGCTCTTTTCACTGTACTGACGAGCATGTGAAATCATGTCCCGTTGTAATTGCACAATTATAGCATGAATTGGCAGTCCTTTTTTCCCCCTCCCCTTTCCCATGAGAACACATAATTAAACTTCCAGGGGAGAACATGAAGAGGACCAACAGGATGTTGTTTTAATGAATTGTAGCCCTTGCTTGGTAGGTTTTTATGTTTGTTTAAGTATATGGTCCCGTCTACACGAGGGGTAAAAAATCAATACAGGAGGTTAAAAATCCGAAAAGGCAGCCGTTTGCAAGCGTACAATCTGCCTACTTGATTTTTTTAGACCTGCTAACCTCCACATGACCCCCTGGCCCAGCTGGCTGCAGCAAGTGATCTACTCGGTGTTTTTAAATCTCCCACCGCCTATTTTTTTTTTAATTTAAAAAGCTCCCTGTGATGTGGACAGTCATTATTATATCTTTACAAGATAAAATAAAAATGAATAAAAGTAAAAATCTCCATTTACTGGTCTTACCGGACGCTCACGTAGCCAGGAATCTAACATGGCGGCTGCTGCTGATTCCCCTCTTTGCTAGCCCCACCCCCTCTGCTCAACCAGCCAATCAGATTACACTGCCTGTTCGTATCTGTGCAAATGGGGGTGTAAAATAATCACTCATTTGATAATTGTATGGATTTTCCCCAGAGATCCGGATAAAGCCCCAGATCTGCCGGTCATGGACTTTAGGGTGAGTTTTGCCACACACACCCCTCTGAATGACTCGTCTGTGTTCGAGTGGCCGTCTGTACAGATCATCGATCTTTTGAATGCCATTCAGGTTTTTGGTGTTTTTTTTTTTGCCATATAGACAGGACCTTTATTTATGAAGTTCTTTCATTATGTATTTGTTTTCATTATGTATTTGTGTCTTCTTGCGAGAATAGCTGAAATCTCGCCTATGCAAAATCTTGGAAGAGAAATTTTTTTCTTAAAGGTACATGTGTGGACCAGCATAAAGCTTTAATACTCTGTCACTAGAAGCCAATGCAAAGAAAAGTGTTATTATAGCGCAAGCTGAAATCCTGTTTTTAAACCATTAGTGGTGGTTGTGCATTAATTCCGTAGTGGTAGTTTCACATAATTACAGCAACATGTGATAATTACTGTAATTATGCCACTATGTTTCAGCTTTCCACAATCATGGAATTACAGCATTTGTAGATACTAATGTGATAAAGTCCTAGGATCACAGCCATAATGGGAATGCTCATTTTGTGTCTTTCCTAATGTCATCACCTAATGCAAAGGTGACCCGTGATGCTTGTTTCTTCTGCTTATAGACCTACATATGGAAGAATGAGAATGTCCCAGTATCTCTTGTGAAGGCCTGTAAGCACAACCTTATACTCAGGAGTATTTCCTATGAATAACTTGTAGTAATAGTAGTACTTGTTGTTATTTGCCCTCAAGTTGTTTCTGACTTCTGGCAACCCTATCATGGGATTTTCTAAGGCTGAGAGTGTGTGTCTTGCCTATGGTCACCCAGTGGGTTTTCATGGCTGAGCAGGGATTCGAACCTTAGTCTCCAGAGTCATAGTCCAACATTCAAACCACTATGCCATGCTGTCTCTAACTAATTTCTTTTTCCTTAACTGAAGTATAGTTATGGCCTCTTTCACGCTACACAAATCACTTCCACGTTGTTTTAACTCCACTTCCACGTTGTTTTAACTCCACTTAGCTACATCCAGTGGCATCTTAGCACTTAGCACTTAGCACTTCCACATTGTTTTAACTCCGCTTAGCTACATCCAGTGGCATCTTGGGCTTTGTAGTTTGGTGAGACCTTAGCGCTCTCTGGTAAGGAATTTAAATGCTCTGAACTGCAAATTCCAGGGTCCCATAGGATGTGGAATCATAGTGTTAAGGCTATGTAGTGTAAAAGAAACCTACATTGCATTACAATGGTAATTTAACTATAGATAACGGCACTTCTTTTGTGATGTAAATAAGATTTTATTTCCTCTTGTATTTATGTGACCACACTAAATGGTGGGAGATGAGTATCACAAGGGTTCTAGTAATAGCTTGTGCTATTCTTCATGTTACTGCTTTGTCCTCTGTTTTTTTTTTTTTTTGCGGGGGGGGGGGTTGAAGTGGAAAGGAAAAGAGTGTGTTTTATGCCACAGGGTGGTGGCTCATAGCATTCTGATATGTATGCATGTGGGCTGGTATTTTTAAGTAACCAACGATCTATTTTATTGACTCTTGAGAAACAGGAAAGTGAATAGTTACTTTTTAAGATTGTAACTATATTTTTGAAGGTCTTGAAATTATAACTACAAATTATTTTAAAAGTAGCTTTCTAAGTTCCCTGTAGATTTGGTTCCTCTTTGCTAATTTTGTTCTCAAAAAGGAATGAGTAATTTTAGCAATTATCTTCCTTTTTTTTTTTTTTTTTTTTTTGCAGTTCAGGACTTATTGTGTGCAAAATTCACACTTTTTGGCTTTTTGGCTAATATTTCCTGCACAGAATAAGTGATGCACTCTGGAGGTTGTCATCAGTCCAGGTTTCTGTTGTTTACAACAATTGTACAGTTTTAATTAGTACAGGTATGCAACTTTGCCTTGGATAGTTCTGCTGTATCCCAACTGTGCAGCTTTTAAGGCTACATGAGTTGACAACATTGTGCTGTTTTGCTATTCCAAGAACAAACAAACCCAAGTTCCCACATGTGGGAACTTCCCAAGTGCTGTTTTTCATCCTTCCAGTGTTTCCTGAGTGGTCAGAAACATCAATTTCAACCACATTTGGGAAATTATCAAAGACCCATTCCATCCCTAACCTGTAGCCAGTAAAGTTGTGCCCTTCTTTGCTTAATATCTTTGCTCTCCTCCTCTCGCACCACTAGGAACGCAGTCCTTTCTGGAATCATTTTGAATTCCAAAAGGAAGCATGTAGAAGAACTAGCAAAATACCATCTGAAAGTATTCATCAAAATCATTGCAAGCTGCACTGAATGAGGGTGCATCTACACTGTAGAAGTAATGCAGTTTGACACCACTTTAACTGTCATGGCTCCTGGGAATTGTAGTTTTTGAGGCAGAGAAGGCTAAAGACTTATGAAACTACAAGTCCCAGAATTCCATAAGATGGAACTACAGCACTTAAAGTGTTGTGAAACTGCATTATTTCTACAGTATAGATTCACTCTTAGTCATGTATTTCTCTGCTTTGTGAATGTTGCCTTTATAAAAGTCTTCTTAAACAAAAGAACTTGTGAAGACATTTTAAAGTCAAATAATTTTCCAGATTCCTCACTTGCCCTGTGATTCTCACCAGCAACTCTTGAAATTTTAATGCTACCTTAAACCTTGGGAGCTTGTCATCACTGTGATCCCAACAGGTTTGCTATTTTGAAAACAGGCTTAAACAAAGTCTATTTGAAGCACATTTCTGCTTGTCTGCCTGTGTTCTGATGAGGCAATACATCTTCACAGGAAAGGGGCTATGATGATGAACTACTACAATATATCTTCAAAGTGGCATGGTTCTCTGTAACACATGCTTGCTATGATACATCATTAAGAGCTCGCTTGGCCAGAATGTGAGCCCAAAGACAGATGTTAGTCTGTGATCAGTATTAATAGTTCACCATGGTATGGCTTTCAGTAGAAACCAAAGGAGTAAACACCAGGGCCTGCAGAGACTAAGAAAATATTTCACTGAAGGCAGAAATATTTCACTTAAGGCAGGATTTTTCCATCAGAGAAGAAATCAGATATTGATCTATTTCCTACATGCTGCAAAAGTTGTGTAGTGTGGGGAGAGATTTATATGCTTAATGCATAATAATTATTTGAAAAATCACAATTAAGTTGATTAATGACAGCCAGTATGGTGTAGTGGTTTGAGTGTTGGCTATGACTCTAGAGATCAGGGTTCGAATCTCCACTCAGCCATGAAAATCCACTGAGTAACCTTAGGCAAGCCACATTCTCTCAGCCTCAGAGGAAGGCAAAATCAAACCCACTGTGAACAAATCTTGCCAAGAAAACCCCATAACAGGTTCCACTTAAGGTTGCCTTAAGTCAGAAATGACTTGAAGCAAAGTTGATTAAACAGTTAGAAGCATCACCCTAAATCCCTTGGTTAGTTCCAACTAGAATAGATCCATAGAATTTCCAGGAATATGGCAGCTATCTATGTAGGTTCCATTAAGTCAATCAGTCTATTGTAGTTGGGGTTATCCATTGGATTTATGATACTATCATTGTCCTATTATTGACTTTGACTATCCATGCAAAAAGCCCAAGAGACTAATTAGGGATTCATTTGGGGAAGCCATTGTATTTCCCATAACCATGTATGGAAGTGAGAGCTGGAAATGAAGAAAGCTGATAGAAAGAAAATCAACTCATTTGAGATGTGGTGCTGGAGAAGAGTGCGACAGATACTGTGGACAGCCAACCCCCTCCCCTTTCCAAAACCCAATAAATGGCTCCTAGAACAAATCAAGCCTGAGCTCTCCCTGGAAGCCAAGATGACTAAACTGAGACTGTCATCCTTCAGTCACATCATGAGAAGGCATGACTCACTAGAAAAGACAATAATGCTAGGAAAGGTGGAGGGTAGTAGAAAGAGAGGCAGACCACACACTAGATGGATAGACTCAATCAAGGAGGCCACAGCCCTAAGCCTGCAGGACCTCAGCAGAACTATTGAGGACAGGGTGTCTTGGAAGTGTCTCATTCATGGGGTCACCATGAGTCAAAGTCAACTCAAGGACAGTTAACAACAGCAACAGCTGAGAAAGGAAATGTCTCTGTCATTGAAAAAAAGCCATAGATTTGCAAAACAAAACAGAGGAGGAGCAGATCAATTTTCTACTTCAGATTCCAAAGAAAGGACTGTTCCAATGTAGCATGCACATAGTATCTTTCCTGCACTAGGGTCCTGCTGATATTAGGACTCAGATGACTGAATTCATCTTTGAATTCTAGGATGTACATATCCTGCAACTGTCCCAGTTTGGCAGGGCCAGTCTGAATTAATACTCTGACATCCCACTTTTTCAGCCACTTTTAAAATGTCAGTTTCTCCCTCTTCCTCTCACTTTCTCCCTTTGTTCTCCACTTACTTCAATAGCTGCAAACTGAGTTCAAAGTAGTTTGCACTTAACTCAGTGGGGGGGGCAGAGAGAGAAAAGAGAAAAGGAGAGGCAACATCTTCCCTTCCCAGTAGACTCAGGAAAACCAAACTGCTGCACCCTGGGTTTGTGTTTTCTTCCTCATTTGTAACGTCTGCTATCTTGACCACACTCTGATGTTCCTTGCCCACATGTGTTTCAATTTTCATCTGTGAAATGTTGGAGATGTATGTGTATAAAGGTCTGGAGGGGTGATTTTCAGCAAAGGAGTGGGAAGGAGAGGTACCTTAGCTATGTTACCTTTTTCATTCCACTGTTTTCTCACTGAACCTCTCCACTGCCAGTTTCCTCCATGTAAGGTATCTGGAACCCTGTTTTCTGGGGGTGTGGGTGGGTGGCAAAATGTAGGCCTGGCACAGTAAAGGAAATATCAAATATTATGCATGAGGAAGAGGATAAGTGACCCCACTTACAAATACAGAGAAAGAGTTTCCCACTAAAATTCCCCCTTCCTGAAGCAGCTTTCCCCTGTATTAGATGTGTATATTATAGTTTAAATGTGCCTGCTTCTGTGTACTAGGTAGTTTGACAACACTGGGTTTACACTGTGAGGGAAGGACTTGGTTTGACAGTCATTAAATTTTGCATCTGTGTTACCCCCTAGTCTATGAGGTCTATGGTAGTGTGACTTTATTTGAACTCAATAACCCTACTCTGTAATTTTAACACATCAGATATAAAACCCATAAATATAATACCAAGTCATCCTTAATACGTGCCCTGGAAAAGTTTGCTAGCATGTCTTCCGCCTCTGTATCTGGCTCACAAAAACCTCATTGTCCTCTCCCTGGCAAATGATGTGCAACAAATCGACAATCATCATCCTTTGCTGTTGATGTTCCTTAAAAAATTTATACCATCAAATGCACTGCCTCAAAGACAGGAGTCTTGCCTCAAAAATTCCAAATATTGCAGTCTAATAAAAATTTTAAAAGCCCAAGCCCTTCTCCTGGGAAGAGCTGTCAAACATCTTTTGAAAGAAGATACACAAACTCCACCCTAGAGTCGGAATGGTGCAGCTTTGTGGTGGAGGCATACACACATTTTAAAAAGCAGAGAAATGGAATGGCATTCACTCTCACCAATTTTTTAAGGGCACGGGTAAGTGGAATGCAAAAATATGCTTTTTCGTGTGAAAATTATGTATTTCATCTGCTCTTAAAAGATGAAGGCCATTATAGTCATTCTAAACTCCATAATCCACACCATCATCTAATTATCATCATCACCACCACCACCATCCATGCCTTCTGGAGGAAAAAAAGAAAAGAAAAATGTTCATAAATCTGCTTTAAACCTGATTTATCCCCACCCACCCATTGCTGTATTTCTTAGGGCTTAGCTTTTTTTGACAAAAAGCAAAGCTCATTTTAGTTCAGAAATTCTTCAAAATACACCAAGGGGCCATCTATATGAGCACCCCCCCCCTAAAAATGGATTGGTCTGCAGCAATGTCAAATCACAGCAACTGTGATTTGTCTTAGTGTGGGGTTTTTTGTTTTTTTGTTTTTGGCCCCCATAAGCTTTGCGGAGGCTACGACAGCACAAGAGCACCCGTTTGGGGGGGGAGGGGAGTTAGCCATCCTCCCTTCCCTGGTTCCTCATCTCCCCGCTCCCCATAGCTGCCCTCCACCCTGTCAAAAAAAAGGGTAAAGTGCAGGATCACGCCTGTGCACCCCTGACCAATCAGAAGGTTAATTCTCCCCCCTCGGGACTGTGCAACAATTAGCGTGGTTGTCTTAATGATCAGGAGTCTGCATTTCCCTCATTTATTTTAATTCTGGGAAAAGCCACAAAGGCTTTTCCTGAGGAGTTTTTGCCATTTTTGCCCCCCCCTTCACAATACAGTGAAATAACACAGATTGCCATTAGGACAGGTCGTCTTCTCCTCACATTCCATAAGGAGTATTTTTGTCATTTAGACAACCCCTAAGCCACCCTGAAAACCATATGTGCATGTATAATTTTAGTGCTCCAGAAATATTCCTTGTTGTGCTCAGAGACAGCCCTAGACAAATCTATGTACTGAGGAAATAGGAGCCACATCTTTGTGAAGGGGTCATAGAAGCTCAGCAGTAACACACATGCTTTACATTCACATAACCCCTTGTTCAGCTCCTGACATTTTCAGTCTTTGCTATTTGGAAGAATCTATGTAACAGGAAAGACCTGTTTCTGAGACCATGAAACACTGTTGCCAGTCAGAAAGGACAATACTGAATGGGATGGACAAATTTCCATCTAGTCTAATATAGATTTGACATGGTATGAGTAGCTATTTATGTTTCTGGGGGAAATGTATAGAGCAAGGCTGCCATTGCATTTCAGAAATAATCCAGTTTGACACTGCTTTAACTGCCATGGCTCAGTGCTATGAAATTCTCAAATTAGTAGTTTTGTGAGCTATTTAGCCTTCTCTAGCAGAGAGCTCTGGTGCCACAAGAAACTACAAATCCCAGGATTCCATAGAATGGAACCATGATAGTTAATGCTGTGTCAAACTGGATAGTTCCACAGTGTAGATGCAGCCCAAGTCAACATGAAATGTCTTCAGCATATATGCCAGTCATTGTAGAATGATCTTCCAAGAACTGTAGAAAAGCACATCAACAGTAGATGTCCAAACATCCCCACTGAATACCATTTCAGTTGCCAAACTGGGCCAGCTCCTATTCTGCTGAGGGCAGAAATGGATGCCTGGACAGGTGATTAACAAAGAGGGGGTCACACTCTCCCTTCCTTGCTGATTACATGGTGCAGCACCCCATTCTTACCTCATTAGCAGTGATGGTAATGGCCAGGCTCTACAGAGAGCTACTTGGCATCAGCAATGGAGACTGCAAGGGTGATTGGCCAGTGGGGCTGATGTGGTGTCAGCCTGTTGGCCCATCTGGACTATGGCATGGATCTGGAATGGACTGGTGCCAGTATATGGAGCTAGCATTGTGTCAATCTGGGTCAGTTCTTGAGAATAATTCTCCAGACTGGCCCAAGATTACAGGCCCGGTGTAGATGAGCCCTCAGAATCCCTTGAAACTAGCAGAGCTGGAGAGATGCATAGGAATCAAAAGCAACTGCCCCACTGTTTAATGAAGCTTGGATTCCTGATGCCAAGCCTGTCTGGTTTCCCCATGAGGTTTGTTAAACAGACTCAAGAACCATTACAATCACATGGGGCTAATGCAGGGTCAAGGAAGTATGGCTTCGGTGTTGCAGTCACATACCATCCAACATTTTACAGATGAAAACCTGGACACATGTGACCAAGCAAGGGAAAAGTTATTAATGAGGAAGAACACACAAGCTAGGAGGGGCTGCAGCAGTTTGCTTTTGCAGAGACTACTGGGAAGGGCAGGACTCTGCCTTCTCTTCTACCCATTGTTAAGATGAATGAAAACTACATTTGCACTTTGAACTCAGTTTGCAGCAATGGAAGTAAGCTGAGGAGAAGGATGAAAGGGGGAAGAGGAGAGGGAAACAGAGACATTTTAAAAGCAGTTGAAAAAGTGAGAAAGCAGAGAATTAATCAGGGCTTCCCCTGCCAAGTCAGGATAGCTGGGGGTATGCATGCAGCACTCTAAATCCCCATTTTAAAAAGTTGTTATCCCAAATGACTAATTGTGCCTTTGGAAAGCTCTGTAGTCAATCACTTCCCATTTCTAATAAGGCCTTTTAAGGACTAAAGGGGGGGTATGTATGGACAGCAAATTGTACCTACCAGTGTCTTTTGGAGGACATATTGGGCGAACATACTTTTTTGTGGTAGCCAGTATGTCAGTATGAGGCCCTCCAAAGTTTGGAGGAGGGCCAAAATGCCTGCAAAACCCTCAGAAGCTGCCCATCCCTGGGAAAATAGGAGAAATGGAAGGGCCAGAAAAGTCCACTCCAAGCCCCCAATCCCAAGCATGCAGAAGAGCAGCCTAAACACTTTCATGTTACAAGTAGCACAGATTCAGATTTCCAACCTTACTATGCCTTTCCTGCAAAATCAATGCAATAGTTTCCTCACAGGTTCCAGAAGAAAAAAGACAAAACAAGTCTTGCTTTAATGAAACTGATAATGGTGCATTAAAAGAAGAAGAAAAAACCCGCACACAGTTCTGAGAATTCTTGCAGGTTGAAAGGGGCCTGGGGTGAGAAGACAGAGTATTAATTTTTTTTAAATTCCAGTCCATCAATCAATAAAAAGGGATTTTGATGAAAACACACATACACCACAACAGCACTTATCCAATGGATACATTCACACTGAAGTTCTGAAAAGAACAGAAGTGTTTCCTTGGTGTTATTGGTTTCTACACTGCAGCAAGAAAATAGCCAACCTCTTATTTTTACTAGTTTTACAAAAATGATGTAGGGGGCAGGGAAAGAAGAACTACATGCAAGGGGGAAAAAAGACAACATACAACTGCAATTGCCACATTCTTTACAGAATAATAACACCATCACAAGGAATGCTTTTAATTCCCTCCCACAAGAGGATGAGATTAGCCACCTTCAGGTCCCACTTCAGGAGAAAGGCAGCATATAAATGGCATAAATAAATAAATAAATAAATAAGAAGGACCATAATGTATTTCAATACAATTGGTGCAGCTCATATGACACATTGAACAACAGCCACAATTGCCTTGGGGTTATGGCTCAGAACTAGGTAATTCAAATCATAGTATGTGTTGCAGAAACTCACCAACCACATGCACGATATGTTTAAAATTTGAACAGTCTGTTTTATTTCTTTTTCTGGACACATCTGTTTCTATAAAAAATATTTTCAGGTTGTTTGCACACACTGTTTTGAAGCACTAGATATGCATACACTCAATATACACTTGGTAGCTTGAGATGCTTGCTGCTTCTCTTCCCCCACAAGAGCTGTTTTGGGAAGAAACAGCAATTTCCCCATATTTTTGTCCCCCTTGGGTTTTTTTCAGAACTGGAAAACTTGTAGTTCACTTCCTGTTTTGTTTGGGGGGGGAGGCTTCCCTGGACTTAAAACAGCTCCTGGATGGAATTGGAGGGGGGAAGCCCCCATGTACACCATTAGGTGCAGAGGGGCATTTTGAGTTCCAAAAATGGTGGATGAAGGGATGAATGTGTGCACAGTCTCTAAGATCTGGTGAGGTCTGTAGGCAGCCCCAGTATCTCAGATAATTGTCCAAACCTGATCTAGGAGATTATCAGATGCAGCAAATGTGGCACAATCACAACACCATCAGACCACAAAAGAATGCCAATATCAGATGACAATGTCCTTTTGCATCCCACTGGTATTATTCTGGCATTTCTTTTTATTGACGCTTGAAGTCATCCATAGATCGCCCATCCTGTTTTGGCGCTGGCACTGGGCCATTTAACTTTCGTGAATGCAGTGTGAAAGGCCAGTCCAGCACAAACGCTCCTGGTTGAGATTGGGACAGCTAGGTAAGTTTCACCTTTATGACCCTCCCTGGGTTAAATGGGACTTTTTAAGTGTGTCTAGGTGCTTGGTGTAACTTTTTAGGCTTTATTTTTGTTTTTATTTTTAAATTTCCCACAAGATGAACTCTCACGGGATTTTGAGCGAGGAAGTGAACAGGAATCCATTTGCTTCCTGTTTATTGCCGGGGCTGCCTTTGCTGGGAAAGGAAGGTAAGTGCAGTGGGGGCTGTTCTTTTGCTGGCATAGAAATTGATTTTTTTTTTCATTCTGGCAAAAGAACATTTTAAATGGAACATCTGATAATCTCCCTAGGGACAGAAACTTAATATGCTTTGGGGAGGTAAATTCAGGTGGATATAACCACTCAATCAATGGCATTTCTATTCCACTCCTCAGTAAATTAATGAAAAGGCGTCAGTTTGTTATTTTATGTGGGTATTCAATAAAGACTAGAATTTTAGGGCCTCTATATTTTCCAGAAGAATGTGAGGGATTTCTGAGTCCATCAAAAAGAAGTCACTTTCCAGGCAGCCAGAACTTGACTCTTTCTATACTTTAGGCTGTTCAAATTATCTTGGGGGGAAAAAGTTGATATGATTTGGCTAAAATTTCTGGTTAATTCACTGTCATATGGAAAATGTGTCAAGCAAGTGGTAGGGTGATGGTAACCTTGCAGGTTTGCAGCTCCCCTTTCACCATGTGTTGTTCACAAGTTCTGAAAGATGTGATAATGTGATAATATAAATGTTGCCCTCATTTCTGAGGTCTACAATCATGTTGTGCTCATTTTGTGGCACTTTATACATCTGTTTCAACAAATGATTCCGAATGAGTGTTTTAGTAGCACAAAAGAAACAAAGGACTTTATCAGACGAGCCCCTTAAAATGGTCTTTTGCTGGCATTATAAAATCCATTTTTATGCCAGCAAAAGAATGCCCACCATCACACTTATCTTCTCTCCTGGCAAAGGCTTCCCTGGAAATGAAAGAGGAAGTGATCAGAGCTTCGTTAACATCTTCATTCAAAATCCTGTGGATTCTTGCGAGACTTCATCGCACAGGAAATTCAAAACAAACAAAAAGAACACATAAAGCTACACAGAGCACATATCTCTGGCTTCTCTTCGCAAACGAAGATTCAGAAAGGACCCATCCTGCGCTTTCTGCAAGCGCGCTGATGACTAAAAAGGCCAATCCAAGATAGACAAGTCCGGTTGCAGAAAGCACCGCAGAAGGTTTCCTTGGGTGATGTTTCCGGGTTGTGATTTTTTCTGCGTTGTCATTTCTCTTTCAAGACTTGTTCGGGGTGAGTTCCCAAATAAGGCTTCAGCATTGTGGATAGTGCGTCTCCATGCCTCCCAATGTGAGACCAGGGCGGACCATTGTTGGTGATCAATTTGGCAGAGCCTGAGGTGTTGTTTCAGGGAGTTCTTGTATTGCTTTTTTGGAGCACCCCTCTTACGCTGACCCGTGGCAAGTTCACCGTAGAGTACTATTTTGGGGAGGCAATGGTCCTCCATCCTAGAAACATCCCTGCCCTGCCCAGCGCAGCTGTGTTCTCAATATCATGGCCTCAATGCTGGTGATCCCTGCTTGCTCAAGGACAGCAACATTTGTCACATAGTCAGTCCAGTGTATATTTAGGATTGTGCGTAAACAGCGCTGATGGAAGCGTTCGAGGAGTTGTAAGTGGTGGCAATAGGTGACCCATGTATCAGATCGATAAAGGAGAATAGACAATACAATGGCTCTATACACACTGATTTTTGTGTTTCGCCTCAGGTGTTTATTACTCCAGACTCTTTTGTGAAGTCTTCCAAATGCACTATGTGCCTTTGCTAATCTGTGATTGATCTCTTTGTCAATCTTGGCATCTGAGGAGATGATGCTTCCCAGGTAGGTGAACTGCTGGACGGACTTAAGCGCAGAGTTGCCGACGGCAATGTGGGGATGGTGGTGTTTGTCCTGTTGTGCAGGCTGGTAAAGAACTTCCGTTTTCTTCAGGTTGACTTCCAGCCCAAACAGCTCTGCAGCTGTTGCGAAGCAGGATGTTAGGCGCTGCAGAGCTGCTTCTGTGTGGGGAACAAGGGCAGCAGCAGCAGCGAAGAGTAGCTCACGGACTAGATAGTTTAGAGTCCTAGTGCGAGTCCTCAGACGGCTTAAGTTAAACAAGCTACCATCAGTACGGTAACGTATGTAGATGCCGTCATCTTCTTCGAGCTCTGCTGTAGCCCTTTGGAGCATCATGCTGAAGAAGATTGTAAATAAAGTTGGTGCAAGAACACAACCTTGCTTCACTCCATTAGTTATCAGAAAGGGCTCTGAAAGAGCATTGCCATATCTGACTTGACCGCGCTGGCTGTCGTGTAGCAAGATAATCGTTTTAAGGAATTTGGGGGGACATTCTAGTGTTTCCAGGATCTGCCACAGACCTTTCATACTCACTGTGTTGAAGGCTTTGGTGAGGTCAACAAATGTTAGAGACCCTTGTTCTGCTCTCTACATTTCTCTTGCAGTTGTCTAAGGGCAAATACCATACCTGTAGTACTCCTATTGGCTCTGAAGCCACATTGGTTTTCAGGGAGAAGTTCTTCTGCAATAGCAGGAACTAATCTGTTCAGGAGTACCCTTGCAAGGATTTTTCCAGCAATAGAGAGCAGTGTTATGCCTCGATAGTTTGAGCAATCGGATTTTGCTCCTTTTTTCTTGTACAGGGTGATGATGACTGCATCTCGGAGGTCTGATGGCAGTTCCCCTTTTTCCCAGCAATTCACAAGGAATTCGTGGAATTTTTCGTGGAGTGCATGACCTCCGTGTTTCCAAACTTCAGGTGGGATTCCATCAATCCCAGCTGCCTTGCCATTTTTTATCTGCTGTATGGCCTTAAGGGTCTCTTCCAAAGTGGGAGCTATGTCCAATCCATTTTTCATCAGTTTTTGTATCATATGTTGGATAGCTGAGCCTTGGACAACTCGGTTGGCACATATACACACTTTAAAAATCCCAAGCAACCTGGGGAGGGTCATAAAAAGTGTGTCACTTACCTGGATGTCATGCCCTCACCTGGAAGTGTTCATGCCAGACCAGCCATTGAAAATGCATTCATGTGAGTACAATGGCGCGAGGTTTCACATGCCGGCAATGCTGGCACTGAAGCACGACGGGGAATCAATTGATGGTTTCAGCATCAATTAAAAAGTATGGGTTCTGGCAGGAACATAAACACTAAAGCCCGACGTTGTGCAGTACGCATGCCCTTGCACATTTATGTGGCATCATTATGATGCTGTATTTAGTGCCTCTGATAAAGTTCAAAGTGCCAAGAATGAAACGTGGAAAATCGACCATGGAAATCTGTTTTTGTTTTTTGGTTTACTTTATATCCCAACACTGAATTCAAGGCAAAATCTTGCAGCACTGCAACAGGTGAAATCTATTGTGTGAACAAGAGTAATGTAGACATTTATTGCAAATTTGAGCACATGGTGCCAAACAGCTATTGGGAAATATACTCTACACACAAACTGACACATTATCAAAACAGTAAACTACTGTGATATATATTTTGTAAAGAAGTGACAGACTGACAAAAATGTATTTTGAGTAAACAGAATACTTATACAGTCAGCCCTCCACATCCATGCATTCTGCATCCATGGATTCCACCATCCACAGCTTGAAAATATCCTCCCCCCAACCCCCCCCCCAAAAAGCAAACCTTGATTTTTGCCATGTTATATAAGGGACACAATTTTAATATGTTATTGTATATAATGGGACTTGAACATCCATGGATTTTGGTATCCACAGGGTGTCCTAGAATAAAACCCCAGTGGATACTGAGGGCCCACTCTACTAAAAACCAATTCTTAGTCCTACTGAATCAATGGGAATTTGTAGCAACAGTTACAGAAAGTAAATTGATTCAATGGGCCCACTCTGTTTGGGACCAGCGATCTGATTAGCCTCAGAACATCTAACAAGAACCAAAGGAGAAAGCAATAAACACCATGGGCATTCAGTAATGTGAGCGTCATCAAATGGTGCCATGAAATGGCCAATCTTACTCTTGCCTATGCTTTGTTATTTGCTGTCAAGTCAACTCATATGGCAACCCTCTGAATGAGAGACCTCCAAGAGCCCTGGTGATCAACTTCCCTGCTCAGGTCTTGCAAACTCAGTGGCTTCCTTTTTTTTTTTAGTTTACGGTATTTTTTATTAATATATCCTTCCAAACCATTTCATACCAAAGTCATATAAACATCCATATATAGCAGATTTCTCCCGTCTTTTTTTTTTATATATATATATATTGATATGTGCTCCAGATGGAGCATGTTTAGTAAGTATAACTCCGGCTTTAATGAAATATCGACTTTTAATGTTTTATTCAGGAGGTTATGTATTTTCTTCCAGAACTTTGTGGTTTCCTTGCGATTCCACCATATATGCATGAAGGTACCCTTGGTTTCTCCACACTTCCAACACTTATTTTACGTGTTCTTATATATCTTTGCTAGGAGTCAGATACCACATATTTATCATCTTATAAAAATTTTCTTTCAGGGCATAACTTCTAGTGAATCCAATGTTCACACCCCAAGCTTTTTCCCAATCTTCTATTCTTATCTCATGTCCCACTTGTTGTGCCCATTTTATCATATAATTCTTAACAGCCTCTGACTCTAGATTAAGCCGTAATATTAAATTATATATTTTGGCTATCAATTTACTGTTCTCTCCATAAATTATTTTGTCAAATTCATTCTCCTCTTTGTCAATACCTCCTATTTTCAGATCTATTTTAAACTTTTCTTGTAATTGTCTGTATAAGAACCAATTACATGTAATTTCTTCTTTTTGCAATTCTTCCTGTGTTTTCATTACATAATTTCCCCCCTGTTTTTTGAGAATTTCTTTATAGGTTAACCACTTGTTATTTCGTGGCTGTTCTCTTTTAAGGAAAGCCTCATGTATTGAAGTCCATAGTGGCATTCTTAAATATAATTTCCTTTTATATAACATCCAGACCCTTATCAGGACTCTCCTAATATAGTGGTGATTGAATTCTTTGTGTACACTGATTTTATTATACCACAAATAGGCATGCCACCCGAATCTAAGATTGAAACCTTCCAGTTGTAATTGTTTGTCCTTTTCTAATTTTATCCACTCCAAAATCCAAACTAAGAAACATGCATGATAGTACAATCTTAGATCTGGGAGGCCTAGACCACTTCTTTCTTTTTTATCCCATAAGATCTTCCTTTTTATTCTTGGTTTCTTTCCAGCCCATATAAACTCCATCAAATCTTTATTCCATGACACAAAGGGCTGATCTGTTGATAATACCAGGATATTTTGGAACAAGTATATCATCTTTGGGAGGACCATCATATTTACTATTGATATACGTCCCAAAAAGGAGATATTCAATTGTTTCCATCTATTCATATCTTTTTTTATTTCTTTCCATAATTTCCCATAATTATTTTCAAAGAGCTCCGAGTTCCTATTGGTAATTACTATTCCTAAGTACCTTACCTTCTTTGCCAACACAAATTTTGATTTCCTAATAAGATCTTGTTCTTCCATCTTGTTTAAATTTTTCGTTAATATTGATGTTTTTTCTTTGTTTATTTTCAAACCTGCTGTTTCCCCGAATTCTTGTATTACATTAACTAATTTTTCAATATTTTCATTCAGATTATCTAGAAAGAAGGCAAGGTCATCTGCAAAAGCTTTTTGCTTATATTCATAGTTCTTTATTCTAGGACCTTGGATCTCTTGATCTAGCTTTATTTTCTTTAACAAGATTTCTATCATTGTAATAAAAAGGCGATAATAAAGGCGACAAGGGACAACCTTGTCTTGTACCTCTTTCGATTTGACAAAGTCTTGATTTCTCACCATTCACCAGTATGTATGCTTGTTGATTACTATATATCCTCTTTATCCAAATTGTAAAATTGCTACCGATGTTCATTTTTTTCTAGTGTTGCTAACATGAAATCCCATCTGATACAGTTGCCCCTCCACATTCGCGAACTCAGCATTCGCGGTTTTAATTATTTGCGGTTTTGGGAGGGCCCCCCGCCCCCCAAAAACCGCGAAAAGGGGCCTCCGGAGGCCCCTTGAAAGCCCTGGGAAGGAGCGGGGAGGGCCGGGGAGGCGTTCACGGGGCCTTTGGAGACCCTCCAGAGGTCCCATGAAGGCCTGGTGCGGGTGGGGGGAGGCCGCGGAGGCCTTCACGGAGCCTTGAAAGGCTCCTTGAAGGCCCCAGGGAGGGAGGGGGGAGGTTGGGGGGGAGGCCTTCACGGAGCCTTGAAAGGCTCCGTGAAGGCATGGGGAGGGTGGGGGGAGTCCACGGGGGCCTTCACGGAGCCTTGGAAGGCTCCGTGAAGGCCCCGGGGAGGGAGGAGGGAGGATGGGGGGAGGCCTTCCCGGAGCCTTGGAAGGCTCCATGAAGGCCTGGGGAGGGTGGGGGGACTCCACGGGGGCCTTCACGGAGCCTTGGAAGGCTCCGTGAAGGCCCCGGGGAGGGAGGGGAGAGGATGGGGGGAGGCCTTCACGGAGCCTTGGAAGGCTCCGTGAAGGCCTGGGGAGGGTGGGGGGAGGCTGCGGAGGCCTTCACAGAGCCTTGAAAGGCTCCTTGAAGGCCCCGGGGAGGGTGGGGGAGGATGGGGGGCTTCATGGAGCCTTGGAATGCTCCGTGAAGGCCTGGGGAGGGGGGGGAGGCCACAGAGGCCTTCACAGAGCCTTCGAATACTCCGTGAAGGCCCCGGGGAGGGAGGGGGGAGGTTTGCAGAGGCCTTCACGGAGCCTTGGAAGGCTCCGTGAATGCCTGGGGAGGGTGGGGGGGAGTCCGCGGGGGCCTTCACGGAGCCTTGGAAGGCTCCGTGAAGGCCCCGGGGAGGGAGGGGGGAGGGGGGGAGGCCGCGGGGGCCTTCACGGAGCCTTGGAAGGCTCCGTGAAGGCCTGGGGAGGGGGGGAGGCTGCGGAGGCCTTCACAGAGCCTTGAAAGGCTCCTTGAAGGCCCCGGGGAGGGTGGGGGAGGATGGGGGGGCTTCATGGAGCCTTGGAATGCTCCGTGAAGGCCTGGGGAGGGTGGGGGGAGGCCACGGAGGCCTTCACGGAGCCTTCCAAGGCTCCGTGAAGGCCCCGGGGAGGGAGGGGGAGGGTTGCAGAGGCCTTCACGGAGCCTTGGAAGGCTCCGTGAAGGCCTGGGGAGGGTGGGGGGAGTCCGTGGGGGCCTTCACGGAGCCTTGGAAGGCTCCGTGAAGGCCCGGGGAGGGAGGGGGGAGGGGGGGAGGCCGCGGGGGCCTTCACGGAGCCTTGGAAGGCTCCGTGAAGGCCTGGGGAGGGTGGGGGGAGGCTGCGGAGGCCTTCACAGAGCCTTGAAAGGCTCCTTGAAGGCCCCGGGGAGGGTGGGGGAGGATGGGGGGGCTTCATGGAGCCTTGGAATGCTCCGTGAAGGCCTGGGGAGGGAGGGGGGAGGGGGAGGCTGCGGGGGCCTTCACGGAGCCTTGGAAGGCTCCGTGAAGGCCTGGGGAGGGTGGGGGGAGGCTGCGGAGGCCTTCACAGAGCCTTGAAAGGCTCCTTGAAGGCCCCGGGGAGGGTGGGGGAGGATGGGGGGGCTTCATGGAGCCTTGGAATGCTCCGTGAAGGCCTGGGGAGGGTGGGGGGAGGCCACAGAGGCCTTCACGGAGCCTTCCAAGGCTCCGTGAAGGCCCCGGGGAGGGAGGGGGAGGGTTGCAGAGGCCTTCACGGAGCCTTGGAAGGCTCCGTGAAGGCCTGGGGAGGGTGGGGGGAGTCCGTGGGGGCCTTCACGGAGCCTTGGAAGGCTCCGTGAAGGCCCGGGGAGGGAGGGGGGAGGGGGGGAGGCCGCGGGGGCCTTCACGGAGCCTTGGAAGGCTCCGTGAAGGCCTGGGGAGGGTGGGGGGAGGCTGCGGAGGCCTTCACAGAGCCTTGAAAGGCTCCTTGAAGGCCCCGGGGAGGGTGGGGGAGGATGGGGGGGCTTCATGGAGCCTTGGAATGCTCCGTGAAGGCCTGGGGAGGGAGGGGGGAGGGGGAGGCTGCGGGGGCCTTCACGGAGCCTTGGAAGGCTCCGTGAAGGCCTGGGGAGGGTGGGGGGAGGCTGCGGAGGCCTTCACAGAGCCTTGAAAGGCTCCTTGAAGGCCCCGGGGAGGGTGGGGGAGGATGGGGGGGCTTCATGGAGCCTTGGAATGCTCCGTGAAGGCCTGGGGAGGGTGGGGGGAGGCCACAGAGGCCTTCACGGAGCCTTCCAAGGCTCCGTGAAGGCCCCGGGGAGGGAGGGGGAGGGTTGCAGAGGCCTTCACGGAGCCTTGGAAGGCTCCGTGAAGGCCTGGGGAGGGTGGGGGGAGTCCGTGGGGGCCTTCACGGAGCCTTGGAAGGCTCCGTGAAGGCCCGGGGAGGGAGGGGGGAGGGGGGGAGGCCGCGGGGGCCTTCACGGAGCCTTGGAAGGCTCCGTGAAGGCCTGGGGAGGGTGGGGGGAGGCTGCGGAGGCCTTCACAGAGCCTTGAAAGGCTCCTTGAAGGCCCCGGGGAGGGTGGGGGAGGATGGGGGGGCTTCATGGAGCCTTGGAATGCTCCGTGAAGGCCTGGGGAGGGAGGGGGGAGGGGGGAGGCCGCGGGGGCCTTCACGGAGCCTTGGAAGGCTCTGTGAAGGCCTGGGGAGGGTGGGGGGAGGCTGCGGAGGCCTTCACAGAGCCTTGAAAGGCTCCTTGAAGGCCCCGGGGAGGGTGGGGGAGGATGGGGGGGCTTCATGGAGCCTTGGAAGGCTCCGTGAAGGCCTGGGGACGGTGGGGGGAGGCTGCGGAGGCCTTCACAGAGCCTTGAAAGGCTCCTTGAAGGCCCCGGGGAGGGTGGGGGAGGATGGGGGGGCTTCATGGAGCCTTGGAATGCTCCGTGAAGGCCTGGGGAGGGAGGGGGGAGGGGGAGGCTGCGGGGGCCTTCACGGAGCCTTGGAAGGCTCCGTGAAGGCCTGGGGAGGGTGGGGGGAGGCTGCGGAGGCCTTCACAGAGCCTTGAAAGGCTCCTTGAAGGCCCCGGGGAGGGTGGGGGAGGATGGGGGGGCTTCATGGAGCCTTGGAATGCTCCGTGAAGGCCTGGGGAGGGTGGGGGGAGGCCACAGAGGCCTTCACGGAGCCTTCCAAGGCTCCGTGAAGGCCCCGGGGAGGGAGGGGGAGGGTTGCAGAGGCCTTCACGGAGCCTTGGAAGGCTCCGTGAAGGCCTGGGGAGGGTGGGGGGAGTCCGTGGGGGCCTTCACGGAGCCTTGGAAGGCTCCGTGAAGGCCCGGGGAGGGAGGGGGGAGGGGGGGAGGCCGCGGGGGCCTTCACGGAGCCTTGGAAGGCTCCGTGAAGGCCTGGGGAGGGTGGGGGGAGGCTGCGGAGGCCTTCACAGAGCCTTGAAAGGCTCCTTGAAGGCCCCGGGGAGGGTGGGGGAGGATGGGGGGGCTTCATGGAGCCTTGGAATGCTCCGTGAAGGCCTGGGGAGGGAGGGGGGAGGGGGGAGGCCGCGGGGGCCTTCACGGAGCCTTGGAAGGCTCTGTGAAGGCCTGGGGAGGGTGGGGGGAGGCTGCGGAGGCCTTCACAGAGCCTTGAAAGGCTCCTTGAAGGCCCCGGGGAGGGTGGGGGAGGATGGGGGGGCTTCATGGAGCCTTGGAAGGCTCCGTGAAGGCCTGGGGACGGTGGGGGGAGGCTGCGGAGGCCTTCACGGAGCCTTGAAAGGCTCCGTGAGTCCCCTGGGGAGGGAGGGTGGAGGGTGGGGGAGACCATCACGGAGCCTTGGAGGGCTCCGTGAAGGCCTGGGGAGGGTGGGGGGAGTCCGCGGGGGCCTTCACGGAGACTTGGAAGGCTCCGTGAAGGCCCCGGGGAGGGAGGGGGGAGGGTTGCAGAGGCCTTCACGGAGCCTTGGAAGGCTCCGTGAAGGCCTGGGGAGGGTGGGGGGAGGGCAATCAATATTCGCGGTTTTTTGACATTCGCGGGGGTCCGTGGAACCTAACCCCCGCGAATGTCAAGGGACAACTGTATTATCAAATGCCTTTTCGGCATCCAAAACAATAATCGCTGTTTTTTTTTTCATTATGCTTCTCATATAGTTCAATTAAATCTAGGAATGTTCTTATATTATCCTTAATTTGTCTATTGGGTAAAAACCCATTCTGATCTTCTTGTATCCATGTAACCAACACTTTTTTTAGTCTTTCTGACAGGATTTTCGCAAAGAACTTATAATCAAGTTCAATAGGAAATTGGTCTATAACTTGATGGCTGGGTCGCTTCCCTATCTGGTTTCAAAATCAGTGTTATATTTGCTTTTTCCCATGATGGTGAGCATCTTATTTGATCAATTTCCTTAAAGAGTCTCTCTAATGGATTAATTAGTTTACTTTCGAACTTTTTGTAGTAATTAGGCGTAAAGCCATCTGGTCATGGTGCTTTCCCTCCTATTAATTTTTTTATTGCTTCTCTTATTTCCTCTTTAGATATTGGTTTGATCAATTCTTGTTTCTAATCCTCTTTGATTTCTGCTAATTTAATTTTGTTAATATAATTGTCTATCATCCTCCCTGTATCCTTATTTTGTGAATGTTTCCGATATAGATTCGTATAAAAATCATGAAAAATATTCATTATCTCTTTTTTTTTTGTATAGCCTTTTATTTTTAGTTCCGTTATTAATTTTTTCTCCTTTTCTTCTCTTAATTTATGTGAAAGCCATTTCCCTGGCTTATTCGCCTGCTCAAAAAATTTATATTTAAGTCTTTTCAATTTCTTACCTATCTCAAGTGTCATTTCCATATCTAGTTGCTTTCTTAGATTTCGTATCTCCTTTTCTACTTCCTTGTTTTTTTAATTCTTTTTTAACAATTTTTCTTTAGCCAATATTTCAGCAAGTAGCTCTTTTTCTTTATTTCTTTTGTTTTTCTTCAATATGGATTCCTGTTGGATAATTACACCTCTTATAACAGATTTTCCTGCATCCCAGACCATATCTATTGATGTTTCTTTATCAAGATTTTCTTCAAAAAATAACTTTAGTTCTTTTTTAATTTTTTCAACCACTGCTTCATCCTTAAGCAAGATATCATTAAACCTCCAATTATATTGTTTTATATAGTTCTTAATTTCCAGTCTTATTGGACAGTGGTCTGATATAACTTTTTGTAGTATGTTTACCCTTAATACCTGTCTGTTCAATTCTTTAGATATAAGAAACATATCAGTTCTCGACCATGATCTAAATCTTTCTGAATAATAGGTATAATCCCTTTCATCTCCATGTCTGAGACACCAAATATCTATTAAATTCAACTGCTCCATCATATTTTCCAACTTTTTTGGTAGCTTCCCTTGCAACTGAGTTTTTCCCCTTTATAAGATCTATCTACCTCTGGATTTAGAACTCCATTCCAATCCCCTACTAAAATATGACTTTCATAGTCATATTCCAGTATTTTCCCATATAGTTCTTCTATGTATTTACTCTTTTGATTTTGTGGCCCATATACTGCTACCACCAAGATTTTTTTTTCTTGAAATTTTATTTCAACAGCTAAATATAGCCCTTTTTTATCATTAAAGATTTCTTTAGATTCATATTTACTTTTTACATAAAAAGCCATCCCCTTTTTCTTTTCCTTATTATTGGTTGCATATACTGTTCCAAGTTTTGCATTCCTCAATAATTTCTGATCCTCTTTTTTTATATGAGATTCTTGTAGGCAGATCATAGAATCATAGAATTGCAGAGTTGGAAGAGACCACGAGGGCCATCCAGTCCAACCCCCCTGCCACGCAGGAAATCTTGATCAAAGCATCCCCGACAGATGGCCATCTAGTCTCTGTTTAAAGACCTCCAAGGAAGGAGACCCCACCACGCTCCGAGGGAGCCTCCAAGGAAGGAGACCCCACCACGCTCTGAGTAAATACATAGAAGAACTATATGGGATAATATCTACTTTTTGTTTTTCCAGAAAGTGAAACACTTTTTTCCTTTTTTGTGGGGAATTTAATCCTTTCACATTCCAGGAAATCACTTTATTAGACATTTTTCATATAATTTCTTTTTCTACAGAGAAAGAAAAAAGGATTTTATATATCAACACCTCCTACTGCACCTTTTAGTTCTTCTTGTTGTTGTTCTTGTTCTTCTTCTTCCTCCTCTTCTATGTCTTCTTCTATCTCTTCATCCTGATTTTCCTCCTCTAACTGTCCTGTTTCTATATTACTCTCCTCTTCATCTATCCCCTGAAATGTCCCTTCCTTTTCTTTATCTCTCCTCCTTTTAATTAGTCTATTATATGTCTCTCCTTTCCCAGCTTTCTCCTTCTGTTTTTTACTTCCCTCTTTCCTTCGTATGCTTCATTCCTCTATGTTATTTTATTTTATATCTGTACCTATGTTACCGTTCTCTTTATACTTTCTTTGCTATTGATCTAACACTTTTCCCAAAAATTCTTCTGCTTTAGATATTGAATTAATTACATATTTTTATAATTGTATGTCAAAGTTAATCCCTCTGTCCTGTTCCACTTATATGGTATATTTTTTCTCTTAACATTTGCGTCAAAATTGAATATTCTCTTGTCTTTTTTATTATTTGCAGTGGTATATCTTTAAATATTTTAACTAATTGATCTTCTATTTTTAATGGTTCCTTAAAGTTCTTTTGAATAATTAAATCTTTGATCCTCTCACTTGTGAAATATATGACAATATCCCTTGGTATTTTATTCTTCCTAGCCACCCAGGAGTTAATACCATAAAGTTTATCGATTTCTAAATCTAATTGCTCTGTTTCCCACCCGATAAATTCTGCCAATGTGGGAATTACTCTTAGTGCCAGATCTTCATTTGTTTGGTTTTCTAATCCTCTAATTTTTATACATTTCGATCTTATCTTAGACTCCTGGGTTGTTATGCTATTTTCTTCTTTGTCCAATCTAGTTTCTATTAACTTAGTTCTCTTTTCTAACTTAACTGTCTTTTCTTGAACTTCTTGTATACCTTTACTGTTCTTTGATATATCTTTAGACATTAAATCCAATTTATTATCAAAACTATCTAGTTGATTTTGTATTTCTACTCTGATTTTGCTTTTCAACTCTTTCATTTCTGTTGTGAGTTCCGATTTTAATTTTTTGAATTCTGTCATTAATAATTGACTAATGTCCATTATTTTTGTTGACATTTCTAAAGATGACCTTCTCATCGTTTGAAGTTGTAGCTGTTGTTTTGCTATGGTTCTTCTAGTAATTGGCATTACCTTTTATTAGATCAATATCTAATCACTCAATCTTCTTTCCTTTCGTTTCTGTACTGTCTCTTTTTTTCTTCTTATTCCTTTTCAATATATAACAAATATTCTTTGATCTTTTATATTCTTTTTTAATTTTTTTTCTAAATTTCCCTTAGTATATGATTATTATTATTATAGTGATTAGTCTCAATCCGAATAGATAAGGTTCTGTTCAGCCCCTAGCAATTCTCTCTTTGATTTCTCATTTAATCATTAACCTTAATCAGATAATCAAATAATCAAACCAACAAATTAACCATTCACTGTTAATCAAATAATCTACTCTTCTTTCAATTATAGCAGTTATTCTGACAACTCATTCAATTGTTGCTCAATTTCTTAAACCCCTTTCTATTAAATTCATTCAATATTCAATTTGCCACACTTTTATCACTCTATACTACAATTATACCACAATTAATCAAATAATCAAATACCCCCTTCCAATCAATTAGTCATTAAGTGTTAATTAGATAGTCTACTAATCCATCAGCTTTAATAATTAATCTAAGAGTTCATTCGATTATTTCCCAGTTTCTTAAGTCTCTGACCAATAAATTCCAATAAATTTATTCCACAATTTAGCTTAACGCTGTTATATCCTTCTATATCACAGTTTTACCACACTTATTCAAATATCCCCTTCCAATCAGGCCAATATTTTTTTTAATCTCTAATATAAAAAAAATAGTAACACCTCTAATACGATCAGATCCCTGGGTTATTTTTCTAAATTAATAAGTGATTTCATCACATAATATTATTTCATTATATTTTGTGTATCATATATATCAAGTTTGTAAGTCTCTTCACTATTTTATTCGTTATATAGTATTTAATATTTATTATTTTGACATTCTTGTATGTTTACACCACCTTTCTCTCTATCACCTACTCTTTCTACCACATCTATTCTCCTATACAGACAATTCTTTTTGTATCTCTTTATATTCAGTTTATGGTCACTTTACATCTCTTTAAATCTCTTACTCTACCCTTTAACTACCAGATTGCTCTTTTTAAACTTATATCCCACCTTATGTCTCCTCCCTTTCTTTTGCTTTCACTTTTGCCGCCATTATTTAATACAATTCAAATTATAGCCTTCTCCCTTCTAACAAGATTTTCAAAGTCCATGATCTCTGCTTTTCTTTCAGTTCATCACTCTTACACTCTTTGGCACTATTATCTCCATGCTTTCTCTTTGACCTCCTTCGCCTTGTTATTTCTTCTGATATTTATTTCTTCATTTCCTTATTTAACTTTCCGGTTTTGTTTTTTCCAGAGTTTCACAATGTTGGCTTCTTCTCTTATTTGAACTCAATCCTTTGTCAATTTGTTCTTTCCGCTTTATTTATATTGATTTCCATATAATTTGTCTCTATCCTCAAGTTCATCCTGTTATTATCCATCACTATTGCTTTCTTGCCTTTAACAACTACTTTATTTTAACTTCTTTCCACCCTCCTCATCGTTGCTCCTTTCTCCTTCTTCTCCCGCCGTTCACCTCTTCTCTCTGTGAGCTTTTGTTCTGTTTCCCTTAATCTCTTAATCTCGTTCCAGTCCAAAAGGAAAATTCTTCTTTGTACTATCTCTCTCCTCTCCACTCCTCTCCCGTCTTTCGAACTCTGTCCCTTTAAACTCAAAACTGCCTCCTCTTTTCGGCTCGTTCCTTCTCCTTCACTAGAGCAGAGCAAAAAAAACACACACCCAAAATCTCTAGCGCATTCTCTCTTTTCAGGGTGCTTGCTAATTTTAGAGATCATGAAAGGCTCTAGAATTATATATGTTAAGCTTATTAAATAAAATAATTTTTTTTAAAAAAGTGGTGGTGACGCTCACACCTTAAGGTTTGTATTGGTGTGGGGTGGGTTAGCTTCCGACCTCCTCAGACTTCCGCGGTCAGGTTTCTGCTGTTATTTTTTTTCCTGTCCGGCTGGGCTGGAATCCAGGTCCATGCAAGCTACCATGGACTGTCTTTTCTCCAAGACAGTAATATCCCCCCTTCAGTTTGTAGCTGTGGAGGTAAATACTACCACACCAAGCGGTCAAGCTCCAGAGCTCTGCCGAGACTCGACCAGACACGTCGCCTCAGCCACCGGAAGTCTCCCAAACTCAGTGGCTTCCTTGATGGAATCAATCCACTTGTAATGCAGTTCATCTCTTTCCCTACTACCTTTATCAATGAGTCACATCTCATGCCATGTCAAAAGTACTCGGTTTAGTCATCTTGGCTCCTAGTCAGAGAGTTCAAGCTTGATTAGCTCTAAGACCCATTTATTTGTCCTTTTTGTCAGTCCATGTTATCCGCAGAACTCTTCTCCAGATCCACATTTCAAATGCATTGCTTTTCTTCCTGTCAGCTGTTTTTACTGTGCAGCTTTCACAACCAAACATAGACATTGGAAATATAGTACTTGCTTCTAACTTTGGTATCTACTTAGTATCTTATCGACTTCCTTCATAGCTGTCCTTCCAAGACAAGGGAGATTTTCAGACGATCCTTGCCACGCAAGGATCATCCGGGACAGTTTTGTCGCAGCAGTGTGGCAGGGGGTTGATTTCGGATGATGCCGTCACTGCTGCGAGATCGTCGTTCCCTCTCGTGCTAAGGCTTGGAGCCTGCCGCGCTATATTCATCAAGATTTTATTCATGGAGGTTTTCCGTGATCGTCCGAAATCAACCCCCTGCCGCTCTGCGGTGACAAAACTGTCCCGGACGATCCTTGCACGGCAAGGATAATCTGAAAATCTCCTTAGACTTCTTCTGATTTCTTGACTACAGTCTCAGTTTTGATTAATGACTGAGCATAGGCATACAACAAAATAAACTATTCAGATGCCTTCATTACCTACTTGAAAGTTATGTAAATCAACCTGGGTCATTATTTTCATTCTCTCAATTTTTACCAGTAGCCTATGCTACAGACACAATAATATAAAATTAGATATATATATATATATAGAGAGAGAGAGAGAGAGAGAGAGAGAGACCAGAACCCTATTGTTATTCCCAATTAGTGTTGACCTATTACATTAACGGGATTTACATAAGTGTTGACTCACCTTCAACAGCTTTTTCAATGGGTCTACTCTAGAGAAACACCCACAGGATCCAGACTATATTCTCTATGTATAATGTTCAAATAATTCACAAAGAAATAGGTTTGCTGTCCTCAACCTGAAAAGTTTAACCTCAGTCTTAAACCTTTATTTGACTAGCTTTGATTACAGAGCCATAATTTATATCTCATTAAACATAAGGAAAGAATTAATTTGCAAAAAACCCAACTTTTTTTAAAAAAACCAAACAAAACTCAGTCACATCATATCTCAGAAACAGATCATCCAAATAGTCTAAATGACTTGCTTCTGAAGTGTGGCAGCTTTGGACAAACTTTGACATTCATGCAGATCCCCAATAAATTATCTGAGATTGGTTTTCTCCCCACTTAAAACATTCCAATCTGAAATGACTGCTGCCAAATGCTACCTACCTATCTATCTTTCTTTCCTTTTTCCAGCGTTGCCATTTAGGGGTAATTACTAACTTCCACCCATTTTTAAAGATAGTGGCAGAAGGTTAGGCGTGATCTGTGCAATGATTCATTATGTAAGGACAGATTGTACCTTTCCTTATCTTATATAATCTGCCAATGTCTACGGGGATGCTTTATGGTGATATATTAAAACTCTTCCAATACACTTTGCTTTTTATACTGAACGAAAGACAGCTTCTAGAAAAAAATGCAGACATAAGAGCAGAAGAAGGGCTATTGAGTCCAGCGTTCTACTCTTACGCTGGCCAACCATTTGATTATGGCCACACCATAAACAGGACATGAATGCAAACATGGCTAATAGCTCCCCAGCACCTAATACACAAACATATGTGTTCTGGTACTTGAAAGAAAATAGATCCACCATGATTCAAGGAACTATAGGTAAGGGCTGTCCCTATATTTCCTGCCTCAAATATGAAATATTTCTGTGGTCTGACAGTTTGCTTTTCAATTTTTCCCCAGAGATTTATCCTACTGCATTGATAGAATGGGCAACCCAGAGCCACATGCTTTATGACTAGATATTTGTTTAATGGATGTAATTCTTTGTTAATTTGGTTCCTAAAGGAAGCAATGGGTAATTTTACAAATTTTCTGCAGTTTTCAAAGACTCTTTGCAGCTTGAGAGTTATTCTGCATACAAATAGGATGTGGTATTTCTGTGCAGAAAATAGCATTATACACATGAAATGTTAGTTCTGCACAGAAATATTTTATTTGACTGGAAGATGTCAGAACTGACCCAAGGTTAACACATTTTTTTAAAAAAATCACTAGTGAGTGTTGGCTTTAACATTAGGCCTCAGGCAGCAAATTTGGAGTGTCATGAAGGGGCAGTAACTTGTTAGCAATTCAATGTGTCATTATTGTATATTTCCTGATGGGGGAGTGGGGAGAGGTGCTTGTGAAATGTTCTGACACATGTTCCAGCATATATGGACTGGCTTTGAATTTTGTGCATCCTAAGATACGGTCATGGGTGCCATTTCCTGTTCTCCCTCCCTTAGACCACCCCTGTCATGTGCAGCTTATTTTGAAAAATTAAGTCTAACACTGGCCCATGTAAATGCTGCAACATCTATTGCTTTTCTCCAGAAGAAAAATGGTAGGAAGCCTGACTGAGTTTGTACTTTAACATGTGGAAAGCTCTTACAAAGTTTACAAGTATTACTGGAAATTACCTGTTGCATTTTATTGACAGCTTAAGCCATCAATTGATCCCCATGGCATTTTCGTGCCGGCACTACTGGCGTTTGAAACTTCGCGCCATTGTACTCACGTGAATGCAGCCTCAATGGCTGGTCTGGCAAGAACACTTCCATGTGAGATTGTGACATCCAAGTTGGTGACACACTTTTTATGAACCTTCCCAGCTTACTTGTACATTTTTTAGTGTGTTTCTGCACTTTCTTTTAATTGTGGAGTGTTATTTTTGTGTTTTATAAATTTCCAACACTATGTATTCTTGCAATAATATGCAGGATTTTGAACAAGTAAGTGAACGGAGATCCGTTCACTCATTGTTCATTGCTGGAAAGCCTTTTGCTGGGATAGGAGGTAAGTGTGGCATGGAGAGTTCTTTTACTGGCATAAAAACAGCAAAGTTATGCTGGCAAAAGAATGGGGTTTAGGGGAGTAGTCTGATAAAGTCTGGAGAGTTATTTCGATGGGTGTACGAAAATGGCCCAAATACACATAAGAGGGTTGCTTTATAATGAGTGAATCCTCTGGTTCATCTAGCTTAGAATTGTCTACCCTGATTGACATTGGCTCTTTAGGCCTTCACAAAGCTCTCTTTCCAGCCCTGTGTGGAGGGAGGTGTCATGGGATGAACCTCCAAGCATCTGCATTTCATACATTCCGGTGGCGCAGTGGTTAAATGCCAGTACTGCAAGTCACCACATTGCAAGTTCGATTCCAGCGGGCTCCAAGGTTCACTCAGCCTTCCATCCTTTCGTAGGTTGGTAAATTGAGTACCCAGCTTGTGGGGGCAATTAGCTAACACACATTGGAAACTGTTTAATGCAGTGTAGATGTGTAAATAGCTATTGCTTAAAACAATTTGTAAGCCACTCTGATAGCCTTGTGGCTGAAGAGTGGGGTATAACTAACTAACTAACTAAATAAATATCACTGAGTTATGGCTCTTCCCTGCAGTAGTGACTTCTTTTATCTTGAGACTTTATTACACCAGCCTGTAGTCTTGCAGCAATCTCATTGTTGAAACAAACGGAACACTTCTCTGAATTCCTGTTATTATGCTAATTCAGAGATCCATGGTCCTGCACTTGCTCTTCTGCACCACTTTGCTAAACCCTCCTTTCCCCCATCTATGCCCTACGCAGTACATGTGTGCCTTTCAATCTCCTATCCTACCTGCAGCACCACCCCTCACTCCCTTTCACAGCTTGCCACCATAATGTCTCAGCCAGATTTTTAAGTCCTTCCCAGCCCATTGACATCAACTCCCCACTGGTCTTCCTGATAATGCTGAGAAAAGTGGGGAACTGAAATCAATGGGCTGGGAAGGACTTTAAGATCTAAAAGTCAACATGGGTTTCTCAAAAACAAGTCATGTCAACCTAACCTTATTTCTTTTTTTTTTATAGAGTCACAACCTTGGTAGATGAAGAAATGCTGTGGATGTAGCAAATCTTGATTTCAATAAGGCCTTTGACAAAGTACCTCATGATATTCTTGCAAAAAAAGCTAGCAAAATGTGGGCTAGACAATGCGACTCTTAGGTGGATTTGTAATTGGTTGACTGCCCAAACCCAAAGGTTAGTTACCAATGGCTCTTTTTCATCCTGGAGAGAAGTGACCATAGTAGGGTATCACAGGGTTCTGTTCTGGATCCAGTGCTATTCAACATCTTTATCAATTACTTGGATAAGGCAATAGAGGGCATGCTTATCAAATTTCCAGATGACACCAAATTAGGAGAGGTAGCCAATATCCCAGAGGACAGGAACACAATTCAAAATGACCTTAACAGATTAGAAAGCTGTTGAAGGGATGTCATATTGAGGATGGAGCAATCTTATTTTCTGCTGCTCCAGAGACTAGGATATGGAGCAATGGATTCAAACTACAGAAAAGAGATCCCACCTAAACATTAGGAAGAACTTCCTGACAGTAAGAGCTGCTTGACAGTAGAATGCTGTTATGGCTTGTGAGTCTGATGAAGGTATGGAATCAGAGGAGGAGAACATGGCAGGGAATGGCCCTATGAACCCTGGCACAGGTTTATTTACACCTGTGCCAGGAGAGAATTCTGCCAACCTGGAAGAGGAAGAGCCTGGTCCTAGTGGGTTCGCACCAGTCCCAGCAGAGAGCCCTGCCAAATCAGATAAGGAGGAAGAGGAGGAAACAAACTTACCCATTCTGTCCTTCAGCCAGCAGAGATTCCAAAAGGAAGCTAGGAGGAGATCAATGAGGCTTTATCTGAAACACTGGCTCATTAAGGACCACCTGGCACAGCGTTCATTGTTATATACATGCCTTGGGGAGCTGTGGAGCCTTTGTCAGAGATCAACTAATCTTCTGGATGAAAGCATCCTGCTTGTTATCTTTGACTCTCTGTTCCTGATGCCTTGACTCCTGTTTAGACCTTGGACTGATCCTGACTATGCTGTTGCCTGATCCTGTTGACCTACAGACTTGCTTTCAGACCCAGGATGACTTCTGTAAGCCTCTTGGACTGTTTACTGGGTTATTCTTTGCATATTCCCTGCTTGTTGCTGTTGAATCTTATCTGGAATTTACTTAAACTGCCTTGATATTAAGAGTTGGCCACTTTCCCAGATATTGTTTATACTGTTGCCGGCATTTGGCTGCTTTCCTGGACAATTGTGCTGCCTCACAATGTGGTGGAGTCTCCTTTTTTGGAGGTTTTTAAACAGAGGCTGGATGGCCATTGTGTCGGGAGTGCTTTGATTGTGTGTTCCTGCATGGCAGCGGGGTTGGACTGGATGGCCCTTGTGGTCTCCTCCAACTCTATGATACTATGATCCCATTATCTGGCTGAGACATACTGGTGGCAAGCTGGGAAACAGAGTGAAGGGGTGTCGGTGCTGGCAGGACAGGAGGCAAAGAGGAGGAGGGGTGAGGAGGTACATTTATTTAAGCAGCAGCTACAAACTCTGTGGAGGGCTGACTGTAAGAGCAACCTCAGGCTGCTTGGGAACAGGGAGGAGATGAGGGAGGAAGGGAGGGAAGGATAGACGATGGGAATCACATCCACCCATGCTATGTGATTGCTGGAATATCTGGAACAGCAGTGGAAGGGGCCTATTGCATAAGTATATCGTAGTGGGAAAGCAGCAATATTGGGAGCCATTGATGGGCTTTTCCCACCAATGAAAAGGTGTGATTTTGTAGATATTATCAACAGAAAATCAAGAGTTAACAAAAACAAAGGTGACTTCTGGTCACAAGCTGACTTCACTGGATGATCTCAGAGAATGTCATCCATGTTCTCATGAGGCTTGCTTTGCATAGTTAATAACAGCCTTGTCTTCAATGGACCTGCATGCCATGGAAACAAGAATGAAATTGGAGAAGAGACCCAGGAGCTGTGTCTGGACTTCATATAAACATGCTAGCTGTCATATTTGTAAGCCTGTGATAGTTAATTGTATCAATTTAACTAATGGGGGTGCATAGTCATTTGTAAATGTACTTAAAATTTAAATAAGAAAGTATTTAAAAAAAGAATTAATTTCTGTTGTGCTCATTGGAAATTCTCAGTGGACTTGACATTTAGCAGTTGCCACTGTTGCTTATGTGCCATCCACATAAACTTTCACCTCCCATTTTAAGAAATCTATTGTCTCACATTTTACTTGTCTTTACGGAGACTTTTGTTTGGAAAGTCATAATTGCAGTTATGAATAGATAACCTGGGGCTCATCTACACTGACAGGAAAATCCGTCTTGCCTTCGGGTTTCCCTGATCTGCAGCGACCATGGCTTGTCTACATGATCACCACACACCCCAAGGTGAGTTTGGGAGAACTGTCCACATACAGTTCTCCCTTTCAAACTCATCCCAGTCTGATAATTCACAGTATACATGCCAACACAGCTGTGGCCACTCCAGGTCCTCCCCCACCCCCCATACATGTGAATGTATGCATGTCTTTTCCCATGGTTTGGATGGGCTTCAGACATCTTATTAAGCAGAGGTAAACTCAGCTAATAATGATATGGGTATGCACTTCTCCGAACAACTGCTGCATATGCAAAATAAATGGCAATGAACGAACTGCTAAAAAGTGAAATTGAAACAGGGGAAGAGATAGCCTGGCACAGGGAGACTCCCGCTCTCTTACACCTAGCCACTGAAACAAACACTGACAGTGCAATGAAGTGCAGTCCATACACACACATGCATATCCAGTAATCTGGAGCAAATCCCCATTTTTTTGTGGTGCGGATTAAAGCCCCAAGGTGCTGAAAAGCCTGGGAATCAAACCATACATCACCTGGACAGCTCACAGTTAAAACAAAGTGAGATCATTTTTATAGATTTTCCTTGGTTTTTTTCTGGGCTGTGAGGCCGTGTTCTGGAATAGTTTCTTTCTGACATTTCACCTGCATCTGTGGTTGGCATCTTCAGAGAATGGTTGACTAGGAGTGTGTGTGGAGTTTATGTATTGTGAACCCTTGTTGGGGAGTATATGTAAATTTGTGTAATTGAGTGGTTAGTTTCTGGGTATAGAAATGCAAGGATGATTAGTGTCTGTTTGGCTAATGGTTGGTTGATGGTTGATGGGCCATTATCGGCTAGAAATCCCCTTGTCCCTGGGTGGAATTCCTTTGTAAGTGTTGAGTTTTGATTCTATTGTTTTTCAAAATGGAAGCAAGATTTTGTTTACTTTTAGGCTTTCTTCTGGGGTTCACAGTATATAAACTCCACATATACTCCTACCCAACCATTCTCTGAAGATGCCAGCCACAGATGCAAGCGAAATGTCAGAAAGAAACTCTTCTAGAACATGGCCTCACAGCCTGGGGAAAAAAAAAACAAGAAAAATCTATGGATGTTGGCCATGAAAGCCTTAGACTTCACATTGAGATAATTTTATTTGGCCAGTGTAGACAAGCCCATAGACTTTACAGTTTATGAGTGGTTCGTATTCACAATCCCTATGTATTCAATAATATAAGGAATACGTAGGAATCTTAAAAGTCCCCCAATCCTGCCTTTCTGGGCAGGTGAGCCTGTGAGTCTCTAAGGGTCTGTTGTCCTGTTGATCAGGACAGAGCAGACTGACATTACCACTCGCTCTTGTAAGCAATGTCCAGTTTGAGGAGAAATTATGACAGGAATCCTGCTTCTGATTACTGCACCAGAGATCACTAATAGGAGAAGGGGTAGACACATAAGTTTGCTGTGTCCTGATTGATAGGAGAACAGACTTTTGTTGCTTGCAGTGCCTGCTGCCTGGTAAATCAGAATTGGGTGGTGTTGGTGTTGGGCTGGGAGTCACTATTTAATTACATAACTAAGATAGTTACATAAGTAAGTAGCTGGACTAGAATCTCGGCCTACATTTTTAAATTAACCAGTCTTATCCGTACCTCCTAAATGAATGAGTAGTTTGAACACCATTTTTCTTTTGAGTTTTCACAGCTCTAAATGCAGAATGGCATTCAGTGAAATGCATGTTTTATGTTATATGCATATGAACAAATATTTTACAGCAAAATTCATATCAAAATGAATACAAATGTTCATGCAAATTCCTCTCCTGAAGTCAACACAAATTAATGAAGTTGGCAGAACTCATTTATGAATGAGCACATGTAAAACTGACACCAACCCAAATTTACAATGATCTGAACATGCTTACTTTTCCATCGCTCAACAGAACAATCTGTTGAGAACACTGCTTAAATTGAAAAAGAATATTACATATCATGGCATCTTCAAAAGGAAAAGAAATTAGCAAGCAATATGTAGCTTGTCGAATTGACTGACATGGTATTAGTCACATAAAGTCCTCTTTCGGAGTCCTCATTGTTTTTACTGAAATGGGTTTGACAAAACTGGTAAGTCAAAAAATCCTGTTAGTTTAGTCTCTCCTCTTTGAATGCCTGTGCAGTAATTCCAGTATCATACATATTTAATTCTAAGTCCTGACGTCTGAATAAAATACATTTTAGAAATTATGAAGAAGCAGAAAAGAAATAAGCCACTTGCCACCTAGAATTTCATGCTACCTAGAATTTCATCAGTACAGAGGAAATCCCTATGGTGAAGATGAATAAACAATTCTTGTAAAATTACATTTCAGGTTCTGTTCATTGCAAAACTAGATAGTGGGCAGATGCTGAGCTTTATTGAATAATGACAATCCAGTGGGATTCGAAAGAAAAGTATTCTCAGAGAATGTTCCCTTCTGCACAGAAAAACCTGTCACCTCAAACATGAACTGAGAAAAACAAAAAATCTAACAAAAAAAGGAGGGGGGAGAGAACAAAACATATCTCACATACTTGATGGATGGCTGGTTTTACCTAATTATTTTGTTTGCAAGATAACCTGCACCCAAAGATTTGGTGCTGCTTTTGAGGCAGTGTGTGAAATCCATGTATATTGTCTTGCCTTCTCAACAAGAGCATGCAGTCCATACTCCAACCTGTCTCTTGGTCCTGTGCCAGATTCTGCACACAGACACACACTGCCCAGACACACTCAAACACCCTTGTTACTTGCAACTTTGGTTTTCATAGAATTATAGAATCATAGAATTGCAGAGTTGGAAGGGACCACAAGGGCCATCCAGTCCAACCCCCTGCCATGCAGGAAATCACGATCAAAGCATCCCCGACAGATGGCAATCTAGCCTCTGTTTAAAGACCTCCAAGGAAGTAGACCCCACCATGCTCCGAGGGAGTGTGTTCCACTGCCGAACAGCTCTTACTATCAAAAAGTTCCTCCTAATGTTGAGGTGGAATCTCTGTTCCTGGAGCTTGCATCCATTGCTCTGTGTTCCAATCTCTGGAGCAGCAGAAAACAAGCTTGTTCCATCCTCAACGTGACACCCCTTCAAATACTTAAACAGGGCTATCATATCGCCTCTTAACCGTCTTTTTTCCAGGCTAAACATACCCAACTCCCTAAGTCTCTCTTCATAAGGCATGGTTTCCAGACCTTTCACCATTTTAGTCACCCTCCTCTGGACACGCTCCAATTTGTCAATATCCTTTTTGAATTCTGGTGCCACAGTATTCTAGGTGAGGTCTGACCAAGGCAGAATAGAGTGGCACTATTACTTCCCTTGATCTGGACACGATACTTCTATTGATGCAGCCCAAAATCGCATTGGCCTTTTTAGCTGCCGCATCACACTGTTGACTCATGTTCAACTTGTGGTCTACTAGGACTCCTAGATCCCTTTCGCACGTAGTCTCATTCAGCCAGGTCTCCCCCATTCTATATCTATGCATTTCATTTTTCTGCCCTAAGTGCAGTACCTTACATTTCTCCATATTGAATTTCATTTTGTTAGCTTTGGCCCAGCTCTCCAGTTTATCCAGGTCATCTTCAATTTTGATCCTGTCCTCCAGGGTATTAGCTACTCCTCCTAATTTGGTGTCATCTGCAAATTTGGTAAATATGCCCCTAATTCCCTCATCCAAGTCATTGATAAAGATGTTGAATAGCAACTGGGCCCAGGACAGAACCCTGTGGCACCCCACTGGTCACATCTTTCCAAGATGAAGAGGAGCCATTGCTGAGCACCCTTTGGGTTTGACCGGTCAACCAATTACAAATCCATTGAACTGTTAACTTGTCTAGCCCACATTTTACAAGCTTGTTTACAAGGACTGTGTATTAAATAACGAGAGTGAAACAATAACCCATCTTTATTTATATGTATTACTATTTTAATGTTTGTCCCCTTCAATATACTCCCTGTTCACACCCACACATGAATGCAGTCTTGTTTTCCACTGGTTGAAAGCATGGAGCAGATCAGTTTCTGTCAGCTGGTTCAACACATCTGTTGTTTTCTTCTTTACTGCATCAATAGACTCAAAATTTGTTCCTTTAGGCACCAATTTCACTTTAGGGAAAAGAAAAAAGTTGCATGGTGCCAAATCTGGCAAACATGGAGGATGTTCAAGTATAGTGATGAGTTTATCAACCAGAAACTGCTTCATAGAAAGTGCAGTGTTTCTTTTGTTTTCCATTTTTGTGCCAGGATCAATCTTGTGGCTGAAACCATATATAACAAAAAATTCCAATATCTGTTTTCATCTTTTTTGTTTAATATACTGGTAATATTAAGAAGATACAATTCTGGTTTCATGGTAAATTGTATTTTAAGTATTGATGAAATCATCTTGTGTATTCTGATCCAGAAGTTCTTTGCATGCATTTTGCAAAGGCTCTTGTCTCTTTTTATTTCATTCTATTACTTTAGTACATGGCAGAGTATAGTCTGGTTAAACCATGCTGTGGTTTCATATCTAATGGTTTAATGGAAGAGGAATCTTTTTCTTTCTTTGAAAACTTCAAGGTGGCATTAGCCTATTTCTGCCCCACACACCATGTGGATGGGGCTTGAATGTAGATTGCCTTGCATGCTGCACATGCAGAAGTCCTGAAATTCCCCAGTTAGGATTTCTCTTCCTCCCTCTGGGAATACTGGGAGAAGCTGACCCCTTTACTCCCAAAGTTCCCCTACCATATGAAATACTGGGTAGAAACTTCTCTATAATGCACATTTGGTTCAGATTTTGTATGTCAGAGCAGTAAAGTCCCCAGGTAATTTGGGGGGCTAAGGCAGTCCCATTGTAGGATGCTACTTTCTAATAGCATCATTCACCCACAGCATCACTCCCAAGGGCATTAAGGAAAAGGAAGATGGTGGACAACTTCAAGCATCCAAAGGGGACCACTGCCAAAGCCATTGACAAAATGTCCCTAATTTTGCTTCACATAAATGCAGCTGCATAATAGGGTGCAACACATTAGCTACATTCCAGTAAGTAGATGGGACTAGTACCCATTAAAAATCTGTAGTTAATGTTATTGTACATATACTAACTAAAATATAGTTGGAAAGGGGAGGGGGGTCAGGTAGGTCAGGTTAATAAGGAATTACCTATGATAGCTTGCCATTCGCTTGGTTTAGCATGGAGAACAGAGACTGAGTGGTCATGTGATAGGCAACTTTAAAGTTCTAAAAGGAGTCATGTAATGATGCAGTGAGAGTGTTTTCTACTGCTCCAGAGACTAGTACAGTACCTACACCAACTGATTCAAATTACAAGAAAAGAAATTTCACATACACATCATACACATTAGGAAGAAAATATTGATAGTAAGAGCTGTTCAGCAGTGCAATAGATTGCCTTGAAAGGTGATGAACCCTCATATATATATATATATATATATATATTTAAACAGAGATCGGATGGCCATCTTTCAAGATTGTTTTAGTTGTGCATTCCTGCATGGCAGAGGATTGCATTAGATGGCCTTTGCAATCCCTTCCAACTTTATCAGTCTATGGGCTTGCCTAGACAGGCATTATACCCCATTTTGTCCCCATATCAAAGTCCTGAAGTCCTGATGATGCATGGCATTTTCCTCATTCTGCCCACGGGCAGTCCTCACCACCCCAGGGCAGATATGGGGCTGACATGGGAGGAAGGTGGGATAGAGCCAGATACACCATTATAAGAAAATAGCTGCTTTACTCTGTTTCTGCAAGGAGGAAAGAGATTGGGCCCTGCGTGTCCACAGGAGCCCATTCAGCAGGCCAGCCCTTTCTGCCACCTCCCCGGCTTTCCCAGATGGCAGGAAGTAGGCCTGCAGCATGTGACCAAGGCTGGTCATGTACAGTAGGCCTCAGTCACATATTGCTGGCCCCCTTGCTGCCTTCTCAGACAGTGAGGAAAATGGTGTCGGCAGGAGTGATAGGCTGGCATGTCTGTCAAGACTTCCTCCCATTCCAGGGAGTTAATGGAACAACACCATTGACTGATCCGCTGCCAGCATACACTGGTGATGAGTCAGCATATCCTGGCTTGTGCAGATGAGCCCTATGATTCTATGGACTTTTTCAGATGCTGAAAAATAACGCAAGCAGCCTCGTCAGCTTGCAAGGCTGCTGCGCTGCAAAGCATCCGTTTCGTATGACGCTCGCCCCTGCCGGTACTGTTGCGGTACCGCGGGGAGAGTTGAGCATCATATTTTGTTGATTTTTACTCACAATCAACTTTTGTGAGTAAAAAATCAACAAAATATGATGCTCAACTCTCCCTGTGGTACCACAACAGTACTGGCAGGGGCGAGCATCATACGAAACGGACGCTTTGCAGCGCAGCAGCCTCGCAAGCTGACGAGGCTGCTTGCGTTATTTTTCAGCGTCCGAAAAAGTCCTATGATTCAAAGATTTGCATGAAACCAGTTAGAACAGATGAAATGCTGACAAAATTTGCCCAGGTCAATCAGTTGTGAGATGTCACAAAATTTAAATGGCCTCAGAGAAGGGAGGGGAAAAAAACTTGTTGGATTCTCATGTCAATAAGCAAAGCCCCATTTTACCCCCTACCAAGACTGCCAATGGAACAAAATTCATATTGTATCAGAAATCCAAATATTTCTGAGGTTTCTGATGCATTGTAGATGGGGAAAAAACACATATACACATACCAAACCATCACTGCATCTTTTTATTATTATTATTTTAAAAACAGTTTTTATTCTGTATATTTAGAAATGTGCACTTTTTAATAACGGCAAAGGAAAAAAAAATCAGCCACACCTGAATAGCTAAAGAACTGAGTAACAGAATGCAGTGGTATATTATCTAAACAGAAATAGTGCTGATGTGCCATAATAAATTACCTTTTGAGCCTTCAACTTTGACATCTTGCAGCAATAAAGCAGCATTTCTACCCTACACTGCATCTTTTTCAAAGAAGTACACAAGTAAACATGTGTGCATTTGAAAAATATACACAATATACACATGCAAAAAAATCACAAAAAACATACATTAGGGGATAAGTGTGTGTAAAAATATTTATACTTTGGGGGAAAATGTCCAAATTTCTAATCCAGGATGTGGGTGGACAGGCTTATGATTATCCAGAAAGCTTCATGGCTTGCCCCAAATATCTGCCTATCCAGAAGAGGGGGAGGTAGCCTGCTCCAGTGTCTTAAACTAAGGCATAAGTAGTACTATAGTATTCCCAACTATCTGTCCATTGAGCTACTGTTCCCAGCCCTAACAGTCCCCAGCCCCTTATCCATGTAATAATTGGCAATATTTAATAATTTTGATAACTGTAGCCTTCCATGAGTGTGGCAAGTTAACCAGGGACCCAAGAAACCAAAGAATCCCAAGGACTAGTGCTAAGACTAAGTCACATACACCCTAGGGAGGGGCCATTAAAAATACAAAAGAAAGGTAACCAGTAGGGCAACTTCTTGCCTGATCATCTGGCTAATCCAATCAAATATAGCAAAGGTACTAATGGTTTGTAAAGAGCTGTTTCCCTTCCCCTCCACTGCAAACAAAGAGGGTTGCTTACTTCATTCAAATCCAAATTGTTAACACATTAAAGGTCATTAGCATTTCTGGAGCATCCATTGTCTTAGCCAGGGAGACTCTGGGAAGCTTTGTCTTTCACTCTAAATCCCATGCCTGGAGGGGAATATTAGGTATAACCACTCCTCAAAACTCTACTCAAGTGTCACAGTTCATCTTCCTCTTGACTCCACTTCAGACTGTGTAGCCAGGTGTGCACAGTTCCCCTGCTTCTAGACTCTATGACAGCTGTGTCACCATTCCTGCTTCCAAATCCCCACTCTGCTGGTTTTCTCTGCGATCTCAACTCTTCAGAGCAGTACAGTATCACCCAAAAACTGCACTCACTTTATTCCTCTATCCAAATACTTCCTACTTATTTTGTTAGGCTTGCATGAGTGTTTGAAACGTGTGTGTGTGTGTGTGTGAATGTTGCTATTGTTATTGTCTTAATAAAGATCACTTAGTTGAACTATCTAGTTTAAAGTCCCCTCCTTAGTACTGGTATATATAGGTCTACAAGATCCTGCTCATTACCCCCTCTCGCATTGCTAAGTTGAGTATGTTAATCCCCCAAATTAATATTGATGTTTTAGAGGGTCCCAACTGACCCAAGCATTTTGGGTAACAACACAGGAGGGTTTTGGACTTGCATGGAGACATCTTGGGGTAAGCCCCTCCCATCCTTGCTCAATCTATGATTTCTTACAACATCTAACTCAGTTTGGCTACTCCAAGAAGTTGCAGCTTTCCAAGGGAGAGAGAGAGAGAGAGAGAGAGAGAGAGAGAGAGAGAGAAGCTTTTTACACCATCTACTACCTCAGTCCTGGGACCTTCAAGTGTGTTTGGACTTTGAATATCCTTCAGACCCAGCCAGTCTGTCCAATTATGAGGGGTGATGGGATCAGTACCCATCAACATGTGGAGAGTCATAGGTTCTCCCTCTCTTTGCTATCTAACCTTGTTTCAACTAGAAGTACCAGGGCTGAACCAGAGATGTTCTGTCAGGGAAGTATTTGTTTTCTCCCCGAGCTAGTATCCTTCCTGAGTCTTTCATAATGATCTAGAAATCAGCCTTTCTTCTTTTGCAGATCTGACCACCCCAGAGAAAGAAAATTACAACAAAAGAAAAAAAAAACCAACATTAACTTTTGCCATCTTCCAGGTTACAATTTCCCTTGGAGCAGCTGGGTAAATCTTATAAGCATTTGTCTTGTTAGCCTATAAGCAGTGATAGTTTTTAATTGGGTCTCCTACAGTACCACATGCATCACCATAATGAAATCATAATGGGCCAGTTGTGCCTTTAATGACACCAGCATAAATCTTGAGCTATTTCATGGACTTCAGAGGAGTTGCTCTAATTTATACCAAAGGAAATAAAATACAGTCACCACATTTCAGTGTGCCTAAATGCAGTGGCTGATGCTAAGGTTAAATTGGTGGTGGGGTGGGTGGGTGGGAGGTGGGAGGAGAGTCTTCAGCTTTGCGCCAAGCACATATTTGCATTTGATTTTTATTTTCCTTTGTAGCACAATGCAGCTTAAGTGAAGAAATAGAACAGAATGTTAACAGCACTACAAAAATTCACCCTGCATCTTTGGATTTTATACTGTGTATACCAGGAATGGGCTGTTGTAATTCCAAGTGAGGCAACCACCTCACATGACAGGTGTTGGGGGGACAGTAGTCCTAGACCCTGAGAGGTACTTCCTGAGTCCCCTGGCCCTTTTCCTCTCTTGGAAGACAGAGTTGTGTGTGCCACACACTATCCTATCCTCTAAACTGTATTCTGTTTCTATCAGGTGTGGTCAAGAATACTATCCACTTTCCATTCTTGATGAAAAGTGGAACTGCTGGTCCAGTCAGTTTCATTACATAGGCTGTTGTCTTTCGTCTAAGCAGCAAAAGATTTTAGGATGCTTGTGGCATATGCAAGAGCATAATGCAGCTATTGTTGTATGCTTTCAAGTTGTTTCTAACTTATGGCAAACCTAAGGGATTGTCTACATGGGCTAAATATCCTGTCTCACCCTTGTCTCAGAGCCCTGCAATGCGTACAACACAGGACATTTTTTCCCATTCTGTCTCTGGACAGTCCTCACCTCCTCTGGAGCAGATGCAGGGCTTTCCTCTGGGGAAAAGATGGGGTAGAGCCTGATGCAACTGTTTATAATAATACCTGGTTTACTCTGTTACCGCCGACAAATGATGGATTGGGCCCCACATGTCCACAGAAGCCTGTACCTGCAGGATGGCCCTCACTGCTGCTGCGGTTTCCCTGGCTCTCTGCAAGGCAAGAAGAAGTCTCACAGCATGTGATCAAGGCTGGCCGCATGCAGGGGTGCTCAGTCGCATGCTGTGGGCCTCTTTCCTGTCTTCCAAGACAGTGAAGAAAATGGCAGTGGTGGTGGTTGCAGTGATGGGCTGCTGTGCCCATCAGGACTTCTTCCCATTCCATAAAGGGAATGGGGGAACAGCGAATAGATCTGCAGCTGGGATATACTGGTGGGAAGCCAGTGTATCCTGGCTTGTGTAAATGAGCCCTAAGACAAACTATCAAGGGGGTTTCTTTGTTCAAAAATGGTTTACCATTTGCCAATATCTGAGGCTTAGGGTGTAGTCACACTGTAAAATAAAAGCAGCTTGACACCACTTTAACTGCCATGGCTCCATTCTATGGTATCCTGGGATTTGAGGTTTGTTGTGGCACATGAGCCCTCTGATAGAGAAGGCTAAATATCTTACAAAACTACAAATCCCAGAATTTCATAGGATAGAGCCATGACAGTTAAAGTTTTATCAAACTGCTTTAATTATGCAGTGTGAATGTGACCTGCCCATGTGACCTGCCTTAAAGAGTGTGACCTGCCCATAGAAACCCAGTGGATTTCCATGGCCAAGCAGGGATTTGAACCCTAGTCTCCCAGACTCTCAGTCCAACACTCAAATCATTATACCATGCAATCTCACATAATGCAGCTTAATTCATTCATTCATTCATTCATAATTCATTTAATCTCCCTGAATTAGATGTGTGTAGTATAACCCATCCATTTCCATTTGGGGGTAGAACTAACAATTTTCATGGAAGAGTATTGCATACAGACACACACACACAAAATAATACTCAGCAATCCGTGGTCTTTGGGAGAGTGTTGCAATAGGAAGTTCTGGATCCCTTCCCGAGTGTAAATGGATATAGTTTATCTCAGAAGAGGAAATCTGACCTTCAATATCCCCTCCCAGCATCTGGAGAACATACCATGGCCCACCATCACCAACATTAGAACTCAGACATTTGTAAAATGTCATAGTGTCAGGCTTGCCCCCAACAACAACAAATCTGGGGCTGGCATAAATTAACATAAGAGGCAAGATGTAGGGGAAAACAGAGGAGAAAAAGCCTGAAGTGAAATAGAACTTTATCAGATATGGCAAATATTGTGTCATAATGACGCCTAATGAATGCAAAGGGGCACGCATATTAGATTATGTCGTCCTTTTGTGATGATGTGTAAGGTATAAGGCATTCTTTTTTATTGATGGGCCAAGCTGTCAATAGATCTCCTGTGGCACTTTTTTGTCGGTATTGCCAGCGTTTGAAACCCCACACCATTGTCCTCTCATGATTTCAGTATCAATGGCAGAACCCTTCCAGGTGAGAATGTGACACCCAGGTAGGGGACACTCTTTTTATGAACCTCCCTGGTTTACTTTTAAGTTATAATGTGTGTTTCTCTGCTTGTGTGTATGTTCTGTGTCTGTATTTTTATTTACCATGTTTGTGTCTTCTGGCGAGAATTGCTGATATCACGAGCACAGAAGTGAACAGAGCTCCATTTATGCTCCGTTTATGCTCCTCGAACGCTTCCATCAGTGCTGTTTACGCACAATCCTAAATATACACTGGACTGACTATGTGAAAAATGTTGCTGTTCTTGAGCAAGCAGGGATCACCAGCATTGAGGCCATGATATTGAGAACACAGCTGTGCTGGGCAGGGCACGTTTCTAGGATGGAGGACCATCGCCTCCCAAAAATAGTACTTGCCATTGGTCAGCGTAAGAGGGGTGCTCCAAAAAAGCGATACAAGGACTCCCTGAAACAACATCTCAGGCTCGGCCAAATTGATCACCAACAATGGTCCGCCCTGGCCTCACATCGGGAGGCATGGAGACACACTATCCACAATGCTGCAGCCTTATTTGAGAATTCACACCGAACAAGTCTTGAAGAGAAACGACAACACAGAAAGTATCACAACCTGGAAACATCACCCAAGGATACCTTCTGCTGTACTTTCTGCAACTGGATTTGTTTATTTTGGATTGGCCTTTATAGTCATCAGCGCACTTGCAGAAAGCACGGGATGAGTCCTTCCTGAATCTTCGTTTGCAAAGAAAAGCCAGAGAGAGAGATGATGGGGCTGCCTTTTCACACTGCTCTACGTAGGGCTGAAAGAATGGGTTGTTTTGCTGGCAGAAAAACTATTTAAAATATGGTGGGAAAGAAACATAAATGGCAGTTCTTTTGTTAAAGTCCATAGACTGCCTTCTGTTCTGCACTGGTATAAGATCAGAGGAGCCTATATAATTGCAAATTTTCCCACCTCCATTTTCCTCCATTCTCCATGACAGGTTTGCTCTCTCAAAGTGCAAATTTCAATCCTGGTCAGCCTCAGTTTTTCCTCTCTGGCCACTGTTTCTTCCTGAACTAGTCATCTGGGTGTGGACATAGTCAGCTGCAAGTCTCACATAGAATATAGCACCACCACAATGCTGTGTAGCCACTCAGATTTGCCTGTATGATATTACAATGGAGGGCAAGTGAGAAATAAAAAAATGAAGAGAAAATAAATTAATAAACAGATGTTCACAATGGTTGGGTGTGAATTGTCCCCACATGCATGGTGGGCTTTTAGCACTGTTGAAAATACCCCCAAACCATAAGTTGTTTGAGCTCAGTTTCTTAACAACTGGTGGAGTAAGGATATGAAAACAAAATTATTATAGTAGCCACTCAATAATAATTCCTTAAAGTATCACTTTCCTCTTCTGAAGGTGTTCCTGCTGGAATGTTTCTCCACTTCCTAGTCTTGAATAATTCTTGCACTTCTGAGTCAGTAAACATGTAAGGATACGTTTCCCTCATGCATCGGCTTTGCCATTAAGAGTAGCATTAAATCTCCCCCCTCCATCTAAATGAGCAGACAAAATTAAGACTCTTGCTGCAGCCAAGTGCAATGCTTCAGGCAAGTTACAATCTGTGGAAAGGTCACTATCCTTAATATCTCCATTGATGAATACGCTAGTTTTGGCAATGGCCAAAGGACTGTTAAAGTGCATAGTGATTAGGTAAGCACATTCAATTACCCAGTGGCAAATTATCTTCTCAGATTTTTAAAAATGTAATAAGAGACTTCAGCCAGTGATAGTGTGTCTAATTTTGGCAATGCTTTAGGATGGAGTAAAAATGGTGCCAGGTGTCAAGTTCAACTCACGGTGTCCCCAGTTAAAAGTTCTCAAGTTGAAGAACTAAACAAGATGTCTGCTAAGACTTTGAACTGTCACTTCCAGTCAGTAGAGGAGCCAACACTGAGAGAAGTGGGCCATCAACTGTATCAGTATAAAGTAATCTGGCCTACAATGGATGCACAACTTCACAAACAGTGAATGTTATATAGCACTATAGGCTTCACAGTTCTGCTGGGCCAGTGCCATCAGAGTGCTGGTTATCTGTTGAGCGATGAAGCAGAATGTGGCTAAATTATAGAGGATTACCACACTAGATCAAAGCACTTTCATACCCTGACAAGAATTTGAACACTTTCTGGAATTACAGCTCACTGAATCCCTCCAGCCAACATGGCTATTGGTTGGGGGTTCTGGGACTTCTAGTCCAAAATAAGTTTTATAAACTCTATCCCTGTTTCACAGATCAATTTTCTGGGCAGTACCATCCTTCTGTCCTATCTATGATTTGCTAGACTGAGTGTAATGGATCTAGGGATGTAAATATTTGCTAATTTCATTCTTGAAGGAAGCAATGAGTAATTTTCACAATTTTCTTCTTGCAGCAAGAACATAGTTTTTCAAGGCTATTCACAATTTGGGAATGATTCTGTGTAAAATTCATACTTTTTGTGAAGAAGACAGTATTTTATGGACAGGAACAGCATTTTCCATGTAGAAAATTAAATTTCTGTGCATAAATATTATGTTTTGGTGCAGAAAATGTAGTTGGAGGCTTATCCTGTGCAAAAATTCCCACTTGGTTATTGGCACAAAAAAACTACACTTTCCTAATGCAGTTCTCTGTACACCTCTACCCCCACCCCCATACAAATCTGGCATACTTGCAAAATTGTAGTTCTGTAGCAGAGCATATCCACTGCATGTTAAAACTTCCATGTTTAATCCCTGGCATTTCCAGATAGGAAACAGAAAGACATCATCTGAAACTTGAAAGGGATTTGCTGTTCAGTGTAAACAACACAAAACTAGGTGGATCACTGGTTGACTCAATTTAATGCAGAGCATAGAGCAGTTATTTACATTTTTTTTTTTTACTATTTACAGAACCCACCAACCAGCATGAATATGCAGCCTAACTATGTTATAATCATTCCAACATGTACTGGCTTTAGGAGGGTTAAAATTAGGCAAAAGCATTTTCTGCTGGCAGGAACACACTTTTGCCAGCAGAGCCCTGCCAGCTTTGCTTCTACACTCCAAAAAAGTAGCAGTAAGAGCATGATGGTGGGAAAACCCTGATAGGATTATGTGGAAAACCCAGTAATTAACTGGTCTATGCTAATCCTTTCAAACATGTAATCAGTGACCACTGCTCCCCCATACACTACAGAAATCTTTCCTATACACCCCACCTGTCCAAACATTAAGAAATTGTCACAAATCCCATCAATGTTTTGTCACTCCGAAGCTAAGGCAGTCAACCTGTTCCAGACTCCTTTGTCTGATCCATGAGAAAACCATTCAGGCTTTGTCATAATTCATGCACCCCTTTAGGGTATGAAATAAAGTATAAATATCCTCAATCTGACCCTAGCCACATGTGCTACAGACCAGACCAGCCATTCTCTTCCTCTGTGCCACCCTCAGTTGTTGTCTGAGTCCCTCTGCTGCACAGACTGCTTTCTCCAAGAATGGTAACTTATCACCCTTCAACCCCAGTCTTCTCTCTATCTAACCCTTACTTTCCAATAGCTTTGAATGGTTTTTACAACTATCATGTCAGAATGCACAGAGAAGCTATTGAAATACACAAACATCTGGACAACTTCAACAGGAAAGAAGAAACCTTAAAAGTAAACAAAATCTGGCTCCCAGTTTTGAAATACAATAGAATCAAAACTCAGCACTTACAAAAGAATTCCACCCAGGGACAGGGGGATTCCCAGCAGATAATGGCCCATCAACCAACCATGAGCCAAACAGACACTAACGAGGCTTGCATTTCTATACCCAGAAACTATCCATTCAATTACACAAATTTACATATACTCACCTACAAGGGTTCACAGCATATAAACCCCAGACACACACCTACCCAACCATTCTCTGAAGATGCCAGCCACAGATGCAGGTGAAACGTCAGAAAGAAACTCTTCCATAACACGGCCTCACAGCCCGGAAAAAAACCAAGGAAAATCAAATAAAATACTTTGTTTAACTTTAACCGGAGTGCTCTCTACAGTTAGTACTGGTATACGTAGGTGAAAAGATCTCCAAAGTTAACGTCCCCTTGCAAGTCTCCTTTTGAGCTATAATTCCCCCAGACTTTAAGGAGACACTCATAGGATAACATTGTATCAGGCCCTACCCCACATTCCTCCCATCTCAGCCCCATATCTGCCCTAGGAGTGGTGAGGTCTGTCTTGGGCCAGAATGGGGAAAATACCCTGCATCATCAGGACTGCAGGGCTATGAGAAAATGGCAAGATGGGGTATATTGCCCATCTAGACTAGCCCTCAGTATAGCCTGGATATATATGTGTGTGATTTTCATTTGCAGAGTAAAAACTGTAAATAGTCTAAATGAAATTCTCATCATCTATTGTGCTTAAATTCAGCAGGCAAGATTATCTCCAGGTATGAAGAGATAATACCGAACCTGAGAACCACTTAGCTGTTAAAGATGAGGAACCTAACAGATAAAAGAGATTATAACCATAACTCACCACTAACACCATTAAATAAATTGAGTTTCATATCCAGAACCCCCCCCCCTCTCTCTCTCTCTCTCTCTCTCCCACACACACACACAGAAAGAACTCCAGATTATTCATCTGAGAAAGGGGTGGAGTATAACAGAGTTCTTTCCATCCAGATTATGAATAAATTTGTGAATGTACACATGTTCTTATAAAAAACAGAACCTTTCTAGCTGGGGTGGGGGTACAGCTTTGTACCATACCCCAAATCAACAGTATTAGAGAAAGGTACAATGGTAATCAAAATTCTGGAATGGCATCCTTATATTAAAAAACAGTGTTTCCATATAAACTGTCTATTTCCACAAAACATAAAGAAACCCAGCATTACATGGCAATAAGGATGGTGGCAGATGTAATGACATTTGGGGGAATAGCATGGATAATCTTAGAAGTTCGGCAGAACATTAAATTGCCCTTTCATAATGAAAATGACTAACAGAGTCTCTTCAAAGATAGAACAGGCCAATTAAGCTTGGATAGAAATGGTTCAGGTTTGCAGTGCATTTGAAAAGATGAGTCAGGTAGCACTGAGCACCATTCCAATAACAGTTTGTGGAATCATAGTTCTCTTGTTTTGACAAGTCCATGCTTGGTTCTTTTAAAAGAAAGTTAGAAAAAGTTAAAGTTTGGTATCGATGGTGGTGTTGTGAGCTAACTGGAAACTGAGATGAAAAGATGCCAGTTGCCATTTTACTTCCACAGAAAACCATGGAGCAATGCTATGTTTTGGGGCAGCATTGTTTTGAAGGGAATTAATAGACAAAATGGCTGTTGCTATCCCATCCATCCCAGAATGTCCCTCAGAACAGCACTATACCTTAACATAGCATCATTCTATGGTACCACTAGGAATTTAAAACTATGGCAGGCAGTTAAGACCCTTCACTTTCAATTTTTCTCCCCTCCCCTGGAAATCCACAGCATTGATCTTTCTTCCCCCACCATAGTACTATTCTCAGTCTTGGACAAGTTTTCATCCTGTGAGAAGTTTGATTCAGTTCTAGAATGTTTAGACCACTCCTTAAATGAAACAGCAAAATAACCAATTAATTTTACCCCACTTGGCACTAAACAGCAACTCCAACCAGCTTAGGGTGGAATCAGTTAAGTTATCTAGTTATCATGGAGATCAATTTTCTCTGTTATAAAGGGTTAAGTGTTGTGGGCAAAAGAATAAAATATAGACACCAAAATCCTACTTTGCTTACTTAGTTTTGAATGTGTAACTAAGTAACTTTTCCTGGCCCAACCCGCCAAACCTACCTTAACAGCCAGCAGCCATATTGAACAATAATGGTTTGTTCAGATGGTGCTCAGAGGACAACAGGATTATTTCATCCACCTCCCACCAGTGAGTGAGGCTACTATGAGGAAATGCAAAAGGAGTCCAGCTTCCATTTATTGAATTCTCCTGCTGTGTTCTGATTGAGAGCCGAAGAGACTTCCATTGCCCGATGTGGTTGCTGGCTGTTGGATACGTTTGGAAGGACATTTACAATCATGATGATACTGTCATGATCATAAATATGTAGTATTACTGAATATGGGGCAGTTATGGATCCATAACTCTAGTTAACAAATCCATAACTGCAATATGGGATGCCAGCCATAATTTTTAAATTCACTGCCCATTTTCCATTTTGGGTGTATAAGTGCCTACTTCCAAGCATTTGGGGTTGATTTTTTTCTCTCTCTTTCAGTAAAGACATTGTGTCTTGTCATGTCTTTACTGACTGACATCATGTCTTTAATGACCAGAGAAGTATAATACATTATTTTTATATAACACTTCACACTCTGCCCCCTGACCACAGGCCTGGTTACCAGCCCAGTGGCAAAGACCTGCAGCAAACTCTGCCTGAGAGAGCTAATGGAACAATTTTTTCCTCTCCAGTTCCTTCCTTTCCAGAGTGCCCATTTCTTTCTTTTAAGCACAAGTGAACACAGTGAAGATGAGACAGGCACAGTGGACATTAAAATGTCAAAGCCAGTATGTGTTTGTGCCAGTGTTGAAGAGATGCCTCTGTTTTCATCAAAATGCAAGTGTAAGTTGATGTTTACAGCACAAAGGAAATCACCCACCCATCCATGCACATGAAAAATAAAATACCAATAATGACATTTAAGAGTAATAATTTTAGCACTATGTTTTGATATCCAGGATTGATATCTTGTATAGAAGTCAGGGGTTGAACCACAGTTTTCCAGTTCAGTTGGAATGGGAAATTGGTTTCAGAACCCCTGAAACCTCCCATTACAATGCTGTCACAGGGAAAGGAAGGAGGGAATATGGGGACACAAAACCTATGTCCAAACCAGACTTACTGAATTTCCAAGAATACACTGTTCACATTTAGAACCAAAGAACAATTTTGATATGGGAATCCATAGCAGTCTCTCCCCCCACCCCCGTCAAACTATCCTATTATAAAAACAGTCCTGCCACTACTATAGCACCAATTAAGTATGCTTGCACTCTCTCACTCTTTTAAAATCCATCATAAGTAAGTCCCACCAAATGACTGCTCTTATCTCCATTGCCTGGAAGCTTAACACTTTCATTGTGCTGTATTTTTAAAGCAGGTTTGTGAGTGATCTTCTCAACCAAGTAGGCAAGTAGGCAGATACTTCCATTTTTACAGTTGTCAGTCACATGTAATCTTTCTTTGTCCAACACCCTCAAAAGAGTCATTCAAACTACAGGTCACTCCCTGTATCCACAGAACCAATATCTGTGGTTATAGTTATCCATGGTTGAAAAATATAGGGACATTTACCACAGACATTTACCAGAAGTCCTCTGTTTCACTGGGTTTGCTATTATCCCTTGTTTCACTTACAAAGAGTAAATCCTAGAATGCATCCCCCATGGATACAGGGTGTGACAGGGTGACCTGTATTTGAACTTGATTGGCCAGAGTATAAAAATTATATTGGACAATATATTGAAAACATTCAAATGAGAAAATGAACATATGGCAAAGTGGGTTCTCACCTTATCCAACTCCACGAAATCACACCTCTGCTGTATCTACAACATCATCCAAATTATATGATGCTGGGTGATATTCACAAAATGGGGTGGTGATCAAATCCTATGATATATGTTTTATTAAGGGTGATTCTCAATGACAACACTATATCTTTCACCATGACAGCATAACATCAATATATCATTGTTTATGTTGATAAAATGTTACAGAAAGAAGGAATAGACTTCAACATGGGGTTGCTCTTTCCTTTTCATTGATTTAGGAGATTATCGGACGTGGCAAAAACCACGTCAGAATATTGTGATGATAACAGAAATGGGTGACATTATCAGATGATGTTGTCCTTCAGTGTTCCAGGAATGTTGTGCAGGTGTGAATAAGGTGTTCCTTTTTACTGACAGCTTAGCATCATCAATAAAAAGTGAAGCCTCATGCTTGCCAGTGGTATGCCTAGGGAATGGTTGAGGACATGGGCATCTGATATTGCCCTTTCTGTTATTGTCACATTCTTCCGACACAGTTTGAGACATGTTTTTCTGCCACGTTTCACTGTGTCTGGTAATCTCCAATATCTGTAGTCTTCCCTGACTAGAAAATCAGTGGTCTTCAGAAATTATTGGAATAAAGCAGATTATAAAACGTGATCTATTCCAAAGACATTTTTTGTTTTCATTTTTATGGCAATCTAGTATTCTTCCATGCTTCAAAAAGTATGGTCTTCACATCTTCATCTAAACTTTGGCTCTTATTATTAATCTAAGGTACCTTTTGTTGTTAAATGTCATTGTTGTCCACCTTTTTTTTTACAAAAATGTGTAAGAAAGTTGCTACCACAATATTCACAGAGCCATAAATCCTGCAAAACTCTGGGGTTCACACGTTGAATACTCTCAGGCCTGCCCTTTCTGACACTGTGGAGCTGTAAGTAGGAAAGGGTGACATTCAAGGCAAATCCAAAGGAGCTAAAAATCACAGATGTGGAAAGGGGATATTTTGAATATTGAAGCTTAGATGATAAAATGGTTTGTGATGAAATGGTTCTCAGGCCCATGAGAGCTTCCTCAACAATACTTTTGTTAGTTTTTAAGTTATCATACTACCTCATTGCTTTTACTGTAAAAGACCAATGTGGCTACCAATCTGGAATGTAAGGTTTATTCTAACCTGGCCAGATATTGGAGGACATGTCTCCAAAGAGGTGGAGCCAACAAGAAGGTCATGACAGGAGTAGAGTCAACAGGTCCATATAACCAAAATCATGTAACCTGAAAACACAATAACAAAACCCAGTGTAACAAAATCTCTACAGCTGCAGTCTTGTTTGGGAGCCATTTACATTCCACTGAAAACTCTCTATTTGATCACAAAGAAAGTCAAACTATACACCACTTAAAATATGTAAGAGGGATCTAGACAGAAGTGATGAGTCTGTAAGACATTCAAATTCCAGATAATAAGGGGATAGAGATCACCTTTTTGTTCCCCATTCCATGGGCTACTGCATGCTTAGTTTTGCAAGATGGATTCTGTTGATCTGCCTGATTGCCAGTATAAAGTTCAGCAAAGGGAGATCCCATGGGATAGGGGAGTCAATAAAAGGAGAGTATCTTGATTTCCATTGTTCAGCCTTAACCATTTCCCATAAAGGTCAAGTCTGAGCAAACTAAATATGGAGAGACACCCAGAGCTAGAGAATGAATATTTAAATTAAAATGAGAAGGACATTGGTTCTCACTAGGGCAGTAATTCCCCCAGGAAAGACATGGAAAACCATGCCTGTCCAGACTAAATTGGGGCAAATGGAGCATAGGATATATGACTGCTGGGATTAATGCCACTAGGTAAAAGCAAGTTAAGTCATCAGAAGCAAGAGAAAAATAGCTGATTTCACTGACTCCATTCAGGACATGTGTACAGTCCAAACATGTACATCTCATGCTAGTTCAACACACAAATAATGCTGGCAATTAAAATTTGCTGAAGTAGTCTGTATCATTATGGATTGGCAGAATGTGACCCCTGAGTAGCATGAAGCCCTTGAACTTGCTTTTTGTGATCTCCATAATTGACAAAATAATGGAATTGATTGCATCCACTACTGTGATCCATACTGTTGAAGTAATCATCAAAGTCATGCCATGCCCACCCTCCCCCCCCCAAAAAAATAGTTCACCTTTCTCATCACTTCCAGGTCTGGAAGCCATTCCCTATGAGGAGTGGCTAAGGGAGCTGGGCATGTTTAGCCTGGAGAAGAGATGGTTAAGAGGTGATTTCTGCTGGAAATGTAATGAATCAAATGACTCCTTTTACCATATGTGGTGGACATGTAAGGAAGCAAAGAAATTTTGGAATATGATACATGAGGAAATTCAAAAAAAATTTAAGATGGAATTTAAATGCACTCCAGAACTATATCTTTTAAACATCTTTGATTTAGAGTTTCCAAGTGAATTAGAAAGATGATCCTTTACATGTCCACCACAGCAAGGATTATATATGCGAGGTATTGGAGGCAACAAAAGATTCCTGACAAAGAAGAATGGATGTTCAAATTATGGGAAATAATGCAGATGGAGCGTTTAACATGCTGGATTAAATGTCGTTCAACTGAGAAATTTAGAAAAGAATGGGAAATTATAATACGATATTGGTCTAAGAAATGGAATGGTTGTATGATAACATGGCTCAAAGATTAATCTATAAACAATGTAATTTAGGAGTGATTAACAGGCATTAAGAGTATATAGACCGAAATGCAGATTTCTTCAAATCCTTTGCTGGGTTTTTCCAGGAAGGATACAGTTTTGAATGGAAACAATTAAGGGAGGAATGGTATGGTTTACACTATCTTGAAATAAGACATGATCATAAGATTGTAATGGAAAATGGATCCTGTGAAACCAGTTCTTAAACAGTACAGAAAACTTTATGTTTGTAATTAGTGAAAGACAATTTTTTTGGTTTCTTAAGCTTACTCAGTACAGACGAGTGGGAAGCAATTTTGTTTTAGAAATTTGGTGGAAAATGAAGATGTATATGTAAATGTGGTTGTAAAAATAATAATAATAATAATAATAATAATAATAAAAAAAAAGAGGTGATTTCATGGTCATGTTTAAATATCTGAAGGGATGTCATACTGAGGATGGATTAAGCTTGTTTTCTGCAGCTCCAGAGATTAGGACACAGAGCAATGGACTCAAGCTACAGGAAAAGAAATTTTCCTGTAGCTTGACACTAGGAAGAACTTCCTGACAGTAAGAGCTGTTCAGCAATGGAAAGCACTGCTTTGGAGCATGGTGGAGTCTCCTTCTTTGGAGGTCTTTAAACAGAGCCTGGATGGCCATCTGTTGGGAGTGCTTTGATTATGTATTCTTGCATGGCAGGAGGTTGGACTGGATGGCCCTTGAGATCTCTTCCAACTCTATGATTCTATGATTTAGCAATGGCACTCTGTGAGGTTTTGCCCTTAGGTCTCTCAGGGCTCTATGGTACAGGGGAATTATCTGCCACTCTCTGCACCATGGGGATTCAGGTTTTGCCACAGGTGGAATTTTTCAGTCATGAAAGGTCATGGAATGAACAATATAGTCTCCCAACACAATGGAGTTTCTCACCATAGTTGCAGAGACTACTTTGCAGATTCTTCATTTTAAAAAGAGGTGCCCCCCCCCATTTGCACTCCATACCTTCCTACATTTCATAGATGAAAATTGGGACATTTATGGCCAAGAAACATCAGAGTGTGGTCAAGATGGCAAAAGTTATTAAAGAGGAAGAACACACAAGCTAGAAGGCGCTGTAGCAGCTTGCCTTTGCCTCAACCTACTGGGAAGGGCAGGATTCTGCCACCTTCTCTCTCCTTTCCCTGCAGTTTTAATTGAATGCAAACCACTTTTTCACTTCCAACTCAGTTTTCAGCAACTGAAGTAAGCTGAGGACAAAGAAGGAAAGTGGAGGAGAGAGAAAATTAAACATTGTACAGACCATTGAAAATATGCAACAAGATAGGCTCAATCAGGACTATCCCTGCCAATTTGGGACAGCTGGAGGGAATGGTGATCTTTCTTTCACTTAATGCTTGGAAGGAACCAATCCAGTAACTTGGGAGCTGAGAAAAATGTTGTATCCTGCCTCTTTGAGAAGAAAGCCCCAAGGCCTCAGGGCTAGCAGGCTTCTGAGAGGAACAGAACGGAACACTATCTCTTTGTGCAGAGTAGAAGCACAACCACCTCTAAGACAATCCATGGTCTATTCAGTGTGTTTCTTACAGTCAATTAAAGTCAGATATGGCTCTGTGTTTCAGGAGGTTTTAGTAAATTATGTATTTGAAAACATCAGGGGCTTGTCTAGATGATGAAAATACTCCTATTAGAATTTGAGGAGGGTAACTTTTGTCCCAATGGGATCCAATGGTGATTCACTTTGTTTGGAAGGATGGGGATCAAAAAAAATGCTGTGTGGGAAAAGCTTTTCCTGAATTTTAAAATTATATGAGGAAATGTGCATTAGTGCTCATTAGGACAACCAATTCTCTTTGCTGTGCATTCTCAGAAAGGGCAGAGCTGGAGATCTGATTGGTCGGACATGCGCCGGAGGCAGGCTTGCCAGTAAGACAATGCCCAGAAGCACCCCCTTGGAGTTTAATGTTAGTGATCATGTGCTTTTTTTGCTCCACCAAGGTGCCCAAATATACATATTTTTTTAAGCAGAAGGTCGAACTTGCGCATCTTTGCTTTGTTAAAAAAAATACTGTGCAGCAGCTGTAGCATATAACACACTAATTTACAACCACTATCTTGATGTGTAGGTGTGTGAACTTCAAATGCAGATAGCATCTCAGTGTATCATTTTTGCTGAAAGACTGTGGAGACAAAAGAATGCTGCTGCAAATTTTCAATAATGTACGTGAATGAGCATTATTTCCTTTCATCTAGACTAGCCCCTGTAGTCATATTCAGGTATTAGCTACAGTACACACATGAGGAGGACAGTGTGCTAGTCCCATGCCTTCCATATCTATCATAATTTCTCTCACCTTCAATGTATGAAGGGCAATGGATCTGCAGAAGAGAGCCTCCTGGATCTGTGGAGGCTCTCCACATGAACTGCAACCTTGAAAAATCAGGGTTTCAACTCACATGCAGAGCCTCTATGGAGAACAAAGGTTCTCTTCTTCAGATGGTTAACTTTCATGCATAGGAGGGCAACTGAACTAGAGGCAGAGGAGATAAGTCTAGCTTGCTCCTCTCATTGCATGTTGCATTTACATGCACAGTTAACACCTGAATAGGGCTTGAATCTAAAAATGTCCTGCCTCTCCACCCCTTCAAAAAAATCTCTGCTCTGTTTTGTCCTCACTGTTTATCTTTAAAACATCCATATTGGTTAATTGAATGTTGTTATACGTATGACACTCTAAGTTGTTTTGATCACCTTTTCCCTACCGTCCTTGGGCTTTTCTCAATGCAGTAATTCTGTGCCATTTTTGGTGTAAATGGCTGTTTTCCCGTGTGGAAAGAAAGCTGAGAGTGGTCCTTATTGAAGAAAATGGGCTCATTTCATGATTCATTACACCCCTTTTTGTCCTCCTGCATAAGCAGGCTTCTTTCAGTTCCACATCAGGGACAAGCACACGATGGAGGTGGTGCAGTTATAAAGAAGGCTCCAAAAACTCTTACTCATCCAGTGAAAGCCTGGATATATTCTGCATAAGATGATAGTCCCCTTTCACCACTTTGCCCTTATTTTCTGTGCCACACATCATTCATTCTTCTTACACAAAAGTGACAGGGTTTTTAAAAAGGCCCATGCGATACAGATGTTCAGTGCTCTTATGGTATTGTTCTAGCAGCAGTGTTTGTGATGAGATTTAGCACAAGGAAACGAGTGTCCATAAGATTCTGATTCACCAGATGTCCACATATTCTCCAGAATGCAATCAGAGCTCCTGAACACAAAGGATGGCACATTCATTTAAATGGTCCACATAAAACAATGTGTCAATGCGATTGTACTTTTCATTTTAGGACAAGAGAGAAAACTCTCAACTCTGATGTGTTGAGATGTGTGAGATCAGTGCATGAATGTAATTTGTTTCAGTATAGAAGAATATTATTAAGGTGTGACCTCTAGAAATCTGTCAGTTTCACTTTTTCCCACCTTTGTTATTTTTTGTTTTTTAAAAAGCCCTGCAAGTTATTTTCATCTTGAATATGAAAACTGGTGCAAATTTTGATAGATGCTTCAAAAACTATCTGAAACAAAATTCTCCCCCATGTGTACTGCCCAAATTCAATAATTCATTCCCAGCATGAACGGGGCTGTGTTTGTACCTGCATGCATATAGGTGTTAAAGGTTAGCACCAAAAAAAAAAAAAAAAAAAAGTAGTAATCCTCAATACCAACATGGTTGAATACATTGCGAATGAAACTTAGGCTGGTGCCACACTGCAGAAATAATGCAGTTTGACACCACTTTAACTGCCATAGCTCAATGCTCGACATGACATGAGTGGCTATTTATGTTTCTGGGGAAAATGTATACAGTGAGGCTGCATCTGTCTTGCAGAAATAATCCAGTTTGATACTGCTTTAACTGCCATGGCTTAATGCTATGGAATTCTGGGATTTGTACTTTTGTAAGATATTTAGCCATCTCTGTCAGAGAGCTCTGGTGCCACAACAAACTACAAATCCCAGGCTTCCATAGGATGGAGCCATGACAGTTAAAGCGGTGTCAAAACTGCATTATTTCTGTTTAGTGCCAGGATGGACAAAACTGTGAGTCTTGGTCTTTCTCATATTCATTTTTTTTAAAGTTAAGTTCTTTCCATCCCAAAGAAAAGGAACATGTGAATTTGCAAGTTCTTAAAAAAGAGAAAAGAAACTGAAATGAAAACCTCACATGATCTAATGATCTCTATGTTTTAGACTCTTAAGTTGGTAGGGTTAGGTTGCTCGATAACTTGACCAATAGATCAGGTACTTATGCACTCAAAAGTAGGTCTCTAGTTACAAGGTCTGTCTATTAAATAATGAGACTGTGTTTCTACCTTTCAGACAAGGTAGGGAGATCTGATTATGAATGCTTGAGTGGTGACCTTGAACATGTCTGAACCTGCATGACAAACGTCAATACTCTTGGTTGTTCAATTAATTGTCAGCCGTCATTTAAAGCAGTTGTGTTGTCTGTTGTGTGCTGGAAAATGCTAAGTTTAAAAGTCATGCAACATGTCAATTTGAAATTTTTAGTAAAATTGAACAAAACACCAATGAAATCATTTCACATACTTACTGATGCCTATGGGGAAGACTGCATGTCTCGTGCATGTGTGTTTGAGTGGCACAAAAGATTCAGAGAAGGACATGAGAATGTGGAAGATGATGAATGCCCTGGACAACCCTTCACTTCAAGAACCGAAAAAATTGTAGAAAAAAATCAGCCAGATTTGAACTGTGATCTGCTCCGCACCTTCAACCAATAGAAAACAAGACTGCATTGCTGTGTGAGTGGGGAGTATACTGAAGGAGACAAGCATCAGAATTGTAATACATATAAATAAAGATGGGTTATTGTATCAGTCTCGTTATTTAATAGACATACCTCATATCCGATATGTTTATTTATTTTTATTTATTTTTTAGTTAGTTATACCCCCGCTCTTCAGCCACAAGGCTATCAGAGCAGCTTACAAATTGTTTTAAGCAATAGCTATTTACACATCTACACTGCATTAAACAATTTCCAATGTGTGTTAGCTAATTTCCCCCACAAGCTGGGTACTCAATTTACCGACCTTCGAAAGGATGGAAGGCTGAGTGAACCTTGGAGCCTGCTGGAATCGAACTTGCAACGTGGTGGCTTGCAGTACTGGCATTTAACCACTGCGCCATCAGGGCTCTCTAATGTTCATCTACAATCATTGATGCCCCAAGTTTCAGCAAGTCTTGGCATTTCCAAGCAGTCACAATATGTTTACGGTCACATGCAGTAGATTTATTAAAATGTTTTTCCAAAAATGGACCAAATGTACTGCCACCTTTGAAACTGGAGACTTTCCCTACCAGCTCTTTTCTGCAGGGCTGTGGTAGGCAGGCTTTTAAGTTGCACCATGCAAATAGTGAAAGTATGAAAAGGATTACATGACCATGGAGGATGGGCAAAAGAATGTGCAGCAGGATGCACACATGACATAACATACACGAATCTACACTCTTACAAGATGGCAACATTCCCTTCAGCAAGCTTGCGATTACAAAGATGACAGCAAAGCAGATAAGGAATAAAAATGAGAGGGCATAAGCTTGAAGGTGTCCTAAGCCTTGAAGGGAGAAGCAGGACTAGATAAAATTCCTGGGCCTTCAACTAGTGGGATTTCTGTTTGTAGCTGTAGCTGAGTTTGTGCCACATCTTTAAAAAGCTGCCTCAACATGTTCTTCGAGGATCTGGCAATTCAGACTTTTAAATGAGGTTGTTCCTCCATCACCATATGGTTCTTTTAGTAAACACTTGATTGTTGGCAGCCATCCCTAGTTTTGATCTCTTGTGAAAACTGAACCTAGATGGACTGAAAACAGAATGAAATTAAGTTAATGTCATAATCGTGATTCACAGAAATGCCTTTTGTAAACTTTTGAGTTTCCCCAGTGCAGTTGCCCTTGCATGGAAAAGTTATCATTTTGGACTGCCTCTCCCAGAATCTCTCAATAACCATGTTGGCTGAGGGACTGTGGGAGTTGTAATCCAAAAGGTATCTGCCCCAAGCTCTACAGTTGCCATCTGTTGTATCAAATCATTGGTCTAGCAAAAATTGTATATGATGACCACTACCAGAACTTTATGGACTTGGTTAGAGCCCAAAGGCCAATTCCCATCTCCACTGTCTATGACCCTAGTTACTGGAAAGAGTGGTTATACCTGGGACCCTCTGTATCCTAAGCACATAAACTACTGAATTCTTATCTCTTCTTACAATGCTTATAAAACACTTCAGTTCCTTTTAAGGACCTTATATGATCCACCAGTCACACCGAGTTCCAGCTGTGGACTTATGGACTGTCCAAAAGGAGATCATCTCTCTCTCTCTCTCTCTCTCTCTCTCTCTCTCTCTCTCTCACACACACACACACACACACCATAAGAAAAGAAGATGCAGGTTTGCATTAATTTCACACATGCTAATTCATATGTATTTATACAATTTACCATAGACCCTGTAGCTGGAATTGGAAAACTGTACATCTCACCATAGTGGGGAATTCTGTTGACAAATGACCTGTCTCAACTGGTTGTCCAGGTGTTGACTGCCCATCTCATTCTTGGCAGGGTGGCAATTTTGGCAAAGGCAGCAGGGCTTGGATGACCCTGAGCTCTAGTATTTATAATGGGGGAGAAACATGCCCATCATTTCTCTGTCCTTTGACTGTGAGACATGGACCCAAATCTCTTCTATATCAAATGGTGCTTATCTATCCATAGCCCTTGTGATCAGTAAGCTGACTATTGGAACATATAAATAGGCTATTGCCATGCTGGGCTGCCCCCAGCACTGCAATGCACTGACTTTTTGCATTTCATCCCTCAGTTTTTATATTAGAAGGTGTTTTTAATTCCAAGTTACCTGTTTAATCTTGATTTCATTCCAGCCCCACTTTGTAGTTTTATTAGTCCTGTTTCTCATTAAGCTAAGTGAAACCCCTTGTGGCCTTTGCATATCGAATGCCCCCATGGTAAGGTGGATCCTTCCCAGCACGTCCCTTATAGCTCAAGGAGCAAAACTGTTCTCTTATAATCTCCAGGTCAAACACCGAGCAAGGGCAGCTGATGAAATGTTGTCCTTGCCTTTCTTTTATGAGCATTAATGATCATCCATACGAGGAGCTCAAAAGTACAGTGCTTGCTTTGCTTTGGGAGGTCTATCCCCTTATAATGGCTTAAAACAAAATCACTGCAAAGCCTGAAGGGCAACTTGGCATGCAGTAGTCATGGGGGTATTTCAAAATCCATCTCCCACCCCCTGCCCTTTTCCTAGGAGAGGTTATTATTGAGTAAGGCTGCAGGATTATCAAGAGAGATGTTAAAAGAAGGAAAGAAAGAATTATTCTTTCAAGGTTGAAAAGCAGAAGGAAAAAAACCACACATTCAGCTTGTTCCATCATTTCAGTGTGTGAATGAGCCCTAAATCTATTCAAATTGTTACATGTACAGAGGGCAAATGCATGGAGAAAATGGCAAAGAGGAGACAGAGAAAACACAGACCTATCCAACACCTTCTTCTCCCAAAAAGAAAACAGAGCTCTTTCCCTTCTCATTGATTGCACTGACACCCTCTGCTTACCTTAACAGCAGTGATGGAAGATGCCAGACTCAAGGACAGAGCTGCTGGGTTCATGGGTGAGGCAGTGGCACAGAGGGTGATGGACCAGCAGGGCTGTTGTGGTATCAGCCCAGCTGGTCCACATGAACAACAACACACTTTTACACAGGTGCGTGCGGACACCAACATGATCCATCTGAAACCAGATTAAGCAGCCAGAGCAGACAAGTCCTTAAGTCTCAGTCATACCATACCAAGTGGAAAAAGCAAAAGAAAAGCGGACTATTTACTATGTAAAGTGCTGTAAAGTGTTTTTCCAACCCAATGGCATGTTCAAATATTAATTTCTAGAGGTCACATAGGCCAAGATGCAATAGAAAGATTTATGCACCATAAATACACATCAGTGTAGCTATGTTATGGGTGTGCTATGTTGCTTGTATACTAGATCTCAACATTGTGCAATGGGTCATACAAATTGCATCATACTCTCATTACATAATGATTGATAGAAACCCAATAAAAATATGCACTTCTTCAAAAGACCAACTGCTTGTCCAACTATTATGCTGGTGAAACTCCTCTTATGAAACATAATTGGGGCATGAACAATATCATAAAAAGTACAACTTGCTGTTGTTATGGCATTTAGATTGGCATAATGTCACCAATAGGATTCCAGTTGTATAGTCCCAAGGTAGAGCCTTTCTGTGCAATCTCAAGTAGTCCATATCAAGTGAAAAGTACAAGCCTGTATCTCTTTCACCTTGGATATCTCTGTTAGACTGTTTTACAGTTTTCTTAAACTATGGTAATCTAATCTATGTTGATGTTTTATCTAACACAATAATAGTTGTGGTGGTACTATCTTAGTAGTTGCAACAATATCATTAATAAAAATGAAAGGGTATCCAATGGAAGTACCATGTTTGCCATAAAACAAAAGAAAATCCAGCTTAAAACCATCTTGCGGTGATACTGCAAAATATGTTGTGCTAAATTTTGAAACTCACAAGCTTCTTCATCTGGCAAAGATGGCAAAATAGCATGCAGAAGAAGGAAAGTGATGATGTGGTGGTCACAACATTTATATTTTTTTTCCTTTGAGATGTGTCATGATGGAGTTCCCATCATCCTGCCTGCAGGGTGATGTCACTCCCATCATTCTGCAAAGACTACATTTCCCATTATCTGTAAACAGTGATTGCCTTGTCAGCATGGCCTCAGATAAGGAAAGGGTTAAGTGGAGGTGAGGGTCTAAAACACCACCTCCACAGAATCTCCTGAGATAGCATCATCAATGACATCAGATCACTTGAGGCATGCGTGACCACCCAAGAATACCAGAGTGGGAATTCCAAATAAGGTATAACTGCTTTGTGTGAGCACATGGGTTGGGGTCAGACCATGAGGTCTAAGACAGACAAAGGAGGCTCTGAAATGAACACCATGTTTTAGAGCAAAGAGAGGCCAGGGATAGCTGTTAGAGCAGAGCAGGCTGGCCTAGCTCACAGCTTCCCTGATTCCAGATATGAACTGCATCCTATGTATGACTGCTTGAGATTGTGAGTAGAATCTTTAGGGACTGTTTAGATGTTGTGTTAGGGCATTTCTAATTTGATTTCTTAAACTTTGGCTGAATGTAGCTTAACATAGCTGAATATAGCTTAATGTAATTCAGTATTTTTTGCTATTTCTCTAACTCTAAAGTGTGCCTAGGGGAATGGAAGGTGCCTGCCCTCATGAGAGATTTGCATGATTTGAACTTGCTTGAATAAAATAAGCTTTTCTTAATCTTCCTATATGCTGATGCTACACATGCCTCTGTCTCTTGGCCATTGCTACATCTCTCTCTCTCTCTCTCTCTGGGAATAGGAGGTAAGAGTTAGTTGGTTCACAGCAGTGGGTAGTCCCACTGGTTAACTGTCTCCCACTGGGCTGGTCATAAATACTTCAGTGAGTGGTGGAAGCACTTTGGCCTTTAGAGGGTGCCCTTGAGTGAGGCCACTCAGGGTTACTTCTACAGGGAAGCTAACTCTGGGGAATCCAGGCAGAGAACCCCAGAATAGCCTTGATAAGATGTTTTAGGAGGTGTCTATAGATGAAAAGTAAGGGCACCCCCACACACACATGGCTGTGAGCTGACTGGGAACAAAGGCAGTAAAACAATAAAGTGTGGCTTCTCCATTGAAGGTGCAAAGCACCCACTCCAAGAACTGTATTAGATTCTATACCTTACTCTAAGCATATAACACTCTTCATAGGAGATTATCAGATATGTTAAAATGGCATTACATGAGCACCAGGAGGTTGCTAAAGGTCTCCCTTTTCAGATGACGTCATTCCCCCTCATAATGCACCCATTCTGCTGCTGTGCTGCCAGAGCTGCTTTTTATTGACAGGAGAAGCCATCAATAGATCACCTGTTCCATTCCTGTCATGGATGTTCCTGTGACTAAAAAGGTGCCCCGCTTCACTGGCGAGATCCCAGCATCAATGGGAGGTCCCTGCCAGAACACTTCCAGGTGAGATTGAGACATCGAGGTAAGTGACACACTTTTTAAAAAGCTTCTCTGGTTTACTTGGAAGGTTTAAAGTGTGTTTTTGTGCTTGCTGTCACTTTTTTTTTTTTGCTGTAATTTGATTTTTATTATTGAACTTCCCATGCCCACATCTTCTCAGAAGAACAGGTGGGATTTCACTCCAGGAAGTGAACGGAGCTCCATTAGCACTCCATTCACTCCTGGGCTGCCCTGTCGATGCGACTAAAGGTAGGTCTGAAAAGTTTTGTTATTGTGCGGGTCAGGAAAGGAGATTGTAGGACAGGAATTTTTTTTCATTCCTCTCTGATAATCTCTATAGTCTCTATAGGCTTCTCTCTCTCTCTCTCTCTCTCTCTCTCTCTCTCTCTCTCCCTCTCTTCTTTCTCTCTGGCTTTTCTTTGCAAACGAAGATTCAGGAAGGACTCATCCCACTCTTTCTGAAAGTGCGCTGATGACTGAAAAGGCCAATCTGAGATAAACAAGTCTGGTTGCAGAAAGCACAGCAGAGGGTCTCCTTGGGTGATGTTCCGGGTTGTGATTCTTTCTGCGTTGTTGTTCCTCTTCAAGACTTGTTTGGTGTGAGTCCTCAAATAAAGCTGCAGCATTGTGGATAGAGCATCTCCATGCCTCCTGATGTGAGGCCAGGGCGGACCATTGTTGGTGATCAATTTGGCCAAGCCTGAAATGTTGTTTCAGGGTATCCTTGTATCGCTTTTTTTTGGAGCGCCCCTCTTATGCTGACCCATGGGGAGTTCACCATAGAGTACTGTTTTTGGGAGTCAATGGTGCTCCATCCTAGAAACATGCCCCGCCAAGCACAGCTGTGTTCTCAATATCATGGCCTCAATGCTGGTGATCCCTGCTTGTTCAAGGACAGCAACATTCCTCACATAGTCAGTCCAGTGTATATTTAGGATCATACATATACAGCACTGATGAAAACGTTCGAGGAATCATAAGTGTTGGCGATAGGTGACTCATGTTTCAGACCCGTAAAGGAGAATAGACAGTACAATGGCTCTATACACACTGGTTATTGTGCCAGAATACTCTGCATTATGGCTGGAATATTCTGACTCTGGAACTGGCCTGGGAACCCCTTCCCCCATTACCATGATGAAATGGTCAGAGGTCCACACACACGTATTGGTGGGTGCCTCTGCTGCTGTCATGCGTCACACTCTCTGAAGCTGGGGAGGAGGCCCTCAGCATATGATCAAGGCTGGTCACATACCGGAGGGGGGAGGCTTGATTACATGCTGGTGGCCTCCTTTCTGGCTTCAAACAGACACCAGTGGAGGAGACATGTGGAGATGCACCCCAGTATGCTGGTATGGATTTCTGTGTTTCTGCACTTGGCCCATCTGGATTTTCCCACATGGTGAAGATTTTCCCAGCTTTTTAAAAAATGTTTTAAATGGGTTTACTCCAACTCCCCCCATCCCAAACTTTGCCTTGGACATTGTCAGGACTGTCCAGAGGTGAATTGGGGCAAGAGCCCTGCATCATTTGGAATTTATTGCTCTTACATTGGGGTGGGGATGGAAGCCAAGGTAAATTGTCCATCTCGACAAGCCCTTAGAGATATCAGTTCAGTGACATTCATTTGAAATGTGCATGATAGGATTGTTCTGCCCTTTCACTTGTTTCTCCATATAGACAGACTGAAAGATACTGAAGCTTCAAATGTAATAATACTGTATTTAAATAGTTCAATGGGCTAAGGAGCAATTTACCCTTTTCATGGCCAATTAAATAGGAGTACTTGATCCATAGCTACAGTACCTATATTGAAATGAGAGACTTTGGGTGCACACATTTGGAAAAATTGTGGTAAGTTTACATCAGGGATGCTCATGCTTTTTGGACTGGTGTTGACTGAGGACTTTTTCGGATGGAAGAAAAGTAACGCAAGCAGCGTCGCCAGGTTACGACGCTGCTGCACAAGAGGGCGCCAGTTTCGAATGACGCTCTTCCCAGCGGTACTGTTGCTGATCGCGAGTAAAATATGACGCTGGGAAGGAAAAATATCATGCTCAAATGTCCCAGCGGTACTGCAACAGTACCACTGGGAAGAGCGTTGTTCGAAACTGGCGCCCTCTTGCGCAGCAGCGTCGCAACATGGCGACGCTGCTTGCGTTACTTTTCTTCCATCTGAAAAAGTCCTGAGACTCTTATAATTGGCTGTGCTATGGGTGATGAGAGTTGTAGGCAAAACAAAAAAAATAGAGAGAACCACATTTACCCATCTCTGGTACAAGATGAGACTAACTAATTTATTTATGGTATATGTGTATTTAGTGCTCTAATGTTTGGTACAGAACATTCTCGGAGCAAAGTCAAACTGAAATAAAAGGGTAACAAATTAAAATCAGTAACGAGAATACACAAACACACAAACTAGCCACTTGACCACATAAAATTCAAATCGAAATGCAAATCTAAAAGATCTCTGAATTAAAAAAAAAATATCAGAAGGACAACAAACTCAAACCTATACAGGCATGCTGAAAGTACGCCAAATAAACACGTGAGGAAGGAGAATGATCTAGCTTCACTTACACTGTTGCTATTTTGATTGTATGGAAAGTCTTGATCTGGCCAGGAAAATCTCTATTATGCATGAGGCTTCACACCATGGGCAGTACCTGGACACCAGATACTGCCCATGGTGTCACCAAGTCCCCTCCTACTTGGTCTGTGAGCTTTCTATGTGTTCATAACTCTGAAAAATCTAAATCATGTTCTGAATCATATGGACAGCCTGCATAAATAGATGAGAGTCTCCTCTTCAGACCATTGCTCTCCATCTGAGTAGGGTGACAGAAATATGTCAGGAGCAAGACACTCCCCTAATTTGTGTGTTTTTTACAGCTTACATTCAGAACATTTGAATAGGGCTTTAAGGATAGGGAAATCTCACTGGGAAGAGAATCCCGAAGTTAGACTGCCGGAACTTAAATCTCCCCGTTGCATCATGTGGGGTGATGGTAGGCCTCAAGAAATGGTCACTGAGGCAGATTTTCATGTATGAGTAGCTTCATGTGGAATACAAACAGCTTCCAGGTATACATCTATATAACCAAAGCTCCAATGTGAACCACAAGAGAGGAAGAATCACAACATTGAACTTGACTGTGTACAGGTATAGCACTGATTATTATTACTCCATGCAGCACTCATGTTGGAACACCACTGGGTGAGTGTTTGAACTGAGTTCAGCATTTACTTTTTGTAATGACTGTCATTACATTAGAGATACCATTAAAGTACACCAAGAATCCTAAACACATCATCCCCTAGAGTTGTTTGAGTAAGGACATAAATTTGACTCCCTCTCCACCACAACCTCACCAATATATAAAATTGTAAAGTTCTTAAAAGCAAAGATTATGATGAGAAAGATTATTTAATTTTTCCCTGCCACAGTTCTGCACCTGGTAAAACAGCTCTGGACAAACTGACTTTTCAGTTAACCTGTAGGGCAGACTTCAGGGTTGAATGAATTTATTTTACAAGGGGGGGGAAACCCACCTGGGATTAATTCTTCGGTACTTCTCAAAATGTCCTTAAGGTTTTGAACTGCTAGTCCCCCTATTAGTCACCTGACAGACTTCAGTGTCAATCAGTTTATTTTTACAAGGTTGATTGATGCTATACTCTATTCCTACTGCTATCTGAGGAACTAGAGTTTCCTGCCCCCTCTTTCCTGCTAATGATGTAGGAATAGTATTCACTATTTGGTCCTCTCTCTCTCTATCCACTTCCAGGGCTATGCAGGTAGTGGAATGACAGCCAGCCAACATGGGGACCACAATTCTCAAGGGTTCCGAGTCTCACGTAAAATTAATATGTTTGTTGAAATTATACCTCTGACATATCTGTAGGAGATTTGAAGGTTACAGCTGAAAGCCTGGCTCAATAACAGCTTGGTCACAAAGGAATAAAACAGTGCCAGAGTTACTTACAGAAGGCCCTACCCAAATTGTAATTCATTAAGCCCAACATACTGGCTGTTCACAAGTAAAGACAGAGCTGTTTTCCCAATCATTTAGGAAACAGCAAGTGATTTGTTGAACCCACAATAGTCAACCATACTTATCTAGTAGCATTTGGCTTGGTGAAGAGCAAGAAAGAAGTGGGGAAAATGTCCTAAATTGGTAGTCCATGACTATATGCAATTTCTAATACAAATCATCTGATTGGAACCTCTCAGACAACTGAAACGCAGTTATCCTTCTGATTGTTCACTTCTCCACATGTTACCATGCAATTCTTGGCAGTCAAGATTTCTCAAAGTAAACATTTAAAAATGTGTTTCGAGGGCAAGTGCACATCTAAATGAAGACTTTGAAAAGATTTGATTTAAAATGTTAAAGAGTCACAGACTAATGTGGGAATAGATTGGATAATTATGGATAAAAGCATGGGAAAGTAACACAGATGGAGAATCCTTTGATTCCACACCTAACATTCCTGTTGTAGTTTTTGCTACTGGTGCAAGTTATATATATATAAAAGGAAGAAATAATAGTGTAGCCTTTCACATATCTACCACTGTATACTACTCAGTTCAGTCTCTGGACTCTTTCAAAACAGCTGGATCCATCCCCAAAAGAACTGCTTCTAGACCTGGAATAAATGCTACAACATTTGTACTCTTTTACAACTCTAATGATTGCTCCCAATTTCTGCACAGGGATGTATGAAACCATTGGGTATGGGACAGTTGAGTTCTGTGGGAGAAAAAAAATACATTCTGCTCTACCCAAATTCTAATATGGATCAAAGAAGTTGGAAGGAGAAGATAATAAAAGCACAACTTCACTGGATCTAAATGGAGATAGAAGAATGACACTGTGAGTTACAGTTTCCTTCAGTTTCTCACTTTTCCAACGATGTTCGAGCACCTACATTGAGGTTGTGTACTGTTAGATTTTCCTTTGCTTTTTTTCGGGCTGTGAGGCTGTGTTCTGGAATAGTTTCTTTCTGATGTTTTGCCTGCATCTGTAGCTGGCATCTTCAGAGAATGGTTGGGTAGGTGTGTGTGTGGAGTTTATATGCTGTGAACCCCTGTTGGGGAGGATATGTAAATTTATGTAATTGAATGGTTAGTTTCTGGGTATAGAAAGGCAAGGCTCATTAGTGTCTGTTTGGCTAATGGTTTGTTGATGGACCATTATCTGCTGAGAATCCCCCTGTCCCTGGGTGGAATTCTTTTGTAAGTATTGAGTTTTGATTCTATTGTATTTCAAAACTGGGAGCCAGATTTTGTTTACTTTTAAGGTTTCTTCTTTCCTGTTGAAGTTGCCCAGGTGTTTGTGGATTTCAATAGCTTCTCTGTGCATTCTGACATGATAGTTGTTGGCCTGGTCTAGAATTTCTGTGTTTTCAAATAGCATTTTGTGTCCAGGTTGGTTTATAACATGTTCTGCTACTGCTGATTTTTCTGGCTGGCCCAGTCTGCAGTGTCTCTCATGTTCCTTGATTCTAGATAATGGCCCATCAACCAACCATTAGCCAAAAAGACACTAACAAGCCTTGTATTTCTATACCCAGAAACTAACCATTCAATTACACAAATGTACATATACTCCCCAACAGGGGTTCACAGGATATAAACTCCAAACACACACCTACCCAACCATTATCTAAGGATGCCAGCCACACATAGAAGCAAAAGGTCAGAAAGAGACTATTCCAGAACATGGCCTCACAGCTCGAAAAGAAAACAACAACAACAAAGTTAAATCTATGGATGCTGGCCACGAAAGCCTTCAACATCACACTGTATACTGTTAATCTCGCCATGCGGAGTTACACTGATTCTACTGCAACTCTTGTGCTGGCAATACCAATGGTGTATGACTGAATGCACAGACAAATGTGCAACTGAATGTTCAACTAATGTGCATCTTCATGTACATCCACATGCATGTGTGCTTGTACATACATCTGCATGCACAATGGCACTGCATGTGCAATTCCACTACCACAATCTTGAAATGAATGCAGAAATTCCACATTGGACAAAATGTCCCACTGTTTCTGTAGGGAAACATACACATATATGAGACACCAATGGAATTCTGGTCAGTATGTTTAGTTTCTACCAAAGTCTGATTTTTTAAAAAAAGTTTGTATGAAAACGCATACTTTATTAAACACCCATTTCTCTGAATAAATACATTTTCACATACAGTTTTTGCCTACTACACACATTGGCCTCAATCCAACTGCTAGCCCCAACCAGAGTAGACCTGCTAAATGAACTGGTGAAAGTGAACACTGATATAAATCCCATGGACTTCATAGGTCTAATCTAGTTGGGACAATCATTTGGATTTAGCTCACTTCTTAGATTTACAGCTTCTGCCTATTCTAGGACCAGAACAAAATAAGAGCTACAACAACGTCTTTCACTCCTTTAGAACTAAATCTCAGCACAGTGGGAAATGAAGCATCAGTATAGACTCTCCTTACTTCTTTGAATCCCCACTCCTCAGAACAGATCTTAATACAAAAGCATACTAGAGCATAGACAATTGGTACACTGACCCCAATTCAATTCTAGTTTACTAGGTATTCAGCATATTTAGCAGAATGCCAATGTAACTGACATCAAAGAAATCACACACTCAACATGATAGACTGGCAAACTTCCAAACACTTAATCCACCATGGAGTAAAAGGAATGACTGACAGCATTTTGGTCCCAAAAGGAGAAAGCTTCAAATAAGAAAAACAACCACCAATAGGCCGGAGCACAGGGCGGGAAGGCTTAAATAGCCTCTCCCCCCGCCCATCGCTCCTCGTCACTGGCGCCTGCCAGTGATGTCATCAAGGGGAGGGGCCTCCCTCTCCTGTACTGCCCATAAATGGGCTTTCCCCCTTGGAGGCTGTGTGGCCGTGGGGGAGCCCAGATACTCTCTGTTTCTGAAGTTATCATTTGATTCAGTTCAAATCATATTTTTTTCAAAGTAATGTAAGTTATTTTTATTGAGGTTTTTTTTAAAAAAAAATCCATGTGTTGTTGTTGTTCTTGTTGTTTCATGTTGCAAAGTGGAAAACAGATCTATGATATATGGAAACTTTCTGTAGATGGTAGTCTTTCAAGGGGTCAGAGCTTAGAAAAGTCACTTTTTTGGTCTATGACTCCGAATTTTCCCCAGCCAACATGCTCCACACCCCTACTCCATCAGGCATGGTGGGGGACAATATATTTTCCCCCCACCAGAATTGAATTAAGAGGTAGCTGCCAGTCCAGTCAGCTTCTGTAGGTGTATTGGGAAAGGAGTATCATCTTGTCCTTTGCCTCAACAAGCAAAACATGCCCTGACAGGGACCATTATGTATGTTTTTTGTTTTTTGAAAAGAGTAAAAACTTAGGAACATCCAATGAAATCCTCAAGGCAAAAAGGAGAGACTTCTCAAGATGCTAAAAAAGATGGTATTTTCCTAGTCAAAAATCTTTCTGGTTGTGTTTTAGCTTTGTTATTGATTGATCTTCAACTTTTATTACAGTCCTGTTGGAAAGTCATATTCCTGCACTCCTTCAGTGTTAATCCTGTCACCCACACCTAGCATGCCCAGTGCTAAAATTAGCTTCCATATTTTCGCTCTAGTTTCACTCTTCCAAATAGGAAATGCAGGGGCTAAGCCCTAAAGGAAGTAGAGCCAGCACAAGAAATAAGTTTAAAAAAAAAAAAGAAAAGAAAAAGATGTATTAGTGGACCTAGGAAAAATGGAGTAGAAAGAATATTTGAAAAACCCCTGTAGCCCAGTTAAGACTCAGTAGTCGATTCTAAATCAAAATGTGGACTGTAAATAAGAAATCAGACTTGGATTGGGCAGGGCAGCTATGAAGGAACTGGTAGATAAGATCCTCAAAAGTAGGCATACATTATTAAACATCAAAGTCAGGATCACCCATATCACAGTATTTCTGATTTCTACGTATGGTTTTGAAAGTGGGACAGTGAAGAAAGCTGACAGAAAAAATAATCAACTCATTTGAAAAGTAGTGCTGAAGAAAATTTCTGTGGATACCTTGGATTGCCAAAAAGATTTTAAAAAATGGGTCTGAAAGCAAATCAATACCAAACTCCCCATAGAAGCCAAAAAGTCTAAACTAAGGCTATCATACTTTGGCATACCATGAGATGACATAATTCATTCAAAAAGACAATAATACTTGGTAAAGGTAAATGCAGTATGAAAACAGGCAGACCACAACATAGGTGGATTAACTCAATCAAGGAGGCCAGTGCCTGGAGTCTGCAAGATATTAGCAGGGCTGTTAATAACAGCATGACCTGGAGGTCTCTTATTCATAAGTCGAAACTGACATATGGTACTCCTATGAATTAAGGCCCCAAACTGTTGAGTGTCTACTCAGTACAGTTTGTGTGTTCCATCCCCTAGACCTCAAAGGGCCACAATTGTCCCACATCCCCAACACACCCAATGCCCCTTGAACATTCTGGAGGGCACAAGAGCAATTTTCCATATTTTCTCCACCTCCAAATTGTTTTGTGCTTGGAGGAGAGGTTCAAAACCATAAATGACTTCCAATTTTGAGAAAGGTCTTGTCTTGAAGCTTAAAAGGGGTAAGGCAGTCCCACCCCAAAAGAAGGAGGAGGAGGAGGAGGAGGAGGAAGAAGAAGAAGAAGAAGAAGAAGAAGAAGAAGAAGCAATTTAGAAGTTACAAGGATCCTGGTAACGTTAGATTTTCAGTTTGTGGCGTTAGGGGTCATGAAGATATTTGAGGGCTACACTGGGTCTCCAGAGGGCCACATGCAGCTCATGGGTCTCACTTTACCCACTCATGATTTTCTGGAAAATAAAAAGAGTGACCCTGCTTAGAAAGAACAATTCACAAGAAACTTGAAGAGGGGCACTGTCATTAAGAGGAAAGACTACTACACACATTTAATGCAGGTCCCAGCTTTGGGTATGTGACAAGCAATTCTTAACTATCTCTTTTGCAGAGTAGGGTTGCCAATGTCCCTCATTATGAGGGATGTCTCTTATTTGAGGGTGAGAAAGCTTGCCCCTTATTGGACTGGCAGGTGTCCCTTATTATAAGGGATGTTCCCTTTCTGAGGTGTGAAAAGGTTTTCCTTTTATATAGACTGAAATACACACACAAACACACACACACAATTCCTGTATTTTGAACTGTGGGGCCATCATAAAACAGATATGTGTACATTGTGTAATTGATGAATCTGGACAATATTTTAATTTCACAGAGAAACACATGGCTAAGTTAACTGAAATCAATACTTTCATCTGGTCTTTGGGTAGAACACAAACTTGTTAATAGCTACTTCCTCATTCTCAGCCCTACATGTCATGAATTTCAACTGTCCCTTATCGGTATTTTGAAAACCTCGCAACAATATTGGGGTGGGGTCTGGATCTAAGGATACATACCAAGATTGTTTCCCTATGCATGATGGAGAGCAAGAGCGTTACTTTTTATTCCCTTCTTCCCTGTGGATCACCTCCTTCAGATACTGAGATGAGGGTGAAATACAGGGATGGAGAACCTTAAATTCTGGTGCCAAATGCAGCCCCACCCCCCGTTGTTCCACTTTAGCCTTCTGGGTCTTCCCATAGCCACACTCCATGACACTCATTTTTCAGCAGTTTCCCAATGTTTGTAGATCTTCCCCCATTCTTTTTTAAAAAAATCCTCTCCTAAGCCCTAGTTACTGACAGTAAAGCAGGAATATGCTGCTATTTTCAACCCTACCCTTTTGCCTGGAATGTGACCTGCCAAACTATCCCTGAAATTGAATCCAGACCTCAGACTGAAACAGGTAAGCTACTTGGGGTGTAATATATAGATAGGGTAGCTATAAGTAAAATTCAAAATGTGAAGACCCAGATCGTGTGACATTTCTCAGATACAATTCATGGGCCTATGAATTTGTGATGTTTCACTCTTACTCCATCCACACCAGTCTCTTGCTGTGGCAGGACTTTGAGAAGAAAGAGGGTATCAAGCCTGGCTCAGTTAAAGCAATGCCATCTATTCTGTCCTTTTCAGGGGATGCATGATGGCGGAGAGAAGGGGTAGGATTGCCCTGCACAACTCACCCCTCAGCCATAACACTTTATGAGTTTTTAAATAGTTTGTAATAAAGACATTAGACAATATTTGCAATTTAAAGTATATTATTCTCATGGTATCATTTGCCTTCAGTCTCTTCAAATGTATTATTCTGAAGTTAAATTCAAGGTCAGAAGAAAGAAGAGGAAAAAACCTCTCTAGAACAGACATGGATGGCTGCCAACCTCCAAGAACGCCGCATACATACCACAGCACTAATAAACTGAATTGCATTAGGCATTACCTAAAGAGAATGTTAACTTATAAAGATTTTACTCAATATACTGCACTTCCTTGTCTGATGCACAGCACAATATACTGCGTTCAATGCCACATCCGTTCCGATAAGAATAATGAGATGGAATTTATTATTGTTTATGCAAATTGGTGAATGTCTTGAAAATTAATTTTTAAAAAAATGAGGAAACTTTTTGAAACTTCTTTCCCTTGTCCCCCTTTGAACTGAAGAATCACAATTGGAATATAGCCTAAATTCCAGTACCAGTGAATCTGCTAAAATAATATCCCTGCAATGCTGCAGTGATGTATATCAGAACACTGCATTCATGGTACAGGCATTGTGACCCATAATAAGGCCATGATCAATTCCATAAATAAAATATGGAATCTTAAGCCTCATTCAACCAGATGGGACATTTTAGCCTCCACGAGCCACACTTTCTTGCAGAATTTATACAGAACTAGACTTAGCAGACAGGCATTTTATGACTTTACAATCCAAAGAATTGCAAAAAATCCCCCAAATTTTTGCCATTTGCCATGCCCATTTCCCCCCAAATAAAACTGGGGCCCTTGCACACTACGCAACTATAGCACTATGACTCTACTTTAACTGTCATGGTTGAATCCTATGGAATCCTGGAGCTTGCTTTTTGATGAGGTATGGGAACTCTCTAGATGACAATTCTCCATCATCATGCTGTAATTGTGGGTAAGGCCCCACAATAGGACTAAAGTTGTCCCAGCAAATCTATTTCATTTTACCATTAGGATTCTGTTTTCTTTTGGTCTCAGCTAGTAATATATCGGGCCAAAACTGTTTCATGCCATTTGGGGGTCAAAATATGATTCAGAGAAGCATAATATTTTGTGTTCTTGCATGAAAAATGCCTGTTTCCCATACCCAAAGAGAGGGAAACTGGAAGACAACTGTGCTCTGAAATCCTACCTGAAGAAGTAACCAATTGTTTAACTAAAATAAGGACATTGCCTGCACATGAAGGGCAAACTATGCAATTGCTTTGCAGTTAGAGCAACTTTGGCATTCTGGATGCCCTGGGAGAGAGAGAACTTGCACAAAGACAGTGCTACTTTGTAAGAATTGCTCAGACCATGACCACTGTGTTCCCCCAATTTAAGCACAACTGAAAAGCAGCCTCTGGAAATGTCTCTAGGCATATCTGAAAGAGATGGCTGCCATAGCCATAGTATTCAAAGAGTCATAAGACCTAGAGGAAGGAGGGGAACATGTCCATGCTCACCTAATCATGTTCATGAAGAACCAAGAGGTGATATCAATGTCAAGAGAGATAGGGATAGAAGGACCTGGTGCAGACATTCATAGACAGTTCACTCTAGAATACCCAGAGACATTATTCAGGAACGCCAGGAACAAAGAAAGATGCAAACAAAGAAACAATGCTACAGAACTTTGAATACCTCACAAGAAGCATTCTTTACTACATAACACATAAAACAGAGATGCACAGTGTGTATGCAGGGCACAGAATGAGAACAACTCTACCAAAACCAAAGTGTGGAATCTCCTTGACACCACCAAGCTAAAGACATACTTTGCCCTATTGAGGTATATCATTCAGCATATCAAATATGGTGATGAGCCATGGACCCTTAGCAAAAAAGGCTGTGTAGTTCCAAGCCAGGTTGATTGAGAAAGCCAGGTTGATTCCCATCCAGGTTGATTCCCATCCATGGGAATAAGCTATATTAGAAACTGTACAGTTCCCTCATCTTCTAAAAGTTATTGAACATGTCTCTTGGGGGCTCAGTGGGGACTGAACAGCTGATCAGCTGGGACAAGAGACCATGGTTATACCATAGTCATGATAGCTATACCATAGTCATGAGACCATAGTCATGATAGCTATGTATCTTTGCATCATTTGCTGGGGAATACAAGAGGGACCTGAACTCGTGTGTTGCTTGTAGATCTGCCACTGGCAACTAGTTGGCCACTGTGTTAATAGAAAGCTGTGTGGGCATGCTTTGACCCTTTTTGATATACTGTATTCTTAACCTTTTGGGCTTATTCCCTTTTTTTCCTGACTGGAAGTGTGGTAAGGGATTCACACATGTGACTCCTCCTGATGATTCTACAGATCAACACTCAAATAAAGGAATGTGGAGAAAATGAGAAAAAATGAAACCAAAAACTAAGTGAGAGGTTGGCTCAATATTAAGCCAAGTATTATAAACTAGGATTGGATGAGAGTTAGTGGATGGAGATGATGGGTGTACAGGTTTGTACCTGTAGGAATACCTGCTTTTCACCTGAAGTCTCCCAGGACTTTTAATAAGTACAAGATAGGGAGATGCAGGGAGAAAGCTATGCCTGCTCAGCTCTTATGAAGCTCTGCAGCTATTAAGAGGCACGGAAGCGCCCTTTAGGTCAAGAGTTGGTATCCCTTGAGGCTGAAAAGAGGTGTCATAGGCTTTATTGGTTCATCTCAAGTGTGTCCCAGAGCAATATAAAATGACAAATTGTGCAGGGAAAAGAGTCAGGGTTACACAAAGTAGATCAGAGCAAACAACTTCTTAAAAGAGTTACACATCTCCCAGCTTTTCCTCTGAGGCTTGGCCTCTGAACCCAGAGAGATTGTCTCTATCAGGAGGAGCACAGAGCCTGATCTGAAGTAAACTCACAAAAAAATGGTAACTTTTTTTTTAATGGAAGCTGGTTTTAACTAGAGCCAGTAATGGAAGCAAGTCACAGAATAGATTACATAGTGTCAGAACAGCAGGGGTTGATATGAAGAGACGTCGAATTCTAGATGGAGATAAACCCCAATAAGATAGAATACCCAGTGGAATTGAATTTAATAACTTAAGGGAGAAGCACTAGTAAGGGAAACCATCCAACAGAGCATTTGTGGCTTCAGAATGCAGCATTAAAACTCTTCCATGGATTTACTTGGCCTACATTTCTTCATTCAATATATATATATATCAGTCCAATAATGTATTTGAGTAAAGCCTAGGAAAGGAAGGGATTTACAGAAAAGAGCCAGAAAGAAGTAAAGCATATGGCAAATTCTTAACCTATTGTTATACATACAGGATTTTTCCTAAAGTTATTCAAATAAAGATTACATTTATAAAGATTACAAAGCCTTTCATAACAATTATGGCACATTCATGAAAAATTGTTCCAAATTCTATGAAGTCTCCCCTAGCTTCCCAAATATTTCACTTCCTCCAAATCTATTAAATGTCACTTTGTGTTGGTCATGCCCTCACAGTCATGGGTCATATTTCCCCAAAGTCTACATTTCTAACTGAAACACCCTTTGGGATCATAGATTATCATCAGCAATGATGCAGAGTTTTACAGTATCCAAAGGGTTTCACTTTCTCAGTGGTTAACAAAGATGATCCAGAGGGCAAAATTATGTTAAAAAAAAAAAATCACCTTGGCAGATTAAGAGATCCTGTTGAGAATTTGTCAACTCCTTTCTGAGATCTCATCTGCAACATGAAACCAAGACAACAAACATTTTTTGTTCTTGTCTATCTTTTGAACAAAATATTCCTGCAAAAAAAAAATGCCTTTTTCCTTTGTGAAATTTACATGCACATACACAGCAAGCACAATGGGAAAGGCTGATTGATTGCAACAGAACAAACAATTTGCACATTTAATGAGACTGACCGCTCCAACTCGAAATACCTCATCATCTTACATCAATATTTTTTAAAAAAAATATTTTTATTGCATTATCTCTTTTATAACACGGAGATGAACCAAGCCAGGATGTACATTCCTAAGAGCTAGCAGGTGGAAATGAAAAGGCAACACATTTTAACTAAATGTTATGTAACATAAGAAGGGTACTGCTAGACCAGACCAAAGGATTATCTGAGGCTGCTGACACACTGCAGAAATCATGAAGTTCGGCACCACTTTAACTATCATGGCTCAATGCTATGGAATTCTGGGATTTGTAGTTTTGTGAGATAGTTGGGTCTTGTCTACACAAGGGGAAAAATACAAATGTGTCTGAAAAGGCAGGCATTCACAACAATGCGACCTGTCTACACGGCCAACCCCCCCCCCCCAACTCAGCATAACCCCCTAGCCAGATGGCACCACAAGTGATTTACGCACGATTTTAAACCTGTCACCACCATTTCAATTTACCAGACCCTCAAAAATCTAACATGGTGGCCGCAGCTGCTTTCCCTCTTTGCTAGCCCTGTCCCTATCCTTATGCAGCCAATCAAATTGCACTGCCTGTTTGTATTTGTGTGAATGTGAGTGTTCAAATGATCGCACATTTGGAAGATGTACGGAGCTTTTAGGAAAATGTATGAAGGCCCGGACACAGTACATACAGACTTTGTGGTGGATTTCATTGCCTCCCTTCCGAATGACACGTATTTGTGTGAATGGCCATTTGAACAGATCCTCATACATTCACATCTTGGTTTTGTTGTTGTTGTTGTTGTTGTTTTTAACCATACAGACAACACCTTAGACTTCCCTGTCAGTAAGCTCTGGTGTCACAACAAACTACAAATTCCAGGATTACACAGGATGGAGCCATGACTGTTAAAGTGGTGTCAAACTACACCATTATTTCAGCAGTTTGGTTTGGCAGCAAGCCTTAGGACTTTATCAGACAAGCCTCTACAATTGCTCTTTTGCTAGCATATTTTGTATCATTTTATGCCAGCAAAAGAACCCTTTCTAACAGACCTACTTTTCTTCTCCATGAATAGGCAGCCCCAGCGTTGATGGAGAGTGAACAGAGCTGTGTTCACTTATGTGCTCATGAGGTCACAGATTCTTGAGAGAAGACACAAGTGCAGTCAATTTAAAAAATAGAAAAAAAGGGGAAAAAAGGAAATTCACAAAACGTTTACACAAGCACAGAAACATACTTTAAAAATTACAAGTAAACTGGTGAGGTTCATAAAAAGACCATCCCCTAATCTGGCTGTTGCCCAGAAGTGTTCTGTCATTGATGCTGTATTCACGTGACCACAATGGCGTGAAGTTTCAAACGCAAGCAATGCTGGCACAAAAGCAGAATGGGTGATCTATTGATGGCTTGGCCCGTCAATAAATTAGAACAGCTCATTTACATTACAGGATCATGATGTCACCTGGTGGCACAGTGGTTAAATGCCAGTACTGCAGCCACAACATTGCCAGTTTGATCCCAAGGGCTCCAAGGTTCATTCAGCCTTCCATCCTTTCATAGGTTGGTAAAATGAGTATCTGGCTTGTGGGATCAATTAGCTAACACACATTTGGAAACCACTTAATGCAGTGTAGATGTGTAAATTGCTATCACTTAACAGTTTGTAAGCTGCTCTGAGAGCTTTTGTGGCTGAAGAGCAGCTATAAATATCTAAATAAATAAATCTGATATCCTGCCTCTATTATCAGAGTTGGTATATATATAGCCTTGTTGACTAGTAGTAGTAATTGATGCTATGGCATCCATGAATTTACTCAAAGCCATCCACACTGATAGCCACCATGACATCCTGTAGTAATGAACTTCACTCATCAAATGCACTGTGTGAAAGAACTATTATCTTTTATCTGTCCCTGCATTCAGGTTCAGTGAATGACCACAAACTATGAGAGAAGGAGAAATGAATCTACCAATCTAGGCAAGCATTGCTTAACAGTAGAACAAATTGCCCTAGGAGATGGCACATTTTTCCTTGGAGGTATTGAAGCAGAGGCTAGATAGCTATTTCATATCCCCCAACTGTCCTGAATGATCAGGGACAGTCCCAGACAATCTCTGTCATCCCACTTGTGTAGCTGCTTTAAAAATGCCCCAGTTTCTCTGTCTAACTCCCACATTCCCTCTTCCTCCCGAGTTTACTGCAAACTTACTGCTGCAAACTGAATTCAAAGTCCAAAAGTAGTTTTCACTCAACTGATCAGTGGGGAGGGGAGAGGGCAGTGTCTTGCCCTTCCCAGTAGGCTCAGTTAAAAGCAAACTGCTGCAGCCTCTCCTAGTTTGTGTGCTCTTCCTCATTAATAAGTTTTGCCATCTTGACTATACTCTAATGTTGCTCACATCCCCATTTTCATCTGTGAAATGTTTGGAGTAAGCTATTTGTCTGACATCTTCATCACTTTATAGTGTAAAAAAACCAACCCTAAACCACTAGTCCTAAATAGCTTAGATCTTATATGTTTGCATGAAACTATAACCATGGGCTGCTTGTGAATGAATGGGATGGTGCTGCCCACCATTTTGGTCTCAGACATCACTTCTGCTTAGGAGATTATCAGACACAGTGGAACATGGGAAAAACAACAACAACCCTGTGTTCCAAACTGTGTCAGAAGAACGCCACGGGAATGCAAAGGGCAACATTATCAGATTCTCATATCCTTCAGCTGTTCCAGGAGCATAGCCCTGCCATGGATGAGGCTTCCCTTTTGTATTGATGGGAACAATCCTTTTTATAAAAAGGACACCTTACTCACAGCTGCACTAAACACTGGGACACTGAAGGTCATCGTCATCTGATAATCTTGCCAGTTCCTGTTCTTGTTGCGATCTTCTGACCTGGTTTTTGCTGCATCTAATAATCTCTTTAGTCCATGAATGCCACAGACTCTGAGGTTCTTTCCAAAATAAAGTCCAGTTGTTGTAACATCTACTGTCACTGTTAAATGATTTTAACAAGAGATTTGTCAAATGCAGCTTGCTGGGCTGTTACAAGATTTATTGTGTATATACATAAAGGGGCATCACCCCAAAACTACTGCATGGAAGTAATGGTGCCTGTAGGATACCAGACACATCAAAAGTAGTAAATTGTAACCCTCAAGCTCCTGTGATGAGGCAAAGGATGCCACATGAAAAAGTCCTTCAGACGTCTTGATGGGAGGTGGGGAAGAACTGAGAATATGAAATTTCCCACTGCAAAAGACACCCTACTGTTTCTTCCAGGGGGGTTTCAGAAATGCTTTAATGACAGGCAGACTTTTTAACTCTGTCTCCCCTTCTGTTATCAATCTCCAGTAATTGGAAACAAGTTTGTAATATTAAAAAAGCTTAATTGTAAACATTTATAAGAAGAGCAAAGCATATACAAAATTCATGAAACTGTTCCAACCTTCTGAGGGGAAGCTTAGCACTCCCAGATTACTGATGGTTACATATTGCTGAACTTTAGAGATTGTGGGTTTATTTGGAAGCACCATAATAAGTTCATGAACTGCAGTTCTGTGCACCCCCACTTGTTGAAGGCACAAAGAGCGGGGGAAGGAGAAATGAATGAACCATGAGCTGGCTGACACTCAACCGTGGGACTAACAAGAAAGTGTTTTGTGTCACCTCAAAAACTTACTAACAAGCTTTATTTAATGTACATGTTTGTGGACTCTGGACCACTTCATCAGATGCAACTGATGGAATGGGTTGGAGTCCATAAAACATTATGCCAAGTAAAGTTTATTATCTGTTGAAGTGCCAGAAGACTCCACATTGTTTTTCCTGTAATAGAAAAGCATGGCTACCCTTCACCCTTTGGAAAAATGAAACAGAAGTCTAAAACCCAGGAAATACAATGTAACATCCAACTTTGTTGACACTAATCTGAACAACAGTAAATGAAGGACCAAACCAGGGGTGAAAGAATATTTCAAAATATTTGAAAAATGGTTGAGAATATTTTTTTTTTCAAGTTCTGTGAAGCCCTTAGGAGGAGAAACCTGGACTGACAAGAATCTTTGCAGTTCAGGATTTATACTGTGCAAAATTTGTACATTATGCTGTTCCAAAATACTGTGCTGTGTGGTATTTTTGAGCAATGATGAAGAACAATGACATCATCATAGAAACATAGAATCATAGCGATGGAAGAGATCACAAAGGCCATCCAGTCCAACCCCTTGCCATGTAGGGATACACAATGAAATCATTCCCAACAGATGGCCATCCAGCCTGTTTAAAAACCTCCAAAAAAGGAGACTCCACCACACTACGAGGCAGTGTATTCCAGTTCCAAACAGCTCTTACTGTCAGGAAGTTCTTCCTAATGTTTAGGTGGAATCTCTTTTCCTGTAGTTTGAACCCATTGCTCCGTGTCCTAGCCTCTGGAGCAGCAGAAAACAAGCCTGCCCCATCCTCAGTATGGCATCCCTTCAAATATTTAAACATAGCTATGACATCACCTCTTAACTGTCTCTTCTCCAGACTAAACATGCCCAGCTCCCTAAGCTGCTCCTTATAGGTCATGGCTTCCAGAACTCCTACCATCCTGGTTGCCCTCCTCTGGACACATTCCAGCCTCTCAATATCCTTCCTGAATTGTGGTGCCCAAAACTGGACACAGTATTCCAGGTGAGGTCTGACCAAAGCAGAATAGAGTGACACTATTACTTCCCTTGATCTAGACACTATACTCCTATTAATGCAGCCTAGAATTGCAACTGAGGAGGTTGGGAGAAGAACGGGGCTGTTGAATAGCACTAGGCCCAGGACAGGACCCTGTGGCACCCCACTGGTCACTTCTCTCCAAGATGAAGAGAAGCCATTGGTGACTATCCTTTGGGTTCAGTCAGTCAACCAATTACAAATCCACCTAACAGTTGCATTGTCTAGCCCACAGGTTACTAACTTTTTTGCAAGGATATCATGGGGGACCTTGTCAAAAGCCTTACTGAAATCAAAATACACTACATCCACTGCGTTCCCTTCATCTATCAAGTTTGTAACTCTATCAAATAAAGAGATGAGATTAATCTGGCATGACTTGTTTTTGAGAAATCCATTTTGTTTTTGTGACCATGGCATTCCTTTCTAAGTGGTTACAGACAGTCTGTTTAACGATCTGCTCTAGAATCATTCCTAGTATTGATGTCAGGCTGACTGGGAGGTAATTATTTGGGTCTTCTTCCCCCCCCCTTTTTTTTTTTAAAGATGGGGACAATATTTGCTCTCCTCCAGTCTGCTGGGATCTCTCCTGTTCTCCAGGAATTCTCAATGATTATTGACAGTGGTTCTGAGATTACTTCTGCCAGTTCTTTTAATACTCTTCGATGAAGTTCGTCTGGCCCTGGAGACTTGAACTCATTTATACTGGCAAGGTATTTGTGAAGTACCTCTTTACCAATTCTTTGCTGTATTTCCCCTACTACATCATCTGCTCCATCTTCCCCAGGTTGAGCACTGTTCCCCCTTTGGGAGAAGACTGAAGCAAAGAAGGTGTTAAGTAGTTCTGGTTTTTCTCTGTCCCCTGTTAGCCTTTTGCCATCTTCTTCCTACCATTTCCTTGTTCTTCCTTTTGCTATGGACATAACCAGAAAAGCCCTTTTTAGTGTTTTTAACCTCTTTAGCAAGCCTGAGCTCCAGCTCAGCTTTGGCTTTTCTGACTTTCCCCCTATATGAGCTAGCTATTTGTTTCTTTGGTGATTTCCTCCTTTTCCCATTTCTTGTACTTGTTCTTTTTATGTTTTAGCTCAGTTGAGAGTTCTTTCGACATCCATCCTGGTTTCTTTAGACACCTCCCCTTTTCCCTCCTCATTGGAACTGTTTGAAGTTGTGCCTTCAATATCTCACTTTTTAGAAACTCCCATCCTTCATGAATTCTTTTTTCTTTTAGTATTTCTGACCATGGGATCACCCCCAGTAATTCCCTCAGTTTTCTGAAATCAGATTTCTTAAAGTCTAGAATGCATGTCTGACTATGCTTGGCTTCCCCTTTCTTCTGTATAACAAACTCCAGGAGAACATGGTCACTCCCCCCTAGGGATCTCGCCACTTCCACACCATTAACCAGGTCATCCCCATTGGTTAGGATCAGATCTAAAATAGCTGATCCCTTTGTTGCCTCTTCCACCTTCTGGACAATGAAATTGTCTGCAAGGCAAGTGAGGAATTTGTTGGACCTTAAATTCTTGGCAGAGTTGGACTTCCAACAAATATCAGGATAGTTGAAATCCCCCATTACTACTACATCTCTCCTTTCTGAATGTGCAGTCATCTGTTCTAGGAAGGCATCATCCAAGTCCCCGGTTTGGCTTGGAGGTCTGTATTAGACCCCCAGAATGATATCACTGCTGTTTCTCTCTCCTCTAGTTTTTACCGAGATGCTCTCAACCTGGCTCCCAGGATTTAAGTCATGGATCTGTTCACAGGTGTACACATCCTTAACATATAGTGTTACTCCACCACCCTTTCTGTTTGGTCTGTTTTTCTGAAATAGGGTATACGCCTCTGTTCTTACATTCCAATCATGAGACTCATCCCACCAGGTTTCAGTGATGCCTATGATATCATATTTGTTTTGCTGTGCTAAGAGTTCAAGTTGATCCTGTTTATTTCCCATGCTCTGTGCATTTGTATAGAGACATCTGAGACCATGGGCCATTTCCCCTATCTGCCTTTTAAAAGGTTAATTTCTCCCATTGTTGGATTGTTGTGTTATTTGCCTTGTTCTCTGTATAATATTTGGGCTATTATCTCTAGCACTCAATGAACTCCTGCCTTCAAGAGTACTGTCTCCCTCCCCCATACTGATACCTTGGGATGACCCTCAGAGGTCGGTCAATGAAATCATTGTTTTGCATCTCTCTATAGGGACAGAACCAGATCCTTCTCTGATACCCACTGCTCTCCACACGGCACTAAATGGCCATAGAGGAGGGACTCCTGCAGCTAAAAGGTGGGCTTGGTTAGTTATTTGGTCATTGCAGGAGATTGGCAGAGAATTCCAACCTCTGCAATGACCAACAAATGACTTATTATGGCATAAGTTAGACTTCTGCTGCAGTGAGTCACCAAAAGGATGTTAGTTATGTATTTCAAGGTGCACTGTTTCATGTTCCCTTTATCAGTTACATCTCTAATGGGAAACTATCTTCCCATAATCTCTGGTTTTTGATAACAAAAAAGCAAATCCCTATAGCAATTCTCACATCAAAGTTTCATATGACTCATTGCTACTGATCTTCACATACAATAAAGCTTCCATGTTCAGGATGTCAGTTTTCCTGATTCAAGATACCGTGGTCAGTAATAAGTTGAACGGACAACACTGTAACAGAAGAGTCATAGTTTCTCCTTCCCAGTGTATTTCATAGCTGCTCTATGAGATTATATTTCATGAAAGCAGCTACATTGATAAAGAGGTTTAATTGTCTGTCAGTGTGCCTTATGGTGTAGTTGCTATGTTGATTTCAAGAAAGAATCCACAACCTCAGTTCTTCAGCGAACCTTCCATCTTAGGAATGTTACTTCAGTAGGGCAAACAGAATGTGGAAATCCAGTCCTCTCTCTCTCTCTCTCTCATCCCCTCCCCCACACTCTTTCTATCCTCCCTATGAATCTAATAGACTATTGATTTTCCATCATCAAAACAGATCAGATTCCACTTTTACCAAGCAGTCATCTGATTAGCTGTCCATTAACTTGAGTTCCCTGGCTCCACAGCTTTTTGATATCTACAACACTCTACAATCAGGATATCAACACATAGATAATGACTTCAGTTATATATCTCTTTGAAAATTCCAGTAATAGCATTCTCCCCCTCCGTCCGTGTGTGTCTGCATGGTGTGCCTCTCCCACTGCTTTTCACAAGAACTGTCCATTCCTTCCTTTATAACCCACACACATTTAGCCTCTGAATACGTATTTCATTATAGAATCATATAGTTGGAAGAGACCACAAGGGCCATACAGTCCAACCCCCTGCCATGCAGGAATACACAATCAAATCATTCCCAACAGATGGCCATCCAGCCTCAGTTTAAAGACCTCCAAAGAAGGAGACTCCACCACACTACGAGGCATTGTATTCCACTTCTGAACAGCTCTTACTGTCAGGAAGTTCTTCCTAATGTTTAGGTGGAATCTCTTTTCCAGTAATTTGAACCCATTGCTCTGTGTCCTAGTCTCAGGAGCAGCAGAAAACAAGCTTGCCCCATCCTCAGTATGACATCCCTTCAAATATTTAAACATAGTTATCATGTCACCGCTCAACCTTTTCTTCTCCAGACTAAACATGCCCAGCTCCCTAAGCCACTCCTTCACCATGTTGGTCGCCCTCCTCTGGACATGTTCCAGCTTGTCTATATCCTTTCTGAATTGTGGTGCCCAGAACTGAACACAGTATTCCAGGTGACGTGACACTATTCCTTCCCTTGATCTAGACACTATACTCCTATTAATGCAGCCTAGAATCGCATTGGCTTTTTTAGCCACTCATTCTAGTTCCAAGCCAGCCCAAAACACTGGACTGAGGAAGAAGCAGCATAACTGGGCAAAGCATGTATTTGTTTGACAGGCTGTTCGAGAGTCTCTGGAAGCTAATACACTTTTGTGAGAGAGGGGGACATATAGTGGCCTCCCATCAACCTCTAAAAAGCTCACACTTCCTTACCCTCCCCAGTACTAAAGGACTGGATACTTCTAAGGCAATTACTGGACTCTCTCACTTATTTATCCTTCTCCCTGACAATTTCTTGTGGGGCGGGGCAAGGAGGAAGCATTGATTATCATGGATACAAGAGGCAGCACAGCTGTGCTGATAGTCCCATACCTAACCTTACTTCCACAAGACTGAGAATCATACATGATTAGTCCTCCTAAATGCACGGAAGCCTACAAATATGGGCTTCTGATTGCCAGATCTGAGTTCATTATGTAGACGTCACTGGCAGGAATCATGTGACATTCAAGATGGCACCTTCTACTTCTTCTATAGGGGAAGAACATGTTGTATCATTACCATGTTGTGGGGGGCTGATGCCATCCTTATGGGTCTGGCATGTTTTCAGGGGAAACCCAGAAAGATGGCAGCCAATGGAGCAAGATCTGTAAAGAGCCAGAAACACACTGTCACTATTGACTGTTGTTGTAAGCAAAAGCCTGGCCTCAGCTAAAAGCATGTTTCATCCAACCAAGTTATTGGCAACTAGTGGTCAATATAGAAGATGTCAAAGAATTCAGGAAACCTTTCAACCTGCTGTCCCTGGTAGCTCAACACATGGGTGGCATAGTTCAGCAGTGCTTCAAAGCTTCCTACTTCTTTGAAGCATAGCTTCAAAAGTTTCCAACAATTCCTGACAATAAGCTAGAGGGAAAGATTTGACAGTCTAAAGTATGTTTACCACTGCTTATGAGAAAAGACCTTTTTTAGTGAATATAGTAGAAGGGATGGACCAGTATATGTAGTGTAGGGAGAAGTCATGGATTGTTTGGTTAGGGATAGGCAATTCTCTGGAAAGTCCTGAAGATATAATGAAAGCAGAAATAGTAAAATTTGTGAAGTCGAGGCTTTCACGGACGACATCCATAGGTTTTTTTTCTGGGGTGTGAGGCTGTGTTCTAGAAGAGTGTATTTCTGATGTTTTGCCTGCATCTGTGGCTGGCAGCTTCAGAGAAGATGCCAGCCACAGATGAAGGAGATATGTCAGGAATTAATTCTTCTAGAACATGGCCTTACAGCCTGGAAAAAAGACCCACAAAAAACCTACAGTAAAATTTCATGTAAAATTCAGAACTATGGAGTTTTGAAGAACCTTCATGTTCAAGTCTGAGATTGCACAGTGGATTATATTTGTTCTCTAAACGAACTTGTTATGCATGGATTATACAATTGGACACAAACTGAACATGTACTGTAACACCTTGTCCTTCTACATCTCCTCACATTTTGTGCTTACAACAACCAGTTTGAAGCAGTGGAACAAAAGGACTATAACAAAAGTGAATGCCCAGGAGAAACCCATCTATAGACATGAAGTCTGAAAATACAGTTTGGTGAAGCTTTAGAAGGTGACAAACAATATGCTTTCTTTTGACTTCTCCCCCTTTCACAATAGACTAAAGCTCATTTTATATTCTTCCAAGCTGTTTTCTTGTGAGATTTTGTGAATGGGCTAGGGACAAATTAGCATTCATGCAGATTCTGCTTGCCATGTTGTGTTCAGCTCAGGCATTTTGTTGTTAAACTGTTACATTCTAAATACGTGTAGTTTTCAATGGCCTGCCATCCAATATTAATTATATGCACTCTTTGCTGGATAGTCTCTCATTTCTTGTGATGCAATGAAAATTGTTAATAGTTTCACATATTTGAAATTTGAATGTCAAACTTCTTGGAAGTTTGGAAAATGTTAAATAGCAAGCTCATTCCTCTTTTCAAACAACCCAGAGGTAATAGACATGTAAGTTTTGTACCATATAGATAGATGTAGATATAGATAGTTTAGGAAACAAAGGCTGATAATATTGATATTGCAATTCTTTGCAGGAAAATATGTCTGGCCTCTTTCATGCCTAATATTATGAGAAGTATATAACCTGCAGTCTCACTCTGATAAGCTGCGGTGTAAGGAAGTCAAACAGTAGTTTCAAAGTTTATTTCTAAATATTTCCCATTGTCTTCAGACAGCAATGGTTACAAAATTTTCTTCACAGTTCTTGCTTGCAAAGTGGCACTGGTGAATCAAGCATCCTCAGTTCGTCCATTTTTAATATTTATAGTTAATTTATATCTCTGCATACTACACATTTGCTGTAGTTTTCTTGTTGATGTGTGCCTTCAAGTCATTTCTGACTTATGGCAACTCTAAGGTGAACCTATTATTGATCCTTGCTGGCATATCCTGGTTCTGGACCTGGTCCATTCTTCCCCCTTACCTGGAGAAAATGGGCCAGTGTCCAAACAGGAATGCCAGCCAATCGCTGCAGCCACTGCTGCCACCATCTTTACTGCTGAGGCAGAAGCCAGGAAGGGGGCCTGCAACATGTGACTGAAGGCCCCCTGCATGTGAACAGCCTTGGTCACATGCTGAGGGACACTTGTCTGGCTTCCAGGAGAGCCAGGGAGCTGGCATTGGCAGCAAGAGTTGGGCTTCTGCACAGGCTCCCACACACACACGGGGCCCGATCTATTCCATCCTGGTGGTACTGGATTAAACATGGAATTTTCTTATTGTGGTTTATCAGGCCTGTGACACCATCCTGGAGCCTCTCTGCCTGAAACTCCAGGGCTGACCTTTGTAGATCCCAAACCTGAGGGATTTTTCTCTTCGAAATCTGCCACCACTCGCTGAGTTTCTTTTTTTCTTTCACAGCACAGCGAGAAGCTGTGAGGGTTGTGTTAAAGGATCACCGAATCCCCTTTCTCTATCCCAGGGAAATTCAGATAGCTAGCCCAAGCCAGGCATGTGCTTGTGGAGGTTAGGAAAAACAGAAAAAGCTTTATTTTTAGTCCCAAGCACCTAAGCACTTAGCATGGAGGGACATCTAGATTCTCATCTTAACAAGGTTACAGAGAATACATTCAGTCATAAGATTAACATAAATCATAAAAACTAATGCGTGCTCTAACTAACTATATTCCCTAAACTAAGAAAATAGTAACTTACAATTATGAAGTCCATATAAAAGTCTCTGTGGATGGAAATTCAGAGCAATTCAACTAGGCCTGCCCTTCAGGCCTAGTGGTATCATATGGTATCATCTGTGGCTCTTGATTACTTTTGAGCCATCTATCCTCTTTGCTGGCCTAAGCCATGTGGTCTCAAACAAAAGAGTTCATAAATTGAAAACTCCATTAGTCAGTGCTGATTGGTTCTGCACTGCCAGATCTGACTGGCTCTCCAGTCAGGTAATGTGATGTCATGTTTAGGAGATGAGGTTCCCACCCTCTACCTTACCTGTTGCTATGGCAAGCAGGGAGTGGAAATTTCCAGATGATGTTAACTGTGTTCTTGCAAATGAGATGCACCATGATGGAGGGGTCAAGCCTTCATGACAGGGCCCTATCCTCGCATGTTCCCATTTCAGTCCTGTATCTGGCCTGGAAGTGGTGAGGACTTCCCAGGGGCAGATTGGGGCAAAAGCCCTGACTTCTATGGACTGCAGGGCTCTGGAATGGGGCAAGCTGGGCTATTTAACCCATGTAGATAAGCCCAAAGTTTCAGCTTCAGAGACTTATTCCTGACCCATCAAGCTGCAGAACAGCTCCTCTGCCTGGCTCAAATGATGATACTTCCCTTATCATTATTTTTTTAACCCATGTGAGGTCTGATTATGGACTTTTTCAGATGTGGTGAAAATAACAACCGTAGAGGTCAGGAGGAGGATGGTGCTGTCCCACTTCCAGTGATCAGTTTCAGGCAATGCCATCCTCTTCCCGTCCTTCATTCGTTCTCCCTCCATGCTGGAGGGATTAGAAAGGCATCACTTTGTATTGATGGAAGTTTCCATCAATAAAAAGTGGGAGAGGGGAAATGAACAAAGAATGGAGGGAGAACAAATGAAGGATGGGAGGAGGATGGTATCGTCTAAAACCGATCGCTGGAAGTGGGACAGAGCCATCCTCCTCCAAACTCCTGCAGGGTTTTTTTTGCCCCATCTGAAAAAGTCCTATGTCTACAACTGAAAGAGAAACTAAGCCAAGAATCAAATGGAAAACTCTTAATGTGAAAAGAAGCAAAGAGGTAATTAATGCTCCCTTCTGTTTTGATAATGTAGTTCTCATTTCTAAACCCTCCTGCACATTATCTTTCCTTTTTAAAAAAGAAGAAGAAATGATGATTTAACCATAGGCAGAAATTGTTGGCTATCTTTTAATAAAAATTGTGCATCTCATTTGTGGATGCTCCGTCTCTTTCAACCACAGTCTTTTTCATGTGTTCCCTTCAGAGCTCCTTCTTTAGCCATCTAATTAGCTGGTATTGCTTTGACCAGTCTGGCCAGATTTAGTTTATTATTCTTAATATTGGGAGAACCATGTGTGCACTTGATCCATCACCTACAAAGAACCTTCATAACTTCCCCTTAGAATTTGTGCCAGTAATTTTCAAGATTAATTTGTCTTTAATGTCATTCTCTGTTCGAGCTCCTCTTAAAGCTGCCACCTCTGTACCTTTTGCTAAAGAAGTCAATGTCATCCCTTGATGAACCTGCAAATTAATGCCAGACAGCTCACTCCCCTGCCTTTTTGATTGTAGGGAATAAGGTAGCACTTAGGAAAAATTGCTGGCTAACTACCATCTATTGTTGAAGGGTCTCTGTTTCACCTTCTGATCTAATTTTTCTACAAGAATAATGATAACCTGGCTACTGAATACTTCATGTTATTATATACTGCAGTGCTGATCAGATTATAGTAAATTGCTTACAAAAAGCTTGGGCAGATAGTAGTGTTCTTGCAACTACCTGGTTTTTTATGCCTGCCTGCCTCCTGTCTCCCTCCCTCCTTTTCTTACCTACCTAGCTGGAGATCCTGCATTGAGCAGGGAGTCGGACCTGATGGTCAATAGGAGCTCTTCCAGCTCTGATTCTATGATTCCTTCTTTCTTCTTGACCAAAATCCTGTAGTCTTTCAGCAAGAGGCAGATGCAATGCTGCATCTGGCAGTGATGGAGCAAAGGCAAAATGGAATTTCAGTGGTCAGATCTGTGACTATTAGGTGGATTTGCAATTGGTTGACCAACCAAACCCAAAAGGTAGTCACCGATGGCTCATCATGAAGAGAAGTGACCACCAGGGTGCCACAGGGTTCTGTCCTGGGCCCACTGTTATTCAACATCTTTATCAATGACTTGGATGAGACATTCTCATCATGTTTGCCAAATTAGGAAGAGTAGCAAATACTCCAGAGTACAGGATCAGAATTCAAAACAACCTTAACAGATTAGAATGCTGGGCCAAAACTAACTATGAGGAGCAGCTTAGGGAGCTGCATATGTTTAGCCGGAGAAGAGAAGGTTAAAAGGTGATATGATAGACATGTTTTAAAAAATGTAGGATGTCATACTGAGGATAGAGCAAGCTTGTTTTCTGCTGTTCCAGAGAGTAGGAAATGGAGAAATGGACTCAAACTACAGGAAAAGAGATTTCACCTAAACATTAAGAAGAACTTCCTGACAGTAAGAGCTGTTCAACATTGGAATATGCTGCCTCAGAGTGTGGTGGAGTCTCCTTCTTTGGAGGTTTTTAAATAGAGGCTGGATGGCCATCTGTCAGGAGTGCTTTGATTGAGTATTCCTGCATGGTAGGGGTTGGACTAGAAGGCCTTTGTAGTCTCTTCCAACTCTATGATTCTATGATCCAGTTTATTGCATTACTACAAGATATATACCTTCGGATGACAGCAATGCGTATGCAATAATATATGTACATTTAAAAAAGAATTTTCAAATATCTTCAAACCCCTCCCTCATTAAAAAAAAAAACTTGTCAAAACAAGAACCAGTGAGGAGTTGTTATTTTAGTGTTGCTATTAACAGAAGCAATAGCAAAATAAATGCATAAGTAAATAATTTAAAAAAGTATTTTGCACAAAAGGTTGTATTTTGCAAAATAAGCATTGCGTTTTGCAGAGAAAAAAATGTTTTGTGTGATCCTCTTCTGCTAGTATCAACTGAATAAAACCATCTGTGTCAGGGAAAAATGTTGCACATTAGGTTACACAACATCACAATTCACAAACAACTTGGCACTGTGCAACTTTGTAACTGTGAACATCAAGTTACACTTCACCTCCCCAATGTAGCATCTCAGCCTGTATTTTTCACAGAACGTTGTGGACTTTTTAAAATGAAAAATATCTCATTGAATTTTCACAAAAACAATGCATGGCAAACCTATGAAAAAAATATGCAAAAACCTTTGCAGTCTCACCCAGCTACACCCCCTAAATTGTCTTACCCAGCAGGGAGAAAATTTGAAATATCTCATTCTTTTGTGCATGAGTGAAATAAGTGAAGATTTATATCCCTACATCTGGGTTACTACAGATAAGGGATTCTGAGAGGTTTGTTTATGAAACTGGGGATGAGAGGACCATTTCTACTGCTGCTGTTAAAAACTGAACATCAAAAACTCTTACTAAACTAAATAAAATAATGCAATGATCTACTCAGAGATCCAGGTCTATCGGGAAAAGAGAAATGAATAACCTAAGGACTGAAACCAGCACATGATTTGTCAAGATGTTTGAGACATTTCACTCAAACCTAGGAGATTTTCACATGGGTTATATATCCCGTGGCAGGAACAGAAAGGTTTTCCCTTTCAGATGACATTGACCCCGTTCTGTCCTGCATCCATCCTGCTCCTATGACTGTTCCGGAACAATGTAATCACGATTTTTCATCGTGAATAGACCTCCCATTCCACCACTATCACGCAATCATGGGTGTGCGAACAGGAGCCCCATTCCTGTTCCGAAATGACAGCCACGGAGGCAAGCTGGGGTAAATTGCCCATGAATATAAGGCCCCTGTGATGAGCGTGGAAAAGAATATATCCTTGGAAGCAATGCCCAAGAAGTTTCTGAGTGAAGCCAATTTAAAAAAAAATAAATAAATCAAGGGGACTTACCCTAAATTAAAGGTATTCAGGCTCAGGTTCTTAGACAGACTAAATAAATAAATAAATAAATAAATATCAATTGCTGAGGCTGCTTCATCAGAATAGACCTGCTCAGGGATGTGTAAATAAGGACTGGAGAAATCTATGTTGAATAGAGGCTCTTAAAGTCAAGTTATCTATTTTATTGCATAGCACTTAACTTCTTTTGCGTTATGGCCTGAAGTTAAATGAATACCAATCGTGCTCTGGGACTACAGCACTATGAATTTATATTAAAAATGCAGAAAGTACAGTACACACTGAGGTGCAATCTATTGACTATGTCAGTAATAGCAGCTTTTTCATTTTCCTCTTGTAATAGAAGTCATTGCATGCATTCAGAATGGATTCTCAGCCTTTATTAATCTCATCAAAGAAGCTGCCTTGGTTTTGGAATGTTATTGATTTATATTTTTAAAAGAGACAGTCAGTATTCCTTCACTTGTATCCTCTTTGCAATCTATTTCAAATTTGTCTTAAAAAAAGGAAAAAAGAAAAACCCTCATCAAATTATAGGGCAACTTAACAAACCCATAATGATTTGTCACACATTTAGAAGATTTGGAAGGATCTGTGGTGGAATCAGACGCTGCAAGAGACTTGTAGCTAGCACCAAACGGGGCAACAGATTATGGGTCTTTTTGTTCCCTGTAACATATGGAAAATTAAACACACATGAAAATGGATACATATTTCCTAACTAAAAATCAGTGATTATGTGTGTATATACATATCTACCTGCGCATGGATTTTAGAAGACACTCATATTATTTTATCTGCTACACACAGAGATATATACACACACACTTGAGAATAACTTTTTAAAACAAGGCTTTAAGTTTAATATTAAAATATGTTACAGCCCATAATACTGCACTATTGAGAGGGGACATTGTGGGGAGACTTCTGCCACTCAAAGTGGCATTTCAAAGAAAAGTGAGAAAACCAGTGGCTGATAAGTAAAATGCTGGCTGCATTGGAAGAACATGACTTCTTGACAGATACACATCCTTCCCAATGTAAGTCACTGCGGGCAATACAGATGGACCAATGGTGTGAGAAGGCTGTTCCTATGTACCTTCCTTGCTCCCATGCATGTTCACAGTGTGAAAAATTCTCAGGACATATCTATATTGCACCTATCAATATTGCCCAGACCCAGTTATGGTACTTTCACTCTACTACTGTCATGGTTCCAGTCTAAAGACTGGGATTTATAGTTTGGTGGGGTACTTAGAATTATCTGCTAGAAAATGCTAGTCCATTCTCCTGAATTATAGCACTACAGTTCTGCAGCAGAGAATTCTAAGCACCTCCCCTGACTACAAATCCTAGCATTCCTTAGGATGCAGCCGTAATACTTAAACTGGGATCAAACTGCTATAATTATGTAATACAGACAAACTATCAGTCTTGATTTCTCAGAATCCCACCTGCACACTCACCTATCATTTCTTGAATCAGGCTGTAAGAGCTGAGCTTGTGTCCACATTTTCGTAGGCATCTTCACCCCTCTGATGTATATATTTTTGTCATGTTTCCCCTAATACATGCATGTTTCTCATTCACTGAGTATATCCTTTTCATCCTGCATGCTTTTAAAATCACTCTCATGTTTTAAATGTACTCTTTCTGAGTGTAAATGCCAGTACTGCAAGTCACCACGTTGCAAGTTCGATTCCAGCGGGCCCCAAGGTTCACTCAGCCTTCCATCCTTTCGTAGGTCGGTAAAATGAGTACCCAGTTTGTGGGGGCAATTAGCTAACACACATTGGAAACTGTTTAATGCAGTGTAGATGTGTAAATAGCTTTTGCTTAAAACAATTTGTAAGCCACTCTGATAGCCTTGTGGCTGAAGAGCGGCGTATAAATAAATGAATGAATGAATGAATCATACTTCTCTGAAAGAAACTGAAGGCACTACAAATGGGCAGTTAGATGAGGGCATGCCATATTTTGTATCAGAATGACCTTTAGGAGGTGTGAAATTGATACTTTCATAAAGAATCACAATTCCAACAAAATTCTTTTCCATCTCTAAAATAGTCCACCTAGGTTTGATATTGGTCTCTGAGGCACTGCTCAATGTCCTACCCACATGTGCGAAAAAGGTGTCACACAGAAGAAACAAAATTTTCTCCGTGATGGCTTCACAGTTGTGGAGCTCCCTCATAGTGGATTTTATATTTTGTTGCTTCTAATCTAATCTGATTTTTGAAAAAATAATCATTGTTGTAAGCTGCCCTCAAATCGACCTTGACTAATGGCAACCCTGTGGATGAGACATCTTTAAGACTCCTTATCCTCAAATGCTTTGCTCAGGTCCTGCAGATTCAGGTCCGTGGCCTCCTTGATTGAGTCTATCTATATGGTATGTGGTCTTTCTCTATTACTACTGCCGTTTACCTTTCCAAGCATTATTGTCTTTTCTAGTGAGTCAGGCCTTCTCATGATGTGGCCAAAGTATGACAGCCTCAACTTAGTCATCTAGGGAGAGTTCCACCTTGATTTGCTCTAGGGAGTTGTCTAAACAGTGAAAATATTCCTCACAGAATGTGAGGAGAATGTGAGCTTTCTCAATGAGATTCTGCATCACCCTGCCATATTCAGAAGGAGAGGGGCACAAACACCAGAAAGTACATGGGGAAAACCTTTGAGGCTTTTCCTGAAGTTTTTAAAAAACTTTCCTGTTCATTGGGACAAGTGATCAAATTGATTTACTTTCCCAACATGAGCAGATGATTGGTCGGACATGTTCAGGGGGTGCCATGTTGGATTTTGCCTTAGCAAATGAGCACTAAGGCAATAAAACAGCTTTTTTTCTGTTTGCTTTTTTATTAAAGTGAAAGGTTGCTCTTTTGCACCATGGATATGTTTTGTTTTTTTAAAAAAATGCTATCCGGCAGCAGCAAGTTGAGGTAAGTAAAAAAATGTGAGTAATTCACTCGTGGCTACCATCTTGATTTGCAGGCATGCCCATTTGTACAGCAAACACAGATAGCTTCACATGCCTGTGATTGGTTCAAAAAACCTGTTAAGACAAATAGCAGCTGCTGCAAATTGCCATTACTGTGGAGCTACTCACATTTTATTGCCTCATATAGACAAGCCTGAAGGTCCATTTGTTTGTCTTTTTAGCTGTCCGTGGTATCCACAGAACACTTCTCCAGCACCACATCTCAAATGCATCTATCTAGTTTTAAATCCATGAACTGCTTTCTTACAAAGTTTCAGCATTACAGCTTCTTCATATGTTAATTACCACAATTTTAATTACCACAATAATCATACACTAAAACAATAAACAAAAATAAGCAACAGTTTAACTTTTGTTTCTTATTGTCAGGTTTTATTGGCTTTATTGGTTTATGTCACTGTTGTTTTTTTAATGTAAGTATATTTGGTCATTTATTTATTTTTCAGTACAACAGTAGAATGGGTGGGCCCTAGACTAACCTAATAAGCCTATGTGTGGGTCATGGCACAACAGGGCAGCAAGCCACCATCCTGCTCCTTTCCAGCTTTCTGGCAAGCCAATTTCTGGCACATCCAGCCCTCCAGAGCCCCAAATACCTTTCATGGGCCTCTGGAGAACTCAGCCAATCAGAGGACAGCATCTGAGCTGGGACATCTCCAGCCAGATGCTGAGGCATGCAGGCTTTACTCATGTCAAATACTAATGAAAATAAAACAAAGCTAAACTGAAAATCTGAATGAAAACATTTAAATCAATAACGTGTTTAAAATGCCATTGAATATTACAGAAGATTGCTGTTTCATGCAGTACGGGATGAGTGGGTTAACTCATTTTTCCTTTAATCGTCTGGATTTGAAATAAAAACTTGTTTCCAAAACACAGGGGAGTGGTGAAACAAGTGCTTCAACACCCTGAAAGAAAGAGGGGGGGGGGAAACAAATCATTCCTCTTCTAGAAGATAACCCAACATGCCAGAAGATTTCACTTGGTGTTCTTAGATTAATTAGGTTTTGCTGCAAACAAATCTTGACTGGCAGGAGATTTGAATCCTTGAAGAGGCATGCATCTCTTATAAAGAGAAGGGAAAACAACAAGAAACCCACAACAGTGCACTAAAGTGGCAGTTTGATTTACAATTAAAACTGGAGGATCATTTATGCAAAAATCAGAAGCATTATCATAGGAGTGATTTCCAAACTACTGAATGCTGTATTTTGTCCTGAAATTTGTATCTTGCCTTTCTGCCAACAATGGCACTCCTGGGAGTTAACTACATAATGTAATCACAACAATATTTTTCCTCTGAATGACAGACAGTAAGGCAAAAGATAAAACAAGGCATGGAAGGGCACAATGAGATAGCCCACATTCTGTTTGCTTTGCATACCAAAGATCTGACATTCAATCTCTGACATCACCACCTGTAAAGGATCTTAAGCAGCATATCATGGGAAAGTCTTTTGCCTAAGACCAAAAAAATAACTGTTGAAATAGAGTCTCCTGGGGCAAATGGAACAAATCATAAGGCTGTTGCATATCATAGGACTTTATCAGATGAGGGAAAAATACCCCAAAATGATGTGATTTTGATGGAACAGGTTATCAGTATCAGATGACGTTCTTCTGCTCCCATGGTGTAGGAGCCCTGGTGGTGCAGTGGTTAAATGCCAGTACTGCAAGTCACCACATTGCAAGTTTGATTCTAGAGGGCTCCAAGGTTCACTCAGCCTTCCAGCCATTTGAAGGTTGGTAAAATGAGTACCTGGCTTGTGGGGGCAATTAGCTAATACAAATTGGAAACTCCTTAATGCAGTGTAGATGTGTCAATTGCTATTGCTTAACAATTTGTAAGCTGCTCTGATAGCCTTTGTGGCTGAAGAGTGGGGTATAAATACCTGATTAAATTAAAAAAAATTAAAATGGCCAGAGTGTCAATTGGCCACTAATAAGGTGCCACTTTTAATTGACAGCTTAAGCCATCAATAGATCAGCTGTGCCAGCTTTTTGCTGCCTTGCCAATGTGTGAAATCTTGGGGCATTTAAAGCATGTCATTACAGTGTTAATGAGTGGACTGGGCACAACACTTCCAGGTGACATTGTGACATCCAGGTAAGTGATGAACTTTTTATGACACTCCCTGGATTACTTGGAGGTTTTTTAGAATGTGTATGTGCTTAGTGTAACTTTTAATGTTTTATTTTTGAATTTCCCATGTGATGAACTCTTGAGAGAATCTGTGGGACTTCAAACAAGGAAGTGAACAGAGCTCCGTTCACTTCCTCTTTATTGCTGGGGAAGCCTTTTGTGGAGAGAGGAGGTAAGTGCGGGGGGGGGGGTCTTTTGCTGGCATAATTTTTTTCCCCTATGCTGGCAAAAGAACATTTTACAGGGCTCATCTGATAAAGTCCATAGAATCATAGAATTGGAAGAGGTCACAAGGGCCATCCAGTCTAACCCCCTGCCATGCAGGAATACACAATCAAATCATTCCCCATAGATGGTCATACAGCCTCTGTTTTAAAACATCCAAAGCAGAAGACTGCACCAAACTCTGAAGCAGTATATTCCACTGTTGAACAGTTCATACCATCCTTTTACAATGGATATAACCAAAAAACTCAGAGGCAATATATTCCACTGTTGAACAGCTCATACCATCAGGAAGTTCTTCCCAATTGTTAGGGCTCTTTTCCTGTAGTTCAAATCCATTGCTGAAATATTTAAACATGACTATCATGTCACCTCTTAACTTTCTCTTTTGCAGGCTAAACATACCCAACTCCCTAAGCCACTCTTCATAGGGCATAGCTTCCAGACCCTTTTGGTTTCCCCCCTCCAGACATCTTTCAGCTCGTCCATATCCTTCTGCAATTTTGGTGCCCATAAATGGACACAGCATTCCAGGTTAGGTCTGACTAAAGCGTAACAGAGTGGTACTATTACTTCCCTCAGTATATACACTATATTCCAATTGATGCAGCCTAGAATTGCATTGGGTCTTTTAGCTACTGCATCACACAGTTGACTAATGTTCAGCTTGTGGTCCACTCTGAGACCTCTTTTGCATGCACTACCATCAAGCCAGGTGTCACATATCCTATATCTGTGCATTTCATTTTTTCCTGCCTAAATGGAGTACCTGATATTTCTCCCTGTTGAAATTCATTTGGTTAGTTTTGGCCCAGCTCTATAATCTGTTAAGGTCATTTTGAATTCTGTTCCTCTTTCTGTGGTATTAGCTACCACCTCCTAATTTGGTGTCATATGAAAATTTGATAAGCATGCCATCTATTCCTTTATTCAAATCATTGATAAAGATGCCGAATGGCATTCGTCCCAGGACAGGATCCTGTGGCACCCCACTAGTCACTTTTCTCCATGATGATGTTTAGCCCTTGGTGGGCACCATTCATGTTCAGCTGGTCAACCAATTACAAGTCCTTAACAGTTGCATTGACTTGCCCAGATTTTACTAGCTTGTTTGCAAACTGGGCCAGCTAGTTTATTGAAGGCCCAGCTGAAATCAAGATTCACTACATCCACAGAATTCCCATCATCTACTAAGCTTGCAAATATATATATAGAGAGAGAGAAAGAGAAAGAGAGAAAGAGAGAGAGAGAGAGAGATCAGATTAATCTGGCATGACTTCTTTTTTTGAGAAGGAAATCTATGCCTTGCAGTGTCATTGGTTCCCACACAGACCAAAAGGCATGGGTAACAGTCAATGGGCTTGACGAGTCTTGTCAGCCTCTCTGTTACATCACAGATTTTTGCCTCAGGGAGATAGCACACCTCTCTACACATCATGTGAGGCCCACAATCCACTGCTTCTGTTCCCCTCAGTAGGGAGTCCTCTACACATCTCCTCTGGGGATTGCTGGGGCCATTCCATATGCTGAATTTTCCAAGGTTACCTGCATGTTCTCCGAGGACTGACACTGTTGCTCTGGTTCCTGTCCTTTATCATCACTGATAAGGGAGAGAACTTTAAATTGATTCTGTTGCTCCAAACTCATAGAATGATCCCTCATCTTTCTACTTCTATGTGTCACATTGCTCTAAATATCTACCTCCTGGGACCTCCTCCTCAGAGACATCTCCTGTGTGTTCCACTCTGTCCAAGAAAACCTCATGTTCCCTAATATGTTGAAGAGCAGATAGACAGGCCTCAAGTTTCTGGACCTTCTCTTCCAACAGGGCAACCAGCTTGCACTTGCTGCAGGTGTAGCTATACTCATCCTCCAGCGAGAACACAAATATACCATAGCTGTTGCATGTCCCTCAACATCCATATTCACTAGTCATTAAGTAGGCACTGAAACAGAATTCTGGACAGCCTCCTCAAAACTCCCCACTAAATGCCCATGCAAAATGTCTGTTGGCCTTGCCTTTTAGCTGAACTCCTGTTCAGTAGTTCTAGGGACTGGGGCACCAGCTGCATAGAGAGTTAGTGGTTGCTAGCTGTTCCCTCAACCAAGTCTCTGACTCACTTCCCCACAGCTGATGCCCCAGCCCACTGAGATTATGTGCTCAGGCAGAGAACTTGGGCCTACACATACTAGGTTCTGTTTCTTGATCATATTGAAGTGTGATGGTGCTTTCAGAACTAGCTTATGCACATAGCACTCCAGCTGAAGCATGTTGGGCATATAATGATTTAGCTGGTACATAACAGCAAAGAAGGCTGTTGTATTTTGAATACTTAGTTGATCTAAATGAGTGTTTTTGTTTACTCTGCCTGGCAATGTTTTGCCCAAAGTCTCAAACAGAGGTCTTTCTCAGCCCTCATGATACTAGGGATTTAAAGCCAAAACTGGGGTCTTCAAGGGATGGATGAAAACTCCTGTTCAGTTTGTTATGTTCATTTTTTTTACCAAAATTTTCCAATTCCTTTATATTCAGTGTGGAAAGAAGTTAATATTTTTAAAAGATGAATTTGGAAGAAACTAAAACTGAGATTCATCAATCCAGACATAGGCTCTGAGTACTTGATTTAAACATGGCAAACTTTAAGCCACTGCTGCTGAAATAAGATTGTCATCTCTTTTTTTCCCTGATGCACTCCACATCTTGAACATCTGCATGGCGGGTAAAAGATGGTCTTCTCCATATTGGGAATATGATATTTGTCAGGATAATGGGATATGCAACCTGATAAATTTATACTGTAAAGAGTATGTATGACATGTAACAGCCTGCAGGGGCCAGTGGTGAGAGGGCTAAATGCAGTTGGGCAGAGTATTAAGATTAAACCTGGGAAGCTAGCATTGGAAAGAACTCTTATCTCTGTGAGAGAGAGAGTGAATCTATGTGGGAACCACTGTATCTGTATACTGTTAAAATATGCTATGTAACTATAAGCAGTTCTGTCTGGACTTTGCAGTGACAGGACTGTACTGTACTGTATACTGTGATATGTAATCACTATGAGAGGATTCTCTAACTCACTGTAAACATCATCATATTATGCTGTAGTAAAGAGAAGTAGTTTAGACACACATTTGTGTCTGTGTGCTTTTTTGGCTGGAGAATGAAACTTTGCTACATTAACTTTTGCTGCCTGGACCTCTTGATATACTTTGGACATAACTTGTCCAAACAAATTAGCTGGAATCCTGTTGGTGTCATAAACATATCTAAGTTCCATTACATATATAGTTGTACTTTTTTTTATTATTGTGCAATGGCTGTATTCCATTCATGGTTGCTACAGTTATTCCTGACTAGAGTAGAGCCATCGAATCAATTGGATTTGCCTACATGTTGACTCACCCATTGAACAATTGATTGAGTGGGACTATTTTAACTCAGACTAACCAACAGGATTCCAGCTAGGCATTTGCACATTCTTGGATGGTGTATAACTGTTCATCAATGTCTTCAGTGTACCACTTTATTCATTGGGTTTGCAGACGCAGCCACTGTAGGCTACTGATTGCACGACAGAACAAAAAGGAGGCTCACAGCAAGATAAGCAATCAGTTATATAATGTCAGTATTCAGAAGAAAGATGGTGAAGCACAATCACTCTGTAATTAGATGAGTATAGACTTACACTACACAAGCACAATGTAGGATCGCCGCCTTTGTATTTCTAGATTATACTGTTATATGTTAGCAGACAAATCTGATTAGAAAGATTATGAAGATGGAATGGGTGGTGAATAAAATGTTGGGTACACTTGCATATAGATTGTGATTGGTGGAGAGAGTGGGAGGTGCTGCAAAATGATATGATGGGAGTAAGGATGATGAGAGCCAGATGGGATTGAGCAGAGATTGTTAGACAGAGATAGTGTCAATAGTGAAACTGTATGAAGGGGGATTCTGTGCAGAATTAAAATGAGTTAGTTTGCAGTTATTTAAAATAAAACAAAAGATCCCTGTTGTTGTGTGCCTTCATGTCATTTCTGACATGGTGATCCTAAAATGACCTTCTCACATGGTTTTCTTGGACAGATTTCTCCAGTGGGAATTGGTCATTGCCCTCCTCTGAGATTGAGAGAGTGTGATTTAGCCCAAGATCACCCCAATGGGTTTCCATGCCTAAGCAGGGATTCAAACCCTCATCTCTCAAAGTCGTAGTCCAACAATCAGATTACTACACCACATATTTATTTATTTATTTATTTATACCCCACTCTTCAGCCACAAGGCTATCAGAGCGGCTTACAAATTGTTTTAAGAAATAGCTATTTACTCCCAAAAGATCACAGCATATTAACATTATATTTCCCAAACTTATATCATTTGTTCAACATAACCAAACCTCCCACCTGATAGGGATGTACAAACACTGACAAATTTTCTCAACCTTGATGAGAAAGGCTGTCTCAAAATATTGAGTTCCATACCACGAGATTCTCGTATTTGGGGACATTTGGGGGGGGGGATCTGTTTCTGTAAAAAGCATTGTTTCTGGGCTTGCTTTTCTTTTCGTTTTCTCTCCTTCCCTCCTTCCCTCCCTTTTTCCCTCCCAAACAGTACCAAAATGATAGTATCAACAAAGTCATCAAAATGTGCAAAGAAAGCTCTCATAATCTTGACTAGGGAAGAGAAAACTTTTCAAATTCTTTTTTCTTGGATGTGAGAAGTGAAGATTTACATCCATACCACTTGGTCTTTAGCAAAGATAAAAGAACAGCAGTTATAAAAGTGGTGGTGGATGAACTCTGGGTTTTTGTCTGAACTTTAAAGGAGCCATCCAATGTGTGAACCTATGCTGGAGATAGGGTGTATCACTTTGGAGAGCTCCTTTAATTTTCATCACACATTCACCACACCATTGAAAATGAAGTCACCAGTTGCCAGTGCCAGGGTACGGTGAATGGTGGGCAATGGTAAAAGCCATTTGTTCTGTCTTTTGTTAACAATAAGTACTTTATGCTAGCACAACTGGATGGAAGGCATGGAATACATACAACTCTGCCATGTTGTTACCCATCACCAGCCTGCTTGAACATAAGGCATGGAAGTCAAGGTAAGGGATGGAAGGCAAGGGATGGAACACACACAACCCTGCCAGATTATTACCTATTATCAGCCTCCATGCTAGAAGGCCGATGGTTTCAGCCAAGTTTCTGTCTTTTAGCAGGAGAAAGTAATAAATGAAATCCATATCCTCCTCAAATATGGGACAGCTTTTCATCAGGGTTTTCACATAATTGCCAGATATATGATGCTGCCTACTAAAAGTAAAGTATAGCCTCTATGAAGTAGACAAATAACAAAAGCAAGGCCAAAAGCACTATGGCAAAGGAGTTAGTTCCAACTGCCTCCAGGCTCTTCCTGGAGTTCCTTATTTGCTGGGGGGGGGGGTTCCCAAGAAAATAAAAAAATGCAATGGACCTTTTTTTCTTCAAAATGCTACTTATTATTTTCTGTTGTTGGGATGGGCAGAGGGAGAATCTCTGCAATGCTCAGAAGTGTGCATGTGTGTTGGTGTTTAACCAATAGCAAAAACCATTTGTTTTCCTTTGTACAGTTCACAAAAATATGCCATGGTTTCCCCCTCAGTTGGTAAATGGAAGAGCTCTTTAGAAGTCTTATCAGCTGCACTGAATATAGCTTACAAAGAAATAAGCAGGATGAATTAGCATGGTTGGCCTAGCCATGCGTACAATCTTCACGTGGACTCAAGATAACTCTTCTCTCTTCGTTCAGTGCCTTACTCTGATAGGAAGAAAAAAATATATGAAACTTTTGTATGTGGTTCTTGTGGTGAAGACTTTACAACACACCTGCTATATACTGTAAAAAGAAAACAAGATTGAATTGTTTGACTGTTCTGTAGAAGAGGAATGTCACAGGTGGCCAAGGGATGAAATTAGGCCACAGGTACCATTTCAGAGACTGAACCATAGAATAACAGCTCCAGAGTTGTGTTGACATAGAACAACTCTCCAAAGGAGGAATTTTGTGACAGAAGAGCACAAAAGGTCGCTTACTGCCCAACGGCAGTTAAATCCTTCCCTGAGTTGGTTTTATCCATGATAGTGCCTCAATGCCACTTTATAAAATGTGCAGGGAATCAGAGATAAGGTAACCTCAGCAGGAATATACTGTGGGAGGCAAGCCAGAGGTTTTCAAAGCATCTTGGGTGAATTGTGTGCTCAGACAAAGTTACAAATTAATCCCCAGAAAGCCAAGAAAAACAAAGATCACAACTGCAACTTTTGTAGCAGTCAGGAGAAGGGCAAGGCATCAGAAACAAAAGGTTCAGGGTTGTCCTGCTCTGACCCTTCAACTTACAAAGCATGCCAGAGACTGGAAAAGAGTAGAACAGGAGACTTTTGGGATAATGTGTTCATTGCATGTTGGTGGCTGGGTAGCTTCAATGGCTAGCTAATATAAAGAGGCACGCAGAACTCATTCCACCTTAAACATTATAGAGATAACCATTTTGAATAATTAAATCACAAAATGAAGAAAAGATATCTTGCAAATGATGGTTTTGTCCTGTAAGTAATAACAGCTAACCAATTAGTCTCTCTCACTGTTATAAAGTGCTGGTAGGAATGCTGATTTTACTTTTGTCATTTGCATATCTTGCATTACAAGAGTATCAATAAGTAAATACTGTTTGATACACATAGTAGCTCAACTGTAAACTAAAATAATGCACCCAAATTAGATAAGGAAATCTTACCTAACTAGCTCCATTCCCCCTCCCCATTTATTTCATTCCTAAACATGAATGAAAAATATCTAAAGTTTTTTTTTCCCCTCCCTTACTGGATGACATTACAAGAGCCCTTTTTTAGTTATCCCCCCCCCATTTCAGGACTTTTTGTGAAAATGTCATGACCTTTTTTTTTTTTAAATACTTTTCCAGTAGAACACAACATTTTTTGTATAAAAAGTCATTTTGTACAGAATAAGCTCTTCACTGGTATATTCTGGCCACAGATCTGGCCTGTTCCTCCCCCGTTACCTGAAAGAAATGGGATGGAGTCCAGACCATCATGCTGGTCTGTCTCTGCAGCTACAGCCACTGCCATGCATGTCACTCTCTCTCTGAAGCTAGAAAGCCCGCCTGCAGCACGTGATCAAGACCTCCTACATGTGACCAGCCTTGGTCTTATGTGGTGGGTCTCCTTCCTGGCTTCAGGAAGAGTGATGTGGACGGCAGCTTCAGTGATGGCCCAGCATGCTGGTATGGGGTCCAGTGGGCACGCAGGGCCTTATCCATTTTTTTCTTGGATGAGATGGTTTTTCCTGGGTATTTTGCTACAATGTTTTATCAGGCTTTATCCCATGTTTCCCCATTTTAGCCCCATCTTTGCCCTGGGGTCATGAGAACTGCCCAGGGGCAAAAGCCCTGCGTTGCTTAGACTTCAGGACTCTAAGAAGGGGAGAAGATGGGGTAAACAGGCCATCTAGATGAGGCCTAACTTAGCTTACCAATTTGTTGTGAAGATCAAGTGAGGGCAAGAAAGTCACAATGATCTCCTGAAGCTGACTGGTTGTAAGGTGGGATATAAATGTGTCTCTCTGTGTGTGGGCTTTTTTTAAAAAAAATGATGAACTACCAGCTGTCTTACTCCAGAATCCTATTCTGTTACTGTAGACCCAAGTTTAGGAATAGGAAACTATTCATAGTATGTTTCATGAGAGAGTTGCTGGTACATATACCTACCTATCATAGATTCCAAGGTGTTCATTTGCTTACATATCTCTTCCAATCAACACGACTTACTTTGGGAAAATCAGTTTGAAACTGTGATGAAACATTCTTGTCAGAATCCAAAGAAATAACCATGTTACGGCTATGGATCAGTATGCAAAGTGATATTGTAGCTCCTTTGAGATTAGCTGAGAGAAAGAAGTTGGTAGCATAAGCTTTTGTAGACTTAAGTGTACGTCATCAGATGCAACTGAAGCAGACTTAAGTCTACGAAAGCTTATGCTATTAACTTCTTTCTCTCAGTTAGTCCCAAAGGTGCTAAAGGGTCCCTTTGCATTCTTGTCAGAGTTCATTTTTTCTGGTCCAGAGGTACATATTTTTCATTCAAAGCTTTTGAAAAGCATGTTATGGGAAAACTACGCATCAGGTTGAACCAACGGCAGGTTTTCCCCAAAGCAAAAGCAGAAGAGTTTTTAAAAGATTTTTTTTCTTAAAAGAGTAAACAGAGAGGAAATGGTTATATCCCTCCATGCCTGTCAATAAGTATCACCCCATGTTTGTGCTGATATTTATATTTAGCTTCCCTTGCCACACAGAAGTTAAATGGAAAAGCACATTTTATGTCCTATATAGTATCTTTATAAAATATATTCATTATAGAGTGCATGACAGGGTAGAGGGCAGTGTGCAGAGAATATCTAATGACAGTTTTTTGTATAGTACCTAATATACAGCTGACTTTGAATAAAGACTGAGTAGTAGCATTAAATTAATGCAACGTGTAGAAGGTGGGAAGAAAAACTTGTAGCAATGTGTAATGTTGATACTATGCCTGTGTATATGAAGGAGGTATTTTAGTCACATCGTATGTGTGCATTGCTTATTCTCCAGTTTTGATATCTACCTTGCAATTAGCACATAAGACATGCATGGCAAAATACCCTGAGGAACTTATGCACCACATCACTGATCAGTGACCTTACAGTGGCTTTTTCTTTTCAGGAGTTTTCCTTCGCTGTTCTTGGTTTCATTTGGCCACTACAGATTTAAATTTTGCCTGATTTCATTCTTACACATGAAAAGAAAATATGTCAAAGATTTTCTCCATAACATGGAAGATTACAACAGCGTTTGAACGTTTTTAATGATTTCAGGACTTTGAGAAAAATTATGTGAACAAGGTAGGGTTTTTTGCACATATGTTTTTGCATGATTTTGTACAAAAACATTGACCAGGTTCCTGTTGATGATATATGCAGACATATTTGCACATTATGTCCTTTTTTTGGTTACCGCAGATGCCTATGCTACTCGCCTCCTCACTAGCTAGGTATACCCCCACCATTAGTGGCTGAAGACAGATCTATATGGCCAGGAAGATTACATCATCTTTGTGCATCTAGCTGCAGGAATGCATTGAATGCGGCAGGGGGAAATCTAGTCTGCAAGGTGATAGATGTCACATATGGAAAGAGCAAGAGGGATCATAATGTGCCACTTCATGCAGGAGCCCAGCCTTCATATTTTGCATAAAACACAATGTTTTTACCAAAATCAGCAACAAAAACTCCCCACTGGTATTTTTGGTTCTTGTACAAGGAAGAAAAATCTCATGGTGGTCCATTCTTTCCTCATCTGGGGGAGCAGGGTATCTCAACATGTCAAAATGGCCTTCTTCATTGAGGGCAAGTTAATTTATGAACATTACTGACATCTCTTTGCCCATATTGTCATTAGTCTGAAATGATGGTATGCAGCCAAATGGCTGTTTTTTTCAATGGGCATCTGGGTTTGCATCATATCAGATATAATCAATAATGCAAGTCACCCCTAACAATTGAATAAAAGAAATGATGCCAAGGAAAGTGAGAGATGAGAAACAACAGCAAAATGGCATTGAAATGAAGATCATTGTGAATATGCTTGTCAGTGACTGTCAACCATTGTCGACAATGGCAGCGGGTGGGGGGGAGAGGAGGTCTTTTGTGATTTGCATGAAGCCCATATGAAACAAGCCAAGCCATATTGTCTCTTCCCTTATTTCCACTGCCTTTGTCAATGTTTTCATCTGTGAAAAGCTAAGAGGGTATAAATGGAAGAGGTACCAATTTCAACATGGTCCTACTGCAGAAAACAAGTCGAGACAAAATTCAAAGAGAGACGGATGGCATAAAGATGGTTCTGAAGTCATTCAACCACAGAATGAGCTGTTAATAACTATAAATACAGAGAGCAATAAACCATTTGTGAGAGCAGTAACCTCTGAATCAAGTGAAAGTCACATCAAAAGAAATCTTTACACAATTATAGTCTGTGGAAAAGAAAAAAACAAACACATTTTTTGTTCCTCTAATGAGGAACAAAGTTTGAACTAGCTACAGAGTAGCATTGTTTTCAACGTCAGATTATGGGAAGTATATTAAACAAAATGTCATTAGCTCCAACAGCACACAAGATCTACAAAACAGTGGAGGGACATGTAGTGTTCCTCATGTTCTTGGACTACAAGTCCCACCAGCCTGAGCCAGAATTGACAATAAGTGATTACAGTCCAGTAATATCTGTGGAACCCCACATTACTGAAAGCTGGTTTGAGCCAATGAGTGATAAACACTTGAGGCTTTCATTCAGCAAGCACTTTCCTATCTGCAGCAAGTATCAGATGAGAATCTCCATGTCTAAAATTCCATGAACATCATGAGCATGTGGGTCATACATATGAAGCATAGTGTGAACATATTTCATTTTCCATGATGTGCTCAGAAATCCTGTAGCCAATATAAGTAATTGCTGTCTCATCCGTAAAGCTATGGAAAGAGCAAAACAATTACCACCCACCATCTTGCATCATAGTTTATATATTAAAATAAGGATGGTAATCTGTGGCACTTACTACATTTCAATCAAAGTAGGTATGTTTGGTGAGGACTTGGGAAAGAACCTTCTGAGATGGCTCCTCCCAGGCTGTGGGACTCCCTTCCATGGGAGGTCTGCTTGGCCCTCTTTCTGCTCTCTTTCCACCAGCAGCCCAAAGACCTTTCCCTTTAGGGCGGCCTTTGACTTTTAATCACATGGCAGAAAGGTTTTTGAAAGTGGGATGCTGTTTTTCTTAAAATAAAAAATAAAAATCTAGCATGCTGTAGTGGCTTCAATGTTGAACTAGGACTTGGAAGACCAGAGTTCAAATTCCTGCTCAGCCATGGAAACCCAATGGGTGATCTTGGGTAAGACACACTCTCTCAGCCTGAGAGAAAGGCAATGGCAAACCTCGTAAATTAAGATTTTAACTAAGCTTTTATTTTAAATTATTGTAAGCCGCTTTGGATCCCATGCTGGGAGAAAAGCAGGGTATAACTGAACCAATGAATAAAATATTGTCTTCAGAGAAAATAAGCTCTGAATCTCCATGTTGCATTTCTAGTTCCTGTACAGACAAGGATCTATTCCAATTTAACAAAGGGAATTTAGGATGTCTCTGAACTAATTTATGATCCTCCCAAACAGGTAGAGCAGGTGGTTATAAGGACCACTTGACACATGCTGTAAATCTGACAATTTATGATTTCAGCACAAGGTATCATGCTTAACCAAGAGGAAGAAAGGCCAGGCGCAGTTCAGCTCTTGCTGTTCCCACTAAAGTTTGAAACTAGGTTCTTTGTCTCAGGAGTTTTTACATTAGTGCAAATTGCAGAAACTGTACACATCACATAGTTAAACTGTGATACTGGTTGTTTGCACCTTTCTGTCAAAGCAGCCAGTCATTGTGTGCTTGCTGTGTGTGTATACTTTGTTCCACAAGGAGAAAAGACAGTGGTTCTGTAGAGACATATTTCTGTGCAAATTATAGTAACTTAGACAAAAAGAAAGGTGTTTTTTGTCTCATTCTTATGCTGGAGATGATTACTTTTGCAGATACTGGTGAAATTTCACCAGATAGGCTGTTAGAGTATGTTGAGCAAACCTTTCTTGTTAAGAACCAAAGAATTTATGAACAGTCTTCAAATCCACAGAAACAAGGCCCTGAAAGTACCAAGACTTCTAAACTTTTTATTATTATTATTTATTTATTTATACCCCGCTCTTCAGCCACAAGACTATCAGAGCGGCTTACAAATTGTTTTAAGCAATAGCTATTTACACATCTACACTGCATTAAACAGTTTCCAATGTGTGTTAGCTAATTGCCCCCCACAAGCTGGGTACTCAATTTACCGACCTACGAAAGGATGGAAGGCTGAGTGAACCTTTGAGCCGGCTGGAATCGAACTTGTGACGTGGTGGCTTGCAGTCCTGGCATTTAACCACTGCACCACCAGGGCTCCTCAAGACATCTGCAAGACCTCAAGATCAAGACCATTTGCTTCTTCAGGGTCATTGTTTACCTGACAGGAAAATATATTCCTACACATGTCTACTCATAAATATACTCCATGGAGCTCAGTGGTCCTTACACCCAGATCAGCGAACATAGGATCACAGTGTTAACAACAACATAGATGAAGTCACATTCACACTGTACAAAGTACTCACTCAAATGAGAGTTTAAAAGAGGAGTGGAATAGGGAGGCTTCTGACATTCTCTTAATCTGAAATTTTCACTTGATTTTTGAGTTTTAAATCACCTCATTAATCCTTTGCAGTTTTTTCTGTATTATTTTTCCAAGATTTGTACAGATAGCCATGAAAATAAGGAGTTTGCTACAGCTGTCAGTGGCCTTGAGCTCATTTTCTTCCCCCTCCTGTTCTACAATGTCAATGAAAACATGTGGAATGATAAAACGTTACCTGAAAGCTATCCTGATGCAATTGTACATATGATTGGATCAATATCCTTTCAGTGTAGTGTTTCACCACAACATATAGTCACATCAATAAACCACTCATCAAGATTACTTTCTCTCCCCCATTTTAGCAGGAGGACAAGCATACATAGATAATGCACAGGGAGAAAAAGAGCAATGAAAGTAAAACCTGTGTGTGTTCTGATTCTGGAATTAATCTGATAAATTTGCCTTGTGAAACTGGAATTCAGCAGGGGTGGGATGCAAGGCAGAACAAACCCACAGAATAATAAAGAAAGAAAATAGCATGGCTTTGGTTGAACAGTTTTTAGGATTTGTGTGTGTGTGTGTGTGTGTGTGTGAGAGAGAGAGAGAGAGAGAGAGAGAGACAGAGAGTGAGTTAGTTCTGTCCAATAAAGGACATTTAAAATTCCACATAATGTATTGTAGCCAGTGGTGTCATTTTGTGCAAGGCTTTTAGCACTTATCAAAACCCCATTTTCACCATTGCTCAAATGTAAAATCCAAGTGTTTGCATCCACCATTAGGCAAGACTATGCATATAGGCTTCTGACTTTGGTACTATGTGTAGCTCATACTACGTAGTTGTTCTGCCTGTACTTGTGCATCTGCTAATGGAACATACAACCACTAGTAGAAGAACCTCACCACTTTTTTTCTGCTGGTAGACTGGATTGGATTCAGCAATATGGATGGCATTCATTGGCATTACTTCTGTCAGTAGAATTAGACCACCACAGAAACTTAAACTGGTCTGAAGGAGAAAGAATATTTCAGAAAACACTCAAAATAATGTATCTCTTCTTCTTCACCACAATGAGCAATGATGGCTAATTTTCTGTTCCAAAGCACAGAGGAGTCCCTGAGAGCCAATGTAGTGTAGTGGTCTGGGTGTTTGGCTATGATTCTGGGAAACCAGACTCAAATCCCTGCTCAGGCATGGACATCCACTGGGGTGAACCTGGGCAAGTAACACACTCTCAGCCTTAGAGGAAGGCAATAGCAAATCTCCATTGGGTAAAACTCACCAAGAAAATGCAAGGATAGAATCACAGATTTGGAAGAGACCAAAAGGGACATACAGTCCAACTCTCTGCTATGTAGGAATACACAACCAAAGCACTCCTGACAGATGATTAACCACCTCTATTTAAAAAAACATCCAAGGAAGGAGCCTCCACCACACTCCAAGGCAGCATATTCCATGTCAAACAGCTGTGTCCCCCCCCCCGGAAATTTTTCTAATGTTTAGGTGACATCTCTTTTCCTGTAGTTTGAATCCATTGCTCCATGTCCTAGTCTCTGGAGCAGCAGACAACAAGCTTATGCCATCATCATATTGATCATCAAGTTGAGGTCCTATTTCAAGGTTGGGTAAATCGGTCCCTGGAGCCATATGTTACTACCCCAGCTGGTTTTGTGGCCCTTGGTCCCTCCAAACTCCCCAGACCATCCTTTTCCTGGCACACAAAAATGATGAGTTGCCTCTTCTTAAGACCTCCATGAATAAGAATTCATTAAAGAGAATGAAGGTTCCTCCTGTACTGTTTTTAATCAGAGGCTGGATGGCCACCTGTCAGGAGTGTTTTGATTGTGTATTACTGCATGGCAGGGCATTTGACTAGATGGCCCTTGTGTTCTCTTCCAACTCTGTGATTCTGTGATTCTGTGACATTTTAAAAAATAGCCATTTTTCAAAACTAGAAATAGACTTCTGGTTCGGTTTGGTTTGGATTTGTTTCTGTATTTTTGGTAGTCCATTTAGCCTTTGGATGGTCCCAGTTCAGGTAATTGGCCCCTGGACCCATCAGAGTTGCCTGCTCTCCCCATTTGCTTTGACCCACTGATGAGAGGAATAAAAAGGCTTCCTGTCTGTCAGTTTAAATCACTTTAAACTTTAAACATTAAAGCATGGGGACTGGGATTAACAATCTATTATATCTAAATTAAAACAACAACAACCAGGAATTGACTATGCTTTAATTGGATTAGCCATTGCTGAAATGTTTTGCTTGGAAATCACCTCAATGAACGCACACTGGAATTACTCCAGTGTAAGCAGTGCCAGGATTATAGAACTCAGATAGCTCTGAGTTCTATTATTATTCTCCCCTGTTAAAGAAATTGCAGGTTTTAATCAGGGTGCTAGCAGACCATCACAGCGATCTGTTGTATCTTACATTGACAAATGGCTTATTTTCTAAGCAATTTGCTACTTAAAAGTTTTATCAAAGAAATCTATCTTTTTCTCCTCTCTCCTGAAGGCTGCTCTGTTGCCAATTTTGAAAGAAGGATAGAGACAAGAAGAAGAAAAAAGAAAAGAACCTACACAGTTCTGTTCCGGGTCAACTCACTGCCAAGTTTTCCAGCCTCAAATGACTTTTGTGCTTTTCATAGAGTTTGGAATAATTGGTCGCCCGTTAAGTGAACAGCTGTATAATCTTTGTTTATACATTTTTTATAAAAATGTCTGTGGCTGCCTTCCTGAGATCTGTCAGTCAAGGAAAGATGCAAGTGCAATCTATTTGAGAGCGCCTCAAGCACTGCAAATGAGGTTCTCTCATTTCTCAGTGCTTTCTCTTTGATATCTTCAGGCCTTCATTGTAAACTCGGGTCCTTTGTGTGATAAGTGCGGATATTTGAGTGATGGGGATAGATATCTTGTCACTGGAAAAGCAGCTGCAATGTATTTATGGTTGAAAGCCATTTTAATAGTGCGTCACTTTGCATTACATGCGCTAATTCCTTGATGTTAATGTGCTGTCTAGCTGAGCATACTTGAAGCAGTTGAATCATCTTAGATTTTGACATAAGAGGCTAAATCCTACAAGGTCAAAGGAACATTCTCCCCCCCCCTTCCAATCAGCATTTACAGATCTATGGGAGGCAATAAAGTAACCATGTATGTTGACAACACTCTAAACCCCATTCCAAGGTGTGATAATGGGCTCTCCCATTATCTGGGCAACACAGCTGGGATTATAGTCTCCCCTTCAAATAAACAAAGGATTAAGGAAGTGTTGGTTTAAGTTACATTCATTGGGGGTCAGCATCAAGGATGAGCAACAGAGATCACAAGAGACAATTGCCCGATGAGGATGACCTGTTTGGGGAGAATGAAAGTTCTGAGATGTTTCCAAGTGAGTGGTTATAAAATGTGGGGTGCCACAAGGCATACACACTCACACACACACACACACAGAGAGAGAGAGAGAGAGAGAGAGAGAGAGAGAGAGAGAATGACTGGGGCTTTGGGTCTGATAGAAAGGTGTGGGGGTTCTGCCTGCCTCACCTTCCCTAGGGAAGCTTTGTTGTAGGCTAGACAAAGGGGTCCAGACTCCCAGCTTCCCAGGAATTTTCAGCTAGTCATGTTAAGGCTTATCTCTCTTTTAAGCTCGGCTGAATAGGACCTAGGCTGTTTGTAGCTTTGTAACTACAGTTGTCCCTTCACATTCGCGGGGGTTACGGCTGCCAGACCCCCACGAATGTAAAAAAACCGCGAATAACAATCATCCCAGGGAGTGAGGGAAAATCTCTCAAACCGGCTATCAGCTATCTGCTGGCCTTTCACCCTCCCTGGTTTAAGGAGGTTTTGCCTCACCCCCCCCTCCTTTCCTGGCTTTTCCTTGCCTTTGTGAAGATCCAGGGAAGCCTAGGAAGTGAGGGAAAATCTCTCAAACCGGCTGTCTGCTGGGCTTTCGCCCTCCCTGAAAAGACAGCCAAAGCTCAGCAGAGGAGCAGTTTGAGAGATTTTCCCTCACTCCCGAGGCTTCCCTGGCTTTCCTTTCTCTCTCAAAGGGAACAAAGAGCCAGGAAAGCTTGAGGGTGAGGCAAAATTTCTTAAAACCACTCCTCTGCTGAGCTTTAGCTGCCTTTTCAGGGAGGACGAAAGCCAAGCAGACAGCCGGTTTGAGAGAGAAAGGAGAGCCAGGGAAGCCTAGGGAGTGAGGGAAAGGTTTTAAGGTGAGGAGAGGTTTTAAGAAGTTTTGCCTCACCCCCGCACTTTCCTGGCTCTTCGTTCCCTTTGTGAAGAGAAGGGAAGACCCAGGAGATAGGCAGTGGGTGAGGGAAAACCGTGAATAATGAAAACCATGAGTGTCAAAGCTGCAAATGCAAAGGGACAACTGTACTCTTAAGTAAGTCTGAAGGAAGGTGCCTTCATGTATGAGACACCTTTTTGATAATGTAAGCTTGCTTGCTTAGAATAAAAGCTTTCTTTTAAAGATAACCTCTTTTCCATGCTCTCTTCATGTATCATGGTGAGTGCACTGATATGTGTGTAGGATTCTCATCTCCCACTGGGGGAGGAGAGAAAGTCTTGGCAGAGGCGGAGATGGAAAAGGCAAGGTAAACACTCAGTAACTTCCCACTGAGTTACAGAGTCATGTGGAGTAAATCAGTGGGTGGTGGACACTACATAGTCTTGGGGGGTGGTGAGGATCCACTACTCAGGAGCAGGAGATGGGCTCATTATACAAAGGGTGTCTAGATGGCCCAGATTTCATAGGGTTGAAAAGTGCTTTAGAGCACTTTATTTAGGATTTTATATACCATGTTTAGTGCAAAAGCCATGGCAGTTGGAGTAGCACTTTGCATGCTTACAGTCCAGATGTTCAGGATGCTTCAGCCTGCAGTGGTGTGTCTTTGGCTTGTCTACAAAGCTGACAGGGGGACACCTTGTGTACTGCATAGTCTGTACACCAAGACCAGGTATTGGTGGACTGCGCCTTCCATCAGTGCTCCCCACTTGCTATGCTAGGGTGGATGGGAGCTGAAATCTAACATCTGGGAGGACCGTGTTCCCCATCTCTGCACTACAGCTATATGTTTCCAGGACCCAGAAACTTCAGCCAGTATGGCCAAAAATCCTGGGAGTTGCAGTCCCCAATTGGGGAGCCAGGGTTGGGAACCACTGCTTTATATTGAGTGAACATGGCTGCAGGGATGACCTGTAGATTTGTTATTGTTGGGGCAGTATATCCACACGTTTATGGTTGCTCTTCTTTCAGCTGCTTCAGATTGAAAAGGACCCAGGTGCTGGACCCTATTCCCAAAAGAGGTTCAGCACTGGGAACTGTCCTTGGAACAGTTGTAAGAAGAGCAACTATAAAACCAAGCGTGTATTCACTGCCCCCATGACAATGGATCCATCAACCGACCCTTAATGACTGGTCTGTGATAGGGGTGGAAAGCAATTTTATTGACCTGGACAGTCTCAAAGAAAATAGTGCTTTCTCACCATTTAACTCTTTATATGAAATGATCTCATCCAAAGCACGTATTTGCAAGGCTTACAATGTGTTTCTGGAAAAAAAAGTGCACACAAAACAATGTGCACATTTTAAAAATGTGAGGGGCTAAAATGTGCATTATTGAAAATATTCACAGAAACACAACTTAGTCACTGGGTATAACCTGCATAAATTATGTATATTATGTGAATAAATGTGTAAATTAGAAAACTATGTAAACACATGCAAATTTCAGTATGGGAAGAAGACAAAAAGGCTGAGATTCTATATCATGTTTTCATTGTTTAAATCTATACTCACCTGGTTAAGTATTAAGCATGCTACTTCACTCTTCTGCTGAATACTAACACTATGCAACCGATTGTGTATTTGCCAATGTGCCTGCTTATTGTTCCATTGTACAATGGAGAATTCTCAATGGCTTAAGTGGCACCTTGAAGACATTGACAAAGAGTTATGTGCTATCCAACTGCAGAACTCTGCTTACACAATTGTGAATACAATAAGGATGTTACACAATGATCAACCCCACAAAAAAACACAGCATGAATAAGGGACTTGCAAGTGTGCAAAATACCAACAGGATTCCAGCCAAAGTCTCATAACCTGATACAAGAGGAGGACAAGAAGAAAATGCAGGTGGTATTCAACTCAACAAAATTGATTCAGAGATTTTTCACAACCTGAGTTTGCGATCTGCACCCCAAACTTTTAGCACCAAAGGCTTCCAAACCTTTGAATATACACCTGTACTGCCTTATGCAGACACTTTATGAACTAATAGTCATGTGGGCAATTGCTTGCATCCCATCAATCATGGTCCATTAGGAAAGTGTGACAATGTGGTTTTGTGAAAACACATTGTGGGCTTCTGATTTCCTAGAAGATTCATTTACTTACCCTCCTTTTCTTACATGAGAATCCTATGTTTATTTATTTATTAGAACTATCTCCTTACTTTTCACATAAAGCATGATTGTATAGTATCACACATTATGACCCCATTTTTTCACACATATCACAGAACATCAAAGCACTATAGTAATTAAGAAACATAATCCCAGTTTTAATTGGTTTAGTCATTATGAGCTGAGAGGTATGGAGTGAATGGGGAAGGTATAACACATAACCTTGGTTAGCTGTGGGATTCTTTCAACAATGGGGCACTCATATGCTCACAGTATATTTTGAGTGAGAGTGATTGCAGAAGTTACTGTCAAAACTGAAAACATTTTCATGCTCAATTCCACAGTAGAAAGATTTTTATTTTGTTTAATTGGGGATGCAACATTTAGTCAATATTTTAACCGGTTTAAAATAGTTGAATGAACTAAAAGGGCTCCCAAATCAGGAGCAGAATTTATTTTATTTTAATTTTTTATTTTTTGATCCAAACACAAATGCAAAACTGTATTTGGCCTTCTTAAAAGAAGGATTCCCTTCTCTGTGAGAAGGAGAAATATCCGTTTGAAGATTATGCTTACGGTGGCAGATGCATGTATCATCTCAAAGAAAATGTGCTTATTTTCTTTAGAGCTCTATGGACCAGTCTTAAAGCTATTCCTACAGAGAGTAGATGTTGGATGCAAGAAGAGCCATGTTGGATCAGATCAGACTGAAGCCTCATCCAGACCAACATTCTGCTCATGTGGTGATCAGCCAACTCTCCACAGAAATCCACCAATTGCACCCTATAACTCATGTTAACATCAACTGATAAACAGAGGGACACTGCTTCCAATACTGGAAGTGATGCATAGCCATCCTGGCTAGCAGCCATTGATGGTCTCAACTTCCAGGAATTTATCCAGTCCCGTCTTAAATCCACTCAAGCTGGCAGTCATCTCTACAACTCAGGGCAATGGATTCCACAGCTTTTATTAAGTGATGCCTTTTATTTGTCTTGAATCTTATTGTTTGATTAAAATATTTATAATCTGCTTATATCCTAAGATCTCTGGGCAACTTACAATAAAGTCAATTCCAAACAACAAATAATAATCATATTTTTAAAAGAGTAAAATTATATTAAATCAGTTATCAATTTAAAACCAAGCAATTTAAAACTGGATGAAACAATTGAAAATAGCAGCAACCATAGCACACATACAACCCGGATAAAATCAATTAGGTTCAAAGAATTTAATAAAAATAAATGTTTCAGCTTGGCATCAAGGCCTTCTCCCAGGTGGACCCACAATGTGTTACTCTTTTTGGCTGGAAACGGCAGATCCCTCCAATGGCCCTCAGTTCTTGGATAGGGATAGGGATGTGAATCTACTCAGAAACAAACTCCATTGAGCTTAGTGGCATTTGCTCCAAGGTAAATACGTACAGGATTGAAAGATATAAGCCTATAAATACTTAGCTGGGCAAAGCATAGAATGTTCCTTAAAAAAAAAAAAAAAAAGAACTGCTGAAAGTCCCCATAAGTAGTTGGTTATTATTATAAATTAGTGATAGTCTCAAGGCTAGACTATTGCAATATACTCCCTGTGATAATACTTTAAGACTGGTTCAGAAGCTGCAGCTACCCCATAATGTTTCAGCTAGGCTTTTAGCAACCTACCAATAATTTGTAACATTTATGCTAAATGAATTGAACTGGTGCTTATTAGTTAGCAGGCCATGTTTAAGTTTCTGCCATTAAAACAGAGGACAACTATCTATTTGGAAGCATCCACTATTTGAAGAACTTTCCAGTCCTCAAATATGGTTTTAATTTTGAAAACCATAAAGGTGGGAGGCAAAGGTTTTAATGTTGCCTTTAGTACAGTTAGTACCTGGCCTGGAGAGTGAGCAGACATATAGCTCACCTGGAACCAGCCTTCCACAATATGGTAAAATGGGTCACATTTCTCCTGAACATATAGCAGTGATTTCTTTACCTGTATTTCCATTTACAAATATAAATGAGACTTTGCTCATTTTATGGAAATCTATGTCTTCTTCTGCATTCTTTTGTTAGGGATACAATAAATCATCAACCTCTACATGTGTGTGTGTGTGTGTGTGATGCATCAGTGGTTATCTTGTTCCCTGTAGTCCTTTATTCCTTGAACTGCCTCCCAGTACAATTTCCCTTCTTTTATTGTATCTCTTTTCTTGTCATTCTTTTCTTTCATTTACTGTCTTTTTTCTTTCTCGTTTCTCTATTATGTATCATTATTGTTCTATCTTATGTATCTGGAGAATTTTAATTAAAATGTTATACCATGAATCCCATCTTGGGAGAAAGGCAGAATAGTAATCCAATAAATAACTAAATAACTAAATAAATAAATAAAACCAGAACAACAGTGTGGTGCTGTCTCTATAACTTCTGATCCCTCCTCCAAACCCAACTTTTTGGAGTCTGTTCAAATCCAGTAATTTTCATAGTCAAGGAAAACCTTACTTTGCTCTGCAAACTTTTCATTTGACAGCTAGGGCTTTAGGATGTTTGGAAAGACTTTCTCGTTCTTGAAGAGTTTCATCCAAAATCAGCATATTCATTTCCTGATATTTCTCAAAAAGGACCTCGTTCTTTTCAAGTCATATAAGAAGAACCATTTGCCAGCAACCAATGGGGCCATCATACAAGTGCACATAGTGCCACGCTCACAGGCATATAGTTCCAGTCTGTGTGCAACTTTCAGTTGCAGAAAGGATAGCAGAACCAGTGACACAAGCTAATTATGGCCTGCCACAACAAAATGGAACTATTTGCACAGTTGGGGAAGGAAAACAGTAAGCTTCCTCTAGTACACAGTTTTGCTCCATTAACATTACATTGGATTTTGGTGATGGATGGTTAGCTGTAGGTGGCCCACCTTCCATCTAAATTGTGTTCAAATGGCTGTAACTGTGGTGGATATTTTTTTGGAATTAGCACTAGTAACAGAAAGTAGGAAAAATGAAATTAAACCAGATTGCATCCCTTTAGAATTCTAATACAATTATTTACTGACTATGTAATTATCCACTGAATCTTACCCTTCTAAAGCTATCAGTAAAATGCAGCTTATTTACCCCATGACCCACTGTTTCCTCAAGACTGGAATAAGAACATTGATAATATCTAGTCCTCCAGCAGGACAGTAATATATGAAGACTTGTGAGGATGTGCCACAAATGTTATCTCCAAGCCATACTCATACAAAATGTATAGTATGGAAGCTATTTTTATGAGGAAGAAGTTAGTCCAACTTTGCATGATTAATGTGAAGTTGAAGGCTTTCACGGCCGGCATCCATAGATTTTCCTTGATTTTTTTTCCGGGCTGTGAGGCTGTGTTCTGGAATAGTTTCTTTCTGACGCTTCACCTGCATCTGTGGCTGGCATCTTCAGAGAATGTGTGGGTAGGAGTGTATGTGGAGCTTATATGTTGTGAACCTCTGTAGGGTAGTGTATGTAAATTTGTGTAATTGAATGGTTAGTTTCTGGGTATAGAAATGCAAGGCTCATTTGTGTCTGTTTGGCTAATGGTTGGTTGATGGGCCATTATCTGCTGGGACTCCCCTTGTCCCTGGGTGGAATTCCTTTGTAAGTGCTGAGTTTTTATTCTATTGTTCTTCAAAACTGGGAGCCAGATTTTGTTTACAGAAGAAACCTTAAAAGTTTCTTCTGTAAGAAAGAAACTATTCCAGAACACGGCCTCACAGCCCAGAAAAAAACACCAAGGAAAATCTTTGCATGATTAATTGTTAAGATGAATTCATTGATTACAGTCTTTCCCCCCTTAAGAAATGAAGATTTGGTGCCAACAAATTGCTGTAAATAACTTTTGTAAATGGTTGTGATGCAGGAAATGCACTGAAGGTTATTTCCCAAAATATAAGTTCTCTGTGTAGGGTATTCATTTACAGAATCTTCCAGATCTATTCTAAGGCAGGAAGCAGCAAGATTTTCTTCTTTTGGGTAAAATTCAGATCATTCAGTTTCACTATTACTTAATATGCTTTTCTGGTCTTATTGCAGAATATCACACACAGTTGTTTAAAGGTGCTGAAATGCAGTTTCCACTGCAGCAATAACAGAGTTGCATGGTACATTAAAGAGCAGTCAATTAACAGCACACGCCTATGATGTTTATTCAGAATTTTGACTAGAACCAATGGTGTTCATTTGCTTGTACATGCCTGCAGCCCTATAAGCTTTAATGAACTAAAGTCCACTGTATCTCTTATATTATCATCATTGCTGTTCTTTTTATATTTATATCCTTACTTTAAATTTAAAAAATACACTTGAAATGCCTTCCAATAAAATAATTGCTATACAAAGCTAAGACAGAAGCCAAGTACAGTGCACTAAAAATTACTATCAAAATTACCAAGGCAAGAAAACATGTGTTAAATAACCATCAAATAATGCAGAATAAATTCATTAGAGAGCCATCAGTCAATGGCAAAAGAAACCATTTTCCCTTTTTTGCCTGTTGCCACTAAAGAATATCTGGTTTATTGGGCAGATAAAGGGACAGGAAGTCCAGATAAATGGTTATGTATTCATAGGATAAACAAGAATATTGAATCATATTCACAGACTGGAAACAAACATATGCATTATATACGGCTCCCAATGCTGCACCGCAGAGCCTGCAGCTGGGAAGCCCCTTTGTGGGCCAGGAGGAAGGAGGAGACCCTGTGCCTATGCGTCGCTGGCAAGCATTCGTGACGTGAGGAGAAGGGCGGGGCCCAAAAGGATAAAAGGGGCCCCCGCCCTCTCCTCAGCCTCTCTTGCAATTCGGTGAGAGGCTGAGGAGGCGGATGGTTTGAAGGGCTCTCCGGCTGGAGAGACGTGGCTTGCTGGAGCAGTGGAGCGAGGGACCCCCCCCCCCGTTCTCACTGCGGCATAGCCGCATGGCTGAGTGGGGCTTTGCCCCGGACTGGACGGGCCTTTATTTGCTGGTGTGGGGGCTTGGGGGGCGGGGGTGGTGTTGGGCGGTTCGCCGCCTCGGTGCCGGTTTGCTGCCTCCTTCTCTCATACCTGAGGCGCGGCTGTGTAGCAGAGCGGAGTCTGCTGACTCGGACGGGTCTCCCTTGTTCGGCTGGTGTGGCAGGTCTCATGGGTGGGGGTGGTTCGTCAGGCCGCGCAGGGCCCGGGCACCTGCACTTCAGGCAGGGGGGCAGCGGCTTGGCGGCGGCGAGTGGCAGTGTACATGGGGTCTATATCCCTGTGGTGTGGCCATGCAGCTGATTAGGGCCTACTCCGGCCATTACGGGCCTAGTTCAGTTTGTAGGGGGCATGGGGCCTGAAGGCGGTTTAAGGGCCTTTATTGCTGCTGGCGGCAGATTGGGCAGGCAACAGGCCAGGTGGCAGGCCATATTACTGTGAAGGCCTTCTGGTCCCACATGCCAGGCCATGAACTGGGCCCTGGGTGGGAAGGCCTAGTGGGAGGCAATTCGGGCCTCAGGCAGAAAGGCTGTGGTTTAGCTTGTGGGCCTTGTGAGGCCTGGGGCTTGGGCTCGGTTTGGCTGGGGCCTAAGGGGACCGGCCTGGGTTTTTTCAGTAGCCACAGAAAAACAATAGTAATAATAATCTTAATAGCTTATCGTAGCCTGTGTCTTCTTATATAGGAAAGGGCTTGCTCCACAATCCATTAGGGGCAGGTTATCCGCTCTGGCTTTCTGGTTGAAGGCACAGGGGGCCGCAGATAACACGGGTGACTTCCATGTTCAGAAGGCCCTGGAGGGATGGGTTAGAGAAAGGGGAAGGAAGGTAGATTCTAGAGCTCCCCTTTCCCCTGGTATCTTGAAGGGCCTGCGTCAGCTTTGGCAGGGTATTTGTGCTTCTCCATATGAGGTTTTGCTGTTTCACGCTGCCGCCCTCATGGCATTTTTTGGGGCTTTGCGGATAAGAGAGTTGGTGGTAGCATCTAGGTTGGATACCTCGGGCAGGGCCTTGGAGTTTAGGGATGTGTTGGTGAATGATCAAGAGCTCACGTTCATCGTGCGTTTTTCAAAAACTGATCAGGTGGGACGGGGAAGAAAATCCAAACTGTCACGTTTCAGTGATACTGATCTGTGCCCAGTTTTGGCCATGCAGGGGTATCTACGGGTGCGGGGGACGGGCCTGGGCCTGTTATTTGTTCACGCTGACTCCCCCCCTTACTAAGTACCAGTTTTGGGCAGTGACGACCAAGGCGCTGACACAGCTTGGGCTGTTCAGGACACACTCATTCCGCATCGGAGCCACATCTACAGCTGCAGCGATGGGTATGGAGCCTGCGGCCATTCAGCAGATTGACCATTGGACATCCTCGGCATATCGGAGGTATATCCGCTTATCACCTTACTAACTTGTTCTTCCCATTTTGTCTTCCAGGTGTTAGACCATTGATGGTGAGATGACGGGTGCTGATTTGTGGCCACAGTATAGTCTACTGGGAGGCCCGGCAGGCCCGCTTAAGTCATTTTGGAGCTCACCTCAGCCTGGGAGACAGGGCTACCATTGAATGGTTGGGGAAGAGAGGCCTGCGGTGGCATGGCCTCATGGACCTTCTGTTTGGGGAGTGTCGGGGGTCTCCGCCAGACATCCTGGTCCTTCATCTCGGCAGGAATGACTTGGGACTTCTCAAAGGAAAGGCCCTGGTCATTCAGGCCTCATACGATCTGGAGACGATTTGGTCAAGGTGGCCAGATGCCACCCTTGTGTGGTCAGCCATTCTGCCCAGACAGCTGTGGCGTGGGAGGGGAACCCCCGTTTGATTGACCGGGCCAGGCAGAAGGTTAATAGGCAAATTAGTAAGTTTTTGGTTACAAGGGGGGGCATTATTTGCAACACCTGCAGACTGTGTTCGAGAGGCCCAAGCTCTACAGGGTGGATGGGGTGCATCTCTTGGACACGGGGAACTTAATATTTTTGGGTGATCTTCAGCGGGGGTTGAGGGATCTGTTGGACAAGCTTGTGGGAGAGTAAAGGACTAAGCGAACACTTGCCCCTTATCTTGGCGGGAAGGGGGGAGGTGTAGATTACGGTGGGCACCCATGGCACTGATTTTGGTGAAGGGACAGCCTCTGGAAGGGTCCCTTTAGATTGTATGATCTGGGGGAACAGAAGGAGTCCTACCTTGGGGTTGGCCTGAAGGATAATCCCCTCACCTTAATCTGTATGGATTGGGTGAGGGACTTTCGGGTTAACCTTCCAGACACGGGCTGGCTGGAGAGCAACCCCAACCCCTGGGGTTACTCAACAGAGCTCAGGTGTTTGCCCAGGGAAGCTGGGGGCATAAGTCCAGAAGGGACGATCCGCCCCAGCTGCTCCCACATTAGGTTGCCTCCCCCCGCTGAAGATTTAAAGGGAATTAAATAGGCAGGGTTATAAATAAAGAACCCCTTTTATTTAAACCCAATACTTGTGTGTGATCTCATTATTTCTCTGAGTTGGCCTGCAATATTATTATGACATACTACTGCTATCAGCATTTTGAACCAGTTGAAGTTTCTGTGTGGCTTTCAAAGGGAATGCCAAATATAACACAATAAAGTAGTCTAACCTAGATGTTATCAGAACAAAGATAACTCTATCTCTTCTGGAGGTTCCTCAGCCCACAGTATAGGCATTTTTACATCTTTTTAAGTATTAAGGGGGAATCACCATGACATGCAGCAGTCACATCAGTGTGGATTTATCACTCTCAAAATTATATTTTGACATGGCATGATAAAAAATGTTATGCAATCTAGGAAACATTCTAAAGATAGACTCTCTTATATTTACACTTCAAAAATCATTTTAGTTCAAAATTCAATATTGCAACCCAGACATTCGAAAATCCATGATAATGGATAGATATAGATGCAACATATACAGGAACAAAGATTTTTGGCTTAACATCTTTTGTACATGTGTGAAGCTGTAGTTTGGTCTTATTAACTGGTTACTCTAGTCTAGGTTGGTGTAATGGATTTCTGCTATGACATGGATGTTCTTTGTACAAATAATATGTGATGGAAGTTTTGGCATAGCACTATGGTTCCTCTTTCCTCAAAATCCATGAACTCCTTCTGAATTGCTGGGGAAAAGGGGAACTGCCATCAGATCTCCGAGATGCAGTCATCATCACCCTGTACAAGAAAAAAGGAGCGAAATCTGATTCCTCAAACTATCAAGGCATAACACTGCTCTCTATTGCTGGAAAAATCCTTGCAAGGATACTCCTGAACAGATTAGTTCCTGCTATTGCAGAAGAACTTCTTCCTGAAAGCCAATGTGGCTTCAGAGCCAATAGGAGTACTACAGATATGGTATTTGCCCTTAGACAACTGCAAGAGAAATGTAGAGAGCAGAACAAGGGTCTCTATGTCACATTTGTCGACCTCACCAAAGCCTTCGACACTGTGAGTAGAAAAGGTCTATGGCAGATCCTGGAAAGACTAGGATGTCCCCCCAAATTCCTTAAAATGATTATCTTGCTACACGAGGGATAGCACGGTCAAGTCAGATATGGCAATGCTCTTTCAGAGCCCTTTCTAATAACTAATGGAATGAAGCAAGGTTGTGCTCTTGCTTCAACTTTATTTACAATCTTCTTCAGCATGATGCTCCAAAGGGCTACGGCAGAGCTCGAAGAAGAAGACGGCATCTATATATCTTACTGTATTGATGGTAGCTTGTTTAACTTAAGCCATCTGAGGGCTCACACTAAGGACATTTTCAGACGATCCTTGCTGCGTAAGGATCACCCGGGACAGTTACATCACAGCAGCGCAGCAGGGGGTCAATTTTGGACAACGCCGTACCTGCTGCGAGATCGTCTGTCCCTCTTGCACTTAGGCTTGGAGTGTGCCGCGCTATATTCGGCAAGATTTTATTCACAGACAACTTCTGTGAATAAAATCTTGCCGAATATAGAGCAGCAGGCTCCAAGCCTTAGTGCAAGAGGGACAGAGGATCTCGCAGCAGGGACAGCATGGTCCAAAATCAACCCCCTGCCGCGCTGCTGCGATGAAACTGTCCCGGGCGATCCTTGCGCAGCAAGGATCATCTGAAAATGTCCTAAGACTCTAAACTATCTAGTCCGTGAGCTGCTCTTCGCTGATGATGCTGCCCTCATTGCCCACACAGAAGCAGCTCTGCAGCATCTATAACATCCTGCTTCGGAACAGCTGCAGAGCTGTTTCGGCTGGAAGTCAACCTGAAGAAAACGGAAGTTCTTTACCAGCCAGCACCACAGGACAAACACCACCATCCCCACATTGCTGTCGGCAGCTCTGTGCTTAAGTCTGCTCAGCAGTACCCCTACCTGGGAAGCATCATCTCCTCAGATGCCAAGATTGACAAAGAGATCGATCACAGATTAACAAAGGCATATAGTGCATTTGGAAGACTTTACAAAAGAGTCTGGAGTAATAAACACCTGAGGCGAAGCACAAAAATCAGTGTGTATAGAGCCATTGTACTGTCTATTCTCCTTTACCAATCTGAAACATGGGTCACCTATTGCCACCACTTACGACTCCTCGAACACTTTCATCAGCGCTGTCTACGCACAATCCTAAATATACACTGGACTGACTATGTGATGAATGTTGCTGTCCTTGAGCAAGCAGGGATCAGCAGCATTGAGGCCATGATATTGAGAACACACCTGCGCTGGGCAGGGCACGATTCTAGGATGGAGGACCATCTCCTCCCAAAAATAGTACTCTACGGTGAACTCGCCACAGGTCAGCGTAAGAGGGGCGCTCCAAAAAAGTGATGCAAGGATTCCCTGAAGCAACATCTCAGGCTCGGCCAAATTTATCACCAACAATGGTCTGCCCTGGCCTCACACCAGGAGGCATGGAGACGCACTATCTACAATGCTGCAGCCTTATTTGAGAACTCACACCGAACAATATTTGAGGAGAAACGACAATGCAGAAAGAATCACAACTTGGAAATATCACCCAAGGGACCTTCTGTGGTGCTTTCTGCAACCAGACTTGTTTATCTCGGATTGGCCTTTTTAGTCATCAGCGCGCTTGCAGAAAGCGCGGGATGTGTCCTTCCTGAATCTTCGTTTGCAAAGAAAAGCCAGAGAGAGAGATGGTTCCCCTTTTGTGCCAGGTTGCAAACTGTTGCTAATTTTCTATGTTGGAAGTCCATTCCTCACATTCTGTGTTGCTCAAGTGTAACCAAAGCTCATGTTGATGCTTCACAGCCAAAGGGATGGAGGTTTACATATTGAAGGGATGCAAAATAGTCTAGTGTGTACAAAAAATGATGTCCCAGAAAATATGTAAATCTTTCAGGTGCGGTGAGTAAGTTGTTTAGGGGAAGGGAGAAAATTTAACTCTACTTTAGTTGTTCACATGTAGAGTTCACTTCCATGGGTAAAAACAGGGCTGAGGAGGAAAAAGTCCTCCTGGCCTCATTACACCACATATTTGGTAAAAGGAGTGGGTAGATTTAGGTGATTCATTCTGCAGGGTTGAAATTTATCAGCTGTGGCAAAATGTCCCATGGACTAGAGCTCATTCTTGCTATCACATGCTGCTGAGTGCCATTTTTTCCTTCCTAAGCCCCCCTCACCACCCAGAGGCCTATGCACAGTAATGCCAAGGCATCATTGGGCAGCAATCAGGAAGAGTTCTGAAAAAGGATGATAAAGTTGGTCCCTATTAAATTTTTCCAAGAGATCCAGAGGCCTCTTTTGCAGTGAAGCATGGCAGTGCTGGTTGCTCAATCCTTCACTGACAGAGTCTCTGAAGCAAGGGCGAGGGGATTACAAGGTGATACATTGCACTCCCTTAGGGATCCATGCAAATGTACTACACTACAATATACAACATATGGTTTCCTGAATTAATGCTTGTGGATAATTATTATTAACTCATCGTCATTATCTGAATAATGGCATGTTTTGTTTTGTTTCCTGTTTTCTTTCATAATTGTTGACTTAATTTATAAAATTTGCTTATAAATACCATTTAGTCCCCAAACAGACTACAAATCTTATTAATGTATACAGAAATGTCCATTTTATAAGTGCAAACCCTCCTATCCACTCACACGTCACTGTTTTAATTCAGCAGCTTTTATCCATTTTGTAACTTGTCCTCTTGAGATCAAGCATTGGGCCCATACAAAATGAACCTGTCTGCCTGTTTAGAAATGGCTTCCAGCAAACCATTTTAATTTATACGGAAAATTCTCACTGGAAGAAGCCTACACTGAAAAGAGGCCTATTTCCCATGATGCTTCTGAAACCATTCCTGCCCAACACCTGCAAGGACAACCAGAGACATCGCTCAACAGCCACTTAACAAAACTGTCTAAAGCTTGCTTGGAACTAAACAGATCGCCCTGCTCTGCTGAAAAAGTTGAGTCAGATATTTCAGAACCACTGCTACATAAAGTCTGGTCATTACGGTACATGATTCATATGTATTTCTTTAGATGCATGGTTAGGATGCTGACAGACATATCTTGTATAATAGCCAAAAATAATGGTATAAAAATCTCACTCAAAGAGAATTTTTCTGTCTCCTCCTAAAAACAGGAGGAGACCATATCTGACATATTTTTTTTCTATGATCGCTCAAGCCTTTAAATTGAACCTTTAGGCAAGTCAATATTGTAATTGATTTGTTTTCTATTTTGTAATAAACTCCTAAAACAAGAAATCTGGGGTCTATTTGTTTGCTTATGTCTGAGCTGAGTTGTCATTTCTTAGGAGGGTGAAGTGACACACTTGTGTTATATTTTAGGATGTTTTATTTTCCATTAGTCATCTGAAGCACAACACACAGAAACATGGTGTACAATTATAAACAAAAGCAAATAAAGTGAGACCTAGCATAATGATGGACATTTTGCTAGTGGACCAGGTCATAGATTTGTCTCGGTTGTCTTAAGTTATTTATTCAAAAATCTCCAGTTAAGATCAGTGCTGAACTATTACATTCACCAAACAATGCATCAAACAATACCAGCCAGCCTTAACAACACAAACAAGCAACACCCCCCTGTTTGTATTGTTCCTCTTTGTCTACTAGGCATTAACCTCTTCCTGGGCTTTCTTGAGAAGTATAATGACTTTTCCTGTACTCTAGTAAAAATACATCCTCACAAATCAAGAAGAAGCAGACTCCAACTAAGTGGCTGAGAAGATTTACATTCTATTGCTAACCCTGTTATTACTCTGCTGAAAACCCCACAGCATCAATATAATGAATCCCTCAACCTCTGTCGCCAGCACAATTTTTCTTCCCAACCTCATTGGCTCCCAACTTTCTGCTTGACCTTTTACAATCTGTGTGCAGCAGAACTTCATTACAACCTTTTAATGATGCACAAATGGCACACAACACCAAGGTCACAGCAGATCCCAGGAAAGAACTTTTCAAGCATTACTAGAATAGAGATCAAGGGGACTTGGCTTAAAGAGACAGCATAACGGGGTGAAGGAATACAACCACAGCACTGTGTTGTGATCCCTTGAGTTCCCTGGGCAGAGTGGGAACAGGGAACTTGAGGATGTCATTGGTTCATTTTCTGTAACTAAGAACAGGTTGTAAAGGAGAAGAAAATTCTGTCAGCAGCTAATGAATGGAATGGGTAATCTAAGAATGCTATCTGAATGGCAAAAGATAATAGAACATGGCATGGGAGCATTCAGATCAATGTACATGCAAATGAATGGATGAGGTGCTTAAGTTTACATTCATCTTCTACATTTTACAGTCCAGATTACCATTTTGGTTTCTTAGTGATAGTAAGAAAGGAGAAAGATGAGGCTAAGGTAGTTATTTGGTAGTTGGCTCTATGATGCATGTTTAGGAATGGATTTCCTTCATTTGTTTAAAAATGAGATTCTAGAAATTAAGAAGACAGTGCTATATTCATATTATATCTGATTTGTTAGTACTGTCTTTCATATGTTACTTTACATATATAACAAATTGTGTGCATGTGGTAGAGGTGGAGAGACATGGGCATACATAATTTTTGTTGGGTTAAATTCACAGAATTCACAGAACTGAATAGCTCTCTCTCTGCCTTTTCTTCGCAAACAAAGATTCAGGAAGGACTCATCCCGTGCTTTCTGCAAGCGTGTTGATGACTAAAAAGGCCAATGTGAGATAAACAAGTCCAGTTGCAGAAAGCACAGTAGAAGGACTCCTTGGGTGATGTTTCCAGGTTGTGATTCTTTCTGCGTTGTAGAGGACAGAACTGAATAGAAAGTACTCTCAAAAGGGAGAATATATGGTAGCCCAATCCTGTTTGTATAGTTATGAACACAAAATACATGTGAGAAAACAACAGTTCTATAAACTGCAAATGAAGCATTTGCAAATGCTTGGGCAGTGGGTTTTTATCTTTTTTGGCCTATAACTTGTTAACCTGGGATCATTTGTAGATCATAGCTGCTGATCCAAATCATTTGTTGAAGACTGGAAGCCATCTTCCCCTCTTGTGGCAGTGAATTCCACAAATTACCAAACTATGTAGTGTGCATTTCCGTTCATCACACAGTATTTGTGAATTTACGTTGGCTATATAATTCTGTACTGTATACTGATGATATGGTATAAATTTTCCTTGGTTTTTTTTCCAGGCTGTGAGGCCGTGTTCTGGAATAGTTTCTTTCTGACGTTTCGCATGCATCTGTGGCTGGCATCTTCAGAGAATGGTTGGGTAGGAGTGTGTGTGGAGTTTATATATTGTGAACCCCTGTTGGGGAGCATATGTAAATGTGTGTAATTGAATGGTTAGTTTCTGGGTATAGAAATGCAAGATGATTAGTGTCTGTTTGGCTAATGGTTTGTTGATGGGCCATTCTCTGCTGGAAATCCCCTTTGTCCCTGGGTGGAATTCCTTTGTAAGTGTTGAGTTTTGATTCTATTGTATTTCAAAACTGGGAGCCAGATTTTGTTTACTTGTAGGTTTCTTCTTTCCTGTTGAAGTTGTCCAGGTGTTTATGGATTTCAACAGCTTCTCTGTGCATTCTGACATGATAGTTGTTGGCCTGGTCTAGAATTGTAATATGGTGTAAACCTAACTGATCTCAATCATAGTGTACAAGGTGGTGGGCAACTGCATGGAGTGGGGCCCCAGTTCCCCTTGATACCACTTCCCTTCCCTGAGTGCAAAATGGGACCTATGGCTGTACTTTCCCCACCTCTGTCCTAGAGGTTTTCACTAGGAAGTATTTTTAAAGCCTATATAAAAACCTCATGTGTATGCTAGTAAAGCAAGTTGTGCTTATACAGCGATGAGCAGAATTATTAACTGGTGCCTGAAGCAGCTGGCATCTCCAGAAATTCAGAAGCTAACACTGCAGTACTGTACAAGAGCTCATATGCACAGGCCAGGATAGGCTAGCTCCCTGCCAGTGGATACTGCTGGCAGATCAGGCCTGTTCCTCCCTCGTTATTGTCCACAAATGGGAGGAAGTCGAGACAGTTGCTTCAGATGTTGCTGCTGCTGTTCCCCTCATTCTCCAGGAAGCTAGGAAGCCAGTCCACAACATGTGCCCAAGACATCCCTGTTTGTGACCAGACTTGGTCACATGCTTCAAGACTCCTTCCTGCTGCAACAGATGGCAGACTGGCAGCTGCAGTGACAGGCCAGCCTGCCAGTATTGGTTCCTGGTCATGGGGGTCCCGATCAATTTTTTTGCCAGCTAAAATGGAGTTAACCGGGTATTTAAAAATGTTTTAATGGGCTTTAGCATGTTTCCCCCCCATCTTAGCCCCAGGGGTCATGGGAACTGCCCGGATACAAAATGGGGCAAATGCTTTGCATCATCAGGACTTCAGGACTCCAAGGCATGGGCAAGATAGGGTAAATCACCCATATTGATAAGCCCCAAGTCTAGCTAGAAGCAAGTTCCATTGAGTTCAGTGGGCTTAATCCCTTGGGTATATCTTTTTTTCATTAATAACTCATGCAGATACAATGCTGAGAAGGGGTGAAAAATCTTGCTTTGGTTGCTTTGGTGCAGATGTGAAATGCATAAAATCCTGTCTAGGAAAACAACAACAATAACACAGCATCCTTAATCATCAACTCATGCTTGAAACCCCTTGGTGAACTCTTCTTCTGTAGCTTTATTAGACAGATTGTTCTGATATAATTTTCTATTTCTCTCTCTCTATTGATGGAACACCACACAGTCAACCGATGCATCATTACTAAATGTCAGATCAACCTTGCTTAATTTTGTTGTGATAAAAAAACCCATACAAGTTATGACTTACTTCACTTCTGTTCTAATTACAATTTAAGACCAATTAAAAACAAATTATGTTCATGGTGAGCTTTCTCTCCATCACAAACAAGCACCCCCGCTCCCAAACACACACACACACACACACACACACACAGCAATAGCACTGTAAGTCACAATGCTTCGGGTAGTATTTTCATTAAAAAAAATTCCTTATCATTCATAAAATGCTAAGAAAATGATAAAATGTAATCAAGCAAGAGGAAGTCAGGGACTAACTCAAAATGTCAATGTGAGATAATGAATTTTAGAGCATAAAAATACCTATTTTTTGTGGGGGGAGGGAAATCTATAAAGTACACATGCACACCCATGCACAAAGGAAACCTACTGGAGATGTCAGAAAACCAAAGGCTCCCTGTCTTGAGTAGTGTTATCAAATTTGTAGCCATATCCCTGCCAACTGATGATCTAACAGTCACTCCCTGCCTTCATTTTGTTGCCTTGCAATTAGGAATGAGGAAGAATTCTGGGCCTGAACCCTGTTGGTTAGTCCCAAATGGAATAGACCCACTGAATCAATTATTGACTGGTGAGTCAATATGTAGGTAAATCCCATTGATTGAACAAGTCTACTCTAGTTTGGGGTTAATAACAGGATTCAGGCCCTCGTGTTATTGACATTCTTGACTCCAAGACACCTTGCATTGGAGTTTTGTGTTATGCTTTGTACATACAAATTCATATATCCGTTTCTTTAAAAAATCCAAGCAGCTAAAAACACATACAGTCTAAAAATATGTACAAAACATATTTTGGTAAACAGAAAACATGTTTATGACAAGCACACTTAGGACTGTTAGGAGATTTTCAAATGGGGGAAATAACCCCCGCGGAGATCGGGAGAGAAACAGGGCTGTTCCGCTGCCAGCGCTCTGTTTCGCACACCCCCGTCCTTCTCCCGACCTCCCTTCGTTCTCCCTCTGTCCTGCTTGCATTTTCCTTCTGCTATTTTTACTAATGAAAGTTCTTTGCTAGTAAAAAATAGTGGAAAATAGTGGAATGAAAATGCAAGCAGGACAGAGGGAGAACAAATTGAGATCTGGAGAAGGATGGGGGTGTGCGAAATGGAGCACTGGCAGCAGAACAGCCCCGTTTCTCTCCTGATCTCCGTGGGAGTTATTTCCTGAAAATCTCCTATGAGTGAAAACTGGAAAGTGCTTCTGTACCTTTAATGGCTGTGTACAAAAGGATATTTCAGAAGGTGTTTCTTGTTGCCTTGTTGTTGTTATATTTCTTTATATTCTCCCTTTTTTCCAGTTTGGGGCTCAAGCAGGCTTACAACAGTTTGAACAAATATAGTTAAATATTCACAGCATACAACGGTTAAAAAGCAATTAAACCACCTTACAATTAAACTGAGTTTTTTAAAAAGCCAAGGCATTAAACAATAACAACAACAAAACAACAATAAATAAAAGTCTGGAACATTATATAAGAACTGTTTCTCCTAAAAAAAAATCAGTTCTCAAAGGCCATTTGGAATAAAAATGGTTTTATTTATCTGTGGAAAGATAGTGAGGATGGTGCCAGTCTAGCCTCTCCGGTGAGTTCCAGAACCTAGAAGCAGCCACTGAGTAGGTCTTCTTTAATTGAAACTATTCTGATGGTATTGTTAGTAAATTTTCCTCTCTATAAGTTTTATAATTTTCAACAAAAGCTTGTTTAATTATAATGAATTCCTTATTGAACCAATGATTTGACTTATTGGAGGAGTCACAATTCCTAGTCAGGCATTTTTGCTCAAGAAACTTTTAAATTCCAACCTCAGGTCTTGAAACCCTAAGTAGGTCCTCTCTTGTTTCCCCACCAAATGCATCTATCTGTGAGTGGTAGGACAGAGAGAAGGGCCACTCCAGAAGATATCAAAACACAGGCAGGTTCATATGAGAAAAATTGGTTGTGTGACAAGCAACACCTGCCAAAATGTGCTGTTCTGCATATTTTGTGCTGTTCTGCACATATTGGGCTGCAGGGTGCCAACTAGCACTTTTGTGTGTACATTGATTGCCATTGGTTTTCATAAGTATCAACCACATATAAAAAGTTCAAGGTGGACAATAAAATCAGATATACTAGATTTTCAGACAACACTGTTATAGTGTTACTATTCCACTATATTTGCTATGGCTGCCTCCTGTTGAATCCTGGGATTTGCAGTTTAGGGAGGGCATTTGCAACTCTCAGCCAGAGAGCTCTACGGGCCTCACTAAACTATAAACCCCAGAATTCCACAGCAGGAAGCCAGAGTAGTTAAAGTGGAATAGTAACACTATAACAGTGTAGTCTGAAAATCTGTCAGGCAAAGTGTCCTGTCTTAACCCTCCCAATCTATGTACTTTACCAGATAAGAAAAGAATAATGTGAAGATAACTAGTATGTGCCTTCATAGAACCATAGAGTTAGAAGAGACAACAAAGGCCATCTAGTCCACCCCCTGCCCCGTAGGAATACATAAAGCATTCCCAACAGATGGCCACCCAGCCTCTGATTATTAAAAATCTCCAAGGAAGGAGCCTCCACCACACTCCAAAGCAGTGCTTTCCAATGCCAAACAGCTCTTACTGTCAGGACATTCTTCCAAATGTTAGGTGTAATCTCTTTTCCTGTAGTTTGAGCCCATTCCTCTGTGTCCTGGTCTCTGGAAGAGCAGAAAACAAGCTTTCTCCATCCTCCATATGACAGCCCTTCAAATATTTAAACAAAGCTATCATGTCACCTCTTAATATGGGCAATGCATTCCTTTGAAGCATTTACCTCAGAAATAGCTGGTTGATTGATGGTGGTATTAAAAGAATGGCTGTTCCCCAAATTCTCAGTGGAAATGATCTGTGAATATGCTCTTTATTGCAGACAGTCAAGAGCCAAAGAAAATTAAAAGTGTCCCTTGGCTTTTGCCAGCTGTTTCAGCTGCCATTTTCTCTCCTTGTTACTTAGTAAGCTTGGAAAATTGTGGAGAAAATGAAGAGAGAAACTGGCAGAGGATAAGGGTAGTGACAGTGAAGAAGTATGCTGACTCATTATGAGCTGACCAAAAATTCAAAGTGGGGTGGTCTCTACTTATAAAGGCTCAGAATCCATAACTAGGTGTGCTTATTTAAAAAACTCTCTTTTCTAAAATCGACCACTATCATTGTGTGTGTGGGGGGGCTCTCAAAGAGAAAGGTAAAGTAAAGCTGCTTTTAATTTTTTTTTTTATTTCAAGTACCAGTGGAAATAGTAGATGTAAAATAGGTGTTCGGTGTGACACAGAATCATAGAATTGTCGAGTTGGAAGAGACCACAAGGGCCATCCAGTCCAACCCCCTGCCACGCAGGAAATCACAATCAAATCATTCCCGACAGATGGCCATCCAGCCTCTGTTTAAAGACCTCCAAGGAAGGAGACCCCACCATGCCCTGAGGGAGTGTGTTCCACTGCCGAACAGCTTTTACTGTCAGAAAGCTCCTCCTTATGTTGAGGTGGAATCTCTGTTCCTGGAGCTTGCATCCATTGCTCTGTGTTCTAGTCTCTGGAGCAGCAGAAAACAAGCTTGCCCCATCCTCAATGTGACACCCCTTCAAATACTTAAACAGGGTTATCATATAGCCTCTTAACTGTCTTTTTTCCAGGCTAAGCATACCCAGCTCCCTAAGTCTTTCCTCATAAGGCATGGTTTCCAGACCTTTCACCATTTTAGTCACCCTCCTCTAAACGTGCTCCAATTTGTCAATATCCTTTTTGAATTGTGGTGCCCAGAACTGGACACAGTATTCTTGGTGAGGCCTGACCAAGGCAGAATAGAGTGGCACTGTTACTTCCCTTGATCTAGACACTATACTTCTATTGATGCAGCCCAAAATCGCATTAGCCTTTTTAGCTGCTGCATCACATTGTTGGCTCATGTTCAACTTGTGGTCTACTAGGACTCCTAGATCCCTTTCACATGTAGTCTCGTTCAGCCAGGTCTCCCCCATCCTGTATCTATGCATTTCGTTTTTTCTCCCTAAGTGCAGTACCTTACGTTTCTCCATATTGAATTTCATTTTGTTAGCTTTGGCCCAGTTCTCCAGTCTATCCAGGTCATTTTGAATTTTGATCCTGTCTTCTAGGGTATTAGCTACTCCTCCTAATTTGGTGTCTTCTGCAAATTTGATAAGCATACCCTCTATTCCATCATCCAAGTCATTGATAAAGATGTTGAATAGCACTGGGCCCAGGACAGAACCCTGTGGCATTTTTCTCATTTCTCTGGAACTCCTCTAAGTCCCACAGAATCATAGAGTTGGAAGAAACCACAAGAGACTCCATTTCCTAATCTCTGCAGCAAAAGAAAACAAGTTTGCTCCATCCTCAGTATGACATCCCTTCAAATATTTAAACATGGCTTATCATGTCACCTGTTAACCTTCTCTTCTCCAGGCTAAACATACCCAGCTCCCTAAGACACTCCTCATAAGGCATGGCTTCCAGACTACCCACATTTTTGGTCACTGTCCTCTGGACACACTCCAGCTTGTCAACATCCTTCTTGAATTCTGGTGCCCAGAATTGGACACAGTATTCCAGGTGAGGTCTGACAAAAGCAGAACAGAGTGGGACTATTACTTCCCTCGATCTAGACACTATACTCCTATAGAAGCAGCCTAAAATCACATTGAATTTTCTGGCTGTCACATCACACTGCTGACTCATGTACAGCTTGTGTTCCATTAATAGATTCCTAGATCATTTCCCCCATGCACTCCTATCAAGCCAGGTTTCACCCATCCTATATCTGTCTATTTCTTGAGAATAAACCATTTCTCCAGAAGGTAGCAACACCTTATTTCAGCAAAACAAATATAGAAATCTCATAGCATGCTTTAACTACCACCTTGAAGCTAAGTCTCACACATGTCAATGAGGTTCTTCTACTTATGCTGCCTTGGGAAAGCAAAGTGTCTCTCTCCAGGCGGTAAGGTGTATTCTGGAAGAGTTTTCCTGATTTTTCACCTGCAGCTGTGGCCGGCATCTTCAGAGAATGGTTGGGTAGGGATGTCTGGGGTTTATACACTGTGAGTCCCTGTTGGAGAAGATATGTAAATTTGTGTATTTGAATGGCTAGTTCCTGAATGGCTATCTCCTTGAATGGCTATCTCCTGGGGGAGATATGCAAGGAGGATTAGTGCGAAGGACAAAACCAACCAAGAAAATCCAACCAATCAAGAAAATCCAAGAAATGCTATGCACAGTGAAAGATAAAAGAGACCCTCTCATAGCCGCAGGAGTTTATTGCATACCATGCAGCTGTGGACATGTTTACCTACGGACCACTAAATGTAGTGTGCAAACATGAATCAAGGAACATGAGAGACACTGCAGACTGGGCCAGTCAATAAAATCAGCAGTAGCAGAACATGTGATAAACCAACCTGGACACAAAATGTTATTTAAAAACACAGAAATTCTAGACCAAGCCAACAACTATCATGTCAGAATGCACAGAGATGCTATTGAAATCCACAAACATCTGGACAACTTCAACAGGAAAGAAGAAGCCCTCAAAGTTAACAAAGTTTGACCACCAGAACTGAAAACCATCAAAATCAAAACTCAACACATGCAAATGAACTTCACACAGGGACAGGGGGATTTCTAGCAGACAATGGACCATTACCCAAACAGGCATTAATCCTCCTTGCATATCTCCCCCTCCCAGTAGATAGCCATTCAAGGAGATAGCCATTCAGGAACTAGCCATTCAAATACACAAATTTACATATCCTCTGCAACAGGGACTCACAGTATGTAAACCCCACACACCTCTACCCAACCATTCTCTGAAGATGCCAGTCACAGATGCAGGCAAAACTTCAGGAATAAACTCTTTCAGAACATGGCCTCACAGCCTGGAAAAAAAACCCACAGAAAACCAATGGATGCCAGGCATGAAAGCCTTTGACCTCAAACTGAACGTCCCTCTCCTACTTCTTAACTTTTAAATTCCTCACTATGCTTTAAAACACTTCTCAGTGCCCTGTAGACTCTTGGTCTTCAGACTCAACTCTGGTGACAGGTGGTAAGCTTTAAAGTTTTATAACAGAGACATCCGCTGATCTTCTCTCTGTAGACCCCTTGCCTTCTCTAAAACAAATAAGGATGGTATTGTTAAAAGGGTTGTCCTTAACGGCTCTTAGAGATCACAATGGGATAAAGGGAGACCTGTTCAAAAAGGAGGGAAATAACACATTTTTCACATTGTGACATACCCAGTAACAACTCCACATTAGTCTCTGCTCCTCTCTTCAGTATAAATTGATACCTGGCTTTTTTTTCCATTTCCCTCATATCATTGTAGACTCCCAAACAGACAACATAAAATGTTTTTCGATTCTCTTTTCTTCTTCAGAAAACTGACCTGTTGTTTTCCTCCACACCTCAATCCCTTTCACACTTTATTCATTTTAAATTATAAATACACCTGAAAGGCAGCTGTTTGCCAAAGAAACTAATAGATAGAATCCTGTTAACCCTCTAATGAAGTCCCCAGATGGGGCTATAGTGTTTTAAAGATGTCTATATGCTTCAGTGCTGTAGCTGGTCTGCTGAAGGATTTGTGTCCTACCTTGTTATAAATGAAGGCTTTGGTAAATTAGCCCATACCTGACAGACAAGATAGAAAGGAGCTTTCAATGGCATTCACACTTTACAATTCTCAGCTGGCCATGACATCAATGCTTTAAAGGAGGTACAGTAATATCTCAATAGGAGTGTGCAGTTGCAAGTCAAAAAGTGACATTAATAAGCCACTATGGGTCTGCTTAGGATTCTTGAAGCATCAAGCAGAGTTTACATAAAAGGTATTCTTCTTAAAAGCTGCTCTAGCAAGAAAGGGAGAAAGTATAAAGATTGGCTCAGACTATTATTTATGCAGTCTGGTATGTTTATGACATTGTGGCCACTAATAAACCCACCGTGACATGACCTCAACCCATGTATTTAGTGAACTCAAAGGAGGAAATATGCACACGACCATGACATAGTCATCTATGTAGAGATAGGTTCCTCAACCAATGTGAGACAACACTTACAAAAATAAGTCTTATCTAGAATGAAGATCATCCTCTAGGTTGATGGGGGGGGTATAACAACAAATGTGTTGAATGTGATGTACCTTCCTTTCCGATTTTGTTTAGGATTTCTTTATTACTTTTTTATGTTTCAGAGAGTACAGGCTGAGAAATGAAAGGAAATCATGGAAGTCATGGTTAGCTTAAATATCCTAAAGGCACCAGATCTTGTCTGATCTTGGAAGCTAAGCAAGGTCAGCTCTAGTTATCACTTGGATGGGAGACTGCCAATGAATACTAGGTGCTGTAGTCTATACAGTGGGCCCTTGGTAACAACTGGTGTTTGGTTCCAGGACTCCCCGTGAATACTAAAATCTATGGATGCTCAAGTCACATTATATACAATGGTAGTATGGCAAACAGCAAGGTTTGCTTTTGGGATTTTTAAAAAATATATACATTTTCAAGCTGTGGATGGTGGAATCTGTGGATACAGAATCTACAGATATGGATGGCCAACTGTATTTCAGAGGAAGGAACTGCTAAAACCACCCCTGAGTATTCTTTGCCTAAGAAACCCTTATGAAATTCATAGGGTCCCCATAAGTCAATGGGTGACTTGAAGGTGTGTGTGCGTGCACACATGCACACACACACGTGGTGGTCATAGGAAGAAGTGGCAGCAAAAGAGCAGCTAAACAGCAGCAGAGTGATTGTCTAGGGGGAAGCAGTGGATATGGGAACACTGCCTGTTTCCCATATTGAACTTTTCACTATTGAACTGTCTTTTTCTCCTAAATATTTCTGAAACTGTTGTCCTTGTTTCTTTATATATATATATATATATATATATATATATCACTACGTCAGCTAAGAATGTATAATCTAGAGTTACACATGACTGTTTTGTATTCATGATTCCCTAGTTTAGGGAATACATAGGGACCATGAAAGCCCCCAGTCGCGACTTACCAGGCAACAGCCACTGTGATCGATGGAAGTCTGCTCCCCTGTTGATAATGAAACAAGTGTCTGATGTTCCCCCTGCCACATAAAAGCAATCTCCTATATGAAGAGGGATTGCGACAGGGACCTTATTTCTGCCTGTCATACCAGAGATTGCTCACAGGAGCTGTTTCCTGATTGACAGGGAAGCAGACCACCAGTGAGCACAGTAGCTGCTTCTCATTAAGTGAGGTGGGGGGATCAAGTAGGGAGTCACTGCATGGCTACACAACTGCAGTAACTGCCAAAGTGAATTCTCACAATCATTTATCACTCTCACATGTGAGATTCAGATTTTTTTTATTTGTGTGGGGAGGGTCCTGGATTTTATTTCATATTTACAGATTCATATTTTTGTTCCATGCATACTTCCTCTCAGTGCATCTTTCTTTCTAATTATACTTCTTCCTATTTAGTGAGCAGGTAGATAATAAATCCCCCCCCCGTATATAGCTGCTTCCTTCTCTCCCAACAGGGCCGGTTTAAGGAATTTTGGGGCCCCCTGCAATGCTTTACTTTGGGGCCCCCATATGTTTATCTCAGATCAATGTAACCTAACTTATTCACCGTACAGGATGTTCAGATTATAGTAGGACCCCTGTATCCATGGATTCATTATCCATGGGACACAAAACAGCACACCTACCATAGAGTCTTCCTAGAAAATATGTCTTCCCTAGCCCTTTTCTAGGCCCTCCAAGGCAACTCTATGGTATTGTAAACTAGAAGTCCCATTATTTTCAATGGCGTTTACTATTATTCATGGTTTTCAGAATCCACACACACACCCCAAACCAATCCCCAGTGGATAAGAGGGGCCTACTATATTACATAATTTGCCACCAATAATTTAGTTTAAAAACTATATTATAGGCACTAACATAATATTTTTTGTTTATTAGCAATTAATGTAATGGTGTAGATTTCCTCAAAGAAAATAAAGAGTAGACTACAAGCTAAACATGAGTTAGCAGTGTGATGCAGCAGCAAAAAATGCCAATGCGATTCTAGGCTGCATTAATAGGAGTAGTGTATAGATCAAGGGAAGTAATAGTATCACTCCATTCTGCTTTGGTCAGACCTCACCTGGAATACAGTTTCCAATTCTGGGCACAACAATTCAAGAAAGATACTGAGAAGGATGGTGCGAGGTCTGGAAGCCATTACGCCCTATGAGGAACGGCTTAGGAAGCTGGGTATGCTTAGCCTGGAGAAGAGGTGGTTGAGAGGTGACGTGATAGCCATGTTTAAATATTTGAAGGGATGTCATACTGAGGAAGGAGCAAGCTTGTTTTCTGCTGCTCCAGAGACTAGGACATGGAGCCATGGGTTCAAACTACAGGAAAAGAGATTCCACCTGAATATTGGGAAGAACCTTCTAACAGTAAGAGTTGTTTGGAAGTGGAATACAGTGCCTTGGAGTGTGGTGGAGTTTCCTTCTTTTGTTTTTTTTTTTTAAACATAGGTTGGATGCCCATCTGTCAGGAATGCTTGGATTGTGTGTTCCTGCAGGGCAGAAGCCGATCGGATGGGATCGCTGTTGTGGTCCCTTCCAGCCCTTTGATTCTATGATTCTAGGCTGTATTTAGAGCTTGGGAAAGTTACTCTTGGATTACACCTCCCAGAATCCTCCTGCCAGCACCCTTCTCAAGGTCTGGTTGCATTGTTCCTTTTCCAGCATTCCCTAGCCCAGTGGTTTTTAACTTGGGGTCCACAATGTCCTCACAGAAGGTCCACAAAGACTTGAAGACTGCTTGGCCCACCTCCTCCCTGTAGTGGAGCAGCCACGTGACAGGAACCAAAGCAAAGGCTGGCTGGCTTGGCCTGCACATTGCTATTCAATCCACTCCAGCCACAAACTTGCAGGGAGAAGCAAGAGTGTCTCCGAGGGAAAGTTTAATGGATGGTGTAATTGTATTGTTGTTGTTGTTAGCTATTATTATTAGCTATTATTATTAGGGTTTTAAATCTTGAGTTAAGTCTTGGGGCAACAAAAGATATTTAAAGGGGGTCCCTGGTAAAGAAAAGGTTAAGAACCACTGCTCTAGGACAATGCCTCTCACATAACACTAATGCGATACTGGTGTTTTAGTGACAACAATAAAACCATTGTTCCCAGTAATATTACTCCAAATTTTAATTTATATTCTTTATATTCTTCTGTTATAAGAGCTAGAGTGTTGTAGAAGTTTCAGCATTGCCCGATGACTGTGGAGACCAGGGTTTGAATCCTTACTCAGCCATGAATACTCACTAGCTGACCTTGGGCAAGTCACACTCTCTCAGCCTCAAAGGAAGTCAAATGCACCCCCTTTGAACAAACCTTCCCTAGAAAACCCCATGGTAGGTTGGCCTTACTCAAAAATGACTTGAAGACACATGGGCAAACACACACACATTCCTTTTGCAGGTTGAACTCAGTTGGCAGCAAGGGGAGGAAGCTGAAGAAGACCAAGGGGGAAAGGGAGGGGAGAGGAACCAAGGCATGTTAAAAGCAGCTGGAAAGATGGGCTGGAGGGGATCTATGTGCAAGGAAGGAAAGGGAAGAAAGAAAGAAAGAAAGAAAGAACCCTTTCTGAGGGAGACAACCCTCAAATTCCCTGTCTCTCTGTCACACACACACACTCACCCTCTCCAACGTGCCTCTCCCTCCAGCTTCTGCCACAGAGGGCGACTGTTTCTTTCTCTTTCTCTTTCTCTTTCTCTTTAGTTTTGGAGAGGCTGTTTTGTTTGGTTTTTTTTTTTAAAGCCAGCAGGAGGTTTTTGCAGGAGGAGGGTAAGAGGGAGCTCCTCCCGCCTGTCTCCTGGCTGTCTCCTTCGTCAGATTAAGGAGGCCAACATGGGGCCCCCTCTTGACCTCGGGGGCCCCTCTTGACCTCGGGGCCCCCTGCCAATGCTGATTTGGCAGACAGGTTAAACCGGCCCTGTCTCCCAACCACACAACTAAGAAGGGGGTTGAGGAAGGTGGGGTGAAATCATGAAAGAGATTTTTTACTTGGGACTTTATCAGACAATCCCCTTAAACTGTTGCTTTGTTGGCATTAAAAAATCATTTTTATGCCAGCAAAAGAATGCTCCCCACACACTTACCTTGCTTTCCTGGCAAAGGCAGCTCCAGCAGTAAAGAGGAAATGAATGGTGGAGCTCTGTTCCCTTCCTCCTTTGAAATCCTGCAGAATTTCGTGAGACTTAATTGGACAGGAAATTCAAAACAAAAATAACACTAAAAAAGTGGGAGAACACACAAAAACAACTTTAAAACTTACAAATAACATGGGGAGGGTCGTAAAAAGTGTGTCACTTACATGGATGTTGTGATCTCACCTGGAAGTGTTCGTGCCAAACTGGCCATTGACGGGGTCAGTACAGTAAAAAAAAAAGATGTGAGGTTCCACATGCCGGTTATGCCCCCCCCCCAAAAAAAGCCATGGGGGATCAATTGATGGCTTAAGCCATCTGTTAAGAAGTATGGATTTTAATTTAAGGGGACATAACCATGAAAGGGCAACGTTGCATGGTACACGTGTACTTTTGTGGTTATGTGGCCTCATTACGATGCCTTAAACAGTGCATCTGATAAAGTCCTTGCATTCCAGCATAGTTTTTAGTGCAGGAAGGGAATTAAAGACATTAAAATAATTGTTTCATTTATGTAAATGTAATTAAAACACTTTTGAAACTATTTTTGGTATTTATTTATTTATGACTCCCAGTCTTGAGGAAAAAGCAGGGAATAAATCATGTTAATAGTAAGTTAATAATAATGTATCACTTGCCATTTGATCCACCTGGGCCTCCAAAGTGATGAACAGAACATAGTAAGAATGGGGCATTGTGCAGCTTTCCCCCTAATTTTCCTTTCACTGTTCCAATTACAGAGGAGTTCACACCACCCTGACCCCTAGCTTTGAACATCAAATGGAACACCAGCTATTTAGAGGAAGAGCCACGGAGTTCAGGGGGTCCCACAGACATCTTTTAGAGCTAGTAGAACCGTCAATGGAGTGGTAGTGGCTTGGTCTGGAAGTTATCTCAGACCTAGATTCTGAACATATTGTCTCCAGCTTAATAGCTGCTTCACAGTGATTCATTCCTATGTGTTTTCAAGCTGCAAAATCCACAAAGAGATTTGGCTCACCTTACCAAATTATGTTAGTTTCGCTCAGAATTTCACTGGGGGTTTGCCCAATTTGACATTTCCAAATGTATCTTGAATACTGCTTCCTTCCAGGGGGATTTTCATGGTAGCTTGAATACAAGGGTCTGTCTCCACTTATGACATTGTGCTAGAGCAAAGGCCATTGTCCTAGTGGTTGCCCCTTTTCTGAGTTAGCACAGGGTTGAGATCCAATACTGTCTTTGTTGTGTAAGCTGTTCTGTGGCTCCTTGCACATCAGTGTAATTTAGCACAATTCTGGTGGCTGGAATTTCCATTCCACTGGTGCTACATTGGATCTAAACCAAAGGAAACTTTTGTTTGTAAAATTTTCCACCTGGAAGGGAATGCTTTCAGAACACAAGAAGATATAGTTACTGTTCTCTTCAAGTTTGATGCATCTGGTTTTACTCTCACGTTGGATTGTTGCTTTCTAACTCTAAGTCTGGTACCATGCAAGCCTTCCTGTATATTTGTGTTTCTTTTGAGGATTCCTATAAATGCTTGAAGGACTTACAGGTTAGGTGCCCTGAAAGAATGGCTTACTGAACCCACACACTCTTTGCTCTACTCCTTATTATAGCTTCTCACACTTCATTTCTCATTCCTGATTTGTTCTGTCTCTCCACCTGTTCTTTCAGTGCTGTAGAATGAAATGAAGCCTCACTGCCACTTTACTTACCTAAAATATTGATGCTTCTACCTTCCTGGAATCATCATGTGCAATTTAGGCAGCTGGATATCAAAGAATATTATGTTCCATATGGCTCCATCCTCAGCCCTCACTTCATTTAGCATTTCTTTTCATCAGTTATCTTTGCCTTGTCTGTTAAACACTACATTACTCTCTCAGACCTTCTCTTTTAGAAGAGATGTGAGATTTACGCTTTGTCATCAATATGTAGGTCCTTAGGGAAAGTCAGTTCCATGGGAGTTCCACATTTAGGGAACAATCATTTGGTGCCTGGGAAGGCTATAGGCTAGTCATAGGTAGGGTTGCCAGTTCAGGATTATCCCAGGCCCTGGAGATTCTGGGTCAAAACCTGAGATTTAGGAGTTGTTCTGAGTGATTACATTAAGAATAATAAGAATAATAATAATTAATAATAATTAATAATTAATAATATTTATTTATTTATTTATACCCCGCCCCTCTGCTAAAAACAATCGGGGCAGCATTATGCATTAACTACCAGCCACATTTGTTTACAGCTGGTAACTCTCTCTCACACACACACATACACATACAGAGAGAGAGAGAGAGAGACAGACAGACAGACAGAAAGGTTCTTGACAGAGAGACAGACATACCGACCGATTCCTGTTTGGAAATTAGAGAAATCTTAACTGAAAGGAATGTTCCCAGATCAAGGAGAAATGCAGAGATTATTCCTACTCAATTACATAAGAAGATTAAAGAAGGAACATTTAATCTAGTTTACTTGATTTTAGTCAGAAGATACATACCGAGCAGAGTGGGAGGTGAGTCCTGACACATCACCTGGGAGGGAAGGAGGAAGCTAAGTCTTAGCAAGTTTGACAGCAAATCAGTTACGCTTTGCAAACTGTAGCAAGCTAATGCTGTACTAGCTGAGCTGGAGATATGCACACAGCCCTTTCCTCTTGCTTGTAGCTGTGCACACCAAAGCTGGAAGATTTGCACCCTTATCCACTTCCTAGAGATGACCCACAAAAGATGGAGACCCAGAGCCAAGCTCTGAGATCTTTCAACCCTAGTTATAGGAAATCTCAAATCTCATTCTCTGTCACTAGAACACCTGGCTCCAGAAGTCTCTCTGCCATGGTGGTGGAAAACTGCCACTGTTCCTCATCTGCTAGTGATAAGAGCATATTGGGAATGATGGGAGCAGATTAAGGAAGCTTTGCATCTGTCTTAGCAGGCTGAGATACATTATAGCCCTCAAAAAACAGGAGTGTATAAACCAGCCTGCTAGACACCGAGGTAAGCAACAAACAGGCATACAGAGAATACAGGACCAGCACATTCTGGGATATCTTTCCAGATCCCAGACACTCCATCCTCCCCATCTGGATTTGAGCCTGAAAGACCAAGGCAAAGTGTGGACACCTAGAGCGTGAAAGGTCCTTTTTTTTTTTACACTGCACATTATCATTAATACTTGAAGCGATTTCCAACTGACTTCACTGCTTGAATGCACAAAAATTAGCAATGGTACCTGGTGGCTTCTGTATCAGAGAGTTAGTGTCAGGATCATGGTCCAGCCATTGTCCTGCATTGTTTGTTTGACCTGCTTGGGCATATGCTGCTAGTGAGTGATGACAGGAGGTGTATACCTCTGGGGGAGCGGTACTGGGGAGAAAAAAGTATCATTTGAGGCCTGGGATAATGAGCAGATGAGTAGGGGAGAAGTAGTCCTTGCAAGCTTGGTATGGGGGAAAGAAAGAGCGGTAATTTTTGGGTGTGCAGAATGATTTGAGTTGTTGACAAATGGGATGAAAGCTTTCCTAACTGTTGGGCTGTTTGGGCTTTAAGTATATTGTGAAACCTTTAGTCCTGACAACAGTTGTGTACTATAATCAACTCTACTTGATGAATGAAGTTTTTCTGAATCTCTTGACAACTTGGGTTGACTGAAGTGGAGTTAGCCAGAACATTACAGTTAGTGAATCCACTCCATGCTTTAGTCCAAATTTTAACGGCTTTGGTGGTTAGGGTTCAGATAGCAATTTTATGAGACCCAGCATGGTGTAGTGGTTTGACTGTTGGATTATGACTCTGGAGAACAGGCTTTGAATCCCTGCTCAGACATGAAAACCCCCTGGGTGACCTTGGGTAAGTCATACTCTCTCATCCTCAGAGGAAAGCAATGGCAAACTTCCTCTGAACAAAGCTTGCCAAGAAAATCCTGTGATAGGTTTGCCATAAGTTGGAAACGGCTTGAAGGAACACAACAATGATGACAGCAGTCTTAAAGTTCAGACTGAAATCTGGAGAAGATTCATTGCCCTACTAACATGGAAGCCACCAAATGCCACTGAACAATAGCTTTATTGATATCCTGTTTACATCTCCCAAGATCTGTAAACCCTTCTTCAGGCTGTATGAACTGCTGCCTTCATTTTTCCATTATAAGATTAATGGCTGGGCTGATCACATGATGTTCTTTCCTTTCCTTTTGCTAACCACCAGAATTAAGTAGAAATTCGCCAGTAAGAATTCCACCTTCCCAAGGTTCATCCCCTCTGTAGATTTTAAAACTGCCAAAAAAAAAAAAAAATCAATGGGAGGAGCTTAGCACCCTTGGAGGTGCTTAGCACTTTTCAAAATTAATGCTCTCTCTTTTCAATCATGCCATGAAAGCAGCTCAACACATTTTATTGTGCTGCTTATAACTTAGGCAGTTATTGTATATTTCCCCCCTAAATATTGAATTCCAATGTTAGAGTGCCTGTCTCTAATACTGGTTTTGTTTTGTTTGTTTTTGTTAATCAATTTGAAACTGGGATTTTATTTGGCAAGAGCAAGCAAGCTTTATAATTCTGTCATGGTGGAATGACAAACTGCTGAATGTTTTCTACTGAATTCCCTCACTTGTAGCAATTAGTAAATAGTTTTTGTTTTGTTTTGTTTTTGTTTTGCTGGATAACATTATTTAAACTCCATTGCTCTGCAAGCTATTGCATTATTAAACTGTGAGTCTCTGGAGAGGGGCAAGGGAGATTACATTTCCATTTCTGATGCCACTGGCAAGAAACAGCACTATCTATATCCCCTACTGTCAAAGGCCAAAATCCATTTAAGTGCAGGTAGGCTGGCAACGATCAGTTGGTTGGAGTGTCTAAGTAGACTAGAATACAGCTGGGATTATGGCCAGAGACTGGCTGTTTAGGAATCATGCACCCTCCAACATTTCACAGATGAAAACTGGGACACATGCAGCCAAGCAACATTAGAGCGTGATCAAGGTGACAGACATTGTTAATGAGGAACAACACATCACAAGAGAAAAAAGTTGTTAATGAGGAAGAACACACATTCCTGCAGCACCATCATGGAACCTACTCCATGCCCAGGTCAGGTCTCGAGGGGCCCTAGAATTCTGCCATACTTTGGCTCCACTGTGGGGACTGCTCCCCAGCATTTTTTGGTTGTTGGTTACAATTTTCTTCCGCTTACTAGTGAAGTTCTGGACTTACCTAGCATTCGAATCCTCACTCCCACATACCCTACCACCTTTCATAGATGATCACCAGGTCACATGTGGCCTAACAAGATCCAAGTGTGGGCAAGATGGCAAAAATTATTAATGAGAAAGAACACACAAGCTATAGACATTATCACATGGGAACCAAAAAAATTTTCAGACACCTACCTTTCCGCGCAACAGAAACTGCTCCCCTCCCCTCCGGCATCCCAGGAGTGAATGGAGCTCTTGCTGAGCCCCATTCACTTCCTGGAAAGCAAATCCCAGCTATTCTCATGAGAGAACAATCATGTGGGAAATTTAAAAATAAAACAACAAATAAAAGATAAAATATTAAAGCAAGCACAGAAACACATTTTTTTTTAAAAAAAAAACACCAAGTAACCTAGGCAGGGGAAAAATGTGTCACTTTCCTCTATGTCCTGATCTGGACTGGAAGAGTTTGGCACAGACCTCCCCGCATGCCAGTATAACAGGGCACCTTCTCACACACCCATCGTTCCATGACAGAAATGGAACAATGGGTCAATTCATGGCTTAAGCCATCAATAAAAAGGAGCAGGGGGCGTAAGAGGCATGGGGGCATAACGCCACAGGGATGATGTTGTCTGAAAAGTTAGCCTTTTAGTGACATCCTATCATCCCTGTGGTGGGATTTTTGGCACATCTGATAATCTCCTAGGAGAGGTTGCAGCAGTTTGCTTTTAACTGAGCCTTATGGGAAGGGCAAGATTTGGCCTCTTCCTCTTTTCTCCCCTTGCTGAGTTAACTGAGTAAAAACTACTTTTGTACTTTGAATACAGTTTGCAGTAACTGAAATAAGCTGAGGACAAAGGGGAGAAGTGAGAGGAGGAGAGAGAAATTGGAGCATTTTCAAAGCAGAGGGAAAAGTTGGATGGGAGAGGATTGAGACTGCCCTTGCCAAATTGGGACAGTTGGAGGTTGTGCTTCCACCTCCTTCTGAATAGTGCCTCCTCTACTGGGTCAGATATGGCTTTTTTCAAAGGTTGGTGCCACTAAATGTGGCATCAGTCAGCCCACTATTTGCCTGCTGCAACTCAGCTGAAGTGTAATAAAACCACATCAGTTGCAATGATAGTAGCAGTTCAGAGGCATCAGCCAGGTTAGACTTGCTCATTTGATGAAACATGTTGCATGATTTTGCTTGGATTGTCCTTTTTTTTTTTTATGTGAATGGCATGTCATCGTTAATGTACTAAGAAATTATGTGCTGATAATGATTCAGCCACTGACTAAATGGGTAAATTAATATCAATAAAGGGGAAGCACAGATTGAAAAGTTTTTGGTTGCTACTAGCTGTCATGAGGAAGCTGGAAAGGAAGCAAGACTTGATCAACAGCAGAAGAGGAGAGACACTGAAAATTCAGATAGTGGTTGAAATGATTGGGTGGGGGAGGGTAGAGGGACAGGAATACTGGGAGAGAGAACAATAAATGAGCCAGAGATGCACAGATGACAAAACAAGAAAATCTTGTTGTTGTTTTGGACTGCAGGATCTCACTCCTCAAAATGTGAGTCAATTACGGTATATTTGATTGATTGATTGAGTTTTCATATGAACACATATAATAACAGTTCTGACAAAGAAACTAATATTAACAAGCCATTCTCACTTTTACAGTATCCAAACAACCACTCTTCAGAGCTGCAATGTTTAGCTGACATGCTGCAACTAAGAATTCAGCCAAATTAGTTGTTAGCATTATGGTTACCACATATGATGTCCAAACATGGGCTGCTTTTCGACATCAACACAGCACAGGTCTGGTAGTAGTTGTCTGTCACTAGAACAAATGCGGGTATCTTCCATGCAACATTGGACTGCTTTACACAGTTTATTTGGAGAATAATATTACTACGCTTACTACTCAAAGCAGGTGTTGGCAGATAGACATGAAGGATGTAATGCATGAAGCATCCCTTAGTAATGCAAAAACTAGTTCTGCACAGTCTCTACACATTACTTCCCTTCTGTTTGTACATATGTTCTTGCAGAACTACCTAGCTCTGTGTTTCCCCCCGACCTTTTCCTTTCAATGAGAGGAAAGAAAGAATTGGTAGATCCAAAAAAGATTTTATCAATGGAGACACTGGTTACAAAATGCATAAATTAAGGAAAACACACAAAAGTACCTATATTGGAAAACACATATGGAAAATATATACAATTTCCATGTGAGACATGAAGAGGACGCTTAACAGGGGGAAAGTGTGTGATGAGAATGCAGATGGAATTCAGGGGAATGCCCCAAACTAGAAACTGGGGCTCATTTCACACTACACAACTATAGCACTATGATTCTATTTTGACTATAGTGGTTGCATCCTATGGACATCTGGGATCTTTGATGAGACATGATGATGACGTGCCCAGAGGAGAGTGACCAAAATGGTAAAAGGTCTGGAAGCCATGCTCTATGGTTATGTTTAGCCTGGGGAAGCGAAGGTTAAGATGTGACATCAGCTCTTCATGGGTTTGGATAGCTCTTTCTTACCCCTCTGTGAGATACCAGGGGTTGAACTAAGGATGTACCTTCTTATCAAAGGCAGCAACACGTAATTCCAGCAATTTTCTTCCCCCTATGATAAAAGCTTTGAAAACCACATTTTTTGAAGGTTACTCACAATTCAGGACCCATTCTGCACAAAATTTGCACGTGGTTGTTTTGCACAGAAAACAGAATTGCAAAAATATTAATTCCTGCACAGAAAGTACTGTTTCCTCTGCAGAAAATGCCATTTTCTGCACAAAACAACTACATGCAAATTCTGTGCAGAATGGGTCCTGAATTGTGAATAGCCTTCAAAAAATTGTGTCCCCAACGGTGAAGATTCACATCAGTGCAGAATTCTTCTTGTCAGGGCTTCTCAGCACTTGAAAAAAATGGGGGTTTTACTACCATTTTCAACTTTTAAAAAAATATTATTTCCGTTTGTAGGTTGGACCTAGGATATTTTGCAAAGCATGAGCTCTACCACCTAACTATACTTCAATAGTTCAATAAATAGTGATGGGCACTCTGTCTCAGAAGTATAGACCAAACTTCACTGTTGTGTGCCTTCAAGTCAATTCTGATTTATAACAACCCTAAGGTGAACCTATCACAGGGTGTTCTTGGCAGAATTCGCTCAGAGGGGGTTTGCCCTTGCCATCCTTTGAGACTGAGAGAATTTGACTTGTCCAAGGTGACTCAATGGCAAAGAGGATATTTAAACTCTAGTGTCCTAGTCCACCACCCAGACCACTATGCCACCCTAGCTCTCATGGGCCAGATTATGAAGGTATACATAATCCAAGAGACAAATCAAACAATGATCTCAGAATTTCCGGTGAAGGAGTCTCCAGTCTGTCATAACCACAGCCCAAGACACTTCTGTCTTCCTTCAGGAACTATTTTGACATGAAGAGTTCTGCGCTTGTTGCATCTGATGAGAATAGCATCTGTTAAGTATCTATGAAATACGTATTGAATCATGTATGTGTTTTCTAAGAACACAGTCCATAAAATCTAATGCAGGATCTTATATACATTTTGAGGTATCCATTTCAGCCAATCATTCCTCCAAATTAAAAAGCCATCACTTGTAATTTGACTCAATTAACAATTTTATAGGTGGCAATTAACTTTATTGTTAATTGATTCCTCATGAACAAAATGCTAAGGGGAAAAATGCACTTAGTGTTATATTTAAAGTGCTAGGAAAATGTACATAATGTTAATGTTTATGCCAATGTGGAGAGTATTTTTTTTTTAATAAAGCAAACATTATTTGTTTGAGCATACATGCATTTTGTAGATGCACTCGGCAATACATAATACCCTTTCTTTGTTAAATCACATTTATGGTAGTGCTTGAAAAAAATGAAATAAACCCAGCTTTAAAAGATTATTATCTAAAAAGGAGAATATCAAAAGAGAAGGGGGAAAGAGGGGAAAGAGAGTGAGAGCAAACAAGAAAGTGCACAAGTGAGGAAAACAGAAGTCTCTTAAAAGTACTTGTAAACAGAAGTGGCACAAGGATAAATCAAGAGCAGGGATGTGAAAAAACTGACTCTATTACAGCACTTTGATGCCACTTTAACTGCCATGGCTGCATCCTATGGAATCCTGGATTTGTAGTTTCATGAGGAATTCAGAATTCTCAGCCATGGAACTCTAATCATAGAATTATAGAGCTGGAAAAGACCACAACATCTGGCCCAACCCCCTGGACTGCAGGAATACAAAATCAAAGCATTACTGACGGATGGCCACCCAGCCTCTGTTTAAAAACCTCGAAAGAAGGAGACTCTACCATACTCTGAGGAAGTGCATTTCACTGCTGAACAGCTTTTACCATCAGGAAATTCTTCCTAAAGTTCAGGTGGAATCTCTTTTCCTATAGTTTGAGTCCACTGCTCCGTGTCCTATGAGATTATCACACAGGTCCTTAAAAGCTGTTTCTGTCCTAGAACCCCCCCCATCCCACCCCACTCCTGTCCCTGTAACACAATTTTTTTTCCCAGAAACCTACCTTGTTGCGTTATTGAAAGTTCTTCCTTCCGGCATCCCAGGAGTCAATGGGGCTCTCGCTGAGCCCCACTCACTTTCTGCAAACAAAATCCCGACCATTCTTGCAAGAGAACGAGCGTGTGGAAAATTCCAAAATAAAAACAAAACAAAATGTCAAAAGTAAAAATCTAGCTCCAGGACATACTTTAAACTTAACAAGTAACCCAGGGAGGGTAAAAAAAGAGGTTGTCACTTACCTTTATGTCCCAATCGAATCTGAAAGTGTTTGGCACAGAACTCTCTGTGACCTCCCTGTGATTGGCATCGTGCCAGCAGAATGGGGCTCGTTTTCAGATGCCCATGATTCCGTGATAGAAATGGAACAGTTGATTTCTTAACAACTTTTCCCCATCAATAAGAAAAAACAGGGACAGAACGGAGGCAGCACGGGGCGAGAACGGGACAGGGACGGCATTGTCTGAAATCCTTTTGCGATTCTGTTGTGTCCCTGTCCCAGATTATTAAGTAAGTCTGATAATCTCCTTAGTCTCTGGAGCAGCAGAAAACAAGCTTGCTTCATTGTCAGTATGACATCCCTTCAAATATTTAAACATGGCTATCATGTCACCTTTTAACCTTCTCTTCTCCAGGCTAAGCATATCCAGCTCCCTAAGCCACTACTCATAGGGCAAGGCTTCCAGTGCTGTAACACTGGTGGTTTTCATAGAAGTAGCCATGTTAGTCTCTTGCAGCATAAAAAGGAGGAAGGGAGGTTGGGGAGGATGCTACTCATAGGGCATGGCTTTCAGACCTCCCACCATTTTGATCACCCTCCTCTGGGCATGTTTGTTCTCATTCCTCTTTGCTGAGGTTTAACATTCCATTTCCCCTACTACTATTGTTGAAAATAGAAGTAAAGGCGAATACATTGCTTTTAAAACCTAAGTAAGATCTGCAACAAAATGTTCAGTATTTCAGTCCTGTTCCAGTCAATGGCAATGCTTCTCACTCTATTTGATGCGGGAGAATGGCATTTTTTCTGCTAATGTTCTAGGGACCAGTCCCACATTTATGTTCATTGGCTACAACTGTTTCTTTCTCTCTTGGGAATTCTGGCAGTGGATGGCTCTCAGACCACAAAGTATCACTCTGAGTAGGAGTTCTACAATAGTCCTATCCATTCTTCCTCCCATGTCTTGTTTCTAAGTTAACCACTCCTAGTGGAGAGGTCTTTACAGCCCAAAAGGGGATAGATAGCAAATAGACAAACCAAGCAAGAGGAATCTAAGTTGCACCTGACGTGGACTGTGAGCATATAGATAATATGATACAGCTATCACATGACCACAGTAGATATGCCCCCTTGAGCCTGCTTGTCTCCACAACAGAGGGATTGTGTGGTCTGATGTCCAATTCCAAGCTGGAGTTGAAAAGGGATACATGCAGTTTGAGAGAAGCCAAACTGGGGCATGATTATTCCACATGAGAGGTCAGACAGAGTGATGTTGTAAATTCACTTCTGGAAACCAAATTAGAGAATAACCCCAGCCACTGAAAACAGTGTCCGGCCAGGAAGTCAGGTAAACCAGGTGAGAGAGATCCAGATCCAAAGTCAAGCAGTAGCCAAGATTCAGATGGGCCTCTGCCTCCAGAGCCAGTAGCCTTGAGTGTGTACTCCATCTGTTGGCAGGCAAGCCCATTGTCCAATCCAGCTGCATGGAGTTTTGAAAAAAGTATGTTATACCACCAGCAGCAGTCAAGCAGTTTAGCCAGTCCAATTTAGAACAGAAAATAGGCAAGGATTGTCCAAGAGGCAAAGTCAAATACAGCCCAAGATTGGGCACTGGCAGATCAAGTCACGTCAGACAAAGCAAGGAGGAGCTGCTGGCGATCTTTGGAACTCAGGGCAGACATTGTTGTCAGTAACCTAACTGAGTCAATTCTGAGCCAAGCATACTTAGGGCTCAATGCAGTCACTCACACATTAGATGTCACTGGGCAAAGTGCCCTTCACTTAAAGGAAACCTCTTACTCCTCAGACGTTCCCTGTTTGCAAAGAGGCAATCACTTCTCCAAGGAGTTACACCGTTAAAAGCTTTGGAATGGGCAGAGCTCTGCTTTTCAGGCATCAGCATTCAAAACAAAAATAAAGGAATGCATGCAAAATAAAACAACAACATCACGCATAATGCTGAGCTATGTGCTCCTTCCAAGTGATGGTAAAGGGTTAAGCAAAGCCACCTTATCTATATATAGTTCCTGTCTCATCCTTTCTGTGCTTTTGTTCTGCAAGTCACCTAAGTCAACGAGATCATCATCTGCTTCACACTACCTATATTTATATAGTTCCACTTTGGATACAAATACCTAAAGGTAAAGTCTCTGGGCAGATTCCTATTGATGTAATATGCAAGTGACTACACATTTTCTATCGTTGTACAGTAGTGACAAGGAAAGGCAGATAAAATCTACCTATTCTGAGTTTGCCTATATTTCCACTGCTTTACTTCCTTGCATGACTGCTTAGCCCAGAGACAGGAACTAACTAGTTAAAATCAATGAAGTAATCAATTAATTTGTAAATTTGCTAACACAATGTATTAATTAAGAGTTGAGAGTTTGGAAGGGAAGTGAGATGTTGAATGAATGAATGAATAAAACACATTTTCTGCATGTCAAATGCAAAGACACATTGAACATTATGCCTTGTTTTGCCCAGCAGAGAAATCAGAGGAATAGGCAGCAACAACCAAGGATGCAGAGCTTGGAGGAGGAAACAGTGGAGAAACATCCAGCTCCATTCCTGAAACTGAACTCATGCAATATGAGGCTGAAGGTGCTGTGCATCCAGCTGCAGAAATGAAGCTGGATGCTTCTCCACCTCTCTCCCCTACTTTCTACTGAGTAGTGAATAGCTATGCTGAGGTGTTGCAAGCTAAAATATGAGATTAGTGGATGAGGGAGGAGACATGCCATATTTCTGCCAGAACTTTACAGTATGTCCTCCTGATCCAGGATCTACTAACTATTAAAGCTACAGGAGTCCTGACCCATATTCAGTCCATCAACTCTCACAACTTCTTTTCTACAACCTTGAACTGGCTACAGAAATGCCCAACTGCTTTTGCAGGGAGACTTATGCATATGTAAGATGCCTGCAGGACTCCAACCCCTATGTCACCACCATGATACTATTTGCTTATCAGTAGCTGGGGAGCCAAATAATTTCATGATCACTACTCTCCATATTATCTTACCAATATTTTGAGATCTCTTGAAACTGTTATGTACATACTTTTCTTATCAGAAATGTGCTTCTCATGACAAATGAAGCAGGTATTTTTGGTGGTGGTACCCCAGTTAAACAATGCCCTCTCTAGAAGAATGTGTCTGGAAACTGCCTTACAATCTTTTCTGTACCAGGTTAAGATATATTGACAGTTATTTTGTTGGAGAAATTGCTTAGTCTGAAGCTTATGTTTAGTTGCAGACTCTTTTTGTTTGTAATATTATGGTTTTATTTTACACTTTATGAAGTACTCACTGTACAGAAAGAAGGGCCATATATAAACACTTAAAAACATAAATAAAGAAGAACCAGTGGAACACTAACCTAAAGATGCACTGGCTGTAGATGATTAGGAGCAGAGAGAAAAATATTTTTTTTCTGCTACGAGAAATACCCTTCTGCTCACAGAAATTTCTTTTGCAATCTGATCTCAGAGCAGTCTGATCTAAAAGATCAATCTACCAGCAAAACTGTTCGGTTGTTGTTGTTAACTGCCATCAAGTCAACTTCAACTTATGAATGAACTTCAGATCACCCTATCATCAACAGTCCTGCTCAGGTCTTGCAGATTCAGGGCCATGGCTTCCTTGATTATGAAGATTATCAGACGACCCAAATATCCCACAACAGGAATGCCAGGAGATTGCGAAAGGGCTTCCCTTTCAGACAACGTTGTCATGGAGTTGTTGTGCTCCTATGCTCCTTCCGTTCCTCCCACACTGCTTTTAAATCACAGGCCAAGCCATGAATTAACCCCTCATTCCATTTCTGTAAAGGAAAAGGTGCCCCGTTATGCTGGCGCGATGCCAGCCGCAGTGGGAGGTCTGTGCCAAACACTTCCAGGTGCAATCAGGACAAGGAGGTAATTGACACACTTTTTTGTACCCTCCCTGGGTTACTTGTATTTTTCTAACTGTTTTTTGTGCTTGGTGTAACTTTTTTTAACTTGATTTTGCTTTTTATGTTTGAATTTTCTGCTCACTCATTCTCACAGGAACAGCCAGGAACTCAAACCTGAAAGTGAATGGGGCTCTGTTCGAGCTCCACTCACTCCTGAGCCGCTCAGGGGAGGGGGCAGATGCAGGATAAGGAAAGTCTGAAAAATGGGGTTATCGTGCCAGGACAGGGATGGGAGGGGGGGAGATAATATGGTGAGATGGGGACACTTTTTTTGTCCCTGTCTGATCATCTTCTGAGTCTATCTATCTGCAACATGGTCTTCTTCTTTTCCTATTGCCTTCTACCTTTCCAAGCATTATTGTCTTTTCCAGTGAGTCATGCCTTCTCATTATGTGTCCAAAGTATGACAGTTTTAGTTTAGTCATATTGGCTTCTAGGGGGAGTTTAAGCTTTATGTGCTCTTGGATTCATTTATTTGTCTTTTTGGCAGCGTATGGTATCTGCAGAACTCCTCTAATGCTCTGCTAGCTAAGACCTTCCAGAGAGGAGCCAAAAAGGAGCAAAGAAAGGGTGGGACAAATAAAGAACTGATTTGTGTCAGATCCCAAATGCCTTTAGCTCAGGGACACAGTCATAATGTTGGCACAAAATTAGGCCAGGGTGAGGGAGACCCTAAGCAATGTTCAGCATCACTAGTCTGGGGAGGATATAGATTCAGCACTAAGGGTGTACTTCACTAAGTTTCTTCTCAAATGTATCAACAAGTAATTTTTAACAATTTTCTTCCTGCTGTGAGAAAGTCTTTGAAAACCAAGCTGTTTTTGAAACCTATTCAGAATTTGGGACTTGTGTGTGAAAACCTTGCCTGGAGATAGTTTGCAGAGAAAACAGCATTTTATGTCCAAGAAACAGCATTTTCTGCACAGGAAATGATATTTCTGTGTAGAAATATTATTTTCTGTGCAGAAAATGTTGTTTTATGTGCAAAACTACCACACATGCCTTTTGCACAGACTAAGTACTGAACTGCAAAGGTTCTCACCAGTCCCGGATTCTTGTTCTCATGATTTCTCAACACTCAAGTGATAAGGGGCTCCCCCATTATCCAGCCAACACAACCAGCCAGGTAAACAAAGGGTTATCTAGGTGCTGAGAGTAAGGTTACAGTTTATTAGGGGTCAGTGTCATGAAGGAGTCACAGGTCATGAGAGATAGCTGACCAGTGAAGATGTCTAGCAGAAGCAACCTTCAAGATGCTTCAGAAAAGAGGTGATAAATACTGCCTCGGGGCCACAAAGGAGAAGAAGAACAAAGAGAGAGTGTGCTGAGCTGAGGGACCCTCATCCCAGCTATGATTGAGGGGATGCTTGGTAGAGGCTAAGCCAAAAAGGCCTAGACTCCCAGTCCCCAGGAATAAATGGCACATCTGGACTGCATGCTTATAAGTAGACTAGGGGTTGTTTAGCTAGTCATGTTAGGGTTTCTTTTTACAACTTGGCTGGAATAATTGGACCTATCTATATCTGTAACTTCAAGTATACCTGGGAGAAAGGTGTCTTCCATGAAAGGGGTAGCTTTTGTTGCTATGTAATTCTGCTTAGAATGAACTTTCTTTAAATCTTTCCCTTCTGCACACTGTTTCCACATGCTTTGCTTGGCCTTTCCATCCCCAAGGGTGGGAGGAGGTGAAACTCTTCAGAGTCAGAGGAAGAAGCACATTTTGAACCCAATAACTTCCCATTGGGTTACACAGAAAGTGTTAAAGGCAGTGGGGAGTGGCAGTGGAATGTAAATGAGCTCTGGAGTGCACAGGGTGCATGTGCATGCACAGAAAAGCCCTCTAGGAGCATCATAACTCAAATAACATTTTTGACTATTTAAAAAAATATTTTCAAATATTCCTTCCATCCCTATCCAGCACAGCTTCAACTGATCTCATGTCAGATCAGGTAGTCTTTGGCTCTCTTTTGCCAGTTAGGATTGTGTCCTAAATTAATCCCAAAAATGTACTTTTCTTAAAACAAGGTTGTGATTCCTTGAAGAATTCTAACTTCCAGTGTTCCAAGTTTCTTTTGAGCTTAAAAATCTCTAGAACATGACACATACAAGAAGTAGAATGGTAGGAAATATTTCCAGCTGACAAGAGAAGTATCTTTCCTGTACAACCATGAAGTATTCATTCCAATGTCCTCATGGCATCATGATTGAGACAGGAACTAGGAAAGGGTTCTGGCTACTATAATGGGTTACAGATGGCTGGATGAGCATTCCACAATGGTGGCTGTCTTCAGTTTGATTAAGGACTGCAATCCTCATTCCCCTCACTATAAATTCCCCACAAGCTGAGCTAATTGGAGGCAACATCTGCCATGCTTTTGAGGCAACAGCTGTTATTGGCAATCACAGAACTGTTGAGGTCAAAAGGAGTAAAGGCCATTGAATCCACTCTCCAATTCTAAGACAGGGTCATTTTCCTAGGCACCACATCATACATTAACTTATAAACTCAGAATATAATATACCACTGGTGAAGAAGTTTGAGGGATTCGTTTTATTGCAAATTCTAGTACCAACTGGCCCAATTCAGAGCTCCTGGCCTAGTATGAGGATAAAAACACAGGTATTTGTTGGATTTCACACTTTTCTGGATTTTGTGAAGCAATTTGTTACTTGGGAATTATATTCCCATGCCATTTAAAAGTGTAATTTGAGATAAAATACTCTTGGAAATTAATATTTTTTTTTTAGAGAAAATAAATTCACATATGTGCATTTTGAAAGAACATCCATTCAAAAACAGGTACTTGAGTGTTTAAAACCAAACTGTCATGCACAGGTGGATAAATAGATAGATTAGAATGGTATTGTAATCAGTCACCTATACAAACATAGTCCATCCACCAGGTGCCCCGTGGGACATTGAACTGGGGATATCTCTAGTCCAATATTTAACATCTCTAATACTTGGTTAAGGTTCCAGAATGCAGTGCATCTGGAAGGAATGAGTCAATACTTCAATAATAGAGCAGTTTTCCAGTTCTGTATATTTTTTTTATTATGCTGAAAGTGTGTGTTTTAAAAAAATAAGGATCAACATTTTTTTGAGTATAGTTTTAGTGCCACCTCTCCATTGACGCCCCCTTGTCGTGGGAGAGAGGCTTGCGTACCCTAATGATGTTTTGAGCTATGCTGGCGGTGGCATAATAGCCACTGGTAGGGTCTCCCATGCCAGACAGGTCAAAACCGAAGGGTCTGACAAAGAGCATCAAAGGGCAGGATGGGCTCTCTAGCCTTGTGGCAACCGTCCTAGGAGAAGGAAAACTCCAATCCCAAACCCGGGCAGATGGTGCTCGTCCAACCCTGTAAGGTCAACCATCTAAGAGAAGGAAACTCTAATCAAACCTACGGCCCGAGGACCTCACTGCCACGTCCATGCTTGCAAGGCCACGGCAGATGAATCTCTGGTTTAAAGGGTGAGGCCAGTTCTGTGCACGCTGCGCTCCAAAAAAGCCCTGTAGCGACTGGCGAGGGACGAAACCGGCAGGTGTAAAGATGCACTGGAAGCTGCAGCCCCAACCCTGCATGCAGACCTTCTGCTGTGCTTTTTGCAACCGGACTTGTTTATCTCGGATTGGCCTTTTTAGTCATCAGCGCGCTTGCAGAAAGCGCGGGATGAGTCCTTCCTGAATCTTCGTTTGCGAAGAAAAGCCAGAGAGAGATAGTGCCAACTTCGAAGTGTCATTCATTAAAACATTTTAAAATAAACCTGTCATGGAAATGACACCTGTCATAAACTCAACTCCTATTACAGAATTTTGTATACTAACTGGTACATAAGACAATCACAAGTAAAGGTAAAGCTGTTGTCACCACCCTCCCCATCTATAATCTTTAATTATATAAATAATATAAAATACAACACTAGAATAGGCAAAAAGTGTGTGTTGAGGGGGGATATGAAAAGAACAACTTTTAGGGAAAAAAGCAAGGAATGCAATCCTGATTCAAAGCAGAACTTCACCTGTTTTGTCCTCACATGAGAGAATGAATAATGGAAGTAGTTTTCTCCAAGCTGTGGGAGAAAATGAATATTCTTCTCCAGTGTTTACCCCATATTCAAACATCCTGAAATGTTGTGCAGAAATTATGTTGTGGAGAAAAACTGTGACCCAATTTCTCCATGTGAAAGTCCAATAGCTTGGGGACTCAGTTCTGGAGATCTCATTCTTTCAAGCAGGCTGTAAATTTGTTAGGACAGTAAATCTTTTATAACTTTTGTTCTCACAGGCAAGAACATACGACTTTACTATTTCCCTCCTTATTGTGAGAAAGTAATCGAAACTCTGCAGTTTTCAAACACTACTTCCAGTTTGGGACTTACGCTGTGAAAAAAAATAATATTTTTTGGGGTAGTAAGCAACATTTTATGTGTTGAAAAGTTATTTTCTGTACAGAAATGTTATTCTCTTCATAAGGGTTTCCTAATATTTCAGAAACCCCTTTTGATTACTTTTCCTAATATTTCCAAATATTATTTCCATCCCTAGTCCACACTTTGTAATCTGTATGGGATAAAGATAAGCTTATCTGTTTATCCTGCCTTTCTCCCAAGACTGGGACTCAAGAGGTTCACAAGATTAATTAAAAGTACAGATAAAAAATACAAGAAATTATAATTTTAAAACAAAACTAAATTCATGCCGTATGAGGAGCAGCTTAGGGAGCTGGGCATGTTTAACCTGGAGAAGAGAAGGTTAAGAGGTGACATGATAGCTGTATTTAAATATTCGAAAGGATGTTGTATTGAAGAAGCAGCAAGCTTGTTTTCTGCTGGTCCAAAGACTAGGACACAGAACAATGGACTCAAACTATAGGAAAAGAGATTCCACCTAAACATTAGGAAAAACATCCTGACAGTAAGAGCTGTTCAACAGTGGACTACACTGCCTTGAAGTGTGGTGGGGTCTCCTTCTTTGGAGAACAGAGGCTGAATAGCCATCTATCAGGAGTGCTTTAATTGCGTATCGCTGCATGGCAGGGGCTTGGACTGGATGGTCCATGTGGTCTCTTCCAGTTCTATGATTCTATGATATTATAGTATGAAAATACATGAATTAAAACAGCTTTGAAACACTTTTTTTAAAAAAAATTAAATACCCACTCATTAAAGGTCCCTTCCTCTGCTTCCAGTCACTTGCCAAAAGCCTGCCTGAATAGTAAGGTTGGCAAGAAGACCTTTGTTGGTGAGAAGACAACAGGCAGGATCTAACTTAGCCTCCCTTTTGGAAGGGAGTTCAAAAGTATGGGAGCAGCTAAAAAGCCTTCTGTCATATTCCCACCAAATGTGCCCTCAGAGTATGGTGGAACTGACAGTAGGGCTTCCCTAGAAGATCTCAAAACCCAAGCAGGCTCATGTGAGAGAATATGGTCTTTCAAATAACCTCGATCCACGAGGGGGTCCATTCACACCACACAATTACAGTATACAGTATTGCTGCATTCTACTATAACTGCCATGGCAACAGTCCTGGGATCTGCAGTATAGGGAGGGGAATTTAGTATTCCCAGCTGGAGAGTTCCAGGGCTTCATAAAACTATAAATTACAGGATTCCACAAGATTTTGTCATAGCAGTTACACTGGAATATAGCACTATAATTGTAGAGCCCCCTAATTGTGTAGCCCATATAATTATGGGCTCCATAAACTTTCAAAACTAGCATTCTGAATTGCATTTAGAACCTGACTAGTAGCCTGGGAAAGCTATCATCAACCTGAGAGTCTAACACTTCTTTCTCCATCATATGAAGACAGTAGCAGCCTTTGTGAATGAAAGGACTAGCACTGTCTCTCTTTTGGAAACGATACAGAATCTTTTAATTTTGGCTCCCTTCTAGTGGATCTGAAAAAAAAGGCTGCTTAAAGGGTGGATGATGAGATTTTTTTTTTTAAAAAAAAATATCAATGTCATTGGTTATTTGATGCTGCTTTCAAAACACTTTACATTTGCTTTGCCTTTGGGATAGCATGTATTTTTTATTTTTTATTTTTGTACATCTACACGTATGGGGGCAGGGATAATAAGCAGCATGATACTAAAGCAGCAATCAAAATGCAAAATTATTTCTTTCTGCGTGCAAGATCCAAATGGTCAGTTCTGACTGGGGCCATGATTTCAAATGCAAATATACACTGAAGTGCAGGGATACCAAAATCCAATATGAGAAATCAGAATGAGCCAGTTCATTTCAGCTTTATTGACCAGCTGTTATTGATCTGTGTTCCAGAAGAACTCCACAAACATTTTTTTTTAATGTCAAAAACTTAATAAGAAGGCATAAAGCTTTCATTCTGTTACAGACCATTTTTCATGAATAACAAGCAAGGGGGCAACATTCCAGCTCTTTGCAGTCAACAAGAGTGGTGTCATGGACCTCAGTAGAAAAAATGCTGGTTCCTCTGCCCTCTGCAGTGGTTGTTGTGGTCAAGGCATCAAGGGTAATTTTAACTTCTTTGAACATGTCAACTGGATATAGGAAACTGCCATATATTGATTCAGATCATTGGCCCATCGAACTTAGTATATGTTTAATTGTTGACTCCCAACACTTTTCTGGAGGAGAGATGCTTATGCAGACAGACAGAATGAATGCTGACTGGGAGATTTTGTCCAACAAAATGTTCCCCAGCTCTGGGCATACTTTAAAGGATTATGGACATCAATACTTTGGAGGTTTAGTGGGTATTGCTGGTTCTCCAAGCCAATGATTTGGACAAAGTTAAGGTCAGTTTCAAGAAATCAGTTCAAGCTGAGCAGGAGCATGTAACAGTATTGCTGAGTACTAGGAATAGGAAAAGGTGCCTGTCAGCCTCCAAACACAGTAGCAACAGGAAGGGCCAAGCTGAGGTACATTCATTGCACTAGCTATGCACAAGACATTTTTCATGTTTCATGTACAAACACACACAGATTCCCTGGCAGATATTCAGTGCATTGACTCCTAACTTCCAGGTGTTCATGTGCAGGTTAAAACATGTGAGTTGCACAAGATGTCAAGCCCCTGATCAACTGCCTATAGTAATATACACATGGACTATGTCCATGTGGAGGTCAGGAATAGAGAAAATACTTCCACATTTTCATTGAAGATCAGCAGAAAAGGTCTAAAGTTTATTGATAAGAAAAAAGAGGCAAAATAGCAGCAAGGAAGGACAGTAATTAGACATGCAGAGAAGAGCTGAAGTGTAGAAAGCTTGTGGTTTGAAAGGGAGACTCACAGCCTGGGAAAGAAGTCTTCCATCAAGCCCTGAGACTTCCTGTAATCTTCTTGCAGGTCATTGTAGGTGATGTCTTATAGAAGGAAGATGGCTTTGGATGCCAAATCCCACCAATGCAAAACTGCACGACCAATGGTCAGGGATCATAGGCGATCCTAACTGACATTATGTGGTGGGCTGCCATTAATCAACAACACCTGGCAGTGTCCAGGAGCAAGGCCCACCTCATTTTCACACAGCCCAGTCCTCAGTAGCTTGTACCAATCCCTTTTTTAAAAAATGGAAATGAAAAGAAGGTTCCTTCTAATTTTGATTAAAAGCTGCTTCAGGCCCCTTTCCCCAGTAACTTTTAAATGGGAAATTGTGCCCTCTGAGGGCTTCATTGGAGGGTTCAATTAGCCATTTTAAAGTCAAGTTTCTCCCTCTATGCCCCACACCCTCCTCTCTCTCCTTTTTTTCTCTGTGTTTCAATCTGGGAACTGTTATGACCCCTGCTATGCATGTATATCTGGAAGTAAGAATAATGATCTCACTGAGGACTTTTGAATAGTCATGTCTTGGACTGGGCAGTATAGCAACCATGAGCAGTAGATGACCAGTGGTGTAATAGAGCCACAGCTCACAGGTTCAAAGAATGGAACTTTTTATTAGCAGGGACTATGTCATCATCTGTCACCCTCTATGCAAACTCCCCTTTCCTCTTTGAGTTAATCTGTAATCTCTAGAGTAACCAGAATAAAAATGGATACACAAACATGTCATCAGATGTCCCTGTGGAAGTCCAACGTATGGTGGTGGGTGGGTGGCTTTACAAAAGTACAAAAATTTTGTTCCTGGTAGAGAGTAAAACTACTAGAAACTGTGGGCTGGTTCAGATGGTGAAATAAATCTCAGAATTCTGGGGGAATCCCATGCGTACAAATGGGATCTCACAGTGTTCCAGCATTTTTGGAGGGAGGAGGGGCAAAATTTGGAAAAACCATGCAGGAAAAGGCTGCATAGCTTTTTCTGAGTTTTTAAAAAACTGCAGGGGAAATGGACACTCCCACTCCTTAGGACAACCAAATCACATCACACCACATTCCTGAAGCAGATAGCTGATTGGTCAGATGTACACAGGGGGCAGAGCTTGCTAACCAGGCAGCACCCAGAACCACCATGTTGGATTTTCACTGTAGCAATTATGCACTGAGATGATGAAATAGCCTTTTTTTTTTCTTTTAAGTGGAAGATTGCTCTTTTGCACTTTGGATTTAGGGTTTTTTAAAACTGGTAGGGATGAGTTGGGGAGAATAAAACCACAAGTAATTCACTCAGGCCTGCCATCTTGATTCACACATGCCTCTGTGTAGAAATACTATTTTTCTGAACAGAAAATGCTGTTTTGTGCTCAGAAAATGTTACTTTCTGAGCAAAACAATCACATGTGAATTTTGCACAGAATGAATCTTGAACTGCAAAAATATTCTTACCAAGATTCATTATCACTGATAGGTGCTATCTGTTTCCGTTCCTGAGAACTTGACCCAGGTTGATGAAAGCAAGCCCTGATTTTGCATAAGGATGTTACTGGGGGAGGAAGCTCCAGACTTATTCTGCTGGATATGTTAACTCCTTATTCCCACTGGTTGTGTTAAAAAAACAAAACAAAACTCCAAAAGGCTGAAAGGAGTGCAGGAGCTGCTATCCCAGGAGAAATGATGACATAATCAAGCTCTTAGTATATCATCCCAGACTGCAGTATAGATAACGTAGGCATCCTTCAGTACAAAAGAAAACCAGACACATGGGCAACACATAATTAAAACCGTAGAGAAGCTGAGTTTTAGTAGATACTAATTGATGTGTTTGGTTCTTAATTACTAGACTGACTTGCTGGCTCTTGATTTCATGTTAGAGATTAGCATAAGAGTCTTTTCATGTACTTTAAGATTTAATCAGGCAGACAGTGCCGAACAAGCATCTTTCTGGTACTCAATTCACTACAATATACTAAACAGCATGTCTATCTACAGACTGACCAGTTGAAACTAACAGGAACTTGATGCATTTAAACAAACTAATCTGGATAAATCCTGGCCAGCAAACAGAAGAATTCCTTAAACAAAGAAAGGGAAAATCATCAAAGAAGATCTGTTCTTAGCAGCAAAGATTTTTCCACAATGTTATAGATATTCAATTTTAACTCGGAGTGTTTCCCCACATGCTAATGACTTTCTTGTTGATAAATATTCAACATTTCTAAATTCTAACAACACTGAATATTCAGTCTTGTGGGAATAATTGCTCGCCAGGTTTATGTAGATATCTTGGTAGAAATGGGTCTCTTCCATAAACCAAGCACTAATGAGTGAGCTCAGGAAAAGAAAAAAACAAAACAAAACACCAACAACCTTAAAACCTAGAATAACTGAATATTCTACATGATTATTCTGAGCATCTGTCATTGGGAAAATGCCACATGGGAGAACTGATAAGTTTGTGACCTGCTGCTCCATCTACTGACCAAATGCTCCTACAGCAATGGCTGGAAAACTGAACAGGGGTGGGGGGGGAAATCAGTCTGAGAATCTTTCTTTGCTAGATACAAATGAAGCTGGAAACCTACTTGCTAGCAGAATTACCACTCTGCTGTCCAGATCTCAAGCAACCTGCCTGCTTAGTAGAGATGCCATAGTGCAGAAACACAAATAAAAGACAGTTGAGCATAATGAAGGGCACTGTCACTATTCCCAGGAAAGAGACTCCTTGAGTCTGGTTCAGGGTGCTATATTGTTCTAAAGTAAGGAATATCTCCATTCTGCTGAAAAGTATCATTACAATGTAACAGAGGGGTGAAGAGACTGAGTGGCAAATGATAATCTGCCAGTTCAATTGTGCTGTATTTATGACCTTGCTCAGGCAGGCCATCTTATTCAGCCTCAGCTTGCCATTTCTAATATGTGGGTAATAAATGAAGAGCAAGCTTCCCAGATGAAGCTTGGAGTAAGTATACCAAAAACAAGATAATTAGGGCTCAATTTGACTTGAGACAAAATTGTTTGTTTCATTGTTATACTTTCAGTGAGAGAACTCATTGTAAAAGCAGTGGCCTTGCAACTCTCAAGAAGTCTCTACTACCCCCTTTCTTTTCCACACCTCCACACTTTGGGTGACCCTCCCCAAATTTCTCCTTCCATTTTCTGCTAAGGATTGTGCCAGTTCTCAACTGGAGGAGCTCATAATGCAAACACCCCTACTTCAAGGGCTCATCCACATGAGCCAGGAGATACCGGCTCCATGCTAGCATATCCTGGCCATGGATCGGGCCTGTGTCTCCCAGTACCTCAATAAAATGGGACAGAGTCCAGTCAGGAATGTCAGCCCATTGCTGCAGCCACCATTGCTGCCATCTTCCATGCCCTCCTGGCATCAAGGAAGATGGCTACAACATGTGACCAAAGCCCACCACCCACATGTGACCAGTCTGAGTCACATGCTATGGAACCCCTTCCTGGACCCAGAATAGTAAGGGCAACCGGCAGCTGGAGGGACAGGCTGGCCTGCCAGGATGGGCTACTGCAGAACATGGGAACTGCTCTGTTTTCCCCTGGCATCAGTGGAGTAAACTGATGCCAGGTATTTTCTTATAATGGTGTATTGGGCCCTACCCTGTCTTAACCCCATCTGAGCCCCATTTCTGTCTGGGGGGGGGAAGACAGGGGCAAATGTCATGTGTCGTATGGACTCTAGGGCCCTCAGATAGGGGCATGCCGGGGTAAATTACCCATGTAGATAAGACCCAGGTCTCTCATCCCATTTTAGCCAAATGTAGATTATAAATAGGGGAGAAATTCAGATCAATTTCAACTAGAATTTGTCAAGTTTGCACCCCTCAGAACCATATATGAACCTAAACACAATTTGTGATCAGAAATCTACACATTTACACAGTAATCTGAGCACAATCTGCATCCCAATCTGTTTGATACAGGATATTAAACATTTTCAGAAAATGGTCTAACAACATGATTCTCAAGTATCAGAAAACCCTGACCAAGAAGAATCTTGGACTGATAGAATGTTTGCAGTTTGACTTATTTTGTGCCAAATTTAAATGGTTTTTTTTTTAAAAAAAAAAACCACACACACAGAAAACAGTGCATTTTTATCTGCAAAAAAGTGTAAATGTTGGGCAGAGTAAGTCCTGAACTATAGCATTTGCTGCACAAGAAACAACAGTTTTTTGTGCAGAAAATAATCTTCCTGGGCAGAAATACTATTTTCCACTTTCTGTGTTCTATGCTAAAAATGCTATTTTCTGCACAAAACAATGAATTGTGTGTAGAATATGTCCTGAATAGCAGAGTCCTTGAAAACTGCTAAAATTACTTGTTTCTTCATTCAAGAATGAAATTAGCAAACAATTTCATTCCTACTTTGATAAATGTGTACATTTCAAAAACGTACAGAAAAATGGCATACATTTAGAGAAATGAACATGGAAGTATATAAAAATTTCTGTCTGAGAAAAAGCAAACAAACCTTGCAATCTGATGGGTACCCTAGGTAGAACAAGCAGAAATTGGGAACCACACTGAGTTCAAGGTTTACTCATTCACACATCCCTAATTTAGCCCCTTTCCAGTTAAATTCAACTCAAAGTGGGGTTCACAGACTATCTTTGCAGCAACATCTTCCCTTCATAGTGCCCTCAGCTTTCCAAACTCCAAAAGCTTGCAGCGTGAAGTTTGTTGCTCTCTCCCCTTTCCTTGAATTAAAAAAAATGGAGAAAATGTTGGTGGCTATTAAAAAGTAAAGAATATTCTCATATTTTTTCATCTTTGAATGAAAATGTGCAACTTTTTGTAACAATGTGCCAGGAAAAAAAGACAGCTATCATCCACGCCCCTCACATTTTGGGACTTTCTTGTGAAAAATTTTCCAAGGGTATTATACACAAACACACTGTTTTTTTCCCCTCTTTTTTACCATTTTTTTTTTTGCACAAAGGCAATTGTATTTTTGCATGAAACAATGGCCAGCATTCTGTTCTGTAATTACAATGTTATAAGTCTGCCTTTGAAAATCACAATTCACTTTTATAGTTGATGCATATGCAATACCCCGAAGTCCCCCCACTCCACCTTTCCAGCTCATGTTGTCTCCACCCAACGTGGCCATATCCATGTTGCTGGAGTAGCAGGGAGACAAGCAGAGGCACGTCCAGATTGGGCCCTACCCAATCACAATGCATCCAGCTATAGGAGGAGAGCTGGATGCCTCTGCATTCATCTCCCCACTCTCTAGCAACATAGAAATGGCAATGTTGGGCATCAGGGGTGGGTGGGGATTTACTGCTGAACTGTTAGGTCTCTGTCTACATCTTCTGATGCTGAATCCTAGTCATTATTTCATGTGTAAAAGTTCTTTTTGCAGCAAAACGTGATGCTTTTGCTGCAATGCACACATACACACACACACACAACACACACCCACCCACCCCCAAAAACTGAAATTTTCACAAAGATGTCCAAAAATGCAAGGAAGAAAACACACACTCATTCATATGCATATGTATATGTATATGTATATGTTCCTAGGGGACAAGCAAGGAGAGGGGAATGGTGGGGATTTTTTTTTTGGCTTGTTCATATTGAACAACACATAAAAATGTCACGAGGTTTTTCAAAGAGTCAACGGGAACATCTTAGGAGACCAACTGCATTTAAGGGAATCTGGGGGGGGGGGGCATTAGACACCTTAGGGCCCCTCCTGAAGATTATTTGGTAATAGAAGCAATAGGAAAGCATGCTGTGATTGCCTTCATTGGGCCTTGGGAAAACCATACTATATTCTAAGTTATTCTTCCCATGGAGCATTTGGCCCTAAATCACAAAGGGGACTGCGGAGGGCAGCCAAATTGCTGTTTTGCTTGATGTTGGAGTAAAGTCTCCTCCCCCATCTGTTCAAGGTTTTTTTTTTTTTTAAAGGGAAAATCTATCTCTATTTGAATATTCAAGTATTTCACTCCTCCTTGTTCCACCCTAATTAAACCAATCTTTGAGCCAGTTGAGGGGGGCATTTCCTAAATTCTGGAAAAAAAAAGAAGATAAAAATTCTAAAACAACAACAAAGAAATCTCTCGAGCCATCATTGTGTTTGTATGTGCCTTTAAGTCGCCTGTTGATGTATGGCGGCACTACAAATTTCATAGGATTTTCTTAGTCAAGAAACATACAGAGGTGGTTTTGCCAGTTCTTTCCTCCGAAATACAGCTGACAGTACCTGGTATTCATTTACAGTCTTCCATCCAATTACTAACTAGAGCTGAGCCTGCTTAGCTTCCAGGATCAGATGGGATCTGGTGCTTTAAGGTATGATGGCTGTCACACATGCTCACAAACATACAGCTCAATAATGAAGCACACTCTCAGTATGATTAAGGAAGACAACCTAGGGCAAGGCTAGTTAGAAATCACTTTCATGTCTAGCACTTTCCATATTCTCATATGTGATAATGTAAACAGGTCCAATACTAGGTCTGGAAGAGTAGGCCTTATAGTACTTTGTATTCCTTGAGAAAATGAATAGAAAAGTGGGGGAACGAGGAGAGCTTGGAACCCCCATCCTTTTCTTTCTCTCCCTTTCAGAATTTCACAGGGAATTAATTAGTTGAAGAATAAATAATAGTTGCTTATTTGCTAAAGTATTGACCCTCTGCTATAGTAATCACCCTAGATTTCAATACACAATTACTGAGGGGTTACTTCTATACTGTATGTAGGTCATTCATCATAACAATGCAAACATACTTCCAGTGACACCAAAAAGGCTGATGAAAATGACTGTAGGGTGTCCTATGCTTATTTACATATTTTAACAAGAAACAGGAGGAAAAATAAATTGCACTGAGAAATCATTTATCCACAGGGACCAGTGATCCTTTTGTCCCATTAAACTATATCACTATTATTTTTAATTGCTTTGCTTTGGAAGCAGGAAGGAAACAACTGTTGCTGGGGGGAAAAAAAAATAAGACGAACCTACTCACAGTGCCAAACTTTGCCCAGGCTGAAAATTGCCTATGTTGTCTGTGTGCACTGCCTTTCCTGCAATCGTTGTTAAAGGCAATCATTGCATTATGAATTTGGGAAAGCAATAGTCGCTCTTAATATAGCCTTTGTATAATTGCATTTAGAATAAGGCATTCATTTCTGCTTACTTTAATATTATGAAGTGCTTAGTAAATTGGAGGGAACGAGAGAAAAGCAATTAACATAATTATGAATCTGGAGAGATTTATGAAGAAAGATAAGAAATTGTGGGTGTGTATATATAGCTCAACCAAATCACGATTAACCCAGGGTATGACTCGTATTATAAACAAGCATTTGCAGACTTCAGAGAGCATGTGAAGAGATATTACAGGAATGAATGGACTGAATAAAGAGATATATAATAGGAATGTTTAATACTAGTACTTAATGACACTTTGTGCAGTGTCAATTACTATTGTGAAAAAGCAGCCTAGCTGCCTGAAACACCTATTTCTGTGAATAGCAGGACCAACAGAAGTACTTCCTTGACATATTTTATTCATGGTAAGCAACTGAGAAAGTTAACTCTTCAAAATCTGGGTTTGAATCTGTAGGCATTCAGTCATGTGACTCATGTTACATCTTTAGTTCTGAGAATATCCTCATACTTAAAATCTACATGAGATGCAGATCCAACATGTTTTTCTCATACGGAGGTCCAACATGGTTTTGTCCATGGAGAGAACAAATGTACCAATCTATTTTATTCACATGGGTCAGTACAAATGGAGGTGTGGTGAGGGGTTCCCCCGCAACAAATCCCTTTTAAAAAAATAAAAATAAAACACTTACTTGAGATGGAGTGAGATTGAAATTTAAGCAATCCATATTCAGGAAACAGTGAAACTGTTAGATTTCCCCATTCCTAGTGAATACAAAGTGTGTATGACACATATTTGTCCAGAATGGCAAGTCCATATTTCCAGTTGCCTCCATGTATTTCACTGACAAAAGTGGCAAAATCAACAGGACTGTTCCATTCACTTACTGAAAATGCACCATTTTCCAAAATCAACACTTCAGAATGTAATTTTGTAGGTGAAATATGAGGTTCCCTCTAACACATTTCCCCCCTAATCATGGAAACACAGTAAAACACAAATCAAGTCTGGTGCTTCACAGGGAATACCTCTGCAACCCAAGCAATTGACACATTGGAAAGTCTTAACAGCCTAAGTGACTCTTTTCTTCTCTTACAGGTTCGTTGGAGAAGTACATAGAATCATACAATCATAGAGTTGGAAGAGATCTCAAGGGCCATCCAGTCCAACTCCCTGCCATGCAGGAATACACAATCAAATCATTCCCAACAGATAGCCATCCAGCCTCTATTTAAAAACCGCCAACGAAGGAGACTCTACCACACTACGAGGCAGAGCTCTTACTGTCAGAAAATTCTTCCTAATGTTTAGGTGGAATCTCTTTTCCTGTAGTTTGATCCCATTGTTCCTTGTCCTAGTCTCTGGAGAAGCAGAAAACAAGCTTGCCCCATCCTCAGTTTGACATCCTTTCAAATTTTAAACATGGCTATCATGTCACCTCTTAACCTTCTCTTCTCCAGACTAAACATGCCAAGCTCCCTAAGCCACTCCTCATAGGGCATGGCTTCCAGACCTCCCACCATTTTGGTTGCCTTCCTCTGGACATGTTCCAGCTTCTCAATATCCTTCCCGAATTGCAGTGCCCAGAACTGGAAACAGTATTCCAGGTGAGGTCTGACCAAAGTAGAATAGAGTGACGCTATTACTTCCCTTGATCTAGACACTCTATCCAATTCATGAAGCCTAGAATCACATTGGCTTTTTTAGCTGCTGCATCACACTCCTGACTCATGTTCAGCTTGTGGTCCAGTAAGACTCCTAGATCCCTTTCGCATGCACTGCCATCAAGCCAGGTGTCACCCATCCTATATCTGTGCATTTAATTTTTACTGCCCAAGTGTAGTATCTTACGTTTCTCCCTGTTGAAATTCATTTTGTTAGTTTTGGCCCAGTTTTCTAATCTGTTCAGGTCATTTTGGATTCTGATCCTGTCCTCTGGGGTACTTGATTGAAGAATCCACAAACTGTTTTGTGGTGTGACTGGACTGATTTTCACTTTTAACTTGCTGACCACCTGGCCTTTTAACTCCAAGTGCTGCTGATGAACATATCTTACAGGCTTCCCAAATTCAGGTCACTTGGAAGAAGAATGGCTATGTCATCTATAGAGCAGCACGTCAGGACATGCATGGCATCAATGTAGAAAAAATCTGCAGATTTCACAAACTAGAGGCCATTGATCTGACAAGGGACTAGAGCAATAATTTGATATTTAGTATGTTGTCACAATCATATAACCATTTGAAGGTACAACCATCTATCCAAAGTCTATGATGAAGAGCAACAGCCACCACACATGAACTTCTGAAGTTGCCTCATACTGAGTTAAACTACTAGCCCATCTAGCCTCTTTTTGTCTATTCCGAACGGCCAACAATTCTGCAAGGTCTCAGGCAGAATTCCCAGCTTATCTCCCTGGGGTCCTTTTAACGAGACATGACAAGTGATCAAACCTGTCACCTTACTCATGCAAAGCTTTTAACTCTGACACAGAGCTAAGCTCCATAACTCATGAACAAGATATCATCTGTTTAGTGAACAAGTACAGTAGTCTCCATGTTTTGTTGGATCATCACTGGAATATTGTCTCTGACTCTAATTGCAGAAAGCACAGGATGAGTCCTTCCTGAGTCTTCATTTGCAAAGAAAAGCCAGAGAGAGAGAGAGAGAGAGAGAGAGAGAGAGAGAGAGAGAGAGAGAGATTGTCTCTGATTTTACAGTGGCTTTCAGTACAGTTGTTTTTAGCATCACATGTTAGACCATGACATGCAAGTGTTTTTCCTGATAACAAAAGAAAAGGAACATAGCCAGGAAGGAAAATGTTTGTGGCAGATCTGTGTTGTGCCTGTACCTCATCGTGGCCTAGGTGCTTCTTGGAAGCACTGGTGAACGCTGTATGTTATCAAACTTCATTGCCCCAGGATTTACAAACCCAACATTGGGTAATATAGCTCACATTAATGTTAACAATCCATTTATTTATTTACCTTCTATTAAGTACTTTGAAATTAAGATTTCACTACAGAGCCAAACAATTCTGTGTACTGTAACTGAGCAGATATTGTGAACAAATGGAAGATGTAAGATCCTTTGGAAGTGTATGCAGTTTGGAATGTGGAAGCTAGTGGAAGTATAGCATGCAGGCACCAAGAGTGGTCAGAGGAAATCTAATATTGAAATAGGTATTCCGAGGAAAGAAAATTCAGTGCTGTTTCATAGCAAATGCCTACACATAGATGCATAAGGGTGTTCCGTCTCATACACTCTGAAAATTATGCACACGTTATCTGCCAACTGTAATATTTTATTATTTACAATATGTCTTTTGTTTGCTTTTTTCCACAAAAAAAATTAATAGATTTATTTTTTGCTATATTAAATATTCAGGATTGCAAAACCATTTTGTACCAAGCACAGCTATGGAATGCTTACTGATTCCTGTTTGAAATCAAAGTTCCATTATCTCAAGAAGGCTTCTGTATTATTATATCTACCTCAAGAAGTGTTATTAATCAGGTTCCCAATTGTACAGACAATTGCTGTGATCCTTAAAGAATATTCTAATGGTAGACAACCAAAATAGAAACATTAAGACTTTTCATTCACGTTTGTTCTACAAAGACATGGTTATTCATTAGGGATGGAATAGAAATTTGTCAATTTGCCAATTGGGGTCTGATTTGGAATTCCTGACCGCTTGAGAAACTTGCACAGGAAGAAAAACTGTATGCTGAAAGTTTTTGAAAATTGTGGGAACTCCCCCCACCAGCACATCATAAACTACACAGTTATTGAAAACTCTGCAGGAGTTTGAGAAACTGCAGATTTGCCATACTCACGGTCTTGTCACTATCCACAGAAAACTGTGTGCCTTTCTGAGAAAAAACAACAACCTACTTGTTTACATTGTTCTCCTCTATGTTCTAGGGAAAAGCACAAATAACTTGGTGAAGTCTTCAGCATCGTAGCTGCAGCTTTTGCTAGTTTGAATGTTGCACAGCTTTGAGTTTCCATGCTGAAAGCTGTGCAGTTTCCAGTTTTCATGGGAGAAACTGTGCCATTTCTGAAAAACTTCATTGTGGGGAGGGGGGGACAATTCCTGAGTGTCTCAAAGCTATGGGATGAAAAACTGCTTCACTGTTCTAGAACTCTGTCAGGAATTGGAAAATTCAAGATTTACCATCCCTATCCTTCTCCATCTTTCTTAGAGAAGAAACACACACAAACAATATTATCAGAAAACATCTGATGTTTCACTGCAATAGCAAAATAGCTGGCTCTTTTGAAGACATGGCAGCTGTCCCTTAGTTATCCTATGGGACAGAAGGGGTGTGCATTCTAGTGTCAGAACACTAGATAGTAACAAAGAAGGAGAACTTGATACTTTGAATGGCTTACATCCAATTGCTAGTCCCAAATAGAGTAGGCCAGTGGCTCTTGACCTTTTTTTTACCAGCCCCCCCCCTTTAAATATATTTTGTTGCCGTGGACCCCAAGACTTAACTAAAGATTTAAAACCTGAATAATAAAACAACAACAACAACAACAACAACAACAACAACAATATAATTACACCATCCATTAAATCTTCCATCACTGGAGTGGGAGGGAAGAATTTTCTTCCGTTTCTTCCTGCAAGTTTGTGGCTGGAGCAGATTGAATGGCAATGCAGAGGCCAAGGCAGCCAGCCAGCCTTTGCCTTGGCTCCTGTCATATGGCTACTCCACTGTAGGGAGGAGGTAGGCCAAGCAGACTTCAAATCTTCACAGACTCCATGCTATTTAAGAGTGGCATTTGGCCCTCAGTCTTGGCCACCACAACATGGTCTTCTGTGCTGTCTGTAGCTGCTCCTGGGCCTTGGGGTGGAAACATGTGGAAAGTGTCAAGTTCTTTCTGAACATGAAGGAGGGGCTCTTGCATCCTGGCATGTGTGGTGTGTGTATGTAGTGTGGGGGTGTATGTGTTTGGTGTGGGGGTGTTGTAGCATAGGACTGTTGTAGTGTGGTATGTGTAGTGTGGTATGTCTGTATTTTTGCATGGTGGCAGTGGAAGGCCTTCATGTCCTGGTGCACATGGTGTGTGTGGGTGGGGTGTGTAGCATGGGGTGTTTGTGTGTTTGTATTTGTGTGTTTGTGTTATTGCGTAGTGGTGGTGGGGCTCTTGCGTCCTAGCACAGGTGGTGTATGTGTAGCATGGTGTGTGTACGTGTGGTTGCATGCCGGTGGCGAAGGGGTTCTCACATCCTGCCACATGTGGTATGTGTATAACATGATGTGTGTGTGCACAATTGCATGGTCGTGGCAGAGGGGCTCTCATGTCCTGGTGTCTGTGATATGTCTGTGTGTAGTGTGCTTTGTGTGTGTGTAGCATGGTGTGTGTGTGTACACACAGTTGCATGGTAGTAGAGGAGGGGCTCTCATTTTCTGGTGCAAAGCTGAGTGAACCTTGTTATGCTGAGTATAGCTAGTAATATTATATTATGCTATGATATAATATCTAATATTGTATGCAAACACTTCAGACAAGGCAACACTTCAAAGGCAACATAATATTGAGCTACTGTACATCCAAGATCACATGAGAGGGCTTCTACTGTCCAATGGGACATCTTTCTTGTCTTCCACCTAGTGCCCCCTAGTGTACTTCCCAAAGCTGTTCTTGAGAGTCGACACAAACTTTTTGGATCATATATGGCTTTTACCCTTAGAGGTTAGGGGTGCTTAGAGCCTCACCCGTGATGCCAAAATCTCTATTATTATCTGGGGGAATTATTAGCTCAAACAGAAGCCTGTGATAGGCAGGTAACTTTGGGGATCTTTTCACCTATGTATACCAGTACTAAGTGTAGAGGACACTCCAGTTTAAAGTGAAATAAAGTATTTCCATTAGAAATAACACAAAGTGAATTCACACACACAACACACCATAAGAACCATAAAGCAGAGGCAGAAGGATTAGATAGAGGGAGCGATTCAGGAATATAGGGGTTATTTACCAGTCTTGAACAGTAGAGTTTCATGCAGCAAACATACTCAGATAGGTGACTGAGAGTGGCACAGGAGGTTCTGATCTGGGATGCACTGAGAAAGAGAGTGGCCAGGTTCACCCACCATGGCACACCTTTCTATTGTCAAGGGACTAATATTTATACCCTATTTTATATACTGAAAGGGTACTCTAGTTAGGACAAAGCCTGGATGGCTTTCCCATGAGGTAGACAAAAGAAACTGAAACTCGGCTGATTGCGTTAATGGCTGGGAGATAGGAATGGATGGGTTTTATGACAACCTTGCAAGGTTCAACAAGAGGGGGTTTAGGAGAGACTTCCATAGGAATAGATTTGGGAATGGTCACTTAATTGTTTGATTGAATGAATCATTGCTGAGGTGCCCAGAGCTGGAAGAAAGTATTAGAACATACTTCCTGAATGACTGTGTTTACTAAGGGGCTTCCACACAATCCTAATATGGGCTTTCTTGCCATAATATTTCTAAGCCACATCCCAGGTCATTTTGGGATGACCTCCAACTGACATTTTTGGTTCACCCCAGCCAACCTGACCCCCAAAAGTGTCCAATATTTCTAATTATTATCATGGGGAGGGGTAGTAGAGCGTGATAACATGGACTGCCATGGGCAGGGATAATCTTTTCTACCAGTGATGTCCATTCTGCTGCAGGAAAGATCATATAGGGTACAACTCAAACTTATTCTATGATTTACCTTGTTATTTTGTGTGTCTTTCTTTAAGGATCAGCAGCCTTGGTGCTTCTGAACTCTTCACAGTACAGAAAAGGCCTTTCACTTTGGAAGAAATCAAGAAACATGAAACATACCCTTCAAAAATTATTTTCTTTTTAAACTCTCATCATTGTCAGGTCACACTTTTGCTTATTTACCCTTGAGCTCTATTATAGATTTCAACTTGTTTTTCCACAGTTGTGATTACCATATATTTTTATTAATCTGATTCTGTTAGCTCTCTGTGTGCTTAAGCGATCATGGTGTCAATCAATTATTCTGTTAGCCCATGCATCAACCCAATTAGAAGAGAGCTGGGATTCTCCTACTTGAATCTTTTAATTCTGAAGATTAGTTGTCTGTAAAATAATCGACATTATTAATGGATTCAAAAGAGGGAATGTAACAAAAAGAAGCAGAATGATTCTAAAAAACATTTCTGGGACTAGTTGAAGGCAATATCAAGTAATTTTGTCCCATGGGGTGTGCTGGCAGACCCCCATCAATTTTGCTGAAATAAATGAATAACTCTAACGCACACATTTAACAAAGAATAAGTCTCATTGGACTCAATAGGACTTTCTTCTGGGTAGAAATATATAAGATTGCAGTGTTAGAAAATGTAGATCTGCATTTATTTTTAAACTGATGCTCATCGAATGGTGAAAATCAGATCCTGGAAGTAAATGGCTACAACAACAAGTTACTTATATAAGGTGCTTCCTTGCCAGTAACTTAATACTTGTAATTAATTCCTTTCCCCAATAATAATTACAATATAATATGTGACAGATATAAAAACATTACAGCATGCAATAGCAGTACCTTTGATATTTATATACCACTTGTCAGTGCTAAAGCACTCCGTAAGCAGTTTACAATGTTTTTCAGCTAATTGCCCCCAGCAAGCTGGGTACCCATTTTATCAACCTATGGAAGGATGAGGAGGCTGAGTCAACCTTGGAGCGTTTTTTATTTTATTTATTTATTTATTTATTTATACCCCGCTCTTCAGCCACAAGGCTATCAGAGTGGCTTACAAATTGTTTTAAGCAATAGCTATTTACACATCTAACTGCATTAAACAGCATCCAGTGTGTGTTAGCTAATTGCTCCCCACAAGCTGGGTACTCATTTTACCGACCTACGAAAGGATGGAAGGCTGAGTGAACCTTGGAGCCCGCTGGAATCAAACTCTGGAATCAAACTCGTTCTGGGATCAAACTCATAACCTTGTGGCATTTAACCACTGTGCCACCAGGGCTCCATTGTATGATTGTAACTTAATGAGGGATTAAGTCCTATTGCAGTGGAACAGTGGTGGAATTCTTCACAAATGCCATTCTTCATAAACGTCAGAAAAGAACAAATAATTTTCTCCGCACTGTGAGATGTCATTAAAAAACTGGGCAATTCTTAAAGACAATTCATAGTTCAGGACTGAGTCTATGTAAAAACATGCACAGATTGTTTTCTGTGCAGAAAAATACTATCTTTAGGGCAAAAACTTCAATGTACATTTTTCAGGTACAGTATGTCCCAAACTGAATATTCTCACCAGTCTATGATTATCCTTGCCAGTGTTTCCCAATACTCAAGAAAGTTACAGTAAGCACCCCACTTTCATGAGGATTGGGGGGGGGTACAGGATCCTGTGAAAATGGAAAAACCACAAATATAGTCCTCATTAATTTTTATTTTTATTATTTTTATTTTTATTTAAGAGAACACTTCTCTAGGCATGTCTAGGTCCTCCAGCACAATTCTGTGGTCAACTACTGCTGGAAGTTGACCATAGAATCATGCTGGAGGCATGCCTAGAAAGAACATTGCTTTTTTCAATCTGTGAATAATCAAATCCGTGAATGCTTAACACACAAATGTGCAGGGACAACTATATCCACCATCTTTTTGGGAATATTTTAGAATATTCTTTTTCCATCCCTACAGTAGAACTTTTTATCACTTTTAATAAGTTCAGAGGTGTAGTCTCACTGGATGGTGAAGGAGGAATTGCACGTGGCTGACATATGCTGTGCTTCATGCTACTTCCCTCGTTCTTTGCCTCAGGGCTAAGGAGTAGGGATGTAATTCTTCTTGAAAGAAGCAATGAGTAATTTTTAGCAGTTTTCTTCCCACTAGGAGAAAGCCTTCAAAAACCACAATTTTGACTCCTATTCTCATTTCAGGATTCCTTCTGTGCAGAAAATAATAACACTGTTTTCTTTGCAAAACAACCACATGTAAATTTCATGCAGAATAAGCCCCAAGCTGTGCTGATTCTCATCAGCCAAGGATTCTTCTCATCAGGGTTTCATCAACATGGGTTTTTGACCATGTTTTCATTTTTAAAAAAAATTCTTTCCATCTCTTTTACTGCTGAGGCAAGAATGAATTTAATGGTAGGATAATGTGTTTTTGTACCACAGGTCAGTGGCTCGCAGCATTCAGATCAATTTTTTAGAGTATTGAAACATATCTATTTCAGTTACTTTTCAGAAATGGGGGCAGTAAAAAGTTACTTTGGCCTTGGAATCACAACTGTAAGTAATAATTTGTTAAATGTAACATTCCATAGATTTTCCTTGTTTTTTTTTTCCCCCCCTGGGCTGTGAGGCCACGTTCTGGAAGAGTTTATTTCTGATGTTTCACCTGCATCTGTGGCTGGCATCTTCAGCGTTCTCTACAGAGAGAGAGATATCAGTGCCTGTGCCAAGCACTGATATATCCCAGTGGATGCCTGAAACTATGGATAGTACCAAACTCTATACTAGTAATATTTTTAGAACTCAGTTGACCTTTCTGAAACCACAGAAAAGAAAACTGCAGATAAGAGGGACTGCATAATATATTTGACCACAAGTAACTGAACCCATGGCAAATAAACTCACAGATAAGGGGGGTCTTACTGTAGTCGCGTGCCAACTTCTGGGTCAGACCATTTGTATAAACCAATGCCCTTACTGTAATTACAGGTAGTTAAACAAGCTATTACAATGGCACGAAACATAACTTGCCTTACAATCTTGTTAACAATCAGCTGTTCAATAAGATGTAGTTTGCACAATACTTAGAAAATCTCACAATACTTAGAAAATCTGAGTGCTTTGTATGTGATGTTAAGAATGACAGCAACCACCACCACACCATCGTAGTGTGAGGCATTCATATTTCTATTTTATAATCCAAACTGGAAGCAAACCTTGTCAATATGTAAAATCTTTCTGGATGTTTTCCATCTGCACTAAAAGATATCTGGCAAAAGTAATCCATCCCCTGAAGAAATGTATATATTATTTGTCTGTGGCACTAATTATTATAGCAAGGGTGGGGAGAGAATCTTATATATCAGGAGAAAATGTAAATCTGGTTAAAGATTGGAACTCCATAATTTCTAGCTGAAAGTATACTTATGTTTTCAAAGAACTCCCTTTGAAGATAGTACCATGAAACAGACAAACACATGAGACATATAAAATGTATTATTTACAAGATGGTTATATGAATGAGCATTATGTATTCCTCATATCATCTATACTCCATTATATTCCTCAAATATAACTTTTTTCATGTTAAACCATCTTCCTTCCCATGAGAGAAACATGAATGTGAAAAAACAACAACAATGCATTTATAATCTTGCTGCAGTCTAATCCAGCTTCTTCCTACAACTTTCCACCAAGTTGCCCATTGGCCTTCTAACACTTTTCCTGGCCTGATCCTACAGGTGCATTTATTTACCAAAGAGAGATAGTCGACATTACAGTAATTGGACTCCATATAAACATTCCAATGGTAAAGAGTACAACGCCAGAAGCCTTACATTGCAGAATGGCCTCCCAATGTGTTTGACTATATCCCCCATTATTCCTAATCAGTATATTGCAGTTCTTTGTCCCCTGACAGCATCACTTCTGAATTGAGTACTTTCAAAGACCTTGGAATGCTTGAACAAGGTCCTACACTTCACTGCACTTCCACCTTTAAGCTCAGATGAACACCTTTAAGTTGATTGATTGACTGATCAGAAGAAGACTGAGTTTATTCTACACTGTAGAAATAATGCAGTTTGAAACCACTTTAACTGCCATGGCTCCATCCTACAGAATCTCGGTATTTTTAGTTTTGGCAGAGAAGGCTAAAGAACTTATAAAACTACAAATCCCAGGATTCCATAGGATGGAGCGGTGGTATCGAACTGCATTATTTCTACAGTGTAGATGCACCCTAAGACTTGGAAAGGCAGCCATGATAAGATCCCCAAGTGTGAAGGTTTATCATTAAAAACCAAAGCCAAAATCATCCAGGTCATAGTATTTCTGATTTCTATGTATATTTGTGAAAGCACGACAGTGAAGGAAGCTGACAAGAAGAAAATCAACTCATTTGAAAAGTGGTGATGGACTTCTGTGGATACCAACTATAAGCAAATATGACTAAAGTGAAGTTTTGATACTTTGGACCTATCATCCTGGAGGGAGGTGACCAGTGGGGTGCCACAGGGTTCTGGGCCCAGTGCTATTTCAACATCTCTATCAATTACTTGGATGAGGGAATAGAGGGTATGCTTATCAAGTTTGCAGATGACACCAAATTAGGAGGGGTAGCTAATACCCCAGAGGACAGGATCAGAATCCAAAATGACCTGAACAGATTAGAAAGCTGGGCCAATACTAACAAAATGAATTTCAACAGGGGGATGTGTAAAATACTAGACTTGGGCAGTAAAAAATGAAATGCACAGATATAGGATAGGTGACACATGGCTTGAGGGCAGTACATGCAAAAAGGATCTAGGAGTCTTAGTGGACCACAAGCTGAACATGAGTCAGCAGTGTGAGCAGCTAAAAAAGCCAATGCAATTCTAGGCTGCATTAATGGAAGTCTAGTGTCTAGATCAATGGAAATAATAGCGTCACTATTCTGCTTTGGTCAGACCTCACCTGGAATACTGTGTCCAGTTCCGGGCACCACAATTCAGGAAGGATATTGAGAAGCTGGAACATGTCCAGAGGAGGGCGACCAGGATGGTGGGAGGTCTGGAAGCCATGTCCTATGAGGAGCAGCTTAGGGTGCTGGGCATGTTTAGTCTGGAGAAGAGGAGGTTGAGAGGGGACATGATAGCCATGTTTAAATATTTGAATGGTTGTCATACTGAGAATGGAGCAGGCTTGTTTTCTGCTGTTCCAGAGACTAGGACATTTGCAATGCGTTCATACTACAGGAAAAGAGATTCCACCTAAACATTAGGAAGAACTTCCTGACAGTAAGAGCTGTTTTGAAGTGGAATACTCTGCCTCACAGTGTGGTGGAGTCTCCTTCTTTGGGTTTTTTAAAATAGAGGCTGGATGGCCATCCGTCAGGAATGATTTGATTGTGTATTCCTGCATGGCAGGGGGTTGGACTGGATGGCCCTTGTGGTCTCTTACAACTCTATGATTCTATGAGACAATGTGATTCATTGGAAAAGTTGATAATGCTAGATAAAATGGAAGGCAGTATGAAAAGAGGGAGACTGAAGTACAGGTGGATTGATTCAATCAAGGAAGCCATAGCCCTGAGTTTCCACGACCTGAGCAGGGCTGATAATAGCAGTTTATCTTCAAGGTCCCTCATTGAGTCACTGTAAGTCAAAGTCAAACTTAAAGCAAACAATAACAAATCACATCTCTAGGTTTTTTATTTCACACTTTGTTGATAATAACAATTTAATAATTACTTCCAATTAGCATATGCTGCCACAACATAAAAAACAACAATTGTGTGGAAATGAAGAGGCAAACTATTTTCCTTTCCATGAAGTTATTTGAAACCGTAAGGCTTAATACTGTTTTAAGGAAAATGGTACACTTCAGATTTGACTGCAATTCTCACCTGAGGTCAATAACAAAATCATAGGTGACATAAAACAGTGAATCTGTTCTTTAATTGTTCAATACAGTATAACCCGACTGACCTAACCCTAAGACTTGCATGGTTAGCAAAGAAACGGGATACATGAAACTTTTTTCAGCTATTATATGAATCAGCACACCATCACAAATGATGTTATGGTTTGTAAGGTAGGAATGACACTCAACACTTCTAGTTCAATATGCTGGTAAAGACATTTAAAGCAGACATATGCTGGTTATGCTAAGAAGCTTAAAGTCCTAAACCTACAGTTCACAAAGTCTCTACTAAGGAAAGACAATGAGGAAGTACAAGAGCAGGCTAGCACAAGAACAGCCTGCAACTCAGTAATCTGAATACAGCCAATATCTTCTTCTCATTTGTCTCTTTTAAGAAATAGCCTTGCTTCTGATGAAACCCATATTGCCAATTCCCCAAAATCCAATTTACTACTACACATTATTTTCCTGCCTCACAAAATATCTCCAACTGAATAGAGTTGGAAGGGATCCTATAAGCCACTGATGAAGGAAATGCAGCTAAAGCATCCTCAGCAGGTAGACGTCTAGAGATAGAGACTCCACTACCTCCCTAGGTAATTGGTTCCATCATCAAAGAGATCTTACTGTCAAGGCATTCCTTCCAATGTTCAGTTGAAAACTACCCTCCTTTAACTGAAAACCACTGGATTTGGTCCTACCCTCTAGAGCAGAGGACAAATCTGCTCCCTTCCCTCTGTGACATCCCTTTAAATATGTAAAGAGTGCAAACATGTCATCCTTCAGTCTTCTCTTCACTAGGCTGAACATGCCCACCTCCCTCAACATCCCTCCCCTTAGAATAATACCTGTACAAAATAATCTCACAAACACTTTGGGATGTGCAAATACCAGGAGAAAACTCTGCAGAATTCTCACTTCTGTTTTTGCTGACTGGGATTTGAGGGGGGCAGGAAAAAAAAATTATAGCAAATATTTTTTTTTCACCACTATTGGCAGGCACACCTTCTTCTTCATCACATCTGCATCACACTCTGTGGCACAGTCAGAGGGTATGGTAGCAAGAATGGAAGAGCAGGACCCTGTGCTGATCTGAGCAATGCAACACTATTTTTTTAAGAAAAGAAAGGATAAGGTAGATTGAAAAAACAACCCTCCTCCAGCAACCTTATATACTTAAGGTGAGAAACACTCCTTCCAGCGCAATAATGGTAACAAGTGTCATAACGACAGAGATTAGGCATCCTACCAGTGTTTTAGTGTTCATTAGAGACTGTACAATGAAGATTATTCTTCAGGTTTATGAGGCATCGTGTGTACCCATCCTGTTCCTGACAATCCAAGCTTCTAGTACAAAAGATACCACAGCAACACCTGTCCAACCCTAAAGCTTTTATTCTTCATGTTGTTTTTTGCATTAATATTACAAAGTGCTCATGGAATGTCAGTGAAAAGGGTTCAGAACTGAATGCCATCTGTGGGCTGGTCTACACAGGCTAAATACCCCATCTTGCCCCATCTCAGAGCCCTGCAGTCCTGACAATGCAGGGATGTTGCCCCTTCTGCCCGCAGGCAGTGCTTAACACCTCCAGGGCAGATATGGGGCTGGAACAGGGGGAAGGTGGGATAGGGCCGGATAACAAGAGTTTATAAAAAAAAATACCTGATTTACCCTGTTAACACCAGTAAACAACTGACTGGGTCCTGTGTGTCCTGTCCATAGGAGCCTTTCGGTGAAGGTTGTCCCTCACTGCTGCAGCAGTCTCCCTGGCTCTCCCAGAGGCCAGGAAACAGTCCCAGAGCAAGTGATCAAGGCTGGTCACATGCGGGGGGGGGGGCTTGGTCACTTATTGTAGGCCCCTTTCCTGGCTTCCAAGGCAGCAAAGAAAATGGCAGCAGTGGCAGCTGCAGGGATAGCCGAGTGTCCCTCTTTGGACTCTGGCCCGTTCCATACAGGTAACAGGGGCAGAACAGGCCAGTTCCACAGCCAGGATATGCTGGCAAAGAGCCAGCATATCCTGGCTCATGTAGATGAATCCTGGAACAGGATTCCAGTGAGCTGATTTCAGGGTCTTTTTGATGTGTGGAACCAATTTGAGTGATTTCACTCAAAATTTCACTACAGTGAAAATTTGGTAGCCATTTGAGTCCTTTATAGCATCTTTATCATATCTCAGTTCCCAACACCGCATCCAGTGATAGTGTGAATCAACACACAAACAGACCTTGACTAAAAATCTGTATTCACATTCTTCTCCCTGCCCTCCCAGTTCCAAATATTGCTGCAATAGAATCTAACCTTGAGAAACGCTAACTTTACCTAAAGTCTTAGATAAAGTTCCAGTATCTTTAGAGCAGTAACTAGTTACATTTGTTTATACCCTGCCTTTTCTCCAGTGAGCTCAAGGTGGTTCCCCCAGTTCCCCTCCTCCATTATTTATCCTCACAACACCCCTGTCCGATAGGTCAGGCAGACAGGCAGTGAATCTCATGACTCCTTAGGAGTTTGATTCTTGATCCCTTAGGTCCCAGCCCAACATAGTAACCACTAAACCACACTAAATGTTGCTCCATCACAACTAGTAATATACTGGGATTTTCTTCTGCATTTTTTAAAAGCCCTAATTCAAATTAGTAGAAAATTAATTATTTTCAGAAATGTATTTGGGGAATAAAATCTCAATGAAATTCTTGTCAGTCAGGTATTGGGTGTTTGGGATTACCTTAGATATCAAGCGGCCAAGAGGTGTGGCTGCAATTGTCTTCTCTGGGTGCATCTACACTGTAGAAATAATGCAGTTTGATACAACTTCAACTGCCATGGCTCAATCATACAGAATCTTGGGATTTGTAGTTTTCTCAGGCACCAGCACTCTTTTGCAGAGAAGGCTAAAGGCTTTGTAAAATGACAAATCCCAAAATTCCAAAGGATGGAGCTACAGCACTTTAAAGTTGTGTCAAACTGCATTATTCCTACAGTGGAGATGCACCCTCTGTCATTCTACAATTATCTATCTACTGACCTGTAGCCTTTCTACCTTCCTACATTCCAGGTTTCTTTTTAAACAGATATCATCAGGTAATTCCTCCAATGGGGCTTTGTAAAATAAGAAAGTGAAGGCAGTAAGGTGGACAGCAGAATTGCAGAGAGAAGTGCAACAGAAAGAAAGAAAGAACACATGATACCTTCAGCCAAATCACAACAATTCAAAGTAATTCAAGACAAATTCTAGGGGACTGAAGAATAAGAAAGAAACACAGAAGCATCTTTCCTAGAGAAGAACACTTTATGGGAAATTGGAGGACAGATTTCAGCAGTTCACTAGCAAGTGTTACTAATTGCTTTGACATTTGCACATGTGCATACACACATATGTTTATTATTTACAGCCTAATTCTATAAATGTATTGTAAGCAGCAATGAGGGGAGGTCCTAAGAAGTATTACTATAGAAGCACATAAAAACAATAAGAAATCTTTATCTTGTCTTTGCTTGAAAGGTTCAGCTGAAAAACTAGGGTTGCAAAAAAAGAATGAAAGAAAGAAAGTGATTATTGTGCAACTTCACATACATGGTCGTGGAGGATGGATGTGCATAATTCATGTTGGTTGCTATAATAATGAACTACCCAGAGTGCCTGTTCTTGTACACAGCATACAAAGTGCACCATCTGGCTGTAAAACAGATCTTACACTTTATGCACTTAGCAAATTTCATTACAGTTCATCTAGTAGTAGAGATATCTAAAGCAGGTAGAGTAGATAGTGGTGCATTTTTAAAGAAGCTGCGGAATCATACTGCTTAAAAGGGCTTGGATAATAAGCATGTTCAATTGTCATTCACCCAGAGAGTAAAACACTGCAAAACAAAAACAACAACAAAAAATGGTGGAATAAAGGCCACAAGTGGCAAAATAATACCTACAAATCATTGCAATGTCACCCACCCTGAAGATTGGACTTACAGAGCCAGAAATCCATTGGGCCACTATGGTAGCATAAAAATACCTGTGTGTATGGTTGTGCTTTTTCAGATGTTATATACACACTATCCCCAGTGCAGTATAACTATTTGCATTAGGCTAGAGTTGTCCAAGATCTTGGCCACAGTCTTCAACAATGGGAACCTTTAGTCCTCAAAAACTCCAAGTCCCATCACCCCATGGCCAATTGTAAGGGAAAGTAGGCATTCCAGTCCCAAACATCTTGCATGTCCTAATTTAGAGTACCAAGTACTCAATCCAAGCAAACATGCTGCAGGGGTTGAATCAAAGCCAGCTGGAGGTTGAGCAGAGGAAGTCATGAGACATATGTGGTTAAAAGTGTAGGCCGAAAATTTGTTCAGGGGCAGTTCAAACACAAAACACAGTCCTACCAGTTTCAAAAGCAATCAAGGAATCAGTGAGCTGAACCAAAAGAGCATGGTAGAGTCAAAAGACAAGACAGTCCACAAGTCATGAGCAAAACAACATTAGGTGAAAGAATGATGCTGAGGCCAAAAAAATCTCATGTCTGCAACATGGGTATTTTATAGCCAGCCATCTGGAGGAGTGCAGCTGATGCTATTAGGTCAGCTGTTTCCTTGCTAGTCTCTCTTAAACCTTAGCTTCTTTCCAGCTATCATTTGTGTCAGCATTTTTCACCGTGGTGGGGTAGGCTAGCACCCGAGTCCTCTTTCTGCTCTGGAGGTGGGGAGATGGATCCACTTCTCCTCCTGACTCCAATATCCTCCAAAGAGGGTTGGGGGTCAGAGACTCCAGCTCCCCCCAGATTCCTGTTGCTGGAGCCTGTTCTCCCCTTCAGCTGAGAAGGACTCCTTAAAGTAAGGCCTGAGATAGTGGGCCAAAAAATCCCTGTTCTTGCCTCATATCGATTCCATGGAGAATGGCTTCTCCCATAGTTGCCTCATATCCCTTTGGAATCCAAATGTTATCAAATTCAGCTCCCATTTTGGTACTTCAGAAGGTTATTCCATGACTCTGAAAAACAAGGGGAAGCAAGCGGTCTCCGCTTCAAAACCAAGCCAAAGCACAATACAGTCTATGGTTCTAAGTTGAGGGACCCCACCACCATTCAAGCCAAGGAGTCTGGTTCTATGGTATTATTGATAGCTGTTAGATGACTTTTAGCCTAGTTAATGTGTTTTTCTCAGTATGACATAATTAGAAACATTTTCAACATAAAAAAACTACAATCTCAGTTTTCTCAAGGATCACCAAAAGCAGTAAACTAGGCAGAGCGATACTGTTGCATATTTTCTGCCTGCCTCTGGGTCTGCCATCCAGCTTAGTACTACTAGTGGTAAATAGAATTCTGTCCTAGAAAGAGAATCCACTGCATTCTCATCTGACCTTCATGTCCAAAGGAGTGGAGACAAACAAGCAGTCCTGATCTCCATCAATATTGTGCCATGTCTAAAAGCTTCTACCGTCATCTGACTGGTTACCCTTAGAAAGCTTGTTGGACTAAATTGACTTTGCTCCAACCAACATGACAAATGTGAAGTCAAAGGCTTTCATGGCCGGCATCCATAGATTTTCCTTGGTTTTTTTCCACACTGTGAGGCTATGTTCTAGAATAGTTTCACCTCCATCTGTGGCTGGCATCATCAGAGAATGGTTGGGCAGGAGTGTGTGTGGAGTTTAGAAAGCAAAAGAATGGACTGTGAATAAGAATGGTATAACTTATCTCTGGACTAAGGAAAGACATCGAAATATATAGTGAAAGACAAGGTGAAAAGGATTGGTTATTGAATAAAGAAGGTCAAGTAAGTTGAAGCGGGTAAGAGAGAGGGTCAGGAAGAGGACAGAGAACTCCAAGAGAGATAGATAAAGGGAGAGGAGAAGAGAGAAGGGGAAGAAAAAGGGAAAGGGGAAAAAAAGAAAGAACTGCGGGGAGAAAATAAATAAGAGTGCAGGACAGATATTTTATAGACAGCAGGAAAAATAATAAGAAATTTAAAACATTAAGATTGTTGGTGTACAAAATATTTTGCATATAAATTAGTTGATTACAACTAAACTGAAATAAAAATTTGGTAGAAGAGATAAGTGGAGAAAATAAAATAAGGGATTTAAATATCTACACACACACACACATACTGATTTAATATTGAAACACAGACTGATTAAATGGTTTATATTGATTGAATTGATCTGATTGTCTGATTAAAAGACAATATCTTTGAACTTTAATTTGATAAAAAAGTTTGCTGGTTTATGAACTATTGAATTATTGAGATTTAATTTGGTAAAGAGTTATTTGGAGGAAGAAATTGATAACTGAATATAGTGAACTCATTGAATATACATTGATTTAATATTGAAACACTGCATGAATTGATTGATTGGAAAGTATTAATATTTGATGACTTGATTAATATTTGATGAATTGACTGACTGAAAAGTAGTAATGTTTGATGAATTGTAAGGTGTACGAATACATTTGATTTAGTTGTTACTTTGATATCCATTGAATATTATAAGAATAGTGATTAATTAGCAATTCGCGCCTTGCAAGGATTATATATTTTTTAAGGCACTTAAAACTTGACTGCTGCAACCAAAGAAGTTTTTTTTTTTTTGAGACATGGCAGCCATCAATTACAAGCCATGCATTAGACCAAGAGAATTACTCTTTCACTTATTATACTGTGTTTGAAATGTAGCTTTGTTACACACTTGTTGCCCTCAAAAGTAATTAGTTGCAGGTAACTATATTACTTGTAATGTTAAGTTCATATTTTATTGCAAACTACCCAGTTTGTATCTCTTAGAACTGAACAGAAACCCACACACAGTTTGTGATATACTGTCTGTACCTTTCACATTTCAGCAGGGGGAAATGCACAAATTTGAGACATGCACATGGAAAATCCACTAAATTTCTTTTTTAAAAGATGTGGGCAAACACACCAGGGATACAGCCAAGTGTGCATTTGAAGAGTTCTTGTTATGTGCCTTCAAGTTAACTCAGACTTATGGTAACCTTTGGCAAGATTCAGTCAGAGGGGTTTGTTGCTGCCTTCTTCTGAGACTGAGAGAGTATGACTTGCCCAAAGTCACTCAGTGGGTTTCCAAGGCTGAGCAGGGTTCTGAGCCCTGGTCTCTTAGAGTCCTAGTCCAACATTCAAACCATTACACCATGCTGGCTCTCATATTTGAGGGGAAAAATACACGTTAAAAAAAACCTTAAGTGAAAAATGTAGAAACAACATACATATGAATATCCATTTGTATGCAGTTCTGGGTCAGGACTTTGTTATCAACACAAAGTGGCTGCCCACGGTAGCCGATTGTTGTTTCTCTTCTCTGGGTTTGGTAATTTCCAACCCTGAAGCTACACACTGAACAATGATACACACACAAAAGAAGTGAAGAGCTCATTTAGATCAGTATTGCCCTTTAGATCAGTACAAGGGAGTCTAGCAAGGAGAGGGAAATACCTGGCCCTCCAAAAGCTGTTGAACTGCAAGTCACATCATGCCATACATGGTTGACTGGCTACAGTGGATGAAAGTTGCAGTCCAGCAACATTTGGGACACTTTGGATGAGATCCTATATGGTAGTTGGGTTGCATACATCTCGTGTTGAATGGAAAAATTGTATCACCAAATCTGTAAGTGAATGCACAACCACTGTGCATCTGTATACCTGAGAATATTGTACATGCAATTCCATTTCTACAATCTTAAACTGAAAGTAGATAGTCCATGCCTGACCAAAATGGCCAATTGCTTCTGTAGGGGGTTCTTATGCAATGCACAAAGAATCAAAAGGACCCCAACCACTGGCCATATCTCTTTCAGTCATCAGTAGAGGATTTTCTCTGGTTCTACCTGACTGGACTTGTCTATCTTGGATTGGCCTTTTTAGTCATCAGCGCGCTTGCAGAAAACGCAGGATGAGTCCTTCCTGAATCTTCGTTTGCGAAGAAAAGCCAGAGAGAGAGAGAGAGACCTGAAAATGTCAAGGACTGAACTTGTGATCATTGCTCTATCAATATATCAATTCCAGCCTTTGATTACCGAAAGGTCATTAGTGACCTTGCTCAAAACCCTGATAGAGTTTTTGTGGAGGGGTGGGGAATATGACTTGGTAATTTTTGGTTTTTATGACTAGAAAGAAGTAGGCTATTGAAAGAAGTTAATGTGGTGTAATTTTGGAGAGAGAGATATGAATAAACTACGTATATGTATAGATACCATCAAAAGGAAGATCGGAAGTCACTTTTTTCTTCTTCTACTGTTGTATTTTTTTCTTATCTTTGTTCTGCACTTTTAAATTTCTATTTTATTGTAGTTCAGTTTTTAATCTTTTCTTTCTTGTCTTAACATTTGTAATATTAAGTGTATTTTTAAAAAAACTTTAATAAACTACTTTTCACATTCTAAAAATGAACCATTTCAGATATAAAATTGAAGTAATCCTCCAACTGTACTCCTTAGCACTGAAAGTGCTAGAAATGCTATATTAACAATAATTATGATTTACAGCATACAGAAATTTCTGAAACACTGAAAAAGCAATAATAATAATAATAATAATAATAGTAATAACAACAACAACACATCAACAACAGCTAATAGCCACAGAGAAACATAGTTCTTGTATGTAGAGTTCCTTAAAATCTCCTTAACAATGGATATAGTATTTTGTCCCCTTTTTGAAAAATGTTGAAAAGTTTTTTTGCAACTTCATATTTGAACTTAGAAATAATAGAAGAATTTCTGGGTCATCATGCTGAATAAAACATGCTCCATTGTAAATTTGACAGGGCTCATTATGCAAGTCACCTAGTTTGACATTAGTGGTAAAAGAAATGGTGAAATTCATAAGCTCACATGTTAGTTGCTCAGGAAGCAACACTTCCTGTCCTTTTACATTCTTAAACCTTGCATGCCAGGTGCCAGAAGCAAAAGGCATAAAACATCCTATGTAGGTATGCATAAAACATTTTCCCTTCTAGATTCAGGACACCTTATAAATGTAAATGAAAGAAATCTGCTGACTGGTTCATGGGTAACAATCAGGAACTGACATCATATCCAAAATATTGTAGCTGTAGCCTGGTATTTACACCTAGCATGAGATGGAAAACCAAGGATGACTATGGAAAGGTATTTTAATTGCAAAATGCGGACATCACAAATACAAAAATAACCACACATTCATTGCAGATGTTGTATCATGTCAGCAGGTACGGTAATAAGACACAGCAGCCTTAGGACTTTATCAGATCATGTACATACGGCATCATAAGGATGCCTAATGATTGCAAAAGTGTGTGTGTACCAGAAAAGGTTACCCTTTCACAATCATGTCCCGTTTAAAAACCGTCCTATTTTATTGATGGCCCAAGCCATCAATTGATCTCCTGTGGTGCTTTTGTGCCTTTGTGTCTGTGTACCATTGTTCTCATGCAAATGCACCATTAATGGTCAGACTGGCCAGAACACATCTGGGTGAGATCACGACATCCAGGTAGGGGACACACTTTGTATGACCCTCCCCAGTTTACTTAGAAGTTTTAAAGTGTGTTTATGTGCTTAGTTTAACTTTTTGTGTGTTAGGATTTTTTTTTTTTAATTTCCCACACTAGGTATTCTCACGAGAATCCATGGGATTTTAGACAAGGAACTGAACGGAGCTCCATTCACTCCTCATTCATTGCTGGAGAAGCCTTTTGCTGAGATTACAGATAATTGAGTTATGGGGAGTTACTTTGCCGGCATAAAAATGGCAGAAGTTATGCTGGCAATAGAACATGTTTAGTGGGGTGGTCTTATAAAGTCCTTAAAAAAGTGATAAAAATGAGAATAGATGAGACCTCCATGTTGCATAGGGGTATAATTATTCACTAAATTTCTTCTCAAGCAAGACTTTGATAACCATGCAGTTTTTGAAGCCTATTCAGAATTCAGGCCTTCTTCTATGCTAAATTCACACATGGTTACCTTGCACAGAAGGCTGCATTTCCTGTGCAGGAAACAGCTGTCCCTTTCATTCCTGCATTTAGAGGTGTCTTCCTTTCTGTCATCCATCCAAACAATAACTTGGGCAAATTATTAAACATATGTCAAAACTCAAATAACAGCGACACTGCAATACTAATGCAGGAATAAAGGGGATTGCTGCATGTGTGATGTGACACCTCACTATTCAGTGGAACTCTCTATCTCTTGTGAAAGAGTAACAAGAGTTCAATCCACAATTAATGGGGGGGGCACACCAATATTCTACATAACTCTTCTATTCATTTGCTCCCCCTGTACATTCATGGCTGGGGGCTCCCACTTCAGAGGAACACACCTATTTTCACTCCAGATATTTAAAGATGTCAAACCAATTGGGGGGGGGGATAATATTCAGCCCCATGGATGGATCCTTTAAAGTAGAGATGAGCCTTATCACACTATACTGCTATAGCACTATTATTCAACTTTTAAATTCATGGCTGCCTCCTGTGAAATCCTGGGTTTTTCAGTTTAGGGAGGGGTATTTAACATTCTCAGCCAGAGAGCTCTTAGGCTTCACTAAACTACAAACACCAGAATTCCACAGGAGACAGACATGTCTATTAATGTGGAACAATAGTGCTATAGCAGTATAGTGTGATAAGGCTATAAAACCTGGAATAGATTCAGAACTCACTGACATGGAAGTCATCAGCCACCATTATCTATGTGTCCTATTTTAGACACCTCTCCACTTGAAGACATGTCAAAGGGTGGACCTCTCTTTCAAAGTGTTTTCTATTTGAACAGCTGGCTGGTCCAAGACCTCAATGCAGGAGATTATCAGACGCTTCAAAAAGCCCAACAGGAGCATGTGAGGATGACATCACTGTAACAGGAACAGATCCCAATTTCACATGACATTGTCATCCTCATGTGCAAGCCTCTGTGCAGACGATGTGCTGCAGTGGAGAATAAGCCACCACTTTTCATTGATGGAAGTTTCAACCAATGAAAAGTGACGGTTTATTATCTGCTGCAGCAAAGAATCTGCACAGAGGCTTGCACGTGAGGATGACGGCATATGCAAAACTGCACAGTACAGTGACATCAACCTCATGGTTTTTTGCCTGCATCTGATAATCTCCACAGTCGTTAGTCCCAACTACAGTGGGTTCACAGAATCAATGGGAATGTGAAATGTCAACACTTGTTTAAGTTACCCTCTTTCAGTGAGTCTACTCTAGTTACATCTAAGGTTTGGATTTTGGTCCAAGTCTTTTTTTAAAGAAGCAGAAGAAAGGACAGCAGGGTCCATGTCCACCAACACATGGACAGTAGATTTTGAGTATATACAGAGCCATCTAGTTTTCCTCACTATGGCATGTGTCTAGGATGGAGGACCATTGCCTCCCCAAAATAGTACTCTACGGTGAATTTGCCACGGGTCAGCGTAAGAGGGGCGCTCCAAAAAAGCAATACAAGGACTCCCTGAAACAACATCTCAGGCTTGGCCAAATTGATCACCAACAATGGTCCGCCCTGGCCTCACATCGGGAGGCATGGAGACACACTATCCACAATGCTGCAGCCTTATTTGAGAACTCATGCCAAACAAGTCTTGAAGAGAAACGGCAACGCAGAAAGAATCACAACCCGGTAACATCACCCAAGGAAACCTTCTGCTGTGCTTTCTGCAACCAGACTTGTCTATCTCGAATTGGCCTTTTTAGTCATCAGTGCGCTTGCAGAAAATGCGGGATGAGTCGTTCCTGAATCTTTGTTTGCAAAGAAAAGCCAGAGAGAGATATTTCTATTTAAATTACTGTAATTAGCTGCAGATCTGTGAAAATATATACTGTAAACATTTGCAGATGCATTTTTGTGCAGAAACCAAGTTTTCTCTGTGGAAATGTTGCATTTTAAAATATTTTATTTTATTGTATTTTTGGACAAAGTAAGTCTTGACCTGTGACCTGCATTTTCCAATGATTTTATTGTAGCGAGGAGCAAAAAATGGTAAAATTATTTGTTGCTGCCTGTGAGAACAAAAACTCGTTTTATATCTCTAGGGTGTACTTGAACTGCAGGAGTTTGGAATACCCCTTCTTGAAGTGATGCATCTTTCACACATCAATGAAGCCTAGAGGCCAAGCATTCCTAGGAGCCAAGCAGCTTTTGTACCTCATTGTTTTATTGCTCTCCCTCTCACTGTGACTGGTCTCTGCCATTTTCTGATTTTAGGAATACTTCCATTTCCTCATAGCATATATTGGCTGGATCTGTGCATTCAGCAGAATGAGGCAGACATAAAAATTACAGTTCTTAGATGACAGAATGGATTGTGCCATTGCAGATGGCAGCTGTCAAAACAACATTTTCCTTAAAGTTGGAAGCTGGCAGACACAGGGCTTGGCTATCCTTTCACCCTCCTGTGCTGCTTTTCTTTTGTCATTATTTTTTTTTAACTTTGAAGAACAATTTTAAAAGTAGAGTTCGGCATAATTAATTAGAAATACCAAGTTACTTATAATAACAACAACAAACAAACAACAACAGTTTATTTGTATAAGGCACAATGACCATTACAAAATGTTATAAACAACAACCATACATTTCACTAAATAAAGTTACTTATGATTAATTCCTTTCCCCAATTATAAAAGCACAACTACATTGCATTGTGATTGCAAATGAGTGAAGGATAACATAACACCTTTTGTATATGGTGACTGTAGAGCATGACTTCAGTAAAGAATAAAGAATGCTACATATCTCAAGTGGTGTCTGATGCTATACCTCGTGGTTTCTTGTGAGTGCTCAGGTGAATAACGAAGTGTGTATGGGGAGACACTCAGCTCCTTTACCACACATCAGTGGCTTGTGGCATACAAATATTTTTTTTAAATATATATATATATATATATATATATATATATACATATATACATATATGTATATATATATAGCCACTCTGCTTCAGCTCCTCCATCACCATCACTAGGACTAACTGTTGTACTGTGTTAGCCTCCACCTGCGACCATTCTGAGATCAGCTGGGATCTTCTGAAGGTCAGCAGATGATGGCATCAGTTTGCTTCTAGCTATGGGAACATAAGCAGACACTTCCCATCTTGAGAGAAAGGCAGAATATAAATCCAATAAATTAATAAATTTCCCTATCCCAATACCCTCTACCAGCAACAGAATGCCGATGGGGCACTATTGCAGTACACCAGTCTGTCATGGAGGACCTTGGCCATTCCAGAGGGAGGAAGAGCATATAAACCTCTACAACAACAGTAATGAAAATTATGTGCAACCCTGAGTTGGACTTAGACTTGCATATGCCACTAACAAGTTGCCAGCCTGAACGGGATACACACGTCTGTCTGTCTTCTGGATTTATAGGTATGACTATGTGGGTTGAACAAAGCGACTAATAAACTTCACTCTCTGCCTTCTCTCGGTTTGCTCTCTGGCCTTGTTAGCCTTTACTTGATTTGTCATTCCCACCAGACCTTTGGGTAACTCTGCTCCTTGCATCTGATGCACTGACCTGTGATTTCATCTTGCCCCATAGTGAGACATTTTGGCCAGACTACTACAAAAGGTTTCATCCTATGAAGATCTACACCTTTCTTATCTCTTCTTGAAAGGCAATGACCCTCTCCAGTCCATGACAGTTCTGCAGGGTTGCAGCATCAAAATCTATGTGTAACTTACAGACTGACCTGTCATTCAAATACATTCCCTCTATATGTGATCTCTCCCACTTGTTCTTCATAGCATATTTGATTGGCAGCTTGAGATATGGAATGCAAGCAAAAATGCTTTACAGTGTTGTCAATTTGACTTTGGGCTATATTAGGAATGTAACTAATGTGCAGCAATGTGTCATACTGCCAAAAGACGCATCTAGCTAAACATGCAAAAGAGTTCACTCCATTCATGGTACCCTCTACCTTTGTAACAAGCACCAAAAGCTCAGATAAATAGTCAATTAAAACAGAATTTGATTGTCTGTCTGTCTCTCTCTCTCTCTCATCTATCTATCACATACAGAGTGGAATTAAAGAATATGTTTCTCTGTTTGTTGATAGTGTTTCTGCACTGCTTTTCTGGGAAAAGTAGTGTACAAATCTCAAATACATTTAAAAAAAGCAGGGGAAAAAAAAACAAATAATCCAGGACTGAACCATTGTAGGCATGTACAAAAGCAACAAGAACAGATAGGAATTGCTCAAAATACTACATTATATATTTAGTATTTTATAGTTTTATAATATTTGGATTCTACTGGTGTTCCTAACTAGAGTAAACCAATTAAATTAATGAGATTTACATAGGTGTTGGTTTGTTTTTCAACAATTGATTTTGTCGAACTAGCCTAGTTGCAATTACCAATAGGATTCAAGCCATTAAGTGCTATTTTTGAAAAGAATGTAACATTAGTAGTTATGCATTCTTGTACATGTAACATGACAGTAACACGAATGTCTAGATCCAGTGATAGTACAACAACTCCCAGTATCGCACACAGCTATATATTTTCTAGGCTCACAAAGAGGTATCCAAGACCTCCTTGCACCAATGGTTCCAACTATAGAAATTGGGCCATCTGACATACTAGTCAGGTGACTGTCAGACACTTCAGCATATTTCCACTGCTGGTGGATACTGTACCATTCACTGTGTCAGTCATTCATCTCCTCCCTCTTTTTGCTTTCTGATCCTGTACCAGTGGCGCATTTGTTCCACTGGCACTGAACTGGATCTTAGCCATTACTTTTTAACTAAAAAAACCCCTCACCTTGAAAATAGATAAAATGTCCTCAAATGCCCCCACAAATGTCTCACAAGATATCTCTGTTTAGAAATAACCAGTAAATATTAATAATTAAACTTAAATATTTAAAGCTTTTACACTCTAATGGCACTATGCCTAATTGTTGTCCAAGGTATGCATCCCCTCACTTGTAGTTTCAAGACTAGACCCATTAGCCTGCTTAACTGAGGGCTAAATATGAGAGAGACATGGTTGTGCATGCAAGCAATACTACAGCATTCTGTTCCTGTCCACTCACTCCTCAACCTTTTCATCTTGATGACCTTGAACATAAGTAGAAATCTGTCTGTGATTGAGGGGACACTGAGGGACACTGAGGGAAAGGCTTACACATGCACCTTGATCCTCTCCCTGCTTTCAGTCCTCACTTCATCAGATTGAACACCTGCATGTAGGAGAAAGGAGAAAGGTGAGGGAGGAAGAGAAGGAAGAAAGCAGAGGAGGAAGAGGAAGAAGAAAAAAGAGGAGGAGAAAAAGGCATTCCAAGTGGAGGGAAAAAAGTAGATCCATTTTGTTTTCTACAGCATTTGAAATATGGGTGAACAGAAAAAGATCCAAACAATGGCACTGGGATATCTATGCTAGTGAAAGGAACTAGCCAAGATAATTATATTGTAATCATTTTGATTTGTAAGCCACTTTGAGTCCTAATCTTGGGGAAAAGGCAAGATATAAATAAAGTTAATAATACTGATAATGACAGTGAAGACGACAATGAACCCTATTCTCCAAATGGGTTCAGCATCATGGACAGTTCTCTTCGAATTCAAACTAATATCCAGAATGGATTCACCACCCCCTGATATGGACGCCAGTAGTGAACACTGGATTCAAACCCAGATTTCAGAGCTAAGCAGGCCTCAAAGCTTTCTGCTAAGAGGGACATATCAGATTTGTTTTACAATTCAGCTTCTTCCCATGTCCTAGAAGGATATGTGTGAATTTTGGTCTGTTCTTATCAAAATATGAACCATACAAAAAAAAAAAAAAATCTCACTCATCTATAAGCCCTCTCTTTCCAGTTGAAAGTGTGTGCATCAAAAACACTTCTGCCACCTGTTGTCCACTTGTCTTTGCCCTGAGACAAACCATCACATTCACCTCTTTTTGCTGATTTCAGTATCCTATTTAGCCCTTGAACATGCAAAGAAAGGGATTGTTAACCATAGACAGTTCACTTTGTAGTCCTGCCCTTATACATGTCTGGTTATCGACAGAGAAAGAGTACTATTTCACCATGTACAAAGCAGATGAGTGGGAAGAAATAGTTGCCTGGGTACATTGCACTGCTAATTCTAATCAGGTTAATGAATGAATGGAGGTAGAATGCTTTGTGCCTGCGAGAACAACATGTATTGGGCAAATGTCTTTCTTTCCTTGAAAAGGGGAGAACAGAAACCTTTCTCAGTAGGCATAGTCATTACTGTTCCACAAGATCTAAATTTGACAAGGCTGCTCTTGCTCTTTATTCTGCCATTTGATAAATTAATGCACTGCTCCTGCCAAGCCAGCTTATATGATCAACAATTTAATTGCCACATAGTAAATAATACTAAAATCCAGCCTCGCGTTGCTTATTATTTAAAAATGAAAAAATACACTTTGAATGGCCTCAAAGACTTACGGAGCTCTGAAAGAATAAACATCTTTATAGCAGTTATTTATAGTTTTGCATTAGCATCTATCCCTCTTTTATACTACTGATTTCTACAGAGGGCATAAAAAGGGTCATTATGATTGCTTCTGTTTATATACAACAGCAGTTATGCCTTAGATTTGTCGGGAGAAGCACTAGAAATGTTTAGCATCACATATACAAGATCACATCCTCTGTGTACTTTGCACTAAAAAGACCAAAGTAACAGCCATTCCTCCTATATAGAATTTAAAAAAGGCCTTTCTACATATGAAATAAAATCAAATAGGAGAGTCTGGGATGGTTAAAACAGGATTCTACCACTGTAGGATGATAAGAGGGGTGGCTATTTTGAAAAAAGAAAAAAAAAAACCTCCAGAATTAAAGAGAGAAGCTCTAGCTCAGCCCACTTTCTGCTGCAAACTTTGCTACTTCTAGAGTTTGGGTTTATTATTTTTAAGGGTAGATTAATATTCAAACTGGCAGTCTGAAGTAATAAAGACCATCTAACACACCAGGCAGACCACCTCATTCTAATCTCAACTTCACTAGAGTAGGCCTAATGTTCAATTTCTCCATTCAGGAGAACAAACTGATAACATTTTTCCTAGATTGAAGGTCTAGATTGCCACATGTGTAATGGGAGCCCCCTCATAGGTTTGGAGGGGAAGAGTAAGATCTTTGCTGAGTGTACATCTGGATTTAGCACTGAATCTGGGTGCTCAAGGGCACATTCACACTATACAATGATACAGCTATTATTCCACCTTAACTGCCATGGTTCCCTCCTATGGAATCATGGGCTTGGGAATTTAGGGAGGGGTAGTTAGAATTCTCAGCAAGAGTACCACAGTACCTCACCAAACTACAAAACCCCATGATTCCATAGGAGGGAGCCATAGCAGTTAAAAGTGGAATATTAACACTATAATTGTATAGTGAGAATGGACCCTGGGTTTTGCCAGTGACCAAGAATGTGTTAGTACAATTAAGGCTAGCATGCCAACCAGTGATGGCTGATGTCTTCCATATCAGTGAATGGGAAAATTTGCTCTGGATTTTAGTGTGAACTTTAAAAGAGCTATCCAATGTGCTGCTATCCAATATTTGGGGAAAGAGTTTGAGCACCTTGGATAACTTCTTGAAAGTTCACATTAAACACTGAGTAGATTCACTAATGCACTGATGTGGGAATCACCAGCTGCTACTGATATCAAGCTGGGACCATTCCTGGAGCTGTCACCCACAATAACACATTATAGTTACATCACATTGGAACATGCTCTATGTAGACTTGGCCAGACTATTGACCAAGGCTACAGATCTGTCTCCAAAGCAAATGTCAAAGTGCTGGTGAGGATTTATAAATCTCTATGTGATGTTTGAAGATTGTATTCTCCCTTGGTTTTAAGATCTGTTGGGAAGCCTCTTCTCTTGGTCTCATCATCCTCAGGGGTACAATTGGCAGGGATGAATGAATCTGAGAAGACAGAAAGAAGGCTTTTTGGTGGTCACTCCCAGGTTTTGGAAGTCTTCCAATAAGTTAAAAACTTTTTTATTCAGTCAGACCCTGGACATCTGGCTCACTTTTAATCGAAGTGGTAGGTTGTTTCTTTCATCAATCTGTTTTTGATTGTTGTAGTTGTTCTCATTGCATTGGGGTTCTTTAATTTGATTTTTTTTTTGTTAGCTGAATATCATTTGAGGGCTGAAAGAGATTTATACACACACACACACACACACACACAAATGAATAAATTAAGTCAGTACAAAGATGTTGGTCTAGATTCTAGTGAATGTCTATAAATAAAGTGGTGTTCAGAATCTGCCAACACTAGATAAGATCAAAATCTCTTGAAAGCATGCACTGATAATCTTGGAAAACATCATCCATGTCCTCCCTGTGAGAAGAACAATGGTTAAAAGAGGTGACTAATTAATATCATGGTTTTGAATGCTGTTCCTAACAAAGAATCCATGTTACTGTAGTATGCTGAGGAAAATTGTTTTCTCTTTGAATTTTTTGAGTGTCAGCATGATGTAGATAAATACAGATAACTTGGCTTGGCTTTTTTATGTAAGATATACATTAATGTTTGTCTAAATCCTAATTTAAGAACCATTAATTAGGAGCTGGAAACTGAAATGATGAAAAAAGATATTTCATAAACAAAAGAGAGTCTTTTTTTCTTCAAAGAAAATCTTAGCTACTCTCTCTCAAGAAATCTAATACATAAATATGGAAATGTATGTAGTGTATTTGCTGTTACATCACCAATTTATCTAGCTGACCCAATGTGTTTAGTTGAGAGACCCAGGTATGGATTGACTTTCAATTTCAGATATGTTTACTCTTAAGTTTACAAGCATTTCAATGAGATTTTCTGTCATGCTTTCATGTCTGTCTGGGAATATACAATGTCTGGATTTCAGAAGATGTCTATATACACTCCATCCACAGTTAACAGAAGGTCATTCAAACCTCTAAGTCCAGCTTGGAAATACTATTACTCTAAGCAGCACTGAATCAAGTTTTAGGTGTGTGGTCTGGTTCTGAAACATTGAGGATCTTTTCCACCTGAACATTAGGAAGAACTTCCTGACAGTAAGAATTGTTTGGCAGTGGAGTGCACTGCCTGAGAGTGTGGTGGAGTCTCCTTCTTTGGAGGTTTTTAATAAACAGAGGCCGGATGGGCATCTGTTGAGAATGATTGGGTATTCCTCCATGGCAGGGAGTTGGACTAGATAGCCCTTGTGGTCTCTTCCTTCTATGATTCTTTGACTCTATGATTCTATGTCCATACTCTCCCCTCAGTGGCCATTCTGAGATATTCCCAATCACCATAAAGGTGCCTTAAGACACTGACAATAAACTCATATCACCATGACATCCAAATGCCAGTTATCTAAGATGTACAGCATAGAGCTGGAGAAAAATCCAATAGGCACCAGGCAATTGAGGTCCAGGGTGGTGGTGGGGAGATACCAAAGCAGTCAATCTAACCTGTATTGTCAATGGAAGAAGCTGAAAGGTAGACGCTGCAATGGTAAGCAAAGGAAGCTGCAGTTAGGATGGGCACACTTAAATACACAACCCATCAATGGTGTGTATTGTATCCTTTTAACTATAAGTTTTGAGTTTTGGAAAATTTGTCCTTGGGGAGACTCTGTTCGACTGGAGAAAGTAAAAAGCAAAAACTGAAATTGAAGGAGAATAGAGGTGGCTGTGAATGTAGCACGTACTGATTTAAATCTTCACTTATTCCATCCTTGTACACAAATAGGAAAAATATCAAATGTTTTCTCCCTGCTGGGCAAGATTATGAGAGGTTTTGCTTTTTTCCACATTCTCCAATGATTTTTCTTCACACTCAGAGGGTTTTTGTGAACATTTCATAAGGGGCATGTATGGTGGCAACAAAACATTTCTGCAAAATATAATGGGCAATTCTGTACACTTAAATAGACAGCTGATACGGGGGTGGGCCTTGATGAGTATACTTAACTAAGTAACTTCTCCTGGCCTGAGACCCCCGCATGCTTGACAAAACATCATCCAATCATGCTCCAGTCACTAGCAGAGTAGATGTCCTTCTCCCCGTGCAGCTGATGCCTGTTAAAATAGGTTGGGAAGGGAGTTATGGTTGTGGAAATAGTGTCAAAATCATGACTGTTGTGATCATTAATATGAAACATTTACCTAGATGGACTCATCCTTAACAGCTTCATATTCATGGTTGCTACTTGGTCATAATTTTGACATTATTGCCATGATCATAACTTTTCTCCAACCTATTTTACTGGGCATCACCTACAAGGAAAGATGGAAGTCCATTCTGTCATCAACTAGAGCACAGTTGAATGATGTTTCTGACAGGATTTAGTGGGGATCAGGCCATGATAAGTTACCTAGCTAAATATACTTAGCTAAGTAGCTGGTACAAAATTATGACTTTTTTTTTTTACTTTTTTAAAAAAGTGCCTTTTTGCTCTCATGCAGGCAATTTACAATTTCTCTTCCTTTTTCTCACTCAGGATGAGAAAATTTCTGAATTTTCATTACATCTGAAAAAGCAGGTAATTCTCAGTATGGTATTTTCTGAGAAATACTGGAATTTATTTTTTAAATTTTTTATTTTTAAAAGAATCCATAGCAAAGAAGCTTTTCTTAACACCCCCCCCCGTACTTCAACAACCACCACTCCAATCTCTGCTTGTGCTGTTGCTCTCAAACTGCCACATTCCAAGGAATTGTGGGTTAGCAGAGTCAGGGCCCACATAGTCAAAGTTCTGGGACTTTTGGTTAACTGGAACTATGAGATCATTTGTAAGCAAATCTTGTAGTACCTTTGAGACTAAGAGAAAGAATATGTTGCAGAAGCTTTTGTAGACTTGGTCTACTTTCTCAGATGCATGGAGTCATGAGGAAGTAGACCAAGTCTATGAAAGCTTATACTAGATCTTCTTTCTCTCAGCTAGTCTCAAAGGTGCTATAAGATCCCCTTGCTTACTGAAATTCCAGACTAAGATGGCTATGTCTTTGAATTCAGTGATGTCATAAGACAGCACACAATGGACTCCCCTGTTCTGCCTAAATGAAGGTCTTCCCACAGAAGATGGAGGGGAAGTTGACAATAATCGACGTCCACAAGTTGATAATGAGTCAGTAATGAGTTATACCTGTTAGAATACCAAGTATTTAACTATGGCTTTGCTTTGAGATGGAAAGGTGCATCCACTTTATAAAAGACCTGCTCCTAATAGAAAATGCGTAGAAATTGTTTTAGATGTTCTACAGAGGGATTTCTATAGCATAGGGATGGAAAAATTTTCAAAAGTATTTGAGAAAATGATCAAAAAGTATGCTTTTTTAGTATCAAGAAACTTGGATGAGAAGAATTCTGGAACTATGAGAATCTCCACAGTTCGGGACTGATTCTATGCAAAACTTGCACATGGTCATTTTGGCCAGAAAACAACATTTTCTCCACAGGATTGAGGAAAGTGATGTTTCCTGCAAAGAAAATGCTGTTTTATACACAAATCAAGTATGTGTGAATTTTGCACAGAATAAGTTCTGAATTGTGAATAGGCTTTGAAAACTGCATAGTTTTCAAAGTCGTACTTACAGTGGGAGGAAAATTGCAAAAATTACTTATTCCTTTCTTAAAGAAGAAAATTAGTGATGAATTACATCCCTACTATAGATATTCTCTGGATGAAGGCCTGCAATTCAAAATTAACCAGTACCCCACTGGCATTGATGTTCAACTCTATCCTGGGGGCATTTTGTCTCCCTTCAGTAATGGCAACAGCACTGCCCTAGAATCTCTACTCATGCAGAGAAGCTAAAAAATCACTTGAGGAAAGTAAACTTTTGGCATGGGAAAGGTTTAAAACTTATTAAATAAAATCTAGCTCCCAAATGGACACTGGGGCCTATGAAAAATAGCTACATTTTTCATTTTTAAGTATTCCAGAGGGAAATGCCTGGCATATTGCTATATGTTAATGCTTTTAAAGTGCAGATACACACTTTGTACTCTGTGCCTCAGCCTGAACAGAAATGGAAAACAAGAGGGATGTCTGTTCATGTATTATAATGACTTTCTCTTATTCTAATGTTGGGAGACCCATTTATTTTTCCACCTTGCTTCATCACAGCCTATGAGTTTACAAAAATAAAAGCTGGGGTCAACTATTGGTGAAGCTGCTCTTTAGTTGTTTTTATTTCTGTAATACTAAACAAAATTAGGATGCTATTTGTACCTTCCATTGCCTCTCATTTAATAACTACTTGGTCAAATATCAATTCACAACCTTGTAAATTAAAACCTCCCTGAAAATGGATGGGTAACATCTCTCAACAGCTGGAACAGAATTTATTAGAGTCCTTTCTTAAATGGCACACTGAGCCAAGTAATTTATGGAGCAATACAATAGATTATTAATGGTGCTGCCTCCGCTAATTCTATTGTATACACTTTTAAAGACTACAGAGATAATTTCATTTTACCTCTTTCTTTGGAATTTCTCTCAGTGTGTGTATGTTTGTGTGTGTGAATGAGAATAAAACAGACTGCTTGTAACTACTTTTCACATTCAATCTGGTTTTCATATTCAATCTCCCAGCTCCCTAAGTCATGTCCTATGAGGAGCAGCTTAGGGAGCTGGGTATGTTTAGCCTAGGGAAGAGAAGATTAAAAGGGGACACAATGGCCATGTTTAAATATTGTCATACTCAGAATGTCATACTCAGGATGGAGCAAGCTTGTTTTCTGAGGCTCCAGAGACTAGGACACATAGCAATGGACTCAAACTACAGGAAAAGAGATTTTATCTAAACATTAGGAAGAACTTCCTGACAGTAAGAGCTGTTCAGCAGTGGAATGCACTGCCTTGGAGTGTGGTGGACTCTCCTTCTTTGGAGGTTTTTAAGCAGAGGCTGGATGGCCATCTGTCAGGAATGTTTTGATTTTATATTCCTGCATGGCAGGGGTTGGACTGGTTGGCCCTTGTGGTCTCTTCCAACTCTATGATTCTATGGTTGAATGTACACATAGTTTATTGGTCTGAGTAGGTGTCAGAAAAGGAGATATCAGCAGGTATGGGGGGGAGTCAAATTACCCATGTTTTTTCAAGTGTCAAGAAACCCTGATGAGAAGAATTCTGGACCAACAAGTTGCTTTTCAGTTCAGAATGTACTCGACATAAAATGGACATGTGGTTGTTTTGCCAAGAAAACAGCATTTTCTGCACAGAAAACAGCATTTTCTGCATAGAAAATAATATCTCTGCACATAATATGATCCATTTGGGGACAGAATGAAAAGTACGTCTAGTCCAGAATTGTTGTTTGAAACAGTGACCTCTCAGGTGCTCCTGGTAAGCTCACAGAAAAGACTGTGAATAGATTTACTATATGGTATTGTTTGGTTCCAAGCAATTTTGCAATACTGAAGTTCTGGTTTGCCCTGATGTCTAATAGCCATTTACTGCCGTGTCCTCCATGATTTTGTCTGACTTTTTAAAAAAGCTAAGCCAACCACTATTGTCAGCAGTCCACTACCATCGTCAGCAGTCCATAGCTTAAATTATGCATTATTTTAATTGCCCTGTGAATTGTGACAATCCATGGCACATATAAATTGACGTGTTTAATTCATCAGCAATGTGGACAAAACCTATTTCATCTCCTCCCTGTAAACCAATTGTTATATTCTTAAACTGCAACTTGGAGCAGGTTAGGAGTGAGGGCACTGACTGATTTTGACTGTCAGTCAACAGCTATTTAGAGATGCTTGATACTAATTAAGCATATCAGCTGGGAAGCCAGTCTTCAATGAGACAAAGACTCCCCTCAGCTTGATAAGGCACTGTTAGGAGGGTTTAAAATTAATTCGTAATTTCTTTTGTGTTTGTCATGTTTGGTGAAAATGGACTGCCATTCAATTTTTCATAAGCTGTGTGCAGGCAGCAGAGGCTTAATTTCAGGCACTGCTCTGACAGGCCTGCGTAGTTTGATGAACAAATTATGATTATGCACAGTGATCGAGCCTCAGATAATTGAAGCGGCATGCTGAACTATCCAGTGTGCAAATAGTAACTGACATCCCCAAAAATATCCCTGAATCTGCACTATCAAAGGAATTCTAACTTTCTCATTCAGCTTAACAATTGGGATTAGGCCCTGATTCAGATATAAATAATACTCATTTCCCGCATTAATGTTTGTCTTTTATTAAAAAAATATTCCCCTATCACAACAGACATCTTCACCTTCCCATCAAGAATTAAAACAGCTAAATAGATGAGATAATACATTTAATATAGTTCATTCAAGGCATCAAGCTACACTACTTGTTTGACTCAATAAACATAACTAGGAAACAAAATATGCTGTTGTTATCTAGGTAGAGAAAGAGAGAAGGAGAAGGAGAGATGCAACACTCCTTCTTTGTTGGACTCACTCATTCAACCATGATTAGGTTAGCTACATTTTGTGGCTTTAGCAATGAATAGTCCCACAGATGACCAAACAAACCAGAGTTTGGTTTCCCCATTTCTCTTCTGTTCCTCTCCCACTGTTTTTGAAACTTAAACCAGACAAGGCAGAGGTGCGCTTGGTCAGTTGGAAGACAGATCAGGGAATTGGGATTCAGCCTGTGCTAGATGTGGTTACACACACACACCGCACCAAGTACACAGGTTCGCAGTTTGGGAGAGTTCCTGGACTCAGTTTTAAACTTGGAGCCCCAGGTTTCTGCAGTGGCCAGGAGTGCTTTTTCACTCCCTTCCCAGGGAGACAAAAATGGCTCCCTCCTTGCTGTCCTTCTATTGGCAAGTTATAACCTTTTTATTCCATCAGGCTTTTGAAACAGAAAGATTTTAAAGAATGGGCTAAGGAGTGCTGCATGGTTTAAACTGAACTGTTTTTTAAGACTTTTAAAAAATCTTTTAAATTGCATTTTATTCTTTTAACTTGAGGGTGAACTATTTTAATACTGTAAATAGTTTAACTCTATTTAAATGTTCTCTTTTTATACATTTTTAATTGTACTGTTTGTTTACAGTTGTGAGCTGCTTTGAGTCCCAATTTTGGGGAAAGAGCAGGATATTAATAGTAGTAGTAGTAATGATGATGTTACTTGCAGTCTGCCATGATTTCTTTATAATCTAGATACAGGGTGGGACAGTAATATGTTAATACAATAAATAAATTTTAATAAATTAAAGTGTCATTTACTCTGTTTCTACAGACGTATTATTCATCTTTATTGGAAACATTATTAACAGCAATATTATTCATTTTTAGTGAGTTTCCACAAAATACAAAAAAAAATCAAGGTCTGTTTTCTCTTTCACAGTCTTCAAGAAGATAAACAGTGCTATCGGGGAAAAGGCATAGGAAGAGGTTAAACAGAAGCTTATTGAGGTAGATAGATGCTCACTGTGGTTCTCAGATTTCTGGAAAGTGATTTCAAACAATAAAGTCACAATAAAAACCATTTGGAAGGATTAACTCTACATTTATTTGTCTTAGGTACATAGTTTTGCTCTCTAAACTATGTTGTTTATCATGGTTACCTAATTTGTAGGTAACTAATTCGTATTTATTCGGAAGCTATCATATTCCCTACTGCAATGTAAGCCATAATAAGGAGAAAAAAACCACCATCCAGGAGTGGGGAGTAGGGAAGCAGGAAGGATTTATATCAGGAAAAAATGATAGAAAAAATATAGAAAGTTGAAATTAAATGGGGAAGAAACATTGGTCTGATATTTGCTATGCAAATGTAATTTTTTTCCTTACACAAAGGAACACCTTTCAAAATTTAGGGGATGGGGGCATAGGTGTGTTAATCTGTTATAGGAAACAACAACTACTACAACAACAAGGCTTGAGGTATCTTAAAGTCTAACAAGTTTGGGGGTGTTTTGGTTTGGTCGCCCATGTCCTGGTTTTCATCTGTGAAATGCTAGAGAGTATATAATTTGTTTGTAAACTGCCTTGAGATAAATGTTCATGAAAGATAGTCGATAAATGTCCATAAACAGAGAGACAAAATGATAGAAAGAAAGACAGACAGAGAAGTCAATTTTGTGAAAAGAGACAAAAAAGTCTTTCAATGTAGCTGTGAGTTAAAAGGAAGAAAAGGGGAGCAGATTTTCTGCCTGCTGTTTGCCCTGGTAGCAGGGGTGGTGGTGGTATGAGGATCAAGGGACCTTTTGCTTAGAAGTCAAAAGGAGTGTTTCGTTTCACTACCATTTTCACTCCACTCCCCAAAGAAAAAGGCTTTCAGTGTCTCACCAGTAAGAACTTCATGAGACCTTGTTATTGATTACTTCCTGTGGCATCTATAAACTTCAGTGTGGTCTTGCCTTATGCAGGAAAACTGCTGTGTGCAAACAACCACAGGTGATTAGTGATCAGTGAATTATTTTGCCTGACAAGATTAATGCAACCAAACATAAATGCTCATGAAGAGGGCTTCGTAGATTTTCTTCCCTGTGGTGCCTCAAAAGTGGGATTGTTTTCCCTTAAATAGAGGAAAATAAACCCCTACAATGAATCAATATACCCTGCTAAAGTAGTTGCTGATTAAACAATGGGGAGTGGGAAACTTCATATCGCCCCCTTCACAATTATAGATATTCAGACAAATCTTTCACTCCAATTTGTGTTCTGTCATTTTTGACAAATAAGACCAGAGTGTGGAAATATTACTTTGTTGGACTAAAATTCCCAGGATACCTCAGTTAGCATGTTTAGGTGTCTGAGAGAATATGGGAGTTGTAGGACTTTATCAGAGGCAGCAAATATGGCGTCATAATGACGCCTAAACAATAAGAAAGGGTGCACATATCAGATGACGTTGTCCTTTTGTGGTTTTGTCCTGTCAAAAAGCCTTTCTATTTTATTGATGGGCCAAGCTGTCAATAGATCTCCTGTGGTGCTTTTTTGCTGGTATTACCAGCATTTGAAACCTCATGCCATTGTGCTCATGTGAATAGCGCGTCAATGGGCAGAACACTTCCCAGTGAGATCACAAAAACTAAGTGGGGGACACATTTTATGAACCTCCTTGGCTAACTTTTAAGTTGTAAAGTGTGTTTTTGTTCTTGTGTGTACATTTTGTGTCTTTGGGGGGGTTGTATTTTTAAAATTTACCACACTCACGTCTTCTCAGAGAAATCATGAGTACAGAAGTGAATGGAGCTCTGTTCATGATCTGTTCATGCTGAGGGGCTGCTTATTGATGCTGCTTAAGGTAGATCTGGTAGAAAGAGTTCTTTTTTCCAGCAGAAAAATGCTTTAAAATATGATGCCCCCCCCAAAAAAAAGAACACTTGGAGAATCTTGGATTAGAGTCAAGCTCACTTCTCTGAATGTTGTAACAAATATATATTGAGAGAAATTTGCACTAAGCATTTCACAAGGACTTCTTTTTTTGGCAAAAAAAAGTTGCTGGTTATACTGGAAACTCATAGAATAGATAAAAAACATCCAAATGGCTTGGAAATGTAGTGCCATTGAATTGTTCAAGAAAATTAATTTGTTGATGTCAAAACATTAAGAGAAATATATAAAACTAGCTGTATCCGATGTAACATATGCCAGTGGTGCATTAAGGTGCCTCAGGGGCAGCCAGAAGACCACAAGGGGTCCCCTAAAGGAGGAAAAAGAAGGCCTAGAATGCCAGGGTGGCCTCCCACCTCCTTCCCATCCCTTTCCAAAGGTCTGTTTGTTTTTGCAGCCTGTTAAGTTTCTTGGGCAAAAGGTGTCCACTCAGTATAGGCTCACTGAGAGGCTCTGGCACAGCCTGGGGACAAACTAACCCAGGAGCAGCCAAAACAGCAGAACTGTGCAGCAGAAAGGGCACATAAACAAAGGCTTCAACTAGCAGCTGTTCCACAGCTCTGACCCACTTTCACACACAAAAAGACTTACAGACAGTAAGGTTCATCTAGAAATATCTGGAGGTCTTTATCTTCAGTTTCAGTATAAACAAACAGTATATACAGAGCAAACATAATTAACAAACTCAACAGTGATTTATCCAACAACCATCAACACTCCTCTTTCTCCACAGCACAAACCCACACACAATGCATTGTGTGCTTTGACAATATAGGAGTGTTTGCTTGTCATCCCTCTGCCTAACCACAGCTGTGAACAAACTCACTTCAGCTGTGCTAGTCTGTGGTCTGTTGCCCCAACATTTTTCCTTTTGCATTTAAAGCAATATTACCCTGACAGAAGGAGGGGGGGAAAGGGCTCAAGTTGTTGGGTGCAGAAGGGGTGAAGAGCAGAAGAAGGTGGAAAACCTACCCTTTGATGCAGGACAGGAGGAAAAAGAAGAAAGAAGAGGGTGGGGTTGCATAGAAAGCAACATTATTTTCCCTCATGCATGCATATTAAGACAGCAAGGGGAGCTGGTAGGCCAAGAAGGTCGTGCTGAAAAACACCCTCAGGATGCTGATTGGCTGGCCAGTGGAGCACAACAATTGGTTGGGTTTGTTTTCAAAGCAGCCAGTAGGTGCACTGGAAATGGCAACACACCCAAGAGAATTTTCTATATATAGATCACTTCCTTATTTTAATAATGAATTTAAAAATCAACAATAGTGATGTAAAACTACCCCAAACAGCCAATTCTCTGCAAAGAAGTGAATCAAAATAATACTACATGTTGTTACATTAAAAAATAACATTTCTATCATTTATCAATTAAAATAATGACACTGAAGTTCATTGCTGAAAATGTAAAAAAAAAAAAAAAAAAGGAGAGGTAGCAAATTAAAGCTTAACTAATTATTTCCAAGCTCTGCAAGGTGATATGGACTGCCAGTGAGAAGATTTGCAAAAGAGGAATACACCCTGGAACCCACCTCAAAAATAGTACTACAAGCAACAACTTGGTGTAAAAAACAACTGAATATCTAATGTAATTGTATTATGATTTCTGTTATTGTATATTTTTTATATTGTGTAGAGCAAGAAAAAATATACAGTAACAGAAGTCACAATACAATTACATTAGATATTCAGATTTTTTAAGGCCAAGTTGTTGCTTGTAGTAAGGAGATTTGCCCATCCCTTACCTCTAATTTACAAATATTTAAGAGTAGGAGCATATTGTGTGCTTCCTGCGTTCTCTCCAGGAAGTTTAGATTTAGGGTGAAAACAAATTTTAGATTTAGATTTACGGTGTTGGAAAAGATATAAACTTTCAAACCAAAAGCTTGGAACAAAACAAATACTTGGGTGATGATCCCAACATTATTTAGGGTGAAAACGAAATTACATATTCTAAGTATGTTGGAAAAGGTTTGAGCCTTCACACCAATACCATGGAATAAAACAAATACTTGGCTGGTGACCCCAACCTCAGTGAGGTGATAAATCTGCTCAAAGTCACCAGACACTAATGTCTATACATATGGTTTCCCTGTAATGACAAAGGGCAGATATGTGGAGAGAGGTTTATTAGAAAGACAGTGTGAGGTGGAAATAGATTAATTTTCTCCATGTGCTGCAGTCACAATCCAGATCAGTACTGCTCCACTCCACCCCAACCTTCTATTAAAAATTATAATTAAGGAAACACAAACACATTCACATATTTTTACATTGAGTGTGGCCCTTAGACTTCAGGTCCTTTTATGTTAAACACTGTGGTCTCTTATAATCAGCTTCAGAGAAAGTTCCTGAATGACCCAAAGATGTTGATCTCTCTCCTGCATTATCCACAAACAGATTTTATAGGTCTAATATCCACAAACAGCATTATCCACAAACAGATTTTATAGGCCTCTGTCTAATTACAAAAGTGTTTTGCTTGCTGGAAAGTTAAACAAAATTCAACAGAAGCAACATTTCTGAAGGAGGCAATACAGTTGTCCATAACTAAGAAATAAAGTTGTTTCACATTGATGCAAACTGGGTAAACTCTGACCTTGCTCCATGTAGTAGCCTGATTACTATTATCCAGCTTTGGTTGAGAGAGAGAGAGACAGGGACAGGGCTTTATCAGACACATTCCTTTTAAATGTTCTTTTGCTAGAATTAAAAAAAGAAAAGCATTTTTATGCCAGCAAAAGAACGTTCCCACATACACACTTACCTTCTAATCCTGACAAAGGCTTCCAATAAAGAGGAAGTGAATGGAGCCTCACTCGTAATCTCATGTGATATCAATGCGTGGGAAATTTAAAAATAAAAAGCAAACATTAAAAAGTGAAGCAAAGCACATACACACACTTAAAAAGTCCCAGGTAACCCAGGGACGTTAATAAAAAGAGCAAAACCTACCTAGATGTCCCAATCTGACCTGGAAGTGTTCACACCAGAGCAGGTATTTTTGGGGTAAGTACGCAATTTAAATGGCCCGAGGTATCGCATGCCAGCAATGCAAAAAAGAGGCAATGCAATCTAGTGAAAGTTAAGCTATCAATTAAAACCCCCAGTTTTTGGCCAGGACATAACTGCAAAAGGGCAACGTTGTCCGATCTGCACACCATTTCATGGTTATGTGGCATCATGATGACACCATATTTTCCCTGTCAGATAAAGTCCACAGACAGTTAGTTCTCAGTAACAATTCTCACCTTAATTATTTCAAAAGGACTTTCACTAATAGAAGTGACTCTGCAATGCAATCACTGCCAGCTGGAATTGTTTGCATTTCACACCAAGAAGGTAAACCCTTTGAGATTAAAATCATAGCATGGGAAGACATAGACTGTAGCAAGGATGTTCCCACATGCAAGAATGAATTCTTTTAGAAGAGTTCTTTCTGCTCGGTGAAATTATGAGAGCTTTCTTTTTTCTTTTTTTGCCATGATCTTTTCTCAAGACTTTTGTGTGAAAAAAGTATTTATGCAAAAACATATTTTTGTTTAGAAACCTTTGCGGGCATCCTGTTCAGCAGTTACAAGATCATAAGCTAGATTTATGATCTCAGGAGTGCTTGGGAGTCATGTTTATGGTTGTGAACAACCCAAATATGAAGCTTTCCAAAACCTACATTTGCAGCCTGGCAGCACCCTGACAAAAGCACTTCCAAGGTACTGCAGATAGAACCCTAGAGGATGCCATCTGCAGTGCTCTTCCAGTAATGTCGTGCACTGAGACAAGCAGTTGTGGCAGGGCCTGAATGGGTCTTTCCTGCTCCCTGTTCTCAATCTGCCCCACAACTGGGAGAGTGTGATAGATGTAATTCCTCAGAGCCTTGATCTGCAGCACCTCATTCAGGGTGCTGATAAGCTAAAAAGATAGTATTTGGGGTGTGGCATTGCCAGATATAGGCTTAAATATCCTAAAGGCAACAGATCCTGTCTGATCTTGGAAGCTAAGAAGGTTAAACTCTGGTTACTACTTGGATGGGAGATCACCAGTGAATTACAGGTGCTGTAGGCTATATTTCAGAGAAAGGAGCTGTCAAAACCAGAGGATTGCCATAAATCAGCAGACAACTTGAAGGCACATAAACACACCATCACATATAATTATGACGACAGAGCTCTATCATCATAGTTACATTGATGATGCAGAATCTTTGAACTTTAACACACTGGTGTCTTAAGACACTGTAATTCCACGAGTAAGGAAAGCAGAAACATTGTGGCATTGCAACAGAAATTATCAAATGACCACCACTAGCATTTGAAGAACGGGATTAAAGTCCCGCTACATTAGTACTTGCCTTAACATTACTTTTCATTAACAATATGTTAACACTTTGCACTGGCCTGCACATGCTCCTTTAAGGAATATGTCCACTTACTTCTGTGTTAGCATGGGCACATGATCTTGGCGGTTCTTACAAGAAACACCAAAAACACTTTAAAACACAATCGAAATAAACACAGCTGATAAAAAGACTGTCCTGTAGAATGTCTTCATGTTATCACCCAGAGGTTCCCTCACTGAGAATGTGGGGGGGGGGACTGCCCATTCATATTGTAATCTCGTGATTACAGCAGGACATGGTTTCACATGCCTTTGATACTGCAAAAATAGAGATATGGAAGATCTATTGACAGTTTAACCCATCAACTAAAAGTGACATATTATTGGTGGTTGGGGCACGGACTGAACACGGAACGAGGACAACTCCATGCAATAGTGGGAACTCATTCCTGCTAATGTCACATTGTAATTGTGTGATTACAGCCCTGTCTGATAAAGTCCTTGGCCTTTGTTTCAAGCAACCCCACCCTTCCTAACAATTTGCACAGAATACTGTATTTTGTGCTGGTATCCCAGATAGTGTTGTCTCATGAAAAAAAAAATATTTATAGGGAAACGTAAAATGATACAAACAAAAATAATGACCACAGACATTTACAGTTGATGATGATGAAGACAGTGAAATAGCAGAAGATTTTCTATACCTTCATTCAGTTGTTAATCAAAATGGAGAGGGTAGTCAGAAGACTAGGACTTGGAAGGGCAGCAATAAAGAACTAAGATCCTCACATTTAAAAAATTATCATTGAACACCAAAGTCAGGATCACCCATGTATTTCCAATTTCTATGTAAAGCTGGGAAAACTGGAATGAAGAAAGCTGACAGGGAAAGAATCAACTCATTTGAAATGTGCTACTGGCATTTCTATGGACTGTCAAAAAGGCAAATAAATGGGCCCTAAAGCAAATCAGCCTGAATTTTCCCTAGAAGCCAAAATGACTAAACAGAGGCGATCATACCTTGGACATATCATGAAACAACAGAACTCATTAGAAAAGACAGTAATGCTTGGCAAAGTGGAAGGCATCAGAAGACTGCATGACAGGTGAGTACACTGAATCAAGGTAGTCACAGTCCAGAGTTTGCAAAATCTTGTGTGTCTTGGATGTCTGTCATTCATAGGGCCTTCAAAAACTGAAGTTGACTTGACAGCAGTTAACAACAACAACATTATAATACAGGAAAATCACAGGAGATGGAAGAAAACCTACAATTCCCCAGTTACTGGTGGAATTCCTCACCATTCTCCTCTGAACTCACTGCTTGAAACCCCTCCTCTCTATTGAACCATGTAACTTCAGCTGAGAATAACATTCCACGAAAATATAGTGTAATAATTAGAATGCTAGCCATGGAACAAGGAACCCCATTTCTGGATCTCGGGGTGACCTTGGGCTGATCACTACCTCTCAGCCAAACATATTTTACATGGTTGTAGGAATAAATGGAAAGAGGAGAATCACAATCCATCCCTGCACACTGTTGATGCGTTATAAATTAATTATAACGATAATGACATTCTGTTACACATAGTGCCTTGTTCGTGGCAAACAGCAGGAAATGCAGGAGGAGGGGGAGGTATGATTTTCTTCAGAGGTACAGATTAAATATTTATTTCTTTGTCCTGTTCAATTTTTCATCACCATAAATGTGTTGATCCACAAATCTATACCAGAATGCCTGTGCTACCACGAAGCTACTGTTTGTTAACAGCCAAAATTAATGTAATGTCAATGTTTCTTTGTCTTTGGCAGTCCAATGCCCTTTCACCCCACTGATTACAAATAAATAAACCTCCCAACCAATCATGTGCAAAATAATTTGCTGGTTGAGATAAAGCTCCATTTATTTAAAGTGGGCTGTAATCCATAAACAGGGTTGGTGTGCTCATTAGACTAGCATTGTTTCCCCTGCTGAGAATTCTGCCATTGCTATCTCATGTCCTTCCCTTTTAAACCCACCCTGTCTCAGTTTAATCTTCTGCCACCACTCCTCCATCTCTTGGCCATCAGTCTCCTGCTCAGTCATGTGATGCTGGTGGTGTTCTTCCTCCTTGCTGCTTGGCCTACTGCAGTCAATGTCTTCATGGATCTCAACCTGCACCTCCATTTCCATGCACTTGTTCAGCCATGGCTGCTTCTTACACAGTGGTGGGAGTAGCTGTTCCACCTTATTGCTACCATATCTGCCAGATGCCCCTCCATCTCGTCCTCACTTGTGCTTCAGTGCGAGAAACTGTTGCTCCTCCTCCATGTTCCTGTTCTAGTCTGACATCCCCTTCTATCTTTCATCCATTCACCTTCTTGCAGGATCAGGATGGTGCTTTATTAAAAGAACAGGGAGGCAAGCAGTCAGTTCCAAGATGTGGTGCTTATCTCACTTCAGGCAGTGGAAGAGCTTGGGTTGCTGCTCTCCATGAAAGCTTATGCTAGGGTTGCTTATTAAACTAGGGATGCTTTAAGGCTACTTTTGGGAGATGGGATATAAAACAATTAAATAAAGGAAAATAAATTAAAAGCATTATTATTAGTACTATTTCCCAGTTTTGGATTCTAGGTGGCTTACAAAGCTACCAAAAGAGATACAGATTTAAAATTCATACCAGGAAAAAGTAACTAAATACAATTAAACTTTCAATATAATTAAAAACAGTTAAAAGTAAAACAATTTAAAAACGCACAACAAATAAACAGTATAGAGGTATTCTGAAAAACCCTTTTAGCTCAGCCATCAAAGGTCTTCCAAAACAATAAGGTCTTCACCTACCTACAAAAGGATAGCAAGGAAGGTGCCAGTCCAACCTTTCTAGGAGTTCCAGACCCAGAAGACCCTCTCCCATGTTCCTATCAGATGTATATGTGAAGGTAATGGGACAGAAAGAAGGGCATCCCCAGATGATCTCAAAACAAAGGCAAGCTCATATGGAAGAATGTAGTCCTTCAGATAACCTGAGCCCAAGCCATATGGGCTCCATAGGTCACCAGAACTGTGAATTGTTCCTGGAAATGGTGGTTAAATGCCAGTACTGCAAGCCACAACATTGTGAGTTCGATTGTACAGGGCTCCAAGGTTGACTCAGAGTCCCATCCTTCCGTAGGTCAGGAAAATGAGTACCCAGCTTGTTGGGAGCAATTAGTTAACATATTGGAAACCACTTAGGGAGTGCTTTGGCACTGATAAGGAGTATAGAAATATTACTGTTATTGCTATTCCAAAAGTGGATTTGGTGATCCTATGTGGCCTGTGTGGCATGCTTTCCACACCTTAGCCTAGGCCAAAAGAAACATGTTGTTATTTTGGGAGCCATAAGACCCTTTGTTGTTTTTGCTTCAATGGACTAACACACCTTCCCCACTGGAAATTTCAAAGTTTTCCCTTGTGTAACCAAAAAACAAAATTAAAAAATATCAAAACACGTACTATCCCAATATGCTAGACTTGTTTTCCTCTATAACATCATTTGTCAATATTTTACTTTTACTTTTCTTGAACATATAACCCTTCTACACTCACATAATCCCACCCATCCTGTAGCTATTGTTTTGTTTCCTTGATATTGATTACCATGCAGTAGAAAATGAGATGGCTTTCTAATAAATACATCTATATATAAATCAGCAGAGTAAATCACCAATTTACTTAGGTGTAAGACCCATTCAACTTAGTTGTACCTTTGTCTGAAGAAACAGTTCACTATGCTGTACCATATGTCTACAACAAATAAATATGGAATACCCCTTCCCAAAGATCTTTACCATTTTTTTTATTAGAAATGGTATTTCTTTATTAATGAAACCACCTTTGTCAAATCACAGCAAACATCTAGCTATTTCAATAAGCTTCTGCATATCTGTCTATTTATCTGTGCACCAACCTCTCTCTTTGTCTTATCAGAATTCTTTTCTGTGCAAGATAAAATGTCACTTGCATTTTCCTGGAATCCTGGTGGAGATTCATAAGATTACTATGTCAAGACTGTTGCAGCAAAAACAACCAAATCCATGGCACCTCAAATACGAATACTTTTATTATGGCATTTTACCCTGTTTTGCCTAGGTACACTGTTGTGTTCATTCCAATGTTTCTGTTCTATTTTTTCTGTTTTTTCTCATCTGAACTGCTTTGTAAAAACTATATATATATATATACACACACACACACACACACACATATACATATATATATATATATATATATATATACACACAGTATATATATTTTGCAAAGTTTACCTGGAAAATTGATTGAAATGTCTATGAAGCAAGTTGGGAGACTTCACCCATTGGCTAAACACTGAAAGTCAGTCGCAGGCTCATTTCTTGCCAAGCTCTAGAACTGTTTGGAATTGCATCTCAAGTCTTTTTTTTTTTTTTTAATGAAAGCTTGGGACCCAGGCTACTAAATGATCCAAATGGACATGAATCCAGGAATAATCTGGCTAAAAGCCAGCCAGCTGGGTAAGATGACAACCCATCTCAAACTTGACATGTTACAAGATAAAAAATAACCAATATCCAAGCCATACAAATTTCCTTTCACTGTGTCTTATGGTCGTTTAAGAAGTGACAATCTAATTTAGAAGGTGGTATCATTCTACTATCCCTAGTTTGTTGCACCCCTGGCTACACACTGCACTCTGTTAGCCTGAAACATTTGTGAACTGCTGGTCCTCTCATTTCTCTTCCTTCTCTTAGGTGTTTTCAGCAAAAGCCACTTCACTATAACAATCCTTTTCACTTTCACTAGGCTAGACCTATTGTAACAGCTGCCACCAAACAAGCTCACAATCTCATTTCCTTTGGGTACCTTAACAATTTTATCAGGGTGAGTGCTTTGAATCAGTAGGGCACCTTACACTTTATAAGCTTAAATGAGGCTCATTCTAATGACACCTGCAGTTTAATTACTATAATAAAATATAATGTAATCAGATTTTGATCCATGTGGCACATGAAATAAACTCAGTTAAATATACTAAAGATGTATATTTAACTGCATTGTTATTTGTTTTCCTGAGTACACATTTAAACTTTGGCAAATGAAATTCTTTTGCTTGCATTAATGGCTGGTTGGTTAAGTAAATTCCTTTTTTATTAGCTCTTGCACTGAAAGTTTGGCAGGTGCATTAAATGAAAAGAACTAACAGTTTCCCAAGATGAATGCAATGTACTTGCTTATTTAATAGTCAATCCAGTCCTAAAGATTTGGTTAATAAGTCCATCTAACTAAATAACCCAGTTAATCTGCAAATGTTTTCTTTGGGATGTTTCAATTATTGCTGCAAAGTTTTGGGATGCCATCCATAGAATGGTGCTCCACTGGAAGTCTAATCTGAAAAGAATAATTTTGATACAAAAGAAGGCCTTTACACATGGCAGCCTTAAACCTTTTACTTGGCAGCCTTAAACCTTTTACTTTGCAAGTGACTTTACTGATTATTTTATTCTAAATTGTAATTTTTAAATTACTGTCATACATTAAGAATAAAATGTGGGACTTCTAGGGGGGAAATCCCCCAGCTATAACTAAAGAATAAACTACTGCAATATATTTTATGGCATGGTGCTGACTCATTGCTTATACATAGCTCATACTAACCCTGTTATTGGCATCACCCTAGTTAAGGTCTCAAACATTCTGTGAAACAAGGATTGAGCTTTCCAGCTAAATCCTGCTCTACTGATAGGGTTGTCAGTTCAGGTTTGTCTCAGTCCCCCAGGTTTCTGGGCAAAAACCTGAGATACAGGGATGGCTTCAGGTGATAACATTAAGCATTATGCATTAATTACTAACTACAGTTGCTCAGAGCCTGTCCTTCAAACACATACACATAAACACATATTTTTTTCTGTTTGGAAAAGAAGACTTAGCTAAAGAGGCTGTTCCCAGATCAAGGTGAAATGAGGAGATTATTTTTTCTCACTTACTTGAGGAGATAGGACAAGGAACATTTAATCTAGCCTACTTGCTTCTAGCCAGAAGGTGGATGCAGAGAAGAGTGTAGGGTGAGGCATTGCACCACAACAACTTGAAAAGAAGGAAGAAGCTAGCTAAGTATGTAGACTCCTAGAGAATTTAAATCAATTAATCCTTGCAAACAGTTGCAACCTGCTGCTCTACTAAATGAGCTGGAGATTTGTACACACCCTTTCCTCTTGCCTGGAACTGAGCCCACCAAAACTGGAGAATTTGCACCCTTGTCTCTAGCCTGCAGATGACCCATGAAAACTGGAAACTCAAGGCCAGGCCCTGAGATCTGGCAACCCTAACTGGGAGACCTTCAGGTGATTTGCAACAGATCAGCAGGTATTCAGGGATGCCCTATACTTTAGCAGCAGTTGAAATAAAGACAGATTTCTGCTCTAGGTAGGTTGCTGAAATGAAGGAAGCTTACGGGAGAACCAGTAGTGGATATGAATGTTGAAGGACTATTTGACTAATTGGTTTTTGATGCTACTATTATGCCAGTGTAGGATACATGTGGATTTGCCTTTAGTTACTTTACTGTAGAACATGGCTACCAGCCCAAGACCTTACTGAGGTAGATCTCTAAAAAGTATATAACATCAGTGTGATCTTGTATAACACTGTGCTTAAGAGCTCACTTTTCTTCCATAACCACAGAAGCATGGCTTCTTACTGCTTCGTTCTGTAAACATCAGCATTAAGTTCATGCGTATGTGATAGGCTTTGACTTGAACCACAGCTGTCTCAGATTCATAGGCAGTTCAAATATTTCAGAAATGAGGATATTTGAGTCAGCTTTGAGCCTAATGTGAGGTATTTGCACAGATCAAGCCAACAGTAGGGATGGGGGAGAAATGTGTTTAGTTCATGTTTGAATGTGAATTTACTAGATTAGCACTTTCCAAATTTTGGCATGAACCAGAACACAGTTACTGATATTCCCCCTTTTTGGAATTTTGTGCAGTAGTTCATACAAAATGGCTGAGACCCTGCATCAGACATATAGACTCAATGTTGTAGCTATGATCTGTCTCCTGATCTGACCACTGAAACCTACCTCATAATTCAGTCAACTGCAACTGGTGAGTGGGGTGCTGAAGGATACATGTCCAACCTGTGTTCAGCAGTGCACTGAGAAGAAGCAAGGATCCTTACGAGCTCCTGTCACAAGTCCTCACTGCACTGCCATTTGCTGGCAGGAGGGAGCTGGTTGTGTCATCCTTCCACACTCTGTTTGCGAGCGCCAGGGCCGGTTTAAGGAATTTTGGGGCCCCCTGCAATGCTTTACTTTGGGGGCCCCATATGTTTATCTCAGATCAATGTAACCTAACCTATTCACCGTACAGGATGTTCAGATTATAGTAGGACCCCTGTATCCATGGATTCATTATCGATGAGACACAAAACAGCACACCTACCATAGAGTCTTCCTAGAAAATGTGTCTTCCCTAGCACTTTTCTAGGCCCTCCAAGGCAACTCTATGGTATTTTAAACCAGAAGTCCCATTATTTTCAATGGCGTTCACTATTATTCATGGTTTTCAGAATCCCCCCCCCGAACCAATCCCCAATGGATGAGAGGGGCCTACTATATTACATAATTTGCCGCCAATAATTTAGTTTAAAAACTATATTATAGGCACTAACATAATATTTTTTGTTCATTAGCAATTAATGTAATGGTGTAGATTTCCTCAAAGAAAATAAAGAGTAGACTACAAGATAAACATGAGTTAGCAGTGTGATGCAGCAGCAAAAAAATGCCAATGCGATTCTAGGCTGCATGAATAGGAGTAGTGTCTAGATCAAGGGAAGTAATAGTATCACTCCATTCTGCTTTGGTCAGACCTCACCTGGAATACTGTTTCCAATTCTGGGCACAACAATTCAAGAAAGATACTGAGAAGGATGGTGGGAGGTCTGGAAGCCATTACGCCCTATGAGGAATGGCTTAGGGAGCTGGGTATGCTTAGTCTGGAGAAGAGAAGGTTGAAAGGGGACATGATAGCCATGTTTAGGTATTTGAAGGGATGTCATACTGAAGATGGAGCAAGCTTGTTTTCTGCTGCTCCAGAGACAAGGACATGGAGCAATCAACTCAGACTACAGGGAAAGAGAATCCACCTAAACATTAGGAAGAACTTCCTGACAGTAAGAGCTGTTTGGAAGTGGAATACACTGCCTTGGAGTGTGGTGGAGTCTCCTTCTTTGGGTTTTTTTAAACATAGGTTGGATGGCCATCTGTCAGGAATGCTTGGATTGTGTGTTCCTGCAGGGCAGAAGCCGATTGGATGGGGTGGCTGTTGGGGTCCCTTCCAGCCCTAGGATTCTATGATTCTAGGCTGCATTCAGAGCCTGGGAAAGTTACTCTTGGATTACACCTCCCAGAATCCCCCTGCCAGCACCCTTCTCAAGGTCTGACTGCATTGTTCCTTTTCCAGCATTCTCTAGCCCAGTGGTTCTTAACTTGGGGTCCGCAATGTCCTCACAGGGGCTCCACAGAGGCTTGAAGGCTGCTTGGCCCACCTCCTCCCTGTAGTGGAGTAGCCACGTGATAGGAGCCAAGGCAAAGGCTGGCTGGCTTTACCTGCACATTGCCATTCAATTCACTCCAGTCACAAACTTGCAGGAAGAAGCAAGAGTGCCTCTGAGGGAAGGTTTAATGGATGGTGTAATTGTATTGTTGTTGTTGTTGTTGTTAGCTATTATTATTAGGATTTTAAATCTTGAGTTAAGTCTTGGGGCAACAAAAGATATTTAAAGGGGGTCCCTGGTAAAGAAAAGGTTAAGAACCACTGCTCTAGGCCAATGCCTCTCACATAACACTCATGCGATACTGGTGTTTTAGTGACAACAATAAAACCATTGTTCCCAGTAATATTACTCCAATTTTTTCTTTATATTCTTTATATTCTTCTGTTAAAAGAGCTAGAGTGTTGTAGAAGTTTCAGTATTGCCCTATGACTGTGGAGACCAGGGTTTGAATCCTTACTCAGCCATGAATACCCACTGGCTGACCTTGGGCAAGTCACACTCTCTCAGCCTCAAAGGAAGTCAAAGGCAGACCCCCTTTGAACAAACCTTCCCTAGAAAACCCCTTGGTAGGCTGCCCTTAGTCAGAAATGATCTTGAAGGCACATGGGCAAACACACACAAATTTCTTTTGCAGGCTGAACTCAGTTGGCAGGAAGGGGAGGAAGCTGAAGAAGACCAAGGGGGGAAAGGGAGGGGAGAGGAACCAAAACATGTTAAAAGCAACTGGAAAGATGGGCTGAGGGGATCTATGTGCAAGGAAGGAAAGGAAAGGAAAGGAAAGGAAAGGAAAGGAAAGGAAAGGAAAGAAGCCCTTTCTGAGGGAGACAACCCTCAAATTCCCTGTCTCTCTCTCACACACACACTCACCCTCTCCGACGTGCTTCTCCCTCCAGCTTCTGTCATGGAGAGCTGCTGTTTCGTTCTCTTTCTCTTTCTCTTTAGTTTTGGAGAGGCTGTTTTATTTGTTTTGTTTTTTAAAGCCAGCAGGAGGTTTTTGGAGGAGGAGGGTAAGAGGGGGCTCCTCCCGGCTGTCTCCTGGCTGTCTCCTTCATCAGATTAAGGAGGCCAACACGGGGCCCTCTCTTGACCTCGGGGCCCCCTCTTGACCTCGGGGCCCCCTCTTGACCTCGGGGCCCCCTGCCAATGCTGATTTGGCAGACAGGTTAAACCGGCCCTGGCGAGCGCTGCAGTACTCCATCTCTCACTGAAGCTGAATGGATTTGGAGGTGGATTTGGAGGCATTTAAGATTGTAGCAATGGTATCACAATTGTAAATGTGAACAGGAAACAATCATGAGGTTATATGTCTAACATAAAACATCGTAACTAACAGAGTGACAGCCAAATTTCCATATTAGGGTGTTTTGTTTTGTTTTGTTTTGTTTTGTTAGGGAACAATGCCCACAAAAAGTTATATTCTACAGAAAAATATATACCAAAATATTTTAGTCTATGGGGAAACTGCTTGCAAAAATGAAACATTTGGAAGGGCGAAAAGAAAAATGCATACATCTTGAGAAATGCCTATAAAAATATGGAGAAATTGTCATGTGGACTTTTAAAAAATCTGCAACTGTCATGGAAATACATCAGGACAAACTCATTCTGTGAAAAAAAACACACAAGAAAATGGGGTAAATCAGTCTTAAAAGATTGTGTTATTTTTCACCTTTTTGAGCTTTGTGAAATAAGTTCATTAGAATTACTAATCAATGAAACATTGTGTCAATAAGCTTACAGACCACTTTTCCTCTTTTTTATTAAAAAAATCTATTTTCTTACATAGTAGTAACATAATTCTGTAACAAGGGTACCAATTTCTGGGCTAAAATTACTCTTAGGAGAGCAAAAACTCTTACAAGGCTATAACATCATTACAGGAATGGCATAACAGAATTGTACACATACTTTAAAGACTTGCAAGAATGATAGATGCAAGCCTGCTAATTCCTGATTGTTAAGGAATGTTATTGCACCATAAAGGTCACAACTCTGCAATTCTATGATTCTATGATTCTATGATCCTCAGCTGAGAATGACAATTTAGAAACTTTAGTTACACACTACAAGAAAACAAAAAGTGAAGGACTAGATTTCCCCACCCATGGTTTCTCATCTATACAAAGTAACAACTTATTGAAAGCCTATTTTAAAAATTAAAGTTAATGGTGTGGTTTTTTTTTTCCTTCCTGAAAAAGGAAAACCCAAAATACTCAAGTTAAGTTAGCTTGCACTTAAAAATTAATACCTTTTCACATGACTATTAATTCACTATTTGATTTTTGAAAATAATATGTTAATAAAATATGGTAATGCCATCATGATGTAGACACTTGTTCAGGTGACAGTAGATGTTCTGTTTGGCAGCCCTTCTGAAGGCCTTGTTCAGATCTTGAACACTGAGTGTCCTTCATTGTATGTCAGAATGGATTAAGTGGTTTCCAAGGTCTGTCAGGCAGACATCTGCTCTACCCAAAAGCTTTAGGACCCACAGAGTATAGGTACCAAAGGTAGGAATGATCACCATGTTGAAAAAGAATACTATTGGCTGTTTGTTGTCTTGACACCTACAACTGTGGTTCCCATCAAGATAGCCATGACTTTCCACAATGTCTGTCATCTTATTGCAATATGCAGTGGAATCATGTTTTCTGCCTGTGGAATTCTGGGAGCTATAGTACAAAAAGTAACTTTCCCAAGCTGTATATTCCTGATACCCCAGCCTTAGCTCCCATGGTGAGTGGGTTTTTGGTTTTTTGGTTTGTGTGGGGTTTTTTGTTTTTGTTTTGTTTTGGTTCCACTCAGATTTCAGATGAGGGTAAGCATTTCACTAGTAACAGTGAGAGAAGCCGTGGGGGTGTACAAAATTGGGAAGTGGAGAATGTTATCTATCCTGATGCTATATCACCCCCATTCTATATATAGGAGTTACAGATAAGTGTGTGCCAAGTAGGTAAAAGGAAAGGATGGAGGTGGAACAGTATAAAAGCCATCAATGCATTGGAGGCCATGTTGCTCTTGCCCATTTGGAGAAAAAAGCCAACACCAGCCTCTGCTGTCTGCAGACTCAGTTCTGGAAGAGATGAGAAGAAAGCCTGCTTCAGTTCAATCCACTATGACAGAAAAATCTCATCAAAAGAACCATGTCAGGCCAAATAACTGAGGTATCACTGTAGAACAAGCTTAGAGTGGATGCAGCATAGCATATTTGCTTACTGCTGAAAAGACATTATTAGTTATTCTGGGTCTATAAAAAACCTCTTTATTTGCTTAAGGAACAATAGATCCCCTGTTAAGTAACTAGAACATTATGTGATTTTTATAACTGAGCAACCTCCTAAGATAAGTAAGCTTATGGATGTTCATGGAAGGAAATTTTCTACCTTCTCTTCCCCCTTGCAGCTCCCTAGTCCTTGAGAGACGCTTGTGGGGGTATTCTGGTGGATGGGATAGGGGGAGAGAAGAGGGGAAATATGCAATTGTGTGGTTTCCTAAGATATGTGAGAGTCCATGACATTATGATAAAGAATCTTGGAGACCATCATATGGGAGTTGCCTCAGTCTCTGCCAAAATCAGCAGGGGCACTATTATTCACCTTTAGCTGGCATGGATGCATCCTATGGAATCCAGGTGATTGTAGTTTGGTGAGGGACTAGAGCACAGTGTTAGGCATGAAAATAAAAAAATAAAATAAATATTATAAAATATGTTTCTCAAGCATTAGGAAACCCTGATGAGGAAAATTATGGACTAATGAAAATCTTTGCGGTTTGAGACCTAATTTGTATTAAATTTGTATATTTCATGCACAGGAAACAGCATTTTCTACATAGAAGATAACATTTCTGTGCAGAAAGATTATTTTCAGCACAGAAAAAAAAAATCTGTTTCCAGTGTTGAAAATGCTGTTTTCTGTGCAAAACAAATTACTACATACAAATTTTGCGCAGTAGTCCTGGACTACTAAAAACAAAACAAAACCCTTGCATAGTTTTAAATATTTCCTCACAGTAGGAAGAAAATTGCTAAAAACCACTCATCATTTCCTTCCAGAACAAAGTTAACAAATAATTACATCCTACTCTCTACCTGAGAGTTCTAAATATGCCTTATAAACTGCAAATACTAGCATACGTTAGCATGCTGCTATAGCAGCAAAGTAAACTCCTAGTGTTTTAACTGTGTAATGTGAAAGAACCCCAAGATTATCTTGAAGCATTTGGTTTCAGGAATAAAGTCATAACCAGTGTTTCAATAACAAACATGCCACCTTTTTAAAAAATTTGTTGTTTTTTCTCTCAGATGAAAAGTAAATCCCAGCTGAGTTTCCTTGATGCCACAGCTCTTGGGAGAAGGATGGAAAACATACATGAATATGATCATGTATGAATCATATAGACACTAGGTATGAGCTTCCTTTTGGCATGTGAGAAAAAAATTGGCCTGCTGGGTTTGAGCCAGCCTGAGCCAGGCAGTTAGAAAGGAAAGAAGCCCTAAAGGTTTGTAACATTCATCTCGATAGCATTAGCTATTCAGAGATTTAGGTGAATTGATCAATCTCATATAGAAGAATGCAAAGTTATTCACACATTTTCTCATAGTAGACAAAATAGGGTGTCCTGTCACATTACGACACCATGTCAAAATAAAATGGCCAACTGTAACTACATTGTTTGGTTTTTGCATGTCAGATCCATAATGGATAAAACCACTGGGGGGGGGGGAATGTTAGGAAATGGTATGAAACAGCTACAACTGAACAGTGCAGAGACATCTTTACTGCAATGCAGATACATCTTTATGGAATGCTTCAGAATTATGTGACCAGCCTGTCCTGCCAATGAGTAAAGCTGCAATTAGAAGTTGTGACAGGTCCCCATGGGGACCCTTGCTGTTGCTCGCCACATCATTACTTGATGGTGGGTGGGGTGGTCACACCATTCTGCAGCACTCTGCTCAGCGGCAGAACAGATGTCTATCACTCAGGACAACTAACTGTTTTTTAAGGTGGGGTGTGTGGTCATTTGTGGTTGTTGTAGTAGTACTCTGATAACAAATGAGAATATGAAGCAGTTACAATGTCCTAAGTCTAATTTACAAGATCATAACTAACAGGATGCTAACCATATTTTTTTCCTGCACAAAAACATGGCTCTTTGTGCTGAAAACATGGATTTTGTTCAGGAAACACTGTTTTCCATGAAAAAAAAAAACACTGTCCTCTGCACACCAAAAATAAGGCGTTCACACAGGAAGGCCACATGAATTTCTGTGAAAATGAACTGTCCTCAAATCCTTCTCAAAGGTCAAGTATCTTGTAGTTGTTAGAAGTGCAACAACAACTAGCACTGAAGAGTCAAGAATGCCTCAGAGTGGGCAGTAGCATTAGCTTTAGATAGTTTGAGTGACCCACAGTCCTTTCTGCTTATCCACCTATCCTGTGACACAAACTGATACTCTTAGGGATGTTTCCACCTCTTCTCCTATCCAGAACTCTCTCAGTCTTCCATAGAGATGCACCTAGCTTAGGATAGCACCCTGAGTAACTTTCCTATCTTAGAATGGCATTCCTACAATAAAAGCCTTAATCTGTTTCTCTAAAGCCATTTGTTTCTCTAAAGCCATCCTTAAGACAGAGTCTCTAATTGACTGCTGCATACATTTATCTATCAGTAATTGCTCTATTTTTTTTTTCTGGATGGGGTTTTCCAAGTGTTAGGAAGCCATTCCCCCCCCCCCGGAAATGAAGAATAACATTTTTCCCTATACTCATCTTTAATTAATTAATTAATCAATCAATCATATGAAATCAATTACAATAGCACCCCCACATCCACTGATTCGCCATCTGCTGATTCAATTATCCATGGATGGCGACAGGGGAGGGGGAGGGAGGGGAGGAGTAGTTCTGTCCTCCCTTCTCCCTTTGCCGCCAGGATTGATCCCTGAGATTGCTCCTGTGGTGGGGGTGATGCGGGGATGAGGGGAGGGGAGGAGTAGATCTGCCTCCCTTCTCCCTTTGCTCCCTGGATCGCCCCCAGGTCACTCCCATGGTGGGAATGGTGATGGGGCATTTGCAATTATCCATGGATTTCATTATCCATGGGGGGGGGGGCTGGAACCAATCCCCCATGGATACGGTGGCCCTACCATAAGCAGTTTTAAAAACAAAATAACTTCTGAGATACACAACATTGGTGTCCCTTTAGTATGTTTCTAGATTTCATAGTTTACAAGGTATGGCACAGATGGACATAGCAAGATGGTTACAGAGGAAATATTACTGTATTATCTTCAAACTCAATAATAAAGAATTAATTTTCTATGAATCTCCAGTGTATATAGTGATTTAAATGAAATTAGTTTTAGTGCATATATTATACCAAAATGTCACATGCAACTAATACATAAGTACATTTTAATTTTTACACACACATAATCAAGTCCTTATGTATATGAACATGTGGGATGCAAATTCCAAAGTGTCCACAATGTCCATACATACTTATTTGCAGGGTTTGGGAATACATTCACTTGTATGCAGTCATTTTCCTTTCATCATTCCAATTAGACAGGAGAAGTATCTTCTTTCAAACAAGGTGTCCAAATATAAGATAGTACAGTGATGGATGGGGTAAGCCACTTACTCCAATTACTCTCCAGAGTGCATTGCAGACGCCAACCTCCAGAGATTAGTTCTAGTTGATGTTTCATTTCCTTTTTCAATGCAATGCTAGGAGTCTGAACTGTACGTTTAACAATCACAATGATAATTTCCTTCCACTCCCTCATGTCTAGGTGGACATAGACATAGATATAGACAGAACTCTCTCTCTCTCTCTCTCTCTCTCTCTCTCTCTCTCTCTCTCTCTCTGTATAGGTTTGTTTTATTGTTTTTATTTGAAACCACTTTGAAATTTTAAAGTTTTCTTGTGAGCGACTTTGAGGATTTCATTGGAATCACATGATTGGAATAAATGAACACAGCAGTCTGTTAACATGTAAAATAAATGAATGAATGCATATAGCCGGCCACTAAATATCCACAGATTCTGCATCCACAGATTGAAAATATTCCCTCAAAATGAATTTGTTTAAAAAAGAACACCTTGATTTTGCCATTTTGTGCAAGGGGCACCATTTTACTACACCACTGTATTTGAGTGTCCACTGGGATTTGAGTGTCCATGGATTTTGGTGTCCACGGGGGGTACCGGAACCAAATCCCAGCTGATACCAAGGGCTCACTGTAAATAAGTCACCAGTCACTCAGTTAAAACTGTTGCTTGTACAACAAAAAGTTGGCGGTTCTTGCCATGCTGTGACAGACTAAAGGATACACAGAGCCCTAATACCTAGGGTGGGTCTGGAACATTCTGGCCCTGGAGCTGCCCCAGATCCCCTCAATTACTAGACCACTCCATGCTGAGAATGGGCAGCTGTCCTCACATTTGTCCTGCTGTACTGCCCGGCACTGGTGCTGCTGCTAGTATGCATCTCATACCCAAGGGCCAGAAATGAGGCCCCAAGGTTGATTACTTGCTGGGTACCTCATTGTGAGCTCAGAGGACACACTGTGCATCACCACCATCAGTGCTTCTGGGTGAAACAGCAAGATGAATGTGAGGATAGCTAGCTACCCTTTCTTGGCATGGAATGCTCTGAATTTTCCTGAAAGAGCCAGAGTAAATTGGGAGGGTTTTTTAAAAAAGCATTTTAAGGGGGGTTTAAATTGTTTTGGAGACTGAACTGTCTGAATGCTGAGAGGACAGTTCAGTCTAGATTCAGGCTCTGGGTCCCTCATCGTCTGGAGAGATTGCCCCAGGATGGCCCACACAGGTTTCATTAGACTTGTGTAGACAAGCTCTAAGATGCTGTGGTTCATTTTTACAGTCTTGGTGTCCTTAGTCTTCTAGATGTTGAACAAGCCTGCAAGATCCAACCATATTCACCACTAGTGAAATTCTAAGTCATAGAACAAAATTTAAAATTGTGCCTGCATTTAGAAATAACAAAGATTTTTTTCTGATACTATATATATATATAGTATCAGAACCCAGAATATATATCCAGAAATGAGTGACCATCAAGCACACCTACATCCTATGAGAATTGAGCTTATCTCAGTCTTTGGCAGCTCTGCTGGTCCCTGAGACTGTAGAGAGAAATTACTGGGTCAAAACTAATCAGTAAGTTTGCTTCTATTCATAATAGATGTGGACAGACCTATTGTCAACCCCATTGAAGTTGATAATTAACATAGCAAAACTGGAATGACTGTGTTATTTCCAATTACTGTTGTTGTGAATGGTCAATTTGCTCATTCATCAGAAACTGTACAACTTTCACTTCATTTTCCTTTGGCCCCATTTATCTTCTAAATGTGCGTTTCAATGTGTCAATGGCCTTAGCAAAAATATTTTCAAGAAGGAAAATTACTTTTAAAAGAAATTGTTTTTTTTTTAAACTTAAAAATATCCCTTCCACCATTTACCAAATAATTTCAAACTGGCATACAAGAAAAATCAATTCAGAATTTTAAAACAATGTAAATTAGTAAGGATAAACTAAACAGAGTGAATTTAACTATTTGACATCTTAAAAGAAGACAGCTTAAAGCCAGTTAGAACAGTTTAAGACAATTTAAAATGATCCAGATGTGTAGAATCATAGAATCATAGAACTGTAGAGTTGGAAGAGACCACGAGGGCCATCCAGTCCAACCCCCTGCCATGCAGGAAATCTTCATCAAAGCATCCCTGACAGATGGCAATCCAGCCTCTGTTTAAAGACCTCGAAGGAAGAAGACCCCACCACGCTCCGAGGGAGAGTGTTCCACTGCCAAACAGCTCTTACTGTCAAAAAGTTCCTCCTAATGTTGAGGTGGAATCTCTGTCCCTGGAGCTTGCATCCATTGCTCCGTGTTCCAGTCTCTGGAGCAGCAGAAAACAAGCCTGCTCCATCCTCAGCGTGACATCCCTTCAAATACTTAAACAGGGCTATCATATCACCTCTTAACCGTCTTTTTTCCAGGCTAAACAGTTAAGAGTATATATTTGGATAAAATCAACTAGGACTCAGAATGGTGCCAATGACACCAATGTTGTACCAATTGGGCTTCTAAGGGTAGGGAACAACCACAGAGCTACAGCAGAGGAGGCCTTCTCTCACATTGTGGTAGTAGTTGCAATAATAGTTCGAAGGAACAAGAAAATTAGTTAGTTACTCTTATAACAGAATCATGAAAGTAGCATTTATTTTTCAAAATTTCAAAAGCAACTAAAACAGTTAGACTTAGTTACCTTTATAAACTCTCAGTGCTACAGGTCTGTGGTACAAAACACACTCACCTCCCTTCCACCTCATTTTCACCTCAACAGCCACAGCAACAACTACACATGAGGCAACAGCACAAGACACAGCACAAGCCCACATCTGGACCATCTGTTCCTCTTCTATCAGTTAGTGGGGCCAAAGTCTTCTAATTATACAGGTAATTAAATATTACATTTTCACCACAAAGGGATGAAATTGTTTCTTCTTACATTATAATTGTGATACAGTTTATTTATGCCTTAGTCATTGGTAGAAATGAATTAATTAAGAGTAGCTAGCTATTTGCAACCATTTACTTCCAAGGTCTGGGGCATCTGTCAGCTCAGGATGAACCTTCATATATCCCACTACTATAAAACTGCAGTTCATCAAGGTACCATAACAACTTGTTTGGTTTTGATGTTGTTGCTTCCCTTGTTGCAAATTAACTTAATTTGATAAGCAATTGCTTGATTATAGTTTTCTTTTTTTGTCTTAATCACTGTTCTAATGTCTATTTTTATTCTAGTGTTGTTAGCTTCCTCATAGTTTGTTTTGGTTCAAAGTGGAAGGATATAAACAGAACAACAGCAACAACAATAGCACAGCTTCCTCCCTCATAAGTGCTAGCCTTCCTAGAAACAAAGGCAGTGCTGATGTGGGAAGCCATTCAAGGATATCTCATCCAACATAGCTCATGGCTTCTTATTTTACCTTCACAGCTTGGGAAGAGGACATGCTGCAGCATCTCTCATGCTATATCCCATGAGAGCACAGGTCCACCTCTGTATCCATGGGGTAAACACTCCAAGACACATACACACATGCACACACACACCTGGATACCTGAAACCATGGATAATAGGGAACCCTATCATTTGCAAGGAGACAAATGCTGGAAGCTGACCACAGAATCACATTGAAGGCCTAAGAATTTTTTTTTCCAGAACTGGATAAATGAAACCATGGATAGTGAATCCACGGATATGGAGGTTGTCCTGTATAAGGATCTGCAGGTTCAATCCAAGGCCAACTTCAACCACGGGTCATCATAGAAAAATTCTCTGGATCCCAGTTCTTTTTCCTCCACCTGACACTTTAAGCAGTAGACACTCTTTACCATTTACATTTCTCCACAATACCACTTATACCATAGGATCAGAGCTTTTAAAAAAACCTGTTTGAATCAGTTTCTTAAACCACCCATCCAGCACGGACATTGGGTTGCACTAAATTAAAATGGTGCCTGCCCAATTGCCTGGAGCTGTCCAGAGTTCTGCTCCTTTTGTTGCCACACACTGCTGCTCACTGACAGAAGACACCTACCAGTATGCATTTTTGCCTGGAGACAAGCCTCCATCTAGTCTAGCCTCTATTCCCAACCTTTGGCAAATACACAGGAATGACAAAAAGGAACGAAGGCATGCAATATGAGCTCATCCTTCCCATTCTCCAAGAAGCACCAAATGAATGGTTCTAGCTAATTTCCCACTATAACCCTACCCTTGCAGCCTAAGGGAAGTAAAGAATATTCACATTTTTTTGCATCCATAATGAGACAAGCTATCTCAACACACTGGGATATCCCCATTGGGAAAAACATAGTCAACCACTGCAAGATTTTTCACTCCAATGTGTAAAAGACCCGTGACTCCCCACCACCACCATCAAGTGGACAAAGAGGTAAGAAGTCATTTTCCTGTCCCATTTTCCCACTTTTGGTCATCTTTTGTGCAAAAAGGTTGTGTTTTACAAAAAAAATACCCACACTGCTTTTTTGGACAAAGTAACAAAGAAGCCTTCATGTTTTTATTTTGTTTGGTTTTTGTCGAAAGATATCCTAAAATGCAAAAGAAAAAAAGAAAAGAAAGATTGAAAAAATATCCAGAAAATCTCACAGTCATACACACAGGGAGGAAATTTTTGAAACCTTTTGTTAGCTTGTGTGACAATGATAAAAGAGATTGTTTGCATCCCTAAGAAGCACTCTGTGGTACTCTGGAAAATTAGAAGAATTGCCAGCCTTGATCATCCAGCATTCCCTGGATACAGCTGTAAAAGCCATGTTATTCTCTCAGAAGCCTTTAACAAGGAGGGGGGGGGGTGTTGAAGAACCATTTTGCATAGTGCCCCCAAAACCTAGAGTTGCACCTGAATAAGGAAAGGTAAAGCTAATGATTTCTTTATTCCAATATTTATCATAGAATCATAGAGCTGGAAGAGACCACAAGTGTCGTCTAGTCCAGCTCTCTGCCATGCAGAAACATCCAATCAAAGTATTCCCAACAGATAGCCATTCAGCCTCTTTTTAAAAACCTCCACCATACTCCCAGGCAGTGCATTCCACTGTAAAACAGCTCTTACCATCAGGAAGTTCCTCCTAATGTTTAGGTGGAATCTCTTTTCCTCTAGTTTGAAATTGCTCTGTGTCCTAGTCTCTGGAGCAGCAGAAAACAAGCTTGCTCCATCCTCAGTATGACATCCCTTCAAATATTTAAAAATGGCTATCATGACACCTTTTAATCTTCTCTTCTACAGGCTAAACATATCCAGCTCCCTAAACCACTTCTTGTAGGGCATGGCTTCCAGACCTCCCACCATCCTGGTTACCCTCCTCTGCACACATTCCAGCTTGTCTTTATTTACTTGCTTATTTGATTGATGGAGATCTCACTCGCTATTATTTAATCAATAGATATGAAACAGTATGAGGTAAGGTTCTTTTTTTAAGCTTAGACTTAACACACCTGCCTCAGGTCCTGTTTTAATCCTGCAATGATGTTATGGTGAGGTTTTCTCCGGAAAATGTAACTGCATATTTGTAGTTCTACTCCTTTCTGGTTTTCTTCTTCTGAGCCTTCTTTTCTTACCCTACATGAAAGAGCATTCCAACTACTTTTATTCCATTATCCTAAGTACTTAAATTTCATTTTCAATGAAGCAAATCTTAATGAATATTTATGAATAGGTCCTGCAGTGTTCACTCAATGTGTAGACTTCCCCTCTCAGCAGGCTACAGCTTTACATTATGCCTTTTATTACTAAAATGTTAGCCATACAAATCGATGTCACAAAGAAGGAAATAAGAAAATAACAGCTTCTCCTGTAAGTTTAATACTTTTGTCTGAGACGTTTCATGCATCACATGCTCCCACCCCCACCCCCCGAGCACTACCCAAATTTATACTTTTAAGATATGAGCTATTTAACTTTTAAAACACCCCTGTTACTTGGAGGGTTTTTACAGATGCAACTTCTGAACCACACAGACCATGCAAAACACCATGAAATGTGATCTCAGAGATGCCAGTGGGGTTCTACGTAGCTGCTTAAATTTATTATACTGGAAAAAAAAATTTTCTAAAAAGTATGCCCTGAAACAAAGTGTTAACATTCATAGAATCCTGAGACAAAATTCTTTTTTGAATTTTGGGGAAGGGCAGAGGTGGGCCAGGTAGAAAGAAATGTTTGCTACATGAAAACAAGTTGAACAGAAAGCCACTACCTAGTCACCCTCAAAAGCACATGGAACACAAGATAACGATACCTATGGACCTTTCTCTGAGGCTTTTTTCATATTAGACAGCTAGCCAAATTTATTCTTTATTTCCATGTGTCTATATCAAACAATTGCCTCAAGAATGGTAGGGATTGTGAGAAATATGGGTCTGAATCCTGTTGGTTAGTCCAAACCAGGGTAGACCCATTTAATTAGTTGCTGAATAACGACTCAATGCATCATGAAATCTAGTGGTCCAGTGGCTCCAACCATAGGAGTTAGGCCAGTGATGGCGAACCTATGACACGCGTGTCAGCACTGACACGCGTAGCCATTTGTGCTGACACGCAGCCATAGGCCTCCTCCCCCCCGTGCCCCCGCCCGCAACCTCACCACCCTCCCTAAAGTGGGAATCCAGGCTTCAAAGCCTCACTTTAGGGAGGGGGGAGGAAAGTGGCAGGTGGGGCTATGAAGCCCGATCACCACTTTAGGGAGGGTGGGAAGGTGAAGGAAAGTGGCGGGCGGGGACGACTGTACATTTTGATTACTCAGTTGTCACATGAGTTGTGACAACTCATTAATTAATAATATACAATTAATAATACTGTTGATTAAACAATAAATATTATTGTAAAATAATGTTTTTTTCTTCAAAGTGACACACCACCCGAGTTATCCTCAGTTTTTTGGCGATGTTTGACACACCGAGCTCAAAAGGTTGCCCATCACTGAGTTAGGCCATGATCATTCTTTTAAATATCCTGACCAAGCAACTTTACAGTCTCCCTGATGCCAGCTATGGCTTGCAGCCTCCTCCTTGGTAGTTTTTAACCTGAACAGCTGCATTGGCCAATATCTTGTGTCAGGAGATGAAGAGTAGAGTTCTGCCCTGGTGCAATTACACTACACCTCCCCAATCTCCTCTTACAGGACTCACCTTCCTTCTGTGGAGACTCCCTGTCCATTTAGTGGCTGCTGGAGAACAAAGGTGGCAGAGAAGCTCCTGGCTATATCTCTGTAGCCAGATGCACAATAACAATGTCACTCTTTAGGACTTTCAAAGGACCTACAAGAGGTCCCAGAAAATGTCTTTGTCACTCTGTGTCTGGCTTCAGGGATACAGCCGGAAGCTTCTCCAATTTTTCCACTCTCCTGAATCCACTAAATAGTTGTGGAGGGCAAACCCACAGGAGCATTGAGTTGATGAGGGTTATTGTGTAAGGAAGCTAGTAAATTTCCCTCTTCACAACAACCATAAAAAGGCATACACAGGTATAAGGTAGATTTACACCAGCATATATCACTGGAAGAATGCCAGCCATCATTTCTGGGACCCAAAAATTGACAGTGCAATCATATTTTCCCTCCATTTTCAATTCCAGTTTTTTCAGGTAGTATAAGAGTATCTGCACAAAGGATATTGGTTGGCTGTGGGATGATTCTTGCAGTTGCATTTCAAAAAGGAACTTATCCATGTTTTACAGGAGAATATCAATTTGGGGAAGTCTTATATATAGCTATAACTCAGGCTTATAACTCTGTATTATGTGTGTGCTTCCAACCTCAGGGTAAGGATCAAGTTGTTACCCAAATAGTGTGGGGTCCATGGGGACCTTCTGATGTCCTAATATTAAATTGGGGAATTTACCTAACTCAGATTGGCATGTGAGAGGCTGGGCAACGGTGGGTCCTTTTATACAGGTAAATGTATACTGGTAATAACCGAGGAGTCTCTAAGCCAAAAGATACAATTAAGTGATCTTTATTAGAAATTAATGTCAACAGCATTCACACAAGGCACTTGGGCTTTATACAAGGCTATCAAAAATAGTCGGAAGTGTTTCGACAGAAGAATAGAGTAAGGGGGTAGTGTGTTATACTATACTGATCCTACAGAGGTGAGGTCATGAAGTAAACCAACAGCAAGGAGGTCTGGACAATAAATGGGCTATACAGTTTGACATGGAGTCAAAAGGAAGTGGAACTGTGCACTATTTGGTGGTGATTTAGGGTGATATTTATATGATATATTGCCCCTGAAGGGATAGTACTTTGAGTGAAATACAATGGTTCTTGGAAGTTACCAGGCCAAAACAAAGGGTACCCTGGAAGCATTAACAGTCATTAATGGTTGATGTTTTTAGAATTGAATAGGACACAGGTAACACCTTTTGTTGGAGGGAAGCAGGAGAGGAAGGATCCATTTTATAAGCAATAAGATATCTTGCTATCATTGAGTGGATTCATGAATGACTCACCTCTAGGTGTTAAGTCCTAATATGAGTATTTAGGTTTTTTAGGGGAATTTCCAAAGGCCCTTCCCTTGGTCTTGCATGAATCCCTCCTAGGTATTCAGAGGTTCCTGGTTTAACTGTAACTACATGGATGGCCAACTTAGCTGAATTATTAAATACAGCCAATTATTAGATATTCTAAGATAGGGGCTATCAGGGTTGGTAACAAAGTGGTGTTCCAAAAGTTGTTGGATTATGACTCCAGATACTTTAGCCAGCTTAGCTAACGGTGAAGAATACCAGAGAATGGAGTTCAACAACATTTGGAGGGCCTCACAATTCTCACCCCCTACCTTACTCACACACCTATTTTGCTGTGAAAAAATAGACCCACAGCATCTTTATATATGACTGAGGCAAATACACAGTTTTCTGCTGCTACCATAGAGCATGGCCCCAACAAAGCTGTCAAGAGAATGCCAAAATGAGCACCAATGAAAAATGATTAGCATCAACAGAAATGCACAGGAATTTGTAAATTAGCCCATAAAATAATTTGCATAAATGCATTTCAAAAAAGAAGCAGCAGCAGCAGCTCCATAAAACTTTCCCTGCAATGCCTCATTTACTATCAATACTGCTAGTTTTATGACTGAGTCCTGCTGCACTACCACAGACAACAGATGGCACATACAGAATCATAATCAGGTAACAAACTAATTAGTTATTATTGGATGCAATCATTTTTTTTAAAAAAAATCATAATCTGTCATATCAATAAAATGTGTTCATCTTCATAGCAACCTGTAAGGCAAGCAGCTACTTACTTCTCTTAGACATCTTGTGAGTCCAGGGCAGCTCTAGATATTGTCCAATACAACCTGGTGGCCCAACTTTTTGAGCATTCTGGCTTATTGTGAATGATCAAGTGAGCTACTCAGTCACTGGTACTTTTGCCAGTAAGAACAGCTAATCAAACCAGAGAACATTTTTCTATGGCTAAGCTTGGAAATAAATAAATGAATAAATAAATATATAAATAAATAAACCCCGAATCCCCCAGCTGGCATGCCCACTTGGTATATTGGTTGAGGGATTCTGGGAATTATGCTTTTTTTTGAAAAAAGACATAGTTCTGGTCCATGGTTTGATGAGTATTTGTCCAAACTGGGACATCTTATCTTACTGCTCTCCTAACAAGCCACAATCATAATCCAAGGACAAACCTTGGTTTATCCCTCTGACTTCTTAGAATATCATCAAGACAGAAATCTTGTTTCTGACATGCTTACTAAATCATAAAATGCAGATCCCTTTGTTAGAGTCACTCCTTCTGATAGGTGGAACCAAGAGGAGTTTACCATAATAGGTGACAGTACCATAGGATATGGAACTCTCACTATTAACTTTTCTAAACTGGTACTCCTGCCTTTGATTCTCACATTATATTGGGAAGAGTGCTGGGCAAAATTAGTGCCCCCGTCATACTTCCACTAATTCATAATAGAGAGTTTTAAGCAATGTATTACCTGGTAATCAGTTGCACCTTTTTTTGTAACAAAGCTACATTTCAAAAGTAACTTAATGAGAAGGAAATAAATTGGTTTTGTAATAACTAATAACTAATTATTTTTAGTTAATCCTGCCTTTAAAGGATTGTTGAAGGCATTTTTCTAGCTATTCTGCCAGGACGTCTTCAAATTTTATAGCATTCTTTTCATAAATGCTAATGCCCATCCCATTAACACAAAAGTAGTGCACAATGCCACAAATTGTTCAACTACTGAAATGAACAATGAGAAGGAATTATTATTAGTATTATTAACTTTTATTTCTATAGTGCCATCAATGTACATGGTGCTTTACAAAAAAAAAAAAACCCACAACAAAACCGTTCCCTGCCCTATTACTTTTAAAAGACTAATATGGCTCAGTTCTTCTAGTTCCAGAAATAAAATGAAAGTTTGACTGATCATTATTACTTTTTGGGTGGGGGTGGGGAATGATAAGTTACAGGTTGGTGGAGGAGAATCAAACACTAGGCTTGTCTATACGAGGCAAAAGACATGTGGATTGGTGCGCACTAACGCCAATTTGCAGCTGCTTTCATTTGTTTCCATTTCTTTTCCCAGGAGTGCAGGCATGCAAAGCCATACACATTTGTTGTTCAAACGGGCATGCCTGTGAATCAAGATGGTGGGTGTGGGTGAATTACTCACATTTTTATTGTTACCAGTTGCCAACGACAAACAGTATTAAAAAAAAAGCCTATCCAAAGTACAGAAGTGCAATCTTCCACTTAAATAAATAGAAAAAAAAGGGGGGGTGTTGTTTCATTGCCTCAGTGCATGATTGCTATGGTGAAAATCCAGCATGGTGGTTCCGGGCACTTACATTGCAAGCGCACATCCACATGTCCAACCAATAATCTTTGGAGAATGAACTGGTTTGGACAACGACTAGAGTGCATGTGGCAGAAAACTCGACTCTTATCTGACAGAACTCGCCATAGGAACTTTCTTTGGTCCTATCGGGAGGCAATAAGTGCAGTGCAGAGATCTTTCTCCTCTGCACGTATAGCGTCTGCAGAGTCTCATCCAGCAGAGCTGTTTCAGGTGGTGAGGGAGCTAACACAGGTACCCTCTATGCCGAATCCCTTACTTAACCCGACATCCGCCTGCTGTGATGCGTTTAACAACTTTTTCACAGATAAAATCTCTCAGATAAGAGGCGACTTAGACGCCAATGTTTTAACAGAAACCATAGGAGAGACGTCCAGCGACTCTGTCGAGGAAGTTATTCTGGATCAGTTCCATTCTGTGAGTACCGAGGAAGTGGACAAGCTGCTTGGTAGGGTGAGGAAAACAACTTGCCCTCTCAACCCTTGCCCATCATGGTTGGCCATCGGGGGGGGGAAGCATTGAGGAGATTCCTCATGGATATCATCAATGCTTCCTTCAGGGAAGGACATGTTCCATCTTGTCCGAAGGAAGCGGCTGTTAGGCCGCTTCTGAAAAAACCTTCCCTGGACCCCCTGGTTATGAATAACTACAGGTCTGTTTCTTTATTGCCATTTCTGAGCAAGGTGATCGAGAGGGCAGTTGTTCTTCAACTCCAAGCTGTCTTGGATGAAACCGATTATCTAGACTCATTTCAAACCAGCTTCAGGACAGGCTTTGGGGTTGAGACGACTATGGTTGCCTTGACCGACGATCTACCTCTGAACATCGACAGGGGTAATGTGACCCTGTTGGTGCTCTTAGATGTCTCAGCGGCTTTCGACATGATAGATCATGGCATCCTCTTGGACCGCCTGAGGGGGTTGGGTATCGGAGGCACTGCATTGCAGTGGTTCTGGTCCTACCTCTCGGGCAGGTCCCAGAGAGTGCTGCTCGGGGACACTTGTTCAAGCAAAAGAGTGCTCACCTGGGGAGTTCCAGTGAGCTATCCTGTCCCCGATGTTATTTAACATCTGTATGAAGCCACTGGGTGAGATAATTCAGAATTATGGAGCTGGGTATTATCAGTATGCTGATGACACTCAGATTTATTTCTCCGTATCTCATTTGTCGGTCTCAAATTCCAATGACATCTCTTCTCTCAATGAATGTCTTCAGGCAGTAATGGGCTGGATGAGGAAAAACAGATTGAAACTGAATCCGGACAAGACAGAGGTGCTCACGGTAGCGGCCCTGAAACCAAGAATTGGGTTGCAACCTCCAGTCCTGGATGGGGTCACACTCTCCTCCAGTGACTGTGTTCGCAGTCTCGGGGTGCTCCTTGACTCGTCACTCCTGATGATAAATCAGGTAAATGCGATAGTCAGGAGCACCTGTTATCAGCTTCGGGATATCAGGAGGGACCACATCACTCCGGTTTTGAAGTCCCTCCACTGGCTGCCTATTGGTTTTCAGGCCCAGTATAAGGTGTTGGTTATCACCTTTAAAGCCCTAAATGGCTTGGGTCCAAGCTATCTCAGGGACTGTCTCCTCCCTTATAATCCCTCCCCACGCACTCCGGTCCTCTGGGAGGAATTTGCTGCAGCCTCAAAAGTTGAGGCTTTCAGCTTTTTCTGTTGTCGCCCCCAGACTATGGAACGGCCTGCCGGATGAGATCCATCAATTGACATCTTTGGACAGCTTCAGAAAGGCTGTCAAGATGGATCTCTTCCAGCAGGCCTTTCCAGAATAGATTATCCTGGCCTCGGGTACCCCCCGTCCTTCAGGACAGTCCCCACAGCCTCCTTTGTTAACAGAACTGAATATCGCTGGGGACCTACTGTTATTGCCAAATGTAGATATGTGTTTTTATCAAATGTTTTAATTGTTGTTTTAATTTGTAAAATGATTTAATAACTTTTTAAGGGGGGGAAGGGAGTATATGGTTTTACTTGTATGGTTTTTTAATGTTGTGAACTGCCCTGATTGGATTACCAAAGGGCGGTATATAAATAAATAAATAAATAAATATTATTATTATTATTTCCACTTCTGTTCTTCTTGGGAATGTGCAGCAAAGCAAATCACTTCCCCCAATGAGTGGGAATGTGCATTTCCTTTGGAGGTTTTTTTTGGGGGGGGGTATTTTTTCTTTTTTTTTAAATACGGGAAAGGCTGCAAAGTCTTTCCCCACAGAGTATCTGGAGTTTTTGCCCCCTTCTCCTTCTGAATACAGTGAAATTATGTGGGATCCCATTGGGACAAAGGGCATTCTCCTCAAATTCTATGAGGAGTATTTTTGCTATATAGACAAGCCCAATGTAAAACTCACCTCTTCTACCTGAAATCCCTGGCCACTAACTGGCAACTACTCTCCTTTCCCCAAAGCTTTTGGAACTGAAGCCAAATTATGAAGTAGCATCATTTTTGCGGGGAGGGGGTCTCTTGAGAAAATAAAACAAATAACTCCCAAAGGCACAATCATGTTTCTTCCTCATTCTGATTTCTGATGCTCTAGTGTTCTCTTTCACATCCCCCCTCCCAGTAAAAGGTGAAAAGCCCCTTGAGAAGTTCCAGCTCAGGACTAATTTGGATGGAGCAGCATCAATACAAAATGATTTTACATCAGATTTGTCTTGTGAATAGTTCACTGGAATATAATCACTTTGCAAGAACTTGTATTTACTGCACTAAAATTAACCCTGGCAGAGCTCCCAATCCATTCACAGGAACCTTTCAGAGGTAAAGGAGCCAATGTGAGATGAGTCTAAATTGTCTTGTTAATTTACAGCCTTGTACTAGATGACCTTGTGATGAAAAAGTTTCTTCATAGTTTTCTTCAAGATGTGATTACTTATACCACGACATGTTGAGGCCCTTGATAAGTCCACTCTAGTTAGCATGTCAAAGCATGCTGAATATTGCCTTTCAGAAACAGTCTTGTGAATTAGCCCAATATGATTTGATCCAGCCTAAATCCATACGCTCATACAGTCACCTGGTCAATTACTAAGGTATGGAAACATTTCTGAAAAGCTTCAGAACTTTAAGTTGTAAACTGGTGGGCGATAATAAATTGCCTTTACATTTTCTTGTTTAATGATTAAACACACTTGATTGAAATTGGGTTCCTAGGTTGTTTGTTTGTTTCAGATGACCATTCTACATATTTAATCATAGCATGACACATAGAAATTGCAATAATAACATCGACTCTTACAGGACTTATTCGGACGTCTTAAATGTAACGGAAGCAGCCTCGCCACGTTGCAAGGCTGCTGCGCTGCAGGGCGTCCCTTTCACATGACGCCCGTCCCTGGCAGTACTGTTGCAGTACCGCAGGGACATTTGAGTGTTATATTTCAGTGATTTTTACTCACGATCAACTTTCATGAGTAAAAATCGCCGAAACATAACACTCAAATGCCCCTGTGGTACCGCAACAGTACTGGCAGGGATGGGCATCATGCGAAAGTGAAACCCTGCAGCGCAGCAGCCTCGCAACGTGGCGAGGCTGCTTCCGTTACATTTAAGACGTCCGAAAAAGTCCACAGAAAGAGGCTGTATAAAATAATCCAAAGGCCTAACAATCCCTATAAATGTTGTAAAGTGTATTCTGAAGGGCAAATAAGATGTGTGAGACCCACTACAGTTTGGAGATGACTCTGTTATCCTGTGTGACATGGAACAAAAAGCAAAAACGAAAGCTTTAGTATTCAGAGATTGGGAAAAAATACCCTTTTCTTTGGACAACAACATCAGACTCCCCCATCCATTACAGTGATCTTTCCCTTTTCCCCATTCTGTTTTTTTAAACCTTGGTGTGTGTGTATGTCTGTGTCAAAGGATAAAAAGATTTGGTTCAGTTAGTGGGTAGGGAGGAAGCCTGCATTTCCTAATATGTATATGGTGGAAGAAGCTTGCACTTCGCTGAATTGTTTTCCCAATGTGTTATTTCCCCTGCTAGGGGACCCTGTTGGGTAGATTTCAATGGGGCAGAATGAGGGACTTATTTTCCAATACTGTGATCCAATTGAGTCCCCACCTTCTGTAGTTGCTTAAAAATTAAAAGGAACTCCTCGAGCGCTTTCATCAGCGCTGTCTACGCACAATCCTAAATATACACTGGACTGACTATGTGACAAATGTTGCTGTCCTTGAACAAGCAGGGATCACCAGCACTGAGGCCATGATATTGAGAACACAGCTGCGCTGGGCAGGGCATGTTTCTAGGATGGAGGACCATCGCCTCCCAAAAATACTACTCTACGGTGAACTCGCCACGGGTCAGCGTAAGAGGGGCGCTCCAAAAAAGCGATACAAAGACTCCCTGAAACAACATCTCAGGCTTGGCCAAATTGATCACCAACAGTGGTCCGCCCTGGCCTCATATCGGGAGGCATGGAGACGCAATATCCACAATGCTGCAGCCTTATTTGAGAACTCACGACGAACAAGTCTTGAAGAGAAACGACAATGCAGAAAGAATCACAACCCAAAAACATCACCCAAGGAGACCTTCTGCTGCGCTTTTTGCAACCGGACTTGTTTATCTCGGATTGGCCTTTTTAGTCATCAGCGCGCTTGCAGAAGGCGCGGGATGAGTCCTTCCTGAATCTTCGTTTGCGAAGAAAAGCCAGAGAGAGAGAAAAGGAACACTGGAGGATCTCATCACAATTCTGTTGCAACCCATCTAGTGTGTATGTGTATACATGTCCCTTCAAGTTGTCTGTTGATTTATGGTCACTCCATAAATGCCACTGGGCTTTGCCAGTCACTTCCTCTGAAATAATGCCTACAGCATCTGGCATTCTTTGGGGGGTCTCAAAGCATAGCTGACCCTGTTTAGCTTCCAAGATCACATCAGATCTGATGTGTTTGGGTATTTAGGTGCTAACCCATCTAGTTTAGCACTGATATTGTTACAAACACTATAAAACAGACAGGATATAAACCAGTAGTAATCATAGACCTCCTCTGGCTTTGCTTCGAAACAAAGTCCCGTGCTTTCTGCAAGTGCGCTGATGACTAAAAAGGCCAATCTGAGATAAACAAGTCCGGTTGCAAAGAGCACAGCAGAAGGTCTCCTTGGGTGATGTTTTTGGGTTGTGATTCTTTCTGCGTTGTTGTTTCTCTTCAAGACTTGTTCGGCATGAGTTCCCAAATAAGGCTGCAGCATTGTGGATAGTGCGTCTCCATGCCTCCCAATGTGAGTCCAGGGTGGACCACTGTTGGTGATCAATTTGGCTGAGCATAAGATGTTGTTTCAGGGAGTCTTTGTATCGCTTTTTTGGAGCGCCCCTCTTACGCTGACCCATGGCGAGTTCACCTTAGAGTAGTATTTTTGGGAGGCGATGGTCCTCCATCCTAGAAATGTGCCCTGCCCAGCGCAGCTGTGTTCTCAATATCATGGCCTCAATGCTGGTGATCCCTGCTTGCTCAAGGACAGCAACATTCGTCACATAGTCAGTCCAGTGTATATTTAGGATCATAGAACTAACATATTAAACCATCTTCTTGTCACAATGATTCTCTGTATTCAATATGCATGAAGGTCTCATTACTGGTGTGATGTCTCAGCATTAAAATGAGTGAAGAAAGCTGGACTTTCTTTTTAAAAAGGATTCACATATAATATTTTTTTAAAGTGGACATCCTTACTTCCAGGAAGAAAGACTTATGGAGGTAATGAGTAGTGAATACAACTCAAAATCCCTTTCTCTTTTCTGAAATGTAAAGAGATGAATAAGCTACCTAGAAGAAAACAACCTCAAAAAACAAAAGTATCCTACCTCGAGGTGCATTTCAGCAGCTTGTTAATGAGACCTGTATGAAATTCTCTGTTCAAAATTGCAATCAATACTTCATTTTGTACTTTTCTTCCACAGTGTCCCTCAATACCTAATGTTTTCATTAGTGGCGAGTTTTTGGGCAAGCTTCTTCAACAGTCCATTGCTCAATTTATAGAATTTTATAGGTTCACTTTGTAGTTTTCACTCTTCGGGCATTCAAAATGCATATAAATTCTAACTGTGAGGAGGTGAGCAGGTGCTGTGTTCAGTACTCATATCCCCCATAACCCTTTCTTCCTGGACATAAGGTTCTGCCTCCTCCATTATTCTCATCATTCTCCACATGCAGAAGATAATTGTGTGAAGCAGAGAGTCTCCTTTATATGCCAAGTGTCTCTGCACAGTTAAACAAGGAAGGGGTGAATTATGCAGCCTGCAGGCTGTGTGAGCCCCTCATGAATATTTTGTGGTCTCTTTCCCCCTTTGTCCTCCTTGTTTTTAAAAATGGGAGGACTGCACCTGCAGAACCCTCAGGATCTGGGATTTTCCTTTAAAGAAGGTGTGGGAGTAGAGGATGGGGATGAGGGAAAATGGTAGTGGTGGCAGAAAAAGAGGAGGAGGAGGAGGAGGAGCTCCTGTATTCCAACCTGTATTTGGAAAAAAAAAAAGTTTTGTTGCTCCTTGCTTCCCTAGCCAGTCTTAGCTAACATTGAGCTTTAGATTTCCTTAGACTTTTCCTGCAAGCTTGGGCTACACATCTGTATTCTTTCTTGGTGATTCATCCTTCCTTCCATTCTTTTCCCTTCCTCCCTGAGTTTACTGTGCAGCCACATTGACTTTTTCAGATGTTTCCTCCTTTTTTTCTTTTTCCATAGAATTGTTTGTGATTGTGCTTTTATCAGTTCCTTCTTCATGAAATTCCACCCACACTAGGTATCTTTTTCCTTTAGCATCTCTTGCCATGGGATTCTGCCCAGTATTTCCCAGAGCTGGATAAAATCAGCTTTCCTGAAATCTAAAGTTCATGTTTGACTATATTCTTCATTGGCCTCTCCCACAATCATGAATTCTAGGATTATACGCTTACTCCCCCTAAAGTACCAACTGTTTTGATTCCATAGACCAACTCCTCCCTATTGGTTAGGATCAAGTCCAGGATTGCTGATCCCCTTGTTCCTTCCTCCAACTTTTGAAGCCAAAAGAGCTTTGGCTTCTCCACCTCAATTATTTATATAGGATATAATTTTCAACAGCTATCCTGTTTTTTGTCTACTAAAATAAGTATTCCTTTTAGGAAAGAAGTCCACACTTTCTTCCAAATTATCTAACCTACCACATATCTGCTTATATGATTTGATGCTCTGTAAGATTTGTAGGAATGTTGGTGTGCAGATTCAACACTACCCATACTTCACTCTAAAACTCAAGTTCCAGCAGAAAAAGAGAAAATGAAGGGTGAGAATCCATAGATTATTCATGATCTTCTCACCATGCCCAAGCAGTATCTCTACATAATATGTTGACTGAGTGCACAAAATCATGTGTAGACTAACCCAGGTCTGAAACTGATAATAGTCATGGATCAAGACACCCATTGATTGCCATAATCCAAGCCCAGTATTATGTGTCCACTTCTCTACTTAACTGCTTCCTATGATCCACTGAACTGAGTCAATGAACTAAACAACATCAGGATTACTTCATTTATGGCAAAGTCCTTTTGAAACAGGAAGCATAAAGGAAAACCCTGCAAACAACAGTGTGATCATCTTCCTTGTTTAATTGGGATAATTTTTACATGTTAAATATTCCAGGCGGGGGGGGGGAGAAAAAGTTAATTTTAAACACTTACTGTCAGCAAGGCTGCATAAAACATCTTGTTGAGATAAGGCAAAGATTCCTTTTCAGAACACTGCCCCCGAGACGTTTGATTTAATGGATTACTCTATTAAACTGAGTTACTAAACATCTATCTTCTCAGCCTGCAATTTCTCTTGTGCACTGTATGCAAACATTATTTGTGTTGCAGAGTCATACTTCCTGCTTGACAACTCCCCTGAAATCTCTCCAAGCCCTCTGCTTGCACAAATGTCTGCACCTTCCAGACTAAAAAAACCTGTCCCAAGGTGCTGCAAGTACAGCACCAGCAACTCTGCTGGGGTTCTACATTTCTTGTTAAGTCAGGAGCCAAACTATGTTTCTCTTCCCTTCCTTGAGCAATGCCTTAAAAAAACATTAGGCCACATGTTGCTGAATTATTGATCAGAAGTTACTATGCAAACAAGGACTGAATAATTCTCTTTGAGCTCCCTGTGGTAAACAAGGAAGCAATGGTCAGATTGCCTATATTCTATCTGCATTCTTTTCCTAGCTTTCCTGAGGGGGCGGGAATTGAGGTGTTCTCCCACCTACCCACACTGGAAATGTAAGATTTATTTTTCACCATTTCTCAAAGAGGAGTAAATGGGCAGAAGCTGTGTTTTCTCTCTAGTTCATCTGACCCCCCTGCTAACTTGAGTCAGGAATATAAGTGTATATCTGGGCTTGAACTGATGATGTGAGAACTGTCAGGCAATGAGTTAAATAGCACATCAGTACCTGTCTAGCTTAAGCACAGAAGAAATTTCACCAGTCTGCTTTCAGTGATGGACCAGGGGGTATCCTCTAATTCTTTAAAAGAAATGACATTTGAGTTTGTTCTCCAAGATACGCAATGAATAGGTTGCAGGATCATGGTCATGGTCCACCCATTCCTCTCTGTTCTTGGTGCATTTCACTATCCTTAACTGCATACTTGTAAGTGTGACAACCTAACAGTGAAGAAAGCAAGCTGTACTCTGTTCTGCTTCTCTACTCTGGATAGTACCAGGAGGATTTATATATATATCTCAGTTACCAAAGACACTGGCTTCTCATTTATAGATCCATTTGGACTCTGACGACATCTGGAGATGCCCTCCTAGAAGTGTCATGTACTCCTAACATCCGCTCTACAGCTGTTCAGAGCAAGGAATATAGTGTGAAAGCATCCACTGTGTTTGTTATTGAAGTGTTGTTGCAGTTGTTGTACGCCTTCAAGTCTGGCTCATGGTGACTGTATTATAGAGTTTTCTTGGAAATATTTATTCCAAGAGGCTTTGCCATTGCCTTCTTTAGAGACTGAGAGAGTGTGACTTGCCCAAGATCACCCACTAAGTTTCCATGGCTGAGTGGGGATTTGGACTCTGATCTGCAACAGTTCTAGTCCAACTCTTAAACCACGGCACTATGCTGGCTCTATTTTTGAGGTACACCACAGTAAAAATCTTCAGATGTAACTGGTTTAAAATATTCTTAAATACATAACTAAATGGTTAAATAAATAAATTTTCACAAGTGGCATGAGCTGGCTTCAATTCAATCCATGCTGGATACATGTCAGGGCCAGCCCTGTTGTCACATCCCATCTGTTCTCCATAGCCATTAATCTGAAGCAGATGGAGACAGCTACATCAGTGGGGGAATATATCTTTTCTGGGGGTCAGTCCAAACTTTAAAGGATCTGTTAAAGGTATAGGAACTATTTGGCAGATAGGAGTCAGTACCTTGGATGGGTTCTTTAAACTCTGGACTAAAACCCAGAGCAAATTCATGACCTCATTGACATGCAATCCAGCTACCGCCACTGTCATTTGTAAAGGAAATGAGATTACCAGAGAATAATAACATCTTTGGTGCATTTCCAGGATGTTAGCATAATGCTGGCAAAAAGAAATCCTGAATAAACTAAAAAGGTCAGTTTGAACATTTTCTATGCTATGGTTCCAATATTCTATGCCGTAGAACTACTCATCACCTTCTTTGAGTCAGTCTCCTCCCAAAGGGGGAACAGTGCTCAAACTGAGGGAAATGGAGCAGATAATGCTTTGGGGGAAATACAGCACAGAATTGGTAAAGTGGTAGTTCAGGAATACCTGGCCAGTATAAATGAGTTCAAGTCTCCAGGGCCAGATGAACTTCATCCAGGGGTATTAAAAGAACTGGCAGAAGCAATCTCAGAACCACTGACAATAATCTTTGAGAGTTCCTGGAGAACAGGAGAGGTCCCAGCAGATGGGAAAAACACAAATGCTTCCTTCATCTTTTAAAAAGGGGGCAGGGAGAAGACCGAAATAATATCTGCCCAGTCAGCCTGATATCAATACTAGGAAAGATTCTAGAGCAGATCATTAAACAGACAGTCTGTGACCACTTAGAAAGGAATGCTGTGATCACAAAAAGTTAACATGGATTTCTCAAAAATAAGTTGTGCCAGACTAATATTATCTCTCTCTCTTTTTTTTTTTTAATTTTGCTAGAGTTACAAACTTGATAGATGAAGGGAACGCAGTGGATGTAGTGTATCTTGATTTAAGTTAGACTTTTGACAAGGTCCCCCATGATATTCTTGCAAAAACGTTAGTAACTTGTGGGCTAGACAATGCAACTTTTAGATGGATTTGTAATTGTTCGACTGACCATACCCAAAGGATAGTTACCAAAGGCTCCTCTTCATCCTGGAGAGAAGTGACTAGTGGGGTGCCACAGGGTTCTGTCCTGGGCCCAGTGCTTGTCAACATCTTTATCAATGACTTGGATGAGGGAATAGAGGATATGCTTATCAAGTTTTTAGGTGACACCAAATTAGGAGGGGTAGCTAATACCCAAGAAGACAGGATCAGAATCCAAAATGACCTGAACAGATTAGAAAGCTGGGCCAAAACTAACAAAATGAATTTCAACAGGGAGAAATGTCAGATACTACACTTGGGCAGTAAAAATGAAATGCACAGATATAGGATGGGTGACACCTGACTTGAGGGCACTACATGCGAAAAGGATCTAGGAGTCTTAGTGGACCACAAGCTGAACATGAGTCAGCAGTGTGATGCAGCAGCTAAAAAAGCCAATGTGGTTCTAGGCTTCATTAATAGGAATATAATGTCTAGATCAAGGGAAGTAATAGTGCCACTCTATTCTACTTTGGTCAGACCTCACCTGGAATACTGTGTCTAGTTCTGGAAGCCATGACCCAAGAGGAGTTGCTTAGGGAGCTGGTTATGTTGAATCTGGAGAAGAGAAGGTTAAGAGGTGACATGACAGCCATGTTTAAATATTTGAAGGGATGTCATACTGAGGATGGAGCAAGCTTGTTTTCTGCTGCTCCAGAGACTAGGACACAGAGCAACGTGTTCAAACTACAGGAAAAGAGATTCCACCTAAACAGTAGGAAGAAATATCTGACAATAAGAGCTGTTTGGCAGTGGAATACACTACCTCACAGTGTGGTGGAGTCTCCTTCTTTGGAAGTTTTTAAAAAGAGGCTGGATGGCCATCTGTTGGGAATGATTTGATTGTGTATTCCTGCAGCAGAGGGGGTTGGACTGAACAGCCCTTGTGGTCTCTTCCAACTCTATGATTCTATGATTCTTTAGGCTGGGCTGCCAAACTTCAGTTGTTTCTGAATTGTAAAATTAAATATAGTATATTTGTTATTTTGTTGTTGTTGTGTGCCTTCAAGTCATTTCCACCTTATGGCTATCCTAAGGCAACCCTATCCTGGGCTTTTATTGGCAAGGTATGTTCAGAGGGGAATTTTCCTTTGCCTTCCTCTGAGGCTGATAGAATATGATTTGTCCAAGGTCACCCAGTGGGTTTCCATGGCAGAGTGGGGATTCAAACCCTGTTATCCAAAGTCATAGTCCAACACTGAAATCACTATACCAATAATCAACATTATTTCCATTTTTACCAGCAAGTACCACATTCTCCTCCCCATATATTACTCTTTTTCAGATACTTATTAATTAAATAAAGCCCTCCCTTCACATCCATAGAGTACAGAGTCTGCATCCACAGATTCAACCAATCATGGTTTCAATGTTTTGGGGAGGGGGTGGGAATCCAAAAAGCAAACCTTGATTTTGCTATTTTAGTACACCATCATATATAATGACAGTACACCAACCTTGAGCATCCACAGATTATGGAGGTCCTGGAACCAAACCCTAGTAGATATTGAGGGCCCACTTTATGTGTATATATACATGTTGCTTTTTGTATGAAATAAGAGAGAGAAAATAAAAAAAAAAGAAGAAGACTAATGTGTGTTTGATGTAATCAAACAAAAGCAGGGATGATGTCCTGTAGATGTTGTCGAAGGAGAGGAAAATGTGATAAACTGCTGATCACAAAAGAAGTTCTTAGAGACAGAAGAGATAAAACAATAATTTGTAGCTGTCTAAACCAGGCAAGATTCCACCTTTATCACTTTGTATTACTTGCAAAGCCAATGTAAAATTGGAGTCATGATTTGCTGGAGTGAACACCCCAGGAGGATGGAAATTGCTTTCTGCAATCTTCAGATGTGAGCCTATTTAGAAAAAATCCACACTTAACCCTTTTAAGCATGTCAATAAAATAATAATAATAATAATAATAATATAACATTTTATTTATATCCCGCCCCTCTACGAAATGCAATCAGGGTGGCTTACAACAATTAAAATATACATCCAAACCAAACCCTCAATCCCACCCCCCTTAAAATACAATTAAATAATTTAAAAAATTAAAACATACTTTAAAAAATAAAAAATAAAAATAAACAATGGACAGTGGCCGTGGCGAGATCAGGACAAGCTTTTTGATGGCTGGGTATCTATTCAGGAAAGACCTGCTGGAAGAGATCCATCTTAAGAGCTTTTTAAAAACTATTTAGTGTGGTAATATGATGGATCTCATGTGGCAGGCCATTCCATAATCTGGGAGCAATAGCTGAAAAGCTCCTCCGGGAGGTCAAAGAAAGCCTAGTTTTTAAAGGTTGTAGCAAATTCCTCCCAGAGGCCTGAGTGCACGGGGAGGATTATATGGAAGGAGGCAGTCCCGAAGATAGGTTGGACCCAAGCCATTTAGGGCTTTAAAGGTGATAACCAACACCTTGTACTGGGCTCGGAAACTAATGGCAATAACAACAACAACAATGTTTATTTATAATGCCCTTTCCACCAAAGGTCAGAACATCAATATATACAATCAAAGACAAGGACAATAAAATATAACACCATAAATATACATGAAATGAAATGAAATGACATCCCCAACACCCCACCAGTCACTAGCCACCTCAGCAACCTTAGGCACAACTTGACAGCTTAAACCATTGTATTGAAGAGGAGGGTCTTCAATCCTTTACAAAACAGGTATGATCATCCTTCAGCGGGATGTTCAAAAGAAGACCATTCTACAGATGTGGAGCCAGGTTTTGAAAGGCTCACAGCCGTGACTGAGCTGTGTGCATTGGTTGAACAGACAATAACTCTTTACCTATGGATCTTAAATTCCTAGGTGGTATATACCATGCTAGCCATGCTGCTAGGTACTGAGAGAATTAAGAGTGCAGAGCCTTAATGATGAGAACCTAAAGTTTGAAATGGTCCCTGGCCTGAACTGGTAGCCAGTGAAGGTATCTATGGGGAGAGGAGACACATGAATATTTAGGGAGATTTAAAACAACGTGGACATCACTGTTCTGGATTAAAACCAAAGGAAGAAGAGAGCAGGAAGGCAAACCCACCAGTAGGCTATTACAGTAATCCAGGCATGACATAACCAAGGCCTTGACAAGCAGATGGGAAGGACAACATAGTCCACTGCTTGTATTAAGGAGGATTGGACATTGTGTGTGTGTGTGAGCATGCATGCGTGCACAACTTCAAGTCATCTCCAATTTATAGTAACCCTATCATGGGTTTTCTTGGTAAAATGTGATCAGAATGGCTTTACTATTGCCTTCCTCTAAGGCTGAGAGAGTGTGATTTGCCCAAGGTCACCTAATGAGTTTCCATGGTCAAGATGGGATTTGAACCTTGGTTTCTGGAATCCTAGTCCAACATTCAAATCACTACATCAATGTGAGAAAAAGATTAAGACAGGTGGAGAAAATGATTCTACAGTTTCTTCTCAAAGATAGCAATGAGTGATTTCAGCAATTTTCTTCTTGCTATGGGGAAGCCTTTGAAAACCACACAGTTTTCAAAGGCTATTTGTAATTTGGGGCTTGTTATGCACAAAATTTGCATGAGGTGTTTTGTGCAGAAAACAACATTTTCTGAATAGGACACAGAATATTCTGTGTGGAAATAATATTTCAAAGTTGAAATATTAATTCCTGTGCAGAAAATGTGATTTTCTATGCAAATCAACCATGTGCCAATTTTACACAGAACAAACCCCCAATTATGGCATTTTCTGCATAGGAATTAATATTTTTACATTTAAATATTATTTTCTACATAGAAAATACTGCACAGAAAACAAACAAAAACCCACCATGTGCAAATTTTGCACAGAATAAGTCCTGAACTGCAAAGATTGTTATCAGTCCAAGATTCTTCTCAGTGTTTCATAAAATTAAAAAACAAAAACATGTTTTTCTACCATTTTTCAAACATTTTAAAATATTCTTTCCATCCCTATTAACATATAGCACAGAAGTAAATACAGAGTGGCCCAAAAGTATATACAGTATAGTGTAGAGTTCTCTTCCCAAGTGTCATTCTGACTCCACCCACAGGACCAGTTTAAGGAATTTGCCCCCCCTGCAATGCTTTATTTGGGGGGGGGATATGTTTATTTCAGGTCAATGTAACCTAACTCAACCTAAGCTATTCACAGTAGAGGATATTCAGATTATTACTAATAATGTTTTTGCAGGAGGAGGGTTACTACAGGGGCCCCCACAATGACAGCCCCCCCTGCAGATGCTGATGCCACTGGTGCCTTAAACTGGCCCTGCCCACACATCTTCTAACCACACATTCTCTCCCCCTCCCATCAACATTCTATTAACAGCTGTATACCTAATTTGGGGCCACTCAGTAGAAATATAAACCAGAGATAAGTGTGGCTACTGAACCCTTTCCCATCCTAGGACAGCATGTGGTAGAGCTGGGGGATGAGATTGATGACTGCAGCATTACTGCCTCCTGGAAAATTGAAGTGGAGTCAGAGAATGAGAGACACATGTTGGGGTGGGGAGATCAGCTTGTGCTGATCGTCATCTGAAGCTTGCTCTGTGTCATGTCTGCACACTTGTTCCCTCTTTGTTATCCTTTCATCATCAGGTGAAGACCTTTGGGAACCAATTATTTTATCTAATGCTTTTTGTTTGTTTTAATGCTAATGCTTGTAATCTATGCTTTTAAATCAATGTTTTATATGGCTTCAGTTCTACAGACAGTTTAATATTATTTTAATCTTCATTTTTTCTATGTTTTTAACCTGTATAGGTCCCATACTGGGATAGGGGCAGGATATAAATTACACACACATGCATATAAATTGTGTGAGTTTTTGCATGTGGTTTTACTTGTATTTCTTTTTTATTCTGCAAGCCACCTTGAATCATACTCTTGGGGAAAATGTAGGATATAAATAAGCAGATTGATTAAATGATTGACTGACTGACCTGTAATATATACAGTTTTTAAATCTTATTTGTTTCTGTAGCAAGAAGGAGGAGGTCATGTTTCCATATGTGTCTGTTCTGTTGTGTGGTTACAACATGTCTTCTGCCATACTGTGGATCACATTACATTTATACACGTTGCTTCTCTACTATTCAGTTGCCCCAGTTTGGGAGATCCAAATGGTCTCTTATAGTCTTTGTAACTCTTGAAGCTTTTCTGTACGGTCAAAATAATCCTAACGAGATGCAAATGGAAGGTGATCCGTTCAAACGGACATTCACATCAACACATGTCATGTGGAAAGGGGGCATCCAAATCCACCTGAAAGTCTGTGTGGGAAGCATTCAGGGCTTTGATCAGGTTTTTTAAAAAGCTCCGTACGACATGCGAATGTGCAATTGTTCGAACACTCACATTCACACAGATATGAACAGGCAGCGTAATCTGATTGGATGGATGAGCATGGAGGGCAGGGCTACAAACAGGGAAAGTGCCTGCTACTGCCATGTTGGATTTTCGGCTAAGAGAGAGTCTGGTAATCAGATAAAACAGCAATATTATACTCTCTCTCTTTTTTTCTTTTTGTATATCACATGTGTGCACCATGTTAAACTTTTTTTTTTAAATGGGACGGCAGATTTAAAATTGCGAGTAAATCACTCGTGGCCACCATCTTGGCTAGGAGTCATGTGGAGTTTTGGGGGGCTGTTTTGACAGGTGGAATCATTGTGAATGGCTGCATTTCAGAGGCGTTCATATTTCCCCCCCCCTCGTATAGACAAGCAGGGCTTTTCTATAGAAGGGGAAAAATGTGGATTGAAGTACACTAATGCCAATTCAAAGCAGCTTCTATTTGTCTCAATGTTGTTGGGTTTTTTTGCAAGATTGCAGGCATGCAAAGCAATCCACTTTCTCGGTTCCAACAGGTATGTCTTTGCATCAAGATGGTGGGCACAAGTGAATTACATATGTTTCTATTGTCACCAGTTGCTGCTGCCAAACAGTAGTTTTTAAAAAAGGTGCAAAAGTGAGATAGTCCACCTAAATAAATAGGGGAAAACAGACCGTTTCATAGCCTCAGCACATGATTGCTACAGCGAAAATCCAACATAGTGGTTCCGGGCATTTGCCTTGTTATCAAGCTCCATCCCCTGTGCACATCTAACCAATCAGCTTTCCACTGCCCCTCTTATCAGGAATGTGAATCAAAGCAAATCGATTGTCCCAATGAGCAGGAATGTGCATTCCCTACAGTGCTTTTTGAAAAATTCAGGAAAGGCTACAAAGGCTTTTCCTTTGGAGTTTTTGGTGGTTTTGGCCGCCTTCCCTCTGAATACAGTGGATTGATGTGAGATGCCATTTAAACAAATGTGGAGTAGTGCTTGTAATTCACAGCTTTATACCTGGTTGTTTGCAATCAATAGTTTCTGATCTCCATTTTCCGGAAAGCCAGGTAGCTGGTGAGGGTGAAAATACTGAGAAGTAGCTAGAAGAGGCCTTCAAAGGCATTGTAAGAAGTTTCAGCCACATATTGATAATTCCCAACCAGGCTCCAATGCTAGAGAATGAGGTTTTTAAGGCATGTTGCACATGTTATTCTGGGGGAATCAGAAATAATCCACATTTAGAATGCTATGATAATTCTAATAGGCAAGTCTCAAAAGAAATGCAAGATTTGGGGTGAAAGAAAAACAACCCCAACAATTTAAGTATCTGTACATATTCACTACAAGGAATTAACACCACTTGTTATTATTATTATTATTATTATTATTATTATTTTAAAAAAGGATGATTAACAGGGTACATGGGGAGGCTTATGTAATTACTATCCATGCCAGGTGCTAGTGGACGGGCCCCAGAGTAATACAATAGTAATTTTTAACATCTTATATCTATAATTTTGCAATATATATTTATCTTTATTTCATTTTGTTTACATCTGTTGATGGTAATAAAATATGCAATGCAATGTTAAAATGGAAAACTTGTTTGCAATCCCTAGAAAACTCAGGATTGTCAACAGCAGGTGAAGGTGAAATGTCAAGCATTTTGGCCTTGTACCATAGTAGACATTTTGGTATCACTTCAACTGCCATGGTCGAGCTTATGAAATCCTGGGATCTGTTATTTAGTGTGATACTTAGAATTGTCTCCCACAGAGCTCTAGTAGATTCCTCTAGTACCACTTTCCAGAAAAGAATTCTAGGGATTCTAAGAGCAGTAGTTTTAACAAACTACAATCCCCAGAACTTCCTAGGATGGAACCATGGAAGTTAAAGTGATATCAAACTACTTGTAATTGTGTGGTATAACTGCTTTCCAAGTGCACTGTTTGGGAGTCCTCATGGACTTTGCACATGTGAATTTTGTGCAGAATAAGTGCTGATCTTTGTAGTGTCTCTTTACTCAAGGGCACTCCTCTTCATGATTTTCCTACACTCAAGAAGCATGTTTTTCATCCATATCTTAAATATGTTTAAAATATTCTTTGCATCCCTGCCAGAGAAGCAAAGTAACACTCATGTTGTCCAATTTGTGTCTTGGCTTGTGCTTCTAATTGTATGGAAGCAATCATGTCCTAGGTTACAATGGAGAGAAATGGAATATTCTTTTTAAAAAATGACCAGGACATCTTGAGTGGCATCTGTACCAGCTCTCAGTATTTTACCTATTTCAGAAATACCTTAGACATTTTGATACCCTCTCAGTGAATTAGTCAATGAAGTTCTTTGTGAATATTTATTATGATTTATGAGCCTGTGTATGTAGAGAGATATGACTGATACTGAGAAAGTGAGGAGAGAAATCTCTCTCTTCCACAAGCCCTGCTCATACACACATTAGAACTGGGTCCACCCAATTAAACTGATTGTCAGTAGGTCCAGGACAACTTCATATAAGATATAATTCAATTGTAGGATTTATTAAAGCAAGATGTCCACAAACTTGAGATGGCTTTTAGAAGAGGATTAAACAAATGTATGGAGGATGAGAAGTTTGGCAATGTCAGCCTCAGAAAACCCTTTGATAGGTTCACCTTAGTGTTGCCATAAGTCAGAAATTACTTGAAGGCACACAACAACAGCAACAATTAATGTTGGTACCTAAGCAAAACCTTCATGTTTAGCAGCAAGATACTTCTGATAGTTCTTTTCTCCTCCACACCCTCCACCACTTCAGTTCTGTCCTGCTTCGACTTCAGCAGAGAATTTAAAATAATAGTTCAGACAATATTCTTATTTAGGGAGAAAAAAATCTCCACATAAAATCTGGTCACATAAAACCCAGTCCAAATTCCTCCCCCCCCACACACACACACTGCATCTTTCTCTGTCTCCCCCCCCCCCCCCGCCTTTCCTGATGTTCACTCTGAAATTATTATGTGGAGTGAAAATCGCAATTTTTGAATTGAATTTTCTACCATTTTGAAATGCCCCTGAAGAGAGATTTTTAAAAGCTACTGTAAAGCATTGAGGAGATTCAAAGATGAAAAGCAAAGGAGAAGAAGCAAAGCAATAATTAAATTGACTTCTGTGCCAGAGGCAGTCCCTTCAGCTATGTTATATAGAATGACCATCAAAGCCAAAAGCATACATTGTTTTAATAGTGCCACAGAGGCAGCCACCTACATATCGGGGCCTCGTTCTGTGTGTGTATCTGACAGGTTGATTTGACCTTAGTGGCTTGATGTGTTGTGATTTTAAATAGAATCACTTGCATTCTCTCCCCGCCCCCCTCTCCTGACTGGAAGGACTTCAGAAAGATCTTGGCACTAACCCACACATTTCTCTGCCAACAAAAGTCTCATTCATTTCAATTGGGCTTAGGCGAGTAAGCTCACAGACCCCAGTGCACTGGCTATAGAACATTCTAGTGAAATGTCTGTGATTCACAAAGCCCTGGACATTTGCTAGTGCTACTCCAAAATTTCTGCACTGAGCCAAACCTATGCAATTCTCTGGAATGAAAATATACATTTTTTTTTCCTTTCTTCAGTGCTGTTGGAGGCCTTTGGCCAAGGCATCTTCATTTGGCCTCTTTAACCTGCAAGAGCTTGGCATACAACCAGATAATTCTCTTTTCTCCATAGGATATTCTTGAGCTTTGCTTGCAAAATGAGAATTGGAGCATTGTTAAGTCTTTGTTGATCTTTGCCCAAAGTCAGCACCCATTCACTGCAATTAGCATGATGTATCCCATACATAAAGTATTATTTGTTGATTATAAGACAGCTCTATGATTACTCAGTCAATATGTGCCAGGATGGAATGTATCAGATCTTTTAAACAGAGGCTAGATGGACATGTTTCAAGAGTGCTTCAGTTGTGCATTCCTGGGTAGTAGGGGGTTGGACTAGATGGCCCTTTTGATGCTTTCACGTATGATTACGTGATTCTAGAATTCAAAAAATTAAAAAGTTATTTAGTTTAGGAAATGCTTCAGATCATAATTCAGATTCTCACCTCATAATTCAGATTCTAAGGCTGCAATCCTAAACAAACTTAGCAGCGAGTAAGACATTTTCAGACAGAGTTAAAAAAAAAAAAACTGCGGAGGTCAGGAGGAGGATGGCACTGTCCCACTTCCAGCAATCGGTTTCAGATCACACCATCTTCCTCCCATCCTTAGTTTGTTCTCCCTCCATGCTGGAGGGACAAGAAAGGTGCCACTTTTTATTGACAAAGTTTCCATCAATAAAATGTGGTAGAGGGAAAACGAACGAAGGACGGAGGAAGAACAAATGAAAGACGGGAGGAGGACGGTGGCGTCCAAAACCATTTGCCTGAAGTGGGACAGCACCGTCCTCCTCCAGACCTCTGCAGATTTTTTTTTACTCCATCTGAAAAAGTCCTAAGACTCCATGAAAACAGCAGAATTTACCTTTGAGTGGATATGTATAAGATTGCACTGTAAGACTTTGAAGCCCCTCTCAGCAGTAAGCTGTCTGCCCTCAAATTGTCAAATCCCTCTGTGGGTTTATCTACACTGGCCATAATATTCCACATTCTGGCCAGAGTATTCTAGTCCCAGGCCTGGAGTGTTTTTCCTCTGTTACCTGCCCTTCCATTACAACAATGGACGGGTGTATGCACAACTGTGGCCCACACACAAACTGGTGCTTCTCTTCCCCACACTGGTTGTGTCTTCTGAAGCCAGGAACAAGGCACCCAGTTGTATTAACATAGCTCTGGGCACCTTGTGGTGAAATCCAGAAAGATGCAACAGAAATGACCTGGCCAAGAAATGGCTGGACTGGGCACTGCATTCGCCATGTGTGCAAACACACACATGCATTACAGTAACAGAACTAACTATTTTCTCCAGAAGAACTGCAGGGAATGGTGAGGGATTTTTACCATGTGTCTGCTCCATTTTAAGGGGTATTTTCCCTGGATTCTGGTTGTAATTGCCCAGATGTCATCAGGACAGTCTGAACTAGAAACAAGCCCAAAACTCTGCATTACCTGGGCTGTTTCATTTGGCCCATGCAGACCAGGCCTGTGACATCAGTGTATTGAAAGCAATGTGCTCCTGGAGGGTGATAATGCACACATACCATGCCAGCACAGAACCTATATTATATCTAAAGAGAACAAACATACAGTGAAGACAAGTATGAAGAGATACAGGGGTAGAGGTTGCAAGGCCAAGGAAGGGAGAAAGAGGATTAGGCAGGATGTCTGGATGAAGCTTTTTCTAAAATCCATGACTTGTCAAACTGAAGGGCCTTCAGGTTTCTTGTGAGGTTTTTTTTCCAGGCTGTGAGGCCATGTTCTGGAAGAGTTTATTCCTGATGTTTCGCCTGTATCTGTGGCTGGCATCTTCAGAGAATGGTTGGGTGGAGTGTGTGCGGGGTTTATATACTGGGAGCCCCTGTTGGAGAGGATATGTAAATTTGTGTATTTGAATGGGTAGTTCCTGGGGGGAGACATGCAAGGAGGATTAGTGTCTATTTGTGCTAATGGTCCATTGTCTGCTGGGAAGCCCCCTGTCCCTGGGTGGAGTTCATTTGCATGTGTTGAGTATTGATTTTGGTGTTTTTCAGGACTGGTAGCCAAATTTTGCTTACTTTTAGGGTTTCCTCCTTCCAGTTGAAGTTGTCCAGGTGTTTGTGGATTTCAATAGCTTCCCTGTGCATTCTGACATGATTGTTGTTGGCCTGGTCCAGAATTTTGGTGTTTTCAAATAATATTTTGTGTCCAGGTCAGTTTATCATGTGTTCTGCTACTGCTGATTTTTCTGGCTGGCCCAGTCTGCAATGTCTCTCATGTTCCTTGATTCATATTTGCACACTGAATTTAGTGGTCCCTATGTAAACTTGTCCCTATGTAAACACAGTATGCACCTGCGGCTGTGAGAGGGTCTCTTTTATTCTTCGCTGAATGTATCATTTCATGGATTTCATGGATTTGATGGGCCTTTGCTTTTAGGATAATGAAATTGGTTAAAATATGAAGTAAATAATGTGTTTTGACCACTCTGTTATAGTGTTGCCAAGTTTTCAAAATAGCAATAAGGGACAGTCAAAATTCATGACATACAGAGTTGACAAAGAAGAGGTAGCCATTAACAAGTTTGTATTCTACCTAAGCACCTAACGAAAGTATTCACCTCTGTTAACTTAGGGCTGAACTACACACAGCATACATTGGTTTCCTGCTGGCATATTCTGCCCACACACCTGGACCATTGTTCCGCATTATCTGCATGGAACAGATTGGAGTCCAGACCAACATGCTGGTCTGTCCCTGCAGCCACCACTGCTACCACCTGAGTCCCACGCTCTGAACCAGGAAGCCACACCACAGCATGTGACTCCTTTCAGGCTACAGAAGAGTGAGGCAAATGGCAGCTGCACCAACAGGCCAGCATGCCGGAATGGGCTCCTGCAGTCATGTGTGACCATATCCTTTTATTTTTTTTCCTGGCTGGATTTTACCAGGTATTTTTTTTTTAAATTACAACAGTACAACAGGCCTAACCCTATCTTCCCTGACTCGGCCATGACTTTTCCCTGGGGGGGGGGTGTTCAAGGAATGCCAGGGGACAAAAGAGGCAAAAGCACTGAATTCTCTGGACTGCAGGGCTCTAAGACAGGGGAAAGACGGGTTAAATTGCCCATCTAGACAAGGCCTTAGCCATGTGTTTCTCTGTAAAATTAACATATTGTCTACTCTCATAAATAACATTTCTGTCTTCTCTTGTTTGAGCCCACACCCCAAAATACAGGATGTAAGGGAAAACTTTCCAGCCCTCAGATAGGGTACATCCCTTATAGTAAGGGACCCCTGAAAGCCCCATAAGGGATTAGCTTTCTAACCCTCAAAAAAAGGCATCCCTTATCATGAGGGACATTTGGCAACCATAGTTTTTAAGCATGTTGCCCCAACAGCAATAGCACTTCTATTTCTGTACCTCATATCAGTGCCAAAGCACTCCCTAAGCAGTTTACAACATGTTAGCTAATTGCCCCAAAGAAGCTGCAGAAGGATGGAAGGCTGAGTCGACTTGAAACCCTGTAGGATCAAACTTACAATGGTGTGGCTGCAGTACTGGCATTTAACCACTGCACCACCAGGGCCCACTAAAACCTTTCTCAAATTGTTTAAGTTGGTTACATCCCATGAGGATGTCACCACTATATCCCAAACTACGTTTCAACTACATCCCAAAACTGGGGTACTTGTGGCCAAAGATAACTCCTTTGTCCACATTGTTAAACAGATTCTTTATCAATCATAAGCCACAAAAAATATGGAAGCTTATACTCTTCTTAACCTTCTCAATATCTCACTTTTAAAAAACTTTTTCTCCCCAGGCACACTTCCCTAAATAGGATAATTGCTTCTTTTCTTTTTACTCCAAACCTAGCAAAAAGGATGTTTGGTGCAGGTGTGAGAAATTCAGAGCATGATAATGTCAACTTTTGTGTACTTCATTTCCCAGAATTCCCCAGCTAGTGGCCATGATAACCAAAGGATTTTGGGGATGAGAGACTCCCCCCCCCCGCTTTTCCAAGTCTCTAGAGAAATAAAAGAGATGCTATAGAAAGTAACAGTTTAATTGTCCTGCAAAGTACATATTAGATGTGTATCTTTGTTATTTGGTATAACAGGTAACTGATTCACATACTATTAGTAAGCAGGTAGCTGGTTCACATAAGAAGAAAGCAGCTATTGTAGCTATAGGGTTGCTAGAGTGAAAACTAGCGATAACTCCTATACCTCTAACAGTTGTTTAAAAGAGGAATTTTGAGTAGTACTGCTTGTCATGAACCAGGGGCCCATTCACACCACACAATTATAGTGATATTATTCCACTTTAACTGCCATGGCAACATCCCATGAAATTTAGGGATTGGGAGTTTAGCAGGGACATTTAGATTCTCAGCTAGAAAGCTCTAATGGCTCACCAAACTACAAACCCCAGGATTCCATGGGATGTTGCCATGCCAATTAAAGTGAAATATAGGTCCCGTCTACATGGTAAAAAAAGATACATACGCTGTTTGGAAGATTGCTCTTCCATACACACAGCTGTTCAGATTCATACGTGTCATTCAGAAGGGGGGGCTAGTGAATCCCCTGTAAACTATGTGGATTTGGCGTTTGGGAGGATTAGCGGATCTCGGCATAAAATATGTACAGCCGTTCGAATGGCTGATGGTCTGTACGTCCTGTTCGCACACATAGAAACAGGCAGTGTAATCTGATTGGCTGGCCGAGTAGAGGGGGCGGGGCTAACAACGAGCGGAATTGGGATCGGCCGCCATGTTGGATTCCCGGTTAAGTGAGAGTCCGGTAAGTTCGTGAATTTTATATATATTTATTTTTATTTTACTTTGTAAATAGGGAAAACCGAATGTCCACAAAGCAGGCACCTTTTAAAAAATTTTAAAAAGCGGTGGGAGATTTAAAACTGCTGCTTGGCTTGCCCCCTCCAGCCAGCTGGGGAAGAGGGATCATACGGAATTTAGGGGGGGGGGTAAAAAATTGTGTAGGCGGATCGTATGCTGCCTATTCGTATTTTTTACCCCCCAAACAGATTTTTTTTTAATCGTATAGACGGACCCATAGTGTTAAATCTGTGTAGTATGAATGGGCCCCAGGTAAGAAGCAAAATCTACTGAAACGCCTTCAGGAGCAGGAGCCATATTAAGCTTTTGCCCTAGCAACCCTATATAGGTTGTAAGGTACTACAGTTGTCCCATCATATTCTCTGGGGTTTGGTTCCAGGACCCCCCCCCCCGTGGATACCAAAATCCGTGAATACTCAAGTCCCGTTATATGCAATGGCATAGCAAAATGATGTCCGTTATATAAGATCAAAATCAAGGTTTGCTTTTTGGGTTATTATTTTTTAAAGAATATTTTCAAGCCGTGAATACTTAAATCTGTGAATACTTAAATCCGTGGATTTAATATCCACGGATTTAATTTTTATATAGGGGGGGGGGGGTTCTGCACCAAATAAATCCGTGGCTTCTTCGATGTAGTTGACATTCTCTCTCAGTAAGCAGTGAAACACATTTTGGAAGGGTGAATAAATAAGGGAGACTTTGTAGGGGGAGGGGGGGTCCTTTAAGCTTAACAGAAACAAACAGGGCCAGAGACAGAGAGACGCTTTCATATGCTATGATTTTTGGGTGCCTTTTCAACAACTATCAATGCAAGAGCCTTCCCTTTCACTTGGTAAACAGAGGAACCTTTGCTGAACTGATAGTGAGTCAGAACCAGTCAACAGAAACTGCCTTGGGTCACATGATCACCAAGAACTGTTGTTACCATGGCAACCACACTATGACAAATTAGTCCTGTCTCCGCTAAGCATTCTGTTTGCCTAGATGGCTTAGAAGGTGCCGCAATTCTTATTTATTTATTTATTTATTTATGCGCACACACACACACACCTCTCTCTCTTTTTCTTCTTTGCAAGATTCTAACCTCACTAAACTTGTTGGCAAGCTTTACTGACATTTACTGTAATAAGCCATCCCTGCATTTTATCCCTGGTTTGGTGAGGCATGATAGGTAACTCCTTGCCATGTTACTTGCCACAGTATAGGTGGGATGGCTGCTTTATATATTTAAAACACATCTCTCCCCCATACCTCCACATCCAGGTACACTGATGAGATTGCACTCTTTATTTTAAAAAGCTATTGCTACAGAGGCTAAAATGGACCCCCCCCCGAGTCTAACCATTTTCATTTCAGTTAATATTTGGGATGAACTGCCAAACTTTGCAGAGTTGGAAAATTAGGGGAGCTACTGGGGAACAAAGCACTAGAGTGCTGGTTCTTAACCTGTGGCCCAGGGGTCCCTGATGTCCTCACAGGGAGTCTGCAAAGGCTTGAAAGATTCTTGGCCCACCTCTTCCCTGCAGAAGCCAAGACGCTGGCTGGCTTGGCCTGTGCACTGCCATTCAATACACTCAGCCACAAACTTGCAGGAAGAAGCAGGTGAAAAGCCTTCCCTCCCTCTCCAGTGCCTCTGAGGGAAGGTTTAATGGATGGTATAATTGTATTATTATAAGCTGTTGTTATTATTATTATTAAACACCTGAGGCAAAGCACAAAAACCAGTGTGTATAGAGCCATTGTACTGTCTATTCTCCTTTATGGGTCTGAAACATGGGTGACCTATCGCCACCACTTACGACTCCTCAAACGCTTTCATCAGCACTGTTTACGCACAATCCTAAATATACACTGGACTGACTATGTGACAAATGTTGCTGTCCTTGAGTAAGCAGGGATCACCAGCATTGAGGCCATGATATTGAGAACACAGCTGTGCTGGGCAGGGCATGTTTCTAGGATGGAGGACCATCGCCTCCCAAAAATACTACTCTACGATGAACTCACCACGGGTCAGCGTAAGAGGGGAGCTCCAAAAAAGTGATACAAGGACTCCTCAAAACAACATCTCAGGCTCTGCCAAATTGATCAGCAACAATGGTCCGCCCTGGCCTCACATCAGGAGGCATGGAGACACAATATCCATAATGCGGCAGCCTTATTTTGAGAACTCACACCGAACAAGTCTTGAAGAGAAACGACAACGCAGAAGGAATCACAACCCGGAAACATCACCCAAGGAGACTTTCTGCTGTGCTTTCTGCAACTGGACTTGTCTATCTTGGATTGGCCTTTTTAGTCATCAGCGCACTTGCAGAAAATGCAGGATGAATCCTTCCTGAATCTTCGTTTGCGAAGAAAAGCCAGAGAGAGAGATAGATTATTAGGGTTTTAAATCTTGAGTTAAGTCTTGGGGGCCGATGGCCACAAAAGATATTTAAAGGGGAACCCTGGTAAAGAAAAGGCTAAGAGCCACTGCACTAGAGCTTATAATGATCAGAACAGTTTCTTTTAAATTAATATACTAACACACATTCAACGCTCCCCCCATCCCTATGTAGAAAGTAAGAAAGTTTCTTAACCTATTGTCTCTTCATGTATATTAGCATGGTTTGTGCAATATATTAAACTTTAGACAAAGCGAATCATATTGTGTCACATCTGGGAATCTGCGTGCTTATGCACATAGTGCTTTACTTTTAATATATGCAACTGTTAACAGTAATTACAGTGAAATAACTCTATTAACTGCATGACAAATGATATATGATTTGGCATACGATTTGCTGAAATGGTCAGTCACAGATTTAGAAACTAACAGTGCAATCCTAACTCAAAGAGCCACCACTATAGAGAACTCGGATTTGAGATAAGCCTCTTACACTGATCCTTCTCTGCTGGCAGAAATGCTCTCCTGCAGACAGGTGCCCCTTGGGCCTGTTGAACTCAGAGATCTGCTGACAGCAATATAGCATCAGAAGAGGAGGGCAGGTTAAGGAGACAAGCTGGATTGGGGTGAAGACAGAGCTGAAACCAGCCCAGGGACATAGCCACAAAGCCAACAGAAAAATTAAGCTAGACCAAATAATTTCCAACATCTCAAGATTGGGATGTTTTGAATCTAGCACAACTTCAGCTAGTCTAGCCCTTGCCACTCTAAGGTTGCAATCTTGTGAACTCTTCAGCAAAACTAGTACGTGCAACACTTGTAGAATATTTCTGATAAGTTTAATACATGGCTCCCCTCTGCCCAGTCATGACCCTATGGCTTTTTCACATGTACTATTATCAAGGCAGGTGTCCTCATCCTATATTTGTGGATATCATTTTTTTCCTGCCTAAATGTCTTTCATTTATCATTGTTAAAATTAATTTGGTCAGTTTTAGCTTACCTCTCCAATCTGTTAAAGTCATTTCGAATTCTCATTCTGTTCTCTGAGGTATTAGCTACTCTTTCTGGTTTACTGTAATCAGCAAATTTGATGAGCATCCCTTCTGTTCCTGCATTTGAGTCATTTATGAAGATATTGAATAACAGGAGCCCAAGGACAGAACCGTACGTTACCCCACTAATAATTTCACTCCAGATGAGAAGGAATCACTGCTGAGCACGATTTGGGTTTGGTCTGTCAACCTGTTTAAAATCCACCCAACAGTAGCATTGCGTACCTCACATTGTAGTAGTTTGTATGTCAGAATGTTATGAAGATATTGTCAAATGCCTTATTGATCGTCAAGACATATTACATCCATAGCATTTCCCTGATCTACCAAGTGTGTAATTCTATCAAGAGTGTGAGTGAGAGAGAGAAAGGGAAGATTAGTCTGTTGTAACTTGATTTTAAGAAACACATACCAGGCTTCAGTAATTACACCATTCATTTCTAAGTGCTCACAAATTGACTCTTTAACGGTCTGTTCTAGAACATTTCCTGGTATTGATAGCGAGCTGGTATTGGATAGTTTCTTGAGTTTACTTTCTTTTCTTTTCTTTTTTCAAGATATAGACAACATTAGATTTTCCTTGGGTTTTTTTCCAGGCTGTGAGGCCGTGTTCTGGAATAGATTTTTTCTGATGTTTCGCCTGCATCTGTGGCTGGCATCTTCAGAGAATGGTTGGGTAGGAGTGTGTCTGGGAACATGAGAGACACTGCAGATTGGGCCAGCCAGAAAAATCAGCAGTAACAGAACATGTGATAACCTAACCTGGACACAAAATGTTATTTAAAAGCACAGAAATTCTGGACCAGGCCAACAACTATCATGTCAGAATGCACAGAGAAGCTACTGAAATCTACAAACACCTGGACAACTTCAACAGCAAAGAAGAAACCTTAAAAGTAAACAAAATCTGGCTCCCAGTTTTGAAATACAATAGAATTAAAACTCAATATTTACAAAGGAATTCCACCCAGGGACATGGGGATTCCCAGCAGATAATGGGCCATCAACCAACCATCAGCCAAACAGATACTAATGAACATTCCATTTCTATACCCAGAAATTAACCATTCAATTACACAAATTTACATATACTCCCCTACAGGGGTTCACAGCATATGAACCCCAGACACACTCCTACCCAATCATTCTCTGAAGATGCCAGCCACAGATGCAGGCGAAATGTCAGAAAGAAACTATTTCAGAACATGGCCTCATAGCCCGGAAAAAAACCCAAGGAAAATCTATGGATACCGTCTGAAAGCCTTCGACTTCATATAGACAACATTCATTCTCCTTAGTCTGCTGGGACTTTTTCAAACACATTCCTAGATTAACCATAGTGGTCCTTAGATTACATCTGCAATCATCATCATCATCATCATCATCTTGCCTTCCTCCCAGACCTGGGACTCATGGTGGCTTACTGTTTAAAAGTATGGTTAATCTGCCCCTGGAGACTTGAATTCATTTAAAGTAGCTGCATATTATTGTACCTCTTTTTCTGTTTTTGTCTGCAGCCCCCTTACTGGAACATTTATTCCATTTGCATGAGGTTGAACATTGCTTTCCTTCAGGGAAAATATGAAATCAAAGTAAATATTGAGCAGTTCTACCTTCTCTCAGTACCATATTAGCTTTTTCTCCATCTTCTCCATGTAGTGGCCCTATGCTTTTTTTCTTCTTCTTACTCGAAACACAACCCACAACAACCTTTAATTATTTTTAAGCTCTCTAGTGAGGCTGAGCTCATACTGAGCTTTAGCTTGTCTTACTTTCTCTCTACAATTACTGGCTATTTGTTTGCATTTCTCTTTGGTAAATCCTGTCTTCTTCCATTTCTTGTACGTGTTCCTTCTAAATCTCAGTTCATCTAAAAGTTCTTTATACATCGACACTGGTTTCATTAGACACCTCCCACTTTTGTTTCTCATTGAAATCATTTGCAATTGTGCATTCAGTATCTCATACATCCATCATAAACTACCTTCCCTCTGACTATTTCTGACCACAGGATCTCACCGTTATAGATATCTATGTTCTAACCATATCTGGAATATTGTGTTTAGGTCATGTACTTAAAAAAAAGAAAGATATTGTATTACTAAAAGGGCAGCCAAAATGTCTGAGGGACTGGAATAACACCTCCATAAGGAAATATTACAGCCTTGGGAGATTTGAGCTTAGAAAAAATGCAGGTAGGGAGAGGCATGATAAGAGGTGTACAAAAACATGTGTTATACAGGGAAGCTAGATTGAAGAAGAGTTTCACTCTAGTGTTTCTCTAATAATACTGGAATGATGTCACCTGCTATAGCTAAATGATGGGAAATGCAAGACAGATAAAAGAAACTACTACATCACACAGCACAAGCTGTGAAATTAACTGCCACAAGATGTAGTTATGGTTGCCAACTTGAATGGCTTTGAAATGGATTGGCTGAATCCATGAAAAATTGAGACATCTATGGCTACTAGTCACTGTGATACTCTCTCTCTCTGGCTTTTCTTCGCAAACGAAGATTCAGGAAGGACTCATCCCGCGCTTTCTGCAAGCGCGCTGATGACTAAAAAGGCCAATCCGAGACAAACAAGTCCGGATGCAAAAAGCACAGCAGAAGGTCTCCCTGGGCGATATTCCTGGGTTGTGACTCTTTCTGCGTTGTCGTTTCTCCTCAAGACTTGTTCGTCGTGAGTTCTCAAATAAGGCTGCAGCATTGTGGATAGTGCGTCTCCATGCCTCCCGATGTGAGGCCAGGGCGGACCACTGTTGGTGATCAATTTGGCCAAGCCTGAGATGTTGTTTCAGGGAGTCTTTGTATCGCTTTTTTGGAGCGCCCCTCTTACGCTGACCCGTGGCGAGTTCACCGTAGAGTAGTATTTTTGGGAGGCGATGGTCCTCCATCCTAGAAACGTGCCCTGCCCAGCGCAGCTGTGTTCTCAATATCATGGCCTCAATGCTGGTGATCCCTGCTTGCTCAAGGACAGCAACATTCGTCACATAGTCAGTCCAGTGTATATTTAGGATTGTGCATAGGCAGCGCTGATGAAAGCGCTCAAGGAGCTATTAGGATAACTATGTATAATCTCTAGTATCACAGGCATTGTGTCTCTGTATATCAGTTGCTGGGGAGCTGAAGATAGAGGGTGCAGTTGTATTCACCTTCTACTGGTGGGTTTCCTATATGCAAGTGATTGGCCACTGTATAAATATAATGTTGAAGCAGATTGACTTTTGGTTTGAAACAACGTGGCTAATCTTATAGTCTTATGTTTACTCATAGAGGGTGATGATCAGAGTAAGAACTGACATTATGATCTGGTTAAAGGAAAAGGCAAGAAGTCAATCTCAATTATTTGTGTGTGTGTGTGTGTGTGTGTTTTCAAAGTAGAACCTGTACAGACTTGCAGTTTAGAATCATAAAATCATAGAGTTGGAAGAGACCACAAGGAGTGTCCAGTCTAACTCACTGCCATGCAAGAATACAAATTTAAGGGCTCCCGACAGATGGCCATCCAGCCTCTGTTTAAAAACCTCCAAAGAAGGAGACTCCACTACATTACGAGGATGTGCATTCCACCGCCAAACAGCTCTTATTGTCAGGAAGTTATTCCCAATGTTTAGCTGGAATCTCTTTTCCTGTAGTTTGGGTCCATTGCTCCTTGGCCTAGTCTCTGGAGCAGCAGAAAACAAGTTTGCTCCCTCTTCAATATGACATCCTTTCAAGTATTTAAACATGGCTATCATGTCACCTCCCAACCTTCTCTTCTCCAGGCTAAATGTACCCAGCTCCCTAAGCTGTTTCTCATAGGGCACAGCTTCCAGACTTCCCACCATTTTGGTCGCCCTCCTCTGGACACATTCCAGCTTACCAATATCCTTCTTGAACTGTGGTGCCCAGAACTGGACCACAGTATTCAAGGTGAGGTCTGACCAAAGCAGCAGACGGTGGTACTATTACATCCCTGATTTTTAAAAATGCTCATCTTTATTAAATTATCTTTTTTGAAAAGGTGCCATAATGACATTGCTAGGCACATACCACTTCGATTTTAATATCTTATAAATGTATCCTACTTTGCTTTTTAAAAATATGGATATGATAAATTTTATTTCCTGATTTATAGGGAGGAAATCCCTGAAGACCTCTTCATCTGTTAGCAGGTATTCAAGCCTCCCACCAGCGTTAATAGAAACGAAGACATGTATGTCAAGGGGCAGAGTAGAGCTAAATGCAGAGAGGCTCTCTTAATTAGAATATTTTAATAAAAAATTACATTGACATTTGTGCAGTGGTAGCTAAAAATAGGATTTCATTGCTTCAGACAGATCTAGGACTTCATCCTAAAATGGAGCAGAGCTTACTTGGGCAACCCTTTCTTATGCAAATGTGTCCCTGTGCAATACACTAAGGCAACTTTCTGGTAAAATCCATAATTGTGCTCATTTCATACATTTCAAGTAATATTTTATGTCCACTTCCAACGCTCAAAAGTGCATTTGTTTGTCTCAACATCTGTATTATAAATATTTGCATTTTAGCTCTGCACTATAGCTCTATACTTCCTTCCAACTTCAAGCACTCAAGTTTTCACAAAAGTTCTGGGTAAAAACACAAAATAAAATATATCTAAAGAATAAAAATATGACTTACTAGCACACGATGGAACTGGCATGTTGTAGTGGTCTGAGTGCTAGACTAGGGCTCTGGGAGATAGGGTTTGAATCCATGCTCAGCTATGAAAACCCACTGGGTGACCGTAGTCAGGTCACATTCTCTTTGTATCCATTCTATAGAAGGTTGGTTTTAAAGTGTTTAGACAGACAGACAGACAGACAGACAGACAGACAGAGACAACCTAAGAAAGCCACATTCCATTTCTGCAGAATCCAACTGCAACCACAACCTTCTTATATATGGGAACATAAAGTAAAATCAGTCCAGAAATGCCATTTAAGAGTTGTGTTAAACATTTCCTTGAGATACTAAGAGCCGGTCTAGATGAAGAATTAAATGCAAATTAAGGTGCAGAAATGCCAATTTGGAGCAGCTGCCATCTGTCTCAATGCTTTTTTGGCAAGATCACTGGTGTGCGAAGCTCTCCTTGTTTCTTGTTCACATGGAGGCACGCCAGTGAATCGAGATGGTGACTGTGGGTGAATTACTTGCAGTTTTGTACTCCCCAACTTGCCCCTGCCAAAAATTAAAAAAAAAAAAAAACCTAACTCCAAGGTGCAGAAGAGCAATCTTCTATTTAAATAATAAAAAAAGAAGGAAAGAAAGCCTGTTTTATTGCCTCAGCACATGATCACTATGGAGACAATCCAACATGGTGGTTACACAATCTGCCGTCTTACCAAGCTCTCTCTTTTTTTTAACTTCCAAGATGGGAAGAACTTAAGAGCTGGGGTTATTTAAACTAAAAGCAAAACAGTACCATCAGTAAGCCTAAGGTGGGTCAAGGTGTTTTCAGAAAAGGAAAAGGAGGACCAACCTGAGGATAATGGAACAGAGGACACAATAGGGGAAATCCAGCTCAAAATAAGTAAAGAGGTAGTACAGGAATACCTTCTTAATCTAAATGAATTTAAATCTCCAGGACCAGATGAACTACATCCAAGAGTATTAAAAGAGCTGGCAAATATAATCGCAGAGCCATTGGCAATAATATTTGAGAACTCCTGGAGAACAGGAGAAGTCCCAGCAGACTGGAGGAGGGCAAACATTGTTCCCATCTTCAAAAAGGGGAAAAAAGAGGATCCCAACAATTATTGTCCAGTTAGTCTGACATCAGTACCAGGGAAGATTCTAGAGCAGATCATTAAACAGAGAGTCTGTGAACATTTAGAAGGCAATGCCATAATCACAAAAAGTCAACATGGGTTTCAGAGAAACAAGTCATGCCAGACTAATCTGATCTCTTTTTTTTGGATAAAGTTACCAGCTTGGTAGATGAAGGGAATGCTGTGGAAATCGCATACCTTGATTTCTGTAAGGCCTTTGACAAGGTTCCCCATGACATTGTAAAATGTGGGCTAGACAAGTTAACTGTTAAATGGATTTGTAATTGGTTGACTGGCCGAACCCAAAGGGTGCTCAGCAGTGGCTCCTCTTCGTCTTGGAAAGATGTGACCAGTGGGGTGCCACCGGGTTCTGTCCTCGGCCCAGTGCTATTCTACATCTTTATCAATGACTTGGATGAGGGAATTAGGGGCATACTTATCAAATTTGCAGATGATACCAAATTAGGAGGAGTAGCTAATACCCTAGAGGACAGGATCAAAATTCAGAATGACCTGGATAGACTGGAGAGCTGGGCCAAAGCTAACAAAATGAAATTCAATACAGAGAAATGTAAAGTACTGCATTTAGGGCGGAAAAATGAAATGCATAAATATAGGATGGGAGAGACCTGACTGAATGAGACTACGTGCGAAAGGGATCTAGGAGTCCTAGTAGACCACAAGTTGAACATGAGCCAACAGTGTGATGCGGCAGCTAAAAAGGCCAATGCGATTTTGGGCTGTATCAATAGATGTATAGTGTCTAGATCAAGGGAAGTAATAGTGCAACTCTATTCTGCTTTGGTCAGACCTCACTTAGAATACTGTGTCCAGTTCTGGGCAGCATAATTAAAAAAGGATACTGACAAATTGGAGGGTGTCCAGAGAAGGGCAACTAAAATGGTGAAAGGTCTGGAAACGATGCCTTATGAGGAGAGACTTAGGGAGCTGGGTATGTTTAGCCTGGAAAAAAGATGGTTAAGAGGCGATATGATAGCCCTGTTTAAGTATTTGAGGGGATGTCACGCTGAGGATGGAGCAGGCTTGTTTTCTGCTGCTCCAGAAACTGGAACGCGGAGCAATGGATGCAAGCTCCAGGAACAGAGATTCCACCTCAACATGAGGAGGAACTTTTTGACAGTAAGAGCTGTTCAGCAGTGGAACACACTCCCTCGGAGCGTGGTGGGGTCTCCTTCCTTGGAGGTCTTTAAACAGAGGCTGGATTGCCATCTGTCAGGGATGCTTTGATCAAGATTTCCTGCGTAGCAGGGGGGTTGGACTGGATGGCCCTCGTGGTCTCTTCCAACTCTGCAATTCTATGATTCTAAGGAAAGTCCCCATTCCATACTCTTTCTCTCATGTTTCCTTAGAATCTTGTAGCACAGACAACAATCTAGGCAAGTGAGTGAGACCAGGGTTACACAACTCTATACTTTGAATTCAAGATTTTTTAAAAAAATTAAATGACCTAGATTAGAGAACAGAGGAATAGCAGCATTTTTTCTAGCGAACACTCACAAATTCTTACTTCATTAAGCTGCCAAAACCAAACTGTTTTCAGCTGACATATACTGTATATGGCTTAGATCCATTTTACCTGAAGAACCATATTTGCCCATGTGAGCCTTGGCATGTTTTGAGATCTTTTAGGGCAGTAGCTTTTAACCTTTTCTTTACAAGGGACCTCCTTTAATTATCTTTTGTTGCTGTGGACCCTGAAGACTTAACTCAATAACAATAATAATAATAATAATAATACCTGATAACAATACAATTATAGCATCCATTAAACCTTCCCTCAGAAGCACTAGAAGGGGAGAGATTACTTTTATCCTGTTTTTTCCTACAAGTTTGTGGCTGGAGCAGATTGAATGGCAATGTGAAGGCCAACCCAGTCAAGCTTTCCCTTGGCTTCTGTCACATGGGCTGAGCAGTCTTGTAAACTTCATGGACCCCCTGTGAAGGCATTGCAGCCTCCGGGCATCCATGGACTACAGGTTAAGAGCCACTGTTATGGGGAGATTCTTCTTTCTGTCCCACAACCCACACATTGCATATGGTGGAATATGGGAGAAGATCTTCTTGGTGGCTGATCTCAGGCTCTGGAACTCCCTTCCTTGAAGAGTAGAAAGGCACCTTTCCCACTATACGTCTATAGGCAAGTGAAGATCTTTTGTTTCAACAAGACTTTGAGAGCTATTAAACCTTATGGTATGAATGGAGTTGCCATAAGTTAACAGGTGATTTAAAGGTGTATGTGTGTGTGTGTATGCATGTGCATGCATGCACACGCACACACACTGACACAAACACATCTTTTTAATTTTTGTAAGCCACCACCTTGTGTCCCAGACTGGGAAAAAGTTAGTATATAACAACAGCAGTAGCAGTAACAGCAACAGCAACAGGAAAAATTGTTCTGGTTGGGGACTGAAGATTTTTCCCAGAGAAGATGAAGGCAAAGTAAAATAGAAACACAAACCCAAATTGTTCAATTTTGTTTCCAAAGGGGCAGCTATGATAAAACTATACAACTAGCTAATCATGGTGAAAGGTCTGGAAGCCATGCCCTACAAGAAACAGCTTGGGGAGCTGGGTATGTTTAGCCTGGAGAAGAGAAGGTTAAGGTGATATGACAGGCATGTTTAGATATTTGAAAGGATGTCATATTGAAGAATGAGCAAGCTTGTTTTCTGCTGCTCCAGAGACTAGGACATGGAGTAATGGCCTCAAACTACAAGAAAAGAAATTCCACCTAAGCATTAGGAATAACTTTATGATATCAAGTGCTGTTTGACAGTGGAATGCACTGCCTGTGAATGTGGAGGACTCTCCTTCTTTTGAGGTTCTTAAACAGAGGCTGGATGGCCGTCTGTTGGGAATGCTTTGAATGTCTATTCCTGCATGGCAGGGGGTTGGTCTGGATGGCCCTTGTTGTCTCTTCCATCTCTATGATTCTATGATTCTATACAAGATCTTCAAGTATAAATACATAATTGAACATCAAAGTCAGTACGATCCAAACCATGGTATTTCTGATCTATATGTATGAATGTGAAATCTGGACAAGGAAGAAAGCTGATGGGGGGTGGAATCAACTCATTCAGCATTTAATTCATTCAGATACCATGAACTGCAAAAAAGACAGATAAATAGGTCCTTGAGGAAAACAAGCCTGAACTCCCACTGGAAGCCAGAATGAATACATGTCATGTACTAGCTTCTTCACACTCAGTAACCAGCAGCTTCAGGGTTAAACAGAAACTTTTATTGCTACAGTAATCTAAAGCATGAACTATACAAAATTGTTGCTTCGAGTGGAAGCTATTATCAAAGTAGTGAAATAAAAAGTATTTACAATCACCCAATCTGGAGGGCTATACAGTCATTGGGCTTCCATCATCCCCACTTCTCTTTCTCCCATTTTCACAAGCCATTTCAGGTACAAGGTCACTTAGCCAGTTTCCAGATACATACCATTCTCCCCTGTCTGTTCACAGAATCATAGAATCATAGAATCATAGAACTGTAGAGTTGGAAGAGACCACGAGGGCCATCCAGTCCAACCCCCTGACACACAGGAAATCTTGATCAAAGCATCCCTGACAGATGGCCATCCAGCCTCTGTTTAAAGACCTCCAAGGAAGGAGACCCCACCACGCTCTGAGGGAGTGTGTTCCACTGCCTAACAGCTCTTACTGTCAAAAAGTTCCTCCTAATGTTGAGGTGGAATCTCTGTTCCTGGAGCTTGCATCCATTGCTCCGTATTCCAGTTTCTGGAGCAGCAGAAAATGGCAGCAGAACACCAACTTGTTACAAGTTCAAAAAGAATGCAAACACCAAACAACACCACACAGAAATGAAAGTATTCAGTAATTTTGGCAGGAGGAGGTCGCTTTTAGGGACTGATCCTGAAAATACATTGAGGTGATTGTACTTGTGGACATACCATGAAACAACATGCCTCATTAGAAAAAACAATAATGCTGGGGAAAGCTGGGGGCTGCAGGAGGAAAGAAAACAAGGAAACATCCTTATTATTATTGATATTGTATTATAATTTATTCTTTATAATATTATAATTTGTATAATTATAATGATACTATTTATTTTCATAGCAGAAAATGGTGTTTCCTATGCAGAAAATGATGTTTTGTACACAAAAATACCATGTTTGGATTTCAAATAGAATTGCAAAGTTTCTTGTCAGTCCAGTTGCCTCTTAAAGTGAGACTGGATTTTGCTTGGCTTTCTCTAGCACACATAATCGTTCAAATTAGATAAATACAACAACAGCATTCAGCTTGAGAGAATGAATCTCTGTAGTCACCTTTAAGGATGATTTGAGACAAATGTCACCATTTGTGATAGAACTGTGTATACTTTCTTTGAGGAAATCATCACAGAGCCTATGAAAGAAAACATAGTAGCTGTTTGGGGCTTCAAAGTAATTGAGTAAGACTCCCTAAGAGTTGGGGTCTGCACGCACACTTTTAAAAACCATTAGTTTATCTTATCAGAGCTGAAGTTACTGCCATGTTTGATTCCCCCAGTCAATTAATCAAACCAACTTGGTTTCAAAGATTTCTCAAACCTTCTCGTTTACCACTGAGGTTTCTTAATCAAAAAGAAACAAGGTGAGAGAAAAGCAACTGCAGAGGGCCACAGACAAGAAAATCATCTGGAGTTCATCTTACATGTTGTGCAAGCATTCATTACTGTGGTTCCTTGAAGAACTTATAATGGCCCAACTCAAGAGGAATTTTTAAAACGAGTGTTTTTTAAAAGCAGAAACCAAGCAATTGGTCTACCCAGCAGCTAAAAATCTGGTGTGCTTATTATAACATAAACACATGTCAAGTTCAATAAGGTTTACTTATACATTTTGGTGTGTATAATTTCAGACTTAAGCCGAATAAAACTACAAAGTGTACCAAAAGATTAGGTAGGACTAGATTAAAGGCATGGTATGCAGAACAAATTTTCTTCACCAGAGGTACCTGTTTGCCATTTGTTTCTTTAACCACCAAGTCCTCTGTTGCAGACCTGATTAAAACATTCATTTCTCATAAGCAGAACAAAACATAACTGTGTGCTACACTGCAGTGTATTTTAATCTCCTTGTATTACTTCTGGAGCACTTGGATGGAAACCAGGGAATCTCAACTGGATATGGAGCAGAAAGCAGACATTTGAAAGATCTATGTGTTCCAGTGCACTTTCTAAGTTGCAATTTCAATTCATGCATAGGTTGCAATGTATTCCTATCTGCAGGGAAAACTTAAGTATGCTGAAATTCTTTCCCATTCCTATTATATCCATGTCTTTCTCTCTAATGGACACATCCATGCCTGGGACAAACCAGTTCAATAGTTTAGTCTAAATAGAGGGTATTCAAGGGAATATTGCTTTCTCTCTTTCACATTTTCTGGGACACCTGTGTGTAGCTGCCATTTGGGAAGAATTCTGGCTTTGGGACAGGGCATTCTGGGAAAACTAAAATGGCACCCACTGGCCAACTGGTGTGCCAAGGTGTTCTGTTGAATCCTCCCTCTGCATTTCCTAGAGTACATAAATATGGCATGTAAATCCTCAAATGTGAGGAGAAATAATTACTAAAGTTTTCTTACTCCTGTGGGAGAAACTAAGTATTCCTCAGCAGTATTCTCCCTATATTTTAACATCCTGCAATGTTGCAGAGGAATTATTCTTCACAGAAAAACACATGTGGTTTTTTTCTGGGCAAAAATGTGTTTTCTGCACAGAAAAAAGAGCCCCTGTGCAGGAAACAGGAATGAAAAACATCAACCTGGGAATAAATAATAACAAATATTAATTCCTTTCCTAATACAGAATAAAATTGTGGATATGTCTACCAATTTTCTGGCCAAACCTGTGAAAGTTGCAGAAGGTGGGGGGAGTTCATCTTACTGATGCCATTCCGCTTTTATATAGCTGTTGCACAAATCACAGTCCAACCACAAGCACTTATAAATCTGGTCCTCCAATCTGTCAGAATAAAACAGGCTCTGTAGAAAAATCTAAACTTATGTCCCTAATGAAGAAATCAGCAATTTTAATCTAGTCAAATATACTTTAGTTCGGCCTATCCACCCTTAAAAATAAATGTCCATTGGTTTGTAGCAAGCTATGACTGCTCTGGAAATACAGCTTGTCTCATGCTAAAAGGAAGCTTGGCTTTTTGTGCTTGTAAATGCACTCCATGCACAACCCATCCTACCTGCAAATATGATCTGCTCTGTGAGTGATTCACAGGAATACAGTCTGTTATCTGGTGCAGAGACTGCATCTGAATTTGCTATCTGCTATCAGCTATGTATTTTTCTTGACCCTTGCTCTACAAGCTTTGAAGGCTTCTTTTTAGTACTACTAAGCTGAATGAAAAGTGTTTATGGCACTGTTCTACATTTCTTTATTTACATTCTACTCTACAGTACTGCTGAAGCTTTATTTAGCAGCTGTGATGTACTAGACAGCACCAGCCACAAGAATTACAGGATCACAGCCCTAAGGATTGCAATATTATAACTGAAATACAAGCTGGGGAAAGGGATAATGTTAAGAATGGACAATGGCTAGTGACAAGAGAGACTCTGTGGCAATCAAAAACCAAAGGAGGTAAAACTAGGGGATTTCAGACACTGATTTGTTAATTAAATTGCTTTTACTTAAAGAGAAAAAGGAGAAGTGATCAAAAAGAATACATGGGGGCGAGGAAGAGAGAAAGATTGAGAGAGAGATGAGTCTGTGCTGCTTACAGGAACAGCATGCCAGAAGCCATGTGAAGCTTATCGTTATATCCATCATTATGTTAGAACCACACTGAATAGCAATGACATAAACTTGAAAATGTCCCATGCATGTCTATGGGCTTGTCTAAATGGTGAAAATACTCCTCATAGAATTTGGGAATACCTTTTGTCCCAATGGGATCCCACATCATTTTGTCATATTTGGAAGGAGAGGGGGCAAAAATGCCATATACTCTGCAGGAAACACCTTCATGGCTTTCCCTTAAGTTTTTTTTTTTAAAAAAATTGCAATGGAAACGTGCATTCCTGCTCATTGGGACAACCGATTTGCTTTCCTGTGCTTTCCTGATAAGAGTGGAAGTGGAAAGCTGATTGGTCATATGTGCACAGGGGCAGAGCTTGCCAGCAAGGCAGCACCTGGAACCACCATGTTGAATTTTTGCTATAGCGATCATGCACTGAGGCAACAAAACAGCCTCCCCCCTTCCACACCTTCCACACCTTGGATTTGCTTTTTTTAAAAAGGTTAAAAAAATACTGGCAGAGGCAACTGGTGAGAATAAAAACACAAGTAATTCACTCACTCCTGCCATCTTAATTGGCAGGCATGCCCATTTGAACATCAAAAGCAGATAGCTTCGCATACCTGTGATCTTGGGGGGAAAAACCCATGGGGACAAATGAAAGATGCTACAAATTGATGTTACTGCAGACCAACCCACATTTTATTGCCTTGTATAGACAAGCCCCTTGCCTTAAGAACTTCTGGTGAGTCCCTAGACAAAGTGATTCCTTATCAGAACTGTGTTGTGCAATCTCAAAGGAGAGGGCTGTGCATATGACACTACTCTGGCTTTGGCTGCCTCTCTTCTAAAGAGATGCACTGGACACCCTCTTTGCAATCTTTTTGTGCTGCTGTTTAATGTAAATAATCTCTTAGCCTCTGTTGAATGTTTTACCAGAGGTCCTTCTGTGGTTGCTATGGTCATTTATAGAAGGATAAAGAAAATATGTCTCCACAGCATACAATTAAACAACAAAATTTGCCGCCACAAAACATAATGATGGTTGCCAACACAGATGTCTTTAAAAGGGAGATTGAACAAATTCATGGAGAATGGGACCATCAAAACCTACCAGCTATGATGGGTATATACCATCATCATCATCATCTCACCTTTCTCCCAATATAGGGACTCAAGACAGCTAACAAAGAGTTTAAAACAATGCAAATTAAAGCAATACACAAACATAAAAATATAAATATGAATATTAAAAACAAATTAAAGAATTTTCAGAGTTAAAAACATTAGAAATATTAAAAACCTTCCACCTTCAGTGGGAGTTCTCTCTGACTACTAGTTGCTAGGGAACATGAGAATGAAGGTCCTCCTGTCCTGGTTATGAGCTTCCCATAGGCATCTGGCTGGCTACTGTGGAACAGAATTCAACACTGCTCTTCATATGGGGGGAGTATTTGTGTGTGTGTGTTAGGATTATAATAGTATTTTATTTATATGTGTTAAACACCACCCTGAAATCTGATGCAATGAAGAGTGATATAGAAATGTTTTCACTACATTCCATGAAATAGAAATGCAAGCACATCATCATCATCTAGAAATTGGTACTGGGAGAACTCCTGGACAACTTGGAGAAACTGCAGGTTGAGTGGCTGCAAAATTAAGACTGGATTCACTACCCCTATTGCAATGATCCATCAGCTGCCCCTGGTGCCAATGTGAAATGAAGGTGGGGGAATGGAACAAAGAAAGAAAGACAGACAGACAGACAAACTCACTCAGGCTGGGAAAATTTAAAAAGCAAGAACTACGATAAACCTTGAAGCTTGTTTTAAGAATAGCAAAAACATGAAAGAGAAGGAACAGTTTAAGGTAGGTTAAACAGATGAAACATTCGTATCCAACCTGGTTCTCAAGGTTCAGGACAACTAATATGTTTAAATTATATAACCAAACTGGGTTACACCACTGCCAGGTGCCTAATCAAAATATCACAATCGAGGGTCATTGTGACACCCTGACACCTGTAATGTTATTTCATCTGAAAAGCTGAAATTCTGGCAGAGCTCTGGTTGACAAAGAATGGCTGAGGCTGAAAATTTCCAAGGGAACAGATAATGTCCTGGCCTCTCTGACCACAAAGGCCAGCATAGCAGGTGGCATCTCTGCAAGCCAGCAGCTGTGAATTGTGTTTTTGTCCTGGATAGATTCTCTTGAAAGGAGAACAGAGGAAGAATATTTCAAACTTTTTTGGTGCCCTCCCAAAGATGTCACTTAACTCTCTCTCTCTCTCTCTCTCTCTCTCTCTCTCTCTATATATATATATATATATTATATATATCAAGCAATATCCAAAAAAAATTTATATCCCATTCTGAGCTCAGCATGATATGATGTAAATGTTACTAGGGTCACACAGGCTTCATACAGGGCTCAAATGAAATGCCATTCTGAGAGAATAACGTAGGTCAAAACTTATTCCCACAATTTGAAAAAAAGTTCCAAATCAAGGGCAAATAGTTTTCTCACATCACTTGGGTTTCAGTTTGTTGGAATCAGTGTAGATAAATATAGGGTTGAATTAGAAATGTAAATGCCCACTTGACTCCTTATCATGTGTGAGAATGAGAAATCAGTTTCTCTCCTTGCATGCAGGAGGATGGCAAAATTATATCCTGTCCTTTCCATCAAAAATTCTCAAATTTTGGAGAATGATATTTGCGCAACTGGCTCTGCTACACAGTTATGTAGATCTGACTGTTAAGTAACTGAGAATTAACTGCACAAAAATATTATCTTTCCCATCAATCTTTTTCATCAACCAGACAGTCCTTCTATGCTTGCTGTGTGGGTGTGCTTTGGGTCACAGAGTGTTTTGTACAGAGTTTTTTTGCACAAATTCCAGAGACCTCATAAAAAAAGCAAAACACTGAAGGAGGGAGATCACATAGAGGGGGGCAGTTTCTCTCTAGGCTATCCATTCATCCAGAGGAAGTGTTTTCATCTATCAGTAGCTTCAGATAATGGAAAAAGAGGGGAGGCTATTTCTCCCACTCTTCTGAAAGCCTCTTGGAGACACTGCAGAATGGTATAGAAAGTGGTGGAGAGAGCTGCAGAGAACTTCTTCTCATGGAGAACCCAGCACTGTTCTACACAGCACTGATCAGGGCCAAATATCTGTTCTGAAGAACAGAAGGTCCTGGCACAGACTGTCTCTCTGACCACCCTCCCACAATGCCTAGTTCCAAGAATCAAACTCAGCCATTTTGTGCTTAGCTCTGAAGAGCCACATACTGGCCTTTTCTCTGATGAAGTGATACTATAGCAGGAAAAAAATAGGTCTCTTACACCACTGAACTTGTTTTGAAGACTCATGTAGGCCTTGTTCTGGAGAGCAAGGGTGACTAGCTGTTGGGATGGTATCCCAGAGCAGTGGTGTGGCCCTTCCATGGTGGACGTGAGCATCTTGACTTCCACCACCTGAGCTATAAGAGCCAGGCCTGACCAAACAGAGCAAGCAAAGGATGTCAGTAGTTAATCTAGGTCTTTTTGGAAATGAGAAGCAGAGATGTGACACATACAGCACAGCTCCTTACAAAAGGACAACCACACAGGCTGAATGCTGCAACTCACCAACTGCTATCTATTTGAAGCATGTTGAGAAAAGCAAATGGTTTTGATGTCATTAATGTCATTAATGTGATACTTTCTCAGAGAGGTTCTGTACACCCACTTGTGGTTCCTTCCCTTGTTCACTGTGGCTCCAATGTCCAATTTTTGGTGAACATTAGTCAACATAACTCACCAATGTGGAATCTAATGAACTTCTTTGGCACTAATTGAAACTGAAAGCTTAAGGTACATCTGGGTGTAGAGTCAACTCTTCTAATTTCTTAACAGCCTGACAGCATTTCCTTTATATAGCATTTGCTTTACACCACTGAACTTGTTTTGCACTTTCATGTTCTCTCTTTTTGTGTATGAGCTACTTGAGGGATCTTCTCCTTATGGCACTGCTTTATCCTTTTCTTTTTACTGTTTCTGATTTGGGACCGGTCATGAAAAAGCCAGCCTGTTTTGTCTACTGCCAAACCTAGCAGAACTTCCAACTTGAAATTCAGGCATGAATGTAAAAGGAAGGCAAATGCAGATGATTTCAGGAGGAAGGGGGCATTTGCCTCAAACTTTGGAAGGAGTAGTAGGAGCAGTCATTTCCTCCCTTCCTTCCTTCTATCCTTTCCTTCCTCCCACTTGTGACACTATTAGCAGTAGTGCAAAACTATTCTTAAAAACAGGTTTTAAAAAAACCGGATAAATACTATTACATTGAGGTCAGCAGTGCTACACCCTGAGGAAAATTTCAGCTGGTGTCTCCTCCCTCTCTTTCTTTTTTTTTTTTTTTTAATATTTATTAAAAAAAAGAGAAACAGATCATACATATATATATCCATACATAATAAAATTGTGTCACAATACATCAGAAGTTTTGTTCAACTTTTGAGAGTCAAAAGTATAAACAAGGGGGTTAAAAGAAAAAAGGAAATAAAGTTAAGATTTCCCATTCTAACATAGCCCACTACAAAGTATAACAACTTTTGTTCATGCCTCCTCCCTCTCTTTCATCCTATTGTTAGGGAGGCACAAGCAGGTATTTTGGGTTAGGTTTGGTGTAATAATGTGAAGCCAAAATGACATGTTATAGCTGCTGGGTGGGTCCATTCACACTGTCAGCTCTGTAGGATCTAGTCTTCTCCTTCCATTATGTGATGTCATTGCCTTGAATTTTCTATGTCTCTATCCCACATCATCAACTTACAATGATGCCACATCATATATTTTACCTTACTAAACATTACAAGGAAAAGAGGAGAAAGTTGTGTATCCCCAACAGTCAGTTGTAACAGATAGATACTGGTTTAGATAATCTTTTTCTCCCAGAATTCTGTGTTTGTTTAGCTTGAGACTGACAGCCAACAGTCTTATATTTTATATAAATCAAAAGCAAGACATATTTTTGTCCTATATCATTCTTAATCCTTCAAAGTAGTAAGTTATGCACACAAATTTTTGCTCGTTTCAGCCTTGCTCTCTCAACCTCTCCAGAACTATGGGATAATGAAGTTGACCTACTTTACATGGGTGACAAAGAGATTAATTAAATGCTTATGGAACTCTTTGGAGATTTCCACATGAAAGCTGGTTGATAAGAGTACATATTTACAAGGACATTAATTTTATGTCTCCAGTTACAAGTGGAGAATCCACTTGAAAAGATCGCTACACCTCAACCCTAAGGCTCACTTTTGCAAGCAAATAGAATATCTGGACGCTTTTGGTGTCCAGAGATTCATGGCATTGTCAAACCATCAAGCCATTTGTTTAAATGCTTTCAGTCAGCCTATCCAAACACATAATACATACACAGACAGGTGCACATTACAAAATTCCATCCAAGCTGAAAAAGAACCTCAGCTTGGAAAATATTGGATTGGAGGTTTCTGGCCATGCTGATTGGAAGATTTTGGGGACCATAGTAAAAAAATAAACTTTTCCCATTTCTGCAATCAACATTCAATGGCCTAAATCCAATAGTTAAAACCAACTACATTTAGATGCCTTCAATCAATGGAATGTATTTAAGTACTGGTTTACCAAGTTCCCATTGGTTTAATGGGCCTACTGCAGTTGTGATTAACAATTGGATTTGGGTCCATGTTGCCATCTTTGAAAGATTACAGAACACAACATATTGGCCTTCTTCAAACTTTCCAGTGGCTTCAGACAACTACATGCCAGTATCTGTCTTATGGGCAGATGAGATTTAATGAGCTTTGAAAGGAAAGAGGGCAGAAATTTAGATGTGTCACAATGGAAAAATCAAGGTTTTTCTGAGGAAAACATCAGAAACAGGTTGCATTGTGAAAGCAATCCATATATTCAAAGCCAAATGGACTAATGTAAAATATCTGAAAAGTGTTCACAGAAGCCTTGGATCAAGACAAAGGAATGAAGGAGGCTTTAAATGAAACAATCCAGCATTGTTTACTCTGTCTAGAGATGTACAAATCTCAGAAGCTTAGTCTTCCACCCCCAAGCTTGTTCTGTCTGGAGTCCACATCAGATTAAGAGCTTCCCCTGTTGCACAGAAATTGATACACTGTATGAATGCTTGGGTGATCAAAATGTGTGTGTCTGTATGCATTTTTTTTCAAGCACATGCATTTAGTATGTTTTTTCCTCTGAAAAGTGTGTGTCTGTGCGCACGAAAATTTCACATTTCCCCTTGCATTATTAAAATATGTGCATCGTTTTTTAATGCATTCTTCATTTTACCTTTGTCCTTTTTCCTAGTTGTTCTGAGAAACAGAAATCACTTCTGCAATTTCTCCTGATATCTGTTTTATAGAATCATAGAGTTGGAAGAGATCACGAAGGCCATCCAATCCAACCCCCTGCCTTGCAGGAAGATTTGTTCAGAGGTGGTGTACCTTTGCCTTCCTCTGAGGCTAAGAGGTCTGAGAAGTGTGACTTGTCCAAGGTCACCCAATGGTTTCCATGGCTGAACATTAGAACCCTGATCTCCAGAGTCATTGTCCAATGCTCAAACCATTACATCACACTAGCTCTCTTCACAGAACAATGTTTTACACAGCAGTGGCAACTAGGAGCTCTTATGTCAGTGGGACAGTGAAAAACTCTGAACTTTAAAGGAGTCATTTAAGATTCTGAATCTATTTTGGGAGACTCCTTTAAAGCTCATACTAAATCCCAGCATGGATTCACTGCTTCACTAACATTGGAACCACCAGCCAATGCCGCACAGGGTCAGGAGTTCAGTCAGGACTGGTTTAATGAAATTTGGGGTCCCCTGCAATGCTTTATTTTGGGGGGCCCATATTTTTGTCTCAGGTCAGTGTAACCTAACTCCCCCTAAGCTAATCACAGTACAGGATATTCAGATTATTACTAATAATGTTTTTGAAGGAGAAGGGTTACTATGGGGGCCCCTACAATGATGGGGCCCCCTGCAGATGCTGACACCACGGTGTCTTAAACTGGCCCTGAGTTCAGTTGTAGGTAGAGAAGATACAATGACCTTGTGCACATTATCACTCCATCCTTCAAAGGCATGATTGCTTCTGTAAAACAATGAGGAACAGAGTTTCCCACAAAGTGTTCTGTTTATTCCATTTCTGGATCATCTGCCTACCTTGACTTCCTTCAGAGAAATTTAAATCAACCAAATTAAGGCCTATTATTTGCTAGATAATGCATGACTGATGATCCCGTAATTCTTCCCCTCTTTAAAAAAAATGGTCTTGATCTGACTGCATGGCAGACTTTGCAAGTAAGGCTCCCGCTCCAGCTAAGATACGATTCATAATGTGAATTTTTGCCACACTTTAAAAATAATAAGATAAAGCAAAGGTTGGAAGGTCTTCTTTATTTCAGGTCGTGCAAATGCTTGAAAAGAACATGTTTCTGCTTTGCTGCTCAGATTTACAGAATACAAAGCGAAAACCTCCTGGGATGCACAAACTGACCTCCTGTGCCTTCCTTCCCACTTTGATTGTCAAGATCTCCTAAAAGAGGACAGATACATCTGAATATATATATATGCTAGAACATTACAGCAAGCAAGGTCAAAGTAGCAAGATGGCTGCCAGGAGAGGTTGACACACCTGCCAGGAGTTCACCATTTGTCTGCCTAGCTAAGCATCTTGACATGTGGCACTGCATGCAAAGCATAACTTTGCTGGCATGCTTCTCTTGCAAATCATATCTCCTCTAATAAATGTCACATTCATCCCAATGGTTTCTTTTTCACTTCCTTTATGTCATTTGACTGATCAGCCAGGGCATCAGGAGAGTAACCACATCCCATGCCATAAAAGAGCCATTTTGAGCAGTAGAAAGGCTGGTCTGCAACTGGATGAAGTCCTACATGCCCAGGCATGGACGCTGGTCACCTTGGTGCCATGAAAACAAAGGTGACAACACAAGAGCAGCCCTGGTGTTAAATTCAATCAAAGTCCATGCCTGGACAAGCTGAGATTCAGCATCAGATATGTTTGTTCCAAGTCCTGTTGCCTACCAAACTTCTGAAGAACTCACTGATGAAGCTGATGAAATGCATTTGCTTTGCTACACTATATCAAAGAAGTCAAGCATATAACCCTCCTTCAGATATTTACAAAGTGAGTGATCCCAGAAATGGGAGTGGTGGAGACTAAGAGATGGTCTAGATGAGAGAATGAAATGTGGATTGGAGTCTCACCTGTGCATTTATTGAAAAGTAAGCCCCACTGAACTGAAGACTTTCTTTGAAGTAAACATAAGTAGCAATTGAAAGCTTAACTTTGCTTCTTCCATACCAGTTTTCTACTAATCAGGCATGGAAATGCCCACAAAGCTATTATTTTTAAATAAATAGTTTGCTTGCACTATACATTAAATAGAAGACAGAGAGATTTTCACACAGACACATGGACTCTTCTTGTAGATGAATAGTCCACAAGAACATTTTTTATCTCCCAGACACTAAAGCACAACCAACCAACCAAATTATATTGCTTAAAGTATCAAATAGAATAGTCCACAATGTAAATGATATCCTATTTAATTCCTAATTGAGAAAAAGAAAAGCATCATGTACTTATTATTCCAAATCATTACACAAATGTTTCCTTTCTCAATGCAGCAATTGTCTACCTGCTTTCTTTCCTTTTTCTGAGATCCACCCTGTTTCAGAAGTGGGAGGTAACTTGTTACCAAACAACTAATCCTAAAATGGCTAGTTACTTGTAATTTGTTACTCTCCCTACTACCTGGTTGCATGATAAGCAACACCTGGGGATTGTCTAAATAGTCAAAATTACCCACATGGAATTCACTGGGAATCCTACCTGTCTAAATAGGATCCTGCACCAATCCACACTATTCAGAAGGAGGGGGGCCCAAAATGGCAAAAAACACAACAAAACAGCAAGGGGGTGTGCATTCCTGCTCGTTAGGACAAGCAATTTGAAGGGAAGCACAGTGCTGCTTGGCCAGGTGAGCATGGGGGCAGGGTTTGCTAACAGGGCAAGTGGCTGCTGCCACTATGTTGGATTTTTACCTTAGCAAGCAATCAAGTTGTTTTTTTTCTTTGCTTTCCTGTTAAATCAGAAAATGACTTTATTACTCCAGCACAGCTTAGACATTAAAAAAAAAAAAGAGTTCAGTGGCAGTGAAGAACTAACTCAAATAAATCACTCACAGCCACCATCTGACATGCAAAACTTTTGGGGGCTTCTGAGGCCAAAAACACTGTTATGGCATGCCGCTGCTGCTGTGAAATGTCATATTGTGAGGTACTCTGTTTTTCTCCCCCTCATATAGATGGGCCCCTGCTAAAAGACCTTCTTTCAGACAACCATTAAAGGTACAGTTTGTTTGTTTATCCAATTTATATCCTGCCTTTCTCCCAAAATTGGATTCAGGTTGATTTTCAATATTCAGTCTGGCAACCCTATTTATATTCATTGTGTTTGCATTTCCTTGGTAAATTTACCATGGTCTCCAGACACCTGAACTGTACAGTATTTCTAAATGTTTGTCTAAAGTTTTTAGTTTCTGCACTGCTCAAAATTTGGAGAATAAAGGAAAATTTAATTTGGAGAAGCAGAATTCTTATTTGGTTGACCCTGCCCAGAAGTTACACCCTGATTCAGACATGCAAGAGTCCAAACTTGGAACCTAGAATGTAATACTGAATGGTTAAGTTTTTCTGCTTGGCTCTGCTGATTTTCTAAACTGATCATCACACTCCTGGCAGGTCCTTTCTTTCCTACTCCTTCAACAATGAGTGTTCTTAAAGGTGGGCAGGCATAATTCTATGGAGAAAGCTATTGTGCCCCCCCCCAAATAAATCAGGGTTAAATTAGATGCTATTTCTGAGTTTAATGATTGGGATTCCATATGTCTTTTTCCTTTTAGAAAAGCACTTGAGGGAGATTCCCGTTTGGATGGAGGTCATATCTTGGAGGATGGCGTTTCCTTCACTTCACTTATATTACACTATTAGTGCCAGAGAAGAGAACAATTGTACTCCTGTAGGTTTCTGCTCTGTGGCTAGTTGTCAACTTGATTTTGGACAGGAAATATTAAGTGGAGAAATGGAATAGTATGAAGTATTAAACTGTCCTATTGTCTCAGTCCAGAGAGCACAACTGCACCACACAAGCTAATAAAGAGATTGAAATGTATGCATATATGTTTATTACAATATTTAGTTTAGCTTAGAGAGGGCCAAACTACATGCAGTTATAAAGTTTGGAAACACAAATAACTAATCTGAACATTAAGAAACCCCTTAGTTCCACCTGACCTCTGAACTCTTTTTCTTTTCTGTCTCTGCCTCACTTTTCTTTCTTGTGGTTTTTCTCTTATTTTACTTATTTTGCTTCAGTTTATTCAGGCAACTGAAAAGACTTTCCCTCAACTTTCTTTTCCCACTTTTCCTATTGAAAAGGCAGCATGACACCCACCTTTTAAGAGTTCAGAGGCCTTATGGGGGAATCATTATATGGCTTTCTCTGAAGCTGTGCTGTACAAAGTGGTGGTCCACAGGCCAGTCCACAAGCCACCAGCTGCCAGTCCACCAACAGTTTCCAGGAAAGAAAGAAACAGTTGTAACCAATGGGCACAGTTATAGTACTGATCCTTGGCATGTTAGAGAAAAGAAAACCTGGTCCCTCACGTCAGACAGGCACTTTAGTCACTGGCCTAGAGGCCTCCAGGCAAAATGAATATTCTGTTAGCTGGACCCAGTGTAACATACACCATTAAAAAAAAAAACTCCCCCAAATATGCCTGGTAGACCTTATGACAACCCTGTAAGGTAGGCCAGTTGATTTAAATTCCTCCTCCCCTTCTCAGCATTCCACATTTTCCCCAGAATTGATGAGGGTGACTCGCTCTGTTGCCCTGATGCTGCTGCGGCTGCCACCAGTTGACTGCCTGGGCCCTGTTGCAGGGGTGGCAGCAGCATCCCACTGCCTCCACCAGTTGACTGCCCTGGTGCTGTCCTGCTACCCTGCCACTGCAACAGGACCCAGGCAGTTGACTTGTGTTTCCAGCTGCCACCACCAGTTGACTGCCTAGATCCCATCACAGCCTGTGATTGGTGAGTGGCTGAGAGACTGAGAGGAAGAAAGGCCCTTGGGAGGCTGGGGTTTAGATGCAGACTGAGTGGCAGGAGTGGATTGTGAGGTGGAGAGGGACTTTGCATGTTGATGGTGATTGGTTTGGATGTGTTTCCTGATCAGCCAGTCAGCACACTGTAATAGCAATAGCATAGCAATAGCATTGATAGTTATATACCGCTTATCAGTGCCGAAGCACTCCCTAAGCAGTCTACAATGTTTTTTAGTTAATTGCCCCCAACAAGCTAGGTACTCATTTTATCAACCTACAGAAGGATGGAAGGCTGAGTCAACCTTGGAGCCCTCTGGAATTAAACTCATAACCTTGTGGCTTGCAGTACTGGCATTTAACCACTGCGTCATCAGGACTCACTGGGAGAGGAAACATACCCAAGAGTTTGAAACATACCCACGCCTATTGTACATACCCAAGTCATACACACACACACACACACACACACACACACATATATATATATATATAGAGAGAGAGAGGGAGGTGTTTGACTGCAGGAAAGCATAAGGAAAATCTGCCACCTAATGACTACGGGTGGTACTGCAGATATAACTAGTTATAGCTGATACTTGAAACTAGTTACTCTTGGCACTAACAAACCCATAGTGATGTTCCTTTTGCAAAGGAGCACAGTGGCTACCAAGCTGTTCCTTTCTAGAAGGGTTGAGGAATACTGTTTACATTACTCAATGTTTGGGCTATGTGGGAGTTGTTGGCTCTTAGGGATTGTCAAGACAAAAAGATATAATGCTGATGGCTGAGCATTAATATAAGTTTTCAGCAGTGTTTATTTGCCTCCACGGACCTTTGGCAAAATCAATTGTATGTGAAGTTATCCGTGCTTGACGTGCACACAGAACCATGCCTGTGAATCAAGATGGTAGCTGAGTCAATTACAGCATGTGATCATTCTCCACACATTGTCACCACTGCAAAGTATTTTTTTTTAACTGTAATCAAAGGTGTGCAAGTGCAAACTTCTGCTTAGAAAACTGTTTGGTTACCTCAGCACAACAAAAAAGTACATTATCAATAACAAAGAACTCCAAAATGGCACTTCTGGCCACTTCCTTGCTGGCAAGCCTGCCCCCTGTGCACAGCTGACCAATCTGCTCTCCACTTTTGCCCTCATCAAGAATACACAGTGATGTGAATTGGATGTCCAGATGTGCAAGCTCACCATTATTCAAAAAACATCAGGGAAAACCGTGAAGGCTTTTCCCCTGCAGTAGATGGAGTTTTGGGATTCCCTCCTTCTGAATACTGCAAATCTTGTTTGCAGCGTGTTGGGACAAAAGGTATTCTCTTCAAATTCTATGAGGAGTATTTTCATCATCTAGACAACCCCTTAGTAAGACTCTCTAACTAAAAGATTGTTCTTTACTTCCCTTTTTGATATGAGATGGAGGCATAGGGATAATCTAGTTTTACCTTTTGAGACAATTTGCAGGAACTTTCTGTTCCACTCTTCCCTTCCATTTCTTTCATTAGCAGAGCAATGTGAGGAAACTGGAAATGCATCAGCAAGACTTTCTTGAAAACTGGTTAAGTATCATACATAGCCAGTTCTCCAGGAAATGTTGCTGCTGTCAGGATTCAGGACGTATAGCAGCACCTCTTCTGGGAGGACTACATAAACATTGCCCTTAGTCTATATTTCAGGAATTGCTGCTCCTGACAAACTTCCTGAATCATGCTGTGTCACATTGGATAGTGGATGAAACAGAAGTACGAAGGGGAAGAGAACAGACACAGAACTCTTGTTTTAAAAGATTTTCTGGTTATACCTCTCCTCCATCTGGCCAACTTGTAACATGGAAGTGACAATGTAAAAACGTCATCCTTCCCAGTGAGCACTGCCACCAAACACAATAAGAATACAAGAATACAATTAATTACTGTGGGGGGAGAGGGGGCTAGTAGAACCAGTAATGTAGCAAACCATGAACAGACACCCCCACTGAGTGACACAATGGAATACTTTTAAGAGTAACAGTCTAAGCACTCCTACAGAAAGGCAGAATTTAATTAACTAAAATTAATTAACCCATAAAACTAAATTAAACAGAAGATGCACACCCCCAGATCGCCTTACTTTTTTGTGCCAAGTTTCAAGTGTCTCATTTTCATAGTATTGGATTTATGCCAGATTTTAAAAAGGCACAGAGGGAGGGATGGAGGGAGGGAGGGATATTATATTTTATTATTATATATTTATTATACAACTGTCAGTGTATAACACCACAATACTGAAATTATGCAGATGGGGAAAGGCGATGGTTTAGCTATACTGGTTCTTTTCTATCCCTCTTGTCCCCCCGCCCATTGTGATCTTTAGCTTTTAACATTAATTTCCCAACTTCTCTCTTAAGTCTTTATTCTTGCTTTGAATTCTCATTATAAGTATGTATCTCATTTTCACTTAAGAAGAGTTGCTTGAATCAAGGGTGTGACTCCTAAACATGGTCAACATGCAAAACTAGGGCTGTATCTCCTTTCAACACTTAATTGTGATGTTGTATGTCAAGATCAATTAGATTTCTTCCTGTTGGCTCTGTTGGTAGTGCCATGCCATGCCATATGGAAGGCTCAAAGCTTTAAAACAGTGTTGGGACCTTATATTTTTTGTGCCAAGAAAGGCAGAATAGCAGTGACTGTAAGACTTGGCTCCTAAGAATGCAAAATGCAAGCTATGTTTCTCTTTGATGTCCCCTGCTGGCTCATCCATGAATGACACGAGGGACCTGTGCAGGGCTCTTTTCCTTGCAGGCATGAAGTTCAGTACACAGCTCAATGAGCCATCTTATGTCCAACTGTACTCAGCGTGCAAGTTTAAATCCATTCCCCATGCACATAATTTACTCCTGCATATGTTTTCTTATGTTTGGGCAATGGATTGCCTTTGCTTGATCTTGTTGCCCAAACAGAAGCCTGGCAGATGAACATGGGAGTTTTTCCAGACACTGGAATAAATGACAGTCAAATCTTTATCTGCTAAAATGAGTTGGACTGATTTTAAAGGCAGAAACTCAGGGCCCCATTTTAAGAGAGGTAAGAATCATACTAGCTCATGAACAGAAGTAAAACTTGACAAATCAGAATCTTAAAAAATGTACTGTAATCAAATATTAAAAATACAGCATGTTAAGAATCCAGATCATTATTTATAAGCCAGGATTCAGAGGTATGCACACAAAGATTCTACATGTGTGCATAACTCTGCACATGCACATCCATGTTCTCACACTGCCTGGCAATTATCAAGGGCTGGGAGGGGCCCCTCTTGCTATTGCTTACTGGTGGCAAAGGGAGGGAGGGAGAGAAGAGGTGATTTGGACCATCGTCTCCACTTGGTCAGGGAAAAGAAATGTCAGTGTTCTCTCAAATGGAGTGACCTGCCCTTTCATTCCCATAGGAGTTCAAAACAGCCAGATCTGCGTGGTGGGGTCTCCTTCCTTGGAAGGAGGTCTTTAAACAGACCTTGGAGGTCTTTAAACAGAGGCTGGGTGGCCATCTGTCAGGGATGCTTTGATCATGATTCCTGCGTGGCAGGGGGTTGGACTGGATGGTCCTTGTGCTCTCTTCCAACTCTACAATTCTATGATTCTATGACCTCCCTCTCCGCTTCCCTCTGGTAAAAAGGAGCAGTACAACCCCACCCAAAGCTTGACAGCTGCTGGGCATGAACTTTTTTTTGGATAGAGTGAAAGGGGAAGAAAAAAATAGCCCTCTGTGCCCTATTCAGAATGGGATTTATGCATATGTAAACTGGGCGTAACACACATTTAAATCTCTACCAGGATACTGAAGATAGGAGCTGATGAGATTTGCAGCAACCAAATATCACCCAATAAGCTCGAGTGGTTGTTGTTCTGTACAATGAAGTTGACTTCAACTTATGGCAACCCTATGAATGAGAGATCTCCAAGTCACCCTGTCATCAACAGTCCTGCTCAGGTCTTACAAACTCAGTGCTGTGGCATCCATGATGTATATGGTCTTCCTCTTTTCCTACTGCTTTCTACTTTATCATGTATTATCATCATGGTCATTTCCCTATTTAAACAGCCTAAGCCAATTGTGAAAAGCAAACCTGTTACATACAGAGCTTGGAAAAGTTACATTTTGTTGAATGGATTATATACAGAGCCTTGGGCAAATAACTTCACCCCAGTCAGCATGGATATTGACTTGTAACTATACGCCACAAAAGTTGCTTTTCCAAACTTTTATCAAATATATCATTATTTGAAGGACCACATCCCCCTTTATGAGCCCACCAGAGCTCTAGTATCATCTGGAGAGTTTCTTCTCTCAGTCCCACCACCCTCTCAAACTTGTTTGGTGGGAAGGAGGGAGAGGGTTTTCTTGCTTGCTGCTCCTAGACATTTTAACTCCCTCTCTAGAGAGGCCAGGTTGGCCCCTTCTCTCCTATCCTTTTGCCAAGAGGTAAAAGCATGCTTGTGCCATCAGACATTTACAATGATGGGGCAGGGGGCTGTGCTTATAAATGCTGTGTGATTTGGATTTTAAGATCCATATATAGTTTTACCATATTATATATTTTAATGTTTTTTAAATCTATAAATTGTTTATTTTGTTTTTTTTTAATTTCTTATTTATACTTTTAATGCCTGTGTATTTTTTAAAACTTATTGTTAACTACCTTGAGTTCTTATATTGAAATAAAGGCAGGAACTAACTAACTAAATAAATTAATAGAAAGACTACAATTGAGTAGGAACTCTGGTGGCGCAGTGGTTAAATGCCAGTACTGCAAGCCACAATGTGATGAGTTTGATCCCACAGGGCTTCAAGGTTGATTCAGCCTTCCATCCTACCCCCCTCTCTGGGTTTTCTTCACAAATGAAGATTCAGGAAGGACTCATCCTGCGTTTTCTGCAAGCACGCTGATGACTAAAAAGGCCAATCCGAGATAAACAAGTCCGGTTGCAGAAAGCACAGCAGAAGGTCTCCTTGGGTGATGTTTTTGGGTTGTGATTCTTTCTGCGTTGTCATTTCTCTTCAAGACTTGTTCGTCGTGAGTTCTCAAATAAGGCTGCAGCATTTTGGATAGTGCGTCTCCATGCCTCCAGAGAGTCCTTATATCGCTTTTTTGGAGCGTCCCTCTTACGCTAACCCGTGGCGAGTTCACCGTAGAGTAGTATTTTTGGGAGGCGATGGTCCTCCATCCTAGAAACGTGCCCTGCCCAGCGCAGCTGTGTTCTCAATATCATGGCCTCAATGCTGGTGATCCCTGCTAGCTCAAGTACAGCAAAATGCGTCACATAGTCAGTCCAGTGTATATTTAGGATTATGCGTAGACAGCGCTGATGAAAGGGTTCAAGGAGTCATAGGTGGTGGCAATAGGTGACCCATGATCCATAAAGGAGGATAGACAGTACAATGGCTCTATACACACTGATTTTTGTGATTTGCCTCAGGTGTTTATTGCTCCAGACTCTTTTGTGAAGTCTTCCAAATGCAGTATATGCCTTTGCTAATCTGTGATCGATCTGTTTGTCAATCTTGGCATCTGAGGAGATGATGCTTCCCAGGTTGGTGAACTGCTGAATAGACTTAAGCACAGATTTGCCTACGGCAATGTGGGGATGGTGGTGTTCGTCCTGTGGTGCAGGCTGGTAAAGAACTTCTGTTTTCTTCAGGTTGGCTTCCAGCCCAAACAGCTCTGCAGCTGTTGCGAAGCAGGATGTTAGGCGCTGCAGAGCTGCTTTTGCGTGGGCAACAAGGGCAGCATCATCAGTGAAGAGCAGCTCACGGACTAGATAGTTTAGAGTCTTAGTGTGAGCCCTCAGACGGCTTAAGTTAAACAAGTTACCATCAGGCTTAAGTTAAACAAGTTAATCATCCATAGAGGAAGGCAATAGCAAACCACATTTGAGCAAATCTTGCCAAGGAAACCCTATGATCAGGTCACTGTATCTTGGAGTCAACTTGAAGGCACATATTGACAACACCGAGGGGGGGGGGCAAATAAACAGGGGTAGCATCTTCCATGTTAGTGTGGTGGTGAATCCATTCTGGTTTTAGACTGGAGTTTAAAGAAAGTCTCCAAGATGCTGAACCTATTTTGAGGATCAGATTCCTCACCATGTATAGCTTCTTTAAATACCAGGCTAAAACCCAAAGCAAATTCACTAACATGAATGCTATCAGTTGTGGTACCATAGTCTCATGAGCATACAGAGCACTGTATGTAATCACCATTACAACACACATTTAAACCAATGGAATGGTGGTATGGAATGGTGGTATGGTCATATACAAAAGACAGCTTTTGCTGCCTCTCTTTATATATAATAAATAAATAAATAAATAAATGCTATTCTCATTGGAGCCAGCACCTTCAGGCTGTTGGAGATCACTGTGTTTCAAAAGGAGAGTTTCAATTATTCATAGCATGCCGGATGCAGCATAGAACACTATGAGGTCATACTTTGAAATGGTTCACTCTTTCTGCTTCTTCCTGTGCTGCTTCCAACTCAGTGTTATGTGCTTAGCCTTTGAAAGTGAATACTCCTGGCTGCTGCAATTCCTTCCAACAGCTGGCAATTTGTAAAATAAATTGCAACAAAATGTGTGCATAATTGTTAAGAATTCTTTCAAATGTCACAAGAAACCACAATTTTGAGTCCTCCAGCTATCACATATAAATAGAACAAGAGAGGGAGAAAAGATTTTTTTTTTTTTAAGTTGGCTGCACAGAGGACCTCAAGAGCTGGAGGCAAGCATCTCAGATGACATGGAAATGGGAAGAGAGAGAGAGAGCAGAGAGTTGCCTTGGGCTGTCAAATTGCACACTGGCTAGTAAAGGGAAAACACAACAAAAGAAAACTAGAATACTGTTTTTGGTGGGGGTTTTTTTCTTTTTTAATGTATGAGCCACCATGCCTGGAGCCCCCTCATCTCAGCCTGGCTCAGAGAGAAACAACTAGCACTAATACTTTCTGCAGCTCATCTGAAAAAGGGGGGGGGGTACTGGTGGCAGAAGAGAAAAAACCCTCTAAAATATGTAGCCTAATTTTAACCAGGGTTCCTCCACAGCAGCTGCTTTGAGCATGAAGACTCACCTCTGGAATATGTAAAATAGAGGAGAGTCCACCATTGCCATCACCTGTTCAGAAATGATTAATCCCTTACTACTTGCTCTCTAACGTAGCTATGCCCTGTTCTTCAGGGTTAATTGGCAGACTGATACAACTTCAGTTCTTTAGGGCCATGAGACTTGGACACTAAACAAAACACCCCGAGGGCTGAAAACTCCACTGCATAGGATTCATTAGCAATACAAAAATGGTTATGCCCAGCTTGGCATGCATTTTGTCCTGGATCCTGATCTCTTCTATCCTCCATCTATGAGGGTGTGCTACTTTATTTTGCTCTGCACTGCAGTTATGCGAGATACACTGCCTTCAGAAAAACAAATCAGAGCCTGAAACAAGTACCATACTTGTTGGCATTTATTGCTGCTTTTCTAAAGTGACATATAGTTTGTTACCTTGATACTTTGTCATTGTTCTTTGTTTTTCTTTTCTTTCTTTTTTGAGTAAAAATATATTGAAAAATAAGAACAGGACCCTAAATATCCCCCAATCCCAATGTCCCCTCCCCACCATTTCCAAAGTTCAGCAAAGTTACTTTTTGGAGTACAATTCCCATAATCTTCTTCTCATGCTATTCAAAAGATTCTGGTAGCTGTCGTCCAAAAGAGTAACTTTCCAAGCTCTGAGTTTTCAGAAGTAAAATGTGAAAGCCACTACTATGTTAAAATCAGCAATGACATAATAGCTTATTATGTCACTTCGATGATGATGATGATGATAATGATGATGTTCTGTCCTCATTCTCTGGCTTTTCTTCACAAACGAAGATTCAGGAAGGACTCATCCCACACTTTCTGCAAGCACGCTGATGACTAAAAAGGTCAATTCGAGATAAACAAGTCTGGTTGCAGAAAGCACAGCAGAAGGTCTCCTTGGGTGATGTTTCCGGGTTGTGATTCTTTCTGCATTGTTGTTTCTCTTCAAGACTTGTTCGGCATCTCAAATAAGGCTCCAGCATTGTGGATAGTGTGTTTCCATGCCTCAAGATGTGAGGGCAGGGCAGACCACTGTTGGTGATCAATTTGGCCGAGCCTGAGATGTTGTTTCAGGGAGTCCTTGAATCGCTTTTTTGGAGCACCCCTCTTACGCTGACCCATGGCGAGTTCACCGTAGAGTACTATTTTGGGGAGGTGATGGTCCTCCATCCTAGAAACGTGCCCTGCCCAGCGCCGCTGTGTTCTCAATATCATGGCCTCATTACACCATAGGGAATTACATCCATACTTCTAAGCTCTGAGGTAAAAGCAGCAATCTACCAACCCTCATGACTGAAGATTTATGTTCAGAGTACTGAAGCACCCCTGGTTTGCCACAGGGAGGGAGCCATACCTACACTGAAAAACATTACCCTTAATCAAAACAACAGCACACCCACATTGCTAACATGACTTGGCAAGTGAAGGAAAAGGAGCAAGTAGGTATGTATAAACAATCAAGAAAATGAAAAGAAAATACAAGAGGGGAAAGAGGAAGAAAATGAGAAATCTTCTAAAGAAGGGAAAAGGGGTAGCCGATCAGTACTGTATTAGGAAATATTCTGCCTCTCCTCCCCAAAGAGCCTAAAACTGAAATAAGAAGACAAGGTGAAAGAAAAGATGCCTTATTTCTTCAAGCATTAGAATGCCTCCCAATGGCATGTGTCCTTAAATAATTTACTAGAGTTGGAGAGTTGCTAGATTTGGAATTCACACTTCAACATCTTTCTATAGCATCTGTGACTTCTAAACCTTAAAAAAAGCCAAGCCCCATGAGGAATGCCTGAAATCTGATCTTGTTTTACAAAGTGAACACTCTGGTATCCACTCTTCACTATCCTCTGGATACCATCATATCCATCTCTTGGTGTATCTAACCCTCTATGTTTAGAGTCATCCTTGTCTCTTCCCTTTTGTTTGTAATCTCTCAGGCTGCTTTATCCACCACAGTCTGCAAAAACACTGCAAGTGTTAAAGGTCTCCTCCCACATTATTCTTCCAAAAATATATGAGATTCTGCTCATGGTGGACATAAAATTTATGAAGACTGGGGATTGCCAAATGGGGGCTACAAATACATGGACAAAGATATCTAATAAATATCTAATATATTATGTCCTTTGTACTATGTGTATGAAGAAACATGGTAGTTTTGGTAAGTACTGTACTTCTTAAACATATCCCAACAATTGGCCAAATTCATTAAGTAGAGCAACAGGTACAGCAATCATTTTAAAACTGTTCTTTTGCACAAAAACATTGTTTTGGCCCCAAAAATGTTATTCGTGAAAGAAATATTTTCCCCTCAGAACATAGTAAACTAAACACAGTATCCTGTACATATGCAGTTTTCTTTTGCAAAAAAAGTTTTTTGTACAAAAAAGGAAATTTTGCCTGCAAACAACTTTTTACAAAAAAAGTTTCATGTGTTTATACAGGTTGCCATTCAGCCTCTGTTTAAACACCTCCAAGGAAGGAGATCCTACCACTCTCCAAGGGAGTGTGTTCCACTGCTGAACAACTCTTACTATCAGAACGTTCCTCCTAATGTTGAGGTGGAATTTCTGTTCCTGGAGCTTGCATCCATTGCTCCATGTTCGAGTATCTGGAGCAGCAGAAAACAAGCTTGCTCCATCCTCAATGTGACACCCCTTCAAATACTTAAACAGGGCTATCATATCACCCCTTAACCATCTTTTTTCCAGGCTAAACATACCCAGCTCCCTAAGTCTTTCCTCATAAGGCATGGAATCACTAGGTTCTCCAGTACAACTTTATGATATGTTTTTACGGGAAGTCCTTTATTTTAATAGGGTTTGCTATTGTCTGTGGTTTCATTTATAAATGCTAAGTTTAGGAACATATCCTGTGTGGATACAGTGAGTGACCTTTACATATAAGGACAGGTGAATATATATTTTTTTCTCATTGAGGGAAAAATTGTGTGCACTCTTTATGTCCTTTAGTTTCAAATGCTGAAAACCTGTACAGCTCTTGAAAATGTATCAAAGAGCAGAGCTTCAGTACGTGTTCCAACAGAAATCTTCACAGAAGAGATCCATAAATGAGAATTGGACAACTTACAAGCTTCCAGACATTGCTGGTCCATTTCCCATCAACGTGAACAACTATAGCTAATGGGAAATGAAAACTATTATCCAATAACAGCTGGAGAACCATATATTGCCAATAGATTTATCATGATCTTATGTTGATGAATTTCTTGGTACCTCTGCCCTTTCCTTTATTCCTCTAAAATCCACAGCACTACTCCATGAGAATATAATAAGAGCCCATCAGATCAGATTCAGTAGCCTCAAAATCTTGTTTCCAACTTCAACCAGTCACATGCTTCTTAGAGCCCATGTAAAGGGCATGGAAACCCACTGAAAATTTCTCCACTAGGAATATATTATTCACATTGCCCCTGAACTCAGAGCTCTATCTAGAAGTTGTTGCTTATAGCTGTGAAAAAAAATTGTTCTCCAAGGCTCTTTTGAGAGTTGACATGGTGTAGTGCTTTAAGCATAGGACTATGACTCTGGAGACCAGGGTTAGAATCCCCACTCATCCATGGAAACCACTGGGTGACCTTGGACAAGTCACACAGTCTTGGACTCAGAGGGAGGCAAAGGCAAACTCACTCTGTACAAATCTTGCCAGGAAAACCCCATGATAGATTCACTTTAGGTTTATCGTAAGTCAAAAAGGACTTGAGGCCCACAAAAACAAAGTATTGGACTAGTATCCTTGCTGAATGAATACTGAATGGATGAAAAGCTTGAGAAAGTTACTTTTTTTGAATTCTCCAACCAGTGTGGTCACTCTGGGATTCCTAGAAATGTTGTGCAATAAGAAAGGGAACAGGCTAATCACTCCTTACTGTGTACAGTAGAAATGTGCCCTGCCCAGCGCAGCTGTGTTTTCAATATCATGGCCTCAATGCTGGTGATCCCTGCTTGCTCAAGGACAGCAACATTAGTCACATAGTCAGTCCAGTGTATATTTAGGATTGTGCGGAGACAGCGCTGATGAAAGCGCTCGAGGAGTCGTAGGTGGTGGCGATAGGTGACCCATGTTTCAGATCCATAAAGGAGGATAGACAGTACGATGGCTCTATACACACTGATTTTTGTGCTTTGCCTCAGGTGTTTATTGCTCCAGACTCTTTTGTGAAGTCTTCCAAATGCACTATATGCCTTTGCTAATCTGTGATCAATCTCTACTGCTGCAGCCTTATTTGAGAACTCATGACGAACAAATCTTGAAGAGAAACGACAACACAGAAAGAATCACAACCCAAAAACATCACCCAAGGAGACTTTCTGCTGTGCTTTTTGCAACCGGACTTGTTTATCTCAGATTAGCCTTTTTAGTCATCAGTGGGATGAGTCCTTCCTGAATCTTCGTTTGCGAAGGAAAGCCAGAGAGAGAGAGATTGTATTTCACATGGTTAATTCCTATACCCACCTTGGAAAAGAGAGAGAGAATTAAACCCAACAACATGTCATGTGCAATCTGAGCCTTATTCAAAAGACTACAAGATGTTTTCAATTCCAGGACTTCACCATCACTTCCTTCAAGACATAAAAAAAGGAACCAGCGCCACCCATTGCACCAACAAGAGTGGCAGCAACATGGCAATAACAGCTGCCACTTTCACCTGCTCCAGTGACCCTGGTGTTAATTCATTTAGCTAATTAGTTTTTAAAGCCCCCCTGTGCTCCCTTTTGTTACAAGAGAAGTTGTTCTGGGTGGCTCCCTTCCCATTAAATCTGGACCTTTACGGAGGGTCTGGCTAAGCTTGTATATAGGGCAGAGCAGCTAAAAGTGTCCATAATGGACAGTCTATTTAATCAAATTAAGCACTTCATTAAGAAAAATAGTTCTTTTCACTTGCTGATGGTTTGGGGAAATTAATAGCAGATGGCAGCTGATGTTTCTCAGTCTCTGCATAATGTCAGTTCTCTCTCTCTCTCTCTTTCTCTTACATGCATACACATACCCTTTTACACAGAGACACAATAAAACCACAATAAAACCAGATCCAATTGTGGTTCTCCTAATAGCTGCAAGCTGTGGTGGACTAATACCTAAACCCTGCCCTGAACATCTTTTAACATGTTTCCCATAGGCCATCAAATTGTTTTGCACAATTTGGAACACAGGGGACAGCATGTTGAGGCCATGTTGGATAAACATAGATGTCTGGGGAAAGTTTGGGTTCAGGAAGGGAGGCTTAACCCTTTTCTCTGATGCAAATTTCATTCCCAACAGCAGCAATATGAGTAGGGTTAACCATACTTTGCAAAGCAAAAAAAGAGGACACATTTGCCAACTGCCTGCTTCACACCACTGATCACTAGGCCGGCTCATTTTAAATACAGTACACCTACTATACAAGTTGTAACAATACTACTAGAAAGATTCCTGACCTTCATTATATTTAAATAACTACAATCTTTAATTGATTATGTAATGATATTTAGCAATGCCAGCAAAAATACAGACAAAAAATTTAGCTCTGAAAAAAGAGGACATGCCCAGGAAATAGTAACTCAAAACACAAGATAAACAAACAGGTACCCCTGTTCTTCTGGCATACTTTATTTCCTGTGTCTAATAACAGCTTCAGAGAAAAAAGTGATTTGAAGGAAGAATCAGTAGAGCTGCCAAAGGTTAACAAGCCCTCGTGATGCAGATATAGTCCAATACATGGTTGTTTTTAGTACCACCACCATAACCCACCAATAACAGGAGATGGATTTGTGAATTTCCATCATCATGTCCACTTTAGCCCTTGGTCTGACCTGAAGCCACTATCTCCTAGTTTGCCTGTCAGGAAGACTTACAGGATGCTCTCCCTGCTGAAGGGGTATCCATGGTAGTCTGTTCCAGGAAAAATAAAAGAAGTCCTTAAGGTGCTACAAAACTCAACAGATTTATTGTGGCGTAAGATTTTGTAGACAGGAGCTCCTTCCATCAGATGGAGCAGCCTGTAGGCCACAAGACTTATTCCACAATAAATCTGTTTGCTTTTTAGGGTGCCACAAGTCTCTCTCTCTCTTCCGCTCCCTCCCTCCCTTTCCCAGCTCTCTGCCTTTTGGTTTTTACAGTATGATGAATTTGGTGTTTGTGTCAAGCACACAAGGTCTACTGTCTCTGTAATCAAAGTTTACTTTAGCTGCTGATACTGTTTGTTAAAGAGAGATTATGGCAGCTGTTCTTGCAGAAACTATTGCTGATGAAAGACAGAAAATGCTTTCCTAAGGTCATGCACTGATCCAAGGTCTGTTTGTGGTAAGGCAACATGAAATGCAATTCTTTGAGTCTTTTAACTAGTTAAGGAGTTGAGGACTTTTTCCCATCTATCATTATATAATTATAATGGTCAGCAGAAAGCATTGCCTGGCTTCTTGCTCCCAAATATGGATTATATATCATTATACATTTCTAGAGCTCCCCACAGCAAGTGTGCTGGCTCAGTTTGTTGTGCAGGTGCTAACTGCTGGTGGGTAGCTTCAAGGCCCATCTCTCACAATAGAAAGATGACATTTTGATGTTCTTTGGCATGCATATATTTCTAATATCAATACAGATTAACCTGGTAGCAATTTTTCTCTGAGAATTTTTGTTTCTATTAGGGGAGGCCCTGCTTGTTAACAAAATGTTATTTTGCTGATATGTTGTTTGGTATTTAGATTACTAGTTAATAGCCCATAATGGTTGCTTTTATCGTCTCCTCAATTGGAGCTAATTATCAGGATGTATATCTGTCTGTTTTATATGCCAGTGGTCTTTTCATATCCTATGAAATACATTTTAAGTGCCCTGGCAGCATCTTATACAATCCTGGGATTTATAGTTTGGGGGGGTGTTTAGAATTCTCAGCCAGAGAGTACTAGTGTCTCATGAATGCAATAGCCCAGGATTCCATAGTCATAGTAGTTAAAGTAGAATCATAGTGCTATTGTTACAGGCCAGGCATTTTTAGTTGCCAGCTTGGCAGCCTGGGACTAGACCAATAAAGTATAAAATGTAACCTATAGAGTACAGCAAATAAAAAATAATACATGAAGCTAGATGTATTAGACTATGTAGATATATCAGTGAGAATTTGGCAGCAGCTTATGTATGGGAAAACGCCTACTTAGTGATCAACAAAGCATGATTGAGAATAACTTCACTCAGTGGATGTGAACAGATGTGACCTGTAATAACCTTTAGCGGATGTAATGTGCTCAGTTGTAAACAAGATAAGAAGATGTCCATTAGATCTGACTGAGGATAACCTCATAGCAGGTGCTGTGATGGCTGATGCAGTCAAAGACTTCTAGTACATCACATGCAGGATTATAGTTAAGGATCTTTATTTTGATTGGATATCATAAATGTGGGAACCATTTATTCCTTTGTTTTGATCTATGTTGATTGGATAACTGACATCCTGGTGAGGCTAAGGAGAGAATAAAAGGAGCCAAGATAGAGCCACAGATCAAACTGCCTTTGGGCATGTTTCCACTGATGAAGACTGCTATCTTTGACAGCTAGGCTGTTCCTGATAAACTGATAATCTGCCCAAACATATTGAGAGATGGTACTGGTAAAATAAACATCCAGGCTATGCTCAAATAGATATTAGAACTGTGATATCTTATTATGGATGCCTGTTAGGATACTTATGGATGCAACAGATGTGCTCAAGATGGTTAACCCTTAAAAGACTGCATGTTCACAGATGCCTTTTGAGAGATGTGTAGCACCTCAGCATATCAGTTTATATTCTTTGATGGATAGATGGTTATGGATGGGATGCAAGGGATAGCATTCTGCACATGTGAAAGCCTTTATAAAATATCTGTACAGTTGTCCCTCCATATTCACGGATTTGACATTCACGGATTTAAGTATTCACAGCTTGAAAATATTCTTTAAAAAATAATAATCCAAAAAGCAAACCTTAATTTTGCCATTTTATATAAGGGACAACATTTTGCTATGCCATTGCATATAATAGGACTTGAGTATTCATGGATTTGGGTATTCACCGGGGGGGGGGGTCCTGGAACCAAACCCCAGCAAATGTGAAGGGGCAACTGTATAAAGTTTTAACAGACACTATAGAATCACAGAATCATAGAGTTGGAAGAGACTACAAGGGCCATCCAATCCAACCCCCTGCCATGCAAGAATACACAATTAAATCATTCCTGACAGATGGTCATCCAGCCTCTGTTTAAAAACCACTAAAGAAGGAGACTCAGACACACTATAAGGCAGTGTATTCCACTTCTGAACAGCTCTTACTGTCAGGAAGTTCTTCCAGGAAGTTAGGGTGTGTTCCATCCTGCTTAAATGAAGCTGCCATTAGGCCACCCCTGAAAAAACCTTCCCTGGACCCCCTGGACATGAAGAACTATAGGTCGGTTTCTATGTTACCATTCTTGAGCAAAGTGATCGAGAGAGCAGTTGCGCTTCAACTCCATGTGGTATCGGATGAAACCGATTATCTAGACCCATTTCAAACTGGCTTTAGGACGGGATTTGGAGTTAAGACTGCCATGGTTGCCTTGACAGATGACCTGCGTCTAAGCATCAACAGGGGTAGTGTGACCCTGTTGGTGCTTTTGGACCTCTCAGCGGCTTTCGATATGATAGATCATAGCATCCTCTTGGATCGCCTGAGTGGGTTAGGAATTGGAGGCACTGCGCAGTGGTTCCGGTCCTTCCTCTCGGGTAGGTACCAGAGGGTGCGGCTCGGGGACAGCTGCTCCAGCAGAAAGGAGCTTACTTGTGGTGTTCCGCAAGGCGCCATCCTGTCCCCAATGTTGTTTAACATCTATATGAAGCCACTGGGTGAGATTATTTGGAGTTATAGGGCTGGGTGTTATCAGTACGCGGATGACACCAAGATCTATTTCCCCTTGTCCTGATCATTGGTCTCGAATTCCAATGGCGTCTCACCTTTTAATGATTGTCTTAAAGCAGTAATGGGCTGGATGAGGAAAAACACATTGGGATTAAATCTGGACAAAACAGGTGCTCACAGTAGCGGCCCCGAAACCAGGAGTTGGGTTGCAATCTCCAGTTCTGGATGGGGTCACGCTCTCCGTTAAGGACTGTGTTCGCAGTCTAGGGGTGCTCCTTGATTCATCGCTTCAGATGACTAGTCAGGTGAATGCGACAGTCAGGAGTGCCTGTTATCAGCTTCGGCTGATACGCCAGCTGTGCCCTTTCCTGGAATTAAGGGACCTCGAGACTGTGGTGCACGCACTGGTAACCTCTCGTCTAGATTTCTGCAATGCGCTCTACATGGGGCTACCTTCATGCTTGGTCTGGAAACTTCAGTTGGTACAAAATATGGCAGCCAGAGGGGTCTCGGGAACATCTTTGAGAGACCATATAACTCCAGTATTAAAATCTCTCCACTGGCTGTCTATCAATTTCCGGGCCCAGTATAAGGCGTTGGTTATTACCTTTAAAGCCCTAAATGGCTTGGGTCCAACTTATCTTTGGAACCGCCTCCTCCCATACAAGCATGGTGAGGTCACCTTCCTTGGCGGTCTTTAAACAGAGGCTAGATGGCCATCTGTCAGGGATGCTTTGATTGTGTATTCCTGCATGGCAGGGGGTTGGACTGGATGGCCCTCGTGGTCTCTTCCAACTCTACAATTCTATGATTCTATGAATCCTCCCCATGCACTCCGGTCCTCTGGGAGGAATTTGCTCCAGCCACAAAAATCTAGGCTGTCTGCAACCTTCCAGAGGGCCTTTTCGGTAATCGCCCCCAAATTGTGGAATGGCCTGCCGAACGAGATCCATCAGATGACGAGCCTGAGTAGCTTTAAAAAAGCACTAAAGATGGATCTCTTTCGGCATGTCTTTCCTGATTAGTTCCCAGCTTCAGGGGCTCCTGGCTCTTTTTAGTCTGCTGGCTATTTATTCTTTATTATTTTGATGTGATTTTATATCAGTTGTTTTAATGTATTTGGTTTAATATCTTTTTATGGGGGAGGGTGGGGTGGGTGGTGTTTGGGGATTTTAAATTGTATTGGTATTTTAATTTTTGTAAGCCACCCCAATTGTTTTAACAGAGGGGCGGGATAAAAATAAATGTTATTATTGTTGTTGTTGTTGTTGTTGTTGCTGGAATCTCTTTTCCTGTAGTTTGAACCCATTGCTCCGTGTCCTAGTCTCTGGAGCAGCAGTAAACAAGCTTGCTCCATCCTCAGTATGACATCCCTTCAAGTATTTAAACATGGCTATCATGTCATCTCTTAACCTTCTCTTCTCCAGACTAAACGTACCCAGATGACAAAATGCCAAGGTGAACAGGAGGGTGCATTTTCCTCATTAGACATCAAACTTTTACAGAATTGTTTATGTTAGTAATTTTCCAAATGTTTCTCTCATGCAAGGAAGGCCCATTCACATCTCAGTAACATAAAACCCAGGAGCCAGACTTGAGCATTGTACTACGACTCTGGAGACCAGGGTTCATTTCCCTGCTTGACCATGAAAACCCACCTTGGGCAAGCCACACACTCTCAACCTCAGAAAAAACCATGATAGGTTTGCCTTTGCGTCACCATAAGTCAGAAAACACCAGGCCACAAGGAATGATATACCAATTCCTGTTGAAAATCTCTCAGAACATATGCTGTTACCTAAGTCTACAATTATCTGGAAGATGAGTAAAACTTTGTGTATTAATAGAAATAATATTTGAAAATGTTAGAAAAATTATTGAACATATTTATTTCTTGGATATCGGGAAAGCCTGAGGACAATAATCCTGGATTGATTAGAATCTTTGCAACAGGACTTATTCCACACACTATTCACAGGTTATTGTTTACCACAAAAAACAGGATTTTTTGTGGCGGAAACAGCATTTTCTGTTCAGGAAACAGCATTGTCTGTATAGAACATGCCATCTTCTGCCCCCCCGCCCCATGCTAGGTTTTTGTGTGTGCAAAAAATGCTACATGTGATTCCTTCCCCCCCGCCCCACCTGCCACCACCACCCAAATAAGTCTCTAACTGAATAGTCCTCAAAAACTGCACAGGGAAAACTCATAGGGAAAAGAAAATTGCTAAAAAAAATTATTGCTTCCTGTAAGAAAAAAAGTAGTGAAGAATTGTATCTTTTGCATCTTTTAATGGTTAATCTGTGTGAAAGTTAAATGGGCAAAGACACACACATTTGCTTCTTTTCTGTCCCTGTGTTTCTTAGGATGCTTTGCATTTTGGATGACTGGGGCATGAATGGATGTTCTTGGGAAAGCCCACATAAGGCATGCATGACTTGGAGAACAGATGCTCAAATAGCTACTAACTGTAAGAATTAAAAAGAACCTCCAGATACAGACTTCCAGAGTGGCAACCATGTATACTGGAGGATTTTGGGAGCTATATTCCTCAAAAATATGTTTCCCAAACTCTTCTGTCTATATTGACTATGAGTGGGCAATGGGAGACCAAGAGAAACAGAACTCGCTCCCACCATACCTTGCCCACACACTATCCCAGCATCCCAATTTTTTAAAAAATGGGGCGGGGTAGTCCCTTCATGCTCTTTAGGTGCCTGGGTTGAAATCTCACTGTGTTTTCTCTTTTCAATCAATCAAAACAGAAGCAAAAATGACAAGTTAGAGGACAATGTGCTATTGGGTGGGAATTTCTAAAATTCCAGAAACGTCTTTGAAAATTATCAGATGCAGCAAATATGGCATTATAATGTCGAAATGGGATTCCCTATCACACAATGTCATTCCCCAGCATTCTGAAAGTGTTCTGCTCCTGTCAAGAGGGTGTTCTTTTTTATTAGGAGGGATAAGCTGCCAGTCAATCTTTTATGGCATTTTTGTCACATTAGTGCTTGTGTGCGAAACCATGCCCCATTTTGCTGACATGATTCCAACTTCAATACGCAGTCCCCACCATAGAATCATAGAATCATAGAATTGTAGAGTTGGAAGAGACCACGAGGGCCATCCAGTCCAACCCCCTGCAACGCAGGAAATCTTGATCAAAGCATCCCCGACAGATGGCAATCCAGCTTCTGTTTAAAGACCTCCAAGGAAGGAGACCCCACCATGCTCCGAGGGAGTGTGTTCCACTGCCGAACAGCTCTTACTGTCAAAAAGTTCCTCCTAATGTTGAGGTGGAATCTGTTCCTGGAGCTTGCATCCATTGCTCCGTGTTCCAGTCTCTGGAGTAGCAGAAAACAAGCCTGCTCCATCCTCAACGTGACACCCCTTCAAATACTTAAACAGGGCTATCATATCGCCTCTTAACCATCTTTTTTTCCAGGCTAAACATACCCAGCTCCCTAAGTCTCTCCTCATAAGGCATGGTTTCCAGATCTTTCACCATTTTAGTTGCCCTTCTCTGGACATGCTCCAATTTGTCAATATCCTTTTTGAATTGTGGTGCCCAGAACTGGACACAGTATTCTAGGTGAGGTCTGACCAAGGCAGAATAGAGCACCACTATTACTTCCCTTACTTACTATTACTTCCAAAACACTTCCAGGTGAGAATGGGAAAACTAAGTATGGTATGCTCTTTTTATGAGCCTCCCCATCTTGGTTGCAAGTTTCCAAGTATATTTCAGTGCTTGTGTTTTTGTTTTGATTGGTAATCTAGGTGTTTTTGGACTTTTAACCACATTCGTGTCTTTTCACAAGAACCCCTGAAATCTTGCCCATGGAAAAATGCAGAAGCTGTGTGAGAGGTCACATTGCCAGAATTCAGGGTGTCTATGTCTTGTTACAGCTGCATGCGAAAAGAAGTGTTATTATGCCAGGATACTTACACTGTAAAATATAGTGCCAAAATAACGTTTTAGACACTTGGGTGATAATCTCCTTTGTCTAGAGAAAGGGGGAAACAGTGGCCATCCAGATGTTTGTGGTCTGGAACTCCTGTCAGACTTAGCCAGTGTTCTCCATGGTGAGGGAGGATGGGAGTGGCAGTTCACCCATATCTGGAGGCTCACTGCTGCTCACTCACAGATTCCAGGGATCTTAGTTTGGCCCACCATACTGTTAAGTTTTCAACATCACCTGTCCTAATGTCAGGCAGATATTCGTTGCCCAACCTTGGGTCTTCCAGTATTGCTGGACTACAATTCCCATCACCACAAGAAAGCCTGATAAATAGTCATGAATGATGAGTGCTGCAGTCTCAGGGAACCGAGGTGGGGAACCACTGCATTCATGTGAACCTGAATAGTGAAGCTGTTTTCTCTGAGTAGAAAAAGGCTTCACACTTAAAGTCTGCCCCCAAACTTAAGAGAATTTATCACTGCTTTTCCTGATCTTTAGTGATTTGTGTTGCCTTAAGCCTCAGCTCCACTAACTGCTAGTTTCTGACACTGATTCAATTACTGTGGTTAAATGCCTTCATAATGTCGGCATAATTAAATCAGGAAAAATTATGAAAACATAGTATTACTCATCAAAACGAGGGGCTGGGTTTGTTTGCTGTGTGCTGCCAAACCTCAGTTTTTCTTGATGCAAGTGACAGATCCTTCACTTTGTGTCCACTTTATTTGTTTTATTGTTCCTCATCAGTTATTGGTGCATTTAACTGCTGCAGATTTTCACAAAGTAAGCAAATTGCATTTCAGAAGCAAGTTTAATGGCAAGCTGGAGGAGAATTCTATATAATGGATTAAGTATTACTCACTTAAAATCCATCACTCTGTGCCTTAAAAGCAGAATATACACTTGAGAAAAAATGGCCATAGGAAAAATTTGGCTGTTTGGTTTGTGCTTGCAGTCAACGTTGCCATGAAAGGTATATATGATTGAGGACCAATTCATAAATTAATTTTTAAGGTAGAAATATAAAATATTTCTGTATACTTCAAAACTATAAAATATGAGCACATAAAGGGCATATTTGAAAACAGTTGTATTATGCAGGTATCAAGGGGATAGAGACATTAAAAATGCAGGCTCAGTTTGGGTTTGGGTTGTATAACTCTCTGGTTTAGTTCTGACTGGATTCAGATAGTTGTGAACCACTTTTGGACCCAAGGAGTACACCATAATAATACTTATATAGAAAGAATCTAAAGTTAAGACATATGTTTCTTCCCTAAGCTTTATTTGATTTTGGGTTTACTCACATTACTTTGCTTATATTTGGAAATAGTTAAGTTACTGGTTCCTGCACTATCGTTTGAAAATGCAAACAAACCTTTAAAAAGAACCACATAAACAATATGGACAATTCTATTCTTGGAAGAATCTTAGCTAGTGCCCAGAGGGGAACAAATCTTTAGGCTAAGACACTCAGGGAGGCCTTAGGCAAAATAACAAAGTGATTTAATTAGGGACGCTTGAGAAATTTGATCTTTGTGAATTTCTGTCCTACCAAGTTACCTGATCTTTATCTCTCAGACTATAATAAAGATCAGAACTTAGCTTTCCACCAAATTTTACTGAATTGTGAAATTCAGTTTCCAGGAAGTGAAACCAGACCTGAGCTGAAATTTCTGATTCTGAGAGAGTTTCTGATCTTTCCCTCTTCTACTGCATGGCAGGAGGTTGGACGGGATGGCCCTTGTGATCTCTTAACTCTATGATTCAATGATTCTCACCCATGCCCAGCAAAGAATTAGCACTTTCCAAGCACTCTGCAGTTTTGTATGTGTGTGGTGTGTGTTTCTGTGGTGGTGGCCATCATTTTCCCGAAGTGGCACCATCCCAAGAGAACGCTAGCTCCAGGGCATCATAAGGGATGTAAAATGGTGGCCAAGAGAGGCCTAGCAGAACTAAGCCTGGCCCACCCCTTCTCTTCTCTTTTTAAAAAGGGTGACTGTGAAATATAATTTATCTCTGTCTAGCTTGAGGAAGGAAGCCCTGTTCACACCATATAATTTCATAAATGATTGATTATTGAACCCCTTGTTTTGACTTGGGGCTCATCTACACTGGCCGAAATAACCCAGGGGTAGCCTGGAGTGTTCTGGCCCTAGAGATGCCCCGGATTCCCCCTGATACAGGAATACTCCATGCTAAGAACGGGCAGTTATTATTGCATGCTTCCTTCTGTAATTGCCAGAAACGATGTGCCCAGTATTGATCACATGCTGGGGGCCTCGCTGTGACATGGCACATGCTAGCATTGAGGACAGCTGCCGTACTCAGCATGGAGTGGTCTAGATTTCCCTGTAAGAGACAGAGTAAACTGGGAGTTTTTAAAAAGTATTTTAAAGGGGGGTTAAAACATTTTGGGGACTAAACTGGCTGAATGTGAGGACAGTTCAGTCCAGGTTCAGCGGTTTGGTCCAGCATTATCTGAACAGATCATTCCCAGGACAGACCCCAAACATTTTATTAGGGTCATGTAGACAAGCCCTTGGTTATCACTTTTTCTGTGTAGAGGTTCCATTTGGACTAAGACATTTTAGATTCTGGTTCCACTGTGGTTCAAAAAGAGGGACAGAGCGCTTTCTAAGTAGGTTTTTGGATTCAGGTTCAACTTCTACTTCCTAGTAGGTGGAAATCAATGATAGCAATGAAAACTGTTCTATTGCTTCAAACTGAAATCTGCCTATACATCCCATCTTTTCAGTGAGTAGGCCCAAGAACCAGTATTGCCATAGAGAGAATCAGTATTCCATGACAGCTAACAAATTGAGCTTTGAACCAAGAAATAACTGGTTTAAATATAGCCTTTCCCATGAACATACCAGTTGGTTGAGATAAGCCTTTCTCCTTTAATACCTGCAATGTGGGAATATTACTACTGAACTAACTACTTTAAAAGGTTGTTGTGCATGTTATTAAGTAAAGCAAAATTCCTTATCAAAGCACTATAGAAGTTGTGATAACAGAGGAAGAGGAGGAGGAGGACTATTATTAGTAGTTAGAACTAATTCATTTTTTCTTACCTTCAGATTGCCCCAACACCGCGCTAAAATCACAATTATATAAACAAAGTAAAAATGTGGACTTTTTTTTTTCAGAATAAATCAGTGGTGAAAATGATGCAGCCCTCTAGGTATTGTTGAACTGTAATTGCAATCCCCCTCAATCTTCACTTGGCTATGCTGGCCAGGTCTGCTGGGACTTGCAGACCAACACAATTTGGAGGGCCAAATGATTCCCATCCTAGTATAAATAACTGATTAAAGAAAACCTTAGCCTCTTCTACCAAGATCTTCCTCTTATCATTTTTCGTCTTTTCCTGTTACATAGCAGTGGTTATAGCAAAAGGAGTCTGGTCTGAACCATCAATGATAGAGATCTGAAGATTCAAAGCAATTACAGTACATGACTTATATTTTGTAACTGCTGCAAAAGGTTAGAACTGCTAGAAGAACCAGTGCCCTGACAGTGATGATAAATCAACCATTTAAAAATCTGTTATTGCTCCCAAGTGAACAGAAGTCAAATGCTTACAACGATGGGGCTTCCCCTTTAAAGCGTGCAAAGGATAGGGTAAAAATCATCTTGTAATAAGAGAATGCAGTGCCTAAGGAGAAGAAATTTGTCACCCATGATGCAAATAGATTAAAGACAATGGAAGATCACATTCTAATTAAAAAATGTGACAGTAAATGATAATCTACTGAGCAAATTGCCAATATGTACATCTATTAGCTGTCATGGCAATGAACTGCAACAAATTTCTTGAACATTGCTTACATCTCATTTCCACAACTGAGACAAAGGCAATTCTTACTGTCATACAATATGATAGAAGACAAAGAAGAGCTGCCTGATAGGTGATTGCTGTACAAATATAGATGCTCAGGGCAACACTTTGGCAAAAAAGCATCAGACAGATGTGCTTCTCCTCTAAGGGTGATGATAGATGCAACATTATGGCTTGGGTCTAGAGTTTATGAAAAACCATATCGCCCTCCCCCTTTCCCGCCATGATCTGCTGGAATTCTGAGATCTTTGGGGGAAGGTCCTGACTTGGCCCAGTTGGGTCATGAGACCAGTTTTTGAACTCTTATTGAAATTGGAAAGTGGTGTGTAAAATATCTTTGCCCCACTGTTCTCATAGGAATGTATGGTAAAGACATGATTCAGGGCCATCTCAGTAGCTGCTCTCAGACTGTGGAACTCTTTCTGCTGTCTGTTCTCTTTCTGCTCAGCAGGCAAAGGCTTTCTTATTCAGACAGAACTAGGGCTGCTTAAGTGGCTGCTGTGGAAGGATCCATCACCTATCATCATCATTATCATCATCATCACCGCCACCGCCATCACCACCACCATTATTTTAATGGGAAATGTTGAATTCCTCTCTTTAAAAAAGTTTTTAAATAGTTTTATTCACTGCTTAGTTTTAGCATTGATGATGATGTCCTGCTTTTTCCCACTATGGGGCTCAAAGTGGCTTACAACATTTAAAAGAAATATAACTGAAAATATCCCAAATGGAAAACTTAAAAATATCATTATACTATCCAGAAAATTAAAACCAGTTACAAAGCACAGCTATTAAAAACAACTGCTAAACAAAACACAGCTGGATAGTATAGCACAGTTCTGCAAGGCCCAGTTCCTTTAATTTATTTGTTTTAATTGTTCTTTAACTGTATAACATATTGATTTCTAGCTGTACCGTTAATAGTTTATGTTACTGTTTCTGTAGTGAACTGCTTTGGGTGTGGCACTGAAAGAGATCTGGGATACAAATAAAATATAAAGAAATACATTATCACAGATTGTTGAAATGCCAGCTTTACAGTTTATCATACACACCATTATTTATTTATTGAAGGAATTTATACTCTCTCCCTGTTTCTCTCTTTAAAAAAAAAGCCTTATTACAAAATACAGTAGTTGTCACTCTATAACCACTCATTAAAATGTATTTATAGCAACCTCAAATTAGCAGGAGATATAAATATCCTAAAGACACCAGATCCTATCTGATCATGGAAGCTAAGTAGGGCCAGCCCTGATTGGTACTTGGATGGGAGATGGCCAACAATGACCAAGTGCTGTAGGCTATATTTCAGAAGAAGGAACTGGCAAAATCACCCCTAAATATTTCTTGCCTAAGAAAACCTTATGAAATTCATGGGGTCAACATAAGTCGACAGGTGACTTGAAGGCACATGCAAAGACAATGATGGGTTGATGTAATTTTGTTGTTGTTTTAGAATTTTAGTCTTTTGTTTAAAAAAAGAATTTCAGAGACACCCCCCCTTTAACTGATTTAAAGATTGGTTTAATTGGTTTGGAACAAAGAGGAGTGAAAAATATGAATATATGAAATCCATGGGGTTGCCATAAGTTGACAGGCAATTTGACAATGTGCACAGCCACACAAACCACACACATACAAAAGCAGTGACTGCAAAGACAAGTAGAATATTGTTGAGGGCACAAGTGTATACAAGTAAAACATTGTGGCCTAAATCTAGTTGGCAGCCCCAACTGGAGTAGATCATTGATTCAACCGAAATTTGGTAAAATAATATTTATATAATTGTCATTAATTTGATGGGTGTACGCTAGCAAAGGCCAGCAGGTGCATTAAGATCTGGTAGTCAGCTTTCAGTCTTTAAATATTACATCCCCCATGCATGAGGTAGTGTGCAAGAAAAAAATGTTTAAAAATGACAATGGCTAGGATCCTACACTGGAGATACACTACATGTAAAGTAATGTAAACCTCTCCATGTGGAGTCACACATTGATTGTGCTACACAACTTTGGGATGAATGGCAACTTTCCACAACTAAATGCATACTTAAAGGCCCAATCAAATGCATAACATGATGAGCCTATACATCCACATGCACATGTGTATGCATGAGCACTGCAATGTGCACAGGTATGTCCAAGGGTGCCAGTTGCAAAACTCTTCTTTGGGCACCTTGAGCTGAATGTAGATGTTCCACATGAACAAAAAATATCCAATACCTTCCCTAGTGGAAGTAGCACATATGTAAGAGGCCAACAGCATTCTGGCAAATATCTCTTCAATACATGTGTTCTTGTATTTAGTAATATTGTACTACTGTATTGTTATCGCTGTTATTCTTATTGGCCGACATTTTGCCTAAGGGGCTATGATGTATAAGTTTACAATGACGGAGCTATGTTGCTGACAAGACACACAACCCCAATAGGGCAAAGTGCAAGATGCCCCATTATGCAATGGGGGCTCCCATTGCACTACGTACCCTATTGTGCATTAGGACTGTTGTGCATCAGGACCATTACACAACGGCCATGCTGCTGGCTCTGCTTACTCTGCTCCCCTCTTGAGAATACAATTGTGACTTCACAATTCACCTTTACATAAAAGTAAGTCAGTTTACAATGATGTAAATAATGAACAGGATGCCAGTCATAGTTCATATTATTCATTTATATTCCACCTTTACCTTCCACTGGAACTCAGATTAAAAACTATAATATAAGTTCAAAGCATACCAAAAAAAATCAGTAGGAATGTATGAATGTTATTTTCAAATGCAATTAAACAAACCATAGAATTAAAATAATTTAAAAATTCATTAAGAGACAGTATAGTGAAATCAACAAACAGCACATCATTAAAAACTCATTGTAGGCAATCCTGAAAATCCTGTTGGAATAGGAAATGTTTCATTTGTCAATGGAAGAAGAAAAAGGGGGGAGCCCGAAGCCACATAGGATATATTCAGTTCTTTTAGTGAAACTAGAAGTAGCCTATTCACTTCCAGTTTTCTGGAAGGACTCATTTTGTATACAAGGTGCCAGAGAGAGATGCCTTGCTCTATAGCTTTATGAGAGGGACTGCAGATGGGAGTAGAGGTATTTGGGGCAGTAGCAAGGTATCAGGTGCTTGTGAGGGTGGGGTAGGAGCAACTGCATCTACTTTCATCCATCTCAGGGCATTCTGTGTGGTTTGTAGGTAAATATATGCTGCCAAAATCATGCCAATTTTAAAAGGAATGTTTGGGAGCTTGGGGGGCTTTGGGGGATGGGGATCTTCGTGAGTCACAAAAGTGGGTTCCAGGGGCTTCATGTGGTCCCAGGCCACACTATGCCCACACCAGCTTCATAAGAAAATTTTCCCCCCCTGGTTTAATTTTGGGCTTGTCTACTAAAAATCCAATTGAAATTCAGAGTACTTTGACCCAGATTTAAGCACCACACCTTTGCCAAAGACCAAATCTGATTCATCCAGATTTTTACCCCAAGTCCAGCTGCTTGCTCTGCCCTAGCAGCAAGTGATTGCACCAGGGCTCTGCATTCCTGGGATGCGGCCGCTCATACTGAGGGCAGAAGGAGCAGCTGTGCCCGATGTACTCACTCCCTCTGCCCTTGGAATGAGTGGCTTCACACAGGCACCCAGAGGTCAGCATGAGCAGCCATAAGCCAGGAAGGCAGAGCCAGCAGTAGCTATAGCAAGGAGGAGGAAAATGGTGTCACCTATCAGGCAGCAATTGCCCTGCCTTCCCACTCTCCTGAATCCTGTGCAGGTCCTTTGTTCACACTACAGTTTTCTCCAGAGTTTCCACCTGGAACAAGACATAACAGCCCCCACATTTCTTCTAATAAACTCATAATTGGCTGCATTCTAAAATTTGGTTTGATTTACCCTTCCATGAGGTGATGGTAAATCAGGACGCCACATGCCCAGGGCTGGAGCAGAGGTTTCCCACTGAAGCACCCAGATAATCTCTGACAAATTGGGAAATCAGCTCCTATCCCTGCTTTATCTTCATCAGCAGTTACACAGCTGTTCCTTGATGGCTTCAGGTTTCTCATAAATACACCGTGACCTTTGCCCCTCCTACTTTTGGTGTGTTCTTGAAAGGTTGTGTAAGAGTGGGTCCAGGTTATCTAGTATTTGTCTGTCTGAGGGGCCAGGCCTCCCTGCCAGGTCTAATTATCTGCTCTGTCCCCCTCTGCTATCTCTGAGGGGCCAGGAAGCTCTGCTGGGATAGTTGCTGATAACTCTGCTCCAGAGGGATAGGAATCTCTGGTGCTAAATCTACTCCTTGCTGTAAATCCTGCTCCAAAGATCTATCCTCCTCTTGTTCATCTTCAGAGTCAGAATAGCATCCTTTTCCAGATCTCCAGTATGGCATCCTTTTCCAGATCTCCAAATCAAAAGAGAGTTGCCTGTCACTCATCAGTCCTAAAACATCCCTTTCATCATGATCATTAACATACCCAGGGATCCATTGTTTAACTTTGGGAATTTCTGGCAAACATTTCTCTTCCTCTCAAAATCATCCCTTCAGGGGAAATATTGACCAAAAATATCACCCCAAAATTCCATCTCAGTGTGCACAGATATCCTTCCTCCTGTCTCCATGTTAGTTTCTGTTACCAACCCCCCTCTTCCTAAGACCCTTTCTCTCACACACACTGCTAGTTCATTGTTGTGTATGGACCCCTTTTCTCCTGTTTCCCCTCTAGACTGTGACACCAATTTCCCTTCATTTTCCCCTCCCTCTGTGCCTCTTTGCTGCTTGAATGTTTCTATTCTTTGGATCTATACAGTATAACCTAGCATTCCTTCAACTTATTCCTCTATCCAAATGCTTCTTACTAACTTCAGCAGCCTTGTGTGAGTGCTTGAAGCCTGAGCGTTGGTGTGAATGTTGTTTAGATTCTTTTTCAATAAAAAACATTTTAGTTTATTTTTTGTTTCCATACAACAACACAGGTAAAAGACCCCACAGTTACCCGGTCTCTTGCATGCCAATTTGAGCTATTAATATTCCCCAAATCATGATTTGAACATGTGTGGAAATTCCATGGACCACAGCAATTCAGGTAACATAGCAAGCTCCAGGGAAAGCCACAAGTTTTCTAAAAACCAAATTTAGATTGTATACGCAGTCTGGTGTGGATAGAGTCATATATCATGTGGCAGTATCGCACCAGATTTGGGGATAAGGCTGCATGTCATGTGGCATTATGGCACCAGATTCAGGGATAAGGCTGCACATGGTATGGTATTATCTGGTCAGATTTTTTGGGGGGGAGGGGAGGGTAGAGAGGGTTTTTTAATGAGTGTAGGCAGAAGCTTTCTTTTTCTGCCAAATGATCAGAGATGGAGCTAGATGGACCAATGATCTGATTTGCTATAGACAGCATACTGTGTTTCCAGAAATGCTCCTATGTTATCATGATTGTTTTCAAGATATTGTCATAACACTGTCAGTCTCCCTAAATCATATGTAATCTGTCACTTCCTGAATACATTTATTATTTCCTACATACTTTGTTTAAAAAAGAGTCCTACAGTTCAAATGCTGACAGCTTTTTTTCCCAATAACAGCCTATTCTTATTGTGTTTTGCCCCCTCCCCTTTCTGCTGTGATTAGTTAATGAATTCCAGTAATCACTGAGTTAATCCCAAGTACTCAGCAATTCTACTGATTGGATGGATTCAATTTCTGTATGCCAATGCCCCCCCCACCTCAAATTCATTAATTAATTACAAACTAATTTTTGAAAGCTTTAATATTAATTTAACCCATTCACACTTTTAGGTTACCGGTAGTTAAATATCTTTCTTAGTCTACTCACTGTCCCTATAGTATGCAAGAGAGATGGGCAATTGTGACCCTTACCAGTGTCTATAAGGGCTTGGGCTGATGGAATTTTTACCACAAAAACTGGAGTAAGATGACTTCCCATCCCTGCTTTAAAGTCTGCAGATCTGGTTCTGCTCCCCATTGTTTTACATTTTTAGTTGCCCATACATTGTGCCTGTTTTCCTATAGTTAACACAACTTTCCCCAGCCCTTGAGCCTCATAAACCTTTCTGAAGGCTAGCCCAAGGTCCCCCACAAATGAAACTATGATTGACTGGAAAGTTGTGTCCATTTTTTAAAAAATACAATTTTGAAAAGCAACAACAGCAGGATTTTCTAAGAAATCAGAAACCTTTGGCAAACTATTTTCCATGGCTTTCCCTGTAAATAGGGTGTGGGGAGCTTGTGCTAATTTAAAGCAGGGATGGGCAACTGCAGGCGTGGGCAAATTTCCACTTCAACCCCCTACCACAGAAAACCCAAATACCTCCATTTCCCTCTGTGGTCCCTCTCAAAAGAGCAACAGGAGGTGACATTTCATCACCTTCTCTCATCATTTTGATAGGGACTCTGAGGGGAAAATTGAGTATTGGGGTATGGAGTAGAGAGCCAGTGTCGTACAGTGGTTTGAGCGTTGGACTACAACTCTGGAGACCAGGGATCAAATCCCTGTTCAGCCACGGAAACCCACTGTTGACATTTGGCAAGTCACACTTTCTCAGCCTCAGAGGAAGGCAAAGACAAGAAAACCACATGATAGGCTACCTTTAGTTTCCCCATAAATCAGAATGACTTGAAGTCACAAAACAGCAACAATGGAGTATTGGTATGCTTGTGGAGGTAGGGTAATGTGCCTTTCTGTGTGGTTTCCAGATATAAATTTCCCCCCAACTGTATCATTAAAACAAATTCTTGGGGGTTGGGGGGTATTTGGGGAAACAAATACAGTTCTCCCTCTGTATCCACGGATTAGATATCCACCAATTTGAATATTCACATCTTGAAAATATTCTTTAAAAAATAATAATAAAAAAAGCAAACCCTGATTTTGCCATCTTATATAAGGGACACCATTTTGCTATGCCATTGCATATAATGAGACTTGAGTATTCATGGATTTTGGTATCCATGGACGGTCCTGGAACCAAACCCCAGTGTATATGAAGGGACAACTGTAATGGGGTCCAGGGGCCATGTGTAGCTGGCAAGTCACAATTTCCCCTTCTGTTTTAAAGGAAAATCTATTCCCCAAGAAGCACAATGGTCCCATGGGGAATTATTTTTATTGGGGGGGGGGCTTTGGGGACTGTAAAAATGCATCAGGGTGGCCCATGGAGAATATCATTTCCACCCAGTCTAAAGCATATTTTTATGTATTTTTCATCTGGTCAAACATACACCTTGTTTTTTCTTTTGTATTCCATTTCCCTGACTGTATGTTCTTGCAAGGCAGGGGGTTGGACTGGATGACCCTTGTGGTCTCTTCCAACTCTATGCTTCCATGATTCTATGACACTACAAACATTTCAAATAAGTTAAATTTCCAAGGCAAGGTGGACTTAGTCTCACAACAAGTTTCAGAAGGTACAGAATGGGCAAGTTCAGTGATAATCTCAAATTTGTTTTATTTATTTATTTTAAGGATTGATCTATTGCCTCTCAGTCAATCAGGGCCCTTGAGGTGATATGCAACTGAGAAAATTATTTAAAACATGAAACAGACCAAAAAAAAAAAATTAAAACTCACCAAACCCATTGAAATTCTTTCCCATCCCTCTGATATCTAAAACACAAGACAGTCACAGACAGAGGGAGAACTAAGGAGTGTCTCTGTTGATATCAGTTTGCAAATATGGAGACTATTGACTCCAAGAGAGCTTCTAATAAAAAAATTCATTCAGACATGATATTTAAAGGTTTAAACCTGACCTTCAAAAAGGTAATGAAAAAAAGGCATGAAGGCTGAGGATTACTGAAGGAATTTGAGTAAAGAGACACTTCTGAAAATTAAAGCTTCTGTGTTTATGGGAGGAGAACTATCATTGATAAAATCTGCAGTCCTTGAGATCTGTTTAGTCATATTATTGTGTGCCTTCAAGTCAGTTCTGACTTATACCAACCCTCAGGTGAAACAATCATAGGGTTTTCTTCGCAGGATTTGTTTGGGGGGGGGGGTTCATGGCTTTCCTCTGAGACTGAGATGGTGACATGCCCAAGGTCACTCATTGGGTTTCCAGGGCTGAGCAGGGATTTGAACCCTGGTCTTCTAGAGTCCTACTCCAACATTCAAGCCACTGTACCACACTGGCTCTTTAGTCATATACAACAGCACAGTGGTTCTTAACCTGTGGTCCGGAGATTCCCCCCAGGGTACCACAATGTCCTCTTGAAGGCTGCTCGGCCCACCTCCTCCCTGCAGCAGAGTTGCCATGTGACAGGAGCCAAGGCAAAGGCTTGCTGACAGGCTTGGCCTGCATATTGCCATTCAATCTGCTCCAGCCAAAAACTTGCAGGGATAAGCAGAATAAAAGTCTTCCCTCCCCTTCCAGTGCCTCTGAGGGAAGGTTTAATAGATGGTGTAACTGTATTGTTGTTGTTCTTTTTTATTGTTGTTCATTATTTCTAAAAGAAATGGTTAAGAGCCACTGCAATAGGATATATTGTATGATGATACAAAAATAGAACCAATCTAATTCAATGTAGGGTGAAAGTTTTTATAACTATCCTATTATGGTGATGTGGGACTTTATCAGATGCAGTAAATATGGCATCATAATGATGCCAAATGAATGTGAAAGTGTGTGCATACCAGACGGCTTCACCCTTTTATCAATAATGTTTTGAAAAGAAGGCATTCTTTTTTACTGATGGGTCAAGCTTTGCTGTAGTGAATTCATGACAATCTATCAAGTGTATTGGGAATGAGAGTGGAAAAACAGAAGTGCAGGAGATACATGGAGCTTGTGGGTGGGGGAGGAAAATGATTATATTGTATACAGTACTTGATTTCATGTGGGGAAGAGGGAGTCTCACTTCAACACCAAATCCATTGACTTTGCAAGGGGTGAGAAAGAAACCCACACCTCTAAAATGGACATAACCTTTCCTAATATTACTTTAAGAGTTGGCAAGAAGGAAAGGAAACCCTTCATCCCTCTCAAACCAAATGTCCCAAGAGACATGGGATCACAACCTGTTCTTCCCCTCCCCAATTGGATGAGAAGGACCAAGCCCAGTCTTCTTACAGCCATCACCCCACCCTTTCATTGTCACCAATTTGCCCCTGAATTCCTTTCCTACCATGTGTATATGGGCAAAGCAAGGGTGACGCAACTCCTTTTATACTTTCCCAGGAGTGGCTTTAAATTCAGTTGAACCTATTTGTGAGAATACCTCCATAGAACTGTTCATAACACAGAAAAAGTAACAAGTCTTTCATTACTTATTGCAGTGGTCCATCATTTAGAGTTCTATTGATTGCTTATTCCCATGGCACTTTTTTGCCAGTATTGCCAGGTGAGATTGTGAAAGCCAGGTAGGGGACACTCTTTTTATGAAACTCCCTGGTTCACTTGTAAGTTTTAAAGTGTGTTTCTGTGGGTATATGTTTTCTGTCTTTGTTTTGCTGTATTTTTTAATTTTACCAAGAACTGGTGATATCATGAGCGTGGAAGTTAACAGGGGTCCATTTATGCTCCGTTAATGCTGCAGGTGTTTATTGACACTATTGAAGGTAGGACTAAACAAAAGGGTTATGTTGCTGGGACAAGTACACTGTTAGCTTTTGGTGGGACAGAAACATTTTTGCATGTTAGTCTGATAAAGTCTGTGATGTTGGTTTTAAGCCAAGGTCATATACATCTCTGCTACAGCAGAAATATACATCCACGTAGTTATGCTGAGTTCCACAGTTGCACAACCAGTTCCACAATGGTGCCAACTACTTCACCTCACCTGTTGTGCAACAGTCAATTCCTTCCTGACCCACCAAGCCGAAGTGAGACAGAAGGCTGCATATTCTCCAACTGTCCAGATTCGGCAGACAGTCCCAATTATTTCTTTGTTGTCCTATCTTTCCAGCTGCTGTTAAAATGTCTCAGTTCCTCTCTTCTCTTCCCAGTTCTCCCTTTCATCCTCAGTTTACTTCAACCATTGCAAACTGAATTCAAACTGTAAAAGTACTTTGCACTTAGTTAACTCAGCAGGGGGAGAGGACAGAAGGTGGCTGACCCTTGCCCTTTCCTGCAGACCAGGAAAGGCTAACTGTGAAGGGCTAAGGGGACTGCATTAGCTACCCAGAAGACTTTGGAGGGCTGCACTCCCCACAAATTTTTTTTTTTGCCCTCTACACCCTCGGGTATGGGAGCATTTTCATCATGTTTTTGGGCCTAGGTGATGCCTTTTTTTAACAACAGGAAATGAACAGATGTCACTTCCAGTTAACTTCCTATTTCCAAAAAAAAAAAAAAAAAAAGCTCCTGCTCCTGGAATGGTCAGTGCAAGGAAATATTGAGCTGTCTCAGTATTTTCTTCCTCGGGAGAGACTGAATATGGTACTACAGGATTGTTCCTTTGTGGCTTTTCTATCTTATTATTCACTTACCCAGTTTTATTCCTTTTTTCCACCCACCCCCTTAATGATTTAAGGCTTGGTCAGACATGCACATGCTTGATGATCTCAGCAGGACCCCTCCATGACATCAATAGGATTCATCTCTAAGCTCTGGGACTGGTATCTCAGGGTCTAGGATGCTCCTGACCTGACCATCCAAGCAGGCATAAATAATGGAGTTGTAATAATCATGACCTACCTCACAGGGTTGCTGTGACAGCGAATCCAATATTGAGAGAGAATATTACTTTGCATATTTTTTTTTAAAAAAAAATACCCACATAAATGATTCATGGGAATAGGAGGTTGTGGCACAGTGGTGGACTTACTAGGCCAACAAAGAGGCCAGCTGCCTGCTGGGTGAGTTTCATGTAACAAAGAAGGAGATAAGCCAGATTTTCCTCTCAGGAACCCCTGCTCTGACTTGAAAAACTGATGGAGAAGGGGTGGTTGTATCAGGAGGCATTGCCTTTTGCTAAAATCCTATATGCCCGCAGTGCATAATCTCTAAGGAGATTATCTCACACCCCATGTAAGAAATATACTTTTAGAATATTAAAGAGTGAAAGCTACATCAGAGCAACTGGGGGGGGGGACTTTAAGGGAAGAGCAGGAACCTTACTTGATATGAAAAGGAAAATCCCTGCATGAGAAGAGATTGCTGAATATTCTGTTTCAGCCATTGTTACATTAATGAAAGAAAGGCTAGGGGGCGGGAGAAGAAGAGAGGAAATCCTTGGTGACTCAAGCAGCTCATCAAATTTTAGTGTGCGCCTGTATAATAGCATATTTCTATACTAAAGTTGCACGCATTAAAAGTCATGAAAACATTTCATATTTACAAGTCACCTTCACGCAAGTTTTAATTCCTCTCCTCTGTTCATCTTTTTTACTGCTTCTGTGATGTGCGAAGGACTGCCACTCCATGTTAGCGTACATTAGCAGAGGCTGCTGGCTCTCCTGTCAGGAGAGCAATGAATCTGCCCCAGGTTTGACTCCAAACTTTATAAGAGATGACCAAATTGCTGAATGCTACCCCCAAATAGGTTCAGTGCCTTGGGAGTCTCCTTTATTTATTTATTTATTTATTCAACTTTGGAAAAGGTTTTATTTGTCAAAGAGGGAACTCTGGCTGAGCTACACCAGTGCTTCAGAGGGCTCAACTGCTGCTCTGCTTGGCTGTCAGTCTCTTGTCTCACTCTTCCACAGTGGTGAGATGAATTCCCTTTTCACAAGGCACGGAGATCCAAGGCTTGTTACCCTTGCCAATAACAAAGATGTTGGCTTGCTGGGTTGCAAAGCTGTTGTCATTGGCATAGTTCACATGGACATCAAAGGAGCCGGGGTGCTGACAACCTAAACAACCCAAGTTAGCCCTGCCAGTCACCATGCACAAGTTATTTGTGTCAAACTTGATGAAATCTGTGATCTTGCTGGTCTCCAGGTCAATCTGGATAGTGTTGTTCACCTTGATGAGGGGATCCGGGTAGCAGAAGCTCCAGGCATCATGCGTGACAAGTTGGGGGATGCCTTTGGTGCCCACAAAGATCTTGCACAGCTTGTACTTGGCCTCTTCTGGTGTGATTTGGTGAATGGCAAAATGGCCCCTGATGTCATACATGAAGCAGAAGTGTTCTCCTGTCTTCTCAATGCTGATTACATCCATGAAGCCAGCAGGGTAGGTGATGTCTGTGCGGACATTACCATCTATCTTAATAAACCACTGCATGCAGATCTTTTTCACCTTATCGTCAGTCAGGGCATATTTTAGCCTGTTGCTGAGAAAGGTGAGTGGCAGGCATTCCCTCAGTTTATGAGGTATTGTTGATGGCCAGGGTGCAACGTCTCCCATCTGCTTGTCCAGCATCCACTGCTTTGGAGCTACAACACACTTCAGGTGATTCTTGGGTCCATGAGCCCTAGCTGTGCTCTGCTGAGAAAGGGCTACCACTTACACTCTGGTGTGGATATCCTTCTGCTCTTGTGCAGATATCAGGGATCTCCTTTAAAGCTACCCAAACCTGCCAGGGATTCAACACCCCACTAACATGGGAGCTACTAGCTAGCACTGCAAGCATGTTTTTTTTTTTCTTGCAGACATTCCCAGGTTCTATCCTTATATCTCCATAGAATCATAGTGAATTTTTCTATCAACCATATATTTCTGGAAGCTGTATCTGTTGCAGTGCAAAATATTTTGGGGTAGATTAATCTTGAATGAGTGGCCTAAGTACCCTAAAGCACCAGATCTAGTTTGATCTTGGACGCTAAGCAGGATCAGCCCTGGTTTGTACTTGGATCACAGACCGCCAACAAAGAACAGGTGTTGTAGGATATATTTAAGAGAAAGGAACTGGCAAAACCACCCCTGAGTATTCCTTGCCTAAGAAAACCCTATGAAATTCATGGAGTTTCCATAGGTCAACAGGCGACTTAAAGCACATGCACACATAGTCTTCAATGAGTAATAGCAACCCATTACCTTTATAAAAGCCTCACTCCCCCAAACCCAAAAATCAAATAGTAAATGGATTAACACAGCTGCCTGCATTTTTGGACTTTCTTTGGCATGTGGACTAAGGGACTTGTCATGAGGAATGTTTGCACTTCAGGATGCTGCTAAGTCAAATCACTTTTCCATTTAGGTCAGTATTATCTACACTGGTGAACAACACTGTAAGCTTCCCAGTGCTTCCTAACCCAAGAGAAGTGTCACCAGTTGGCACTCAAAAATACTGAGTTATATGGACCAGTGGTCTCACTCCATTTCAAGCTGTGTGTCATGTTGTGACTGGGCTTGGTGCTTCAGTGTCCTTACAGTGTCTGTCTGATACACTTGACTTGGTTAGTGTATTCCCACCATTACACACAGACAAAGAAACACACACATCCAACTATGGGTATGACTATTCCTTTTATAGGTTTCAGGAGATTACCTTTTCTGTATCTTCCTCTATCCTGTTCTTACTGAAACTCATAATGTTCCTGATGATTTCATCATGATCCTGATGACATGACCAATAGTCAACTGAGACCATATGCCTCTTGTTCAGTTCCCACAAACTTTCCTATGAGACCTCTTCCATTTCCCCAGAATTCACTTGGAAGTCAATATGACAAGCCGTTGGAATGAAGAGGCCTCATGATTTCACCAGTTTTACACTCTAGAATGCTTCTTCAGCAATGTGTCAGACATTAGGAAATCTGGATAATATAATCCTCAGAATTCCTAGGTCACTGCTAAGGAGATAAGAACCCTTAGGTACTATATTCCAGCACATGGGATATTATATAGTAAGCCTGTGCAAGACCATTCAGGAAACCAGAAACTTTCGGCACGTAGTTCCTAGGGCTTCTGATAACTCTAATAAACAGATTGGAGATTCAGGAAAACAATGGCACCTTTCTTCTCCCAGCAGCAGAATGGTACATGTCTCAGGGAGCTCTCCTGTTTCAGATTCCTTATGTTGTTGGGAGGGGGGGAGAAGTTGTACAAGGAGGTATTGAACACCTTCTTCCACGCCAACCAAATAAGATATATATATGTTCATGTAAATCCTGGTTACATCAGTATCTGTCACCCACAGGATTGTTGCCATTGCCACCAGCCATCAAATCTGTATACATTGAAACTTGGAATTCTGGAATCCAGTTCTCAGTTTAGAAGTAATGCCAAGTAAAACTACACATTATGAAAAACAAAAGGTTGCCATCAAAATGGGGAACTCGGTATTGAATTGTCTTTTCCTGTTTTGCAATTTGTAAATCAATGTACTACCATCATTCGATTGCACATCTTCAAATCTTAAATGCACACCATTGCAGATTTCTGATGGGCACAGAGAGAGTCAAACTTATGATAGGATAAGGCCATGTCATATATTTATTACACATTACTAACAGGGGAGCACAGTTGCCATTTTATGAAACATCCCTGGATTTTCATAATGTACTATTCTTTTCTGTAACATCAGAATGTGACCAGCTGAAATAATAAATAATTTTGGAGCAATGGCATAAGTACCTGCAACTTTAAACACTTTCAAAAATGCAACAGGGCCTAATGTGTCTGCCTCTGTGTAATTTACACTATTGGATAGGGGTTTGTTTTCCTTATTTTTACTCCCTCCATCAAGCAGCACCTGGGGAAAAGAGAGCTTAATAGGCATCCAATCAAATGGTAATTAATGAAAAAATGCTTTGGACACAACACACACACACACACACACGTCTAAATTAACAGTTAAAGCAAAGTCTTGATGAAAACAGAAAAACAACAGCAGGTGACTAACATATTAATGCCTATTTTTAGGACAAATTGTTTTTTAAGTCAGCAGGAGACCATCTACTCTTGCTCACTTTGAAAAAAAACTGGATACACAAAGGAAGAAATGATTATTTAGGGGTATAGATAGCCTGAATTGTGAACATGACAGACAAACTATTATTTGGAACATGAGAGAGAAAAGACGACGAACTGGGGGCTGTGAGTTATGGAACATAAGAAACATAAGAAAGTATAAGAAAATTGAGATTGGGAATGCAAATTCTGAATATTTGAGAATATAATTTTATATTACTAAATTTCTGACTCAGAGGTTTGACAACTTACCTTTTGTGTATTTATTTCGTAACCTTAGTGTAATTGCCATATTACATGTGTATACTGTGACTGATAAAAGGGCTCAAAGGAGATAGTTTACTATTGAGTGAGTTTGAAGTGCAAAGATACACATTAACAAAGGGGAGGGTATATATTAGCAAAAAGATATATACTAATAAGGGGAAAGAAAGAAAGAAGGGGGGAGTGGAAAGGAAAGAGAGAGAGGTAATATTGAAATATATATATATATACAACAGAAGGGGAAATTATAAGAGAGTAAGGAATAAGGAAGGAACCACAATTAACGAGATTTATGGGGTGGTAACTTGAAGTAAAGAAGTGAAAATATGGAATATAATTTTTGTGAGTTGAGAATTTGAGCTTCTGAAATAAATATTTGGGATCTTGGAAGGAAAACATATGTGTGTATGTATATATGTATATGTGTGTGTATGTGCATGCATATATATACATATATATATTTCAGGATTGAAAGTGTTAAATAAGAAAGTAATTAATATATAAGGTATCAGTTAAATTACCCTTAAATTAAAGATTGATAATGGCCTCAGGAGCCAGAAAAGGAGGAACGCAAACGCAGGTCATTACTAGAAGAGGCTCAATAGAAGCAATGAAATTATCTGAATTACACTCCCTGATAGTTGAAGATCTGAAAACTGAATTAAAGAATTTCAAACAGGAGATAAGGGCGGAACTTAAAGAACTGAGGAAAGAGATAAAAATGGACAATAAAAAAGAAACAGAAATACTGGGGGGAAAATAGATAAGATCCATAAGGAGATAGAAGAAATTAAAGGGGAAATTAACATAGTATTAAAAGAGACAACAAATAAGACAGATAAAACGGTAAAAAAATTAGAAAGTAAACAGCAAGAAGAAGAGCTTCAAATTTTGAATCAAGAGTTAAGATATAGGGAGAAATGTATTAAGTTAAGAAGAATCTCTGAAAGAACAAATGAAGATTTAGTGGAGAGGTTAACGACACCATTGGCAAAGTTCATCGGTTATACGAAAGAAAAACTTGAGGCAGACTTTGATAAATTATTCAGAATTAACTCAACAATAGCAAGGGATAAGAAACTTCCCAGAGACATCATTATTGTGTTTACCAAAACAAGGACAAGAGACATGGTAATACAGCAAAGCTACAAAAACAAATTAACAATAGATGGAGATGAAGTTAAGATTTTTAAGGACATGCCATCTAACGTATTGAAGAAGCATCAAAATTACAAGTTTATCACTCAAATATTAATGAGAAAGAGTATTAACTATAAGTGGGAATGAACTGAGGGTATTTCATTCACTTACAAACAAAAACGATACAGAATCAACACATTAATAAAAGCTAAAGAATTCTGTAAGAAATTTGAAAAAGAGTATGAGAAAGAAAAGGTGAAAAAGAAACAGCTAGAAGAAAAGGATATAGAATCGGAAACAGAGGAACAAACACAAGAAGGGAATTTAGGAGAACGGGAAAGTGAGCAAGAAGAAGAAGAAGAACAAATAGAAAAGGAGATAGGAGTAGATACTAGTGAAGAGGAAGAGGAATTAGAGGATACTAAACAAAAAGAGAAGTACAACACCTCAGAAGAAGATGACCATTAAAGTAACAACATGGAATATAAAAGGCCTTAACTCCGAATATAAAAGACGACAGATAATGCATCATTTAGAAAGATTGAAATCAGACACAGTTTGCATACAGGAAACTAAAATTAAAAATGAAGACATCAGATTTTTAAGAAACCCAAAACTAGGAAATCTTTTTTATTCAGCAATGAACAACAAAAAGAAGAGAGGAATTGCTTTATATGTGAATAGCAGATATACATCTAAAGAACTGTTTAAAGATGAAGATGGACGAATGGTTGGAATAGAAGTAACATTCCAGGAAAGAAAGATAGTTATAGTGGGAATTTATGCACCAAACAATAGACAAAAAACTTTCTTTGAAGAACTCCATAAAAGGGTAGAAAGATATGACAAGGAGAATATTATAATCGTAGGAGACTTTAACAGGGTGATAGACCCCAAAACGGATAGAACTACAAAGAAAGAATCAAGATTCCAAGGGAAACTTCCAGAGAGCTTTTTTTGAGATGAAAACTCAATTGAATTTGGAGGATGTTTGGACAATCAAGCAAGGGAAGGAAAAAGGATTTACCTTCTACTCTGACAGATTTAAGACTATGTCTAGAATAGATCTGATCTTAGCCTCAAGAAACATGCTACCAGCTATCTTGAAGATGGAAATATTGACAAAAACAATATCAGATCATAATCCAATTCAGATTTCAATAGAAATGCATAAAAAAACATTTCATTGGAGAATAAATGAGCAGCTATTGAGAGATGAGAGATTTGTAAAGACATTTAAAAAGGAACTAAAGTTTTACTTTAAAGCAAATCAAACTAATATAAATTCAAATTAATATGGAAGAACTGACATTAATTGAAAGGAAAATGAAAAGAACTAAACAGAGAAATTTTGAATACTCAAATAAAGCAGGAAAATGGTTGCCATATAAATTGAAAAAAGAGTTAGAAAAGAAACTTATTGTACAAATTAACAAGAATGATAGGATAATAACTGAACAAAAAGAAATAATAAAAGCCTTCCAAGAATATTACAAACAACTATTCGGGGAAAAGAAGTTCAGTAAGGAAGAAGAAGAACAGATGGGAAAATATTTGGAACAACAAAACATACCTAAGATATCTGCTGAGCAAAAGAAGAAATTAAATGAACCTATCTCAATTGCAGAGATTGCCACAGCAATAGGTCAACTAAAACTAAATAAAGCACCAGGTCCTGATGGATTCTCGGCCCGTTTTTACAAACTGATGGAGGACGAAATAATCATACCACTACACCAAACTTTCAGAGAGGTGGAAGAAAAAGGTATCCCAGACTCATGGACTTTGGCAAATGTAGCTTTAATACCAAAAGAAGGTAAAGACAAAAAAGAGGTAGCAAATTACAGACCGATTTCCCTGTTAAATACAGACTACAAAATATTTACTACAATGCTTGCAGGAAGATTGAAAAAAGTTTTAGTTGAAACAATACACAAAGATCAGAATGGCTTTCTCCCAGGTAGACAGATAAATAACAACACAAGAATAATTTTGGATATGATAGAGTATTTTGAGACAAACAACGACAGAAAATTAGCAATGTTATTCATTGACGCGGAGAAAGCCTTCAATAACGTGAGATGGAACTTCCTATTGGAGGTAATGAAGAAGATGGATCTGGGCGACAAATTTATAAAGGAAGTGGGAAAAATATACTACAAACAAAATGCCCAGTCAATTATTAATGGGGAAAGATCGGAAGTAATTAGTGTTAATAAAGGTACTAGACAGGGGCGCCCGCTTTCACCTTTATTATTCATCTTAGTGTTAGAAGTTCTGAATAGAAGCATAAGAAACAATGCTAATTTCCCAGGAGTTAAAATAAGAGGTAAATATTTGAAGCTGCGTGCGTTTGCCGATGATTTAGTGTTCTTTTCAGAAAATCCGACAGAAAATATAGAACATCTATTAAGTAACATAACTGCATTTGGACAGCAGGCAGGATTTAAGATCAATAAAGAAAAATCAATCCTGATAACCAAAAATATGAACAAACAAGAGGATAAAATACTAATGGAAAAATTTGGATGTAAGGTTGAAAATAAAGTGAGATACCTAGGGTTATGGATAACCAAGAGGAACTCGGATTTATATGAAAACAACTATAAGAAAACATGGAAAGAAATCAAAATGGAAATGGAGAAATGGAAAAAATTAAATCTATCAATACTGGGGAAAATAGCAGCCTGTAAAATGATAATATTGCCAAAAATGTTATTTCTATTTCAAAATGCACCGATTATAATAAATCAAAAATGCTGGAACGAATGGGAAAGAGATTTAAGGACCTTCATTTGGAATGATAAGAAGTCTAGAATAAAATGGAAATATATCATTGATGATAAAATGCGAGGGGGATGGGACATGCCTGACTTAAAAACATATTATTATTCTGCTGCCCTCACATGGATACAAGATTGGGTGGGATTGAACAATGAAAATATACTAAATTTAGAGGGCCACAATAACAGATTTGGGTGGCATGCCTATCTCTGTTATGGTAGAGACAAAATTAATAAAGAATTTAATAATCATTACGTTAGAAGGGCTCTTTTACTTGTATGGAAGGAAATTAAATAGTTGTTTTACAATAAGCTGCCATATTGGACCTCACCACAGGAGGCTTTTCAAAACAGATGGAAAACATCTACAAATTGGTTAAGATACAAAGAGATAACAACTGTAAATGAGGAAGGGAAAATAATGTTGAAATCCAAAGAACAAATAGAAAAAATAGGTAAAACTAATTGGTTTACCTATTATCAACTAAAAACCAGATTTACAGAGGATGTTAAAACAGAGGGTATAGAATGGGAGGAGAATGAGCTAGATAAAATTCTATGTTGTGGACAAAAGAAGAAAATGATCACTAAGCTATATAAATTACTACTGTGGAACTGTTCGGCAGTGGAACGCACTCCCTCGGAGCGTGGTGGGGTCTCCTTCCTTGGAGGTCTTTAAACAGAGGCTGGATGGCCATCTGTCGGGGATGCTTTGATTGTGATTTCCTGCGTGGCAGGGGGGTTGGACTGGATGGCCCTTGTGGTCTCTTCCAACTCTGCAATTCTATGATTCTATGATACTGGAAAGGAAACTAGAGATGGACAATATCAAAGATTATATGGTCAGATGGGCAGTAGATTTGGGCCATCCCATAGATCTAGAAGTGTGGGAAAGGGCAAGGAGAAAAACTAATAAGTTTACCATCTGCCAAAACCTGAAAGAAAATTACATGAAAGTTCTTTATTGCTCTAAAGGGCAAGACTAGGACCAGTGGATACAAATTTCAGGGAAGTGGGCTTGAGCTAAGCAGTTGGAGATGCATCCTAATGAAAAGAAGAATAAAGTGTCATAAGTATTAGGGGTCTCCTTCTCCAGAGTTATCTAACCACAGGCTAATACCATCTCTCAGTTGTACCCTGCATCACAGCAGGGTGTTGGACAAGGCCTCTTCCCCTTCTATAGTTCTGTTAAATTAAGGAGGAAATATATGTGAGCATCAGAGAATACAGAAGGTCAGACTGTATTCTCTGTGTGCTTCTTCTAGCTATACCTCAGGCCTAAAGAATTTGGGAGTTGCAGACATCTGATTGCACAGTTGGCCCTTAGTGTCAGCTGGGGTTTGGTTCCAGGACACCCCCACCCCCACCCATGAATACCAAAATCTGTGGAAACTCAGTTCCCATTATATACAATGGCATAGTAAAATGGCATGAAAGTTTGGTTTGGGTTTTTTTTTTTTTAATTTATTTTTTTCAAGCTGAGGATGGTTGAATCTGTGGATGCAGAATCCATGGATACGGAGGGCTGACTGTATAGAGTAGCAAATTGGATTCAGGTAGGAGAAGGGTGTAGATGGTTCAAAGGGATAAAGGTTGCAAGGCACATGTCATCTAAATTAGCATGGGAAATAGCAGGGGCACTGGTCAAGTTCCTGAAAAAAAGATAATGGGAACAATTTGGCCACCTATGATAAACCCGGTCGTGTTCCAATTATCATTCCATTTGTTTGGAAAGATCCACTGTATGCTCCATTGATGGTCAAGTCTTTTTCTAATCCATGTCATCTTCACAAGCATGAAATCATGGCCAGAGTCCTGTTTTTGTCTGATAAGGAACCCCCATATTCAGTTCAAAATTATAGAAGTAGAGCCTTTGTGCATGCTCATGCACTGTGCACTGTTACACTGTGAAACACATTATGCATTTCTTCACAAAACATCACAATTCACTAATGGGGTGCTATTGTGCAACTGCCACATAATCTCATGAGCATAAAGTTATACTCTGTCTCCTTGATGTAGGATCTTGTCCCATAAGTGTCACAGATTGCCATAATCAAAATGCATAGACCTGAAACAACTCAGTTCCAGGTCCCTTTGAAGCAATGATGTTCTCATCTGATCTACAGTTTCCAAGCTGGGTCTACGATATTCTGGCACTCCATTCTGCTGTTGTAGCTCTGGAGATTTGTGCTGCTACTCCTCTGTTATCACTAATTCCCATACCATTGCTGCTGTTCATCAGGTACTCAGTTTCTGCTATCATGCTACTGCACACACTGGAAACACATTGCACGTGTGAGTGTGTGTGTGTGTGTGTGTGTGTGTGTGTTTATACAAAACACAAAACAAAACAGGTGAGCAACCTGCAGTCCACAGGCCAAGTTGACTCCTTGCCCATTATCTGTGCAGTCTACACAGCATTCACTTTTCTCCATTTTCAACCTGGTCAACCATTAGCTGGATAGCAGGAAACTGAAGACTGTTCTCAGAATATTGTTCTGCTTCAAACAGTGATGTTGGATCATTGAGGGGAAGAAGCTATGAACCCTCCCCTGTTATCCCAATGCAGAGCACATTACTGTTTCTGTATTGTGTAATAGTGTATGCTGAGAGGGTTGGATAGATGCAGAATGTTTGTCCAGGCCCACCTATCACCAGCCTGCTATCACTTGCCCCATCTAATTCTGCCATGTAGCCTCCCAGAGGATTCCCCTTTGTGAATGCAGCCCTCCACCTGAAAAAAAGTTTTCCATCCCTGCTTTAAAGGATATTCCACTCATTAAAAAAAAGTGTTCAGAATGTGCTGGCATGTAGCTACCTAGTTTAGAAATTCCTAATTATAGAACCATTAATTGTACAGTTCTTGTAGCTTGCACCCTTTGTTGGAACATGTGCATTCAAAATGCAACCCACAAACGTCTCATCTGTCACAAATGTAGTTTAGGAAGACTAAGAGGAGCCAGATTTAATGCTTCATTATATGCTACTTTATATTCAAACTTGGCTGGTTATAATGGCCAACCAGAACTGAGCGTGAATCTCATAAATTGCAGACACAACTGGAAGAACTTTACTTATCTGACCTGTCTAATTAAGAGACCAATGAGCTCTTTCTTTTCTTAAATGCTGGCAGTGAATTTTATGACTTTCTGTATTACACTAAAGTCAACAGTATCTGGAGAAACAAGAACAGTTGCCAGAGATTGATGTTGCTGTACAGATTAACACACAAAGGACCATGGTTCTGTATGGAATGGACAATGGTGTGTTTTTAACCTGTCTGAAAATTGAGGGGAGGTGGGGAAATTAAGGGGAAGGGGAGGAAAAGGTAGTAATAATTCATCAGTCCAAGGCCAGTAGTCCATAGAAAGGAATAAGAAGGACAGCTTGACCTCCTTTTTGTATCTTGGCCATGCCTGAATCTATATAAAACAACATGACCATTATAACAGGTTACCTGGTGTGCCAAAGAAAGGCATATATATATATATATATATATATATATATATATATGGTATATATATATATGAATGATAACACACTGTACCTCTTGCTATACACACACACACACACGCACATATATGTATATGTGTGTGTATATGTGTGTATATATATATTTTGCTGTTTGACATACATGTGTGTGTGTGTGTGTGTGTGTAGCAAGACACACAGTGTGTTATCATTACTATTTTATTTTATTTTACTTTATTTTTACCAAGTACTCTCAAGCAGACACACACACACACACACACACACCTTTTCAAGGACAGTGGGTAGTGTTGCCAAGAAACATTAACATGCATTGCTTTAATATGTTCCTTGTGGTAACAGTAGAAGGCTTTCACTTTTGAAGCACACACTATTTGGGTGGAAGGCAAATCATCTTCCTGCTTGTTCATGTTTTGTTGTTCTCAATCAAGATTGCTATTTGCATAAGTAGTCCTGCCCTTTTCATCTACATAGCCTAATTCTGCAATTCCTTGCTCAGTCATGAAGAATTTCCCAGACTATTCAGACAGATTACTGGGAAGTAAAGGTGAATTCAGTTTTTTAAAGGCAATTTGGTTATATCCAGGGAGGGTGCAGGGGAGAAATAGCAATTAAAAGGAAACACCACCCCCCTCAAGACTTCTATTTTGAGGGCAGTTGGGGAGTCTGAAATAGCTTTTGTTGGCCAAACCACATCTTTGAAGTTATTTTCAGTTGGGGAAAAAAGTGTTTGGGGCCATCCAAAAATATATCAGAACTGGGGGTACAAAGACAACAAGGGACACCACCTAAGGCCCACAAACTATATGTGGGACACAAAATTTGTATCCCTGTGTGTGTGATTCAGCCTCTAACTTAAAATCCAGGTGTTTATCTGTACAGGCTGTATCCCAATTTCAGCCATTTTTTGGACTGGTTGCTCTTAAAAGAGTTTACTGAGATTCCTACTCCACCTCCACCATCCCAAGTTCAAAATGAGGACAGCTGCTCCATTTTAAAATGCCCCTGACAAATCTCACATTTTAAGAAGTATGATGTCAAAGGTTTGGCTGAACAATCAAATGTGCTACCCTCGGATGAATGATGTGCTATTTAAAAGGTTTCTACAAGGAGCAGAGCTTCCATTTTGTTACTTCTGCCAGCCTTAGGCATTCCACAGGGAATGATTCTCAGCTTCACTGTATTTGACATGTTCACCTGCTAGCGCTCATTATGGTCATTATGAACTATTACTGTTCATTATACTGTTAGACAGATGACATCAAGCTTAGCTCCACTCATTGCACTCAAGATGTGGGAAAACACTTTGCATGAAATAACTACATCACCTTGAGTTTTGGGGAAAGGAGGTGCATAAATATTTTACATTTATTTTAAAACAAAAAAGAGTAAAATTGGAAAGCCACTAGTATTTTAATACCTGGTTTCCCTGAAAAGATGTACAAGTCATGAACCTTCCAAAAAGCACAGTTCTAGTGGCTCATGATTGTAGCATGTCATTTCACAATTGAAAATAATCAGACAAGCCTATAAAACCCTTCTTAAAAACTATTTCCAGAGCCTTCTTTCTCTCTGATAGAACAGTGCTGAAATTTCTGATCTCTGTTAATATTCAATGCACACCAATTAGAGGTTACCCCCTCATATGTGTCATCTGGAAAATATAGTCTCTCTAGGTAGTATTTCTTAGGTTCTCTGCTGGAAGTTACCAGAGTCATGTTGGAGCTGCCAAGAGAGGCATCCTCTCTAGATATTTCCTTGGTCCTCCAGTGCAATTATCTGGTTTGCTATTACCCATGGTTTCAAGTATTTGCAGTAAGTCTAGGAACATATCCCCTGCAGGACATGACCAAAGAGTACATTAGCCTTTGGAGATTCTCCTCCTTACCCTTCACAAGTTCAGTGAATATGCGTGAATAGGGGAGTGCTCATGAGCATGGCTTTTATATATGTAGAATACATGCATTTCACAGAAGAAAAACAGGACAATTGTGGCCAAGTAACATCAGAGTGTGACTCAGATAGCAAAAGTTATTAATGAGGAAGAATGCACAAGCAAAGAGAGGCTGTAGTAGTTTATTTATGGTTGAGTTTACAGGGCGTGGCAAGATATTATCCCCTCCACTCCTCCCTCCTCCCCCCAAGTTAAACGACTGCAAACTACTTTTGCTCCTTCAATTCAGCTTGTAGCAACTAGGGTAAACTGAGGATAAAGGCGGAAAGTGGGAGAATTCAAGAGAAACTGGGACATTTTTAAAATGTTGAAAAAGTGAGACAAGAAAGGTTTAATTGGGATTGCCCCTGCCAAATCGGGACAGTTTGAAACTATGTACATATGTTTTGGAAAACACAACTATTGTCTGCATTTGTTTCACAGCAAAATAATGTGTGAACCAACTTTTAAGCTCATACTTCTTTTTTATCAGGAAATGCATCTTTGGAAAAGTGCAGGCTCCAGTGAAGTCCTCCTCCAACAACAACAATTATTATTATAGATTTTCCTTTTTTTTTTTTTTTCCGGGCTGTGAGGCCATGTTCTGGCAGAGTTTACTTCCGATGTTTCGCCTGCATCTGTGGCTGGCATCTTCAGAGAATGGTGGGTAGGAGTGTGTGTGGAGTTTATATCCACACTCTTACCCAACCATTCTCTGAAGATGCAAGTCACAGATGCAGGTGAAACATCAGAAGTAAACTCTTCCAGAACACGGCCTCACAGCCCGGAAAAAAAAAAAACAAGGAAAATCTATGGATGCCAGCCATGAAAGCCATTATTATCATTATCATTATCATTATTTTCCCAAGTTTTTTAAAACTGCAGGGGAACTTGCGCACTCCTGCCAGTTAGGACTACCAAATCGCAGTGTTGTGCATTCCTGAACAGGATAGCTAATTGGTCAGACATGTGGGGAGGAGCAAAGCTTGCTAAAATGGCAGCGTCCAGAACCAACATGTCGGATTGTCACCATAGCAATTGTGTGCTGAGGCTACAAAAACAGCCTTTTTTCCCCATTATTTAAGTGGAAGATCACTTTTATGCACCTTGGATTTAGTTGTCTGTTTGTGTGTGTGTGTGTGTTTAATTGTTTGGCAGGGGCAAGCTGGGAAGTATAGAACTGTGCCCACAATTGTGGGCATTCACTCATGCCCACAATCTTGATTTGCTAGCATGCCTCAGTGTGAACAGCAAACACAGATAGCTTCACACAGCAGTGACCTTGCAAAAAAATCATTGAGACAGACGAAAGCTGCTGCAAATTGGCATAGATTTGCACCAATCCACATTTTATTCCCTCATCTAGACCAGCCCTAAGATATTTTTAAAAAATCAGTACACAGTGTTAAATGCACAATTTAAAAACATCTGGAGAGGCCTGCATCTTGATGTTCATTAAGTCAAATAGAAATCTAATCCTCTATCAACAGAAGCACACATCTCCCTCCTCTCTTAGTCATTTCCACTACTAACTTCATACATTACAGTAACTGAACTCACATAGAGCAGGGGGCTCATTAAGTTTGAACTGGGTGGCAGGTGTTTTTTTTTTAAAGATGTGATATTGTCTCTTTTACATTTTCCCTCAATTTCACTGTATGCATGATGACATATTTCATATTGACAGCTACAGTTTCAGGTAGCCTGGGGTGCTTCAATTTAAGTACTATCCAAGCCAAATACTGAAATATTATTGGTATAGATCATTTTTTTTATTTTTTTTTATTTAGTTATTTATACCCCGCTCTTCAGCCACAAGGCTATCAGAGTGGCTTACAAATTGTTTTAAGCAATAGCTATTTACACATCTACACTGCATTAAGCAGTTTCCAATGTGTGTTAGCTAATTGCCCTCACAAGCTGGGTACTCAATTTACCGACCTACAAAAGGATGGAAGGCTGAGTGAACCTTGGAGCATTGCAGAGCTGTGTGTGTGCATGTATAGTATAAACACAAAAGAACTAAACAAGAAGAGATTGCAATAAGGTTCATCACTCCATCAGTATCAGATGGAAAGAAATCCCATTTGATAGGCCCTTCTGTTAAGAATTCTCTCACTACTGGTTTACACCTGTTCATGCCTGGTGAGACAGACCCTCTAGAGACTATCTACAATTGCAGACTGAGGAGATTTTCAGACTACACTGTTATAGTGTTACTATTCCACTTTAACTGCTCTGGCTTCCTCCTGTGAAACTCTGGGGTTTGTAGTTTAGTGAGGTCTAAGATCTCTCTGGCTGAGAGTTGTAAATGCCCCTCCCTAAACTGCAAATCTCAGGATTCAAGAGGAGGCAGCCATAGCAAATAAAGTGAAATAGTAACACTATAACAGTGCTGTCTGAAAATCTCCTGAAACAGTCATGGAAAAAAACCTTGATCTTAAACAGTGGGAGACCTGAGTTCTAAATCCCAGTAAAGCCTCAAAACCTACTAGATTTTCTGGGTCAGGCAAAATCTCTCAAAAGTGGAAACATAACCTGCAACTGTCCCAATTTGGCAGGGACAGTACCAATCAAGTCCCTGTCAACCCACTTCTTCACCCAATTTTAAAATGTCCTGGTTTCTCTTTCTTCCTCCCGTTTTCCTGCCTTTATTTCAGCTTCTTTCAATTGCTACAATTGATATTTCATGCAAAGTATTTTCCCACATCTTGAATGCCATGAGTGGTGCTAAGCTTGATGTCATCTGTCGAACAGTAAGTCCGAAGTATAAAAGTAGGTTGCAATCAGTTAACTCGGTGAGAGGAAGGAGGAGGACGGGGTGGAATATTTCCTTTCCCAGTAGGCTCAGGGAAAAGCAAACTGCTGCAGCTTCTCCTGTCTTGTGTGCTCTTCCTCATCACTAACTATTGCCATCTTGACCACACTCTGGCCATACTGTGTGGCTGCATGTGTTGTAATTGCCATCTGCAAAATGTTGGGTGGTATGTGGAAAATATGCATAACAACAAATATAGTAATGTGTTCTTTTTCCAAGCCAGTGTGGTGTAGTGGTTTGAGTGCTGGACTCTGCCTCAGGAGACAAGGGTTTGAATCTCTGCTTGGCTATGGAAACCTACTGGGTGAGCCACTGGGTGAGGGCAAGTCACACTCTCTCAACCTCAGGGGAAGGCAAAGGCAACCCCCATCTGAATAATTCTTGCCAATAGATCCCATGACTTGAAGGCACAGAACAATAACAATAAAGCTTTTTCTCAATCATGTCTTATTTCAAATGAAAAAGAAAAGTGATTTGTTTTGTTCTTTAGTATCTAAACATTTTATTTAATGGTGCTTTAGTATCTAAACATTTTATTTAATGGTGAAGATGCTGCTAAGCCATTATCTCCATTATATAATCATACACATTCCATCCCACTTTAACTGTTACGGTTCTATCCATTAGAATTCTAGGATTTTTAGTTTGGTTGGGTACTCAGAATTCAATTTAGACATGCACTAGAACTCTTTAACACAAAATCCTTAATGCTCTGCCAAACTACAAATCCCTGGATTTCACAGGGCCATAACTGTTAAAATGGAAGGAAACTGATTCAGCTATACAGTGCAGGCACATTCTCAGTCACAATACTCAGTAGCAGGGGAAAGGAATGTATGATCCCCCGGATGTCGTTGAACTACACCTCCCCTTAAATTAATTAAAACTGAAATTAAAATACTTAAATTAATATGCTTTTATTTGAGCAATATGTAAATTAGAACCACCTCAACCCTGGAGCATAGCCACTGAAGAGGTAACTCCTTCCCCAAGCATTCAAGGATTGTGTTAGCCTTGCTGTTTGTTGCCACTGTGCTTGGAATGCACACCTAATACACACATTTGGTGCATGTGAAAAGGAATGTTATCTATCACTTTGTTAGAGATTTCTCCTAGAGGTGGAATCCTGACGAGGCTGGCACCTCCTGTCATATGGGAGACCTCTACACACATGGATCAGTCATGTGCACAGCTTCTCCTCATAAACCATAACATGTACAAAAGCTGTATGGTTGGTAGGGGTGGTGTTGGTAGGGTGTGATAGTAATACTCTGTATGGTCCCACGTTAGCCTCCACAGATTCCTTCAAGGATGTGGGAGTTTGGCTGAACCTCTCGCCTTCTATCTTAATCCAGTTTTCCTCAAAGGGTCATTACCATAGTTTGTACAGATAAGAGATATCAATATAATGGCTCTCAGGACTGAGTCTCCCATGCTCTGCTTTTTCTCTTAAACCACATCTTCTCTCTGATAGATCAATTTGTGAGTTATACTTAGGAGAGATTACATTTTTCTAAACTACGGCTACAAGCCAGAGAGAGAGAGAGAGATGGAAAAGCAAGCAGATGGACTGTAGATACTCCAGCCATATATTCCCTCAAAGGCAAAAAGGAAAGCTTGTTTATTCAGCCCTCACATGCACTACCCTTCCCAGCTCACTTCCTCTCATGGCTCACAATTCAACACAGTATACCAAGTCTGTGACACAAAATCCAAAATTACAGTCTCAGAGGCCAATGCTGCACTACCTTGTGGAGGTGGAGAGGCAATGTTACACATTCTCCAGTGTGTAGTGTAAATCAGGAAGCCTACATGAAAAAAAAATGTACAGATCTAGTTGCTGCAGGACAAACCAAGGGAGGAGGAAAAATCCTCAGAACATTCCATCTCACTGTGGATGTTATTTATCATGGAGCCTCAAGATCAGACAATCATCTCTAGGTAAAGCCCATACACTCCAACTGTTCCAAATTGGCAGGGACAGTCCTCTATCATCCCACTTTTCAGCTACTTTTATAATACAGTAGGACCCTTCCACTGATTCAGTTATCTGTGGGACACAAAACAGCACACCTACCATAGAGTCTTCCTAAAAACTGCCTAGAGAAGCATCCTCTCTAGACATTTTATAGGTCCTCCAAGGCAAACTCTATGGTATTTTAAACCAAAGTGTAATTATTTTCAATGGTGTTCACTGTTACCTGTTGTTTCAGTATCCACAGCCCCACCCCCGGAACCAATCCCCAGCAGATATGGGGGTCCTACTGTATCTCTTCTTTGCCCACATTCCTCCTGTGTATTCAGCTTACTACAATTGTTGCAAACCAAATTCAAGAAGTAAAGGTAGTTTGCTGAACTCAGCAGAGGGGAGAGGGGAGGGCAGAATTTTGTCCTTCCCAGTAGACTCAGGTAAAAGCAAACTGTTGTTGTATCTCCCAGCTTATGTCTTCTTCCTCATTAATAACTTTGTCACCTTGACTCTACTCTGATGTTGCTTGGCTACACGTGTCCTGATTTCCACCTGTAAGCCAAGCTTTACTTTGAAAATAGGACCTTCTCATAAGAACATATGTACTGAAAGTCTTGGTTAGGAAAAGGCTACTGTAATTGTAAGAACTATGATGAGTGCATATCAGAGATGCGAAAATCACTCAGTCATTCAATCTCAGTGTTGTTGAGTTTTTCTGAATCCATCTTGCATTCTCTTCTTTTGGCATTAAAAGGTTTTTCCTGCACCAAAATATGCATTTTTAATGCATTTATCCAAGAAAACACATTTTCTTTAATAATTTACCTCATTCACGCAACCTTTCCCGATTGTGCTTCTGTGTCAATTATATGCATTTAATCCATTTGTATTTTACAACAGCCACATTCTTTTGGGCATACTTTATTTCTTGGAATTTTTCTGTAAACCTTGTAGATGTGCAAATGCTCAATGGGAAGTGTGCATTTTCTCACAGTGATCTTGGGAGACGTGGAAACACTAGTTTTGTTAAGATAGTGGAGTCCAATGAAGTTTTCTTCCATCTCTAGTGCATATACAACTCCCATATGCAAACTCCAGTTTCTTTAAACAGCACCAGGGGCAGGCCACCACAGATCCAAAAGAGGTTCAGTCAGAAGCTCTGCATGTGTGAATGAAGTCATTTTTTTCCTTTTTCACTAAGACAGGAGAAGAAAGGTCTTCCCCTCGAATTTTGTTACAAAGAGGGAAAGTGGTGCCAAATCCAGACAAATATGCCCAGAACAAATTTGAATCTTGACTTCACAGTTGGAAAAGCAGATCAATGAGGTTGTTTTGAGTTTCCTACTTTTCACACCCATGTACAAAAGCAAAGTAAGGAACAAAATAAAACTGAAGGTCACTGGTTCTACAAGTATCATTAAGGAACCCATGGACACAGAATGTGCAGTGACATTTGGTCAAGCTAAGGAGGGCCTAGTAAAATTAATACAGTGTTTTTCAAACCCTTTCTCCAAGTAGTTTACTAATATTTTCAGGCAAAGGCTTAAGAATCCATCTTTCCCATTCCAAACGGTTCAATACATCCTCCTCCATCTAGCTACTCATCCATCCAAACTTATGCAATCAAGGTATAGGGCTCATTAGGGGCTGCCATTTTTTTTATTGTTGTTCTGAAATTGGGAACAAGGTCTGAACAACAACAGCAGCAGCAACAACAAATGGGTGGTGGGGAGAATCAGTTTTTTAGGGGCCTGGTTTTTGATACATGGTATCAAAAGTAGAGAAAAAAAGAAAGAATTGTATTTCAGTTTTGAGAAACGAACATTGCTTAAGTCACAATTATCTCCTCTCCTTTTGCAAAAGAAATGGAACATACACAGCCCTGGCATGATTTTTATTACTGTTGTGTATTATACACATATACTCTTGTGAAGAATCTTTGATATGAACCCAGGCCTATTGGTGCAAATAAACCTCAGATTCCAGGTGTTGTATTTAATCACTTAATCTGCATCTATATACTCATTTTGATTCCAGATAAAGTCATCTTCTTTATCTCAATTTGCTGAAAAATATTCTGGTTTGATGAGGGGGCATTTTTTGGTAAGGGACATTGATATAATTTGGGGGGAAAACAGAAGCAACACTTATTCCTTAATAGACATATCCACCAATTATGCTGATTTGGCAGGGGCAGGCCGGATTAATCTTGTCCCACTTTCTCAGATGCTTTTTCAATGTCCAAGTTTCTCTCTGCTCCTCCAAGTTTCCCCTTTGTCCTCATCTCATTTCAGTTGCTGTAAACTGAGTTCAAAGTGCAAAAGTAGTTTACAGGTGATTAACTCAGCAGGGGAAAGAGGAAAGGAGAGGCAAAATCTTGCCCTTCCCAGTAGGCTCAGGCAAAGGCAAACTGCTGCAGCCTCTCCTCACTTGTGCATGCTTTCTCGTTAATAACATTTGCCATCTTTACCACACTCTTGTGTTACTGGTGATGCTGATACACTGCAGAAATGATCCAGGTTGAAACAGCTTTAACTGCTGTGGCTCAGTGTTCTGGAATTCTGGGATTTGTAGTTTTGTGAGATATTTAGCTGTCTCTGTCAGTGAGCTCTGGTGCCACAACAAACTACAAATCCCATGATCCCATAGGATGGAGCCATGATAGTCAAAGCAGTGTCAAACTGCATTATTTCTGCAATGTATCAGCAGTCTGAGTTTTCACCTGTGAAATGGTGAAGGGTATGGACAGGAAATTTCTCCACTTGAATGTTATCACTCACCGAAGAACAGCTTGGAAAAAGAATGAATATAGAAACATGCTGACTAAAGCTGCTTGGACTTGCATCTAAAGAACATCTGGAGGGCTGTGCAATTCTCACCTTTGTGGTAGGATCTTGTCATGGGTCTTAAAGCAGTTATGGATGGTTTCATTATGTCATTCCAGTTATTTTCCTTGAAAGTAATTTTCCAGGGTCTCAGGTTATGTAGTACTATTAAAAATCAAATGCATTTACAAAAAAATAGTCTATAAAGAGAAGTTCGTGCCAAAAGAGTAAATCCTTATTATGTTGACAGTTATCTTGCATTATTTATTTATTGCATTGTTTAAAACTGTCCTTCACTCTTATAGATACCAGGGTGGCATAGAAGAATAATTGAAATAATGCTTAACACAATAAAAATACTAAAACCATAGCCCCCATAATCACCACCACTACCAAAACAAAGAAGGCAGCAAATTTAATATAAATTGTGGAGGGTATACATGTAAGGCTTGAATAATCAGGAAGATTTGAAGTGGTACAATCCTCCCCCCTCCGGCTCACACACACAATTTTGACACCAGTCACATCTCAGTCTGTATCCTTTAGTCAGGGCACTAGAATGGAGAAGTCTCTTTTCCTTGTTGACACAGGATGTATCTGAGGTGTTTAGAAATTAAATGCAACATGTAAAAGCAACATGTACAATATCATAATTTAATTTCTGACTTTGATCTAAAAGCTATTCCCCACACACGCACACATACACAACTCATACAAACTTTGCTTTGCAAATGGGAAGCTTTGAAGAACTCTTCTGCTGATGGCAGAGGATTTTTGACAGATAACTCCACAGTAATGATCCGAACCTACATATTTTATTTTAGTTCAAAAAGACTTCCATCAAGGACAAAATGATACTCTTTTTGATATATGAATCCAGGCTGTGTGATATATACTGTCAGGTCAAAACCATGTTAAGAATGTAATTAAAAGATATTGGCATATTTTTTAAAAAAGGATCCACGTTTTAACAGCCATATGTCATTGGGGCTCCTGTTGATGGAAATATATGTATATGCATGTCAAACTTGGTTGAACAACAAATCAGAGATGTTGGACTGAATTTCTCATATTTTAAAAAATATCCTTTTCTCTATTGCATAAAACATCTGAACATGTACCTACAGACATCAAAAAAACAAGCCTAAGGCCTGAGAAGCACCCATATGTACTACTGCACATAACAGCTTTTTGGAAAGGGAAGCTCATTTGCTCCCACATGATGCTATCTTCCACGTCTTCCTTGGCAAAACTTTAGGTGCCACACAGGGACATAAGTTCTTCAACCAGCAGAAGCCAAGCTGACTTGGCTTGGCAAAGCAAAGTCCTCTTACTGCTCCTGACCTGCTTCTGTTGTGGCTGCCATTTTCAAAGTCTCTACCAGCAGAAGGTCTTCAAGAAAGTATGCCATGGACAGCCCAGCATCTTTTTCAGTTCCTGGCCATTTGGAAGGCCTTTAAAGACTTCCTTCTAAACTTATTTGCTTTCCTTGGCCTTCTCTGCCTAGGCCTCTTTGAGGTGTTTTGGTCTCCAGGGTAACATCACTGTCTCTCTGGCCCGTAACTGAACCTTGGGCTAAAGGAGGAGTGGTGTTCCCCCATAGAGCCATTTTAACTTTTAAATCTATACTTCTGTCCCTTTGACTTGTACAATGAGATTGACAATGCCCCTGTTTCCTACATTTAAACCAAGTTTTCCTACTCATGCCCACATGGTTAGGATGACTATATTCAACAAATTCTTTTTTACTCTCAGGAAAGGTTTCCCTGACATCTCTCCACTGTTCATACTCTGTTTTTCATGGCCTCTTTCTATTAAACTTTGTAGGAATATTGCACCTGGCCATTTGCAGCCTTGCCATTTGATAAAGGGGGCTGCTATTTTCCACCCCTTGAAATGTGCCCTCCCAATAAAGCACTTTGAGAAATTAAAGACAATAGTCACAAGTAAATGATGTAAATCTGGATCCGTCCCATTTTGGCAAGGACAGTCACATTTAGTTCTGTTGCCCCACTTTTTCAGTAGCTTTTAATATATACCCAGTTTCTTTCTCTTCATCTCACTTTCCCTTTTTCCTCAGCTTATTTCAGTTGCTGCAAACTGAGTTCTAACTGCTAAAGTAGTCTGTACTCAAGTGACTCAGCAAGTGAAAGAACTGGCAAATCCACCTCGAAGTATTCCTTGCCTAAGAAAACCCCATGAAATTCACCATAAGTCGACAGGCAACTTTGAAGGCAGGTATGCACACAACTCAACAGCGGGAGAGGAGAGAAGGGGATGGTTTACTCCCACAGTAAACAAGAAAACAATATATATATATATTTTCTCTTCACCACAAGATGGTGAGGCTGTTTGGTAGATTGGGGGCTCTTTTGATCAGTCTTGGAGAGGTTTTACACATTTTTAGACTGCTTTTCCTGTATTTCTATAACTACTCCAAACTGTCATGGTTGTTCCCTGGTTGCTTATTATTAGAGCATAGTAACAAGGGAAGGGTTGTTTGCATCTTTTTGATCCACCAACCTGTCTTTTTGTACACGTCTGTGTGTGTCTGTGTGCGTGCACGCGCATGCTTAACTAGACAACACAAAAGCTCTAATTTTGCACGGAATCATTTCATACCATTGCAAAACAACAACAACAACAAAAAGGTAGTTGGTGTCTCAGTCTCACAATGGTTTTGAAAAAAAAACATTGGTAGCACCAGCCAAATGTTATGACAGTTTGCTGGGAAATTGTATGTCAGCTTCCCAAAAAGAAAGTGAGGGAAAATGGCTTCACACCACACTTTTGCAGTCAACCCCTAAATGCATCCATACTTCCAATCTTACAAAGGTCTAACCCAACAATAAAAAACTAGGTTTACAATAGACAGAACAGGGTTTGATTAAAAATTGTTCCATATATTTGGAAGGTAAGGGGCATTTTTAACAAAATCAAAAATACTTTCTCTAGTGAAAGTGGTGGTAATAATAGGGCATTGCTTCCATAAGTGTCCAACTTCTTCTTGTTACTGCTTACATTTCCCTCTATGATGTTATCAGATGGTGATATCTTACTGCCTATGCACAGGATTGATTTCATTCTACTTATTACCTGATTCCTGATTAGCTGAAGTCCCTCATGTGACTAATCTAGGAAAGAAAAAATAACAGACTAGTAGAAGAGGTTGCATAATGGGGACAACTCACAATTTTCAAAGTCCTCAATATCTCTTTTTTCACGATATTAGAGAGCATGCGAAATAATGTCCCTCTGTAATTGCGTGATTACAGCATGAATGGGCAATCCATTCCCATCCATCCCTTTTCCCAACAAGAACACGGGATGCTCTTTTAAGGACCTGTCACCTTTTCTTGGTACATTTTAATGTTTGTTTAAGTGTTTTTTGGTTAATTTCTTTCGTTATTTATCTGTTTTTGGTGTGTTTGAACAAAGTCATGTCTTCTTACAGTCAACAGTCAACAGATTTGACTGTCAAATCTTTCCCATGCAAAAATCACGGAAGTAAAATCCTGTTCTTAAACTCGTAGCAGTGGTTGTGCCATAATTCTGTTGTGGTGATGGTATCGTTGGATTACAGCGACGTGTGATAATTACTGTAATCATGCCACTATGTTCCCACTTTCCTCAAATTACAGTGGAATTACAGCATGTTTAGATGCTAGTCTGATAAAGTCATTTGTCTCTCCCTCAGTGGACAGTTTGTTACTGTGTAAATATCCATCCCAAGAGAAATTCAACATTTTCTTCTGAACCAACTCAGGTATGCTGTATAGACCATATTCTGTGACATAATCATTCTGTAACAGTTTATAACTCTCTTAACCTTTCATCTATTCCTTAAAGAAGATCAAGGGTTGCTGCCACACTGCAGAAATAATGCAGTTGGACACTGCTTTAACTGCCGTGGGTCAATGCTATGGTATTCTGGGATTTGTAGTTTTGTGAGATATTTAGAGAGTGTGGTGCCACAACAAACTACAAATCCCAAGATTCCATAGGATGGAGCCATGATAGTTAAAGCAGTGTCAAAGTGTATTATTTCTGCAGTGTGGCAGCAGCCTTGGAATACTGTATTATACAGAAATGATTCAGAATTTTTTTTTTTCCCTCAGAGAAGATCAATTTTCTGTCCTTCCTTCCTTCTTCAATTCATTTCTTGCAAACACCCAAACTAGGCTTTTTCCTATTTGGGGTGTTTTCTCTAAGCTTTAATGATACTAATTCATCCTTCCTGCAAAATGAGGAATTTAATAGGCAGAACAAATTTGACTAAAGAGAGGAAAACTATATTTGAGTTGGGTTCATTTGGTCTAGTTTGTCAACATCTATAAGTACATAACCATTAGTGGGAACACTTAACAGTATATTGCAGGCTTTTATCACCCCAAGCTAGTTTAGACTTTCTAACTCTTCTGTATTGTTGCTGTCCATTTTTGGCAGACTCGAAAGACAGATCTATCGAGAAGCCAACATATAGAGTCCCAGACAAGTACACACCCTGTCCCTTGGGAGAATTACAAAGATCTCCCCCTTAAAATGTGTTTATTTCAAGAGATCAGCAGTGACTTTCCACAGGGTTGGCTGGAGACATTTTGCTGCCTGAGGAAAAGAAAAGAAAAAGAAACAAAGGAAAGAAAAATGATCCCTCATCCACATACAGAGTTTCAGTTGAATTTTACTTCAGTGATGATGCATGCAATAGTGTCTTCCACTTAGGGATACAAATATATATTTATTGTATATTGGCACAGAAGAATGAGTAATTTCAAACATTTCCCCCTACTAGGTGAAATTATAACAAAATCCACAAAACAGTAATACAATTATTTGTCCAACTGAAATGCCCAAAATACATCATGTGAACTTTTGAAGTGTCACTGGCTCCTTCATTGTTCAAAGATGTTAAAAATCATACAGGAGAGGGAAAATGCCAGTGTTAGAGTCATGGGCCTATATTTTATTTCAGATGTTACTTCTGTTGTCAGTTAAGATGGTCTGAAGAGATATCAGTGCAGGCAGAGGCCTCTCCCCTTCTTGGTCATGTGGAGACCAGGGACAAAGGGTAGAAAACACAGCCAATAACATTTCAAATCCATTAGCAGCAGAAGTTACTTTTCCTCCATTAACCAAGTCTAATGGTTTTATGTTAAAGGAGGTTGAATTTTGATTGAACATTAGAAGAAAATTCTTTGATAGTAAGAATGGCTTGGCAATGGAACCAACTATGAAGAGAGGTGGTGGGGTCTCTTTCTCTGGATGTCTTCAAAAAGAATTTGGACAACTACCTGCTGGGGATGTTTTAGATAAAATTCCTAGACTAAGCAGGAGGTTGGATGCAGTGGCCTATGAGGCCCCTCACATCTCTGTGGTTCTGTTATGCTATGATTGGCTACAAGTAGTACACGTTAAGCACCCCAATCCATAAATCTGAAATCCCAAACCTCCAAAACCCGATTTTTTTTCTGCCAGACAACCACATCCTCCTGTGAGGCAGTGGCTGCAGCACTCCTGCTTGTTTGTCCCTTAGATCCTCAATCTCTCTCCAGTCTTGTGTCTCATGCACAACACAAGTAGTGATTAATGAGACACAGGGATGGAGAGAGATGGGAGGATTTGTGAAATGAAATGGCAGGAGTTGTGGATAGCGCCAAGCACTTTGCTTGGTTTCCCAACGTTTCACAGTTCCCCAGTCTCTTTCCAGCTCTGAATCTCATAACCAATACAAATAGTGAATGCATGAGACATGAGATTGGAGAGAGATGTGAGGCTGGAGAGAGATGTGAGGATCTGTGAAATAGCAGGTGATGTATATGTATATGTAAATACAGGTATTCCAAAATGTGAAAACATCTGAAATATTATGAAACACTTCTGGTCTCAAGCCTTTCAGATAAGGGATAGTCAACCTGTATTAGACAAATACTCCCTGTGGAATCAAAGGCAGCATGTCTCTGGATACCAGTTGCTGGGCAACTTATGTGAGAGATAGTGTCATTGCTGCCATGTTCTGTTTGCATCTGGTTGGCCACTGTGGGAAATAAAATGCTTGACAGAACAGGTCTTTTATCCTGAACAAGCAGGGCTCTTTTGTGTAAACCTAACCAAGGACTGAGGTCTGCTGGAATGACCCTCCTCTATGTCCCACCAATGTGAGCAGTATCTTGTGCGAAGATGCACCCTGGTATAGAATGCCCTCCTCCTGCAATCCCAATTGGTGCTGAAGTTGGGTTCTTTCCATCACCATGTTAAAATTGTTTTTACTGAAGCTTTTGGGGTACAACAATGTGCCTAAGGGCATGCCTACATGGGCAATATGCAACATCTTGCCCCTTCTTAGAGCCCTGCTTATGCAGGGCTTTTGCCCTGTACTGCCCCAGGCAGTCCTCACTACCCCTGGGACAAATACGAGGCTCAGACAGGGGGAAGATGGCTTAGGGCTCTTTACCACATTTTTTTTTCCAAATTCCTGTTTTTATCTATTCCTGCTGGGAAGGAATGGATCAGGTTCTGCATGTCCAGAGGAGTCTGTCCCAGCTGGTTGGACCATCACTGCAGCTGCCAGTCCCCCTCGCTCTTCTGGAGCAGGAAGGGTCCTGCAACGTATGAAGCAGGGGGTGCTGACAGCAGCTGCAGCAATAAACCAGTATGCCTGTCTGGATTTGAGCTTGTTTCATGGAGGCAACAGGTGAGGAATGGGGCTGGTCTGCAGGCATATCCTAGCACAGGTAGAAGAGCCTTAAGTATGTACAAGTGAATTATTTTTTAATAGCCTCCAGCTGTTAAATTAATATGCTTTTGACTGTTGACATTTTCACCATTGCTTTCAGTTCAGATAGTTTTACATTGTTTTAAACTCAGGGGTTGTCTAGATGAAGGTATTTAAGGCTGGTTGCTGCACATCAACACAAATCGCAGCAGCATCCATCTGTCTCCACAATGCTTTGGCAAAATTGTTGATACGGAAAGCTATCCATGTTTGAAGTTCACATGCAGCCATGCCTGTGAATCAACATGGTGGCAGAGAGTGAATTACTCATGTTATTATGCTCTACACATTTTGGCCACTGCACAGTATTTTTTTTAAAAACTGCAAATCGAAGGTGTGCAAGTGCAACCTTCCTCTTTAGAAAGTTGTTTGGTCACCTAAGTGCAGTGAAAAAGTACATGATCACGCGTTCAATGAATCAACTTTCCACTTCCATTCTTGCCAAGAATGTGCTGCGATGTGAATTGATTGTCCAAATGAGAGGTAATGTGCATTTCCTCACATTATTTTAACAACTTTGAGAAAAGCCGTGAAGGCTTTCCCCCCTCAGTTTCTGGAGTTTTTGCCCCCTCTCCTTCCGAATAAGGTGAATCACTGTGGGATCTCATTGGAACAAAATGTTTTCTCTGCAATTTCTAATACTTCTGCAGTTTCTATTACTTCTATTATTTTTATTTTCACTGTCTAGACAATCCCACATTTTATTTGTATGCGACCCTAAGATTTTATGATAAAGGGTGAGATATAAATTAATAGGGTGAGATATTTTAATTAATATAAAAAATAAACTATGTTATTCTTAATTTGATTTTTGATTCACAAAGTGCCACTCTAATGTATGTTTAGAATGGACTGTTAAAAGCCTGCTTCCATCAACATTATTGTCAAAACATTAACTGTAATGGGCCAATTGAATTCTTCTCCACTCCCCAGTGATGCTGCATCAAGGGGCATATTTGGCACTGGAAAAAAAATATGATGCAAAGGGTTTGAATTTTAGTGATGTTATTTAAAGTGAGCATCTGCCTATTAAGTGGGCAGATTTCAAATGAGAAATCTCTCAAAGTGATCATGTTTTAAAACACCTGAAAGTCAAATATGTCCTGAATTAGAATAGCAAGACCATGTAGAAATAGTAGTAGGGTCATTATGCAGCTGTACAGTTTTACAGCACCGAGTTGTACAATCCAGGATTCAATGCCAGTTATCATTAGGAGAGATCCTTCCCTATGGCAGTTATTTCATGAAGAAAATGTGTGCATTTCCTACAACAGAGTGTCATAATTGAGCAACAGATTTCCAAAGAAATGTTTACTTCCTGCAGAGAGCAGAAGATCTATTTACATGTATAAGACTAAAAGAAGCACTAGTGGCAATGGCAGTGAAATCAAGGATAAATGATTCTCTGAATTTTGGATTATCTCCATTTCTCAAAAATGTGTCACTAATGTATGCCAGTCTCAGTACCAAACACATCTTAATAGAGTGTATTTTTTGATACTTATCTTCAGTACTTCTGGTGATAGTAGTCCTGTCCACAAAGGAAACTTATCCTCCAATTGTCCTGATTTGGCAGGGACAATCCCAATTAATCCTCTGTCGTCCCACTTTTTTCAGCTGCTTATAAAATGTCCCAGGCCAAATCCACACTACACAAATAATCCAGTTTGAAACTGGATTGTTTGTCATGGCTCCTTCCTATAGAATCCTGGGATTTGTAGTTTTACAAGGTCTTTAGCATTCTCTGCCAAAGAGTGCTGGTGCCTCATCAAACTACAAACCTCTGGATTCCATAGGAAGGAGCCACAGCAAATAATCCAGTTTCCAACTAGATTGTGTTGTGTGGATTTGGCCCCAGTTTCTATCTCCCCCTCTCACTTATTGTCCTTGTCTTTGACTTACTTCAATTGCTACAAACTAGGTTCAAAGTGTGAAAGTACTGTGCACTCAACTCAGAGGGGAAGAAGAGAGGAGGAGACAGAAATGTCCCCTTCCCAGTAGGCTAAGGGAAACGCAAACTGGTGCAGCCTCTCCTAAGTTGTGTCTCCTAAGTTTTTCAATAATAAATGTTGCTGTCTTGACCCCACACTCTGTTGTTGTTTGGCCAAAAGTATCCCAATTTTCATCTATGAAATGTTGGAGGGTATAAGAAACCAACATGATGTAGTAGTTTGAGTGTTGGACTACAATTCTGGAGACCAGAGTTCAAATCTCACCATAAAAACCCACGGGGTGACCTTGGGCCAGTCATACACTCTCAGCCACCAGAAAACCCCATGACAGGGTCACCTTTGGGTCATCATAAGTCAGAAACCACTTAAAGGCACACAACAGCAACAATAGCATGAGGACATTATTTGTCATTTCAAGATTTTTCCTGCTCCAGACCTGTTCTATGCCTTTTTAAAAAGGTTTCTAGCAAAAAGCCTTAAAAAAAACACACAAAAAACAAAAAACAAAAATGCTTTAAGGCCTAAAACAGACCCTGAGGCAAAAGCACCTTCTGATGTCTAATCATGTTTTTGGGAAGGGATGATTTGGAATTATTGGGGGAAGGCATTTTTGGAGGGAGTCGGGGGGGGGGAAAATCCTCAAGGCCTGTGGGAGGTCAAAAATTACCCCCTCCCCCAGATGCTCAGACTTGCCCTGAGGTAAATGAAACAGAAAACAGATCCTAGAAGCCACTAGTTATAAATATTCATTTACTTGTACAGTTGTCCCTTCATATTCACTGGGGTTTGGTTCTATGACACTGCTGCCCCCTGTGGATACCAAAATCCGTGAATACTCAAGTCCCATTATATGCAATGGCATAGAAAAATGGTGTCCCTTATATAAGATGGCAAAATCAAGGTTTGCTTTTTGGATTATTATTTTTTAAAGAATATTTTGAAGCCATGGATACTTTAATCCGTGGCTACCAAATCCATGGATACGAAGGTACATCTGTAATTACAGCCAGTGTGGTGTAGTGGTTTGGATGTTGGACCATGACTCTGGGAGACCTGGGTTCTAATCCCCACTCGGTAATGGAAACGAGCACAGTGACCTTGGGCAAGTCACATTCTCTCAGCCTCAGAGAAAGGCAATGGTAAAACCCTGAAGATTGCCATAAGTTGAAAACAACTTGAAGGCACACAACAACTATTTGTAATTAAGTCGCTTTTTTCAGTAACAAAGGCATAACCAAGTCACATTATGATTGCAATTTAAGAAGGGTAATGCCATCTTTTGTTGTGTAATAGTAACTATGCTAGTTACTTTTGCAATTACAGCGATATATAACTAAACAGTGGAGGAGTGCTTGTCAGACTGAGTTACTTCTTTAGAATGAAAAAGTTAAGTTGTTTTTGTTGTTGCTTTAAAAATTGTTAATTGTAATGGCAGCTAAGTGTAGTTAAGTATCTACAAAATATTGCAATTGCTTTAAAATTGTTAATTGTAATGGCAGCTAAGTGTAGTTAAGTATCTACAAAATATTCCAATTTCTGGATGGAAAAACATTTAAGGTCATCTTAAAGGTCATCTACACTTGCTAAGGGACAAATATCCTACAAACAGAGTGTTAGGATTTCCTAAAGCTTTGATGTGTATGCAACAATAGTAAGAGAAAAATTTGACTGAGAACCTGTAAAAAGCTGTCAAGTATCAAGACTGGGGGAAGATCCTTTCTGGAGAGCATCAGATGATAAAGTGAGATAACACCAGGCTCCTTGCAGTCTAGTCAGAACCAAGTGCATAGCACAAATTCAATATTAATTGTATCATGGTATTCCATGGTCATGACCTAAGGAAAAAATACTACAAATGAGAATCCAAATTAGGTGACTGGGAAAGCAAAATTTTGCAAATATAGTGTGTGCAGGGAAGAAGGTTAATTGATTATTTGATCTAATAAATCAGCCCAATGGTGTTCAGCATCAATAGGCGTGGTGAGTGGGTTAGTACTCTGCCACAAGAGCAAAGATAATGCAGTACAATGACAGAGAGGAGAAAGGTATATTAATCCTGTGATAATGGTATGGGAATAAGTACTGCCAGGGATACAGGAATTTGGGCCCATGGGATGAAAAGGGGAAAAGCAAAGGGGGTGAATGTAGTTTCAGTTTGGTTTTGCATACCCTCCAGCTGCCCAAATTTTACAAGGACAGTCCTGATTAATCCTCTGTTGTCCCACTTTTTCAGCTGTTTTTCAAATATCCCAGTTTCTCTTTCCTCCCCCCACATTTCCCCATCATCCTCAGTTGACTTAAATTGATGCAAACTGGGTTTGAAGTACAAATGTTGCACTCAATTAACTCAGAAGGGGTGAAATATTTCCATTCCCAGTAGGCTCAGGCAAAACCAAACTGCTGCTGTCCGGGAAAGCAGCTAGCCCAGAAGCTGATAAGGCTGCAAGGCTTGACAGCAACCCAAAAGTTATTCTAAAGCACAGTTCCAGTAATTCAGCAGTTCTGTAGAAAGCTCAAAGGTCCAAGAGTCCAAAGAGCAAATTCACTAGTTCAGTCCAGGGTCAAGAGTTCCAGAAGGCAGGTCAGCGAATCCAGTCCAAGGTCAAGAGTTCCAGGTCAATCCGAGGTCTAGAAGGCAAGGTTTCAAGCACCAAGAAAGTCAGAGTCTGATGCTTTCACAGGGAATGCAGATAAACTCCAACAAAGAAGCTCAGCGTCTCACAGCTGTTTATATTGGCCCTGCTCCTAATCACAGCTGTTTGGTGATTGCTGAGCGTTTCTCAGATAATCTCTGGATTGCTCCAGGCATGCTCTTTCTGATCTCCTCTGGCTGAAGGTAGGTACCTCTTCGTCCTGCTCCTCTATGTCTCCCTGGCCTGGAACCTGTGCGGTGTCATGGTCAGCCAGGACTCTGAGGACTCAGAAGGCGAGGAGGCTGAGCCAGTGGCAGAAGAGCTGGCTGAGTCTGAGTCTAGCCCTGAAGAGCCCAGGGCTCAGCAGCCTAGCCCTCCCCCAGCCCAGGGTCCAAGCCTGGGAGACATAGTGGAGCAAGAGCAAGAGGTAGAAGATCAGGTACCTACCTTTAGCCAAAGGAGAGCAGAGAAGGCGTGGCTTCGTCGTTCTCAGAGATTAAGATACAGAAGGTCATCAATCACCCCGCAGCTGGGAGTGGGAGCTGGGCCAACATAAGCAGCTGTGGGATGCTGAGTTCCTTGTTGCAAGCAGTCTGTGTTACCTGGAGGAAGCCTCTGCCTGTGACCCTTCTGGAACCTTGCTATTTTGAGACTTTGGATATCTTGACCTTGGACTGCCTTCGTTGACCCACCTGCCGGAACCCTTGTGACCTTGGACTGCCTCTTCGTTCTGCACTCTCTCTCTCTGTGTATTTCTGACCCTGTAGGACTGCTACTGACACCACCAGGTACTGTGCCTTTTAACTGGGTTGTTGCTGAGCCAGGCTTCTTATCAGCTATTGAGTTGGCTTCTCGACATGCGGGGGGGAGGGAGATTGGCTGCTGAGACATGGGCTCTGCTGTAGTTGGCATAGCAGAGCTGGGTTCAGGCTCAGCCAGCTCTGCTGGAGCTGGCTCAGCCTCCTTGTTTCCTGAATCCTCAGAGTCCTCAGCCTGGATGGCCATGACAGCTGCACCCTTTCCTAGTTTGTGCATTCTTCCTTGTTAATAACTTTTGCCTTTAATAACTTGTGACACCACACTCTGATGTTGCTTGGCCACACGCGTCCCAGTTTTCCAAACACATTACTATTAACTGTGAAACTATTGACTAAGAAAAAGGATGTTGTTAAACCAGTAAGTAATGTATCACAGGTAGGCATGTGAAAAAAAAATTCAGTCAGAGAGAATATCTTCTGGACAATCTGTTAGGAATGATTTGATTGAGTATTCCTGCGTGACAGGGGGTTGGATTGGATGGCCCTTGTGGTCTCTTCAAACTCCATGATTCTATAGGACAGGCAATCTCAGCATGGCCAGGCAGCCTGTTGAGGATTATTCAAGTACCACAAGAGATTTTGCCTCAGCCTAAGAATAAAGCCCGAAACATACTTTTGGGGCCACATTTTCCTCTTTGTGCAAAACACCTCTCACAGACTGTTTCTCTCTCTGTAGCTAAGCACACACATACAGCAAGCACAAAAAGGTTGATTAAAAAGATGGGGTGGGGGGGAATCTATCCAACACAACTCCTTTTCAATAGTCCACGTAATAAGACCAAAAAAAAAAAATCACTGTTAAATTTTATAATTTACACAAATGTTTTAGATATGAAAGATCTTGACAAATGACAACCATGATAAATCAGACACCTATAGATTATGCAGATGGAATATGGGCACCAATTACTCCATATTGAGAGAATAAATTACTTCAATAAAATAGATATATAATACAATAGAAGTATGGGGTCTCGGCCGATAGGTTAAGCATTTAAAAGATACAGAATATATTTTGCTAGAGTATGGTTTAAAGAGAAAATGTAGAGGAGATAAATAAGATATAAGAGATCAGAATTAATTTTAATTACATAAATTCAAAGAAATTCAGAAGGAAAGATACATGGATAAGGTAGCAGAGGGAAAAGTGAGAAGATGGGAAGAGTCATACACTGTGCAGGTCATACACTTGATGCGGCCTTTAGTACGGAACAGGAATATCCGTGGGTGGAGGTTATTAAAACCTCTGCATTGTCATGGACGGATCATTTCCTGGTCAAGATGGAGCTAGGAGCCACTGTCTACCCCACCGGGGGTGGTGGACCTATTAGAATGGTCCGCCCTCGAAGGCTAATGGAACCAACTGGATTCCAGAAAGCCTTGGAGGGTTTAATGGTTGGTAACACAGGTGATTCTGTTGAAGCTTTGGTTAATATTTGGAACACCGACCTCACCAAGACTACCGACACAATCGCTCCCAAACGTCCTTTCCAGCCTGCTCCTAACCGTAAGCCCTGGTATTCAGAGGAGCTTAGGAAGATGAAGCGGACAACGACTAGAGCGCACCTGGCGGAAGACTCGACTCTTATCTGACAAGACTCGTCATAGGAATTTCCTTGATTCTTATCGAGAGGCGATACGTGCAGTGCAGAAGTCTTTCTCCTCTGTACGTATTGCGTCTGCAGAGTCCCGTCCAGCAGAACTGTTTAGGGTGGTGGGGGAGCTGACGCAGATTCCACCTGCGCAGAACCCCTTACTTAACCCGACAACGGCCTGCTGTGATGCGTTTAACATCCACTTTGCAGATAAAATCTCTCGGATAAGAGCCGACTTAGATGCCAGTGTTATGACAGAATCTATAGACGAGGTGTCCAGCAACTCCGTTGATGAAATTTTATTGGATCAGCTTCAATCTGTGAGTACCGATGACATGGACAAACTCCTTGGTAGAGTGAGAAAGACGACCTGTCCCCTCGATCCCTGTCCATCTTGGCTGGCCACCCAAGGGGGAGATGCATCGAGAGTACTCCTTAGGGATATTATCAATGCGTCCTTCAGGTTCCACCCTGTCTGAAGGAAGCGGCAGTTAAGCCGCTCCTGAAAAAGCCTTCCCTGGACCCCTTGGACAGGAACAACTATAGACCAGTCTCCTTGCTGCCTTTTCTAAGCAAGGTGATTGAGAGGGCGGTCGCTTCCCAACTCCAAGCTGTCTTGGATGAAACCAATTATCTAGATCCATTTCAAACTGGCTTTATGACGGGATATGGAGTGGAGACTGCCATGGTTGCTCTGGCTGATGACCTCCGCTTGGGTATCGACAGGGGTAGTGTGACCCTGTTGGTGCTCTTGGACCTCTCAGCGGCCTTTGACACAATAGATCATTCCATCCTCCTGGATTGCCTGAGGGGGTTAGGAATTGGAGGCACTGCTTTACAGTGGTTCCGTTCCTTCCTCTCGGGGAGATCCCAGAGGGTGAGGCTCGGGGACAGCTGCTCTACCAGAACAGAGCTTAACTGTAGCGTTCCTCAGGGTGCCATCCTGTCCCCGATGCTATTTAACATCTATATGAAGCCGCTGGGAGAGATCATTCGGAGGCATGGAGTGCGTTGTCATCAGTATGCTGATGACACCCAGATATACTTCTCCATGTCTCGGTCATCAGCTTCGACTTCAAATGGCATCTCTCCTCTCAATGATTGTCTTAAAGCAGTAATGGACTGGATGAGGAAAAACAAATTGAGACTGAATCCAGACAAAACGGAGGTACTAACAGTTACAGGCCAGAAACCAGGTCTGGGAATACAACTTCCAGTCCTGGATGGAACTACACTCTCCTCCAAAGACTGTGTTTGCAGTCCGGGGGGGGGGGTTCCTGGACCCGACGCTCCAGATGACTAATCAGGTAAATGCGACGGTCAGGAGTGCCTGTTATCAACTTCGGCTGATATGCCAGCTGCGCCCTTTCCTGGAAACTAGGGACCTCGAAACTGTGGTACATGCACTGGTAACCTCCTGTCTGGATTTCTGTAATGCGCTCTACATGGGGCTACCCTTGTGCTTGACTCGGAAACTTCAACTAGTTCAGAACATGGCAGCCAGGTTGATTTCTGGTGTTTCCAGAAGAGAGCATATAACACCTGTGCTAAAAGCTCTCCACTGGCTGCCTATTCGTTTCCGGGCACAGTACAAGGTGTTCGTTATAACCTTTAAAGCCCTGCATGGTTTGGGTCCAACTTATCTCCGGGACCGCCTCCTTCCGTACGACCCTCCCCACGCACTTCGGTCCTCTGGGAGGAATCTGTTACAGCCTATGAAAACAAGGCTGTCAGTGACGTCCCAGAGGGCCTTCTCCGCTGCTGCTCCCAGATTATGGAATGGCCTGCCGGACGAGATCCGTCTTATTAACACCTTAGACAGCTTTAAAAAAGCTGTTAAGACGGATCTTTTCCAGCAGGCTTTTCCTGAATAACTATCCCGGCCCAAGACTCGGCTGTCCTCCCTGAGCTGTAATCAGATTTATTTTTTTTTTAAAAAAAAACTATTGTATGTTTTAATCTTTTTCTAATTTATATATTTTTAATTTACTGTATGTTTTTAATCTTTTATAATTTAATATTATTTTAAGGGGGGGTGGGCTAGGGTACTGGGACTATGGAGTTTTTATATTGTAAGCCGCCCTGATTGCGTTGCAGAGGGGCGGGATAGAAATAATTTTATTATTATTATTATTATTATTAGAGTATGTGATCTGGCCTTGATTTAAATGTATGGAATTGTATTGACTCTATCTTGAATTTTTTTTTGTTGTTTGTTACAAAAATGAAACATAACTATAGTTCTAATTATGTTTTCTTATTTTATTTTTTTGTAAATACAATCAATTAAAAAAAAGAATTTACAGAAATGTTCAAAAATCCATCATAAAAATCTGCCAGATCTCTCTCTTCCTCCGTTGCTCCCTCCTGCTCTCTCTCTTTCTCTGTGTGTATAATATTTTCACATCACAATGGAGATAATTTTCCCCTGTATTCTCTCATTGACTGTATGATGATGAACCAAGCCAGGATTTGAGTCCCTTGTGATATCCAACATCAGGTTCATCTAGATAAGCCAGAATATGCCAGCTTTCTTCTGGTGTATCCTGCCTGCGGATCAGCCCCATTCCTCCCCCATTATTTGGATGAAATGGGCCAAAGTCCAGGTGGGCATGTCACTGCCACCACCTGCGTCCCAATCTCCAGATTGAGACAGGAGGCCCACAGCATGGGAGCAAGGCCCGGTCAGGGCTGTAGGGCTCCAAGACAGGGGTATGGTGGAGTAAACTGCCCACACAGGCAAGCCCTTTGTTATTTTTTTAACACATTTCTCCCAAGCCCTGAGCAGGAGTGCTTCCATTCCTGGCATCTCCAGCTAAAGAATTTAAAGAGAAAGGCTGAAGGGGGAGAGGGACATCTTTGCCTGAAAGATTAGAGATCTGCTGTTTAATCAGAACAGAGAACATTGGTTAAATGGAACAGTCATCTGACTGAGCATAAGGAAGGATGACATGTTCATTTGCAAAGAATACTCAGGAACAGTGAACCTCCATATGAATGGGGAATTCTGGAGCTTTGGTGCAACCACTGAGAATACCTCTATTGTCTACATGCATTAGCACTTCAAAGGGTGTGGAGGTTGCTCTCAGAGATCAAGACCGAATGCAGGGGAATAGGAGAAGACCTTTTCTCGGCTGTCGGCCCCAAATTGTGGAATGGCCTGCTGGATGAGATCCGCCTATTGACATCATTAGACAGCTTTAAAAAGGCTGTCAAGACGGTTCTCTTCAGGCAGGCTTTTCCAGAATAGCTAACCCTGGCCTCAGGAACCCCCTCTGGAGGTTGCTTCTGGACCTCCAAACTGATGCTGCTTGCTCGAAAGGGTTTTTAATAAATTGTATTATATACTGATTTTAATTTGTATTAATTTAATAATGTTATTGTTGTAAGCTGCCCCGATTGCTCGCAGAGGGGCGGGATATAAATAAATATTATTATTATTATTATTATTATTATTATTATTATTAAATACATGGGGCCTTACCATTTCATCTCCCTTTTAACATCAAAAGAGCATTAAAGCACCTTCAGAAATTGAGAAGTATGCTAAAATGCACTTTTATTGGTTTTAAAAGTCCTTTAAGACATTTAAAAGATGTTTATGACTCTAGTAACAAATCAATACACTCTTTCTTAATTGGGCTTTGACCAGCTCTTTAAGAAATTCCAGAGGGCAATTTCTCAGGGCTGCAGTGTAGTCTAAACTGCATTATAATGCCCCTTCATTTTAAAAAGCTAACCTGGTGATTTGGTTTGAGTTCTCTGGTGGCTACTATTGACCAGGAATATATAAGAAAAATAACATTATGGAAGCTAGGGCTATTAAGTGCTTAGCCCTTCTGTTGTTTGGTATAGTGGTTTGATTGGGAAAATAAGGGGGGAGGGGGAGAAATGCAGCCTATTCCATATACCCTTTTATCCATGTTGCTTAACTATGTATCTCACACACACTCAGTCTGAGGACTTTTTCAAATGGGGTAAAAAAAACCCAAGGAGATCAAGAGAAGAACGGGGCTGTAGCGCTTACAGAGCCCTGTTTCAGACAGCCCCATCCTTTTCTCCTCAGTCAATAAAAGCAGTGTCCAACTGCATTATTTCTGCAGTGTGGCAGCAGCCCTTGATCTTCTTTAAGGAATAGATGAAAGGTTAAGAAAGTTATAAACTAAGGTTACAGAATTATTATGACACAGAATATGGTCTATACAGCATACCTGAGTTGGTTCAGTAGAAAATGTTAAATTTCTCTTGGGATGGATATTTGCATAGTTGCAGACTGTCCACTGAGGGGGAGACAAAGGACTTTATCAGACTAGGATCTAAATATGCTGCAATTCCACTATTGAGGAAAGTGGAAATATAGTGGCACAATTACAGTAATTATCACACGTCGCTGTAATCGAGCCATACTACCACCACCACCAAATCATGGCACAACCAGCACTAGCAGTTTAAGAATGGGATTTTACTTCCATGATTTTGCATGGGAAAGATTTGGCTGTTCTCAAAAAGTGGTGCCCGTAGCACGGGGGAAGGTTGGGAGGAAGTTGGGAGGAGGACGGAGGAGGACTGTGTTGTCTGAAACGGGGCTCTATAAGTGCGACAGCCCTGTTCTTCTCCTGATTTCTTCAGGTTTTTTTACCCTGTTTGAAAAAGTCCTGAGTAACAAGTGTGTACTGTGCGTGTAAGAATAAGATGAGCATTCAGTACAAGGAGTCTGTAACTATACTAGTCTGAGAGAGGACATTTTGAAAAACAGGAAATTTAAATCACTATGGATCATGCTTAATCTGAATGTTAAAGCAACATCAAGGCCCAAAGGGAGGCAGACTGGTTTTCCATCTTCCTGCCAGTAAGACTAGTGTGAACTAGCAGATGAGTCTAATCAGCCTCAGGGAGGTGAAGGAGCAGGAATAACCTTGCATCCACTGCCAGAAGGATATCCATACTTTCTGAAGATCAAATTCAGACAGGAGGTAGCAGCCAGAGCAGCAGAAGCAGCACCGGGCAGAGACAGATCCTAGCTGGAGGAGAAGGAGCAGAGTCACCTGCTCCAGGAGGTCAAGAACATCTCTGAGGAAGTTTCCGATGTTCTCAGTTTAGTTGATGAAGAGGCGTTGGTATTTGATACCAGGTCTGTATCTGATGCCTCTCCAGATGGAAGGCAGAGTGTTGAGCCACCAAAGAAAAAGTAAACCATTATCTGGGACCAACCTGAAGATGTGGGTGCCAGGATTTGCTGTAGGCAGTAAATGAGCAGGGGTAAATTGCCAGGGCCTGCTCTAACACATCAAGAGACAGCACTGTGTGGTCATGGGCAGCACAGATGCTAAAAATTCTCAGTACGTCCCTTTGGGACAAGATTCATAGGGTAAGAACAAAGGGCTGGAAGCTGCAGCTCTAAGTCTTTCATCCCCTTCACTCTCAGAGACTTAGGAAAACAACTTTGGAATAGATGGCGTAAGGCAGTTATGGGGCCATGATAAGCAAGTTTCCAGTGCAAGTGCAGATCACCAAATGCCTTGAGATGGGGGGGGGTGTCATCAGGTGGATTTCACCATTTCGACTGCTGCTAAAGCATCTTCTCATCACCCCAACTTCCTTATGCTGTGACACTGATTGTCATCAGTTTGTACTACTGGTAGTGTAAAGGAGAAGCACTCACTCTTGATGTAAGTTGTTGTTTCATTTTCATTATTATGGTTATTATGGAGATTATCAGATGTGGTCAAAAAGTCCAAGAGGAGTGTGTGACGATGACATTACTGTACCATGAATGGGTCCCAGTTTTAGATGTCATTGCCATCCTTGCATGCTCAGTCTGTGCTGCCACCACAAATAAGGCATCACTTTCTATTGACAGGGAGGTCCCATCAATGAAAAGTGATGCCTTACTCACGGCTGCTGCATAGATTGAGGACACAAGGATGATGATGTAGTTTGAAACCGGAATCCATTCACGGTACAGTAACACCATCCTTGCATGCTCCTCTTGGGCTTTTTGCCACATCTGATAATCTCCTATATATGATCATTAGTTCACTGATGCACTAGGCTTGCCAACCTGAATCAAGAAGCAACTAGCATTTGGAGACAGATGCTCTGCCTCTCTGTCTGTCTTTTTGCTTCCCCACCTCTCCCCAGTGCTTCTGCCTGCCCATCTAGTGCCCTGCTAATTTTGATCTTTGAAACAGTTCAGCTGCAGAGGTGGGGGATACTTAAAGGGACAGTGCCAGGAAAAAGTAGCATGGATCGCCAAGTCTGAGTAGTCAATGACTTTTAAAAATTGTTTCTGGGTTGTTGATATTTTGAAACAAAAATTTAGAAGTGTCTAGCACAAAATATCCTAAAAATACCTGTCTGAAATTTGGATGCCTTAATCCACTTTTTAGAGTCTCTGATGTTAATGCAAATGTGTGTGTTGGGGGAGGGGGGTAACAGAAACAAAAGTTTCAGTTATTTTGGTTTCCCAATGCAAGTCAGTGGGGAAGGATGGGGGTTAGGGATTTCAGAACCTCAATTTGGATTTATGGTTTGGATTAAACCGAACGAAATAGGGCCCAGATCTGAATCAACAAACTGAGCTCTGAACCTAATTGGAGCACAGCTCTAATTTAAAGAGCCCTTTTGGACATTCAAGTAAGGGTAGCAAAGTAGAATGCTATCTCCCTGTTTATGGAACATTTCTTCTTTAAGCAGATAGCAAACTGTGCTTCTTATTTGGTTAAAAGCAATGCAAAAAATGGAAAGGGTTTCTTTTTTCACCCCTATTCAAAGGGCTATGCAATAATAAAGGTCCTTATTATAATAGCATTAAGAGGCTCCTGGGTATTTTTAGAGCATCATTAATACAGTATGTGGGTAGTTGAAAGTACATGGCCTTTGGCCTTATGTATCCCAACACACATGAGGCATGCATTAATGGATCTATAAAGTATGGCCGATAATGTCCCTATGCCTTAATAAACACTTCATGCTCAAACGCTCAACTACTTTCAGTTATGCCATTGTGTTTTTCATATTGTTGCATCAAAGGCATAAATAGAGACTGTAATTTCAATTCTATGCACCAGTTCCTATTTATGGAACTACTCATGTGTTCTAAGGTTGCAAATCCATGACCTTAAGAGGTTCATGTGCCTTCCATAGCTATGTGACAGCTAAAGCTCTATCCAATATCTCTTTCTTTTGTGAATTAGTGTTAGAGGAAGTTGCATCTACTGTATATTTATGGATTTATTTAAAAATGGGGAGCTGGGAGACTAATGTCCTCCCCATCATCTTGTTTGATAGTGCAGCAAGATGGCATAAGGTGGCATAAGGAAAAGTCTACAATTCAAAGGTAGGCAGCATGACACCTGATGGATATTTTGGACTGCAGCTGCAATAACCCCTGAACATTGTCTACATGCTGGGTGGGCCATTTGGTATCCTACAACAGTGGTAGAAGTGGTAACAGAACACTTTTGAGTGTTCTACTGATAGCCCCAACCCTATCAATGTGTTTCTTTACCAGATCCACTCTTTGATTCCCATATTGAGTGAAGAGATCTTATCAGGAGAATTTCCTGATCAGATCCCCATGCTCAAAATGAAACATGAGGCACAACTATTTCAGGGCAATGTGGGGAGAAGGACAGGACAATGAGTGTTGGCTCTCTGGCTGAATGCTCCCCTCCCCCAAGAAATCCCTGTACAGAGCTTATGTTTGTAGAGTTTGTAGGTCCTTAAAGAAACCTTGTCCTTTGATGTCACTAACTTGTGTAGCACCACACCTTAGAACCACTGCATAATGTATAATCTCCTGGGATGACCTACAGGCAGCCATTGATTTCAGCCAGGACTCAGGTTCATGTGTAATGTTAAGCCAAGAGTGGGGCAAGGGAGACAACTGTTGCTTGGACCCAGCCAATCCAGGAAGTTTTTCTATTTATTCCTCTCATGGAGATCCAACAGCATAGGTGGGTATAACTTGTTACCAGGGAAACCTGTTGCTACCTAGTTATACGAGAATTCTTTACCATCTGGGCTGGGAAGTGATATAGAAACACTTTGAATAAATGAATGTATAAATAAATATCTTCCCACTTCCTTCCCCACCTGTAAGCAGCAGCAGTGGCCCTTCACAGGGCTTAACAGCTGTAGTGGAGGATCTTTGGACATTGTGAAAAGGGCTACAGAATAATGCCTTGAGCTCTATCAAAAAGAGACACATGTATGCTTAAGCCACACTTATGAGTAGATATGTCAATTTATTTATTTATTTGAGTAATTTCTATGCTGCCTTTCTCTTAAAGTGAGACCCAATAACAAAATTGTGTTATTATGCTTTAATAAGAGGGGCACATGGCTACTGCAGAAGATAAATGAATACAGTAGGCCCTCCTGATCCATGGGCTCCCAATCAATGGTTTCAGCAACCCGCAGATCAGCACATCCCATACCTAAAAAGGTGGTGATATGTATGTGGATGCAGTCAGCATGTCTGCACAAGTCACCACCAGTTAATAATATGGGGCCTTACCATCCATGTTTTTTGCCATCCACAGGAGGGCCTGGAACCAAACCTCAACTCAGTAGGAAAGAGTTTTGTGCAATGGATGGAACCCTTTCAGTAACATATACCTGCATAGCTTGGGAGTGTCTTTTGGGGCATTGCACAAGGAGTCCTCCATCACACTCTCCATACTGTGATACAGGGTTTTGGCCACTGTGTGGCAATGGTGAAGGCTTTGGGGATGAGGGGTGGAATCCATCCTCTGATTTGCGGACCCAGACCATACAAACCCTCCGCCCTCCTAAAAAAACACTCACACACAATGGCTTTTTGTAATAATTTTATTGATTACATATTCAGAAAACATGGTTAAATACAGATTAGTAAAGACATTGTTGGCAATAAATCGCTGCAACTTGCAAGCTAAATGGTTGGCAATAATGTAATGGGTGGTGATCTCTCATTGGCTCCACCAATGTGGGTCAATGGTTATCCATCGGTCAATCCCGACTCACCTGGAGGAGAGAGATGATGGCCGACCTGACCCACCCGACTCTCTCTCCTCCCCTGCAAATAAGGAAGTGTTAGCAACTAGAGGTGGGGTCCCCCTTGAACTTGAACTTAAACTTGAACTTGACGTTGTGTTAGAACTTGAACTTGATGGAGACCCCATTTCCTCACTCCATTATCACGACCCATGACATCCGCCCACAAATTGCAACATGGATAATTCCGATGACCTAAGGGAGGGTGGACGGGTCTTCGGCTCCTTGGAGTCAGAATGTGCAGCGGCTGTGTCAGAGCTGCCTTTTATCAGATCCGTCGCAGCTTTACCCGCGTCAGCCAGCCGTGCCACAGCCTGGCCAGATGACCCTTCCCTGGTAGCCGGCAAGCCAATTGGGGCCGAGAAGCCCTGCCCCAATTGGCCGGTGCTTTCCCGCCTCTCCCAGCCATGGGGAGCGCTGGGAGAGAGAAGGGGAAGTCATGGCAGCCCCTATGGTGACCGCCCATGCAGTTGCCCAACCTGCGCCCCCCACATGGGTGGGGGCTGCCTCTAGGAGGGCTCCTGTTGGGGGTGTGCCGGTTGGGCCACAAAATGGCCACCAGCAAGTGACGAGCCCCCTTGTTGTGGTAAGGGCAGGGCTAGTAGGAATGCACAAATCTGTCAGTTTTGCTTCTCAGTTTTTTCTCAAGTGTGTCCCGTAAACATTATGAAGAAATACAGGATTTTGGGAACTTCTGATTGAGAAAATGGACCAAACACAATTATCATCAGGCTATAGAAATTCTTACTTGTGGTATACTTAGAGGGCTGCAGATCTAGTAAACAAAGCTTAGAAAGAAAAGGGGACTTTTTAGGCCACAAAGCATTCAATACTGTTTTAAGAATTTTTTTTTCTTTTCTTTTCAGAGCTTGGGAAAAGTTGGATATTTTTATAGAAGGAGAGGGGAGGGAGGGAGGAGGAGGAGGAGGAGGAAAGAAAAAACTATAACTCCCATATTCCTCCAGCCAGCATGCCTCCAGTGGCCAAGCTCACTGACAGATTCTGAGAGTTGTAGTCCAAAATATAAGTTTCCTCAAGATCTATTTTTTTTTCATTGGTGTTTAAAAAATCAATAATATGAAAGCTTCACATGGAAGAGAACAGTGGTTTCAAGCCATATTACTGTTTCCTAAGGTAAATCCTCTTCCACCTCAGCCATGACTTACATTCTGACAGTTCAAACATAATGTAGGAAAGGGGAAGCACTACTAATCCCTAAATGAGGTTAATACAACAAAGCTCCATAATGGTGCTTTCCTCCCCACCCACCCCACTTCATTTTTTATAGAGGCGCCTTTCCTTTTCACTGACATTCCCATCTGCTTGTTACATGAAGCTCTGACCTCCTTCAGTAAAAACATTTCTATTCATCAGCAACACTATATTTCCATGCAGCCACAATAATATGAAATCCCTCACTGTAAGTGTTGTTGAAAGGCGTGAGACAGAGCCGGTTGGGGAATGTAACATTTTCTATTTGCTGAATTTAGAATGAGTTTGGGAAGTCAAACTTGCTAAAAGTGATAGAAATACACAGTGGGGAAAGGTACTTTGTGTATCAGTAGGGCTTCTGCATTTAATGCAAATCAGTCTGAAGAGGACTGCTTGCTCACCATATTTTTATATGCTCTTCTAGGAGTCCTGACATGTAGGCCAATAACCAAAACAACAGTTTTAGTGTAAAATCCATTAATGCAGCAGCCATCTTTTCTCTCCCAAGCAATGCTAAATACAACTGGATGGATTCTGGTTTCTGCAATTGTACCTTGAGAGTGCGAATTTTGCAATGGGTATGAAATGCAATTTCATAAGAATCTCGTGTGTGTGTTTTTTTTTAAATTATATACGAGTATCTAGCCCTTATTAATTCAATGACTAGCCTGTAAATTTAGTGGGGACGGCTTCTCTGTTGTTCAGTTCTAGGCTCTGCAGAACTCAGACCATCATTTTTAAGTGTTTCAAATCATATTTGGCATATGAAAGATGATAATGGTGTAAATAGAAATGTGTGATTAACCTTAACTCATCTCTTATGACTGCTCATTTTATGTTGAGCTTTTAAAAAGAAAGGGAGCATCAAAGAACTATATATGGTATTGTTTTGTAGAAGTAGCTTTTAGCTTGCCAGTGTTAGAAGCACAATGCTAGTGATCTTCAAAATGCTTCAGAAAGTGGTGTTAGTACTTATTATGAAAAAGGTGTTCATACTTATTATGAAAAAAAAAAGCCTTTAGGCAATTTTCATAACATGCAATGGAGGGGCTCTTAAAAATATATCTGTCTGTAATTTACCTCACAGTCTCAAATAAATTCCATGGTATTCTAACAGCCTGTCATAAAATTATACATTTGAGGTCACTTTTAAGCAAAAAAAAAAAAAAGTATATTATTTCCTTGACAGGAATTTGAGGGGTACAAGTTAGGAATAAGGAATCTAAAAAAAATTGTAGATTTGTTTATTCTCCGCTGGAGTTTAATGCAAATTGTTCCATTATGCGGTATCATTTTCCACCCTCAGCTTCTATAGCAGACAGTTACCCAGGGACCACCCATCAAAATGAAGGAAATAATTCAGGGCTCTGTTTTGCCCTTACTACTGTCAGGAGAATTTGGAGTCCTGCAACTTAGGAATCTATTTTCTGATATATGACTTGTTTGAAGCCAATAAGACACTGTTATGACCTGTAAAAAGGGAGATAGGATTTTAAGGAGACAGCACCTTGAACCTGCACTTCATGCATCATTTGCATGCTCAGGATGGAGTTGCTACCTGAATTTACAAACATTTCTCCATGTATAAAACATTTATTAATTTACTAATGTGTAATTACCCTTCTTTGCCTTTTCAGATTAAGGATAAGTAACCTCCTTCCCTGTGGCTCCTCCTCCCTTGTTCTTCATCTCATCTTCTCTCTGACTGAGATCCCACATTATGCTTGTGTACTGTGAACCTGCACTCATGTAGATGCAAAGTGGTTGTGTTATACCACCTTTCTGCTGAATAACAACATTGTGAAACCAACTGTATATCTGGAAATGTTCCCACTTACTCTCCCTGTGTTGCAGGTAATGCACCATTCACCCCCACATACAGTTGTTAATGCTACCAACACCTTCTACCCTAAAACTGCAATGCAGAGCTACAGAATGGAGAAAAGCAGCAGAGGTAGGCTAGTTGGAAGAATTCTGGGAGCTGTGGTCCCCATAAAGATCTTTTACAGGTTCTGGCACACACTGTGATCTCATACTGTCTTTTCCTGAGCCAGAGAGGGTGGCTGAGATCCTACATCTTCTCTGGATAGTGGAAATGTATATTTGGGTAGTTACACAATGGTTGTGTTACTCTGGCTAAAGAGCTCCTTTCTTTACCCAACTCAACCTGTTAAGTTGGAACCACATCCAGAAGATGCAGAAGAGTTGGTCCTAGCAACAACTTAAATTCTCCAACATCTGCTGTCTCAGAGAGTCTTATTTTCCAAGCAAGGAGGGAAGTTCAGGTATTGTTACAAAGCAACACTGTAGCGGTTTTAAATTATGAAAGGGAAGAAAGCAGATTAGAATCTACTTAGAAATAAGTATGTGCTTCACAGTAGATCTCAAAATATTTCGACTTCCAATGTTTAAGCAGTAGCCAGTCCAATGGCTGATGTTCCCCTTGAAATCAGAAGGTGAAGAATGATTAGAGGCCATCCTCCAAATTATACTCAGCTTGTACCACAGGTCTGTCTAGTGCTTTACATTAACAGAATATGTACCTCTCCTCAAAACCTGTAAAACACACAAGGCCCTATATGATCTTTCTGGCATTCTCTTGAACGCAAGGCAAAGAACATTGCAAATGTTTGGGTAAAGCATTCTTAGTTGAAATGACCTCATCCTGTGTGCATAACTCTTGTGTCACCATGCCTGGAAAAATTAAATTGCAAAAGCACTAGCCTGTTCATCAATTGAGGGGGAAAACAACCCTTATAAATATTAGTGCCATATGCCCGGAAGGTGGAAGGGGGGGGTAGGCACAGAAAAAGGATGCTAGGAAATGAAACGCTGCATTTTCCCAACACACCATATTTATGTTTCTGTCTCTGCGTCTCTCCATATTTGTTTGCCAGAGTGTCCATTCCATAAGTATCCTGCCTGTAGGGCTCAGCAGTTGGTCCCTACAGCTCCTCTTGTCAATAAGTTATTGTTTACTGTAAGCCCATTTTGTCATTTCAATGGTATAGATTCAAGCATGGCAATCTCTTCTTCTCGCTTCACTTCCCTACATAGGAGACTCCCTTTGGCTAGGGCCATATCATAAAGATTCACTTTAATGTCATGAATTAAAGCAGGTTTGAGAGCTGAATGCTAATCCTATTAACTGACCTAGGAAATTGGAACATTGTAAATCTAGGTGAGCTGTGGTTGAAGCTTCAAATGATTTGGGTTATCCTGAGGTTGAGTCTAACATTAAAGAAAGAGGGGTCACCTCTGTGCTCAGCATTCCTAATGAGTCCCTGCACAAGACTTTAAAGAGTACAGACACAGCTGCTGAAAAAAAGAAGAGATACAGATGGGAAAAGATTGATTTTTTTAAAAAAAAACTAGAACTTTCAAAACCCTCCAGCTATGGGCATTGTGGGATCACTTATTTATTTAATTTTAAGTGGTTTGCAATGGTTCCCGAACTTGGATTCCAGATATGTTTGGACCAGTTCCCAGCCAAGATAGCCACTATTCAGGAATTGTGGGTGTTTTTTTTTTAACATCAGCTTGCCCAAATTTGGGTCCCTAATTACATCTTGGAACCCATGTTTAGGAAGCATTGCCTTAAAAGAAAAAAGGGGGCAGTATTTTCAATACAAAAAAGATATAGTTCTTACATGTGAGTGGTTGTTGCCATGCCTGTTTTTGACTAAACTGGAGACTAAACTACAGTATATAATGTCACTGTTGATACTAGGAGAGAATTGGTCACAAAATAGCAGAAAATGCACCAATAACATGTTTGAATTACAGGGTAAATGGAGGAGGGGGTTCCCCAGCCTCCTTATCTTTGGTGATGGCAGGTACAGTCTTGACTAATCAGAAGCTGAAATGCAGTGGAAAAAGTGGAATAAGGAAGGATGAATCAAGACTGTCCATGCCAGTTGGAGGGCATGGTAAACTTGCTTCCAACAGAAAAAGGTAAGAGCAATGGAGAAAATACACCATGGAAATGGATATCAAGAATAAACTGTAGGGAATCCATTCTGTTTAAAAACAAACAGAATACCGTAGTATATCTGAAGACAAGCCAATCAAATGTAACTGAACATCCTCAAAGCAAAAGTATCGCAGAGTACCTACCAGTAAAATTTCCCTGCAATGGAGTTTCTGAAATATATATAGAAGTATAAATTTCAGATGAATAGAGGTGAAGGAGCACACACAGCTCCTCCCTAATGGAAGGGACCTCATCCGCTGGCATCACATACATTAGGTAGGGACTCCTCTAGCAATCATAAACTCCATGCATCACTCCCTTTTCTGCCATCCCCACCTGTACATGTAGGGACATATGAAATTGCCTTTTATGTGTTTCTCCCTTTGTGTTGGATCTCCTTGTTGATTTCTCGCTTAAATGAGAAAATTAACCAATCTGGTGCAGCCACATAGTACACACGTAAGATGCAGCCAAGCAATGCATGCCCTCATGTACGGATGATTACAACTGAAACATAGATAGCACTCCAGGTAGTAGGGGGAAAACTGCATGAATGAGGTCCACCTCACACAATGAGCCAGCTGAGGTACGAAGTACTGTTTGAATAATTCTGGATTCTTCCATCAACGATGGAGCAAGTTCAAAACACTGACTATGTTTTGAATGCAAGAAGGCTGAATCCTTTCATCTCTAGTTAAATGTCTGCAGGCAGCAAGACCTAAGGCAAATTTCCCCAACATGACACCCTTCATTTGTTGCAAAATCCAACTCCTACCAGCCCCAGCCAGCATGACAGTGGTCAGAAATTTGGGACAGTTTTCAAAACCATCTGCAAGGAAGCAAGTTGCCTATCCCTGCTTTAACAGATCACATTTGCCTGATTGAAGGATATGGAATATGTCTCACTTCAGATCAGAGAAGTAAATGTCAAGATCCACAGGTGGCAAGTTTCTGAACACCAATTACTAGGAAAGGGGGTCAAAAAGTAGAGGACAGCTGGTGTTTTCATCTCCTGCTTCATGGACTTCCTGAAGGCAACTAATAGTTTCCTAAAAACAAAGCACTGGAATAGATGGATCCACAATTTGATCCATCATGCCTCTTTTCATGTTTACAGCAGTGGTTAGAGGCTACCATGTCAGCAAGGCACTGAATTCATGACAGGTTTTACTGTATACTTAACAGGGCTATTCAAGATGCTGAACATATTTCAGGGAGATAGTTCAGCACCTTGGACAGTGCCTTTAAAGTTCAGTTTAAAACATGAAGCAGATTTGTTACCCCACTGACCTGGAAATCACTAGCCATCATTTCATGGAGTAATAAAGAGAAAAAGAAGGAACACATGAGTTAAAGTGTCCCCTAAGATGCAGTGGACCAAAGGCAGGCCTTAAAGGTAAATACCAGCACTTTGAAATGGGCCTGGAATCTTTGAGCTAGCCTATGAACTTATGCTAAAATAGGTGAGAGAGAGACTCTCTTTGGGACTTGTCCCCAAAGAGTGTGAGTCCTGAACATGTTGCACCTTCTGAACCCTCTTTGAAGGCAGCCTCTCACGGAGAATATTGCAATCATCTAGACTAGAGACAGGTTCATCATGATGTTATGATTATTGATGTAACTGGAAGACAACAGAGCAGCCATCTATTATTCACAGGCCTTTGATCCCTTTCTCTCCCTTAAATTTTACTGCTCTCTTTGATCAGCCAACTCTGGTGCCTCAGATGGAAGCAGGGTTTCTCCGGGAAAACTGTGTCTCTCATTGATCTTAGGAACGTTTGTGTGTGCTCCCTGCCAAAAATAAAATCAAAATATCCAGATTCTGAAGTATAGCAATTCAAATGTTGCACTTAGGTCATCCCCTCACACATGCATACATTGTATCTATATCTGTCATCTATCTATCTAGTTGCTATTCAGGAACGTAAAAAGAATTAAACCCACCATATTCGTGGTAAGAAGCAATCACCCAGCATCATCAGACACTAGATATACCTCTTCCCAACACTCACAGACATCTGTAGGCAGGGAAGCTTTATGTGCCTAGCCATTCATGCAAAGTCCTGCTGCTTACAGAAGTTTGAACGGACAGCAGGGGAGCATGGCATAATGTGTGTGACATCAGCATACCCTACAATTATCCCAATTTTGCAGGTATAGTCCCAATTATACTTCTGCTGCCTCAGTTTTTCAGCTGCTTTTAAAATGTCCCAGTTTCTCTCTCTTCCTCCCACTTTCATCCTTTCTCCTTGACTTATGCCCATTGGTGCAAACTGAGGTATGCATCAGTGGCTGGTGTTGCCTGATGCCACCCTGTTTACCTTTCACATGGTAGTAGTCAGTGAACTGGCAAGTAACTGGGGTGGGGAATGCCAGAAATGATTATTAATCTTATAGCTTGGTTTTACCAGATCAGCTTTCTCCAACCAGCACCCTCCAAATGTTTTTGATTATATCTACCAGAATTCCTGGCTATCGGCAATTTTGGCTGGGGCTCATAGAACCATAGAGTTAGAAGAGACCACAAGGGCCATCTAGTCCAATGCCCTGCCATGAAGGAATACATGATCAAAGCATTCCTGACAGATGGCCATCCAGCCTGTTTAAAAACTTCCAAAGAAGGAATCTCTACCACATTCCAAGGCAGTGCTTTCCACTGCTGAACAACTCTTACTGGCAGGAAGTTCTTCCTAATGTTTAGGTGGAATCTCTTCTCCTGTAGTTTGAGTCCATTTCTCTGTGTCCTAGTCTCTGGAGCAGCAGAAAACAAGCTTGTTCCATCCTCAGTATGGCATCCCTTCAAATATTTAAATGTGGCTATTATGTCACATTTTCACCTTCTCTTCTCCAGGCTAAACATATCCAGCTCCCTAAGCAGCTCCTCATAGGGCATGGCTTTCAGACGTCTCACCATTCCGATCACCTTCCTCTGGACATGTTCCAGCTTGTCAATATCCTTCTTGAATTGTGGTTCCTAGAACTGGACACAGTATTCCAGGTGAGGTCTGACCAAAGCAGAATAGAGTGGCACTATTACTTCCCCTGATCTAGACACTATTCTCCTATTGATGCAGCCTAGAATTGCATTGACTTTTTTAGCTGGTGCATCACACTGCTGACTCATGTTCAACTTGTGTTCCACTATGACTCCTAGATCCCTTTCACATGTACTGCCATCAAGATAGGTGTCACCAATCGTATATCTGTGCATTTAATTTTTAAAATATTTATATTAATTTTTATTGGTTTTCTGAAATAGCAGGTATCATGAAAAAATAAAAAGAACAATAACAATACCATCAATAGTACAAAAAAAGGAGATGACCTCTTCATGAAGTTGCCGAAGTGTAGTATCCTATATTTCTCCGTGTTGAAATTCCTTTTGTTAGTTTTGGCCCAGCTTTCTAATCTGTTGAGGTCATTTTGGATTCTGATCCTGTCCTCTGGGGTATTAGCTACCCCTTCTAATTTGGTCTCACCTAAAAACTTGATAAGAATTCCCTCATCCAAATCATTGATAAAGATATTGAATAGCACTGGGTCCAGGACAGAACCCTGTGGCACCCTGCTAGTTACTTCTCTCCAGGATGAAGAGGAGCCATTGGTGAGTAGCCTTTGGGTTTGGTTGTTCAATCAATTACAAATCCACCTAACAGTCACATTGTCTAGCTCACATGTTACTAACCTTTTCACAAGAATATCATGGGGGACTTGTCAAACGGCTCACTGAAATGAAGTTAAACTACATCCACAGCATAGAAGCTGAAGTAAAAAATTCTGGATGGCATGCCTGGTAAGGCTGTGATAGACAAGATCAGGTTGGCAATGCCCATGTATGCACCTTAATATCTAATTAGATCTGAGGAATACACAACAACTCTATGAATACACCACAAACAGATCCACCTGACGTACTTTACGAGGACAATAATGAGAACATACTTTCTGAATGACTTCTGTATTCCAGAATCCAGATAAACTCTTGCTATTGTGAAATAGAAAATCAGAGAGCAAATCAAGCAGGCTGTGCAGTTAGGCAAGTGTACAAATAGCCAAGAAAAAGCTGGTCAGATGATATTTTGAAGTCGTCCCTGATAAACCTATAAATTGCCATGGATATATGTTGAAATACAAGAACCTCAAATAAGACAGTTTCTATTAGTCCTGCATATTGATGTGTTTTGCTATTAATTTCCCATCTTTACTTTCACTTTAATGCACCTTTAATTAGGCAATAACATACCATCTTCCAATCATTTATCATTTCTGCTCAAAGCAGGGGGCGGAGAGCTCAGGGTGGCACTGCAGAGGGAGACTAAATAAAATGCCAGCTCTTGACAGCACCTTTAATGTGTCATAAAAGATAATGGATGTGCCAGTCACTCACATGCTAATGATTTAACATTTCCCTAAGTTTTACTTTAGATTATAGCACGAACTGTAAAACGAAATTGTAAGGAAGTGCCATGGACAGAGGTAAAAGCTGTTATCTGAAGAGTACACAAGTCACAGTCAAGGCAGGGACTAAATGCAAACAAACTGAAGCGGGGTTGGGGGGTGGGGGGAAAGTAAAGTTTGAAAAATTAAGAAGCTAGGAAATTTGTATCCTTTTAAAGAGAGGAACCAGTAATGGACACAGGATGGAAGTAACATATGTTTGTTCTAATACTGTTATGCAACATAACAATCCTTCTAGGATCATCAAGCTCCCTTCCTGTTTCTAGTCATATGGCAGGTTTCTTCCCTTAGAGCCTTTCTGGGAGGTGGATTTAAAGCAACAGTAGCACCATGTATGACAGTTTGCCTGTGGCATAACATGAATCATTTGCAAGCCTCTTTGAGTCCCTTACTGGGAGAAAGGTGCAGTATTAAGTACTTAATTAATCAATTCATTAATTAAAATCCTCACATTAGTATGAACTAAATCTATTCATTTTGGAATTTGGAAGGAAAAAAGATCCCCCCCAAATCCCTCAAAATATTTCAAGGAGGCTGAAGTATAAATGATGCCCTCTATCATAAAGGCTTTCATCTTTAGGTGATCTGAGCATAGCACAAATGAGAAGGTTACCTACTCTGAACATAAATGCTTTGGGTTTTTTCTTTCTTTTGGTTTCTTTTTTATTCCAGGAGAAACATTAATAACATAAAACAGAACAAATAGCCTAGGCTTCAGTCAACAACTCCTTCATAAACACATGCCATCCGGTGGTGAGATTAAATTCAAATAAAGTGTTCCTCAGGACTGCAATTCTCATTCAGGCCTTATTAGCCAGCTAGCACTCAAGGCCTCCTGAGCTGCTGTACAAAAAATGAAGATTCCTGAAAGTGGTTTGTTCATTTCATCAAGCACAAAAAGACTCAGAAAGGTGTCTGGAGGCATTTCAGAAAAATCGGAAAATGAGAATAACTCCTTCCTAGGCTATTTTCCTTTCTTGGTTTATGAACATTAATATATGTCAGCCTCTGAAGCAACAAACAAATAAAACTAGAAGACAGCCATCAGGGTTAGCACCTCTATCCCTGATGGATAGGACACTGAAAATTGTAGAAAATATCATTCACATTATATAGGACTTTATCAGATGCACTAAATATGGCATCAAAACGATGCCACATAAACGTGAAAGGGCGTGCATATCAGATGATGTTACCTTTTTGCGTTCATGTATTGGCCAAAACCCGTACTTTTTTATCGATGGCTGAAGCTGTCAATTGATCCCCCATGGCACTTTAGTGCCAGCATTGCCAGTGTGTGAAACCTCAAACCATTGTACTCCCATGAATGCAGCGTGAATGGCTGGTCTGATGCAAACACTTCTGGGTGAGATCACAACATCCAGGTAGGTGACACACTTTTTATGGCCCTCCCCAGGTTAATTGTAAATTTGTAAGTGTGTTTTTAAGTGTAAATTTTTAAGTGCTTTTTGTGTGTTGTTTTTCTTTGTTTGTTTTGTTTTGAATGTCCCACACAAGTGTCTTCTCACGAAAATCCACAGGATTTTGAATGAGGAAGTGAACAGACGGGAGCCTTTGGGTGGGAGGCAAGGTAAATGTGGCGTGGAGGGTTCTTTTGCTGGCATAAAAATGGAAAAGTTATGCCAGCAAATGAACAGGCATTTGGCCGGGGGGGGGTTGATAAAGTCCATAATTATTCAGAGAATTCCTAGAACACATTGTGGAAGATACTTTGAAGAACACAGAATTTACCAATTACAACATCACCCTTGCTAACATCTAATTCCTAAGAAGAGCTATATTTTGAACTGAACAAACTTGCCTACTTAGTCACTCTCTCACTGAACCAAAACATGTCAAGAGGCTTCTTTCATTTTTTTCTAAACCAGAGTTAAATTTAATAGTTGCTTTGGCCAAGTCTTCTCCTTGTGCACCTCAGATGTTACTGCCACTTGCTTTGCTAGTGGAAGTGAACTACTAAGATTAATAAGAAGATATGCTGTTGGAGTCTGTTAATGCACACACTAGAGGGCTTGGCATGTACTTAGGGATATGGATATTCTATCATGTCTGTATCCATAGAGTTTTCCTCCTCCAAATCTCATCCATGCCTGTGTTTGTAGTCATTAAAAAACAGGATGCAATCTACTTCCCTTTTGTATAGATTTTTTAAAATATGTAAATTTTCTTTCCCTTTTCACATATTTTTCCATTGCTTGCACTGTATTCTCCCCATTGGCTAAAGCATCTCTGTGCTCTGGTTTTGTGTACCTTTGGAATGTATGCATTTTTCCATGTGCGCTTTGCACTTTTCAAATATACATTTGATTGGATATATCCAGAGTAATACAGAGATTTTGGAACACAGTGTTCATCTGCTACTCATCTAGTATGAGTAATGGAGACTTCTGCATAAAGCAACCACCAGAATGGATTCCCTGCACATCCCTATATTTATCTCAACATAGTAATGGAGGAAGATCCTTGAAATGAGAGGCCATACTGTGGGACAGCTGGGAAACCTCATGCTTCTTATTGCCTCCCCCCCCCCTTTATGTAAATATATAAATGTGGATGGTCTCTGTTTGGAAGCTGGAGGGTTCCTGCACCTGTGTTAACCTCTACTCCCAGTATTCCTAGCCCAACCCTTGAGTCACTGGAACATTTTCAAGAGGCTTGCTAACACCCTCAGGTTTAAAATCCTGAAACAGAAAATGGCTGCCCAGTGGAAAAAATATTATTCTGGCCAGAATTCACACACATTGCACTGACCAAATTCAAGAGGTTCCATTATTTCCGGCATGGGGAAGGCCATGCTTGGTCTAAGTGGCACATGGTTCAGTAATGTACCAGGAAAAAATGTTGCAGTCTTAACTCAGTACTAGCAAACTTGACATAACACCCAGGAATTCATACCCAGACTTTGAAGAACTAAATATTCAGAGCAAGAGGTGGCCCTCAGGCTGGGCCACAGAGGGAACCACCCTCAACCTCTATATCCAGCAGTATAGTAATTAGAAAGAAGGTGTGTTGTGAAGCTTCTTTCTTTATCAGTACTTCTTTATCTCCATTCTTCTTGGCTATCAAGGGTTTTTTAAAATTGATGTTTATACCACATTTTGCATGTATGCTGCTGTGCTTTTGCACAGTTAAAGGTAGTGCGCCAACTGTGCCCTTTCCTAGAGAAGTCAGATCTGGCCACAGTGGTACATGCCTTGATTACATCCTGTTTGGATTACTGTGATGCGCTCTGTGTACGGCTGCCTTTGAAAAGTGCTCAGAAACCTCAGTTGACCCAAAGAGCAGCAGCCAGGTTGTTCACTGGGGCTGGCTACAGGAAGCACACAACTCTCTTGTTGCACTAGCTCCATTGGCTGCTGGTCCGTTTCCAGGCACAATTCAAAGTGCTGGTTTTGAACCATAAAGCTCTATATGGTTTGGGTCCAGGTTATTTGAAGGACAACATCTCCCTTTATTAGATCATCTGGAGAGGTCCTTCTCTCAGTCCCACTACCCTCTCAGGCTCATTTGGTGGGAACAAGGGAGAGGGCCTTCTCAGTGGCTGCTCCTAGGCTTTGGAACTCCCTTCCTATAGAGGCCAGGATGGTCCCATCTCTGCTCTCCTATTGGCAACAACTAAAAATATTCTTGTGACATCAGGCATTTTCTATCTGATGGTGGCTGGGCTTGTACATGCTATGCTGTTTAGTTTTTAAGGTGTATACAGATTTATTTTATTTTAATATTTTTAATCTTTTAAATCTGAATCTTCGTTTGCGAATCTTCGTTTGCGAAGAAAAGCCAGAGAGAGAGAATCTTTTAAGTATTTTATCACTGTAAATGGTTGCTGTTTTTAAAATTTCATGTTTATATTTATGTATTTTAATGCCTGTGTATTATTTTAAACTCATTGTTAGCTATCTCAAGTCACTATATTGGGAGAAAGGTGGGATATAAATAAATATTGGTTGTTGTTGTTGTTGTTGTTGACGTAAGCACAGACTGTGCTGGCTGACTGGATGGTAGGGAAGGTAGTAAGAGAGGGTGTTGAGGAGAAAACTTTCTCTCCCTCATTATTTTGGCCTAAACTGCCCTGTTTCAAAAACCTGCTGAGGGTGGATGGGTCTGTCAGTTTTGTTTTGTCCTCCATCCCTTTAAGAAACCTTCAAGCCCTTTCCATCCCTTTTAGTGGGGTGGGGAGGAGAAGTGTGCATTTGTATAAGTTCTTATCAAAAGATAAACCAAATAAATTCTCATTCATCCCTGACCAACCTCATAAACGCCACCCACCCAACTGTCCCAATTTGAGAAGGACAGTCCTTATTAAGGAGGGGTGATATCTTGACCTTCCCAGTAGGCTCTGGCAAAAGCAAACTGCTTCAGCCTCTCCTAGCTTGGGTGTTCTTCCACATTAATAACTTTTGCCACTTTGACCACACCCTGATATTGCTTGGCCACATGTGTCCTGGTTTTCATCTTCAAAATGTTGGAAGCTAAGCAACCTTAGAGATGGCAAGAAGTACACACATCCCATAAGGGCCTTCATTGGACACTGTAGATGTCTGTGTGCTCTCCCCCCTCCATATTCCTCTTCAGACACACCAGAGTGCACAAATTGGACATGGAAAGACCCCATGCAGCAAGGCACAGTTGATCTTCCAAATAAACCTGTTCACAATCAAGGTGTTATACATTTGAGGCAGTGGATATAGCTGTGTTTTTGGTTAAATGTTTACTAGTTTGAAGGGAAAGACACTCAATACTAAACCTTGAACTAAGTCCAGCATTTGCAATAAGGAAAATTTTCACATGAATCACACTGGTAACCCCCAAGCAATTTACTGATGAGACAGACTAAAGGCTTCCTAAACATTCTTTTCCTTGGAGTCCCATTACAGTCCTTAGAAGGGAGAAATTCATCCAAAAGCTGCGCAAATAGAATGTAATACAGGAAAAGAAGGCTGGAACAGTCAAGGGTAATAGATATCAGTCTTCTTGGTAATGCCAAATGGGTTGGATGGCAAAGCTGAACAAGGAAGGATGACACATATATTTCCTTCATTTCATTATTTCTTTTCAAACTGACGAGAGGTGAAATGACACTGGAAACAAAGAGTGTGTAAATGAATACTGGTATAAGGAAGGGTATGTTACTCCCTTCTAATACAGTGTTGGCACACTCCAGGACTAAGAGAGCAAATTTTGGCTGTTACGAGATCCTAGATGATGTGTTACTGTGAGCACCATTTTGGGTGACTGGAAGTGACATCCCATCATCCCTGGTCACTGAAATGTGTATGTGTACATTTGGTGCCTTTTTCTTATAGTTTTAGGGTGGGCCCAAAAGATTTAAAGTAGTGGCTCTTAACCTTTTTGTTACCAGGAACTCCCTTTAAATATATTTTGTTGCCTCAGACCCCCAAGACTTAACTGAAGATTTAAAACAACAACAATAACAATAATAATCCATATTGTTGTTGTTGTTGATGATGATGATGATGCAATTACACCATCCAGGAAACCTTCCCTCAGAGGGACTGGAGGGTGGGGGAAGACTTTTCCCCTGCTTCTTTCTGCAAGTTTCTGGCTGGAGCGGATTGAATGGCAATGTGCAGGCCCAGCCAGCCAGCCTTTGCCTTGCCTCCTGTCACATGGCCACTCTACTGTGGGGAGGATGTGGACCAAGCAGACTGTAAGCCTTAGGGGACCCCCTATGAGGACATTGCAACCATCTAGGGGTCTGTGGACCACAAGTTAAGAACCAATGGTTTAAAGAATTAATATTTTTTTCAGCCAAGAAATGGGCTGACAGGCAATATGAGTCAGGCTGACAGGTCACACATAAGTCAGCTTGTGTTTTGGGATCTTCTGGGGAGACCCCTCTCTGTGTTCCACCACACTCACAGGTCCATCTGGTGAAAACACAGAAGAAGGCCTTCTTGGTGGCTGCTCCTAGCCTCTAAAACTAATTTTCTAGAGAGACTAGACCAGTAAACTCCCCCCCACACACACACACATGGTGTCCTTCCGGTAGCAGGCAAGGAGCAGAGGAAGAAAAAGCATTGACCTGCTCAAGCCCCTGATACCTTTTAGTGATGGTTCCTAAACTTGGATCCCCAGAGGTTAAACCCAACTCCCAGAATTCCCAGCCAGCATGCCCAGTGCTGAGGGATTTTAGGAGCTGAGGTCCAACAACATCTGGAGACTGAGGTTTGAAAACCACTAACTTACAGCAAGCAGGCTGGATTGTAGTTTGATGGGTAGATGCCTTTCCCACTTCAAGAATGGCAGGCCCCTTCTACACTGCTATAACATTCTCAAAACTTACAGCCCTCTAGTCATCCTATATTAGCAGTAATTCCCAACCCGGAGTCTCCATATGTCATTGGACTACGTCATGCCCTCCAACTGCCCCAACTGGACAGGAACAGCCCCAATTAACCCTCTGCTGTCCGACTTTCTTAGCTTCTCTCTCCTCCTCCAACTTTCCCCTTTTGTGTTCAGCTTACTTCAATTGCTGCAAACTGAGTTAGAAAACCCGTTTAAACCAGTTTGCATTCAATTAACTCAGCAGGAGAGAAAAGAGAGAAGGTGGCAGAGTCTTGCCCTTCATAAACTCATTGCATAAATTCCAGGTCTTCTCTGCTTAAAACAGTACTTTGGTGTGTTCTTCCTCATTAATTAAAAAAAATGTCTCTTGTTGCCTGGCCACACACATTTCACCACACTCGAAGGAGATTTTCAGACCACATTTCAGCATGCCTAGTGCGGGAGGAGCTTTCGGGAGAGGGACGGCGATCTTGCGCAACAGGGGGACATTTTCGGATGCCGTTGTCCCTCTCCCGAAACCATCCGTGTCACTTCCGTGAAGCTTCGGAAGCCGCAGAGCCATATTTTAATCACGGAGGTTGCCCGTGATTAAAATACGGCGCTGAGGCATCCGAAGCTTCACGGAAGTGACATGGATGGTTTTGGGAGAGGGACAACGGCATCCGAAAATGCCCCCCTGCCACGCAAGACCGCCGTCCCTCTCCCGAAAGTTCCTCCCACGCTAGGCACACTGAAACGCGGTCTGAAAATCTCTGAAGGTGGCTCAGCCACATGTGTCCTTGTTTTCATCTGAGAAATGATGGAGGATATATTATACCTACAAGAAACACTGGCCATGCTAGCTAGGTGTTCTAGGAGTGAACCATATTTGGGGAGACAATGTACAGCATAGCAGGGGGAAGTCCTGAGGGTCCAGTAGGAGGGGGCAAACAGAAGTATCCTTCATTTCTCATTCCTAAATCTCATTTCACTCCCTGAGCAATCTGAAGAGCAGGGCATATCAGAAACCAAGAAAAGAATCACAGATCTTTCAAGCAGGGCCTGGTAGTCCTCCAGATGTTTTAGACTACACAATCCATATTCCACAGCTATTTGCCATGCTGTGTGGAGCTGATGGGAATTGTTCATGAACATATTCAGGCCGCCAAGTTTGATTCTGCTTCTGTGCAATGCACACACACCCCTTTATATAGCTGAATCTTCTAAATTTAGAAGCATATTCATTTTTAAAAAATGAAAGAGAGGGGGGAAAAGATTATTGGTAGGAAGCCTGGTTCCTTTCCCTCTCTAAAAACTTGATGCAAGTATAACAGAAATCTGAAAGAACTACTGAAAAGGTTCCAAGAAGCTGGCCGCAAAAAAATTCCCATCCATTTCGATGTTGATGCCCTTTTGCAAGTCATTTTTATTTTAAACACATGGCACACAAAAATAAGCCATAACAACATCTTAACTTTTAATGCAGACTTTCCTTCAGAGACCCAGGAGTTCAAGGATATCAGACTTTTCTGTATACTATCCATCACTAAAACTGACAGCTCACACTGGGCTTGCATTTCAACAGAACAAAATGGTCACAGAGACAGAAAAGGTGTGTTTTCATGTGCTCATTGTTTTGTTTCCTTTCTCCATTTCCAGTAGCTAGAAGCCACAAACAAGCATAAGATAGATGAAATGAATCAATGTAAACCAAGAGGCAAAATGAAGATAATTGATTTTCTGTGATGGGGCAAGTTATGTTATGTTTACAGTCCTAAACATGCAGATCAGATTCATTTGTGAGCACAACTCATGGGAATGCCCTGGAAATGCTTACAAAAGAGATGGGTGGGATATGTTTGGTGGGCATTTCACACTAGCACAGAGTGGCCAACTGCCTTGGTCTTGACACAATTTGCATCATGTAAAGGAAGATAACAGTAGCATAATATCCTGTACTTGGCAACTTCTTGCATCCATTCAGGGCTTGTCCACAATATACAACTGAAGTCCAGACTGTCTGGAATCTGTGTATATCACCATATGAGGCCATCTGAGTCTTATGATCTTCAGAGGAAGGCTTTCTGTCTGTCCTACAGAAAGGGTTTATGGGCTCTTCTGGTAAAGACACAGGAGAGGACCTTCTTGGTAGCTGCTCCTAAGCTATGGAACTCCCTCCCAAGTGAGGCTTGACTGTCCCCTCTCTCTTTTTTTCTCTTCTAGGCGGCAAAGACCTTCTCATTCAAAGAGGCCTTCTTCAGCCTTTAACTGGTTGAGGTTGAAGGATGTGTAGTGGATGTGCTGTTTTATATTTGTTTACATGTAATTAATGTGTTTATAATAATTTTTGAATTAATATTTTAATTGGTTTGATTGTTTAATCCTTTTTTAAAATGTTTGTAATATATTATTATGTTTTAACTATGCCATTTTGGGTCCCATATTGTGAGAAAGGCAAGATATGAACCAACCAACCAACCAAAGATTTTACTATGTAAACACACTTCCTGTACAAAAGCCAACATGTCTGACAGTAGATTCTTAATTTGACACCAGACATCTCAATCTCATCTGAGTGAACAACCAGCTAGCTTCATATGGGCTAAGTATCCTCCAGCATCTTGCTGTCACTCCCATATCTGCTTCCTAAGCAGACCACTCATTCTGTCAAATGGTAGGAACAGCTGAAGACATTTTGCTAAATGGAACCCACTATCACACCACAAAGTTATTTTGTTACCTGAAGCAGAAAATCTCACAAGTACATCTCTCATCTGGGCAGCAGGCATACAATTCTGATACATAAATCTATTTATTGCGGTTTAACAGCATCCCAAATCTGTTACCTGAATGCCTTCCTCAATAACAGAGCCGGCTGTGGTAGGGCCAACCCCATGGATATTTTAGGATGTCATATCCTCCAGTTGTCCCAATTTGGCAGGGACAGTCTGGGATTTGCAGTGTATGGAAGGGTGTTTAGAATTCTCAGTCAGAGAGCTCTAGTGCTTTGCCGTAGTACAAACTCTAGGATTCCATAGCATGAAAACATGGCAGTTAAAGTGGAATCACAGCAGTGTGAAAGGGCTCCATGTCCTTCCATGGGAATTTTTTAGACGGGCTAAAAAAAAAAAAAAAAAAAAAAACCACGGAGGCCGAGAGAAGGATGGCGCTGTCCTTATTCCAGCGATCGATTTTGCACGAAGTTATCCTCCTTCCGTCCTTCATTCGTGCTTCCTCTGTGTTGGAGGGATGAGAAAGGAATCACTTTCCATTGATGGAAACTTCCGTCAATGAAAAGTGGTGCTTTTCCCATCCCTCCAGCACAGAGGAAGCACAGAGGAGGACAGCTTCATGTGAAATTGATTGCTGGAAGCAGGACAGCACCGTCCTCCTCCCAACCTCCACCAGTCTTTTTTAGCCAGTCTGAAAAAGGCCATGGTTTCCAAAAGCAATGGCAGATGGTGTTCACCATTATTTTTCAAGTAAAATGCACACTGGAAAAATTTGGCTTGAGTATTCTGTCATAATAGGAACAGCTTTTCATGTCCTATCTATCTATCTATCTATCTGACTATTTTATATCCTGACTATTTTATATCCTGCTTTTCTCCCAAAAAGGGGTCCATGTGGAATTTTTTAGGAAAAGCAGTAAAAATGGTACAGCTATGCACTAGCTATGGTACAGAAACTGAAAACATGAATTCAAGAGTAACAGGGGATTCCCCAAGCATTCATTATCAAAACATCACTAAGAATGTAAAACACTGTACAGGGGAGAGTAACTCAGAGACTCTAGTGATACTACTATTTCAACTCCAGTTTGTAAGAAGCAGATCAAGAAGGACTGCTATTATATTACTAATATTTTAGACATTATAAAGTTTTTGGCTTACCAGTGCCTCCTTTCATACAATATAACAGGACTGGGCTAAAGTATTACTGCTATTGTCTCTAAGAAACAATCTACCAGGGTCATCTCCCCATACTGCTGCTGCCCAGACGTTTTCCTTCTGGAGCTTTCCTGTGGCCCTCATCATTAGAATTATCAGTTCTCTTCTACTCGTGTGGCCATGACACTCTGAAGAAAATGGATGCATGTTGTTCATCCTTGGGTGCCCCTACTAGAAGTCTAGACTTAATACAATTTAGCCTCCTAACAATATTACTCTCAGCCTCTCTGACATCTTCACACCCCCTCCTTGCATTAAGGTATGTATCTGAGAGCAGGGCATGACCAGAGGGGCCAATATAGAAATCAAATAGAATACATAATTGGAAGTAGAAAATGGAGAAACACCATTCTTTCTACAAAAACAAAACAAGGAGTAGATTGTATTTAAGACCATGAATTGCTAATATAAAAAAATAGGAACATTAAATCACTCATGGTGTCAAAATAAAACCTAAATTATATTGCTGAAGAATGTGAAGCTCATGTAAAGAACAGACTTGCACTGATAAACCTAATTGACCATGAATTTGAAGAGTGGAGGAATGAAATCAGGGACGTTATCAGAGAAGAATGCAAAGAAAGAAAGAAAGAAAGAAAGAAAGAAAGAAAGAAAGAAAGAAAGAAAGAAAAGCCTTATCATACTGACTAAATTCTTGAAATCATAGAATCATGGAGTTGGAAGAGACCACAAGGGGCATCCAGTCCAACCCCCTGCTATGTAGGAATACCCAGTCAAAGCACTCCCGACAGATCCAGCCTCTGTTTAAAAACCTCCAAAGAAGGAGACTCCACCACACTCAAAAGCAGCATACTCCACTTTTGAACAGCTCTTACCATCAAGAAATTCTTCCTAATTTTTAAGTGGAATCTCTTTTTCTGTAGTTTGAGTCTGTTGCTCTATGTCCTAATCTCTAGAGCAGCAGAAAACAAGCCTGCTCCATCCTCAGTATGACATCCCTTCAAATATTTAAACATGGCTATCATATCACCCCTTAACCTTCTAAAACATACCCTGCTCCCTAAGCCGTTTCTCATAGGGCATGGCTTCCAGACCTTTCCCCATTTTGGATGCCCTCCTCTGGACACAGTCAAGCATGTCAATAGCCTTCTTGAATTGTGGTGTCCAGTTGATGACCAACCCCAAAACAATAAGACCAGACATGGAAGATTGGGTTAAATAACAGCCAATTTATTTTACCTAAACCTATATAAATGTAACAATCTGAGGATGAGCAAAAGAGGAGAAGCAACCTGGTGTGGGTCCATCTGAGGCCAGGTATCAACCTGGTGACTACCTCGTCAACATTCACTTGGGCAAAACACCTGACTCCACCAGACGGCAGTCCCAAATTATGGGGCTGTTCCCTGATCAGTCATATTCTGAAAGGCAAAATCCACATTGCTCCCTCCCAAGTCCCAAAACTTTATAAGAGACAGCAAACTTCCAGATCAGCCCCAAGGGCACATTCCTTCTCCACTTCCTAGGTCCCAGAACCTTTGCAGGCAGTTCCAGAGCCCAAACCTTCACCAAAAGTGTGCCAAGGTGTATATTGTACTATAAAATTCTCCCCCTGTTACCTGTCAAGTGAATACCTGTATAACAACCTAGCCAAAGCCAATCAACACAGTCCCACAGATACAGTGTGGGGTAGGCAAAAACACCAGGTAAAGGGGAAAAAATCCTAACTGGGCCTGAAGTGACCAGATAAAGTCACATTACACAGAGGGTGGGTGGGTGGGTGGCAAAGAGTCATACAAGGGGCATATGAGGCTTAAATACCCTCTCACCTCATCTCCATTATGTGTTTTGTTTGGTGCAAAAGCACCAAGCACAAGATATACTGGCCTCTGTTCAGGGAGACCATCAAACCACCCCCTGCCCGCAGCAGCCTTTGGCTGCACAGGTATGGGGATCCATACTGGACACAGTATTCCAAGTGAAATCTGACCAAAACTGAATCGACGGGTATTATTACTTCCCTTGATCTAGACACTATGCTCCTATTGAGGCAGCCAAGAATTGCATTGGGTTTTTTAGCTTTTTTAGCTGCAGCACCACAATGTTGACCCATGTTCAACTTTTGGTCTACTAAGATTCCTAGATCTCTAACACATATATTGTTTTCACACATATGTATGTGCCAGGTGTCACACATCCTATATCTGTGCATTTCATTTTTTTCTGCCTTAATATAGTACCTTACAATTCTCCCTGTTGAAATTTGTTATGTTATGTTTGGTTTAGCTTTCCAATCTCCAAGGCCATTTTGAATTCTGATCCTGACCTCTGGGGTATTAGCTACCCATCCTAATTTGGTGCCAACTTCAAATTTGATAAGCATATTCTCTATTCCATCATCCAAGTCATTTATAAAGATGTTGAATAGCAGGACAGAACCATGTGGCAACCCACTAGTCACTTCTCTCCAATATGAAGAGGAACCATTGGTGAGTAAGTACCCTTTGGGTTTCGTTGGTCAACCAATTACAAATCCCCCTAACAGTAGCATTGTCTAGCCTGCATTTTACCAGCTAATTTGCAAGGATATAATATGGGGCCTTGTTGAAGACTTACTGAAATTATGATATGCTACATCCACAGCATTCCGTTCATCTACCAAGCTTGCAACTCTATTAAAAAAGAGAGGTCAGATTAGTCTGGCATGACTTCTTTTTGAGAAACCCATCATTATTTATTTGTTTGTTTATTTGTTTATTGGATTTATATCCCGCCTTTCACCCAAGATAGGATTTATGTTGACTTTTAGTGATCATGGTATCCCTTTCTAAGTGCTTATAGATTGTTTGTTTAATGATCTGCACTAGAATCTTTCCTGGTATTGATGCCAGGCTGACTGGGTATTAATTTTTTTTGGGGGGGAGGGGTCCTCTTTTTCCCCCTTTTTGAAGATGCGGGCAACATTTGCCCTCCTCCAGTCTGGGATGTCTCCTGTTATCCAGGAATTCTGAAAGCTTATTGCTAGTGGTTCTGAGATTACTTCTGCCAGTTCTTTTAAACTCCTTAGATATGATTGTATATTTCCTCTGGCCCTGGAGATTTGAATTCATTTAGAGTAGCCAGGTATTCTTGTATTCCTTTACGTATTCTGTTCTGCATTTCCCCTACTGCATCATCTGCTCCATTTTCCCCAGGTTGAACACTATTTTCCTTTTTAGAGAAGACCAAGGCAAAGAAGGTGTTGATTATTTCTGCCTTTTCTCTGTTCCCTGTTAGCATTTCATCACCTTCTCCACACAATGGCTATACCATTTCCTTTTTGCTAGGGACATAACCAGAAAAGCCCTTTTTATTTATTTATTTTTAGCCTCTCTAGCAAGCCTGAGCTCATTCTGCACTTTAGCTTCTCTGATTTTCTCCCTATATGTGCTATGCACTACATGGCTATTAATTTGAATTTCTGTTTGGTGATTTCCTCCTTTTTCCATTTCTTTAAATCTTAACTTAGTTGAAAGTTCTTTGGACAGCCATTCTGTTTTCTCCCATTTTTCCTCCTCATTGGAACTGTTTGAAATTGTGCCTTCAATATCTCACTTTTAATAATCCCGATCCATCATGAACTCCCTTCTCTTTTAGTATTCTTGACCATGGAATCACACCCAGTATTCCCCTATGTTTACTGAAATCAACTTTCTTAAAATCTAGAATGCATGTCTAACTACGCTTGGCTTCCCCTTTCTGTTGTCTAACAAACTCCAGAAGAACATGGTCACTCCCACCTAAGGATCCCACCACTTCCTCCCTATTAACCAGGTCATAGCTGTTAATTAGGATCAGATCTAAAACAGCTGATCCCTTCATTGCCTCTTCCACCTTTTGGACAATGAAATTGTCTGCAAAGCAAGTGAGGAATTTGTTGGACCTTATATTCTTGGCAGAGTTCCAAGAAATGGTTAAATACAAATGAAAATCATAAATAAAAGGTGACAGAAACAGTTGATTCAACTGTTCAGCAACTTGCACAGAGGGACAGAGAGGATTATTATAATAATTACTGCGAAGCAATAGAAGTTGGCAACAAAAGACATATAATAAGAGATCTCTTCCGCAAGTTCCAAAAAATCACAGGAAAATTTAAATGGAGAGTAGGGGTGCTGAATTATCAGCAGAACAAAATAAAATTATGATGGAGAAATATACTGAAGATCAATACAAAATAGATAGACGCACAACATATTCCATCAAAGTAGAACCTTTTGATTCCCCCCGCAAAAAAACACAATTTAGGAAATGAAGTAGAAGCTGCTCTTAAAGCTCTTGGGAGAAATAAATCATCAGCAACAGAAGGCTGTTTCAAGACACAGAGATGGAATGCATCCAAATTCTAACACACACACACTTCCACTTCTCACCAAAGCTGTGAAAATGAACAAACTCTCATTTTTTTAAAAAAATAATCAAACTTGGCAAAAACTGCACAGAATAGATGTTGGGAACCTATGCAGATTGCATAGAAACAATGGAAGTAACAGGGTTTGCTTTTGTTGAGGATCTCTATGCAACTTGTGGGAATACTTAGAAGCTTTAATCCCATTAAGCACAACTGGGCTTGCTCATCATCTTCCTTCTACTTCCTTATGTCTATCTAGAAAATCTTGAAACCATCACTGTGACATGTTGCTGGAGTCTCAGCATCTCACCATGCAAAATCAAAGTGAGCTCTCTGTGTTTTCCTCAGGTTGATTTGACACCTCTGATAGCAAGGCTAGCTTCTCATCCTAGCCTCCCCTAGGACAAGTAGGCATAAAGTTGTGTTTAGACTGACTGGCATCATTTTAACAGCTGTAATGCATAGACCCCTAAGCTTGTCCACCCACATTCATCTTCCTAATGTTCCCAATTATTTTTGTTATTACCTATGTCCTTTGTGCTTTTATTCTTCCCAGAAACCTCTTCTACAGAAACTCTTCTTTCCCCCACCAGGTTTTGTCTTCCCACCCATGAAAACTGACTCACTATATCCCTTACTACACCCCAACCTGTTTTTATAACACCTTCATTATTGTTCCTTCTAAGGAGAAGTGAAACAGGAGCTTCTCCCTGGGAAAATGTGCATGCGTGTGTGTGCGCGCACACACACACATTGTGCATACTTAAAATGGCTTGCTGGGTTATAGCCAATGTGTGTGTTTGCTTATAATATTAATTTGTTATTGTTGTGTGCCTTCAAGCCATTTCTGACTTACTAATAGGCCACCTTTAATGGTAAAAACTCTCTCACAGTATCACAATATTATTAACTCCAGTTACAATAAAAGAAACAGCATTAACCTTCCAAGAAGGATTAGTCATTGATACATTTTATTTATTTATTTATTTATTTATTTATTTTAAAATCAAAACAATGCCAAAACATCATCTTATTAAGATTCCGTCATCACCACCACTCCTCCTCCACCACCACCCCGGTGTTTAAAAAAAATAAAAATAGTTGCAGCTAAAATACTTTCTCTCTGGTAGCCAGGTAACCATCTGAAGAAAAAGCAAGAAAAAAACCACAAATAGCCTTTTAGAAGGAGCTTAGAAGGATACTTTTAATTACTGTTTTACTTCCTAGGCAAGGTTGGCCCTATTAAGCAGAATGAGATTGCTGCTGCAGGCATCAGATTTTAGCCATCATGAAAGGGCCACAAGAATATAATTTTTATCATAATAATTTGAATGGTTAGTTTCCATTGTATTTCAGAATGTTTACCCTCCCCCCCAAAAAAAGTCTCTTTACTTTCTTGCTTCCCAAAAGGAAGTAAAGATTTAAGAGATTACAGATGTGGCAAATATAGCAAGATAACGATGACACAATACCGCAAAAGGGCTTCCCTATTGAATGACGTTGGAGATTTTCAGACGCCTCTTTCAGAGTCTTGCCACACAAGCAGCCTCCGGAGCAGTAACGAGGCTGCTGCGCGGCAAGGGGTCCATTTTGGATGACACCGTTTCTCTCTTAGCATCGTCCGTGAGTGTTGCGGCTAGCATTGGAGGCAGCCGGGCTGTTTTTTACTCACGGACAACTTCTGTGAGTGAAAGACAGCACGGCCGCCTCCAATGCTAGCCGCAACACTCACGGACGATGCCGAGAAAGAAACGGCGTCATCCAAAATGGACCCCTTGCCGCGCAGTAGCCTCATTACTGCTCCGGAGGCTGCTTGCACGGCAAGATGCTGAAAGAGGCGTCTGAAAATCTCCTCATCATCTCCTTGCATTTTCCAAGCATTCTGCTCCTGTAAAAAGGCAATTCCTTTTTATTAACAGGCCAAGCTGTCAATTGATTGCTGATGGCATTTTTTTCATGGTATTGCCAGAATCTGAAGCTGCATCCTATTATGCTCTCATGAATACAGCTTCAATGGGTGACCTTCCCCCCAGAACACTTCTGGGTGAGAATGAGAAATCTAAGTACAGGAAACTCTTTCTATGAAACTCCCCATTTTACTGGTAATTTTTAAAGTGTGTTTCAGTGCTTCTGTGTCCGTCTTCTTTGCTAATTTTGGTGTCTTTAGACTTTTAAGTGCACTTGTGTCTTCTCCTGAGAACCACCAAAATCATGCGCCCCGACAAATGCGGAAGTAAACAGTGCTGGCAGTCATGCTCCAATAATGCTGGGGCTGCTCCTTCTTGTTATTACAGCAACGTGTGATAAAAGGGGTTATTATGCCGGGACACTTACACTTTTAAATATAGTGGGACAAGAATGTTTTTAGATGCTCATCTGATAATCTCCGTACTCTTAGTTATTGTGGGGGGATTCTGAAGGCTACAAACAATTGCCTTGTAGAACAAAACACACTCACCTCCCATCCATCCAGCTCATTGTCACTTACACACCCACAACACAGTGGAAAGCAGTAATGCAAGGCAACATATAATCCAGTACTTTGAACCATGTGAATACCTCCACCAACTTTTAATGAGGCCCAAAGCCTATAACTATAAAAGTAACTAAAAGTTACCATAACAATATGAAACAAGTGACTTTGGACTTTATCAGATGAGCCTCTAAAAATGTTTCTTTGCCACCATATTTTAAACTCTTACTGTGATGGCAAAATAACCCTTTTATCAAACATTGTGGTAATAGCGTGAAAAAGCAGCCCCATACTTCTGCATTTGCTGGTTCGTGTGATCTTGGTGGTTCTCATGAGAAGCCACGAGAGCACTTAAAAGTCTAAAAACAGCTAAATTAAAAAACAAAACAAACACACAAGCACTGAAATGCACTTAAAAACTTGCCTGCAAAACCAGGAGGTTCATAAAAAGAGTGTCCCATAGCTAGGTTTTGCATTCTCACCCAGAGGTGTTTTGGCAGGGACTGCCCACTGATGCTGGAACCGCATCAGCAGAACGGGGCACAGTTTCAGACACTGGCAATTATGCTAAAAAAAACACCATCACTGACAATCAATTGACGACACCTTATTTAGAACACAAAATTGCGAAAGCATGACGTCATGCGAAATGGGTGCCCTTTAACGTTCATTGGACATCATTATGATGCCATATTTGCTGTATTTGATAAAGTCCATTATCACTAGTTAAGTTTCAAGGAAAATGTAACATGACTATATCTTAAATGACTGGAAGAAGAAACTAGGTACAAATTATTGGTCTTGGTAATTGGTTACTTCTAAGCTCTGTCTTTATGGGTCTCTTACATTCAAGGCCTAAACCACCCTTTCCAATGATAGTATGTTTCATAGCCTGTGGGGCCTCAGTTAAAAATGGTGACTAGATTCAGTGTGTGGGCAGATTGTCATGCATGAAGGTATTCCAAGAAGTAACTTGGTCTCAAACCATTCCAGGCTTTAAAAGCTAAAATCAGCACTTTAAATGCTACTTGGAATGCACTGGTAACTAGTTCAACTTGTGTGGTTATAGGTGCCACATGGGCCAGTCATCTTGTTCACACCAGCAACACTCAGATGACCACATTCTGTACCAGGTGAAAATTCTAAACCAGATGTAAAGGCAATCAGACAGAGCAGATTACAGTAGTCCAGCCTGGATGTTACTACAGCATGGAAAACTGTGGGTAAGATTTGTTTTCCCTGTAGATAGTTCCATAGCCAATGTCAAAATCCTAGTTGATAAAAACTGCTCCTGACCACTGCAGCCAGATGAGCTACCCTAGTTAGGATAGAGTCCAGAAAGACTCTCAGTCTGTGTCAGGAGTTAGAACACCATTTTAAAATGGCCAAACAAACTGCAGAGTCATGCCTAGTCAAAATGGCTGACTCCATAAACTTCCTAGTATGCCTTAGCTACAGAAGGAGGGTTCTTTTTGGTGTGTAAGAGCATGTAATTGAGTAAGCCAATGCTCTGTGACTGTGTATATGGGAGGGCTCAGAGCGGAGCTCATTCTTCTTCCTGTGAGTGCTGAGGCCTGGTGAAGCAGTTTCTCCCTAAATTGTAAATATTTCTATATATTGCAGCTGAGTTTGAAGATAAAAGTGCCTCCTGCTTATTTGGACATCAAACACTCTGTGTGTGAGTATTCTTGGGAGAGGGTTGCTACTGAGTCTACTGAGACAGGCTTTGGGGGCCTCTGCTGGGGACTGAGTGGCCTATCATCCCCTGACAGTTTGTGCATGTGGTCCTTCTGGTGGGATGCAACCCCATCCAAGATGTGTTCATCTCAATCCAGAGTTGCTGACCTTCCTATCCAAAGCACAAATATGTTATCAACTTATTCACCCTCGTTGACCACCAAACTACCTGCGGTCATTGCCTCAGGTGTCTGGTGCAGGGTTGCCAATTCAGGCTCATCCCAGGCCTTGATATTTCTGGGCCAAAACCTGAGATCTAGGGATGGCCCCTAGCAATGTCATTAAGGATTGTGCATTATGTACAGTTGCTATAGTTGCTCACAGCTTGTCTTTCAGACACGCACAATACAGAGAGAAAGAGAGAGAGAAAGAGGAGAGAGAGAACATATATGCCTGTTTGGAAATTAGGGACATGATCACATCAGCCTCATGTCTCATGGCAATCATGTTATTAAAGGAAATGGGAACATGCTGGTTGTAAAACATTTATTATTCATGTGGCTGTACTCCTTTGGCAACCCCCTGGTCGATTGGTCCCTTTGCTTCAGTTCCAGGATGACTGCAGTCAAGTGGCATGAGGGGGGCTGGTTCTCCTCTTCTCCCCTTCTCACCCCTCCCTCTTGCAATCTGACTCCATGCTCCTTTAGAATAGTATGGGGAGAGAAGGGGGAGAGGAGGAGAATCACCCCCCTCATGTCACGTGACTGCAGTCATCTTGGAACTGAAATGAAGGGACCTATCTCACCAGGTGCAGCAGTGAAACAATAGTGATATTGGCAGGCATTGACAGATTTTCCTGTCATTTAAATGGGGTGCAACAGTAACGACTGGAATGTGAAGCAACAACAGGATAGCCATGAGGTCGTCTGATAAGTACTGGCCAAATTCAATACTATCCACGGAAATTCCACTTTACCAGCCTCTTGTGATAAAGCCTTAAGACAGAAATATTAGCTAACGGGATTGCTCCCAGATCAAAAGGGAATTAGGAAACTATTCCTTTTCAGCTAGAAATATGGGCTTTGGAATATTTAATCTAACCTACTTGCTTCTAAACACACTGTGGATGCAGAGCAGAGTGGAGGGTGAGCCATTGTACTACAACAACTCCCGGAGAGTCTTTGCTAGTTGCAGGTAAAAAGAAAATGTCATTGGAAAGGAGATTTACACACAGTCCTTTCTTGCCTGCAGCTGAGCCCACCAAAACTAGAGAATTTGCACCCTCATCTCCTACCTGGAGATGACCCATGAAAAGTAGAGACTCAGGGCCAGGCCTTGAGATGGAGCAACACTAGTCTTTCAGACTTTCTAACACAATGAATCTTGCAAAAATTGGTTCAATTGTCAGGGACAAGCAGATGGAAACAAATGGTAGAGCTATGTAGCATGCCATAATAGATTACAGAGCTCACAAAGCTATAACAGTGTTTGATCATGTGAGATGAGCATACAAAAGCTAACACCCCTGACTACTTACTCATGGAGAGGTTCAAAACTGCGCACAGACATATCAGGACTGTGCTTACCTCAGTCTTCAAACGACTGCCATCTGTACTCCCTACCCTCATCTCAGAAATGGACAAGCCACCTCTAGGATCTACTGAGGGAGTTCCCAGACGGGGCCACAGGGACCACAAAATAACTTTGTGGCTGCATGTGGTTCATGGGATTCATGATTTCCACACCACTCCAATGAGCTTAGTTGGGAGACTAAGACACAGTGACAGTAGAATGGAGCCAGTGCTTGCAGAGGGATTATTTCTAAAATATGGGGGGGGGGCACACATTTTGTTTCTTTCTCTTTTTTAAAAAAAATCTGTTGAAACTACAGGGTTTATTTAACATTGCATTGCCACATTGTGAGACAGGAAAAAAAATCCTGGCATTATAGTTCTCAGCAGTATCTGCCAAGATTATAATGAGGCAGGGAAGAGTAGAAAAGCAATGATGGCTTTCCCTTAAATCACCAGATTGTGAAAGCAGTAAAATATGAAGCCCTTCTTTTTTTCTCTCTCTCTTTTTCCCCTCCCCGAGACTGTCATTATAAGAGTTACCCAGAATGATTAACCCTGAGCCATAGAGCAGGAAACCAGTAATACTGCAGGCAAGACAAAATGTCTTCCATGTTGATAGCTGCTTGATTCCTTCCTGAATCTTCGTTTGCGAAGAAAAGCCAGAGATTTCTGTTTATCATGCATATTGTGTGCACACAGAGAGATGATGTAAATTAAGGCACTTGCCCAGATAAATGGACAAATACTGTACTTGTATGAAGAAGAAAAAACACAAGCATGATGAATTAATATTGAATTAATGATTGAAATAGTGTTTAACATGAATTTGTTTCACCCTACTGCAGAAAACATTAGAATCTCAGTATAAAGTATTATATTCAAGTAATCATTTCCAACTTAATCCCAATCAAGCAAGGATGGGGAAATATGGTCCACAAGCTTGCCAGAGTGAAATCTGGAGAAAGCTCCTTAATAGTGAAACAGAAGAGGGAATTTCAGTTGGTGTTGCTTGTTTCCTAGTGGTGTGATGAGCAAACAAAACACCTGTTGAAATTATCTCTTCCACATAACTATTGAAAGTAAAGGAGCCCTCTCCAGTGTTCAACCAGGCAATGCTGATGGTCTGTAGTCTGCCTGTGATTGTTAGACCACACCTTTGTAGTCCGTGAAGCCCCAAGCCAGTACCCCAAAGCCCCCAAACCTCCCTCAGATGAAAATTGCCTAAAAATCACACCCAGAGCCCACCCCAATGCATGCAAAACTGCAAACAAACCTCTCTAATCCCTCCCTCAGAACCTCTACCACCTCTCAGACCCTCTTTTCTCTATTTTGCCTTCAAAATGGTGACAGGAAATGATGCAACATCATTTCCTGTAACCATTTTGAAAGAAAAATGGGGAGAAAGCACACAGTATTTTGGTGTGCTTGGACGGTGATGGAAAATTGCAACACAACCCCACAGCTGCCCACCCTTGCAATAAAGCAGCAGAGCCATTAAAACAACCAATATAACATGGAGTAAATATTGCCATGTCCCACATGATGAAATGGCAGCCAATCTGCATGCACATTGGTAGAATTATTGAACAAGACATTCTGTCCATCATCTGCACACCCAAACCATCAGAGTCACATTGGTAAATCATCCATTCTCACAGAATTATTGTCGGCTGAAATTATCACTTGGAAAAAAGGCTTCTGTTTGTCTCTGGGGTGAGGGAGGGTGTGAAGTTTGATTGGAAAAGCTTTGTTTGTGGAAGTGCTTCAAGTTTGTGTTCTATCTGAAAGCAAAGGCATAAACACATGCCATTATGCACAAGATGTACCTGGATTCAAAAAAATAAAAATAAAAATAAATTGCACCAGCAACAATACCACCTGGTAGACCCAAATCTCCAGTTTGAAAAAAGCTCCTAGACATCAGATCACACCCAAAGTAGAATCTATCTGTAAAAATTTCATCTGTAAAATATTATCTCCAGTGGAACACTGAATAACATAGATGGATCCACTCCACTTTATCCCCACAACAAACCTCTGAGGTATGTTGGGCTTACAGTGAGCAGCAGCTGAATATCTACTGGCTGAATAGGGATTAGACTGTCAGTGTTCCATTGTTTCACAATGACTCTTTGTTAAATGGACCTAGATGCATTCAAACCTTGGAAATAACAGGTCACAATAATTAGGTTTTTTGTGCAAAAACTAAGGTATAACCAAGTTATATTTTAGTTGTAATGTAATAAAGGATAATGTCACTTGTTTTGCAGTTTAACTGTAACTGTTTTACAAGGATGTTTTCTATTTTATACCAGGGATTTCTAGGTGTCCAGTGTTTTCTATCATTCTGTATTTTAAAAGTAACAAAACAGTATCTGTTTTAGTTTATTTTAGATAACAATATAATAAAGAGTTCATTTTAAAAAAATACAGCTATGACTGCAGTTGACTCCTTTGGGGGGCTGTGGAAGCCAAACTAATTGCTTTTTTAAAACTCACATTCCAAGTTCTGCATGCAAGGCTCTGGATCTTAATTGAAACAACAATTAAGCACAACTTTCTGGCTTGGAATCTCCAAGACAGGATAATTACGGTTAACCTTTTTATCATTTTAACACAGATGATTGAGATTGGCATTGTTTTGTCTGAGCAGCTGAGACTAGCCTGCTTTAGTTACTTATCAGAGAATCCAGTCATTACCTTTACAGAGCCTAGACAATAGCAACAACTGATTGAAAGTGGGAGCTTCAGGTTCATACTGAATGGCTGTTGTGAGACAATCTAGCTAAAATTAATGATGATTCAGCTCCTATTTTTGTAATTAGCTAGATTTTTCCAAGCTTTCTTGGAGAACACTTGGGGGACAATACTGTATATCTAGAGGCAGTTCTGTGTCAGCCTCCTTATTTGTTCTTCCACCCCAAATACACTTCTACTGACCAACTCAGAAGTAAGCCCACTGAATTCAATGTGACATACTCCCAATTAGAGAAGTTCACTGGAATCCTATATGACCTGTTAGGTTATATAAATTTACACATACCTAGCTATGTAGCAGGGGTGCTAACAAACCTCTTTACTGAATTGTGAAGATGCATCATGGGATATCAGAAAGAGTGCCTGATGTTCACTGGTGCCCAATGTGCATCAGAACTGATGTGATAAGCAGTGGGACTGATGCACATCAGTCCCATTGTGCATCGATCCTTTTGTGCATCAGGCACTATTGCCCTTCAAGCACTTTGCTGGCTCTGCTATGTAGTAGTGTAACAGCAGCCCTCTACTTGATATGGATGTTACACAACAGCACAATTCTAATTCTGACATAGGTAAGTCCACTTACAAAGGCATAAGTCCCCAACAGGATCCCAGACTTTCATCTTTGACCATTTCACTCTTATGAGTGACAACAAATAATTTCCACTGTTTTCTTCCCACTGCAAAGAAAATGAATATTTCTGCACAGTTCATGCCTAGTGTCTGCATATCCCAAAGTGTTTGGTGAAATCATTCTGCACAGTAATACATGTGGGTTTTTTTCTCCCTGAATGGGAATTGTGGTGTTTTGCACACACATCCATTCCCCCTCTCTGGCTTTTCTTCGCAAACGAAGATTCAGGAAGGACTCATCCCGCGCTTTCTGCAAGCACGCTGATGACTAAAAAGGCCAATCCGAGATAAACAAGTCCGGTTGCAAAAAGCACAGCAGAAGGTCTTGCACACACATCCATTCCAAGTAACCATATATGTGTGGTTTATTTGTAAAAAATTTTTTGTACAAGGTTGAGGTTTTCTACACAAAATGGCAGTCTTGCCCAACAAAGCCATGTGCCTATTTTGTGTGTGTGCAAGATTGTTCTTTTTTGCACAAGATGTTTCTGTGCAAGATTTTGGTTTGCAAAATTGATGTTTTTGTGCAAATCTTTTTCTGTAAGATTTTTTTGTTCTACGATTGCTGGGGTTTGCTTTCAAAACAGCAGTTCTGCACATACACAAAGTGATACATGGCTGTCAGGAAACAGGATTTTTTGTGCAAACTTCCACAATTATTAGGCAAAAAAAGTATATTTCTGTGCAGGATAATTTCCCAATATACTCTGGGATGTGTAAATACTGGGTGAAAAACAGTAATTCATCCCAACTGGGTTTCTCAAGTGTCAGAAAACCCATATTTTTTTTCAGCCAGGAAATGAAGTGATATTTCTGTCTCTGCTCCCAAGTAAACATGTTCAGGATTTTCATCTTAAATGTGTATAGGTATGAAGGTAGACTGGTGGTAGGAAAGGCTAGCTGATAGGGTCACCACATCAGCAGCATCAATTTCCTGGGATTTCATGGGCAAAACCTGGGAAGGAGGAATGGATTGTGGAAATGGGCATGAGAGCAATGGGCCTGGAAGTTGGCTAGAACCTGAATAGCCAGGTAATATGGCCGCCCATATTACCTAGACAGAAAGCAAGAGCATTTTTTTAAAACATAGATTTTCCCTGGTTTTTTTCCAGGCTGTGAGGCCATGTTCTGGAATAGTTTCTTTATGACGTTTTGTCTGCATCTGTGGCTGGCATCTCCTCTGTTCCAGAACACGGCCTATTCCAGAACACGGCCTCACAGCCCGGAAAAAAACCAAGGAAAATGTATGGATGCTGGCTATGAAGCCTTCAACTTCACATTTTTTTAACAGCCAGGTAGATGGCAAAATGTACTAAGTAGCTGCACAAGTTGTCTTCATACCCACTGTGTCTTGATTTCAATGTGGACCTCCATACAGCACAGGTGACATATGGGGCATTTTTCCGGGCTCTTTGCTGTTGGTGGGGCTTGTGGAAGGCTCAGTCCCGGTGCTCAGGATGTTCCTTTCCAGGCTCTGTCTTGCTGCTGTAAGGAATTGTACAACTGCTTACCCACTCTCTGCCTTGCTCCAGATGTTACAATGGGCGCAAATATGTGCACCCATTCTCTCTTTCCCCAGCTCCTTCTTCTCACACCTGGTTTTTTGTTATAACTACTTTTCTCTGGCAAAATACACATACAGTACCCACAGCATTGTGCTGAACCAGAGAGTGCCGGTACCAGGTAGAAATGGGTTGAAATGGATGATTAGGCTTTAAAGCCACCTCATACAAAAAGAAGTCTGGATAATCCCCGCATTTCCCTGAGATTTCAGGTGGTGCTACAAGATTATGTGGCCCAAGGTGGCAGAGAACTTGTAAGAAGCTTATTTCACACTGAAGTAAACCAGCAAAGCAGCCAGAAGGCTTCACTTTCTGTGCTGTCCTATCGCATGATATTGTCGCTCTTTCAGTGTTCTGCCATTCCAGTCCCATTGGTGATGGAGGTAAAACCAGATTTTATTTTATTTTTTTCTAACTGGAAAAACCCATTAGTAAAAAGATGCAGTTTTTCCTCTGTCTCTCATGGGACTAGAATGGCAGGATACTGGAAGAACGACAATGTCATAGAAAGGTAGCATAGAAAGTGGATCCTTCCAGCTGCCCTGCCACTTTACTTTTGCATGTGATTAGCCTTTCAGACATCCCAAATAATTGGACCTTCCTATCATGCCAAGCATCCATTGCTTCTGGGACGTATAGAAATGGATTCTAGTCCATTTCATTGAGATTAGAACCCATGCATTCCAGTTGTAGGAGACATTCCTGAGCATGCTCAGGAGCAACTAAGCCTTAAACATGAGGCAAATAAAATACCAAAAGAACATAAGAGCAGCCATGTTGGACCAAACCAAGGGCCCATCTAGACCAATCTTCTTTTCATGCAGTGGGCAGCCAATTGCCTACGGGATTTGCATCAGCGGGATTGCATCCTCCATCCACCATGAGCTTTACTACCACCAGACCTCCATTTCTCAAAAATAAGTTTGGTTGGGAAGCGGGGAAGAAGAGTACCCATGGTGAAATCCTTGAATTCACTAGTAGAATGTTCCCACCCTACTTTTTCAAGTTTAGCATCATCAGTAACAGAAATTGTTGTTTGTTCCTTTGCATCAGAGAAATCAAGCATAGTTGAGTTACTAAATTTGTCACTGGCATTTGATTTATTAGCCATGGGCGTGGAGTTGCAGCTGTCTTGATTGGAAGGAGGTAACATCTGTGTTCAGAATTAATAATGTATTAATCATATAAAACATGACTGTAGGTAGGTATGTGTGTTTTATTTCATGGTCCATCCAATATAACAGGATGAAAATACAGCAAGTGGATACATCATAAATAAAGCCACCACACAGAAGGGCACAGAAATCAGAAATGAGAACCATATGCAGAGCAGAAAGATGATCTTGCAAACGTACTGCAGGAGTGAATTGTAAATTAATGCACAACATGGCCCTAGAGACTCCAAGTCAATATTTAATTGCCCTGAGAAAGCAAAGAAGATACCACGTAGCTATGCGGAAGGAATCTGATACAAATCAAAGCAAGGTCTGAGCACTGAACACAATGTTGCACACACTTATTAAATTGCACTAGTTCCTGTGCAAGTGAAAAGAGAAAGATTCATATCCAAGGCAATAAGAATTGTACCATGTTTCAAGGACTGGAGCTGGATTGTATTCATGGGTAGCAACAGAGAAAGTAAAATTATTTCTCTTGCCAGTGCATCATTTTAAAAAAATCACCAAGTAGAAGCAGATGAAGTTTCCCCCACAAAAACCAATGACAGACAATTAACTGTGGAAGCCACCAGGTAAATTTCAAAGATGGGTTTTCAGGAACAGAATGAAGAGGGAAGCTTAATGATAAAGCAGTCTTTCTCTTAATACTAAGGAAACAAAAAGGACCTATGAGGCAAACCACAGTTTATAAATCACGCAGTATTTCTTTTACCAAACAATTTGTAGTTGATGTACCTCTTATAGTTACATAAAATGTTGATAATGCTTTCAAAGCGTAGAATTAAGTACAGCTTTTGGTGTACTTCCGTGGCAAATATTCAGAAGAAAACAACAGATCACATCAAATTCTCTCTGCCAAATCGACAATGAGCAATCTATGTCATAAAACAACTAAACTACTGGGTGCAGCCTTTTGGAAACAAAGGCTTTCTAAAAACCCAGCTCTGCATTAAAATGTATTCATGTGCATCACACAAAACAATATTAGCACAATAGATTTCTCCAAGCTGAAAGTAACAAAGATTTTTTTAAAAGCATATTCTCCTTTAACTACCATATCTCATCCAGAAAGATTGTAAACTGGATGAATGCATTCTGTTTGAGCCACCAAAGGAAATCTAAAAACAGAAACTCAGACTGCACAACATTTCCCAAACATCTTTACTATACAGAAGTCCAGGGGAAAAAAACACCACATAATGAACCTGTCAGCAAAATATCTAGGCTTTTGTCTCATCACAAAGAGAAACAATTGCATCTCACTTTGCACTTGCCATGTGTTTTAAATCCCTCGACAATATGTACAACTAATTACTGTAATGTGAATACAGGATTCATGGAAACAACAATGTACTGTATCATTCTGAGAGCATCTGTATTGTGTTTCTTTCATCAAGGGGGAGTATAATTGCAGGCCGATCTGCATAGTAACAATGGAAATCCATCAAATACAAACCTTTTAAAAACAAGGACCCTTCCAAAGAGCAGAAGAATCTGGACATCATCTTCTAATCAATATAAAGAGGAATGACTACATAAGGCCAGAACAAATTAAAATCTGATTCTCTCTTACCAAGTACCCCAAGCCGGTAGTTGACGGTGATGACAATCACATTGCCATAACTTGCCAGTACACTGCCATCATATAAATTTCCAGTGCCTTCCATGTAGGACCCTCCATGAATATACACCATCACTGGCTTGGGCCCCCCACTATCTCGAATGTCTGCAAGAAAAATAGTGAGAAATATATTATCCCAAGACTGCTGTGATGCACACAGAATTTCTAGTTTGCTTCCTTTTTTTCTTTCTTTCCCAGGCTGTTTGTTTTAAGTGTTTCCCAAGCAACATATGTGAAATACCACATGATCAAACAGTATTGTTTGAGGGTAAATTGCAGGTTTTTTTAAAAAATAGACAGCTGTCAGTAGATCAGTCATTCCCATTATGGAATATTATGGCTTGCTTTTCAAAAGTGACACACGTTAGTAATACTTGCAATCCTGGCTGATTGTTGCAGCATGAGCTGCAGATTCATTTGCAGCTATAACCACTGCAAAGAAGGCTATTTTGTTCTTCATGAGGAGCATTATCTTTCCATTGTCTTTGCACTGGGCCTCATTGTGGAGTTGATGGACTTACTTTGTGTGTATAATGCTAAAATGTCTGTAGTACATCAAGTTTGTGCAGCCAACCTTACAGTTGCCTGGTATCTAACAGTTGTCAGAAGCATGGCAGGTCCTTGAATTTCAGAACCAAAATATCAGACCTAGTTACAACCTCTGGGGATGTCACAAGGAGAGTGTCACAGGGGTCAGGCTGTGGTTATGTCAAAGAGCATAATACATGAAGTACCAACCACAGTTGCTCAAAATGCGGGCCAGTATTCTACACCAGCTTCTTAAATATACTTAACTATGTAATCTCTTCTGGCCCAAGTCTCACCAAACCTGATGGAAATCTTATTCACCTGTGCTTCAATCGCTAGCAGAATGGACCTTCTTCTCTGCATGGAACTGATGCTCAGCAAAATAGATTGGTGGTAATAGTCTCACAAGCAGGACTAAGTAGTGATCATTAATACAGAAAAGTTATAGATGAATAAATCTAGGTAACTATTCCATATTCACAAGCACTACTTATTCATGATCGTGATACTACTGCAACACTTCTGAGGGTTTGTTTGTGACTGGGATTTGAATGCACACAAAGACAACATTTTAACTTGCTGTGGTTTTAATCTTGTTGTACGCTGCCCCGGTTGCTAAGCAGAGGGGTTGGTTAAAAATAAAAAAAAAATATTATTATTATTATTTATTATTAACATGGGTGTATCTCCATTGCACAGGAACACAGTCTGATACCATTTTAACTATCATGGTTCCATCCTATGGACTCCTGGGTTTTGTAGTTTGTTCCATTTCTCAAAATCTAACGTACTCTCTTTCTGTCTTTGTACCATATTGTCTTGCAAGGCTTCTTTTTCCTTATCTTATCAATTCCCCACCACCACCCCAAAAATTGTGTACATTTGTCAAAATAAATGTGTATTTGAACACATTTTTTCTAAAGTATGCATTTCTGCATGTATTTCTTTCCATTGACTTAAATGTGTTTAGGCACAATCCTTTTCCCAAATATGTATGCATTTTAGTGATGAGCATTTTTCAAATGTACACATGTGCTGGCATCCTGTTGGTGAATTATGATGGTGTAAGTCATGCTGCAACTCATTTTTTAAAGTTTTTGTGGAGTTTGGAATCCTTTTCCAAACACATGATAACCAAAATAACCCTTCCAACTCCACCCTGTAAGCAGTACACACACCCCAACACACCTGATTTCATGTTCCTGGAAAACAGAGGGGATCAGTAGGAATCCACCCAGCTCTTTCTTGAAGCTGGATACAGTGCAAATACATCATCTGGAAGGATTTTGGTTCTTGAATGCCTATTGCAACATGCCCAGTAACAGGAAAATAGCTGGACCTATCCCTTTGACAACATGAAAATGGCTGTGCTGGGGGGTGTCTTTGTGGCTTACGAGATGGGGTTTGAAGGAATAGAATAATGAGATGTAGCTAAATGATATTTGCACATCTCTGAATGCAGGGTATCAGATGTGATTTTGTTCATTTCTTTAAAAACTGAAAAGTATAGCAAGGCTTAGAGATATATTGATTTCTGGAGCAAAATACATTCTCTTGCATTGGATAAAATGGTTATTTGTATAGCAAAATGTGAGTCAAATGAATCTGCCCACTTCTCCTCTCTAATCTATTGTCATCTCTGGGGCAGTCAAGAGGGCTGGAAGCACAAATAATGCTCCAATTCTGATGTGAAGATGACTATATTTGTCTATGCAATCAAATGTTTGTTTTTTGGACTGGAATTTAAAAAAAAGTGCCTACAGACCCTTTCCAGTACCCTTTCCAGTTCAAGTGTAGGTATTGATGGTTCTTTACCTATGGGCTTGGCTTCTTTTTTCTACTATGGACATAAAATTAAGGAACTAATAATAAATTATTAATTTGAAACCACTAAATGACTGTTCACAGCAGAAACTGTAATGCCTAATTGTATGCTTGGAGGTAGCACAGGAGGAGATTGTTTAAGAATTCATCTTTAATTAAAATTACATAGAATTACAGAGCACCAACTGTGAATAGTAATGAAATCTGGGTAGTACCATTTGGTTTATATGGGCAAAAAGATGTAAGATCCTTGAGTATTTTGAGGGAATAGGGTGACTTTCCTCAAAGGAACATATGAATATGTATGTGTAGATGTGTGTGTGCAGGTATGTGTGTTCAGTACACACACAGAGAGAGAGGGAGAGGGAGACAGTTGCAAGTTCCCCTATGAAAACAGTTAGACATTTTTGTCTGGTGTACATGTGTGCGCGCACACAGTCACTGCCTTAACATTGCAACATGAAGCCAAGTTCAAGGTATAAAGGATTCTCTGAATAAATTCATCCTACATAATGCCTTTTTTATGACTTCATTCTGAATATTATGCTCCAAAAGGTTAAGGACAGGCAGTACTGCAAAATCTTCTCAATTTATCCACATGCCAGAGGAGATAAGAATAGAGATGATATAAATTTTCTTCAAGCTACACTGTCAAAGATCTCAGCACTGACCTACAGGAATTCCACTTCTTCTATGAACAGAAAGGTGGTTCTTTCCACTCCAAAACTGTGAATACCAAGAAATATACTCTTGGGCATTCCAGACCCCAAGTGGTTTGAAAGAAGATAGATGCAGCATTCATACATAAACTCTCAGCCATGGTGTAAGTATTACTTGAAGAAGGCATTGAACTTTGAAGGTCCCATTTCCAAGTCTCTCCACTCCTACTTTTGTGTGTGTAATGAAACTCTTTTATTTCTTGATAGGAGGGTAAACTGTGGTAAACCAATAAAACCTAACTTCAGGAGAGAACAATGTAAAATTCTGCAAGAAGAATAAATTTACACACATATAAAATGGATGACACCAGCCTTGACAAGATAGGCTTATGAATAGAATTGAGACTATCAGTAAGACACATGCTAAATGTAGCTATATAATATAGTGGCTAAAACATGAATGCAATTGAATGTCATCAAGACACAGATAACTCTCAATTTGCTAGAACTAATGGTATTACTCTATTCTGATGGGATCGGCTTCATTAGAAGAACTGGACACAAGTTTGTGCTCCATGCTGTACCTGGAAATCAAGTCCTATTAAGAAAGATTTAATCAATTGGGCATATTATTGTCTGCTGAAAGAATAGATTAAGAGGTTATATGACAGCCATGTATATCTAAAGGAATGTCATAGAGATTATGAGGAATTTATAGATAGAAAAACCTGAACCAAAGTGTTCAAATTACAAGAAATGGAATAATAGGAACTAAATATTAGGGAACACTTCCTGAGACTGGAAGCTGTTCCATAGTGGTGGTGATTGCCTTGGAAGTGAATGCAATTTCCTTCATAAGAGGCTTTTCAGCAATGCTAGATGGACATGATCAGAGATACCATGGGACCACATTTCCTGCATTCCCAGGGGATTGGTCTGAGTGACCATTGAACACTTTGAACACCAGGGCCTGAATCCTGCTGGCCTCTTAGGCATGTGTGTATTCCCAGAAGTGAATGAACATTTTATTTGCATTCTGTTTAATGTCTGCTTTCAGTTCAAAATGGCAGGAGCAGAAATGTGCATGTATTGCCACTGTGTATGTGCATTGCACAGTGTGTTGCATATGTGCATTGAGCACTGCACATACAGACATGCACATTCTGTTGTTCAGTGCTGCATTTCACTAACAAGATGGCATTGAGCAACTGCTGTGTTACTGTGAACGCAAAATTGTGAAGTTTCCTTAATTTAGGATCTTTAGCCTATGTCTCTGTAATTCATGATTGAGCAACCATACTGGCTCTGCACACTTTAATCCTCAAAATTGTCTCCTGGGAAAACATTGCTTGCTTATTCAGGCAAAAACATGGAGGAGACAAGCCACTGCATGCTATACCTGACCTGAAATAGACTCCTGAATTTGACAACCTAGTTTGCTAGCAAGAAACTGCACATCAAAATTTGTTCCTTTGAGGCATGGAAATTGGTCAGATGGGGGAGTACTTTCCACTGTGGCTTCTTTCTTTTCTTTTCTCCCCCCCCCCCTTTCAGGATTTTTTATATGTTTCTGAAGATGCTCCCTGGTTTTGTCCCCTTCCAATACTTTGCCATTTGACTCTGCTACACATACAGTAGGACCCCCATATCCACAGGGGATTAGTTCCAAGCCTTACCACAGATACAGAATTCTGTGGATAATAGCAAACACACTTACTGCTTCCACCTTCTCCCTACAATTCAGGATGTATCTACACAAAATGTGTACACTTGTGATTTGCATAGAAAACAGTATTTTCTGCACAGAAAACCATAGTCCTGCACAGAAATATTATTTTCTACACAGAAAATGTTGTTTCCTGTGCAGGAAATGTTGTTTTTTGTACAAATTACCCATGTCAAAAATTTGCACAGAAGAAATCCCTAATTACAGCATTTAATACTCCTTCATCAAAATATTATTTTTTGTGCATAAAATGCTGTTTTCTGTGCAAACCCACATGCAAATTTTGCACAGAGTAAGTCTCTCATCAATCCAGGATTCTTCTCATGAAAACTTCTTGTCACTTGAAAAACATGTTTTTCAACAATTGTTCAAATATTTTTGAACATTCTCTCCATCCCTATTTCCATGCCAGTGGGACAGCAAATCTGTTCTAGGTTTAGTCCAAATTTTAAAGATGTTATCCAAGGTGCTGAAACCTATTCTGAAAGCACCTCAGATAACTTTTTCAAAGTTCAGACTGAAACTTGGAACAGATTCACTGTTCTATTGTCATGAAAGCGACAAACTGCCACTGCTGTTCACCACATATTCCACTTCTTCTAGCCATATATATCAGGAAGGTAAGGCTTTAACCAGGGCCTCTCAGGGGTTGAGGGAGCAAATTAAAAATCTATTCATGTTGCACATCAGATAAATCTGCTCTTGACATTTGAAAATACATTTCTAAGGTACTGGGTGTAATTAGGAGACTTTTTCACTGTAATTGTGGCAGAGAAAAGTTCTCTTCTCCAGATTTGTATGACAGGTCCAAGAGACTTGATATTTCCCACTTCATTTAACTAGCCAGTGCAAATCTGACACTGCAAATGTCCATTAAAGATCACATGAAATAACATTGTTCAAAGATGTCAGTAAATGATGTCCAGGGAACTTCCTACTTTTAGATCCCAGCATCTTGGTATTCTGTTCTTGAATTTTTAGATATCTAAATTATTTGCATATTTTAGGGAGACAACTTTTCTGTATAATTTAGCTAGAAACTTCCTTAGAGCATGGTAATACTAGTAGCAGTGGTTGTGGTGATGATGATGATATTAACAAGTTCCAGTTGCCTGTAATTAATTCAACCCCATGGCACCATCATACTGAAAATGACAGAAAAATAATTAATTACGAGCAACAGGAACATGTTAACTTGATGAGAGCAGGGTGTGATTCTTCAATAATTTTCTTCTCGAATGAAGCAACAAGAAATTTTAGCAATTTTCTTTTTATTGCAAGAAAGTCTTTCAAAACTGCATAGTTTCTGAAGACTATTCACAATTTGGGACTTATTCTGTAGAAAATTTGCCTATTCTATGCATGTTTTGCATAGAAATAAATTTCTGTACAGGAAACAGCTTTTTTTGCACAGAAAATGCTATTTACTGTGCAAAACATCCCAATTGTGCAGAATTTGTGCAGCAGTGCCTGATTGCTGCAATTTCTATTCAGGAAACTGATTTGCCTGCAGAGAAATTAATATTTTTGAACAAAAACATTATTATTTATGCAGATTTTTTTTTCCTGTGTGAATTAACCATGCACAAATGTAGTGTAGAATACATCCCGAACTGCAAAGATTCTCATCAGTCAAGGTTTCTTCTCATCAGGGTTTCTCAACTATTTTACAAATATTTTCAAAAGTTCTTTCCAACCCTAGGTCAGAGTCCTTTGCTACATAGCCGACTTAAGTCCTATCTCTGCCCTGCTTGAAATGGCACTAATCCTTCTAGATGGGGGATGGACCATTGTGATGGTCTCAATTGTGATGGGCCCTAGGACCCTCTGGGGCCACACAGTCTTCCAGGAATGCCTTCAAAACCTTGTTGGGATTCCACTTTCAGTTTTGAAAAATATAACTTAATCCAACCTATTTAAGCAGTGGCTTACTGCTCCTTTAAGCTTCAAGGAGAAGTAATTTGTCCTTTTGTGGCCAGAAAATGGGCAGTTTGCAGAATCCTACAGACTCCTTTGACTCCTCCAAAGGCTACATAAGCAGCCTGAGGACTCCCTGTGGCCCAAAGGCCACACTTTGTGCACCCTACTCCAGATTAATAGCAACACTGAATCAATTTTAATTGTGGAATATGTAAGGGGAAGGTTTTCTTAAGAATGGGTTTTTTTTTTAGTTTTAAAGGAAGCTGCTGCAGAAGTTTTTAATTAGAGCAAGACACGAACTCTCATATAGCTTTACCTGCTTCCTGAAATGTGCACTAGACAATGGAAATGCTACCAGGCCCTTCATTGCTGATAATTATATGGGAGCTCCTTTCTTGAAGGGTTTGTCAGGGTTTATTCTCCCCCTATTTTCAAGTGTTATCAATACGATTATGATAATTCAGCACAATTCCATTTTTGTCAGAGAGGGAAATGTAACTAATGGCAAAAGTGATAGTACAAATAGTGTGGGACTTTTAACATTGATGATTTCAGGATCATAAAGTGAGACTCCAAAGGCTCTTTTGCATAATCATCTTATGATCTAAAGGTAAAATATACTTTGGTCTTGTTTAGTATGCTTCCCCCCCCCCTTGTAAAATAGGTTTAAAGAATTTAATCTATCCTAGGAATGAGATTTGCATTATATATACTATTTATACATTATTTTACTATATTCTTTTGTAATTCCATTGTTTGAATTTATTATGTATTATTTATATATTATTTGTTGCTCATGTCTTATAATGTATTCATAAGTATTCTCTAATAAATATGCAGATATAGCTTGAAGCCAAGCAAGTTCAACTGCCTAACCAGCTCAAATATTTATTTATTTATTTATTTATGTTTTTTTTAAAAAAAATCCACCACTGTTACCCAGAGCTTAGAAGGGTTATTTTTGGGCAATTAATCCGAGAATCCCCAGTCAGCATGGTGACGGATTGAAGATGAGATACAGAATTGAACTTTTCAAAGCTCTTTCATTACCTGTTGCTTTGAAGCCCTCATTGCAATCTTCTTATAGCCAGGTCACTATAGAACAAGTTTGGATGAAACCATGAAGTATCAAACTGGTTCATCATTTGACCCCACAACATTACCCTTATCGCTGCCATCTCCAAGTAAGGCTCCCCAAATATGGCCTACATGTGAAAAACAGTACAGAGATATGTAAACCTCAATTTGTTGTAAAGGGGGAAGCCTTGGTGGTATAGTGCCTAGAATGGCCGACTATGAACAAATCGACTCTATACAAATAATTGTTTGAAACAGGATTATTTACCATGGCTCCTTCCTATGGAATCCTGGGGTTTGTGGTTTGGTGAGGCACCAGCACTCTTTGACAGAGAAGGCTAAAGACCTTGTAAAACTACAAATCCCAGGATTCAATAGGAAGGAACCATAGCAAATAATCCTGTTTCAAACTGGATTATTTGTGTGGTGTGGATTTGGCCTACAACAGGAGAGACCCAGACTGAAATCAAAACTCAGCTATAAAGCTTATCAGGGCTACCATCTTTTTAATCATCCTTGACAACAAATAAAACAAATGAACAGATTGATATCTGCCATCAGAAGCATCTCTCCTCCTACATATTTTAAAGTTTTAGCCCTATTTTTTTAAAAAAAATGGGATGTGGCTAACTTGGAAACTCTACTTATTATCTCAATAAGATGTTAATGTAGTAATGTAATGAGCTGTGGGGAAAGGGAGCTGAGCTGGATGACATCAAAGTTCCTTCTAACTCAGAGATTTTGTGGTTGGGATCAGGACTATAGAAGAGTTGCTGAAGTAGACAAGCCTGCTAAACAGGAAAGCAATTCCAGACATGAAAGTGGTGCTGCTGCTCAGTCGAAAGGCAGGTAAAGGAACAGGGATTTGACCTGTGTTGAGTCCCACTGCAGACTCAGGTTCATAGTTCAGTTGTACTGTACTCCTGACTTCAGCCTTGAATCTGGATCCCCAGACCTCAGTAGCAACCAAGAGCTCACTTGCATAGGTAAAGACGTGTAACTGTGACCATTCTGGAAGTGTCAGACATGGTCATGGTGACACAGTCCTTCAGTTGCTTCCAGTTTGGACTACTGTGATATCTGGTGGCTTCTTTTTAAAGAAGGCAGTGAACTAGCTCTGCATTTGGTCCATGGTTTAAAGGAACTATCCAAGGTGTTGAACCATCTCCCCAGCAGAGGTTTAACACCTTGAAGAGCACTTTTAATGTTTAGATTAAACTCAACAGTGGACTTGCCACCCCACAGATACAGGAGCCACCAGCTGCTGCTGACTATGTGTTTTATCTTGGGATGCATCTGAAAACTGTTCAGTTAGTCCAAAATGCTGACTGGGGCTAGTTTTCCAAAGGACATACAACCCCCTAGTTACAACAGGCTCAGTGGCTATCTGCTTAGAGATACAATTCAAACTGCTGGTTATGACCTGGAAAGCACAGCACAACTGAGGACCACTTTCTCCATTATGAACTTTTCTGGTGTTAAGATCTTCTGGAGAATACAAGAGTGGGCCTTCTCAGTGGAAGCTCCGAGCCTCTGTGAAGGGAAGCTCGGATGCCCCACCTCCATGGTTGTCCTCATTCTAGCAGGCATATTTCTTTTTAATCACAAAAGCTTCTAGTCTGGTTGCTGTTGGAAGCATTTTAACTGATAGGGTGCTGATACTTCCTTCTACTGATGTGTCTCAGTGGCACATTGTAATTATTCTTGTTTTTTTATTGTTGTTTGACTGATTTTGGGGGGAAGAAAGTCAGGATATAATTAGAATTATATAGAAACAGAAATAAGTAAACAGTCCTGTCAGGAAACTGATGGCCATGTATCTTTCCTTTTGCTAAGAACAGGACCCTTCTGGAACCTTCTTTTGGGGAATCAGGGTTTAGCTTCCTGCCTTCTACACCGGAAATGATGTCATCACTGAGCTTTTAGTAAAGAAGTTGCAAGTTTAGTTTTTTTAACAAGCAAAGGTCAGACTAAGATTAGGGTGGGAGATAAAGAGCCTGAGTGTGTTTGTTTAATCTATACCCTGCCTTTCTCCCATCATGAGGTTCAAGGTGGTGAGCTAGTGTTCTGGGGGCTTCTTTAGGGTGTAAGTTTCCCCTCTGGAGTGCTAGTGCTGTGGGTTCCCCATTGATCTCAACTTGCATACAGCTATAAATAAAGTATAGCTTTGGTGGGTGGGTGGGGCAGAATACCTTATTACTTCAATTCCCCAGTTATCATGAACATGCTAGCTTGAGAATTCTGGAGTTGTAGCATGAAAAGCTATTTCTGTAAAGCATCAAAATAAACCATGTATCACAAAAATGATAGAGGTTTCCAGAGACATCATTCCAGAACCAGAGTTAAAAACCAGAGTTAAAATGTTGCACCTTCAGAATTTTTGCTATTTGGAAAACTGGATAATGTAATTTACTGTCAATGCTTTTTAGATTTTTTTAAACCTTGAGAGACTGTGTTCCTTAATGGGCATAATGAGGGTCCCCCCCCCAAGCAATTCTTTCCAAAGCTGGAATGTCTTATATTTATGATTATAAATATTCTGGTTCAACCAGCCAGTCAGCCAAATTGCTCACAGAACTTACAGAGTTTGAAAATGGTGGCCTTCCTAGTCACTTGTTTTTGGGTGTACCAGCTCTAAACCAAAGATCAGATGGGAAACTGATCAAATATTAAGCTAGGACAAGTACGAGGAAGTTGCACTTTTTCTGGCTAGGAGATACTGGGAGTTATAGACTGGCATCGTGTTGGTGACATACACATGCGGAAGTCACATTACACATGTGGGATGAATTATTTTAATGTGTAATTGCTCTAAGGGAGGCCTCTTATGGAGGATAGGCTTTATTATTTAAACTTTTATATGCTTTTTAATGATTTTATACTGTTTTAATGTGATGATTTTAATTGAGCATACATTTTTATTGTTAGTCTTTAGTTGATTCGTTTTATAAAGATGATGGATGGCAGCCATAGTTCCAAAAAAGCAATGTTGTTTTCCCAAAGAGTCTGGAACATCACAGAAGTCATGTACCAAAATATTGGCATAGTCATAATCTAAGAGGTCAAAAAGATTACATGGGCATCTGCATTCATGAGATGGTGTATATAAAGGGACAGCCATTTCACTGCCCCTTTCACAGATGTGAAATAGAGAAGAATATTTAAGCAATTCTCTCTCTCTCTCTCTCTCTCTCTCTGTGTGTGTGTGTGTGTGTGTGTGTGTGTGAAACAGCAGTGAAATGTCAGCCATCCAAGGAGAGCTCTTCCTCATGGCTGCCACCTTGTGGCTGGCATCTCTCCCCAACTTGGGGGATTCACCATGCTATGTGATGCTATACCACCATCAAGGGATCTCTCAGGGTTGTAGTGATCACCACTAGGAAGAGTTCTCCTTGCTGCTTATACGAAGTTGGCATTAGTGATAAACACAGCAAAGAAAGGTGAACAGTTTGCCTCATCTATATTATCTAGAATTCGTTATTCTGATTTATATTAATATCAACAATTGCCATAGCATGCATATAGATCTGTAGGCAAACAAATTCAAAGAGCTATTTTTTTATACTTTTTTTTGGGAGGAATAAGAGTAGGAGAAAGTCTTTTTATCAAACTGTAGAACTACAGGCCATTCGCCTCTAATGTGCCCTAGGTTCCTTTAGGGTCTTTTGAAATCAAACATGAAAAATGATCTAATTAGAGCTGGGTTAGCTGTGGCACTCCCTGCTTCTTGCTTCTCCATGCTATATGGAATGGGAAAGACTGGATATAAAGTAGTGACCAGCACCTTCTTTTTTGAAATGGAAAGGAGCATTGGAAGGAAACTACTTCACCTATATTATTACAGATATGGTTGAAGCATACTTCACAGCTAGAGTGGTGCTCCAAAATGGGCTGAAAACAGGATATCTGAGTAATCGACTGATATGAATTTTATTACAGAGTTAGATTTATGCTCCTTGTATTTGCTAAGCAGATTTAGTTAGTTTTCTCATTGTCATTTTTTTTAAATGATTTATTAGCTCTGGCTCACATTTCTCCTTGGAAGTCAGACATCTGATTTTCAGTCTTTCAGGGAAGAACTAGCTGTTTGAAGCAGCTCAGGCCTCCTGTCAGAAACCATATCTCTGCCTTTCTTCTTTCCTCTATAACAACTAGTAAAATAAAAATACAGGATGTGACATTGTCACGCTCCACTTTTTCACATCCTTATCAGCACTAGTTATTTAAAATATTTGGATGAGGAAGCCTGGAGAGTAATGATGACAGAGCATGGGTCCTTCCCTCCACATACATACATTTAATGGTTTATAGGAGGAAAAGATGCAAGTTCCACCTTCAAGTAAAAATCATATTGACCTGTTATTTCATTCACAGAGGTTAAGATTGTTGGGTTTTGTAATGATAATTTGATAAGTTTAGTGGATGGGAAAGGAGAAATGTCTTTCAATCTTATTCATTGGTTTTTGGAGAGAAGAATTTATTTTCCCTCTTTCTTATTCCAAATAGTATAACTTCCATATCTGCAGGGGATGTGTTCCTGGACTTACCACTGGAATGCGGAACTGTGGATACTAGCAAACCCTATTGAAATGAATAACTTACTGCCCCAGCATACCATAGATTCATGTTGGAGGACCTAGAAAATGCCTAGAGAGAACATATTTTTTCGGATACAGGAAACTGAAAGTGGCTAATGGTCCTGCCAATATGGAGGCTGTACTGTATATGAAGGAGTTACTTATATGAAGATCTAAAGATTATCACATGGAGTGTGATCACCTTTTCTCATTCCTTCCTATGTTCTATAATATGCCAGTTTTTGATTTCTCTTTGTGACACACAATGCTTCTATTATAATTAGGTTTAGTTTAAGAGGTGGTGGGGCCAAAAATGGAAAGAGTGGCCAAAGTTGACCATTTGCCTGGTGGAGTCCCTTTTGAGGGGGACTCCAGAAACCTCTTTAATTCATTCTATATGATCTAGCCAGTGTGGTGTAGTCATTTGAATGTTGGGCTAGGACTCTGGGAGACCAGGGATCAAGTCCCTACTCAACCATGGATACCCATTGGGTGACTTTGGGAAAGTAACACTCTCTCAGCCTCAAAGGAAGGCAAAGAGAGCCCTTCTCTGAACAAATCTTGCCAAGAAAATTCTGTGACAGATTCACCTTAGGTTTACTATAAGTTGGAAAAGATTTGAAGGCACACAACAATAACAACATGATCTAATGGGGCAATATTAGATTAGATACAGGAGAAATTATGGCAAACTGAGGCAGGAAGGGGGATTTTCTGCCTTCAGATCCAGTGGGGCTATACCAAGCCTTAAAAATCTGGAGGGGAAATGAAGAAGACAAAATGAGAAGTGGCTGGAACAAACTTCCTGTTTGTTAAAAAGCCACATACACATTGTTTCTGTCATTATGTGCCTTCAATTCACTTCTGACTTATAGCAACCATTTTCTTCATAAAAAAACAAACAAACAAACTTTTGAATCGCCACTCAAGGAAGCTTCAAGGGAATTCATCTTTTTCACACACACATACAAAAAGGATGGGTTTAGGAGGGTCCCAGAGGACTGAAAAATTATGCTGTGGAGCTCATGAAACCTGTCAGATTTCAATAGGAGAGATGCCATCCAGCTACTGAACTACCCTGTGATACACATCATCTGATCACTGCCAGCTTCAGCTGGTTTATATCTGAAATTTCTGCTATTCCTCCTCTCCAAGATTAAAAGGTACTGATTAGCTCAAAAGAGTTTTAGCTATTAGAGCCTGTCCTAGCAATTATGTGGCAAATTAGGAAAGCTACAAAGGTCTCCTATGAGAATATTCAGGTTTGAAACCATTCCTTAAAATGATTGGTGAGTAACACAGCCTTTCCCAGTGGCTGATTGAATAAAAACTGTAGTTAAAAATCTCTTTAGAATTGCATAATATTCATCTATTAACTTCTGATTATGATACTATTAGTTACTTCTGCCATTGCTTTGAAAGTTAACTGGGTTGCAAAGATGACTAATAAAATGTAACAGAATGTGTAAGGAAATATGTGGTGGATCAAGAGATTTGGACCACAAACAGAAGATTCTATACACTATATATGCCTGTCTGGGAGGATTGAGATCTGCCAGAGGGGTTCTTATTTGTGTCTTGCCAGTGGGGGCAATACAGTAGGAGAGGAGACAGCACAGGATCTTCTCTGCTGTGACACCCCACTAATGGAATGCTCTCTTCCTGGAGGCCCAACTGGCACCACTGTTGGTTTCTCTTTTGGTGCCAGGTCAAGACATAGCTTTCTGTTAAAGTCATCAGGATTGAATTTACTTTTAAGCACATACATGGTTTGAATGCTTTTAACCTTTTAATGTTTTTTTTAAAAAAATCTTATTTAAATTATTTATTGATTTTAATTTGGGAACTGTTTAAATTATTTAGACTGTTTTATCTGTTTGCTGCCTTGAGATCTCTTGATAAAAGGAGGTGATAGAAACATGTAATCAAATAAATATAATGCAGGCCTGTACAACCTGTTATTCCCCAAACCAAATGTGACCTACTATCCATGCATAATAGGCAACCTGACCCCTGATAAACCTCTTGCATTTCCTATCTGGGTGGCACAGCAAAAATAGGGAAGGCTTTCAAGGTACCTACTAGGCTTCAATATGTGGCCAGTAGTCTTCAGAGTTCAAATAAATTACTTTTTTCCACTTCAAGTCCCATAATGCACTGTGACTGAAGGATTCTGGAAACTGCAGTCCCAAAATGACTTTTCTGAGCTCTGGTAGCCTTAACTAACCTCAACAAGTCACAGTTTGGCCAAGCTTACAGTTGAACATTGCTCAAAGAAAATGAAACAAACATTCCAAGTGCCAATTCTGTTTGAGCATCCTTGAAACCAAGGGAAAGCAATAGAACTGCTGTGAAACTTGTCTCTGTGACACTGCACAATCTCTTTTGTGGGCAATTGTGGAAGAATATGGATGGAAGTTAGCCCAGGGCACTGGAGAGGAGATGGACAGGTGGCCTGTTGCAAGGATTAGATGTGGGAGGAGGAGAAGGAGGTAGCTTCACTAATGATGTGCAGAGATTTGAAGCAGAATTAAAAGAATTTCAATAAGAAATTCTCATATTTTGCAGAGAAATATTATACCCTATCTCTTCGCTGCTGCTGCTGCCCTTGTTACCCTTGTTGATGCATTGAGACCATGATATTGAGAACACAGCTGTGCTGGGCAGGGCATGTTTCTAGGATGGAGGACCATCACCTCCCAAAAATAGTACTCTACAGTGAACTCGCCATGGGTCAGAATAAGAGGGGCGCTCCAAAAAAGTGATACAAAGACTCCCTGAAACAACATCTCAGGCTCAGCCAAATTGATCACCAACAATGGACCACCCTGGCCTCACATCGGGAGGCAGGAGACGCACTATCCACAATGCTGCAGCCTTATTTGAGAACTCACATTGAACAAGTCTTGAAGAGAAACAACAACGCAGAAAGAGTCACAATCCGGAAACATCACCCAGGGAGACCTTCTGCTGTGCTTTCTGCAACCGGACTTGTCTATCTCAGATTGGCCTTTTTAGTCATCGGCGCGCTTGCAGAGAGTGCAGGATGAGTCCTTCCTGAATCTTCATTTGCGAAGAAAAGCCAGGCATAGACAATTATACCCTATGCAGTGGTGTCAAGCTGAAAGGAAAGATCGTCATTCTTGATCAGTGTAATTTATAGTGTAACTCCAGAACTTTACCACCCCTAAGGCAGTTTCATAGATTTCCACATAAATACTCACAGTTCATAAAAAGGTGACCATCTAGCACAGATTTTGCGAACCTGATGACTTCTAAATATGTTGGTCAATGTCTTTCATTGGCCCCAGCCAGAATGGCCAACATTGAGAGAGCTAATGGGGCTTGTGTTCCAACACATGTAACAAACAGATTTTGGAAGGTTAATTAGCATAAAGTTTTTATGTCTTCCTCTCATTCAATCAGGGTTAAACCAAGTTTTGGGCACTTGAACCAAAAGTGCACTATTTCAGTTACAGCACTTCAGTTGCTTGGGAAACATTTTTATAACAGCACTTACCACTCCTTCTTCCTCAAATACAACATTTCCATAAGTATTAAAATGGACAGAAGTGGGTGACAAAAAAAAAAGGAAAAAGGAAAAAAAAACACATTGCCATTGTATTTGGTGAAATATATCAAAACAGAGGTTAGAAAACATGCAAAAAAAGGTGTACGGATAGACTGTTTCCAAAGCGTGTTTGTTAGTTATTATGGACAAAATTCAGTCAAAAGTGGGATGCAACACAGCAAGAGTCTATTCCAAGGAAACCAAAAGTAAAACATCCTCCATGTCTTTTAAACACTGTTATTGTGAGAACTTAACAACATTCTTTTTTTTAAGAAAAATTAAAATATGTAACAACAAGCAAGAAGACAAAACACATCAAAAATGGGAATTTAAAAAAAAACAAATCTTCAAAAGAAGACAAGAAGTCAAAAAAAAAAAAAAGAGGGGAGAAAAAAGATTTTTCAAAGGGGTCCTTGTCATGCAAATCAGTTTGGCGGGGGAAAAAATACCTTCATCTTCCGCACCTTCATTATCACCTAAATCATCTGTCTGTTTCTTTGTTAGGGGACCTAGGATTGAGAATGGAGAAAATGGAGGAAAAAGACAATTCAAGAATATACAAGACTGAGGGGGAAAAAATAGTCAATATTAAACTTCCAAGGATGTTTCAAGAAAAACATTTCAGGGGAGTATTCATTTTTGTCTGTTCAAAAAGGATGTCTCAGAAGAACATTCTTTGTTGATATACATCTAGATCTGTAACTATATACCTTTACAGACAGTATATATTATATAAAGCCTATGGTAAAAAGCAAGTATATGTGCTTTTAAAAGTTGACAGATCAATGTTCAATATTATTTTTTTTTAAAAAAAAAACATCAAGATATACCAACAATATGCAAAAATAATGAAGGATTATATTCATCTGCTTAATCTTCTGGTTCATTTTATAAAATTTAAACAAATAATGGGAAGAAAAAACTAGTTCTTGGTTTTGATTAAAGAAATCTCTACTTAGGAGGACAATGAGTCTTAGTTTGCAATATGCTCACTTCAAAAGGAATATCATATGAAATGGAAATTCAATTTTGCAAATCCAGCAACAGAAACTGATACTTCCCATGCAATATCTAGCATGGACTAGATTTTGTTCAGTTCAGCCATTAGTTATATTTTAAATACTACCCTGAACAGGAAAAAAAATTTGTCTCCAACCTTTTGAATACCTGCTGACATATTTGTTGAAAATGTAAGGTATCAAAATGGGATTAAAATCCAGATATTTGAAGGGTTCCTTTCACAGAGTTTATTACATGTTCCAGCAGGTCAAGGTATAATCAGACTATTGATTTTTAAGAATAAAAGAATTAAATCTTAATATAATTCCATGCTCAGGACACAGATACTATTAATGAGTATTATGAGATTAATCATACTGTGCAGGAGAATATGGCTACTCTTCCCCCTCCGTCACACAGCATAGATTGTATGGTTTTTGTTTGTGTTGTTTAATACTCCAGACGGAAACTCAAAGGCCTTCAAAAGCACTATTTCCATATGCCATGTATTTTCTGCACATTAAAGCTCAAGCAACACCAGCTGAAATTCTCAGCATTAGCTTTCTTTCTCTTTCTCAGAACTAGCACAGTTCTGTAACATTCTGTAATCTGCATGCAATGCACACACATGCTCTCCCCCTGCTGAAATCAAGTATAACCATGGAACTTTTAAGTTTAAAAAGGCAGCCAAGCACAGAGCTGAAAAGAAGAGAGAAAATATCATGCATAAAATAACAGTAGAAGGAAACATGGGGCAAAAAAGACAGAGAGGAAGAGAAGGATATGACCATTAAAGGTGAACGTTGGTACCTAGAGCATGGGTAGGAAAGAGGCATGCACCAGCTCCCAGAAACATTGAAACATTTGTATTTTAAAAGCTCCACTCCCTTCATTCCTGCTTATGTGAATGCACACCAGTACATCAGCATGAAAGCTGCAGGATGAAAAAGAACACTACCTTTTCGAGTCGGGAAACTATATGGAAATCAGTGACTACAGAACATTATGAATATGTTTTTGAGATTACTTTTTACCTGGACCTGGTAGTTCAAGATCTTTTTTCACCTCAGACAAAGGACAAGATGGCATTCATTCCACTACCCCTATCCATTCCTCTGCAGTTCCACATGCAGGAATTGACTTGGTTGTACTTCAACCCTGCTATTAGGCAAAGTAAGTTGGCTGCCTCAGGCAACTGGTTTAGGGGCTGGGTCATCAAAGGGCATCAAAGTGATGGTTATTCAATTTATTATGGTATTATTACTGTCAAGGAATAGTGCTTGTGCAATCTGCTGCCTCAGGTGCCAAAATAATTTGGCTGGGTGCTGTGGACCTTGACTTACCTGGGCATGGCCAGCAAGGGGGGGGGGGAGAGTGACTTGCTGCTTTGCCTCAGGTAGCAAAAAAAAATGTTAAGGGCTGACCCTAAATACTAGCATTGGAGTAACATAGCTGTGAAGGGTAGGGCCACCAGATGCAAGGCAGGGTTCATAGTACATGCACCTCTGTCCTCCAGTGTCTTCTCTCTGCTCACCATACCATGGCATCTAGTGAGAGAGTCAGCCACCTCACTCCATCTAGTGGTAGGGCCAGCAACAAATAAAAGGTCTTTATCATATGATGGAAGCAAGCTGAATGCCAGTATGTATAAGAGGGCTTAAACTAGGAATTCTGGGAGAGGGATCTAATTGTGGGAGCTTGGCACAGTCTAACTTGAGGTATAGCGACAGCCCCACTTCAGATAAGAATTCTGCCACACTAATTAAATTTTCCTTCAGTCCTCAAATTTCTAGCATCACAGAGAGCAGGATATTGAAAAGTATTCACACCCAGAACTCTTGTATTTGCTGTGCTTGCATTCCCTTGGGAATTTGCCTGCCCCTTTTCTTTGGATGCCTAAATGCTCAAATGAAGTTGTAAATTACTACAGTGCTAGAAATAGGGGGGGGGAGAATTCATTGGGGGAAGGCAGAATTCTTACTGGGCAGGCAATGCCTTCATTTTGCCCACCCATCCACCCTCAGAGCTACACCCCAGGTTTAACTTGCTGTTGCACTTCAGTGCTACCTCTGTGTATGTCCAGAAAGTGGCACTGCAGTTACTAGTAGCTACAAAAGGGTTGCTCTTGGTCCTAGAAAGATATTGAATTTGGTCCAGCTCTTCAGCTTGAGTAACTGGGTTCCTTAAACTATTCACCCTCATTTACCTCTCAGAGTATCTGTTTGCTTCCTGGCTTGACTATGAGCTTGACTCCTGATCAAAAACCCTTACAATGCCTGATACAAATAGGACCCAGCAAGAGAGTAGTTTGAACCCACATTAAGCGCACTATTTGTAAAAGGTGCACATCACAAGCTTGCATCATCTAGCAATGTTTCTGTACTAGAAGATCTGCAAATATGTATTCAGCACTATCAGTTTCAAAATCCATCATACCCTTTAAATGGAAGACTGGTAACAAAATTCAAATATTACAAAAATATAACGCATATTCAAACTAATATCTGACTTGGGGAAAGGATGCAGCCTTTATTCAATGCAGGTGCATTACCGTCTGACCTCTACCAAATTTAGCCAAACCATGTCCTTAAACAGACTTCTAAAATGTGTAGACCATAGAGTTTAATGCATCACAAATGAGAAGAGGACTTCCCTCCCTCTCTTCTTGACCCTGAAATCTGAGCACACCTTTGAGAAAAGCTTAAATGCTATCCAATAAATGACGGGAATAAACAAATCCATACACCTCTCTCTAATACATAAATGGCAGCTTTAAATATATCCATATCACATCAGGAAAATGCTTAGGCTCAGATTTTCCCTGATCACTGGCACAGAGAGAGAAGAAATGGTAGGAATAAACAATTGTATCTTTACATAGTAAAGGGCTGACTTTCCACTACCACCTGAGCATGGTCCACACATAGCAATGTTGCAAGGATGCTAGATTTTCTGCAATCAACTGCTAAATGTGTTTTTTTTTCCCTTTGACTTCTCTCTTCCTGTAGAGGTTAATGAATAATCACCAGCAGTGGCTCTTGCAGCTTGCATCACAATGTGGTGTTGAATCCAGGTGTTAGCCCAGTCTTTAAAGAAGCTATCCAAGGTGTTGAACTGTATCCACCAAGAGAACTCCTCAGAGAAACATCCTGTTTATTTTATATATTAGTTAGTTATTAGTCTCTCTCTCTCTCTTTCTCTATCACAGACATATACACACACTATGTAAGTATAAACAATATACTCAAGGTAATGCACATGGTTCTTCTCCTTCATGTTCCATCCTTACAACAACCTTGTGAAGGTAAGTTAGGCCAAGAAAGAATGATTAGCTCAAAGTCACCTAATGGATTTTGAAGACATGGGACCTAGATCTCCTAATCCGAGAAAAAACATTCAAGACACTGGCATGCTAGGAAAAGTGGTGCCTTTGGAATGTTTACCTGCCCTGTTGCTTTTAAAGATCCAGGAGTATTTCCAGATGCTCTATGCACACATTAATCTACTCTTTCCATGCCCATGCTCTTTCCTCATTGCATCACACCTTGACAAATAATTCACTCTCAATTCGAACTATTCTCTCTTCACTGATCACAGAAATCAAGGGGAGAAATCACAGAAATCAAGGGGGGAGAGTGGGTTTGTTTGGAACATTCATTCTCAAATGGTCTAAAAAGATATTTTAAACTGGAAGTAATAGACAGAAATGACAGAAAACACAGTTGGTTCCCAAAGTTAGAAATGCTGTGATCCCATGCAGGTGACAGGTATGTACAAGAGTTGTAAAGCTTGATCCCAAACAAGTTCCAATCTTGGGCTCTCATTTGAACACAAGCCTTCCCAATCCACACTTCCAGCATGAACATTTGTAGATTTGCCTGTCCATGTTTTTTTTTAATGATCCATTTTAGGTGCAGATTTTCAAGTGGGCTTATTTTTGTGCACATTTTCCTATTTACTAAGGTACATTTGTGCACATTTTCACATTGCATACATTTTGCGTGCATTTTTCTTCACATATTATCATAGAATCATAGAGTTGGAAGTGACCACAAGAACCATGCAGTCCAACCCCCTGCCATGCAGGAATACACAATCAAAACATATGGAATTTAAAAGGTAAAGTGAATTTAGTTCCAGGAGGTATGAATGTAGTAATCTTGCATTATAGTGAGAACCGAATACATTTCTTACCGCCTGAGGTGGTAAGAGGCACTGCAATAAAGTGACGATGTTTTGAAGTAGGTTGTTGTTAATGTAAATTAAAGACCTGGATGAACTGCTTGGAAGATCCATTAATCATACTTTGGGGCCACATAAAGTCTGTTGCATTAAATGACAGAACCAGAGATTAAAAATTAATACACTTGTTATAGCAAGACTCTAGAGTGAGCATCTAAATGAAAAGCAAACTATATTTTCATCAAAAACATGATCACAAGAACAGAATGTTGTTAATGGTGAGGCATTTAATTAGATATAGGGAAGGTGAGAGGAAAGGAGTACCTCTGGATAAAAAGTGTATTGCACTGAAAGATACAGAAGAAGAGAAGCAGACTGGATGTGTTTCCAGTTGACAGTGAAACTCACACATCAGAGGCAGGTCTTACTGAGTTCACTGGTATGCACTCTCATGTAAAAGCGCAATGTTACTGTTTTATTATAAACTTCTAACAGTGCAGACCTATACATTACTGAACAGTGCAATCCTATACATTACTGGAAAGTAATTACCATTGAGTTCAGAGCTATCTATTCTCCAATAAGTGTGTCTAGAACTAAGGCCTAAATCCTTGCTAGAGTAGTCCCACTGAATCATTGGGATTTACCTATGTGTAGACTCACCATTCAACAATTGACTGAATGGGTGCATTCCAACTGGAACTATCCAACAGAAAGCTAGCTTGAACCTTTAAAAAAAATTAACCACCTCTTATTGTAGAATACTAAATATGTCTACCAAGAAGTAAATCACCTCGCTATGCACAATATCACAATATTCACACAGCCTTCTGCATTTTGATAAATGATTCTACACAGAAATATACAAGGTGTTTTGCACAAAATGGTGGGCTTTACAAAAACTCAAACAATGTTTCTGTGCAAAAACTATAATTGCAGAAACACAGTTTTTTTGACAAAAATGGTGGGTAGTACAAAAACCATGTACACAGTTTTTGTAGAAACAAGTATATTTCTGAAAACAGTAGCTGGAATTCAGGCTCAGGCTTACAGATATATAAACTGGAGTTATGCATCTATAGTTGATCTGTATTCATGGTCCTCACATAGTCATAATCGTGACACTGCTGCGACAATTGCAACTGCCTCTCCAATCCACTTTACTGGGTATCAGCCATGCAAAGGGGAGGGTGTCTATTCTCCTGATAAGTAGAGCATGAGTGGATGCTGTTTTCACCTCCTCCTGATAGCCAGTGAGCCTGTGACAAGGAAGTGCAACAGGGATCCTTCTTCTGATCATCATAACCTTGCTGGCTGGTGGGAGGAAGGTGGAAATGTCATCCGCCTGCTCCCTGGTCAGCAGTAGAACAGAACCCCTTTCCTTTGTGTGGCTCATGCCTGATAACATAGGTTTGGGGAAGGTCAGGCTGGGGAATGCTACATAAGTAGCAACTAAATAGAATTCTGACCAGTATTTTCCCCCCACATAACCCACTATTTCTGCACAAAAACCACATTTTTCAGAAACACACACTTTCTGTGCAAAAATCATATTTTTGCAGGGGGAAAAAACACTTTGCAAACAAAAAAAATCTCTGGAAACTGTGTCGGGGTTATTGTTGTTTTTTGCACAAAACTCATGATTTTGTGCACAATAGTTCTGTGCAGAATAATTTCCCAAAACACTCAGAAATGTGCAAGTACCAAACCAAAACTGTACCAACTTTTCACCTCTGTGTTATTCTTCCAGATAAGGCTTCCCAAGTGTTTTTAGCCAAGAAGCAAAGAGCAGCTAGTATTCTTTCCTCCCCCACTCTCAAGTCCTAGCTAGGGGGTCTTTCTCAGCCACTGATCCACTAAGCTGAGATGCTTGGGTATGAAACCTGGCAAGCAAAACGTGCTTTATCACAATTTTGACCCATACCAAAGTTATGTGACCTTTCCTTCAAAGCCTTTCATCCCTCCCCATCCCTGACCCCAGTAAGCCACTATTGCTCCAAACCAATTTTTTAAAATTAAGGGATACATTATTCAATTTCAAGCAATGTAACCATTATATGATCCTATCTGTCAACTAAATCAAGAAGGCTAAATCATAAATAAAACAAAGGTTCTCAGCCTCCACAATGCATATCCAGAGGTGATTTATTTTTTAATCAAGTGCCCCTGCCAGCTTCAACCTCCCACCATCCTCGTGATTGTCATTAGCATTAATGGGAAAATGGAACCACATGTCAGTTGGAGAGGGGAGAAAATGGAGCAAAAGGGATGACTGCATTTGGCATCTCATCAAGGCAGCAAATAGCCTTACTGCAGAAACAAGGGAACTATTGTCTGTGAAGAGGGAAACTCCTAATGAACTCTGAACTCATTTAATTTCTTTGTACTGACTGGTCTACCATTACTAAAAACATAATTCAACCTTTTTACTCCAGCTCAAAAGCAGCCAGTGTTAAAAAGGAGGACAGGGCACATTTTAACCTTTCAATATTTGACAGTGGCGCCTGCAGGAACATATTTAAGTGTCTAATCACATGGGCAAGACATCTCTGCAGCAATATGGATGGGTTTTAATTATTTCAGAGCACACAATTATTTTCCATTTAAGGAGATGGCAAACTGGACCTCCCCTCCCATTCTGTGTCTCCTTGTGAAAGAGATTGGAATACAAGCCTTTCTTCAAAGTAGAGCATGGCCAGGTAGAGAAGTTAAAATGTGCTCAATCCAGTTTATCAGTGGCTTGACAAACTGAGTAGTCTGATGTAAACAGTTTTTAATCATTCCTTCTCCTTTAGTCTCATGACTCTCCATTCTTGAGCCTCCAATAAACAAAAAGAAAATAATATTCCCAACAAACGTGCATGGCCTTTTAAATTTAATTAACCCCAATAGACAAAATATGCAGTCCAAAGGGGACCCCCACCACACATACACAATTCATTGTGGTGAGCACAGATATGAGTAGCATTTACTAAACAGCAATGGCCAAATGAACTCAATGGAGCCAAATGAAGCAGGAGTGGGCAACTACACAGGAGCCTGAAACCAGTTCCTTCCTCTTTCAACATGCTCTACAGGCTGATCTCTGATAGTGCTTCATCAGAGTTTTTCCCATATGGTGACTAGGTGTTATAATACATCACTTCTTGTCATCATTTGGTGAAGGACTCAGACAAAAATCGAAGTAACCAGGATTTTAGGGGTTCTGGGAGGCTTTCTGTGTGGGTCTGGGGAGTTTTTTGCACATTTGGAGGTCTCTCTAGATGATTTCCTGGTGAAAATTCCTTTAAAATCACACCAAAAAATTACCTTTGGGAGTATTTTGGAGGACTCACAGGAGGCTTTTAGGGGATATGAAAGTGTTGTTCAAGGCCCTCACGCACACTGTGCTCAACCCATATTGTTCATCCAAGAGTTGGAGGATCTGTGTCTTAATGAAATGGAGGATCTGTGTCTTAATGAAAAATAACAATCTCTCACACACGCACACCCCAAAAAAACCAGAATTATTGATGCAGCTTTCTGGACATTACAAAATGTCATTGGGAACCAAGCAGAGCTTTGAAAAAATCATTTTATTTTTACAACTCCATGCCACCATAAACACATCAAACTTTGTATGATTTCAGAAGCTAAGCAGGGCTGAGCTTGGTTAGTACTTGGATGGGAGGCCACCAGGAAACATTAAGTATAACCTAGGAAAGAATCCTGCCTTAAACTTTAGAGAACCATTATTGCAACCAATCACTTTCCACCAATCACTTTATTTATATCCCACCTTTTCACTATCAGTGGGACTCAAGGCAACTGCAAATCAGAGTTGACAATACTGGTCTAGATGGACAAATGGTCTGACTCAGTATAAGACAGATTCTTAATCATCAAGCTGGTTGACCCGAGACAACATCTTTCTTCCTGCCTTTTGTTCCTCAATGACCATTGTTAAACTGAACTTGTCACCTCATCACCACACTCACAAGTTTTACATTTCTATGGCTATAAGCCTATTTATAATTTCTGTTCCTAGGCTAGATTCCTGGTTTACTACATGCATCTGAGGAAGTAGACCAAGTCTATGAAAGCTTATGCTACAACTTCTTTCTCTCAGTTAGTCTCAAAGGTGCTACAAAATCCCTTTGCATACTGATATTCCAGACTAACACAGCTATGTCTTTGAATTCTGGGAGCTGTAATCTAGAAATGTAACTACTCCAAGCCTTGGAAGGAATTATGAGAACATCACACATCCTCATCATTTTCTGCTATACTTGAGGGAGCTGTGGATGAAGCAGTTTCCCTCAGGAGACACCAGAGGTGCTCACTGAAAAGGATAAAATGCTGCTCATTCTTCCTGCATAAGTAATAGTTAAATGTAACAAATGCATAGTTGGTTCATTTGGGGCAATTCTGTCTGACTTGCAGCAGCTCTCTAAAGTCTTGCCAAAGGCCTTTCTTAACCTTGGTTGTTGAAGAACTGATTAGTAGCACCCGCAATTCATTGGTTCCATGTAAGTTGAATGGTGAATCTACTCCTGGTTTTAGTCCAAGATTTAAAGGATCTATCCAAGGTCTTAAATCTGTTTTGGAGGTTCCGTGGAAACTCCAAAACAGGTTCAAGACCCTGGAGAGCTTACATGTGGACCCAGATCAGATTCACTACCCCACTGACATGGGATACACTGACCTTCACTGATCTGTAGGGCTTTTAAAGCTTTTGGATCATATGATGCAAAGATACTTCAGATAACCTTGAAAGCGGTGATCAGGAAGGGCCAAACTATAACAACTTCCCCAAAAATATACTTTTGGCATCAGACATATTCACTTACTAACGTCATTACCCACTATTGTCTACCCTTCATGTGGAGTGCTCTTGAAATAGAAATCTCAGCTTATGGGTGACATTTTTTCCCTATGAGGCACTTCAATGTGTCTGTGAATGACACAGACACATGGGGTGATATCTGTTTTACAGTGACCAGCTTCACTTCAGTAATTCCATCAGCTGAAGTCATTGTATGGCACACCTAGAAAAGCTAGTCAAAAGGCTAGCCACTCTTGGGCCATAGCAAGCCATTATCCTCTCTTGGTTTCAGTTATCCCAGCTGCAGTAAAGGGCTAACAATACTAACTATGCAATCCCAGCTCAAAGATGTACCAGCTACAGGGGTTACAAGAAGTTGCCTTCTTCTGGCTGATCTCAAAAATTTGCCAAGAAAGTTACCTGTTACCAGAAAAGCCCAAAACATGCAGGGAAGAGGTAGGGCAAAAGAGAGGTGTCAAGTTATGCCAGATCCAAACCTCTTCCAACCGAGGGATGTAGACACAATGCTGGCACAAAGTTTGGCCAGAGTGAAGACAGTCTTAATTGATTTGAAACATGCCCAAGAGAAGGGTTTGGATTCAGTAAAGCTTCAGCTGGCCTAGTGTTGCTCAGCTGATCCTTCACCATATTGACCAGTAGAGATTGCATTGTGGCACACCTGAAAGGAAATAAATAAATGCTATAATCTATCTATCTATCTATCTATCTATCTATCTATCTATCATCTTCACCTATTTGCAGTGGCTGTTAATGACTTCCATGTCAGTTGGGCAGTGAATCCACTTGTGGTATTAATCTGAGGGAACCAAAATACTTTATCTTGAGGATACAGCTCAGCACCTTGGATAGCTCCTTCAAAATGTAAAGAATTCCTACCACCTTTCCAGATGCATTTGGCAGGAACAAGGGTGAGGGCCTTCTTGGTGGTTGTTCCCAACTTTTAGAACACCCACCACACCCTAGGGAGGCTAGAATAGCTCCCTCCTTGTTGTTCTGATAGCAAGTGATGAGTTATTTTATTCTCATAGGGTTTTAGGAATTTACTTCAATGGGCTTCTAACAGTGTGCTTTTTTATTTTAAAAAATCTATCTTTTAATAGATTTTAAATGGCTTTAATTCTATAGGGTGTTTAGTTCTGTTTTAATAGTAGCTTTTGTAAGGTTTTGTTTTTTGTTTTTGTTTTTGTTTTTTTTTTTGCTGATTTTCTTGTGGGCACTTTAACCTGTATTTGTTTTAATCTTTGCATCCCCCTCAAGTCCCAGAATTGTGGAATGACAAGTGAATTAATGCCAGCAACAACAACAACTTGTTATATGCCTTCAAACTGACTCTAACATAAGGTTACCCTGTCACAGGTTTTTCTTGGCAAGATTTATGCATAGGAGGTTTGTCATTGCATTTCTCCGAGGCTGACAGAGTATGACTAGCCCAGACTCACCCAGTGGATTTCCATGGCTGAACACAGATGCAAACCCTAGTCTCTCAGAGTGTTATGAAGACCCAAACCACTGCATCATGCTGGTTCTCAATAATAACTCTCAGAGCAAATGCACTGCCCCAATGACACAGAAGTCTTCAGCCACCCTCTCACCTTGTTGCAAGGAGTAGTGAGCTAATGTAGATACAAATAGGACAGAACATTGTATGTTTCAAAGTTTCCTGGATCATACTTCCCACTTAGGCTTCCTTGATCAAATACTGCTAATCCTGAACTCCCATACATGTTATATGCCTGTGAGGAAGACAGAGCACCTTGCAGAGCATGACTTAGATACAGGTTTTTGTACAGCACAGGGAAGTCAGTGCACCTGGTTGTAGGGGGTCTATCCAACCATTTATGTAAGAAGAGAAAGGGGAACCATAGCAGTGGGATGTGAATCTACCCAGACAGCTGATCTGGTTAACCCCATTCCAACCATTTTAATAAAGACTGAGTTGATGGTACTGAAAAACCTTGTTGCATATCTTGAAGGCAGGGATTCTGAAATTTCCCATCACCCAATGAGTGAGCTGGGAGAAATCTAACCTTATGTGGTTCTAGCTTTGCAGATGGAGAAAAACTGCAAACACATTTAGCTCTCCCAGGCGCCTACCACTCCCTCCCACTTGCAAGAGCATGCCAACCCATAATCAGAGTTAATTAAACTAATTACTGACTGTGACAGTGTTGTTTTACATTTTACCTCACCCTAAATATCTCTTCCCCCCCCCCCCAAAAAAAAGGAAATAGGAGACCAAGCTGAAAGGAACAGACTCAGTTCTCATGTTCATTCAAATGACAAGAGAGAAAATAATGATTATGGTAATATGAGGAAGCACAGGTTGAGCAGCCCACAAGATAAGCAGCAATGTTGTAAGCTGTAGGAATTGACAAGAAGTAGAGACTATTTGTACTTGTGCCTTAACACATGAAGCTGGGAATTGCACACTTCCCGAAAGGACAGATGCAGAAAGATCAGCCTCATCTGCCACTCTTGGATTTTACAGTGAAAGTGAGAAATCTGTGCTTGCTTTACAAGTGTTGGAAAATACAGTTTGCAGTCCAATAAGTGGGAATGGTTCTGCTATTGAAGGGTTAACTGAGAAGCCATATGAGATGAGCTGATGTAACTTCCTGAAGTTTTGCTATTGGGGAATCTGGGATGAAGGGGAGTGTCTGAGTATACTTTTTTGTTCCAGAAGCCATGATCCTTTAACAAACCGCATGGCCCTTTGAACTTAGAGGACCCCAAAAGGGGTGTCCTAAACATAGTTTTGTAACAATGTATTTTTAATGTATTTTTAACTAGTTTTAGTTTGTTTTGATGGAGTTTTTGTTCCTGCCAAGAATAAGCTCTCTAAACTGTGAGTAAAGATGCTTTTGTACTTTTTAAACTAATTTTTGAGTCTTGAGTGGTTATTTTGCTAGTTAAACAACTTGGGGAAAGACAAAGGGTGTTTGGTTATTTAATAAGCTATGTATGCTAACATTCTGACGCTAGATGCTGCTGCGTTTGCATTGAACTCTGCTAAGTTGGCTGTATTCTCCACTAACGTGTGAAGTACAGTGTGGATGTTTAAACAGGGACAACATACCCTGATATTTTAAACAGTGTATTTTATACACATTCCAATAACAAGTTGCCCAAGAAATGCAAAAATAGAGGTGTAAACCTTTGTGCATAGTGGTACTATACACAAAGTAGGGGGATGATTGTTGGACTAGGGCACTGGAAATGACTTGAAGGCACACAACAACAAACCGTTTTGCATATCTGCTTAGAGATATGTCCTGCAAAATCTGAAGGAGAATTGGAAGCCACCTTATATCAGGCCAGACCATGGGTCAGTCTCATCTAGTATTGTCAAAAGCAGCAAAATAATATTTCTTAAAAAGTTCTAAACATTGATTCTTCAAATCAACCACATGTGAATTTTCTACAGAAAAAGTCCCCAATTACAGGAGTGTTGAGGAACCCTGATGAAAATAATCCTGGACTAACAAGAATCTTTGTTGTTAGGGAATTATTTTCTGCAACATTCACAACTGGTAGATTTGCTTAGAGAACAGCATGTTCTGCAAATAAAATAATACTTCTACACTGAAAAATTATTTCCTCCACAGAAAAAGTTGTTTCCTTTATGTACAGGAAATAATTTTTCAGTGTAGAAATATTTTATGTGCAGAAAATGCTGTTCTCTAAGCAAACTCATTGGATGTGAATGTTGTACAGAATAATTTTTAAATTACAAAGATTCACATCAGTCCCGGATTATTTTCATCAGGGTTCTTCATCACTCAAAAAAGCATGGTTGTTTTTTTTAAAATAAAATAAAATAAAATAAAATAAATGTTTTTGAATATTCTTTTCATCTATGAGAAGTAGTTTCTGGAACCCTAGGATTTGCTGTTGGGGGCATGCAGTAGAGAGGACTACAGCTCCTTTTTCTTATTGTTATTTTCTGTTCTCCCCTATAAGAAACCATACAACTTAGGTCCAGACTATCTGAATTCCCGTATCTCCCCATATAAGACTGTGCATCCTATGATCTTCAGAGTAAGGCTTTCTCCCGATACCACCATCCTCCCAGGTTCATCTGGTGAGGGCACAGGAGGTGGCTGCTCCTAGGCTATGGAACATCCTCCTGAAGGAGGTTCGCTTTGTGGCCTCTCTCTACTGTCTTTTTGCTGGCAGGTGAAAACATTCCTATTTAAAAAGGTCTTTAGCTTTAGCTGAACAGAATAGAGGGACCTGCAATTAGGTGGGCTGTTTTTAATACATATTTCATGGCTTTTTAATTGTTTTTAAAGTTAATGTCTTAAAAGTAGTGTTTTAATTTGGTTGGTGGTTGCATTTTTTTTTTTGAAATCTTTTGTACTTCATATTATATTAGCCGTTGTGTTTTAAGCTAATGTTGTATGCCACTTTGAGTCCAATTTGGGAGAAATAAAATATCTACCATGATTTATGGTAACCAAGGTTGTCAAAGATGGAATAGTGCAATATGCTAAAGATGTCATATGATTTTTTTTTTAATCTCCAGGAAAAAAAATGCATGAGGAGGAAGGAACACAATACCCCTGCCCTTCTCCATCACAATTTCTGGTTCCCTCTCCCTGGGAAAGAAAAGGATCTGAAAAAGCAGAGCCTCTACTATCTACAGAGGCTCTCTGCGTGTTTCTGAATGGTGGAAAAATCATGATCCCAAAATGTGTGGACAAGGTACATGTATAACAATGCCTCTCCTTCTTGGACCATTTCCCTCCTTAGAGAAGTAGTAGTGCAGACAGAGCTATCATGCTCCTCCTTCTAGCATGCTTATCTGCCTCAAAAGAGAATGTTTGAACAGATCTAAGCTTAGAATCACCTTTAGATTGGCTTTGACTCTTGAAATGCCAAACCATGAAGAAATTTATTTTGTCTACATTTTCATGTACTTTTTAATATATATCTCATGTTTTCCCCAAGGTTAAGAAAGGAGTATATGTGACTCCTCTGGTAGGCCATCAGAGTAGCCATTCTTCTGCACCAGGACTGGGCAAACGTGGTAGGACTCAATGCCAATTTTCTGCCCCTTGCACACTCAAAAGGCTACACAGATACCAAAAGTATAAAAAATGAAGACAGAAATAAAACCTGGTAGAGTCTGGATGTCCATATATGATTTTGAAAAACAGATCCTTTAAATATCTATCTATCTATCTATCTATCTATCTATCTATCCCAAACTCTATGTTTTAACTTAAAAAATTGAGGGGGGGGGTCATCTTATACGTCCAATTGTCTTTTATGGTGGAATATACGGTACCCCTGTTTCTGCCAGAAACAAGAGAGGCTGAATTGATTGTCCTAGACACCTCCAGAAGGGACAATTCACCTTTTAAACCAGTCACAGGGAATTCCTCGTGCTGTCTAATATCTATATATCTATATCTAGAGTTAGATCTAGAGCTAGATCTATCTATCTATAGATTTTCTGTCCCTTGCACTCTCAAAGGGCTACACAGATACCAAAAGTATCAAAAATGAAGACAAAAATAAAATCTGGTAGGGTCTGGATGTCCATATATGGTTTTGAAAAAACAGATCCTTTAAATATCTATCTATCTATCTATCTATCTATCTATCGTGGCTTCGAGGAGGGCGGGTGGTGGCTGGAAAGCCTCCCCCCTAGCCATCCACCCTTCCACCCTCCCCAAAGCCCAATCGCAGCTTCGGGGAGGGCGGGTGGTGGCTGGAAAGCCTCCCTCCTAGCCATCCACCCTTCTACCCTCCCCAAAGCCCAATCGCAGCTTCGGGGAGGGTGGGTGGTGGCTGGAAAGCCTCCCCCCTCCAGCCAGCCACCCTTCCACTCTCCCCAAGGCCATGATCGAGAGCGCAATCGCAGCTTCGGGGAGGGAGGGTGGTGGCTGGAAAGCCTCCCCCCTTCCAGCCAGCCACCATTCTACCCTCCCCGAAGCTGGCTGACTGGGGAATCACGGGACTGGGGAATCTCCCCAGTCAGCCAGCCACCTCCTGTGATTCCCCAACCCTGAGGAGGCTGGCCAGCCTCCTCGCAAGTTGGGGAATCATGGGAGATGGCTGGCTGGCTGGGGAGATTCCCCAGTCCTGTGATTCCCCAGTCTGCCAGCCACCTCCCACACCTCCCCAACCCGTGATGGACCCATTGTGAGTTGGGGAAGCATGGACCAGTGTATAAAATGACTCCAGACTTTTAAGATTTTTTTTGGGGGGGGGGTTAAAAAGCCATCTTATACACCAGAATATATGGTAATGCTGGTAGATTAGGGCTATAATAACATCAAGGGGGGGGTTACATTTTTCTGTCCCTCCTGACTGTGCAGAACCAATACATCCTTACTGCAGCATCAGCAAGTGGACAGCAGATGTTTGGGATCATAAACAAAAAAGGTGGCACAGTATGTAAATGGCACCAAAAACAGTGCGGAGCAAAGAATCTAAGAAACAACCTGTGTTGTTGGCCTCTCCAGGCTGGCTCCACAGCTCTTAGTGGACTACAAGCTGAACATGAGTCAGCAGTGTGATGCAGCAGCTAAAACAGCCAATGTGATTCTACACTGCATTAATAGGAGTATAGTGTCTAGATCAAGGGAAGTAATAGTGCCACTCTATTCTGCTTTGGTCAGACCTCACCTGAGGTCTGGGAACCACAATTCAAGAAGAATATTGAGAAGCTGGAATGTGTCCAGAGAAGGGTGACCAAAATGGTAAAAGGCCTGGAAGCCATGCCCTATGAGGAGCAGCTTAGGGAGCTGGGTATGTTTAGTCTGGAGAAGAGAAAGTTGAGAGGTGACATGATAGCTATGTTTAAATATTTGAAGGGATGCCATACTGAGAATGGGGCAAGCTTGTTTTCTGCTGCTTCAGACACTAGGACATGGAGTAATGGGTTCAAACTACATTAAAAGAGATTCCACCTAAATATTAGGAAGAACTTTCTGACAGTAAGAGCTGTTTAGAAGTAGAATACACTACCTCAGAATGTGGTGGAGTCTCCTTCTTTTTTAAACAAAGGCTATAGAATATATGATGACGGAAAGGGAAAAATATATATGAAATTAATATCAAGATAGGAAGGAGAAAAGGAAGAGAAAAATTTGAAATATCCCAGACAGAAGGTGAAGTGAAGGAAGTGGTAGGTTGGCTGAAGGAAGGTGAGAATGTGAGAGGGGTAAGACAAGATAGAAAGAAAGGAGAAGGTATGTGTGAGGGTATGAGGAAGTGTGAAGAAATGGAAGATAATTAAAGGTGAGGAAGGGAGAAAGAGAAGTAGAAGAAAGGAAGGAAGGAAGAAGTGGAAGAAGGGTGATGGGGATATGGGGCGGGTGGGGAGATTGTGATGGGTGGTGGATGGAGGGGAGTAAGGGAAGTGACTGAAAGGGTTGAATTAAGACATTGTAAAGAAATAAAATGGTGAATGTAATAATTTCTATGTAATATTGCAGACTAAGACCTGTGAAAATAAAAATTAAAAAAAAAAAAGGCTGGATGGTTATCTGTCAGGAATGATTTGATTGTGTATTCCTGCATGGCAGGAGGTTGGACTGGATGGCCCTTGTGATCTCTTCCAGCTCTATGATTCTATGATTCTTAACCTTTGCTGCTGTCACTCTCACCTTGCCCTATGGTCCGCCTTTTAAATCCCTTTCTCAGATTTGGGTCCTGAGCCTCTAGGTGACCTTATTGTAGACAATTCTGGATAGAAGTCTTTCTGTGATGGCAAGCATGACCACCCCTTATCCCAGGGTGAATGAAGCCAGTCTGAGTCAGTCAAACCAGTTCAGGCTGCCAAATATTTCCAGGCAAGGTGCAAAGTGTTGGTTATTACCTTTAAAGCCTTACATGGTTTGGGTCCAGGTTACCTACAGGATCACCTTCTCCCATATACTCTGCCTTGTATACTTGGGTCCTCTGGGGGGACGTCTGCTCCAGTCAGCCAGGACTAGATTGGCAACTGTCACCCAGAGGACTTTTTCTTCAGCCGGCCCTAGACTCTGGAACGGCCTGCGGAAAGAGATACGACAGCTAGATATGCTGTCAGAATTCAAATCAGTATTAAAAATTCTTCTTAAAGGCCTATCCAAATGATTTCAATGTGTGAATTTTAAATTGTTTGTTGACTGATTTAAAATGTATTGGCTTTACTTGTTCTTTTATACTGATATATGTTTTTAATTAATATGTGCTTTTAACAAATGTTATGTCTATATGTTAATGCATTGTTCCCCACCTCGATCCATAGGGAGAGGTGGATAAGGAAGAAGAAGAAGAAGAAGAAGAAGAAGAAGAAGAAGAAGAAGAACCACCACCACCACCACCACCAAAGTGTTAACAACAAATTCCAGTCTTTGGTGTCGACTATATTTCAAAACCAACTGATGCTAACCTTGCCTTCACTCAATTCATATACTCAGTATACATTCACTCCCCACTGACTCACACAACTCACTCATCCAACACATTCTCTCAACAGCCAACTCTCAGCTGACATTCTCACAGACTCTCTCATTCACAAAGCCCCCCCACACCTATCACAGTATTCTGTGCTGAGATTGGCTGCCTTTTGTCATTATGAGCATTACTTCACACCTATTCATTGGTGACATCATTGTAAGGTGGTTCTTCACACACACAAATTAGGAAATGGTATGAACAGAGCTGTCAGCTTCAACAATTGATTGAAGAGAATATTCTTTGGAATCTAGGCAGGAGGGAAAGGGGAGCAGATTGTTTTAAAACTGTGTGGAGCCAAATCCATCTATCTAGGTTATTCTTCATGTACAAACACACCTCCACAAAAATCAAAAATTACAAATTTTCAGCTCAGCTAAAGTTTTTTTTTTTAAAAAAAAAATCATGTCATTTATACTTTCTAGCTACAGAATAAAAACATCAGCTATTCAAAAAAAAAAAAACTTGCCACAGAAGAAGGAAGCACCAAAATTTGCACTTTGAAGACTCAATAATAATAATAATAATAATAATGCAATTATGCAATTATGCTAATCATACTAATAATTTAAATAGCATTTTTCAGTCATTTTTGTATTTTGGGGGGTGTGATAGTTTCTTGGAAGCTAATTAGGGGCTCCTTATTGTGGAAATCAGTCATGATAGGTAAATGTCCCTGTAAAAATGTGCCCTACACATTTTTCTCCTGAAGCGGACATGCAAAGCAACACTGGTTATGTGGTGCCCTAGAAGAACTGGGCAAGCCAAATGTAGCGCTTCCATAGCAGATGGGTTGATGTACAAAGCATTTTATGATGACAGAAACTTTGAGGACTACCCGCCAACTGGCTCATTCACAAAATCCTAAGATGAACACGCAGAGTATCTCAGGGCTTTTGCTAAACATAAAAGCAGAACAATGACACCAGGAAAGATCCACGTCTGTGTCATACAGAGACATTTGCTTTCTGAGAAGCTTTTGACACTGTAACAACAAGCACATATATTTTGAATGACAGTTGGCCAGCTTACCTTGTTGCATTTCTGATCAACACATGGATGCTTAAAGCTTTTGTTTGTTATGTTTTTCTAATGTTTTTCTAAAGGGCACTACAAATCCACTAACAAAGCATGGAAATATAGGGCTGGAGCTGTGACCATGTCCCCCATCCCCAACTGCTATCTTCCAAATTCCCATCTTAAGTTCCAATCTGATGTTGATTTCCCCAATAAAAAGTTCTCCTTCTCCAGCCAATGAATAATTGACTATTTAAAAACTAAAGTCCATGAAGACAGATTTTTTTTAAGCTTCCCAGACTGTCACACTGTTTTTTAATGGAACCTTGAAGAGCAAAATGTCAAATCAGCCTTTTCTTCCACTCTTATTAAGGTGAGAGAGATGACAGTCTGGGAACATTACAAATATTTACAGCTTTATCTGGCAGGATCAGTGGAAGGTGAAAAAAGAGGACAAGCATACCCAGGAAGAGGGACTACACCAAGGCAGCACAAGTTGTATCTGAAATGCCTGAACAGCTCCAGTCTGCAGCTGCCACCATTACACAGAAAAAAGAAAGCCAATATGGCCACTGGACACAAAAACTCATTGGTTTTTCCCTTAGAAAGCCTCTTCATTTTGGTGCTTGCCATGTCTGGGCTTTGACATTTCCAGAAGTGGTAGGCACTTGAACTCATGTAGCGGCAAGGAAGACAATAACCAGGCAAGGGCATAATCAATATTCGGAACTATGTGCAGTTCTGTGTGGGTTTGACAGATAGGAGAACTACAACTCAGTAGCCCTCTCCTTCTGGGAATGTCCGGAGTTCAGGAGCGGAGGGTAGACTGGTACTACGTTCAGTCCCCAGCATCTCTGGGTAGATCCCTGCTTGACATTGCATGAAGCTGCTCCTAGTCATTCTAAACATACTCATAGAATACAGTAGCACCCCCATATTTGCTGATTCACCAACTGTGGATTCAATTATCAACAGCTGGTGATGGTGGGGGAAGGGAGGGAGAGGAGGGATCTCACCTCCCCCATCCCTTCCCCTGGGAGGACTCCTGTCACCACCGCGGCGATCGCAGGGGGAAGGAGGAAGGGGAGGAAGTGAGATCACAATGGCCATCTTACTGTCTTGCTGAAATCAAGATATGCTACATCCACTACACTTGATGGGCCCTTTACTAGCCCGAAATAAAGTAGTTTCCCTTGTGTGGATGACTGTCAGGTGACAAGGTGGTTTTTGATTTTGGGGTGTTCCATTTCTCATGTTTTAGGGTCTAAATCAAAAGAAGTGAAAGTGCAGCCTATTGTCCACGTGCTGCCACAGGTTGCTCATCCTGCAAACCCCCAAGCCCACTAGATACCTCCAATGCCCCCACAGCCCCCATTTAAATAAAGAAGGTTGGACAAAGCCTTGAAGCACACATTAAAAAGCACTCAAATGGCTACATAAACATGGTGGCTTGGCAACCCTTTCCCCTCACCGAACTGCAAAACCCACACTCCCATACAAACCCATGAAAATGGGAAGCATTTTGAGTTATTATTGGAACTGGAAGTGATGTCACATCACTTTTTGTTGGGAGCCACAATGTGACTGGAGGCAGGGAGAGAATGGCAGGAAGAAATGCCCCCAAACCATCTGGTCTTGTCATTCCCTGGTCTACACTAACCTTCTTCAACCTGACACCTCCAGATGGGTCTCTGCAGTTCTCCTAATCTCTAGAGAGCATGGTCATTGTCTAGGGAGTTGTAGTTCTAATTCAGGGCATGTGAAGGCCACCAAGTTGCAGAAGCCTGGGGCCCTTTCAAACCACACAGTTATATTGCTATGATTCCAGTTTAACGGCCTTGACTGCAGCCTATGGAATCCTGGAGTTAGCAGCTTAATGAGGCACTTGAGCTTTCCACCAGAGAATTTGTAATGCCCTCCCCTTAACTACAAATCCCAGGATTCCATAGGATGGAATATGGCAGTTAAATTAGAATCATAGTACTATAATTGTATACTATGAATGGACCCCTAATTTAACCATTAGGAGAACTACAGCAGTTGTCCAGTGGAGACACTTGCTTCTATAGGAAAGAGAGAGACTAACAGCAGTACAGTGGCTGATTTAGCACCACGATTGCCATGCCAGTTTTTCTAGTCATAGCTCATTCATTTGCACTAGCGGCAATGATCACTGGAGTTCTTATGTGGACTGCAGGAGCCACGGATGTTGATTCAGTGTTTATAAACTCCTTCTACCTTGGGAGCATCCTTACAAAAGACTTTTTTCTCCCAGTTCAAGCTGGCACCCCGCCCCCTTGTGCTGCCCAAAGGCGTATATTTTAACATGGAACAGGGACATAATTATATTGTGTTTACATTGTATTTAAAAGGTAATGCATTAAACACATGGCTGTAAGGCACTTTTCTGTAAATACCTCACTCTCAGATAATGCTATTAAACACAAACACACACACACAAAAACCCCAAGAGCAACCATAATTACGTTGTGATTATTATTACTATTTCAAAGCCCACTATTGTAATATGGGGGAAATTACTTGATCACAAACTGAATTTCTTTCAGCCTTAGACATGGAAGGTGGAGGGAGGAAAATGAAATCGTGTCATCTTCTGAATGAAAGCATTGTTTGAAAGAAACATTCCTCTCAATATTTTTTGCTTCTTTATTGGAACCTGGGGGTCAATACAGGATAAGAGGCTGCTGAAAGATCTATAACATATTGAATTTACTCCCCATCCCTTCCTTCTCCTGTACTGTTTCATGTTCCATTTATGACGTGAAACCATCTAATGTTTACAAGCAGGCTAAAAGAAAAATGAGGAGGAAGGTTGTTGACAAAAACCTATAAAGAACATACATGCAATTCCTAATTAAAGTATTGGCATGTCATTATTTCATGAATGCACTAGACCTATGGCTCTTAACCTTTTCTTTACCAGGGACCTCCTTTAAATATCTTTTGTTATTGTATGCCCCCAAGACTTAACTCAAGATTTAAAACCTTAACAACAACAACAACAACAACAACAGCAACAACATAATCACACCATCCATAAAAACTTCCCTCAGAGGCACTGGAGGAGAGGGAAGACTTTTCTCCTCTTTCTTCCTGCAAATTTGTGGCTGGAGCAGATTGAACAGCAATGTGCAGGCCAAGCCAGCCCACCTTTCCCTTAGCTCCTGTCACGTGGGCTGAGCAGCTTTCAAACCTTCATGGACACCCTGTGAGGACATCATCACCCTCTGGAGGCCCATAGACCATAAGTTAAAAACCATTGCACTAGACCTTCACCAGCGTTTAAGTACTTCAACACAGCCTGTTTTCTTCCCTTTATTCTTTTGCCTACCGCTTCAATCCAGATGAATGCAAGAGACCATTTTTTCTTCTTCTCCCAGTGCTTTCTGCAGTGCTTAACCATCATAGTATGGCATAGGAGCAGGGAACATGCAATTAAATGTAGACTAGAGTGGGTAAATCTTTGCATAATATGTTTGCTATGTGGTTCTTTCTGCTCACAAAGTGAGAGTGTCCAGTCTTGGGTCTGCAGATCATATGGTGGGCATATGCACACTTTGGCCGAGAGAAGGAGGAGTTATGTGATGGTTGTGCAACATTACCTCATTAGAGAATTGCAGTGGTGAAGTTCACACCTGGACAGGTAAATATGCAATGTGCATCTGCACAAATAGTACCCAAGCTGGAACATATCCGGAGGAGGGTTGTTGAAATGGTGAAAGGTATGGAAGCCATATCCTATGAGGAGCATATCAGGGAGCTGGGTATGTTTAGCCCAGAGAAGAGAAGGTTAAGGCATGACAGATAGCCATGTTTTAATACTTGAAGTGATGTCATATTGAAGAGGGAGCAATCTTGTTTTCTGCTGCTCCAGGGACTAGGACATGGAGCAATGGTTTCAAACTACAGGAAAAGAGATTGCACCTAAACATTAGGAAGAAGGACCTGATGGTAATTGCTGTTCAACAGTGGAAGGCACTGCCTCAGAATGTGGTTGAGTCTCCTTCTTTGGAGGTTTATAGACAGAGGCTGAATGGCCATCTGTCAGGAGTGCCTTGACTGTGTATTCCTGCAAGGCAGGCAGTTGGACTAGACGGCCCTCATGGTCTCTTTCAGTTCTATGATTCTATGTACAACAGTATTGTATGCACAGCTCCACTCCTGCAACCTTGACGTCAATGCTGATTTTCCATACTGGACAAAAATAGCCAAAAACTTCTATAGGGGAAGTTATGCATGTGTAAGAGACCAAAAGGATTATGACCAAAAATGTATAGGGGGACTGTGGGGCATGCATGACAGCCCCCTGATGCTGTTGTGTAGCATTGCTCTTCCCCTGCCAAGAAGGGACATAGAGCTCCATCCCAGGTATGGGGGAGGCTCTGTTCCAAATCCTATGTACTCTTAATGTATTATATTCTGTTACTTTCTAACTTTCCAACAATCCCTCACCCTCTCCATGTTTATAAAGCAATCCAGGTACAAATCAGGTACACTTGGACACATTTGGAATGATCACAATAGCCATACCGTACACACACATTGCCCCAGTCTATTGATCCAGTGTACCATATAAGGTGTTGTCCCAGAAGACCTCCAGAAGCTTCGATTGTTTCTGAATGCAGCAGTATTCTGGATCACATCTGAGCTTCAGCTGAGAGTTCTCAAATGAAAACATATAGCTAAGGATTGGGATTGGTGTGTATGGAACCCCACCCTCAAATGACATCCCAACTCTCCTTTCCTCTTTGCTAACTATGTGACAACAAATGTAATGCTCATGGTAATGGTAATACTCATGGTAGTGCTCCTCCTGGTATCATCATTATGCCATGATAAAAAGTTGCAGATGAAAAGAAGAGTTCAATCAATATGTCTGAGGCTGACTTGGCTTGCCCCTCAACTACCACCCCTCAAATGACACCCTCCAACTTCACTGACTGTGAAAGGGGAGGTGATGTTGGAACAACAGCTTCACTTACTTTCTGCTGATGTGATATAATAATAATAATATAATAATAAATTTTTATTTTTAACCCGCCCCTCTGCTCAGCAACCGGGGTGGCGTACAACAAGATTAAAACATCAAGTTAAAACAATCCCTCCCCATCCTAACCCTCCCACCCCTTAAAACTAAATTAAACTAATGAAGAGTTAAAACAAGAATAAAATATGATAAATAAATAAATAAATAAATAACAGCAACGATGGCAAGGGGGTGGGTAGCAATCAGTCCACTGGAACCGGGAAGTTATTCTGGGAAGGCCTGCCGGAAGAGATCCGTCTTTAGCACTTTCTTGAAGCTATCAAGAGTAGTGATAAGACGGATCTCATCCGGCAGGCCATTCCAAAATCTGGGAGCCGTAGAAGAGAAGGTCCTCTGGGAGGTCTGCGACAGCCTAGTTTTCATAGGCTGCAGCTGGTTCCTCCCAGAGGACCGAAGTGCGCGGGGGGCATCATATGGGATGAGGCGGTCCCAGAGATAAGATGGACCCAAGCCATGTAGGGCTTTAAAGGTTAAAACCAACACCTTGTACTGCGCCCGGAAACTAATCAGCAGCCAATGGAGAGATTTAAGCACAGGTGTTATATGCTCTCTCCTAGATGTACCCGTAATTAACCTGGCTGCCATATTTTGTACCAGTTGAAGTTTCCAGGTTAGGCACAAGGGTAGCCCCATGTAGAGCGCATTACAGTAATCCAAACGTGAGGTTACCAAAGCATGTACCACAGTTTCCAGATCCCTTGTATCCAGGTAAGGGCGCAGTTGGTGTATCAGCCGAAGCTGATAACAGGCACTTCTGGCTGTCGCATTCACCTGACTAGTCATGTGAAGCGATGAATCCAGGAGTACCCCCAGACTGCGAACACAGTCCTTAGAGGAGAGTGTGAGTCCATCCAGGACTGGAAGTTGTATTCCCAGACCTGGTTTCAGGCCTGTGACTGTCAGTACCTCCGTTTTGTCTGGATTTAGTCTCAATCTGTTTTTCCTCATCCAATCCATTACCGCTCTAAGACAGTCATTGAGAGGAGAGACACCATCTGAAGTCTGAGCCGACGACCTGGTCATGGAGAAATATATCTGAGTGTCATCGGCGTACTGATGACACCGAGCTCCATGCCTCCGGATGATGTCTCCCAGCGGCTTCATATAAATGTTAAATAGCATCGGGGACAGAATGGCACCCTGAGGGATGCCACAGTTGAGCTCAGTTCTGGAGGAGCAGCTGTCCCCGAGCCTCACCCTCTGGGATCTACCCGAGAGAAAGGAATGGAACCATCGCAGAGCAGTGCCTCCAATTCCTAACCCTCTCAGGCGATCCAAGAGGATGGAATGATCTATAGTGTCAAAGGCTGCTGAGAGGTCCAAGAGCACCAGCAGGGTCACATTACCCCTGTCGATGCTCAGGCGGAGGTCACCAGTTAGAGCGACCATGGCAGTCTCAACTCCATATCCTGTCCTGAAGCCAGTTTGAAATGGATCAAGATAATCAGTTTCATCCAAGATGGCTTGGAGTTGGGAAGCAAATGCCCTCTCGATCACCTTGCTTAAAAAAGGTAGCAAGGACACTGGTCTGTAATTGTTCTTGTCCAGGGGGTCCAGGGAGGGTTTTTTCAGGAGTGGCTTAACCGCCGCTTCCTTTAAACAAGATGGTACAATACCTTCCCTGAAGGATGCATTGATTGTGTCCCGTAGGAATACTCTCAATGTGTCCCCCCCCCCCGGACGACCAGCCAAGATGAACAGGGATCAAGAGGGCAAGTCGTCTTCCTCACTCTTCCAAGGAGCTTGTCCACATCATCGGTACTCACCGATTGAAACTGATCCAGTAAAGTGCCATCAATGGAGTTGTTGGATGCCTCATCTATGGATTCTGTCAGAACATTGGCATCCAAGTCGGCTCTTATCCGAGAGATTTTATCTGCAAAGTGGATATTAAATGCATCACAGCATGCTGTTGTCGGGTTAAGTAGGGGATTTGGCGCAGGAGGAACCTGCGTCAGCTCCCCCACCACCTTAAACAACTCTGCTGGATGGGACTCTGCAGATGCAAAACGTGAAGAGCAGAAGGATCTCTGTGCTGCACGCATTGCCTCCCGATAGGAATCAAGATGCCTCCTATGGCGAGTTCTGTCGGATAAGAGTCGAGTCTTCCGCCACTTGCACTCTATGCCGTTGTCCAGTTCGCTTCATCCTCCTAAGCTCCTCTGTGTACCAGGGCTTACGATTAGAGGCGGGCTGGAAAGGACGCTTGGGAGCGATTGTGTCGATAGCCTTGGTAAGATCAGTGTTCCAGATGCTGACTAAAGCCTCTACAGAATCACTGGCGTTACCAACCATTAAACCCTCTAGGGCTTTCTGGAAGCCAATTGGTTCCATTAGCCTTCGAGGGCGGACCATTCTAATGGGTCCACCACCCCCAGAGGGGCAGACAGTGGCTCTTAGTTCCATCTTGACCAGGAAGTGATCCGTCCATGACAATGCGGAGGTTTTTATAACCTCCGCCCACAGATATTCCTGTTCCGTACTGAAGATTGCATCGAGGGTATGACCTGCACAATGCGTGGGCCCGTTAACCAATTGGGATAGGCCCATGTTTGCCATGGTTTCCATGAACTCCCGAGCCACACCGGTTAGATTCGATACGCTGGTCTCTAGTGGAATGTTGAAATCGCCCAAAACCAAAAGTCTGGGCGACTCCAACAACAACTCAGAGATCAGCTGGGTCATCTCAGTTAGGGAGTCTGTTAAGCAACGGGGTGGCCGGTATACCAACAGAATCCCCAAATTATCCCTGGTTTTAAGGCTAAGGTACATGCACTTGATGCAAGCTGTTTTCCGGATAGGCTTCCTGGTCAAGTTTAAGTTGTTTCTATGAACCAAGGCCACGCCGCCCCCCCGCCCACTTTCCCTTATCTGCTCACTGACCGTATACCCGACCGGGAGAGCCTGCGCCCATGTTGCAGTGCTGGCATCTCCCAGCCAGGTTTCGGTAAAGCATGCCAGATCGGCGGCCTCATCCACTAAGAGGTCATGTATAATATGAGTCTTATTTTTAACTGACCTGGCATTGCAAAGGAGCAGAGTAAGGGGCTGTGGAAAGATGGTACGCTCTCCAAATTATTCTGGGAAACAGAATGAACTGAAGAAGGGATAGATATTAAGCATCGATCCCTTCTTCTTTTGTAACATTTCTTCACTCTGTTGCCGCCATACCTTCCCTTCCCCCACACAACCTCAATTCCTGTGCCCAGACCACTCCCGGCTCCATTACATGGTGGTATTGATAAGTGATCAGTGTAAGCAGTTCTTGTAGCTTCGTGGTGGAAGAAGAGAGCGTGGCTGCCCAGCAAAAGCTCACCCAGCCCAGCCAATGTCTTGACTCTGGCAGGCAAGCAGTTCTTGAAGCTTCAGGGTGGAAGAGGGGGCGCGGCTCCCCAGCAAACACTCACCCAGCCCAGCCAAGGTCTTGACTCTGGCAGGCAAGCAGTTCTTGAAGCTTCAGGGTGGAAGAGGGGGCGCGGCTCCCCAGCAAACACTCACCCAGCCCAGCCAAGGTCTTGACTCTAGCAGGCAAGCAGTTCTTGAAGCTTCAGGGTGGGAGAAGGGGCGTGGCTCCCCAGCAAACACTCACCCAGCCCAGCCAAGGTCTTGACTCTAGCAGGCAAGCAGTTCTTGAAGCTTCCGGGTGGGAGAAGGGGCGTGGCTCCCCAACAAACACTCACCCAGCCCGGCCAAGGTCTTGACATGTGGTTCAAAGTCCTTCTAATAACTCATTGGGTAGAATTCTGTTGGTGTCATATGCATGTATAAGTTCTTTTACATGTAAGGCTGTACTTTTTTTGCTATTATGTAATGGGCATATTTAGTACTTGGTTGCATACGTGGCGTTCCACAAATGTAACCATTTCACATGGGCCTAAATCCTATTGTTAGTTCAACTACAGCCACTGAATCATCTGGATTTACTTGCATATTTAATCACCATTCAGCAATTGATTGAGAAAATCTACTGTAACTGCGAATAATCAACAGGATTTCGGTCATGCAACTGTGTGTGTATTCTTGGATGGCATGTAAAATTTGTCAGTGCCTTCAGTGTAGCACTCTGTTCACTGGGTTTTCAGAAATAGCCACTGTGCATCCCCAATTGCACAGACACACTGGTAGATGCCCAATCAGTTGGTTTTCAGCAGAAGGGTGGTGTAATACAACCACAGTGTGTCTATATGAGTAAACATTTACATTATGCAAGCACAATGCAGTAGCTCAACCATTATACACTTTGGTACCATGGTATCTCAAATACTGTTCCATTCTATACAAAATTGTGCTTCAAAATATTCTAGAGAAGTCCTTCTTTGAATTCTACCCTCTGTTCAAATCAAGCAGGTGGAGAATGGAGAAAAGAATTAGCATTTTCTCTTCTGGCACCCCATTTCTGGAATGCCTCCATAGTTCCATGTCACTGCCATCAATCCTTATGACCTTTTACAATCAGCAGAAGTGAGAAACCCTTACTGAAGACACAGTAGTTATGTATCTATGTTCAAACTCCAGCAACTCAACAAAACTAAGGCTCAAGATGGTGGCACCAAAGGTACTATATGATGATAGTAGGCTTTTCCCTCTCGTCGGCATAAAACATTATTACCCTAGAAAGACATGAGAAGAGGTATGAACATAACTACTCATGTTTTGATAGAATCCCAGAATGTTTTATATAGATAGATAGATAAATTTTCTGGGCATAAAAACTCTGGGGTGGACTACTGAAGCCCAAGTGGAAATGGCATGAAATTACCGTAATTGAAATCTCAACTGTATTGCAAAAATGTTTTCCTTACTCAAGTAGCATAGTGCTCACATGATCCCTCTCATTTGGATCCTACATTGGGAGAAAGTGGGGTTGGGATCCAATCAATCAATTAATTAATTCACTCAGTGAATATCTAAGGTGAAAGAAGACTCTGCCTGATGAACAGCCCATCTGTCCCTAACCCCATCCCAGATTTGGCAATTCCTGAGCTCCCTGTCAGCCATGAAATCAATGCTACTGAAAAGAGGATCCCATGCACAGTACAGTAAAACTGATAGTGTCCCTTGACACTAATGCCAAAACACACATTATCAGGGGATATAGCCAACAGGTGCATCAGCCAATAGCAGACATATCAACATCAAGGAGCATGGCCAGTGAGTACACTGAGCGCTCCTCCCCCTTTGCGTGTGCAATGGTTACCTGAACAGTTTCATATAAAAAACCCATCATTTGGCCATACAGATCCAGAAAGAAGGTAGACATCAGTACTACATACAACCCTATAACCTCTATTGTATTGAACAGTGTACCCACTATTCGGGATCTATTGAACAGTGTACCCACTATTCGGGATTTTTGAACCTGGCCACACTATAAACAAAACTACAGGAATAAATGTGCCCAGTTGTACAATTTTTGGCATCTCTAGCATAGGTGATCCAAAAGACCTTGGCTTAAGCATGACTACCAGGCAGGGTAGGCAAGACTGGGCTTGATGGACAAATGGACTGACCTGGTATATAAAAGCTACCTCTGAAAGAGGGACTACCTACATTGCAGAGATATAGCAGTTTGACACCACTTTATCCACCACGGTTCTGTCCTATGGAATCCTGGTATTTGTAGTTTTGTAAGGTATTTAGCCTTTTCTATCAGAGAACTCTGGTACCTAACCAAGTTTGAGGGCCCCCTGGGCCCACCAGGGATCAAAAACATTTTTTTTTCAAAAAAATAAAAATAAAAATTCAAAGAACATGTTTTTGTCCTGAGATGCCCTGAAAATGTCCACTGGGGGAAAGGAGTATGTCTCCACCACATTTTGTGGCCTGCTTGGGCAAATTTAGGCCTATAAGAGGCTTTTTTGAAATAGAAAATGAACAGGAAATGGTTTCTGCTCACTTCCTGTTGTGAAAAAAAGTCTCTCCTGGGCCTAAAATGGCCCTGAAAGGCACCAAAACATGGGGGGAAATGTTCCCATATCTTCTAGAGGGTGTTGGGGTTAAGTTTTTTTGATGTGGAGAGGTTCAGCCCTCCAAATTCTTCTGGGAGACTAATGAATCCCCCTAGGCTCCCACACTTGCTCACCCCTGGCCAAGACAGTTAATTTTTTTAAAAAATTAGTTTGGCATTCAGCAGCTTCTTATGAGAAATAGTCAGACCTGATATAACACATTCTCCTATGTTTGGACTTCAAGAAATCTATGCCTCTGTTGTCTCCAAAAGAGGAGAGAAAGAAGTAACAATCTACTTAAGACAATGTTAAGTTCAGTGATTTTCTGCTGGAACTTTGCTTTAACAATATTTCCTTTGCTGGATGAAAGGCCTGGTCCGATTGTTCTATCTCAGCCAGCAATTGATTCAATTAAAACAGCATTAGCCGCTCTACATATGAGCTAGCCATACAATCTGCTGATGTGCCTTTAATAACTAAAACTATATTAACACACCATGAGGTAAAAGAATTGCCTGTTGTAATAACCGCAGATATAAAAGCATTAAGCACATCATTAATAACCATCTGTCTTGGAGAATAGTACCCAGGGTAGCACTGGGATTTCTTCTGTTTAGTACATAACCCAACCAACATTTTCCCCCTGAAGGAGGTTTGTATTTAAAAGGATTATCCCACAAGGGTTTTAGATGGGAATGTAAAAGATTCTCAAGGGTTTCAAATACGTCTTTACTCTGAATCTTTATATATTTAAATTGAAGCTATTAAAACTTCAGGAGCCATCTCTTGTGTAAAGACTTAAGGGCTGAGAGTCAAAATATCTCAGGTAGTGGCCAGGGAACTGAAGTTGGGAAAGGCTGTCCTTCAAATGAAAACTTAGACCTAAATTTTCAGGCACTCCTCCATGGAGTGAAAAATGTGTGGGCCATGTAGACTTTACCACACTATGTTGTTATAATGCTATTATTCCACTTTAGCTGCTATTGCTGCCTCCTTTGGAATTGTGGGATTTGTAGTTTAGTGAGGCCTAAGAGCTCTCTGGCTGAGACTTCTAAATGCCCCTCCCTGAACTGCAAACCCCAGGACTCCACAGGAGGCAGCCAGAGCAGTTAAAGTGGAATAATAGCACTATAACAGTGTAGTGTGATGAGTCAGTATGTCTATGCATGTGCATGTAAGTGTGTGCACGTGTACATCTGGTAATGATAGGTAAAATTTTAATTTGGCACTCTCTCTCAAAACATTTTCAGTTTTCTAAAAAAAATTCATGAATTTGAAGGAATGACTTTGAGATTCTCTTTTAAAAAACCGGAATGTGGGAGTAAGCAAAAGTGACAGACTCACTCATGCAGGCAGATGGCTTTCAGTCCTGGCGTACTCAAGCCCACCTATGATGCTGAATTAGGGTTGCCACCTTTAAAAAGAAAAACATTGTTGCATGGCTGCAGATACAACAGTTCTCTCTGTAAGGGGATCACTGTAAACTGAATTTTCTGTTAAGAGTTTCTGATGGGTGACTTTCAATATAAACTTCCACAAATCCACACACTTCATAGATTTGAAGGAATGAACTTCAAATTGGTGTTTTTTTTAATCCAATGTGGGTCAGAGTGAAACTAATTCGCATCAATAGAGGGTTTTTTTTTTGAGAGAATGACATGATGGCACTATGCCCTGCCTTTCCTCCCTGCACATTCTATGGTTGTTGGCAATTTTCCTATGTGTAGTTGCTTTGGTGGGAGTACTGCTAATCTCAAAGACCCCAGGCATAATGGCTGTTGGGGTGGGCCCAAAGGAAGAGACAAAAATTGAAATTTTCAGATTCCTTCTTCCCTGGCAGTCAATTATGGCCCTGGAAAAGTGCTGTGGAAGATTGAAGGACATTTCTTAACAGCGTGGAAAGTAGCAGTAGAAGACATAGGGAAGGACTGGTTGGCATAATAACATCACTGCCATTCCTCCAGTCTGTCATGGATCCTAGTTCCATTAAGGATGGAAACCTACCACACACAGTGAGGGAAGTTTGCAGAGTTTGAAATAAATATGTTTGAAAAGTACCTGATGCCCCAGCCATATACTTTATTTATTATATGTTCTTTGTCAGGAAAGCAGAAAGAGTGTCTTTGATTTATATTTTTGTATTTCAGGATGAACAAAACTAAGCTAGGAAGGAAGGAAGGAAGGAGGAAAGAGGTAGGAAAGAAATGTCTTCAGAAATGTATGCAAATAAGTGATATCAAAGTATATCTTGAATTTAATTTAGATAATCATTTTAAAGCTATGTTATCTCTATTATCAGAATGGTCATTGCTGTCTTTCTTCATCCTGCAGTTGGAATAATCTCGATAGCAAACCGGAGGGGTTCATAGTTCCTAGAAACACAGCTCCTGGCCTACAGATTTAATGGGCAGCCTGGTTTCCTATGAAGATTCTATGAAACAGTATAAGACATTGAATACACTGGTTGGTCCTCTACCCATCAGCTCCTAATCCATCATTTTTTAAGTGCCAGAAAGTCCTTCCAATACAGGTGTGCACATTTCTCTTCAAGTCTCTTACCTAAAGCCTTGGATCAAGCTTTCAGAGATGCCACAACCACCTATAACTCTCACTGAAAATGAGAAGATCATACCAAAACCTGAACTCTGAAGCCTTGTCTACAGTGGCCAAATACTCCAACTTGACCCCATTCCAGAACCCTGAAGACCATACATTGCAGGGCATTTACCCTGAAATACCCCTAGGGAGTCCAAATGAGCCCTGGGGCTGGAAAAGGGGCAAACTGGGATAGGGCACTTTACAGCAATATAAAATAATACTGGGTTTACTTCGTCTCCACTGGACTGGGCTGTGTGATCACGGGAACCTGTCTAGCATACTGTTCCTCCCTGCTGTTGCCAGCTCCCTGGCTCTCCTGGAAGCCAGGCAGGGGTTACTTATTGTGAAGGCACATTCTGCATACTAAAGGTGTCTTCTGTGGCATTTTTCACAACACATCTGCATTTGTGCAGCAAAAAGAAGCACAGAACAAAAATGATTTTTTTAAAACCCCAGAAACTCTCCTGGGTGCATCCACACTGTAGAAAATAATGCAATTTGGCATAGTTTTAAGTGTTGTAGCACCATCCTATCAAATACTGGGATTTGTAGTTTTACAAGGCCTTTAGCCTTCTCTGCCAAAGAGTGATGGTGCCTCATCAAACTATAAATCCCAGGATTCTGTAGAATGGAGCCATATCAGTTAAAGTGCTGTCAACTGCATTACGATTACTGCAGTGCAGATGTATCCTCCGTGATTGAATACTAGTGAAATAAATAAATTTTTAAAATCTGCAGCATTTTTGTTACTGTTGCTGCTGTTGCTGTTTTTGTATCTCTTTTATTTTAATATTATTTGATGAGATTTGGCTGCTGTCCACTGTGATTCCAGACCTCAATAGGAATTGGTTCCTGGCAAATTATTTGAGACTGGTTTCTAGAGAAAATTATAAGGCAAATATATACACAGGGGACACATTGCTGGGAATCTTACATGATGATATCAATTCTTTCATACTGAACCGCATGCTACAAGTAATTTGTTCTTGATTGACACTTTTCTAGCCTCACTTTAAAACCCTCTAAAATTAAGCAAGATTTCATAATTTTCCAAGCAGCTCCACTCAAAAGATTTCTTACATTTAGAAAACTATTCTAATAAATATGTAGAAATGACTTGCCTTGCTTTGTGAAGGAGAGGAGACCTCTGTCATCCTTATGGCATGCTAATCAATAAAAGATGCACCCTTTTAGCCACTGTATGTTACATAGTAAGTGTTCTGTTCATCACAACACTGTGTAGCCTCTTTTCTTTTCTTTTTCTTGTCATTTTCTATCTGGTGCATTTTCTATCGGCAGGGACACAAAGGGCAGTACCCCTGAGACATATGGTAGCTGTGTGTTGTGTTGTGCATTTATAGACCAGTGCACGGTATCAGTCCAGATCAGGAACAGATCACAACACTGGGTTTCTACAAGATTCTTATCTTCAGAATAAAAGAAATATTAAATCTCATGGTTTTGTTACCAGCCCTAACAGCCCCCAGCCCATTATCCATATAATAATTGCCAATATTTAATCATTTGGTAACCATGGCTTTCCATTTGTTTGGCCAGTAAACCGGGCACTCCCCAAAACCCAGGAATCCCAAAGACTAGTGCTGAGATTAAGTTGCGTACACGCTATGGAAGGGCCATTACAAATTCTAAAGAAAGGGAATGTGAAAGGCAACTTTGTGCCTGAACACCTGGCTAATCCAATCAAGCATAGCTCAAGGTTTTTAAAGAGCTGTTTCCCCTCTTCCCCACCACAACCAAAGAGGGCTGCTTTTTTCATTCAGCTTAAAAGTAATAACACATTAAGGGCTGTCTAATGCCTCTAGAGTGTCCATTGTCTTAACCTGGAAACCTCCAAGAAGCATTGTATTTCACTCTAAATCCCATCCCCTGTATGGAAATATTAGGTATAAAAACCCCTTCAAAACCCCACTCAATCACACACAGTTCATCTTCCTCTTGACTCAACAACAGACTGTGTTCCTGCTTCTGGACCTCCACTCTGCTGGTTCTCTCTGAAATCGCAGCTCCTCTGATCAGTACAGTATCATCCAAAAACTCCCTTCATACTATTCCTCTATCCAAATACTTCTTACTTTATTCACTAGCCTTGTGTCAGTGCTTGAAGCCTAAGTGTTTGTGTGAATGTCATTATTATTATTTTCCAATAAAGATCAATTAATTGTACTATCTAGCATGCTAGTCTCCTCCTTAGTACCAGTATACACAGGTTTACAAGATCCTGCTTGTTCCCCGCTCTTGTATTGCTACATTGAGTATATTAATTCCCCAAATTAATATCAATATTTCAGAGGGTCCCAATGGACCCAAGCATTTCAAGTAACAGTTTAACTATCATGCCAGTGGATTATCATTAAAAAAAATTGTGTGACTTCTAGGGTGTTTTGTGACCCCATGGGAATGTCAATGTACAGATGTTAAGTAAAATTAGGGTTAGGGTTAAGGTTAACTTTATACATCATGTATTCCTTCAACCCACTCAGAATTCCATGGCTGTCCCAATAGGGTAATCTCTAACAGCCAGAACACGTGATTCGTACTTCTCAGCATCATGGCTTGCTGAAAAAATGCCATGGGTGATTCCCCCCCCACACACACAATACATTATATCAGTGGGACAAAAAAATTCACCACTGGCAAAAAGGAACAAATTTCCTGGTTTCATTTTTGTTCAGGCACTTTTCATCTGAAACAACTGTTGGGAAAGCCGCCAAGTCAAATAGCTGATAAGGCAGCCCAGCTCAGGAACAACTCGGTTGCAAACACAGTACCTTGTGTTGTCAATAACAGTCCTAAAGAATCAGCAGATCAGAGAGAGCGAAGAACAAAGAGGCAGTCTGAGGTCAAAAGGATTCTGGCAGGTGGGTCAACGAAGACAGTCCAGGGTCAAGATAATCCGAGGTTTCATGAAAGCAAGATTCCAAGAGCCAGGAGAGACAAAGGCAGAGGCTTCCTCCAGGGAACACAGATAGCCTGAGACAAGGAATTCAGCATCTCCCCCAGATGCTTATGTTGGCCCAGTTCCCACTCACAGCTGCTGGGTGATTAATGAGCATCTTTCTTTTAGTCTCCGGGAGCGATGCAGCCACTCCCTTTCTGCTCGTCTTTGGCTAAATGTAGGTACCTGCTCTTCTACCTCTTGCTGTTGCTCAACTATGTCTCCCAGGCTTAGACCCTGTGCTGGGGGAAGGCTAGGCTGCTGAGACCTGGGTTCTTCAGGGCTACACGCAGACTCAGCCAGCTTTTCTGCAACTGGCTCAGCCTCCTGGTGTTCTGAGTCCTCAGAGTCCTGGCTGAACATGACATCATTCCCCCCCCATTATCCTCCCCCTCACCCAGAGGAGGACGAGGCTGGTCCACGAAGCGGCGGTGAAATGCCCGAACCAGGCAGGGATTATGAACATTGGAGGCATATTCCCAGGAGTGGTCCTCTGGCCCGTAGCCAACCCAGTCGAACAGATACTGAAGACAGCCCCGACGGCAACGAGGTATGGTGACGAGGTGCGGCGGCGAGGTGCAGGCGGAAGTGCAGGACCAGCATCGGGATGAACCCCCAAAGCTGGAAGCAGTAGGGAAGGATAGAGGACTGGGTGGATCCGCCATGTCCACAGAAGCTGGAGCCGAAAAGCCATGGGATTCACCTGGGCCACGATCTTTTAAGGCCCCACAAATCAAGCATCCAACTTCCGACACCACCGCTAGAGCGGGAGATGGCGTGTGGACAGAGACTGAATCCCCTACCTACAAAGGAGGACCTTCCTGCTGACGTCGATCCATGCCCCACTTATATGCCTCCTTGGTCACCTCGAGCTTTTCCTGTAGCAAGGACTGGGCAGCCTGGAGTCACTGGAGCCACTGGTCTGCCGCAGGGCCCACCGAGATAGGGGCCACAGCTGGAAATCCCCGTAGATGGTAGCTGCCGGTGGCAAAGAAGGGCGTCTGCTGGGTTGAGGCATGCATGGAGTTGTTGTAGAAAAACTCAGCCAATGGCAGCAGGTCGACCCAGTTCTCTTGGCGGTAACTGGAGTAACAGCAGAGGTACCGCTCCAGTGTCCCATTCGTGCGTTCTGACTGGCCATCAGAGTCAGGATGGTGTGCCGAGGACAGGTGAGGTGCAATGTCAGGAGCCGCAGCAGACTAGTCCAGAACCGGGCAGTAACCTGGGCTCCCAGGTCAGAGACTACTCCCTCAGGAAGGCCATGTAGCTGGAAGATGTGCTGTACAAACATCTGGGCCATCACCTTTGCCATGGGGAAGCCAGCACAAGGCACGAAGTGAGCCATCTTGGAGAACAGATCCACCACCACCCAAATAGTGGCACAGCCAGCAGAAGGCAGCAGTTCTATGATGAAGTCCATCGAGACAAGCTTCCAGGACCCCAAAGGCATCGGCAGAGGCAGCAGTAAGCCCGCAGGTCACCCAGGATGATCCTTAGCATGGCGACAAACAGGGCAAGTGCCCATGTACTGGGCCACCTCCGCATGGACCCGAGGCCACCAAAACTCTCAGGTGAGGAGGTGCAGGGTCTTGCAAAACCTGAAGTGACCCACTGGCTTATCATCATGGCACAACCGCAGGACCGTCTCCCGACATGGGCCTGCTGATACATAAAGGTGGCCCTGGTGGTAAAGCAGGCCATATCGAAACTCAAAAGGAGAGGCGTCCCCCTCTGCCGAATGCTGGGTCATGAACGGGCCCCAGCTCTGGAGGTCACGAATCTGGTCCAGCAGTGTAGCATCCCTCAGAGCAACAGCAAAATTCTCTAGGTGCAGAATGGTGCACCCTTTGGTTCCGTGGCGTACTCCGGCTTCCAGGTGAGAGCGTCAGCCTGCTTATTCTGGGCCCAAGGAGCGTACTGGAGCTGGAAACTGAAGTGGCCAAAAAACAGGGACCACCGCTTCTGCCTCTGGGACAACTTCCGTGGAGTATAGATATGCTCCAAGTTCCTGTGGTTGGTGTGGACCTGGATGGGATGAGCTTCCCCCTCCAACAGATGCCACCATGTGTCAAAGGCGGCCTTAATTGCCAACAGCTCCTTCTCCCAAATAGTGTAGTTGCATTCAGGAGGAGACAGCTGACAGGAATAAAAGGTGCAAGGCAACAGGTGTCCATCGGCCCCATGGGCTGAAGCAGCACAGCCCCAATCGCCACGTCTGAGGCGTCTGCCTATTCCACAAAAGGTGTCCGTGGATCAGGGTGCTGCAGGATTGGGGCCAACGTGAACCTCTCCTTTAGGACCTCAAATGACTTCTGGGCTGCAGGTGTCCACTGAAAGCAGGACTTCGCCCGCACCAGCTGGGAAAGAGGGCTTGCCAGGGCTGCATAATCCGCGATGAATTTCCTGTAGAAGTTTGTGAACCCCAGGAATTGCTGAACATCCTTCCGGCAGCGAGGATTGTGCCATGACAACACTGCCTCCACCTTGGAGTTGTCCATGGCCACCCCCTGAGCGGAGACTCGGTAGCCCAGGAAGTCCACCTCCCGGAGGTTGAAGACACACTTTTCCAACTTGGTGTAGAAGCGGTGCTCCCGAGGGCACTGAATGACGGCACGAACGTAGGCGTCATGGGCAGCCTGGCTGAGGGAATAAATCTAAAGGTCATTCAGGCAGATGATCAAAAAGCAATCTAGATAGTCCTGGAAGACATCATTGACGAAGTGCTGGAAGACAGCTGGGGCTTTACATAGGCCAAAGGGCATGACGGTGTACTCATAATGTCCATACCTTGTCTGAAAGGCTGTCTTCCACTTGTCCCCGGCCCTGATCCTCACCAAGTTGTAGGCCCCTCTGAGGTCCAACTTAGTGAAGACCTTGGCATGGCAGAACCGCTCCAACAGTTCCGGGATCAGCGGCAAGGGATACCGGTTCCTGATTGTGATCTGGTTAAGGGCACGGTAGTCATTGCAAAGACATAACTCCCCACACTTTTTCCACACAAACAACACAAGGGCACCTGCAGGAGACTTAGAAGGGTGGATAAACCCCTTCTTGAGGTTCTTCTCCAAGAAATCCCTCAAAGCTGCCAGCTCAGGCTCTGAGAGGGAGTAGAGGCGTCATGCCCCAGGGCCCCAGGTATTAACTCAATCACACAGTTATAAGGTCTGTGCAGCATGAGCCAATCTGCCTCCTTCTTGTCAAAGACATCGGTGAAATCCCAGTATTTCTCAGGCAGCGTCACCGAGCACTCCTTGGCACCTGTTGCCACTGCCACCAGGATCTGCTCCAAGCCAACAGTGCTCCTGGCAAAACTTGGAAGCAAACAGAACCTCCCGCCAGGCCCACAAGATGTGCAGATCATGGCTTAGAGAGCCAGAGCATCTCCAGGACCAAAGGGAAATGAGGCACCTCAGCCAGCAGGAACTGAATCTCTTCGAAGTGGTCCTGGATCTCTAAGTGGAGCAAAGGGGGCTTGTGAGTTACAGGACCGGACCGCAGGATCCACCCATCGATAGTCTCTACAGGTCTAGGCTCGTCTAGGGCCTCCAGCAGTATCTGATGACTGGTGGCAAACCCCAAGTCCATGAAATTTTTGGAGGCTCCCGTGTCTATCATGGCTCCCAGGGGAACAAGCCCCAGGGAAGGCAGTCTCAGGTTAGTCGCCACCAACAATGGGTCTTTGCTGCAGGTCATGCTGGGGGAAGCAGGTTCCGGAGACACTCACAAGTGGTGAATCTGCTCTACACCTGGGGCTGCCCATTTCCCAGCAGCAGTGCTCAGTGACCCTTGGCCAGACAATTCCTGGCAAAATGCCCTGACAGACCACAGTACATGCAGAGCCCCTCTCTCCTCCTACGTTCTTTCTCAGCCGCGGTGAGCCACGGCCAAGCCCCTCCCAGCTGCATTGGTTCTTTTGCAGGCCCAGGAGGGACAGCCATAGGGGAAGCTGTCGGTGTGCAACCAATGGAGGAGAGGGCGGGTTGGAATGCCTGGCCTGCCTGCGAGCTGAGAGGTGGCAGTCTATGCATCTTGTTTGAGTTATCAAGGCAGCTAAGGTGTCTGGAGGCTCTGAGCAGGCCAGCTCATCCAAATTGGGGTCTGCCAACCCCCCGGCAAACTGAGCCTGCAAGGCACTCTGGTTCCAGGTCAAGTCCTGGGCTAGGAGATGGAAGGCAGTGGCATATTCGGCCACAGAGCCTTTGCCTTGCTGGAGGGTCTGAATCTGGTGCTCAGCAGTTTCAGTTTTAACAGGATCTCCCCAGGTAGCTCTCATTTCTTGCAGGAAGTCCTGCAAACTGTTGAGGGCCAGACTATCCTCATTCAGGTAGGGAGTAGCGATTTACTTGCAGGACCAGCTAACAGACTGATAATGAAAGCCACTTTCTGAGTGTCCGTGGGGAAATCAGCCCCTCTGATTTTGAAATGCAGCTTGCAGTTTGCTATAAAACTGTCCAATAGTGCTCTATCACCAGAAAACTTCTCAGGCAGGGTGATGATAGATTTCCCCCATGGCTGGGATGGGGGTCAATTCTGTAGTGCAGCCAAGTCTTGAGTTAATTGTGCCAGCTGGGCTGCTAATTGCTGGTTTTGGGATAACAGCTCCTGGATCACAGCAGACTCGACCATGTTATCAACTTAATTGGGTCTCAGGCTATTCTTTCAGGAAAGCCGCAAAGTCAAATAGCTGATAAGACAGCCCGGCTCGGCAACAACTCGGTTGCAGGCACGGTACCTTGTGTTGTCAATAGCAGTCCTAGAGAGTCAGGAGTCCAGAGAAAATGAAGAATGAAGAGGCAGTCTGAGGTCAAAAGGATTCTGACAGGTGGGTCAACGAAGACAGTCTAGGGTCAAGATAATCCGAGGTTTCAAGAAAGCAAGGTTCCAAGAGCCAGGAGAGTCAAAGGCAGAGGTTTCCTCTAGGGAAAGCAGATAGCCTGAGACAAGGAATTCAGCATCTCCCCCAGATGTTTATGCTGGCGCAGCTCCCACTCACAGCTGCTGGGTGATTAATGAGCATCTTTCTTTTAGTCTCCGGGAGTGACGCAGCCACTCCCTTTCTGCTCGCCTTTGGCTAAAGTTAGGTACCTGCTCTTCTACCTCTTGCTGTTGCTCAACTATGTCTCCCAGGCTTGGACCCTGTGCTGGGGGAAGGCTAGGCTGCTGAGACCTGGGTTCTTCAGCGCTAGACTCAGATTCAGCCAGCTTTTCTGCAACTGGCTCAGCCTCCTCGTCTTCTGAGTCCTCAGAGTCCTGGCTGACCATGACATCAACAAAGAAACTTCAAACTTAAGAACATTTGTTTACAATTTTTGCCTAGATATAAAATGTGTATGTCTTGCTCTGTCTGAATCTTGCAATAAAACATGGCTGTGAGAGACTAACATATCACACATATGAATGGGTGACCATTAAAAAGGACAGTTAAGGCTTGTTTGTTTGCTTCCTCTTTTTCTTTCCTTTTCTCCCCCTCCCCATCCTTTCTTTCCTCTTCCACGTATAACCTATCTTTTCCTCTGTGGAGAGTTTGGGTATCTGTAAATATTTCATAACTTTTCATACTAGGCAGGATTTCATTTTTTACAAGATACTTTGTATTATTGACAAGATGCCCATGCTGACTAGGGGATTCTGGGAATTGCATCTGCCAAAGTAATCTTTTCCCAGCTGTGAGACTACAGTACATGGGGAGGAAGCCTTTACCTGTTTTCCCCAAAACTCCAGTTCTGATGAAATTTTCCCGTGTCCCCAGATGCCTTTTGACATCAAAGTCAAGCTTCCATACTAAGACCAACCGAAGAATCTCTCCCATCGCTAATAACAGCTGGGAAGTACAGTTTTGGCAAATGCAGGTAGAGGAAAGGAGTCCACCCTCTTCTTATACACTTTGGTCCTGATCCTGCCCTCATCAATTATTTAAAGAACAAAAAGAACATACATCAAGTGCCATTTTTGGTTTGGCCCACAGATCCAAATCCCCCACAATAATGATTTAAAAAAAACTATTTAACTATTTAACTTTTTGCAGGGTTGGATAACCATAAGAGAAAACAGGTGATTAAAAAATGCAGATGGACACACACACACACACACACACACACACTTAAGATTTAAAAATAGGAAAAATGGGATAAATAAGATGTTTGCAAAGAAGGAACCCCACCTTACAATAAGCAAATTTCCAAACAGGAATCTGAAAAGTAGCCATGTGATAGCAAGTGATAAGTAACTTAATCTATGTGTAGAGGGCAAAAAGTGGCAGAGAACAACAATGGTAAGTTGCTGCAAAGTGTAACAGAAGACTATCTTGAGTTGGTAGGCATTTGTTATAAAGAACTTGCCAATGTTAAGCTCCAGCAACTGAGTTCTATTTTCCTGTTGTGTACATTAAGCTGAAAGACACCCCACTGCTAGCTAATACATCTTGACAGCTTCACTCCTGCACAAAAATTAGAGGGGATGGCACAAGATTGTTTTATTTGGAGAAATATCAAAGTCAAAATAGCCTGGCCTATCACCAGATCACAGTAAGTCAACACCGTCTGGTAGCATGCCCGACTTGGCGACCTCGTTTGAGGATTTTATTAACCTAAAAGACAAAGTAGAGCTACATGTCAAATTCAAAGCCCCACAGAACAGTAATTGAGAAAGAACTGAAGATCAGAGCAGTTCTGTCACTTTTGCCTTAGATTAAGTAATCAAAATTGGGAGGAATAAATGGATGGACTTTCACATGTTTGCACATATTTTTATCAATAATGTTTATTTTTGTGTTGCTTGCTTAGCCATTCCACTGAATAAGTCAGGTAGGGAACCTCTGACCCCTAGATGTTGTTGTACTCCCATCATGTCTTACATTGGACAGGCTTGTTTGGGAGGATGGAAATTGAACTTCAGCAATGTTTGGAGGGTCACACATTCCCCAGCCCTATCATAAGCCCTCCTGAGAATCCTGTTTGCTTTCAAAATTAAAAAGGAATGCTTTAACTCTAGAAGTGTGTATTGAGAGTTACTTTATATGCTCATGTATAAAGTCAATACATATTAGTCAAAAAAATCAACCCCCAAAAAACTGGTTCAACTTATCCACAGGTCAATCTACATACTGGACCTTAACTCTTATCAACAAAGGAACCATTTCCTTCTTTCAGTACATTAGTGAAAGGTAAGAGTTTACTCCATCCCAGGAGAACCTAAAAGAAGTACCAGCCCACTCTATTTTCTCTGTTGTGGTGCCACTTCTATGCTTTTTGAATGCCTGGGTGGGAAAATGGCAGCAGCGCTCTCAAAGGAGCACCAAGACAGTAGAGGGGCCAGTGCTTCTTTTAGGTTCTCCCAGGATGGACTAAGTTTTCACCTTTCACTACTCTGATCAGAGAAAGGGATAGTTCCTTTTTCGATAAGTAATACTGTACCTTAAAGTTTATCAAAAAAGGAACCATCCCTTTCTCTGAGTTAGAGTGGTAAAAGGTCTTTTTAAATGCCTGAATGGGAAAATCTGAGGCAAGGCAGGCATGCACCAGTAAAAAATTAAGTTGAAGTGTTAGGCTAAAAATCCAAGGACTTTATCAGCTCAACACTAACCACTTAATTTAAGTCCTATAAATTTCAAAAGGAGAATTTGACCATCAGCTCCCATCTATCCCATGTCTGAAATCAATAGGACTTACTTTTGGTTGGATTATCATCTTAATTTATCACCACCACTACCTCTCCCCCCCCCCAACACACACAGAATGAAAAAAAATAACTTTGGGAATGTGTGCAGTTTAAAAAACAAACAACACTTCCAACCCCAACACTTTCCTCACACCTTGTTATTTTTGTGGCTGAGCAGCAGGAGAATTAGTTAAAACCTTAATTAGTATCAGTATAAGTAAAACTGGAGTCTTTCCAACAACATTTTAAAATCTGTTCTTCTCTCCTTTTTTTAACGATTGGAAACCACATTAAGGTGACTAATAAAAATGTGTTATGGATTTTGTTTCCATTCTGGCCAATAGCAATGATTGATATATTCATCAAAGAGAAATATAGAATTTTTATGAGGTTACACTCATTTGTCCTCTGGTCAAATTTAAAAACAAGCAAGATAGGCAGTTACTGGTACAGTGCCACTAAATTATTGTACAGCTCCATTTTCTTCCCTCTAGTGTGTTAGCTATTGGATCATATGGCCACATTTTTCAGAGACTATTATCTGTCATGTCTTTATTGCAATTACATTATTATTCCATGTTTCCTCCAGAAGTTCAGGGCAACACACACACTTAGGAACTGATAAAAAAAAAAAAGCAAAATTAGCCAAAAAAAAAAAAAAGAAAGAAAAAGAAAAAACCTTTACATAGGAGAATGTGATTTGCCCATCCAAGTAGAAGACTTGGCATGTTTCACTCCTAAAAGCTTCACTTTGAATATCTGTATATGCAACTCCATTTCTGGTGCTGTCCCACCTCTTCTTTCCTTGAAAGGTCATCTTTTTAATACCTACATGACAAACAGGTAGAAAGTTCTTCTCTTTGCTGGGTAAAGCTTTACTGATGAAATATAGATGGTTGTGGGTTTTGTTTCTTTTGTTTCCGAAAAGATGTTACCCAAATTTGGATATTTCTTCATAAAGAGGAGAGAAAAACTTAAGGGTCCCCACCCCCAAATAAAAATGAATGTAGGAGAAGCAGTCACATTTACTTACTTGTTTTAGGGCCTATTATTCTTCTCTTTGTTGTAATTCTATCTTTCCTCCAAAAGATTGAGAACAGCATACATGCTTGCCTCCTTTTAACCTCACAACAACACTGTGAGCAAGATCAAGTGTCAGTGACTAGTCCAAGATTCCACCAGGGATCACCATGGCAAAACAGGAATTTGAACTCACCTCCTCCTGGATAAATTCAAAAACTAAGGAGATTATCCGTCCCTGTCCCGCAAATACATCAAAACTTTTCAGACCTATTTTTTATCACCCCCAAAATGCAGCCCAGGAGTGAATGGATCTCTAAGGGATCTCCCTTCACCTCCTGGATGAAATCCCGCTGGTTCTCATGAGAAGAGGTGAGCATGGGATATTCTAATTTACAACACAAGCTAAAATACTAAAAGTGACAGCAAGCATAGAAACACTAATAACAGTACAAGTAACCCAGGGAGGGTCTAAAAAAGTGTGTCACTTACCCCGATGTCCTGATCTCACCCAGAAGTGTTCTGACATGGACCTCCTATTGATGCTGGCATCACATCAGCATAATGGGGCACCTTCTCAGTCACAGGACATTCCATGACAGAAACGGAATGGGGTCTCCATTGATGGTTTAGCCCATCAATAAAAAGCAGTGCCAGTGTAATGAGAGCTGAACAGTAGTATTACAAGAGGGGAATGACATCATGTGAAAAGGAAGCCCTTTCGCAATCTCCTGGCATCGTGACAACACCATATTTAGAGCATCTGATAATCTCCTAAATCCCAATTCTTCCAGCTGTAGTCTAAAAATGTAATTTTTTTCTTAGTTCTGTTTTTATGCACTGTACCATACTGATTTATTTGAGCAGGGAGAATGATCAAGCTATCGTCACATGCCATGGTCTAACCAGTCTTTCCCAAAAAGGTAGATACTGTGTGGACTACAACTTCTAAAATCAACACTGTAGTCTAACACATCCAGGTAGGCAAAGACTGGTTTCAAGGCACCTGAAACAACAACCCTGGTGAAACTAAGTAAGTTTGCAACAGTAGATCACATGGATACCCACGCACCACCACCTTGAAAAGATAAAATAAATAGATACAATTTAAAGATAAATTTTAAAAGATAAAATACAGATGAAGATAAAATACTCATGAAGAGATCCTACAACGGTTACTTTCCAGAAGTAGGGTGGTTGGAAGGAGGAATGAATAGGGCTCCCTTGTGTTTGAATAGCAATACAGGGGGTGGGGTTGGAATTTCAGTATATACAACCTGTAATGTGCTCTTGGTGAACATTTTCCCTTCTGCACTTTTTGAAAGTGTTGCATCTTGGGACTTTATCAGACCACACCCCATTAATGTTCTTTTGCTGGCATATTTTGTGGCATTTTTATGCCTGCAAAAGAACCCCCACCAGACCTACCTTGAGCAGCAGCAATGAGGTATCCCCAGCATAAACGGAGCATGAATGGAGCTCTATTTACTTCTGGGGTTGAGATCTTACAGACTCTTGCAAGAAAATCTGTGTACAGCAGATTAAAAAGATTAATGTGAAGTCGAAGGCTTTCATGGCTGGCATCCATAGATTTTCCTGGTTTTTTTTCTGGGCTGTGAGGCTGTGTTCTGGAATAGTTTCTTTCTGACGTTTCGCCAGCATCTGTGGCTGGCATCCTCAGAGAATTCTATTCCAGAACATGGCCTCACAGCCCAGAAAAAAACCCAAGGAAAATCTAAAAAAAATAAATAAAATAAAATAAAAAAAATCAAAATAAACACATAAAACATATACCAAAGCACAAAAACACACTTAAAAAGTCCCAAGTGAACCAGGGAGGTTCATAAAAAGAGTGTCTCCTACATGGCTGTCATGATCTCATCTGGAAGTGTTCTGCCAACTGACACTGTATTCACAGAGCACAATGGAACGAAGTTTCAAACACCGGCAATGACAGCAACAAAGCAGCATGGGAGATCAATTGATTGCTTGGCCTGCTGATAAAAAGAAACGGGTTTTGGACAATATATGATCACAAAAGGATGACGTTGTCTGGTATGTGTGCCCTTTCAACAATCATTAGGCATCATTATGATGCCATATTTGCCTGGTCTGATAAAGTCCTTGGTTGCATCCTATTTTCTATTTCTGTAGCATAGTGAAAAGAATATTCTTTTCGAGCCTTTCTTTAGTGTGACTCAGCAAGCTGAACACAGTCTACATGCCGTATATTGCAGCCTTGCTGTGTCATGATAAGCCTTAATTTTAGTGTCTGCCCTGGGAAAGAAAAATATTGGCCAGTTTAACAACTGTGTAGCAAATTTTTATGAATAGTAGGTGAGCTGTGTTTGGGCAGGTGGTGTACAGCTTAAGGAAGCAGGTCCATTTGAACCAGTAGGTAGAATGAGGCAAGTTCATCAGGTGGCAGATGCTGGAGGTGACGGCAAGAGTCCCCTGAACTTTTCTTCCTGAACTGCCCACTTAGCAGGTATATCCCTCTGTTTCCCTGTATTACAGGGCCTATCCTGAGGCCCCCAAAACTAGCTTGGTGGCTCTGGTATGAGAGAGAATCTCATCCCATCAGCTGACCATCCCATCAGCTTCTGTACATGGAATGAGAAGAGGACACCATCTTGTCCTTTGCCTCAATCAACAAAATGTCTTGGGTTGGTACTGTGTGTTCTCCTAATTAATTTAGAGAAATCTTTCTTTTAAAAAGAAAGATCTGGGAATATATTCAAAACGAGTTGAGCAATGTTGTCATGTGTCTTTGCCATAGGCAGTTACTTTGCAATGGGGTCTTTCCCTCTTCCTGGGTGGTGTTCAGGAGTCTTAACACTTCTGTGATAACTTTTGTTTTTTGTTTTTTTGTTTTTTGAATCCACTAACAAGATAATATTTGAAGTACTGTTTGCAGTTTTGGCAGACAGATTATAGGAAGCATATTGTCAAGTCTGAAAATATGCAACAGATGTCAACCAAAGTGACTTAAGGCTAGGAATATAAATTGGAATGAAACTGTTCTAAAACTAGCAGCAAAACTTCAGAGAACAGAAGGTGAACAAAGTATCTGAGATGAGTAAGAACAGATAGATGCCAATGAATGTTTTAAGCAAAAAAGTAAATCAGAACCAAAGCATCTGAAACACCTGAAAGAAATATCCCACAAATCAGGAACCAATACTCCTAGAAGTAGATTTAAGAAACCAACCAATCAAGCAACCACAAATGTAAACATAATCATTAGTAGAAGACTTTCATGTTAGGACTCCTCTACCTCTATGTCCACTAAATTAGCAGCATCTATGGTCTTCCAGATGTTGTTTAACTTCAACTCCCACTGTTCCTGTAGCACTAACCATGCCAATTATGGGAATTAGATGAATGCTGGAAAGCCACAATTCTCCACCCTGGACCAAACAAAAATTAAGCAATAAAATCAACATTCTACTGTGCTTAAGTTGAAGATAGTTAAAGTTGGATCTTCAGGCTTTGATAACTGAAGGGACCAGGGGTGAGTGTTCAGGGTTACTGCCCAACCTATGTATGTTGTGAAAGTCTACATAGACTGTATATGTATAGAATTTATATACAGACCTCAAAGGGCGAAGATCTGATCCGGCCAATTACAGACCCATAAGTCTTTTAAGTATAATCAGTAAACTGTATGCGAGCCACCTTCTACAGAAATTACTGTGTTGGATAGAAGAAGATAACCTTCTGAGGGAAGAAGAAGCAGGATTCAGGCAAGGGCATTCATCTGTGGACCAGGGTCTTATATTGCAACACCTACTAGACAAATATTCATCCCCTGCGGGGGGGGGGGCACTTTATGAAGCTTTTATAGATTTTAAATCTGCTTTTGATACAATTCCAAGAGACAGATTATGGCAAAAAATGGAGGCCACTAACATCGATAGACATCTACTGACCCTCATACAAAGCCTATATGACCAAACCTCTTTGAGAGTAAGATGTGATCAAGAAGGGCTTTTGACAGATGTAATACCTATATATAAAGGGTTAAAACAGGGTTGTGTATTGGCCCCTACTTTATTTAATATCTACATTGATTCATTAGTTAGCGCATTGACCGGAGAAAACTTCCATCCACCTAAACTATCAGAGAGACCTATATCTACACCTCTCTATGCTGATGATGCTATTCTCCTGTCTTTAACCCGTGTAGGACTGAGATGTCTCTTAAGAACACTCAGAACATCTTGTAATACAGAACAATTAATAATTAACTACGAAAAACCTAAAGATCTTATCTTTACAAAAGAAATGTAAACACCGATGGCAAGTGAATGGCCATCAACTTGAACAGGTCAAATCTTATAAATATCTGGGAGTAATTATTCATTGTACAGGTTCTTGGAGAGCCCAAATCTCTTATGCAACTGCAAACATACAACGAAGTTATAAGTCACTAATCTCTTTTTTCTACAGCAAAGGGGGACAACATGTTCCCTCAGCTATGCAGGTGTTTAAAGCAAAGATCCTCCCCCAAATGTGGTGTGCAAATATATATGTTCAAAAATATTGCAGCCATGGAAACTGTTCAAACAAAATTTTTGAGAACTGTTCTCAGCCTCCCAAACTGTGTGTCAAATGTCTTACTCAGGCTAGAAACAGGCTTAATTTCTATTGAAGCACAAATATGGATATATAAATTAGACTTTTGGTTAAAGATGTTATTTACTCCCAATGGTCTAGCCCCCTTGACTCTTAGTGATTCATTTCAGTGAAGATGGGAAAAAATGGTTACGGAAAAAGTGCAATCCCTGGCCTTCTCACAACCTGTTATTCTAGCCATGGGGTATGCAAAAGCCAAAGAAAACATCTGCCAGTGCATACAGGACATAGAATTACAAAATCATGTATGTGCAGCATCCTTACGCTCAACTTTCAAAGACAGTGGGAGAGGCTTTGCCCTTGCTGCATACTTAAACAATCTAACCAACCCAAAGTATAGGAAAGCCTTTACCCTGGCCAAATTCAATGTATTCCCATCAGCTCTACTAAAAAGGAAGATATAACAACAAACCTCTGTCAACGTTTATGTCCTTGTGGGTCTGGGGAGGTAGAATCTGTGGGGCATGTTTTATTGTACTGTACTTTTTATCGGGATCTGCAGCGTTGTTTTATAATACTAATGTTACAAAAAATACCTGATACATTTTACATTGACTATCTTTTGGCTGACCGGCAACCAGGGATTACAGCCAAGGTGGCAAGTTTTTGCGTTGCTGCAATAGCTTGCCAACAAAAAATGGTGTCTTAACTTTTGTTGTTGTTGTTCATTGTACAACATTGTACAATTTTCTTGTATTGTATAATACTGTCCTATTTTACACTGTACTTTTATATTGTTTATGCTGGTCATTGACTGTAATAATAATAAAAAAATCATTATACAGACCTCTAAATGAACATGCATTTATTCAATAGGAAAGCATACTCTGGTTTCTGTCATCATCAACAACATCCTGTTTTAACTTGGAGCCCTCTAGAACAGTGCTTCTTCAACTATCAGATGTAAGGACCAGCATTTTTTTTCACCCACTGTACCAAGGAAATGATACTATTTTTGAGCCCACTCGGTACAACTGTGTTTCTCCCCCCACCTTGGAATCTCTCCAGGTACCAGCTGCAGATGGCCATCACCACTGCATGGGCCACCACTTTGATTGGCACTGCTCTAGAGGTTTTGGCCTGCAAATCCACCATCCCCAGCCAATTTGACCTATGATGAGGGATCATGAGAAATGAAATCAAAAATATCTTGTGGGCACTAGGTTTGAAAATTCTAGAATAGGAGTGTAGGTCTATAGGGTGGCTGTAACTATGACTCCCAGAAATAACATCAAGTCCAGGGGAGACCAACCTGGTCCAACCCTTGACCAGAGAAGGAGAAGCTACAAGGAGCCTTCCTGCAAGAAAGAACACTCAGTTAGGAACTAGAGCCATCACCTGCAGGAAAAGCAACAAGGGAATATTGTTCTGGCCTTGAAGAACTGATGTTTTTCCTTTTCCTCACCCCCCCCCCTTTATGTGTCTTGTCTTTTTAGTCTGGACACTGAATGGCAGGGCCTGTCTCTTCTATTTCTTGATGAGATCCCCTCTGGGGGTCAATGATTGCCAGGAAAGTGGCATAGAAACCTAGCAAGTAAACAAACAATTATACATAGTCAAGGGCAGGTCCTGATGCCACAATCCTGTCCCTTCATGTCCCTTGCTTTGGGTGATTGTTTTGGACTCTCCCAAGTAGTGCCAATGGAATGCCTAGGAGCAAATGCTATTTATTGTCTGAATTCTGTGAAGTGCCTTATTTCCAAACCAGATTGCTGCAGAATACCAAGAAACCAGGACACACCTTAGGTATTCAAACCCCTGCCTTAAGCAAGCATAAGTATATGTAGCTGAAATAACCAGCCATTCTTTCCCCTGTTTCTTCCTGCATCATGCCCCCCTCAGCTATTTCCCAAGCATTAAATTTTAAATTACAAGCCCTTGCTTTGCTGGTGAATAACTTAAGCAAGCAGGACCAGCCCTATCTATCCTTCTGTATTCTGTAAAATGCAGCATACAATGATGGTGCATCAGCAGCAGCAACAACAGAAACATTTCACACTGTCTGCAATCTTTTTTTTTTTTTGAAGTTCATTCCTTCATTAGTAGATAATTTCCTAATTCTTTTTCACCTTGGAGCAAAAATAAATTTCTCTTAAATTTATCTCTTTAAGAAAAAGAAAAAAGAAAAAAACACCACACAGACTGCTACTCAGACAGCAAGGATTTGTTGCTGGGCTTGATACTTCATTATCATTGACATCCTCGAGCAATATGAATTTTATGAAGCCACTAAGACTTAGTGAGGTATGAGGTTCACTTTCTTTTCTTTTCTCTTCTTTTTCTTTTTTCTTTCTCCTCTGAGTCTATTTTACACTGAACAATAAGAGAAAACCTTAAAAACCCCTCCTTGTAAATCTTTTGAACTAGAATACTTATACAGTACAACATTTATTTTAGTGATGCACCTTTCTTCATAAAATTAAAGTTATGGATGCTTCCATTGTAATGGACTGTGCTTTCCTTTCTCTTGGTGTGTTGACTCCAGCAAGGTTTCTTGATTTCAACATGAAAACCCCCAAGAGAGCAGGGAAATCAGGTCTAAAGTGCCCCCCTCCTTGTTCTCTCGGGGCTTGGCTTTCTATTTCAAATGGAGGCAAGCCTGAGGAGAGCTGGGAGGGGGGTACCTTGGCTCCCCACTCCAAACAGAGTGAAACCCCTGAGGCTGAGGGAGTTCCATCCAGGGGAGGGGGAGGAGAAGAAGGAGAAACCGCAAATACTCAAAACCGTGAACATCAAAGCCGCGAATGTGGACGGAGGATGTAATTCACTACTTTTTAGCAGAATGGCAACAGGATGTCTGCCTGTTACTCAATACTCACTCTGAATATTGAAGGGGTTGGGGAGATGCAGATGGTGGCAGTCCTTTGCTACCAGCAAGAAGGATTGCTTTCTAATCTTGTTTGCATTTTTCTCACAATTGTCTATGTACAAGTCTGATTAGGCCACTTGGGGGAACCAGAGATAATTTTCCTGTATTTCCCAATGACACAAAAGTAACAGCAATTGTAACTCATTGGTAATTAGCAACTCAATGGGTTACCTTTCTGAACTGCAGTGAATGATCTGTTGAGTTAGCACAGCACCTGGTAAAGTAACTAGTTCCCTTTTTAAAAGCAATATGGCAAGCTCTGATGTAAATGATAGGCATTACTTCTAAATTTTAATCCAGACATATAAATTATCATAGGCAAACATATGTCTGTATGTGTGTGGGGGGGTATTTCTTATTTTTAGCAAAGCATAAATGGCTACCTTATAATGAAAGAATGCACCAGATCCAAAATTAGCTTGAAAACACAAGGAATTACATCTATGACTTGCATCCACATCAAATAAAAATTCTCCTCACTGAGTCAAATTAGTCTGTAATCATGTATTGGCTTATTAATTCACCTATTCAAACTTTTAGCCTTCACCAAAAAAAATGTGGACAGGTTCTTCAAAGTTAGGTAACTTGTCCCCTTCCTTTATTTCAGTTATCAGTGTTGGCCCTACTTTATGCTATGTTTGACCATGTGGAAGTCTCTTAGTTCTGTTTCCTGTTCATATTGGTTATTTCATCTAAGCCCACAGGGAACATATTGTCTTCCACACATCCTACTTCTGTCCTTCAAACACTATAATACCAAAATACCATATTTTGTGTTCAAGTGTGACTTTGAGATGTCACTGTTTGTTCTTTTTCTCACAAGACCATGGGTGGGCGGGGCTGTGAGAAGAAAATAATACAATTAATGGGACTTCAGTCCCAGATTTGATCAAAGCAATGGAAAGAAAGAGCACCACATTCTTGACCTTCTTAGAGAAGAGGCTCTTTATTTTCTTGGTCAGCAGAGCTGAACACGCTTCAAAACACTCTGTTCCCTTTATAGTGCCCAAAGAATCGTGCATATCTGTTTACTGACTCTCCTCTATATTCAGGGACTAAATGTGAAGGTGGCCCTATAAAGGGTACTGCACACCTACTCCGTTTTTTCCTCCTTCACAGAAGCTTTGTGGAAAGGGAAAAGTTAGAAGTGGGTAAACATGGGAGAGGTACAAGTACAAGATAACATAATCCAAACTCTGTGAATGAGGTAGGGGCAGTAGTACAACAAAAGCTTTGTCTGGAAGCATACACATTTTCAGCCATGTGGATGTTTCATGTCTAGGGCTGCCAGTTCAAGATTGTCCCAGGCCCTGAAGTTTCTAGGCTAAAACCTGAGACTTAAGAGTAGTCGCCGGTGGTGTCATTAAGGCCTTGCCTAGCTGAGATGTTAACCCCATCTTGGCCCCACCTTTGAGCCCTACAGTCTAAATTATGCAGGACATTTGCCCTGTTTTGCCCCTGGGCAGTCCATATGACTCCTGGGGCTTAGATGGGGCCAATATGGGATAAAACCCATAACACCACTTTTTGTAAAATGCCTGGGAAAAAACCACTTCAGCTGGAAAAAAATGTATCAGGCCCCACTTGACTGCAGGAACCCACTCCGGCCCACCAGCCCACCGCTACAGCAGCTCTCTACCATCACTCTTCCACAGCCAGAAAGCAGGCCCACACATGCTGGCGGATGAATTCCTGGCTTCAACGAGTGGGATGTAGGTGGCAGTGGCTACAGTGATGGGCCAGCGTGGGAGTCTGGACTCCATCCCATTTTGTGCCAGTAATGGGGGAGGAATGGGCCTGATCCATGGACAGAATATGCCTGTTTAGATGAGCCCTAAGTGTTATGCATTGTCAACTACAGTGGGTTTTTTTACAGCTTGTCATTCAACCACAGAGAAAGAGAATGAGAGAGAGAGAGAGAGAGAGAGCATATTTTCCTGTTCAGAAATCAAGACAGAAATCATAACTGAGATGCTGATACATAATCAAGGTGAAATGAGGGGATTATTCCTTCTTACTTACTCAGGGAATTGGGATAAAGAACTTTTCATTTAGCCTAGCTGCTTCTAGCCAGAACATCGAACCTGAGCAATGTAGAGGTGAGTCCTGGTCCCAGAATGATTGGGAAGGAAAGAGGAAACTAAGTAAATACATAGACACCCTGGAGAGGCTTCACAAGTTGAAGCAGAAAAATCAATTCAGCCTCGCAAATTGTTGCAAGCTGCTACTCTATTAGCTGAGCTGGAGATTTGCACACTGTCCTGTCCTCTTGCCCAGAGATGGGCCCACCAAAACTGGAAACTTTACATCCACATCTCCTTCCTGATGATGACTCATGAAAATTGGAGATAGGGGAGATTATCAGACAAGCCCTTATAAGCCATTTCTATCCCACTAACCCCCACCTGGATCCATGCCCATTCCTGTTCCACGATTAGGAATAAATTTTCAAACACTTACCCCCATTGTGGAACAGGAACATCCTCCCCCTCCCCTCTCTGGCCAGGAGTGAATGCAGCTGTTGTAAAGCTGCATTCACGTCCCGTAAATGAAATCCCATCCGTTCTCGCAAGAGAACGGGTGCATAGCAAATTTTAAAATAAAAGAAAAAGAACAAAACCAAGCCCCAAAACACCCTTACAAATTAACAAGTAACCTGGAGGGGGGGAGTGCAACTTACCTTCTCATCCTGATCGCACCCAGAAGTGTCCAGCACAGACCTCCCCCCAGGGCTGGCATCACACCAGCATAACAAGATAGCAATGGGGCATCTTTTAGACCGCCTATGATCCCATTACAGAAATGGGACAGGTGGTCTATTAATGATGTTTCCTTGTAGATAAGGTATCACAGGGACAGAATGGGAGCAGGACGGGAGCAGAACAACGTCGTCCGAAAGGTAAGCCCTTTCCCAGTTCTCTTCTGTTCCTGCAATGGACTTTATAGTCCTTCTCATAATCTCCTGAAAGTCAGGGTCTGTCTATACGGTTGGGGGTGTGTGTGGATTGATGCGCACTAATGCAAACTTGAAGGAACCTCTATTTGTCTTAACAATTTTCTGACAAAATCACAGGCATGCAAAACTATCCACTTTTGCTGTCCCAACAGGCATGCCTGTGAATCAAGATGGCGGGTGCAAGTGAATTATTTGTGCTTTTATTTTCGCCACTTGCTGCCACCAAACAATTATGTTAAAAAAGCATAACTAAGGTGCAGAAGTATGATATTCTGCCTAAATAAATTTTTAAAAGAACAGAAAAAGGTTGTTTCATTGCATGATTGCTTGCTCGGTAAAGCAAAAATCCAAGATAGCGGTTCTGGGCACTTGCTTTGTTAGCAAGCTCCACCCCTGCCCACGTCTAACCAATCAGCTTCCACTTCCACTTTTATAATAATAATAATAATAAAATTTATTTATACCCCGCCCCTCTGTTAAAACAATCGGGGCGGCTTACAAAATTTAAAATACAATACAAATAAAATCCCTAAACACCCCAACTCCCACCCTCCCCCATAAAAAAACATTAAACAAATATAAATTAAAACAACTAATCTAAAATCACTTTTAAAACTATAAATACAATAAATATAATAAATGGCCAGCAGCCTAGAAGAGGCCACGATCCCCTGAGGCCGGGATCTAATTAGGAAAGGCCTGCCGAAAGAGATCCGTCTTTAGTGCTTTTTTAAAGCCACTCAGGCTTGTTATCTGACGGATCTCATTTGGCAGGTCATTCCACAATTTGGGGGCGATTACCGAAAAGGCCCTCTGGGAGGTTGCAGACAGCCTAGATTTTTGTGGCTGAAGCAAATTCCTCCCAGAGGACCGGAGTGCGCGGGGAGGATTGTATGGGAGGAGGCGGTTCCGGAGATAAGTTGGACCCAAGCCATTTAGGGCTTTAAAGGTAATAACCAACACCTTATACTGGGCCCGGAAACTGATTGGCAGCCAGTGGAGAGATTTTAATACTGGAGTTATAAGGTCTCTCCGAGATGTTCCCGAGACCACTCTGGCTGCCATATTTTGTACCAACTGAAGTTTCCGGACCAAGCATGAGGGCAGCCCCATGTAGAGCGCATTGCAGAAATCTAGACGGGAGGTTACCAGCGCGTGCACCACAGTCTCAAGATCCCTTACTTCCAGGAAATGGCGCAGCTGGCGTATCAGCCGAAGCTGATAACAGGCGCTCCTGACTGTCGCATTCACCTGACTCGTCATCTGAAGCGATGAATCAAGGAGCACCCCCAGACTGCGAACACAGTCCTTAACGGAGAGCGTGACCCCGTCCAGGACTGGAGGTTGCAACCCAACTCCTGGTTTGGGGGCCGCTACCATAAGCACCTCCGTTTTATCTGGATTTAATCTCAATCTGTTTTTCCTCATCCAGCCCATTACTGCTTTAAGACAATCATTAAGAGGAGAGATGCCATCGGAATTCGAGGCCGATGATCAGGGCAAGGAGAAATAGATCTGAGTGTCATCAGCGTACTGATAACACCCAGCCCCATAACTGCGAATAATCTCACCCAGCGGCTTCATATAAATGTTAAACAGCATCGGGGACAGGATGGCGCCCTGTGGAACACCACAAGTAAGCTCTTTTCTGCTGGAGCAGCTGTCCCCGAGCAACACCCTCTGGGACCTGCCCGAGAGGAAGGACCGGAACCACTGGAGCGCAGTGCCTCCGATTCCTAACCCCCTCAAGCGATCCAAGAGGATGCTATGATCTATCGTATCGAAAGCCGCTGAGATGTCTAAAAGCACCAACAGGGTCACACTACCCCTGTCAATGCTTAGACGCAGGTCATCAGTCAAGGCAACCATGGCAGTCTCAACTCCAAATCCCGTCCTAAAGCCAGTTTGAAATGGGTCTAGATAATCGGTTTCATCCAAGACCACTTGGAGTTGAAGCACAACTGCCCTCTCGATCACTTTGCTCAAGAATGGTAACATAGAAACCGGCCTATAGTTGTTCATGTCCAGGGGGTCAAGGGAAGATTTTTTCAGGAGCGGCCTAACGGCTGCTTCCTTTAAACAAGATGGAACACACCCTTCTCTGAGGGATGCATTGATGATGTCCTTAAGGAACATCATCAAGGCAGTCCCCCCCTGGATGGCCAGCCATGAAGGGCAAGGATCAAGAGGGCAGGTCGTCTTCCTAACCCTACCAAGTAGCTTGTCCACGTCCTCAGTACTCACCGATTGAAATTGATCCAGTAAACTGACATCAGCGGAGTTGCTGGACACCTCGTCAATTGTTTCTGCCAAATTACTGGTATCTAAGTCGGCTCTTATCTGAGAGATTTTATCTGCAAAGAAATTGTTAAACGCGTCACAGCAGGCCGTCGTTGGGTTAAGCAACGGGTTCTGCGCAGGAATAACCTGCGTCATCTCCCTTACCACCCTAAACAGCTCTGCTGGACGGGACTCTGCAGACGCAATACGTGCAGAGGAGAAGGATCGCTGTGCTGCACGTATTGCCTCTCGATAGGACCTAAGAAAATTCCTATGTCGAGTCCTGTCGGATAAGAGTCGAGTTTTCCGCCAGTTGCGCTCTAGTCATTGTCCAACCCGCTTCATTTTCCTAAGCTCTGCTGTATACCATGGCTTACGGTTTGAAGCGGGTTGGAAAGGACGCTTGGGAGCGATCGTGTCGATAGCCTTGGTAAGATCGTTGTTCCAGGTATTAACCAAAGTTTCGACAGGGTCACCGGCGTTACCAACCATTAAACCCTCCAAGGCTTTCTGGAATCCTATTGGTTCCATTAGCCTTCGAGGGCGGACCATTCTAATAGGTCCACCACCCCCGGTGGGGCAGACAGTGGCTCTTAGCTCCATCTTGACCAGGAAATGATCCGTCCATGACAACGCGGTGGTTTTTATAACCTCTGCCCACGGATATTCCTGTTCCGTACTAAAGACCGCATCGAGGGTATGACCCGCACAATGTGTGGGCCCGATGACCATTTGGGATAGGCCCATGTTTGTCATGGTTTCCATGAACTCCCGAGCTGCACCAGTCAAATTTGTCAAGCTGTTCTCAAGTGGAATGTTGAAGTCCCCCAAAACTAAAAGTCTGGGAGACTCCAACAGCAACTCTGAGACCAGCTGTGTCAGCTCGGTTAGGGAGTCTGCTAGACAACGGGGTGGTCGATATACTAGCAGAATCCCCAAACTATCCCTGGTCCTCAGACTAAGGTACATACACTCAAAGTGGACTGTGTTTCGGACAGGTATCCTGGTCAAGGTCAGATTGTTCTTATAAACCAGAGCCACTCCGCCCCCCCGCCCACTTCCCTTCACCTGCTCGCTGACCGAATACCCGGCTGGGAGGGCCTGCGCCCACGTGACAGCACTATCCTCTCCCAGCCAGGTTTCTGTGAAGCACGCCAGGTCGGCATCACATTATTGCAAATGTGAATGAATATGAATGTGATTGTCCAAACAAGCAGAAATGCACATTCTATACAGAGCTTTTTTTAAAATAGGGGAAAGCCATGAAGGTTTTCCCAGCGAAGTTTACAGTGGATTTGGCTCCCATCCTTCTTAATACTGTGATCTGATGCAGAATGCCATTAGGACAGATACAATTCCAAGCATCTGGATTATTTTGACCATTAATACAACCCCTCAGACTCTGACATCTGGTGATCCTATTCATTAACAATTCAGTATTGTCAAATGCCTCATAAGGAAAAGTTAAAGCTAATGGCTAATTGCTAATAATAGGAAATGATATTATTTGCTTTTATGTGGGTTTTTTTTTTTAATTATATAACTTGAGTGAGATAGATTGCAGTATGACTCAATATTTGGGGACAGTCTTAGATGTTAGATCAATCTTCCTCCAGATATTGAATTAAAACTCTCATAATCCCCATCCAGTATAGCCAGTGGCCATAACACTAGCTCAGTTAGATTGCTAGATAGTTATGCATGAAGACTTTCCTGCCCAGAAACTGTTTCCTGAATAGAAAATGGTATTTTCTGTGCAAAAGTGCCACAGAATAGCTCCCTGACTACCTCATTTTTCTGCATAAGAAACAGCATTTTCTACCTGGAAAATAATATTTCATTGAAGAAATATATCACTTCTGTACAGAAAATACTGTTTTTAGTGTCAAAGCAGCAGTGGTTGATTTTGTGTACTATAAGAATCAAATTGTCAAGATTCTCATCTGTTCAAGATTTTTTCACCAGGGTTTCTTGATGCTTCAGAAACATATTTTGGATCATATTTCCCCCAAATATTATCAAATATTCTCTTCATCCCCAGTTTCCACTGTGGCTATAGCCATTTTGCCTTACCACCTCTGTTGCCCTGCCACTTACATCACCTATACTGGCAATGTCACTCATAATTTAAACCTGACTGCTTTGTCCTAACTAGACAAGACCGATTGAATCAATGGTTGAATGGTGAATCAACACATAGTTAAATCCCATTGATTCAATGAGTTTATTCTAGTTGAAACTACTCATAGGATTGAAGTCTGTCTCTTCCATGAAATTCCTTTCTCTGTAAGAAAAGAACAAGAGTGAACGCAACAAGTACAGGCACATTTTTGCAGAAACAAGTCCCCCTGTTTTCTGCTCCCTTGTAGAACTGCATTAAATCCCAAACAACTTTAAATCCCTGATATCTAGACTTCCAAAACTTTTTAAATTGAGATCCAAACAAATCCAGGCGTATAATTTTTTTCTGATTTTACCCATCACAGCTGCCACTACCAAAGGAAAACAATATTCGAATGGACTTCAATCAAATCTGGGAAAGCAAGTGTTTTGTGGCTTGAAAAAAAAACTGTCTATCAACATAAAGCCTGAAGCACATTATAGGATTCCAAGCCAGTGAACTAGTGAGCAGTCTGGCAATGCCAGCAGTGTCTTAATTAAGGCAGAAGACCTGCACAGCACTTGCGCATAATATCTATGCAATTATCCTTCAGGTAAAATAGGTAAAGTGAGTAGGGAAGCTATGCAGTGGTAGAAAGGCACCTTAAGCCATAACTGGCAAAATGACAAATGCATTCTGACAGGCAGCTCTTTTTGCATGTAGGATAAATATATAAGCTTATTATTATTCATTTCCTATCCTATTTCTAACAAATCCGTGTGGAAGCATCTAATGTCAGGAACATATTTAGTCAGATTATATTCAGCTGCTTTTCTCCCCCCCCACCACCACCACCCACAGCTGATCCAAAGTACTTATTGGGAGGGCAGGGGAGGAGACAGGGAACTGAAGAATCCTATGTATGTGAATTAAAACTGGCAGTTTTGAGCTCCTGTGCCACCCACATTACACTTTCTCTCAAGAGACTTTGCACTTTCATAGCCCTGCTGGCCTGTTAGATGAGAAAAGCTTCCTTTTGTCCTGTTAAACTCTCTGACCTTTCACTCTCTTGCCATCTCTACTGGAAGCCTGAGAGACAGGCAACATGCTCATGAAACTACCATCTGACATTAGCAGAAAGGCAGCAGTCATGGGAGTCTGATATCAGTTTAATGACCAGATTCAAGGAGCAGCTGTACCTGCCAATGGGTAGGAGGTGCCAGCTTTCTCATATCCATTCTGTATACCAATCCACTTATTGAGGCCAGAGGTGGTAAAATCCTAGACGGTGTATGACTTTGACAATACCACCATATTGTTAAGGAAAATGCGACATGGGACATACAGTGAAAGAAATAAAATATGTCTGTGAAAGTCACAATGACTAAGCAAGAGCAATTATGAAGCTACACAGGTGAAACTGCTAATGTAATCTAGAAGTCCTGAGAGCCAAGGACAGAGGTACTGAATGCAGAATGGAAACACCTGAGAATCATTAAGTGTACAAGGTGAAATGTTGAAATACATGGGTTGGTCTTAAGTATGGGTGGAACTACATGGACCAATCAGAATGGAAGTACACACCCACTGGGTGGAAACTAACTAGTGGGTGGTGATAAACAATGGCTATAAAATTGCAATGTTTGCCAATGTATTGTTGTTGAGTAGAGGTGGAGTAGTTTGGAGATATTGTGGAGTAGTGTGTAGAGATTGTGATTTGTTGACCATATAGTATATTTATATAGAAGAATAAAGTAGGTTTTATATAAAACTACTGAGTTGCCTGAGTGAATCCTGGAGACGTTTTGGAGACACCTGGAGAAGAGTGAGAAGGCTTGGAGAGTTTGTCAGGATCTTCAGCCTATTCTCTGAAACTCTGCTGCTTTGGAGGAAAGCATTAACCACTGATCTAAGCTGGTTTGCTCTGCTGCATAACAAGGTGGTGAGTTTGAGCAAGAGGTGAAGAGCTACAACTCCCATCATCCCTGACACATATTATTTTGTTGTTTTATGCAACAGGTAGAGGATTAATAAGGCCCTGAATTGCAACGATAGATGGAGAGTGACTGCACCCAAGTAAACTTAAATTAATGTGATGGTTGAATATTAGTTTGATTTTTGCCTACCTGTGGTGTTGTATGTGTGTAAGAGAGAGAAAAGGGTAGGAAAGTATGGACTAGGGATGTAAGCCTGAATCCCACTAGTTAGTCCCAGCTAAAGGAGACCCATTAAACCACTTGATTAATAGTGAGTCAACAAATAGGGAAATTTCCTAGATCCAATGGGTCTTTTCTAATTGGGACCAGCAACAGGATTCTGCCCATAATTCTTGGCTAATTTTGTTCTTGAAGGAAGCAATGAGTAATTTTAGTTATTTTCTTAATGTAAGAAAGTCTTCAAAAACTGCAGTTTTTCAAACTGTTCACAGTTCAGGACAACTACACAAAACTGCCTATGGGATTTTTTGTGTGTGTGTGTAAAAAAAGGATTTTCTGCACAGAAAACAGTAATTGTGTACAGAAACACTATTTTAAAAAACAGAAAATGTTGTTTGCTGCACAGAAAATGATGTAGTTGGGGACTTAGTCTATGTGAACTTCACGTGTTTTTGCAGAGAAAACTGCATTTTCTGTGAAGGTGACAGCATTTTTTCCACATTTTTTTACTGTTTTTTTTAAAATGTTCTAATATACTTTCCATCCTAGTGTGGACCCAATTTTGCATCCTGTGAAACCAATGGGCAGTCCCCTAAAGATCCTGAGCCCTCCCCCCCCGAATGTTTGTGCCTTGTAAGCCATAACCTGTATAAATGTGTGTTTAATACTTGTGATGTGGACCACGCTGCATCTGCTTGCCCTGTAGCAGTTAAACAGCCCGACTGGGGGAAAAAGAAGTAGCAAGAAACTCTTAATCAGTAACATAAGCATGGCTGAATACACAGAGACTGAGTTAAGCACTCCAGGCCTAGATGGATGAATTTGTCCATTTCAATTTTTCCCTAATTCTTTTTTTAAATGAAGTTGTTTTTTTTTTGTTTTTGTTTTGTTTTTTTAAATCCTCAGTGCTAACAACTGTGTGAATTTTGGTTATATATTATTGGACATATTCAGAAACAAAATTCTCAGCCAAGCATCAGCCAGAGATTAAAGGAGTGGAGAAATTTTGGACTACAAAGCCATGACCTGGTAAATGAGATAATGCAGTGAGGTAGTCACTATATCTGACACTATAATCTAGTTCAGTAAAGCTGACAAGCTGATGCAACCCTTCATTTCTTCAGTCATTTGGGAGTAAGGTAGGTCACAGAACCTTATGATGTGGAGTGTTCCACTCTGTAACAAACCGTGAGACAAAGACTACTCTATTGGTGACCAGTCTTAGATGCATTTCTACTACCATGAAAATACATGGGCTGTCTTATATAAGCTGAGCATCACTATGTACAATTCATTTCCATTCTTCCCTCTCTGAATGATAGTCTGTGTGTATGGTTTTTCCCCAGGTGTGGTTTTTTTCTGCTGATCCTATCCACTTTATATTGAGAATATCATATTTTTTTTTTAAAAAAAAAGTCATTTTATGTTTGGGGAGAATAAAGTGCTTTTCAAAACCATTACCTGAAAAGCTTTTGCTGTAGTTTTCTATTGTATGACTCTGAAAGCAGCAACTACTAGAATTCAAGACCCTTCCCTCCTCCTACAAAAGACTCACAAAATGAGCAACAAAACTATGGCAAGGGACATAACAGGGAGTGTTTGTATTTCCCTGCAGATAGTTAGGATAATTGCTACTCTGCAAAAGGTGAATATAATGAGTCAAATCCTGATATTTGTATGCATATTAACAGCCAGGGCTCAAGGTATGTGCTGTAAATTTGCTGCAGTTTCTGCATCCCACTGAAAACTTCAAAAATGGCTCCTGGGATACATCCTGGAAGCCAGGGGAGAAGGTCAACAGCTCAACAGTACAGCATGTGCTTTTCATTCCATGTCAGTGGGACAATGAACCTCTTCTGAGTTTTACCTGGAACTATTCAAGATACTGAACATTCATTCCAAAATAGGTTCAGCACATTGAACAGCTCCTTCAAATACTAAGGACTTTTTCAGACAGGCTAAAAAAAACCACAGAGGTCAGGAGGAGGATGGGGCTGTCCTGCTTCCAGCGATCGATTTTGCACGATTCCATCCTCCTCCCGTCCTTCGTTCATGCTTCCTCTGTGCTGGAGGGACAAGAAAGGTACCACTTTTCATTGATGGAAACTTCTGTCAATGAAAAGTGATACCTTTCCCATCCCTCCAGCACAGAGGAAGGATGGGAGGAGGACAGCATCATGCAAAATTGATCACTGGAAGCAGGACAGTGCCATCCTCCTCCTGATCTCCATGGGGTTTTTTTAGCCTGTCTGAAAATGTTCTAAGACTCCAAGCAGAATCACCACCTCACTGACATGGAAAACACCAGACACCATTGTTCAGTCCTGAGCATTTTCAGCTAGAGTATCACACATAGCAATGCCTGAGACATCCAGATGCTTTCAGCTTCAGCTCCCATCAGCTGTAGGCAGCATGACCAATGGTCAAGAATACTGCAGTTCCAAACATCTGGAGTGCAAGAGGTTGAATAAGGCTGTCCTAAGGACACCCTTGCCTGAGGCCACGGAGGGCTGCTATCAGAGCAGGCAGTACTGTAATAATAGATGTGAAAACAGTGTACCACAATTAAGTCTAATGTTTCATAAACAGAAGGACAGGCCTCGGAAATATTACTTTATTTGGACTGCAACTCTCAGAATGCCCTAGCCGGGAGCCATGCTGACTGTGGGATTTGGGGAGCTTTAGTTTTTAAAAAAGTGCATTTTTTCTTTAAAAAAATGTTTTATTAATTAATTTTTATTGGTTTTATATACAAAATAAAATAATTTATTCGACATCCAAACACAAAGTATTTTCAAGTCTTCTCTTCGTAACTTCTCTTCACTTCGTAAATAAAAAAATTATTTATTCAATGTATACTCTACTTTTCTGCTGCCAAAGGACCCAGAATACATATTCTGCTTTTGGCACTCTTTAATAACAAACCACTTCATCCTACAATCCTAGCAATATTTCCACTCTTTTTTAAAGACACACACACAAATTAAATATATATAAAACAACATTTAAGGAAAACACACCCAAAAACACATAAAACAAACGAACAAACAATACAAATCTTATAACTAAACCAGTAGCTATATTTATCAAATTGGACAACTTTCTTTTCTCAAAATGAAAGTGAAAGAAAAAAGTCATCCAGGGATGCATTTTGGAAGAAGCTTTCAAGTCATCTCTAGAAGGTTCAAAATACTTTTGTTTAACCATGCAAGGTTTACCTGATCTGCTTATTTCATTTCACATGTGCATATTGTTAGTTTTGACTATAAGGTCTGCTGAAACATGTCCATCTGCTTTTCTTTTGTGTGAACCTACCCATTTTCTTTCCATGTTATTTCTGCCCCAGTAGCAAATTTTCTGTTAAAGAATTAATACTGAGGAACACATCTACTTTGTCAACTCAGGTATACCTGTGTACGTACACAGAGAGAGAGAGATCAAGACAGATCAGCCTCTGGTTTTCAAACCATTTTGCCTTGATTGTTATATTTATAACCAGTATGGCCTGATGTAAAATAAAACTATCATCATTAAGATCTGCTTTCCATTTACTCCCAGTAAGTGTAGCACTGCATGAGTGGGTAAGCTACATGATTGAGAACTCCTCTGCACCAAAAATATTCCAAACAATAACAAAAATATATTCCCCAAAGCAGCTTTGTATCTAGGATGCTGTACTTTCCCTGAAGCACTAGCTTCTCTGAACAAGGAACTTTGATCTGTTTTGTATTACAGTTGTCCCTTCATATTCACTGGGGTTTGGTTCCAGGACCCCTCATGGATACCAAAATCCATGAATACTCAAGTCCCATTATATGCAATGGCATAGCAAAATGGTGTCCCTTATATAAGATGGCAAAATCAAGATTTGCTTTTTGGATTATCATTTTTTTAAAGAATATTTTCAAGCCATGAATACTTCAATCTGTGGATACAGAGGGACAACTGTACTTGTCTAGAGAACTATTTGGATAGGTGGGCTCTCACCCACACAGCCAAGACAGATAGGTTGACTACCGCAGTGAGAACCAGCACTTGAAAAAGTGACTTTTGACAACTCAGAGAATCTCATCACCAGCCTGGTCAGTGGAAACTAATCCAAGCCCTCAGGAGAACTGGCCCCTGCAATGATGACTAGTAAGAAAGGAGACTCCCAAAAAGATAAGACTACCTGCAATGATGACTTGTGAGAGATAAGATTCTCAAACTAGGGGTGGGAGTTGTCTTTCTGCTTTGCTTTCACTAGAGGAGCTCCACTGCAGCTTCTCCTGGTGCCATCATCTCAGTGAGAAAGTCTGACCATCTCTCCCCTACTCTGTAATTAGAAAAGGAGACAAATGGCACATCTCCCACATCACAGCCAGACCACTGCTAGTAAATTTCAGTTCAAAGACTGCAAGCACTTGGTTTATCCACAGAGTAGTTTAACTAAGCTTAATCAGATGCCACTCAATTGAAAGGGAGGGAGTTAATGGCTTAATTGTTCTGTCTTTAAGAAGCACCTGCTGGATGATGGCTGGCTACCAACCTGTCTCCTCAAGCAAGCAAACAATGTGCCATTCTAAATCCCTTGTCTGTCTCATCTCCTCCAGTTGAAAAGCCTCCTTGGGAGGAAAAGAGGGGGGGGAATCTCCAGCACCAAATTCCCCCACCATAAATCTCTGTGCCTCAACTCACTGCATTGGGGACAGGTGGCATGAAGAGAGCTATAGATGCCTTGGTGGCAGAGAAAGGGGGCAAGGGAAGATTTATAGAGCCTTCAGCCACTGGGACAAGCAACCTGGAGAGATTTATGTGATGGTTTCCAGAGAGAACAGGCAACACAGGGAGATTTATTGGCCCCTTCCCAACAGATGAGGAACCGCCACTACAAGCACACTTAGTCAAACTGCAAAATGGAGGAGTGGGGCCCTGGTGCCTGCTGTCAATTTGTGACAGCTGCAAGCAGAATAGTTAGGAACAATGATGTTCTCTCTGACCCAGAGTTCCTAAATCTGGCACCCTCCTGGTGAGCTGGACTGCAACTCCCATTTTCTGCAGCCAGCATGACCAAAGGGCTCACTAGTTAGGAGTGATGGGAGTTGTAGTCCAACACATCTGGAGTCAGGGGAAGGCTGCTCTAACAGATGGTGCTGCTAGGGTTGGTCTGTTGGTTGGCATTCTTTGGAATACAGGTTTCTGCCCTTACAATGAATCAAACCAATGATTTATATATCTGTGGTGCTTTCTACACCAGAGGTAGGCAAACTGGTGCCTCTCAATGTTCTGGATGACAACTCCCATTAGCCCCAGAACAAATGGTCAGGAATTATGGAATGTATAAATCAAAAGCTCTGGAGGCAGCCAATTTGCCTACATGGCAGGCAAACATGCAGGGCTTTGTTTTTTCCTGCAGATGCCTCCCCTATGGCAGTAAAAGCTATACCTGTTGAGTGTCTGCAGCCTGAATCATGCAGCTGCTTTTAAAACAGAGATTTGGGTCCCCCCCCCAATGGATGGCTCTCCTGTGACAATAAAAGCTACACTTGTTGAAAGTTTGCAACTTGAGTCATGTAGCTGCTTTAAGATATACCTGAGAACCGATCTGTACTGTTGAAATAATGCAGTTTGATACCACTTTAAGTGCTGTAGCTACATCCTATGGAATCTTAGGATCTGTAGTTTTACAAAGTGTTTAGCCTTCTCTGCCAAACAAGTGCTAGTGTCTCACAAAACTACAAATCCCAGGATTCTGCAGGATGAAGCCATAACAGTTAAAGTGTCAAACTGCATTATTTCTACAGTGTAGGTACACCCTCAGTCTATAACACAGGCTTGTGACTTGTCATTCAGACTTTGAAGGCAGCAAGCTTCTATACATCCCAATCTACTCACAGTATTTCTTTTGACTTAACCTATTTTGCCATTCAACCTGCTCCAAATAATTTGGAGAATTCATCAAATGACTGAAATGCAAGCAATAATTCATGTTCATGCCACACTTTTAAAGTTCAGTCAGTGCTGTTAACCAGCACCTTCCTTTTAATCTGACCTGTTTTCACTTTCAGTCAAAATCATTCTTCAATTGAGTGCATCCAACTAACAATATCCTTACTAACATCACAAATCCATCCAAATAATACCATATGCTACCACTTCACTATTCACATAGACTCTACTCCATGACATATTTTGATGTATGTACTGATTGATGGGTTCAATGGCTACGTTAACAGATCTAAATGTTAAAATATAGCATGGACTATAAATATCAATTCTGGGGTGGCCAAGCTCCAATTCTGGGGTGGCTGATTCCAAGATCAGAAGAGATTATGAGGCCCTGGGGAGGAAGCTGAAAGAAATGGACGCACAGGTGGTCATCTCGTCTCTTCTGCCAGTTGAAGGGCATGGTCCAAGAAGGGAGAGGAAAATAGCCGACGTAAACAACTGGCTCCGTAGATGGTGTCGACGAGAACAAATTGGATTCTTGGATCATGGACTGTGCTTCCATGCGGGGGGACTTCTGGCAAGAGATGGGGTGCATCTTACAACAGTTGGAAGAAACATTTTTGCCAACAGTCTCAAGAATTTGATCAGGAGGGCTTTAAACTGAGTCAAATGGGGGAGGGAGAGAGTATTCTGGAAGGCAAAAGAGCTGGAGAAAATAGTCAAACTGTCATAGAGGGAACAAGGCAAACAGCGCAAGGACCCAACAGTGGGAGGCAAAAAAACTTGCACATGCAGCAAGTAAAGGGAACACATGGTCTCAGATGTCTCTACACTAATGCACAGAGCATGGGAAAATAAGCAAGATGAACTTGAACTCCTCGCACTACAAAACAAATATGATATAATAGGCATTACTGAAACCTGGTGGGACGGGTCTCATGATTGGAATGTAGGAATAGAGGGGTATAACCTTTATAGGAGAAACAGGCCAAACAGGAAAGGAGGAGGAATAGCATTATATGTCAGGGATATTTACACCAGTGAAGTGATCCACGACATCAATACTGGAAGCCAGGTGGAGAGCATCTGGATAAAAATTAAAGGGGAGGGAAACAACAGGGATGTTATTGTGGGACTCTACTACAGACCCCCAAATCAGACGGAGGAATTGGATGATGCCTTTCTAGAACAGATGAACACACATGCAGAAAGGAGAGATGTAGTAGAGATGGGTGACTTCAACTATCCTGATATTTGCTGGCAATCTAACTCAGCCAAAACTACAAGGTCTAGCAAATTCCTTACATGCCTGGAAGACAATTTCATGGTCCAAAAGGTGGAAGAGGCAACAAGGGGGTCAGCTATTTTAGATCTGATCCTAACCAACAGAGACGACCTGGTTAATGGGGTGCAAGTGGTGGGATCCTTAGGTGAGAGTGATCATGTTCTCCTGGAGTTTGTTATACAATGGAAAGGAGAAGCCAGACATAGTCAGACATGCATTCTTGACTTTAGGAGAGCTGATTTCAATAACTCAGGGAAATACTGGGGGTGATCCCATGGTCAGGAATACTAAAAGAGAAGATACCTCAAGACGGATGGGACTTTCTCAAAAGGGAGATACTGAAGGCACAATTTCAAACAGTACCATTGAGGAAGAAAAATGGGAGGTGTCTCAAGAAACCAGGATGGATGACTAAAGAACTTTCAATGGAGGTAAGTTTTAAACGGAACATGTATAGGAAATGGAAAAGGGGGGAAATCACCAAACAAGAATTCAAACAGATAGCGAACACGTGTAGGAGTAAAGTCAGAAAAGCTAAAGCGCAGAATGAGCTCAGGCTTGCTAGGGAGGTTAAGAACAATAAAAAGGGGGTTTTGGGGTATGTCCGCAGCAAAAGGAGGAAGAAGGAAATGATAGGGCCGCTACGTGGAGAAGATGGCAAAATGCTAACAGGGGACAGAGAAAAGGCAGAATTACTCAACACCTTCTTTGCCTCAGTGTTTTCAGAAAAGGAAAAGGAGGACCAACCTGAGGATAATGGAACAGAGGACACAATAGGGGAAATCCAGCTCAAAATAAGTAAAGAGGTAGTACAGGAATACCTTCTTAATCTAAATGAATTTAAATCTCCAGGACCAGATGAACTACATCCAAGAGTATTAAAAGAGCTGGCAAATATAATCTCAGAGCCATTGGCAATAATATTTGAGAACTCCTGGAGAACAGGAGAAGTCCCAGCAGACTGGAGGAGAGCAAACGTTGTTCCCATCTTCAAAAAGGGGAAAAAAGAGGATCCCAACAATTATCGTCCAGTTAGTCTGACATCAATACCAGGGAAGATTCTAGAGCAGATCATTAAACAAAGAGTCTGTGAACATTTAGAAGGCAATGCCATAATCACAAAAAGTCAACATGGGTTTCAGAGAAACAAGTCATGCCAGACTAATCTGATCTCTTTTTTTTGATAAAGTTACCAGCTTGGTAGATGAAGGGAATGCTGTGGACATTGCATACCTTGATTTCAGTAAGGCCTTTGAGAAGGTTCCCCATGACATTCTTGCAAACAAGCTTGTAAAATGTGGGCTAAACAAGTTAACTGTTCAATGGATTTGTAATTGGTTGTCCGGCCGAACCCAAAGGGTGCTCAGCAATGGCTCCTCTTCGTCTTGGAAAGATGTGACCAGTGGGGTGCCACAGGGTTCTGTCCTGGACCCAGTGCTATTCAACATCTTTATCAATGACTTGGATGAGGGAATTAGGGGCATACTTATCAAATATGCAGATGACACCAAATTGGGAGGATTAGCTAATACCCTAGAGGACAGGATCAAAATTCAGAATGACCTGGATAGACTGGAGAGCTGGGCCAAAGCTAACAAAATGAAATTCAATACGGAGAAATGTAAAGTACTGCATTTAGGGCGGAAAAATGAAATGCATAAATATAGGATGGGAGAGACCTGGCTGAATGAGACTACGTGCGAAAGGGATCTAGGAGTCCTAGTAGACCACAAGTTGAACATGAGCCAACAGTGTGATGCGGCAGCTAAAAAGGCCAATGCGATTTTGGGCTGTATCAATAGAAGTATAGTGTCTAGATCAAGGGAAGTAATAGTGCCACTCTATTCTGCCTTGGTCAGACCTCACTTAGAATACTGTGTCCAGTTCTGGGCACCACAATTCAGAAAGGATATTGGCAAATTGGAGCGTGTCCAGAGAAGGGCAACTAAAATGGTGAAAGGTCTGGAAACGATGCCTTATGAGAAGAGACTTAGGGAGCTGGGTATGTTTAGCCTGGAAAAAAGACGGTTAAGAGGCGATATGATAGCCCTGTTTAAGTATTTGAAGGGATGTCACGCTAAGGATGGAGCAGGCTTGTTTTCTGCTGCTCCAGAGACTGGAACACGGAGCAATGGGTGCAAGCTCCAGGAACAGAGATTCCACCTCAACATTAGGAGGAACTTTTTGACAGTAAGAGCTGTTCGGCAGTGGAACACACTCCCTCAGAGCGTGGTGGGGTCTCCTTCCTTGGAGGTCTTTAAACAGAGGCTGGATGGCCATCTGTCGGGGATGCTTTGATCGTGATTTCCTGCGTGGCAGGGGGGTTGGACTGGATGGCCCTCGTGGTCTCTTCCAACTCTGCAATCCTATGATTCTATGATTGTTCCAAGCATGTTATTGTATTACAAATGTCTAACAAATGAAAATGAATGCACACATACGTACACACTCATGAGAGCCAGCACAGTTTAGTGTGTTGGAGCACTAAACGTTGGAGCACTGGACTATGACTTAGAAGACTAGTATTTGAATCCCCACTCAATAATGGAAACCCATTGAGTGATCTTGGGCAAGTCATACTCTCTCCACCTCAGAGGAAGGCAAAGGCAAACTCCCTCTGGACAAATCTTGCCAAGAAAACCCCATGATAGGGGTGACTTAGAGATGCTATAAGTTGGAAATGACTTGAAGGCACATAACCACAACCACAACAACACACTTTCAGCCCTCTTTAAGATTCCTCACCCTGAAGACCAGAAAAGAAGGGCTACACCCTGAGATCTAGTGGACTAGATACTAAAGACAGGAGCAGGGCTGGCTCCTAGCAGTTTTATTGCAGCCTGCTCCCCAGGACCCTGATGGGAATCACTAAGGGATATTTTTTTAAACAAATAAAAGCTAGTTTTGCTCCTGGGGGCCACAGCAGCCAGAGGTTGATGCTTCAAACCCCATCAAACTCCATCCCTCCCCACCACCCCAGGAAATTAAAAACAACAATAACAAAGAAAAGTGGGCTTCTGGCCACTGGTGCCTGGGATTATTTTTTAAAAAAAATGTAACAGCATTAGGGGACAAATGGCCTCTAGAAGCTGCTCATCCCTACACTGGAGTGACAACATGCTTATCCAGGGGTTAACAAGTCAAGCCAAAAGTTCAAGGGGAAATGAGGGTTTTGATTAAGATGTAGCCAGGCTATGGACCAGTTGCTGAGAATCAGTAAATTCAGTGGTTCAGGGAAGATTGTATCAGAAATAAAAACTATGGGAACTTCCAATTTAAACTGGTTAGTTCTTCTATACCAATAAGTGGACTTTAATGTTCTTTTCTTTGGTATTTTGTCAAAAGCACCTCTTCTAGATAGGGACAGCCAGGTGAGGAACATCCCAGGCTCTGAGGATGCAGGGGCAAAACCTGAGACCTGGGACTAACCCTGTTGATGTTTGAAGGGGTGATGTCATTGAGTGTGATACATGAAGCATCAAGCACAGTTGCTCACAGCATGTCATTCACATAAGCACCAAGTCTAACAAAAATGAGAAAATATTTCTCTAGTTGCAAATACATTTTTCTAAGCTCTGTATCAAAAAATAAGTTGCAGCAGCAACAACAAAACATTAACTTTTCCCAGTTCTCTTTTTAACCTCTTCAAACACTTCTTTTAAGGACATCATAACCTCCAACCATCCAGATGTGGCAGGGACAGTCCCTATTAATCCTCCGTTTTCCCCACCTTTTCTAACTGCTTTAAAACGCTTCCTGCTTCTTTCTCTTTTCCTCTCACTCTCTCCCTTTGTCAACTTACTTCACTTGCTGGAAACTGAGTTCAAAATGCAAAAGTAGTTTGCCTTCCATTTTAATTCAGCAGAGGGGAGAGGAGATTAAGAGATAGAAGAGATTATCACAAAGGGTCCTAAAACCCGACGCTGTCCTGGTACACCAATCCCACCCCACTCCCATCCCTGTAGCACTTAAAAAAAAAATTCAGACCCATCTTGGAGCTGTGACAGAAACAGCTCCCCTTCCCTCTGGCAGTCAAAGAACTGAATACAGCTCACACAGAGCTGTATTCACTTCCTTATTTGAAATCTTGGGCCGTTCTCAGGAGAGAATGAGCGTGTGGGAATTTTTATTTTTTTTAAGGGAACAAAAGGAAAAAAAGTGACAGTAAGCACAAAAATAAAATTAAAAAATTACAAGGAACCCGGGGAGGGGGAGGGAAGGCTGTTACTTACCTCCTCGTCCTGATAGCACCCAGAAGTGTTCAGGAGGGACCTCCCACTGTGGCTGGCATAGCTCCAGCATAATGGGGCACTTTTTCATATGCCTGTAATTCCGTCACAGAGATGGAATGGGCACTTTAATTGTTAATAAGAGGAAGCGGGGTGGGGGAACAGGAGGAGAATGAGATCATCACAGGACAGGGACCGTCATCTAAAAGGAAAGCCTTTTAGTAATCTCTGGTCATCCCTGTCCTGGGATATTTGAGCCGTCTGATAATCTGCAGAGCCTTGCCCTTCCCTTTAGATTTAGGCAAAAGCAAACAGCTGCAGTCTCTCCTGACTTACGTGTTCTTCCTCATTAATACCTTTCACCATCTTGACCACTCTCTGCTTTTGCTCAGCCGCACTGTCCTGGTTTCTAATGTGAAATGTTGGAGAGTATGGGAACTTAGGAGATGTAGTCCAACCAAAGAACCCTTTCCAAGATCTGATTTGAACAGAAAACTATCTGCAGCAGCTATGGATGAATGCATGTGTAAATGCTATGGATTCAATAGATCTACTCTATTTGGAGCTAACAGCAAAGTTCAGGCCAAAATGCATATGTATCATTCAAGTCAATACCTTTGGTCTAAGATTCCTCCTACCACTTCCCCCAAGGACTACAGAAGAGGATCTAGGCCCTGAGACTTGGGCCCCCTACCGCTAGGACTCTGCCCATTTTCTTAGCTGTGTTTACTCTCCTTAGTTTCTTTGTTGTTGCTTTCTCTCTTTCCTTTGAGACACATCCTCTTTCTGCTCTTCCTTCCTAAGCTCCATTTCCTAAACTTCCTTTGGTTAGTGCCCTTTGATACCTCTGTCTTCTTTTCTAGACCTTCTATTTCTTGCTCCACCTGCCATAGTTGTTTTTGGGGGCCCCCAGTTCCTCAGCTTAAGTCTTGTGACTTGTACAATAAGTAACCAGATACTCTTCTGCCTGGCTTGCATCAGAGCAACTCAGCCAATCATTTCTCTGCCAACACAAAGATTCCTTAGTACATTACAATAAAGATTGTTATAGCCTGCTATTCAGATATGGCTTCATCTTTAATCAAGTATGGACATATAATTTACCTGCTGGGAATATTTATGCGAAATACACTCACCTAAGACAAATCTAACAATGGTACTGCTAATCCGCTACTGCTGTACAATGGCAGAAAGTAACATAGCACTACAAAAGAAACCTAAGATAAGAGAAAATTCCACCATTTGTCTCTGGAGTGCTTAAACAAGTCAATTTGTATTCTGTTCATTCACATGCTACTCTTGTTAGGTATTATGATTTTCCATATTAACAAAGACATAAAACATTAATGAGAAAAATATATTCAATTAAGACCACAGAAGACAATTGTCACTTTTCTACTGCTCAAGGAAGAATTTATTTTCTAAATGTGTTTTCTTTTTCTTTTTTTAAAAAAAGTTCCAAAATGAGGAAAACCACTTGCAGCTGTGCAAATTACAAAATTATCTAGGTGAAAGTTGTGGTTAGTAATCTTGAGTCCCTAGGTGTTGCTTGGCTATAGTTCCGAAGGTTCTGGTACTGATATAATTCTTCACAATGTTTTTTTCTGAAGGTAGCAACAACTAATTTCAGAAATTTTACTTCCTGCTATGAGAAATTCTTCAAAAAAAAAGTTTTGGAAGGCTAGTCACAATTCACGACTTATTCTGTGAAAAATTGGCACATGGTACAAAACAGCATTTTCTCTGTGTAAAACAATAATTCAGTGCAGAAATATTAATTCCTGTGCAGAAAATGCTGCTTTCTAAGCATGTGTGAATTTTATGCAGAACAAATCCTCAATTAGTACTTTTTTCTGTGCATAAAAAATCCATCTTCTGCACAGGAATTAATATTTCTGCACTGAAGTATGATTTTCCATACAGAAATTACTGTTTCCTTTGCAGAAAATTCTGTTTTCTGAGCAAAACAACCAAGTGCCAATTTTGCACAGTATAAATTCTGTACAGCAAAGATTCTCATCAGTTCAGGGTTCTTCTCATCAGGGTTTCTCAACACCCCACCCCCCCAAAAAATTCCAACCACCTTTTTCAACCCTTTAAAAAAAATTCAAATATTTTCCCCATCCCTAGATTCTGGACTGTGGGCCACACTAGCTTAGGTTTTGAGGCCTGAATTCCAAATATGCTTGACTTATGGCCATTTTATGGCCCTAATATTTGCCACAAAATCAGCAGGTGACAAATGGGCAAAAAGTCACCATGAATATCTTCTTGATATTAGACTTCTAATACCAGAATCCCTGGTGTTTTGAAAGTGTGGTTTAGAAGTATCTCCATCCAAACTTTGGCACATGATGCTGTCACTGATGAATGCTAATGTATAGAAGAGTCCAAGCCTATTGCATCCTCTATAACATACCTTGGACTTTCTCCAATCCTAGAGCTCAAACTGGTTATTTTTTTGGGGGGGGGGACTACAAGTCCCAAAATCCCTCATTCAAATGGCTACTGGCGATGATTGGTGGGGATTCTGGGAGCTGTATGTGAATTTTTTCCATTTTCTCTATGGAAATTTATGGAAGACAGAGGATAAACAGTGAGGGAAGGCCAACACTGATCATGCAGTTGTCTGCTCATAGACACTCTAGCTCTCCTAATGGAAGCAAAAACTGAGGAGCACCCAATAAAATCCATAGAAAAAAGTGGAAAGATACTGTCTCTCCAGATGCTCAACTGATCACTTAAGCACCTTGAGCTGTGCCTTTGGTTTTTTTCCATGATAGGTCTCATAGGCAGTATTTGACTGAGAATGCACTGCACATGTAAGAGGACATCCAGACCAATCAAACCTGCAGCAGCCTCCATGTTGTGTGTTGGGTCTGCTATGCTGTCAATCAGAACTATGAATCACAGCTGTGTTGTAGCATTAAATATGAAATGAGTACCATAGCAAGGATCACAATTTCTAGTTTATGACAAATTTATTTATATAGTTGGCCATCTATCTCCACAGGTTCTGCATCCATGGATTCAACCAACCATGGCTCAAAAATATTGGGGGGAGGGGGAATCCAAAAACCAAAAGTTGCTGTTTACCATTTTATATAAGGGACTCCATTTTACTATGCCAGTGTGTGTGTGTGTGTGTGTAATGGGACTTGAGCATCAACAGGTTTTAGTATCCACAGGGGGTCTTGGAACCAACCCCGAGTGGATACCGAGGGCCCACTCTATTTCTAATTAATTCACTTAGGCCCATCAGGCAGAGTTATGTGGTTTCCTCAGACAGGGGATGCTGTTTGGTATGGAGAAGAAAACACTGGTGTGGGGAAAAGTGCTGTTCCTCTCTTTTATTGGACAGAATTGGCCTTGTTCCAGGCAATCTCTGCATTCAGCAGCTTAGGATAGCTTGGTGCTCTCAAGTGAGGCAGAGGAGGTTATCCCACCACAATCTGAGCTGTCCAGTCCACCTGTGTAGGTGGAATGAGAAAGGTTGCCATCTTGGAATTTTCTTCAGCAAAACATCTAGAGCTGGTTCTGCATTCACTCTTTATTTCATTTCTGCTTTATTTTTATTTTTTAAAAAAATATCTGCAGGTAAAACATTCCAGGACATCCCCCCATGGATACCTGAAACTGTGGATGATAGAGAACCCTATTATTTTCATTGAGGTGACCAGATGTTGACCATTGGAGGACGTAAAAATGCCTACAGTGAACATATTTTTTTTAATGTGAATAAGTGAAACCATGGATACTGAATCCATGGATATGGGGGTCATCCTAGCAGCAGGGCTCCTGCTTCTGATTGTCTCAGCCTCAGAACTACTGTATTGTATTTTTAGACAGCCTTTGCTACATGCCAACAAGTCAGCAAAAACATGGTATTTGTAATTTACTTAACATATTGCAGTGGATCTGAATTCTGGCTTTGACAGATTGGAGTTGAGGTAATAGGTAGTACAGTCTGCACTGTGTCCAATGATCAGTTCCTCATTTTTCGTACTTAGTACTCTGCATCCAGGTTTTCCACAAAAGCTTGTACTTCATTAAAGAGGCAAAAAAATTCTAATGCCTGTGGTTTAAGACTATGATAAACCTTGTTTGCAGTTGTATCAAATGCGTGCAATTTTTAGTTAGGGGGAGACTTTCAGAAATATGACTTGCCACCTACAGCCATCACAAACTGGAAGTAAAGCATGTTAGCCAACAGTCATTCAAAGATATTCGGGGAGTGGGGGATCTAGGTTGGGGAAGGCAGGATCTGGGAACCATTTTTCTTCCTAGAAGACATTTTCTACATGATCCTGTGCATGTGAAACCAGAAGTAATTTGTGGAAAAGGAGAAAAAGAAGGAAAAATGGGGGATCTGATTTCAGAGGGAAAACAAAACTTCAATGGATTGGTAAAACAAGGTATTGGGAGCTTGTCTTGTGAGGGGTGGGGGGTCATGCTTTCTGGAGATCCAAGTGTCTCATTTGTGGGGGGGGGGGTGGCAGTAATTTTTTGGAGGGAGACTCAAGGGCAGGATTTGAGGGTCACATGTGGACTGTGGGCCACAAGAATCCCTCTTTTGCTCTGTCAATTTGCCTCCCAGCACCAGGGATTTGACTGCAAGGAAAAATGTATTACATGGACCATTGTCATATGGCAGGACACACCAGTTATTTCTTTTGTGGCTCCAAAGTGCCAACACGAAAATGTCAAAACAATACTAGAATATACTTCTGGTTTGACTGCCCTGGACTAAGAGAAGCAGATTTCTCCAACTCCTCTCACCACACAGAGGGACCAGGACCCACCCCAAAGGGAACTGTTGTGTTTTCTATGAGTAGACCCCTTCTATTTACAAAAAGCAAATCTTGCACCCAGCACTGTTGACTTTTTCTGTCTACCATCAGTTTCTACATGATATCTCTATATAACCATATTCCCAGAGGCATTACTGGTATGGAACACAACATGGAATGAATGGGTGAATGACCCATGCAAGCTTATATAATGCATTGCATTTTTGCAGATCTCTTTCTTGTATGCTATACAAAGGTTTCTGCTTTTCTACTGTAGTCTGACATTTAATTATGAATTCTTTAGGAAGCTTTGTTACTTCATGTCAGAAAGGCTTTCCCTGAAAGGATCTTGATGCTGTGCCCATATGTCCCCTTATTCTTCTTATCTGTCTAGCAGGAAATCTTGGAACTACTGTAAGCAGACTCACAGGCTGTCAAAACCAACAATTTAATTTCCATTCTCTCCTTTCTAATTAGGAATGTTGTGGCTAAAGCAGTTGACAGTGATATGGGATTACAAATTGCCTTCATGTTGCCACTGGAGCTACCCTTGTTTCATTCTTTGCCTTTATTTGGAACATGGAACTTTGGAGTGAGAATTTATCTCTTCGGTTCACGAACAAAATTCACCCAGTTTAACCAAAGACAGGACTCTCAGGAGCCCAATAGATATATTATAAATTTTGGTTGCACCTCATCCAATCACATATGTGCAAAAAGTCATTGTCCCTGCCCTCCTGTTATAATTACAATTTGCAGGAGGCAAATGCACTTGTTAAACATGCTGCAAATCTTTAATCCAATACTGTAATTATCTTTATCATATTGTTTGGCAGTGACTGTGCCAAAATGAGTGGAAAACAAATATGGTGTTCAATCCAGAATGATTTAATAATTTTCTTTCATTTTTGCCCACAAAAACAGACACTAGTTGGCTACATTTACTCTACTACAGATAGAAATATTCTGGAGAATTGATCTGTAGCTAACAAACAAAGCACTTCAGTATCACATCATTCCGAAGGGCCATTATCAATGTTCACATTATTTATATATTCCAGTTTCCCTAAAATATTAGGGACAGAATAGAAACAGACTTGTAATCCTGTATGCTTCCATAAGTGTATCACAGCTCCCCCTTGTCATTCTTCCCAGGAGGTTTTTTTTTTAAAGGCTTTTGATCAATCTGCATTTTGAAGTTGATCAACCTGATCTGCATAAAAACATAATTGTCATTATGTGTTCCCAGGTCAAAACATGGGACTTCCAACAATCAGGAAACCCTGTAAGGAATTAAAATAGACTGGCAAGAATCTTGGGGAAAAAATCACCATATTCAAACTTCTCAAAGTATTGTGGAAGAAATATCTTGTGCAGGAAAACTAATGGGGCATTTTTGCATAAAAAACATTTTCTGCACAAACGTCCTTCCAATTTTGGCCCAGAAAACCTATTTACCCTTGAAGCATCCATGAACCATCTGGGGAGAAAGGTGGGATAGAAATTGAATAAAATAAAATAAAATAAAATATTTCCTGTGCAGGAAAGCAGTTTTTTTGTGCACAGGAAATGGGGGGTTGCACCCCCCAAAAAAACTCCATCTTTTTTTTCTGCAAAGGATTTTTCCTCCACAACATTTCAGGATGTTTGAATACAGGGAATATACTGCTGATAAATCTTTGTGTTTTTCCCATTACCCTTTGGATTTCAGACCTTTTGTGATGCTGTTCTTGGTTTGTTTGTTTTTTTTTTTAAAAGTTATCAAAACATCTATCAAAAATGCACGTTTTTCTGACAAAAATGTTTAGAAATACTGTACGTGTTTTATAGGAAAATAGTTCCAAAATAAATACTTATATACATATCAGAGTCCACTCCAAAGTTACCCTCATTTTGGGGAGAACACAAAAAACAAGCATCCATATGAGCAATTTCTTCTGCAGCAGCTGGACACACAGTGGAGCCTATTCTGCAAACTGGCTGCTAATGTTTGATAGGTATGGGAAACAGGTGGCTGTCCAGATGTTGCCAGACTGCAACTCCCATCAGCTCTTGCCTGCACACTCAATGGTTCAAGATAACGAGAGTTCATTCCAACAACATCTGGAGGAGCACATATTTCCTACCTCTGCTGTAAAGGGAATGCAGAATTAGCAAGAGCACAATGAGTGCAGCTTCATTACATGACCAGTCAGTCAAAGATACAATTGCTTTGATACAATTGCTACAAAATAAAACTGCCAGCATCCATTGTGAATTGTGAACTGTTTGACACCACTCAAAATCTCTTCTTCTGAAGTTTTTGTTAAGTTTGAACATACCAGGAGTTATTCTTATGACTTTCCACACTTCAAAAAGTATAGAGCAAATGTGTCACCCATGACATTTCATCACAGATCTTTGACCCATTTGTTTGTTTGTATACTGCTGGAGATCACACTCTGGCTGTCCCAGAGCCTATTGTATGGATGATACATTTACATTAAATGTTATATGCTTACCACAATGGAAACCCATCCCCATTGTGATGCTTTGACTGCAGGATTTTACATTCACATTATTCCTATGTTTTACAAGCTGCAATAATACAATATATTAAGTGACCCTTGAGAGTTTATCCAGAAATAACAAAATTCCTCAGAAACCAATTTGTTTCTAATTGTGTAATATATCTCCTCTTGTAATACCAACATTTAGCAACCAGCTATCTGCAGCATTTACAACCATTGCTTGGAAGTATGCCTGCCGGAATCTTCTGGAGCCTAGACAGACTGTATATTCCAGGCAATCAAACACTGCACAGTTTTGCTAGGAATATAGACTGAGATCCTGCATCAAAGGCTACGATGCATAAATATGATGGCAGAGCTACATCACTGGCATGGTAGGCATCCATACTAGTAATCTGTAATGATGCAAAATGGGGCACAGCACAGGAAGTCCCACTTCATTATGGGAGGAGCCCATAGTATATTACCTAATGTACAATGTGTCCTGATGTGCAGCATGTCCCATTGTGCATCAGGACACATTGTGCATCAAGACATGTTATGTGTCAAGAAATTTGTTCACCGAGAACAGATCAACAGGACTGTTCACTAAACAGGTTGATTTGAACACATCACCCAGTGTGAGTACTCCACCAATTGAATTGGTTATCGGTCACTTTTCTAGGCTCAGTTCCTAGAGAATATGGACTTTTTCGGACAAGTAAATTGCAATGGAAGCAGCCTCGCCACGTTGCGAGACTGCTGCGTTGCAGGGCATCCCTTTCGGATGACGCCCGTCCCTGCCGGTACTGTTGCGGTACCGCAGGGACATTTGAGTGTAATATTTTGGCGATTTTTACTCACGATCATCTTTCGTGAGTAAAAATCGCCAAAATATTATACTCAAATGTCCCTGCGGTACCGCAACAGTACCGGCAGGGACGAGCGTCATCCGAAAGGGACGCCCTGCAGCGCAGCAGCCTCGCAACGTGGCGAGGCTGCTTCTGTTGCATTTACTTGTCCGAAAAAGTCCTATGTGAACATTTAATGCTCTCAAGTGCTAAGGACAGGCCACATGAAGGAGTGCCTGCCCCCTTATGTTCCTGCCCAATTATTGTGTTCATCTTGGAAGAATTTCCTCTGTGAACAGTGCCTACCAGAGAAAAGGCTTCCTGGCAGTGCTTCTTCCTGTATCTATAGAATATGCCTGAAAGGAAGAGCCACCTTTCATCAGTAACATTTAGACACCAGACTAGGAGCCTTACCATATTCCAAAGAAACGTGGCAAAGTAGCAGGAACACTCCGTCTTTCCTGCTGCCTTATCACATGACATCAGTGTTCTTTCATTCTGGTCCCATGGGGGACCAAGGTAAAACCACTTCTTTTTGCTAACCAGAAAAATTTGTTTGCAAAAAAATGCAGTTGTACATCAGGTCCCCACGGGGCCAGAACAAAAGAACACTGGAAGAATGCTGACACCATGTGGTAAGGCAGCAGGAAAGATGGAATGTTCCTGCTGCTTTGCTACTTTTCTTAAAAGTGTGGTAAGGCTCTAAGAACCTCCTCTTCCAGCAAGCATTCAGCCCTTAATTGGTCTATGCCAGGAAAACTTTCAAAGCTCCAAGCCAATATTCAGGCACTTGGACTCTCCACAAGCTGCCTGTGTTGCTAAATATTTTTTTTAAAAATAGTGAAATTAGCTGGATATTAACTTCCTGCTTTTCTTTTTAAATTAAGCTTGAAGAGATTTAGGGGGCTTTGATCCTGAAAAACTCTCTGGTAGCAGAAAACCAAAGGAAGAGGAGGAGGGTGGGGGGGAGCATGATTTTTGCAGATTTTTCAGCTGTGTTTTTCTGGGGTGGAGAGAGCAGGAGTGGGCTTTGGAGGTGTCCATTTGGCTCAAAAATAGCCTGGGATCTATGGATCACATTTTGCCCACCCCCGCCTAAAGGCATATGCTGTAGCCACTCTGGTTAAAAAGTTTGGTGACTTGAATGGGAGATTGCTTGGGGACCCCATTTATGCTACCTTCAGTTTTGTGACTGAAAGAAGACAGGACATAAACATACTGAAAGATATCAAATGGGAGGATTACGATTTTTACATTTTTCCCAACAATCATATATGAATGTATGGCTAGGGATGTGTGAAAAATGTCCCTTTCTTTCTGCTGATATTTTTTGGCATCATGACAGGTAGAGTAAACTTACCTGTATGAAATGAGATATTTTCACAACACAATCCCAAATCATTGTGAGCCAGCACTTTGGACATTTTTCTATGTAATATATCCCTGACTACCCCTGGTGTAGTGGTTCCAGTATTGAAGTAGGACTCTAGGAGCCCAGAGTCTAAACCCCCCCTGACCTTGGACAAGGCACATTCTTTCAGCCTCTGAGAAAGGCAATAGCAAACATTCTCTGAATGGATCTTGCCAACAACAACCCTCAGAGTCATCTTGAAGGCAGATTAACAACTTGAAGACACATAACAATTATCCCCTGTCATCTTGATTTTTTTTATTCATTTGCCTTGTCCTTTCAGCCTCTCCATTTAAAAACTGTGTTACTTGTATTAAAATGTTGATAGTTTTATTTTTTAACTGTTATTGACACTAACCAAGAAGATTCCAGCCATGGTCTCAGCCAGTGAACATATGTATCAGCCCTTTCTTTTAAAATTACAAATACAAATTATTGGACAGTATCCCCATAGGTGAAAAAGTTAAGTGGGCCCAAAGGGATGTATATCTTTTTCCAGCATATTCTTTACTTAGCTTTGTGTCAAAATAAGTTTGTGAGCAGTTATCATCCACAGCCCAATCTACAATTGCCTTTTGCCTCTAATAGGAGAGAAAATGCTGGTTGTTTCCCCACCACCACCTTTGGGATCCACCTGAGTATACCAGATGGCATGCATATATCTAGTTTCTGGTGAAGAACATACCTGCACTTTCCTTGTAATAGAGTTAGCACATTTCTAATACTGGGAAATGTTATTGGAAACATAAGGGCAGCTCAAATGGAATCTTTACAATATATTTTCATTGTAACAGCTATCTTGAAGATGTTGTTTTGATATGGCTGTTGTTTACAGGGAGCATATTTAGACTATGTAAACTACAAATGTAATCTAACACAGCAATCCAATTGACCAGTTTAAGGTTGATCTACAGATGAAGAAACATTGATCATCTTATCACAACAGCGTTGGGGATATAGAGTGAAGTGGGGGATCTCACATTTAAATTCCCCCCATACAAAAGTACTGCTTGTCTGTATGGACAAGTGAATCAGCCTATTTTCAGTTCATGTCATTTTCTTTATGTTTACCCTATATAGGGAGATGGATGGAAAGAGAAATAGATAGGTATTTCCTGTCTTCCTCAAGCCCTGGGTCTTTTCCCAGCCCTGAGGCTCTTAAGAAATTAAAACAGACCATATAAAAGCTCACTTTATTTAAATCATACAAAAATTAGAATATAATTAAACTATGAATGGGATTAAGTGCAATCTGTCACCCAAAAACAGGTATAAACAGTGGTGGAGGCAGAAGCCAAAAGCCAACTGTATCCCATTAACTGTATACAGGAATGATTTATGAATACAGACAGGGCCAGCCCTACCATTAAACAGAATGAAAGCACTTCTGCAGCAAGTACTCAGAAGCAAGAGTGGTAGTTTCCCAGCCTTTAACCTCTTGAAGAGAATAGAGCTTTGTATAATATTTGACTTTCCTTACATACCACTGTAGCTCTCAGGGGTAGTGGAAGATTTTCTTTGCCCATGCTGAAGAAAGACTGAACTGCAAGTCCAGTTGCTTCCATCTACAGAACTGAGGCATCTTGTCTTTTGCATAAAGCAGCGAAGCATCTTGAACTGGCCCTGTATGCAACTAAAAATCTATATCTAAGTCAGATCGCAACCTACCTTCCCCTATCCCTGATTTAGCTGCTGCCGCAAAGCTAATACACTGTTACACACCATTACAAAATCAGTTGCTGGACACGTTATCCCTTTCCTTAAAGGGGTAAGAAAACAAGATAACTAGAAGAACAAGGGGCTACTACGTACCAGATGCTATCCCCAGTTCTACCAAGAAAGACACATGAGCATATGACTTTGGCCTGAACTAGGTCAAATGATTTCTCTTCCCCAATGTTGGTTAGTCTACTTCATACAGCAGTGACTCTCAAAGGCCTGAGACAGAAGCCCTTCTTAGCCATGTCACCTGAGACTCTTTTAATTGGCAATGACAGGGATTGAAGCTGGAACCTTCTATACATAAAACGTGTCATAAAAACTTATGGACTTTATTTATTTATGTTCTCCTCCTTTTGTTCTGTTGTGTTGCTGTGCTACTGGTGTGGTTCACCAAATTATACTGTGGTGGTCTTGTGTCCTACTTTACAAGAGACAGCCCTCTACATTGATGGTGGTCTCTATTTGATGCCTGTCAAATCAAACTCCAGTGTGGATCACAGGAAGATAGCAGACAGTTGTTGAAATTGCCAGTCAATGCTTAGCACAGGAAAAACAGACAAAGGAAGCAGACAAGTTACTTGGCTGCTGTCTTCCCTAAAGATAGATTGCATTTCCCATAAGCCATAGCATTTCTAGATTTGAATCTATAGCTATAAATTAGCATGAGTCATTTTTAAGGTAGTATTTGTATGTTGGTTCATGTGTGTGATTTGTAAAAGGCTACCCTAAATAAAACACTGGTTGCATGCATTCTAACAAAATTGTAGCTATGTAAAGAATATTCAAAAATAATTCAAAAATGGTCACACACCAGATTTTGGGGGCTTGTCTTTATGAGGTAATGAAATGTGGATTGATGCACAGTAACACCAATTCACAGCAGCTTTCATTTGTCTCCATGTTCGCCCCCCCCCCAAGATTGCAGGTATGTGAAGCTATCTGTATTTGATGTTCAAATAGGCAGGCCTGTGAATCAAAATGGCAGGTGTGAGTGAATTACATTTTTATTTTCACCAGTTAATGCCGCTGAACAGTTATTTTTTTTTTTAAAGCAAATCCAAGTTGTGGATGAGTGACCTTCTGTTTAAATAAACAGAAAAAAAGGCTGTCTCAATTGGTATGGCAAAAATCCAAGATGGTGGTTCTGGGCGCTGCCTTGCCAGCAAGCTCCACCCCCATACACATCTGACCAACCAGCTTTCCGCTTCTGATCTTATTGGGAAAACACAGCAAAGTGAACCAGGTGTCGCGGATTTGTTTGTTTGTTTTACATTTTGGTGAAAGCCACAAAGGCTTTCCCCCCAGAGAACATGGAAGTTTTGCCCCCCTTCCAAATAAGCCAAAATGATGTGGGATCCCATTTGGACAAAAGGTATTATCTTCAAATTTTATGAGAAGTATTTTCACCATTTAGACAAGCTCTTTGTATGCCAAGAAATCCTGACGAAAAGAATCCTGGATTATGAGAATCTTAGCAATTCAGGACCTATTCTGTGCAAAAAATTTGCATGAAGTTGTTTTGCAAATAAAACAGCATTTTCTGCCTAGGAAACAGGATTTTCCACATGGCAAATAAATTGTTTCCTGCACATAAAATGGTGTTTTACACTCAAAACAAGAACATGCAAATTTTGTACAGCATAGATCCCAAATTACAAACACACTTTGAAAACTTCATGGTTTTAGAAGATCTTCTTGCAGTAGAAAGACATTGGCTAAAATTACTTGCTTCTTTTAAGAAGAAAATTTGTGAAGAACTACATCCCTACCAAAAACCAAACTGATAACCAAAACAGGTGGATGAATTGAATTTATGTTTGCACATTTCAGTCTTAATAATTTACATCCAAAAATTTTGCTAACTACAAAACCCATAGGACAGTGAGGAAATATAGTCATACTTCATAAAGGTAATGGTATTCACTCCCTCTTGCAAATCACATATTCCTTGAGATTTTCAGGTATAGGGGGATTTTCTCACTCTCCAAATGTATCCTTAAAAGACACACCATACCACACTGGAACATTTACTCATTTTTAAATTATCCCAATTATAGGTGTAAGAAATCTGATTTTTTTCCCCATGTATATATTTTTTAAAAGAGAAAGAAAAAAAGAGTGCCTGATATTGGTGTACATCTGTCACAAACAGTACAAATCAGAGCTGCAGAATCTATTTGCATTTCCTTCCCTGACACCATACATGCAGGAAAAAAGAAGAACTATTAGCAAATTTCAAACAGCATGTGGATTGCTTTTATAACATAGTCTGATTGCCTGTCTTTTACACCTACACAGCTTATGTTCCTTGCTAGAACAATTTAAATACTTTTATTAAAAGCCTTCAGGATCTCAGCTCCTTATGAGAAACTTGCTGAAAATAACTCTGCAGTCATTACCTCCTAATACACCATTGAACTAATGCTGAGGCACTTTCAAACACAAACACCACTCTATTTTATCTGTGTCTGATTCCAAGAGTCCAGCTCTAATTTTTCCTTGGATAAGTGATTAAGTGGTGAAGAGACATCAGAAAAGCTACCTATCATATGTGCTTGTTAGTTATCACGCAGAGGGCTTCTCAGGCTGTGGGGCTAAGGTGATTTTTTTTAGACTTCTTCTCTGAGACGATGCCTTAATAATTTTTCTTTGCTCTCCTTGGAAAAAGGAAGCTGCTCTGGAGAATTTACTTCAGATATGGCCACCATACCTCCCACTGCCCAACATGCATTGGAAATCCCACTGATTCAATGGATCTACTCTTGTTGGAACTAGTATCTGTTTATTGAATTCATTTATTGGACTTATAGCCCACCTTTCTCCCACATGGGACTCCATGTGGCTCACAATATAAGGTAAAACAAAATGGCTAAAACATACGTAGTACAAAAGTTTTAAAAAATAAACAATAAATCCAATTAAACTACTTTTTCTGAGACATTAACGAAAATAATCAAAACATATGAAAAACATATTACATATACAAAACAGCACACCAAACTGCATGTTGCTTTACCTGATCAGTTAAGGCTGAAGGTCTGATTAAACAGGAAGATTTAACAGACAAGACTTGCCTGCTGAGAGGGAGATCTATCGCCTAGGAGCAGCCATTGAGAAGGCTCTCTCCTGTGCCCTCATTGCACAAGCCTGAGAGAGTGGTGGGATGGAGAGAGAAAATTCTTTGGACTTAGGAAATGACAGGGGAGTAGCTAAAGATGAAAGCAAAATGAGGACCTTCCTCTTTTTGAAATTTTCATTCAAGTTTTCCAAAGTATCTGGCATTGCAGAGAGTGAGACACCTGGGATTCTTATTTTTGCTGTCTTCATATTCCCTTGGTAACTTTGCCTGCCCCTTTTCTCTGGATGCCTAAACTCTATTTGTAAATGAACTGCTGAAACAGAAAGCTACTGCCATGCTAGAAATGTGGGGACTAAAGGATGAATTTATTTGGAGATGGAACTGAATTCTTAATGGAGGGGGCAATGCCCTCATTTTGCTCCCATACTCCTGCCTTAGCTATACCCCTGCAGCATGAAATGTTTTTAGATATATTTTTTAAAAAAATTGCTTGATGAAAACTACCTTGAGAAATCAGTTGCAGGTTGGTATATAATTACAAAAAATAAATAATACCTAAACCAGGGGCCATTGCATCAGCTAGAGCCAAGCATGGAAGAAGTACATAGACTTGGCTGAGGTTAAGAGATGGCCTTGGCTGCATGTTGAGATGAGAAAATCTGTCAGTTTTGCTTTCACACATCATCATCATCATCATCATCATCATTATTTAGCTGTGAGTATAATTTGGGAAGAGTCAGCATGGTATAATGTTCTGAGTGTTGGACAATGACTCTGGAGACCAAGGTTTGACTCCCTACTCAGCCATGGAAATCCACTGGGTGACCTTAGATAAGTCACACTCTCTCAGCCTCAGATGACGGCAAAGACAAATCCCCTCTAAACAAAACTTGCCACCAAAAAACCCTGACAGGTTTGCCTTAGGGTGACCATAACTCAAAAATGACTTGAAGGCCCACAACAACAAACAAATAATTTTGATAAATGTTTAAATCTCCAAATTCAGTCAGTACAGCCATTATCAGGACAGACTGGACCATATCACATATGAGTGTATTCCTGCCGTAATAGTCTTTAAAGACAGGAAGCCTCCCTCTCTCTCTCTCTCTCTCTTTCTCTCTCTCTCTCTCTCTCTCTCTCTCTGTATATATATATATATATATATATATATAGTATTTTGTCTTGTCTTTTTTGTTAATTTGTATATATGTGTTAAAAACAATTAATTAAAAAAGAGAGCACTAAAAAGAAAAATATAGAGATATGGCCAACCTGTTGTTGTGTGCCATCAAATCATTTCCAAATCCAACCCAGACCCCTCTAAGCCTAACTGGACTCAGAGATCCACAGGAGAGGCCCTTCCTTCCATCCCACCATCCTCACAGGCAACATGAGATAGGTCTTTCTCTGTATCTTCTCCTAGACTTTGGAACTCCCTCCCTGGGGAGATTAGAATGGCCCTCTCTTTGCTGACATTCTTTCAACAGGCAACTAAAAGAAAAAATCAGACAGGCTTTTAGAATTGAAGTCTTTTAAGGAGAGGGCTACAAGAAGGTACTATACTGTTTTTAAAATAAAGTTTTAAATTTGTTTAATGTTGTTAATAGTATAATTCTATTTTAAGACTGACTTTTTGTATGTTTTAATCATAATTAATAATTTTAATTTGTAAACTGCCTTTAGTTCCGCGCTTGGGGAAAAGACAGAATATAAACAAAGGTTGTTGTTTGTTAAGCCCTAAGACAGGATAGATGAACCTATCACTTTCACTTTCCCTCTATATTTGAGGTTCTTTGAACATAAAGTTATTTATCTCCCAAACCTCTAATAATAAAAGAGAATGTCTGCCTGTCTGTCTCTCTGTGGTAGCCATAACTCATTGTGGCATTGTGCTACTGTTGTATTTTTTGTTATCTTAAGTTGCAGTGGACAGTTTCAAGCTGGAATTCCAAACAGGGGACCCTATATTATAACTCATCAGAGTCTTTCTTTCTTTCTTTCTTTCTTTCTTTCTTTCTGGACCAGAAAAAAGGAGGCAGCTCTTTGAGGCACTGCTGCTAAGGCCTTTATCTGACGAGCCTCTGGCAAAATAACCCTTTTTATCAATTGTTGCCATAATAGTGAGAAAAAAGCAGCCCCAGAATTATGGGAGTATGACTGCCAGTGCTGTTTACTTCTGCGTTAGCGGGTGCGTGTGATCTTGGTGGTTCTTGTGAGAAGATGCGAGTGCACTTAAATGTGTAAAAACAGCTAAAGTAAAAAAACAAAATGAACACACAAGCACTGAAACACAATTAAAAACTTGGTTACAAAATGGGGAGGTTCATAGAAAGAGCATCCCATACCTAGTTTTTGCATTCTCACCCGGAAGTGTTCTGGTGGGAACCGTCCATTGATGCTGTAATCACACCGATACAATGGGGCATGGTTTCAGATGACTGCAATTCCAACAACAACAAAAATATGCCACAGCAGATCAGTTGATGGCTTAGCTCATCAATAAAAAAAAGAACGCCTTTTCCATAGTAGCAGAACGTCATAGCACAACATCATGTGAAATGGGAGCCCTTTCATATTATTTGGGCATCGTTATGACATCGTATTACATCTGATAAAGTCCTAAAATTCCTTGGGGAAGAAAACAAGAGAGGGTAAATATTCCTGAGGTTAAAAGATAGCATGGAAAGAAGAAAAGCTCTCTGAAGTAATGCTGGTAAGATTCTTCAGAGTTGTATAAGAAAAAAAAAACAGGCAGAGAAATGAGAGGTTGGAGCTCTTTGTGGATGTTAGGTACAGACCCAGGGAGACACCCCCCCCCAGATACAATTAATCTTTTTTTAAAAAAAGGAGAGGGTCTCTGAGGCACTGAAGCTAAGATTCCTGAAGGAGGAGAAAAGGCATGAAAACACTTTTGCCTAAGGCATTGATGCTAACATTTCTGTGGTTAACAGAGGATGAAAAAATGGAAGAAGGCTCTCAGAGGTTCCTTTCATAAAAAATGTTGAGGATAAAAAGAAGGAGGTGGGACTTTGATGGACCCTTTAGGGGGTATTAGGTAGACTTGGGCAGTGCTGAGCACACTTTAGCTAACACACATGGAGTTATTTATGAATCTGGGTAAAATCTTAACAAAACCGAACTGAAACAAAATTCTCACCCATGCCCAGCAACATGCCTATTATATGGGAAAAGTTGATGCTATCATATGCCTGAAGATAGTTATGTAAATGTTTTCCCTGTATCTATATGGATTGTCCAGAATGTGTAACAACATGTTACAGCAAAGCAAAGATTATGAACAGTGAGTTGCTGGCCCAGGCCCTCCTCTAGTGCAGAGAAAGAGACGAAGTGACAGAAAGGGCTTGTATAGGAGATTCTAGGACATGTAGCTTGACACAGAATGATGCTCTCTCAAGACCTCTAGGTCCTAGTGTTCTTTAATTCCTTCTGGCATTTACAATGCACAAGTAGGAGGAATTAACTAGGCAGCAGAAAGGGGAAAATCATCATAATAATCAGGGACAATGAGATCCCAAGGACAGTGGGATTCAGTAGTGTTGACAACATTTGCAGGCCCCTTAGAATACATCACAGCTAATCTTTGTTCTCCAGACTATGCATAATTTTGTACAATTTTGCTTCACTTTGGGAGTTACTTCAAATAGGGGAGGGCATTTCAGCTGATAACCTCCCACTATGACCACTGTTGGGAAACAAAAGTGAAGTAAAGGAGTGAAATGATTTGAGGAAATGACAAAACTAGAAAAAGTTACTGTTGTTGTTAGTTTGGTACTCCATCTCCCCGAATCTACTGGCCAGAATGGTCAGTTGTAGCTGGGAACTGTAATCCAAAAAAGTAATGTTTCCAAGCATTGGGCAAAGTAATTAGAGGCCTATAATTCTAGCATGGGAGGAGACTAGAGGTGGAAAATTTCTAGATATTTTGAAGCCATGGGGAAAAAAAACATATTTTCCCACTTTTTCAGAAAAAAATTGCAAAAATGCAACATTTGCACTTTTTACAGATTGAAAGTCACTCTGTTTCTTTAGGAACATAAAATATGCCTGTGTATAATTTGATCAGGCATAAAATTATCACAATTGGTATATTAAAAATACAGTGTAGTCAAGCAATTATTACAGACATAATTTACATTTTTAAAAAAAAATATTTGCAACAAATGGAGCAATAATCTCCTCAACTGTACGGAACCTTTTTGGTTTTGCTAGTTTATGCGGAGCAGGCAAATTAAAAAAAAACAAAACAGAAGAACCAATCAACATTAGTAACAAAGAAAATTATTTATATTTCCTCTCCACAGTATCAAATAATCATAAACCCATTCCCATAAAAAGAACTGAAGGGGGGATTGTGTGGAAGGGAGGCAAGAGGGATTAAGATTCAATGAATAGGCATGAAATTTAATCAAACTCATTTTCTGAGCTATAGTTATCAGTATCAGTTTCAGTCTCTGCTTCCGCTTTGTTATGTTTGTCATCATCACAGTTATCATGGACTTCTAAAAACCAAAGGTTTACCCGGATTGAAACAAGCGTTTCTACCCTTTCCCATGTAAATCCATTTCTTGATTTAGTCTGAGTGTGTCCAAACATAGACCAGATTCTTTTTCATGCTGCAGAAGATGGATGAATCTGAAGAAGGCGAGAAGCAAGAGGAGTCAGAGGCTGTGTTGTATAAAGACCTTTGTCACCATGTTGCAGGACGAGACTTGCTTGTCCTCAGTGCACATAAATTAGAATAACCTTATACTGTACATAGTTTTTAGAAATGATTTGGAAAATATATGAACACCTTGTCTTAAAGATTTTATTTATCATACTAAAATAAAACATTCCATAATCTATTTTCTTCCTTTTTTCAATTTTTCAGAAAAAAACAAAAACAAAAAAAGGCTTCAAGAAAAAAATGGGGAAAAAACTTTTTTTCTGAATTCTTCTGGGGTTTTTTCCTGAGCCTTCATATCTATAGAGAAGACTTCTATTAAAACAAAAACAAAAACAAAAACAAAAAAAACCTTGATAACTTCTTTCATTTAACAGATTTTTCTTAAAGTGCCAGTTTTGCTGCTCGCCTTGGCAGACAGCAAGCTGGTGGCAGCAGGGTTCCAGCTGCAGCCATTTTCCATCCCAGAATGCCTCGGCTGCTGCCCAAAGATGTCACATGGTGGCACCAGGCCTGGATGGCCCAATTACTTCAGTAACCTGAAACTATGCATTCTGCCAGCATCTTGGCATGATGCCCTTGGTTTGCCAAGAGCACTCAGTGTTCTTCACATGCAGTGCTCTTAATAGTAAATCTTAATATAAATGAGAGAAATAGAGTAGATGTGAACAGAATAATGCCTGGGATCACATATTTTAATTTTCTGGTTGCTTCCAGGCTCGCAAATCCTTGTTCTATATTACAGTTGAAGTGACCATGCTTCATCGTCAGTTCAGGTTGTGCTTTCACAATGTGTCCCTGACTTTTGCCAATGTGACTTCCAGAAGAGAAAAGGAAAAAGCAAACATGCTGATGTTTGGCAAAGAAAAAAAAAGGGGGGGGCGTTTTTTCTATACCATGGCATAAAGCTTCTCTGTTCCTTTGGAAAGGAGATAAGGTGAGTACAGCTGCTCCCATGCAATAAACTTCTCTTTTATTTTCTCTTCTGTTACTGTACATTGGTTGCTATTAATTTTAAACTTTCCTTGCATTTTGTAGGCCATAAAAAGAGCAATAAAACTGTTCTTTTCTGCAAAATGTGCAGTTCTAATGCCCTCTTTTTAATACAGTATAGACCAGTGTGCTTTAAGAGGTAGGTGCAGCTCTCTCCCTGCTTTTAAATACAGTTGTATGTAAGCATTGACAGCCACATATTCCAGAAAGGAGAGAGCTAGTGTATTATGTGGGCAGTGCTATACTCAGTTATACCTGGGAGACTTCAGTAATTGGCAGCACAATGTGGATGAGCAGAGAAATTCATAGCAGAACAGTTAAAGCAATTCAGGTGTCCAGGTCAGCATACCTTGCTGGTTTAATGCTGCCAACAAGAGGGAAAGAGGTCACAGAGAGGTTTATATGCTGACACCATCAGGGTTCCTGGAAGATATCAACTCTAGTTTGACTGGGCTGCAGGCAACCCTTGTTGTGGCTTAGGTTGGGAACTGCAGTGCAAGCTGAATCCGTGACATGATTGCACTTGTTCAAAGTCAATGTACAATAGTCCTATGGAAACTAGCAATTAAAAAAGTGCATGGAAGCAGCCATTTTGAGAATTATACTTTTGTTAGAACTACAGAGGGGCAAGCCCCCACCCAAACAAACAGTCTGTTTCTTGGGAACCTTGTTGATCTCAGTCTTGTTCAGAAGAATGAAAAAATTCAAAATTCTTCCCCTGACAATGAAAGTGTTTTGCACATTAAAAAAAAAAGTTTGATTTTTTTTTGCACAAATAGTACAAATTTGTACATATAATTGCTGCTACCTAGTTGCACATAACTTGAAAGAGCAGAAGCACCATATGTATTCTTTGCATCTTTTTGGTCAATAATGATTCCCTTCTGTGCTTGTTTTGCATGAATGTACTTTGTCAAGCAAAGGAGAAAACAGGTAATTTTGCATAGAAGATTCTTGTTCTAATTGTGCAGATGATAGAGGAGGGGACAAGAAGGATTAATCATTTTTTGCTTTCCTACCAGAGTTAAAACAATCTCATGGCACTTTCCAGGTTCCTCCCCCCACCCTCGCTCATCATCGAGGGTGAGAAATTTGGCAAACATTTATAATATCCCTATCTGTGAACCAAATTTTATAAGAAAAAAAATACATCTTCTGCCTAAGCAGAGGACTTGAGAAACAGTATTCATACTAGGGATAGAAAGCATATTCATAATTATTCATTCCTGGATTGAAAAAACAGGTTTCCTGACAGAACATCCCAAAGTGTTGTGGAAGAATTATACTGTGGAGAAATACATGAGGGTTTTTACATACACACACATACGTTTTCTGAGCTGAATGTGGGTTCTCTGTACAGATGTACAGAACTTTTCTGGGCAAAAAAAAAAAAGTTTACCTAGCAGTAAACTAGCACTGTTGGTAGGTGAAAGGGAAAAAAAAAAAAAACAGCAGCAGAGCAGAGGGAGAAGAGTTTCATATCACTCCACCATTCTTGTGTGCTGAGTAATGACACATTGAAATATGAGGCATGGTGGGGACATGGGAAAATTACATCACCCATGACACCTTCCCAGGCTTTATGACTCAGAACAGTCTTGCCCCAGTATGTCAGGGAGATGGAATGGCCAAAGAGCTGGGGGGGGGGGCGGGGGATTTACTACTTTGTCATACTCCAGAGCTTCTGTCACTGCTTTCTGGGTAAGCAAAGTGAAGGGGGAGTACTTTTTAGTGAGCATGTGGGGACGTTGTAAAACTACAAATCCCAGGATTCCATAGGATGGCGCTACAGCACTTAGAGTGATATCAAACTGCATTATTTCTACAGTGTAGATGCACCCTCAAAGGTGCTACAAGATCCCCTTGTTTACTGATATTCCAGACTAACATGGCTATGTCTTTAAATTCATAATAACTGAGAGGTTGAACATAGGATATTTTTATATATTTAAAAAAATCAGTCAAACGTCATCAAACAGCACCCACTCAAATTAAAATCCCCTTTTGTAACAACCCAGTTTAACTGTGAAAGCCTTCTTTTTTGCCAGCAGAAGGGAAATAGCGAAGGGGCCAAAGTAGATTCCCTTCACGGAAAGTTCTGAAACTGGAAATAGCCATGGGGAATGCCCTCTCTACAGCTTCATAAAGTGTGTCTCTGAAAATAGATGCCCCCCCCCAAGGCCTCAAAGCCTAAACAGGCTTCTATGGGAGAATAGTCCTGTAGGGCTGTATAGATTATAACCAGCGGCTTGAATTGTGCCTGGAAACAGCCCTGCAGGCATTGACATTTTCATACCAATGAAGTCACATGTTTCCTGTAACTGGCCCCAATTAATAGTTCAACTGCAGCATTTGGGGCCAGCTGAAGTCCGCAAATAATTTTCAATAGGTGGCCAACATAAACTGTGCTTCAATAGTCGAAACAGGTAGTAACTGAAGCATGTATCACTATGGTCAGAGGAGACATCTTTCAGGAATGGGCACAGTTGGTGCACTAGCTTCACTTGTGCAAATTTTGGGTAATGCTAGAATCTGATGTCCAGGGATGAATCCAGATAAAGCATTGTAGAAATGCCAAGTATTATTGATTCCATTTTTACTGTGTGTCCAGCAGGGATCCTACTATAGCTCTGGATGATCCATTGTTCTATCCATGCTTCCAGTAGGGGAAGGTTTCCAGCCTCTTGTGCTAAATCACTCTTTTAAAGAATAAACAAAGCAGGATTAAAACCATTATGGGGACAAGCAATAAATGAAGAATAAAAAGGAGTACAGTGGACCCTTGGTATCTGCTGGGATTTGGTTCCAGGACCCTTGTGGATACCAAGATCCGTGGTTGCTCAATTTCCATTATATACAATGGCATAGTAAAATGGTGTCCCTTATATAAAATGGGAAAATCAAGGTTTACTTTTTGGAGGTGTGTGTGTGTGCGTGCGCGTGGGTTTAAATATTTTCAAGGTGTGGATGGTTGAATCCATGGATGCATAATCCATGGATACGAGGGATGACTGTACTACAAAAAGGCTTGTGTACTTTCTCTCGCTCCCTTTCCCATTCTCTCTTAATAATAATAATAATAATATAATAAAATTTTATTTTTATCTCACCCCTCTGCAACGCAATCGGGGCGGCTTACAATATAAAAACTCCATAGTCCCAGTACCCTAGCCCACCCCCCTTTAAAATAATATTAAACTATAAAAGATTAAAAACATACAGTAAATTAAAAATATATAAATTAGAAAAAGATTAAAACATACAATAGCTTTTTTTTTAAAAAAAAAATCTGATTACAGCTCAGGGAGGACAGCCGAGTCTTGGGCCGGGATAGTTATTCAGGAAAGGCCTGCCGGAAAAGATCCGTCTTGACAGCGTTTTTAAAGCTGTCTAAGGTGTTAATAAGATGGATCTCGTCCGGCAGGCCATTCCATAATCTGGGAGCAGCAGCGGAGAAGGCCCTCTGGGATGTCACCAACAGCCTTGTTTTCATAGGCTGTAACAGAGGACCGAAGTGCGCGGGGAGGGTCGTATGGAAGGAGACCTCAGCAATAAACCGTAATATATATTTGATTTCACAGCTCTTCGTGGCTGACAATACTTTCCTTTACTTTTATTTTTGTTTACTAGAAGCTGTTTTACAAGTCTAGGGATAAAACTAGCAATTCCACTTAGATGACTTCAAGTTTGATTAATGAACTAAGTTCAAGAAAGGTGTTCTGTAATGCTAAAAATTACTGTTGAGTTTAGAAAGAAGGTTTGGATCTACTAGAATTATGCTACTTAAATCTACTTTAGTTGGTGGGGTAGAGATTTTCACCTCTAAATTGCCTTCTCTTTGGGACAATGCTGCAAGAGAGCAGGACTCAGGAGTGGTTAAAGCCATCTGTTCATCGGCAGTCATTTAACAAAAGTAACTTACATTGGAGCTGGAGGGGAAATCAGATAGCAGAAATGAATTTGGACCAGCAAATCAAAGTATCAGTTTCATCAGTGCCCATCAAAACAAATTGCTAGGCTGTAGGTCTTTGTGTTTTATTGCTTCCCTCATCATTCTACAGCAAAATGAGATTCTGAAACCTCATGTGGCAATTACTGATGGAAGACTTCAATGTAGGCTACCAAGCAGGCTGCAGAAGGAAAGTTTCCTTTAAAAACACATTAACAAATTGCCTGACCTATAGTATTGTCCTGTATGCCGCCTAGCAGTGAATGGTCTGAAGTCATATAAGATAATACTGCTAAGGAAGCTATGTGGTCTTGAGTGGATCACAGTTTAGGGGATACCCTATAGTAACCATACTCAAGCTATTCTGGAGGAAAACTGGGAAACAAAGGCAAGGATTATAAACCAAAACTGGATGCACATTATATGTGCTTGCTTTGCTTTGCTTTGCTTTGCTTTTTTTTTTTTTTTTTTTTTTTTTTGGCAGTCTTACTACTATACTTAACTATGGATGGGAGAGACCTTCGTCCACTTCATTTATAAATAAATAAATAAACATAAATGTGCAAATTGCTTCATAAACATTTTTATAGCAGTTTTCCAAGATTTTCAAATTGCTTCATAATGCAGTGGAAGGAACATAAGAGACCTTTTTTAAAAGAGAGAGAGAGAGAGAGAGAGAGAGAGAGAGATTGAATTATTTTATAACATTTAGCAAAATTGATGATTCAACTATCGAGGCAAAGGGCATTGCTTAGCTAATTTCCTAAAAGTCTGGATTTGGGAGACTGCCAGTGAATACCAGGTGTTGTAGGGTATATTTCAGAGGAAGGAAATGGCAAAGCCACTACTGGATATTCCTTGCCTAAGAAAGCCCTATGAAATTCATGGGGTTGCCATAAATCGACAGGTGACTTGAAGGCACATACACATACACACATGGATAGGTGATAAGCACTTATCCACATCGGCAACTTTCCCCATACTTTGGATGGCAAAAGCTTGGTATTTTTCTTTTAAAAAGGTTAGTATGGAAGAAAGTGAAAGTGCTAGATTTGTCCATTGATACATGTAAGATTTATGGCAGTGCCAACAAAAAATAATTTCAAAAGTTTTCTACCTGTTTAGTGAAATTACATTAGGGTTTTGTTTTGGGGTTTGTTTTTTTTTTTTTTTTTTTTTGGTACAGTTGCAATTTTTCACATTTTGGAACCTTTCTGCCACAAAAGAAATATCATTTGTACAAAAGACCGTACTTTTGGGGGGCACCCCATTGCTTTTCCATAACAAATTTTGTGCAGAAAATGTGTTGTAAACAAATACACACACATATATTTTTGCAAAAAAGGTCTTGAAATGTGGCAAATTTTGCAGAAATTGGCCACCTTCTCAATTAGGGAGGCAGATTATGCATGTAATTCTTCACTTCGTTTCTTCTTGAAGGAAGCAATAAATAATTTTACCAATTTTCTCCCTACTGTGATAAGGTTTTCAAAGCCTATCTATAATTTGGGGCTTATTTTATGCAAAATTAACACATGGATGTTATACACAGAAAACTGTATTTTTTTAAAAAAAGGTAGTAATATTGTTTTCTCTGCAGGAAAAAAAGTTGCTTCCTGTGCAGAAGATGACAATTTTGACAAGTTTTCCAATATTTTTTAATATTCTTTCCTTCCCTTTTCAAAACCCCCCCTTTTTTTTTTGGTCAAGAATGAATATTCTTTACATCCCTTTATAAAAAGGGGGAGTGTTGGTTTTGCTGGATACCCTCGGCCATCAGCTTATGATACCATCAACCATGGTATCCTTCTGAGTCACCTCTCTGGAATGGGTCTCGGGGCTACTGTTCTACAATTACTCCATTCTTCCATGGAGGGGCACTCTCAGAGGGTGGTGCTGGGGGAGTTCCACTTGACTCCTTCGCCATTAGCCTGTGGAGTCCCTCAGGGTTCAGCCTTGTCCCATATGCTATATAACATCTACATGAAACCACTAGGGGGGTTATCCAGAGTCTTGAGGTCAGGTGTCACCAGTATGCCGATGATATCCAGCTCTACTACTCCTTTCCACATAATTCCAAAGATGCAGTTCCTGTGCTAAGCTGGTGCCTGGCAGCTATAATGGACTGGATGAGGCCAAACAAATTGCAGTTTAATCCAGACAAGACAGAGGTGCTTCTGGTCAGTCGAAAGACAGGTCTGGGAACAGGACTTCAGCCTGTGTTAGATGGAGTTACCCTCCCCCTGAAAACGCAGATCTGCAGTTTTAGGGTAGTACTGGATTCAGCTCTTAGCCTGAAGGCCCAGGTTCCAGCATTGATTAGGTGTTTTAACGCACAGTTAAAGTTAGTGTGCTAACTGCGTCCATCCCTGGAGGAGTAAGATCTGGTCACAGTGGTACATGCCTTTATTACATCCCGTTCGGATTACTGTAATGCAGTCTACATGGGTCTGCCTTTGAAAACTGTTCAGACATTTCAGTTGGCCCGAAAAGCTGCAGCCAGGTTGTTAACTGGGGCTGGCAGCAGGGAACAAACAATTCCCTTGTTGCAACAGTTCCATTGGCTGCCAGTTCATTTCCAGGCACACTTCATAGCTGGTTTTGAGCTGTAAAGCCCTATACAGCTTGTATCCAGGTTATCTGAAGGACTGTAGCTCCCTTTATGAGCCCATTAGATCTCTAACATCCTCTGGAGAGGCCCTTCTATCTGTTCCACCATCTTCTCAGGCTCCTTTGGTGGGAACAAGGGAGAAAGTTTTCTCAGTGGCTGCTCCAAGACTTTGGACCCCGCCCCCACTCTGGAGAGGCCAAGATGGCCTCGTCCTTGCTCTCCTTCTGTTGGCAGGTCAAAACATTTTTGTGCCACCAGGTTTTTACAAACTGACTAGAGCTGGGCATTTAATGCTGTGTGGTGCTGTTTTTTATGTTTTTCTAGGGTTTTATATAATCTTTTAATATGTAATATTTTAATGTTTAACTTATAAATGGTTTAATTATTTTAAAAACTTATATTTATACTTTTATTTTGGCTTTTGTATTGTTTGTAAGTTGTATTGTTTTAAATATATGTCAGCCACCATTATCAGGATAATGGTGGGATGTAAATTAACACAATAGTAATAATAAAAATCTTCAACATTTCCCCCTCTATTTTGTCTTTCCCACTACGTGTAACTACTGAGCCTGTGGGGAATGCATAGTCCCCCAAGAATTTTGTATTCATTTGCGATTGTCTAAATAAAAATGAATTAAATTCTTCCTTTAATAACTCCCACCAGAATCTTTATTCCAGGGAGGGGGGATCATGATAAAACATAACAGTAGTATGCCTGTAAATTTATGTACAATTAACTTTCATTATGCTGGTACAAATTATTCTAACTGCTTCCATGTAACAATTCACTTGGCAGATTCTTGAGAAAATGGCCACAATTTCAAAGGGGCATCAAAGTCCAATGTATTTCAGCAATTAAATGTTACAGAATACCCTCGTAAAATTAGCTGTGAAAAACGAAGCACTCCAATGCTGTTTGAGGGCTTATTTTCGCACTACAGCAATTACATTTCCAAAGAAGAACAATTTGAAGAGTTTAAAGGATTCTTCATTAATATTAATGCATACTTGTGAAGACGCCAGACATTGGTTTAGTTTTCGGGTCTATGAACAAGCACTGTCCTCTCCCTCCTTCCCAGTCAGATCTGTTGTCAGTTGACTGGAAGCAAATTGTCTGCAACTCCCAGTGATATCTGAACTCAGAGAACTGTGGTATGTTTAAACCAGGGCAGGCAAACAGTTCAGGGAAGTTTTTTTTTTTTTTTTCATGATCAGGATCCACCATGGGCTCAACCAGGCCACTATATTTGTAAAATAAATCAACATTTGACAGAGGTGCTAATGTGGGAAGTACCCTGCATCCCGTTTAAAAAGAAAACCACCACTCTTTGAGGTCTTCAAAGAAAGAAGAACCACTTCTTTCAAGTAAAAAACATATGTGTGTGTATATGCTCAGAGTCTGTGTGTGTGTAAATGTTTCAGCCGAATCAAGAGCTGCTAAAGCAGCCTTGAGGTCACAGGCAGCCTGTGGAGCTGCATTTTCCATACCTCTGGTTTAAACTATGGTTTGAGAAGAAGCCACAATGTGATACCATGGTTTGATAATGGCTTTTTTTAGCTAACCAGAGGGAGGTTCCCTTATCACATTGATGTGACAGAGACCTCAGGGGGGAAAGATGGCAACCATGAGCCAGTTGGTACCAGTGGGGTGGGGGTTGATGAAGAAATTAATTTTATTCCTATGTCAAACAGTGGGAACAACCTCCACACATACATACACACACCAAAAAGCAGGAAATTCCCCTCAAAATTCACTATCTACAAATGGGATACTGAAATGGAAGCAGTTCAATGACATTTTCAACCATGAATTGTTGTCAAGTCATGATCTTTTCAGCTGTGGCACCAACAATATGGGATGCCCTTTTCCAGGGCTCCTGCCTTTATGTACTTTTTATTATTATTATTTGCTCCATAAAATGTAGCATTTCCTTAAAATGTAGCTTTGGGAAAAACATGCTAGTCAATGGCTCCTTCCTGACCCCTTTGATTGAGAGTGATTGCTCCTTTTTTGCTGTTCTTTGTTGAATTATTGTAACTTGTGACAGTCCTTGCCTTTCCCCTGTCTCACACTTTATTTCCTTTTCTTATCCCCACCTCCCTTTTAGTCATGTAGCCACTGGTAGCAGATTTCTTCTTTCCTCCCTCCCAAATAAGTAGTTTAACCTAATAAAACTTTCTCTCCCCTGAAGATGTTCTTCTGCTGATTTGTTCCAAGCACCAGCTTCCATGTAGACTATCACTCAGTACCTAGTAGAGTCTCATTCAAATGTCTGCAGGCTTCTAGTGGTTTCCACTCTGAGATACTAATAAAATGTGGATTCCGTGGCTTTAACATAAGTTTTTCCACCAACTGCTGTTGTTTTGTTATAATGAAGAGTTCTGGAGAACTCAGATGCTTGCATAGTATTTTGTGGCCTTTCAAGTTGGTGTAATAAAAAGTGGATAGTGCCTAAATACCCTGAAGGCATCAGATCCACTCCAATCTTGGAAGCTAAGCAGGGTCATGTCTGGGTAGTACTTGGATGGGGGCTTCCAAGGAATACCATGTGCTGTATTTCAGAGGCAGGCAATGGCAAGCCACTTCTGATAACACTCTATGAAATTCTTGGCGTCTCCATAAGTCAGCAATCAACTTGAACACACATATACACACACAAACACACACACACATTTTAATTAGACCTAATATGGATTTAAACTTGCAATTGTAAGTTTAGTTAGTTCATAGCTGAGTTAGAATGTCAGCCTAGATTTCCAGAGCCAAGCGGAACCATCCTGTCTTCTGGGTGGGTGACATTCTGTGGAAAAACAAATGCCATATTCATAGCCTTACTAGCTCAATGTGGCTGGGATAGGCTGTGAGTGAGGGACAAGATGGCTCTATCCCCCCCATTGTCTCCACTGAGAGGGCAATAAGTATGCCAATCCCAGTGATGATATTGTTTTAGGCCAATTAGGTGGGCATGCTGGGAAAATGAGATTACTTTGGATCCTATTGATCCATGGTCACCTTACCCAGTATCCCTAAACATTGTTTTGCGTCTTGGAGTTGGCTGAAAACTGCCAGCAGGACATCTATGGTGGTAGAGCTTTCCAGAAACAGACAGGCCTCCAACAGACAGGCCTCTCTTACTTCAAAGAAAGGAGAGTTACCACAGGCCAACAGCTCATAGAGTTCAGATGCTTTCAGAAAAAGTAATGAAAAAGTAGTTTTTTAGTTACTTTTGGTAAATGGTAAAGCAAAAGAGCTACTGTTTGAAAGGTTACTATAATGGCAACTAACTGTTTGGACCTATAACTATTTAATTTCAAGAAGTAACATTCCAAGGTCTGGCAGTGCACACTAGATTACACTTCAACGCATAACACTTTATCACAGCACTTCTTGAGTACTTGCCAATGCAATTTTAGCATGATTTTCAATAAGCCGAAGAACAACAGAGCTACATCTATTATCCATGAACTGCATATTAATACATCATTTATAAATGGAACCCTTTATTTCAAAATGTTACCAATTAACTAAACAACCACTACTTTTGCGATTAAACCACAGTCCCCACAAAACTGCCAGGCACAAATTACCAATGCTGTAGCCTTTAGAAAAGACTTAATACAGAGAAAGCAATGGAAGAGTTGATGCAACATAAAAGTGGGATGGGGGAGACACTTAACAGAGTAATTTCAGAATGGCATGGATATTCTACAGAACTGCTGACAAGACTCCTTAAACAAGGCACTTTTGAAGCCCTTAATGTAAAATATATGTGCTTAGTTTCCATACCCTACAGCTTTTAACATAACAGAAGCCCCACGTAAATGAATATGTAAATAATGTAGAACAATAACAGAAATAGGTTATTGAGTTTCTTTTAAATTGTGAACTGAAAATAAATCTCCTTAAAAATGGAGATTTGCTCATTTTCACACCATCAGTTTGCCAAGTTTTTCCTTGAGTTTTTTCTGGGCTGTGAGGCCGTGTTCTGGAATAGAACTATTCCAGAACACGGCCTCACAGCTTGGAAAAAAACCCAAGGAAAAACTATGGATGCCAGCCGTATAAGCCTTCAACTTCACACAGTTTGCCAAGTCTCTTTGTGGTAGAAAAGCTATATACAGTCAGCCCTCCATATCCATGGGTACTGCATCCATGGATTCAACCAACCATTGCTCAAAAATATTCTCCCCCCCCAAAAAAAAAATCCAAAAAGAAAACCTTGCTGTTCATCATTTTATAAGGGATGCCATTTTACTATGCCATTATAGATAATGGGACTTAAACATTCATGATTTTAGTATCCACAGGGGTTCCTGGAACCAAACCCCAGCGAATATGAAGGGACAAATGTATAAGGAGTAAGTTAAGGACCAGCAACTGATGGCACTTGGGCAGAATTCAGAACACTGAAGACTGCTACCTAACCCAAGCACAGTTTCCCTCACTTTGCTTCTGCTTAATAGCAAAGTGGGGAAGACAACAGCAGGATAGTTTTCCAGTCATGTTCCTACTAGTTGGGTTGTCAAACAATGGCAGTTGGTGGAGTGGTTTTCGTCAGAACTTTAAATGACCTCTCTAACATACTGAATCATTCTAGAGATAGAGTGGACTTGTATCCCATTTTGCAGAAGACAGTTCTTTGTCAGAGAACACTCCTCCCTTAGACAATCTATTCAACTGAAGTCCAGTGTGAAAATAACCATTGTGACACAGTAGAATGCATTGGTCTTGAAGGTGCCTACAAATGGTTAGCTCTAGGACAGGTTACAGAGCAAAACCCCAAATCATGTGTTAACAACCTTGTATGCTATGGTGAGATGTACTGTATTTCTTTTTTAATTAGCCTAATGATTTTGAATTATATTAATTACATTAATCTATGGATATTGCATGCAAATCTCTGTCCTCTTTTGTCCCCTCTTTTCTGATTCATTTGATCCGATTTAGTGATGGCTATTCTTATGTTGGCTCTGGCAATGGTTCCTCCTATTGGGTCACTGGTTTATCATATGTGCTTCCCAACACCAATAGTAGTACCAAGGGTTGTCCATTTTTGCTTATTTCAATCTTTCATGGAGCAATAGTGAATGTCAAACTTATTCTTCCTGCTGAGAAAAGATCACAAACATTCCTACACATTCTTTTTTGTTTGTTTGTTTTGTATTTGAGGACATTCCCCCCCCCATAAATTTGTTGATTCAAAAAAATATGTTCAAAAGCGGGTGATTTGCATAGATACTACCAAAGTAATTGTGTTTTCTGTGCATACTTTTGGGCTTTGCAAAATTCCCCCCCCCCAAAAAAAAAGTGTTGAAAGTCTTGCAGTGATTTCCCCCCACCATTGGATGTCTCAATAAGATAATGTGACAAACTTTCCTATGAAAGATATGAGTATTTCCCATGAGTAACTTTTTAAACATCCCTATTGGTGGCTAGATGCAGTAAGGACTTTTCTCATCTAGCATGACTATGGTCTTTGTGGTAGAGGCCATATACCTAGATTTTCCTCTACATCAATGATCATAGACATAGCACTTGTGTCCCTGAAAAATGCAGCACTCCCCTAGGGAAATTACCATTTTGCTGGCATGAAATGGAGGTTAAAAAGCTGCTGATTATTCTCTAGAAAGGTCTAGGTTAAACCAGGACCTTAAACCTGCCCTCCAAAAATAGTCTTCTTTATTTACATATTCAAATATTTATATCCCACCCTGTGTCATAGGATATCAGAGCAAGGTACAAATAAAGTCAATTTAAACAATGTAAAGCAATTTTACTAACCATTCTGGTTCTGGATCATACATTATAAAAATGAAGAGAGTACCATATTTGTTTTTAAATACAAAAAAAGCAAACAAATGAGCACAGCATTTCTGTAAGACTAGAATCTGTTTTCATAATCATATTCCCATCTACCTCATAGAAACAATAGAAGGCAAGCACGTGAACTAAAATGAACCCTTCTGAAACTAAACTTAGTAACTGGCTGCAGGCTAACATCATGTCCACAGCCTCCATCAACATGCAGCTGATGGATGTGCTAAACTGATGACAGACGATAACACAAAATCTCATTCTCAAACACCATTTTGCTAAAGTAGGGATACACTTCACATCACCATAATCTGCACAAGTAGGTGAGGAGGTCTTTGAAATGCATACAGTAAGCAGATATACAATAGTGGCAAACAAACAAACAAACAAACACCTGTGAGCAAAAAAGGTCAGCTCACAGGATCTGGAAGCTAAGTGAAAACTGCGGGGGGGGGGGGCTTTCTCTCTGAAATGAGTGCTGAAGTGAAAGAGAAAAATTGGGCCACAGCAACTATCTGAAATGTTAGCTACTGTACCTCTTATCAGTTGCTGCTATGGCATAGTACAGAGGTGGACAAGGTGCCACCTTGGTGCCACATATGGCCCCCAAAAGCTATTTTTTGTGGCCTTTAATCCCCACAGAATCCCTAGACAGACTTTTTTGCTTCCCGTACCCAAAGGGTGAACTGATTCAAGTAGAAACCTCTAGGAATATAAATTGAGTTTTAAAAATAGGTTGCAAAGTCTCCCTGCATTATTTAACATCGGGGGGGGGGCTGGTTTTCAAATCTAGAAGTGGCTATCTGGACACTTACAGATTTATTTTGTTTTCCATTTTTAATGGGGAATTTTTGGCAGTCCATGCAACCCCTGAAGGGTCCCAGGAGCAGAAAAATGGCCCCAGGACCCATTGCAGATGGCCATTCCCTGCTGTAATCCTTCACAGAGATGGATGGTGGCTATGATGCTAGAGGCAGAGAAGAACCTTCTCAAAGTTTTAGACTGGACTTTTAAAGCACCTATCCAAGAAGCTGAAATCAAGCGGTTGGGGTGGGGGGGGCAGATAGGGTTCAGCACCTTGGATAGAAAAAAATCAGGAGCATATACGCCACCACATTGACACTGGAACCAGAAGCTTCCAGTCATCACTTCTTATTATGAGAGAATTCATTGTATGAATCAGCCCCAAATAACTGTATCCTGATGACTTCGGTTGACCAGATAATATGCCACAGACAACCAATTACTTTGAACATAACTACTTATAGTTATAGTTCCAAAGTCTCCAAATGGGACTGACTGCCATTATCATTATATACAGTATTTTTAATAAACAATAACTATTTCTCATAAGTAACCAAACCAAATACTTTTAGTTTCTTTTCTGGAAACCACCCAACACTTATACAGCTACCATAAAAACTTGGGATTCAAAACACATGAACTCTGTATGTGAATTTGCCTTCAAGTCACCTGTTGATATACAGTGACCCATGAATTTCATAGGGTTTTCTTAGACAAAGGATACTCAAGGGTGGTTTTGCCCATTTCTTCCTCTGAAATGTAGGCTACAGCAGCTGGCATTTGTTGGCAGTCTCCTACCAAGTACTAACCAGGGCTGACCCTGCTTAGCTTCCAAGATCAGATGTGATCTTGTGCCTTTAGGGTATTTAGGACAATTTAAAAATCTGGATCCTAATATAAGACAGACAACATACTCTAAAGACACCAGATCCTGTCTGAACTTGGAAGCTAAGCAGGGTCATCCTTGGTTAGCACTTGGATCGGAGACTACTAATGCACATCAAGTGCTATAGGTGATATTTCAGAGGAAGGAACTGGCAAAACTACCTCTGAGTATTCCTTGCCTAAGAAAACCCTATGAAATTCTTGGGATTGCCATAAGGTGACAGGCGACTTGAAGGCACATACACACACATCCTAATATAAATATGTATAGCAACTTCATCTTGTAGAAATTTGTACAATGAATGAGAATATATATATACATATACATATACATACACACACACACACACACACACATATATATGTATTGCAACAAAACCCGCCATGGTCATGAACACAAAGAAGACATAAATACAACATACTGAAACATATTTTCATGAAGACTTCATCAGTGCTGCAGAATAAAACAGTTCTTTAAAAAATAGAAACAACATAAATAATGAAAATTCCCTTTGATGTCTATATACTGGATTCTGCGAAGGCCAAGGAGCCAGTGTACTGTAATGGTTTGAGTGTTCAGCCTGGAATCTGACAGACCAGGGTTTGAATCCCTGCTCAGCCATGGACGGCCAAATGACACTCCCTCAGCCTCAGAGAAAGGCAATGGCAAACCTCCTCCCCTTGCTAAGAAATATGATAAGTCATTGTATCTCAGAATTGAACTGGAGGCACATAATAACACCAATGAAGGCCAAATTTCCACTGGTAAACTGTGGGCATATAAAGCCTACAACAAAAGCCTGCATCTTACAGGTTTCCAATGATCTCCAAACAATACTCAGGGGTGTAGCAGATATACTGGCTGTACCTCTTATTCTTTCTAGTTTGGAAAACCTTCTGAATGATGCAAGCCCCTGGTCACTGGTACAAACCCACATTTTCTTCCCAATCCACCTAATTATCATACAACAACAGAGTATGAGGCAGCAGAACCAGCCAGGTCTTAAACCGAAAGATATTGCTCCACCACTTTTTTAGTGAGGCCACACTCCCATAATTGTAAAGGTAATTGAAGCCATTAGAGTTACATCAGTAAGCACTGGATGTTCCCTTGTTAAATTACAGTTAAATTACAGGAAAAGAGATTCTATCTAAACGTAAGGAATAACTTCCTCATAGTAAGATTTCTTCAACAATGGAGTATGTTGCCTTGAAGTGTGGTGAAGTCGCCTTCTTTGGAGGTTTTTAAACAGAGGCTGGATGACCATCTGTCAGGAATGCTTTGATTGTGTATTCCTTCAAGGCAGGGGGTTGGACTAGGTGGCCCTTGTGGTCTCTTCCAACTCTTTGATTCTATGATTCAGTTCTAAAATAATGAAGTGGTACCTTCATTATGACAAGCAATTACAGTTGTCCCTTCACATTTGTGGGGGTTAGGGGCGCAAGACCCCTGTAAATGTGAAAAAAAAACTTGAATAAAAAACAGGCCTCCTGGCCTTCTGCTGCTTCCATTTTTGCGCCACTCGCCCCTTCCCCCATGCCATCCTCTGGGTCCTCCAGGCCCGCCCGCACTCTCCACCCTTTCTAAAGCAGTGGTGGGACTTAAAAAATCTTGTCGCTGCCCGCCTCCCTGTCCTTGTGTTCAGCAGCATTCCTATGGCTTCATTCTGTTTAGTGGGGAGGATCCAGGGGGGAGGAAAACTGGGTGTTTCATGGCTTTTTTTCCCCTGGATCCCCCCCCCTAAATGGAAAGAAGCTGGAGAAAAGCTGTTGAATGCCCTGATTAAATCGGCTTTCCTCCCTCACAAGCAAGGGACGAGATCTGATTTAAGCAGGGCGCCCACAGAGCTAACCATGAGTGTTTAGCTTGTAGAGTGCCCCACTTAAATTGGATCTCATCCCTTGCTTGTGAAGGAGGTCAGATTTAAGCAGGGTGCTCAAGGAGCAAACCAGGTACCATTTGCTCATTGAGCGCCCTGCATAAAACGGATTTACTCCTTTGCTTGTGAGGGAGGAGATCCGATTTAAGGAGAGCAATCAATGGGTGGCAGGTGGGCGGGAAGCTTTCCAGCCACCCCACCCTTCCCTAAGCAGCAATGGGCTTCTCAAGAAGCCCATCGCTGCTTTGGAAGGGATGGGGGGGTGGAAAGCGGGCGGGAGTCTTTCCAACCACCACCACCCACCCTTGCCAAAGCAGAATGGGCTTCTCAAGAAGCCCATCACTGCTGTGGAAGGGACGGGGGTGGTGGCAAGTGGATGGAAGGCTTTCCAGCCACCCGCACCCCCCTGCCCTTGCCAAAGCAGCAATGGGCTTCTCAGAAAGCCCATCGCTGCTGTGGAAGGGATGGGGGGCAAGCAGGTGGAGGCTTTCCAGCTACCCCCCCCCACCCTTGCTAAAGCAGCAATGGGCTTCTCAAGAAGCCCATCACTGCTTTGGAAGGGACGGGGGGGGATGTTGGCAAGCAGTCAGGAGGGTTTCCAGCCAACCCCCCACCGCCATTGCCAATGCAGCAATGGGTTTCTGAAGAAGCCCATCGCTGCTTTGGAAGGGACGGGAAGTGGACAGGGGGCTTTCCAGCCACCACCCCCATCCTTGACAAAGCAGTGATGGGCCTCTCAAGAAGCCCATCACCATTTTGGAAAGGGTGGGGGGTGGTGGCTGAAAAGCTCCTTTGCCATGAACTCCCCGCTCTCCTAGGGCTTGACTCTCCACCTCAAAGGGAGCCATTTCTCAGGAGAGCAGGGAGTTGGGCATGTGGTTTTCTTGGTGAGCACTCTGTTAAAATTGGCTCCCCTTCCTTGTGTGCAAGAGAGAGAAGCTGATTTAAACCAGGTGCTTGCTGAGGAAACCGCAAATAGGCGGAACTGTGAAAGTGAAAGCTGTGAATGTGGAGGGGCAACTGTAATTCTATTAACTGGTTGCTTGCTATTATTTCATTTTCTGTAATAACCATATTGAAAATAGTTGTTTTTAACTAGTTGTTTCCAGGCTTTGCATATATCTCCTAAAGAAACATGATTATGAAAATGAATTCTAGTCTAGTCTCAAAGTGAAAATAAATTATAGCCTCAAAGTAACAGTCTGCTGATTTGCATTATCTCTTAATCTTAGTAAAATAGATTTCTCTTTTCATTGGAGCCAAGTATGCATGTGTAATCATATACACATTGATTCCTGGAGTATAAGTCCTCATGAGCAAAGATAGGTGTGTCTGCCCAAGGTTAACACAAATAATATCTAGCATCTTCACTGTCCAGCTTATGCACCTGATGCTATAGTAATTGTTTGCCCATGAAAGCTCATTCTGCAAGATACTCATTGGTTTTATAGTAGCATGGAGCTCCAGTGTTTTTTGCCATGACAAGCTGACACAACTATTTTTTGGAAGCCTTTTCTAGAATAAAATCATTTGTCAGGCAACACATACACACACGCACCCTTTCTGAGTTCAAATCACTTGCAGTCAACTATTCATTAAACCTGCCCTTTGTCAACATGTGGTAAGCCATCTATTAAAGTAAAAGCCACTGTGTTACAAGCCACTCTCAATTACAAACCATAATGGAAAGGATTATTTTCTTTCCAAGAGCAGGTGGCAGAACCACAGTAAAACTCACCAGTGGTCAGGTTGTTCCAGCAGCTCCATTCCAAAATTTATCCCATATTCCATTGGCTTCAGCACTGGCTGCCAGCATGCTGCAATTTTGTAGGTTGCTAATTACATGTACCCATTAATTTAACTATTTTATCATATTGGTAAAACAGGGTAGCCTTTTGTTTGCACCTGGGTTTTTCCCCCTTCCTTTACTTCTCCTTATGTGGTCTGTGTGTGATAATGCATTATAAACAATCAGGAACCACAGAGGATAATGAGCAGCTGCTTACTTAGCTGTGACAGAGAAACTGATTGTTGCAGAAAACGTTATCCAAAGATACCCTGCATTGTTCTCAAAGATGGCATTTTATATCAAGTTAGCCCACATTTAATACCCAAAAGAATATCAGTCAAATTTGCTTACCATTTTATAATAGTTCTAGGGATGGATAGAAAGCTATGCAGAGCACCAAAACCTTTTCTTTGTGCAACATCAACAATGGTCACCTTCAATTACACACATACAACCACACACACATTGACATTATACACACATCAGTTGTTCTATGTAATACAATATGCAGTTGATAATCTTTGCAAAGGGAAACTGAAGGGTTTTGCAGACAAGTGAAATCTGAGTATCATAGCTCCTGCTGCTTCAGAACATCTGAATATTTAACCAAGCAAATCTTAGGTTAAATAATGAAGTGAGTTCTTCCAAGGCTGTTGCCCTCAGTGCTTGTTTAGGCTCCTGCGATTGGATGAATGCTATTAAGTCCTGTGCTGAAAGCAAGAAATACTGAGTAGTTCTTCTTCAGGGACATTCTTGAATAACCAAATTCAGTCTTGGTATATTAGGCCTGAAACTGGGTTGTTGTTTCTTTCCCCTGACATCAAGAGAACAGAACCATGTTTTGGATAAGAGTGCTGGTCTTGGGTAAGACTTGGATTCTAATATAATGAAATTGGTTGTGTGAGGCCTTCTTTACCAGTGTACTGCAGAAGAGGGTGTAGGAGCAATTGGTGGCTTGCTTGTTATGAACATAGACTCTTTGCCATGTGGATTTGCCAGGTGCCATTTGGATGTGCCTTGACTTTGCTATGGAGGTGGGTCAGGCTGATGTAACTTTGGCAATCAGTTATGGGAGATTGTTCTCAACATATAGATCTCAGTGATGTGGAACAGTGAGGGATACCACCTGTCTACTCAGTCTTTAACATTCTTGACTAATTAAATAAGCCAAGGTGGGGCTGATGCCATAAACAAGGGGAGAGAACTGTTCTCTACTGCTTAAAAGAAGCAATGATAAGCTTTTTGTTCAAGAGACATTTCCTTGACCTGATAGTTTCAATTAAGCTTCAAATATGCCATTCTACATTTTACAAATATTTCCCAAATGCTCTCCGGTCTAGTCTCATCCTGCTTAGCATGCATAATAAAATTTTGAAGACAATTCCCTGTTGGTTTTCTGATTCTAATAACTATCAGTCTATTTCATGTAGTTCTGATGTTTTAAGGTCCCTGGCTGTCTTTCACTCATAGAACTTCCCTCTTTCACTGGAAGAGAGCTAGTGGAGCAACAGAGAACACCCTATGATTGTGATTTCTCCTGGTCAGCTCAAGTAGCTGCACTAGTAAATGTGATGGCATGGGATGTGATGACATGGGAAAGTAAATAGTTACTTTAAAAAAAACAACACTGTTATGTTGTGACTGTTGTTGCGTGTTGTTGTGTCCTTCCAAGTCATTTCCAACTTATAGCAACCCTGAGGCAAACCTATCACAGAGTTTTCTGAGGGCTTATGGATAACATTCCAAGCTCTGATGAAGAATTAAATTTCAGTCTAAGGTTTGGTAAGCTCTCACAGTATGCACTTCCCAGACTGCCCACAATACCAATACAATTTGAACTCCAGAAACACAAGACTGATGAACAGATTGATGTGTCAAAAAATTACTTGTTTGAAAAGGATACACTGAAAAACGTGCACCTTTTGAATCTACAGGCCGACTCCCATTTCTGCAGGGGATATATTCTAAGACCCACCGTGGATATCTGAAACCATGGATAATTGGGAACCCTACTATTTTGAATGAGACAAATGCAGGAAGTTGACTAAAGAATCATATTGGAGGACCTAGAAATGCCTAGAGAAAACATATTTTTTGGACGTGTATAAATGAAACTGTGGATACCTAATACGTGGATCCAGGGGTCGACCTGTACATAAAACTTTGCTTAAATATGCTTTTGTCAGTAGACAGGGAGTCCAAACAATGTGTGCAGTTCAGGATATGCAAACAGTTGGTGGGGAATAAGCAAAGAATGAGACATACCTGTAAAACTGCACACTAAAGGAACATCATGTTATAATTTCAGAGCCTCTGTCTTTATTTTTGAAAATTCTTGAAGAATACAAGTGCTGTAAAGTGGGGGTGGGAAAAATATCTCCATCTTCAAAAGAGGTGTGTGAGAGAAAAAGTCCCAACACCTAGTGACAGGCCAGTTTTATATTAAACATATAATCATGGAAGGGGCCCTATGGACCATCAGGTCCAATCCCCTGCTCAATGCAGGATCTCGAGTTAGAGCATACCAAGCAGGTAGCTATCTGGCCTCATTTTGATGACATCCAGAGAAGGAGATGTCACCATCTCTCTAGACAATTGGTGCCATTGCTGAACTATTCTCATTATCAAGAAGTTCCTTCTAATGTTCAGTTGTAACTTAAAACTATTAGACTTAGTTCTATCTTCTGAGGCTGCAGAGAACAAGCCTGCACCCTCCTCTTTGTGGCAGCCCTTGAAGTATTTAAGGAGTGCAATCATGTCGCCCCTCAGTCTACTCTTCACCAAGCTGAACATGCTCAGCTCCTTAAACTTCTCCTCCTATGTTTTGTTCTACATACCTGTTAATATCCTCATTGCTCTTCTCTGAAATTGCTCCAACTTGTCTGTATCCTTCTTAAAATGAGGCACTCAGAATTGAACACAGTACTCCAGATGAAGTCTGACCAGAACAGAATATAGAGGAACTATTACAGTAAGCCTGCGTATAATGCAAGGGATCCATTCCAGGATGCTTTGCGTAGAATGATTTTTGCGTATAATCTGAAATCCTATTTTTTTGACCCAAAATAAACAATGAAGTGTTTTCTGTAGGGATGTCTAGGTCCTCCAGCATACTGACTCTATAATCAACTTCCAGTGGATGTATATCATAGAATTGTGCTGGAGGAAGTAGAAAATGCCTAGAGATAACTTTTTTTTCCAGTTCCATATAACTGAACCTGCATAATACACAAGTCTACTGTATTTTCCTCAACTTGGAAGCTATGTTTCTACTAATGCAGGCTAAAATAGCATTCGTCTTCTTTGCTGCTGCATCACAGTGCTGACTCATATTCAACTTGTGATCAACAATAATCCCAAGGTCCTTTTACATGTAGTACTTCTGAGCCAAGTATCCCCCATCCTATACCTGACTAACTCTTGGCTAGCAATCAAATTCAGTCCCTATCACTAGCTATATGGGGCACCTGGTTTGGGATGCAGTCCCCCTTCCTTGGCCAAGATTGATAGATGATGGGCTCCCAAGGGTTACATAGTGGCAGAAGAAGCAAGAATTCCAAAACCCATCTGCCTTGTGGCAGAGGCACAACACAATACAGTAGAGAAGAATCAATTGCACATATACAGGTGGGGTGATATCAGGCTTGACAGAATTACAAATGAAAATGACTTAGAGGTTTTAGTAAACATTAAGCTCAACAGAAGTCAACAGCATGATGCATTGGCTAAACAGTCTAAAACAATTATAGGCTGTACCAAAAGAAGCATATCATCCACATTCTAAGAAATAATGGCACTTCTACTTTGATGAGACTTCCCCTTAAGTGTGTGTGTGTATGTGTGAACTGGGTCATTTACTGTTATCATATCTAATAGTAATGTTATTTGTGCTGTTAAAACTATGGGTAACTGCAATATAATAAACATATACAACATGTTCAGAGAAGCTCTCCAGTTCTCAGAATCTCTTCACCAGAGAAGGAATAGATAACAGATACTTCCATTTTCAACAACACCACTCACACTGAAGACATGGATAGTCAGAGTGAATCCAAATATACTGTAAGAAAATCAAAGACAGCTGAACAGCAGGGCATATTTTTGAGAGTATGGTGGTGAAAGTCAAATGATCTATCACATTTCATTTTAAATGTAAGAAAAATCTGTTTCACACTGAGTTTGTTCTCTCTCTTTATTCTCCCAGTTGGACATTTGCATTCCACAATCAGTGAGATTTATCCAGTCTCTAGGTACAATGTGATGAAGGAAATTTGGGGTTAGGCTCAAATCTGTATTTTGCAATTAAACCCACTGGGTGACCTCTGCTGAGATACAGCCATCCCACATACAGCTACAGCTGATGTTTGGTGGTGGGGAAACTGTTTGGGGGTTTGGTTCAAACTTTTAAAAAAGTTATTCATGATGTTGAGCCCTACTAATGAAATAGATTCAGTCTCTTGAGTACTTCCTTTAAAGTTCATGCTAAATCCCAGAGTGGATTGGCCAACCTACCAGCTGCTATTGGTCACATACAATGAAATTTCATGCTTGTTTTTTTTTAAAAAAAAAACACTGTAAGGGAGTTGCCATTTGTGCCCACAAGCCCCTTTTCCCCATATGGTCAGCCTCCTCCATCTACTGTTTCTGGACCTCCACCGCTTACACTGTCTGAAATTTACAATATTAAGTACTTTCTCACAACCCACCCTCCAAGACAGGACAATTTTCCCTTGACTGAGGAGTTGGGGGAAGTTTTAATTAATATACAAGGAATCACTCAAAGCTTTTACAATGCCTAAGAAATGAGCACCAGTCCTTTCAACTGGGAAGGGTGAAATCAAGGTCAACAAAAAAATGCTGCAGGAGGGAAAAAACTGTTAGAGAATTGCATGCTAGACCATTTTATCTGTTTTTATCTTTCATTGAATTGTGGAGCAAATAACTCAGCAGCACTCAGGAAGTTATGTTTCATTCCCAAACTACACTGCACATCCACAGACCTTGTGCATAGCTCTAATTGCTTTATTAAGAATTATAGAGATCTAAATACAGTACTCCATATTGGCTACTGATGGTCTTTGAAAAACACCAGAAGATTCAACTGGATGTATAAAAAAGACAAGGTTTCTTTCACAACAGTGACAGCGTGTGTAGGTGATTTAAGAAAAAGGAGCGACACTGTCACTAATTGCTCTTAGGATTTGAATTGGAGAAACCATAAGATATTTCAACAAAAGGCTGTATGCAGGTAGGACTATAAAACCTAATTATTTCTCACAAAGCAGGCCATTCCAGTTAAAATAAAAGACAGCTATGAGCAATACGACCATGCCATTAACAATTAGTCTTCTGCACACATGATTAGACTCAAAGAGATAAAGCAACCTCTAAATTTAATGACAAATCCCATATTTCTGGTCAGGCTCAATATTTTCTTCTAATTACATGGAAAGACCTTGTGCTTCTTAAAAAGCACCACGATTGCAAATATGACACCGCTCTCCATAGATTCACTGTTAACACTTAACATGTAACCCTGCACATTAAAAAAAAAATCCAAGGAAATTAATATTGGCTTTCAAGAGTTCCTTCTCAGCCACTCCCCTGCCCTGCTGACTTGTTGATCAAACAGGATCATTCCGAGAAGCTTTTAAGTGATATAGTTCCAAGAGCTGTTTGCTAATAAGGATTACTCTCAGACACAGACTGAAGACACATGTTGCCCTAAATCAAAACGAAATGCCAGAATATGTCATGGAATCCATCTTCCTGGAAAGAGGGAGGGGCTCATGTGCTGGAAGAGAGGCATCTGGGGGAAATGCTAAAGACTGACACTTAGCAATGTAGACTACCTAAGTGGCAATACAATTCTAGCTAATGCAAATATTGTCCTCTAGCTCCCACAAATAAAGCCTATGAATTGATCATAGCAAAGCAAGTAACTCTCAGAAAAACTATGTTGAGAAGGATCAAAAATCATGTTTCATATTACATGGGATTATTCATTTCAGAAATACAGTAGAACCCCCGTATCCACTGGGGATTGATTCCGGGGTGGGGTGGGGGAGCCTGCATACCAAAAACTGTGGATAACAGTGAACACCATTGAAAATAATGGGACTTCCAGTTTAAAATACCATAGAGTTGCCTTGGAGGACTTAGAAATAGCTAGAGGGGGTGCATTTTCTAAGAAGACTCTATGGTAGGTGTACAGTTTTGTGTCCCATGGATAACTGAATCAATGGATAATGAATCAGTGGATACAGGGGTCCTACCGCATGCACACCAGCACTGGTTCAGAGTGTACTCTTAGTACTTACTACTAGTATCACCATAGAAGCATGGATTCTGTTTCATTTGATTTTCCATACATTCTGGCTGGAATCTTTTCTCTGTCTTCTACATGTGTAAATTCTCCTATTGAAGTGGTTGGATGTTTTTGTCTGATGTGGAATCTCCAGATTCAGTTCAAGGTGGCAGAAGCAGAGTTGCTATTGTGCATGCATATGACTGTGAGGCACATTGATGTGCATAGTTGCACATTAGATGCCCACAGGGTATACATATAAATTTGCCTGTGCATTTGTGTGTGTGTTAGCCTGTACAACATTGCCATTCAACCCAAAGGCTGAATAGCACAATCAATGCACAATTCTACCTGGGGAGTGTAGGATCTTGCACAACATCCCAGTATAGGATCTTGACCTCTGAACTGCGTAAATTACTTCAGAATCACACACACACACACACAAACCCAATATGGGAGTACTCAAAAAATGAATGTAGGGAAAGGTAAAATTGACAGATTTGCCTATGCCAGCAGAATTGGGGGCTTAGCTCTTAAAAGTCCTTGTTTGAAGCTCTGTGTATTCAACCATGTTTGTGATTCTGAAATTAGAGTTGTTACTTTCACTCTCTCCACCCCACTCCAATGGGCTAGAAGATATAGATATCACAGGGCTTGGGAAAATTAGGGTTTTTTTTTTAACTACAATTCCCAGAATCTCCTAGCCAGTATAGCCACTGGAATTCTGGGAGTTATGGTCAAAAGACAGTTTGTTTGGTTGTTGTTCTTGTTGTTGTTGTTTGAAGCTCTAAAATATAAGTACATGCATGTAACATACACTATTCTTTTGGGGGCATGGCTATGCAGGGAGATAGTGGTGTCATGTTTAACTCTTGAATTTAAAAATGTCCAGTCTCTGTATGGAAATATCTCTGTCCAAGATCTTGAATTTTGGAGAGTACTGAACTGATGGTCTGTTTCACAATTCTCATAGTCTCAGACCTTTATTAACAGTTACCTACCGACTTCAAGGATATAAAGAATATTCTCAGATTTTTTTCACTTGTGGTGCACCCTATTTAACAAAAATGTTACCTGGCATTAGAATTTTCACTTTATGGGCTTGTGCAAAAATTTGAGAAAGATTTTTGCACAAAATGTTGTAATTTTTTTTTTTACAGGAATGCCACCATTTTTGCACAAAACATTGTCTTTTGCAAAAAAGCACCCCATTGTGATATGTTTTGCAAACCAGTTCCAAAAAAAACAAAAAAAAACAATAAAAATTAGAAGCTTTTCTAATCTTACAGAGAAGAGATAAAGCTTTCTATATATTTTTTGTTGTTATGTATGAGAGTGAAATAAGTGAAGATCATTTTTACATCCCTGACTGGCTGTCATCAGCAACTTCTGCATTATCATTAGCATGCCCAACTCTCAGGCTGAATGGTATCCCTAGATGCTTCTCCAGTGCCACATTGCAAACAAGTTAAAACAAGTAGAGGATATTCTACAGCAGTACCACTCAGAGTGGTGATCCATGGACTAGTACAGGACTATGCTAGTAGTGGTGGTCCATGGACTCATGAGCCAATGACTGGACTCATGAGCCAATGACTGCCAATCTGTGGTGCATTTCCACAAAGAATGTAGCAGTTGCAGCCAGCAGGAGTAAATATGTTGCTGATCTTAGCACATTGTGTGTGTATTTGTGAGGAAACCTGATGGTCCCCACATCAGATAGCTTAAGAAGGCCCACTCTACAGTAGTTCTGACAAGAGCTCTGATAGAGCACCATACATTCAGATGAAACCACATTAATGTTCATTAACAATACTCTAGCTGTGCAACACTTTCTTCAGGGGAAAATTGCAAAAGATTACTGGGAAGGAGAAATGGAAAACATGGTTGCATTGGCTCTCATATTTAGTCAGGAAAATTAGCTTTGGGCTGGTGTACTATATAGTTTGTACTTTCACAGAGGTCAGCATTTGTGCTTCTATTTTAAAACCAGTGATATACATGAGCGTTTGTCAAGACAATGTATGCAATTGCTAATGATATTTCCATCTCTGCTGAGCTTCTGTCAGTGCAAATATTTGATGATGCAAATCCTCTACTAAAACTGAAAATATTAAAAGAGAAGTAGAAAAAGAAGAGTATAGGAGCTTAGAGACAAGACCTAGGAATTATTTTTTGGACTATAGTTCCCAGAATTACTTAGTCAGAATGAACATCTGGGAGTTGTAGTCAACAAAACTAACTTGTCCAAGACAATGCAGACTGGGCCAGCCAGAAAAATCAGGAGTAGCAGAACATGTTATAAACCAACTTGGACACAAAATGTAATTTAAAAACACCAAAATTCTGGACCAGGCCAACAACTATCATGTCAGAATGCACAGAGAAGCTATTGAAATCCACAAACACCTGGGCAACTTCAACAGGAAAGAAGAAACCCTAAAAGTAAACAAAATCTGGCTTCCAGGTTTGAAAAACAATAGAATCAGAACTCAACACTTGCAAATGAATTCCACCCAGAGACAGGGAGATTTCCAGCAGATAATGTGCCTTCAACCAACCATTAGCCAAACAGACACTAATCCTCCTTGCATATCTAAACCCAGAAACTAACCAGTCAAATACACAAATTACATATACTCCCCAACAGGGGTTCACAGTATATAAACCCCAAACACACTCCTACCCAACCAGTCTCTGAAGATGCCAGCCACAGATGCAGGCAAAACGTCAGAAGCAAACTCTTCTAGAACACGGCCTCGCAGCCTGGAAAAAAAACCAAGGAAAATCTATGGATTCTGACCATGAAAGCCTTCAACTTCACATTGTACAAGTTCTGTTGGAGACTGAACTGAGAACCAAGAAGTCACCATTATAGCGAAATTTTCAGTTCCACAAAAGATTTTGCACCCTTCCTACATGGGGTTTTGAGAATGAGTTTTTTTCATGAAGCAATTTGAGCCATTTCTTGTGAATGATTGCTTTACCGGTACTTTAAAGGAGATTAGCATTATTCTCTTAGACAATGGCAAATGCAGACCATGATTTTTCAGACTTTGGAGGCATAGTCAATCATGACCTACAGTCTTGACTGCGTATTCTTGCTCCCAGGTGCCAAATAGTACAGTTAGATATCCTGCTTTATTTTTCTTTTTATCAGAATTTAGTTTTAAAGTTGCTATCCTAAGGACAGTTTTATGTGTATTGTGAAAAATTGCAAGACTGCTCAAATCCTATCCTCCTAGAAGCCATCAAAATATTATATTTCCCAACTAGTAAACATTTCAGCATGCAAAGGAAATTACAAAACAATCCTGATCTCATTCTTCTAAAGGGCAGTCCTTAGTGTTTCTATTTTGACTAGGCAATGAAGCTAGGAGGGAGGGAGTATTCTTGAGGCCTCCCATGAATTTTATACCTGAGCATTGTGATTTGAATGGAGACATGATGGCTCCAAGCATACCACTACATGACATGATCATAAAGAAATCAAGACTGTCACACAAGTTGATTAAGTGTCAAGCAGATCTTCAACCTGTAGGACTCTAACCACAGCTCTGGTCAAATGAAGGAAAGACTGGACACAATAGCTAAGGAAGACTTTTGAACTAAGCGAATAGTTCAGGTCAAATGAAACTCAATGAAACCACAGGAACTTTTCTAGTTTGAGTGACCAAGGGCTTGTCTGCACAGGTGGAAATACCTTAGGTGTAGCCTGGAGTATTACAGCCCCAGGCCCACAGTGTTCTCCCCGTTGCCAAACCTTACACTGTGGCAACAGAGGGGTGTCTGCACACCCACAGCCTGCATGCAAACCAGTGCTTCTCTTCTCTGCACGGGTTGCATTGTCTGAGGCCAGGAACAAAGTGTTCGGCTGTAGTCACATGAGTGGGCACCTCATGGTGACCTCAACAGAGGTGATGCACATAACCTGGCAAGGAACTGGCAGTGCTAGGCACCATGTGGGCCATGTGTGTAAACATCTCCCCCCCCCCCCGTTACAGTAATGGAACTCACCATTTTTTCTGGAAGAATTGCAGCAAACTGAGGTTTTTTTTATCATGTGTCCCTTCTGTTTTAAGGGATATTTACCCCGGATTCCCCTCAGAACTGCCAGGATATCATCTGGACAGTTCAGACTAGAAACAGGGCCAATCATAGAATCATAGAATCATAGAATTGCAGAGTTGGAAGAGACCACGAGGGCCATCCAGTCCAACCCCCCTGCCACGCAGGAAATCTTGATCAAAGCATCCCCGACAGATGGCCATCTAGCCTCTGTTTAAAGACCTCCAAGGAAGGAGACCCCACCACGCTCCGAGGGAGTGTGTTCCACTGCCGAACAGCTCTTACTGTCAAAAAGTTCCTCCTCATGTTGAGGTGGAATCTCTGTTCCTGGAGCTTGCACCCATTGCTCCGTGTTCCAGTCTCTGGACCAGCAGAAAACAAGCCTGCTCCATCCTCAGCGTGACATCCCTTCAAATACTTAAACAGGGCTATCATATCGCCTCTTAACCGTCTTTTTTCCAGGCTAAACATACCCAGCTCCCTAAGTCTCTCCTCATAAGGCATCGTTTCAAGACCATTCACCATTTTAGTTGCCCTTCTCTGGACACGCTCCAATTTGTCAATATCCTTTCTGAATTGTGGTGCCCAGAACTGGACATAGTATTCTAAGTGAGGTGTGACCAAGGCAGAATAGAGTGGCACTATTACTTCCCTTGATCTAGACACTATACTTCTATTGATACAGCCCAAAATCGCATTGGCCTTTTTAGCTGCCGCATCACACTGTTGGCTCATGTTCAACTTGTGGTCTACTAGGACTCCTAGATCCCTTTCGCACGTAGTCTCATTCAGCCAGGTCTCTCCCATCCTATATTTATGCATTTCATTTTTCTGCCCTAAATGCAGTACTTTACATTTCTCCGTATTAAAATTTCATTTTGTTAGCTTTGGCCCAGCTCTCCAGTCTATCCAGGTCATTCTGAATTTTGATCCTGTCCTCTAGGGTATTAGCTACTCCTCCCAATTTGGTGTCATCTGCAAATTTGATAAGTATGCCCCTAATTCCCTCATCTAAGTCATTGATAAAGATGTTGAATAGCACTGGGCCCAGGACAGAACCCTGTGGCACCCCACTGGTCACATCTTTCCAAGACGAAGAGGAGCCACTGCTGAGCACCCTTTGGGTTCGGCCGGTCAACCAATTACAAATCCATTGAACAGTTAACTTGTCTAGCCCACATTTTACAAGCTTGTTTGCAAGAATGTCATGGAGAACCTTGTCAAAGGCCTTACTGAAATCAAGGTATGCGATGTCCACAGCATTCCCTTCATCTACGAAGCTGGTAACTTTATCAAAAAAAGAGATCAGATTAGTCTGGCATGACTTGTTTCTCTGAAACCCATGTTGACTTTTTTGTGATTATGGCAATGCCTTCTAAATGTTCACAGACTCTCTGTTTAATGATCTGCTCTAGAATCTTCCCTGGTATTGATGTCAGACTAACTGGACGATAATTGTTGGGATCCCCTTTTTTCCCCTTTTTGAAGATGGGGACAATGTTTGCCCTCCTCCAGTCTGCTGGGACTTCTCCTGTTCTCCGGGAGTTCTCAAAGATTATTGCCAATGGATCTGAGATTACATTTGCCAGCTCTTTTAATACCCTTGGATGTAGTTCATCTAGTCCTGGAGATTTAAATTCATTTAGATTAAGAAGGTATTCCTGTACTACCTCTTTGCTTATTCTGTGCTGGTTTTCCCCTATTGTGTCCTCTGTTCCTTTATCCTCAGGTTGGTCACCCTTTTCCTTTTCTGAAAACACTGAGGCAAAGAAGGTGTTGAGTAATTCTGCCTTTTCTCAGTCCCCTGTTAGCATTTTGCCATCTTCTCCACGTAGTGGCCCTACTATTTCCTTCTTCCTTCTTTTGCTGCAGACATACCCAAAAAAACCCTTTTTATTGTTCTTAACCTCTCTAGCAAGCCTGAGCTCATTCTGTACTTTAGCTTTTCTGGCTTTACTCCTACACGTGTTCGCTATCTCTTTGAATTCTTCTTTGGTGACTTGGGGGTCTGTAGTAGAGTCCCACAAGAACATCACTGTTGTTTCCCTCCCCTTTAATTTTTATCCAGATGCTCTCCACCTGGCTTCCAGTATTGATGTCATGGATTTCTTCACTGTTGTAAATATCACTGACATATAATGCTATTCCTCCTCCTTTCCTGTTTGGCCTGTTTCTCTTATAAAGGTTATACCCCTCTAATCCTACATTCCAATCATGAGACTCATCCCTCCAGGTTTCAGTAATGCCTATTATATCATACTTGCTTTGTAGTGCTAGGAGTTCAAGTTCATCTTGCTTATTTCCCATGCTCTGTGCATTGGTGTAGAGACATCTAAGACCATGTGTTCCGTTTACTTGCTGCCTGTGCAAGTTTTTTTGCCTCCCACTGTTGGGTCCTTGCACTGTTTGCCTTGTTCCCTCTATGGCCGTTTGACTATTTTCTCCAGCCCTTTTGCCTTCCAGAATACTGTCTCCCTCCCCCATATAACTCAGTTTAAAGCCCACCTGATCAAATTCTTGAGACTGTAGGCAAAAATGTTTCTGCCAACTGTTGTGAGATGCACCCCATCTCTTGCCAGAAGTCCCCCCTCATGGAAGCGCAGCCCATGATCCAAGAATCCAAATTGTTCTCGGCGACACCATGTACGGAGCCAGTTCTTTAGGTTGGCTATTTTCCTCTCCCTTCCTGGACCATGCCCTTCAACTGGCAGAAGAGATGAAATGACCATCTGTGCATCCATTTCTTTCAGCTTCCTCCCCAGAGCCTCATAATCTCTTGTGATCTTCGGAAAGCTGTGCCTTGCAGTATCGTTGGTTCCCACATGGACCAAAAGGAAGGGGTAATGATCTGTAGGCTTGACGAGTCTTGTCAGCCTCTCTGTCACATCACGGATCTTTGCCCCAGGGAGACAACACACCTCCCGAGACATCTTGTTAGGCCCACAAACCACTGCTTCTGTACCCCGCAGCAAGGAGTCCCCCACCACCACCACACGCCTCTGCCGAGGCTTTACAGCTGCTGTTCCTTGCGGTGGTCCTCTCATGGTCCCCTGCTCTGCACCTGAAGTCTGTCCGTGCTGTTCTTCCTCGTTGTCCTTGATAAGGGAGAGGCTTCAAATCGATTCTGTAGCTGCAAGCTGCTTGAGGAATCCCTGGATGTTCTTGTTCTGTGTGTGACATTCCTTCAGCTATCAACCTCCTGTGTCTGTGGAGTGACACTTTCCTCCCCAGCCAGTTCCTCTGTGTGTTCCCCGCCCAAGACTGTTCGTTCTGCTTTGTCCATGAAAACCTCTTGCTCCCGAATCTGTTGAAGTGTAGCTACCCTTGTCTCCAACTGCTGGACTTTCTCCTCCAAGAGGGCTACCAACTTGCACTTGGTGCATGTGAAGTTCCCCAAGTCTGTAGACAAGAAGACAAACATCCCACAAGTGTTGCAGGTGACTGCAGCAGCCCCCTCGGTATCCATGGTGAGAGCTTTTAGAACTCTTAGTTAATGCTGAGAACTCTAAGCTGTACTTTTAGATATATGTATTTTTGTTTGGTCAACTCCCAGAAGCTCCACCCCCCTCAGAAACAATAAGCCTCTCCCAAGAGTTTTAAAAAATTCAAACTCCCAGAAGCTCCACCCCCCTCAGAAACAAGCAGCCTCTCCCCAAGAGTTTAAAAAAATTCAAACTCCTAGAAGTACCACCCCGCTCAGACACAAGCAGCCTCTCCCCAAGAATTTTTTAAAAATTGCCTTTGCCAAGATTGTCAAATTTAACAAATTTTTTTCCACCCCTAAAATATTCTGGGGAAAGGCTGGGATCGCAAGAAAGTAGCTGTTAGCTTCATCTGCCCAAGCAGTTTATTAAGTGGGTTATTTGCATCCTGCGGAAGTTACCATTTGTAGAGATATCCATATTCACCCAGGGCTCCAGGAGGATGTGAGGAGGGAAATTTGCCAAGATGCAAAGCATCAAGTTTCAGAAACAGGGGAATAGGAGCTTCATTTTAGTATTCTGTCAGGAGCACTGATTTGCCTTGTGGTATTTGGGGGAAAATGCACAATCCAACTTGGATTGCACATAACAACACAGTGACTTTTTTTAAAAAAAGATTTTTGTTGTTGTATGCCTTCATGTTGTTTCTGACCAATGCCGACTGTAAGGCGAACTTATCATAGGATGTTCTAGGCAAGATTTTTTTCAGAAGGAGTTTGCCCTTGCCTTCCACTGAGGCTGAAAGGTCATGACTTGCCCAAAGGTGAGTTTCCATGGCTGAGTAGGGATTCAAACCCTGGTCTCCTGGAGTCTTAGTCCAAAACTCAAACAACTATGCTGGCTCTCTTTTAAAAGATACCTCTATCCTTTTATTACAGGCTTGTATAAGTCTTGAAGAGAAACGACAACACAGAAAGAATCATAACGCGGAAACGTCACCCAAGGAGACCTTCTGCTGTGCTTTCTGCAACTGGACTTGTCCATCTCGGATTGGCCTTTTTAGTCATAAGCGCGCTTGCAGAAAATGCAGGATGAGTCCTTCCTGAATCTTTGTTTGCAAAGAAAAGCCAGAGAGAGAGAGAGAGAGAGAGAGAGAACTTTCAACCTACCTTTTTTTTAACTACAGTGCTGGACCAGAATTTAGCAATTCCACATGGTAGTCCCTGTTGAGGTTGCTGGATTTCAGGCCCTGGCCCCAAGTCTCCAGTTTTTGTGTGTCATCTCCATGGGCTGGTTTACACAGCAGATTTATTGCGGCAACTTGCGGTTTAATTATTTTCCACAGCTGTGCCAGTCAGGTTTTTTTTCTAATTATGTCGCTTTGAAGTTCAGACTTGAATAAGTGTGGGGGGTGTGGCCTCCCAAGCAGACAGAGGCTGTATGGGGAAGGACATAGGGCAAGACTCACAGACTCTGTCCAAATAGCAGGGGGGAAAGATCAAAGTACAGTAGTGGCTCTGTGTGTCTCTGTAAATCTGCCTGTAAATGAACTCACTCCGTAAAGCAGAGGGAGAGTAATCTCTCTGCTAAAAGACCTTGCTGCCATGCCGTGGATCGCACGTTTTTTCAGCTGCTCTCTCTCTCTCTCTCCCCCCCTCCCTCCCTCCCCCAAGCAGAGAGAGAGAGGGGGGGAAATAGCAGTTCAGCTTGCTACAGCCCTTTGTGAAATGGTTTCTCTCCCTCCCCCGTGCACAGGATAAAAGCTGACAACGAGCTTTTACATACTTTCAAATAATAATAATAATAATAATAATAATAATAAAATTTATTTATACCCCGCCCCTCTGTTAAAACAATCGGGGCGGCTTACAAAATTTAAAATACAATACAAATAAAATCCCTAAACACCCCAACTCCCACCCTCCCCCATAAAAAAACATTAAACAAATATAAATTAAAACAACTAATCTAAAATCACTTTTAAAACTATAAATACAATAAATATAATAAATGGCCAGCAGCCTAGAAGAGGCCAGGATCCCCTGAGGCCGGGATCTAATTAGGAAAGCCCTGCCGAAAGAGATCCGTCTTTAGTGCTTTTTTAAAGCCACTCAGGCTTGTTATCTGACGGATCTCATTCGGCAGGTCATTCCACAATTTGGGGGCGATTACCGAAAAGGCCCTCTGGGAGGTTGCAGACAGCCTAGATTTTTGTGGCTGAAGCAAATTCCTCCCAGAGGACCGGAGTGCGCGGGGAGGATTGTATGGGAGGAGGCGGTTCCGGAGATAAGTTGGACCCAAGCCATTTAGGGCTTTAAAGGTAATAACCAACACCTTATACTGGGCCCGGAAACTGATTGGCAGCCAGTGGAGAGATTTTAATACTGGAGTTATATGGTCTCTCCGAGATGTTCCCGAGACCACTCTGGCTGCCATATTTTGTACCAACTGAAGTTTCCGGACCAAGCATGAGGGCAGCCCCATGTAGAGCGCATTGCAGAAATCTAGACGGGAGGTTACCAGCGCATGCACCACAGTCTCAAGGTCCCTTACTTCTAGGAAAAGGCGCAGTTGGCGTATCAGCCGAAGCTGATAACAGGCGCTCCTGACTGTCGCATTCACCTGACTCGTCATCTGAAGCAATGAATCAAGGAGCACCCCCAGACTGCGAACACAGTCCTTAACGGAGAGCGTGACCCCATCCAGGACTGGAGGTTGCAACCCAACTCCTGGTTTGGGGGCCGCTACCATGAGCACCTCCGTTTTATCTGGATTTAATCTCAATCTGTTTTTCCTCATCCAGCCCATTACTGCTTTAAGACAATCATTAAGAGGAGAGACGCCATCGGAATTCAGCAGAGAGGATGAGAAGGAATGTTCCCTGAATGAAAGTTGTTGGGAATCCTTTTTTTTTTTTTTTTTTTTTTTTGCAAACTGGCTCGCAAAATAGCAGACAGGTTTTTTTTGCAAGTTTCTTCTCTAATGGCTACTGTCTTTGCCTCCTCCCTGCCCCTCTTTTAAGCCCACCCCTGCATTGTCAACCAGTCAAAATGCAGCTGTGCTTTAACCCTTAGCGGAATGCTAGTTCACACTGCCAATAAAGCACTACATTGCAAATATGCCTGCAAAAATAGCGACATCCCCTGGCATGCTATATTTGGGTGTTTTACCTTCCCCCCTTCTGAATGAGGTGATGCTGTGCTGCGATCCATGGGAACTATGAGCTATCTTAGCGGTATATTTAGAGGAATATTTGCCCTTGTAAATGACCCCCATGTGAGTGGTTTTCAACAGAGCCTTTCTGTGAAAATGACAGAAACTATGAACCCCCCCCCACACACACACACAAAAGTCCTCCTTTCACTCTTGCATTGGCTGACAATATCCCTCTATGAGTCGGCCCAGGCTCTGAGATCATCAAGAGAGGCCCTTCTCTCAGTCCCACCACCATCACAAGTACAGTTGCTGGGGATGTGAGAGAGGACCTTCTCAGTTGCTGCTCCTAAACTCTGGAAGTCCCTTCCCAGGGAGGCCAGGATCGCCCCCACCTTGTTGTCCTTTCATTAGCAGACAAGCCTTTTTATTCAGTCAGGCTTTTAAAACAGAAAGTTTTTTAAAGAATGGGCTAAATGGTCCTGTACTGTTTAAACTGAACTGTTTTTACAGCTTTTTATCTTGTTAACTGTATTTTATTCTTTTGTTGATATGTTGTATTCCTTTAATACTGTGATTAGTTTAACACTGTTTTAATGTTGACTTTTAGTATGTTTTTAATTGTATTACTCTTTTAAATTGTGAGGCACTTTGAATCCCAAATTTGGGAGAACAGCAGGATGATTATGATGATGGTTATTATTATTATTATTATTATTATTATTCAGGCTCTTTTCCACAAACAAGAAATGTTGTGGACATAGAAAAAACTTTGATTTAACTAATTAATTCACAGTATAGTCTTCACAATGTAGTCTGTCATCTCCAAATCTTACAGCTGTATAACCCAACCCCTAAAAGGTTTTTTTTTGTTGTTTTTTTTTTTGGAGGGGGAGATTGAGATTGATATTGAGGGGGGGACAGAATTAGATGGTTTACTACATAGATCTTATACAGCATAGGACATTGGAGTCTCAAAGCAATTCATTTGTCACTAAGTACTATCCAAAAATAAACCTTCAGTGTCTTGCATAACATATATGTACAATTACTTTACTTAGGAGTAATTATATATTTGAATTAATTATAGCCGCTCTGATAGCCTTGTGGCTGAAGAGCGGGGTATAAATAAATAAATAAATAAAATAATTTCTGTTGAACACAGTTTTGTTTTTGTTTTTTAATTTGTGAATAGAGATACATAGAATTAATTCCACCTCAAAGAGGTTTTGGGAAGGAAGGAAGGAAGGAAGGAAGGAAGGAAGGAAGGAAGGAAGGAAGGAAACCCAGAGGAAATATGTCCCCTAATTATCATCTTCTCCACACACCCTCCTAGCCCCCTGGTGTCCAAATTGTTTTAGTCTGCTCAGCTCAGCTCTAAATGTATAATTTGTTTTGTTCCATGGAATTTCTTGTCAGATCCTGTCACATCAGTCAGGATGGTTCACTGACTTAAGAGATACCAAACAATCCATGGTGAGCAGATTGAGGAGGGAGTGGTGGTGATGGAGATGTCGAGAATGGCTGGTGAGAGGAAAAGATGAGAGAACTTAGTAAAACTAAAGCTCTGTTTAAAGCAAGAAACCTTCATAAGGGGAGATCTGCTTCGAAGCTTCGTAGCGACCTCACCCTGTAGAAAGAAATGCATTGCTATCAGACAGCAGCAGTTGCAAGCAAAAAACTATACCACAGGTAACTAAGCTTGCCATTTAGTTCTGCTTCTATAGAGGTAAATTTCAAGGTGCCTACTTGTATGAGAATCTGTAGAAACTGAAAGGAGGAAAAGAGTGTGTGCATATGTTTAAAGAAGCTTTAAATCTGTTAATTTTAATATCTATCTATCTATCTATCTATCTATAGAGAGAGAGGGAGAGCGACCATGTGGGAATGGTGTCCAGGCTAAGGAGTGACTCAAGAACAATGTTATACATTTTTATTACTACTACTGGGATTTCAGTCTCATGACAAAATGAATGTGGTGGCTTTTCTAAATACAACATATGCGTAGAGTATGCAGCTAGATGTGACACCATTTCCTTTGGATGAAGAAAGACCTTGCTTAGTTAAACCATGATAAATGTCAGTTAATCACTTGTGATGCCAGCATGTAGGATTGCCCAAACTTTTGTGAGCCTTGGAGAAACTATTTTTGTACTACAACTCCCAGAACCTCCAGTGGCCATGCTGTGTAGAGGACTCTGGGAGCTGTGGTCACAAAAAGTAGCTTTTCCAAGTTTATGCTCACCAGTAGTTTGGTTGTTTCCCAGAGAATGAGTCTCATTGACATTCAGCACCCAAAAATTAGATCTTTCTCCTTTTGTTCTCCATTACCTTATTTTGTTTTGAATAGCCACCATGATGAATTACTTTCAGGAATCTAAAAGCTTGCTCACTTGTTTGTGATTTGAATAACTCTGGGAATTCTGAGTATTTTTTTAAAAAAATAACTTTTGCACATTCCCGCCTAAGATGTATATTAATCTTCTGGATTCATCTGATTGACTCATATAGTGTTCCTTTACCTTTTAGTCACTTTATAAAAAGCAGTTTCCTTCCCTGCAAATCTATGTTATTCTCTCTCTCCCATCTTTGTTCTCTGTTCCACAAATCTGACAAAGGGTGTTACAACCACTGCAAACATGTACCTGTAAGATGCCTGGGTGGGGGAGCAAAGGTATCAAATCAGGAAAATTTGAACTGCAGCTCCATGAATCCTCAAGACAGCATGGGATTTCGGGAGTTGCAATCCAAAACTAGCAATGTTTCTAAGCTCTTCTTCTATCAGTCTACTTTAAACAACATGCTTCCTTAATACTGCCATTGTGGGTCATCAGGTAGCTAGACAGAATGTGCCCTGGAAATGAATATACTTTAGGCTGCAGCTCCATCCTGAAGAAATGAGGAGAGTCATTTGACCTCCAGGCTTTAATACTGTCAGCTGACAATTAGGACACCCCAGGCCTAGGACACCTTAGTAACCAAACCAGCTCATCAGTCTTAGCAACTTGTTTTAAGTGTGAAATTTCTGTCTGTTTTGGTTTCTTGTTTGCTGCCTTGAACTGTTTCTCCCTGCTTGACTGCCTTTGACCTTCCATCTTCTTTTGCTTCAGGCCCTTCAACTCTATTGCTGCCTTAGAACTTGATCTTGTGCCTGGCCCTAACTCCACACTTGCCTCTAGCCCTCTGATGCTCCCCTGCCCAGTGGTGTGTCTGACCACTGATCTACCCATGACCACTTCTGTTACCTTTGGCATTTTACTCATTGTCTGTGCTGTCCAGCAACTAACCTCCAACCCACCTCTAACCACATCTAGTGCCCTCGGGATCCTTTCCTGTCTACACCGAGACTGGACTCCAACTGAAATTCATTTCAGAGCTCAGCAAATATCTAATAATATTATGCTGAATATGTTAAATCTCCATGGGGCCAGTGGATGTGTTGTTTTTCTTCCAAAAGATCAACAACATAACAAAATTTGAAACTGGCAAAACTGCCAAATATTCCAATAAATATTTGACAATACTGACATCAAATATTTGCTGAAATTTGGGAGAGCAGGGCTTGAAATCATCAAAGTAACAAAAAAAATTGCTGAAAGATAAAATGTAGATCTTCTGGGAAGAGACTTTGAAAAAAAGGCTATGCAGTGTAGAAAGTTAAATAGATATGTTCTAATTCATGCTCAATTAGAGAACATTTTGTCAATAATTTAGAGCAGGAGAGGCTGCTATGATATGTGAATTCAAGCACAGATGACTAGATTATGTTAAATCTTAGAAGAAGAAGGGGAGGGGTAAATTCTCCTGCATTTTAAGATCATGATCACATAAGCAGCTTTTATGTTCCAGAGGCATGTGGGTTATGGGCTTTATTTGGACTGAGGATGAGTTAACCTTATTGTATTATGGATCATGGCCAAATTTTCAATTCTAGGAAAGAAGACTATTGCAATCAAGTCCTGAATAGATGCAGAGGTTTGACAACAATAATTAAAGGCACAGAGATTAAGAAATGCTGGAAGAAAGCTGGTTTTCACCAAGAAAAGGGGTGACTATTAGAACAATGCATTTAAAGAATGCAAGACAACTTTCAGTTATCTGTATATTTTGTCATACAGGCAACAGAGCACGGTGATTTCAACTGGAGAAATGGTGAATCCATCTCCTCCTCTGCGGCACCAGTCTAACCTCCTTCTCCAGCTACGTTTGCCATTAAATCAAATACCATTACCTGATTACTTGTTTTCAGGGGGTTGGACTGGATGGCCCTCGTGGTCTCTTCCAACTCTGCAATTCTATGATTTGGTGGCTTACATTGCAAAGGCAAGAATGTGTATTATTCTGACCCAAGACATGCTGTGGCAAATTCTCTACCAGCTCTTATCATCTAGAATGTACCCACATCCCACAGCATGATGGCTGTTACTATGCAATTCACCCTACATGAAATGTGAGCATATACACATATCAGTTCCTATCTCTGTGTACACATTAATGATCCATACAGAAATATAAGAACATTTATTACCTGTGAAGATGGCATTCTCAGTAGCATTCCAATGGACAGAGAAAATGTACAATATACCTGTAGCTTTTTCACCAGTTAGAGTAGATAGTAGCCTGTAACAGCTGGTGGCTTCCATCTCAGTAGGAAGGTGAATCCACTAGAGCTGCTCCAAATTTTGAAGGAGCTAACCAAGGTGCTGAACCCTTTGATGGGGATAGGGTTTCATGCTTTGGATAGCATCTCTGAAGTGCAGACTTAAGCCTGGTTCAGAAAAAAATCACCAGTTCCCACTGAGCATGTATGCTTTAGGATGGGATGTAGATAGTATACACTGGACTGACTATGTGACGAATGTTGCTGTACTTGAGCAAGCAGGGATCACCAGCATTGAGGCCATGATATTGAGAACGCAGCTGCGCTGGGCAGGGCACATTTCTAGGATGGAGGACCATCGCCTCCCCAAAATACTACTCTACGGTGAACTCGCCACGGGTCAGCGTAAGAGGGGCACTCCAAAAAAGCAATACAAAGACTCCCTGAAACAACATCTCAGGCTTGGCCAAATTGATCACCAACAGTGGTCTGCCCTGGCCTCACATCGGGAGGCATGGAGACGCACTATCCACAATGTTGCAGCCTTATTTGAGAACTCACAACGAATAAGTCTTGAAGAGAAACGACAACGCAGAAAGAATCACAACCCAAAAACATCACCCAAGGAGACCTTCTGCTGTGCTTTCTGCAACCGGACTTGTTTATCTCGGATTGGCCTTTTTAGTCATCAGCGTGCTTGCAGAAAGCGCGGGATGAGTCCTTCCTGAATCTTCGTTTGTGAAGAAAAGCCAGAGAGAGAGGTAGTGTGCTAAGGACCTGTTATGTAATGTAACAAATTGCTGAAGATTTGCTGGAACCTCCTAGTAAATAGGTTTTTCATCCAAATTGTTGAAGGCACAATCTAAGGTTCTGAACCTATTTGAAGGGTAGGGTCAGAATCCTGGATATCTTTAAATTTGGACTAAAACATATTTCAGGTGACAGTTGTTGATTGATTGAATTTATATCCTGCCTTTCTCCTGGGATGGGATCCAACTGCAAGTGGTATAGGGGTAAGGACACCGTTTGGATTAGGTGATACTGCAGTCAGGACTCTTATATGGGAAAGACTTTTCCACCACATGGACATCCAGAAGCACCCAGAAGGCAAAGAGAACAGGCTGCAACTGTAATCTCCATTACTATGAAGTAAAAAGTTATAAAGAACTATAAAATGTGCCTCTTCCTTTTATTTATTTGTCATCCCATTTCTTCTGAGTTTTGTTAGAGCCAATTAGGAGCAATGTTAAAACATCAAGCAAATTTATGAATAACTGGGCCTCTTGGCCCAGACCTAGATGAAGCCCTTTCTCTAAAATAGAGAATGTGTATTGGTAAACTAGGACTCTGTGAGACAGAAAGATATTTGTTTCCTCTGCTGTGGTCTTTTATATAAAGAACTAAAAGGGTGGAGCATTTGGGAAGCCTCTCTGAAATTTGGGGATACTAGGGAACTTTTCCATGGAATAAGAAAAACCAATAACAGCTTTTGGGATGGGGAACAAATTGGGAGAAGATGTAATTTGGTTTTGAGGCAAAGGATGGAATTAATATTTAAAATAATCAAAAATAAAGTTGTAAAAATGTGTTTGTTTTAGTGTTGGGTGAGAAAAATTCTGGATGATAACAATCTTCACAGTTAGAGACTTGTTCTGCCTAAAATTTGCACTTGGGTTTTTGACACAGAAAACATTTTCTGAACAGTAAACAGTTTATTCTGCACAGAAAAAAAAATGTGCAAAAAGATTTGGTGGTTTTGGTGCAAAATAACACACACATGCAAATTTGGCCCAGAATTAAGTCCCCAAGGACACCATTTTCTACACTTAAAACATTTCTGTGCATTAATTTCTGCACAGAAAAAGCTGTTTTCTGTGCAAAAAATACTGCTTTCAGTGCAAAAATACCATGCATGAAATTGGTTTATTTCCAATATGGTCTATTATATAAAGAACTCTTTGACCCAGAGTTCCTAGAGTATAGGCAGGAATGATGGATGCAAGTGCTTCTTCTTCTGATAGGATTTGCAGCCTCCCAGGTGTCTAATTCAATCACAGTAATTATCTCAGTGCAACTTTAGAGAATGTTACCTGCTCATTAGAGCAGAGATCCAAAGCTACCCATAATAGTTGTTTTACATTCTGTTCAGTCCTAAAATGTATGCCATGAGAGCCTGGGAATCTGGAAGATGGTACTAAATGTCTACCTAAAAAGTTGTTGCTGTGTACCTTCAAGTCATTTCCAACTTTTGGCAACCCTTAGACAAACCAACAACGGGGGTCTCCTTCGCAAGATTTGTTCAGAGGAGATTTTACTTTGCCTTCCTCTGAGGCTGAGAAAATGTGACATGCCCGTGGTCACCAGTGGGTTTCCATGGCCAAGTAGGGATTTGAACCCTGGTCTCCAGAGCTGTACTCCAATGGTCAAACCAGAAGTGGTTTCAGAATGTTCAGACTTCAAAAGTATCCCATAGATCTGAGAATTTTCCTTGTGAAACATTGTATCTTGGGGGAGGGGCAACTTCAGTTTTATTTTGGGAAAAGAATATGAACTACCCCCAATTAAATTACTAAATAGGATTTATAAGAAACAACTGTAAGTAATTTTCAATTAAGTGTTCATAAACTGGCAATGTTTTGCACACTGCCAATGCAGTGGCAGAAGTTGAAAGAGATTTTAGCAAGTTGGTACTCACAAAATGCAGATGTTCTGCAACAGGGCAATAAAGGTTAAGATACCTGCCTATTGAGTATGACCTTGCAACAGAAATGGACTTTGAGGAGCTAAAATCCTGATCTTACCATAAAAAGGCTAGTAAAATAAGACATGAATTGACCTAATGTTTGTAGCCATGTGTTCCATTAGAATGAAAAGAAGAATCAAGGCATTGACAATGCCACAACACCTTCTCAGCCTCTTTGAAGTGAGCCCTGGTGGTGCAGTGGTTAAATGCCAGATATTACAATCACAACGCTGTGAGTTCAATCCTACAGGGCTCCAAGGTTGACTCAGCCTTCCATCCTTTTGCAGGTCAGTAAACTGAGTACCCAGCTTGTTGTAGGGCAATTAGCTTACACATGGTAAAACCACTTAGAGAGTGCTTGTGCTATACTAAAGCGGTATAGAACAGCAATAGCATAGCATTTATATTTCTATACTGCTTACTGTTTAGAAATGTAAGTGCTATTGCTAACAATTTGTAAGCCACTCTGAGAGCCTTGGTGGCTGAGGAGTGGGGTATAAATACTCTAAATAAATAAATAAACAAGGGAGAAGGAATTCTTAGTGGCTGCTTCCAATCTTTAGAATTCCCTCCTTGCTCTGCTTCCATCAGCAACTGAAGACATTCTTGTGCCACCAGGCTTTTACAAATGATGTGCTATGCTGTTTTATGGTTTGTGCTGTTTTATGGTTTTAATTAATTTTAGTGTTTTTCATGTTTAATTTTTTTAAAAAAAACTTTATAAATTATTCAATTGCTTTTAAAGTAACTTTTATATTTATACTTTTATCAACGTTTTGTATAGTTTGAATCAGCATGTTGTGAGCTTCCTTGAGTCTCATTCTTGCAGGAATGGTGGGATACAAATGCATCATCATCATCATTCTTATTGCTACTGTTGAAAAAAACTTAGCAAATTTGTAAGACTTTCAGGCTCGGTATTACAATTACAGCTGTCCCTTCATATTCACTGGGGTTTGGTTCCAGGACTCCCCATGGATACCAAAATCCATGAATACTCAAGTCCCATTATATGCTCTCTCTGGCTTTTCTTTGCAAACGAAGATTCAGGAAGGACTCATCCCGCACTTTCTGCAAGCGCACTGATGACTAAAAGGCCAATCTGAGATAAACAAGTCCGGTTGCAGAAAGCACAGCAGAAGGTCTCCTTGGGTGATGTTTCCAGGTTGTGATTCCTTCTGCATTGTCGTTTCTCTTCAAGACTTGTTCAGCGTGAGTTCTCAAATAAGGCTGCAGCATTGTGGATAGTGCATCTCCATGCCTCCCGATATGAGGCCAGGGTAGACCATTGTTGGTGATCAATTTGGCCGAGCCTGAGATGTTGTTTCAGGGAGTCTTTGTATCGCTTTTTTGGAGCGCCCCTCTTACGCTGACCTGTGGCGAGTTCACCGTAGAGTAGTATTTTTGGGAGGCGATGGTCCTCCATCCTAGAAACGTGCTGACCCGTGGCGAGTTATGGTATAGCAAAATCATGTCCCTTATATAAGATGGCAAAATCAAGGTTTGGGTTTTGGATTATTATTTTTAAGAATATTTTCAAGCCTTGAATACTTAAATCCGTGGATACCAAATCCGTGGATACAGATGGACAACTGTACACGAAAGCCAGGAAAAATCTAGAATATACAATAGCAGTTCTAGAGTTAAAACAAACCTTTTCCATGGTACATGAGACTGTGTGTAGAGGATAAAGAATTGTGGTACTGGTATGGGAAGGGAGGAAATGTTCAAACTGTTTCAGGCCCCCAAATGATGCTTGGGTCCATGACATTGGATTTAGACCAGTATTTTTTATGCATGCAGGAGTTTTTCGATTAGGCTGTTTGAGTGGACTCATTTCTAGATTGAATATGACTGAACTAATATTTAATCAATCAATAATTATGAGGATCATTTCAAGAAACTAGAAGTCAAAAGAAATTGCATCAGTAAAAGCAATATCTAATTAAGGTTTGGCATACTCTGAAGGTATTAAAGACTACCAGATTGTTTGAGAATTAGAGAAAGAAAATGGAAAAGTATTAATCTCATTCATGGGCTAGTACAGATTATTTATACAGTATTAAGGAGTACATTATGATACTACCATACTGACCTGTGATAAATTATTATTGCTTTATGAAAAGTGGTAGAATACATTAAGGATCAGCTATTCAGCTCACCATTTTATTTTTCTAATTTGGATATCTTGTCTTTTCTTTTTCTACAGACTATGTTATTTAACTGAATATCCTTCACCCTAATGTATCTATAGAGTATAACATGAAATTGAATTTTTAAAATAAATTCTCTGTAAATGAAATTGTCTGAAGTGGTCAAAGCAGGTCATTGTATTATCCCAATAATCCTTACACCTTTGTAAAGTGAGAGATGATGACAGTGAAGATGATGCTGATCACTGCTTTACAGATGGAGTTAGGAAATGTATATCTCATAAGTCTACAACCATGGACTTCCTTTTTTTCTTCCTCCACCATGCCCCAGTCATGATCACTTCTGCTTTTACATTTTTTGATTATTTCTTTATTTTTGTGAGCATTTTTCAAATTGCATGCATTGTATGCCTGCATCCCTCCTAATTAAAATATGTCAGTTAAAATATGTCAGTTCTGTGTTTTAGTGTGCATTTAAAATTTGTGCATTTTTAAGTTATTTTTTCAGAGACTCATATTTTTATTTGATAAATCTGCAACCTAATGTGGAAATTCCAGAATACAAAGTACATTTGGTCTATATTCAGTCTGGGTAGTGTGGACCAGGAGAAGTCTTGATAGAATGGACTCCAAGTGCCTTCATTTCTAGATGAAGGAAACATTAGAACAGTTTGCCTAATCTCACCTGGGCCCCTTTTACACTAGATAATTATATCACTATGATTCCACCACAGCTGGCATGGCTGCATCCTATGGAATCCTATGGTGTGTAGCTTGGTGGAAATTAGAACTCTCTGGCTGAAAAATCTAAGTATCCTTCCCTAAACAGTAAAATCCCAGGATTCCATAGGGTGCAGCCATGGCAGTTAAAGTAGAATCACAAAGCTATGATTGTCTACTGTGGAAAAGCTCATGTTCAAGTTGATACAAGAACTGCATACACTCTGGTTCCTAGGTAATACTTCTAGCCACAATGCTCTGTGTTCTAGGTTGAGCTTATTCTAACTCCGTCTCCTTCAGAACCTGAGAAGGCTCCTTTAAAAAAGAAAATACTCAGGCACGTTTTGGGAATGCAGGAGACATCATATCCTGGGCTTTAAATGCTAGAATCCGTTTTAAACAGCTGTCATACTTCCCTCTTATGATGCAAACATCAGGTTTCCCATGGGCATAATAACTTCTGAATGACATCCCACACACTACTTTGCTCTGAATATTGCTTGGCATCTCTTTATGCAGGAGAGTTAGAATTAAATGCACTCTGTCACTCAGGCATTCCCTCTGCTCCCACCCCCATCTCAAAGTATGGAAATGTGTATCTTTTCTTTTGGCCACTATCCCAAAGAGGAGCATATGCCAAAGCAGCCAAACTCAACATGAAAGGAAAAGGTGTCTCATCTACACAAGTCTAGCAATTCAGACTCTGCCATGGATGACTTTGCTATTATAACATTCTTCTTGATTTATGTGTGGAGGCAGGAAGCAGACATATTCATGATCTAGCTTCCATTAGAAATATTCCTACTGTCTCGAATGAAGCATATGTGTTTATGTTCCTTCAAGTCATCTATTGATTTATGGTGATCTCATGATAGTCAAATAAAAATTAAAACACACACATGCAAAACACCACTCACTATTGTATTTGACAAGATTATCTACAACATAACCCAACTGATGGGCTATTCTCAGGCTATGCATGTACATAAGCATGCAAAGAAATTCTGCTGGACACAACAGTCTTAACGATAGGAGCAATTTTTGGCATCTTCCAAGATTTGTGAATGTCCCTTTCACCTTGTTTCCATGCTATAAAGTGCATATAGTAATGCACTTATTTATAAATGTTAACAGCTGAAATGCACATAATGGGGGTGGGGAGATAAGAAAAGCATGTTAGTCAATGAAGAAATGTTGGGCAACTTAGGTAAAATGTAGAAATAAAAATGGGTGAAGTACAGGAAGAAAAGACAAAGTGTTGCAACCCACTATGAAACAAGGTAGGGAAGAAATGCAGGTAGGATTGGAAGAAACTCCATAAAACTGGGGCGCAGAGTTTTTTACATCCATCATTGTACACCAGAACTACTACGCTGTAAGTCCTTTCCATGTCACTCAGTGGTGCAATGATTATCTGGTCCATGTGACACAGGTAGTTAAACTCATTTCTACAGATCATTTGTCAATGGAACCTTTTACTGCCTGCTCTAAGCTCTGAAGGACTGCAATAGAGTACAGTTGGTTCTCCACGCAACCCTCTGTTGGCCAGATTATTCTGCTTGTCCATGGTGGTTGAGGGCATGGCCAGTTTCATTCTTTCTTCCTCTTCCACTTTTGTAGAGTGAAGCCACAAAAGGAATTCCACTGTACCTCAGATTAGTGATAAAAGATAGTGTAGATGTCTATGGTATGATATATATGATGATGATGATGAAGATGATGATTTACTTCATATCCTGACTTTTACCCAACATAGAACCCTAGATGGCTTACCATAAATTTAAAAGATGGACATAAAAAAATATCAGGATAGTCTCCAAGGTTGGGATTTAGTGCAGGTAGACATGTTTGCCAGAGGTGGTGGACCTTGCCCACTGACCACCCCATTGGTCAGGTGGAGAACCTCCATGAGCTACACCAGACCCACAGACCAGAGGTTCCCTTCCCTTGATGTACTCCATCTGGCAGCAATTTTTGAAGGCCTGAACAACAGATCTTTCATGCCAGCTGCCATCATATCCTCTTCAAAGGGCAGATGGCAGTGACTGAACTTGAAACCTTCTCAATGAAAAGTATGTCAAGCTACTGTCTCTCTTGTTATAATTTCATGCAAGTGGAGAACACTTAAAATGAAGTTCCTCCATACTTCACCGCTGCTCAAATTTCTGGGAAGAGAAATTCTGTCATGCTCAAGAGCTGATCGGGGCTTCTTGTATGTGTGTGTGTGTTTTTAAAGTAAATTTTATCAAATAAATTTTTGAAATACACTAAGAATTACGAAGATTAAGAAAAGAAAAACTATTTAAAAACTAAACTATAATAAAATACAAATTAAAAGATGCAGAACAAAGATAAGAAAGGAAAAGAAAAATAATAGAACAAGAGAAGAAAAAAAGGGACTTCTGATCTTCCTTTCAATATATAAACACACAGTATATTCATACCTCTCTTTCCAAAATTACAACACATTCCTTTCTTTCAATATTCTATTATTTCTAATAATCAAAACCAAAAGTTACTGAGTAATTTTCTTTCTTTTACAAAAAGTTTATAGGGTGTTTCCAGTCTTTGAGAAATGTCACTTTCTGCTAAATCTGTCACCAACCATTCCTCCATATTGGGTACTGTTGAATTCTTCCATCTTTGTGCATACAACAATCTTGTTGCTGTTGTCATACATTAGAGTAATCTTCCATGACTCTTTTCCAGCTGTACAGCCATCAATCCCGAAAGAAAAAGCTCGTTTCAATTGAATGTTAATCTTCAAAATCCTCTGCATCAATGTCGATATTTTAATCCAAAATTGTTGAGCTTTTTCACATGTCCACCACACATGATAAAATTTCCAACATACATTAGACACACCTTTATACATTTTAGACAATTTCTCTAGCATGATATATCAACAATACATCATTTAAAAAAAAAAGTCTCCTGCTTCTGGGTGACATACAATGAAGTCATGCTGCAGAGGTTCCTGAACTCCAATAGTAGCCTGAGGAATAAGAACACAGAAAAGAACTGGGCAAAACCAGGAACCTTGCTTATGTAATTCTACAGACATATGAGTCTAAGTTATAAAGTTCACTCTAATCACTGTCTACACAACACTGCTTTTTAAATGGGTGGCTACATTCATCATTGGGGGGGGCACATATTGATAGAATATAAAGCTAGAGTCAGCAGTGGGCATGGCCAAGGCCAAAAGTGGAGAGTGGGGGAGGGTGGGGGAGGATGGGGCTTAGGGATTTTAGTCAGTATTGTTGTATTTTAACTGTTGTAAGCCACCCCGATTGTTTTTAACAGAGGGGCAGGGTAAAAATTATTATTATTATTATTATTATTATTAAGTGAAGAAGGCCCAAAGTGTAGGAGCTCCATTCAAACTAGGGTTGGGCAAGTTTTGTCAGTTTTATTTTTTCTCTTACAACTGAATTTTGTAAGGTTTGATTTATTCTGGTAAAAAAATAAATAAAACAACATTCCCACCTATTTTACCTGGGAGGAAAAGGCCAAATCTCTCAGATTCACTTTGCTCACATGTCCAACTTTTGAGAATTCTGGTAAATTCTGCCCAAAAAAGAAATGAAGTCAAATTCTCACCCATACTTAATTCATTCATATCCATACACCTCCCATCCAACACGCCCATCTATCCATGTACTTCCTATTCACACTCCTGTTGAAATGATATTTTCTCAGCTCTAAAACCTGAGCTAGGTGCTAAAAAAAGATGCTTTTCCTTTTCCTTGGCATGCAGCATGGAAATGAAGAAAATGGACAAAACCATTGCCTCCTCCATTGACTGTTTTGTTTTGTTTTGTTTTGTTTTTTGCTTTTTGTGCCAGACTCTGAGGATGATGATACTCTAGCAGTCCCCTGCCCGTAAAGAGTTACTACAGTTGCCAACAACATTCAGCATCAACTGTGGTAACATGAGTTGCCTGTTTAGGATCATCCCATGTGACATTGTTAAGCATCATCATCACCACCACCATCACCACATTATTATGTTCTTCTCATGCTCTCTCACACAGAGAGAACACATTTTCCTGTTTGACAATTAAGATAAAAATCTTAGCTAAAGAGACTCTTTCTTCTCAAATCAAGGTGAAATGAAGGTATTGTTCCTTCTCACTTACTTCAATAAGGAACCCTTAACTTAGCCTACTTGCTTCTAACCAGAAAGTTGATGCATAGTAGAACAGAGGGTGAGCCCTGGCCCTTTAACAACTGGGAAGGAAGGTGGAAGCTAACTAAGGGCTTGTCTAAACGAAAAGATATAATGCTGATTGCTGTGCATTAATGCAAATTCGCAGCAGCATTCATTTGTCTCTTCATGTGTTTGTTTTTTGCAAAATCACTGGTATGTGAAACTATCCATGTTTCATGTTCACACAGAGCCATGCCTGTGAATCAAGATGGTGGCTGGGAGTGAATCGCACACATTATTATTCTCAACAAGTTGCTGCTGCTGCACAGTATTTTTTTCTTTACTATACATCTGAGGTGTGCAAGTGTGACCTTACATTTAGAAAGCTGTTTGGTTGCCTCAGCACAGTGAAAAAGCACACTGTCACAAACACAAAATTCCAAAATGGCACTACCGGCCACTTTGTTGCTGGCAAGCCCGCTCCCGTGCATGTCTGACAAAACAGGTTTCCACTTCCATTCTTATCCAGGAATGTGTTGTGATGTGATTTGGTTGCCCTAATGAGCGGGGATGCACATTTCCCCTGCATATTTTACAAAAACCTCAGGAGAAGCTGCAAAGATTTCTCCCACATAGTTTTCGGTGGTTTTAGCCCCCCTTCCAAATATGATGAATCACTGTGGGATCTCATTGGGACAAAAGATATTCTCCCCACATTCTATGAGGAGTTTTTTCATTGTCTATACAATCCCCTAAGTAAATACACAGGCTCCCAGGGTAGTCTTTGTAAGTTGAAACAACCAATCTATTAAGCTCTGTAGATTGTAGCAAGCTGCTGCTCTACTAGCTGAGTGGGAGATCTGCATGCAGACCTTTCCTCTTGCCTAGAGCTCAGCCTACCAAAACTGGAGATTTTGCACCCTTATTTCCTTCCTGGAGGTGACCCATGAAAACTGGAGACTCAAGGCCAGGTTCTGAGATCTGGTAACTCTTGTGGTAACAGTGGCAAATCTGGCAGTTGTTGCACAAATTCAATGGTACCTGCAACAACTCTTGTGGAGGTTTTTCCCCCAATGGGTTAGAATGTAGACCCCCTGCCCCAGAAAATTATCTACCCCTATTCTACTGCCTCTCTTCTAACTTGTCTCATTTCATTTTTTTCTGAACTATGACTTGTCTAACAGTTAGAAATCACAGATTTAGCTTGTCCCCTTTGCTTCTAAAACAGTTTCCATGGAAATGGCTCAGTTCTTCGATTAACACTTCTGTTTGACCTCCCCTAGACCTGCACACAAAACCTGTCCCTATTTGATGACACAATTTTGTTTCCTCTGCAACACAAGCCTTGTTGCATTAGAGTCCATTTTGAACTCTAGATAACTGTCCAATTTGTGCAGTTTTCTATCATGGCACTACAATTCTATATTGACCCCATTTTAACAATTTCCTTTTATTGCAAGAGTACAAAGTTGCTATCCCAAGGTGGGCTAAAAATCCTGCCTCCATTTCTATTTAAAGTACAAGAACATTTTCTTGGTAGAATTCCCCATTGTACAAATTAGGCAGGGAGTCTCTTTAGAAACCTGGTGGAAGCATTGACTGTAAGTCAACTCCTTATCGGAAGAAACACACTCTCACTTGTGCAATGGTGTATGAGGCATCCTCATTAGAGGTTCTTTCACCTTCAGCCCTTCCAGGCTTGCTGGATCTAGGAAATAGGTAAAAGCACAATAAGTCCACAACTTAGAAGGCTCTACCAGTTTCCCAGTGCTCCTTGCTTGAATCTACATCGTTTCCATTCATACAGAATGCACTCAGCATTAACATGCATGTTTTCCATCACAATGTCCCATGCTCAGTTCCTACCCTTTCCACTTTTAGGATTTCAGATAGGAAAAACCCCTGTATGAGATCTTGGAGAACTGCTGCCAATCATAATAGAAAGAAGTAGGCTTGATGGATCAATGTCCTGAAATGAATACACTTGAAATGGGATAACACTGGGTGTTTTGGAAAAGGCACATCTGTTCACATTAGACACTGCCAAGGATAGCTCACTTTGTCGACACCTATTGTTGCATTAACAGCATATTCGGTATTGATTCTCCATCGAGAAAATAGCTACAGATCCCAGCATGTTCTTATTACCATGCTCATCTTAGAGCAGAAATGAACCATCACAGCCCTGGCAGGATGTTGTCTGTCACCAAACAGTACCACTTCAGGTTGCCGGCATGTCTGAATATTAGTCATTATTTGTTTGTTACATTTGCATCATGGATGGGCAAAACACAGCCCTAGGGGCCATTTTTGTGGCCCTTGACCCCTCCACCACTGTTTAACATAAAAATGTTTGTAAGGGGAATGGAATTTCAAATTAGAAGTCTGATCACTGGCTTTGTTTGGTTTGGGGTGTTTTTTTCAGTCCATAGGTATGGCCCATGGATGGTCTCATAAGCAGAAAAATAGCAACAGCAGTTGATCACCCTGATTTATATCTTGCAGTTCTCTTACAAAAGGCCCAAGATGGCCAACAACAATTAAATCTGCACTATTTCTTTTAAATACAACAGCTAATATAAATTGCTCTCAGAACAAAGAAATCTAACATGTCAGGCATTCTTGACATGCCTTCTCCCTAGCACTGTTCTTGTAGTTCTGTAGCTATGCAGACTTTCTTTTCTTTAGCTATGAGTGAGGATCACATACTTTGAATGTTGGAGACTCCAGGTTCAATCTCCTGCATCTCTAGGCAGGGCAAAGAAAGAAGCCTACCAGAAATAGTAGTGACTTGGAAAGTAGGCAATCTTGGAAAATCAGCAGAAGATGAGCTGTGTGGGAGGGGTCAGCCGTCATTTTTCCACTGTCTTTTTAAAGACTTGCTGGGGACTTGAATTTGGTTTTGGCCATTTGCTCCCCTGAGCACATGGTCTGAGGGGGATGGTCTGAGCCACTGACCTGCCTGGGGGAGGAGTTAGCAGCTACTAGCTCCACATAACTGCTGCTGTAGTCTTTCCAGGTTAATCTTGGAATATCAGTAGTGCACGCCTTGTGGTGTGTGCAGTCCTAACATAACAGGAGGATAGGAGCTCTTCTGGGAAACAAGGTCAACAGGCATCGGGTGGAGGGGGGAATACCAGAGAAGTTTTGACAGGGAAGCCCAAAGTTCTCTTTCAGTGACTACTTAAGAAGACTGAATATGCAGAATGAGGGAGTTGCTGCAGTCACTGGAACACCTGTGGGATGTTTGTCTTCTTGCTAGAGGATGTGGGGAGCTATATATGCAGCAAGTGCAAGCTGGTGGCTCTGCTAGAAGAGAAGGCCAAGCATCTTGAGGACTCCCTCGGAGCGTGGTGGGGTCTCCTTCCTTGGAGGTCTTTAAAGAGAGGCTGGATGGCCATCTGTCAGGGATGCTTTGAACATGATTTCCTGCGTGGCAGGAGGTTGGACTGGATGGCCCTTGTGGTCTCTTCCAACTCTACAATTCTATGATTCTATAATTCTAGAGTATCTATTCTTCTGAGAGGTTTTCTTGGACAGAGCGTGGAATACTATCCTGGATGTGGAACACACCAGGGAGGTGTCTGCAGAGGAGGCCGTTTCCCATACACAGGAAATGAACACTTGGAGGAATGTGACAAAAAATAGAAGGTCCGGGGCTCATTCAACCAGCTTGAAGCTATAGAATCAATTTGAAGCTCTCTCTCTTTCCAGAGAAGAAGAGGAAGAGCAGCAGTGCCAGGCCTGAGGAAACATACAGGAAAACTTGGTAGATCCAGCACATGAAGAGGCCTCGGCCAAGACTCAAAGGAGGAGGGTGGTGGTAGGGGATTCCCTGCTGCGAGGAACAGAATATTACAGTAATTTGCAAGCCTGATGAAATGTCTCGGGAGGTATGCTGTCTACCTGTGGCAAAAATTCAAGATATAACAGAGAGGCTGACAAGAATCATCAAGACCTCTGTTATCCCTTCCTTTTGATCCATGTGGGAACCAATGATACTGCAAGGCATAGCCTTCAGAAGATCATAAAGGATTATGAGGCTTTGGGTAGGAATGCACAGATAGTCATTTTGTCTGTCCTTTAGTGGAAGGGCATGGCCCAAGAACGGAGAAATTAGTGGAGATGAAAAACTGGCTCCACAGATGGTGCCACTGGGAACAATTTGGCTTCTTGGACCATGGGGTGTGGTTTCAGGGAGGTGGACTTCTAGCAAGGGATGGGGTGCACCTCACAGCAGTTGGCAGGAATGTCTTTGCTATGAGTCTGAAATATCTTATCAGGAGGACTTTAAACTAAGTTGTGTGGGGGAGAGAGACAGTATTCATGAGGACAGGAGTTCATCAAGTGCTAGAGATAACAGCCCAAATGTTATACAGATAACAACACAAATAGTAGAAGAACCCAACACTGGGAGGAATGATACCTTTAAAATACAGATGGGGGGAAAGCCCATGGTCTTAGACATGTCTATACTAATGCACAGAGCATGGGAAATAAACAGAATGAACTTGAACTCTTAGCACAGCAAAACAAATATGATATTATAGGCATCACTGAAACCTGGTGGGATGAGTCTCATTATTGGAATGTAGTAATAGATGGGAATAAACTGTTTCATAAAAATAGATCAAACAGGAAGGGAGGTGGAGTAGCATTATACTTTAAGGATATATACACCTGTGAACAGATCCATGACTTAAATCCTGGGAGTCAGGTTGAGAGCATCTGGGTAAAAATCAAGGGGGATGGAAACAGCAGGGATGTTGTTATGGGGGTCTACTACAGACCTCCAAGCCAAACTGAGGACTTGGATGATGCCTTCCTGGAACAGATGACCTCACATTCAGAAAGGGGAGATATAGTAGGAATGGGGGATTTCAACTATCCTGATATTTGTTGGAAGTCCAACTCTGCCAAGAATTTAAGCTCCAACACATTCCTCATTTCCCTCGCAGACGATTTCATTGTCCAGAAGGTGGAAAAAGCAACAAGGGGATCAGTTATTTTAGATCTGATCCTAACCAACAGAGATGAACTGATTAATAGGGTGGAAGTGGTGAGATCCTTAGTGGGGAGTGACCATGTTCTTGTGGAGTTTGTTATAAATAAGAAAGGAGAAGCCAAGCGTAGTAAGACATGTCTTCTAGACTTTAAGAAAGCCGATTTCAGAAAACTTAGGGAATTACTGGGGGTGATCCCATGGTCAGGAATACTAAAAGAGAAGGGAGTACATGATGGATGGGAGTTTCTAAAAGTGAGATATTGAAGGCACAGCTTCAAACAATTCCAATGAAGAGGGAAAGGGGGAAGTGTCTAAAGCAACCAGTATGGATGTCTAAAGAACTCTCAACTGAGCTAAGACTTAAAAGGAACATGTACAAAAAAATGGAAAAAAGGAGAAATCCCCAAAGAAGAATTCAAACAAATAGCCAGCTTGTGTAGGGGGAAAATCAGAAAAGCAAAAGCACAGATGGAGCTCAGGCTTGCTAGAGAAGTTAAAAACAATAAAAAGGGGTTTTTTTGGTTATGTCCATAGCAAAAGGAAGAACAATGAAATGGTAGGGCCACTGTGTGGAGAAGATGGCAAAAGGCTAACAAGGAACAGAGGAAAGGCAGAACTACTTAACACCTTCATTGGTTCAGTCTTCTCCTAAAGGGGGAACAGGGCTCAACCTGGGGGAAATAGAGCAGATGATGCAGTAGGGGAAATACAGCACAGAATTGGTAAAGAGGTAATTCAAGAATACCTGGCCAATATAGATGAGTTCAAGTCTCTAAGGGCCAGATTAAATTCATCCAACGGTATTAAAAGAATTGGCAGAAATAATCTCAGAACCACCATCAATAATCTTTGAGAATTCCTAGAGAACAAGAGAGTTCCCAGCCGACTGGAAGAGGGCAAATGTTCTCCCCATCTTTAAAATAGGGGCGGGGAGAAGACCCAAATAACTACTGCCCAGTCAGCCTGACATCAATACTAGGAAAGATTCTCGAGCAGATCAGTAAGCAGACAGTCTGTGAGCACTTAGAAAGGAATGCCATGATCATTAAAAGTCAACACAGGTTTTTAGAAAACAACTCATTTCAAACTAATTTTATCTTCTTCTTCTTCTTTTTTTTTTGGATAAAACTACCAACTTGATAGATGAAGGGAATGCTGTGGATGTAGGGTATCTTGATTTCAGTAAGGCTTTTGACTAGGTCCTCCATGATATTCTTGCAAAAAAAAAAAAAAAGTTAGAAACCTGTGGGCTAGACAGTGCCCACAGTTAGGTTGATTTGTAATTGGTTGACTGACCGAACTCACAGGCTAGTCACCAATGGCTCCTCTTCATCTTGGAGAGAAGTGATTAGTGGGGTGCCACAGGGTTCTGTCCTGGGGCCAGTGCTATTCAACATTTTTATCAATGATTTGGAGGAGGGAACAGAGGGCATGCTTATCAAGTTTGCAGATGACACCAAATTAGGTGGGGTAGCTAATATCCCAGAGGGCAGGATCAGAATCCAAAATGACCTGAACAGATTAGAAAGCTGGGCCAAAATTAACAAAATGAATTTCAGCTGGGAGAAATTTAGGATACTACACTTGGGCAGTAAAAATGAAAAGCACAGATATAGGATGGGTGACACCTGGCTTGATAGCAGTACATGCGAAAGAGATCTAGGTGTCTTAGTGGACCACAAGCTGAACATGAGTCAGCAGTGTGATACAGCAGCAAAATTAAAATTAAAATAAAAAAGGCAATTCTAGGCTGCATTAATAAGAGTATAGTGTCTAGATCAAGGGAAGTAATAGTGCCACTCTATTCTGCTTTGGTCAGACCTCACCTAAAATACTGTGTCCAGTTCTGGGCACCACAATTCAAGATGGCTATTGAGAAGCTGGAATGTGTCCAGAGGAGGGCGACCAGGAAACTGGGAGGTCTAGAAGCCATGCCCTATGAGTAGCAGCTTAGGGAGCTGGGTATGTTTAGTTTGGAGAAGAGAAGGATAAGAGGTGACATGATAGCCATGTTTAAATATTTGAAGGGATATCATACTGAGGATGGAGCAAGCTTGTTTGCTGCTGCTCCAGAGACTAGGACATGGAGCAATGGGTTCAGACGACATGAAAAGAGATTCCATCTAAACATTAGGAAGAACTTTCTGACAGTAAGAGCTGTTAGGCAGTGGAATACATTGCCTCACAGGGGGGATGGAGTCTCCTTTTTGGAGGTTTTTAAACAGAGGCTGGATGGCCATCTGTCTGGAATGATTTGATTGTGTATTCCTGCATGGCAGGAGGTTGGACTGGATGGCCCTTGTGATCTCTTCCAACTCTATGATTCTATGACTTACTGCTAGTCAACTGGCTAGATAGACCACTGATTTGACCCTACATAAGGCGGTTTCCTATGTTCCTAAGATATTTTAAAAATGTCAAAGGTACAGGCCTACCAGAAGATGCAACATACAACTACTCCAGTATCTCCCCCCGCCCCTTGTCCACCTAAACCAATTGAGTTGTTGATGGTGTGCGGCTCATTAAAAGGATGGCAGGATCATCTAAATCCCCTTGCACAAGGGATTTGGATAAGGATGGAGGTTCCCAACCAGTAGAGAAGATTTCTCTGGGCAGGAGAGGCATTCATCCACCTTGGATGTCCCAATTATGTCTACAGAATTCAGTCAATGGAAGGTTAGTGTTTATAGTGGTCAGAATGTTGGAATAAGGTTTTAGAAGTGTAGGTTCAAATCCCCACTCACTGGTTGAGCATGGCTACCTTGGTACTAATTGGTCCAGCCCTTCCCTCTCAGTCTGACCTATGTGTAGGTTTGTCATGAGGATAGAGTGGGGAAAAGAAGAGTCATGTACACTGCCTTTCTTCAATGAAAGAAGAACAGGTTATGAAGGTACCAAATATATAAACCAGCAGCCAGGCGCAGCTCCATTGTGCCTTGCCACCAGTAGCTGGTGAGAGATTCTCCTGGATTCTAACAACCATTGCTCTGGCCTCTGAGGGAGAGATGAGCAGCCAGCATCTGCTGGATTTAATCCCTTCTCCCACTACCATACCCATTTCCTTGTGTGTCATGACTTATTTATATTGTAAACATGAAGGCAGAGAAGTGTCAAATTAACAATCTGTAAACTGCTCTGGGAGCCTTTTGGTTGAAGGGCAAGGCTACAATATCTAAATATATTATTGTTTTGGTTGTATGCCTTCGTTGATTCCTACTTATGGCAACCCTAGTATTTTAGGGCTTCGTGGGATTTTCTTGACTATATATTTGTTCAGAGGGGTTGAGAGTGTGTAACTTGTCCAAGGTCACCCAGTGGGTTTCCATTGAGCAGGTATTTAAACCACAGTCTCCAGAGCTATAGTCCAATACTCAAACCACTATACCACATAGGCCATCAAATACAGATAGGGATAGAGATAGGAATAGGGATAGAGATAGAGATAGAGATAGAGATAGAGATAGAGATAGAGATAGAGATAGAGATAGAGATAGAGACAGATGGATGAAAGAGATAAAAGAGGACCACTGATGGTGTTTCCAATGAAGTTTTCAGAATGGAGTGTTCTAAAAGTAGGACGGGGTGGGAGACCTTGGACCTACTGGACCTGAAACCTATTTGTTCAGGATTGCTCTGAAACTTGGTGTAATTTCATCTCCACTAATCAGAATGGGATTTTTAAAGACATGTGAGAAAAAAATATGGAATCTCTGCACAACCACACTCTTCCATCTCTGGCTGGCATAATCCAGCACTGTTTTACAAATGGTTGATTACCTGCTATTTCTCACCACCCCCACACCCCACTTAGAAGTTTGTTTATGGCTATGGTTGCCATCTGCTATTTTTCTGTGGACTGTCACCAGTGCTTTGATTTGCTTTTACTTGCTGTGTTGTGAAACTGATTGGTTTTCTCGCAGCATTCTCTTTTTATTGTGCCTGCATTGTTGCTTTATGTGTAATTTTTAATCTTCTTGAATCACACTGTGAATGCCTGAATACCACTGTGTCACAGAACAGTGGCAGAAAAATGTTTCAAAGATCTAAGTAAAATCTCTACTAGACCACAACATACCAGAGTTTTAATTCTTGAGGCACATGCTATTTTCAGTTACGTTGGGAGGCAGGCTTACAAAACAACAATGGCCTGTAAACCTATGCACACTGACCTGAAACTGGATGCCCGATTCCCCTGGCTTTAGCACTTGATTTCACCCCATCACACAACCAAATTTAAAGATCCACAGAAACCATCTGTATTGTGATCAATTCCTAGGACTGGATATGATATTGTCTCACTTCCAGTCACTCCAGATGCAGCCATGCAGCTTTCTGCCCTTTTAAAGATCCACGGAAACCATCTGTATTGTGGCCAGTTCCTAGGACTGGGCATGATATTGTCTCATTTCCAGTCACTCCAGGTACAGCCAGCCATTCAGCTCAGGACAGTGGAAAGGCCCCCCTGATCTAGATGGACAAAGGTTGGAGAAGGTTGGGCTAGATCAAGGTTAGGCAAAATGCAGCCCCAATGCTGCATGTGAACCCTGGATCCCACGTTTGCGGCTTCTGAAGCCCACCGAAACCACTTTAAAAAAAAAAATGTAAATTTTCAGGCAACTTTGTCCTAAAATTGGTCAGAACCCCCACCCAAACACATGAAAACATAAAGAATACCCCTTCTATAACCACATGAAACCCAGAACCCCTGTACAACTTTGAAATACTTCAATTTTTCCTCTACAGTCACTCTGAAAAGGGCAGCAGGAAGAGACACTTTCACTTCCTCTTGCCATTTTGAGAAGGTCTGCAGAGGAAATACCTCCAAGTCACTTTCAAAATGGCAACAAGAAAAGATGAGCTTTCACTTATCATCAAAGATAAGTGATGATAAGCTTTTGACTTATCATCACTGTGAAGTCTGCAGAGCAAACTAGTGGTATTTGGGGTGGTTTGGCCCATGAAAATTAGCCCTTGCCTCCCACTCAGTTGCCCACCCCTTGTCTAGGTAGCTCAATAGTGTGGCTATGGATAGGGCATGTCCTCATGCACCTGCCTTAAAAAGAGGCTGAAACTTCTAGTCTTTCCTCCTTCTAATGAAGCATAAAGAGACGCACCAAACAGCTTCGTCTGAAAGGAGATGCCCTGGGCAAACATATGCCTTCAATAATTCATTAGACCTAAACCTTGCAGAACAACAACTACTATACTATAAACAATCAAGAGATTAAGAAAGTGGCCACTTAGATAAAATAAAAGTATCTTCTGTCACTTCAAAACAAAAACAAAAAAAACCTCTGTACATAATATAATATGACTCAGATGATATTACTGCACTATCATTGTCAGATCAAGTATCATGACTCTGTTTCTATCCACCATTCTGGTGTTCTTTGCCATTTGAACTTAATCACAAAACAAAACCTTGCCTGTGGTTTTTGGCAGGTCAGCTAGATTTAAATGGCTAGGTGGTGGGAAGCTGCCTTTGCAACCATGTGTATATACTATGTCATTATTCATTTTACAGGCCTCTCATTAGAAATGGAAAACAGAGACAGAAAGGAAGAAAACCAATTTTTAAAAAAGACCTCAGTTCAAACTGCCTTGATTACTTGTGCTTTAAAATATGCACCCACAAAACACACACACACACAAAACACCAGAAAATGTGTTGTGTCAGGTGTTAAAACCAACTGTGGCAAATCATGTTTACATTTAAAAAGCTTTTGCATTTTAGTTAAGTAATGGTGCCAGTTGGGAGGGGGGTAATCTTCACATTGTTTATCATAAAAATATAAGAAATACTATGCAGAACTCCTAGTTTCTAAGAACTACGTTTAATTGGCAAGTCATGTGATTAGTGAGCAATGACTACACATTGAAGGAAGAAAGATTGACATCCTCTGGTGTCACTTAGATTAGAGAGAATTAATGCCCTGTGAGTAAACTAAAGCAGCATTACAGCATTTATATCTCATCACTCTAGGGAGATCCACTTTATACCAAGCAACTCTAGCAGAGGAGAGTATATGAAAAGCATTGTGACCACTGATTGCCAGGTGTATACTTTTCAAAAGTTGTGTAGACATTTGCAGTGTGGAGAAAATGCCTTGCACCTGGTACAACATCATCATGTAGGAAATGCTTTGCACCTGATGCTAGTGACAAGTGGGGAAAATACTTTTGTTTATGCCAATCTGCTTTAAAGTCCCCCCCACATGTGGTGTTTGATATGCAGTGAGAAACTGAGTAAACATACTCTTGCAGTCTATACAGCATGGGCAGCTGGTGGCTCTCATATCAATAGGGTAAGTGAATCCATGCCAGGTTTTCAACTAGACTGTAAAGGAATTTTCCATTGGGCTGAACCCCATCTGCAAAATATGTTCAGCTCCTTGGATAGCTCCTTGAAAGTTATCCACCACTCTACTGGCATTGGACCCATGAGCCACCACTGCTGTACACACTGGCTAGTAAGGTTGTTTTTTTGGGGGGGGGGATTTAACTACACACAATGCACACAATGTGGTTATAATTTAGTATTCATCCTTCTCTGAATTCTCTGCTGAAACTCTCCTTTTAAAAAAAGTGTCAAAAATGTGTACGCTGGGGGCCATGCACACACAAATTTGTATGTATTGGTGAAAACAACCAAAAATAGATATATAAGGATAAGTGTACATTAAAATGCATACATTTTTTACTAGACTTTTCAAACAGTTCACAAGCTAATGCAGAAACTGGAATTTTAAAAAGTAAGGCAAAAAAATTGTTAAGACCTAGGGGAACCGCCAAATGATCTTGTGCCCCTACAAAGCTCAATTTGATTTAGAATTAAAACAACTTTACTCCCATCTCCTCTCTCTTTTTTTCAAGTACAAGATAGCTAACAGGAATTAAAACCTAATATAAAATATTTGAAAATATAAAATAAAAGCAAATCTGATGACACACAACAACAGCACTTCATCAAAACAATATCTGACAATTGCTTAGAAAAGTTACCTTTAGGCCAGTCTGGTTGGGGGAATCTGGAAAATGTAATCCAAAAAAAGTAACTCTTTTAAGCTCTGACTCAGAATATTAGGAGCACCTTCCCCTTATTTTCAGGACTCTAGGTCTCAAGAGGGCAGACTCAAAACAGCTCTGGAAGGACTAATAATATTGAAGTATATTGCAGTTTTGTAGACTGCTATGGAAATTAGGGGTGCAAAACATAAACAGGAGGGAAAAGGAAACAGAACACAGTGTCTGGAACTCTGACTGGAGCACAGAGTACTGCAACATTTTGCTGTGGGTCTCTCACGTTACTTTTACAGTACTTGTAATCAGTGCTGTAATTACACCCAAGCCAGAGGTGGCTCACCCTTCTACCTTTGCCTCCACTTCAGTTTTAGAAGGCTACAAGAGAAGGTTATATCTGATTAAAACTGAGGAAGCAAAAGATCAGGAACTGTGAGTTGTGAACATTATTACAAAAAAGTGTTTTATTAGTTATTTAAACTTGAAAAAGTGGGTGATAAATATTGCTAAGAATCTCTACCCTCCCTCAGTATGTATAGTGACATTTTTGCCATATTTAGAGAAATGGAGGTCTTGGTCTCCTCCCACACAAACTTCTCCAAATCTGGCAATTTGTGGAAAGACCTTTTCACACCCACATCCTGGGGCAAATTAAATGACCTTCTTAGAAGTGTCACTATAGTTTCAGCCACATCACTGGCTGAGTTTTAGGATCCTCTGTACAAAGATTTTATAAGTAAAGCTCGCTCCCTGTATCCGCAGGGGATATGTTCCTAGACTTACAGATACACTGAACCTTATACAATAGCAATCTGCCATAGAATACCATGCAATCATGCTGGGGGACCTAGAAAATTACCAGAGAGGATGCCTCTACAGGAGTCTGGCATGATTCTATGGTGAACTTCCAGTAGACGTTGACCATAGAGCTATGCTGAAGGACCTCCCGATGCCTAGAGAGACCACCTCCAGCACAACTCTATGGTCCTCCAGATGCCTAGAGAGACCTTCCCTTCCCCAACTACAGGTAAGTGAAACCGTGGGTACCAATCCCACATAAATGGATGTGACCTGTGCTACATACATTGGTGTATAACGTGGTCCCACTATTGCTGTGTTTCCTCCCCCCACCCTTGTTTTTTTTATTTCCCTTGTGTTCTCTCAGATAGATGGCTGAATAAGTTTTTTTGGTATTGTTGTTATAAGACTGAACAGTTTTAAAGAATGTAACTATTCATATATTTATTTTCTGAAGCAAATTGCATTAGGAGAAGGTGCAGTTTTCTCTCTCTCTCTCTCTCTCTGTCTCTCTCTCAGGCTGAGACTGGGAGGGAGGTACGCAGTCTAACAAACAAGATTACAGATCTCTCTTGGAAAAGGCAGTCCAGGTAAGCACAATAGCCTGGAGTTTAATGTCCTGCTGGGCTACTTGAGACCTGAATCTGAATGTAAACTTGGGGTTTCAGATTCACACTGGTATATCAGGAATAGGAAGATCCCTGAGCTGGTGTTCTGAGCCTTTGGGTGACTGGGTGGGGAGACTATACAATACCAGTGCATCACTTGTGCAGAGCCCTCCAGCATTTCCAGTGCTTAGGTATTATGTCTTCCTTCTGCAATATTTCATAAACGGTCATATGATAATAATATTGCATAGATTCAGGAGGAAGAAAATAATGCAGTTTATACTGCCAAAGAACACAAGGTGCTTGAGGAGTTAAATCTTTGCACATTCTAATAAGAAACTCACTTAATCCACACCATACATTATAACCTGGATTTCTATGAAATAAACTGCAACTTGATCACTGTGTGGTGGCAGAGGAATGCACACAAATATCCAAATAGCTTACTCTTACACAACCTTTGAAGAGCTACTGGATTCAGTATGCCTTTCTTCAAAGCAAGCATGCATAAGCTCAAGATTGGAACATAAAAGCAGAAGAAAAGCCATGCTGGATCTGACCAAAGCCCTATCTGGTTCAACATTCTCTGCAACTTCACCCCCATCTTATGTTCCCCAGATACTGATATCAAGAGATATCCTGCTTCTGATACTGACTAGTAGCCATTGATGGCCCTAACATCCAATGAATTTATCCAATTGCCTTTTAAACCCATCCAACTTGCTAGCCATCACTCCATTATGTAGCAGTGAGTTCTGCAGTTTAACTTTAACTGTTTCAAAGAAGTACTGTACTTCCTTTTTTCTCTCTCGAATTGCCCACTATTCAGCTTAATAGGTGACCCCAAATTTTAGTACTATGTGAAAAGAAGGAAGAGCATTTCCCCATCTAATTTATCCACACTGGACAATTTCATATACTTTTACCCACCTTTTTTCTAAATTAAACCTAATTTATCTAATTTATCCACACTGGACAATTTCATATACTTTACCCACCATTTTTTCTAAATTAAACAGCCTCAAACATTTCAAGTTTTCTTCATAGGCCCATTGTTCCTTCTCCCTGTTCATTTTAGTTGCCTTGGATCATTTTAGCTACACCTTTTCCATCTTTGCAGTATGAATTAACTGCATTGTTTTTCAAATTTGTCTTCAGTTAATGAGCAGTGAATGACATTAGCAATCCAGACACATTTCAGGTTTTTAGCATCCTATGAATACCAGCAGTAGAAGATGTGTTATTTTGCTTGGTTTATCCAGATTGGTCTCTCATTTGGCCAAACACTCCAGTTAGGAGCAAAGCTACCTTGACTGTATCCATTTTTTAACAGTCCCATTTTTAAAAACACTGTTTGTCATACCTTTCAAGTCTTTAGATTCATTTCCATCTTTCCAACCAGTGTGCATATGCACACTGATAAAACACTGGAAAAATGTGATCATATGAAATATTTTACACTAAAACACACAAAGAGAGATTTACAACCCAATAAGATACCCTTCATCAGCAGTGTTTTCTCAGTGCATATAAGTGCATATGGTGGGCCCCTGAATAGGTCCCTTAATTCTGGTTGGAGCCCAATTCTGCAATTCAGGTTGATCTGAACCCAAGTTGTTCCTATCCAGATACAAAATTCAAATCAAAATTCAGGAATATGGATCTCCAGGCCTCTTGCATTGATAACCACACATCTGCATTCAATGTGGAGACATGAAAATAGAGGATTTAGCCAGCACAAATTTAGGATGTTAAGCCAGTAGGTTTTGTGCTGGGCACCTGTAAAATATGCCTTTAAAAATAATAAAACCAAAAACAGTTTTAATAAGCTGTTGCTGTCTGCTCAATCTTGATCACTGATTTCTAGATGCATTCGTCTGGGCACTGTTTCCCATAGCAGCAATCAGTTAAGTCTGTTAAGTTTTAGCAAAGATATATGATAATGATAACTATACTGAATGACAGCATGCTTGAAGAGATTATTTTTCTTCTTTATTCTGACAGCAAACCAATTGGTGAGATTCACAGCATGGGGGGAGGGGGTGATGAGAGCATGTCAGGTTGCTTGGTTGATTTCCCCCTGGCCCCCATTAAAGAATTTGATAAAACCTCCCACTTATGGCCTCCTACTTTCCACTTCTGTTCTAGAGTTGCCCCTTAAACCCAAACTTTTCTTCTGCCTCTGCCCTAACAAGACTGTTGCACTAGATTGCTGGTGCTCTAAGGTGTTTTCCCCACATCAGTTCATTTGTAATGAAGGCAGATAGCAATCCTGTGATCTGCTCCTACCTTATAGTGGTCCCAGAGAATATTTTGCTTTTTCTATGGTGAACCAAACTTCCTGCCTTCCATCTAACCTAAGTAACAAAACAAAACAAAGCCTAGGGCAATTGGGGTAAAGGAAATATGCATTTTGCTACTTAAAACACATAGAGATTCATAAATAGAAAGATTAACAAGAATAGAAAACAGAACATTAAGCTAGGCTATTCAGTAAAAGAAAAGCATATTAGAAAATCCAGTGAGATCAATGTGACATCAAAGGCTTTCACAGCCAGCATCCATAGATTTTCTGTGGGTTTTTTTCTGGGCTGTGAGGCCGTGTTCTGGAAGTTTATTTCTGATGTTTTATCTGCATCTATGGCTAGCATCTTCAGAGATGCCAGCCACAGATGCAGGCAAAACATCAGGAATAAACTCTTCCAGAACACAGCCTCATAGCCTGGAAAAAAACCATAGAAAGCCAGCGAGATCAACTCAGATGATAATAAGAAAAAACAATCACCACTCAGCATAAATTTTTCACCACCTGCTTATAACAAAGAATGAAGAATAGCCAGGAGATAATAACTAATTATTTTACTTGGTGACCTTGGATAATCATGCCCCATAAGCACAGTGATTGGGGAATGTTGGTGAGATTCTTGCCCCAGATAGAGCTGTCAGTAAACAGCCCAGTTCCATTCCTCCCTCTCTGCAAAACACCACTTTGGCTTTTTTAATATATATGATTATGTTGGCAGCACATTGCTTATCTTTTCCCCACTTACTTTTTAATATCTAGATCTCCAGATCAGTCTAAGGAGATTTTCAGACACGGAAAAATCGTCCCTTGCCGCGCGAGCAGCCTCCCGAAACTGCTGCGCGGCAAGGGTCTTTTTCGGACCGCGCTGTGCCTGTGGCGAAACCGTCCGTGTCACTTCCGTGAAGCTTGGGACGGCTCCGCGTCATATTTCAAGCACGGAGGCTGCCCGTGATTGAAATATGACGCGGAGCCGTCCCAAGCTTCACGGAAGTGACACGGACGGTTTCGCCACAGGCACAGCGTGGTCCGAAAAAGACCCTTGCCGCGCAGCAGTTTCGGGAGGCTGCTCGCGCGGCAAGGGACGATTTTTCCGTGTCTGAAAATCTCCTAAAGCACTTAGAACTGTGCCATTGTACTCCAGAACAGAATTGGCCCAATCTATTCCAATCTGAGCTCATAGAAATTGGTCCAAATCAGCTATAACCACCAACTGCACATCCCTAGCACATGAGCACCTGACAACACAAAGAACAAATCCTGATGTAATTATAATTTAAATAATATTAAGATAGCTTTTTATTTAACAATATTTTATTTATGTGCACTTGTGTTCTGGTGATTTAAATTGTGTGTGAGTATATGTGCATGCATGCATGTGTACACATGCATGCAAAACCTGCAGGGACAAAAAGTTCAAGCAAGGTGGTTCTGTACAGAAAATGTGGAAATGAAAAACATTAACTATGGAGAATTTCTTGTTGGTTCCACAGCAAAAACAAGGCCAAGAAATTTGGAAGGCAAGAAGAGGTTTGGATGCATACACTTCAGAAGCATCCGAAGTTGTAGCTAATGAGAAAATATTATATGATGTCAATGCAAGTTTAATGGAGACTACCAGTGACCATAGCTTTTATCTGCAAATCTAAACCTGTTCAACCAAATCAATTGTGATGCTTGGTCTCCATGGTGTATAGTGGGAGGAGTTATAAAATTACACATAAGCACTTGAAATTTGAATATATATTATTTAAAATCACCCATAGTATAAGCAGTACTAATGTATTCTTGCTTTAAGAAAAGATACTGGAAGTTAGGGAGAAGCTAAGTGTCAATTATTATCCATCAAGACGTCTATCTCCTTTCATTCTCTTTCCATAAAGACATTTTATGTCACCTTGCCACCAGCTAAAGTCTGGTGTTTTCATTTATTTTCTTGGCATTTCTTCTTTTTCTTTTTCTTTTTTCTAAATCATTCTTTGGCACATCAAACAGGATTTCTTCTCTTGTGTTTGATGGCAAGAAAAAGATATGTTAACCATAGTCTTCACAGCAAAGCAAACTGAAAGACTAGATAGCTTTTTATCATTGTTACAGTTAATGTTTTTTTTAAAAAAAAAAGATGGTGAAAAGTGGAACGGCAAGAACTTTCTATTGTCAGCTATTAATTTGCTTAGGTGGAGGAACAAGTGTCACTGACGGTTGCTATTGAAGACTCATCAGAATGTATGAGTTTCTTAAAGTGGAAGTGTTTTGGTTTTTTTCAGACTGCTTAAATGGCATTACGTTACCATAGTATCAAATATTATACAGTGGTTCTTTCCTTCTTCTTTTTAAGGTGGGGACAGCTCTGTTGAATTATACTGTTGGCTTGGAACAGACTGTCTTTTGGCAATCAAAGCCTGCATTCCCTTGGGGGGGGATGGCTAGAGACCTGCATATCGTACTTGGGATGGTTTGTGTCAATTTCAAAATGGAAAGGACCACAGTTTTTTAAAATGTAGATGAGTACAGGAGAGTAGCTACAGGGGGAGGAGGCAAAATGAGGGCATTGTGAGGGCATTTTGCCTTCCCAAGAAGTTTTCCTTCACTCCTCAAATTTTTAGCAGTGCAGTATCTTAAAACTTCAGTTGAACATTTAGAAATCTACTTTAGACAGCCAAAGGAAATGGGCACGTTACCAAGGGAATGCGAACATTGCTAATATGAGTTCTAAGTGTGATTGATTTTCAGTGTCTCACTGTCTACAATGCTAGAAATTTGGGGATTGAAAGAAAATTTCACTGGGGGAGCAAAATTCCCAGCTGGGGTGGGGCAACGCCCTCAATTTGGAGGGCTGTATCTCTCTGTTGTGTTCCATGCCCCAAAAACTATTTACTTTTTTTAAAAAAAGATTCCAAATTGGCCAAATTCCGCAATATTTTGGCCTTCCCCAGAGTGTTTTTGGCTAGGGAATGACCTTTAAAAAAAAAAAAAAACATCATGAAATGAACCAGAAGTCAATTTCCATGTACTTCCTGATAATGGCCTGGGAACCAAAACATGGTGAATTTGCCACCAGCACCCCTTATGGGAAAAATATTGGGGTATGGGGCCCTGGGGTGCTCAAAAACAGCCTTGAAGGGCTTCACAAAGCATATAGGCTGCACTTACCCCACATCTATGTAAGGTCCCTCATGCATTGTCCCAGAGTAGTGTATTACTGGATGGGCAGAGATATGATAATACTGATCTCTGTACAAATGCATATTCCAAAAATAATAGCAGCAGTCCTAGGCATTAAAGCAGTAATGGACTGGATGAGGAAAAACAAATTGAGACTGAATCCAGACAAAACGGAGGTACTAACAGTTACAGGCCCAAAACCAGGTCTGGAAATACAACTTCCAATCCTGGATGGAACTACACTCTCCTCCAAGGATTGTGTTCGCAGTCTGGGGGTGCTCCTGGACCCGTCGCTCCAGATGACTAATCAGGTAAATGCGACGGTCAGGAGTGCCTGTTATCAACTTCGGCTGATACGCCAGCTGCGCCCTTTCCTGGAAACTAGGGACCTCGAAACTGTGGTACATGTACTGGTAACCTCCCGTCTGGATTTCTGTAATGCGCTCTACATGGGGCTACCCTTGTGCTTGACTCGGAAACTTCAACTAATCCAGAACATGGCAGCCAGGTTGATTTCTGGCGTTTCCAGAAGAGAGCATATAACACCTGTGCTAAAAGCTCTCCACTGGCTGCCTATTAGTTTCCGGGCACAGTACAAGGTGTTGGTTATGACCTTTAAAGCCCTACATGGCTTGGGTCCAACTTACCTCCGGGACCGCCTCCTTCCATACAACCCTCCCCGCACACTTCGGTCCTCTGGGAGGAATCTGTTACAGCCTATGAAAACAAGGCTGTCGGTGACCTCCCAGAGGGCCTTCTCTGCTGCTGCTCCCAGATTATGGAATGGCCTGCCGGACGAGATCCGTCTTATTACCACCTTAGACAGCTTTAAAAAAGCTGTCAAGACGGATCTTTTCCGGCAGGCCTTTCCTGAATAATTATCCCGGCCCAAGACTCAGCTGTCCTTTATAGGCTGTGATTGTATGTTGTAATTTTTTCTTCTAATTTATAAATATTTTAAATTATTGTCTGTTTTAATCCATCATAATTTAATATTATTTTAAGGGGTGGGTGGTTTGTGATTATGGAGTTTTTATATTGTAAGCCGCCCCGATTGCGTTGCAGAGGGGCGGGATATAAATAAAATTTTAATATTATTATTATTATATTACCTTTTCCTGCCAAATTAAGTTCTGTTGTATAACTGTGTGGCTAATTGTATTTGCATTCCTCTGCACTTGTTAACGAGTATGTAGTCTAACTGGAGAAATGTAGTATGAGCTCTATGTCTGTAACTGTTCAATTAGACCGACAACTGGACTCAACTCTGACAAAAGTAGGCTGAGCCTGGTTGGAACTGAGAGTGAGGATGGTGAATAGCCAATGTTTGTATAGCCCACTAGAGTTTGTAGATTGTAGAATGCTTTTAGTAGTAATGCTTGTTAGTTAGGCTTCATTCTGAGCAACAAACATGTAGGGTTAGCTCTTTGGATTACTGTGACAATAAAGTTTTCTGTTTTTAATTCTGAAACTGCTGGTCACTGAGCCTGGAGAAGCCAGTACATGACAAAGGCCTTGCATAAGCACATCCCCTAAAACATTTTAACTGGGAGCATTTTAACTGTTGCACTATGGGAGCATGATGCAAGCTATGTAACTGGCTGCACAACAATGTGATCCAGGATAGGATTAGCGTAATGCATCTAGTAACTACACTGAGATAGATTATGCTGTTGGATCTTAGCCCCTCACTACTCTTTTTTCCAACCTACTCATAGGCAGTTGAGGATAAACGTTATAACCCAATAAAGGAGTTCTGCTTCTTTTTAAACAGAGTAAGGTAGGCCATTGATCCTTGTACAAATACAGTGCTGGATATTTGAGTGACAAAAGCCAGTGTTGCATAACAATCCATGCTATGTAGTCCTCAGCTGCCTGTCCCCTTTGCCTCTTGTCACTGGGCTATTTCAAACTGACATATAATTCTGCTGCATTAAAAATGAAGGTGAGCTTCCTATTAGCAAACCTGATACAGCAGGGGGTTTTCCTTGAAACCTTTTCCTTCATGCTAAGGTCCTCTGACATTTTAAATATCAGCCATAATGATGAACATTTCTCCCATCTGCCAGAAGTGAAAACACAGCAGGCAGCCAACTATGGTGACACCTTTAAACATGCAAATACTCAAGTATCTACTCCTTTTCCAATCCACTACTTTGATATGGCATTTATGACATGTCTGCAAAAGCATTTGCTAAATCGTTTGGCATCTTGATATATGACGGCCACTTTAAATTCAAATCAACTCAAAGCACATGCTGAATGTGCTACCATTCTATGGAACATCCTCATCCATTGCAGGCAGTGCATGTTGCTAGACTGGACATAGGACTACGGAAAAAGATGCCTATTTTCTGATTCCATTCTCCAGAATTCTTACCATTCCTGTATTTAGTGACAGGATGACCACTGGTCTCAGAGGCACTTAACAGAGAGAGCCAAGTTCAAATTGCCATTGGGTTACCTTGGGTTGTGCACTATCTGTCTCACCCTGACCTACCTCACATGACTTTTGTAGAGATAAAGGGAAAAGCAGAAAAGCCATGTATAACACCTTGAGGAAACTTCTCACTGCACTGTTTCAGCATTGAGGAGCTTTTGTTGGGTGATTGCCTACACTTCATTAAAAAATCAGCTTCAATTTGAAGGGTCCTGGGCTTGAAGTGACCCCATTAGGGCTACACACACCAATATGAAAATGAAAATGAAGTGATATCAGCATTATCAGCTACACATTCCCCCCTGGCAAACTCACTTCAGTGTTGAATAGTGGTCCTACCTCGATCACATGTCATATACTTCACATTATTTCTGGCCACACAGATATGGCTGCACCAGGCTTTTGTTGTTGTTCCCCTCACACATGAAAATATACATTGTCCCAGGGTAGTGTATTACTGGGTAGGCAGAGATATGATAATACTGATCTCTGCACAAATGTATATTCCAAAAATAATAGCAGTTGCACACTGGCAGAATGTAAATACATCAAAATACTGCCCACCCAAAGCCCCACCCCCCAGCTCTGCACTGAAGCCAACTTAGAACCAGCCACACATATAATAAACTGGTTTTCCAAGCAAAGTGCATGGTAAAATGTCATTTTTTATAAACTGGATTGAAGCCTACAGGCCCCAAAAGAACCACATTCCTATTGAATTGTCAAGAACGACATGTGCTCTGCTTCCAGTGGCTATGAGGTGAGTATGGTATTTTTCTGTAATGTAGAAAAACCCTAGGATACAAATGTAACAAATACACTCAAACTTAAGGAGTTGAGGCACATCATGTAAATTGGGGATAACCAACCCAGATGCTTTGGACTACATCCCCACCACTATTATGATCCCTCAACATTGACGTGTCCACAGGAGGGCAACCAAAATAGTGGGAGTTCTGGAAGCCATGCCCTATGAGGAGCAGCTTAGGGAACTGGGTATGTTTACCCTGCAAAAGAGAAGGTTAAAAGGGGACATGATAGCCATGTATAAATATTTGAAGGGATGTCATATCAAGGATGGAGCAAGCTTGTTTTCTGCTGCTCCAGAGAAAAGGACACAGAGAAATGGATTCAAACTACAGGAAAAGAGATTCCACCTAAACATTAGGAAGAACTTCCTGACAGTAAGAGCTGTTCGGCAGTGGAATGCACTGCCTCAGAGTATGGTGGAGTCCCCTTTGGAGGTTTTTAAATAGAGGCTGGATGGCCATCTGTCGGAAATGCTTGATTGTTTATTCCTGCATGGCAGGGGGTTGGACTAGATGGCCATTGTGGTCTCTTCCAGCTCTATGATGCTATGAGTCTACGACCATGCTAATTGTGGCCTGTGGGACTTCTAGCTCAAAACATCTAAAGGGTAGCAGATAATGTGTAGATAATGGTAGAAATTATGATGAGACAGCCTTCCAAGTCATGTAAGCATTATTACTTTTTCCCAATGCAAACGGGGTGAACAAGATAAGTCAGAGAAAATGGTTCATGTAATATAGCTTCTTTTCTGTGGCTCCAGAGACTAGGGCACAGAGCAATGGACTCAGACTACAGGAAAAGAGATTCCTCCTAAACATTAGGAAAAACTTCCTGACAGTAAGAGCTGTTTGGAAGTGGAATGCAATTCCTGGGAGTGTGGTGGAGTCTCCTTCTTTAGAGGTTTTTAAGCAGAGGCTGGATGGCCATCTGTTGGGAATGCTTTGATTGAGTATTTATGCGGTGCAACTGGATAAATCAGATAGATAGATAGATAGATAGATAGATAGATAGATATTGCCCTTTTAGATAATCACTAGCACAAGCCTTGAATTATCAAATGACCCAAGCCCTGTCTAGATCTGTGTGCACAAAGGCTTCCTTCTACACTGGGGTGGGCAATTGCAGAGAGGATAGGGCCCATTTTTTGCCCTGTCCCCTCCAGTGTGCATGTTTATCTCGGATTGGCTTTTTCAGTCATCAGCGCACTTGCAGAAAGCACGGGATGAGTCCTTCCTGAATCTTCGTTCGCGAAGAAAAGCCAGAAGATCTGATTTATATGCCACCCTTCTCCCAGAATGAGAATTGCAATGATATTTACATGCAAATGCATGTAAGAAAGCTCTGACATTTTTTCAATTTGCATAATTTTTACACCAAATACATTTTTACTTGTTTTTGTACCAACCCCCCCATGCTTTATTATTTTTTGTTGAAAGTTCCCAAGTATGAAAAGTCATCAGTGTATGCTTAAAAAAGATAGGATATCTGTTGAGACACACTTTCTCATCAAAGACAAGACAAACTGAGAGTATTCTTTATATACCTAAGAGTAGTATGGGGTGCCACCATGGTGTAATGGTTTGAGGGTACAATAAAAGCTGGGAACATTCAACTTCTACTCAGCCACAAAGGTGACTGAACCGTAACAGGCAGGTTATTATTAATTTGTTAAATTTCTACTCCACTAGTTGTACCCGGGATAACATACGCTGTTAAAAAGCTCCCCAAATAAAACCCGGTAGACCTCATGACAACCCTGTAAGGAAGGCTGTTGGGTTTTTACATTCTTCCTCCCCCTTCTCAGCATTCCACATTTTCCTGGAATTACTGAGAGTGACTTGCTCTGTTGCCTTGCCGCGTATGCCGCCAGTTGACTACTTGGATCCCGTCACAGGCGCCCATTGCCACCGCCAATTGACTGCCAGGGTCCTGTTGCAGGCAGCCCACTGCTACTGCCAGTTGACTGTCCGGGTCCCAATCTGGGCCACAGATTAATGGCAGGAATCTGAGCCACAGACGGAGTGCCAGGAGTAGATTGTGAGGTGGAGAAGGAATTTGCATGTGGGTGGTGATTAGTTGGGTGTGTTTCCTGAGCAGCCAATCAGCACACTAGGAAGGGCAATATACTCAAGAGAATTACATATAGATAGATTTTGTCACCAAATCATAAATGATTTTTAAAAACCCAGAATTCCTCCAACAGTAGAGGATTCTGAGACTCGCAATCCAACAAGCTGATTAATGGCTTGTTACAACAGCTCCACCGGCTGCCGGTCTGTTTCCAGGCACAATTCAAAGTGATGGTTTTGACCTATGAAGCACTATATTGCTCAGGTCCAGGTTATTTGAGAGATCATATTCCCACCACCCTCACAGGAACACCTGGTGGGAACAGGGGAGAGGCCCTTCTTAGTGGTTGCCCCCAAGCTCTGGCACTCCCTTCCCAAAGAGGTTTGGGAAGTCTTGCATCCTCCCTACTCTTTTTCTGTAAACTGAAGATTTTTCTATTTCAACAGGTCTTTGAGGATTTGCTGTTTAGGAGGGATGGACTTTGTACAATGTGCAAGATTTTTTATAATGAGGATAATGAGAGGAATAGTGCCAACCTACCAGCCATCATTCCTACCACCATGCAAATGCATTTTATAATACATTTAGACATTTCTGGTTGAAACAACCAGTCCCTCTTCAGCTTATTTTAATTTTATTATTGCCATTTGGAGCCTTTTCTGCATTAGTTCAGGCATCTCCAGATGTGTTCCGACTTCAGAATTCACCCATAATACACCCATTGTGATGTGCCCTGTAGCCAACCCAGAAATACATTATTTCCACTTCAAAGGGAGTGTATATTTCTCAGATGTGCCGAGGTACATCCATGTTATCTCCAGGTTTGGAGGGCTTAGCTCATCAGATATACCTACACTATGATATCTGTGGCTGAATAAAATGCATGTTCAGGCAGAATTTAGCCATAATATTTATGAAACACTGCCATTACTCTAATGTTTGGAGCTGCTCTGGCCATCTCCCTGGGAATTTCATCTTGCTATTTTTAGGACATAAACTAATATTCTTTGTGAAAATGCCAGAGATCAAAAGAGATTAGTATTACAAGCTCTCCTCATGGGGGAAAAAGCCCGCAGCCCTTATAACACGAAAATAAGTCATTTACATCTAAACCAGAAAGTTCAGGTACAGGAAAATTTATAATAATGAAGCGATGTTGATCAAAGTTGACATTTTTAGATAGTACACAGCCTACCTTCACTGAGTCTTATGAAATGATGTGAGTTATTGTATGACACATTATTCATATATAATGTATCTTTCATCTCAAGCCATAATGATGCTTACATTTAGAGATGGTACAAGCCAGAGAGCCATTTGATCACCTTCCAATTTTATTTACATTTCTTAAAAGTAGAAATACTTACCAGATTTGAGGGGTAGGGTGCAACCCATTTTAAGCTTCTCTCCCAGTTAGATTCTGATACTGGCATTTTATAGCACTGAATTTTCAGTACACTTGAATACAGTTACAAAATGAGGCATAAGCTATGGTCTTCATTTATCTCTGCCTCTTTTTAGATGAAAATTATTTTTATGCTGTCTAATGCTGGGCTCAGGCCATTAGTCTTAATTGGTTCTATTCATCAATTAATGTTTTAAAATAATATGTTCATTGAAGAGTAAAAATACCAATGAATTATATTATATAAAACTGTATTTATGTTCTGCCATACTTTGTATAACTGATTTATTGGCCAATTAATGGTTTGAATGCAATGCAATTAATCATTGATGACCAAATCCCTCCAAGTGACCTAATCTGGATTAATCCTAGAACATTCCTATTTATTTATATCTGGGACCACTCTGAAAGGAAAGAAAAGCAAATTGCAGAGTACAGTCATACGTACAGCAGACATACATAGAACATACCAATGTAATCAAGGGGACTTAAATCAGCCTTGACTGCCTTCAAAACCACAGATGTCTGTGGGTCTGCTCTAAGTGTGATCAAACCCGGAACTTTTATTCAGTTGTCTCCTTATGTTATAGCTTGCAAATCAATGACTGATAGGAATGTTTCCAACTCCCTTTCTAGTGCAAATGTATAACCTTTAGAGTATCAAGGTATATAGAAAAAAAGATGCACTTAGTTCAATGACACTTATTTGAAGTAAGATGGTATAGCTTTGCCTCCTTAAGTGATTCGATTTAGGAAAAACGAGTTGGCAGTTTGGGCCAGAACTAGACATCCCTGGATACACCATTACACAGAGTTTGAAATTAACTTTACGGACGACTACAACAGCTTCCCAGCCAGCATGGCCAATGCCCCCCTATTGTTATGTGCCTTCAAGTAGTTTCTGACTTACAGCAACCCTAAGGTGAACCTATCACAGGGTCTTCTGAGGGCTGAGAGTATGTGACTTACCCAAGATGAGTTTTCATAGCTGAGGGATATTCGAACCCTGGTCTTCAGAGTCATAGTCCAACTATCAAACCAGTACACCATGCTGGCTCCACAGGCCAATGGCCCTACATGACCAAAAAATCCCCAAACCAGTCAGATGCCTCCTATAATTTCTTCCCTGTAAATGATAGTAAAACAAAGTAATCCCATTCAAGGTCCCTATCCCTACATGCCAATCAAATGGGGCAGTAGATAATAGCACAATGGTTTTATGACATTATACCATGTTATGCTTTTATATAGTATAAGAAAGAAGAAGTGGTGTAGCCATGTGACCAAAGTTGCAAATAGAGTACATGATTTCAATAGAATCATAGAATTGTAGAATTGGAAGAGACTATCCAATCCAACCTCCTGCCATGCAGAAATCACAATCAAGGCATCCCTGACAGATGGCCATTCAGCCTCTGTTTAAAGACCCCCAAGGAAGGAGACCCCACCATGCTCTGAGGGAGTGTGTTCCACTGCTGAACAGCTCTTACTGTCAGAAAGTTCCTCCTAATGTTGAGGTGGAATCTCTGTTCCTGGAGCTTGCATTCATTGCTCCATGTTCTATTCTCTGGAGCAGCAGAAAACAAGCTTGCTCCATCCTCAATGTGACACCCCTTCAAATACTTACAATTAGAGTACAATTTGAAGACCTCTGTTCCCAAGGATTGGGATGTTGTTCAACAACAACTCCCAGCAACCCTGACCATCAGCCATGTTGCAGAAGGATAATACTTGCAGTCCAACAACATCTCAGGACCGCTGTTTAGGAACCATGTTTCTGTTTCAAGAGGACTTCCAGTTGAAATGTGGTTTAGAGCTATTGAACCATCAGAAAGTTGCCTGCCAAGAGATAGAACCTGGATAACAGACTGACTAGACACACAGGTCATCCACATTTTCTAATGTAAGGTAGCAATCCTGTATGGCTCAATGTAGCACAGTAGTTCTGCATGTAGATCTACACTAGGCGGAGGCATATACCACCATCACCGTGGACTTACTGCACAGCCTCTGAAGCTACACAGCCTTTCCATGCCTCATGAGGAGTGGGTAGGACCAGAGATATTCTGGCTATGTCCCTGTAGACACATGCAGAATGATTATATCAGCACTGATATCCACTGGAGCCATCCAGAGGTTTCAACTCTGCTGTAATCATTTTGCGTAGGGCTCAGGTACATAATCAGATGCTTCTCTGATCCTTTCTGCTTCCCATGAGGCATGAGATGTTTGTGCTGGGGGTGGGGGATTCATAGGCTGTATGGTAAGTCCAAGGAGGAGCTTTGGGAACTGTGGAGTGACGAATGGAATACCTACCACTGGAGCACCCAAAAAGGACAAACACACATGTAAGAGAAGATTATGTGTGGTATGCCACTAGCAAGATATAAGCTAACTCTGTTTAAATTATATCAATTATTTCAAAATTTCCATTCATCCATATAAATTAGCATACATATATTTTATGCAATCAGTGTCCTATTTCATCCTCTTTCTTTGGTAATGTACTTCCTTTGGGGACACAATATTTGGAAGAGAAGGATGAGTATCAATCCACTCTTTTCAGCAGCAGCTTCCTATCTCAGCCAAAAAAGTGGAGAGGTAGCCTCTGTTCTCTGAGTCTACCATGATATGAACACATATTTGGTTTCCATTCTCTGAAATGAAGGGCTACAGTCCTATGAGGAGGATCCATCATAGTGAACTTAATCTCTCAGAAAGTGCAACCCATTTTTCTTAAACATAACAACCTTCTGGAATTTGATTACCCATAGGCAATGCAGTATTCTGAGTGTGGGATTAGCACCGCATGAGACCAGGGTTCAAATTCCTGCTCAGCCATGGAAACCAACTGGGTGCCTTTGGGCAAGTCACATTCTCTCAGCCTGAGAAGAAGGCAAAGGGAAACCCCCACCTGAGCAAATCTTACCAGAACAGAGTAAGGATAAGTCAGAGGTGACTTGAAGTCATATAATAAGAAAACCTAAACCAATGTGACAATAGTAATCATCCTTTTTCCCCTACCCTTCACACTGCCCAAATATCTTCCGCAGAAGGTTTTTCCCCCCCCCTAAGATTTCCAGAGCAGGGTTTGTGAGTGCACACTGGGCTGAAATTGGGGGGGAGGGGAATCCCCTCCCTGTTCTACTACTGAAATAATTTTAACATAATTGGACCCCACTCACAACACTGTTTCTAAGGATATGGCTACATATTCATCAATCTATTCATCCTTTTCTTTCTATTTGCAAACAGCTATATACAGTTGTCCCTCCACATTTGCGGGGGTTAGGGTCTTGAGACCCCCACGAATGTGGAAAAACCACAAATAAAAAATGCTGCTCCCATGCCCCCCCCAGTGGAAGGGAGGCAGTGGGAGGGTGTCTGGCCGCGGCCTTCCTGAGGGGACTGCAGGCCTTAGAAGCCCCGAATCCCCCTTAGGAAGGCCGGGGAAGGCAGCGGGCAGGAGGGAGTCTGCTCTGCTTCTCCCTGGCCTTCCTGAGCAGATTCCGGGGCTTTGAAGCCCCGAAGCCCCCTTAGGAAGGCTGGGGAAGGCAGTGGATGGGCGGGCGGAATGCTGCCCTGCTTCTCCCCGACCTTCCTGAGCGGACTCCGGGGCTTTGAAGCCCTGGAGCCCCCTTAGGAAGGCCAGGGAAGGCAGCAGGTGGGCAGGAGGGAAGCTACCCTGCCTCTCTGCTGCCTTCCTGAGCGGACTCCAGGGCTTTGAAGCCCCGGAGCCCCCTTAGGAAGGCCAGGGAAGGCAGCGGGCGGGCAGGAAGGAGGCTGCCCTGCTTCTTCCCGGACTTCCTGAGCAGACTCCGGGGCTTTGAACCACAGAGCCTGCTTAGGAAGTCCGGGGAAGGCAGCGGGTCGGCGGGCGGGAGGCTGCCCTGCCTCCCACAGCCTTCCTGAGTGAACTCCGGAGCTTTGAAGCTGCGGAGCCCACTTAGGAAGGCCGGGGAGGGCAGCGGATGGGAGAGAGGGAGGCTGCCGTGTCTCTCTCTGGCCTTCCTGAGCAGACTCCAGGGCTTAGAAGCCCCGGAGCCCCCTTAGGAAGGCTGGCAAAGGCAGTGGGTGGGCAGGAAGGAAGCTGCCCTGCCTCTCCGCGGCCTTCCTGAGGGGACTCTGGGGCTTAGAAGCCTCGAAACCCTCTCAGGAAGGCTGGGGAAGGCAGCGGGAGGGAGGGGGGAGGCTGCCCACCCCCACCCCCGGCCTTCCTGAGCAGACTCCGGGGCTTTGAAGCCCCAGAGCCGTCTCTGGAAGGCCAGGGAAGGCTCAGGCAGGGGCTAAACCACAAATAATCAAAACCATGAGTGTGAAAGCCGTGAATGTGGAGGGGCAACTGTACAGATTGACCTTTGTATCCATGGATTCAGTATCCATGGTTTTTCTTACCCACATGTGAAAAAAAGTGTTCTCTCTAGACATTTCTTAGGTCCTCCAATGGGATTCTATGGTCAACTTCCAATGTTCATCTCGTTGAAAATAATAGGGTTCCCTATTATCCATGGTTTCAGGTATCCACAGGGGATGATGTTGTAGAACCTAACCCCCATGGATATGAGGGTCACCTGTATCCTTACCTGTATTGCTTTATAAAAGAGTAGTGAACAGCACAAAAATACAATATAAAACACAAATAAATGTGTTGTTTGCAACCACTTCTTTAAAAAAATGAACAGAGGGGGATGTTATTTAGCCTTTTTTTAATCAAAACAGCCGCATGTGGGAAGGAGAATGCAACCTTTCACTCAATTCTTATAGAAAATATTGGTGTGCTATATACATAGGGAGCGGCATAAAATTGCAACATAAAAGGCAAATGAATATATGAAATGGAGAAAAAGTTCTTACCAGTGCAAGAAACATGTTTAAAGTAACATGCAGTTACACCCCGCAGGTGATCGCTTCATAGCTATGAAAGAATAAAGGTTGAAAAATATCCTTTTGTGTGGGACTACAAATCTCTGTAAGGTATAGCCAGCCTGGCCTATGTGGATTTCTGAGGCTTTATAGGAAATGTTAATTGGCTGCATTCCTAAAGCACAGTGGAGTACAGCCAAAATGTGAAGAAATGCCAAGTGTTCATCCCTAGCCCACAATTCTTTCTTTAAAGAGAATTCTGTAACCACTACATGCCTCAGCTTTACACTATAGGCTGGTAAAATGGATCCTTTAAAGAGAGAGAGAGAGAGAGAGAAGAAGGAAGGGGGAAAGAAAGATGATGATTTTACAGATCAAAGAGACATACAGCATTTTGCATACTGAATCCAATTACTTATTAATAAATCAGGCTATTTTAGATGACATTGCTCCAAGCAAAGTAAGGCAAATGTGATGCATAACACCATCTCAGTAACATAGAACGGATAGTATAAAAGAAGCTTGAGAAGATGGGGTTTTCTTTACTCTTAAAATTCAGTAACAACATAACCCTTCCCCTAGTTGTAAAACATAGACACAAACTTTATTCTTTATCAGACTGATACTGTGATCAGATAGATTCTAGTACAGCCATAATAACAGCAATAGGAATTCAACACAGCTGTTATTTAATGGAAAGTAAGAGCCAGCATGGTATAGCGGCTTGAGTGTTGGACTAGGTAGGACTCAGGATTCAAATCTCTGCTCAGCCATGGAAACCTACCAGGTGTCCTTGGGCAAGTCACATCCACTCAGCCTCAGACAAAGGCAATGGCAAACCCCTTCTGAACAAATCTTTCCCCCCCCCTGCAAAAAACAACCCAACACGATAGGTACATCTTAAGATTTAAGTCAGAAATGATTTGAAGGCAAACAAGAACAAGAAATCATTTAATTCATCTGAAAGATTTCTGTATTTATCTTTCAATCATCTTCCAGAAGAATCTACAAAAAGCCAAAGTAAAAAATATTAATTTAAATTATTCTTATGTATTATTTTAGTTGGTATTTAGATATTTTTATCTAAGTAATGTTTTAAATGCTTTTACCCATTATGCATTATCTTTTGAGACCTGGAGTGCTGAGAGACCATCCCCTTATGGTGACCCTAAGGTAGCATGACAGTTTTTTTGGCAAGATTTGTTCAGATGAGTTTTGTCATTGCCTTCCTCTGAAGCTGAGAGAGTATGATTTGCCCAAGATCACCCAGTGGGTTTCCATGGATCGAGCAGCAATTTGAACCCTAATCTCCCAGCATTCTAGTTTTCACATAAACCACTACACCAGGCTGGGTCTTGAATCAATGGGAATTTGGTAAATTAACAAATATGCAAGTTCTACTCATTCAGGAGGCTAGAGTTGGCAACTGGATTTAGACATGTTCAAAGATCTTATTAAATGCAGTCCCAGGGTCCATATCTTTTTTTCAAAGCTCCTGTCCTTCTCCTCTTCCTGGCCTCAAAGATGGAAACTTAAACGCCTCCACTGTGAAGATGCTGTGGTAAAAATGGAGGTGCTTCACAGGTATTCTGGCAGGAGAGGCTGTGAGCCTACAGGGAGATCTAGCTGGAAGTTGTGGCCAAGCCCTTCACTTGACTTGAAAAACTACTAGGGATGGTGAATCTGATTTCACTTTTTCCCAAGACGTTATCAGACGCATCAAATATGGTTTCATAACAATGCAACATAAACGCAAAAAGGTTCACATATCAGACAACTTTGCCCTTTCATGTTTATATCTTTTCTAAAACCCGACTTAAGCCATCAACAGATTCATCTGTGGCGATATTTTACCAGCACTGCTGGCATATGGAACCTCACACTAATGTCCTCTCATCACTCCACTGTCAATGGCCGGTCTGACCAGAACACATCTGGATGAGCTTGTGACATCCAAGTGACACACTGTTTATGACCTTCCCTAGTTTACTTCGGACTTTTTTAGTGTGTTTATGTGTTTTTAAAAACTTTTACTGTCTTATTTTTGTTTTTTATTTTTGAATTTCCCACGCTATATATTCTCATGAGAATGCATGGGATTTTGAACAAGGAAATGAACAGAGCTCCATTCACTCCTCCATCATTGCCAGGGAAGCCTTTTCATGGGATAAAAGGTAAGTGTGGCATGGGAGTTCTTTTACCAGCATAAAAATGGCAAAGTTATGCTGGCAAAAGAACAGGATTTAGTGTGGTGGTCTGATAAAGTCCCCACACTCAGTTTGGTAAGATACTGTCAAAAATGAACAATGAATTCTCAGCCACCAGCACTCATCACTTTTAGCTGGAAGAGCTATTCCAGTTTGGAGAGAGTAATATTGAACTGGTTTCCCTTGTGGCTGTTAAAAATGAGCAGCTTGTCAAGAAAAAAAAGAAGTGGCCTCCCTAACTAAATGCCAGACACATGGTTCGTTACACATAGATTCCAAAGCAGATTTTTATGGACTGAGCATTCAAAGCTCTGTGCCCAGATAAACAAATCCATCAGCTTTCTCCCACATTTATTAATTATTTAAAAAAAAAACATGTTCTTTTTTATTGCTTTTATGAAGAAATCTGCAAATTTTGAAAATATCTCTCTTTCTCTCTCTCTCTGGCTTTTCTTTGCAAACGAAGATTCAGGAAGGACTCATCCTGCGCTTTCTGCAAGTGTGCTGATGACTAAAAAGGCCAATCTGAAATAAACAAGTCCGGTTGCAAAAAGCACAGCAGAAGGTCTCCTTGGGTGATGTTTTTGGGTTGTGATTCTTTCTGCGTTGTCATTTCTCTTCAAGACTTGCTCGGCGTGAGTTCTCAAATAAGGCTGCAGCATTGTAGATAGTGCGTCTCCATGCCTCCCGATGTGAGGCCAGGGCGGACCACTATTGGTGATCAATTTGGCCGAGCCTGAGATGTTGTTTCAGGGAGTCTTTGTATCGCTTTTTTGGAGCACCCCTCTTACGCTGACCCGTGGCAAGTTCACCGTAGAGTAGTATTTTTGGGAGGCAATGGTCTGCAAATTTTGAAAATATATTCTGGCAAAAAAGAGTCAAACAAAATGATTACCAGTCCCTACCATGAAAACACAAGAAATAAGGGGCCTAGGTCTACTGCCATGGTTCCTGGTTCAATGGACCCATTATCTTATACCGAATAACACATTATTAAGCCCCATTGACTGCAATAAGACTCATATGTGCATTGTAATGTTCTGGATTGTGGCTACGGAGTGTTATCACAATTACCAGACTGAAGTAAAATAAGCGATAAGCTTTTCATGGAACTGACTAGGTTTAGGATCCCCAAGAAAGAAAAATGGCAAAATAAACTTTGCACCAAGACTCCACAGGAAGAGGGCCACAAGTGTGTGAACTTACTTATGTCCTGACAGTTTTATGCCTTTAGCAATCAACTCACAGTGGAATTTAATTAACAGGAAGCGGATCAGATCTAATTAGCAGAGAACTAAACCATAATCATATGCTTCTGGCATTTATTATGCCCTTTGCCCCTGATGAAATTGGCCACACATGAATTTTGCGCTAATCTTCTCTTATTTATGAAAACAGAGGTTCAGTCATTCAGGGATGGAGGCTATATATTGAGGGAATAGTCTCAGTGTCTGTTCATTTCCCCTAATTTTCAAACATATATAAATATATAATTATTATGACAAAGTAGTCTCTTAGCAGGAACACATTCAAATAAAAGTGAAGTGTCGAAGCTAGGAGAAATATGAATGAAAAACTGCCAAGTGTGACCACTGGAATGCATATGAGAAAAATGATGTACTAACACATTATTTGTAGTGGTAGATCAGTGCTCCTGCTCAATTTATTTTTAGTTCTTTCAAATTTGGCTGTTATCCTGCTTCTAGTATTATGATACTATTATCCCATGATATTTACAAGAAAAAGAGTTGAAGAAATTCTTCCATCACATGTAATTATAGATGTTTGCATACTTGGTTGATTAACAGTTGAGCTAAGGACTCAGCTAGATGTGACACTGAAGGGATGATGCTGTACTTCCCTTAAAGGGATTCTACAGCAGACCTTATTCTACATGCTCTTGGTCTGCTATTGCATCTGCTGTGGTCATAAATTTATACCAAGACAGGTGCAGCCTGTCTTAGGAAGTACCACTTTAGACTACAAGAAGGGAATCAAACCTGCCTGCACACCTTTTGTGCCTGACCAGCTGGTTCACCATATGCAAGATTTAATGACTTGGGGCAGGACCATTGAGACAATGGTTGGTGTCCAGTCTCACATGTATAAAGTACCACATGATATTTTGAACATATGGTTAGGTTCATCTAAAATGGGGAAGATGTGTATGAACATGAAGAGCTTAGAAAGCATGTTAGCATGTTTTCAACATATAATTTATACAAGGGCTGTGCCTATCAGGTCAGGAAGCTTCAGCAGTGCATGCATAGGCTCCTCCATACCATCCAGAGCCCTAAAAAAACCAGACTTCTCAATCCACAATCATGTAGAGAGCCTACATGCACATTGATGTACATGAATATGGCCCAAGGCACAAATAAAAGCCAGATGCATTGGCAATAGGATAATAACCTACACCCACCTACCACCCACCCCCTAGGGTCCTTCAAAAAAGAGGAGCAGCCAGATAATTTATAAAATCAAGGAAGCTGCCACCTCTGCCCCCCCCCACTGTATTGGCCAACTGGGGAGATTGCTTTTATTTTGCCTAATGGTGGGGTTGTCCCGGCAAGTTCCCCTACAAAGATGCCCACACACCAAAATGCATTCTTGTAGCCTCCAATAACCACCCTCCACTATCAAGATCTTCTACAGGCTTGATTTCTTGTGGACCTTATCTGAACTATTTCACTCAAGCTCACCTAGACACAGACTCACAGAGGCATTTATTAAACCCATTTTAATTATATAAGAAATCCCTCAGTATTTATACTCTACAAGGGAGCCCTGGTGGCACATCAGTTAAATGCCAGTACTGCAAACCACCACATTGCAAGTTCGATCCCAGAGGGCTCCAGGGTTCACTCAGCCTTCCATCCTTTCATAAGTTGGTAAAATGCCCCCCTTGCTTGTGGGGGCAATTAGCTAATACACATTGGAAACCGCTTAATGTTTTTTTTTAATATACTTTTTATTGGTTACAGTTATTGTGTTTACAAAATCTGATACGCTTAATGTGGAGTAGATGTGTAAATTGCTATCGCTTAAATAATTTGTAAGCTTCTCTGGGAGCCTTTGTGGCTGAAGAGTGGGGTATAAATTCCTAAATAAATAAATACATATCATAAATTTCACCTTTAGCTGCAAGTGTTGTTCTGTTGATCCCCTCGGCGGTGGTATGGTTTTTAATTGATGCATTTTATTAGTTATGTTGCTGTTTTAATGTCATGGCTTTGGAAATAGTTTTTATATTGGCATATTGAATTAAGTTTTAATTGTTTCTTTCTTGGAATTTTAAAATTTTATTATAATATTTTTCAATGTTTATAATTTGCTTGCTGCCTTGGGTGAAATTTATCCACAAGGGCAGTTTATAATTTAAATAATAATAGTAAATAAATAAATAAATAAAAACAAGAAATACAGCAAATAATCTTGATGCAGCAGGAGTCAAATCCATCCTGGGGCCATTATATACATACACTCTATCTTCTCTCTTGATCTATCCCTGGCTTTATCATGGCCATGCTATGACTTGGGTTGGGAGACACAGTTGCCAGAGCAGATGGAAGTAATCAAGAGTATCTCCCTCATTCGTTAGTATCAGCCTTTTTACAGAAAGCTGATGTGGAAATCTGATATTGCTGAGATCGCTGTTTTTAATTGAAGAAACAACCAATGGGCATGCAATTATTATTGACCCGCTATTCCCTTACAGTCGAAATGTGTTAATTAGCCCTCTGCTTCACTGTTAGGCATTCTAAAGCCTGTCAACTTAAGTCAAGATTAAAAGAAAGTGGAAGCGCTCAAGGTGTGAATAAGTATTCAAGATACTCAGAAATGAAATGGTGAAGAATGTTTTGAGCTGAATATTTACCAATCTCCAATCTTGATGCTCTTTGGAGAATTTAAAAAAATAAATAAATAATAGAAGGGGTTCTAACTCATGTCAGATAAATAGGTGAGAAGGGGTTAAGAGGTTAGCTTAACTCGATTTCATCACACTCCTCTCTACCTGGAATGGAGAATATCCTATATTTGTGAAGGCACTCTCTGTGAGGGTTCCGTCGTTTTAACTCAGAGGGTGGAGACTCCACAAGTACAAAAGATTTTTTTTTTCTCTTCAGAAGGTCAATCTCTTCATAGAGATTGACAAAAATCCTGAGGGGGAGGGTATGCTTCTCCCCACTCCCTGTACATTTACCTGTCATCAATCAGAACTCCTGAATAGGGTTTAAGACTAGCTAGTGACTTTCCACACAAATGGAAGCTTACTGCTCAGATGTCTCTTGACAGAGGCATTTCTATACATAATATAGACTAACATAGTCTCTCACCAGCTTTTCCCATTGGAAGCTAAACCCAAAAACATCCTCTTTATAGAGTTATAGCTTTGCCATGAGATTTGCTTTAGAAAAAGAACCACTAGAGAAATTCTTGTTTCTCTAGGAGAGTCACTAGAAATATTTTGTCTTGTGCCTGACAAACAGAAAAGGTCATTGCTCAGCCAAAATGGCCACAATCTGTCTTTGTTAGATAAGTGGCTTCCTCCAACTGCTCTAATATCTGCTGTGGACATTCCACAAACATCAGTGGAGACTCAGAGAGTGATTCATTGTATACTGTAAAAGTGATTTGCATTCTTTCAAGTTGCTTTCAGAGCACAGGCCTGTTTTACTGGATGTCTAGCCTGGCCTTACAAGAGTCACTGGTACAGCTCACACAATACTGTCTAGGAACATTAGAAATGACTAAATGCTGCCAATCTCTATGTGTGTGCACGTGCGTGTGTATGCATATTAACTTCTCACTATTGTTTTGTACTTCTGATTCCTGAAGCAGGGGCTCTCTTACATATAGAATGAGCATCAGGGTGTAGCTACACAGGTGAGAGAATTAGGGCATTGCCCCTGTAAAAGTTCTGCCAGTTCCCAGATATCTAACACTGCAGAGAGTGAGGCAGTCAACATTGTTCACATATTGTTGTTGTTCTGTGTTTTCAAGTTGTTTCCCACTTATGGACACCCTAAGGTGAACCTATCATGCATGAGGTTTTCTGAGGCTGAGAGTACATGACTTGTCCAAGGTCACCCAGTGGGTTTTCGCACATAGAGCTCTTTTATTTGCTCTTTTCACATTTCCTTGCTAATTTTGTCTACTTCATTTCTAAATTTTCAACTGAAGTTTTAAGTCACTGCAATCCCAGAGACATGGAGAAAGAAGGTCAATATGGGGGGGGGGGGCAGAAACCTTATTTGGGGAAGCAATGTCCTCAATTTATCCCCTCCCATAGCTGCACCCCTGAATCAGAAGTAAGAGATTAATGCCTTTCCTTTGTCATAAAACTGCATACACACCAAAAGAGGTAATATCTATCTATATATAATTCTCTTGGGTATGTTGCCTTTCCCAGTGTGCTGACTGGCTGCTCGGGAAAAAAGCCAACCAATCAACACCTACATGCAAATTCCCTCTCCACCTCACAATCCACTCCTGCCACTCAATCTGTATCTACACCCCCAGACTCACAAGGTCCCCCTCCCTCAGCCATTCACCAGTCATACCTGCGATGGGACCCAGACAGTCCACTGGTGGCTATGGCAGCTGCGGCAGCAGCAGCAAGGTGACAGAGCAAATCACCCTCAGCAAATCTGGGGAAAGTGTATGTGATGCTAGCTCAGGATTCTCCAAGCCTGAGGAACCCCAGGCTGCCCTTTTCAATCCTCAGACACAACCTTGGGAACTCCTCCACCTGGGAATTCCAAAAACTATGTCTCCCTTTTAAATAGCTGCCACCACCTCTTGAATTGCACACCCCTTTATACACGGTCCAAGAGGAGACTGTGGGGTACCCTTGGAGCTCCCTGCAACTTGCAGAGATATTACCACCACTCCCTTCTATCCTGAAGAGGAGAGAAGCTGAGCAAAACAGGCACTTGTATGCATCAGTTAAAGAGAAATTAGAAAAAGCTTATTTATTCAAGCAAAGCTCATAACATGCAGAATTCCTATGGAGAAGGGTCCTCCCTCTCCAGGCACATCTTAGAAGTTACAGAATTAGAAAAGCATTCAGCTACATCCAGTCAAGGAAATAAAAACATAATTTCCTAATCGCAAGCTGGCTAAATATTTCCTAATATACTCACACACTCGCAGTTCAGTCTTTGTTCATCTCTGTCCAAGATGAGATGGATCCATGTCTCAGGACACCATTCTTGTCTGTCTCTGAGACATGATGTGTCCATCTCAGAGCTCTCTTTGTTCTGGCTCTCGCCTCATGGTCAGAGGCAGTGTTTATACCTTTTTTCAAACTGCCACCCTGACAGTCCTCATTTGGTCAGTCCTGTCTCTGGTGACCTTACAACATTGATGATGCTAACCCCTGTAGATGTAACTCTTTGCATCTCCTATTTAACCCTAACATTAACCCTTTGTTTATCGGATGCTGAGCTTCAGATAATGGGAGATGTAGTGCACCCGTCCCATTATCATAGTGTGGAATGCTGAGAAGGGGGAGGAGGAGTTTATAAATCCACTGGCCTACCTTACAGGGTTGTTGTGATGTCTACTGGGTGTTTTGGGGAGAGTTTTTTAATAGCAGATGTTATGCCATGTACAACTACTAGATATATATTGGCACAGTGCTCCACAGACCATCAGAACAAGCTTAAGGCAGTAAGATCTTGGCTCAGAGTCAATAACATACATTTCATCCTATATCTTTGCCTTTTTCTTCTTTTTATTTAAAAGGAAGAGGGGGCGATGATGCAACCTTAACAGAAAGAAAAGACAAAGATCCCCCACTTCCCTATAACATCTGATTTAGACATTTGTCAAGGTCTCAGGTGATGCTATAAAGCAGGCAACAAGCTAACAAACTAGGCAGAAAGTCTAGAATTTCAGCCGTACTGTACCTCACATGTTTCTTGCATCAGACTTTAAAAAATGATAACCACAACTGGAACTATAAATAACAGAGAGATATTTCTTTGTAGATATATGATTTCTATGTACCCTCTAGCTACATTTACCATAGAGATCACTTTTTGTCATTTTTCTCTATTTATATTTCCATCTATCTTTCAATCTATAGAACTACTCATTCTACATTTTTTTTAAAAAGAAACAACAGCCATTAAAGAGAAACAAAGGGTGAAAACTTGGAAGAGAGAAAAATACAGTACACCAAATCACTGGCCCACCCATGGTAGCCCAGTAACATCTGTTCTTGTGTATCTCAAGCAAAAGACTTTCCTATCATCTGCTAATTGATCATTTTAAAGCTGGAAATGCCAAGGGCCTTTGCATGAAAATCAGGTATACTACCTCTGAATTACAGCTCTTCACATAGTTCAATTCTTTTTTACACAAGAAATACAGATGAACATATGAAAGATATATCCAATATTACCAATTTGTACATACTCATTTATCATATGTACTACATGCACACACAAACACCCTGACAAAACACATACCTCAAGAACAAGAAATTATTTTTAAAACAAGTAAATAAACAGTATCAAAAAGAAGACTAATTCAATAAGAACCATTGTTTCCCTCCAAGGCACAAGTAATTGTTCAAGTTACATGGTACAAAGTTGTATTTGCTGTATAACACAGAGTTCATCTTTAGGCTTTTAAAGAGAGAAAGCTTTCTGGCTCAGCAAGTAAATCAACAATATCAGCAAGGTACACCTTTGTCCCCTTAAAAGCAGCACTGGTTTTTAATTTCTGCATAGTCCTTCAGGCTTGTTTGTTGCTAGTTTGCTCAGTACTTTCAGCAGATATAGTTAAATGCCTCTAAACTGCTGCACAGGGAGTTTGTTGTTTATTATATATAGAATATGCAAAGGCAGAAGAGTTACTGGGATAGATTTCTTCTATTTTATGGTTCTGTCTTTGTTTAATGTCATTATTACCTTTGTATTTTTATAGGACCTAACCTTAATTTTGTTTGTTGGTTTTCTATAGAAAACTGAAGGTTACCATCATCACTTTTATCATTTGGTATAACACAGCTAGAGCTTTCATAGCCCACACTATCACTTCAAACTGAGGGACTCCAGAAACGTCATTTGCATTCCTTCCAACTATCCCAATTTGGCAAGGACTGCCCCTATGAATCCTCTGTCTTCCTATTTTTTCATCTGCTTTTAAATTGTCCCATTTTCTCTCTCATCATATTTGAAGTGCCAAAATAGTTTGCTTTTAAAATGTCCTGTTTTCTCTCCCACCATCCCTTTCCCCCTTTATTGTCAGCTTACTTCAGTTGCTGCAAACTGTATTCAAAGTGTCAAAATAGTTTGCACTCAGGTAACTCAGCAGGGAGAAGAGGAGAGGGTAGAATCTTGCCCTTCCCAATTGGTCCAGGCATAAGCAATGGAAAAAAACTCTAAAGCATCCTCTCTCTGGCAGCTATGAAACAAGGGATGGGCTCGTAAGGGTGGGAACATTTAGAAAGTGGAAGATGGCTCTAACCAGGAAATCTGGCTGCAGGGCCCAGGGGTTTTATCTTCCATGGGGCAGCTGAACTGCAGAAAGATCTATAAAATGTGCTGTTCTGAATTGCCACCTTAGAGAACAGTCAGAGTGTGATAAATAAGGTCTTTCAACCTGCCAGGCCACATGATCTGGGGTACCAAGTGGCTTTATCTCAAGGGTGAGAATCATGTATCCCTCCAAATGTTCTTGCACTGCAACTTCCAGTAGCTCTAGGCAGCATAGCCAATGGTAAAGAATGCTAGAAGTTGCATTTCAACAACATGTAGAATGTCATTTGATTCTCACCCTTGCTTCCTATCGTGCTGTCTCCTTAGCTGCAATAAAATGATAAAAGAAGTGAGGCAATTTGCATGTTAGTGGACAACAGCTCCCATCGTCCGTGATCATTGGCCATACTGGCTAAAACTGATAGAACATACAGTCCAATAACATCTGGAGATACCTCATCTTGCACCTTTTAGGACATGACCATCTGCCTACCCTTAATTATATTCATCCATCCATCCATCCATTCAATTTATATCCTATATGTCTGCCCCCAAACACTATTCAAGGTAGCCATTTTGATCTTTATTGGCTCCTTCAATATTCATTGGCTACTCTGAACTTGGATTTCTGCCTCACATGGACTATGCATTTGCTGCTTCCAACTGGACACTTGCATGCTGGACCTCAGAGGTAGGCTCTGTCCCATGCCTCTCCCAGATCACTAGCCTAGAAGTGACTTAACTTACCTAAAAAAGATGAGGGAGGGTGTCCTCTGTTTTCTGAATGAATTTATTTTTTATCTTATCTTTAAAAAAAAGAAAAGAATGCAGCCTGCTTTACTTATGTCTGATTGGGGTTTTCTTCTGTTATACACTTTTAAGCAGTGGAGAGTTTGACACTTTTTATTGTTCAAATGGATGGAGCGATATAATAATGCCACCTGTTATTTTAAACCAGAAATACTAGCAAAACTAGCACTGTCTGATCTTTTAAATGTATCAGAGAAGGCAGAGTCTCCTTCCGGAGCAATAACAGCAAAAACATCATCTGCAGAAGAAAGCAGGAGACTGCTTAATGAGTACTGGTGGCAATCTCCGATGGGATCAATACACTCTCAGATATATCAGGTGCTCCCCCTCACAAGAGCCAATAGATGTGTGTGGAAGCATAGTTTAAAGGGGGGAATCAGCCACTTAATACCATTAGCCAGGAAGGAGTGATTTTCTTTTCAGAAAGGGGAAGATCATACATTGCTTTTTTTGGCAGGTTTATCTCCTAGAGATAGCTACAGTGTTCCTTTACTGGCTACAATCTGTGTGAACATTTGCTGTACATGGTTGCTTTCTCCTTAGCTGAGCTTTAAACTAGGCTAAACTCTTTGTGGATGAGCAGAACTACAAGGTCGATTGTTGCTTGCTTGAATCAAATACTAATCATAAAATTTTGAAGGGAAGGGAAGGCTGTATCACCCAGTTTGGAAAGCTTGTAAAAGTTTGAAAAAAATGAACAATAGGGAAGGAAGACACGTTTTGCAGAAAAAAGTCCATTTAAGGAAGGCTATTATTATTATTATTATTATTCCTGCCTTTCTCCTGATAATGGGACTCAAGATGGCTAACACAATACAAATTAAAAATAATACAAAATCCAAAATACAAGTATAAATATAAGATTAAAAAAAACAATTTTTGAGATCAAGGCATAAAACATTAAAAATATTACAGTGCATTAAAAGACTGTATACAAACCTTAAAAACAGCACCACATAGCATAAGCCCAAATGTAGTCAGTTTGGAAAAATCTGATGACACAGAAATGTTTTGATCTGCCTATGGAAAGACAGTAAGGAAGAGGCCATCCTGGCCTCTCTGGGGAGGGAGTTCCAAAGTCTGAGAGTAGCCACCAAGAAGGCCCTCTCCATTGTTCCCGCCGAATGAACTTGAGAAGGTGATGGGACAGACAGAAAAAAGGGCCTCTCCAGACAATCTTAGAGCTCTAATGGGTCATAAAGGAAGATATGTTCCTTCAAGTAATGTATAGAGTTTTATAGGTCAAAACCAGCACTTTGAATTGCACCCAGAAACAGACCAGCAGCCAATGGAGCTATTGCAACAAGGGTGTTGTGTGCTCCTTGTTGCCAACCTTAGTTAACAACCTAGCTGCAACTCTTTGGGCCAACTAAAGTTTCTGAGCACTTTCCAAAGGCAGCCCCATGTACATTACATTAATCCAAATGGGATGTAACAAAGGCATGTACCACCATTGCCAGATCTGATTTCTCCAAGAATGAGCACAATTGGTGCATTAGCTTTAACTGTGCAAAAGCAGTCCTGGTCACTGCTGAAACCTGGGCCTCTAGGCAGGCTCAGAGCTGAACCCTGGAGTAACCCCAAACTGTGAACCTGCATTTTCATCCAACACAGGCTGCAACCCTATTCCCAAATCTGTCTTTTGACTGACCAGGAGAACCTCTGTCTTGTTTGGCTTAAGCTGCAATTTGTTTGTCCTAATCCAGTCCATTACAGTGGCCAGGCACCAGCTTAGAACATGAATAGCTTCCTTGGAATTAGGTGGAAAGGAAAGGAGTAGTAATAGAGCTGGGGTATCATCAGCATACTGTTAACACCTGACCCCAAAGTCTAGATAACCTCTCCCTGTGGTTTCATGTAGATGCTAAATACCATAGGGGACAAGAGCGAACCCTTGGCCAGTGGCCATAATCAAGCAGGAATCCCCCAGCATCACACTCTAAGAGCTCCTCTCCAGGAAAGAATGGAGTCACTGTAGAACAGTACCTCCAAGCCCTATCCCAGAGAGGCGACTCAGAAAGATACCATGGTGAATGGTATCAAAAGCTGCTCAGAGGTCCAGCAGAACCAACAGGAACACATCCCCTCTGTCCAGTTCCCTGTGTAGGTCATCCACCAAGGCAATCAAAATTGTCTCTGTTCCATAACCAGGTCTGAAACCACAATGAAATGGATCTAGATTATCTTCCTCATCCAGGAACCCCTGGAGTTGAAAAACCAACACATGCCGTAGTAACATGCTCAAGAATGGGATGGTGGAGAATGGCCTATAGTTATCTAGTATAGTAGGATCCAAGGGAGGTTTTTTTCAGAAGAGATCTTATCACAGCCTCCTTCCTGCATGTTTGGACCCTGCCTTGTTGCAAAGAGGCATTAACCTCTTCTCTTACCCAGTCAGCTGGTCCTCCTCTGGCTTGTTTAATTAGCCAGGAAAATTAAGGGTCTAGTACACATATAGTAGCTCTCACCTTTCCAAGGATCCCGTCCACATCCTCAGGCTAACCTATTATTTCCCATGGGTTGGGCAAATTGTGTGAGTCATACGCATCCACCTAGCCCTTGAAAATATCTCTTTCTTCACCCATATATCAGCCAAAATGGTGATCAGAAATGGTGGCAGAGAGTTACTTGCAGTCCCTATTTTGACCAATATATTGCTGGAAAAGAGGTATTTTCAGGGTTGTGAGAGGGAGGTGTATATTTTCCGCTTTGAAGTCTTTTTGTGGTATGATCTTGATGAAAACCATCTCAAATCATGCCAAACATTTTAAAAATTGGGAGGACCGGGAGAAGCTTTGTTGGCTATAGATGTGGGTCTGGGATTGCTTATGGTCCAAGGGTCACATCCCTCCTGGTCCCAAGGGGAATACATTTGTGTCCATGGCTATATTAATGTGGTGATTCTTCAGGTGTACAATACATGCACATCAAATATATTATTAGGTACATAATACATCTTCCACTAATTTCATCTTTCATTGTAAAAAGTCATATTTCTAACCCATATGGTTACAAAATTCAGAAGAGTAGCCGAAGACTTCCAGTGCACAAGTGCTCCATCCATTACCCTATCCAGAGCTGTCTCCTCCTCCACTTGATTACCTATGACCACAGAATGCTCACAGGTCAACACACTTTCCTCTAGCACTAAGCAGGTGCCACCTCCCCCATGAGGCTTCCTTAATATGCTCTCCAACAGGAAGGGAGTTGTGCACAAAGCTGGCTGGGGAAAAGGGCCTGGCTCTGACAGATCCTTCCTCAAAGCCCAACATTGGACACTTGAGTTTCCAGAAAGCCATGCTTTCTGGAGTGGAGACACTGAGAGCCCTTAGTGGTAGTTCAAGTCACTACTCCTGAGGTTGCATCACCTGAGGTGACCACTTGTGTATACATAATGGATGGGTAGTACTTTTTTCTCAGCACTTTTTTTATAAACCTTTTTTTTTATTGTGGGACTTGGGAGGGTATAAAACTGGGTGTTTGCTGATAATGTGGATGTGCTTCTGTCTCTGTTACTGTATGTTTCACATCCATCATCATCCACATCTTATTGCACTTTTGGTATGTTTGATGCCAGTGAAACAGAAAAGGGAAGACACAATAACTCTTTTTAATCATCCTAACTTCCATATCCCTATATCTCTATCATATCACCCTGAATATACCCAGTCTTGACTGATTTTTGAAGCTAAATATGGTCAGACCTTGCTAGGAGACCAGAAAGAAATACCTGAAATATTTAGCTATGGTTAAGAAAGGATACTGCCTGAAAACCTAGTCAGTCCACTACCAGTCAGAGGTGACAAAACTGGAATAGCTGGACCAAAGATCAGTCTCAGTATAATGCAGGTTGCTGTGCTTTCACCTGCCTTTCTGATTTTTTTTTCACTTTTTGTTTTCTTTTGCTTCACCTAGAGATACTTCTGTGTCATATGCCAGAAAAACCATGAAAGGAGAAGTGAGTCACTTTCATTTTCATTTACAAGAATGAAAAATATCGAAAGTTTTCTCCCCACTGGGTCAGAATGGAAGAGTTTTTGTGCATTTGTTGATGATCTTTTGCACTTGGGGACCTTTGCCCCCCAAAAACAAAAAGATAATTTCCCCCTCAAAAAAACAAAGTTTTCTACAGAAAACAGTTATGTGCCCAAACACTGTTGTTTACATAAACACTCAATTTTTTTGTGCAAATGAGTTTTTCACAAGTCTCAAAATCTTGCAGTAGTTAATACCAAAATGTTACACTACATGATTATCGCTGCAAGGGTTACCATGTCCTGGTTGATTGCCCTTCCCATTGGTTCCAAAATTTGAGCTCCAAGATGTTAGACTACTGTTCCCAGAATTCCTGACCTTTGGCAATATTGGCTGGGCATTCTTGGAACTGTAGTCCAATAGCACCTGGGACCCAAGTTTGGGAACTATTGCCCAAATATAGGCACATTCCATCACATGTAAGAATATTATAGCAAAGCCCATGATATCTGAGAAAATATTCTCAAGGTATACATGCCCTAAAGGCACAAGATCCTATTTGATCCTGGAAGCTAAGCAGGGTCAGTTCTGGTTAGTACTTGGATGGAAGACCGCCAATGAATGCCAGGTGCTGTAAGCTATATTTCAGAGGAAGGAACTGGCTAAACCACCTCTGAATATTTCTTGCCTAAGAAAACCTATGAAATTCATGGGGTCACCATAAGTTGACAGGTGACTTGAACGTATATGTGTGCATGTACACAAACACGCACATGCGCACACACTCACATATATATATACCACCTGAACGTATATTTATGCCCACTAAGATAAGCATTCAACAAACCTCCTAGACCATATTTAAAACAGAGGTTTTCAGTGAAAGGGCTTATTTCAGCAAGCATGATGCAAGGTTAGCATCAGAACTGCATCTTTTTTAAGCCAAATACGTTTGCAAGCAAAACAAAACAAAAGCCATTAAAGAAAGAAGGCTGAAAACAATCTTCACCTCTTGAAAGACAGAAAAGAACTTTTGCCTCCTGAGGCAATCAAAGTGGTTTTTCTGTTAGCTGTGGTTGTATTTTAATGCCTTTATGAATGGGAATAAGCGTGTGTTCCTCTTTCATTGGGAAGGAAAGTGAGATCACATCAGAAATTTAGGATACATCAAAATGACAGCACAGTAAGGTCAGCTTGGGATCAGAACAGAAAGTGAACATTCAAATGGTGTGGGGTAAGCCAGGAAAAGGACGCAAATATTACTAAAAATACTGCATGGCATTGCATCAGCTATATTCCAATGCCCTAAGAGCTCTATGAACCTGGATATTGTATCATCCAGTCATGTGTAGCAGAAAGAAAGAGGGAGAAGTTAAACAGATTTCTATGATCTCCAATGGCATCTAAATATTTAATGAATATTACATTGCTGCCTAGAATACAATCAGGACAGCTCTCTGGAACAAGAAAGTCATCTCTTAAATGCCCCCCCCCCCAAAGGCACAAACCATAATACTAGTGCTTAAAGATATAAACTGTGGCTAGACTGGAATGTGTTTAATGACATCTCCTACCTGACCTTATAGTTATTTATAGTTATTTATTAAAAATGAAGTCCCAGTAAGTTGGAGGGTGCCTACTCCAAAGTGAGCATACACAGAATAATGACACTGTAAAGCAGCCTCTCCCCACCACCACCACCACTTGGTGTTCTCTAGATGTACTAGAATACATCTCCCATCATTCCTGATCTTTGGTCATGCTGGATGGCCCTGACTGGAGTTGTAATGCAAAATATCTGAAGGGGACCAAGTTGGGGAAAACTGATGTGAAACATTCTTTGCTAAAGGGATAGGCTAGCCTTGTCCAACCTAGATGGTTCAAGATATGTTGGCCTGCACTTCCCATCAGTCTTAACCAGCATTGTCCATGGGCAGGGATAAAGAAAACTGAAGAGCAAAATATCTGGAGGCACTCAGGTGGGAAAGCAATAGAAAAGACTGAGGTCTATAACTACAAGGTTAAGCTAAGCCAGAATACATACCTGCAACCTTGTTTTTTTTCCTCAGCTGATGAATATTCAGAGCTCTCACACTTACTTTTAAAAGTGCTTAGTTGCACTTGTAAGGTCTAAAGTAGTTGGTTATTGTTGCACTATCCAAAAGTAACTCTTTAAAAGATTACTACTTTCCTGTTTAAAACATAACTAAAACAATCACCTTTTAAGTTTTGTTTTGTTTTATTTTTTTAAAAAAATATGAATACAGTGGGCCCTCGGTATCTGCTGAGGTTTGGTTCTGGAACCTCCCATGAATACCAAAATCCATGGATGCTTAAGTCCTATTATATACAATGGTGTAATAAAATGGCATCCCTTATATAAAATGACAAACAGCAAGATTTCCTTTTTGGAATTCCTGCCACCCCCCACACAAATATTTTAACCTATGGTTGGTTGAATCCATGGGTGCAGAATTGGTGGATATGGAGAGCCAACGGTACTAGAAGACACTGGCTTGTCCGGCCAACATTTGCATCACCCAACACACACATTGTGTTGACAGCAGCATATAGGATGGCATGAGACAGCATTTGACCATATCAGATTCTTTCTCCACCATTCAGTGAGGCCACAGTTCTATAATCATAAAAGTAACAGAAAAACAGCAGTTAAATGACAAAAGGTGTAAAATCATCCTTCATTAAGTCACTATCATACTGTACACTTGGTATACTTTCATTATTGGGAAAAGGAATTCATTACAATCAACTAGTTATTTGTAACTGATTATTTATGACTGGTTACTCCAAAGTACTGGCAAATAAGACAAATATGTCCATATAAACCTTCTACTGACTCAGACAAGAGTGTGTGTCCAGATTTTTGTAGTCTTCTTCATAGAATTTTGTTTTTAACCAGAGACACCAAGGATTCAGCCTGTGACTTTCTCCATAAGAATAAATGCTCTATCAGTAAATTATGGTTTCTTCTATAAGACCCTGATTATGTTGTCTGTCATTAAAAAAGTCATGAACTGGGACATGACATGCTGTCATCAGTATGCAGTGTCCAGATGCACACAAGGACAGGGCTCTTCCACCAAAATAGCTGTCTAGAGAAGGGAATATGTGTAGCTGTAGCTTGCATGACAAACCATTTATTTTGGAATATGACCAGATGAGGGGAACCAAGATATGGTAAAAAGGTCTGGAAACCAATCCCTGTGAGGAACGGGTAAAGGAGCTGGGTATGTTTAGCTTGGCAACGAGAAGACTGAGAAGTGATATGATAGCTATCTTTAAATATTTGAAGGGATGTCACATAGAAGATGAAGCTTGTTTTCTGCTGCTCCAGAGACTTAAGGACAGAAACCAATGGATACAAGAAAAGAGATTCCACATAAGTATTAAGAACTTCCTGACCATAAGAGCTGTTTAGCAGTAGAATATACTACTACCTCACATCTATCAGTGGTGCTTTAGCTGTGGATTGCTTCATGGCAGGGGGTATGACTAGATGGCCCTTGGGGTCCTTTCCAATTCCACACCACTATTAAAGGTGTGAGAGCCATGTCCTCATTGATTTGGCCATCTGGTAAGGACAACTGTACTTCTGTCTTGCATAAACTATTGTTACTAAATACAGAGTAAGTGACCTTTACAGTTGTGTTAGAACAGTACGCTTCCAGGAGAGGGAAGGATAAAACCAGACATGAGACACAATGAGACTTAACAGTTCTGCAGACTGGCCCATTACATACCCCATATGAAGCTCTTTGACGGCTTGTCTAGATGGGCTATTTACCCCATCTTGCACCCATCTTGGAGCCCTGCAGTCCAGATGATGCAGGGCATTTGCCCCATTTTGCCCTGGGCAGTCCTCACAACCCCCAGGGCAAAGATGGGGTGAAGGAGATTATCAGACAGTAAAAATATCCCAGGACAGGGGCGACAAGAGATCGCTAAAATGCTTACCTTTTAGACAAGTTGTCCCTGTCCTGGGATGCTCCCGTTCTGCTCCTGTTCCTCTCCCGTTTCCTCTTATTCACAGAAAAATCTGTGAATAAGAGGCCTGTTCCATTATTATAACAGAATGACGGGTGAGTGAACAGGAGCCCTGTTGTGTTCTTGGGATGACAACTGAATGTGACGTCACTGGGAGGTTCCTGCCGGACACATCCGGGTGTGATCGAGACGATAAGGTATGTAAAAAAAACTCCTCCCTGGGTAGCTTTTTTTAAATGTGTTTTGGTGCTTGTTTTCTTTTTTGACAGCTGGGGGGGGGTCTTTTTAAATTTGCCACCCACCCATTCTCTCGTGAGAACAGCAAGAATCTGATTTCCCAGTTGTAAAAGCAGCCATAGGACAATAGCATTTATGACCAGGCAGCGAAGGGAAGGGGAGCCCACTCCTGCCACTGAATCAAGGTAGGTGTCTGAAAACTATTTCTTTATTCCATGGCAGGAATGAGAGTGGGGTGAGTGGGTGGCTAGCGGGACAGAAAAGGACCTGAAGGGTCTGTCTGATAATCTCCTAAAACAAGATAAGGCCGGTTACACCATTTAAAAAAAAAAATACCTGGTAAGATCTCTCCAGATCAGGCCCCGCATAACCACAGGAGCCCATTCTGGCATGCTGGGCCATTGCTGCAGCTGCCACCTTCCTCATTCTTCCACAGCCAGGAAGCAGGCCCGCAGTATGTGACAGGCTGGTCACATGCATGGGGCCTTGCTTGCATGCTGAGTTAGGGATTCCTGGCTATAGAGATTGGGACACAAGCAGTGATGGTGGTGATTGCAGCAATGGAATGGCGTGGCAGTATGGACTTTCTCCCATTTAATGGGGTGGGGAATGAGTCAGATTCACAGGCAGAATACACCAGTGGGAGCTGGTTTATTCTGACCTGTGTAGATGAGCCCAAATATTCCTCTCCCTCTGCAAATGCCAGACCAAGAGAACCCACATTTCTTGCTTTTTTCACAGCTGTTAGGCTTCAATCAAGTGAATGATGGATTATACAGCAGCTACCAGCACTAAACAGCAGCATAAGCACCAATAACATTGATCAGTTGTTAGTTGCCAACTGGGCTGATCAGCTGGTAAGTGTTCTAATAAGTGATGTCAGCACTAAAAGCCTCAACCCTGTTTGTGCTAGAGGCTAATTGGGCTTGAACGGGTGCACTGTGTTTTGTTATTCTGTATGCAAATGCAGTGCCTCCCCAGATGGTTGCAATCCTGGAGTCCTGAAATTTTGGACAATTTTCTTATTTTCTAAAGAGTTTAGATTACTGGGATTAAAGTGTATTTATTTATGTAATCCATGGAAGAACATAAATAAATGTCTAGGCATGAGTCACCCTCCCATTGAGATAATAGCTTCAACCCCAAACGTATTTATTTGGAACCATGGGCCTGTTTTCCAATTCATTTTGGCATCTAACAGCTAGCAAAGAGGATGCCTAGCCAAGGCTGACTTTGAAACAGGCTTCTACCAAAACAAACAAACAAACAAAAAACACTGGTAGCAATCCGGTACAAATGATACCAAGGAGATTATCAGACGCTCTAAATAAGGCATTATCACAATGCCAGGAGATCTCTAAAGGTCTTCCCTTTCACATGATGTCGTTCTTCTCTCATAATGCGCCAAGTCAGATCTCGTTATGCCGGTGCTGCTTTTTATTGACAGACTAAGACGTCAATAGATCCCCCATTCCGTTTCTGTCACAAAATGTCCTGCGAGTGAAAAGGTGCCCATTTCGCTGGTGCAATCCCAGCATCAATGGGAGGTCTGTGCCAGAACACTTCCTGGTGAGATTGGGACATCCAGATAAGTGACACACTTTTTTGTAACCCTCCCTGGGTTTTAAGTGGGGGGGGGGGTTGCTTAGTGTAACTTTTTTCTTTTTCTTTTTGAATTGCCCACGCTCTCATCTCCTCATGAGAACAGCTGGGATTTAAATCCAGGAAGTGAGAGGAGCTCTGTTAGAGCTCCATTCACTCCCGGGCTGCCCTGCTGATGCTGGAAAGGTAGGTCTGAAAAGTTTAGTTATTATTCCAGGACAGGGGCGGGAGAGGAGATTGCATGACGGGAACACTTTTTTTGTTCCCGTCTGGTAATCTCCCAAGACAGAAATCCAAAAGGTGCAGCTTTTCCTGGGAAGGAAAGATAATCAGGGGAACATCACTTGATGATATTGTCATTCAGCTCTAAAAAGGAGGTGGGGAAAATGACCCACCAGATGTTATTAAGTTGCAGCTCTCAGCCTTCTTCATCATTGGCTAAAGCTGATGGGAGTGGCCGTCCAACATCATTTGGAGGGCATCTAGAGATGCCCACCGCTGTATTCAAGGATAGAAATTTTGCCTCAGCTACACACTCATGTTGGAAGCATTATATCTTCCAAAAACCGGAAACCAATAAGTCATGTTTATAAATGCTTGCCAGAAAGCACTGTAGTTGATGTTAATGAAGTTAGAGTTGAACAGAATAAAGAGTTAGACTGTCCAGTGCAAATTAGCCAATGGAAACCTGCCCTAGATTCAATATTGAAAGTCTCTTTAGATCTAAAATTATGTTAAGTTCAACAAAAATAGATGTTTCAGGTATTTGGGCCATCAGTATTTTTTTAAAGAAGGAAGCTGTTGCTTTCAACTAATGTTGGTGTTATAATACAGATGAAGCTTCCCTGTGACTTATGATGTGAGCATGTTCACTGGTTACCCTTTTTTGGCTGGATATGTTATAAATTTTGCATTGGAAAAATGTTTGGCATTTGTAGGTGTACATGCTCCTTTAAACTATATTCCTGAAACATAGAATCTGTGTGTCAGCTTGCTTTTTTACTGTAGCAAAAGACTTCTATGACAAGGTTGAAAAGATAAAGCATTCACCCACCATCTGTCATTCAATGGTCAGAAGTTCTCACTGCCTTGGCTACACATGAATGCGTATTTCATACCCAGCATCTTCAAGGAAATATATTCTCAGAAATATGATCAATTTATATTAATGTATAGGTCTAGCCTATGCTCATATCCTCTGTCTTTACCCTTTCCTTTTTCTCCCCTGCCTCTTCCTTTTTTATTAGTTTTCTCCAGATACATCTACACTGTAGAAATAATGCAGTTTGACAACACTTTAAATGCTGTAGCTCCATCCTATGGAATCCTGGGATTTGTACTTTTACAAGGTCTTTAACCTTCTCTGCCAAAGAGTTCTGGTGCCTAACAGAACTACAAATCCCAGGATTCTGTAGGATAGAGCCACAGCTGTTAAAATGGTGTCAAACTGCATTGTTTCTACAGTGTAGATGTATTCTCTATAATCACACTTTAAAAATCCAGTTTAAAAATAAAAAGGCACTGCAAAGGGAGGCGGGGAGAGACAGACTGCCAGCTTTTCAACCAGCCCATTCAGCTGTGCCTTTATCAGTGGCTTGAACTGCTGTAATTAGTAGGTGTTGAGCACTTTTCATAATTAGCAAACAAATACTGCCTCAGGAACATCTGAACAACTATGATAGGTGTTGGGAAAGTCTGGTTTGGATGCCACGTGTGGGCCCTAAAACTGTTTTTGGAGGCCTTGACGCCTCCAAAGTCCCAAGACTTCCTTTGTTGTTGTTCTTTGTCCAGGAGAAAAAGAGGGTGAATTGATTCTTCAAGAAGACCGTAAACTGCCAAAAAGCCAAATAAATGGATCTGAGAGAAAATCAAGCTTGACCTCTCATTAGAAGCCAAAAGAAGCCAAAATGACTAAACTGAGACTATTGTACTCCAGGCATATCATAAGAAAACATGACTTATTAGAACAGATTATAATCCACGGTAAAGTGGGAGGTAGCAGGAAAAGAGGAAGGCTGCATTACAGGTAGATAGACTCAATCATGGCAATCATGGCCCTGAGTTTGTAAATCCTGAGCAGGGCTGTTGAGGATAGGCTAACTTGGAGGTCTCTTATTCATATGCTGCCATAAGTAAAAGATAACTGTCTTTTCACACAATTTATCACACAATCACACAAAAAAAATAAGCCTTTGAAAGTAGAAATTCAAATTTCCAGCAGGTTGCTGGGGCCTCCTCCACTCCTTAATGCAACAATACTTGTTTTTCTAAATGATAAGTGAACTCCCAGATACTCCAGGAGGGTGAAAATCAATGTGGCCCCCAAAGGATCGGGGGGGGGGAGAAAATGGGCCCCTAGACCTGTCACAGTTTCTTATCCCTGCTGTAGGAGAAGGCAAGCTCTAAATTAGCCATTCCCAACCTTGTGCTCTATAGACCACCCTTAGTCAGCAAGACCAGTGGCCAGTGATCATGGTGGCCAGGGGCAATGGAATTTGTAGTCCAGCATGTTTAGGGCCTGTCCAAACAGTGAAAATAATCCAAATGACAATTGCATGGAAGGTGATCTGTCCAAATGGACATTTGCATAAATATGTCTCATTCAGAAGGGGGGCAGCCAAATCTACCTTAAACTCCTTCAAGAACGCCTTTGGGGCTTCTTGGAGTTTTTAAAAGGTCCATAGGCCATGTGAATGTGCTATCGTTAGGACATTTGTGTTGCTGCAACCAGCCACCATAACCTGATTGACTGGACAAGCATGGGGGTTGGACTAGCAAACAAGGAAAGTGCCTGCTGCCACCATGTTGGATTTTTGGCTAAGCGAGGATCCAGTAAGGAGTTAAAATGACAATCTTTTACTCTCTTTTTTTCCTTTTTATAAATACAAAAATATCATATGTGCACACCATGGTAAACTGTGTTTTTTTAAAAAAATGGCAGCGGCAGATTTAAAAGCATGAGTAAATCACTCGTGGCTGCCATATTGTTTAGGGATCATGCAAAGTTACGGGGGATTCTTTTGAACATTAAGACAGGTCACAGCACTGCAAATGGCTGCTTCTTCAGAGATCATATCCCCCCCCCCTCATGTAGACCTCAGACTGCGTTATGGTACTCCAAAACGGGATATAACTAAGTTGCCATGGTCAGCTCAGACATCTGAAGGAATGGGTGCAGCTGGGAGACTCATTTTAACTGTGCAAATGCACTACTGGCCACTGCAGAAGCCTGAACATCCATGATCAGGGTTGAACTGAGGTGTACACCAAAACTGTGAGTCTGTTTCTTCAGGGGGAGTATAACCCCAGGCTATGTTGAGTGGCAGAATCTGAAAAGGAGCTCCAATTTTATTCTACTCGAATGCAAACAGAACTCTCCACACAATCATGGGTCTTAATAAAGCAGAGTCTTTGACTACATTCAACTTTACATGAGTAGAATTTCTTTTCAGTCCTTGCTGCTCAGCAGCTGAGAGGGGAGTTGCCATAGGGACAAGGGTATCCTTTATTGCCTCAGGACATGGTGAGAAAAGGCCTCTTTCTGTTGCTTGAGGATGGGCTGTCTAACATGCTTCATGCTTACTTTGTTTCCCGCTCCTTGTGGGGGAGTAAGTTTGATGTGTACAAGGTACCTTATTGTTAGGCTCTTAATGAGAACTGCTTAGTGATATTTTCAGTGTATTATTTATTTCTTCCATTTATTATGTGAAACACTTTGAGCACTGCAGCCGGTGGCTCTCATGTCACCACCAGGGCTGTGGAGTCAGTATGCCAAGCCTTCTACTCAGACTCTAACACCAGTTCCTCCGGTTTTGCACTGTCTGACTCTGATTCTTTCATAAATGGCAAATGTGTATTAATTAGTAATAATACATTTAATGTGATAAAAAGAGAGCACAAGGCATTAAATCACCACCATGTGAATCATCAGGCTAATTAGACTGATAGAATGAAAAACATACTTGATTAAAATTTCTGCACAAGAAAACTTTCCTAAGTTCCTATGCAAGTAAATATGCAACAAACTAGGCATTTAAGAAATTTTTAAAAGGTAAAATAAAAATATACAATGATCAAGTTATCATATATTGTAACAACATTACACTTTTTTTTCAAGCTGGAGTTGGAGTCAGTACATTTCTACTGATTTTGACTCCAGATTCCCCCCAAATTGCTTCCAACTCCAACCCTGACTCCACAACCCTGGTTATCACAGTACTGAATGTGTTCTGGATATTAATCCAAACTTTAAATGATCTGTCCAAGGTGCTGAACCAATATGGGAGATGCTTAGGCATCTTGGATGGGTCCTTTACACTTCAAACTAAAACCCAGGGTAGAGTCACTGCCCCAATGATACAGAAGCCACCAGGTACTAACCACCACTGCAACAGAGTGCATTGTGGGAAACAAAGTATGCAAATATGATAAATATGGCTATTATGACAAGAAGGCATGAGCACCTGTTCTTGCATTTTTACCAGAAACCAGTTATAAAGAAACTCCTTGTCACAAAGCTGGACACAAAAGGAAGCATTGTCTCATTCAACAGATTGGACTTAAATCTATCCCAACTTTGTTATCAAGGCAGTGGGTTCTACTTAAAAGCTTGGACTAAATGTTCTTCAAATAATCTCAGTCTCTACGACCGAGTTCAAACTATTTCCACAGAAACTAGCATATCATATGGCTTATGTACATCAAGTATTGCTTTAAAAACTAGTTACAAGCTATGAGTAGCTTCCAGAGATTAGTTTGCATGGTTATTTATCAGCACATGAAGGCATACTGTAATGGGTCAGGCCAGTTGTCCATCTGACCCAAACACTACCTACTCTGTCTGGTAGAAGCTAAAGACACTTTCAGCCATACTTGGGACCTTTGGCATGCAAACCATGTGTCCACCCATGATAGATAGACTGATCTGCTTCCTTTCACTTTGTGTACTATTTCCATTTTTCCAAGTATAAGTTCATCCCATTTTGTTTCCACATCTATTTGTGAATGTCTGTTTTAAAAATGTACATGAAAATACATATGCATTTTCATGAACAATACAATCTGTGCACATTTTTGTATGCAACCTTCCCTAATACAGAGAACGATGCCACACGATTCAGAGAACTGCAAAAAGACAATGATAATTGTATTATAATGTATGCGTTCAGAAAGTGTGAATCAGGTCAATTCATATTAAAACGTAAACTAGGGAAATTTATACCCCATCCATATGTACCACTGAACTATGTCTGTGTGTCTACAGTGCAAAAGAGAGGCCTCTTTTCTATACAAGGAGCCTATACAGATCTAAATTTCAACAGAAGAGACAAGGAATAGCAACATGCTGTGAATGTTGCTTACATGTAAGATTCATTTGTTTTATATAGAAATCCAGACAACTACATTCTTATGTGGGCATATACTCCATTAAACTTGATAGGATTTATTTCTGAGTTCATATATAGAGGTTTTTGCTATTAGTTAAATAAAAGGAAATCAAATCCAGTTCTTCCTGGTCAGTGTATTGCTGAGCTGAATTTTCTTTGCTAGAGCTTTGTCTCATTTCTCAGATTATAACATTTCAGTTTAAAGGTTTAGGAAACCATACAGTGTTTAATACAAGATGTAACTGAAATACATGGGAGGTTTCACCGTGACCAGTGCAAAATGGTTCAAGATGAAATCTTACTATAATGCAAACTATTATCTGAATATTGAACTCAATAACACTTTTGTATGATACATGTTATAACAATCATTGCACGCAAACAAACTTTATTCAGAATCACAATAACTTATAATTTTGCATAAAACTGATTCTTTATTATTGAGTTCAATATTCAGATAATAGTTTGCATTATAGTAAGATTTCCTCTTGAACCATTTTGCACTAATACAAGATGTAGTCAGAATCACGTTTAAAGATGGAAAGAACATTCAAAAAATATTCCAAAAATGGTAAAAAAAAAAACAGGTTTCACAAATACTGAAAAATCCTGATGAGAATCGTAGATGGGAGAGAATACTCACAGTTTGGGACTTATTCTGCGGGGAAAGTGCATGTGTTTTTTAATGTAGAAAATGGCATTTCTTATACAGAAAACAGCATTTCTGCACAGAAGATGCTGTTTTCTTTGCAGGAAATTTATTTTCTACACATAAGATGCAGTTTTCTGCACAAACAATATGCATATTTTATTTATTTATTTGTACAGAATAAATGTGAGGAGGGTAATTTCCGCAAAATAGAACAAAAATGATGCTACCAAGAGTCAAAAGTACAATAACCTTTCTCTGCTGCTCCTCTGGCATCACTGCTCTAATGGCAAAGGCAGGGTATTGGAGAAATCCTGTCTTAAAGGGTTTCCAGCAAATCAAATAAGACTTTGGATCAGTTGTATCCAATGTCCCCTTCTTCCTTTGTTACCTGGAATGGGGGCAAATATATCACCCTGGGGCTGGCAGACCAATTTCCCTTCCCAGTGTTACGAATAGGAGGGGAAATTGTAGTACTAGGGGTTGCAGTAATGGTGTGCAGAGCAGCAAAGGACCACAAATAAATCCATCAAAAGCTCTCCATTCTCCCCTCCCCACCTCTGAATTTAGTGGTTCTTTAACAGGGATTGTCCATTCCTTCCCTTATAGGCTTTTTCTTTTAACTTTTAAAGACCCATGGGAAAGAAGCTGGAATTCTGAACAAAAGCAATGCTAGTGGTGTACACTAACAGAAGTGACCTTCAATTGTCCTCATTCATACAAACACAATTCTGTGAAGGAAGAAAGTGTGGTGCATTCTGTGGCCTTCAGACTCTGCAACCCCCCCCCCCACTTCGACGCTATCCCCTGTTCTCCATATGTTGGTGGGGAAGGTTCTAAATTCCAGGAAGATTTTGAACACTTAGAGAAAATCAGATGTAGCATAGGAGTTAGAGTATTAGAGTAGAACTGGAAGATGCAGCTTCAAATTCCTACTTTGCCATGAAGCTCACTAGTGATGCTGGGTGAGTCACTATCTCTCAGTATAATCTACATTACAGTTAAGAAAATGAACTGAAACGAAAAAGGATATGGGAGGGCAAGAACAATGGGTAAGAGGGGGCAGCACATTTTTTTAAAGTGTCTGAAGCTGTATACCTCTGCTAATTTACCGTATAACTGCAAGAAGGGGTTTCACATGGTAAAAGGCAGAATGGAACAAAAATACACATAAACAGAGAAGCAAGAGGGGGGGGGAATGGCCCACTGGCTGTGGGGTTGGGCAAGGGAAGCTAAAACCAGAAGAGAGGAACAAGCAAATGCAGTGAAAACATTTACAGTAGGTTAGTGACTTTAATTTATTTATGACCCTTTGTTTTATCATGCTTCCTTGGCAGACGTCCAATCTCTCTGGAGTTTTAAGGAAAGCAATTCACTGGTTATTTTTGGGTGCTTGTACTAGCAGTGCTGGCAACTCTCAATGCCAAAGTGATTTAATAATACACTTCAAGGCAGCAAAGAAGGAACCCTCATAGGCCCTGAGTGGTGTGTTATCCTGTGGTTTTCATTTGGTCTTCCTGATATTATTTATCCCTTTCCCTTTTTAATGGCTTTTTTTTAAAAAAAAAATCCTTGCCTATTTGAGGTACAGAATGTCTTTACAGTCACTAGTACTCATGCATATTTCATATACAGAGAAGGGGGCACACCTGCAAGCCTGCACAACTGAATCACAAAAAAGATTTACTCAGAGTAGGTTATGCCTATTGAATATATTGAGGCTTATTTCCCTCTCTGTGTATTTAAGATACTGCTCTGGAACTGCAGCTGTATGCTGCTCCTGAACATAGTGTGAACTCTGCTGAATATAATGTGACTTACTTCTGAGTAAACCACACAGGATTGTGCTTTTCTTTCTCTCTTAATGAGGATTTCTGCTTGAGCACTCTCCTACAGTTGGTAGAGAAGTGTCTTCAGAATAATTGCATTGGCTTCTGAAACAGATGAGTATTACCATAAGAGTTTCTGACACCAGCAAAGGGATCTCAAACACACACAAACACATACAATTATTTTGAAAAGAAGTGCCACAGTACCAGGCTGCTCTAGAGGTATAGTTCTATGGTGCGCCATAAATTACTCCAATAGTGCTTTCAGGAGACATCCTGAAGTACTGTTAGACTTTCTTAGAAGCTGCAAGCGTTCCATGCTTTTTATATTAAATCAGCTATCGCAAGAATTTGTCTTCTTCTTCCTGCCTCTCTCTGGGCTATGAAAGGAACTAACCCAAATGTAATGGATTCCTGGATTCCTCCTCTCACCAACCCAGCGAATGAATTATTCTTCCATCATTGTTACAATGGGAAGGAACAATGTTGCCTTTGGTTATCCCCAGTTTTAATATTGCATGGCTAATGACTCTGAATATAACTTTTCCTTTTCCAGAACTGGGTATAGTTCCAGGCCTCCCCAAGAGTTCTTTCAGTGTTAACAGATACACATGCTTCAGGGGAGCAAATGATAGCCCAGTATGCTTCATAAATGAATTAGCAAAACATTTTCATTTATCATATACACACACTTTGATCAGGCACAGTAATTTGGGAGAGGTGTAATCAGGCCTGACAATGCCAGTAATAAGGTAACAGGTTTCATTTTAAAAGAGAGAGAGGGAGGGAGGGAGAGAGGGAGGGATGTAGAATCTTTATTCTCTCATATTTGTTCACAAAAGCTATATACAATTTTGTTGGTCAATATCACCACATAGCAATTTTAACTGCAGAATGATTGTAGATTGTCTCAGTACTCCAGGGCAAGTCTGCAAATTGAAGTAGTTTGTCATTGCAATTTTAACCTGAGCTAAGAAAAATCAATAAAATATAAATTTTTGGAGGTGGGTAGAGGAGGCGGGAACACCGCAGTAGGCTTCATTATTCATATAAACTTTGCTTATATTTCTTTGGCAAGAGTATATATCTGTCTAGTCATTTACACCTGTGCAGCGAAATACTATATTATAATGACTGTGAAAAGTGGATATAGCTGAAGGCAGAGCTACTGATTGCAATTGACAAAGGAAAGCTGCTTAAAGACATGAATCCCATCTCAGGGTCTTAGGTGTCATTGCCTGTAATAAAGCCTGCCAAAGGTGAATTGCCATTATGTTATCAAACGAATGTTGCTGTCCTTGAGCAAGCAGGGATCACCAGCATTGAGGCCATGATATTGAGAACACAGCTGCGCTGGGCAGGGCACGTTTCTAGGATGGAGGACTATCGCCTCCCAAAAATACTACTCTACGGTGAACTCGCCATGGGTCAGCGTAAGAGGGGCGCTCCAAAAAAGCGATACAAAGACTCCTTGAAACAACATCTCAGGCTCAGCCAAATTGATCACCAACAGTGTTCCGCCCTGGCCTCACATCGGGAGGCATGGAGACACACTATCCACAATGCTGCAGCCTTATTTGAGAACTCACGACGAACAAGTCTTGAAGAGAAACGACAACGCAGAAAGAATCACAACCCAAAAACATCACCCAAGGAGACCTTCTGCTGTGCTTTTTGCAACCGGACTTGTTTATCTCGGATTGGCCTTTTTAGTCATCAGCGCACTTGCAGAAAGCGCGGGATGAGTCCTTCCTGAATCTTCGTTTGCAAAGAAAAAGCCAGAGAGATCAATTCCCCTAGGATGGCCATATGGCCTATGTTACAGAGGACAGCTCTCTGTTTGAAGGGCTGTCAGAGAGTAGTCCTGTATTTGAAAATTTCCTCTGTTTGCAGAGCTGTCCAGTCCAGGTCTGGCTTGAAAATAAAGAACTGTCAGAAGAGACAGCAGAGGCCTTCAAACTGATCATCAGCAGTTAGCATATAGACAACAGACTGAGTAGGTGCAAAGGTCACTTGCTCACAGTCTTTGCTGTTACCCAAAGAAGAAGACATCCTTGTATATTACTGTGCATTTATTGTGTTTCTATATTTCTGATCTTTGGTTTTAACATTTTGTCTTACAGTCCTTATGCAATCAACATAAGAGATGCAATACCCTGGGATGTATGCCTTACAATTTATAATATGTGATATGCTATCTGGCATATATACCTTAGATATGAGAGAGTTAAACCAAGACAATGACAGCATGAGTATTTTAGCAACAAGAAAAGAGCTTGAATCATCAGAAGGCTATGGGAGAAGCAATGCCCTCTTAGAAATGATGATCTGGGGCTGTTGCATTGAGTGATGGTATGTGTGTGTGTATGAGGAACGGATGCACAGCAGGAGACTGAAAGAGGACAGAAAACTGACCAGAATGAGAAAAAAAAAGCTGGTCACTAGAAAGAATGGAGACTTTGGTGCAAGCTCTTTCCCAGATGCTTATCTCCAGAGGACCCTTCCACACAAAACAGAGTTGAGTACGTGCTGAAGAACAACATAGTATTCATGTAAGTACTCAGAACCATGGTGTCCCCCATTATCAAAGGAAGCAGTACACTCTGGCTGAAACAGATGAGTTACCAATATATCAGAATAACTGAGGAGGATAAAGGAAGCACCTTTTATGGGCTTGGTTCTGATGGTTCCCCCTCCCCCCACAGAAGACTAGCCCATCAGAAAACAAGCCCATCAAAACCTAGTCCATAGGATTGTATCCCTGATGTTCATCTCCTAGCTATTCATGCTATCGCTTGTGGTAGCCTTCTAGGTTGATTAGGATAAGCATATTATCTGTGTGATTGTTCCTGTGATTAGGGTCTTGCTATGCCCTCACTTACTGAGGCAGATCTCTCCCTCCCTCCCTGTCTCTGTTCAGGCTCTGTTCCTCTCCAAATTCCAGAGTCTATACCTTTTGGCTCCTGACAATAAAATTAGTCTCATTAAAAGCCATCATAGTATCTCCCACTCCTGGTTTTGGTTTAATTTCAGTGTTACACTTGGCTTATTACATATCCCTTTTATAGGCTGTTTCACTGCTACAATAAAGTATACTTAACTCAATGTAACTGGAGTCTTAATCTCTTTGGTTGGGTGGTCATGCAACACTTGAACATGAGCTATATGTCCCTGAAGCCCTGGATTGGGAGAAATCCAGCCTAGGGAAAGTACATGCCTCAGTCCAGAATGTTGACTCAAAATTTTGTATGCTGCTTTGGGTCCCATATTGAGAGAAATCTAATAAAAATCAAATAAAGAAAGAATATAAATTAATAAAATCACATTCCACTTAATATCCTTGCTAAGTAATACAAACTGTATTTCTAATTAACTTACAGTAATGGGTTTTGTTTAACTCATAGTAGTGTACTGTATTTATATATTTCAATTCATATCTGGAATTTTTATGCAACTGGGTCCTTTTTTTACCCTTTTTTGTGGTTCCTCTTCTTGAGCCACATCAATTTTTCCCACCTCTCCTGTCAGTGGCTGCCATAGCTGGAAAATGAACAACATTCCAAAACAATTAAGTGGCCTCTTACATGAAAAGGGGAAAGGTTAATAATTAGGATATAAAGTTTGCGGGCATCCTAGGTGCAATCCAATACTCCCAATATGAAAGTTGTGCTCTTGGTGTCTCATGCTGAACTTGACAAAAAGGAATAGAGTGATTCCAATCCTATCACAGCTAGGGATGGAAAGAAATTTCTTTGGACTCACTAATCTCAATGAAGGTAGCATTGTCACATTCCCCCAGAGAATGCACACTTCAGCTTGAAATTAGTACATCTGTGGGGCTTACAAGTCATTTCCAAGAAAAGAAGACCAAGATCTTGCATTAGAAACTATGTGCATAACTTTATGATGACCGAGGAACATTGCTGACACAATACACAGCCACACTAATGAACTGCAACGATGTACAACAGAGCCCTACATAAGATGTCCCATTTTACAACGTGGACTCCCATTGTGCAGTAAAACATATTGTACATCAGGACCATCATATATCAACACTTGTACACTGGGACATTTTGTACATTGGGAGAACTGCACAATGGTCCCACTGCTGATTCTGTTTGCATAATGGTGCTAATGGCATAGCTATGTTTCTGGTCCCTTCCTGAAAATAGAAATGTTGACCAAGAGTATAATTCAAGTTAGTTTACAATGACACAAATTCCCAACAGTGTACACAAAAGTGTGCACATATTTTAAAATGTCAATAGCTGAAATGCCATATACAGGTTGCCTTCTATACCCGCAGCATTTCCATTTCCATACTTACCATGAATGTTTGAAACCACAGGTAATAGCAAACTCAATGGAATTGTGCTGGAGGACTTAGGAAATGCCTAGAGAGGACATCTATCTCAGCAGCTCCAGCATGACTCTATGGTAACTTCCATTGAAAGTTATCACACAGTCATGCTGGAGGGCCTAGGACATGCCTAGAGAGACTATATTTTTTGGATGATGGATAATGGAAAATGCAGGTACCAGTCCTGCACATATTGGGAGGGGGACCTGTACTTGGAGGAAAAAAACAGAGATACATACTTTGGCCAGTGAAAAACACTGCATAAATTAAGTAAATTATGCAAATAAAAGTGGAAATGAAAAATGCATAACAAATTTTTGCATATTTCAGAACAAGAAGAAAATAGAAAATTTGCTCTCCTGCAGAAAACAGGGATGGGAAGAAACTGCAGCTGTAGTCAGAGAAATTCAACAAAACCAAGACTGAGATTTTCACATACCTCCTCTCAGCTATGGCTGAGATCCTGAGTGAAAGTCCAGTACCGCTACCTCTGGCCACACTCAGCCCAACTGTAAAATGGAACCTTCACAAATGAATTGCTTCACAGTTTGGTTCCAATGCACTCCCTCCCTTTCTCCTTGCACTCCATTGCTGCACACATGCTCCCATCCTTCCTTTGCTTCACCTTGAACCCATGCCATGCTTCCTTTGTTTGCATCTACCACTCTAATTCCCACCATCTCTTGTTTCCCCCACCAATGTACATTTTGCCCCATATCTTCACTCTGACAAGGGATAGAGTCTTTTCGTCAGTCAGTTGGTTGGTTGGTTGGTGAAAGCTTGGAATCGAGACCAGCTAAATGTTGCAAATGGACATTGGGTGGCATACCTAGATTCAGGGGGAAACCCAGCCAACCAAGTCATATTGCAAACCTACCTGTAGGAAAAGAGGAAGAAGCAAGTAGGTAAGTTCAAGGCTTGGGTCTATCTGTGCTCACCACCAACAACCATAGTTTTGTTTATAGGGCCAAAAGCGTGCAATGGAAGCAGATGGCCAAATGCATATTCTACCTTCTCTTCACTTTTTCCTTCCTAAAATGGCTTCTGAAATAATAGTTTGGAGTTTATGTCTTTATCCTAGTTTGTTGCAGTTGTGTGCCTTCAAGTCATTGGGGGAGGAGAATGGGTTTACGATTTTCACATCATTTTTGCAGCCAGTTCACAGTCTGCAGTAATATCTTCTGACATTTCCATTAAAATAATGTACAGGCCTTTAAAACCGCACCAAGTTCACCCATGCCAGTTTATGAAGGATTTCTGTAATGTGCTCCAAATATGTCGTTATCATCTACAATTACGTTATAATTGCAGTTTTTAATGAAATAATTATAGGTACACCATAGCAGATGCATAGATATAATTATAGTAATTACATAAATACCTGATTTCCAGTGAACACTTACTTACAAAGAGTCTCTTAAAAAACTGGTAAAATGTCATCTTCAGAAACTTGTCCACAAATGAATGCTATACATTTACATTTCTTTATATGATTTCATCTGATTAAATTCCCTACATACCTTTTCTACATCCCTAAACAAGCTACTGTACAAGAAAGCTTTATTACAAGCTGTCAAAATAATGCTATTGCAAGGGTGGGAGAACTTTAGCCCTCCAGATCTTTTGGATATCAACTCTTGGAAGTCCCTGGCAGTGTACCCAGTGTTGAAGTATTATAGGAACTGTAGCCCAAAACACCTTGAGGATTTAGCATATGAAAGGGTTTAGGTTTCATGTCTACTGGAGAGCCATAAGTCAATTCCACATAAAAATAACCTTCCCTTCCTGAAAGAGCCTCACACAGCATGGGACATGCAAGATTAACTGTTTTCTAACCATGTTGTTAAAAGCCTGGTGTTCTTTCTAGGTTCATCTGGGGATTCTCACTGTGAAGACCAGTACTTCTGATCAAGTCACCACTTCTGATCTTCTCTTGAGAACAGAACAGTTGATGGGTACACTGTGGGTCACATTCCCAGGTCAAGTAAGTTGAGACAAGAGATTCCATTCAACAGTTAACATTTGATATAGCAAATTTATTCTGATACACAAAATCCCATCTGCTCATCTCAAGGTGCTGAAGATAGTGTACATAATTTTCCATTCCCCCATCCCTCCCACAACAACCTTAGTCACAGAAATAGTGATTAGCTCATGTCACCCAGTGAACTTTGTCACTGATTGGGCTTGAACCTTCTTCTCCACCATCCTTGTCTAAGAGTCAAACCCACATAACACAGAATATCATTACAGCTTGATCTAAACCACCTATCTTAACATGTCAGGGCGGGGTGGGGGGGGAGTGAAAACCCTGTTTCAGTTTCACAAACATGGCTCAATCAACAGGATTCAAAGGCAGACTTTTAAGAGCTAAGCACTCCAAGCTCTTTGCCTGGATGGATGAATTTTGGTCTCCACAATTACCAGGGCAAAAATGTTTTGGTTATTTCCCTTTGCTGATACGATTCAGTTCTTGCCAAATCTATCTGACTCCTATTCCCTCATTTGGCATGTTTCTCATTCTCCAACTTCATACAATACATACTGCTCTGTCCCACCTGACATTTCCCATTGTGTATCTTCTTTATAGTTTTAGCCAAATCATTGGCAATCCAGTCAAAATGCTAATATATACATGCACCATTTTTCTCTGAAGTAAAGTGTTATTCAAGTACTACAGAACCTCAGTCCCAATTCAGTGTCCTATTTCACACTTCTGCTTCCAGAAGCATTTCTGCTGCCAGTATGTTACAGCATTCAGAGACTTAAAGATTCCAACACGTGTCATTCAGGTACCTCACTGTTTTGTTAATATAAACGTATAGATAAGAACAAGGGGTAAGAAGGCATCCATGATATCACCCCAGGTAGCACTGCAACATTGTTAACAAAATTACATGTGCTTCCACTGCAGTTGCACTTCAAGGTCAACATTATCCCTGCAAAATGTCTGCTGCCCAAAGATCTACTCTTTGTTGGGAAAAACTTCCCTTGGCTAGCACTGTAAATTCCATATATCAATATATAAGTAGTTAGCCCTAAACATGGTTTATCAAGGTTTATCAGTTTTGGATTTCTGGATAAGGAATATTAAACCTGTATATATTAAACTCTTTGCTTGAGACACACTTTAAGTGGTTGCCATAATGGAGAAACAAAAAGGAACCCAAGAATATAACTGCTTTTTACATTTCCAAACATAGATGGATTTAGGCATGATATGTTGGGAAAGGATATCACTGTCTCACCCATTCACACATCCTGATGCCAAATGGAATCACCAAAACTGAGGACAATAGTTGCAGAAGTCACAAGAAAGACATAAGGGGCCATGATCTGATGACGCACAAGTTTTTTCTTTTATTAAAATTAATCTTTTTTCTGGCATCGAGGGAATGTTTAACAATATTCTGTTATTCACAAATGGGTTCTGAGAACCTGAAATCATATTTGTGAATCTTCTGTTATGGTGTCATGGCTTTTGGTGTTGTTTGGCAGTCATGTCCCCTCTTAGGGTTGTCTAGATGTTGAAAAAACTCCTCATAGACCTCAAGAAGGATACTTTTTTGTCCCAATGAGATCCCATAGCAATTCACCATATTTGGAAGAAGCGGGGGACTCCAAAAACTATGCAGGAAAAGCCTTTGCAGCTTTTCCTGAAGGTTTTTTTTTTTTTATGTGGGGGAAATGTGCACTCTCGCTCATTAGGACAATCAAATTGCATCACTATGCATTCCCAGATAAGAGAGAAGTGGAAACCGATTGGTCAGATGCACACAAGGGGTGGGCTTGCTGGCAACAAAATGGCTGGAAGCAACCTTTTTGGAGTTTCGCAGTAGCAATTGTGTGCTTTTTCACTGCACTGAGGTAACCAAACAGGTTTTTAAATGGAAGGAAACCCTTGCTTAAATTTACAGTAAATATACACCTTATGCACATAGCCTGAAGGTAATTTTATACACAATATTTTTAATATAATATACTGTATACTGTGCAGCTGCAGCAACTTGTTGAGAATAATAATGTGAGTGATTCACTCCCAGCTACCATGTTGATTCAGAGGCATGGCTCCATGTGAACATCGAACACGAATAGCTTTGCATACCAGTGATTTTGCAAAAAAAAAAAAAACCTGAGGAGACAAATTTGCATTAATGCACAACAATCAGTATTATATCTTCTTCTCTAGACAAGCCCCTAAAGTGTGTCATATGCCTCATCATATCATCTCCCAGGTGACCTGAAGAGATATTTAACACAAAGCAACAGATTGGCTTAAAAATCCCAGATTGGTCTGGATACACATTTAATTATACTTAGAAAAGGATCACCTTGATTTTAATAGGGACCCATTCACTCTACACAATTATCACACAGTGATTCCATTTTAACTGTCATGGCAACATCCTATGGCATCCTGGGGTTTGTAGTTTGGTAAGGCAATATTGCTCTTTGACTGAGAGTTCTAAACGCCCTTTCCTAAACTGTAATTCCCAGAGTTCCACAGGGTGTTACCATGGCAATTAAAGTGTAATATAGCCCAATAACTGCACAGTATGAAAGGACCCTAGGTCTCTTTCAAGTATGCCTGAGTCTGGATGCAACCCATTGTGCATATAGCTTGAGCACAGATTTTGAATATAAATATTCCCCACGTGTAGCTTTAAGTAGGGGTGGGAAACTTTAATCCCTGTTGAATCAGGTCCTTCTGCCCTTTCAGTGTTCTCCAGTGGCCCTGTTTCCTTTCCCATGATACCATAACTGGTGGTTTCCTAATGTTTGTATGGTTTTCCCCCATTCTAAAAGGTTGAAATGTCCCTTGTAAGGCTTAGCTCAATGCAGTAAGAGCTGTAGGCTTATACATTTTTTGTTCTTCCCATTTGCTTGGAGTCCACCCACCACCGGAATGTGACCCCTGATAACATCTGTGAAATTGTTGAGGTTGAAAGAGGTTCCCCAGCCCTGCTCTAGGTGGGAGGTGCAAGGCTGTATTATTGACAGAAGTCAGGGAGAAGTTAATAGGCTTAAAGAAAGAGAGAAAAGTATAGCTTCTTTCTCAAACATGACTTCATTCAGTATGGATAGTAAAGAGAAACACCGGCTGGCATTTTCACATTTAGAGTCTGGCAGCAATACTATAAAGCATTTACCTTTCCCACAAAGTTGACTCTGCAAAAGGATGCTCATTTAAGCATTTTATGTTATTTCACAAATGTGACATTAAGCGATCTTGTGTCTTTTGGAAAACACTGCCAATTGACACAAATGGTTTCAGATTGCACAGGGATGAAATGTCCTGCATTACACAATGTTTGTTTCATTATCTTGGAGGGGGGGGGGAGTGTTAGTAGCAGAAAAGCTTCACAGTAAAGGTCTCTGTGTTGTTTAGACAGGCGGGGGTACTTATAAAAAGCGGGGGGGGGGAGCGAAAACTAGAACAAGCAGTGCCTGAAACATCAACAACAAAATGAATATGTTTCTTAGCTCATCACAGCACTGCTGGAGATCATAAAGCCAGAATTTTTTTAATGTTTATCTAGAATAAATTTGGCTTTGGAATTTCAAACACACACACACACACACACACAGAAATGGTGGGCTGAACGAGAAAGTTGCATAATTTTGGGGCCCCAAGGAGCCTCCTAATCCAATCTGCCTCTCCTCGCTAATGCAGAAATCACCATTAAGCATCCCTGACAGATGTTCAACCAACCTCTCTTTTGAAGAACAGTCCATCACATTTTAAGATAATGAAGGAGAATTTGCTTCCCCAGTAATTCCAGGAGAAATTAAAAGGCCATGCTCGTGAATCAATGATCCAACTTTAATGGAAAAAAATACATTTCTGTCCCACACTCCCACAGACCAGTATCTGAACAGAATGCTCCCCCATACAACACTCATACAGTCTACATAACATAGAATATAGAATACAGTCTCGTAATATAGAAGGTGCCAGGACACCTTACATTGGTGCATGTGCTGGCGTAACTTTGCATCCAATTAACATTACTGACTAGACGTTTGCATTATCTTCCAAGACTAGGTATCAAAACTGACCTTCCACAGAATTCTTCTAGACTCCATGCTATCACAATACCTTTAACCCTTACATCCCAGGGAAGAAGGGGCATGCTGGGTGTTACAAGCCATGTAAGCTTACATTTCTGCAATAAAAGTCCCTGAAACCAAGGCACACAATTCTAAAAATGCAAGTATATGTCTTAAGTTAACAAAGCCATATTAGTGTCTCCCTTCCCTTCATCCCATCCCCTCCCAGTGCAAAGAACTGAAACCTAGTCCAGTTCTATTCTGTCCAGTCCTTCCTCTTCAATAGTCTGTTCCACTGTTGAACAGTTCTTACCATCAGGGAGGTTTTCCAAACATTTGAACAGTTTTCTTTTTAATTATTTTAATACATTAGTTCAGGTCGTTCGTGATTAGTCTCTTCTTTCTGAGTAAGTTTTATCCCTCAGTTACTGCATTTCAATCATGAGACCTATCCCATCAATATACAATTAAATCATATTTGTCTTCCTTTATTAGTAGTCCAGGTTCATAGACATAGACATAGACATAGAATCATAGAGTTGGAAGAGACCTCAAGGGCCATCTAGTCCAACCCCCTGCCATGCAGGAATACACAATCAAATCATTCCTGACAGATGGCCATCAATTGGTCATGTTCTGTGCACTACTAGCAAGAGTAATAGTATACATACTGGCTATTGTTGAAGTACAAATGCTCATAACAATAGCCCCTTTAGCCACTATTTGAAAAAGTTACCTTTTGGACTACAACTCCCAGAATCCACCAGCCAGTACAGCCACTGGAAGCTGCCATTAAAACCCCCTTTTTCAATTCTACTCATAGCCACACCCCCTGAGAAAAGTATAAAAATATAGGCACAGTGTTGCTCCATTTTGTATACCCCAAGGAATAATACCTATAGTACATACCAAAATATCCAAATCCACATCCCTAATCAGCCATGGAGTTGACTAAGTGACCTTTGGCCAGGCGCTTTCTGTCCCTAGCCCACCTAACAAATAGCTCATTTATCAGGCCAGGCCAATACCTCCTGCCTCACCCCACTCCACACTGTCAACTGCCACTAAGGGAAATGACATCATTATTCCTGTTGGACAATCATAGCCCTCCCCTGAATTCCTGTCCTACTGTACCAGTAGCTGACAGAATACCTGTAATTTCCAATTCTATGTCGGACCCTTCCCATATGTGCCATTTGTAGAGTCTCTCCTTTATAATCATTTTCATATTAGATTTTGAAACATGCTCTTGGAGTCTGGGAGGCAATCAGGACCTCCTGCAAGGGGGAAGGTGGACAAAATGAGGACATTGCCTCCAAATAAGAATTCTGCCCTGCTCATGAAATTTTCCTTCAGTCCCCAAATTTCTAGCACTGCATTAATTTAAAACTGCAGTTGAGCATTTAAAAATCGAGCTTAGCCAGAAAGGGGCAATCAAAGTTACCAAGTAAATGTGTGCATAGCCAATATAAGCATTCTGGGTACAAACAATTTTCAGTGTCTCACTCTCTGCAATATTAGAAATTTGAGGACTAAAGGAAAATGTTGTTACAGAATTCTTATTAGAGGGACAATGTCCTTATTTTGTCCCCACTGTAGCTACACCCCTGGAGAGGATCATGTTTGGAGACAGGCTGAGAGGAGAAACTTAGCAGAATGGACATATTTCAGAAGTGAAGAAGAAAATATGCATCTTTGTGGGCGGCTTGGGCAGGTTATGCCCAACCCATCCTGGGAACTAAACACCCGTTAAAAGATTACACCCCTGCCCTGGAGTTGCTTATTGAGCTCCAAGAGCCTCTGAGACTTGAAGACTTTTTCTCTAGCTTTAGCTGATAAGTCAGTGCAACCATGACTGGATGAGATAGCACAGCCATAGACAGCTTTGGTAACCTGTTTGGACTGTTGCAGTGCCCAGAGCATCTGTTAAATTGAGAATATAGAGGTAGTCTAAAATTGGGCTAAAAAATTATTAATTGACACCAGATCTTGGAAAAGTTACTTTTATGGAATGCAAGAACCAGAAAATTCCAGCCAGCATGGCCAAAAAAGTCACCTTCCCCAACTCTGACTGGGACAAAGCATTTAAAACATTTCATGTTTTTTCAAGTAGCACTGACTTTATATTCAGTCTCTATATTATCACACTATACTGTTATAGTGCTATTGTTCCACTTTAACTGCTATGGCTGCCTCTTGTGGAATACTGGGATTTGCAGTTTAGGGAGAGGCAATTAGAACTCTCAGCCAGAGAGCTCTTGGGCCTCACTAAACTACAAACCCCAGAATTCCATAGGAGGCAGCCATAGCAGTTTAAGTGGAATAATAGCTCTATAACAGTGTAGTGTGATAAAGTTCTATCTGAAAATTGGATCTTTAAAGAATTAAAACAGGGAGTGAGAGTAGAAAGGAGGAGTTTGGCCAACTCAAGGAAAAGCCCACACTGGTGATATCTTGCCCACTGCAACAAACCTGGAACAAGTATTGTAGAAGAAAAAGGATTAGCTTTAAAATATACATCTCACAACACACCGGAGGCTTTAAAAAATGCAAAAAAAAAAAAAATCCAGTCAGTAATGAAGTCTGTACAGTAAAAGCTCTAGCAATTTTCAAAAGATTTGGGTGGGGGGACAGGAACCAGAGTTCCAAGACATGTCTAAATTACACCTCATGAAGGCCCAGCTGCATTGCCCCACTATCCAAAACTGTGGGTTCATCAATACCTCAGTAAACTAAAAGCTGCTGATTGCTAAGGATGGTATGAAATGGGGGAAATAGGAATACTGGTGATTCCCTCAGATATACTGAGGTTAAATCTTCAGAGATCGTTTTTTTAAAATCTGTCATTAACAACTGGAATATAAACCAAGCAAATTATATAGTAAATTGTTAACACAGACAGGAATGTAAAGGAGCAGGTAAGAAACACTAAGTAGAAAAAGAATATTACCAAAACATCACACGAACTCTCCCTGCAATGCCAGTCAAGGAACATAATAGACTATGACATATTTACCAGACTATTCTGTCTCAAACAGCAGATCGAGGAATGCCAAGGAATGTAAAACCAGCAAGCTGGGGAAGATGCAGAGAAGCAAACACAATGATACCAAGTTAAATAATGGATTTTATGCTGACATGCGTTGTTAGAAGTACTAGCTTTCCCATCCATTGTATGTTAAGGCCACAGAGTGCCCTTCTCTTTCTGCAGCTGAGGTAATTGTTCTCAATTTTATATCTGCTTTTTTTAATAGAAATGTGTACATTATATTCATATGATACAAAATAAAAATGCTTACATCTACAGACATTGATAATATATCTTCTAAACAATATTTCCATATCATTACCACTTTTTATCATTTTATTATTCTTTTCTTATATTCTAAATACCATACAATATTCCGTACTAAGTATGATTTCCTTTTGATTATATGTAATTTTGATTTATAAAATTGTATTCATTATATTCATAAAATAAAGTGATATCGTTAGACTTCCTACCCACTAACTACAGAATAAGACCATCGTATCTTACATCTCTTTAATTTTTTTTCTGCTTTCATTATCATCTGATGTGTTATTAAGTTGTTCCCTAATAATCCTTTCGACAGCTTGAATTCACATTGTACTTATTTCTTAAGAATATGTTCCAGTTATCCCAGTCTTTTTCTACAGATTGGGTTGTATTATTATTTAACCAATTTGTAAGTTTGACCAACAAAAGAAATTTATCTGCCTTAAGTATCCATTCTTCCATATCTGGTAATTCCGTGTTCTTCCAATATCTGGCAAGGACAATTTGGGCAGCTGAATTTTACATCTGGTTTTAATAAGAGCAATGCTCAGCCACACAGAGAGAGTTATAACTGCTTCTCTAGAGCACTTCACTAGAGTGTCAGGCAGGTCTTACCATTTTCCATTACGATTTTAAGTCATCCTCCCTCTTCAGAAATAGCAATGCAACCAAGGTTTCAGCCAGTTATCATTGCTAATAGAAAGTATTAATGTCAATAAATTATTCCCTGCTTTCAATACCTTATTATTTTCTTGTTTACTTTTTAATCATACCTATCCAAGGGCCTGAAAGGTGCATACCAAAACTGCCACAGGTAGTTTCTCCCTCCCATTATATCCTCAGAACAACTTTGTGAGGTTTTACCTGATGAAGTGGGTTGCATCGTACAAAAAAGTATGCTAAGCAAAACTTGTTAGTCTTTAAGGAGCTGTGAGACTCTCTGCTATTTCTGTGAGGTAGGCCAGGCAGATTAGAGAAAGTGACTGATCCAAGGCAGCAGCCAACCAGATTTCACTCAAATTCTATTTTTCCCACTGCTAAATCCATCCTGTCCTGAATGTAAGCTCCTCAGCTAACCCAAACATTGATTAGAGATAATAGTGGAGGCGCATAAAATCATAGAACTGTAGCGTTGGTATGTATCTAAAGAGCCAATCTAACCCCCTGCCAATGCAGGAATCCAAAGCTAAAGCATTAATAAGAGGTGGCCATCCAACCTTTCCACCATCAAATAACTCCCAAGATTATTGGCAACAGAATTGGAGAAGGAAGCAAATGACCTGGGAGACTTACCTGGGATTTGTAGATTGCTTCATTCTTCTAAGACCCATATGTACTTTGATGCATGATACTGGTCTGGAGCAAATAAGAATATAAAACTCATCATGGACAGCTTTTCCATGATGTCATGAGCTATTTCTCACTTTTTTAAAAAGAATATACCAGAGTGGAAGACTTTCATGGGAAGGCCAACATAAATAAATAAATAAATAAATAAATCTCAAAACAATCTACTGTTGAGTCTTGACTTCATCTTCAAAACTTCAACCGTAAAGGGCAGAAAAGAGGTTTCCACAGACAGGAAGAACACACACACACACACACAGAGTAATGAAGGTAATTTGTTCTATAAAACTGTATTGCATGGTGTTGTCTGTCTTGCCCAGTCTGACAGCTAAAACTGAAACAAGAAGCTGTAATGGTTGTTAAGTTTTAATGATCTGTTTTCCAGTTCCGTGTGTAATGAATATAATGAAGATGTGACTGGTTACCAATGTTTGTAGGGTGATTGTCACAAGTCTCTTGATGTCCTACTCATTTTGCCACATTTGATGTGAGAAATGACAGCAGAATCCACCAGGAATATTCAGGAATATGCCTCATACCAAATCGCATTAGTGATCTGTCTAGCTTAGTGCTATTTATTCTGATTCATAATCTTTCCAACAACGTGCTATCTTTTAAAGATAAAAATAAAATAAAATAGAGCCATCAAGGATCAACCCTGCAACCTTCTGGGTGCAAAACATGCAATCCACCATGCCTCTGTAGTCCATTCTCATGGTTCCCATGGGGGGCAGGGACTGACAGGGCTTCAGCCTGGGGACCCAGGATTAGGAGGGAGACCCAGTGTGATATTATTGTAAGTTTTTATTATGTAAATCCATTTAGGGTGTATATATATATATATATATATATATACACACACACACACATATATATATTTAAACTGACTTATTTTAATTTTTATCCTAAATCCTGTAGAGCATCTCACTGCCCTTAACCTTAGCAGCTGGTAGAGGGCCCACCAAAGATCCTGACCTGGGGGCCAACTTCAGGATGTGGGGGCTATGTCCATCCCTTAACATGGGTACTTTAAAGGTCATAAACTTAATATTTTCAGTCCTATCAGTGGAGGGAATAGTGTAGATAAATATCCGTTTGTGTCTCCTCATTAAATTAAATAGATAAACTTTTCTGAGAAGGACAGTGAAGCACCTATGCCATCAGCAGTCAGTTAAGGATATTGACTTCTAACTCTGCATTCTGCAAAAATGTAAGATATATCTATCTGTCTGTCTGTCTGTCTGTCTGTCTACCTAGAGAGAGAGAGAGGAGATTTTCAGACAGGCAAAAATCGCCCCTTGCCGCGCGAGCAGCCTCCCGAAACTGCTGCGTGGCAAGGGTCTTTTTCGGACGACGCTGTGCCTCTAGCGAAGCCGTCCGTGTCACTTCCGTGAAGCTTCGGACGGCTCCGCGCCATATTTCAAGCACGGAAGCTGCCCGTGATTGAAATATGGCGCGGAGCCGTCCCAAGCTTCACGGAAGTGACACGGACGGCTTCGCTAGAGGCACAGCGTCGTCCGAAAAAGACCCTTGCCGCGCAGCAGTTTCGGGAGGCTGCTCGCGCGGCAAGGGGCGATTTTTGCCTGTCTGAAAATCTCCAGAGAGAGAGAGAGAGAGAAGCTTTAGAAAGGGCTAAGTCAAATGATCTCTCTAAGTGTCATTGTCCTTCGTTTATACAATATTGGGGTGGGGATAGCTGCAACTAAGGAAGTCACCATGCAACCAATGCAGATGTATATATGTATATGCAATACACAATAAAACATATCCCCATAAAAGCCTCTGTGTCCACAACTACAAATTAAATGCCTGCTGGAATAAAAACATCTTTGCCTGCTGGCAAAAGGAAAGCAGGGAGGGGGCCAGCTTAGCCTCCTGTGGAAGGGCATTTTCGAGGGTGTGAGCAGCCACTGAGAAGGCTCTCCCTTGTGTCCTCTCTCTCATGAATGTATACATGATATACATTCACACAAATAAACACACAAAACATTTTACATCCACATACACCCTTGAACTGACTTCCTGCTCAGACATCATCTGTATTTAGATGCTATTTTTTCTCTAATTAATACCTAATATCAGATAATCTTCCAACTGTTTTATCTTATGCAAAATCTTCAAAATTGAAAACCCAAGAGCATAAACATTCCTTCTTTCTTTTCAATATAATTCAAAAATAATTCCTAATCCTTTAAAAAAAAATACAGCTTCTCTTTAATCATTATTAAAAATCTCCAAGTTGAGAAACAAAAAGTGGCCTAAGCCTACCTGACTTCAGATTATATTTTGCTGCCTGTACACTAGTTTGGTTAAAGGAATGGCTGACATTAATAGATAAAAGAATATTGCAACTGGAAGGGCACAACTTACATGTTGGAAGGCATGCCTATATGTAGTATGAAAAATATGTGGTACATGCAGATTAAAAAAAAATTATAAGGTATGTCATACTTAGAATTTGAAAGAAATATAAAACAAAATTGTGTCCAAAATTGTGATAATAAAAAGCCAATTTTGACTGAGGGAAGAGTTTTGAACACTTACATCTGAGATTGTACATCAAGGAGGCAGAGTGAAACTTTATGTCCATGGAGTTATGCCTTGTTTGCACAATACCAACTTGTCAAAATGTTGTGCAACTCATCATGCAACCAATGCTCATATATATATATATATATATATATATATGCAATACACTTGTTACATCAATATGCACACATGATCAATGTGCATGTGAACTGGTGTGCAATACACAACCATGTGGAGGAAGCCAGTGTCCTGTAGTGGTTTGAGCATTGGACTATGGTTCTGGAGACCAGGGTCTGAACCCCAGTTGTCCATGGAAACCCATTGGGTGGCTTTAGGCAAGCCACACTTTCTCAGCCTCAGAGGAAATCAAGGGTAAACCACCTCTGAATAAATCTTGCCAAGAAAACCCCACGATATGTTTGCCTTATGGTCACTATGAGCTGGAAACTACTGAAGGCATACAACAACAAAAATATAACTGTGTGACCTTGAACTGACCATGTCCATGCTACATAGGAAAAAAAATGTTCAAACAGTCAGTAAGGGAACTTACACATGCAAAGGACACCAACAGGATGCCATCTGTAACTTTTACAGGATTATAACTTCCAGAATTGCTCAGTAGCATGGTCACATTGCTTGGAGGATTCTGGGAGTTTTCCACCAAAATTATAACTTTTCCATGTTCTGAGTGAGAATGCTGTTCCTTGCCCTCATCTTATAGTGGGGGGGGCATCAGAAGCAAGACAGGCTGTGATCACAACCAGTCAGATCAAGAACATAATCAGGTGTGGAAAGGGATGCACAGGGAATGAATTTGTGCAACCTTTCCCCCATAGCAATGCTTTGAGCCAACGGAGTACACTAGCGAACACTTGGCTTTGCCCTATGTAAATGCAATCAAAAAGATAAGCACTTAGAAGATAAGCTTCTTTATCCTTCCCCTTGCCACTGAGTTCAACTTCTACTCAACTACACACACATCTTTTCAGCCTTCTCATTTCCTTGTTGCTTTGGGCCATTTTCTTTAAAACAAAAAAAAAGTCTTGTACAATTTTGTACTGTACATTTAAAAACAGGGGAGCCCTGCATCTTTATTTATGACTATGTAAAATCAATGCTGGAAATAGAAGGCTAGAGTCACTCAGCTAATTACACATGCTTGATGAACAGCATAACAACAGCCACTGCTGCACTGCACGTTAGTCAAAGCATGTAAATTACTGCAGTTATTCTCATACAATGAGATATGGGAATGCAAGAGTGTGTTGTTCTGAAGAACACCCTAATTTCCCCTGCTACAGATTAATATGGTCATCTGCATCCCTGGAAGGTAATAAACAGCATCTTCACACCACCAAATACAAAGGAATGGCCATAGGAAATTAAAGTCTGGTGGAAATAAATATAACTTATCTCACGTGCAGCATCCACTAAAGTCCAATTAAGCCCTATATTCTGTTTCTGAAATTACGACTGGCCACATATGTAAGAAGTGGACAGAAATCTCTCTCACAGAAGAGTTCTTTAAAAAAAAAAACACCTTCACAGTGGCCAGAAGCCTTTGGCTGGGTGTGGCATCTTCTGGTTCAAAGAGGTGCTATGGACAAGTAGAGTGGCCCATCCCAACAACCTTCCCATTCATCTCTAGTGCTGTACAGAGAGTCTTGTGTTCCTGGAGGAAGATGAATGAGCAGGTGCAAGACAGAGAGAAGGTTAGAACAACTGCATTTTTCCAAACAAGCAGCTGCTGCAATCAACCAGTAACTTCTCAGCACATGCAGGTTCCATTTGGGCCCCATGGACCTGACTTTCAAAAGTGGTATATCCTCACATTCAATGAAAACATCAGAAGTTTCGTATGTCTCACAACAACTTTAAAAGCCAAAGCTAGACTCACACGGCTATTTATACTACACAATAGCTACCTGAAAATTTAGCACTGCATTATTATCACAATAGCACCTGCATTTCTATTCTGCTTTATAGTGCTAAGTACTCTCTGTGTGGTTTACAATGTGTTCACTAATTGCCCCCAACAAGCTGGGTACTCATTTTACTAACCTCGGAAGGATGGAAGGCTGAGTCAACCTGGAGCCCTGCAGGATTGAACTCCCAATGTTGTGTACGCAGTACCAGCATTCAACCACTGTACCCCCAGGGCTCCTGACCCCCACAGTTTGGCCCTCTGGATGTTTGGGTGGCAGTTCTCAAAGACCACAGCCGGCAGAGCTGGCCAAAGATAGGGGATTGTGGGAGTTGCAGCCCAAACATCCAAGAGACCAAATGTCCCTTATTCATCCATACTCATGATAGTGGTCATGCAATATATCAATCAAAGAATAGACTGGTCTATCACAAGATTAAGCAACCTAGTACCTTGTAGTCCAAAATATCTGGAAAGCACCACATTGTCTGTGTTGATCAGGATATTTGTCCATGTTTCCCTAACACAGCTGTGGAATATATGACAGTGCCTAACATGCCACATGGCTAGAGGTTGCATGTGAATGTTTCACTATGTGGATAATAAGACTGTCTTTATGCTATACAGGATGAAACAACACAACAATATGTTGCAGACATCATTTGGAATGTTCACACCAAACATCAAAAGGTCATTATCCATCTCTAATAGATATCCCCTACCTGCATGAAGGACTGCATGAAGAGGATCATAAGGTCATGTAAATTAATCCTCAGACCCACCAACAGGCCCATTGTCCACACACACACACACCACTGCATGTTAAATGCACATCTCTGTGCATTCATAAGCACAAGCATGCAGAGACCTTCCAGGAAAAGAGTGATCCTATGTGGAGGACATCTACCGTATGTACATATGGTGGTACAGATGTGCAACCCCTTTTCATGTGTATCAAATGGGCAAACAGTGGAGAATTAGGCCATTGAACATAGTGGGAGATAAGAACAGGAAAGAAGTTCTTTGCATTTTATAGTGTCAAGGAAAGCAACCTTTTGCTGGGAGTTGAATTTTTTCCTCAAACATTCACACATTTGTCAGGCATTCAAGATGTTTCAGAGCAACGGGTTTTGCACAAAACTACTGCACACATTTTAAAATGTGAATGACTAAAAGGAACACAGTGGTTTTTTTAAAAAAAATACAGACATATTTTAGTTAATGGGGAAAAATAAATTAGGTAAATAGAAATCAATCTTAATATTGAGTACAATTTTCATGTGAGGGGAAAATCCAACAAATCTTGCAACTCTTATTTGCAACAAGGACAAGGATGGAATTGCAGGTGGAAACTGGAGAAATGCAACAACATCAAGACGTAGAGATTTTCACATCTCTAGGTGGAATTAGCCAATATGGCACCATGATATTGTTGCCAGGTTTTCAAAATAGCAATACTGTAGTTAAATTTCATGACTACAGGGCTGACAATCAGGAAATAGCTATTAAGAAGTTTCTATTCTGCCTAAATAATAAATGAAAGTACTGGTTTCAGTTAACGTAACCATGTGTTTCTCGATAAAATTAACATAATGTCCACATTCATAAAACACGTGATGCATGCCTGTTTGTCCCATGCCACAAAGGTACCATTGTCCAATACCACAAGGTCTCATACCAGAAAATATGGAATTTTCTGGCATCTTGGTTTTATAAAAGGAAAATCTTTTCAACCCTCAAAGAGGAGACATCCCTTAAAATAAAGGACACCTGCCAATCCTATAAGGGACAAACTTTTTGACCCCCAACCAAAGGAATACCCAACAGCCCTTCACCATGAGCTCTCCCTATGCATTTCTTGAACATATGTTGGAAGATTTTTTTTATATTATTTTAGTATCATTCCTATATTCTAATTTTTACATGGCTATCCAATTCTCCCAAGTGACTTATCACCGGATGCTATTCGTGCATGCACCTGTTCAGTATTTTTCTCTTTAAGAGAGGGAGCATGAAAGGGAGACCTGAAAGCCAACCAGATCTATGCCATTATATAGTTCAGTGTGCTGGAGGCATACAAACCAATGCAAACATCAGCCCTAGGATTCATCTTCAAAGAAATCAAACAATGAAGCAATCCATTTTCCAGTCTATGCTGAACTAGATTTTTCATAGCACACATAGGCAAGCATGCAAATATAAGCACTCATCCCACTAATTCATCCACCAGTGAAACTAAAAAGGTTGTTATTTCAGGTTTACCTATACTTTCAGAAAACTGAGCAGACATTACCACATCAGAATGTGGAGTATATTAAATGACTCTTAAAATGGGAAGAATGGGCAGGAATGTCTTTTCCCCCTAAGTTGGCTATCACCTATTCCAAGGCTTGAACAGAAAACCAAGGATTTGTGGGGGAGATTAAAAACATATGCCTTTCTTTCTTTCTTTCTTTCTTTCTTTCTTTCTTTCTTTCTTTGTTATGTGGAATGCTTCAAAATCACCTTCTAATGTACTATTGTTATAGATCCCTTCATCTTCCCTTCAAAATGAAGATTGTGGCTTGTATAAAGCCAGGGTTCTCTATTATGCATGGAATGGAGGATTCCGGCTTAATATTGATCAATAAACAAGGGTCTAAATCCTATTGGTAGTGCCAACCAATAGGAGCCATTGAATCAACTCTTGAATTGTGAGTACACTTATGTAACTCCCAGTGGGTCAATTGATCAACTTTAGTTGGGATTACCAGTGAGTTTTAGGCCCAGTTAACCAGGAAAATAATCTAGAAGGCAATAGGAGAATCTGGCTTAATACAAACCAGGTTCTTTTTTTGTGATGGCAACCTCTTATGGGAGAATGGAAGGTAATGGAAATTGAAAAGCAGTTGGCTCTAATGGTTTTATAACCCAGAGTTTATTAAGCCTCAAAGAATCCTCTGAACTGTACCAATATCAAGGAAGAATTCAACCAAGTTGAAAAGCGTCTTTCGCTTCATACAAGCTCTCCATTCCTAAAATCCACATAGTTTGAGGTGAAAGAACAGAAGGCATTGTTCAGAGCACAGCCATGCTAGCTGTGTGATTCTAGGAGCCTGAGTCCAAGCAATGTTACTTTTCCAAGCTCTGATTCAGACCCTGAGTTTGACTGGAGAAGCAAATGTCAGTTATAACAGTCTTTTCAGTGATATATTTGCTAGAATGGACCAGGGCATGAATAAAATAAAATAAATGTGGCCTTGGGAAAGATAGCTAATTGTGTCTATGGCTACTCTGACAATTGTGTCAAAAGATGATGATATATTATTGAGAAGTGAAATGCTATTGCAAAGCTTAACTGAATGCCTAGATTTATTGCTATGACTTTTTAAGAAATGTTTATTTTCTAAGCTTTCCCCCATGAACATATTAACTTCCTCTGTTTCTGCATTATGACACAGAAGTCTATGCACTGGCTAGGATTCAAATAACTACCTTAAGTGTGACCAAGGGCTTCAGCATGCCCGGTGGGATTTTTCATCTTTCCTGTTTTCAGACAGAATTCCAATAATATATTGCAAACCATCTCTAAAACTCATGTTAATTTCAAAAGAGGTTTACCATGAGCAAAGGGCAGTGGCAGATGGGACTCCAATGAACCTGTTTTGGGAATAGGATTCAGCAACTTGAATAGCCTCTTTAAAGTCTGGAATAAAATCTGGAGCAGATTCACCACCAACTGCTACCAGCAAAGAGAGCTGCTGACAAAAACCATCAACCCCCAAAGCCTTCTTGGACAAACAAATAAGCCTCAGATTTTTTGGAACTGGGCCACTACTTGCACCTCCAGGTAATAACTATGCCCGACATCCTGTTAGGGAGCTAGGATGTCATAAGCTTAGAACCTCATAACAGTTTACTATTCACATTTACACTGCCATAACCGCAAATGCCCCCAGAACCCATCTTAAGATCCAAGCAGCCATACCAAGCAAAGGAGTTCTGTGGCACTGGTGAACAGGGTGCTGAAGGATGATGCATCGAGCTCCCTGCTACCAGTAAGTTGTGTTAAAACAAGGAGTTGCAACAAGGCCCCTGCTTGCACCAATGTTGGTTGGTGGGAGGGGGCTGGACATGTCACCCTTCAGCATCCCATTCACCAATACAGCAGAATTCCTTGAATCGGTGCAACTGCTCGGAAGTTAAGGAGGGTTTGGGGGATCAGATAGGATAGGGAGACAGGGTGTAGCCATGAGATTGTGGTTATAGACATTATCAGACACACTAAATGCAGTGTCATAATGACGTCACATAAATGTGAAAAGGCATGCATATCAGACGGTGTTGCTCTTTCACATTTATGTAAAGTAAAAAAACTGTAGTATAATATTGACAGCTTAAGCTGTCAATAGATCAGCCATGGTGCTTTAGTGCCGACATTGCCAGGGTATGAAACCTCACACTATTCAACACACGTGAATGCAACGTCAATGGCTGATCAAGCCAGAACCCTTCCAGGTGATGCACTTTTTATCACCCTCCCTGGTTTACTTGTAAGTATTAAAGTGTGTGTATGTGCTTTTTAAAACTTTTCCTGTGTTTTTTTTTTTTAATTTCTTGCATGAGCGTCTTCATGAGAATCAGCGGGATTTCAAATGAGGAAGTGAGCTCTTTTCGCTGCTCGTTTATTGCCATGAAGCCTTTGGACGGGAGGGAAGGAAAGTGCAGCATGGGGAGTTCTTTTGTCAGCATAAAAACAGAAAAGTTATGCCAGCAAAAGAATGGGCTTTTGGGGGGTGGTTTGATAAAGTCATATGTGTCTTCTGCAGGATTTTGGCCTTTATTACTATTTATCCTGTAGTGACAATGTTTCCATTTTCAATGAAACCCGTATTTCTCCAGCTTTACAAAACCTAGCAAGCTGCTGTTTAACCTCCAACTTTAACTATATTTGTAATTATTGAAATTTGTAATTGCTGTTTATTTCATTGTATTATAAATAATGGGGGAAAGGCAGGATATAAATAAAGTTAATAATAATTATTGTAAATATTGTTAATCAGAATTAATCCACTGAATGTTTATAGCAGCATAAACATATCATATTTTAGCATTTGCTCTATAAAGGTTTAATGCAGTCCTATAAAATGCAACCCTTTGAATGCAGTGGGTTTACTTCTGAGTAAATTTCCATCAATTTATACTGCAAGTGGTAAGTAACATGTCTCAAATTTGTACAAAAAATAAACAGACATTGCATATTTCATTCTCCAATCAAATTCTATTTCCTGTGAAAAAGAGAAAAGCTAAGGGGTGGCACATTTTTTTTCTCTATGGCTTCTACATTTCTGACTGTTTGCTCCCTCTACTAGGAATCTAAAAAGTCCACATCCACAAATATCCTCTCTTCCCCTCCATATTACAAAGACATATCCCGGAGATGGAAAAGCCTTTTGCCAAGAGTTCTTGCACTCATGACAATGAATTTTGTGCAAGAGCATAATTACACCTTCATGCAAAACTGAAATAGTGGCAATAGTTAATTGTGCAACGCTAAGATGATCAGATGAACTGTCTAATAGCATATCTATCCCACTACCCACCCACCCACCCACCCACCCCACTCCCGCCCCACTCTTGCCCCACTCCTGTCCCTGTTATAGTAAAAAAAAAAACAATCAGACACCTACCTTATGCCGCGATAGTAACTGCTCCCCCTCCCCTCGGTCCTTCAGGAGTGAATGCAGCTGTTGTAAAGCTGCATTCACATCCCGGAAAGCAAATCCCGCACATTCTCATGAGAGAACGATGTGTGGAAAATTTAAAAATAAAAAGGAAACCAAATGTAAAAAAAAGAAAACTAAGCCCCCAAACACCCTTAAAATTAAACAAGTAACCAGGGGAGGGGAAAAACAAGGGTGCCACTTACCTCCTCATCCTGATCGCACCCAGAAGTCTTCAGGAGGGACCTCCCACCATGGCTGGCATAGCACCAGCATAATGGGACACCTTTTCACAAGCCAGTTATTCCATTATGGAAACGGAATGGGTGATCTATTGACAGATTAATCCATCAATAGAAGAGAATGGAAATGGAATGGAGGGGGCACAGGAGCAGAATTGGACAGGGATGACATCATCTGAAAAGAGAACCCTTTGGCGCTCTCCTGTCGTCCCTGTTCCAGATTAAAAAGGTCATCTAATAATCTCCTAAGATTTTTATCTTCAAAAATTTTTATCCATCAGCATTTTTCAATCAATCAGGTCTTCCCCATCAATCAGCTAGCCCTTTTGTGCTTCTTTGGAGTCTGTGCTTTCTTTCTAAAAGGGAAAAGACAGCTGTTTTGTGCACATACTTTCTTTTTTCACAAATTACAGAAGCCTTCCTGAAAAGGCAAGTGCTCCCTGTCTTGTTCTTGCATTGGAAGCAAGAACTCTTGCAGAGGGTGGCAATTTGTCAGCAAGCTGTCTCAACATCTCAAGAGAAACTCTCTCACTGAGAATGATTTTGTGTGTGTGTGTGTGTGTGTGAAGAGATATCCTATCCCTACTCTGTGTCCAATCCATGCCCAATTTCTCTAGGTTTTGCTTTTTTAAAAAGCAAACACATTATTTGTGTGCATAGTTTACACTGTATACATTATTTGAATTTCATCCCCACTGACAAAAGAGTAGTTGGGCAGCATTTGGGTTACATTTGAAATGTGTTAATTTTCTCTGGGCACTTTTCTAATATGCACCTTTTTTTTCAGACAGAGAAATGGGCTGCATCCATCCATCAACATTGAGGATTCTGGAGTGCAGATTTCATTTGTACTCCAGACAGTATGGGACTGTCTGGAGTGAGAGAAGCCCATTGAACCTTACTCTGAAAACTGATTCATCATATATTCCTAGACTGTACCATGTGCCATTTCTAAATGTGTAGGTTGTTCCCTTTAGCAGGTGGGCTCTTACACACACATGGAAATGAATACAGAAGTAGATGCTTTGGTCACAGGGTCAAAATTGACTCTGTGTTCACAGTATTTGGGGGGGGGGTTCCACATGTTTTAAAATAAAATATGAACACAGAAGAGTATGATGCTTGTTTGGCAGTTTGTTAACATGGTAAAAAACTCTGTTGCAAGTTCAACTCACCCTAGCAATGAAGTACAGGATACAACAAATAACAAGTAACTAAAAAAAAAAAAAGACCTTCAGATACCACAAGTATGCTAATTACTAAAATAGGTCCTAATTAATAGAAATATAATAAATAAAACAGTCTGACCTTTGACATTCAAAATGTTTTAGAGCCTTATTGTAGTGCACTGCTATAGAACTATTATTCCACTTTAACTGCTATGGCTTCCTCCTGTGGAATTCTGGGGTCTGTAGTTTAGTGAGGCCTAAGAGTTCTCTGGCTAAGAGTTCTAAATGTCCCTCCCTAAACTGCAAATCCCAGGATTCCACAGGAGGCAGCCGTAGCAGTTAAAGTTGAATAATAGTGATATAGCAGTGTAGTGTGATAAGAAGGTTGGTTAAAAATCTTCTAAAAATGAGCACAGTAAAAATGTTTTAAATTGATGTAAGTTGTCAGATAAGTTTTATTCCCCTTTAGGTTCCAAATTCCTGCACTATTTACACAAACAGTGGTATAAGAACAATTTACCCATTCCCATCAGAACTGCCTACCTAACCACAAATTTTCCATCAGAAGGGTGACATTATGCACTCCTACTCTGCTTCAGTCCATGGACAATTAAACCCCCTTTATTTCAGGATTGAAATTCATACTTAGATCACCATTCACAGGACACTTTCCCCCCTGGTAAACACCAGTATTCATTTTATTGATAAGAGTATGGATCTGAAATTTTTCATCCTAAATTTAACTACACAAAGGTTATGGAGGAGATTCAGATTCTCTATTTTCATTGAAACTCTTGAATGAACTCAGTGAAATCTGTAACATCCGTATGAATTCTGAAGTTGTATGGTTCTCTCCCAGTTCTCTCCCTCACATCTCTACAAGGAATAGCTAGACATATATCCATCCACTATGCCCAAGCCCTAAATTCAGATACAGCATGAACACTAATGCTACATTACTATTGTCACATAAATAATATAGAAATTCTAAGTATAAGAAATATAATGCCATTGTACGAGCCCAACATAATTTATTATCTTTTTTTTTTTTTGGCCTGAATAAAATGGCTTGTATAGTACTAGCTTGGAAATTGTATCCACCAGATGGGAAGCGGGAGGAGTGGCATGTTAGTAATCATTGATCAAATATATGATCTCTTACAGAGTAGCTACCAAAAAAAAATGTTTTTATTGGAATCAGAAGGTTCAACGGTTTCTTTGTTACAATTTACTGGACACTATTCCACAACTCTGGGTCCACATATGAAAAACACACACTACAGCTAAGTTTCACATCTCTAATAATCACATTCAGTACAAACTCACAGATATGCCAGTAGAAGAAAATGAGGACAAGATATTTAGTCTTTAGGCTTTGTGTGGGGGAGACAGGATGGTTACTTTCCTTCTTTCACTTTTTCTTTTTAAACCTTCCCTTATTTAAACCAGTAAACAGATTCATTTATCACAAGCTATTTCTTCTTTCTGCACAGCAACCAACCACAAAACAGCAGCCTAATGTTCTTTTAAGATGAGTTAACTTGATCTTCCTCTGTATAGTTTTAATGTGCTTTTTTTTTTCCAACCCAGGTTTTGTTTTGTGACCACTTTATACATACCTCCTTTTCTACAAATTTTCTTGCCGGGTTTTCTGGCACATTCCTTGGATATTCTTTTGACTGAAAAATGAATAGAAGACTAGAAAATAACATGGAGCTCCATGACAGACAGTAGGAGCATGCAATACCACTAGCTAACTTCAAGATGGCCTGCTTTTGTATGTATTTATTGGTTAGGTGCCGAAGAGGCTTGACTCCTTTTTGCCTATCCATGCAATGGATCAAGATGTTGATGCATCTTTCCCAGAAGTCAATGGGTGGGAATGAGAATTAGGTACCAACTTTGACCCAAGAATACACGTGCCGAAGGACAAAGAAAATGAGTATAGACAAGAGAAGAAGAGAAGGGACAATAGAGGCTAAGAACTGATGCATACATAGAAGAGCCACATGCATACAAATTTGGGGAGAAAAAAAAGGCTAGCATGCAGACGAGAAAGCCGTGCTGGCTACCAGTACATATGATTTAAGAGTAAATAACTTCAAATAGGAAAGTAAAAACAAAGGATCTCCCTGCTTCTCCCATAAATAACTCACCATCTTCAGTTGGGACATATATATTCAAATAGAGGCAGTCTTCATTCTGATCTTGTACATAGGTAGAAACTATATCCAAGTTATTAGTAAACCAGACAGGAAGCATGACTTCAGGTAACCTGCCCTCTATAATGTTCTGGGGACACACTGGAGCAAACTGTGTAGCATTTTTGATATCTGGCCAGGGAGATGGTGGTTCAGGAGGTTGAAATCGACGCTCCCCAGTTGGTGGGGCAGCATAAGGAACCCCAAGAAACTGAATGACAGGCCCCAGAATTTCATTGTTCAATTCCTTCTTCATCCCTCGGATCTTTCCAAAGTTGGTGGTCACCACAGGGTCAGTATCATCCAACTTTTGTGATGACACGGCAGCAGCGTGAAGCAAGAACCCAAGTACACAAAGAGTAAATGTTGCATCCAGTCCCATGTGCAACAGGCGGACCAGTATCGCTCGCCATACACAGTTCAGCCACATGGATCTTGGAAAGGCCATGGTCCCACATCAGTTGTATAGCTATGATTTGAATAATCTTATTTGTATCCACTTGGTGCGAAGAGAGACAGTAAACCAGGGCTCTTTTCAAGAGATCTGGGAAATGAAATGTATGGGCTGGGTCTCCAAAATGTGAGCCCGTCAGAAAACTCCCACAACACTCTTCACACAACAAGCATCTTCCATTGATTTCATTCTTGCTGAGACAGCATCCTCACATAGGCTTATTTATCAGACTACATTCAATTGACAATTCTGTTTTCCACAGTAGCGATATGAAGAGAGCATCCATTTACTGCAGATTCCCCATTTATAAATCAATTCCAGTTAGCTGCAGTCTATATCCTGGAGAAAATGAAAAAATAAATCATTAGTATGAAAAGCTAATATGAGCAGAATAATTACTAGATGTTTTACAAGTTACTATACATACATTAATAGTTGCCAGAGTCACGTAAGTAAAATTATGCAGTAAGTAGTTTACGGTTCCTTAAGATGACAGGTAAAATACTGATTCCCAGGTTATTTATTATGTCACCTACTGAGTTTATTGTACAGACTTTGTAGAAAGGCAGCTTTGCATTTTGCTTTTCTGAACCAAACACATGGATTCAAAGGCCAGATTAAATGCATTTTTAATGTTGTATTTCTAAAATGTGTCTCAGAGGGACTTGCAATCAATTGTAAACTTGTTACCAGAGGATGGTTTAACAAGAACCACAAATCAATTATAATTTTATACAACCTTAAGAGATGCAGTAAATACAAGATGGACCGCAGAGTTCCATAGAAAGACCTGTACAGTGTTCTGAGATCATTATCCAGGAGGTATGGCTGATTCCCACCCACCCACCCCCATGGAGCTGTCTCAGGATAACAAATCCAAAATAACTTCTTAAATTATTATTGTGATCACACATTACTCTGATTTAATTCAACAAACATGTGCATAATTCAATAATACATATAATAACCATAATTAAACAAAAACATGCTCATTTTCTCTTCCCTAGTTCCTTCATTCTCACACAGGCATGAGCCACTTTCCCAGGGAGCCATCCTACACCAGTGAAAAGTGTGAGTTAATTAAAAACCATATGGGCAGAATCAGTGATTGGCCTGCTAATTGGGCATTGTTGGCTGCCAATGGGACAGGGAAGGGACTGTACTATTGGCTCAGCCCAAATAATTGTTCAACGCTCTCTCTCTCTCTCTCTCTCTCTCTCGCTCTCTCTCTCTCTCTCTCACACACACACACACACCAGACACCATGGAATTACTTCATGTGGTTGTAACTCACACATTTGCATGCACATGGGACCAGACAATTTCAAAATAAGGGTGACCATTTATCCTACTTTAGAAGGTATCTGTATCTGAAATTAGAAATCAATGAATCATAAGGAATGAGAGTCATCGACTGTTGCCCATCAACAATCAGTTCCTGGACAGCAGGATGAGGAGACACATACAGTCTACTATATCACATAATATATCATATACTATATATCACATACATATATCACATAGATACAGTTTACTATATCACAGTCCTCCCCACAATGGTGAGATGGCAGTGTGATTTCTATTCAAATTACAGTAATTCTGTTGAAATTTGTCATTTCTAGGTATAAATTACCATATATACATATAAGTGTGTATTCCCTCTTGTGATCTTTTTTGGTGATGCATTTTGTTCTTCATTAGCAATTCACGAGTCACTGTCTTATTCAAAATTGTCAAATGAGTGCATGACTGAACAGTATGGTGCCATAACATATTATATTTAGTTATTTATAACCCCGCTCTTCAGCCACAAGGCTATCAGAGCAGCTTACAAATTGTTTTTAAGCAATAGCGATTAACACATCTGCACTTCAAGAAGCAGCTTCCAATGTGTGTTAGATGTCTAATGTATATTAGACATTGTATCTCAATTTCTTTTGTGGACAGGCTACCGTCATAAGTGATGACCTGCTCCCATGGCAACTTTTGAATCTTTTAAAAGTTGGGAAACTTTTTAATCTTTCAAAAGACTACTTTCTAGCAGGTTGTGTCCATGTGTATCTTTTCTTTCCTTCTCACCCTTCATCATTTAAATACTTCGCGAGATGAGTCCTTCCTGAATCTTCGTTTGCGAAGAAAAGCCAGAGAGACTTCATTCTAGTACTGTTCTTGGGAAATTTACTACCATGGTTCATTTCTGAGGGTTATGATACCATGAAGTGCAGTCTATGTTTCTATTTCTACCTTAGGAAGACAGAAGTTACTTTCTTCTGCAGAATCATCCAAACACAGAAAAATACCAAGGCAGAAGTACCTGTATAAAAACCAAGGCAGAAATATGCATTCAGACCTAAGGCAATCTCAATGATATCATGGACTGAATGAAATATACCATTTTACACCTGGAGGTCGGGGGAAGGGAGAGAATGGCAGCAAGTTATTAAAGGTTTGTGTGATATATGATGTGCGTAGCAGCCCCCAAAGCTAGCTGGGTACCATTAGGTCCAGTGGAAGGCCAGAGCTGTTCTATCACCAGCATTGAAATAAGAGTTAAAATTGAGGTAAGAGTCAACTGGCACTCTGATCAGCTTCCGTACATGGAATGTGAAAGGTGTCATCTAGTGCTTCTCTGAAGGCAGCTTTGACTTCTTAGGACTTTTTCGGACAAGTAAAATGCAACAGAAGCAGCCTCGCCACGTTGCAAGACTGCTGCACTGGAGGGTATCCCTTTCGGATGACACCCATCCCTGCCGGTACTGTTGCGATACCGCAGGGACATTTGAGCGTAATATTTTGGCGATTTTTACTCACGATCAACTTTCGTGAGTAAAAATTGCCAAAATATTACACTCAAATGTCCCTGTGGTACCGCAACAGTACCGGCAGGGACGGGCATCATCCGAAAGGGATGCCCTGAAGCGCAACAGCCTCGCAACATGGCGAGGCTGCTTCCGTTGCATTTTACTTGTCTGAAAAAGTCCTTAGTGTGTCATTCAACTTTGTCCAATATGTTCCGAGTTTCCTTGTCCTCAACACAAACTGTTCTTATGGTTTGCCATTATAGCTGTCCACTTGCTTCAGAGAAGCTTGTTTTAGTTCATAGAAGCTCACTTCACAAAAGCCACTCCATAAGAAAGGATGAAACCAAAAAATTCCTATCACAGGAGATCCCAGCTAAACATTATAAAGAACTTCCTGATTTTACGAGCTGTTTGGCAGTGGAATAGACATCCTCCAAAGATTAATCTCCTTTATTGTAGCTACTTAAACAGAGGTTGGATGGCTACCTCTAAAGGATGCTTTGGCTGTGGATTCCAGACATATTGTGGAATTATTTATTTTGTTTATTTATTTATACCCCGCTCTTCAGCCACAAGGCTATCAGAGCGGCTTACAAATTGTTCTAAGCGATAGCCATTTACACATCTACACTGCATGAAGCAGTTTCCAATGTTTGTTAGCTAATTGCCCCCACAAGCTGGGTACTCATTTACCGACCTATGAAAAGACTAAATAGACTAGACCCTTCCAACTCTGTAATTCTATACACTTTCTAGCCTGAGAGCCTGAGATCTCGTATCTGCAGTAGCACAGTTCCCAGAGGTAAAGCATCAAAACTAGATCATTTTAGGGCTTTACTTTCAGCATAGCTTAGAAGATAGATGTCAATACATTTCTTTCATCATGTGGGATATTCCATTTGCCAAAAAGGTTCTGTGAAAGATTTACAACACTATTTACTCTGTTTATAAGGCCCCAAGATCAAAATACTGAGATCAGTTATTTATTGCAGGAGAAATGGCCAGTCATGGTCTCAGTAGAAAACTGGGTTTTTCCCCCCTTTACCTCAGTTATTAAACAGCAAACAGCTGCTCATGCTTACACTGCTATAAATGAACATCAGAAGTTTGCATCTGAGCATATCATTGACTGGTATATGATAATAAGGCACATTCCATTTTGTTAGTCTTTCATTCTAATGATTTGACTTTTAAAAAAAAATGGTGTGAACTCTAAGAGTGTAATGTTTTACGACATATATATATATATATGTATATATATATATATATATATATATATATATGTTTTGACATGGGTTTCAATTTGGACCAGAGTGGGCAAATTGCATCCCATGAGCCACATGTGTTCCCTAGACCCCAATTTTGCAGCCCCTAAAGTGCCCGAATCCCCATTTTTTTAAAAAAAAAAATTGGCATTATTTCCAGACTATCTCCCCCACCCTGCCAAACTATGCTGAAAATCTTCCAGTCCATGAAAACATGCAAAGATAACTCACAACACTTCAGAATCCTATAAAACCCCGACATGCCTGCATTTTCCTCTGCAGTCCCCCTCAAAATGGAGACAGGAAATGAATCACTTCCTGTCACCATTTTGAGAGAGACTGAGAGGAATAACGCAGATAAGTAGGGCTTGATCAACACCACGTCCAATTAGGCCAGTCAGCTCAGTCTCACAGATAAGCTGCAATTTTTAATGTAGCTGTTGGCAACTTTTTTCTAGTGAAGAACCACATTAACTCTATTGAAAATCTCTTGTGGTCTACATTCCAGTGGTAGAAGAGTGAAGAGCCCAAAATGGGTGAGGCCTGAGCCAAATATGTGTGGAATTATAGATGTGAAAAAGGTAACAAAGTTACCTGGATGCTATTTTCCCCTCACTGCACACTGAAGAAAGGTAACAAAGTGACAAAGATAACAAAGCAATGGGAAAATTACATCCACATATACTCTTCTCCCAATCTGGGCAGGCATTTAGGTGAGAACAGAACTGCTTGGAGTAAATAATATCCAGAGTTTGGAAAAAGGTATCTTTAGACTACAGTTCCAGAATCCCCTAGCCATCATGGCCACTGACCTCATGGGTGGGGGATACTAGAGTTATAGTCCCACTCCCACACAAACACACTTTATAGATTAAAGATGCGGGTAAAGGGCCTACAGGCCTCAAAGCAGTATCATCTCTAGAACTATCCCAAATTCAATGCTTAGTTTTGCTGTACAAATTAGTGATATTTATTCACAAGCTATGAGAATTCCAAAAAGGATCTAATGGGAAGCAAAGTTGGTTTCCATCACCAGTAATTCCAACCATTACAATCTATATATATAATTCTCTTGGGTATGTTGCCTTTCCCAGCATGCTGATTAGCTGCTCAGGAAACGTACCCAACCCACATCCAACCAATCACCACCCACATGCAAATTCCCTCTCCACATCACAATCCATTCAATCTGCATCACCTCCACACAAGGGCCCCTCCCTCCTCTCACTCTGTCAGCCACTCATCAGTTATGGGGTGTGATGGGATCCAGGCAGTCAACTGATGGCAACGGCAGGATGCCCAGAAATACATTCTTTTTTGTTGGCTGTATCCCAGCCAAGATGGTGACCAGAAGTGATGTCTCCATTTTGGCTGAGGTACATTGGGGTGGGGAGAAGTATTGGGCAGGTCTGGGGAGTTGTGTGTGTGGAGGGAAGTGCTCCTATTTCTGTTTAGCTGGGAAGTTGGCACAATTTTGTGGAGAAAATTACCTGAAAATCATGCCATTTTTGTAATGGAATGATCTTTGAGGGACTGGTAGTGACGTTAGGGGTTGCAAAGTAGGGTCCAGGAGTTGGATGTGACCCACTGGCTTCATTTTCACCACTCCCCAATATAGATCAAACGTTCAAAAATATTGTTCCTAATTTGGAAGTCTCCACCGGCTATAATATTCATCTATTTCCAGCCCATGTTCTTCTCTCTGGGTGCATCCTAGACTGGACATACTTCCCATGCTTAAAAATATTAGGCCTTGGTGGCCTTAGCAAATGAATCTAAAAGAAGTCTAATAATTGGCTATGCTGTGAAGTCCTTGTGTTGAATGGCAATATTGCACAATGCAGTGCACACCATAGGCATGACACTTCTGCAACTCTGAACTAAAATGCTACACTGGACAGAAATGCCCAACCACTTCTATAGGAGAAATTATACATGCATACAAAGCCAACAAGACTCCACCCATGTGTTGGTTTTGAGCTTGTTTGTTTTTTAAGGCAGTGACTTTTTATTGCTTATTAGGGGGAAAAGTTTACAAGAAAATAGGGCATTTTGGCCTTATGAAATTCGCACATACATGCAAACAGAGGTTGGGCTTTTTTGTTTTGTTTTGTTGTTTTTAAGGAAAGTTAGTAACCATTGAGGATTTATTTTATCACTTCTCTCCATAATTTTCCTGCGGGAATTCAAAAGGAGAGCCTGCCAAAAAGTGCAACTACCCCCACTATTCAAGTTATTAAAAGAAAATGACAATTGTAAAAGCTATATTCAACAGCAAGAGGTTTGGTATATGTTGAGTATTTCTTCAGAGCTGAACAGTCTTTCTCGGAAAGCAATAAGGAGATAGAGGGAGCTTTTGGACAATTTCACTCATGCTCTATCTCCCGTCTAATTTTAATAAAATCTTTGCTGTGAAACTGTATTAAGGCAGGCTTATGTCCTTCATTCTCCCACACTGGAGTCAAAGGATTTGTCAGAACATAGGGATTTAGCAGCACAAAATCTTTTCCCTCCTTTCTCTTTTTTACAGGATAGCACATGCATTTAGATTTACCTTAACACACTTGGCTAGGGTACTAGCTGAACCCACTTGAATCTCAAAGGATTTTTATCCGTCATATGTGTTCAGATTTTAAAGACAGCAAGCTAATTATAGGGAAATGGACAGACACACACACACATTGTTGTGTGCTTTCAAGTCATTTCCGACTTATGGAGACCCCATCACGGGGTTTTCTTGGCAAGATTTGTTCAGAGGGGTTTTCCTTTGCCTTCCTTTGAGGCTGGGAGAGTGTGACTCACCCAAGGACACCAAGTGGGTTTTCATGGCCAACCAGGGATTTGAACCCCGGTCTCTGGAGTCATAGTCCAATGCTCAAACCACTACGCCATGCTGGCTCTCACACACATATATATGTGGACATGTGTATATTATCCATGTATATTCTCTACTCAAAGCAAGTTGAAGAAACCCTGCCAGTGACATGTTGAACAATATTTGAAAAAAAAATAGCTCTCTCAACAAGAGAAAATGCCTCAAAATGTGATAGCATACTGTCCAACGTCTCAATTTGGCAAAGATCATAGAATCATAGAATCATAGAATTGCAGAGCTGGAAGAGACCACGAGGGCCATCCAGTCCAACCCCCCTGCCACACAGGAAATCTTGATCAAAGCATCCCCGACAGATGCTTTGGCAAGGATCATAGAATCATAGGACAGTCCCAATAATCTCATGACATCCCATTTTAGTTGCTTCTAAAATGTCTCCTCCTACTTTCCTCCTTCATCCTCATCTTATTTTGATTGCTGCAATCTGAGTGCACAAGTAGTTTGCACTTGATGAACTCAGCAGGGGGGGAGAGGAGGGGCAGAATCTTGCCCTTCCCAGTAGGCTCAAGCAAAAGCAAACTGCTGCATCCCCTTCTAGTTTGTGTGTTTTTCCTCATTAATAACGTTTGCCATCTTGACCACATATGTCCCAGTTTTCATCTGTGAAATGTTGGAGGGTATGTGAGCGTCAGTCAATGATTTTTCACATTTCACAAGGCATAGAGCTAAATTAACAACAGCTAATCACTTTAAAGCCAAAATAAGCCCAAGGTGCATACCTCTAAAGAATCCTTATTATGCACACCTATTTTCTGTGGCCTGTGATTCACAAAAAATAGGATAGAGACACAGATGGTTGTGTACACACACAACACACAGTATATCAGTATAGTTAATAAAATTCATAATCATAATCTAGTTAAAAACATTAAATCTAAACAAAAAAATTGATACATTTAGCCTCTCTTCCTAAAGACATTATGTAGCACTAACACATGTGAGAGGGAGAGACTGAGTGTATATAATAGCTGTGATTGTGTTTGTGTGTGTGTGTGTGTGTGTGTGTGCAGGCGTGCAAATGCTACCTTCTACTTGTTTTAATTACTATGGCTTGCTTTATTTATTTGCTGTAATTTTAATGTGTAGTTTTATTGCTGTATTGTCACACTGAATTACAGTTTTTATTATAACACATTTTGGTTATTATTTTAATAGAAAGTGAGGCATACATATTAAATAAGCTGAACTGATATTCAAACACAACACCAGAATGAAAAGTAAACTATATCTGGTTATAATAGAACCAGATTACTTTGTTACTAACATATCATAGTTATTCTGTAAATATTCTGTACTTTTAGGTTCACACCTTGAACCTAAGTTCCCACTTTATATTCCTGGTTGGGCCAGTTTCCTGGCTATGCCTTAATGCTGGTAGCAGTACAGTTGCTTAATAATCCAAAGAAAATCCAAAGGGAAAAAAATTGTCTAAAGAGGGCATTGTCCTGACATTGACAGAGTTAAGTTATGCAACAGCAAGGAATGTTATGATGAGCCTATCTGACTTGACCTTCAAGCTTCAATGCTGGCTGCGAATCACTTAATACTGGCAAAACCCAGGTTATGAAAAGTCAATATGTTTGTGGAAAACCATTATCAATAAGAGCATAGAAACTGTCAAACCCATTTCATTCTATAACTCAAGAGATTTTTTTCCCTTTAAGTTGGTTAGAAGAGCTTTCACTGCTGCAGTGTTTTAACAGAAAAGGCCACCATTTTGAAACACCTTCCTGGCAGAGGAATGTTTGGAAGAACTTGGTAACTCCTAACCAGAATTCATTATACTATAGGCTTATCTACACAGGGCAGGATATGCTGGGATATCTTGCTCATGGATCAGGCCCATTCCTTCCCCCATTCCCTCCACAAAATGGGATGAAGTCCAGGTGGGCATGCTGCCCTGTCACTGCAGCCACCACCACCACTGTCTCCCTCACTCTCCCAGAAGCTAGGAGGCCAGCCCACAACATGTGACCAAGACCCCCTGCATGTGACCAAGACCCTTTGCATGTGAACAGCCTTGGTTACATGCTGCGGGACTCCTTCCTGCTATGGAAGAGCAATAGCAGACTGGCAGCTGCAGCAATGGACCGGTGTGCTGGAATGGGCGCCAGGGATTACATGGGGCCCAACCTGTTTTTTGCTGACAGGAATGGATTAAAGCAGGTATTATCTTAAATTGGGCCCTACCCTACCTTTGCCCCCTCGTCTTAGACCCATCGTTGCCCTGGGGGTCATGAAGACTGCCTCGGGGTAGAATGGGGCAAAAGTCTTGTGTTGTCAGGAATGCAGGGCTCTAAAACATGGGCAAGATGAGGTATATTGTCCATGTAGACAAGCCCTCTATCCCCTCTTAAATACAATGATATTCTATCAAACATGAACCTCAGAAAGGGAGATGTGTTTCTGTTTCAACTACAGCTTACAAAGACACAAGGTCTGTCACAACCTAAAAGGTTAAAGGATCTTGCTCTTAAGCTGCAAAATGTGCAGTGCCTGCTGGGTGGATGCTCCATTGTTCACTGGCATAACTGATACAACATACAGTTGTCCCTTTATGTTTGCGGCTTTGACTTTCACAGTTTTATGTATTAGCGGAAATTCCTTCCCTCCCTGCTCCCCCCAACACAGCCTCTGAGCATTTAAGGAGGAAAACTTCCTGCACACATACACACACGGAAGATCCTAGCAAGCAACCAACCCCCCACCAGCCTCTGAGGGTCTAAGGCGAAAGAAAATCACAGCCCCATGCTGTGAGCACGCAAGCAAAGTCCCCCCCTTGCCACTACCCTCTCTGTGTCTTAACAAACTGAATTGCTTCCTTAACATTCACATTTCGCCCCATGTCTCTTCATGGCCCAAAGAAAAGCACACCCGCATGCTTGCCACCCCCTCTCTGTGTCTCAACAAACTGAGTTGCTTCTTTAAAACTCACATTTCGAACCTTTCCTACACACATTCACACACAGGGAAGGCACGGGAAGCATTTAAGTCCCAGCAAGCAACCAACCCAGGCTCTGAGCATTTAAAGAGGAAAGCTTGCATGCTCACAGTATGGGGCTGTGCTTTTCTTTTGGCCAGCAGGAAGTTTTCCTCCTTAAATGCTCGGAGGCTGGGTCGGTTGCCACCTGCACCTTCCCTGTGTGTGAATGTGTGTAGGAAAGGTTCGAAATGTGAGTTTTAAAGAAGAAACTCAGTTTGTTGAGACACAGAGAGGGGGTGGCAAGCATGTGGCTGTGCTTTTCTTTGGGCCATGAGGAGACACGGGGCGAAATGTGAGGTTTAAAGAAGCAATTCAGTTTGTCACGACACAGAGAGGGGAGTGGCAAGGAGGGGACTTTGCTTGCGTGCTCACAGCATGGGGCTGTGCTTTTCTTTCCTCCTTAAATGCTCAGAGGCTGGGTCAGTTGCTTGCTGGGACTTCAGATGCCACCCACGCCTTCCCTGTGTGTGTGTGTGTGTGTGTGTGTGTGTGTGTTTAGGAAGGGCTCCTCGTTAAACCCTCAGAGTTTAACGGTTTATTCACGGTTTTCACTTTTGCAGGGGTCTTGTTCCTGTAACCCCTGCAAATGTGAAGGGACGACTGTACTTTGTAAATGCATGCCTATTGCTAGCTACTCCCCCAGGTTCATTCATAAAATTACATACTTCCTGTCTTGTCAGATGTGGTTCAATATGATTCTAATTAAACTTGGTGCTAATTCTGGAGTATAGTTAGTACCATATCCCATCAGTACATATCCTAAAAGAATAATGGGATTGGTGGGGAGGACAGGAGGAAGGAGAAAGAGGAAAAGGGGGAAGGGGAAAGCTTATACTATAAAGGAAATGAGAAAGGATTCAGGAGAATTGTTTTTAAAAAACTACTTTTGTAAACACACACACACTGAATACCAAATAGAAGAATGGTATAATGAAGTATGGAATATAGCTATAAATGAGAAATTAACAAATATGGTTAAAGAAAAAAAAGGAGGGCTAGATAAGAATGTTTTTGGTGAAAAATAGGGTAAATGCTTAGAATTTGTATTAATAAAGGGGAGAGGAAGCAAACCTGAGTTAGAAACAATGGTATTTTGGAAAGAGGGATGAATGTAAAGGGAAGATGGAGGGAATCACTGTTATATGTGTTTGTTAAGTTGTATGTATAAATTGTATGTTGTTTAATTTTAAAATTAATTTAAAAAAAAGTAAACACACACACACTGACAAACAGAAGATGGGACATGGTAGGAGGAAGGAGATGCTTATTCTAGAGTGAAATATGGAGAACTAAACAAAGAAGTTATATTTAAACACCTGCACGCATACCTACACACAGATGCACACATACACACTTCTCTTAGCCTTTTTAGGTCCAGACAAGCAGCATTGTTGGCAAGCCATGGTAGATCCTAGCAAGAGCCACCATCCCCAGACTGAAAACCAGAGTCAGTCAGTCACTTTACACACTACTTCTCATTAAGGCAAAGGTGGGCACAGTCTGGATCCCAAAAGCAAACACCACCTTTTTTTCTGCTTCTCCACAGCTCTTGAGGGCTGTAGGATATCATCATGGCTACTAGTTTGAGAGACCATAAATGAATTCTGGTCAGCTATCAGGCCATGCAGGGGCTGTTTCAGCGCAACAGACCCACAAATAAATATTTTTAACCTTTAAATGTCTTCTGGGGGTGCCAAGACCTTTTATTTAATGATGGGGGATGAGTTGGCAACGGTCTACAATAATACAAAGAAAGGAGTGTTTTACTTGTATACATGTGTATATAGATGCATACTTAATGCGGTTTGAGCACACAAACATTGCATAGGTATCAATGCTACATATAACCTGTCTGGTAGCATTCTGGTGCAGAGAGTGAAATGTGTACATCTGCTGGTGGAGAAAAAAGTTGTGGTTTGCTTGAAACAGATATATAGAATGAGATTTTCCATGCAATTTGCTGATTACAAGGATGAATGGAACAGGGGTGGGTAGAAGAGAATCATACATCCCTAGTCACAATCCATAATTTGCCCACAGAGTTGCAAATCTAACAAGATTAACTCAACCCAAAGTGATCTGTTCTTACCAGATTTCAAAGTGTCTTTCCATTTTTGTGCATGTCCATCAACAAAGTGCATCTTGGAAGTGTGTGATGTATAATATGGTATTTGTGTCAGCCTGTACAATGTGAAGTTGTGTGTCAGGGTACATTTGTTTTCTGAATGAAAGAAGCAACTGCAGAAGCAGTGTAGTACATTGTATATTTGTAAATATTCAGGAAATGGTCAAAAACATTGTTTTTGAGTTTGAAAACCCCTGATGAATAGAATCCTGGACTGCTGAGAAGCTGCAGATTAGGACTTCCTTACTCTACGCAAAATTCACATGTTGTTGCTTTGAGCAGAAAACAGCATTTTCTTGGCAGGAAACAACATTGTCTGTGTGCAATATAATATTTCAGTGCAGAAATATTAATTACTGTGCAGAAAATGCTGCACAGGAATTAACATTTATTTGTTGAAATATTATTTTCTACACACAAAATACTGTTTTCTGTGTAAAAAAAAATGCTGTTTTCTGCATAGAACAACCATGTATGAATTTTCTGCAAAATAAGTCCCAAACTGTAAATAGCATTTGAAAACTGCATGGTTTTTGAAGACTTTCTTTCAGCAGGAAGAAAATTGTTGAAATTACTCATTGCTACCTTCAAAAGGAAACTTAGTGAAGAATTACATCCCTAGACATACGGTAAGTCAGGATGAGGCAGAGATGACTGGCTCAGTGGAGACTTGAATCGGGATCTTCCAAGTCCCAGCATTACAATCAAATCACAGCATTTCATTGGTTCTGTTTATAAAATAAGAAAAAAAGATCCAGCTGGAAACTTCAAAATTTTGTATCATAGTATATTTTATTAAAAAAGTAGCCCTATTTATGTAATGTTTCTCTGATTTATATATAAAATATATGATAATGACATTTAACCTTTACTAGCATCTCCCTTTCTTGTTGAAACATAACTGTACTTTTCTTTATAAACAAGTGCTGCTGGTTAACAGAAATCATTATTTTTATTACTAGACAATATTTATTTTCCAAGTTTCCTAAGGTGAAGCAGAGCTGCGACAGTTTGCCAGTAAGGATGTAGCAAAAATTATGATTTTCCCCACATAACAGAAAGAACGGATAATTCTTTTCACTTATGTGCAAAGTTTTAGACAGCTAAGTAACACAGATTTAAATTAAGAATGACAGATGCACTGGCTCAGACTATAATGGGTACTGAAGTGAATGTTTATTCCTTTTAGCAGTTTGTGGTTAACTCTTAAACGGTCCAAATATTATAGGCAATTTTCAGATCTGTAAATGTGCTACTAGCTGCAATCCACCGTGGGGTCAGTGGGTGTTCATAGCAATAATGCTTTGGGATATAAAGAATATGGGGAAGAATCTGAAGATGTAAGCAGACTTTATTTTAAAATAGCTGTTTATGGGGTGGGGGAGAGAATGAAACCAGCTGGGAGATCCAAACTCTGTAGGATTTGCCTTTTTCTGCAGCATCTATTCTGAATAATACACATTGGAAACTGCTTAATGCAGTATAGATGTGTAAATTGCTATTGCTTAAAACAATTTGTAAGTCACTCTGATAGCCTTGTGGCTGAAGAGCAGGGTATAAATAAATAAATAAAAATAATAATAAAAAAATAACAGAGCTTAGAAATAACACAGTACCACTAACATGGTTATTCCTATACTGTTAAAATAATGTTTTAATATAATATTTACTATTTAATAATAATAATTAATATTTAAATAATAATAATATTTTATATTGTAACATTTTCATGTTATCCTTCCTGTTGTATTTTTATTTTATATATATATATATATATATATATATATATATAAAATCAGTAACATTTTCATGTTACTTTCCTCATACTTGGGCAGGGTACATTATAGCCACATTGAACAGAAGATTATTTAAGTTTTGTACTCTTCTTTTATCAATCCTAAGAGTTTTTCTCCCCTAAAAAGTAATGAAAGATAATAAGTAACACAAGTGATGCAACTATTTTTTAAGTACTGGATTTGTGTCACTAAATCACTTTTCAAGGTTTTCTGATGCATTTCTGTGTTAATTTTCAATTATTTTTGGAGCAGGCGATCAGAGAATTCTTTGTACAGATTTCTTTGTTTTGTGCTATTCTCTTATCCATCCTAAAACACTTCCCTCTCAAAAAAAAAAAAAGTAAAGAAAAATAATGAGTAAAATACACTGAATAATGCCACATACTACTTTTTAAAAAACAAAAGGCAAACCTTGTCAATTTGGTGGCTTTTTAATCAACTACACAAGGAATTATTTTTCAAAACAAGTGTCTCATTTTTAAAATGCTGCTTTTCTAGTCCTCTGCAAAAAACCAAAAATACAAGTGATAGGGGTTGTCTATACAGTGAAAATACCCCTCACAGAATTTGCCTGGAATACAAGCTATCTTAATGGGATCCCACATTGTCTCATCGTATTGTGAAGGAGGGGGGCTCAAAAGAGGAAAAACTATAGGAGAAAAGCATTTACAGGACTTTTTTAAAATAAGCTCCTGTGATATGCACATTTTCATTCATAAGACAAGCGATTCAACATAAATCGCTTCCCCATACAGGAGGAAGTGTAAACCTGATTGGCTGGATGAGTAAAGGGGGAGGGGCTTGGTTAAAGGGCAAGCACCTGCTGCTGCCATGTTGGATTTTTGACTTAGTGAGTGATTGCTAAGACAATAAAACAGGGATTTGTGCTATCTCTCTCTCTCTCTCTCTCTCTCTCTCTCTCTCTCTCTCTCTTTTTTTTTTTGAAAGGTGGGATATCACTTGTGTGCGCCATAGAAATAGGTTTTTTTTAAAAAAAAAAGTTCAGCAGCAGATTTTTAAAAGTGAGTAATTCACTGGGCACTGGGCCATCTTGGCTGCAGGCATGCAAAGTTTATGGGGGCTGTAAAACCATTAAGACAGGTTGCAGCTGCTGTGACTTGCTATTACTGTGGAGCAATATGTTTTTCCGCTTCATATAGAAAAGCCTATAGTTTGCTTAAAGGAGATGACACTAGAATGGATTGAAAGTTGGTTTCTAGTGAAATCCCAAGGTGAGGGATTTCTTTTCCTATTCACTCACCATCCTGTCTCTAATGTCATTTAAACTTCTATTTAGCAGTATCCCATCAACATGCTCGAGGGGTGTAGCTGCAGGCTGTGGGGGAACAAAACAAGCGTGTTAGCCCCTCCAAATAAGAATTCTGCTCCCCCATATGAATTTTCCTTTAGGCCCCAAATTTCAAGCATTGCAGACAATGAGACACTGAGAATCATTCACAACTAGAAGTCATACAGTATTTGCTGTGTTCACATTCCCTTGGCAACTTTTCTTGTCTTCTCCCCCCCCCCGCTGCCAAAAGGGGGGATGCCTAAACTTTACTTCTAAATGCTCAACTTAAGCTTTGAGTTGCTGCAATGCTAGAAATGTGGGGCCAAAAGGATATTTATTTATTTATTTATTTATTTATATCCTGCCTTTCTTCCAACGCAGGATTCATGTTGGATAGGCTCAACAGGAATGTAAATCTTTACTTCATCCTCGAGTGCAAGAAGAGAAAAATCAAAAGTCTTCTACTCCAGGGTGAGATTTTGAAACATTTTGCACATTTTTTATGATTTTTCAGGCCTGTTTGTTCAAATGCTTCAAAGAGGATTGGGGAGCAAAAAAGCTGATATGGTTTTTGTTCAAAATGCATTTTGTGCATAAAAGAACACACCAGAGAAATACACACAAAACACACACAAAAACCTCTCAGCCAGGAGTGGGAAAAAAAAATCTCATGGCAACTGAAAATATTTTCAAGACACCTTTTCTTACGGAAGATGAGAAAATTTGAAACTATTATTTCCATTGCTTGTCGAGGGAGACTACATGAAGGAGGTCTTTCTGCAGAACTGGTGCCACTGCTGAGAAGTCTTTTCACCAAGCAGCTAATCAGTGAAATGTAGACAACATGGGCTACTGGGAGTTAAATGTCCAATGTTCCATTGAGAACATGGAAGAGTATGTGCACAATAAAGTGGTCCTCAAAACAACGCATGTCTAGTCAAAATTTTGGTAGGATGCAATGGTGAAAATAAAAAGGGTAATTGGCAGCTCCCCCTGGATCCCCAAGGGTAGCTCTAGACCAGGGATGGGCAACTGTGGGAGGCTGGGGGCACATTAGTCTCCACCAGAGAACTTAGAAAGCTGTGGCACCCCATCCCCCCAAATCGTTTTTGCCCCAGAATGTCCCAATATGCCCATTAGGGGATGGGGGATTTTTCCCCATGTTTTGCCCCTCCCCTGGGGCCATTTTAAGCACAGAAGAGGTGTTTTTAGCAATAACAAGTGACCAGAAGTCATTTTCAATTCAGTTCTTGTTTTAGAAAAAGCCTTGGTCCCCCAAAATGTAGCAAAGATAGATTTAAAACTCCCTGGAGCTTGTTTTCAGGAGGACTGCAAGAGAGAAGAATTTTGATTCTTGAGAGTGCCACCATAATGTTGGATTTGGCCCTTTTGTTGTGCATCTCATACATCTGATACAATTTCTATGTTGCATCATTTATAATGTTCTTATATTCCTAACCTGTGGCTGTTTTAGTTGTGGTTATTAAAAATAAATATAGACTTAGGCCAGCCAAGGCTAATAGCAAAGAACTGATCTTTTAAACATGCATGAACATACATTGCACAAATTTGCACTAAGAGGGGCATTCACCTCGACTTGTCCCAAATCAGTCAATTCTCCCTTTCTTGGGTAATCAACATTAAAAGCACAGCCCCCACCTGAAATTGCTAAAACATGTGGCCTTGAGTGAACAAAGGATTAAGTGCTATAATTAGAACTCAATTGAGTAGGGCCAGGACTAATCACAGAATAGGGTAAGCAGGATTTGACCTCCAATATGCTGTTCAGCAAATAAATCCAAGCATTCGCATTAAATGTTAGAATCATGCCAAGCAAGTTAGTTTTCCTCCTCTTGCCCCTGGTAATGTTTTAATAAAAGGAAATACACATAGCTGCAACTATATTGCCTTGCTAATGACCCACCTACAGAATTGAGCAAGTCATATGAGCTATGTGCCATGTAGCATGAGCCACTGGCAACACTAGGGGGTGTGGAGAGACCAAACCGCACCAGATGACACTGTCAGAGGGAGGGGTGACACCGGCCTTAGAAATGCCACAGGGCTACAGTTTAGGCACATATGGAAAGTCCTCTATGAATGTCTTTCTTGAACTAGGAGTTAAAGGCTGTCAGCTGGGATATTGCTGCTTTATCATACTCTCCAGGATTTTGTGGATGAAAATACAAGTATGTTTGTCATATTCCAATTCTCACTTGAAGACTGTTCAAGTTCAAGACTGTTGCCCGATCTCTCCACCCACCCCGCCCCATCAATATACTCTCAAACACAAGAGTGGGCAAATCGGTCAACTCTACCAACTTTAAAATTACTAAAATATCTCAAGTCTATTCCTATTGTGCCTATGAAGAAATTTGTTAACTTTGTTATAACTTCTTATTAAGGAGGAACCAAACAAAATTCTCAGCTATATGCGCTGGGCAAATACGGTAAGTACAACTATTTCCATTATATAGAGGATTATGCTATACCTGTCTGCCAGATAGCTGTTAAATAAGATCCTGTCAGAAAAAAAGAGGCATCAAACCTAATTTAGTATACCAAAGATGCTTGAATGTATAGGAATTCAAACCTAGGGCCTATTCACACTACACAATTATACTGCTATTGCCCCACTTTAACAGCCATGGTTCCATCCTATGAAAGCCTTGGGTTTGTTGTTTGCTAAGGCACTAGAGGATTTCACAGGATGCTGCCTTGGCAATTAAAGTGGATTGTAGTACTATAATTGTATAGTGAGCATGGGCCCCCAGACTTTTAAGAGTTAAGAACTCAAAGTCCTGTTTCTAGATACACAAATTTGTCAGTTTTGCTTTCTTCTACATTCAATTTTTATTTATTTTTTTAAATTACTTTCAGATTTCTGAAGAAATCTTTGAATTTTGGAAAGCTCTCATCAAAAAATTAAACAAACAAAATTCTCACCCTCATATTCTACATATCATTTTAATTTTACTTTACAAGAGTCTGTACCCATCATTTTAAAACATCCTTTGAAGAACTCAGTTGTCCATCAATTGTAGTATTTCTGCTTTATGCTAAACGTATTTTAGTGTGTCGCAAAGACCTGCAGTGAAGCTCAGTTCTGTATTTTCTCCACTTACCTCCCTCCTCCCCAGTGGTGGCACTAGGGGTTTGTGGAGAGGCCAAACTCCACCAGGTGACATGTTTGGAAGGAATGGTTAGTAACACCATAACTCATCCTACATAGCTGGGAGAAGATGCCCAACCGCTTTCATATCTGTTTTTAATTGTAGTTTGCTGTCCACACTCAGTATAGTCTAATATACATTTTACTTCTATTGATATATTGATACAATATATTCATTGGATGTATTGGTTTTACATTATATGCTTTTATGATATATGCACATCACTTTGTGATCCTGAGATGTAAATAGTTAATAAAAATACAAAATTTTATGAAGAGCATTTTATTTATTTCTGTTTTTCTACAATTACAACCCTGTTATTTAGGCATAGAGAAGCTGTTTCAGAAGCAGAAGATTCTTGGTCGACAAAAACCAAACTGTTTACTCTGAGCAGCACCAGCTGTCCATTTGGCTTAGGCCTTGTTTCTAAACACCTAGTGATTCTTTTAATTCTCTTATAATGCAACGGGACATTATAGTCCCCCAGAATTACATTTTTTAGCAGAATCCACACAGAACCAGACCTACAACTAAGACATTGTCAGCTACAAAGTTGTAAAGAATTGACTAAATCCAACTGTTAGTCCCAGCTAGAGTAGACCCATGGAATCAATAGTATCAAAATAAATGTTGGCCTACCATTTAGTATGGTTCTGGGAGCCAGTGTGGTACAGTGGTATGCACTAGGACTCTGGGTCTGGGAGATCAGGGTTCAAATTCCCACTCAGCCATGGAAATCCACTGGGTAACCTTGGAAAAGTCACACTCTCTCAGCCTCAGTGAAAGGCAATGGCAAGCCCCTTCTGAATAAATCTTGCCAATAAAGCCTTATGTTTGCTCCATACAGTTGACTCAGCTTAAAGGTACATAGACAAGAAACTATTCATCCATGGATAAAATGTGTCTACAATAGTGGGATTAACAAATGGACTTAAACAAGTATCTCCCAGACTTTAGTCACTTGTCATGCAGGATCTTTTTTCCCCTTAAACAAAAAACAGATCGGACAAAAAAACCCCTCCAAATTAATCTATTGGGTTTTTTTACCATTGCGCTACTTTCTTGTTCCTGCCAATGAAATATAAGGGGACAAAAATATTCCAAGGCCAGATTTTGAGGAATTATGATGCAACAAAATAGAAGTACTCTATCTTGGTTGTTATCAGTAGGCTGGTTCCATTTGGGGGATAATGAAGTTTCTTCCATTTTGGGAACACTGGAATTCACTGGAGATAGTAAATATGCCACAAAGACTAAAAAGTGCATGTCTTTTTTAATCTGATTTTATTTTACTTTTATTTTCACCTTATCTCTTCTGCCTCTGGGTGGAACATATTTGAGTATCCCCATACAAACACCTTTTGGGACACAAAACTAGAATTCTCAGATAGAATCATAGAATTGTAGAGTTGGAAGAGACCACGAGGGCCATCATTACATATAGGAAAATATGAGTTTCTTTTTTCTTGCTTAATACAAGACTTAGAAAACTTAATTTGAAACCAGACAAATATTTTCTCATTTTTTAGATTTAGTCTTTATTATATGAATCACATGCTCTGAACAACTGTAGCTGATATTTAATGTACCACATTTAATGACATCACCAAAGCCATCTCCCTACGACATCAACATGGGGGCATCCCTAGGTCTCCGAGTTTTGACCCTGAAATTTCATGGCTTGGGATGCTCTGTTCTGGACACTCTACTAAGACATGTTTGTACCCTAGAATACACTGGAATACTCATTGGGTCTGAATAAGAAATTGAAATTCAGCTTCACATTGAGGTAATTTTAGTGTTTTTAATCTGGTACAAGAGAGTTAAGGGGAGATGCTGAAGGCTAAGCCTAGGATTGTCCAGAAGCAAAGATTGCATGCTCTACCAATGAGCTAAAATTGAGTCTCTCCCATTTGCTTCTGTAGTTGCAACGTAACTTGCATTTGTTCCAAAAAATGAATTTCATGCTTAGCTTGTTTTTCTTAATTAAAACTTCCTTTTAGCTGCCTGTAATAGGTGTATTAAGACTCATTAGCCTCATTCACTCTTGTCTGTCATTCCTAGTAGTGTGTGTGTGTGTGTGTATTCTTGGTTGCGTTATATAAGGAGAAAATTAAATAATAAATTTGGAAGCCAAGTCATTTTTATGAGTTTCAGTATGAGAAAGTGGCTGCAAGGCCCATAAGGTTTCACACAAAAAAGCATTACAGCTAAAGCTAACATGCTGACACATCTCTGATCTATAAAGTCTGCAGTAATGACAGCGGTAAAGTGTTGTGCCTCGGACTGGGAATTTTTCTCTCTCACATGAAAATAGAAATGGGTAGAGCAGAGACTGCATTTATTATTGCTAAAAAAAATCAAATAAAATTTCCCCAAAGCTTTTCTATATAACGTCTACAAAGATTTACTGTTTTTACCTGCCAAGTCCTTTAGTTCTTGTCTGACAAAAGATTATCATTTAAAGCTGAAAATAAATTAATCTCAAGTTATATTATGATCAGGTTCTGCAGGTTCTCTTCATTATTCCTCCAACACAGCTAGACCACTTGACACAGTCATTCAGGGTCTTTCTAGGCGACTGCGTCCATTTTGATGCACTGGTGTGATTCAGTAAAACTACTACGGTACAAATCTCTTTTTTTGGCAACAGGACTGAGGGTTGAACTACACACAGGTAGCCTGTTGCTAAATTTTACTTTCTTTTTTTATGCTGAAGGAAAAGCAGGGGGGCTGATCTCATACCCTACAATATTTCAATGAAAACCAGGACACGTGCTGCCAAGCAACATTAGAGCTTGGTCAAGAAAGAACACACAAGTTAGGAAAGGCTGCAGAAACTTGCTTTTGTCTGAGCCTACTGGGAAGAGCAGGATTTCAGTATCTTCACTCCTCTCCACCCCCCTGCTGCTGAGTCAATTGAATGGAAACTAATTTTACACTGGAACTCATTTTGCAGCTGAGGACAAAGGGGGGAAGTGGAGAGAGAGAAACTGGGACATTTTAAAAGCTGGTGAAAAAGTGGGACAGCAAAGGATTAATTGGGAGTGCCCCTGCCATCAACTGCCACAGTTGCGATGTGATCCGTATAAGTCCCACTGCAGATGCAGGGACTAACTCTCTCCTAGTTCCAGTGGCAGCACTGGGGTGGGTGGGTGCGGAGAGGCTTAATCACAGCAGGTGACATCCTAAGAGGGAGGGGGTGACACCAGTCTTAGTAATGCCACAACCTATTTGCTATATCCATCTGCTACCACCACCTCTTTTTCCTTTTTTAAAAAAGAGGAAATATCGTTGTGGAGACCAATGGACATTTTTTCATCCTCCTTTTTAAAGCTTCTGGAAGGGTTGGGGGAGGGACAGAAAATTTGTGGGAGAAAAAACTGGCTGAGGAAAAGTTTAAGTCTCTGTGTGTGTGAGAGAGAGACTCATCTAGACATCAGGTCCAGCACTCATTTTAAAGTATAAATGAATAAATAACATTTAGCTGTATCTATGCATTTAATGTAGTTTGTGTTTTAACCAATGATGTTTACAGTGATTAGATACACATAACATAACGGCAAAGGCTGAAATCCTTTACATACTTACCTAAGAGTGAAATACACTGAATATAATGAGAGTTATTTTACTTTGGAGCAAACAGAGGTAAGATTGTACTGCAGAATGAGCATCAAAAATATGCAGTAGTTGCCTTCAGCCAAGTCTCTGTCCTCTCAGCTATTCCCCAGCCCAAATTCACCATGGAGGAATGCTTAGGCTGGCCTACTTTACAAGGCTATTGCAAGGTGACTGCTGACATAATGAATATGAAGTACTTTGGAAACTACAATACACTGTGTAAAAGCTTATGTGCTAGCCTACTTTACATGGTTGTTGTAGGATGATTGCTGACATAATGAATATAGTATGTAGTACTTTGAACACTACTATGCAAATGCTCTGTGCTAGTTATGGAGACTGTGGCTTTCTATTCTGCTTGATCTTCTTGCCTGTTAAATCAGGCTACAAAAGTGTTACTCATTGTGCAGGTCAGTTTTATTTTGTCTAATGGAGCAGTTCTCCATCAGTATCAAGTAAGCAACTAAATGCCCTCCTCCTGCAGCTAGTTGGGGCTCAATCATATGGCCACATTAGCTCTGGGAAGACAGCACAGAGGTTGCTAAGCAACTTCATCACTACCCATACCACCAATCCAGATACATAAATTTGGAGTGTTACTTATTAACCACATCACATACTGGCTGGGAGATTCTAGAACATCACTTTTTGTTGGAGGTTTTAAAACAGAGGTTAGATGGCCATCTGTCAGGGGCACATTCCCAGTGGATTCCTGTACTTGCAGTCCTTTGGACTAGATGGCCTTGGGGTCCCTACCAATCCTAGGATTCTAAGCTCTGCACAGAAGCGATTAGGCAATTCATAGATTGTGAAACCAAGAATTCCTCTAACAAACTGCAGTGATAGGACCAAATGGCTTGTTACTTTAAAGACATAGCTAGTTTCCCATCACCTGTTTTAGCACTAATTAAAAGTTTTTTTTTAATACATTATTTATTGATTGATTTATACCCTGCTCTTCAGCCACAAGGCTATCAGAGCGGCTTACAAATTGTTTTAAGCAATAGCTATTTACACATCTACACCGCATTAAACAGTTTCCAATGTGTGTTAGCTAATTCAATGTGAGTGCAGGGAGGGAGTTTATAGGGCATTAACACTCTGCAGTCTCAACCTAGATCAAGGGGCTAGCTCCTGAAATTTACTGTGCCAAAAGGTGAATGACAACAATCAATGAATAACACTTTGGCAATGAAAACTGATGGTACAGAGTGTCAGAAGCAAAAGGGCAAACAGTTAAAGCCAGCCCTTGAACCCACTCTTGATTGTATATTTTCCATTTACCAGCAAATTTAAAAAAAAGGGGGGGGCATGTAGCTGGTAAATGTGTTTAGAATTTCATGTAGTTTGATACAATCTAGCAAAGAGAGGCCCACTCAAAACTCTCTTGTTCATTTCACCTTAAGGCAATAGCAGCATGTACAGATTCTATGCCCTAGGCTTGAGATTTGGCAGAGAGAAATGGCTAGGCTATGAATCAGTAGGTTCCTGACTGAAGTGTTGCCTCTATCCCAAACTCATCTGGGACCCTTTAACACAATTATAGCATGACGATTCCACTTTAATTACCAACTACATCCTATGGGATTCTGGGATTTGTAATATGGTGAGGCACCAGAACTCTCTGGCTGAGAATTCTAAACCCCTCCCTAAACAGGAAAAATCAGAAATCCATAGGATGTTGCCATGGCAGTTAAAGTAGAAGATAGCACTACAGTTGCCCCTACACATTCGCGACCTTAGCATTCGCAGTTTTGCATATTTGCGGTTTTGGGAGGGCCCCCCGCCCTCCTAAAACCATGACACGGGGCCTCTGGAGGCCCTGTGAAGGCCTTGGGAGGGAGGGGGAGGGCCAGGGAGGCCTCCACGGGGCCTTCGGAGACCCTCCAGAGGCCCCGTGAAGGCCTTGGGAGGGAGACGGAGGGCCGGGGAGGTGATCACGGGGCCTCCGGAGATGCTCCAGAGGCCCCGTGAAGGGCTTGGAAGGAAGGGGGAGGTGGGGGAAAGCAACTATGGGCCTCCAGAGGCCCCATGGTCACTTTGGCAGGGGAGGGGGAGGGCAGTCATTATTCGCGGAATTTTCACATTCGCGGGGGTCTGGGGAACCTAACCCCCACGAATGTGAAGGGACGACTGTATAAGTCTGTACAGTCATCCCTATGTATTTGTGGGTTAAGCATGCATGGATTTGATGATTCACGGATGATGATGATGATGATGATGATGACAACAACGATGATTTCTTAGCCACTGCTGCCCTATATGCAACTGAAAAAAATATGTTCACTCTGGGCATGTCTACATCCTCCAGCCCAATTCTGTAGTCAACTTCTAGCAGAGGTTTATTTTATTTTTAGGTATTTATACCCAGCTCTTCAGCCACAAAGGCTCTCAGAGCAGCTTACAAATTGTTTTAAGCAAGTGTAATTTACCCATCTACATTGCATTAAGTGGTTTCCAATGTGTGTTAGCTAATTGCCCCCATAAGCTGGGTACTCATTTTACTGACCTACAAAAGGATGGAAGGCTGAGTGAACCTTGGAGCCCTCTGGAATCGAGCTTGCAACATGGTGGCTTGCAGTCTGGCACTTAACCACTGCACCACCAGGGCTCCTTATTAGCCATAGAGATGTGATGGAGGACCTATACATGCCTAGAGAGAACACTTCTCTAGGCATGTCTAAGTCCTCCAGTGCAACTCTATGGTAAATCATGCTAGAGGACCTATACATGTCTAAAGTGTTCACTTGGGTTTAAAAAAAAGTGGGCTTACACTCGCAGTTTTTTTTTTCCAATGTGGTGTGGGTCCTGTGTCCCTAACCCCCATGAAACTTGAGGGCCAACTAGTGTGACAGGTATCCTGGTGGCAAACTATGCTTTCCCCTCAGCCTGAGATCCCACATCTGCATTATGGGGAAAATAACACTGGCTCAGGGATTGTCTAGACAGGCAATATACGTCATCTTGTCCCCATCCCAGAGCCCTGCCTTCCAGTATAGTGAGGGAAATGACGGTGACAGCAGCAATGGACTAGTGTGCCCATCAGAACTTCCTCCTATTTTGTGGAAGGAACGGGGGAAGAACATGCCTGAAACATGCTCTAGATACACCAGCAGGGAGCCAGCATATCCTGGCTCATGTAGATAAGCCTTTAAATGTACAAGACCATTGCAAGGGTTATAGCTATTGAATGCACATTGAGCACTTTGAACACCTGAAATTACTATACAAATGTAACAGTGGTGGTGGTGGCAGTGGTGGTTATCTTCATTACTAGATACCTCTAGAATTTCAGTGATCATTTAACAGAGGTGTGGACAAGAGCGGCTGTACAGGTATTGTTGAACTGCACATTCTATGATCCCTCACAATTGACTAGTTGCTGACTAACAATATCTGGAGGGTTATAGGTGCCCACCCCACCCCTACTTAAATAACCCTAGTCAGAAAACCAGAGAACTTTTACAAAACATGGATTTAAAGAAATTACAGCACCATCCACTCAGAATTAGTTAAAGAAGAAGGAGGAGGAGGAGGAGGAGGAGGAGGAGATCCCAGCACATGTGTGAGTCAGAAAGCTGTAGGAGATGAATTCAAGGCATTCTTTGATTATAGCTTTGGAAAAGTATTACTTAGTCTATAATGGTATAACTTAACCTAATGACAGAATACCTATATTATACTTATAGGTGAATGGATAGCAGGAGGATAATGTTCTCTCTCTCTCTTTCTTTCTTTCTCCTCCTTCCCCCTCTCTTAGAGATTCATCAAATTGAAAAGCCTTGTAGAGGACTTCTAGTCCAACTTGCTACCTGATGCAGGAAATCCAAAGGTAGAGCAACCCCGATAAATTACTATCTCAACAGTTCTACTGTGGTACAACTCCTTCCATCAAGCAATTTCTCCTGATATTTAACTTTCTCCTTAAGTTTAAACCCACTGGGACAGCAAATTCTTCTGTGGAGAAGCCCTTCAGGTATTGTAATCACACTGGCATATCCTCCCATCTTCAGTCTTCTCTTCATCAAATTAAACATACTCAGGTCTTTCAACCATTTCTCCCAGGACAACTGTTTTCATTACCCTCAACAGAATTTGTTTCAAATTGCTACCAGAGGTAAGCTGATCACAAAACTTGGTGGGAGGGAGAATTTATCCAAACTCCTCAAAATGCCATACTGTTAAACCAACATGTGTTGCCTTTGAATAAACAGTAAGCTGGCAAACTGGATTTATTTTGTCCTGCATTTAGTTTGTGGACTTTTTTTTGTTTCAACTTGTAATGTGTTTATTGTTTCTGATTTGTCTGTTAGTATAATTGATTTATAGGCCACCCTTCAGTAAGACTTCCATGGTGGCATGCAATCTAAAATGACAGTTACAATTTTCAAAAATGGCATAAAAAGAGTAAGAATAATGTTCAGAGCACAGTGAGAGAACCACAAAAACCAACCCACTTAATGGTGACACAAAACGCAAAACTCTGTTGTAGCAGAAACTGAAATGTCAAGAGAAATAGAAATGTATTTTCCTGGATCTGGAAAGACAGTAGGGTTGGCTGCAGGAAAGCTTCCCTGAAGAGAGTATCCCATATGCTACGTATCACAACAGAAAGGCCCTTTCCTATCTAAGATGGGGAAAATATTCATTGTATTCTTGTATTCTTATAGAAATGTCTATTTCTTCCCTCCTGAGACTGCCCACAGTACAGAATGCATCTTGCCTTGGAAATGCATATATTTTTGAGTTCTGCAATGCAATTTGAGGAGAAAAAAATGCTTCCAACCACCACTCCCCATCAAAACTACACATACGTTTAAAAACTGCCTGTGCCTATATATGTGTGTGTGTGTGTATTTGAAATGCCACACTGCCATGCTTTAATGAATGCCAGAACTGCATACAAAACATGTGGCAGAAAAATGCACACACATTTCAAGGCAGGTGTGTGTGTGTGTTGTAACTTGATAATGGAAATGGGAATGAGAATGTGAGTGAGAAATTCAATGGCAAGAAGGCTGACAGATTATCCTATTTCTACACCTTGCTGTTCCCTTGCCTCAGATTACATGCTTTCATTGACATATTTTCACATCCCTAAAAATAGAGCCCTACAATCTCAAACCAGTTTACAGCCAGATAGGTATGGCAGGTAATACCCTTCTGTTCTCAGTTCAAGATGCTGGAGATAACATTTCTCATGGCTTAGGACCTCGACACTTGAAAGAACACCCCTTCCTACATATGCCTGCATGAGTACTGAGGTCTGCTGGAGGGGACAATATGCTGTAGGAAGATGTGGGAGAAGGCTTTCTCTGCTGTGACAGCTTGGTTGTGGAACACCTTAGGCCCAACACTGGTGTCATTCCAGCATCAAGTAAAAACATGGCTTTTTACTAAAGATGTTGGGCCCTAATTGCATATCTTCTAACATTTCAGAAGTGAAAATCAGGTCACAGGTGGCAAAGAGACATCAGAGTGGGGCCAATATGGCAAAAGTTATTATTGTCAAGGAACACACAAGCTAGGAGCGGATACAGCAGTTTCATTTAAAATGAGCGTAAAAGAAAAGGCAAAACCCCACCCCTTCTTGTTCTCTTCCCCCTGCTAAGGAAGTGCAAGCCATTTTTGCATTTTAAGCTCAGTTTGCTGCAACTGAAGTATCCTCAGGACAAAGGAGGAAAGAGGAAGAACAGAGAAACAAGGTCATTTTAAAAGAAGCTGAAAAAATGGGACAACAGAAGGTTTATCAGGACTGTCCCTGCCAAATTTGGATAGCTGGGGGCAATGTAAGTGAGTTCATCTGTCAGGCTATCTGCCACTCTTGGTTGTCAGTTGAGAAAAACTACTTCATTTTATTTTCATAAGTAAGAATAAAGAATCTCTAAAGTTTTCTTCCCACTGGCCAAGACTATATGGGTTTTTTTGCATTTTTTGATGATGCTCTACATTTTGGGACTAGACTGTTCTAATGAACTCCCATGAATTACAGCACTAGAACTTTTTAGATGGGAATTCTACATTGGGTCCCATTCTGGGAGAAAGGTGGCATATTATAAAAATAAAATATTCTAGGCACCTCACCAAACAGCAAATCCCTGGCTCACAATATGGAGCAATGACAGGTACACCAGTAAGAAATTGCTGCAAGTTCATAGTGTAGTGTAGTGTAGATAACACCAGGGTAAGAAATCAGTCCCACCAGTTTCAATGGGAGTTATTTCTGACTCAAGACACAATACTATACAGTACATCCTTATTTACAAACGGAAGGGTGACTTGCATACACAGTATTTGCACTGTGAAAATGCTTCCCAATTAAAAAACACATGATCAAATGATGCAGAAATACTTTCCTCTTAATTTCTCTTCTCATCTAGATACTAGGGTAATATCTGGGTAAAGTGTAAAGTATTTTCAGATACTTGTAATAAAGCATACAACCTATTGTTGGTAATTTTTGGAGTCGGGAGGAACGCTCTGGTGCAGGAATTTTCTATGCATTTGTTTCTGTGGCTGCCTAAAAATTGGAACATTTTTTTTGCTTCTGAGACAGCCCCCCCCCACCATCCCCAGTGGCTTTGGTTGCACAGCACAGCATTACCTATTAAATCTATAATTATGGAAAGCAGGTAGTGTTTGGAAAACATGTAGGTTTTCAAAGGCAGGTGCAAAAGGCAGTGCTGAGTCACCGGAAAAAGGCAAGACATTTCTCCTCAATAACAGTAATTTCACAGTCGGTTGTTGAAGGTGATTTAATCCTGCCACTCCTTAAGAAAGCTGCAGGAACACTTTTCAGTTTGCTGCAACTGCCAAACTCCCCTGCATCAATACATTCTTCATTCCCAATTCACTGCTAGTTCCATGTAGGCAACACTGTTCCACAACCATATCATTGCAAAGTGAATTCCATTCGAAGCAATGGAAAATGGAGTATATCCACACTTACTGCACAATGTTTGCCATATCTACTCAGAATTAAGTTCCACTATGTTCATTGGAACATAGTACTTTCTAGTTAGGGTGTTTCAAGTTGTGGTCTTAGAGGCTTATTTAGATGCACATCTGATTTATGTCCATGGGTCCAGAAACTGATAGGGAGGTTTGCAAGCCTATTTACACCATTGTAAGCCTATTTATCCATGCTGATCTCCTTATTCTGATCAGGACATCTCTCTTTCTCTCTCTCCTTCCAACTTTCTTCCTTTTAACACAACTGCCAGAGAATCCTAGTTAAATTGTACAACTTTTCTTCTTTTTCATCTTATAAAATAGAAACCAGTGTTACTAATATTTTCCTAATCACATTGGTACAAGAATGGCAGCATTCTGATTTGATTTAAAGCCGTACAAAACTGTATCTACCACTAGTATTTCAGAATCTAATCCTTTTCCTTTTATTACTATATTTTCCTTAAGCATAAACTGTTATATTTATAGATGATGGCATGAATTGTTAAAACATTGAATAATGAACCATGAGGCTGTTTACCAGGAAAGATTAAACTGCATTCGTGCAGTGCCTCTCTCCCCCACCAAAAAAAAAAAAAAAAAAAAGAATCTTCACCCATAGCATTTTTCTAATGAATCCATGATTATCTATTGCTGCTGTTTCAATGACTCACCACACCATGCTGATCCTCCCTTTTATTGAGTATAAAAGAGTTCTCCTTTTATGTGTCCAACAAAACACAATCAATAGGGCATCTAACAAATTATTCTAATGAAGTTGGACAATTGCAATAAATGGATTGTGCATTATTAAAAGTGCACTGTCTACTAATGAAGGAAAAAGCACCTCTTTAAAATAATTACAAGCATGCATCCGCTCTAGGTTGCCTGCTTGCTTCTCTAGATTCCTCTCCTCTCCCTTCCCTTGCCCCACACTCAGGCCTAAGAATGCCATGGCCTGTGCCTGCTGATGAGTCAGTGGTTATGAAATATGCAAATAGAGCTAAACAAAATTAGCACCATCATCCTGAAGCACCATCTACATCCATGTCAGATTCTCAACCTCCTGCTCTACTTCAGTCCCTCAAATCAACCCCGTCAAGCCATTTCATTGACCTCCAATCAAATAATCCCCAAAGGCATCCCAGGGAGTCTCATCCCCTAGCTTGTTTGAAATACTGAATCTAAAATTATCAAAATACTGTCACAGTACCAGAATGATTGGGAATGTGCCTCCATGGCCAGTTTCAGCCTGACCTTGTTCTCTATCTTTTTAACAATGTCTTTTGATAGACCTCTTTGTTTCAGTTATGCATCCCAAGCAGAGGTCTTCAGCCAAATACTCCTCTGAAGCACACTTAATACAATCATCCACAAATTCTATCCTCCTCCCCCTGCCAAACTATATATGCTTCACATTCCAGAATTAAAGAGAATGTGTTCCGTCTTCTTCCAGAGCTGGGCTATTTTGTTAACTACAGCACAGAAAAAGAGTCAGACGGTGCTGTCACTGAATTCCCATTCCTTTCAGTGAAGATGACACAACAGGCCCCAGTGGATCATGACTTAGGACTCCAGTTGAGCTCTTTTCTAATGTATATACACCTGAGAAAGAACTTATGTGGGGGGGAATGGGATGGAGTAGGATGGGACACTTCACTTAAGTGCTAAGATTAAATGGCTTGTGAATTCTATAAGCTTTGAAAGGCAGCAGTCTATTTTATCATATTTTTTCAATGACTAGTATTCATGTTATTATGTTCCTTCAAGTCAACTCTGATTTATGATGTCCTTATTAGAATTTTCTTGGGAGGATTTATTCAGAGGAGGCTTGCCATTACCTTCCTCTTAGACCTGGAATGTTTGACTTGTCAAAGGCCACTGGTAGTTTTCCATGGCTGAGCAGGGATTTGAACCCTGGTCTCCCAGAGTCCTGGGGTGCATCTACACTATAGAAATAATGAAGTTTGCCACCACTTTGAGTGCTATAGCTCCATCCTATGGTGTTTAGGGATTTGTAATCTTACAAGGTCTTTAGCCTTCTCTGCCAAAGAGTGCTGGTACCTCGCAAAACTACAAATCCCAGGATTCTGTAGAATGGAGCCATAGCAGTTAAAGTGATATCAAACTGCATTATTTCTACAGTGTATATGTTCTCCTAATCCAGTGATGGGCAACCTTTTGAACTTGATGTGTCAAACTTCACCAAAAAACTGAGGATAACTTGGGTGGTGTGTCACTTTGAGGAAAAAACATTATTTTGCGATATTTATAGTTTAAATAACATAAGTGTATAATTGTTATATATGATTTTATTTAATAAACCAAAAACTAATTATTGAACTTACCTGCTTAGTGACTTCTTTGTTCCCAGCTAAACCAGAAGTCCCAGAACTAGATGCTCTGTGCTGGACTTCTGTTGTTTTGGCCTACAGACCTCCTGCACAGAGTGTCTAATAGGGGAGGATTAAACATTTGCGACTAGAGTCTTAGGGCATTTTCAGACACAAAGAAGTCATCCTGAGGGCTTGGGAGAGGTATGTGCCTGTTTCGCGGCAGGGGGCCAGTTTCTGACGCCGTCATCCCTCTTGCGTTACCCTCCGTGTTCCTTCCATGTCACATAGAAGGAAAAGGCACCACTTTTTACTCATGCAAGTTCTTCATGAATAAAAAGTGGTGCCTTTTCCTTCCATGCGACATGGAAGGAACATGGAGGGTAATGCGAGAAGGACGTCGTCGTCAGAAACTGGCCCCCTGCCGCGGAACAGCCGTGTACCTCTCCTGATCCCTCAGGATGACTTTTTTGTGTCTGAAAATGTCCTTAGAGTTAGACTCTAACTCCAAGACTCTAGTCGCAAATGTTTCATCCTCAGGAGCAGCAAATGTTTCACTTGGCCGTGCAGGAGCCGAGGATGAAACATCCTTCTCAGTATGCAGTCACCTCAGCGGCTGTGTGTCATCAGAAATGGCTACGTGTGTCAGTGCTGACACACATGTCATAGGTTCGCCATCACTGTCCTAATCCAACACTCAAACCCATACATCGCACTGGTTCTGAGATTATTAACATAGCACCTTCAAATGGTCCTGAATCTTCCAAGAAGTCTTGCACAACATGGAGTGGCAGACCAAAACAAAGTCTGGTTTTTTAAAAAAAGAGCTTGGATATGCTGAAAATTAATTTAGGTTAACGTTACCAAGAAGCTAAACCAATTGTTGGGATTCTAGGAATTGTCTAGAATTCCAAAACATCTCTAAGACATATTTTTCTCCCACTTTTAGAATATTGGGCCACCATTTTCTAAGGCAAGTGGACACAGCACTGCCAACAGAACTTCCATTTTACATCAGATGTGATACTTTCAGACTAAATCAATCCGCACCTTCATTAGTGACTATTCAAACTTCTGCAGTTGTTATTTGTCAAGGCAATCCTTCTTATGTCACCTCACACATTTGTCCCACTGCTGTAAGACTGCAACACCAATATCATAGGATTAGGAAAAGGTTCACCAGATCATTTAAGTATGAAGTAACCCACTGGTCACAGGGGGCCTTTGTCCTAATTTCATGCTGTCTTCAACCTAATTTTACGTGTTGTGGCACAGGGAGAAAAAAAAATCAAAGGGCATTGAAAGAGTGCACTGTGTAATCCTATAAAGGAAACCATCCAGCTTGAGTTACAGACACTATTGTGCCTAACTATTAGCTGTATCCCCAGTTCCCTTTTCCCTGGTGATCAATAGTCCCCTTCATAGTAGAAAAATTCAGATGTAAATGTTTGTCTCCTAGGTTTAGCCAGTTAACCAATCAATCCATTAAAAACATTACAATCAATTGAAAAACTAGTCCCAATTAGTCAAACAATTGACTCCCCTCATCCACCCAATCCTATGTTCAATAGAGCTGTTTATTGTGGCATTCCTTTGTCCTTCTCCAATAGCTGCTGTCTTTCACCTAAAACCTTTCTCTTCAGGACTGGTTACTGGCCTTCAGTTCACAACCTTGGGCAAATGCCTTCATTCTCACATTTGGGTTTGTGCTGTCACCAGGATCATTACACAGATCCAACTGTCAATATCAAAATTTTCAGCCTATTGGCCTTTAGCACTACATGCATGTTCCTTACGATTCCGGTTGAACAATACATATACTGTAGTTTATCAAGGAAATTTAATTTAATCTCACCATGCTATACAATCATATCTGGCTCCTTACCAACTTCTAGCACATAAAGACTTATTTACAATTTCTACTATGGCAATAGTGGCCAGAATCCTATTGGTTAGTCCCCACTAGAGTAGACCTACTGACTCAACTGTTGAATGGTGAGTCAACATGTAAATAAACCCCATTGATTAAATGGGTCTACTCTGGTCAAGACTTACAGTGGGATTCAGGCTAACATTCTACTACAGGTCTATACAGTTGTCCCTCCACATTCGCGAACTTGACATTCGCGGTTTTGGTTATTCGCGGTTTTGGGAGGGCCCCCCCCGGGCCCCCCCAAAACCGCGAAACGAGGCCTCCAGAGGCCCCGTGAAAAGACCTGGAGGGAGCGGGGAGGCCCGGGGAGGCCTCCACGGGGGCCCCGGAGGCGCTCCGTAGGCCCCATGAAGGCCTGGGGAGGGGTGGGGAGGCCTTCGCGGGTCCCCCGGAGGCCCTCCGGAGGCCCCGCAAAGGCTTGGGGAGGGGTGGGGAGGCCTTCGCGGGATGCCCGGAGGCCCTCCGGAGGCCCCGCGAAGGCCTGAGGAGGGGTGGGGAGGCCTTCGCGGGATGCCCGGAGGCCCTCCGGAGGCCCCGCGAAGGCCTGGGGAGGGGTGAGGGAGGGCCAGGGAGACCTCTGCGGGGCCTAGCAAGGCCCCGCGAAGGCCTGGGGAGGGAGGGAGGAAGGGCCGGGGAGACCTCCGTGGGGCCTAGCAAGGCCCCGCGAAGGCCTGGGGAGGGAGGGGGGAGGGGAGTCATTATTCGCGGATTTTTCACATTCGCGGGGGTCCGCGGAACGGAACCCCCGCGAATGTGAAGGGACGACTGTATACTACAGCTGGCCCTCCACATTCACTGGGGTTAGGTGCACAGGACCCCCACAAAAGTGGGAAAATTGTGAATGTATCTACCCCCCCCATAAACCCCATATTTAACACACAGTACAATCCACAGATTCAACCAATCGTGGATGCCTTTGAAGCAAGCAGGGTTCCTTCACAAGTCAGCAGTGGATGATGGGTGGGGATTGCTGCTGCCTCTGCTGCTGCCCTACACCATTTTTAATAGGGACTTACAAGCCTTGCTGTGCATTTGCAGTCTCTCAAGCTCACAAGGGTTGCAGTCCCTATTAAAAATGACATAGGACAGCAGCAAGCAATCCGCAAATAATCAAATCTGCAAAAGTTAAACCTGCAAATATGGAGGGCCAACTGTAATTAAATATATCTTACCATATACTATCCCTCACACTTACTCTTAATCATATCACTTTCAAATATGCTTTCCTCTTCAATTTCTTTTTCAAACTGTCCTCTCCAATCCAGAGTGCCCATCTGACTCATGTACACCATCCGAAACCATGTCACCCCTTCTCATTCTCTAAGCCATTCCCTACCCACATGCAAATGCACACATTCTGTCAATCATTCCACACTTATCAGTCATTCCCCAAACACACCGATGCAAACTACTTCCCATACCAATGTACTCTACAATATGAACTCATATTATACTACATGAACACTTCTATTATACCACATTTAAGAGAGTAGAATTCAAACACACAGCCATGTTAGCCTGGATCAGTAGGCAAAGGGATCTTGTAGCACCTTTTAGACTAACTGAGAGAGAAACTGGTAGCATAAACTTTCATAGACTTAAATCTACTTCATTATGTGCATCAGGTGAAGTGGACATAAATGTATGAAAACGTATGCTACCAACTTCTCTGTCAGTTAGGAGATTTTCAGACAGTAACGAAAAAAGCGTTCCCATCTCACAATCTCCTCTACCACCCCTCTCCCATCCCTGTAATGCCCCAAAATAAAAAGTTTTCAAGCCTACCTTAATTGTGCCTCCTTGCCTCAGCAGGGCAGCCCAGGACTGAATGGAGTTCGAATGGAGCTCCTTTCACCTCCTGGACTGAAATCCCAGCTGCTCTTGCGAGAAGACGAAAGCACGGGAAATTCAAAAATAAAAACAAAAATACTACAGTAAAAGTAACACCAAGCCCCTAAACACACTTAAATCATTACACGTAACCCAGGGAGGGTACAAAAAAGTGTGTCACTTACCTCAATGTCCCAATCTCACCCAGAAGTGTTGTGAAGACACACCCAACTAAAGGTGGTGGCAGGTTTGGGTGTGCAACGCTAGTACCCTGGTGAGATCAAACTCTTTTACCCAAAACGGCTCTGATGCTGAATATAAAGTTCAAAAAAGGAGGTAGTTTATTTTAAAGAACAAAAGTAAAGGGCTTTCTCCTCCCCAGCTTCAAAAGCTTGAAATAAAAGGTACTTTACAGTTTGAGTTTCAGCAATCTTCAGGGTGTCATCTCTCTGGGTTTGATCTTGGTTTGATCTCCTCACTCAATGGAGCTGGTGCAGGGTCTTGCAGCTCCTGATTCCTTTGACTTATTGGCTGTTGGTAACTAATTTGGCTAAATGGTGTAAGAAATGCCCTTCCCAGCTGTCTGGGCCTATTTGCCACCAATAAAACAGCTCCCTGCAAGCTCACAGCAAAGACTGAGCAAAAAACAACCTAAAAAACTCCTAGCTAAACAGAGCTTGATGGGAAGGGACAAACCAAACCTGGAAAAATTCAGGGGAATTCTTCAGCTCCTCCCACAACTCTAATACAATGAAACATTCCTATGCTCAGAAATATTAAGGCCTGAACGAAAATGAAGGAAAATTCAGGGGAGATTCAAACAGTCCTGGTTGGACATCACAATTTTCTGACACAGACCTCCTAGTGATGCTGGCATCACGCCAGCATAACAGGGCACCATTTCAATCACAGGTCATTCCATTACAGAAACGGAATGGGGGATTCATTGATGGTTTAGCCCGTCAATAAAAAGAAATGCCAGCGTAATGACAGTCAAATGGAAGCATGACACAGGAACGATGCCATCTGAAATGCAAGCCCTTTAGCGATCTCCTGCTGTCGTTATCACACCACATTTAGAGCGTCTGATACTCTCCTTAGTCTCAAATTTGTTACAAGATCCCTTTGCACATTTAAGACAGACAGAGAAAGAAAAGAAACAGCTTACAGGAGGCATCTCTCTCATTCTTTAACACAGCAGAGAATACCTCTTCTAAGATGGTACCTGCTGCTGGATAACATGCAGAAATATTCATTTTAATTTTATATAAATCTATGCAGAAATGATTAGCTTATTAAGAATTCTACAATTGCAGGACATAGATGATATACTATGATCCTGGTCCAAAACATAAAAATGTCACATATGCTCTACAAATATAAATATGTGTGTGTGCACGTGCACACATGTATATATATGTATATATATATATATATATATATGAGAAGATTCTTCGATCGTAAGTCGTATTAAGATTTTAGAATTTCATACACAAAGAAAGCAGGAAAGAGAAAATATGAGCATAAAAAAGAAAGAAAAATAGAAGGGGAAGAAATACATAGGATAAGGATATGGACTAGTTATGTACAGTTATACAAACTGACCATATAGCCAAAAATACATTTTTGGGGGAAAGCATATATAAGAAAACTCCACTCTTCTATTGATCATACCTTGCAAAATGTCTGCCCTGCATTCACATTAACTGACAGATGTGTTTTATGGAAATGTGTTTGCTGGAAATGTGTTTTCTGGTATAACATGTCCATGTATTTATTGGAAATGTGTTTGCTGGTATAACATGCCAAAACAGCCATTAGGAGCTGGGGGGTGTGGTAGTTTGATTGTGAAAGGTTTCAACATCCTGTTTCCTGGTGTACCTGTTCTAATAATGATAGAACCTCCTCTGCTCTCCTACCACTTTAAAGTACTATAATGCAAATGCTGGCAGATCTGGCTTGCCAATTTTTACTATGATGCCACTGTAATGCAGCTATGAAGAAATGAAATAAGATCCTCAAGTGTAAAGATATCTCATTAAATACTAAAATCAGAATAATTCAGGCCATAGTATTTCTGATTTCTAGGTACAGATGTAAAAGCTGGACAATGAAGAAAGATGACAAGAAGAAAATAAACTTATTTGAAATGTGGTGTTGGAGGAGAGTTCTATGGATAACATGGACTGCTAAAAAGATAAATGAAAGGGCTTTACAGCAAATCACGCCTGAACTCTCACTACAAGTTAAGATGACTAAACTGAGGCTGTTGTACTTTGGACAGATCATGAGACAACAGGGCTCATTAGAAAAGACAAGAGACAGAGACCATACAACAGGTGGATTGATCCAATCAAGGAAGCCATGGCCCTGAGCTTCCAAGATCTGAGCAGCTGATGACTCGGGATCTTGGAGATCTCTGGAGACTTCATTTCCCAGAAGCCCCAACCTACATGGCAAATTACAAAGGATTATGAGAGCTGTAGCCTCATAGTTTGAAGAGACAAATGTTCCCTACCCCTGAATTAAAGTGGGACTAACTAAATGGATGTAATCCATCATTTTATTGGGACTAAGAAATGAAGTGATGATGTGAAGAATAAAATTTAATGGGGTGAATTGCTCCTCCATTCAAAATATATGGTTCATTGGTTCTATTTTGAAGTACATAGGAAGACTGACTAGTGACAAAGTAACATCTACAGTTAAGTTGTTGTTCTTGTTGTTGTGTGCCTTCAGGTTGTTTCCGCTGCATGCTTTGTTCAGGGCAGGTTTGTCATTACCTTCCCATGAAGCTGAGAATGTGATTTGCTCAAGGTCACCCAATGGGTTTCCATGGGTGAGCAGGAATTTGAACCCTGGTTTTTGAGAATCCTAGTCTAACATTCGAACTACTACACCATGCTGGCTCTAAGTCAAATAATGACTGGTTTCCAAATCTCCAGAAACCAAGTTCAACTTCTACCCTGTTGACCAAACTAGCTGCAATGATCAAGCAACCAGATGTTCAAAAAGTTTAAAATGTGTTTTGCAATCTGTTCATGAATAAATATTTCATAGTATGAATTACCTGTGCTTATTTACAAGGAACAGGCAAATGTATATGTGCAACCTAAAGAATTATTTTGAACAAACCAGCACTGTCTGAAAAATGTTTGCTGAATGCAATAGCCAAGTACCAGTATTTCCTCTTAGCACTGCAAGACAGATTTGAAGCACCTGTATTTAAGAGTAAAGGTAACCATATGCATGCATGACATTAAGCCAGCAACTGTGTCTTTAAAGACAAGACTCTCAAAATGTAAAAATCTGGGGGAGGGTTTTTTTCTTTTAAAAAGGACTGCTAAGGAGTCTGAAAAGGATTGTGGAGGCTTATGAAAGTGATGTTTCACAAAGCAAGACTGCCACAATTAAAATTGACCTGCTTAAATAAATACATTATTTTAACTTAATTGATCTGCACCTATATGCACCCTTAAAATGATCTGAGATAATGCCCTTTCTCCAGATTCCAAGGTAACTTCTAGCTTTAATTAAAAGTCAATTAATATTAAGTAATCTGACTAATTTTAATTAAACCTGTTGAAAATTGATTTTCCTTCAGCTAAGCAAAGACGAGATCCTAATGCAATCTGCTGTGGGGGAGGGGGGAAACACCATTAAAGGCTTATATTTATCAACTAAACTAATGTCTAGCTCTGTGGTGGGGGGAAGTTGTTGTTTCTGCTGCTTTTGAGGAGCATTTGAACTGCCCTACTTACAAAAGCTGAGATGAAAATGCCAGTAATCAAAAAGGCAAACACATGTGACAATGTCTTAAGAGAAATATATTTACAGCAGTTTATTCCCCCCAACCCTATCTCCCTGTGCGACTTAAAGATTAAGGTTGCAAAATCTGAATTCAATACTGTTTAGAAGCATGCAAGATCCATTCAGCTCTGAAAGTCATGCAACTCAAATATGTATGCTAGTTTTCTTTTTCTAGAAGTTAAATGCCATGGACTGTAGTGGGACTTACACACAAATAAATTTCAAAGGATTACTGCCTTGTAGTCCAATCCTATCCATGTTTATTCAGTAGTGACTTTCACTGAATTCAAAAGAGCTTCCTTCCTTCTAAGTACAACCAGCATCACAGCTATGAATACATTTATTTTCCTTGATCAAATGTATGAAGAAAGATTTCCAAAAGGCGCAGTTGTGTTAGTTTGTTGCAGCAAAAACAACCAAGAGCCCAGTGGCATCGTAAAGACAAACAAATTTTTGACAGAATGAGCTTTCATGGTCTATGAAAGCTCATTGTATAATGAATTTGTTAGTCTTTAAAGCACCACAGAAATCTTTGTCATGATCAAAGATGACTTTTCAGCGTCATCATTTTAAACTTCAGTAGCTTGCATGGCAACATTAAATTGGCATTTACACACAGCTATACATCAACTGCTCAATCCTACTGGAGCAGTTTTGAATTCAAATCCAGGCCAATGTCAGAAACTGAAGGCAGCAAAGGGCAGATGTCTGGCACATAGAAGCCAACCATAAAAGGGTTTTGTTTGTTTGTTTGTTTGTTTTTCCCACAACCTAGCAAGATATGCCTTTCAATCCTTTTAAGGCACTGCTTGGAGGTGCATTATTAACCTGTTGATTGCAGCCTTGGTTCCATGGAAGCCTATTTCTTTCTCTCTCTTATACACACACACACACATGTTTCTCTGCCCAAATGGTACCATCTTATCATCTCCCCATGTCCGCACTGATTAATCCCTGGACTGTTCCCTTTCCTTCCTTAATCTACTTGCTGCCCACTCTTTGCTTTTCTGTTCTTTTCTACCAAAAACGAGGAGCACACACACACACCTTCTCCTTTTCCCCTTCCACTCCACCAGTCCCACACTTCCCCAGTCTGGCATTTCCACCTCCCCACACATGCTACCCGCTGCTCTCCCTTCCCTGGAGCATTCCAGGAGATTTCTAAGCATTGGGGCAAGGCATCCGGAAGGCCCCTTTGCTTATTCTCCTGGCGCTTGGAGAAGACAAGGCAGCGCCGGGGCAAGCGAGGCTGGCTGGGCAAGCTCTCCTGCGCCTAAAACCCAGCTCGCCCACGACTGTCGTTCCCTCGCTTCCTGCGGGACGAGTGAGCCGAACAAGGGATTGAGGACCAACCTATGCAGATGAAGGGGCGGGGCTACGGAGGTGGGCGGAGCTGGGTTTTAAGAGCGGGGCGAAGGAGGCGGGAGGAGAGCAGAAGCAGGTTCAACCCGTAGCCGGCGCTGCTCCCCTCCCCAGCCGTGTCCCCGCGTGCCCCTACGGATGCCCTCCCGCCGAGGGGTGGCTGCCTCTCCCTCCCTGCGAGGGGTCGCGAAGCCTGGCCGCTCGCTCGAAGACACCCCTGGTTGCGGCCCAAGCGCCAAGGAAGCCGGCACGGGGCGGAGGAGCTCAGCGGCACCGCCATCCCCGCAACGCCTCTCGCCCAAGAGGATGGCTGCCCCGCGGGCTGAGGCGTCCCGTTTGGCCCTCACCAGCCCCTTCCCGGGGTCCGCCCGAGCCCTCACGCCGGCCCACGCGCGCCCCCTCACCCGTGGCGGGAGGCGTGGGTCCTGAGGGAGTCGGGCTCCGAACAGTCCCACAGCCCGCCCTGCCGCACTTACTGGCCGCAAAGTTCAGCTGCATCCACGCAAGCGAGGCCAAGCCGACGGCGGGCAAAGAGAGAGCGGGGCGGGGGGAGAGGAAGGCCCGGACGCGGGAAGGACCCGGCCGGAGGCGTCGTTGGGCTTCGTGGTTTCCCGCCTCGCCTCCCTCTCCCTCGCTCTCCCTCCCCCTCAAAACTCGGTCTACCAAGCCGCCGAAACCAGCACACGCACATTTTCCCACGGCTCTGACCCCGCGCTGGCAAGGCTTCCTCACAGGGCGGGAGGGGGCGAAAACCGTCGGGGCGGCCGGGCTCCCCCTCACTCCCTCGGGCCCTCTTCCTCGCCTGTCCTTTTCTTTCCCTCCCCCCGTTCCCTCGTGTCAGTTCCACGGCCACACGAGAGAGAGGGGGGGAGAGGGACGGAGCCCCCGCGCGCCTCTTCGGCCACGTCGAGCTTTGGGGGCCCGCCGGCCAGGCCAACAAAACGCACTGACCGGACGCCTCACGACCCCCGGGCCCGCAAAGTTGTGGGAGGTTTTGTGTGGGAGGTGTGGACCCCACCCGTCCAAACACAAGGTTTTGCAAGTCACAAGCACGGGCCGAGGACAGGGAGTTAACACATACACACACACTCGCGCGCCCGCCGCTGTCGCCACCACCTTGCATCCCCCCTTGCTTCCTCCCTTCAGTCCCGCTCGGAGAAATCAGACTCCTTTTCCAAGGCACCCATCCCTCCGTCCTTGAAGTGTGTGGGGGGGGGATTGGGGGTCCAAAACACAAAGGGCCCAGGATTTCTCCTTCCCCCCCTCCCCAGCTAGGAAAGAAAGAGCACAACACAACCCCCCCCCTCTCCAATACATACTCCAGGGGCGCGCCAAGATGCCTCCTCGGCTTGTGCCTAAGTACTACTACAAGGAGCAGAGAGCGGTATGTGGAGAGCTCATATATACATGCTATAGACAGACATAGATACATACACACAAAACCAACCCACCCCCGCTGTACCAAAAAAAGGGGGGGAAGAAGCAAAGTATTTACCCATTCCCCAAAGGTCGCTTTTTTCCCTCCCTTCTTTTCTCTCCTCTTCTCGTCCTTTTTTGAAACGCAAATCCACCGCAAAAGCCGTCATTCACTGGGTTCCCGGCGTCCTCTTTCCTTAAGCAGCTGTAACCCCGAGGTTCTTAAATCATCCCCTGGACACTTCCAAATTGTATCGATTTATATGATCTTTTTTCTCTCTCCCCTCTTCTCTCCTCCCCCCCTCTCTCTTTCTCCTCTCCTCTTCCCAAGACTGCGAAAAAAAAGAAGAGGAAGAGGAAGAAGACGAAGAAGAAGAAGGGGGGGAAATCCCATCCGGAATTCATCAGCATCAAGCATCTGTACCAAGCCGCCGCCACCTCCATTTAAATCCGACCATCAGGCAAAGAACTAGAAATGATCAAACGTTACTTCTTTTCGGCTGCAATCAGATAATCCGACTAATCCAATAGATTTATCTCGATTTGAAATTGCCCTCCAGATGAATCCCCTTTGCTGGATGTCCAGTTGTGTGTGATTTCACAGCACACGGTGACGGGGGAAAGAGGTTTTTGTCTGCATGTGGGTAGTTTATATAGAGAGAGATGTTTTTTTTTAAAAAAAAAATCTTTTCGGGTCTTGGATGCACTGCTCGCGAAAAGAAAAAAGGGGGAAATGCTGAGAACCTTGATTTCCCCCTATTATAGGTTTCAACTCCAAATTGCTGCTTGGATGAAAAATGGTACAAAGATACCCCTAGTGGTCAAGAGGCGAATAGCAAGGCATCCCATTCCCCCTCCTTTTCTCACCCCCACCTTTCTTCCTCTTCTTTTTTGCAAGAGGGAGGTCTGCCTAGAGGAGCACTTATAGGATGGCCATTCTGCTGTCTTTAGTAGCCAATGTCTCCGGATAATGCCAGGTCGGAAGACATTAGGCTCTTCTCTGTGTGTGTCTCCCTTGCGCACTCTCTTGCTGCCTGGTTTGTGCAGGTAAACAATAGCACCGGGCACTGAAAACCAGGGACTACTTTGAAAGCTACAATCCCAAACATGGACTAGGAAGGAAGAACTAGTTGATGCATTCAGCATAAGGCAGAAGTGTACACACACACACAATATACTTCTTTTCTGGAGTTGTTTTTTCAAAGAATAACATTCAAACATGCAGGACTCCCCTTCCATCTGCACTAAGCCTGCTGAGAAAAAGAGAGAACTTTACTCCTTCAATCTGTTGAATGTATCAGCTGGCTATAATAGTCACCATAAACACAGGGCAAGTTGTTAATGATGATTTAAGTACAAGCGGACCTGCAACCAAAAGATGCATTTTAATCCCATTCCAAACAGGACTCCTGATCAGAGTTCCAGCCATTCCCTCTATGCAATCCTCCCCATACCACCATTTTAATCCTCCACAAAGGCACCAATTGTTGCTCTATATGTTGTCGGTATTTTGTAGTGTTCAATCCTCATTCAGCTTTTTATCGATGTTTTTCTTTTTAGTTTTACACATGTATGTATATATGCATATGTGTGTATGCACGCCCACCCACACATATATACATATCTGAAAAGCTCAGGGGCTTCTTGTCCACCCTAGCATTCAGATTCTTGCCTCTGCTGCCATTATCACTTGACATTTAACTATGTATATTTAACTATATACCTTGGTTGTTTTGAAACAAATCCTAGGAGCCAGCGTGGCATACTGGTTTGAGTGTTGGACTACAATTCTGGAGACCAGAGTTTGAATTCCTGCTCAGTCATGAAAACCCACTGAGTGACCTTGGCCAAGTCACACACTCAGCCTCAAAAAACCCTGTGATAGGGTCACTTTAGGGTTGCCGTAAGTCGGAAACAACTTGAAGGCACACATCAACAGCATACTACTGTACATTTAAAATATTTCATGACAAGGAACAGATTCCAGTGGGGTTCTTCCATTGACAGAAATAATCCCCTCACCAGCAGAACTGGCGGTAAGGGTCGGGTGGGGGTGGGGAATTTGCCCTGTCCACTGCAGACTGACTTGTTCTGTCAAAGCTTGCTTTGATGGTCTGAAAAATCACTGTGGAGTAGGAATGGGGTAGCATGGGAGCTGCAGGGCAAAGGAGAAGACTGCCCCATCATGCTAGTTGCCAGCCTTTAATACAATGTTGGATTTAGGCCAGTGCTTTCTTCACATTCTTCATGTTGTTTAAAAATGCTGGGCAGGTGTGTGTGTACATTCTCCTGTCAGAGTATCTTTTAAAAAATAATAATAAAAGCTTTTGATTTGGGTTGTCACCCAAAGAAATCATAATTGCTTAACAAGCAAAATCAGAATTAACCTAACAGTATATGTTCTGCCTGATCAGTTGATCATTCATGTTCAATCTCCATAAAAATTACACAAGTAATTCTACAATGGAAGCATGGTTTTCTCTCTGTATCACAAACAACGTCTTGTGTGGGAGAAGAGGGAAGTAGGAGGAGGGGGGTTCCTCTGCTCATAGGCATGTGGCAGAAGAGGGATGCCTCTTCTAAGACAACACTTGTCATACCAAGCTTTTAGAATTATTTGCAATTAACAAAGAAGAAGAAACATTTCTTCAAAATGTCTGCCTGGTTATAATTAGGGCCCATTATTTAGTCAACAAGACTGTTTTCAAGCAGTTCACCAAGCCAATTAATTGACAAATTCTTACTACTCTACTATTTAGAATTTCCTTTCTCTCCAGTAGACATCCACATACTAATTCCTAGTGCTATAGTAGTAGGAAAATTGTGCCTGCTGGGAAAATTTAAGATAGGATTTGGCAATTAAGGGTTCTTTGGATTATGCTGGCCCCTTTTAGACTTAACAGGAGTAAATTTAGACCTGGGGTAGGAATCATGCTATCCTTCAGATGTGGTTGGACTGTAAATCCTAGCAGTCCTAGGCAGCATTGGCTATGATGAGGAGTTCAACAACATCTGGAGAGCCACAGGATTCCCTGGTCTAGAGGCAAACCTAGAATGGGAGTGGTATTTCTGACAAATGGGCCACTGGCAATTCTACTAGGGGGAGACTATGGGAGCTGCAGTCCAAAACACAAGCTCTGAATGGGACATACTGATGAACCAATTGTGGAGGAATTTTAGTCCATGTAACACTGAATTTTCTCTGAGGGCCTCTCCGATGAAACTAAGCAACCTGAGTGTACAGATAGCTCTCTGAAGAAAACTACTGAAACAGATATACAACTGAAGACATTCCCTGCTTAAAATTTATCTAATTGGTCAGACAACTCATCAGTATGGGCATGCTGGTTGGAGGATGATAGGGTTTATGATCCAACACATCTGAAGGGTTCCAAATTGGTGGTGGAAAGCTGGGTTCGAATTTGATTTCTCCTGCATATGGCTTTTCTAGCATTCATTGTAGAGCTTGGAGAAAAGAACAGAAATATTGTCACATACATTTGCTGGTTTCCTTTTCTAAAATGCTGAACTCTGTAACTGAAATCCTTTTGATGACTTTTGCTGGGGTAACTGGGTGTTAGGCCAAAACAGGGCTTCTGTGGCTGTTGTGCAACAAGATATCCAGTATTTGCTTGTGGAACAGTTTCTACCACACTACACAATGACAGCTGGATGGGGTCATCCACAACGCTGGCCCTTCCCCAACCCCTAAGGGACATTGATTGATAAGGTGGTTCTGGGGGAGCTCTGTTGCACCATCACTCTCCTTCCTGGACCTCTGGTGGCCCTACTTATCAGACCTCTTGTGTAACTTGCTCAACACTCTGCAAGCATTAAACAGGATGCTGGCCTGTATATACTGTGGTTTGGATCCAGAATGAGTTGAGCTTAGATCAAACCCTCTGTGTCCCAACCACCAATGATGAATCCTGGAATATAATATAATATAATCAGACAACATGGAATGGCCTGAGAATGAAAAGACAGAAATAACCTTCTGAATTAAGAATAGAGGAGTTCTGCTGAATCAGATCAAATATCCATTTGATCTAGGGTTGGCCCTTTCATTAGCTGCCTCAAGGTGAGCTGATAGTAGATGCCATGAAGGAACTATGTAGGAGTGCTCTTAAGGCCAGAAGTCCCAGGCTGCATCTACACTGCAGAAAAAAATCCAGTTTGATACTGCTTTAACTGCCATGGCTCAATGCTATGGAATCCTGGGATTTATAGTTTGTTGGGGCATCAGAGCTCTTTGACAGAGAAGGCTAAATAGGTCCCAAAATTACAGATCCCAGAATTCCATAGCACTGAGCCATGACAGTTAAAGCGGTGTCAAACGGGCATATTTCTGCAGTGTAGATGCAGCCCCAGTTTGAGGGCTTTTCCATTTCAGATGTGAAAAACACTTGGTCTTGCATTGGTTACAGTACACCTAGACTGGGCTGAGACACAGGATACAAGTCGATCTGTTACTTCAAGATCATAGAATCATAGAATTGCAGAGTTGGAAGAGACCACGAGGGCCATCCAGTCCAACCCCCCTGCCATGCAGGAATACACAATCAAAGCATCCCCGACAGATGGCCATCCAGCCTCTGTTTAAAGACCTCCAAGGAAGGAGACCCCACCACGCTCCGAGGGAGTGTGTTCCACTGCCGAACAGCTCTTACTGTCAAAAAGTTCCTCCTCATGTTGAGGTGGAATCTCTGTTCCTGGAGCTTGCACCCATTGCTCCGTGTTCCAGTCTCTGGAGCAGCAGAAAACAAGCCTGCTCCATCCTCAGCGTGACATCCCTTCAAATACTTAAACAGGGCTATCATATCACCTCTAAACCGTCTTTTTTCCAGGCTAAACATACCCAGCTCCCTAAGTCTCTCCTCATAAGGCATTGTTTCCAGACCTTTCACCATTTTAGTTGCCCTTCTCTGGACACGCTCCAATTTGTCAATATCCTTTCTGAATTGTGGTGCCCAGAACTGGACACAGTATTCTAAGTGAGGTCTGACCAAGGCAGAATAGAGTGGCACTATTACTTCCCTTGATCTAGACACTATACTTCTATTGATGCAGCCCAAAATTGCATTGGCCTTTTTAGCTGCCGCATCACACTGTTGGCTCATGTTCAACTTGTGGTCTACTAGGACTCCTAGATCCCTTTCGCACGTAGTCTCATTCAGCCAGGTCTCTCCCATCCTATATTTATGCATTTCATTTTTCCGTCCTAAATGCAGTACTTTACATTTCTCCGTATTGAATTTCATTTTGTTAGCTTTGGCCCAGCTCTCCAGTCTATCCAGGTCATTCTGAATTTTGATCCTGTCCTCTAGGGTATTAGCTACTCCTCCCAATTTGGTGTCATCTGCAAATTTGATAAGTATGCCCCTAATTCCCTCATCTAAGTCATTGATAAAGATGTTGAATAGCACTGGGCCCAGGACAGAACCCTGTGGCACCCCACTGGTCACATCTTTCCAAGACGAAGAGGAGCCACTGCTGAGCACCCTTTGGTATTGGGCAGTGAAATGTCTTGGACCACCATTGATTTGATCCATGCTTCTCTTTCAACCAGGAGACTGCCCAATGTCTTGAAGAAGCCCCTGAATGAAGTATTTCCCTTGCAGGTCCTTACCCTGTGACCTTCAAAGATATACTGCACTTAGCAGGGAGGTTCCACTTAGTAATCAGAGCCATCAACAGCCATATCCTCTATGAATTTGTCAAATCCTTTTCCCAAGCCATCTACACCATACATTCAATCACTGTGTAAAAATGTAGCTGTTAAATATCCCTATTCCAGGAAGTCACTCATATATCATTGCTCAAGGAAGGGCAGGTTCCTCTCTCTTGCTCACACATTATAAGCTACAGATTTTTTTAAAAAACAAACTCTGCCTTTTTGACTTCAAAATAGTAATATTCAGCCAGGCATCCCAAATGCATTCACAAGTCCAGTGTGCACAGAGCCCCAGGCAAGGTCTAAAGGTGCCAGGAAATTTAACAAAACCTTTTCTGCCTCTGAGATTTGGTGGCAGGCAATTGTAGATTAATGTTTGCAGCAGTGACAACTTAATTCTGTGCAAAGCTTGTCTAGCTTGCTTGAGATATTGGAACCACAGTGCCCTGCATGTGTTTTGAATTTAGCATGATTTTGTAATCCAGTAAGGATTTCATTGTAGAGCTGGTTTGGACAAATTCTGAAGCACTAACAGCTTGCACTGGTAATGAAATGTTTGTAGAAATGACAGCTGAACACACACACACCTAGTTGGCCTGACTAAATTAGTCTGCTTCCCTCCCACCTCTCCTGATATGGTGGATTATAACTTTCATGAGTACTAACCGACATTTTAACCATGGTTAGTGGTCAGAAATGGTAGGTACTGGAATCCAAAATATTTATTATCTGGAGGGCACCAAATGGTGTAAAATGAGGAACCAAAAGGTCTTATAGACTGGTAAGTAGACCTTCTGTATATTTTCCATCTAGCTTCAACCTTGGTAATCTAGATGTGACTTGAGTGAACTGTGCCAATCCAGACTCTATTCAGTACCCAGTATTGTCATATGACTGAAGGTTTTGTCAAATGGCAAATAGATCATACATCTAGTCACTGTATGAGCTTGGCTGCACACTGCAGAAATAATGCAATTTAACACCACTTTAACTATCATGGCTCCATCCTATGGAATCCTGGGATTTGTAGCTTATTGTGGCACTAAAGCTCTCTGATAGAGAAGGCTCAATATCTCGCAAAACTACAAATCCCAGAATTCCATAGCATTGAGCCATAGCAGTTAAAGCAGTGTCAAACTGCATTATTTCTAACCTTTGTCTGGCCCCCACTGGCCTTACTAAATTTTAATCAAGGTCTGGTTCAATAAATGACAATAAAAAAAATTGTTCACAGTTTAATTTCAAAGGAGAAGAAATGTGTTTATTCATTCCTTTGTGTAGCTTCATATATGTGATACTGTAGTAGTAACTTATATGTGTCTTTATGGGACTGGGATGCAAAGGCCCACATTTTAACCTCTGTCTTTCAAGGAGTACATTTGTACCTCAGCCCAGTGGTGTAATGAGAGTTCTCATTCATCATGAGTCAAATGGGGGAGGGAGACAGTATTCTGGAAGGCAAAAGGGCTAGAGAAAATAGTCAAACTGTCATAGAGGGAACAAGGCAAACAGCGCAAGGACCCAACAGTGGGAGGCAAAAAAACTTGCACAGGGAGCAAGTAAAGGGAACACATGGTCTCAGATGTCTCTACACTAATGCACAGAGCATGGGAAATAAGCAAGATGAACTTGAACTACTTGCACTACAAAACAAATATGATATAATAGGCATTACTGAAACCTGGTGGGACGAGTCTCATGATTGGAATGTAGGAATAGAGGGGTATAACCTTTATGGGAGAAACAGGCCAAACAGGAAAGGAGGAGGAATAGCATTATATGTCAGGGATATTTACACCAGTGAAGTGATCCACGACATCAATACTGGAAGCCAGGTGGAGAGCATCTGGATAAAAATTAAAGGGGAGGGAAACAACACGGATGTTATTGTGGGACTCTACTACAGACCTCCAAATCAGACGGAGGAATTGGATGTTGCCTTTCTAGAACAGATGAACATACATGCAGAAAGGAGAGATGTAGTAGTGATGGAGGACTTCAACTATCCTGATATTTGCTGGCAATCTAACTCAGCCAAAACTACAAGGTCTAGCAAATTCCTTACATGCCTGGAAGACAATTTCATGGTCCAAAAGGTGGAAGAGGCAACAAGGGGGTCAGCTATTTTAGATCTGATCCTAACCAACAGAGACGACCTGGTTAATGGGGTGCAAGTGGTGGGATCCTTAGGTGAGAGTGATCATGTTCTCCTGGAGTTTGTTATACAATGGAAAGGAGAAGCCAGGCATAGTCAGACACGTATTCTTGACTTTAGGAGAGCTGATTTCAATAAACTCAGGGAAATACTTGGGATGATCCCATGGTCAGGAATACTAAAAGAGAAGAGACCTCAAGACGGATGGGACTTTCTCAAAAGGGAGATACTGAAGGCACAATTTCAAACAGTACCATTGAGGAAGAAAAATGGGAGGTGTCTCAAGAAACCAGGATGGATGACTAAAGAAATATCAACAGAGCTAAGTTTTAAACGGAACATGTATAGGAAATGGAAAAGGGGGGAAATCACCAAAGAAGAATTCAAACAGATAGCAAACACGTGTAGGAGTAAAGTCAGAAAAGCTAAAGCGCAGAATGAGCTCAGGCTTGCTAGGGAGGTTAAGAACAATAAAAAGGGTTTTTTTGGGTATGTCCGCAGCAAAAGGAGGAAGAAGGAAATGATAGGGCCGCTACGTGGAGAAGATGGCAAAATGCTAACGGGACAGAGAAAAGGCAGAATTACTCAACACCTTCTTTGCCTCAGTGTTTTCAGAAAAGGAAAAGGAGGACCAACCTGAGGAGAATGGAACAGAGGACACAATAGGGGAAATCCAGCTCAAAATAAGTAAAGAGGTAGTACAGGAATACCTTCTTAATCTAAATGAATTTAAATCTCCAGGACCAGATGAACTACATCCAAGAGTATTAAAAGAGCTGGCAAATATAATCTCAGAGCCATTGGCAATAATCCTTGAGAACTCCTGGAGAACAGGAGAAGTCCCAGCAGACTGGAGGAGGGCAAACATTGTTCCCATCTTCAAAAAGGGGAAAAAAGAGGATCCCAACAATTATCGTCCAGTTAGTCTGACATCAATACCAGGGAAGATTCTAGAACAGATCATTAAACAGAGAGTCTGTGAACATTTAGAAGGCAATGCCATAATCACAAAAAGTCAGCATGGGTTTCAGAGAAACAAGTCATGCCAGACTAATCTGATCTCTTTTTTTGATAAAGTTACCAGCTTGGTAGATGAAGGGAATGCTGTGGACATTGCATACCTTGATTTCAGTAAGGCCTTTGACAAGGTTCCCCATGACATTCTTGCAAACAAGCTTGTAGAATGTGGGCTAGACAAGTTAACTGTTCAATGGATTTGTAATTGGTTGACCGGCCAAACCCAAAGGGTGCTCAGCAGTGGCTCCTCTTCATCTTGGAAAGATGTGACCAGTGGGGTGCCACAGGGTTCTGTCCTGGGCCCAGTGCTATTCAACATCTTTATCAATGACTTAGATGAGGGAATTAGGGGCATACTTATCAAATTTGCAGATGACACCAAATTGGGAGGAGTAGCTAATACCCTAGAGGACAGGATCAAAATTCAGAATGACCTGGATAGACTGGAGAGCTGGGCCAAAGCTAACAAAATGAAATTCAATACGGAGAAATGTAAAGTACTGCATTTAGGGCGGAAAAATGAAATGCATAAATATAGGATGGGAGAGACCTGGCTGAATGAGACTACGTGTGAAAGGGATCTAGGAGTCCTAGTAGACCACAAGTTGAACATGAGCCAACAGTGTGATGCGGCAGCTAAAAAGGCCAATGCAATTTTGGGCTGTATCAATAGAAGTATAGTGTCTAGATCAAGGGAAGTAATAGTGCCGCTCTATTCTGCCTTGGTCAGACCTCACTTAGAATACTGTGTCCAGTTCTGGGCACCACAATTCAGAAAGGATATTGACAAATTGGAGCGTGTCCAGAGAAGGGCAACTAAAATGGTGAAAGGTCTGGAAACAATGCCTTATGAGGAGAGACTTAGGGAGCTGGGTATGTTTAGCCTGGAAAAAAGACGGTTAAGAGGCGATATGATAGCCCTGTTTAAGTATTTGAAGGGATGTCACGCTGAGGATGGAGCAGGCTTGTTTTCTGCTGCTCCAGAGACTGGAACACGGAGCAATGGGTGCAAGCTCCAGGAACAGAGATTCCACCTCAACATGAGGAGGAACTTTTTGACAGTAAGAGCTGTTCGGCAGTGGAACACACTCCCTCGGAGCGTGGTGGGGTCTCCTTCCTTGGAGGTCTTTAAACAGAGGCTGGATGGCCATCTGTCGGGGATGCTTTGATTGTGTATTCCTGCGTGGCAGGGGGTTTGGACTGGATGGCCCTCGTGGTCTCTTCCAACTCTGCAATTCTATGAGACTTCCCAATGCCAAACAGTTGGTAGATGGGTTTTTTTCCTTGGGGTTTTTTCTGGGTTGTGAGGCTGTGTTCTGGAAGAGTTTATTTCTGACGTTTTGCCTGCATCTGTGGCTGGCATCTTCAGAGATGATTCTCTTGGGTATGCTTCCTTTCCCAGTGTGCTGATTGGCCACTTAGGAAATATACCCAACCAGTCCTCTCACTGCCTCAGCCAATCACCACCCACATGTAAAACAATGCCATTTTTTTTCTTACCGTATAGCTGAACCATGTGAAAGAAATGCTGCCACTTCAAGCTCCACACCGCAATCACTGCTTGAAACCCCAGCAGGGCACATAACGCCATATGTTACACCAGGTACAGCTATACTAGTTTTAAATATTTGTGAACATTTCACGAACGGGGAGTTTTGCAAAAGAAACAATGGGTGGCATCCTGTTAGTAAGTTATGGTGACATAAATTGGACTGACACCATCATAACTCATTTTTTAGTCATTGTAGGTCTGAATTTTGTTCCAATCATGCAATGACCCAAAGGTTAACCCACCTTGTAAGCTACACTCCCCCACACACAAAAAACAGCCATCCCTAAATTGTCAGAAAGTGAGGCAATCAGTAGCAACACATGCAATTATTTTCCTACAGCTGGATGCATGTCAAGAATGTTAGCTGCCAGGGTGTCCCAAGGATCCTGGAGGTCCCTTCAACACGTTCAGCTAAAGGAGAAGAGTGGGACACATTGCCACTGATCCCCTCACTCTTTGACAACCTGTACATGGTTGTGTGTGTGGGTGTGTGTGTTGGTGTGTGTGGGTGGGTACTCAGCTTACTAGATGGGTTTGGAGATGGCATTGGGAGACATAGCTACGTGAGACATGTTTCTCCTGATGCAGGATCTCAGCCAGTGTTTGTGTATGTGTGTGGGGAAATAATCAGATTTTGTGCAGAATATTTTTCACGCAAAACACTGTTGCTATTGTTTGCAAAGAACATCATGGGATTTTTTTGGGGGGGGGGGAGGAATCCAGACCTTTTTGCAAAAATTTCAATATGTAAAAAAATAATAATAATTAAAAATGTGAAACAAAATCTCTTGCAATCACACCAATAAGGGAAAAACTTCTGAATTTATGTTTTTTAGTTCTGATGAGCAAGAATGAAATAAAGATTTATCCACCTGCTGTTTTTTTACATTTACAATGGGCCCTCGGTATCTGCTGGAGTTTGGCTCCAGGATCCCCCGTGGATACAAAAATCCATAGATGTTCAAGTCCCATTATATACAATTGCATAGTAAAAAGGCATCTCTTATATAAAATGGCAAACAGCAAAGTTTGCTTTTTGGATTTTTTTTCTCCCCTGAATATTTTTGAGCCATGGTTAGTTGTCTCTGTGAATACAGAACCTATGGGTATGGAAGGCTGACTGTATAGCCTTCTCTTTTCCTCCAAGGAGTTCAAGATACTGTAAGCATGCCTCTTTCCATTTTATCCCCAAAACAGCTCTGTTAGATAAGTTAGTCTGAAACATAGTAGTTGGTCCAGTATTATCTATGGAACCATTTAAATAGTTAGACGTAGAGGTCTGACTATGCTATAACCAATTCATAAATAGCCAGTGTGGTCATCAGTAAAGGAGACTCTGCCCATGCTAAAAGTAAAGAGTTGACTTGCATGTGTCTTATTGGGTTTTGTTTAAGAGTATGAGCAGCTGAAAACTGTTATCTTGCTCACAATAAGACCTTACTATTAAGAAGTGCTATGGTGGAACAAGCCAAGGCCCATCAAATCTAGCATTTTTGTGGCCTTCAAAAAGTAGAGTGTGGTGGAAAGAACTCTTGCCTATTGTCTGTCCCCACCATCTGGTATCCTGCCAGTACACACACATAGTTCCCATTGAGCTGTCATGGTTAATAGCTTCTGTCTGTGTCTTGGAATTTGTCTACCCCTTAAAAGCCTACAAAGCTTGCGGTCATCAGCACATCTTGTGGCTGAATTGTAATTAAGTGAAGCACAGTGTGAAGTATTTCCTTGTGTTAGTTCTGAATCTACAGCTGGTTGGAGCCATTCTGCACATTATGTATAATGAGGTGGTCACATTCTGGATTCCAATCTCTTCAGACTACAAGCAGAAGGTTATTCTATCTGAAAACTCTCTCATGTGCCAAGCTTCCTGCATGCTAGATGTCATGTGTTAATGGCTTACATCTCTCTCTCTCTCTCTCTCTCTCTCTCTCTCTCTCTCTCACACACACACACACACACACACACAACATGGCTGTGGAGATTTTCAGACAGGGACCATATATAGCATCCCCATCTCACTAGCTGTTTCCTGCCCCACTCCCATCACTGTTGCACTTTAAAAAAATTGTTCAGAGCTACCTTTGGAGCATGACAGAAATGGCTTCCCTCCTGTCCAGCATTCCAGAGAGTGAATGGAGCTCTTGCCAAGCCCCATTCACTTCCTTATTTGAAATCCCAGGCCATTCTCACAAGAGAACAAGAGCGTAGGAATTTTTTTTTAAAAGTAAAAGAAAGAAAAGAGACAGCAAGCACAAAAACAAAGTTAAAAAAATACAAGTAACCTGGGGGGGGGGAGTGTGTCACTTACCTAGATGTGGCTGGCATCGCGCCACAGAAATGGGGCACCAGTTCACAAGCCCGTGATTCTATAACATAGATAGAATGGGCTTAAGCCGTCAATAAAAAAACCCAGAGGGAACAGAGGGGGCACAGGAGTAGGACAAGACAGGGGCGACTGTCATCTGATAAGAGAGCCCTTTGGCGATCTCCTGTTGTCCCTGTCATGCATTTTTTAGGTCATCTGATAATCTCCTATATGTGGGAATTTATGCATGGGCATTCCAAAATGCAACCTTCTCCTCAGGTACTTTCAGCCTGATGTGATGGATCCCAAGCATTCTACTGCTTACCCCCTCTCTTTCTGCTTAACTTGGTGACTAGCTCTGAGATTCATGCAACTCTTGGGTTTCATACTGGGAGAAAGGCAGGATATAAATCAAGTCAAATCAAATCACTCTCCATACATTGTTATCAGAGTGGTAGAAAGAGGGTGGTCACTTACACATTACCAAAAAGAGGAAATATATCATAAAAGAATGAGGAGGAGGAAAACAGATTTGCTTTAATTATGCATATTAAAAATTATGTATACACATTGGTCCACAGGCTGCATTCCAACACTTGTCATTTTACAACCCCTAAAATGCCTTCCAGGTCCCTCTGACCTTGCTACAGAATTTGATGTGGTAATGACATAAACAACCCTTTCCCCCTCTGGATTTCTTTCCAAAATATGACACATGTGCACATGACACCTTGTTTTTCAGGCTAGTAGCACTCCCAGAAGTCCCCTGGAAGTGCTCTTGGCTTTGAAAACAAGATGCATATCCTGAACCTTTTTTTTTTCTAATGAAAAACAGCACTTCTAGGATCATTATTAGTATCAGCAGCAAGGCACCTGTGATGTACATGTCTTGTAATAAATACTGTTTTAAAAAGGTTTCCCAGAGGTTTATTAGCTTGGGAAACAAGGCATACACTCTATATGTGTCTTATTCTGAAAAGTGTGTCTCTTGTTTAAAAAGTGGGGGGGGGAATAGTTTAGTTTTTCCTACTGTCAAGAGCAGCAGACAGTGCACATCTGTGGGGAGGGGGAAGAAGGAGATTTGATTCCCAGACCAGAAACTGTCTACCCCTGACCTGAATGCAGATTTTGAAAGAATTACCATAATTCACAAAGGATGACAAACTATCCCATTATAATGGGGAATAGTGTGACCAGGTGACCAGGGTGCCTGCTCAGTCAGCTCTCCAGGTACTAACAGCTGATTGGCAACTTCAGAATCCCTCTTCTCCTTCTAACAATTCTTCATCTTTAAAGAGACTTGGCCTGGACACCCTAAGGAACCTTTCAAACAGAGGACTGTCCTCTGTAAAGTAGGCCACATGGCTAACCTGAGTTAATTTTTGACCATGTTCTGTATACCAGGGTGGACAAAGTGCAGTCCTGAGGTGCAATATGTATGTCCTCCAAAGCTGTTTTTGTGGCCATCACCCCTTCCAGGTGCTTTGGACCACCCTATTGATTCATCTTTCAAATAGACTGCAGGGTATATGTGTGTGTTTGTGTATGTAGACACTTTTTAACATTAAAGCACCAGTTTTTCCAAGCCAGAAGTGGAGTACTGGCCACTTCTGATTTTATCTTGCATTGAATTTGAGGCACTTTTGGCAGTACGTGTGGCTCCCAGAGGGTTCTGGGGTAGAAATTTGGCCCCCAAACTTGCTGCAGTTGTGCATCATTGTGTATTACCCACACCACCCTGGTTCTTACATTATAATAGTCTGTCATGTGCCTCCTAGCCATCTGCCCCCCCCCCCGCTGCCCTGTCTAAAGTCCAATGGGCTTCAGTCTTTCCTGGTAGAGAAGGTGTGCCTACTGCTTGATCACTTTTCACAACCATGCTGACCAATAAATAAATAAATAAATAAATTCCTCTCTTTTCTTGGTGTGGGGGGGTGTTGTAAGGTATCCAAGCCTTAGTACATTAAGCACCTTTTATCAAAAAGGAGTGCCCTTTTTCAAAATGAAACAAGTAGGGCATATACCAAGTTTAATTTTGGAAAGTTTTTTGATTCTTGGAATTCAGAGATGTGTAAATATCACATGCCTGAGTAACAAATTGCCTTGGAAGCTGAGATGATTTTTACAGGAAGAGTCAGCTATGCAACATCAATAAGCTGCTTAATCAAAAATGAACAACTAAGCACTTGGCTTGTATTGATTGTCAGGTAGGATTTTCATCTTGCAGAGCCAAATATTCCAGAAGTCTAGGTCTGTCCCATGGTTACAGACTGGCACTGCACTCTGCACAAGAATGAGCCTATACAACTTGATGGACATTTCAAGCACATGCAGTTTTAATCTTTGTTAGATGAACCCAAACATGAATATTTGAACAGAAATGCACACACTTTAATTGCGCCTCCTGTCCCTAGCTTCTTCACCCCATCTGCTCTGCTCACAGAAGACAGCCCAATACATTCTCATAGACAACACACAAAAGTGCACACACATACATACAAAAGACCAAGTTTCCATCATACTCCAGCACGCCACTGGATGAGAATGTTGAGAGACACAGTACAACACATCTGGATGATACCAAGCTGTGGAAGACTGAACTACACTGACTCCCCTTCATTTTTCAGACAGGAGATTTTCCCATCCCTACCTGAGAGGGACACCAGAGACAGTACCTGCTAATGTCATAAGAAATAATAGTGTTATAAGAAATAATTTATTAATTCCTTTCTCTCTACAGTACCATCAGTACTTAGGGGTGTAATCTTTCACTACGTTTCTTCTCAAAGGAAGCAATAAGTAACATGAAGTTGAAAGCTTTCACGGTCAGCATCCATAGATTTTCCTTGCTTTTTTCCGGGCTGCGAGGCAGTGTTCTGGAATCGTTTCTTTCTGACGTTTCGCCTACACCTGTGGCTGGCATCTTCAGAGAATGGTTGGGTAGGAGTGTGTGTGTGGAGTTTATATGCTGTGAAGCCCTGTTGGGGAGCATATGTAAATTTGTGTAATTGAATGGTTAGTTTCTGGGTATAGAAAGGCAAGGCTCGTTAATGTCTGTTTGGCTAATAGTTGGTTGATGGGCCATTATCTGCTGGAACTCCCCCTGTCCCTGGGTGGAATTCCTTTGTAAGTGTTGAGTTTTGATTCTATTGTTCTTCAAAACTGGGAGCCAGATTTTGTTTACTTTTAAGGTTTCTTATTTCCTGCTGAAGTTGTCCAGGTGTTTGTGGATTTCAATAGCTTCTCTGTGCATTCTGTCATGATAGTTGTTGGCCTGGTCCAGAATTTCTGTGTTTTCAAATAGCATTTTGTGTCCAGGTTGGTTTATAATATGTTCTGCTACTGCTGATTTTTCTGGCTGGCCCAATCTGCAGTATCTCTCATGTTCCTTGATTCGTGTTTGCACATTACATTTAGTTGACCCTATGTAAACGTGTCCACAGCTGCATGGTATGCAGTAAACTCCTGAAGCTGTGAGAGGGTCTCTTTTATCTGTCGCTGAGTGTAGCATTTCTTGGATTTTCTTGGTTGGTCTATAGATTGTTTGGAGGTTGTGTTTCCTCATGAGTTTCTCTATTCTGTCTATGACTCCTTTGATGTATGGTAAAAATACCTTCCCTTTGGTGGCTGTTTTTCTTCTTCATTCCTGTGTTTTTTTTCTGGGTCTGGCTGCTCTTGTGATGTCTGATCTGGAGTAACCATTAGCCTGTAGGGCCCAGTTTAGATGCCTCAGTTCGTTTTCCAGGTAGTGGGGTTCCGATATGCGGATTACACTTTCACCATCTGGAACCACAGAGAAGAAGATTTGGTCTCATTCCTGAACCGCCTGAACATCATCCACCCAAATATCCAATTCACGATGGAAAAAGAGAAGGAAGGAACACTGCAATTCCAGGATGTCCTAGTCATCCGCAAACCAAACCAACAGTTAGGCCACAAGGTATACAGAAAACCCACACACATGGACAGGTACCTACACAAGAACTCCAAGCATCACCCAGGACAAAAAAGAAGCACAATAAAAACATTGGTAGACCATGCAAAAAGGATCTGTGAACCTTTCTATACCCAGAAACTAACCATTCAATTACACAAAATTATATATACTCTGCAACAGGGGTTCACAGCATATAAACTCCACACACACACTCCTACCCAACCATTCTCTGAAGATACCAGCCACAGATGCAGGCAAAACGTCAGAAAGAAACTCTTCTAGAACACGGCCTCACAGCCCGGAAAAAAAAAAAAACTAAGGAAAATCTAAGCAATAAGTAACTTTAACAATTTTCTTCCTGCTGTGAGAAAGTCTTAGAAGAGTATGCAGTTTTTGAAGCCTCTTCACAATTCAGGGCTAAAGCTAATTATGTGCAAAATTCACACATGTAAAACAAAACATGCACAGAAAACAGTATTTCCTCCACTGAAAAAAGCTGCACATAGTAAGTTCCAATTGCAGCATTTCTGGTGCAAAAAAAAGAGCTTTATCTGCACAGGAAATAATATTTCTACATAGCAATATCATTACTTGCACAGAATATGCTGCCTTCTTGTGCAGAAAATGATGTTTTCTGTGCAAAACAACCTGTGTAAATTTTGTGCAGAATTAGTCCTGAATGCAAAGATTTTCACGACTCCAGGATTTTTCTCATCAGCATTTCTGGACACTCAAAATGATTTTTATTTTTTATTTTTACTTTTAAAAAATAGTTTTGAACATTCTTTCCATCACTGTGAGGGAGGCATGAGTCTATTTTGGATCCATGATGTTTTAACAGATATTAAGTCACAACTCTGCTGCATCTTGCATCTATACTAATCTAGGCCGGAATCCTGTATCAGTGAAACTACTGCCACGATTGTAACTCCCCTGCTACTTTACTAGGCATCAGCTGCATGGAGAGAAGATCTATACTGCCAGCAATTGGAGGACAGAGAATGATGTTTCTGTCAGGTGGGTCAGGAGGTTACTTAGTAAAGTATATTTAACTATTGTTGCTGTTGCTGTGTGCTTTCAAGTTATTTAAAACTTAAGGCAACCCTAAGATGATCCTATCACAGGTTTTTTGAGGCTGAGAGTATGTGACTTGCTGAAGGTCTCCCAGTGAGTTTTCATGGATGAACAGGGATTCAAATCCTGGTCTCCAGAGTCATAATCAAACACTCAAACCACTACGCCATGCTGGCTTGCTTATTTATTTATTTAACTATACTTTACTAAAAAGGCTAATCCTTTTTTAAAGGCCAATCCTTTTTAGTCATCAGCGTGCTTGCAGAAAACGTGGGATGAGTCCTTCCTGAATCTTCGTTTGCGAAGAAAAGCCAGAGAGATACTTAACTATCTATATAACTATTATAACCTCAGTATAACTATAGTTATACTTAACTATACACTATATTTAACTGTAACAAAGTAGACTTAACTAAGTATCTGATACAGGATTCCAGCCCTAATATGTATATATGATTAACCAACAAAACTGTAAAAGTACTGTATTAACAAAATAAGCATATACAGTACATATACACACATTTTCCTGCATGTGTCTCAGCCCTTAAACACACCTCCTTGCCCTTAAACACGCCTCCAAACACACTTTTCTGAATGAAGTTTTGTTCTGAAAACACACATCACTAGATGGATTTGGCTATGGTCTCTGAGCTGAGAACAGTCTTGGAATATTGGAGAAGTGCAAAATCCAAGGGGCAATTTATGTTACAGTGTGCAAGTTAGTCCAGGAGGTTAGTTCAGATTGGAATTTGCAGAAATCAAATTCCTCATGCATCCCTAGCCATTGATGTCTTTGTAATATTAAAAGCCATTACACCAGCCTCCACCTGCCTGCCAGACTTACCTACATACCCAGTAAGCAATACAGTACATACTGAAATTACAGAAAAAAGTCCAACTCCCCATGCTTAATAAATCTGGAAGCTAAGAAGCAAGATTCAAATGGATGCTACAAGAAAGGAAAGCAGCAAAACCCAGCTAGGCAATTTTACACATGTGCAGAGTTTGGTGTGCATTTTGATTGTATCCAGTCCATTTTATTGGATGAAAATGTCTGCTCGGTGCTTTATTTAGAAAGACTGAATCATATTTCAAAGTTCACGAGTTGTTACATAACAAACTCTTCACCATCCTTTCTTAGCCTCTTCATTTCCACAGACATAAACACACTTTGCTATCTTTTCTTCCCAGCTGTATTTTGCAGTCTCAGAATAGGTCTGCATGGGAAACCTAAGCTGGCATAACTGGCATGGCTCCCTCCCATCACCTTCAAGACTTCAGTAAGGTTGCAGAAGAATTCTTTGCACACAGCAGGCTGGGATAGCAACAGCAGGGGATCACGCCTAATGAAAAAGCAGCAACCTAAGGGTTAGTTTGTCCCTGATCTTTTAAAGCAACCAATATGTTGGAAATGCATTAAAGGCTGCTGCTTATTCCTGTTTACTACAAGGATTCTCACCTAGAAATAGGAGGAGAAAGTTTGGGTCCTATAAGTATCTACATTCTTCAAAGAAACAATGGAAGGATGTCACCACTGAGAACATCATTTTCTGGAAACAGTACATCAAACACACACACACACCTCACTCACAATAGGAAACCCTAATTATCTGTTTTTACCACTGCTGCCCCCTGTAGCCACATCACTGTTAATGCGAGTGTTGTTGCACTTCACTTCCAACAGTAGGTGAAATTGTTAGGATCCCTTCAGGCACAGAACTATCTTGGGTGCATGCAAAGTACCCTGGGTACAACGGGATCCCAAGGGTGGGGATGGTTGCCTAACAGCTGAGTACAACTGAAATAAGTTCTCCTTAAGCCAGGTCTCTTGCTCAAGAGGGATGGGGAATGTGTAGCCCTTTAAATCTTGTTAAACAACAGCTCTCACCATGTATCACCATTGCTACTAGGACTAGGACTGATGGGAGTTGCAGTCCAACAACATGGGGAAGGCAACATATTCCCTAACCCTGTTGTATATAAAAGGGATACACACTTATAAGCCAAGTTCTCTGCCATTTATGCTCCAGTCATCCTTCTTTCCCATTTCAGCTCCCTGAGGTCTTCTGTATATCAAGGAGCCTGATTAGTAACAGGATGGAGAGGAAATTTGGGAGTGATTGTGTAAATAATAGTCAGGTCTTGATTCCATCTGTTGAGCAGGGCATCAACAGGATTGTTGGTGATACCAGCCATAAACCTTCAGGGCATCAACAGGATTGTTGGTGATACCAGCCATAAACCTTCTAAGGCTTAGAATCATAGAATTGGAAGAGACCACAAGGGCCATCCAGTCTAACTCCCTGCCATGCAGGAACACACAGTCAAAGCACACCCAACAGATGTCCATCCAGCCTCTGTTTGAAAACCTCCAAAGAAGGAGAGTCCACCACACTCTGAGGCAGTACATTCCACTGTTGAACAGCTCTTACAATCGGGAAGTTCTCTCTAATGTTTAGGTGGAATCTCTTTTCCTGTAGTTTGAGTTCATTGTTCTGTGTCCTAGGACTTTATCAGATGATCCCCTTAAATCATTCTTTTGCTGTCATAAAAAAATTTCCATTTTCTATGCCAGCAAAAGAACGCTCCCCCCTGCACTTACCTTGCTTTCCTGGCAAAGGCAGCTCCAGCAATGAAAGAGGAAGTGAACGGAGCTCTATTCACTTCCTCCTTTGAAACCCCGTGGAATATCATAAGACTTCATTGCACAGGAAATTTAAAAAACAAAACAAAAATAACACTAAAAAGGTTTTTTAAAGCACAAAAAACACATTTTAAAATGTACAAGTAATCTGGGGAGGGTCATAAAAAGTGTCACTTACCTGGATGTCATGATCTCATCCTGGAGTGTTCACACTGGACCAGCCACCAGACCAGCCACTGGGGTAAGTATGGTAAAAAAAAAAAAAAAAAAAAAAAGCTGTGAGGTTTCACACATTGGCTATGCCAGCAAAAAAATGTCAGGGGTATCAATTGATGGCTTAAGGCATCAATTAAAAAGTACGGGTTTTTAAGGGAACATAACTGTGAAAGGGTGACATCATGTGGTTCGCGCACCCTTTTGCAGTTATATGGCATCATTATGACACCTTATTCTGTGTGTCTGATAGTCCCTAGTCTCTAGAGCAGCAGAAAACAAGCTTGCTCCATCTTCAATATGACATCCCTTCAAATATTTAAACATGGCTATCATGTCACCTCTTAACCTTCTCTGGCTAAACATACCCAGCTCCTTAGTCTGCTTCTCATAGGACAAGGCTTCCAGACCTTTTATCATTTTGGTCACCATCCTCTAGACACATTCCAGCTTGTCAATATCCTTCTTGAATTGTGGTGCCCAGAACTGGACACAGTATTCCAGGTGAGCTTCTCTTTTCTTCTCCCTCCCTACACACCAGCTTACCAGAAGTGAGACAGATTCTCTTGCCAGAGGCAAGGCTTGGAAAAGTTAGTTTTTGGACAATAACTCCCAAAATCCCCAAGTCAGCAAAAACAATCAGTTCATTTTCATGCTCTTGCCAAAGGTCTGAACTGATTGTTTGCAGAGGCTTTTTGCAATGAAGCCAAGGTCGTATGCATCTCGAGGACTGCAGGTTGCCCACCCTGGATGTAACAAAATTCTCTGTGCTCTCGAACATGCATTGACAGATGCAAAGACAACCGTGATGGTTCAACCTTAAAAAAAAAGATCTTCAATGATATGGGAACAGAATCTTTAGCATTTCATATGCCCACCACATGGTTAATAACCCATGTTGCATTTTTTTCTTCAAAAATGAGAATGATAGTGCTGCATTGAAAGAGAGGTTGATTGCACCTATGATTGGATTTTATGATTTTGATCATTCTTCCTGTGTTCCTTTTCCTGCCAAGAGAGAACGGCACATTCTTGGGTGCATTTAAGCTTATGCAAACCATTTGGCCCCTGCCTTCTCTGTGCTGAGAAGATAGCTCACATGCTCATTTTAAAAAGTCAGTCTAATATGACTTGGCAAAAGAAACCTGCTTTCACATCCAGTCTTTCTGCCTTGATTGGAATCTGTTGGTCTTCAGTTAGGAACCTACTAACCCCTCTCATAAGACTGTCTGCCATCATGGGTGCATTCCAGAATGAGCAAAACAGAGCAAATTGTTCCAGTGTTGTTACATTACATGTATATTCTCAGCTCTGAGCTATTAGGATAGATAGTGCTAGGGTTGTTAATTTTCTTTTTTATCCATGCTGAAAGGTGTCTTGACATTTAAGAAACCCCAACCAAGAAAATGCTGATAATTCTCCACCTTCATGATTATTTTTTTCTGGGAAATTTGTTAGGCTGAAATGTGAGCATTTTCTGTACTAAAAGCCTTGTTGTTGTTGTTGTTGTTGGCATAGAAGAATTTTTTTCTGCACCAAAAGGAACATCTCTCTCTATAAAACACAGGGGCTGGTGTTGTTTAACATCTTTATAAATGATTTAGATAATGGAATAAAAGGCCTGGTTATCAAATTTGTAGATGATACCAAATAGGAGGGTAGCTAATACTCCAGCAGACAGAATCGGAATTCCAAATAAGTTTTACAGGTTGGAGAGTGGGCCCAAAACTAACAAAAGGAATCTCAACAGGGATAAATATAAGGCAGGAAAAATGAAATAGACAAATATAGGGTGGACGACATCTGACCTGAAAGCAGTACACATGAAAAGGATCTAGGGGCCTTAGTAAACCACAAGCTAAACATGAGTCCACAATATGAGGTGGTAGCTTAAAAAGCCAATGATGTTCTAGGCTACAACCGGAATACAGTGTGCAGATCAAGGGAAATAATAGCCGCACTCTATTCTGCTTTGGTCAGACCTCACTTCAAATGCTGTGGCCAGTTCTGGACTGTTCAAGAAGAATCCTGACAAGCGGGAACATGTCCAGAGAAAACAACCAAGATGACCAAAGCCTTATGAGGAATGATTTAGGGATCTGGGTAAGTTTAGTTTGGAGAGGTGAAAACTAAGATGTGACATGATAGCCTCCTTTAAAATAGCTGAAGGAATATATGTAGAAAATGAATCTACCTTGTTTTGTGCTTCTCCAGAGACTAGAGCATGAACCAAAGGATTCAAATTATGACAAAAGAGATTCCTCCTAAACATTAGGAAGACCTTCTTTACTTCTTTACGTTGGAATAGACTACAACAGAGGGTGGCAGACCCTCTGTCTTTGGAGGTCTTAAAGACAGAGATTGGCTGGCCATCTCCCAGGATGGCTAGAGTTGTCTATTTATGGATGTCAGAGGTTATACTAGATGGCCTTTGTAGTCCCTTCCAACTCTAAGATTCTATGATTCTGTGATTCCATGAAACCATGTGTTCTGTGCATATTCTACTCCTTCCTGCACAAAAATGTCACTCTTTTTGCAGAAATCTTTTCTGTATTTTAAAACGACCCAATCAAACATATTTTCTTCATGGAAAAAATGTATTTTTACACAAACTCAGTTTTCTGAGAAAAGCCCCAAAGTCTGAAAAGTCATTGGAGCAGAAATTTTGTACAGCAGGGGGAAAAAATATAAATGATTCAGTCTTGCATGTGTAAATGAAATAAGAAAAGTTTCACATCCCTAAGTACTAAGAATTGTATCCCAGTGTTGGAGGATTTGCGCCTTCCAAATGCTGTTGGATTGAAACTCCCAGCATCCATAATCAGCAGCTGTGCTGGCTAGGGACGATGGGAGTTGTAATGTAGCATTTATAGAGTACAGTCCTCCCTTCAAATTTGCAGGGGTTATGGGCGGAGCACCCCCACGAATTTGGGGGGGAAATTGCAAATAACGGGGGGCCTGGAAAGCCTCCCCGCCGCTCACCTGATCCCTCTGCGCCTTCCAGAATGGCGGGGAGGCTCAGAAAGCCTTCTTGCTAATTACCCCATCCCCCCGTCCCTTCCAAAGCAATGGGGAGGCTAGGCAAGCCTCCTTGCCGCCTGTCTGATCCCCCCACCCATTCTAAAGTGTCAGCTTTTCCCCCAACAGGGAAGGAAAGCTGACCAAGCTCACAGCGCTCACCACGGGTTTGCTCAGCTTTCCTTCCCTGTGGGGGGAAAAGCCAAAAACTACTCAACCCCACCCCCAGCCTTCCAAATCCGCGAATTCACAAAACCAAGAGTTAGAAAGCCGCGAATTAGAAGTGACGATTGTAAATTGTTGTTTGTCTTGTTCTCACATGTATGAATGAGAAACTCCCCCCCCATGTTGCAGAATACTTTTTTATCAGTCTGGAGGTGGTTTTTCCCATTCACAACAATTAGCTCCATTATCGTAAAGTTATGCATTACAGCCTGTGATGTAGGGGCTCAGCCCATATCTCGCTATATGAGCCTGCCTGAGTTTTTAGATCCTTTATTTTGGTCCCTCCGCTATTGTAGATGGCTGTTTCCAGCCTGTGGAATTCCCTCCCATAGGAAGTTAGGTTGCCCTCCCTTTCAATTTTCATTCCTCCAGCAGGCAAAGACCTTTTTGTTTAGACAGACCTGTGGCTGTTACTTGCCTGTAGGAGACAGGTCTTTTAATGGAAGGCACTATATTTTGCACTATTTTGCACTATATTTTGCTGGCGAGCGGTTTTCCACCCCAGTCCCTTCCCAAGGCAGCAAGGAGCTTCCTGAGAAGCCCTGGCTGCCTTGGGAAGGGAGTGGGGTGTAGCACGAGTGTGCCAGTTGGGTCTTACCCCCCCCCTTCCCAAAGCAGCGAGGAGCTTCTTGAGGATCCCCTGGCTGCCTTGGGAAGGGAGTGGGGTGTAGCGCGAGCACGGCAGCAGGTTCCCACCCCCCCTTCCCAAGGCAGCGAGGAGGTTCCTGAGAAGCCCCTGGCTGCCTTGGGAAGGGAGTGGGGTGTAGTGCGAGTGCGCCAGCTGGGTCTTACCCCCCCTCCCAAGGCAGCGAGGAGCTTCTTGAGGATCCCCTGGCTGCCTTGGGAAGGGAGTGGGGTGTAGCGCAAGCGCACCAGCTGGTTCCCATCCCAGTCCTTTCCCAAGGCAGCGAGGAGCTTCCTGAGAAGCCCCTGGCTGCCTTGGGAAGGGAGTGGGGTGTAGCACGAGCGCGCCAGCTGGTTCCCTCCCCCCCTTCCCAAGGCATCGAGGAGCTTCCTGGGAAGCCCCAGGCTTCCTTGGAAAGGGAGTGGGGTGTTGAGGGGGGGGTGCAGGCAGCTTTCCACGAATGATCAAACACGCAAATGTGAAAGTCGCGAATGTAGAGGGGCAACTGTATATTCCTGGAACCAAACCCCAGAGGATGCCAAGGGCCCACTGTACTGCAAAAGTCTAAAAAGCATTAAACAGCCACTCCAATTAAACCATTAATTTAAAACAACATATTCAGCACATATTACATATTAAAAATACAGCACATCTATTGAACACTCTTCTGCCCCAATCAGTTAAAAGCTGAAGGCATGATTAAATAAGAAGCGAGCACAGAGGGAACCAATCAAGCCTCCCTTGGGTGGGGATTCCATAGCTTAGAAGCAGCCACTGAGAAGGCTCTCTCCCATGTCTTCTCCATATAATCCTTTGATGGTGGTGGGACCGAACAGAAGCCCTTCTCTGAAGACTGTAAGACTTGAGTGGGCTCATATGGCAGATATGGGCTTTCAGATAGACTGCATCAAAGCCTAGGTGTGAACTTGAGAACACGTGTCATGAATCATGAAAAGGAGTGGTGAGCTCTCCAAGTTTCTCTGCCTGCACCATAGCTTAGCAAGAGAGCACATGCACAAGAACTGAGTGTTTGGTATTGTCAAGATGGGCTGGGAAATTCTCAGCACTTAGGAAAGTTATGTTTTGGAGGACAATTCCCAGAATCTCACAGACCAAAAAGTAATTTTTCCATTCTCTGGCAATACTCCTGGCTGAGACCATACAAAGCTTCTGCTTGCCAGTATAGACACAACTGCACTAGAGAGACCAATGACCTGACTGTTTTGTTTAAGAGATGTGGTTGTCACAGGTTTACTACATACATTGGCATGTAAACATCAGGCTTTTTACCTATGCATCCATGCAAAAGAAGATTGTTGTCCCGGGGTGGGGGTGCTGTTCGAAGCAAATGGTTCACAGCATTAACTTTTCTATCTTTCTTCCCTGTACAGAAAAGTTGGAAGGGGTTTCACAAAAAGCAATTGCAAGGTTATATAGCAACCTTGAAGAACATAATTCACTTGATGATGGGCCTTGTGGAACTGTATTGTTCCATGTGTGATATGGTCATATTACTGCATCTATAAGGGGCACTTTTCAATCAGTAATTTTTTTCTCCCTTGGCAATCAGCTTGCCACAGAAGGCTTAAAAACGAAGCCAGCAGGAATGCTTTTATAATATATATCTGTGGCTAAATTGGGCTCCCACTTCCAGAAAAGGCGTGACAGATACCTTGCATTTGCATTTACAAATCTTTTGAAAGACAGTTTTGTATGCAGAGCAACATTTTAAAGGGTACTAATTTCCACAGCTCACATTCACTCATTGAGCAGTCTTTAGTGTGTAAAACAGGGGATCTTACACAGTGCTGAGCATCCTTATAGAAATACCTCTGGTTTGGGGTGTTCTATAGCTGCCAAAAAAAGAGCTACCACCTACATTTTCCCAACAACTTTTACACAAAGGCTGGACATTTTTTTTAAAATACTATAACTCCCCAAAACAATGCCAGTGGCCACACTACTTGGAATATTCTAGGAACTATAGCCCCTAAAGTCACATTTCCAAGCTCTGTTTTTAACACAATACAGCAAGAAAGAAACACAGCTGCCAATTCTGCAGCTGTGGTCATTATTTTGTATGCGACTCCCACCTATTATCTTGGCCACCATCCCTTCCGCCACCCAGCCACCCAACAAAACCCTGGCTTCTTGTTATAAAAACAGAAACAGGGCAGGGCAGAAGACAGTTGAGAGTAAGTTAAATAGCCTCTCTAAACTCTCCATCCTATTCACATGTGACAAATGGGGACTGGGCCAATTTGCTGAATGCCAGCTTGGGACACAAATCTCTAACTGTTGTGGGGTGTGGGTGGGATCCAGTACCTTCAATGCCAGTGGTGTGTTGAATCTGTTCTGGGTTTTATTCAAGCCTCTACAGGAACTATCTAAGGTGCCGAACCTATTTGAGGTATACCTTGGGTAGGTCCTTTAAAGTCTGGAGTCATCCCTAAGTGGATGCACTGCCATCCTGAAATGAAAGTCACAGACTGCCACTGGTGTGTGGAAGCTCACCATTAATACTGACTGTGATATCCAATCTTTTGTCTTTGTTGCTATCACATGCAGCAAAAATTCAAGAAAGATATTGAGAAGTTGGAACATGTCCAGAGAAGGACGATCATGATGATCAAAGGTTGGGAAATGAAGAACTGTGAGGAATGGCTAAGGGAGCTGGGTATGTTTAGCGTGGAGAAGAGAAGACTAAGAGGTGACATAATAGCCAGCTTTTCAATATCTTAAGGAATGCTATGTAGAAGATGGGAGCAAGCTTGGTCTCTGCTGCTCCAGAGATTAGAACACAAATCAATGGATTCAGATTATAAGAAAAGAGATTCCAGCTAAACATTAGAAGTTATTTACTGTAAGAGCCATTTGACAGTGGAATAGACTACCTGGGGTGGTGGGAGCTCTCCTTCTTTGGATGTCTTTCAACAGAGGTTGGACAGGAATCTTCCAGGAATGCTGTAGCTGTGTATTCCCAGACAGCAGTGGGTTGGACTAGAGGGCCCTTGTGGTCTCTTCCAAATCTATGATTCTATGAACAACATAGAGGTCCTGTGTTGGCAGGCCATAAATTTGAATCTCCTATAATTCCCAAGAGGTATTTTCTTTCTGGGGTGCTGTGCAAGGTAATGATGGGGGATACTTGAAGAATATTCAAGGAGAAAGGGACTTTTTCAGGGGAAAAGCTCTGAAGTTTCCTCTGAAAAATGTGCTTTGTGGATTTTGTGATTCATTTATTTTGTTGCTCAGGTTAAAAGAAATAAAATTCCTATGTACCATACAGTAAAGGGCACTAGGTTCCAGCTTGCAGAGGAGGCCTAACCATGTTTACTGTGCAGTGCAATGGAATGCAATGGAATTACCTTCAAGGTTTCATATCTGAAAGGTAAGATAGCAGTGGCTGTCACTGTCATGCCACTTTTCAGATATTGTTAGACTGCAACTTCCAGCAGCCCGAACCAGCACTAAGAGTGATGGATGATGGGAGTTGCAATGCAACAATATCTGGAGGGTGGCATGATTTACTTCCATGTCTCAGAGATCACCACTGCCACCTTCAGAAGTAAGGAGGTAGTGTGTAGGAAAAGGATATATTTTCTATCAGCACCCTAGTTGTGGAATATTCTCTACCAGCTACTTAGCACCAGCTGAAGACTGTTTTATTCTGCTGTTGCTGACATTGTTGCTAAATATGTTCCACATTTCCTCAATGAGCTAACACAGTGTTTGTGACTCTCCTTCACCTCACTTTAACCTCACAGCAACCCTGTGAGGTAAGTCAGGTTGAGAGACAGTGATTGGACCAATGTCACCCACTGAATTTCATCATGTCTCACTGAGGATGATTTCATACATGAGTTGAACTGGGTGCTTTCTAAGTATGTGCCCTGTCCCCACCCCCAGCTGCAGCTTTAAGGCAATGGAGAACAGACTTTGGGTTTGTGAAATCCAATTTTTTGCTTCCCGCAACACCCAAGGCCTACCCACTGAAAACAGAAACACAATGGTGGCTCAGAGAGAAGAGCTAATAATGCATTGACCTCCATAAACCATACATCAGGATGACCTGCACACAGAAATATAAATTTACATGTAAACTATTACAGACACAGAATGTTAACAGTCAAATTGAGACTTAATATTGCTCCTGTTAAATAGTTGACTGAAAAACACATTGAGATTTAGCAGTAAGTCCCACTCCTGCTTTAGCCCATGCTCAAGGTAGCATATTGACAATGCACCCTGCTGTTTGAGACTACAACTGTTAAACCAGCTCCCTCCACCTGTACACTTCTTTCTGTACCAAGTATGGTACCATATATGCCACCCATCGGTTGAGGAGGAGGGCTAAGACAAAAGAAACATAACAAGGAAGTGGGCAGGAGAAGGTACAGTTGCTGATCATTAGGTCTATCACCCATTTCAAGGCTTAGTACTGAACTCAATTGGCAGCTAGAAATTTCACATAAGTCAGCTTAGTGTCAGCTTGCATGCAAGATATCAGAGAGAACATTCCCCTGATTTCTTTTTCATTTATGTTAAGGGGGTTCAGCACCAATTTCCAATGCTATTTAGGGACATAGGAAGATTTAGACAGACTCTACTTTATTTCTTCTGGCTCAGTTTTGTCTGTACAAACTGGCAGATGTTTGCCAGGGTTTCAAATAGGAGCTTTTTTTTTGGCACCCCTATCTAGAGATGCTGGGGAGTGAACCTGGGACCTTGGCATATAGCTCATCTGCTCTATTGGTGAAGTATATATGATGCATTGGTAAACTTTATAGCTTCATTCTTTTTAATTCTGCTTAAGTTATATTTTAAGATATTGAAAGAAACCAAAAATAGAAAGAAAGCAAAGGTCCTTTCCCTTTATTATTATTCTTATTATCATTATTCTTATTATATTTATTTATACCCCACCATTTCTCTGGGGGTTGTTTAGACAAGAACAAAAAAGTCCTCAAAGAATGTGGGCGGAGATCTTTTGTCCAGATGAGTTCCTGCCAGGATTTGCTATATTCAGAAGGAGGAGGGCTAAAAACTCCATGTAGTTCGCAATAACAGCTTTCACTGTTTCTCGTTATCTTTTTTTTAAAAGTATGCAAAAATGTGCATAACAGGTCGTCTGAACAACCAATATGAATTGGGGCACATCCAGGAAATCAAAACATGATCCGTGGAATGTGCGCGGGGGCGGGCTTGCCAGTGACGAAGTGGCCGGTGCTGCCATTGTCGTTTTTGGGGACACGATTAAGTGCATGATCAAGTGCTATTTTCAGGCAGCAGAGCAAAAAAATAAAAATAAAATGTTTTTAACCAGAAGATCATTCTTCCACATCTGTCATTTAATGGCAAAAAGGTGAGGGGGGAATGGAGGGAGTTTTCAGGAGATAATAAGGCAGGTAATTCACTTGTGGCCACCATCTTTTCTTGCAGGCATGCTCTGTGTGAACTGCAAACTTGGATAGATGTTCCATGCCAGCGATCTTGCAAATGAATCATGGGGACAATGAACACTGCTACGAAAGTGAGGTAAAATGCTATTTTCCACAATTAATTCTCCTGTCTAGCTGAGCCTCCAGTTTGGGACTCAAAGCAGCTTAAAACAGATGAAAAAATAGTTAAAAAGTCACAAATATGAAAGTTAAAAAATGATTAAACTACTGGAAAAATTAAAACCAGTTAAAAACATGAACCATTAAAAAACATGCAAAAGAACAACAAAGTAATTGGTAGAAAATCCAGCATATTATACTGTATAAGGCTGATCTCACCTAAACAGTCCTTAAAGGCTTGTTGAAACAGAAAAAGGTTTTACAGTTGTCCCTCCACATTCGTGGGGTTTAGGGCTGCAAGACCCCCGCGAATGTGAAAAAACATTCACATATGTGCAAATAAAAAATAGGTCACACCACGCCCTCCCGGAACCCCCCCCCTCCCAGAAGCAGTGACGGGGGCTTCTGAGGCCCCCATTGCTGCTCCTCTCCACCCCCACCTGTCCTCCCAAAAGTGGTGATGGGGCTTCTAAAGCCCCGTTGCCACTTTTTGGGAGGAGGGGCTCCCAAAAACCGCAAATGATCAAAACCGCGAATGTTAAAGCCGTGAATATGGAGGGGCAACTGTACTTGTTAGGAGAGTGCTAGTCTAACCTCTTTGGGAAGGGAGTTCCAGAGCCTGGAGGAAACCAGTGAGAAGACCCTCTGGTGTGTTCCCGCTGGATGTACATATGAGGCTGGTGGGGCAGAGAGAAAAGGCCGCCACAAGCAGAACTCCAAGCATGGGCTGGTTCATAAGAGAGAATAAGGTCCTTCAGATAGCCTGGACCTGAGCAGTGTAGGGCTTTATAAGTCAAACCCAGCACTTCTAATTGTGTCTGGAAATGAATTGGCACCCAATGGAGCTGTTGCAACAAGGGAGTCGTGTGCTCCCTTTATCCAGTCCCAGTTAGCAATCTGGCTGCAGCTCTTTAGACCAGCTGAAGTTTCCAAACACTCTCCAAAGACAGCCCCATGTAGACAGTGTTACAGTAATCCAGCCAGGATGTAACTAAGGCATGTATCACCATGGTCAGATCATAGGAACAAGGTACAGCTGGCGCACAATCTTTACTTAATACTGGGTGTATGGGATGGATCAAAAAGTTCTGAGGGTCAAATGGCAATTTGTGATACCTCTTAACCCAGTATATGCTGCATCACCATCATTATATATAGCCAAGAGCAATTTCCAGTCACTTGTGGTCAGATTGGGGGGTAATCCATGGGGCCCCCAAACAGCTTTTTACAGCAAAGCCGCACCCTGTAGAGCAGGGATGGGAGTTGTATAGCCCATTGGCCACATGACCACTGGGAAGTCCTGTGAGAGCCCATATGGACCCCCAAAGACCCCATAACCCTCAAATTATTCAGCCATCCCCCCCAGGTTTTGACTGAAAACCCACACTATAATGTTCCAGATTGCTTAAATGTGCCATTTTGGGGAGTCCCCCACCCTCAGAGTCAAGAAAAGACCGTCCCCCAAAACACACACACAGGGTGACAAGAAGTGATGTAATGTCATTTCTGGCCATAGCAGCAGAGCTACATCCCTTTGGAGGCACCATAAATAGGCAGGTGCATCCCAGAATTTGCCAACCAAGCCCTGCTTTTGTGGCCAAAAACATGGTGAATAGTGGTAGTCCTGGTGAGCCAAGAGCTCCATGATTGGCTACATGTGGCCTGTGGGCCACATTTCCCATCCCACACATTTTCCACAAATAAGAAGCATGTGCCTCTTATCTCTTTCTGTTAAATAAATGGTGAGAGCAATACCTTCTTACTTTACTTGGAATTTTTTTCTATTGTAGCTTTGTATGTTCTGGGACTGGTTCAAGCTCGGGGGTGGGGGGGCTCAACTGTCCTCCTACCGAAGTAGGCCCTGGCAGCAATGGCATTGGCAGCACTAGATAGCAAGAGCTTGGAAAAGCTACTTCTAGCAGTACAACTCTCAGAGTCTCCCTCCAGCTCCTCCTGCAACTGTCTATCCTGTCTGGAAGATCTGGCAAGTTTAAGAAATCAGAAAAAGAGTAGCACTTGGAAGGGCAGCTATGAAGGAACTTGAGAAGATCCTCAGTCTAAAATATAATTTAATATATATATAAAAAGTCAGGATCACCCATGCCACAGTATTTCCAATTTCTATGTATGAAAGCCGAACAGCAAAGAAAACGGACAGGATGAAAATCAAACAATTTGAAATGTGATACTGGAAGAGTGTTCTGCAAATAGTTTGGACTGCCAAAAAGACAAATAAATGGGTCTGAGAACAAACTGAGCCTGAACTCTCCCTAGAAGCCAAAATGATTAAATGGAAGCCATCATACTTTGGACATATTGTGAGATGACAGAACTTATTAGAAAATATGATAATACTTAATAAAACTGAAGAGAGTAAGAAGGGAGGAAGGCTGGTGGACAGACTCAGGAGATTTTCAGATGGGCTCAATATTCCGTGGCAGGCATGGAACAGGGTCAAGAAAGGGTCCCCCTTTCGGACAATGTCGACCCATTCCGTCCTGCTCCCTTGCTGCTCCCAAAATATTCTATTCACAATGAAACATTGTGAACAGACCACCCGTTCTGGGTCTGTCATGGAATCTGGGGCGTGGGAAAAGGAGCCCCATTCCTGTTGCAAGATTACAGCCACAGTGGGGAGGTCTGTTCACAGCACTTACAGGCACAATTGGGACATCCAGGTAAGTGGCACCCCTTTTTCCCCCTCCTTGGGTTACTTGTAATTTTTTCTGTGTTTTTGTGCTTTGTTTTCAGTTTTGACATTTGGGTTTTTTAAATTATTTTTAAATTTGCCATGAGAACGGGCAGGATTTCATTTTCCAGTCGTAAATGCAGCCTTACGACAGCCAGCAAGGGGAGGGGGAGGATGTTCCTGCCGCAGAATGAAGGTAAGTGTGTGGACATTTTTCTTCTATTCCACGGCAGGAACGGGAATGGAGGTGGCGGGGCAAGAGCGGGGTATTTGGCCTCGTCTGAAAATGTCCTCAATCAAAGGAGCTACAGCCCTGAGTCTGCAAAATCTTTACAGGGCTTTTACTAACAGGGTATCTTGGCGGCCTTTCAGCCATACTGTTCCTGTCCGTCAAAACTGACTTGAAGGCAGTTAACAACAATGTCAACTCCCTCCCTGAAAAACATTTCTCAGGCTCTGTAGCTGGCTACTCCTCCTGTAGTGTTGCCTGGAACATTATGAAAAGTTTAAATGATAGTTACTGACCAGCTGGATTTTTTAAAGGGAACTCTAGGAAAAGCATTAGTGAAAAAGTAACTGTTTTAGAATGCTATATGGCTTGGTAGGCTCTCCTTACTATTAGTCCTAGCAGTATGCTTTGAAGATTTGTCAGATTACAATAAACAATGACATCAGCTCAAGTCTTGAGGCGCCCTCTGAACTTGTCTGACTTTCTGCTTCTGACAGGCCAGCACAACTTATGACTATACAGCTCAACACAACCCACCAGCTATGTATGGTGGCCTACCACTTGTTTGCCATCCCACTTAATCCTGCCTGCTTCATTTCTGTAGTCATAGGAGATTTTCAGACTACACTGTTATAGTGTTACCATTCCACTTTAACTGCTCTGGCTTCCTCCAGTGGAATTCTGGGGTTTGTCGTATAGTGAGGCCTAAGAGCTCTTTGGCTGAAAGTTGTAAATGCCCCTCCCTAAACTGCAAATCCCAGGATTCAAGATGAACCAGCCATAGCAAATAACATAGAATAGTAACACTATAACAGTGTTGTCTGAAAATATCCATAGGCAGGGACCAAAAAGATATGGTCACGTCCTGGCAGTTTACTTGATAACAGGAATATTTCTTTTTGTCTCTTCCTCACACTTGAACAAGAATTCAGAGTGCCCAAAGTTCATGAGTCAGATCAAGAGGGGAACTGAAAGTTTGTTTCTAGTAATTTGACTAGAGGAAGCTCCCTGCTTATAAAGACAGCTAGCTCAGCCAACACCCACACTTCAAATACCGTATATTCCGGCGTATAAGACGACTTTTGAGCACTCAAAAGTGCCCTCCAAAATCCACAGTCGTCTTATACGCCGGATATACTTTACTTCACCTGCCTGCCTATCTCCTGCCTCTTCGCAAACGAAGCGAAGAGGCAGGAGATGGGGCAGGGGGGTGAAGCAAAGTGCTCCTCCCTGCCGAAAGCCACGGAATCGCGGCTTTTGGGAGGGGGGGTGGCTGGGAAGCCCTCCCCTCCTGCTCCCCGCCCACCCCCTGCACATCCACCCCCCCTGCCGAAAGCCGCGGAACCGCAGCTTTCGGCAGGGAGTGGTGGCTGGGAAGCCCCCCCTCCCTGCCACCCGCTCACCCCCTGCGCATCCACCCCCCCTGCCGTAAGCCGCGGAACCACGGCTTTTGGCAGGGGGTGTGGCTGGGAAGCCCTCTCCTCCCTGCCCCCCACCCACCCCCTGCGCATCCACCCCCCCTGCCGAAAGCCATGGCTTTTGGGAGGCGGGGTGGCTGGGAAGCCCCCTTCTCCCTGCCCCCCACCCACCCTCAGCCCAGCCATCCCCCTTGCCCAAAGCCTCGCTTTGGAGAGGGGGGTGGCTGCGAAGCCCCCTCCCCCCAGCCACCCCGCCACCCTCCGCCCAGCCACCCCCTTCCCCAAAGCCGCACTTTGGAGAGGGGGGTGGCTGCGAAGCCCCCTCTGCCCAGCCACCCAGCCACCCTCCACCCAGCCACCCCCCTTCCCCAAAGCCACGCTTTGGAGAGGGGGGTGGCTGCGAAGCCCCCTCCGCCCATCCACCCATTCACCCTCCGCCTACCCTCCCCCCTTCCCCAAAGCTGCGCTTTGGAGAGGGGGGTGGCTGCGAAGCCCCCTCCATCCACCCCCCCAGCCAGCTGGCCATCCCGCATTCCCCAACCCACCAGGAGACTGGGCAGCCTGCTGTGGGTTGGGGAATCACGGGAGGAGGGAGCCCAGAAGGAGGGATCAGGGCTGTGGAGTTAAATCCCTAGATTCGCTCCCTCTCCTTTAACGGTGGGGAGAGGGGGCGGATCCCGGGGTTTGGCTCCACGGCCCCGCGTCCTCCCTATGGAGCCAAACGGGGCATCTTCACCCCTTCTCCCCACCTTCCTTGAAGGTGGGGAGAGGGGGAGAATCTAGGGGTTTGCCGCGGCTGCCCTTCGGAAGAGCCAAGATGGAGGGAAGGGGGCTTCTGAGGCAAACTGGGCATTTTCGCCCCTTTCCTCCACCTTCGAGTCCAGTTTGACTGGAAGGTTGAAAAGAGGGGCAAATGTTGCCCTGCCAGCTGATCCTGTTCGCTTTCCCAACTCACGAGGAGATCCTCATGAGTTGGGAAACAAAGAGGATCAACTGGCAAGGCTCCCCCAGCCAGCCAAATTGGGGTGGTGGTCTTATCTGGCGAATATATGCCTAGGCCTAGATTTTTGGCTGGAAATTGGGGGTGGTGGTCTTCTACGCCCAGTCATCTTATATGCCGGAATATACGGTAATGTTTCAAGAGCACACTTCACAGCTGTGCACACATAGGAGATTTTCACACGGGCTATATATCCCGTGGCAGAAACAGAACAGGGTCAGGAAAGGTTTTCCCTTTCGGACAACGTTGGCCCTGTTCTGTCCTGCATCCATCCTACTCCCATGACTGTTCCAGAACAATGTAATCACGATTTTTCATCGTGAATAGATGTCCCATTCCGTCACTATCACGCAACCATGGGTGTGCGAACAGGAGCCCCTTTCCTGTTCCGAAATGACAGCTGTAGAGGGGAGGTCCATTCCAAGCACTTCCTGGTACGATCTGGACATCCAGGTAAGTGGCACCCTTTATTTTACCCTCCCTGTTTTGATTATGTGATTTAAAGAGTGTTTTTGTGCTTGGTGAACTGATTTTATATTTGGGGGAGTTTTATTTTTTAAATTTACTGTCCGGCGTTATCACGTGATAACGTGATAACGTTTCAGATGGCCAGTCGTAAAAGCAGCCTTACGACAGCTGCATTTACGGCCAGCCAGCAAGGGGAGGGGGAGCCCATTCCTGCTGCGGAATTAAGGTGAGTGTGTGAAAGAGTTATGTTATTCCATGGCAGGAACGGGAGAGGAGGTAGCGGGGCAGTAATGGGGCATTTTGGCCCCGTGTGAAATTCTCCATAGTCTTTTGCTCTATCTGCAGGGGAGAGTTTGTGCCAGACATTGAAGCCTTCACCTTTCCCAGGGGCTTGGAGGTCTTTCTTTTCCTCTTCCTGCATGAGTCTTGCTGAAATGGAAGACTCCATTGACTATCAGACATCTGCTCCAGCTGCAGTATGACTGCTTTGTCTTCCAAAGAAGACAAACTCTCAAAGGGGGCGGGGGATGACACTTACACTGCCACAAGTCATCAGGACATATGAGAAACTACTTTCTGCTTGCTGATACCCTTGATCTATCTAGCTCAATACTGACTGGCAGTAACTCCCAAGAGTTTCATGCAGGATTCTTTCTCAGCCCTTCTTAGAATTCCATAGTATCCTCTAGTGGTCCTCCATCAAAGTACTAACCAGATCTGGCCATGCTTAGTTTCAGAAATGATATGAGATCAGTATGTTCAGGATAGTATAATGTTAAGCCAGCTTAGGTCCACTTTATCTGAAAGACCGTATCTCTCTATACAAGCTTGCCCACCTTTTAAGATACTCAGAGGAGTACTTTCTCATGGTCCCACAACTGTTACAGGCCCCTCTGGTGAGGGCACATGAGAGAATCTTCTTGGAGGTTACTCCTATATTGCAGAATTCCCTCCCATAGGAGGTTAGGCTGGTCCCTTCTCTTTTTATCCTCTCACTGGTAAATAAAGACTTTTATATGTTAATCAACAAATGACAAGCATTTGTTGATTAATGGATTTACACATGGGTTTTGATGGAGTGTCTGTGCTGCCCTTCTATCTTTGTTATGTCTTTTAAATTTTTAACTGGTTTTAAATTAAGGGTATTTTTACATGATAGTGAATTTAATTGTTTGAGTTTTTAAAAAACTTTTGTATCAAGGTTTTAGTTGTATCTTGCTTTAATCTCATTGTAAGCCATCTGTCTGGAAAGAGGCAGGCTATACATAGAAATAAACAAACAAATAAATAAAGCTAGCTAGCTAGCTAGCTGTCTGGCCGATTACTGTAGACTCTGAGCAGCAATAATTCTACAAAAATTCAGACAGAGATTTTTCCATCTCTGCAACCTAAGATTACCAAGCAGAAACAATGGAAACTGAATATAATAAATTCTGTAGTAGCAGTAGGCAACAGCCAGGGATTGGGGAGGGCATGCACCGATACGATACCTCATAGGATCTCAGAGGGCCATCTTGCTCCTGCTCTAACCCCATTCAAGATTTCACCCCCCTTTAATTTATTTTAACTCAAAACATCCTTACATCCTCTAAGAAATGTGGAGGTAATTTTTCCATGTCCCCTCCCCGCCAGGTTGTTTTAGGCTTAGAAGAGGGCTTCTTAAACAAGGAAGTTATTTCTAGTTTACTTTCTGGTTTTAATAAAGGACTTTCTTGAACTAAAATCCAGCCCAAAGATATAGCAAAATTGTTCCCTACCTTCCCTCAGATGGCACAGGAGCATTTTTGTACAGGTTAAGTCTCCTTTATCCAAAATGTTTCGGACCAGAGGTATTTTGAAGTTTGGAGCATTTCAGAATTTGGAATGCTAGATAAGGAAAGCTCAACCTGTAAAACAAATGGGGTGTCTTAAGGGCCTGAAAAAGACCTTTGGGGCCATATCAACAGGACAAGTATATGTTCTCCAGCAAGCTATACACTAGAACCTGCCCCTAAGATATTCTATAGCCAAACTATGTGTTCTATCACAAAATTACAACCTACTCCCCAAAATGAGTAGGTTTGGTTCAAAGTATTGCTTATTTTCCAACAAATTCAAAATGTTGCCATCACAGCACATGTGTGGATATGCACACACACTAAATAATTGGCAAATGGCTGCCCTTTCATGGCACTCCAACACCTGTTACTGGGGGCAGGTTTATCACCTTGCCTAATGACAGCACTGACCCTGGATTAAAGGTTGCATCCCCAGGAGAAATAAATAAAATATGTTTGAACAGTAGCAAGTTGTATCAAGATTTCAGAGTTTAATGAGTGAGATCTTCCTTGTCCCCTCCCTCCGCCCCCCAGGCTGTGAGGCCATGTTCTGGAAGAGTTTACTTCTGATGTTTTGCCTGCCTCTGTGGCTGGCATCTTCAGAGAATGGTTGGGTAGCAGTGTGTGTGAAGTTTATATACTGTGAAACCCTGTTGGGGAGTATATGAAAATTTGTGTATTTGAATGGTTAGTTTCTTCACTTTAATGAGCGAAACTGTCTTAAACATATCAGGCTGGCAATAAAGCATGACAAATATATTTCAGGAATAATATGCTGCAGGGAACGGGCCATAGCTTAATGCTAGGCTGGAGCCCTCTTCGCATATTATTTTCCCATGCCCTGTCAACACACAAGTAGAGTTCTTTCTTAGTCTCACTCTTGTCCATCTCTGGTTTTATCCCACCCCTAAACATGGAGGGCAATGAGTCCAAAACATGGAGGGTGAAAGTGTAGGCTTGTTCTCTACTACCCAAGAGGGTAGGGCCAGGTGTGATGGTTTTAAGTTACAAGGTAGATTTTGATTGAAGGAAGGAAATTTTTTAGTGGTAAGAGTGGTTTAGCAATGGAATCAATCTCCTAGAGAGGTGGTGGGTTTTCTTTCTCTGGACTCCATCAAAAAGAGGCTGGACAGCTACCTGCTGGGGATGCACTAGCTGGAGTTTCCACATTTAATTTTTTTGAGTAAGAGACTGGATGTCCTATGGACTTTATCAGATAAGCCTCTAAAATCGTTCTTTTGCTGGCATATTTTAAAATGTTTTTCTGCTGGCAAAAGAACGCTTCCTACCAGACCTACCTTTACTTGCATCAATAGGCAGCCCCTGCATGTGAATGGAACATGAACAGAGCTCCGTTCACTTCCGGGTTTGAGATCTCACTGATTCTCACGAGAAGATGCGTGCATTGTAAATTTAAAAAATAAACAAAAATATAGACACAAAAAGTAAACACAAGCACAGACACACACTTTAAAACTAAAAAGTGAACTGGGGAGGTTCACAAAAAGAGTGTCCCCTACCTGGTTGTAATCTCACCTGGAAGTGTTCTGCCCATTGATGCTGTATTCACATGAATTGATGGCTTGGCCCATTAATAAAAAAGTACGCCTTATTGACAAGACATTAGTGCAAAAAGATAACATCATCTGATATGCATGCCCTTTCGCATTAATTAGGCATTGTTATGATGCCATATTTGCTGCATCTGATAAAGTCCTATGAGGCCCCTTCCAGCTCTATGATTCTATGATTCTGATTTTCCAGAGTTCCAGCTTATCTGTAGAGTGCCTAAAGAAAGAAAGCTTCTTCTTCAAATTTATTGCTCTCTACACACAAAAGAATAACAAAACAGGAGATGGAAGTATGGAGCTAGGTAGCTGTGCTGACTTGAGAACTTTGGGAGTTGGGGTCTAGAAAAGCTCACTTTTCCAAACTCTTATTTAGTCAAATTATCTGTGGAACCACTTTGCTCCAAAACCAGTTACTTGAAATTGAGGGGTCATATTGTTTATGGCTGAGTTACTGGATTCCTGGACACATTGGATTATCCAGCATGAGAAGTAGGATGCTGGGCCAGATGGACCTTTGATCTGATCCAGCACAGCTTTTTAACACTATTACGAAACTTGAAGGGTTTTATATAAAAGCTGAGGACAGAAACACCAGCAGTAAGACACCATTCTCTTTCATGCCACACAACTGTACTATGATATCACTTTAACTATCATGGCTCCATCATATGGAATCCTGCAATTTATAGTTTCATGAGGTATTCAGAATTATCTGCCAGAGAGCTCTGGTGCCTCCCCAAACCACAAATCCCAGAATTCCATAGGATGTTTCAAAACAGTTAAAGTGGGACCACAGTGCTGTAACTGTAGTGTGCAAAAGATCACAGGTCTGTTGTACCCTACACAGCTCCAGCAGAGAAAACCCATCCTACAGCTACCAGCCATGACACTACAGCTGTCAGAGGGGATGAAGCAACATTTCATTCATTGGGCATAGATCCAGCTCCATGACATGCTGAATTACAGTCTAGCATGGAGATGAAGAGGAGCTAGGCAAGTGAAAGGGCTGGTTATGATCTATAAAGTCCTACACAACCTAAGTCCAGGCTATCCCATATTTATCCTCCAATACAAGCCTGTCTGGATTTTGAGGTCCAGGGACCCTTCTCTTGGTCCTGCCCAGAGACCCTTCTCTTGGTCCTGCCACCTTTAGATGTATGTTTGGTGGGTGTGCAAGAAACACCTCTCTTGGTGGCCACCACAGGGTACTGGAACTCCCCAACAAAGGAGGCTGTCTTGTTTCCTCTTGTTCTTCCACTGTGGCATGCAAGAAACTTTTTATTCATGCAGACTTTTCACAATTAACTTAGGTCACTTCAGAAATGGGTTTTCAGCTGGGTGATTGTGAGATTTTCTTCCCCTTGACTATGGGTTTTAGTTGTCTTTTAACTGATCTTATATTTAAATGAATTTGTTTTTTCGAAAAATTAATTGCATTTGCTATATTTGATTTTATTGTTATCTTCCTGAAGTCCCATGGGGAGAGGGGAGATGAGGTATGACTTACAGTACATCAACTTGATCAATAATGAAAGTCACAATCTAAACTGGGATGAATAGGATGTTGATATCTATATGTTTTGGACTACAGCTCTCATAAATCTCAGCCAACTGAGCTAACATAGGGGATTATTGGAATGACAGTTCTGTAAGTCACTACATTGCATTTGCCTCATCTAAACCATTCCCCAAAGGGAGTGCTGTTCAGATTCCAAAATTTGCAAATGGGTTGTACTGTATCTCATTTAGAAGCATAATGTTCCTGCTATGCATATGAAGGCAGGTATTTATTGCTACACATTTACAAAGAGATTTGCTCTGAAAGGCAGCAGAGATGTATTATAACCAAACAAACAAACACACAAACTCCCATACTACAGAATGTTAGCAATTTCTTTACAGCAGAAATAGTATGGGGAGAAGAATCACAAAACATGATTGCTCAACAGGAAGAAAAAACACCAACAACCACCTATTGAACTGGCTGCATGAACAAGGCTAAATCTAAATAAGATTTAGACTCCAGCTCCTCCAAAATTATTATTATTTTTTTTTGTTTTAAAAGTATCATTAATTCAGCTCTGAGACAGCCCTATTAATAAAGACTAGGAAAATTGTCAGGTCCTGATGCAGAGTTTACGTAATTTATGATAGGTAGAAGAGCACACAATATGCCTTTTAATCATAAATTACTGTTTAAGACAATTAATCAGGCTCTTTACATCTTAAGAGAGGAAATGACTCATTGATGAGAAATTGGGACAACAGCATGCTGCATATAAAAAGGGGAGGAGCCAGACATGCTAATCATCAGGCCAGAAGAACACAGCAGAACTTTCTCTCTTTCTTTTTAATGGAGCTTTTGATTGCCCACTTCCACATCTTGTTCTTAAACAATAATTTCAGTAGCTCCCTGTCTAGGGACATTATCAGACTAAAAACACTGTAATTTTGCAAATGAGGATAGTGGACACATCGTGGCATTATTACACTTATTATCACACATTGCTGTAATTGCGTGAAAGAACCAACATGAAATTATCACACCATGACCACTAGCACTTTAAGAACAGGAGTTTACTTCCATGATTTAGCAAGGGAGAGATTTTAGCAGTTCTCATGAGAAGACTCAAGTGTGGTTAAAATGCCCAAAACACCTTAATTAACAAAGTAAATGAACACACAAGCACTGAAACAAACCTAAAAACATGCAAACTAAATGGGACAGTTTATAAAAAGAGCGACCTATGCTTCATTTTCACCATTTTCACGTTCTCACCCAGAAGTTTTCTCACTGAGGACTGCCCATTCACACTGTAATCTCACGATTACAACGGGACGTGGTTTTGCATGACATCAATACTGCAAAAAAAAGTGATATTGAAGATCTATTCATGGCTTGTCCCATGAATTAGAAGGAATGATTTTTTTTTTCAGCAGGAGCACACTGTAACCATGTGAAGATGACAATGTTGTGCAATAGCGGAACTACTGTGACATCGTAATCCTGTGAGTTTTGCCATGTATGATAATGTCCTAGCTTCAACACCAATTCAAAGCATCTTATATAGGTGGGCTTAAAATGCCTTGGTGAGGTATGAGGGAATACTGGGATAGGTGGACCAAGGTGTCAAGGACGCTGAAGGCTCACTGATTCTGAGTTAGAACTCTGGACTATCTAACACAGTACTGATATACTGTGCATCTCAACAGGAAGAGCTATGGCTAAGTGGTAGAGCAGCTGGTTTGCACAGAGAAGGCCCCAGATTCAACCCTTGATGTCTTTAGGGAAAGCTGGGAAAAAAAACCTCCAACCTTGTAACCTTGGAGAAGCAGAGTCTGTAACTGCAGAGAATACAAGGCTAAAAGTATCTGTTTGTTTGCTAATTTGTTTGCTACATTTATGTCCTGCCTCTCTTAGAATCAGTGTATGACTGCCCTCCTCACCACCATATGCTCACAACAACTCTGTAAGGTAGGACAGGCTGAGAGACAGAAAGAGTGACTAGTCCAAAATCCACCAATGAGTTTCATGTCTCAACGAGAACTTAAACTTCCAGGTCCAAGTCTAACACACTTAATGACACCTTAATGGCTATATGTTTAGACTTTGGAGATTAGCAGATGACCTAAATATGGCATTAAATGAACACCAGGAGATCGCTAAAGGGCTTGATTTTCACATGACCTTATTCCTGTGTCACTATGCTCCCAAGCTGGTCCAGTTCTGCATCATTTCTTTTTATTGATGGGCTAAGCTGTCAGTAGATCACCCATTCTGTTTCTATGATGGAATGATGGGTGAGCAAAAAGGTGCCCCATTATGCTGGCGTGATGTCAGCATGAATGAGAGGTCTATTCCAGTATGCTTCTGGGTACAATTGGGACATCCAGGTAAGTGACACCCTTCCCCCCCCTCCCCAGGTTACTTGGTATTTTTAAAGTGTGTTTTTCTGCTTGCTGTCATTTTTTAAAGTGTATTTTTCTTTTTCTTTTTGAATTTCCCGCATGTTCTTCCTCTCGCGAGAATGGTCCGGAATTTCAAACAAGGAAGTGAATACAGCTCTGGAGAGCTGCATTCACTCCTGGGCTGCTGCGGGGAGGGAAAGAATCAGCAAAGGTAGGCATTTGAAAGATTTCATTCTTGGGTCGGGAGGGAGTCGGGATAGAATGTAGCAAGATGGCAACTTTGTTTTTGTCCCCATCCGATAATCTCCTTGATATCACAGCTCCTAAGTACTCAAAACACCTGAGATATGCTTTTCCTAGCCCTGTCTGGGATCTTTTACATATATAGCACATGCTCTACTGGATTATGGGCCCTTATCAATAAGACATGTTAAAAATATTAAGGATGCTTAGTTGATCAATCAACCTTCTTTTTGCCAACTTTAAGATAAAAATATATTATGACACAAGATGCCCTTTTCTGAGATACAGAACTCTAACTGTATTAAAAATGTCCTTGACGTATGCACGCTCTGTTTGAACTCGGGGAAAAGATCCACACAGTACCAGACTTCTGGGTATGCATTCCTAGGAAAATGAAGAACCATCCTCACAGTGGCCTGAATCTTCTTGATAGTCCCAAGTAGAATTAGACCCATTGAATTCATGGGATTTACATAAGTGTTGATTCACCATTTGACAACTGAGTCAAAAAGTCTGCTCTAATCAAGGCTACCAATAGGATTCAGACCAAGGAGGGCTATACATGCTGTTCTTTTCCATGATCCAGTTGCCAGGATTGTGCTGATATATTGCTGATCAACAGTTTGGGAGGGGTGGGGAGATAACTTTGTCCTCTCCTAAATGCTTGGTTGGCACAGTAACTAACAGACTGATTTTTTTTCAAGCAGTGCTCCTTCAAGGCATTCTGTGGCTTGCAGTGGGACATCAAATGCCTCTTCTCTACACCCTTCATTATCTTGCCTCTCTCCCCATCCCCAGTCCTACCAGCTAAAGTAGCCAACTTCACTTAATTGCAGTCCTTTGAGTCCTTTGATCAAGGGCTTCCATTCTCCAAAATTTTATCAGCACTGATCAACAACTGATCATTACTGGCTTTCTGACAGGGGTAATACACATGCTATATCCATGTGTATCTGCATCAGATTATTAGTGCTGAATACAGAACATTTGGGGTGGGGAGGAGCTTAATCCAATGGAGTCAAGAACTTATACTCAAGCAAGGTACAAGTTACCCTCTCTGTATATACTGAACCAATATCTGTGGTTTCAGTTATCTGTGGCTGAAAAAACAGGGACACATACCATAGAGCTATACTGGAGAATGCCTAGAGAAATGTCTTCTCTAGGAATTGCTAGGTCCTCCAATGAAACTCTATGGTATGTTTGTACTGCAAGTCCTTCATTTTAATAGGGTTTGCTATTTCTGCATTTTCACTTATAAATGGTAAGTCCAGGACCATATCCTCTGCAAATACAGGGGGGTGACCCATATGATAAATAAATAGTATCTGAAGCTTGAGACCAGAACTTCATGTTACACACATATCCATAGTCCACAGCCCAGTTTTAAACTTATAAGAAGGGTTTTCCAGTAGGTGATGCTCATGGTAAGGAAGCTGTGGGAGGAAAGGGCAATTATTTTCCTGACCTTCTGCCCTTAAATATAAATATCTGATCAAACCTCAGTTAGCAGAAGATGATTTGGGGAGGAGGGCACCAGGAGATGGGGTGAAGATCTAGCATTCTTCCCCAGGACTACTTGTCCACTTGCAAAACCAGAAGTGAAACTAAATTGGCCATAGTATCATGTATCTCAAGCAAGGCACAGTTTGGGAGTAAGAAATACCAATGATAGGTTTAAATTCCTAAGAACAAAAGTAGGCAAATGACAGAGAATCCAAGAGGCACTGACACAAAATGTCTCTGGGGAAACCCTTCTTCTTGGGCAACAATTCATTCATCAGATGGATAATGAACCCATGCCTTCATGGCAGCATTGAAAGCACATTTACCCAAATAAAGGTCTAAGAAGAGCCTGGGGATCTAATTAGGATGAAGCAGCTCCCGAGATGTCCAAACCAGAATCTAACAGAACAGACAATATACATACTGATCTATCTGACGAGGAACAGTTCCAGTCACCTTTACCACAGAATATCGTCTGTGAAACATGAATTCCAAGAAAATTGGACACATAGTGAAAGAATTAAATCAGGAGTCTAGAAGACTTTGGGCTGGTTTTCTTATGGTTGCAAGCGTCTAGACCAACAGGGATTCTTGTGCCTTTAACAAATGGGTGGGAATAGTGTGGCCCTCTAGATGTTGTCACTGTTACTATTGAGTGGGTAGGAATCCTCACAATTGCAGTCCAACAACATCTAGATGGCTATTCCCATCCTTTTTTTAACAGTTGTATGGAAATAAGAAATTATCAGTAAGGAAGAAGGGAATCCACCTTCTAGCGAGACTGACCCTTGGTTGATCCAGGTCAGTAATACTGTGCCCCCTCCCACCGACCCATGGATAGGAAAAAATGTGGACGCTTGAGCCCTGTATTAACCAATAGCAGTACATTGCACGCAGCTGCTATTGAATAATATGGTTAGCCCATGGATAGGGTGGGCCCACTGTACCTACACTGAATGTGGCAGCAGCTGTACAGATTTCCAGCAGGGATCTTTTGTTTACAAGTCCTTGAGTCCTTACTCCCAGCAAGGCTCTTGCTCAAGGGATATGGGAAGTTCTGTGAATACATATACTAACTACTTCAAACCACCAATTGCTATGACAATTTTCACTTTAAATACCCCTACTATATGTCTCTTTTCGCAAACGAAGATTCAGGAAGGACTCATCCCGCGCTTTCTGCAAGCGCGCTGATGACTAAAAAGGCCAATCCGAGATAAACAAGTCCGGTTGCAAAAAGCACAGCAGAAGGTCTCCTTGGGTGATGTTTTTGGGTTGTGATTCTTTCTGCGTTGTCGTTTCTCTTCAAGACTTGTTCGTCGTGAGTTCTCAAATAAGGCTGCAGCATTGTGGATAGTGCGTCTCCATGCCTCCCGATGTGAGGCCAGGGCGGACCACTGTTGGTGATCAATTTGGCCAAGCCTGAGATGTTGTTTCAGGGAGTCTTTGTATCGCTTTTTTGGAGCACCCCTCTTACGCTGACCCGTGGCGAGTTCACCGTAGAGTAGTATTTTTGGGAGGCGATGGTCCTCCATCCTAGAAATGTGCCCTGCCCAGCGCAGCTGTGTTCTCAATATCATGGCCTCAATGCTGGTGATCCCTGCTTGCTCAAGGACAGCAACATTCGTCACATAGTCAGTCCAGTGTATATTTAGGATTGTGCATAGACAGCGCTGATGAAAGCGCTCAAGGAGTCATAGGTGGTGGCGTAAAAGCTGTGATAATTGCTATTAGAAATATTCCTAACCTTCACTGTATTTAAACAAGAATGTTGCCTTCACTTCCCCCCTTCCCTACTTCTTCCAACAGCCACCTCCTCAGCTCCGCCAAGCCACCCTGTCTTATCATCCCTGTACAACCAAAGGCTCCCTCCGCCCCCTTGCTTGCTTAGTCTCCATCTTCCTCCTCTGTGTATCTCTCTCTTTTCCACACCCCCACACCCCAAGTCACTGTCTCTCTTTTTCTCCCTGAGTGCTCAGCCAGGCCAGCCTCCTAGTAGAGCTCTCAATGGATCTGGCAAGATGGTGAGACAGCATCAGTAAGCAGGAAGTAAAACAGCAGGCATTTTAAAAAATCCCCAGACATTTAAAAAAGATCCACTCAGACAGAAATTTTAACTCTGAAAAGAAGATACGTCCAGGAAAAAGGGGACATATTGTAGCTGTACCAATGCTGAGTCCTAAGCATTGTCTAAATGGTGAAACTAAACCTCATGGGATTTGCTTGGAATCCTACCTGTCTAAATGGGAACCCACATAAATCCACAGTATTCAGAAGGAGTGGTGCCCCAAATGGCAAAACAACCCTGGCTTTTGCAGCTTTTCCCATACTTTAAAATACTTAAAAAAAAAAACAAGGGGGTACATTCCTGCTTGTTAAGACTAGTGATTTGAATCATTTTTCCATACAACTGGATGCGCTAAGCTGATTGATTGGGCGAGTGTGGGGGGCAGGGCTTGCTAACAGAAATTCTCGCCTTAGTGAGCAATCACTAAAGCGATGAAACAAGGTGTTTTTATTATTATTATTATTTTACTGTCCTTTCAGATTGGAAAATTGCCCTATAGATCCAGTGCACCAAAGGAGATTATCAGATGCAGGGGGATGTGCCAAAAAAATTATGTTCCGAACTGCGTCACAGGATTGCTACAAGAACAGAATGAGCAACTTTACCATATGCCCACGTCCTTCTGCTATTCCAGGAGCTTAGCACTACTGCAGATGACACTCTCCTTTCTTATTGATGGTCAAGCCACTAATAAAAAGGAATACCTTACTCATGGCTGTGCTACACCCCTAGAATGTTGGAGGACAGTGACATCTGATAATCTGGCCCCTTCCTGTTCTCATTGCGATCTTATTGATGCAGTTTTGGCTATGTCTGATAATCTCCTTAAAAGAAAGTTTTTTTTTAAAAAAAATCAGCAGTGGTGAAGTACTAATGTGAGTAAATCACTCATGGCCATCATCTGGTATGCAAAGCTTATGGGGGTTTCTGGGGCCAAAACCACCATTAAGACATGTTGCTGCTGCTACAAAATGACGTTACTGTGAGGTACTATGTCCCCCCCCTTGTATAGACTAGCCCCTACTTTGAGGGTGCGATTGAGCTTATATTCTCTTTAAAGGGCTTCCCATAGGCTGAGAATGCTGGACTAGATACACCTTTGCTCTGAACCACCAGGTCTCTTCTTATATTCCTACAGTATTATGAGATGTCCTCTCCATTGACTATGATTATGAGATGTCCTCTCCATTGATGCCCCCTTGTCGTGGGAGAGAGGCTTGCGTACCCTAATGATGTTTTGAGCTATGCTGGCGGTGGCATAATAGCCACTGGTAGGGTCTCCCATGCCAGAGAGGTCAAAACCGAAGGGTCTGACAAAGAGCGTCAAAGGGCAGGATGGGCTCTCTAGCCTTGTGGCAACCGTCCTAGGAGAAGGAAAACTCTAATCCCAAACCCGGGCAGATGGTGCTCGTCCAACCCTGTAAGGTCAACCATCTAAGAGAACGAAACTCTAATCAAACCTACGGCCTGAGGACCTCGCTGCCACGTCCATGCTTGCAAGGACACGGCAGATGAATCTCTGGTTTAAAGGGTGAGGCCAGTTCTGTGCACGCTGCGCTCCACCAGAAAAATCCATTGCACAGGCTCGAAGGACAAATCCATTTCCAAAAAAGCCCTGTAGCGACTGGCGAGGGATGAAACCAGCAGGTGTAAAGATGCACTGGAAGCCGCAGCCCCAACCCTGCATGCAGGCGGTTCAGGACATTGGTCGCTTGAGGCTGACATGGGAGATGACAGTCTTGTTCGGCAGCATCCTGAATGACCAAGCAGCCATTTTTAAGGAGAGCACTGCTTGCTCCATATGGGGAGGGGCCTAGAAAAGGTGGCCTAAAGAAAGCTCATCCCCAACTACCTGGTTGGCTAGCCGTGGCCAACGGGAATCTTCTGATGCGGTCAAACCAAGGCAAAGAAACAAAGGCACACACCGGCCTCCAAAGGTGTAAATAAACTGACACTTGCATGCTGGAACATCAGAACCATGCAAGACTCTGAAGATAGTGGACAGCCTGAGCGTTGTTCTGCCCTAATAGCCCTTGAACTATCACGGCTTAATATTGACATCGTTGCTCTTAGTGAAGTTCGCTTCCATGAGGAAGGCAGCCTTAAAGAACATGGCGCCGGCTACACACTCTACTGGTCTGGCAAACCCAAAACCGAAAAACATCTTTTCAGGAGTACGCTTTATGATTAAAAACTCCATTGCCTCCAAACTCGAAACCTTGCCAACAGGACACTCTGATCACATTATTTCCTTACGCCTCCCACATGTTGTTCTCTTTAGTATATATGCCCCAACTATGCAAGCCGACCCTGTAGAGAAAGACAAATTCTGCACAGACCTACACCAACTCATACAAAAAGTCCCTGTAGAAGATAAAATTATTATACTTGGTGACTTCAATGCCAGAGTAGAAAAGAACTCTGAAGCCTGGAAAGGTGTCTTAGGCAAGCATGGTGTTGGAAATTGCAATGATAACAGATGCCTCCTGCTAGAGTTCTGTGCAGAACAACAGCGACTATTACAAACACAATCTTTCAGCAGAAAGATAGCTTGAAGACAACCTGGATGCATCCCCGATCCAAACATTGGCACCTCATTGACTACGTTCTAGTCCGTCAGAGAGACATTCGTGATGACCGTCATACCCGAGTGATGCCCAGTGCAGAATGCCAAACAGATCATCGCCTCATCAGATGTAAACTAAATCTTCATCTTAAGTTCAAACCTAAGAGGGGTGGCATCTTAAAGAAGAGACTCCAAGTCAACAATCTTCAACAAGCTACCATGAGAGACAACTTCCAGGCAAATCTACAAACGAAACTTGAAGACCATCCTACAGATCCTTCTCCTACAGTGCTTTGGCAACATATCAAAAACAGTATCCTCCAGTCTGCAGAAGAATCCCTCGGGTTTTCCCACAAGAAAAATCAAGACTGGTTTGATGAAAACAACCAAGAGATCCAGGAGCTGTTGGCAAGGAAGAGAGCTGCTCACCAGGCATACCTCGCCCAGCCAACTTGTCATGTATGAAAAGCAGCTTTCCGCCTCACATGTAGCAAACTACAACAAAAACTCCGAGACATGCACAACAAGTGGTGGATCAATATAGCAGAAAAGACACAACGCTGTGCAGATCTGGGTGATCATAGAGGATTTTATGAAGCTCTTAAAGCAGTGTTTGGACCTACTTATCAGGTCCAAAGCTCCTTATACAGTACAGATGGTCAAACATTAATTACTGATAAAGCCTCCATCCTAAATCGTTGGGCTGAACATTTTCAAAGTCTCTTTAGCGCCAACCGAGTAGTCCAAGCCTCAGCTATCCAATATATGATACAAAAACCAATGAAAAATGAATTGGACATAGCTCCCACTTTGGAAGAGACCCTTAAGGCCATACAGCAGATGAAAAACGGCAAGGCAGCTGGGATTGATGGAATCCCACCTGAAGTTTGGAAACACAGAGGTCATGCACTCCACGAAAAATTCCACGAATTCCTTGTGAATTGCTGGGAAAAAGGGGAACTGCCATCAGACCTCCGAGATGCAGTCATCATCACCCTGTACAAGAAAAAAGGAGCAAAATCCGATTGCTCAAACTATCGAGGCATAACACTGCTCTCTATTGCTGGAAAAATCCTTGCAAGGATACTCCTGAACAGGTTAGTTCCTGCTATTGCAGAAGAACTTCTCCCTGAAAGCCAATGTGGCTTCAGAGCCAATAGGAGTACTACAGACATGGTATTTGCCCTTAGGCAACTGCAAGAAAAATGTAGGGAGCAGAACAAGGGTCTCTATGTAACATTTGTCGACCTCACCAAAGCCTTTGACACTGTAAGTAGAAAAGGTCTGTGGCAGATCCTGGAAAGACTAGGATGTCCCCCCAAATTCCTTAAAATGATTATCTTGCTACACGAGGGACAGCATGGTCAAGTCAGATATGGCGATGCTCTTTCAGAACCCTTTCTAATAACTAATGGAGTGAAGCAAGGTTGTGTTCTTGCACCAACTTTATTTACAATCTTCTTTAGCATGATGCTCCAAAGGGCTATGGCAGAGCTTGAAGAAGACGACGGCATCTATATACGCTACCGTACTGATGGTAGCTTGTTTAACTTAAGCCGTCTGAGGGCTCACACTAAGACTCTAAACTATCTAGTCCGTGAGCTGCTCTTCGCCGATGATGCTGCCCTTGTTGCCCACACAGAAGCAGCTCTGCAGCACCTAACATCCTGCTTTGCAACAGCTGCAGAGCTGTTTGGGCTAGAAGTCAACCTGAAGAAAACAGAAGTTCTTTACCAGCCTGCACCACAGGACGAACACCACCATCCCCACATTGCCGTCGGCAAATCAGTTCTCAAGTCCGTTCAGCAGTTCACCTACCTGGGAAGCATCATCTCCTCAGATGCCAAGATTGACAAAGAGATCGATCACAGATTAGCAAAGGCATATAGTGCATTTGGAAGACTTCACAAAAGAGTCTGGAGCAATAAACACCTGAGGCAAAGCACAAAAATCAGTGTGTATAGAGCCATCGTACTGTCTATCCTCCTTTATGGATCTGAAACATGGGTCACCTATCGCCACCACCTACGACTCCTCGAGCGCTTTCATCAGCGCTGTCTACGCACAATCCTAAATATACACTGGACTGACTATGTGACGAATGTTGCTGTCCTTGAGCAAGCAGGGATCACCAGCATTGAGGCCATGATATTGAGAACACAGCTGCGTTGGGCAGGGCACGTTTCTAGGATGGAGGACCATCGTCTCCCAAAAATACTACTCTACGGTGAACTCGCCACGGGTCAGCGTAAGAGGGGCGCTCCAAAAAAGCGATACAAAGACTCCCTGAAACAACATCTCAGGCATGGCCAAATTGATCACCATCAGTGGTCCGCCCTGGCCTCACATCGGGAGGCATGGAGACGCACTATCCACAATGCTGCAGCCTTATTTGAGAACTCACGACGAACAAGTCTTGAAGAGAAACGACAACGCAGAAAGAATCACAACCCAAAAACATCACCCAAGGAGACCTTCTGCTGTGCTTTTTGCAACCGGACTTGTTTATCTCGGATTGGCCTTTTTAGTCATCAGCGCGCTTGCAGAAAGCGCGGGATGAGTCCTTCCTGAATCTTCGTTTGCGAAGAAAAGCCAGAGAGAGAGAGAGAGATGTGAAAGAACGGTAATCCGGAATTTCGCGAGCTTTATCCTATCGTGGAACTGGCACCCTTGAGGTTTTTTCCAGGCTCCGAGGCCATGTTCTGGAAGAGTTTCTTTCTGACGTTTCACCTGCATCTGTGGCTGGCATCACAGATGCTGGCAAAATGTCAGAAAGAAACTCTTCCAGAACATGGCCTCACAGCCTGGAAAAAAAACACGGAAAATCTAGTGAGTATGTCTCTTCTTTGCTTTCCTCTTTCCAGCCTCCTCCACACCATTCATATTCCTCTGGGGGCTTGATTTTGATTCCGAGTCAACTAAGACAAATAGTATCCCTACCCGGGGAAAAGAAGGTAATTCCAAAAGATTATCTGGCAGTCAACCATTCCAGAGCCTCTGTGAGTCTACGATATTAATAATGTAATATCTCTCATACACATTTTCTCCTCTAGGCTTCTCGGGGCACCCTGCATATTCCCCGTCTGTCTAGCTCAGATATTCAGTTCATGTTTTGGTGGGGGCTGCAACTGTAGTACATTTCATGCTTTCAGCAGTTCTTACAGACAACGCTCAGTGGGTGTCATAAGAGGCTCCTTTCTTCCTCCACTCTTTATATTCCTACTTTTGCAGAAATATTTTGAGCAAATGTTCAAGAGTGATCTCTTCAGCATCACCTAAGTGTCCTTTGAGTCCATTCTGTTGTGGTTTTAATCCATTCATAAATTAAAATAAACACCATTGTATTCCAATAGAGAGATTAGTCTCTCTTGAAGTAGCCACAAATGATTCCAATAATGTGCCAAAGGCAAATGATTCATACTTGGGAATATCAGAGTAAGCATAGGCTCCAGTTCAAAAGATCTACATAGTGCTAGGGAAGGGTGGGTAGTACTATTTCTATCTTTATTGTATTCATTTCATTTATGTGCTGCCTTTCTTATAGAGTAGGACCCAAGGCAGCTCATAAAAAGAATCAATTTAAAACCTAGCAATTAAAACAATATAAAATCATTTGAAAGACATACGAAGGTTAAAAAAAATAAAGCAACTCCCCCTAAATAAGAAACCAACCTGTGAGCAAATATACATTAAAATCCTGCTTAAACCAAAATAACTTTGCTTGACAGCAAAAGGAAAGCAGAGAGGGGGCCATCCTAGCCACCAGTGAAATGGAATTCCAGAGGGTGGAGCAGCCACTGTGAAGGCTCTCTCTTGTGTGCTCATCACATGAGTCTGAGATGGTGGGAGGATGGAGAGAAAGCTCTCCCTTGTATTGTAGTTTTGTTTTTGTTTTTTATTTTGCATGCAGACGGTTCTAGGGCTTGTTCTTCACACCTTCAGTTTGAAAATATCAAGTTAGCTAGGCTGGGGAAGGCCCCTGCCTGTGATATCTGCCTGTGATATTGTATAGAGCTGTTGCCAGATGCCCTTTAGATCATAGAATTATAGAATTGTAGAGTTGCAAGAGACCACAAGGGCCATCTAGTCCAACCCCCTGCCATGCAGGAAATCACGATCAAAGCATCCCTGACAGATGGCCATCCAGCCTCTGTTTAAAGATCTCCAAGGAAGGAGACCCTACCACGCTCTGAGGGAGTGTGTTCCACTGCCAAACAGCTCTTACTGTCAGAAAGTTACTCCTAATGTTGAGGTGGAATTTCTGTTCCTGGAGCTTGCATCCACTGATCCGTGTTCTCGTCTCTGGAGCAGCAGAAAACAAGTTTGCTCCATCCTCAATGTGACACCCCTTCAAATACTTAAACAGGGCTATCATATCGCCCCTTAACCGTCTTTTTTCCAGGCTAAACATACCCAGCTCCCTAAGTCTCTCCTCATAAGGCATGGTTTCCAGACCTTTCACCATTTTAGTCGCCCTCCTCTGGACACGCTCCAATTTGTCAATATCCTTTTTGAATTATGGTGCCCAGAATTGGACACAGTATTCTAGGTGAGGCCTGACCAAGGCAGCATAGAGTGACACTATTAATTCTTTGATTGAGACGCCATGCTTCTATTGATGCAGCCCAAAATCGCATTGGCCTTTTTAGCCGCCGCATCACACTGTTGACTCATGTTCAACTTGTGGTCTACTAGGACTCCTAGATCCCTTTTGCACGTAGTCTCCTTCAGCCAGGTCTCCCCCATCCTATATCTATGCATTTCATTTTTCCACCCTAAGTGCAGTAACTTACATTTCTGTAGTTCATCTGGTCCTGGAGATTTAAATTCATTTAGATTAAGAAGTTATTCCTGTTCTACCTCTTTATTTATTCTGTGCTGGATTTCCCCTATTGTGTACTCTGTTTCATTATCCTCAGGTTGATCACCCTTTTCCTTTTCTGAAAACACTGAGGCAAAGAAGATGTTGAGTAATTCTGCCTTTTCTCTGTCCCCTGTTAGCATTTTGCCATCTTCTCCATGTAGTGGCCCTACCATTTCCTTCTTCTTCCTTTTGCTGCGGACGTACCCCCCCCCCCCAAAAAAACCCTTTTTATTGTTCTTAACCTCTCTGGTGAGCCTTAGACTATGTGTTTGACTATGACTCCCATTGCACCACCTGATAGGCAGCCAGTTCCAGAAGACATGAATACACAGAACTGGGCTAAATGGGCCAACAGCCTGGTTTAGTTTAAAAGTGTGTAAGGATGTGTCAACCAGTAGGCATAAACAGGCAAATAATTAAATCAACAAGGGCTAACTCACCTTGCCATGAATCAAGGCAAGATTGACTAGGGCTGCTGCCACACTGCAGAAATAATGCAGTTTGACACTACTTTAAGTGCCATGGGCTCCATCCTACAGAATTCTGGTATTTGCAGTTTGTTGTGGCACCAAAGCTCTCTGACAAAGAATGCTAAATATCTCACAAAACTACAAATCCCAGAATTCCATATTATTGAGCTATAGCATTTACAGCAGTGTCAAACTGCATTATTTCTGCAGTGTGGCAGCAGCCTAGGTCCCTGAAAAATCACAGAGCTAGTGCATGATGAGCCCTGGTGGTGCAGTGGTTAAATGCTGGTATTGGAGCCACAACATTGCGAGTTCAATCCTGCAGTGCTCGAGGTTGACTCAGTCTTCCAGCCTTCTGTAGGTCACTAAAATGAGTACCCAGCTTGTTGGTGGCAATTAGCTAACACATTGTAAACCACTTAGAGAGTGCTTAGCACTATAAAGCGGTATAGAAATGTGTTATTGCTATGGTGGTCACATTGTGTGACCCAGACTGAGGAGATTTTCAGACGGGGACAAAAATAGTGTCCCCATCTCACTATCTCCTCTCTTGCCCGGTCCCCCCCAGCACAATAAAAAACAGTTTTACACCTACCTTGATTGCGCTATGCTCCCTCCCCCTCGGCAGTCCAGGAGTGAATGTAGCTCTCTGGAGCTGCATTCACTTCCTGGTTGAAATCCTGAGTCATTCTCATGAGAGGATGTGTGCATGGGAAATTCAAAAATAAAAAGTCAAATACACTTTTAAAAATGTCAGCAAGCACAAAAACACACTTTTAAAAACTCAAGTAACCTGGGGTGGGTACAAAAAAAGAGTGTCACTTCCCTGGCTGTCCCAATCACACCCAGAAGTGTTCTGGAGTGGACCTCCCATTAACACTGGCATCGCACCAGCATAGGGCACCTTTTCACTCGCCCGTCGTTCCATGATGGGAATGGAATGGGTGATCTATTCATGGCTTAAGCCATGAATAAAAAGTAACAAGGGCAAAACGGGACCAGCACAGGAGCATAACAAGACAGGGATGACGTCTGAAAGGGAAGCCCTTTGACAATCTCCTGGCGTTCATGTAACGCCATACTTAGGGCATCTGATAATCTCCTCACTCAGGGACCTTGGACAATTCATTTGGCTGTTAATCTAGCTCAAAGGGTTGCTATTTTGAACGGGGTTATTAGGTTCATTGCCCTAAAGTCTTTGGAAATCTATACATGATAAATCAATAGATCTTAAGGGTCCTTTTTTGTTTTCATGCAAAGGTGAGTGACAACTGACTATTATGAGTCAGCAGTTAGCAAAAGGCTAATGCAATTCTAGGTTGCATCAAAAGAACAAGAGTGTCCAGGTTTCAGCACTATTGCATCAGGTGCTGGGCACCATAATTTAAGAAAGACATTAACAAGGCAGAAAATGTCTGGATGGAAGAGAACAATAAAGGTAGTGAGGACCTGGAGAAGATCTGTGAGAAAGTGCTGAAGGTGTTAGATATATTTAACATGAAGAAGAGAAAATTAAAAGATGCCACACTAGAGGTTTTAAGCAGAGACTGAATTGCTTGCTTTTGAGGGTGCTGTACAAGTGGATTTTCTGCATAAAATAGGTTATAAAATAGGTTATATTTCAATTGTGTTAAAGATCAACTCCCATCTTTCTCAGCCACCGTGTCCAATGATCAAGGATGATGGGATTGCAGTCCATGAGATTTGGACATTATTAGTGGCACCCAGTTAGGGGAAAGCTGGATTAAATTATCTTTCGGACCATTTTCAACTCTTCAATTCTGTGATTGCATATGTTATTGTTGTGTGCCTTCCAGTCATTTACGACTTATGGATACCCTAATACAACCTTATCCTGTTGTTTTCTTGGCATGATTTGTTCAGAGGGAGGTTGCCTTTGCCTTCCTCTGAGGCTGAGAGAGTATGACTTGTCCAAGGCCACCCAGTGGGTTTCCATGACCAAGCAGGCATCTGAACCCTGGTCTCTGGAGGCATACTCCAGCACTCAAACTACTACATGATGCTGGCTCTCTGTGATTGTGTGTGTGTGTGTGTGTGTGTGTGTGTGTGAAGGAGAGATGATGTAGAGGAAGAACAACAATTCAGGTTCATTGGATTTTGAGCTAGCAGTTTTCCAAATCTCACTGAGTGCCCCACAAGTCACTGCTCCGTGGCTTGTATAATGATGAGTGCCATTCCTCTAAATGCCTCCAAATACTCCAGACTGAAGTTCAATCACCATTCATCAGGCTAGGAATGGAGACTTATATCAGGTCCTCCTCACTACTGGCAGAAAAGACCTTCAGAAGAGAGTGATTGGCGGTACAATTTGCAGGCTAAGAGGATCTTCATATGTTGACCTGATATATCACCTAGGTATATTGCTTATAAGCTCCTCCTGGAACATCAGTCATCACTAATAATCTATCTAAGGCTACCATCCTTCACAAGCCGTTCATCATAACCTGCTTCTGACATTATTATTGTTCCTTTTTGACCACAGAACCTTTGGCCATCCAAATTCATTATTGTCAGGTTTTAACAACTGCAGTGCTAGTTACCAGAAAGCAAAGGTCTCTTAAGAGCTTGGAGAAAGAATAATGGAATTGCACCATTCCTTCTAGTGGAGAATTATAGCGATCAAGTTTTGAACTTGCAGGAGGCTTCCAGCCAGGCAGGAATAAGGTCTTGGTGGTGGTGGTATTGGCACAGAGGTGGTATTGTAGAGTTCAGCCTGAGTTGCAGTTTAGATTGTGCTAAGTATATATGTTTCCCATAACTTTTGTCTTGGCTTTACTATTCCTATATTTCTATTGTTTGGCATGTCAGGGTTTGGGAAATCATATTTTTAATACACATAGAGTACATACTTTTAATACACACAGCATACATATTATTGTGAAGCCGAAGGCTTTCATGGCCAGCATCCATGAGTTTCCTGTATTCATTCTTTTCTTGTTTATATTTACATGTCTCTTTCTTATGACATACTGTAGCTGGTTAGTGAATACAAGCAGCAGCATGAAGTGGATATTAGAGGATGGAGGTGGATGGAGGGACTGCATCACTTTAGAATGTAGCAGTTCTCAAATGCTTAGCTTATGCTTCGCTTACGAGCAAGCCAACATTTTGCTCCTGCATGAACTTGTATGACTGTGCGTGTGCCGCTGTGTGAGAAAGTGACTGTTTACCTAGAAAATTTGCTGATGCCAAATATTGGTAAAAGACTCCACACATATACCCCCTCAAATTTGCTGATACAAAGGCTGAAGAGGAGCTATAAAATAAATGTGCTAAACTTCTGCAGAGGTCAAGGTTATCCCTGATAAGTTGCCTGCTATGAGAAAAACAAGGGAAAATCAAGTAGGAGAGTGGGGGGGGGAGGAGGCCTGGGTCAGAGAGATGATTCAAAGCAAAGGGGGAAGAGAATAAAAGTTGCACACTCTGTTTCATTGATAAGAATCTCTCTTCCACAGCAGCATTCATATGCATGGAACAATCTTTCTTCCATTCATACACTTGGAAAAAAGCCCAGCTGCACCTCTCTGCCTACTATGCACAACCACCAGGAATCAGCAGGCAACTGGATAGGTGGGATTGGGAATGATTGGGAGTTAATGAGGATATGAATGGGATGCTAAATCCAACACTTATTTGAATATAGCAATACACGTGACACATTGCCTTTCTCACCATAGGGTTGTTACAAGTCACAACACTGAAACAACAACACACAACTCGCTACAGTCTAGAAATCAGCTTGCCATCTTGAAGCATTGTATATCCCTGCTATGTTTCCAGGTAGTTGAATTTAGCCCTGTGGAACCTCCCCTCAAATCCACTCCCCACCACATGATCTTTCTACTATGTAGATCTAGTCTGAGAAACTGGGCTAAAAGAAGAACTGGGATAGAAGAACAACAGATATTGGTATTGTTACCACAAACTATTTACTTTAGAAACACTACATTCTTCCTCAATCTCATATTTTTCTTTCCACAGGAGCCTGCCTGGATATTAAGACTATCAAACCCTATGCCTTCTATGGTGATCCAGTTTGTGACACTGGCACACATACACACACATACACCCAGGATAGGACCTTTCTAGCTGTGGCATCTCACTTTTAGAATGCTCCTCGCAAGGAAGCTCACAGCTCGCACTGGTGACAACTCTGTTGTCTTTTCAGCACTTGGTGAAGTTTTGTTTTGCCTTGTTTTGACACTGTTTAGTCTTTGGCCTAAATCCAATTGTTAGTCCCAATGAGAGTAGGCCCACTAAATCCATGTGAATGTGTTAAGATTTATACAAGTTCCATTTGTTGAGATTAATGACTGGATATAGGCCATTATGAAATATTGGATCATTTTAATTTATTTTCCAAGGGTTTGTTAAGTGCTTGGGGAATTTGCATTGCTTCCAAGTGGTATACCAAAGCTTCATTGAAGTAAATAAAGAGGAAGCAGAGAATTCTAAGTTGCTTTTCTATTTAAAAATATAGGCCCAAATTCTGTTAGGGAGTTACGAAGGTGTAAACCGATAGTTAAGCATTCGTAACTGTTTGGTATTCATGATCCCTATGCATTTCCTAGTTTAGGGGGCACATAGGGACTGTGAAAGTCCCCCAGTCCCTGCTTACTGGGAAGCAACCACTGTGATCAACAGTGGTCCATTCCCCTATTGCTCGGGAAGTGAGTGATCATCGGTGCAAGGGGGGATTGTGACAGGGATCCCACTTCTGCCTGTCACAATGGAGACTGCTCATGGGAGAGGCTTGGCATGTCAGCCAGTGGTGTCCCAAGCAACAAGGGAACTGATCTCCATTAGTCACAGTGGCTGCTTCCCAGTAAGTGGGGATTGGGAGGAGGTCAGGCCAGGAGTCACTGCTAATCATGTGAGTACAGTGGTTACACATTCATAACTCCCAAACAGGATTCCAGCCATAGATCTTACAAAAGACTAACCAAACAAACCAGCTTATATACATGGAGGGGGAATCTTAAATCAAGAGCATTATTAAGAGTATTTTCTCATGTATGCCTATCCAGAAATAAGCCCCCATTGAACTCGGTGAGGTTTCCTTCTATGTAAACCTGAACTCGGTGAGGTTTCCTTCTATGTAAACCTGCACAGGAGTTTATAGGATTGCATGCTAACCATGCAACCTCTTATGTATTTCCCATCAGAAGTAGGTCTCATTGACTATGTATATACACAGCAATGAACAGAAATCATGTTTCCCTGTCAGATACAACATTCCACCAAGAATAATCTGCTGGGGGGAACCTATGAAGGTGGTGAGAATGGACAAAGCCAAAAGTGGGTGGATGTACCATTTCTTCTTTCTTTTTCTGAAACCTCATTTCTGCTCTTTCTTTCAGCCAAGGCCTTCTTTTCTTTCTTTGTAAAGTGGCTTTCTCTCCTTGCCAGAAAAAAGGGGCAGATCATTCTTGCCAAAGGTGTGAACTGATCACTTGCAGAGTGTGATGTCATGATCTTTTAGTGCAAAATGTTGTTTAATTTATTACATATATGTATTAAGATGATTTGTTTATGTATGTGCTTTGTATTAGAGATAATAAGGTTAGGAGCTGTCAGGAGCGGGGGGGGGAGTGAATAGGACGTTGAGAGTGACTGGTGATTGGTGGAATGTCTGAGGGGATTTGAATAAGGTTGGTGAATGACAGTTGATGACAATTGATATAATTAGTTAGCTTACTTACTTGGAGAGTGGATGGAGGAGAGAGTGAATGGAGGATTAGGATTGTCTAGAGGAGGGAATAAAATGTTGATTGGTGTGCACATACACCAATTTGGATCAGCTTTCATCTGTCTCCACGATCTTTTTGCATGGTTTCTGGTGTGTGTAAATATCCGCGTTTGCTGTTTGCACAAGGAGGCATGCTAGCGAATCAAGATCATAGAATCATAGAATTGCAGAGTTGGAAGAGACCACGAGGGCCATCCAGTCCAACCCCCCTGCCATGCAGGAAATCACAATCAAAGCATCCCCGACAGATGGCCATCCAGCCTCTGTTTAAAGACCTCCAAGGAAGGAGACCCCACCACGCTCCGAGGGAGTGTGTTCCACTGCCGAACAGCTCTTACTGTCAAAAAGTTCCTCCTCATGTTGAGGTGGAATCTCTGTTCCTGGAGCTTGCACCCATTGCTCCGTGTTCCAGTCTCTGGAGCAGCAGAAAACAAGCCTGCTCCATCCTCAGCGTGACATCCCTTCAAATACTTAAACAGGGCTATCATATCGCCTCTAAACCGTCTTTTTTCCAGGCTAAACATACCCAGCTCCCTAAGTCTCTCCTCATAAGGCATTGTTTCCAGACCTTTCACCATTTTAGTTGCCCTTCTCTGGACACGCTCCAATTTGTCAATATCCTTTCTGAATTGTGGTGCCCAGAACTGGACACAGTATTCTAAGTGAGGTCTGACCAAGGCAGAATAGAGTGGCACTATTACTTCCCTTGATCTAGACACTATACTTCTATTGATACAGCCCAAAATTGCATTGGCCTTTTTAGCTGCCGCATCACACTGTTGGCTCATGTTCAACTTGTGGTCTACTAGGACTCCTAGATCCCTTTCACACGTAGTCTCATTCAGCCAGGTCTCTCCCATCCTATATTTATGCATTTCATTTTTCCGCCCTAAATGCAGTACTTTACATTTCTCCGTATTGAATTTCATTTTGTTAGCTTTGGCCCAGCTCTCCAGTCTATCCAGGTCATTCTGAATTTTGATCCTGTCCTCTAGGGTATTAGCTACTCCTCCCAATTTGGTGTCATCTGCAAATTTGATAAGTATGCCCCTAATTCCCTCATCTAAGTCATTGATAAAGATGTTGAATAGCACTGGGCCCAGGACAGAACCCTGTGGCACCCCACTGGTCACATCTTTCCAAGAGGAAGAGGAGCCACTGCTGAGCACCCTTTGGGTTCGGCCGGTCAACCAATTACCAATCCATTGAACAGTTAACTTGTCTAGCCCACATTTTACAAGCTTGTTTGCAAGAATGTCATGGGGAACCTTGTCAAAGGCCTTACTGAAATCAAGGTATGCGATGTCCACAGCATTCCCTTGGTGGGTGCAAGTGAATTACTTGCAGTTCTATAATCCCCAACTTGCCCCCGCCAAACAAGTGTGTTTTGAAAAAAAAAAAACCTAAATCCAGGTGTGGAAGAGCAATATTCCGCTTAAATAATGGGGGGGGGGGGAAGAAAAAGAAAGGTTGTTTCATCGCCTCAGTGTACCATCGCTATGGCAACAATACAACATGGCAGTTCTGGGTATTGCCTTGTTAGCAAGCTCCGCCCCCCATGCACGTCCGACCAATCAGCTATTCGCTTCAGGGATGCGCTGTACTGCAATTTGGTTGTCCTAATGAGCGGGGGTGAGTATTTCCCCTGCAGCTTTTGAAAAACTCAGGAAAAGCTGCAAAAGCTTTCCCCATGTAGTTATTCTGCATTTTACTCCCCTTCCCTCCGAAAATGACAGACCTCTGTGAGATCCCATTTGGACACATGAGATTCCCCCCCCAAAAAAATTCTAGGAGGATTTATTTCACCTTCTGGACTGGCCTTCATTCAGGTTTAGGAATTCATGAGTGGAGTTTTAGGGTCAGAATTAGCTAGGGGTGGAGTACGTGAGACAGTGGGATATGTGTTTTAAATGTATTAAATAATCCGGTTTGTTATGTTCAACTTCTATTAATAAACTGTTATTTTTGTATCTATTTATACACTGTTGGCCTCCAGAAATGTTGTATTTTAGAAACCTTGGATTCAGATAAGGTGCCTATGCTGGCTACACTGAATAAAGAGAGATGCTGTCCAGTGGAAATATAAACTGCATAGTACCGATTAACCCCTGCATCCGTGGGGATACATTTCAAGACCCCATGGTTACCAGTGGTGTGGCAAATCTTCCTTTGCAGAAAATAGGGAACCCTATTATTTTCAATGAGACCAACACCAGTTGTTGACCATAGAATCACATTGAAGGGCCTAGAAATGCTTTGAGAGAAGATATTTTTTTCAAACATGAATAAGTGAAACTGTGGATACCAAATCCACAGCTGGATATGTATCTCACACAAGTAACTTGAGGGCATCTAGGAGTTCCTCACAGTTGGTGGCCACAGAAGGAGGACAGGAGGAAGTCCTTTCATTGGCAACAGAGGTGGGGACAAGGGAAAGCCATCACTCTTGGTGGTAACCATGAGATTTGTGGAAGTCTTCATGTTTGGTGGCAGCAGAGGTTTAGGCAAACCCTCAGGCCAAAGCAGTGGGTTAAGTGGTAGCCCCCTCCCACAAACACACACAGAGGACTTAGATACTAGGACTAAGTACTATAGCAGCCGAGCCCCTTACAGCGTTCTTCTTCTGGCATAAAAGAATCCATTTTATGCCAGCAAAAAAACCTTTTCCCCTCCCCTGCACTTACCTTTAATCCTGGCAAAGGCAGCTCCAGCAATGAAAGAGGAAGTGAAGGGAGTGCCATTCACTTCCTCCTTTGAAATCCCACAAAATATTGTGAGACTTTATTGCATGGAGAATTTTAAAAACACTTTAAAAGTTTTAAAAAGCACTGGAACACACTTTAAAACTTACAAGTAGCCCAGGGAGGGTCATAAACAGTGTGTCACTTACCTGGATGTCATGATATCACCCGGAAATGTTTGAGCTGGACTGGCCACTTACGGGGTAAGTACAGGGAGAAAAAGATGCAAGGTTTCACACGCCAGCTATGCCGGCAAAAAACTGGCAAGGGGGATCAACTGATGACTTAAGACTTCAATTAAAAAGTACAGGTTTTGGCAGGGACATAACAACAAAAGGGTAATGTTGTCTGATATGCGTGCCCTTTCACAGTTATATGGTGTCATTATGATGCCATATTTTATTCATCTGATAAAGTCCTAGGGCTAATTAGGACCATTAATTATACATACTGTTGTATAAGACTGCAGTTTCACAGAGACCTGGAAAGTTACTTTAAAAAAATTAACTTTATAGTTCCAAATCCCAAAAGCAGTTAGATGCCATTGTAGTTATAATTTTAACACTTTACTTTCCCACTTCCTAAGAATAATTAAAGTAGCTACTTTTACTTCCTAAAAAACAACAACCCTGAATACAGCAGCATAAGCCAGTAGTTGTACCATGAGATATTTATTTCTCTTCCCTTTAGCAAGGCCTTGCACCTATGACTATGAAATAACTAAATGTCTCAGTTACTTTGAAAGGGAATGGAAGTTATCCCTCATTAATTTGCAGTTTTAATTACTGTAATTATATCTTCATTATTTGAAAAAAGGAATTACCATTGTCCCTTCATATTTGCTGGGGTTTGGTTTCAGGACCCCATATGGATATAAAAATCTGTGAATACTCAAGTCCCATTATATGCAATGGCATAGCAAAACAGTGTCCCTTATATAAGATGCCAAATCAAGGTTTCCTTTTTGGATTATTATTTTTTTAAGAATATTTTCAGGCCTTGAATACTTAAATCCATATATACGGAGGAACAACTGTATTGCAAATAACTCATTATTTGTAATGAATCAGTCCTGAGCTGTGGCATCATTCTGTATACAACAGCTCTGAGATATGTTCCACTCAGTTGAAAGAGACTCCACTCCATTCCAGGAAAATGTGTATAGAACTATAGCTTTTATTATGTATTCTTAACCTTCCTATTTGTTATTTGATTACCTTTTAATATGATTCACAAACAGAAGAGAATGCTAGGAGAAGAAAATGTAATCCATTTTGATTCAAACCATTCTAAAAGAAAATGTTGACCGCTTTTTTTTCAAATTCTAATTTCTGCCATTTGCTGAAAACTTCCCTCAAGAGGGTAATATCTACATTTTAGAAGTCCCATTTTTTTGTATCCTCAGGAAAGTATCTGGCTTTTCAACATCTCAACACTGATTTCTTTATCACAAGAAAACTTCACCAAAGTTAAAACAAGTTGTTTATTAGACACATCACAACTTTTCTGGAAAATATACTGACAACTGCCTGTGCAAATGCAGAGAGAGTCAGAATTTCAGGATTAGGGAAGACCTTTTTTTGCAGTCTGCTGGACATTTTTCACCACCAGAAATGGGATCTACTTCCAAAACCTCCATTTCATCATCATGGCCATTTATGCAAAATTGTAAGATTCATCTGTTATGCCTTTGATATGTGCTCTAGAATATTAGAAAATCAATGTTGACTTCAGTCTAAATAAATTACAGAGTGACTTCACTATCATAATAAGCACCGACCGCATGGTAGTAAGAGCCAATATATCTTACTTTCATATTGAAGACTAATAGGGGAGAAACATTTTTACACCTCTGTGGCAAAGGAGATTCAGTGATTGCAAGAGGTATAATGAAGGGCACGCCTCCTTTCCTCAGCACTTGAACAGAACTTTAAGTTCTTCTTGTGTGCCTTCAAGGCATTTCCAACTTACATTGACCCTAAGGTGAATGCATCATGAGGGTTTCTTGCCAAGATTAGTTCAGAGGGGGTTTGCCATTGGTTTTCTCTGAGGCTGAGAGAGAGTGACTTGCCCAAGGTCATCCAGTGGGTTTCCATGACTAAGTATGAATGAAAACCCTGGTCTCCTGGAGCCCAGTCACACCACAAAATTATAACACTATGGATTACATAGTTCCACCCCATGGAATCCTGGGTTTTACAGTTTAGAGAGAGGCATTTAGAATTTTCAGCCAGAGTGTCCCAGTGCCTCGCCAAACTATAAACCCCAGGATTCCATAGGACAGAACCATAGCAGTTAATGTGGACATCTTTCAGAAGAGTATATTCCTGTATGGCCGGGGGTGGACTAGATGGCCCTTGTGACCCCTTGCAGCTCTAAAATTCTATGATTATATGAAATGGTTAAGACCACTATAATTCTGAATGGAACCCTGAAGTCCTAATTCAGCACTTAAACCACTACACCACACTGGCTTTCCGTGAAAGAAGACCCACAGAAAAGCATGAGGACATGCTGTTTTGTATATTTTATTCTCTGGAATTAATATGTGAGTAAATATCTCAACCAAAATTTTGTACAAAGGTAGACCCATAGAGTCAGGCATCCACTCTAAAAACATACACCTTTCCTTCCTCTCTAAAGCTAATTTTCTCTTGCTGCTTGCATCTTGCAGTATATACTTGCTACATAAAATCATAGAATTGCAGAGTTGGAAGAGACCACGAGGGCCATCCAGTCCAACCCCCCTGCCACGCAGGAAATCTTGATCAAAGCATCCCCGACAGATGGCAATCCAGCCTCTGTTTAAAGACCTCCAAGAAAGGAGACCCCACCACGCTCCAAGGGAGTGTGTTCCACTGCCGAACAGCTCCTACTGTCAAAAAGTTCCTCCTCATGTTGAGGTGGAATCTCTGTTCCTGGAGCTTGCACCCATTGCTCCGTGTTCCAGTCTCTGGAGCAGCAGAAAACAAGCCTGCTCCATCCTCAGCGTGACATCCCTTCAAATACTTAAACAGGGCTATCATATCGCCTCTTAACCGTCTTTTTTCCACACTAAACATACCCAGCTAAACATATCCATTACTAATATGGATAGGATATCCATATTAGTATCCATTAGTATTAGTATCTATTAGTATTCATATTAGTATCCATTTGTATCCATTACTAATATGGAGGTATAGCATGAGTTTTGTTAGGACACCATAGGCTTTAACACAGGGATACACCGAGGAAAGCATAAACATCTTTTCACCCAGGAAACAAAGTTCATTTTGAAAATGTCACTACAGAAGCACAAAGTACGTAGGTAGAAAGTGATGCCTGGAACACTCACAATTCAGACTAATCTTTGCTTTTTTAAGCCCTGGCCCAGGATGACAGACAGGACAGCTATACAAACAGCTCTCTGTGTTTGCATTATATGGAATAGAAGTAACATAACAGGCCTCAGCTCAGATGATCAGGCTGTCTGGAGATCCTTCCTCATTTCTAGTCATGTGACTTGACCTTTTTACTGAGGGTCTGGAAGCTAACTTTTGGGAAACAAGGCTGGTCAACTGAGATTGCTCTCATACTGTGAGCTAGAGAATTCAGCCTTTACTATTGGTGCAGGAAACCTTTCAATTGTCCCCAGAAACAAAGTGATAGCCAGTGAAGATGTTGCAAAAAGTAAATCACATGCTTCTGCAACTCACCATTGGTCAAACATCTGGCAGCCACACTTTGGACCACAAACTGATACTTCTGGACATTTTTTTTCCAAAGGCAGCAACATGTGGACTCCCATTACAGTAGCCCAAATGGGCTGTAATGAAGGCATATGTCACCAGATTGGATGTCTCTAGAAAGACGTACAGCTGCCACAATAGCCTTATCTTTGCAAATGCACTCTTGCCCAGAACGGAAGCCTTGGAATTCAGTAATAATACAGCTGCAAACCTGAGACTTGAAGGATTCAATAAGGCTGAATACTTATCTCCCAATCTTCCTTTCAACTCAGAATGCCAGTGTATAAAAAGGGAAATGAGAAGGAAGCCTGATGGAGAGGAGTCCCCAGCATCACTTTTCCAACCCAATTCCAAAGCCCATCCGAGAAGAGTGACTCAAAATAATAGTATAGCCAACAAAATAAGAGGCCACTAGGAGGTCCAGTAGGACCAAGAGATACATTTTCTTTGTCCAGGTGCTGGGGTAGCACCAAAGTGAACAAATCAGTCTCTGTTCCATGACCAGACCAAAAGACACATCGAAATGGCTCTAGATCTTAATTTTCATCCAGAAATCTCATGCTGTCTGACCCTCCCATAAGATCTTTCATTTCATATAAGAGAGAAGAGATTTCTCTCCTCTCTAATTATAACTGGGGAGGAGCACTGAGAGAGTTTATTATATCTGATCACAGATAAAGGTCTGATTGGTACCATGGGGTGCCACTGCCATTATTCAAAGTCATGGTGCTCAAGCCTAATGCTTTCCACATTATAGAACAGGAAGGGAGAAAGCCTACAAACTGCCTAATGATCTTTCCTCCTTCCCCTCCCCCTCATGCTGTGAAACAGATGAAATCCTGCATGCTAGAGGACTAGAAAGATAAAGGATTGGGGAGATGGTTACCTTCAGAACTAGCACAGTCTATCACAGCCATGGCAATTTTGCAAGGTTGGGGGGAGCACTCTTTGTCCATGGGACCCGCCACAGACTGTTCTCTCTCTCTCTCTCTGGATTTTCTTCGCAAACAAAGATTCAGGAAGGACTCATCCCGCGTTTTCTGCAAGTGCACTGATGACTAAAAAGGCCAATCCGAGATAATCCGAGAAAGCACAGCAGAAGGTCTCCTTGGGTGATGTTTCCGGGTTGTGATTCTTTCTGCGTTGTTGTTTCTCTTCAAGACTTGTTCGACGTGAGTTCTCAAATAAGGCTGCAGCATTGTGGATAGTGCGTCTCCATGCCTCCCGATGTGAGGCCAGGGCAGACCATTGTTGGTGATCAATTTGGCCAAGCCTGAGATGTTGTTTCAGGGAGTCCTTGTATCGCTTTTTTGGAGCGCCCCTCTTACGCTGTCCTGTGGCAAGTTCACCGTAGAGTACTATTTTGGGGAGGCGATGGTCCTCCATCCTAGACACATGTCCTGCCCAGCACAGCTGTGTTCTCAATATCATGGCCTCAATGCTGGTGTACTAGGCTTCAAAATGCAATACACATATTTCTATAAATAATATTTCCATATGCACTAGAAAGATCGGGTTTTTAATTTTGGATCCTTTTTAAAAGATGGGGTATTGGGCACTCTCTGAGCTTTCCCCTACCCAAAAAACAAACACCAAAGCAACCACTCCTCCTGGCAGCATCAAGGAGAGGCAAAATATTTCTTTTTACTGAGAAGTAAAAAGTCCAAACTTTGCCACCCCTCCCCCATCTAAGTCTAATGACTACGATCTTATACTGTATTTGGAAGACTTGAATTACAAATGAATAATTGGCCATTGATAGTCATAACCTCTCAGTTTAGCCTTTCTATAAGCTCTGTTCTGAGGATAAAATGGGTCGGTATCCCCATCTAAGGAATACCTTCCAGAAGGAGAACACATAGCTCTCTTTGGTGAGTTCTTTAAAGTTCTCAGAACTTTGTGCTTTGAAGTGACTTCACTATACCTTGTTTGGCCTGTTCTGGGGGTGCTTCAGGCTCTTGGGAAGCTGAGGACCTGCTAGCATCTGATGTGACCTCAAAACAAGTTAAGTCCAGGAAAAGGAAGCAAATTCAAGTCATGACAGGTGAGGTCAGTTCAAATAGATCAAGTCCTGTCAAGGGAAATAAAGTCAAGGGAAAAGCTCTCTCACACAGAGTGCAGATCAAAACAGTTCCTTGGATAGCATCAAGTGAGCATTGCTGGATTTCTCTCTGGCTACATGATAAAGTCTTAAAAGGGAAAGCCCAAAGATGCACAATACATATTATTGGAACATAGAATGTGTGAAGCATGAATCAGGGGAAGCTAGACATTGTGAACCAAGAAATGGAACATATAAACATGTCAGTATTTGCAGTGAGTGGGCTAAAGGGGCAGGAATAGGACACTTTGAGTCAGATAATTACACAGTGTTTTACTGAGGAAATGAAAATCTAAGGAGATTTTCACACGGCGAAAATATCCCCCGGAGAAATCGGGACAGAAATATTTCTGTCCCAGAAGCATCACCGTGGTTCGCATGCCCACTTCCCTCTCCCGATATGCCATCGTCCTCAAGCTGTGTTTTTTTCTTCCCTCTTCTGTAATATTTTATTAACAGCGAACTCCTGTTAGTAAAATATTACGGAAGAGGGAAGAAAAAACACAGCGTGAGGACGATGGCATTTCGGGAGAGGGAAGTGGGTGTGCAAACTGTGGCACTGCTTCCGGGAGAGAAATATTTCTGTCCCGATTTCTTCAGGGGATATTTTTGCCGTGTGAAAATCTCCTAAGAAATGCAGTGGCATTAATAGTGAGGAGAGATGTAGCAAAAGCAATCAATGGATATAACACAAAGTCTGATGGAAGAATGTTAGTAAGACCTCAGGGAAATCAATATAACCATAATCCAAGTTTATGTTCCAATGGCAGATGCAGAAGAGGAAGAAATTAAAATTAAAGAAATTTAAAAATTCTATGCCTGAGCCCAGAAGGAAATTAATCAAACTCCAAAACAGGAGATGTTGTACTCTGGACATACCTGTAGAAGATGTGACTAACTAGAAAATGCAGTAATGCTTAGTAAAGTGGAAGGCAGTAGGAAAAGAGGAAGACTACATTGCAGATGGATAAGACACAGTCAAGGAAGCCACAGCCTTAAGTTTGCAAGACCTGATTTGGGGGGGGGGGTGTTGTGTTGATGACAGGGTGCCTTGAATGTCTCTCATTCATAGGGTCACCTTAAGTTAAAGTCCACTTGACAGCAGTTAACAACAAACCACAAGAAGACAAAGTTGTGTTAGAGGGGCTACAAAGCCAGATATAATCTCTAGCCAGATGACAAGAGCTGTAGTCTGGGTAACCCCTATCCACTCCCAGAGGAGCTCATTGGACTGTCAAAAGGCCCTTCACTGGATGTGCAAGCTTTGACTTCCATGAGGCTAAGAATATGAAGGTTTTTCTAGAAACTTGCCCTCCAGTTCAAAGGATGGCGGTGACAAATGTTAGTCCTCTGACCAGGAGGACTCTGGTCCTCCTGAAGGAACAGGCTGAAGAACATCTCCTTCAGGTAAAGTCATCTGCTGTGTATGTACTGTTGGGTCTGAGGGCCAGGGGTCATGACAGTGTTTTCACAGTATTTGTTTTAATTTGTAAGCTGCCTTAAGTCCTGGTTGTTGTGGTAGAGGCAAGATGTAAAGAAAGATAGACGGTGATGGTGATGAGGATGATACCTGCTACCATTTTGTTGAATGTTAACTGAATATTATTCTGATACTTTTTTTAAAAAAACCACCCTGTTTTAACAGCTTCTATATTTACTGTATTGTTCTTTTGTCAATCAGTTTGTAATCTGTAAATCAATGAATTCTATAATAGGGATAGAGATCTACAAATAGACCACCACACTCGCTGGGGAGAGTTTGGTAGCACTGTCCACACACAGCTCTCCCACAACTCCCCTCAGTCTGATACATTGCAGTTTGTGTGGCCACACAGCCATGGCCAGTCTCGTTCCCCCCTCCCCCAATGCATGTGAATAGACACGTCTTTTCCTATGGATTGGAGGGGTTTTGGAGATCCTATTAAGCAAAGGTATGCACAGCTAATAATATGGGGATGCTGGCACATGCTTCTCTGAACTGTCATGTCTGCAAAATAAATGGTGATGAAGGAACCACTAAAAAGTGACATTGGATCAGGAAAGAAATTGTCTGGCCCAGGGAGTCTCCTCCCAACCTCTTCCACCTATCCGCCAAAACTCCTACTCCCAGCCCCACGTTGACAGCACTATGGAGCACCGTCCACACACACACATGCAAATATCCAGATTTTCTGCTCAAATCCAGAGTAAATCCCAATTCTTTTTGGTCTGGATTAAAGCACTGAAAAGACCTGGATTTGAGCCATACATTGTCTGGACAGCTCACTGTGAAGATGAGGTGAGATCATTTTATTTGGCCAATGCAGACAAGCCCTAAGTTACTTATTTGAAGGCACAGTGGATACTAAGGTAATCACCTGCAGCAGAAGTGTCAAGAGAAGCTAGTAGCATTATCCTTGGTTTTCCTACATTGTGCTAAGAAGTATTTCTGGATTATAATATGACAACCTCACTTGCCCACATTGCCAATTTTATGAAACATCAATCTGTTTAATACAGACATCGGAAAAGTCACTTTGGGGATAAAACTTTTGGGTAAAAAGCAATTCTTCCAAGCTCTGGTTTAATATCCCCAGAGTCTAGTCATTTATTTATTTTTATTTATTTTATTTATATCCCACTTTTCTCCCACTGGGGACTGAAAGTGGAGTCTAGACAGAGGCTCTTTACAGAAATTCATATTTTAACTAATCTTCTTCATGAATCATAGTGCTGGTCATCATGGCTATAGTCATCAAAGATCCTCATAAAGACTTGCATTTCTATGCAATTCCTTTTGCTGGATTTTCCTGAAACCAATGGCAAGCCTTTTTTAAAGGCATGGTTATTTTTTTTAATAAAAAAAAGATAAAAGAAAAACAATGCTGGGTTTCTCAGACAATGATCAATACTGCAAAGCCGGTGTAATAAATGGTGTGTCCTGCCCCGAAGCAAAGGTTGCACCACAGTATTTTTGCTTCCTGATGAAAAGTCAGACACAAAAAATGACTGACCCAACTGTTATACCAAACAACCAGCAATCTAGGGAGCTGTTAATTTTGCTTTTAAAATAGATGATAGCCATACGAAGTCATGTCTTTAGGCCTCCTGTCTGCCCTCTCCATTTCCAAAGGTCTGAGTCTGAAACTCCACATCTTTTATCACAGCCAGATAACTTCACTGGTGTACCTTTACTGTGGAGTGCACTACCCCCGCCCAGCCATCCTGTTGGCCCAAAAAAGAATGGTCCATATCATATTTTTACTGCAAGCAAGAGTTGCTGACTCTCTAATGACAAGGGCCTAAAAGTGGCCAGCATTTGGTAGCTGGAAGCAATGACAATATTGTACTGTAGCTAGGACAGATAGGTTGTTAAAACAGACCCTTCAATTGTCCCAATTTGCCAGGGACAGCTGAAAAAGAAAATATTCCTCTTGTCATCCCACTTTTTCAGCTGCTTTTAAAATGTCCCATGTTCTCTCTCCATGTCCCACTTTTCCCCTTTATCCTCAGCTTACTTAAAATGCTGCAAAGTGAGCTCAAAGCCCCAACGTATTTTGTACTCAGTTAACGCAGCAGGGAGGAAAGGAGAGGAGGGGAAGAATATTGTCCTTCCCAGTAGACTCAGGCAAAGGCTAACTGCTGCATCCTACCATACTTTTCTATTCTTCCTTGTTCAGAACTTTTGCCATCTTGGCCACACACTCTGATAGTGCTTGGCCCCATATGTCCCAGTTTTCAGCTGTGAAATGTTGGAGAATATGCTAAGGAGGTAATGTGTCCAACTTTAGAGGAGAAGCCTCCATTTGAAGAGTAGGCAGAGCAGAATCTTCTGCTTAAAGGACTACCAAGATAAAAAACAAAAACAATCATCATCAGAAGAGAGAACAGGAATCTGAACATTTCCCAAGAACAGATAAAGCCTGGAAAACAGACTAAGTAGGCACACAAGCCATCCACTCAAAGGCTTCCCCACTAGTATGAGACACCACATACAGATTACATGCCAACTTTATGCAAATCCACATCCTTTTTATTTTTCAGTTATCAGTTTCTTTTCTTTTACTTATCCATGTCCCACCTGTCTCCAAAGCAGTTTATGTTTTAAAAAAAACCCTAAATATTATTTATGATTAAAAACCATTAAATAAGCTATCATATTAAAACCAAGTACTCAGTTGAAACGGTTTAAAAACTTTTTTTCAAAAAATAACAAAAGAAGAGAAGCACAACACTCCCTATTAAAGACCGTGGACTTTATCTACCATGCAAATACGGCATTGTAAGGACTCCTGATGACTGTGAAAGGGTGCGCGTACTAGATGATGTCCTTCTGCAATCATGTAAAGTCTAAAACCCGTCCTATTTTATTGACAGTCCAAGCCATCGACTGATCCTCCATGGCAATTTTCTGCCAGCATTGCCGGCATTTGAATCCACACTTGGGCAGGGCACGTTTCTAGGATGGAGGACCATCGCCTCCCCAAAATAGTACTCTACGGCGAACTCGCCATGGGTCAGCGTAAGAGGGGCACTCCAAAAAAGCGATACAAGGACTCCCTGAAGCAACATCTCAGGCTCAGCCAACTTGATCACCAACAATGGTTCGCCCTGGCTTCACATTGGGAGGCATGGAGACGCACTATCCACAATGCTGCAGCCTTATTTGAGAACTCACACTGAACAAGTCTTGAAGAGAAACGACAACACAGAAAAAATCACAACTCGGAAACATCACCCAAGGAGCCCTTCAGCTGTGCTTTCTGCAACTGGACTTGTTTATCTCGGATTGGCCTTTTAGTCATCAGTGCGCTTGCAGAAAGCGCAGGATGAGTCCTTCCTGAATCTTCGTTTGGGAAGAAAAGCCAAAGAGAGAGAGAGGTACTCACATGAATGCAGTGTCAATGGCCAAACACTTCCAGGTGCGATCTGGACAGCCAGGTAGGGGGCGCTCTTTTTATGACCCCCCCCCATTTTCTTGGGACTTTAAATGTGTGTTTTGTGCTTGTGTGAACTTTTTGTGTGTTTTTTTTGGCTTAATTTTTCAAATTTCTCACGCTAGTGTCTTCTTGCAAGATCTCAATCCCAGAAGTAAACAGAGCTCTGTTTATACTCCATTACTGCCGGAGAAGCCTTTTCACACCTCCTTAATGCCAGTAAAGTTAGGTCTGCTACAGTGGTTCTTTTGCCAGCATAAAAATGACACAATTTATGCCAGCAAAAGAATGTTGAAGTGGGATGGTCTGATAGAGTCCTCTTTCACAGAAACCAGTTATTGGGGTGGGGGAAGCTTGTCTTTGCCTGCTGATGGAAAGACAACAGGGAAGAGGTCACTCCAAACTCCCATGGAAGGGGGTTCCACAGCCTGGGAGCAGCCACTGAGAAGGCCCTATCACATTTCTTCAACACCAAATGTGCCTCCAGGGGTGGGGGAACCAAGAGAGAGCACCCAAGATCTCAGAACAAGGCAGGCTCATATGAGAAGGTATTGTTTTCAGATAGGACCCAAGCTGTATATGATTGGCATCCTGTTGGCAACATATGTAAGTGAAAATTGCCTTATGCCTGCAGATGGAACCTTTGCACCATGGTTTCAAGTATGGAATCAGAGCTCTGCATGTAGTACCCTTGTGTGTTGGTGCACATTGTACACCACTGCACAATGATATGCACCACAAATGTGCATCCCTGCACAATCCACATTTAATTGTGCAACATCACAATTCACTGATAAGGTGTGGTTGCACTACTGCTGTAAAACTCCATGAGCTTAAAGCTATGCTCTGTCTTCTCAGTGTAAGATCTTGTACCCAGAAGCCTGTCAGCTGTTATAAAAAGAAGTTTTTGTTCCCCCTGTTACCAGTTCCAGTTAGCATGGCATAACTGACCAGCCTGTGAGCTGTACAACTAGACACTGAATGCAGTCCAGCTTCCTTGGAGCATGCTCTTTCTGATAACCTGACTATTCTGTAGTTCTTACCTGCCAAAGTGGGCAACCAAACTAGGAGAGTCCCTGGCAGACTATGTTTAGCTTTTAGGGCACAGTTTCTCCAGAAGTGAGCTAAGGAAAGGAAGAAATGGTCCTGTTTCTGCCCACCCACTCATAGAGGTTTCTGTAGTTGCTCCAGCCTCATCCGCCCAGTCCCAACCATTCAGATGACACAGGCAATGGTTACATTTTAATATCCAAAGGCACTCAAACAGCAATAAAAAGAAGCAGGTAACACTTATTAAATAGAAGTACACAAGGAAGATATGTCAGTCAGCTTTGAGCTCCCCACATCTTTTAGGTTCATGCCTGACTGTGGTTCAGGTGAAAAATAAAAAGAGATATATTTGTAATATGAATTAATGTTTACCTGGTAATGTTAGCTTTATATCAGTATCATCCTCTTACGGTCCGCCCTGGCCTCACATCGGGAGGCATGGAGAAACACTATCCACAATGCTGCAGCCTTATTTGAGAACTCATGCCAAACAAGTCTTGAAGAGAAACAACACAGAAAAAATCACAACTCAGAAACATCACCCAGGGAAACCTTCTGCTGTGCAACCAGACATGTCTATCTCAGATTGGCCTTTTTAGTCATCAGCACGCTTGCAGAAAGCGTGGGATGAGTCCTTCCTGAATCTTCGTTTGCAAAGAGAAGCCAGAGCTAGAGAGATATCAGTATCACAAACTCAGCTAAAGCAAAGAGACAATTTCCATCCATGAAAATGCTGTCAGAAGTACCAAATATCAGCACAAAAAGGAGGGTAGTAGAGAGGTGGAGTTCATTCATAATTATGAGCCAGGCTGAAACCTGAGGGTCAGACATCCCATTTATACCATTCTGAACTTGCCTGTGCTTTAAGATCAATGCCAAAGGTCCTATTCACTGGCCTACCACTCAAAGGTTGGCAGCAATGGTGTACTGATGAAGTGCAGACCCTCATCATGACAGTCCCTATAATAACACCCTCAAGGAGAGTCCAAAAATGAATGTGGCTGTGTTGATATATCTGTCTCTCTATATATCTATTTTTAAAAAATCTAACAGTTTTCATCAGCACAGGGAGCAGGTCTTTTTAAAGGCTAATAGGTCTTGTCCACTCAAAACCAAGCCACTCCAAAATATATTGGATTACAACAAGAATGACTGCTGAGAACATTTTGTTGCTTGAAAAATCCAGCTCTCCTCCAGCTGGTATTGGGATTGCAGCTAAAATTAGAGGGAGCAATGAAGTCCATGGACAATGATAGGTGATGTCATAGTCCCTGCTAAACAAGAAGTCCTAGATATTCAAACCTATGAGCCCAGGATCTACTTCATCCCTGAATGGTGGGCACTAGAGGGAGGGTCTTCTTGGTGGTGTCACTTTCATATCCTACCCTATCATATATTTCCTCCAAAAAGATACGGTATATGGCTGTCTCCCTCTGTGGCTTATTTTAAGTGGGATTTTAAAAACATTTCTGTTTTGTCTGACTTCTTTTTTTTTAAAGATATTATTTTATTACTTTCTTTAAAAAGGTTCTATTGTGTCTGCCACTACTACAGCTTTGCACTGTATTGTATCTTATTGCATTGCATTTTATTGTATTTTTATTATATTTAACTAGGGTATTTTTTAAAAAAATCATCAACTTTTCCATAGATTTCTCAAGTGTTGATCATTTGTTTTATAGTGTAAGTGCCTTGGAAGGTGATAGTCTGCAGAGGAAATTGTGTCAGGATAATATCCCTTTAAGTACAGAGAGGAAAAGTTGGAGCAACAGACCACTCTGATAGCACAGCTGAGATGGGTGTGTGCACAGCTGTGGCTAGGCAGAAGGTGACTAGCCAAACGCTCCTATAAAGATACACTGTGTGAGTTACTGTTGAGGCGTGTTGGATATTTGCTGCATATATTTTGTGTTTGTTTTGTACTGGAACTGAAGATAAAGCCTCCAGATATTTTTGGAAGAACCTTGCTGCTTGTAAGTCTTATTGTGGGTGAAAGTGGGTCAGTGCAGTGAGAAAGCCTGCTAGCCTGCTGCTTTGTTTCTCAAACCCTATTCTGCTGTGTAGTTTATCTGCTGTTTGGCTACTCCTGGGTTTAGTTTATCCCCAGGCTGTGCCAGTCACCACTCAGTGAACCTATATTGAGTGGACAAATTATGTGTCTCAAGCACATGTTGTTAGCATGCCCTAATCCCCCTCTCCTGAGAGTCCGTAACTGGGCATATTAGACACTTTTCAGGGTCATGTTGGCTGTAAGGTTAAGCAGACTGGAGGGCAGTCAGACACCTGACAGGTGTCTAGAAATAGAAGGGTGGGAATGCCCAAGTTAGGATTTTGTGGAACGCCCATGTAATGGGTTTATGCTAACAACCCAGTCATTAAGGGGTGGTAATACTTCCTTCTAGCTCTGGATGTTTCAAGCAATAATTCAATCATGCAAACAAGTGACCTTTCCTCAATTCATAACCTACAGAAATCTCCCCTTACACCCCCTCCTGTCCAACCTTATGATGTTGTTGCTTGCCCATCAATGTTCTATCTATCTGACATTAAATCAATCAGTTGTGTTTCAGTTTCTTTTGTCTATTCCATGGGAGAGTCATCCAAACCTTGTTATTACTAACTCACCCCTCCAAGGCATGGGATAGTGTATAAATATCATAGCCCCAACGATAGCAATGTGTGCCACAGCATACAGACCCAGCCACTCTCTTCCTTGGTGTGCCATGGCCCCTCTCTGAGTATCTTCACTGCACAGAACTCTCTTCTCCTCGAGACTGGTAACTATCGCCCTATCTTCCTGGACCTCTCTCTCTGTTCAACCTTCCTGCTTTACTCTGCTATAGTCTTGTATGGTTGGTAAGAACGTATGTTGTGTATGTTAGTTTACTTTCTGTATTATTCCAATACAATATTTTGTTTTACTTTAACTGGAGCCTCCTCTACAGTTAATACTGGTATACATACATAGGTTGAAAGATACCTGAAGTTACCCTCTTCTCGCAGACTTCCTATCTGAGCTAATACTTCCCCCAAATATTAAAAGAGATTTTGGCATTATGGGTGAGACTCTAACATACCCCCCACTTCTTAGGGTAACAATGTGTCCATATAATCTCTCCCTGACTCTGGTTCTGATACTAGAAGTTAGGCACGACACTAGTTAATGAAGCAGAGAGCAAATATATCCCCTACCTTGCAGACTTTTTATATACATTTGTTGCTGTGCTCCTTCAAGTCATTTCCAACTTTTGGCGACCCTCTCACAGGGTTTTCTTGGCAAGATTTGGTCAGAGGGGGGTTCCCTTTGCCTTCTTCTGAGGCTGAGAGTGTGTTACTTGCCCAAGTTCATGCAGTGGGTAGTCATGGCTGAGTAGGGATTCAAACTAGTAGAATATTTCACAGGCAGTCTGCCACCAATGCAGCTAGCAATCTCGCCTCACTTGGAGGAGGATGGGCTCAGATCTTAGGACACAGGTAGGTAAATACAGCAAGAGATACCTCTTCAAGTTGGTAAGTGTTTTGAAATGCAATATGCAGTTGGACCCCTGTATCCGCTGAACCAATATCCATGGTTTCAGTTATCCACAGGACACAAAAAAGGGACACATGCCATAGAGCCATCCAAGAAAATGCCTAGAGAGGAGTCCTCTCTAGACACCTTCTGGGACCTCCACCACAACTCTATGGTACGTTTTTACTGGAAGTCCATTATTTTAATACGGTTTGCTGTTATCCTCAGTTTCCAGTATCTGCAGTAAGTCCAGCAACTGAACCCACACAGCTCCTGAGGCCAGGATCTAACCAGGAAAAGCCTGCCAAAAGAGATCTGTCTTTAGTGCTTTTTTAAAGCTACTCAAGCTCGTCATCTGACGGATCTCGTTTGGCAGGCCATTCCATAATTTGGGGGCGATTACCAAAAAGGCCCTCTTGGAGATTGCAGACAGCCTAGATTTTTGTGGCTGAAGAAAATTCCTCCCAGAGGACCAGAGTGCACGGGGAGGATTTTATGGGAGGAGGCGGTTCCAAAGATAAGTTGGACCCAAGCCATAATTATCCCATACAAAACATACACATACACACACACTGTATTATTAATTTATAACAACCTCAGTGCCATACCCAATGTTGGGCATCATTTTGTATGCTTATATAGATTGCTCCCACAGAAGACACTGTGTTGCCTATCCTAATTATGTTGTTGAGCTTAATGTAATAGTTGTTGCCCTAGATCTGTTTTCTTTGTTCTAGTTCATGAGATAGCAGAGTTCCTCAAGCAGCCCACTAGGGTCCATCGATCGTAGAGAAGCAGTTAGCCTCTTGGGTCAAATGAGAAATGAAAATAAATCAAATAGTGAGACTTCTCTGTAGCCAGCAATAACAGCTCAACAATCCCTGGAACCACTTGAATTTTATCCAGTATTTGCTGATCTTAAGCTATGGTACAGAACCTTCCACAACATCAGTAAATATTATAGCATGTGAGGGCTAGCTGTTAGCTCTGAGTGATAACCATATCCTGAGATGAACAAAATTACAAGGAAGGAAGCCAAAGTGATACAGCTCAAGATGCGGGAACTTTATGTTGCAGTATCATGGGAGTATTTAATTAGGCACTCAGGCAGAAAAAGCAAAGAAAAATATCTTCCAAATAAGCCAATGAAATAAAATCCAACCTTTTCCATTTGTTAATGTTTATTCTCTTTCTTTCTGCAGATCTGGTAGGGCTAAGAGCCTCAAAAGAAAGCGGAAAGAAAGCAAAGAAGTCCCAAAGGGTCTAGGATTGCTAACCAAATAAAGGCCCTTTCATGCTACACTGTTACAACACAATGATTCCACTTTAACTGCTACAGTCCCAATCATATGAAATCCTGGGATATGCAATTTAGGGAGGGGTGTTTAGAATTTTCTGCCACAGTCCTCCAGTGCCACACCAAACCTGTGGCCTTACTATGGCCAGTGTCACCCCTCCCTCCAACGGTGTCACCTGGTGCGGTTCAGCCTCTCTGCACCCCCCAGTGCCACCACTGCACCAAACTACAGGCCTCAATTTTCCATAGGGTGCAGCCATGGCAGTTAAACTGGAATCATAATGCTATAACTGTGTAGTGTGAAAGGGCCCAAAAAGAGGGGGGAAGAAAAAAAATCTTAGTAGATCAACAATGATCATTCCATGCAAATGAGTGATAGAACTGAATAAGGTTTTACACTGAGAAAAGGATGTTCTGGAAAGCTCAAACTGTTAAAAAAAAACAACTCATAGATTGGTCTATGTAAAATTACACTGTCCAAGAGGGGGGCACTTTGCTCCAAAATGGCTGGGAATAGGAGGCCCCCATCCAGATCATGAACAACTGGATCGTGAGCCCCCCATTCAGAACATTAGTGTTCTGGACTGAAAGTGTAAGAAATCTACCAGAACAGCCGTTAGACATATGATAGCCACGTGTTCTACTAATTCTACACAATTGTAGCACTATGATTTCTACTTTAACTGCCATGGTTCCATCATATAGAATCCTAGGGTCTGCAATTTAGGGAGGGGACTTGGAATTCTCTGCCATATATGAGGATTGAACTTTATGACAATGATTAGAATGATATGATTAGGATGATTTATTACTATTAACAAATTTATTTATAGCCAAGATTGGGACTTAAGGCAGCTTAGAAAGTAAAATGATCAAAACGTAGGGCTTCTCTACATGTTTACGAGGGGCCACTCCAGGGCATTATATCCCCAGACTGGCTTCAGATCAACCACAATGGCAGCCACATGCACTAGGCCAAATCTGGTGTGTGTGTCATTGTCCACATGGGCCAACCAGACCAACACCACATCATTCCACCTTGTCTGTCCCCTGTTTTTGGAGCTGCCACTGCCACTTCTGACCAGCCAAGGAGCTCTGTGGAAAGTCTGCCTGGAACTCTGTGGAAGGCCTGCCCAGCATGATGTCGCTTCTGCTGAGGTCAGAACAGGTGACCAACCATGTGATCAACAAGGAAGGATCACTCCCCACTCTCCTCATTGATCACATGGGCACCCCGTTCTGACTTCACAGAAGTGACAGTAATGCTAAGCAGGACTTCCAAGGAGTTGCTTGGCCAGCAAGGAAGCAGTGGTGGCTCTAATGGAGGTCCATCCCATTCCCCACAATGCTCAGCGCAGGATAAGGGAGATGATGCTACATTTGCATGTGAACAACTGGATCATGCCAAATCAGACATGCTCCAGCTGTCCAGACAGCAAAATACCCTGAAGTCACTTTGGAGTTTCTGGGAAACCCTGAGGTTTTCCCCAATTTTGCTTAGTTTAGAGAAGAAGTCAGATTATGGGGAAAAAAATGTGGATCCTCCGTAGAAGTAGTTGTATGACATTTGGGCTACCAGTGCTAGATTGGGGGCGAGTCTGCATTTATTTATTTATTTATTTATTTATTTATTTATTTATGCCAGTTTAGACAAGCCCATAGTTTTAAAAAAATACAAAAAAGCTAACATTACAATAGAATTAAAATATTAACAAAAATAAAATAATTTATGATGGGGTAGCTAATACCCCAGAGGACAGGATTGGAATCCAAAATGACCTCAACAAATTAGAAAGCTGGGCCAATATTAACAAAATGAATGTCAACAGGGACAAATGTAGGATAGTACACTTGGGCAGTAAAAATGAAATGCACAGATATAGGATGGGTGACACATGGCTTGAGGGCAGTACATGCAAAAAAGATCTAGGAGTCTTAGTGGACCACAAGCTGAACATGAATCAGCAGTGTGATGCAGCAGCTAAAAAAGCCAATGCGATTCTAGCCTGCGTTAATAGGAGTATAGTGTCTAGATCAAGGGAAGTAATAGTGCCACTGTATTCTGCTCTGGTCAGACCTCACCTGGAATACTGTGTCCAGTTCTGGGCACCGCAATTCAGGAAGGATATTGAGAAGCTGGAACGTGTCCAGAGGAGGGCAACCAAAATGATGGGAGGTCTGGAAGCCATGCCCTATAAGGAGCGGCTCAGGGAGCTGGGCATGTTTAGTCTGGAGAAGAGAAGGTTGAGATGGGACATGATAGCCATGTTTAAATATTTAAAGGGATGCCATACCGAGCATGCAGCAAGCTTGTTTTCTGCTGCTCCAGAGACTGGGACACGGAGCAACAGACTCAAACTACAGGAAAAGAGATTCCACCTAAACATTAGGAAGGACTTCCTAACAGTAAGAGCCATTCAGAAGTGGAATACACTGCCTCATAGTGTGGTGGAGTCTCCTCCTTTGGAGATTTTTAAACAGAGGCTGGATGGCCATCTGTCAGAAATGATTTGATTGTGTATTCCTGAATGGCAGGGGGTTGGACAGGATGGCCCTTGAGATCTCTTCCAACTCTATGATTCTATGATTCTAAAACAGTACAGTTTAAAACAACATAGCACCCTTTTTTGGCATCACAGGTGCCAAGGAACCCAAGGAAAATCTAACATAGCACCCTGTTACAATCCTCTCCTTTAAACCCTTCAGTTCTAAAAGGATGTCAAAACCTACCAATGGAAGAACAGTAAGGAGGAGACCATTCTAGCCTCCCTAGGGAAGGAGTTGTAAAGTTTAGAGGCAGCCACTGAGAAGCTCCTATCTTGTATTCCCACTAACTGTACTTGTGAATGTAGTGGGGCTAAAAGATGGGCCTCTGCAGCAGATCTCAGGTGCTCAGCCAATCTCATAGGGGGAGATCTGGTAAATAGCCTGGGCCTAAGCTATATAGGTCTTTATAGGTAGTAACTATCACTTTGAATCGTGCCCAGAAACACACTGGCAACCAGTAGAGCTGGCCTTCACCAGTTGTTTGCCTTCATCTACTCAGTTACTGACTACAGATAGCAGTCCAGAACCGGAGATGTTTCCTTGGAATTAAATAGGAAAAGCAACAGACTTGGGTCTCAGGAACATACCAGTGACACCATACCCTCACACTTTGAACATAGAATCATAGAATTGTAGAGTTGGAAGAGACCACAAGGGCCATCCAGTCCAACCCCCTGCCATGCAGGAAATCACGATCAAAGCATCCCCAACAGATGGCCATCCAGCCTCTGTTTAAAGACCTCCAAGGAAGAAGAACCCACCACACTCCGAGGGAGTGTGTTCAACTGCCGAACAGCTCTGACTGTCAAAAAGTTCCTCCTAATGTTGAGGTGGAATCTCTGTTCCTGGAGCTTGCATCCATTGCTCTGTGTTCCAGTCTCTGGAGCAGCAGAAAACAAGCTTGCTCTATCCTCAATGTGACACCCCTTCAAATACTTAAACAGGGCTATCATATCGCCTCTTAACCGTCTTTTGTCCAGGCTAAACATACCCAGCTCCCTAAGTCTCTCCTCATAAGGCATCGTTTCCAGACCTTTCACCATTTTAGTCGCCCTTCTTTGTACACACTCCAATTTGTCCATATCCTTTTTGAATTGTGGTGCCCAGAACTGGACACAGTATTCTAGGTGAGGTCTGACCAAGGCAGAATAGAGTGGCACTATTACTTCCCTTGATCTGGACACAATACTTCTATTGATGCAGCCCAAAATCGCATTGGCCTTTTTAGCTGCCGCATCACACTGTTGACTCAGGTTCAACTTGTGGTCTATTAGGACTCCTAGGTCCCTTTCGCACATAGTCTCATTCAGCCAGGTCTCTCCCATCCTATATTTATGCATTTCATTTTTTCGCCCTAAGTGAAGTACCTTACACTTCTCCGTATTGAATTTCATTTTGTTAGCTTTGGCCCAGCTCTCCAGTCTATCCAGGTCATTCTGAATTTTGATCCTGTCCTCTAGGGTATTAGCTACTCCTCCCAATTTGGTGTCATCTGCAAATTTGATAAGTATGTCCCTAATTCCCTCATCCAAGTCATTGATAAAGATGTTGAATAGCACTGGGCCCAAGACCGAACCTTGTGGCACCCCACTGGTCACATCTTTCCAAGACGAAGAGGAGCCACTGCTTTGGGTTCGGCCGGTCAACCAATTACAAATCCATTGAACAGTTAACTTGTCTAGCCCACATTTTACAAGCTTGTTTGCAAGAATGTCATGGGGAACCTTGTCAAAGGCCTTACTGAAATCAAGGTCTTCTGTGTTAGCTGGGGAAGTGGTGGCAGCTTTGGTGATGGGCCAACATCCTGTTTGGACTCCAGCCTGTTTTTTCCAGGTAACGCGAGGAAAATGAGCCAGATCCAGTGTCAAGATATGCCGATGGTGAGCCAGTGTATCCTGCCTGGTGTAGATGAGCTCTAAATCCCATTCTAAGAAATCAGTCTAGAAGAATGACAGCCCCCAAGAGGCCCAGTAGAAGAGGGACATGCTCCTCTGTCCACTTCCCATTGTAAGTTATCCACCAAGTTGACCAAAGCCATCTCCTTTCCATAACCCACCACACAGTTATAGCAACATAATGCTAATTTGACTAACATGGCTCCATTTTACTGAATTCAGGGATTTGTGGTTTGTTGTAGTTCAGGGGAGCAGTCTAGAGCTCTACAGAGGAGAATGCTAAGTATCTTGCCAAACTCTACATCCCAGAATTTCCACAAGATTGTACCAAATGGCTATAAATGTATAAAGAAAAATACACTTGATTTCTGACAAATGTTTTAATCTTCACATCTTAATTGGACCAATTTCTGTTCGATAACCTCCTCTTCACTTTGGAGAAAGTAGGAAGTACAATAACTTCACGTAAATTAAACTGCCTTGCCCATGGGAAGTCACTGGAACCAAACCTTAGGAACAGAGAGAAATCACTAAAGGCCTCTATAATACTCAATAACTAAAGATGATAAAATAGGCTGTGTGTTTTTTAGTAATCACTGGGTTTTTGTTTGTTTGTTTGTTTGTTTGCCTTGGTCTTTTTTGGCAGCATTTCTATAGATACTGCTTTGGATTAAGAAATACAGTGTATGCCAAATAAGAGAGCAAACTGAACATTTTACCAGGAAATACTGTAGTGACACCCCCTCCCATGCATGCACACATCCCAAAATGGACTTTTAAATAGGCTGCCCCTTCTTCTTCCTCCCAAGAAGTGAGTCTCTGAAAATTGATATGAAATAAACAGTTTAAAAAGCCAAGTGCATTAAAAGAGAATACTACAATCTCTCCTTGTCCTGATAAAAAATGCCTGCAGTGTTCTTCACAATGGAAGAGAAAAGAAGTCAATGGGAGGAAAAGAAGAAGGAAGAACGCTATATCAAGGATATGTGTAGGGAGAAGAAAGAGGGAGAGGAAAAAAAGCCGACAGCCTTAAAGAGCACAGAGGATCTGGGAAACAGGAGGATTATGTAAATGACGCCAAAAGCCTGAGGCAATCAAAAATACTTGAGGAAGCCAAATTGAAAAATGAGCATCAAATAGTGCCGAGAATCGCAGCTAATACCAAGGAACATTTTAAGCATAATTATACACCAGGAGACTGACAGTGGGGAAGTGAAGTGATGGACTGACTGTAAAGGAACAGGAAGACTCCTTTGCAGCCATTGTTTCTGCACCTGTCTTTTAAAAGGGATGAGGGCAGCTGTTTCTTCCCCTGAAGACATGACGTGCAGATATGAATGAAGACTGAAAGAACAGGAGGAATTGAAACCTGCAATTAACTGGATTGCTCTTGATAAAGCAGATCAGTCCAGGAAGGAAAACAAGTTTTCTTCCAAAGGCAGTCCACATAAAAGAAGAAAGATGGTCAGACATGCCATTTCTTTCTTTTTTTTTTTAAGAGCAACAGGTCAGTATGGAAGCATCCTCCCAAGTGCAGCAACATCCAGGTAAAGCTCTTAAACAAAGAGCCAGTGTGTGTAGTGGTTTAAGCATTGGTCTGCAACTTTGGAGAACAGGGTTGGAATCCCCCCTTGGCCATGGAAACCCACTGGGCCACACTCTCTCAGCCTCAGAAGAAGGCAAAAGATAAGCCCCTGCTGAAGAAATCTTGCCAAGAAAACCCCTTGATAGGTTCACCTTAGGATCACCATAGACTGGTAACAACTTGAAGTCACACAGCATCAAGAAAAGCTATTTAAAAGATTCAGAAAGTTTGCAGCAGATGTCATCTATGACTGGTGCCAACTGGCTGTCCAATATGGTGACAGCAAAAACAAAACAAAACAACAATGATGGAAGAGGTTCATAGACACAAGTAAGCTATGGAATTCACTGTCACACCATGTGATGCTTGCCAACAATGAAGCCAGTGGATCCAGTAACTTCAAATGGGAAGGCAATGAAATCATGGAGGATAAGGCTGTGAACAGGGCCTAAATATCCAAAAGGCATCAAAATCCATCTGATCTTGGAAACTAAGCAGGGTCAACTCTGGTTAGTACTTGGACAGGAGACAGCCAATGACTACTAGGTGCTGTAAGCTATATTTCAGAGGAAAGAACTGGCAGCACCTCTGAGTATTCCTTGCCTAAAAAACTCTATGAAATTTATTGGATCACCATGTCAACAGGTCGCTTGAAGGCGTCCATGCACACACACACACACACTACAGTGTATACTGCATATGTCTGCACGTACATATATTATTTTTCAACTGTACAAATAAAACATTCTTGCTCTCATCCAGAGCGTCAAAGTTGAGGATCTATCCATAATATTCTGCAAAGATCATCTTTGGAAACACTATAAATCAGCTAGATTTTTTTAAAAAATACATATATTAGGGATAGCAAGAATATTCAAAAATGTTCCAAAAATGGTTGAAAAATATGTGTCTTGGGTGTCAAGAAACCCTAATGAGTAGAATAATGAACTAAGAATCATTGCCATTTGGGAATTACTCTGCACAAAACTTGCATGTGGTATTTGTGCAAAAATACTATTTTCAGGGCAGAAAAGACTGTTTCCTGCACAGAAAATGCTTTTTTAATGCAAACACTGTGCAAATTGTGTACAAAATAGGTCCTGAACTACAAATAGTCATTGAAAACTGCACAGTTGAAAACTTTCTCAGAGTAAGAATTGCTAAAATCACTCACTGCTTTTTTGGTTGTGATACTTGTAAACCACCATGTAAATTAATGGTGCTATATAAATAAATGATGACAAGGATGATGATGATGCTTTTTTCAAGAAGAAAATTAGTGAAGAATTACACCCCTATTTTGTAGGGCACACTGTCTGTAAAGTCATTTGCTGGTTATTTGGCGGGTTTGAGCTTCTACAAAACTCTTGTCACCATGAACTGAGAAGGTATGCTTATCAAATTTGCACATGCTACCAAATTCATAGAGGTACCTAATACTCCAGAGGGCAAGATTAGAATGGCCTTGACAGATTGGGAAGCCTAAACTAACAAAATGAATTTCAAGAAGGATAATTGTAAGGTATAGTATCTAGGCAGGAGAAATGAAATGCACAAATATAGGATGGATGACACCTGACTAGAAAGCAGTATGTGTGAAAGGGATCTAGAGGTCTTAGTAGACCATAGTGTTAGAATGCCCTACTGCCCCCTCCCTATGATATCTCATAATTGGAAATATTGGACACTTTTTGGGGTAAAGTTGGCCAGGGTGATCCAAAAAGAGGTCAGGTGTCAGTCACAAGGACCTGGGATGTGTCTTAGAAATATTTTGGCAAGCAAGCCCGGATTAGGATTGTGCAGAAGCCCCTTGGTAAACACAGCCATTAAGGAGGTATGTGCTAATTCCTTCTTGGGCACCTCAGAAATGAGTCATCCAACCAAATAATCAAGAGACCTTTTCCAACCCCAATCCCAAGGAAATTTCACCTCGGAACTCCCTCCTGTCCACCATTGTGAGGTTGTCACACACCCATCAATTCCTATTTCCCAGCCATTAATGCAATCAGTTAAGTTTCAGTTTCCTTTGTTTACCCAGTGGGGAAACCATCCAGGCTTTGTCCTCACCAGAGTACCCCTTCAGGTTATGAATCAGAGTATAAATGTTAGTCCCCCAACAATACAAAAGTGTATTATGGTGGACAAACCCAACCACTCTCTTTCTTGGTGCACCTCTGGATCAGAACCTGTACCCTCCTTTCACAGGCATACTGTTTGAGCTAATAATTCCCTGATATATCACAGAAGGCTCTCTAAAGCACCCCTCCACCTCTTAGGGTAACAATATGCAAAACATTGAGCCAACTATGTAATGCAGTGGTCAAAATGTCAATTCTAGGCTGCGTCAACCAGAATATAATGTTCAGATTGAGGAAAGTAGTAATGTCACTCTATTCTGCTTTGGTCATACCTCATTGGAATACAGTTCAAGAAGCTGAAACATGCCCAGAGAAGGGCAACCAATATGATCAATGGTCTGGAAACCAAGCTGTTGAGGAATAACTTAGGCAGTTAGGTATGTTTAGCTTGTGGATGAGAAGACAGAGGTTACATGAAAATCATGTTTACATATCTGTAGGGATTTCGTGTAGAAGATGGATCCCACTTATTTTCTGTTTCCCCAAAGACTCAACAAGAATCAGTGGATTCAAATGGAAGAAAAGAGTCTCCTTTATTGTAAAAACTGTTTGATAGTGCAATAGACTGCCTTAGAGGGTGGTGGACTCTCCCTCTTTGGAGGTCTTTAAACAGAGGTTGGATGACCATCTTTCAGGTGTGCTTTAGTCATGTATTCCTGCATGGCAAGGGGATAGACTAGGTGACACTTGCAGCCCCTTCTGACTCTAAGATTCTATGGTTCTATCTGGTTTTTTGAATTGCTTTTCAGGAGGACATAAGGACTGTCATTGCAAACTTCTCTAAAGTTTGTAAAATCACATTTGCTAAACTGTTATCTATGCTTGTGATCAATGTCTGGAAAATGACTCATTGGCTGTGAATTGAATTCTCCTGGCTAACAAAAGAAAAGTGTGGCCAATTATGCACTTCTGGGCTCGTGGTAACTGCCCAGATCTTAGAATTCATTGAGGCTGTAACAACTGTCTATGTTGGCAAAGGGATAAATGTCAAATGCATTGATCATTTGTATTGTCCTGATACAAACAAATACACAAAAGCAAAACATTTGGCAAGCTTTGAGGAAGCAATCCATGATACAAACTCAGATGGCCCTTTTAATGTCTCTCTCCAAGGTTTTAAAATACACTTACTCAATCAAATTACTTTAAAGAATGGCACTTCCCATCAAGATGACAGATGAGCCCCAAATGTTTGTTAAGAAAGGTACACAGAAAGAGCAAATAAAAATAGGAATGTGCCAGACTCTTTGCCTATTTAAAAAATGGTGAGAAAAGGGGATATTCAGAAGCAAATATTTTACACAAATAGACTTTGCTTATTATTTTCATGTATAGCTCCCATATGCTCTTTCACTGTTTCTCTTCCCAACCAACTTCCATGCCATTTTTTTAAAGGCACACACACTAGGGAGTTCATCCTGGCATAGGATTGCATAAAGGATGGGACTCCTGTATCTTTAATAATTACTAGATACTGAATCAGGAAGAGGTATCATAAAGTACTGTATGTATCCTTCCTTACCCCCAAAACCCACCATTTAGCTGCTGCAGACCACCACCCCCTCAAGGATGGAGAGTGGGTGTGAGGAGTATCCAGCTCTCTTCCTATAGTTGTGCATCTTTCAGAGGCAAGGCCAGAAGACTTCAGTACTAGCAGGAATATAAAGCTAAGCAAGGTTACATCACCTACCATATCCGTGTTCGTCATGGTGGCTGCAAGCATTCAGTTCCTAAGGGTGCTACTAATGGTAAACCCATGCATCACAGTGTTAACCAACTGAAATTTGCTCAGAGCCTGCACTCTGTAAAAGATGAACATGTGGAGCCCTGAGAGAACTCAATTCCTACAGGATGGAAGAAGATTCCACATACAAATTCTTTGAAGTCACCTAGTTGACCCTTTCCACAAGGCTATCAAATGCAATCCAGGCACGCAGTGGATCACCAAGCCAGTTCACAAACACTGAGAGATGTGTGGGTTGACCTCTGCTGGCAGGAAGAGAGCTGTGGCCTTGGCAAGGGCCACAAGTTCCATCACACTATTGGTGGCTTATGCCATGCTGCTTGGAGACGGTGCAACACCTTTCAGCTTCACTGTTACCACTGATATTTTATGTCTATTTTTTTTTTTTTTGCTTATAAATTTCTCATTATAATAAAGTCAGCTTGAGGCTTTGTGGGGGGGGGATTAACGGTTGTAAGCTCCCATGCTGGCTGTATGGCAGCAAGGGCATGGCTGAATGTGGGCAGAATTAGTACCAAATTTGGAGAGAGTTACTGCTTTTCTCACTCTTAGCCAACACTTTCTGCTTCTCCCTTCCTCCTCCTCCTCCTCTCTTTGCCTCTCGGACATGCTTACATGCTGTCCAGCAGGCTGCCATCATGACAGATTGCTCTTGCCCATGAACCAACTGCTAGCAGAGGCCTTTTAAAATAAGGCAAGGGGTATTATCCAGTGAGGTAGGGCTGTATGTAGTCCTAAGGCTGCAGGTTGCTCATCTTGCTTTAAGATGTACAGTACATGTCCATCTGACAGTGTCTTGATATACGGTAGCCTCTAATTTACCAAGCAGGGGGATGAGTGGGGAGGGCAATGCAGAGGGGTCAGGCTCAATTCTACAGTTGTCCCTCCACATTCACGGATTTGGCATTCACGGTTTTAAGTATTCATGGCTGGAAAATATTCTTAAAAAAATAATAATCCAAAAAGCAAACCTTGATTTTGTATAAGAGACACCATTTGTATAAGGGACACCATTTTCCTATGCCATTGCATATAATGGGACTTGAGTATTCACGGATTTGGGTATTCACGGGGAGTCCTGGAACCAAACCCAAGCAAATGTGAAGGGATAACTGTATACCAAAATGCCTTCCCTTCCTGATTATGAGCCCAGTTGAGCACTAAGATCATCTGGAAAGACCCTTCTCTCTGTCCCACCACCTTCTCAGGCTCATTTGGTGGGAACAAGGGAGAGGGCCTTCTCAGTGGTTGCTCCCAGACTTTGGAACTCCCTTCCCAGAGAGGCCAGAATGGTCCTATCCTTGGTCTCCTTCCATTGGCAGATCAAAACATTTCTGTGCCATCAGGCTTTTTACAAACTGACCAGGGTTGGGCTTTTAATGCTGTGTGGTGCCTGAATTTTAATATTTTTAAAATTTTTAATATTTTAACTTTAAAAAAATCTTATATTTATACTTGTAATAATGCTCTTGTATAGTTTGTATTTGTATTGTTTTAAATATGTTGTTAGCCATCTCATCCCATTATTGGGAGAAAGACAGGATATAAATGAAGGAAGGAAGGTGGGGGAGGATCTTTCTCACTTGAGGGGAGCAGGGTCCAAGAATAAAAGGAAAGATCCCATCATAGCTGTAAGAGGTTTATCTAGCCCTATCTTTTATCCAGTGACGTTCCAGGATGACTGTTCCAGAATGGATTCAAGGCAATTAAACCCCACAATAAAACATGCTGTAACCATTGCAATATCAAAAGTGAACAATAATCTCCCATACTAATATACCAGAACAGCTATATTACAATAAGCAGCCTTTGAATTTACAGGAAATCTTAGAATTTTAAAGAAAAAATGTCTTGCAATTTTCTCCAAACCTTAACAATAAGATGCAACAATGCCCTTCGTTCCCCAGATGGTACACTCTTGAGGCATTCTTCCATCTCGTACCTTGTTCCATTTCTCAATTCTCCATTAGAAACATCTAGTGCTGTTGTTCAGGGGAGTGCACTGTAACTCTGTAACAGAGAACTATAAGTACCTCACCAAATGAGAGATCCTAGGATTTCACAGGATGTATCCACAAGAGTTAAAGTGGCATAAAACTAGGATAACTCTGCAGTGCAGAAACATTAAGAAAAATAAGGACAGCTATGAGGAAGAAGAATGCTGCAAGGTTTTGAAGTGTATTTCTTAGTCAATGAGTTTATTCTCACAGAGCAACATGGCTACAAACTTAGACCATTTAAGTTTATTTTGGCCTTTTCCATTGGAAAATCATGAAACCCTCTCCCTGTCATTTTTTTAAAACAAGTTCTCACCCAATAGAGAAAATGGCCACACACTTTAACCATCTTGCCCTCATTGCAGAAGACCTGTAGTTTTTGATGAAATTCTAACCTGTTGAAATTCCTTTCAGCTTCTGCTACAGTCACTGTGCCATCCACACAACTATGTACACATGACTGGGAATGAGTTGCAGTTGTTTCCTATAAGTCTCATTTATTAATATAAGTGGGGATAGTTTATATTGTTTTCAAAGGGGAGACCTCAATTTTTTTTCAGAAAAATCTGTTGGATACCCATGAAACAGACATTTAGAAGCTTCTTAAGGTTCCCCAGGCTCTCGTGTTTTATATTTTGGGACTACACAGAATGTACAACCAATGGTATTGGCTACATTGAATCTGTGCTCAAATGTGCAGATGATATTGTCTAAAGCTGCACTAAAAATGTGATTATGAATGAACTTAGTCAGGGGCCTGCAAATCCTCCCTGAACAAGCAGCAACCACTGCTCCCACTGTTCTTATGATGCTTTGCTTTGCCATTATAAGACTATCAAACAGGGGGAAACAAATTGATCAGTCTTTCAGCAGAGTCAGCTGGCTGACTTCCATATCTGTAAAATGGTGAATCTGCTCTGGATTTTTGTCTAAACATTAAAAGAGCTATCCAAGGTGTTGAATTCTCTCCCCAAAATAGGTTTAAAACCTTGGATAGCTCCAGGACATTTCCTGTTCTACAACAGGACATTTCCTGTTCTACAAAGGCCTCTTCTAAGCCTACCGTAAAAAGGTTGTGTGGGAGGGACATTGTGAAAACGTCCCCGTATCTCATAGAAGGCATTTGGGGGCATTTTTTTTTACTGTTCTTTTATTTTTTTTAAAGGCAGACACAACAGAGATATGTGACACTCCAAAGTCTCTTAAGGGACCAAGGCAGCCATTTAGCTTCTGATAGTTGTCCATCTCTGACCTAGGTGAACACTAACCCCAAAAATGCATGTATAGTCAAGAAAGTTACTGTTCAAAAGGCACTTAGTTACAGTTATTGTCCCAAGGTCCAATTAGTAGCTCGTAGTTATTGTTACAACAGTTAGATACTGTTAAATAGGTGATTTCAAAAACTATTTCCCCATTTCTCAAAAATAACTAAATCCATTACCTTTTTCTTATAAGTCTGAATGCTACGGACTTTTGCCAGTACAAGACCACAGTATAAGGCCACTGTCCTCACATCCATCTATTCACACCTCAACACCCACAAGACAGCAAGAGGCAGCAGCACAAGGCACAAATAAGCCAGCCTTTGAACCATATCTTCCTATTCTTCCTCCATTTAGTGAGACCACATTCTGGAACTACAAAAGCAACTTCACAGTTTCATGAAAGGGGTGATGTTAGCCCTTGTTGTTTTAAACTTGTATCATAGTTACATCCTTTTTTTTTTTAATCCAGAGAAAAAGATTAATTAGAAATAACTGGTTATAACATATGGGTAATTAAGTACTGCCAAGCTCTAAAAGGAGCAATATAGGCACAGCATTTTTCTATGTACCATAAAGTAGGGACAGGTAAATAGAGTCAGTCAGAGAAGAGAATATGTTTAGATGATGCTACTTCGCAAGCACGTTCAGTGCTGTTATTCTGATTTACATCAGCCAAGCCTTGGACCCCAATTTCTTTTAAAATTTATAAACAGGGTATATTTTAAATTATGCCTTCATCCCAATGCAAGAGTGATGTGTAATTTGTAATGAATCAGCCTTACAGTCTGAGGTCTATTTTTTAAATATCACACACACACACACACACACAGAGTTAAGTTGATAACTCATTCCCTTGACAGGTTTATTGCTGAAAGAATCTCTAGCAGTTTGCATCATAAAACACTTTTCCCCCCTTGGAAACTCTAAGGAAACCAATATATGACTATTTGAACCATTTCTATGACTGCATTAATGCACAATGATTTATACATATACGTTCTGATTTGCCTCATCCTTATTTAGACTAAAACCAGGCAAATTGGAAAAATTAATAATGCTTTTAAAACATATGCCTGGACAATATCCAGGACTCACTTTTCCTTTACCATATTTCATCATCACATCTCAGAATAATGGTTTGGAAATTGTCTATTTTGCATAAGAATCCTTCTACTTTTCTTTCCCTTTGAGAGGCATGCATGCCTCGAAGCAAATGAGAATTGGTCTTTATGTTGCAAACAATTCAGGGCACCCACCAAAATGCAGAGATTTAATCCTGTAAAATATAGAACAAGTTCCCATAAATCATGCTTGAATTAATTTAAAAGGATTTATGGGTCTGTGCTATGATGTTTCCCTTATATATTTTTTTTATCTAAACATAGCTTATGTTATGTTGGTACAGGTGATTTTGTGCTGCTTCTGGACTTACTGGACTTTTGCTTCTGGACTTACCAAAACCTGTTCAGGTTTTCCCTAAGGTCCATCACAAATATGGGGCACTGCCCCCTGCCCATATCTGGGGAGGGGGATCTGCAGATATATGCTCTATGGTTCTACTCCCAGGCACACTTAGAATATGCAGTGGCATCTACTGCCTACCATATCAATGGAACACTAAATCCATTCTGATTTTGCATCCAGACTTTGAAAAAACTAATTGTGTATTCTTGCATGGTACGGGGTGGGACTAGATGGCCCTCGTGGTCCCTCCCAACTCTGATTCTATGATTCTATGATCCAAAGTGCTGAACTTATCTGGGGTATAGGATTCAGAACCTTGGACAAGTCCTTTAAAATTTCAGATGAAAACTTAAAACAGATTCAGCATCCTGCTGTTGTGGAAGCCATCAGCTTCCACTGAAAATATGACATGAAGTTTCAGAGCCCTTATCATCTCATTCTGCTCTTTCTGCTTTCCCACTGTAAGATAATATTTATTCATTGTTGATGGAGAATCTGATGCACTATCATCAGTACTTGATAAAAATGAACTTTATGCAAGCAATTGTTTTCTTTTTGTAGTGCCTGGCTTCCTTCTTTTGAAATATGGTGTTCTGAATCTATGTTTAGATATGCTTTATTATTTACCTTTTTCCAAATCTTGTGATGCAATTCACAAATCAACAAAATGCATAGAAAAATGAATATATTAGGGTAAAGTACACATAAAAAAGAAATGGGTGTGCGACAACATTTGATAGTCCTGATGCATAACCTGTACACTGTTAGAACAGTATACAGAGAAATAGAATGGTTAAGAATTGGAAAGAGGGGCAAGCAAGCCTGCATTTTATCACTCAATCTGCTTAACTTGTCTGCTAAACATAGTATCATACATGAAGCAGGATTAAAATCAGAGGAAGGAGGTGTGAAAAATGGAGGAAGAAACAACAACAGTTTAAGATATGCAGATGACACCATACTACAGTAGCACCCCCATATCTTCAGGGGATTGGTCCTGCCCCCGCCCCACGGATACTGAAATCCGCAAATAATAGCAAATGCCACCCACCACCACTCCCCTGCCGCTGCTGCAGGAGCCCTCCTGGGGGAAGGGAGGCAAACTCTCCTTCTCCTCTCCTTTCCCCTGCCACTTGTGCTGCTGGGGGAGGCAGCAAAGCGGAGGAAGAGGGAGAGTTGGAGGGCTTTCACCCAGGCTGAGCCATCCCACCGCTGCTGCCATCACCACTGCTGGGTGATGGGTAAGGGAGAGGAGCCACCCCCAACCCTGCCACCAGAGCCCTCCCAGGGGAAGAAAGAGGGAAGGCAAGATCTCTTCTCCCCCTCCCTTCCCCCTTTGACCCTGCCATCACCCCTGCCATGACTGAAGCCCTCCTGGGGGAAGGGAGGGAGAGGTGAGATCCCTCTTCCACCTCCCTTCCCCCTTAGCCTGTGCCATTGCTTCCCCCTTAGCCTGTGCCAGAGCCCTGCTGGGGGAAGGTAGGGGGAAGGCAAGATTCCTCTTCCCCCCTACCTTCCCCCTTTGTCTCCTGCCATCGCCAGCCATGGATATTTGAATCAGTGTTGGCGAATCAGCAGATACAGGGGTGCTACTGTACTAGCAGAAAATAGCAAAGATTTGGAACGATTACTGAAGAAAGTCAAGGAAGAAAGTGCAAGGGCAGGTTTACAGCTGAACATTAAGAAAGCAAAAATAATAGCTGCAGATAATTTCCATAACTTTAAAGTAGACAGTGAAGACGTTGAAATAGTTCAAGATTTACCATACCCTTGGCTCATTGATTAATCAGACTGGAGACTGCAGTCAAGAAATCAGAAGAAGACTAGGACTTGGAAGGACAGCTATGAAGGAACTAAACATGATCCTAAATTGTCAAGCTATATCATTGACTACTAAAATTAGGATTGTTCATGTCATTGTATTCCCAATTTCTACGTATGGTTATGAAAGCTGGACAGTGAAGAAAGCTGATAGGAAGAAAATCAACTAATTTGAAATGTGGTGTTGGAGAAGAGTTCTACGGATACCGTGGACTGCAAAAAAGACTTATAAATGGATCCTAAAGCAAATCAAACCTGAACTCTTCCTAGAGGCCAAGATGACTAAACTGAGACAGTCATACTTTGGAGATATCATAAGAAGACATGACTCCCTAGAAAAGACAATAATGCTCGGTAAGGTAGAAGGCAGTAGGAAAAGAGGAAGACCACATTCCAGATGGATAAACTCAATCAAGGAAGGCATGGTTGTCCTGAGTCTGCCAGACCTGAGCAGGGCTGTTAAAGAGAGGGGAACTTGGGTCTCTTATTCATTGGGTCACAGTTGACCTTATGGCAGTTAACAACAAACCATAAACACATAAAAATGCATATATCACTAGAAATGGTGATCCTATACATGACAACCACAGCAAGAATAATATATGCAAAATATTGGAAACAAACTAAAACTCCAGAGTTAAATGAATGGTTGCTCAAATTGCTAGAATTAGCAAGAATGGAATAATTAACATGCTGGATCAGATATCAATCTACAACAAAATTTAGAGAAAATTGGAAAAAAAGTAATCAGTTTTTAGAAAAAAAGAATGGGAGAAAATGCTGTTATATGGTTTATGGATTAATGTTTAAAAAATGGCTATTAGACCATTAATTTGTTAGGTCTTCTGTGGGAGATACAATATCATGAGGATTGTAATTTTTTATAAATTCATATTATATTGTATCTAGATTGTGATTGTGAAGTAATAATAATAAGATACTTTGAAGGAAAATCTGTAACATAATATGGAGCAAGTTTCAATGCAGCTGGAGTTTTTTTGTTTGTATTTTATATAATGTTTTTGAAATTAAAAAGTTTTTAAAAAATTAGAATTCATATATCTTAAGGGAAATAACATATAAGACTGCATTATGCTAGGGAAAATTGCTTACAAGAATGGTCGACATTAGGCAAAATTACATGCAAAATGGGAATTTTGGAGAAATGCACACAGGAACTGTTATTTTAAAAGCCAGCATGACAATTTGCCTCATTATGCAGAAAAAGAACAAAACAAACGATGGAACTGTGATAAAATGAGTGAAACTGAAACTGTCAGGTTCACTCATCTCTACTCCCATATAAGGTAGTATAGAGTTTCAGCTTAAAATGCTTATTTAAGGCCACAGTCCTATGCCCCCAGTTACTTGGGATTAAGCCTCAAGAAACTCAGTGGGGCTTCCTTCCAAAATATAGTGCACTGGGCTGCATGTTTCTTAGTGATGTCAATGGGACTTACACAGTACTTTATTTTGGCTGGATCATACTGAATGCTTTAAGCTTTAATCCCCACACACCAGAATTTTTTTTTAAAGGACATCATTGATTGAGCTGTGAGATATTTTCTGACCCCATTAGAATTCAAGTGACCTAATCATTAACAGTATGGTTAGCAGTATGGTAAGTTGTATGCATGTCCACTTCTTATGTTTCCTGAACCCAGTGAGAATTTTAATCTCTTTCCCCCACCAATCCCCCATGAAAGTGGCCAATCTACTGGAAATAATGTCATATCTGTTATGAGTTAAGCTTGATAAATATGAATTGCAAGTAGACTTTTGATGCTTTAGGCAGGGAGTTGCCTCTTGCCAGGAGGCTGCATGCAAGTTAGAAGTGTAGGGCAAAAGCCTGAATCCCTGTCCATCTTGGAGAAGTCAAGCCTCACTTTAAAGGATAAACTGAAATTTTCCTCCCCCTTTGTCTGACAAGAAAATGGTCCCATTGATATGTTCAGGAGAACAATCAATGCCTAACTGCTCTGCTTCTCTCCACTGAAAGGAGACCTTCCCAAACTGGCTCAGACTGATATACAACTGTTACACACATTATGAGGTATTCTGCAGTTTCTAGAGATATTGGGCAATCCTGGTTGGCATTGTTTCAAGGTGTGCAGCTTCATTGTTCATCTCCCAGACCATCTAAAAGCCCAAAGGCACAGGTCATGTTCACATCTTACCTTTTCACACATCACACTAAGCACACGGGCCTTTAGAACCCTCCAATAGAATAACATTTCCCACCCAGAGGTGTCTCCTTCACTCCAGGGGACAGCCCCCATGTTAGCTATAAGCCAGAAAGGTGGAGGGTCTCTCTCTCTCTGCCCCCTCCCCCTTCCAGAAACAGCTTGTACTGACTATAGGCTTCTGTTGGTTTCTACTGCTATCTTTTTATGCCTTTTTAATAAAGAAATAATTGCTTTTGCTGCAAAATCAGCTTGTCCTTGACCTGATTTCTTTCACTTTGAGTAACTCTGGTTAATTGTCTGTTTTTAAAACTTTTAGTCTATAAGGTCCTGCAGAGAGTTAGTGCTTGAGAGAGCTTTCCCTCCCAAACCAGTAAGCCCAGTGCATTGCTCTTAACATTATGATTCACCAAAAATCAACATAGGACTTTTTTCTCTCCATGTGCTACATTGACTGGGACAAAAATGTACCCCGATGGCAAAGAGCAATAGATATGCTGGGACAAATTTTGTCCTAGCCATGTTTGTGTGCCTTCAAAATAAAAAATAAAATAAAATAAAATAAAAACATGGCAAGTAGCTAAAACTTGGGAACTTTGGCCTAAATCCTGTTGCTAACTCTGATTAGAGTAGAGCCATCAAATGAGTTAAATTTACCTATGTGTAGACTCACCAGAGTCAGTGTCATGTGTAGGTTCGAATGCTGTACAAGATAGATTATCACACTACACTGTTATAGCACTATTGTTCCACTTTAACTGCTATGGTTGCCTCCTGTGGAATCCTGGGATTTGCAGTTTAGGGAGGGGCATTTACAACTCTGAGCCAGAGAGCTCTTAGGCCTCACTTAACTACAAACCCCAGAATTCCACAGCAGGAAGCCAGAGCAGTTAAAGTGGAATAATAACAACAGTGTAGTGTGATTAAAGGCCTAGGACATTCATTGACCAGGTTTCAAATCCCTGTTCAGCCATGGAAACCCACTGGGTGACCTTGGGCAAGTCACACTCTCTCAGCCTTAGAGAAGGCAATGCCAAGCCTCCTGTGAATAAATCCTGCCAAGAAAACCTAATGATAGGGTCACATTAGGTTGGCCATAAATCAGAAATTACTTGAAGGTGTCAAAAACAATTCAACTACAGTATTGAGTCTGTGGTTCTACTGAATCTACTCTTGAGAGTAACTAACAGGATTCTAGCCACAGTTTACTGTTCTTCACATGACGATATCATGGAATACCTAGACTGTAAGTCTGTTCTGTGTGAACTCCAGGATAACATGTAATTCACAGGGAGGGACAAAATGTCATATCCTAGGGGCTTTCCATACAACACAGTTATAACACTATGATTTCAGTTTAACTGTTACGGCAACATTCTATGGAATCCTGGAGTTTGTAGTTTAGTGAGACACTAGCTCTCTTCGGCCAAGAATTCTAAATACTTCTCCCTAAACTGCAAATTCCAAGATTCCATAGGATAGAACCAGAACAGTTAAAATAGAATTGTAGTGAATACAACAGTAGTGTTCCAACTGTATAGTGTGAAAGGGCCCCTGTTGTATGAGGTTTAACACAAGCTAGTCTTATAATAAACTAGAGAGCCAGAGAAGAACATAACTTTGAGGACTGCTGCAAAAAGTGGGGAGAACTATTAATTTCTTACCTATTGAAAATCAACTGCCTGTCTATCTTAAAACAGAACTTAATGAGCATCAGTTCTCCTGCATGAGGAGAGAGAGAGATGTGTACTTTTTCCCAGCTTGATTGTAAAGAGAAAAATGTGAATTTGAAGTTCAGTAACCTTGATAGCTGAACAATGTGTATTGTACAGCTTATATGGCGGTCTCTTGTGCACCCTTGAAATGTAGATAGGAAGTCAATTCCCCATCTGCTAAAAGTGCACATAGCATGCGCACATCTATGCTGCTTTCTTACAAAAGCTTTTCCCATAATTAACATTTTAAATTCTAATTATCTTTCTGTGGTATGTCTGCTTCTCTTTGTTTTTGAGCCTTTTCCCACAATCCCTACTAAAGAAAGACCTCCAACTAGCTAATCTTAAATGGCAGAATTCATCCTTGAAAAGATCAGTTCTTAGACACCTTTTCAATAATAGGTCCCAAAAGGAAATATATTATTTAAAAAAAAACCAGAAAATATGCAAGATAGTAAAATCATAGCTAAGAACACAGCTATTCAAACCTTCTTCCATACTCAGCAAAACCCAGCAAGAGTCTTTTCAACTGAAAATCCTTCAGCTAACCAGCAGAAACCATATAAAAAAGGAGACAGTTCCATCTCTTGGGGAAGATATATTAAAGAGTGGGTGCTATGACAGGGAAGACCCTGCTTTGCAACCTATGAGACAGAACCATGGCAGTGAATGACAGAATATGAACATATGGGTTTGGTGTCCACTTAAAGGACTTTTTCTGATGGGGTCCATATATAGCGTCCCCATCTCACTAGCTATTTCCTGCCCCACTCCCATCCCTATTCCACTTTTAAAAAATTCAGATCTACCTTAAAACCACAACAGAAACAGTTCCCCTCCCCTCCAGCAGTCCAGGAAATGAATACAGCTTGTGTGGAGCTGTATTCACTTCCTTATTTGAAATCCTGGCCTGTTCTCACGAGAGAACAAGTGTGCAGGAATTTTTTTAAAAGTAAAAGAAAGAAAGAAAAGTTACAACAAGCACAAAAGCAAAGTTTAAAAAATTCAAGTAATGTGGGGAGGGGGGAAAAGGGTGCCATTTACCTGGATGTCCCAATCGCACCTGGAAGTCTTCGGCAGGGACCTCCCACCATGGTGGGCATCGCACCTCAGAAACGGGGCACCGATTCACAAGTCCATGATTCCATCATAGAGACAGAACAGAAGATCTATTGATGACTTTTAAGCCATCAATTAAAAAAAAATGCAGATGAAACAGAGGAGGCACAGGAGGAAGAGGAGACAGGGATGATGTCATCTGAAAAGAGATCCCTTTGGCGATCTCCTGTTGTCTCTGTCACACATTTTTAAGGTTGTCTAATAATCTTCACAGTTTCCTTAGGAAGCTACCAGAGTTCTAGTGCCACAACACTCACCACCACCAATGCCTACTCTGGGCCTGCCTTTTAAATATACCCATTTTTACTTCCAGCAAATCTTCTGATATAGTATTTTCCTCACAATGTCCCCAATTCAACACTTCCCAGGGGCATTGTGGAAAATCTAAATGGTAGTTTCTAGATTACTTCTATTAACTCACAGTAATGGCCATCATTAGCCATCACTGCTCACACTGTTGGCCATCACTGCCAAGTAAGTTTATCAGGACCCATCAACTGAGAAGATAGAGACCAATTTGGATGGATTTCTAAAACTTAAAGCCAGCTCTCCAGCTCTTAAAGATTCTCCAGCAGAACTTAATGAGGCAGATGCGATAAAGTGCTTACGGAAGCGTGTAGAAATGAGGACATGCAGGGCTTAAAAGGTAAGAACCAACACCTTGATTTGGGTCCAAAAAGAAAGGGGTCACCAAATGCAATTCTAACATGTGGAGTGATGCAACTTTCTCTGCTCAGTGTCACATTAGAATTGCCTTGCTAGTTCAGGCCAAGACACAATAGAAGCAGGATCCTATACCTAACAATGACGACCCATTTTCCTTTGGAAATTCAATGGGGATAACTATTTTCTTATAGTTTTGATCCAGTATAATGCATTTGTATGTTTTGATCCATTGTTATTTAATGCAACATCAGGTAAATATTTTATTTAGGTATTAACTGGCTCTCTGTTGATGGATCTATCCTCCATGAAGATGACCATTAGAGATGCCAAAAGAATATTAACAATTTAAAAAAAAAAATTAAAATGTTTCTTGAATGTTGGGAAACCCTGACAACAAGAATCCTGGACTGATGAGAATCTTCACAGTTCAGGGTTTATTCTGTGCAAATTTCACACATGGAGTTTTTTTGCACAGAAAAATAAACTACACTGAAATTTGTACAGAATAAGTTCCAGACTACAAATAGTCTTGAGGAAATGTGCAGTTTTCAAGGACTTTATTGCAGTGGGAACAAAACTGAGAAAATTACTCATTGGTAGTGGCTACTTCCTTTCCAAGGCAATTATGCCATTTGCCATCAAAGCATGTTTGCTAGTAAATTCCATTTTTAATATACATAATTACTTCATTTTGTCTGCTTTTCACCATTCACATTTTTCGCGTACATCATGCCTCACTGTCATCTCCTTTTTCCTTTAAGAAAGGGCTCCATATCTTTAACCCTTCCTTGTGGTTGGGGTCTTCTGTCTCTGTAATTGACTCAGTGATCGAAAATCAGAGCATCCATGTGCTTCGGGTAACCATCTCCCCTATTCCTGCAGTTGTGAAATGTGATGACTGTGTGTAGACTATGCAGGTAGTATTTTCCATGGTTTAAAGGTCTGAGAACAGTAATTTCCAATTTATTATCTATTGCTGTTGTGAAACTGCAATGTTATGCATAAGTTAATCTTAGAGTTTAGGAACCTACATTTTCCGGACTCCCTCCTACTGAATCTCATAAGCCAGCATGAACCCACTGCCCAGGATGGCTGGAGAATTCTAGGAGTTGCAGTTAAAAAAAAAAAAGGTAACATTTCTAAGGTCTGGATAATTATGACTTTTTAAATAATACAGGTATGCCCCAGTTAACAAAGTAGATATGTTCCTGGATGTCACTCCTTTAACAGAAAATATGGTGCCAGAGGCGAAATAACATGGAAAGAACATGCAACCCTTCTAGTGATTTGCAAGAAGTGTATTTGGACATCCTGTGTGGTGCCCTGTTGTATAATGGGAGTTCCAATAACATTCTGGTGCCCATTGTGCAATGGGTTCCACTAATGTACATTGCACCATGGGCCTGAAGTGCGATATCCATTCTGTTGGCTCCATTTGTGCAATGATCCCAGAGACATAACTACATCACTGCTTCCCACCTGAGAATATGAGTGTTGTGCAATGTCCCAATTCACCTTGACATGATTACAAGTCAGTTTACAATGACATAAATACCTAAGAAGATGCCAGCCAAACAAGTAAACATGCGGCATTAAATTTCCACTCTGGGAGAGGGAGGGAGGGAGGGAGAGAGAGAGAGAGAGAGAGAAATTTAGCAGCACAAATGATCAAACGCAGCATACATGGAAAGCCCAGATTTTGCTTCATTCAAAGACAAAACTGCAGGCAAGATGCTGCCTAAGCACTCTCAACTCTTCCCTGAACACTAAATAGTCATGGGGCACATGCAGGTGCTGAGAAGCTGTCTTGCAAGCTATCAAAGCCCCCTTTCCAAGCATCATGCCCATTGTCTGAATCCATTATTCTTGTCCTCTTAGGATCCTGAACTTCAGAGGGGCTCCTGCTTGTATTCGAGTAAATAGGCATAGAAAACTCCTCCAGACCTTCCAGTGAAAACAGGAAAGGAGTGGACTGAGTGAGTGGAGATGGAGAAGCCAGAGCAGGGCCTGCATGGATGACCACATCTCCCTGGCCACTTTTGATATACTGGCATAATCAGACTATGTGCCAGTGAAGGCCAATGTGGTATATTGGCTAGAGTATTGAATTAGGGCTCCAGGAGACCAGGGTCTGAACCCCCATTCAGCCATGGAAACCCACTGGCTGACCTTAGGGTCGCCATAAGTCATACATGATTTGAAGGCACTCAACAAGAACAATGATCAGGCCGAATCTTTGATCAGATTCAATAAGACTAATAAAATGTGGCCCCAAAAACTGGCTATAAACCAGAGTGGTCCTATTCCTCCTGCCCCACCCTTTAACACAGATTGAATTTAATTGGAATTGCAGTGAGCTTCTTTCACCTGTCCTTTTAAAGGGCAGGATAGAAATTTGACAAGGAAATATAGGCAAGCAAATGAATGAATAACAAGCCTATTCTGAAGCTAAGTTTGGCCGTTTGAACCGATAGACTTTCTGCCAGTCCCAGGAATGAATTGAACACAATATATTCTATGGGAGAAGAGGTGCACTCAGTTAATCTTTAAAAAAGAAGGAAAAAGAAGAAAAAAGAAGCAGCAGCAATTTCCAGGGTGTACTTTATGTCTGCAAGGAGCCAGCTGTACCTATCACTTTTCCCCCTAAGGAAAGATTTAGTTCCTGTATTGTTCAATATGTAAATTCTAGTTACAGTCTAATGAGATTCCTACAAAATATCCTATTAACACTAAAGGCCCTGTGAGAAGATTGTACTTAAGGCATGTTGCTTATCTCTTTCCCATCAGGGATCTTTTGTGCTTTTGGATGTGTCGCTCCACTAAATCATCCTCGAGCATACAAATTATGAGGTTGCTTACCTGCACTTCGAAGAGATTAACTCCTGAAATTCAACAGCATCTCCCCATGCTCTCTGCAGTGGTGCAGAAAACAGCTACTTAGCTGAAATGGGTACCACACTTGTCCCATTGTAGGGAGGATGGATAGGAATACTCTGCTTCTAATTGCCTCTCATTCCAAAAAGAACTGCCAACTGGGGAAGGTTTATAGAAAGGGATGGTGGAGAAGTACTTTACATGTTTCAAAAGGTAAACATCTTCATTTCCCCACTGCAAAACTAATTTCATGCATCTGATGAAGTAGACACAGTCTACAATACTTTATGCTTCAAACTTCTTTTTCTCACTTAGATGCAAAGATGCTACAAGATTCCTTTGCATTGAATCTGCTCACTGGTCCATCTTGCTTAGCACTGTCAGTTCCAATAGGCAATGCCTCTCTAAGTCAACAGCTACAACCCTGCAGTGGGAGATGGAAATATTAAACAGCCACAATAGTCTCCCATCAACCACCCCATCTACATTTTCTCAGCTGCAGTCCTCCAAACCTGGCCATTTCCTGATTGTTGGAGTGCAAGGGGAGCAGCAGACAAGCATCCAGCTATATCCCTACAGCTGGATGCACAGTGGCAGGTATGTGTAGGTGCCTTCAGGGATCTACTGGAGGTCCCTGCAGACAATTTCAATACTCTGCTATAGAAAGATACCTGGATGCTTGCCTGCTGTCTCTCTCTTCTTCACCAACCAGGAAATGGTCAGGGGTGGGGCAGGGGGTGGTGGACTGCAGCTTAGAAAAGGTGAGCTGGAGGGAAGATTTTGCTCATTGTTCAGCTTAGGTCCAGACTATCTGAAAGCCCATATTCCCCATATGAGCTTACGAGGGGAGGGCTTTCTCTCCATCTCACCACTGTCCCTGGCTCAGGTGGTGAAAACATAGGAGAGAGCCTTCTTGGTGGCTGCTCCTAGGCTTTGGAGCCAAGGGGGTTTGATTTCCCCACCCTCCTGCTGTCTTTTTACCTGCAGGCAAAGATTTTTTATTTATTTATTTAGGTATTTATACCCTCCTCTTCAGCCACAAAGGCTCTTAGAGCAGTGTACAAGTTGTTAAACAATAGCATTTTACACATCTATGCTGCATTATAGCACGCTAGGCACTAAGAGTTTTCCAAGATTTTCCTGTTCAAACAAACCTTCACTCTTAACTGATCAGGGTACAGGGATAGGCAATTAGGTGTGCTGTTTTTCACTATGCAATATATATTTCAAGTTGTTTAACTGATTTTAAGTTAATGTCTTAAAAGTAGTGTTTTAATTGGCAAGGTGGTTTAATATTTTTAAAACTTTTTTGTTCCATGTTGTTTTAATTGTTCTGTTTTAATTTATATTGTAAGTTGCTTTGAGTCCCATTTGGGAGAGGATATAAATCATATCAAGGAAGGAAGGAAGGAAGGAAGGAAGGAAGGAAGGAAGGAAGGAATCCAGCCTCTGCAACAATAAAAAATGAATTGTGATGGCATAAGTTTGACTGGCATGCATTTGGTGAATTATGATGGCAAAAGTCTGATTTATGCCATCATAATTCACCAAAAGGATGCCAGCCAACCTATTGTTTGTTGTGGTTATGTACTAAAGTATTACTGTGATTTTTTTTCCTATGGGCTGTTACTAGCCCTGACAGCTCCCAGCCCCTTATCCATGTAATAACCTGCAATATTTAATAATTTGGCTAACTATGGCCTTTCATGAGTGTCGCAAGTAAACCAGGGACCCCAAGGAACTAGGGAATCCCAAGTACTAGTGCTGAGACTAAGTCATGTACACCCTAGGGAGGTGCCATTAAAATTCCAAAGAAAGGTAACCTGTAGGGCAACTTCCTACCTGAACATCTAGCTAATCCAATCAAGTATAGTTAAGGTACTCAAGGTTTGTAAAGAGTTGTTTCCCCTCTCCTCCACCACAAACAAAGAGGGTTGCTTGTTTCATTCAATCCCAAATTGTTAATGCATTAAAGGTCATTAGAATTTCTGGAGCATCCATTGTTTTCTACTGGAAGACTCCAAGAAGCATTGTCTTTCATTCTAAATCCCATCCCTTGGAGGCGAATATAAGGTATAAACCCCCCTCCAAAATTCCACTTACGCATGCACATATTCCTTTCCTAGTGACTTCATGTCAGTCTGTATTGCTGGGTACCCAATTCACCTCTACATCAGACTGTGTAACATTCCTGCTTCTGGACCCCCACTCTGCTGGTTTTCTCCATGACTGCAACTCCTCTGATTGGTAAAGTATCACCCAAAGACTTCCCTCCCTCTGTTCCTCTATCCCAGTACTTCCTACTTATTTTGCTAACCTTGCCAGAGTGCTTGAAGCCCAAATGTGTGTGTGAATGTTGTTGTTATTGTTTCCTGAATAAAGATCCATTGATTGTACTATCTAGATTAACATCTCCTCCTTAGTACTTTGGGAAGGGTGGAGGGGTGGCAGCCGGGGGAGTGGGAGGCTTGCCAGCCACCCCCACACTTCCCAAAGTGGTAATGGGGCTGGAGAGCCCCATAGCTGCTTCAGGTACGGCAGAGGGGTGGCGGCCAGGGTGCAGGCTTGCCAGCTACCCCCCCCAAACTTCCCAAAGTGACGATGGGGCTGGAGAGCCCCATAGCTGCTTCAGGAAGGGCGGAGGGGTGGCAGCCAGGGGAGCAGAAGGCTTGCCAGCCAGCCACCCCCGACACTTTCCAAAGTGGCAATGGGGCTAGAGAGCCCCATAGCCGCTTCGGGAAGGGTGGAGGGGTGGCGGCCAGGGGAGTGGAAGGTTTTTCACATACACCCACGCTTCCCAAAGCCACAACAAGGCTTGAAAAGCCCCATTGCCACTTTGGGATGAGCAGGGGGGTGGCTGAAAAGTGCCTTTGCCCTGAACTTCCCACTTTCTGGGGCTTGGCTCTCCACCCCAAATGAGCCAAGCCCCAGGAGAGCGGGGAGTTGGGTGCGGTTTGCTTGGGGAGCGCTTCATGTAAATCAGCTCCCCTCCCTTGTGTGCAAGGAAGAATAGCTGATTTAAATAGGGTGCTTGCTGAGCAAACAACGAATAGGCAGAACCACGAAAGTGAAAGCCACAAATGTGGAGGGGCAACTGTACTACAATTGTTCATGTAGTCAAAATGGTACCACACATAAAGATGGTTGCAGCCAATGACTTCCAATCAGTGGAGAAGTGAATACGTTCTTGATTTTTGCTTGAACTTTAAAGGAGCTATTCAAGGTGCTGAATCTTGATTCAGCACCTTGGACAGGTCATCTGAAGTTCATAATAAAATCTGCAACATTTCAGGAGATGGAACACACGTACATATGCACTCTACACAGGACGAACAAGAAGGTGTGTGTGGACTCCAAGATTGTAGATGGAAACAGATGGAACTGTAAAGGGAGAATCCTTAAAACAGTACAAGGAATGAACATGCTCAGAGGTCACTTCTCTTGGTGGAGAGACAGAAAACCAAGTGAAAATGAAATGTTCATGAACATTACACACAGCAAGATTTTGTTTCACATCCCACTTGTTTTTTACTCATCATCCCCGTCTAGCCAGGCTATAGTTTGAATGAGTACTGCATTGTATTGAAACTCTTTTGTGTACTGTATTTTCCTTCCTTCCTTCCTGGAATAAGCTGTCCACTTTTCTAGGTTTTCTGCCCAATTCTAGACAAACATTGTTACCTTGTATTTTTTCAGAGGCATTAGAGACATTTAAATAAGATAGGCATGCAACAAACCATATTATTTTCCATTTTGCTGTACTGAAATGTAAACTTTAAGAAAAAGCTTACAAAACAAACCAAGGCCAGAGAGCAGACATAAAATGAAAATCTCACAGTGACAACATGAAAAAATGAAAATGAGACATAGTTTCCATAGCCCACATCTTGTAGCTTCATATTGTAGTACATTTTCAGTGAAAATAAGTAATGATGTGTACTAAGAATCAATAGCATAATAACAATGGAAGTATTAAGCATATGAATCTCTCTCTAGGTCTCCTAATGATAACAACACTGGGAATTCCTCTAGCTCACAGCTTACAGGTGGTGGGGCTGGGGAAGAAGGCACTGGGGGTGGGTGGATGACCCAGAAAAAACTGTGGAGTCCAACTCTCCACAAACCACGTTAGGCTCACTGGCTAGAACTCCATTTTGTTGTAGTTATTTGCAGTTAAGTTACCTTCAACTTAAGGAAACCCTTTAAATGAGATACCTTCAAAAGTTCCAGTCAACAACAGCCCTGTTCAGGCCTTGCAAACTCGGGGCCATAGCTTTCCTTATAGAATCTATTTACCTGTAATGCAGTCATCCTTTTTTTTTTCTCCTGCTTTCTAGTTTAGCCAGCATTATCTTCTTTTCCAACAAGCCATGCCATCTCACAATATAGCCAAAGTACAATATACTCAGTTTAGTCATTTCACCTTCTTCAAGATCAGGCTTGATTTTGTCCCAGGACCCCTTTATTCATCTTTTTGGTCATCCATAGCTTCCACAGAATGTAGCTCTGTAGAGGGCCCATCCCATGGTTTAAAATATGGCTCTTGACCAGGGATGGGCTAAAGCTCCAGTGCCAGGAAAGCTAAACTGTCTGATTTTTGGCTCCATCTGAGCCCCAGAGAGGCACGGCTGCTGTTTGGGGTATAATGGCTGCCATTTTGGCTACACAGATCCCCACTTTTGGGGAAGGATGGAGTATAAATAAAGTGATTGCTTGATTGTATGCAACCAGAAGTGATACATGTCACTTCTGATCATCTCTTGGGCTCTCGGGGGTGTTTTTTAAATTGAAAACAACCCCACACACCCCCATATTTTTTTTTATTTGCATTTTACAAGTCCTTCTGCACCCCACCCCCCAGCCAATTGTTTTTAGACAGTGCCAGGGCCATTGGGGTGTTGATGGAGAAGCTCCAGCTTCTTCCTTTAACAACACCAAAGTAACATTTACTGTCCAGTCTGTGACTCTGCTCGGTGTCAGCTGATAGCTTCCAGGTCAGAGGGGTAGTGAATCCATTCTGGGTTTTAGTCTGAACTTAAATGGAGCTATCCAAGTTTCTGAGTTCTATTCTCCCCAAATACATTCAGCATCCTGGATAGTTCCTTTTATGTTCAGACTAAAACCAAGAACATATCCACCATCCCACTGAAATCAGACTCAACAGCCTCTACTGCTTGTGCCACTTCCTTAAAGAAACAGGTATTAAGTAATAAAAGAGACATATTTCTCAGCATGTCTGCCTTTCCTACAATATTGAATAACCAGAACTATCAAGCAGGGTTCAATTCCAAAATAGATGGCCAAGTTCCTCTCTCTCTCTCTCTCTCTCTCTCTCTCTCTCTCTCTCTCTCTCCCCCTCTTAAGGCCACCACACATCCCTCCTTGAAAGCATTTTGTGAGCAGAAATGCATTTAAAAAAAACTTTCTAAGCTTATACCCTGACCTTAACTGCTCAGTTTTACCACCATCTGGTGCACAAATGTGATTCCCACCACCACTCTGACTTCTCCTTCTGCCAGCTATAAAGTCAGGGAAGGATTATTTTAAAAAACAGTTCAGGAAAGGAGCTTCCAGAAATGGAAGATAAGATTATATTCTTTTCCAGATTGGCTCTCATACACAGAAGAGGAAGTACAAGGTTGGATGAGAATGTCATTTGATAAGACTTTATTAAAATGATGTTGGTGGTTTATATATAGCCTGCTTTTTATTTCCCCAGTCCAGGACTCCAGGTGGCTTACAAGGGTTAAAAGATACAGTTTTAAAAGCTTATTCAACTAACAATAGAATAGAAAAGAGCTGAAAGCAAGTCCATTAAGGACTTTTTCAGACAATGTAAAAATAACGCTAGCAGCGTCGCCAGGTTGCGACTCTGCAGCGCAAGAGGGCGTCAGTTTCGTATGACGCTCCTTCCCAGCAGTACTGTTGCAGTACCGCTGGGATATTTTTGCTTCTACCATCATATTTTACTCACTATACTGCAACAGTACCGCTGGGAAGGAGCGTCGTACGAAACTGACACCCTCTTGCGCTGCAGCGTTGCAACCTGGCGACACTGCTAGCATTATTTTTACATTGTCCGAAAAAGTCCAATAAAAAAGAGAGAGAAACAGTAAAGCACACTCTGAAAGGGCCCTTTCCCCCTGAGCGATCAGCCATCAAAGGCCTCCCAAAACAGAAAGGTCTAGCAGGGAGAGTGCCTATCTAACCTCTCTAGGAAGGGATTTCCTGAGCCTGGCAGCAGACACTGAGAAGGCCCTCTCCTGAATTCCCAATGAGAGCTATCAATTGAATTATGCTCTGAAACAGTCTGGATGCCAATGGAGTTGTTTCAACAGGAGAGTTGTATGCTCCCTGGAGCCAGTCCTGGTTAGAAATAATCTAAACTGATGGCATATTGGGGATGGAAAGAATTTTTGGATTTAAAAGGTTTGTGTGTGAGAGAAACCAAAACTGAAAGAAACCAAAACTCCATCCAGGCTCAAGGCACTAAGTGCTAAGTTTATATCTCTGTGTTTTCAGCCATATTTGTGATGCTGAATTAGAATTTCTACCTCCCACCTCCCCCCGCCCCCAGCCAGAAATCCAACTCATCTTTAACACTTGTTTGGCAGGTAGGTACAACACAGTTCTTCTGTGAGGGATTGAGTCCAATATTTGCAGGCTGCACCAGTTCATCACAGTGTGTAGGAAGTAATGTCACATCACTTCCCATTCTTATTTTCATCTGGTTTAAAACCTAAAAGAAGTTGTTGGAGAGGCTGAAAGGTGGAGGAACCCAAACGACTGTACATACATGCAGTTTTCATTTATTCCTGTGAGTTCGGGGTGGGTAGGTGAAAAAATATCACCTCATTTAAAAAAAAAATTAATATAGCGGAGCACTTTAGAGGACTGCTAGGATTTTTGTGGCTGCAGAAGTATGGTTTGGGGAACCACCATCCCACTTTTACTCTACATGTTGGCAACAGCTATACAGTAGGACCCCCATATCCACTGATTCTTTATCCACTGATTCAATTTTCCACGGGACACAAAACAGCACACCTACCATAGAGTCTTCCTAGAAAATGTGTCCTCTCTAGCCATTGTATAGGTCCTCCAAGGCAACTCTATGGTATTTTAAAACAGAAGTCACATTATTTTCAATGGTGTTCACTATTTTCCACAGTTTTTGGTATCCATGCCCCCCCCCAAACCAATCCCTAGCAGATACGGGGGTCCTACTGTACCTATTGAATCTGGATTATGCAGCAAGGGAGGAATTTCATGTTAAATTAAAAACCAAAAAAGTACAGAATTCAGGAACTTTTTATTTGAAATGGAAAGAACTTGAAGTTTAGGAAATGTGAATTTTCATCCCTCCTTTCCTTTCTCCTCAGTCCACATGGAGCACATGGTGTTTTGTCTCTGACACCACCAACCTATGCAATCCAGTACACACAAATTCAGGGTCAAATAAGGGATGGAAAGAATATTCAAAAATATTTATTAAAAATAGTTGAAAAAAACATATTATTCAAGGGTTGAGAAACCCTGATGAGAAGAATTCTGGACTAACAAGAACCTCCACAGTTTTGAACTTATTCCTAGCAAAATTGTCATTTGGTTATTTTGCACAGAAAAAGTACCAAACTGTATAGATTTGCATTTTGGGGGATATTCTGGGCAAAATTTGCATGTGGTAGTTCTGCACAGAAAACAACATTTTTGTACAGGATGCAGCATTTTCTGTGCAGAAAATAATGGTTCAATGCAGGAATATTATTTTCTGCAGAAAATGCTGTTTCCTGTGCAGAAGATGATGTAATTGAGGATTTATTCTGTGCAAAATTAACAAGTGGTTGATTTGTATTTAAAAAAAATTCTGCCCAGGAAACAGTATTTTCTGTCCAGAAAACAACACTTGTGACTAGAAATATTATTTTATGCACAAAAAATGATGTTTCCTGCAGAAAGATGTTTTCTGTGCAAAACAACCTCATGCAAATTTTGTGCAGAATATCTCCCAAATTGCAAATTGCCTTCAAAAACTGTGTGGTTTCTGAAGACTTTCTTGCAGTGAGAAGAAAATTGCTAAAATTACTCATTGCTTCCTTCCAGAAAAAAACTTAGGCTGCTGACACACTGCAGTTTGACATCACTTTAACTATCATGGCTCAGTCCTATTGAATCCTGGGATTTGTAGTTTGTTGTGGCACCAGAGTTGTCTGACAGAGAAGGCTAAATATCTCCCAAAACTACAAATCCCAGAATTCCATAGCATTGAGCCATGGAAGTTAAAGTGGTGTCAAGCTGTGTTATTTCTGCAGCATGTCAGCAGCCTTAGTGAAGAATTACATCCCTAGGCCAAACTTGACTTTTAAAGGAAAGCATATTGCCTCTGATTAACCCATTTTCAAACCAACAATAGAACGTCTTCAGAGATGCATAGCTTAACATCAAGAAAATTAAGACCACGTTAGCTTTTTAGTGGCCATTCACAAAACAAAGCATGCTAAGTGCAAGATGTGTAGATGAAGAAAAGGAAATGCTATGGTAAGCAGGCATCTTTCAGCAAATGAGAGAGATCCTTTTCTAAATATGTGTTAAATGTGTTATCTACTTTGACTCTCAACTCTGATGGTAGATATTGCAGATAAAATCTAGGATCAGAGGCACAATCCAGACTCACATACTTTAAGAGTTAGACATGCACACCCTGAAGAGGATTATTCCCATGTTATTCCTACTCAGAGATGAGACAAACCTGTTGGGTAATGGAAATGGAAAACCTGCTCAGTCCCAACCATGTATGATGATGTGGCGGAGAATCTCAGGAAGGATATAATTTCATCTGGTTTCAGATCACATCAGTACATCTCTCTTTGAAATGCAGGCCATAGTAAGGATGCTGAACCTGTACTGCAAGACATAAATGCATCTACCCCAAAGGTGCAAATTACATTATATAAACTTTCAAAGCTCACAGGCTCCTTCATCAGGCATAGATGTTAAATATCATTTTGGAGGGGAGGGGGGGGAAATGTGACAATGGCAAGTCACAGAACTGCATCTTTCTTGATATCATGAAGGTGTTTTTTAAGATGGTCTTGGATGGTCTTGGAGGTAGGGTAGATCTGGATAGAGGACACACCCCTTGGTGGCCATGAGGCATCTGGGGACACAAAACATCCAGAGCAAAGCAACATAATTTTCTTCTTTATTGGAAGACTTCCTTTGACACTGAGACCAGGGGCCATCTACACAAGGGGGGGGGAATCCCAAATACCTCATACTATTGGCATCTTGCAGCAGCAGTAACCAGACCAAATAGTTTTTCTGGCCTTGGAAGCCCCCATAAGCCTTGCATTCCTGATGATGGCCACGAGTGATTTACTCATGTTAGTTCTTCACTGCTGCCAGGTTTTTTTTTAAAGGTGCATTGGTGTGATACAGCAATTTTCCAAAGCAAAACAGAAAATATTGATAATTTTTAAATTGTCTTAGTGAGCTATCGCTAAGGCGAAAATCCAACATAGGGGCAGCGGGCGCTTGCTCTCCTAGCATGCCCCATCCCCACTCTTGCCTGGCAAATCAGCTTTGTGCTTCCCTTCACATTTTTTATTGTTCAATAGTCCAAAAGAGCAAAAATGCACACCAGCCTTGCGGTTTGTGAAAAAGTACAGGGAAATCTGTGAAGGCTTTTACCCCGTTGTTTTTGCCGTTTTGGGCCCCCTCCTTCCAAATAGTGTCGATTAGTGCTGGATCCTGTTTAGACTGGTAGGATTCCCAGCAAATTCCATGAGGGGTATTTTCACGATTTAGATGGGGCCCATATCTTTCCTACGCGAGACAGCAAGTCACTTTATAATCAGAATGCAGTGACAATGGGGCAGATAATAGATAACAGATAGTAGACACATAATAGATAAAGAGATAGAAGGAAAGAAATGGGCAGAGAAGGAAGTTACTAAGTGTTGAACAAGTGTGAAAGGGGTGTAAGCCACACCTTTGCCAAATTTCACAGGGCATCTCCAAAAGCATTTAGTTTCAAAAACTGCAATCCAACCTCATTTTTCACTCTTTCAAAAATGCCTACCAACTTAGAGTTAAAGGTTACCCCCACCTACCTGCCGTCCCATTTCTGGAGACTCAGGAAACCATATCAGCAAAATCTCTTAAATCCTAAAAGTGGTGAACATTCTGCCTCTGCTAAAATTCCTGTTTACAGCATGTTAAACCTGAACTGAAGTCAGCAACTATGAGAGGCAGGTATTTGTCAAGTATCAGCAGAAAGGAGTTCTGCTTTTCAATGAGTTTGAAGACAGTTTCAAAAACCCAGTTTTGAAGTCAGCCAGTGCAATTTGCCTCTCTTTTTTTGAGGCCACTGGAAGAAAACCCATTAATGTCCTGTATATTAATTAGGCCAGACATTGTGATGGCAGCAATATCTAAAGTTGAAGGGAGGCCTAGGCTATTAAGAGCTGAAATACAGTTTTGGCCGCAGCATCACCCATTGTTAAATAAGGAGAGCGATACTGCATCTTAAGTGGACTGACATCTGGAAAATGCTGTTATTATTAACTTATGGTGCTGAACAAATTTGCACCAGAAGAATATGTGCATTGATCATATTTAGAGGAAATGGGGAAATGCTCTGTGGCTGCATATATCGGGGACATTAAGGCAGCGCCTGTTGAAGTACGACGCTGACTCAGACATTTTTGTAAATAAACCTCTTACTGTACACCATCTCAGAAGCATAGGATGTAACTTAATTTATACACCGCACACAATGGTATCCATGATATTAGAGCAAGGAGGCTGTTAGTGCCTTAAAACTCTCTAGAAATTTCCCCTCTGAGTCCAAACCCAGGCTTTTGTAAATAAATGGTGCTTAAATGGGGTATCTCACTGACATTTTTGTTAGGATATATAACAGATTAGAAACCTGGGCCAAAACAAAATTAACAAAATGAATTTCAACAGAGAGAAATGTAGGATACTACATTTGGGCAGTAAAAATGAAATGGACAGATATAGGATGGGTGACACCTGGCTTGATGGCAGTACATGAGAAAGGGATCTGGGAGTCTTGGTGGACCACAGGCTGAACATGAGTCAGCAGTGTGATGCAGCAGCTAAAAAAGCCAATGTGATTCTAGCCTGCATTAATAGGAGTATAGTGTCTGGATCAAGGGAAGTAATAGTGCCACTTATTCTGCTTTGGTCAGACCTCATCTGGAATATTGTGTCCAGTTCTGGTCACCACAATTCAAGAAGGATATTGAGAAGCTGGAACATGTCCAGAGGAGGGCGACCAGGATGGTGGAAGGTCTGGAAGCCATACCCTATGAGGAGCAGCTTAGGGAACTGGGCATGTTTAGTCTAGAGAAGAGAAGGTTGAGAGGTGACATGATAGCCACGTTTAAATATCTGAAGGGAGGTCATACTGAGGATGGAGCAAGCTTGTTTTCTGCTGATCCAGAGACTAGGACATGGAGCAATGGTTTCATACTACAGGAAAAGAGATTCCACCTAAACATTAGGAAGAACTTCCTGACAGTAAGAGCTGTTCGGAAGTGGAATACACTTCCACTTCGGAACTGGAATACTGTACTGGAGTCTCCTTCTTTGGAGGTTTTTAAACAGAGGCTGGATGGCCATCTGTTGGGAATGATTTGATTGTGTATTCCTGCATGGCAGGGGGTTGGACTGGATTTCCCTTGTGGTCTCTTCCAACTCTACGATTCTATCTATCTATCTATCTATCTATCTATCTATCTAGCATGGAGACACACTATCCACAATGCTGCAGCCCTATTTGAGAACTCGCACCAAACAAGTCTTGAACAGAAACGACAACGCAGAAAGAATCACAACCCAGAAACATCACCCAAGGAGACCTTCTGCTGTGCTTTCTGCAACCAGACTTGTTTATCTCGGATTGGCCTTTTTAGTCATCAGCATGCTTGGAGAAAGCGTGGGATGAGTCCTTCCTGAATCTTCGTTTGCGAAGAAAAGCCATATATATATATATATATATATATGGGATAAATTGTTATATTGTGTAACAAAAAGTCATGAATAAAGTTACATAGTAATACCTTTCGCCATTCATCCTTTGGTATCCAATTTGCCAGAGTACACTGTATTGAAAACAGTGGGATAAATATCACAGCCCTTGAGCCAAGGCAGAAATGAGTAATGCCCAGCAAGGAACCAAAATATGACTTTTTCAGAAAAGTAAAAAAATGGCAGCACCTTTTATACACACTGACAAAGATTCTTCAGAACACATCTTTGGCTGATATAAAATAACAGTGTATTTGTCCATTCATCCCCCCCGCTCCCTTTCCTTTTTTGATAGAGCTATCTGACCAGGAGGTTTGAAAAATTTCTGATAGATCTCTCTGACTAGGAGGTGCTGGAATTTATCTTGATTATAACATGTGTATAAATAAACACTTGGTGGAACCAAAATTTCCAGGCACAGAACAGCTTTAGTGCTGGAAACTTGTGATTGGCCCCTTTCTTTTGGTGTCTAAGAGCAGACCTAGACAGTCCTTCAGCATGGGAGAGCATGGCTGTCACAACATACCATAGCTGACTCCGAGAGCATGTGAAAGGTCCCAGGTTCAGTCACTGGCATCTCTGGCTGAAGCCATGAGGTAGCAGTTTATGAGAAAAGCCTTGAGAACCTGGAGAGTGGCTACTAGTCAGAACAAATAATACTAAGCTAGACAGGTAAAGAAATTTGACCTCATATAAGGCAGTTTCCTGTGTATTTGTGTATTTGTAGAGTGGACCCTTAGCTCATTGGGAGCACAGGGGTTTGCAAAGAGAAGGACCTAGCATTCCCAGTAAAAAGGCAGTTTCGCTTTGGAACTGGGTGTAGTTCCAAGAAAGTCATGAGGGCTTTCTTCAGTATTGAACACTAACACACGTTACTTCTGTAAGATAAACTTTATTAGTGTTAAATTATGCAGCAGACAGCATACAGCAGAGAAGTATTCCAGGCCTTTTACCAATGGTAGAACTGGGCCCCTAAACAACTACTTCTACCCATTTTCAGGCAGAGTAAGGTAGTCATCTTACATGGTGCTTGGAGTTGAGGGAGCCCTTGATTTCTTCCCTTCTGTTTGCAGACATTGCTGGATATTCCATACAGCCTATCCTATACCCCTGAAGCTAGACTGTTGCCTGCAGGTGAGATGCAGGATGCTGCCCCATCACCAGTGTCCAAATAAGATTCAACAGCCAGCCTGGTTTCCCTCTTTAAATCAACTGGGATGATGATGTCAAGCATTTTTTTTACACAGCTCTGAAGGATTTTGTATTTGTGCTTTGTGCTTTGATCAAAGGAGCTCAGTTGCCCATCATTTTGGAGCGTACAAAGGGCAATTTCAAGTGCAGTTTGGATCACAGAATCATCACCATTGCTATCGCTTTTTGGATATTAGTAACGATTCACACTGCTCTGCCAATGATCCATCTAGTCGTTTTGTTTCTACTACTGTACATCAAGATCATGCCTTCCCCTTAGAACAAGCTTTTAGTACTGAAATCCACCTTTTCTTCCACTAACCTGCACCTTTCCTTCTCCCTATGATTTGTCATCAGGGAGTTGGTCACAGGCAACTGCCCATGTATCAAGTAGAGGCCAATTGCAAAGTCAGTGATGATTCATAAATTTCATGCAATTGGAAATTTATGCAAAGTACATTCACCCTCTTGCTTTCTCCACATGGGTTTCATTTCATCAGTTCATAGAGTGTTCGGCACATCCAATACTCATTTAATTGATTCATCTCTGGCTGTGCAATTTTATTAAAATAGTGACTCAAATCACAAAGTCAGAGACTCAGTCCATATTTGGAAAGTTTCATTGACCACACCATTCAGATTCAGGGTGTAAATATTCCACTTGGTCATGTGCTTCACAGATGGAAACGTATTAAGTTATTTTTATTTATTTTTAATTAGAGATTATACACTGCCTTTCAGTATGCTGAAAGCAAAACAAAAGTATAGGCACTGTTCTACAGCTGGATAAGTGAAATCTATAAAACCACCAAATTAAAACTGGATGGGTAATAAGCTGAAAAATGTGGGCCAGTTTAAAAGTCATTGTTAAGTGCTATATGAACCAGTTGTATTCTTCTGGTTTGCAGAGATTCCAGAAAGCCAAATGGCTCTCTCAGTTTATCTGCAGATTGTCCCCCCACCCAAAAATGCTTCCTTTAGACATGCTTGTCTGGAAACCTAAGCTTACCAGGCCAATATATTATGCTGCCCAAAACACTAAGTAAAAAACAGAGCTTTATATTTTACAAATCTGCAGAATTTGGGAGGCATAGTTAAAAAATGTAACATTTCCAGGCTCTAATAAAAATCCCCAGGTGTTTCTCTCAACATCTAGATTTGGGCTATTTCTCTCATCACCTACACAGCTTGTCCCATGATCAGCATCTTTCTGGGAGCAGACCTCAGCCATGAGCCCAAAGAAGGGGTGGTGAAACTTTGACCATCCAGATAATCAGCCTATAATTCCCACCAGCCGAATCCAGAGTAATAAATGATAGGGGATTAGGAGAGTTGTAATTGCATTCTGAGGGCCAAGCTTCTCCACCTACAGCCCAAATGAGCCATTTTATACAGCAAAATCCATTATCTTAGATAGATGGAACTGTCAGGATATTGGAACATACAGTAAGTAGGTTTATTCTGTAAAGATCTGGAATGTAACAAACAGTCTGCAGAGTACAGCAGAGAGAGCTAGTGGCAGTTGCAAATGTATCAATATTGATGAGCTCTCAGCTCTGGTGCAAAGCTGACTGGGGGAGGTTCTAGGAACTCTGCAGAGCTGGGTATTTAGGTTTGTCCTATAAAGTTGAACTAAGCAGTTCTGCGTTGGATTTCACAGAGTGAAGATGTTTTCTTTTGAATACCATATGTGTGTGTGTGTGTGTGTGTGTGTGTAAATACTCTTTATTACGTTCAAGTAAAGAACAAGAAGATTTTACACACAAAGCTATGTGTCTGTGCCTTTATTCTGATGATGATGATGATGATGATGCCAGAAGGAGCAACATTCTGCTGTCTATTTTATGCTGCCTGGGACTTGCTTAGGTTCCCAGTGCATGCTATACCACCTGTCAGGAACAAGATGGGCTTAGCTGACTAGCACTGGCATGGTCATGGGGAATTGCTCCAGGATGTTCCAATGAAACATGGTTAGGTGGAGTGTAGAGGATAGGGCTCAATCTCTCCCAATCCCTATGGTGTGTAGAAAATACCTTCCTTTATCTTTTTTGGCCACGATATGGGGGGGGGGTGTTAGGGTGAAAACTTCTGAGGGTATGTGATTTTATACATTTGGGAATCTTTTCTCATGGTTTCCAGGTGAAAATTGCCTGAACATCACAGCAAAATAAAATTTAAAAATAAAATAAATGTAGGGATGGAAGCCTTTGCAGCATTGGTGGTGGGCTTCAGGGGCCACAAATGTAGTGTTTGGGGGCCATATTTGACCCATGGACTGCACTTTCTCCATCCTTGGTCTATGGTATGGAATGCTGGAAGGTATAGTCTAACCACATCTGGCAGGCTTGTTCCCATCCCTGCAATAACAGATAAAGACTGGCATTTGAAAATTGTACCATGTAGAAGGAATATTTGTTTCCATAATATGCCCACTCTATTCCATAACATCCTTACTAGAACATACTGAAATCAGAAGTGTGTTATAAAATCTTCCTTTCTGATATATCTGGTCGTTGCTGGTGTTTGTCACTGGAATAAGATGGGAGGGTCATAAAGCCTTCCTTCTACCTGGGCCATAAATATTGCTGTTGCCCCAGCAAGCTTCTGCATTCAACCATTTGACATTATAAAGTTGCTTTGGGAGTAACAAACAACTCCAGGCTGCTCCTCCACAACCTCCCAGACACTACTTCTCTAGTCATTGCCATCATCATCATCATCATCGAGATTATTTGTCTGTGGCACAATGTCCATTAAAAAATATTACAAAAACACACCAGAAAAAATTCTACAAAATACAAGGAAAATACAGGAATAAAATCAATTAAAATTACAGGGGGAAAAGCCAGGGCAACAATAGGGCTACAACTACTGGTCCCCTTTGCAGTCCACTGCTGATGTTTTTAGAAATTTGCAGCAGATCTTTTGGGCTGCTACTGCGAAGGTGGCCACCTTAAGTGTAATAGATTTGGAGTGGTCTGCCAACAGATCACAAATAATAGCAGGCAGCATCAAACCTGCCCTTGCTTTCAAAAGGTCTCCTAGGAAATGGTTCCTGGGGTTCCTATACAGTGGGCAGTGTAAAAGATCTAGGTCTTCCACCTCCCCAGAGCCACAGATACAAAGATGCTGTGTGTAAGGGATCCCTTTATACCTTCCCTCTAAACAAGCTGAAGGCATTGTCTGAAAATGGAGGGCAGTAAAGGCTTTTTCTCAGAGCAACGAAAGTTAAGTCTTGAAAATACTGCTAGAAATATTGTCCCCTCTTCATATGGTTGTACCACGGAGAGAACACTTGCTGTTGGCTGACAAGCATATTTTCAGAGGAATCCAACTCAAAAATCTTATATCCAATAGAATATTTGTCCTTATGAATGATAGAGGTCTGGACGTTTTCAAAACAGGAAAGGGATGTTGTCCAAAAGTGGGCCCATCCTCCCTTAGCAAGTTGCTCAGTAAAACACTGTTTTGCTAAATTACAGTAACTTCTCTAGTCCAGCAGATGACAAATACCCAGAAGTCTCCACCAAGTACTTTAATGCTCATCTCTCTGTGAATTGTTCTTAATTAATTATATGTCACAATGGTTCTCAGTGAAGTGTCATAGGTCTAACAGTATGTATATCTTTGTGCTTACATGGCTTAACTTACTGGCTTCCTACAGTCCCCATACTGATCACAGTGTCTGCCCTATTTCTGGCCAATGCCTCTCCCACTACTGACAGGCTGAGACACACTAAAAGGATAGAGAGAGATTTCCAGCCATTAAGGAACATTAAGCTCTTTTGTTAAGTCCCCCATTACCAATCTGTTGCCAGGTGATAGGCCAATTCACCACAATCAAGGCAGCTAAAACTTATAACAGTACTATCTGTCATCTCTATCTATGGCAGGAGAACTCATTAGGGTCATTACCAGTCCCTGTCCTTTTCCTTCGACATTGACTTGTCCATTTTGGATTGTTACAGTTCACCAAGAGGAAATGCAAACCAAATCTGTCTGCTACGATATTCTAGTATCTCTACTCCTAGAAACTATTTGTGTGTGCGCATACTTTTTTACTTGGGGCTCAGCTAGATAGGAGAACTAATTGCAGGAAATACTGCATTACCTCGCTGTTGCAGCAGCGTTCATTTGTCCCCACGATGCATTCACAAGATCACTGGCGTGGGAAGCTATCCAAGTTTGAAGTTCACACAGAGCATGTCCATGAGAAAAGATGGTGGCCATGAGTTAATTACCTGCATTATTATTCCCCCAAAGCTCCCTTCATTTCCCCCTCTTTTTTTTTTTTTGCCTTGTTAAATGAGAGATATGGAAGAGTGATCTTATGCTTAATAACATTTTTTTTTTTTTGCTCTGCTGCTCGAAAATAGCACGCAATTGCTTCTGTTAAAGACAACATTGGCAGCTTCAGCCACTTTGTTGCTGGCAAGCTTGCCCCTGCGCAAATCCAACCAACCACATTTTGACTTCCTGGATGATCCCCAATTTGGAATTGGTTGTTCAAACGGGCTGTAATGCACATTTTTGCATATTTTTAAAAGATCACAAGAAACAGCAAAAGCTGTTATCACAAAGTACTTAGAGTCCCCCGCCCCCGTTTTGAATATGCCAAATCCCAGCAGGAGCTAATCGAGACAAAAGGTATTGCCCTTGCATTCCTTGAGGATTCTTTTTTTTCATCATCTAGACAACACCTTAGATCCCTCCAGATGAGACATTTTCCAATTTCTAAAAACAGTTACTGCTTACACTCAGCTGAAATGACTGTTATGTAAAAAATAGTGTGGCCTTATATGGGAGCTGTTTCCACTACTGATAGATTGGTGGGGTTTTTTGTTTTTGACATTTAACATTTGCTTCTTATTGGCAGTTGTCCTAATTGAACAAGACTGGCTGTTCAGGTAAGTTGTCCAGATGACATTAGCCAGGGACTGCTCTCCTAGGAAGAGTCTAGCAGTAGGCTTCTGATGGAAAGGGCAACCTAAATGCAACCTCTCACAATGTTGTCATGACATGAAGTCATAGGCTTATAGAGTTTGAAGGGTCTGAAGAACCATGTTATACAAATGGGGTGGGTGGATTTATGGAAGGAAGATTCATCATAACTTGGTAGAAGAGCACACAAATTGGATGCAAAAAATCCCTTCCTGACTTCTCCAGTTAGAATAATGAAGCAGACCACATGAAAGACAGAATAATAGAATCACGGAGTTGGAAAAGGCCACAAAGACCATCCAGTCCAACCCTCTGCCATGTAGGAATATACAATCAAAGCACCCCTGACAGATGGCCGGCCATCCTTTGTTTAAAAACCTCCAAAAAAAGGAGACTCCACCACATTCTGAGGCAGTGTATCCCACTATTGAACAGCTCTTACTATTAGGAAGTTCTTCCTAATGTTTAGGTGAATTCTCTTTACCCTGTCATTTGAATCCATTGCTCCATGTTCTAGCCTTTGGAGCAGCAGAAAACCAGCTTGCTCCATCTTTAATATGACATCCATTCAAGTATTTACCTGTTATCCTTCTCTTCTCCAGGCTAACATACCCAGCTCCCTAAGCTGCTCCTCATAGTGCATGGTTTCCAGAACTCCCACCATTTTGTCAGTATCCTTCTTGGATTGTAGTGCCCTGAACTGGACACAGTATTCCAGGTGAGGTCTGACCAAAGCAGAATAGAGTGGTACTATTACATCCATCAATCCAGGCACTATACTCCTATTGAGGCAGCCTAGAATCACATTTGCTTTTTACTACTAAGATCCCTTCAACATGTACTGCTGCTAAGCCAAGTGTCACCCATCCTATATCTATACATTTCATTTTTTTCTGATCTCCACATAAGACAGTGGACAGCTGCTGCTAAACAGAGTAGACAGTACTGGTTTAGATAGATAACACAGGTATACCTCAGGGAACAAAGCCTCTAACAGTAAAGCTCCTTTTTACAAAGTCTTCTTATGCTTGTCCAACCTCTCTTTCTTCCCTCTGATTGGCTGTAACTTTTTTGCAGCATTAGAAGGATAGTGAAGTAGGGTGGAAAAATACAGACTTTTGGTGTTGGGTTGCAGCAATATGTCTGCAATAAACAGTGCAATAAGCAAGTAGCAGGACTGTACTGAAGCCAGTCCTAGTGTAGCCATGTGTCTGCAATAGGCAAGTTAAACAGCAACTGAAAAACATAGAGAAAGAGAAAGCAGATGAACCTGCCTCACTAGCTATACCCAGCATCTTATCATAGAATCATAGAATTGTAGAGTTGGAAGAGACCACGAGGGCCATCCAGTCCAACCCCCTGCCATGCAGGAATCATGATCAATGCATCCCTGACAGATGGCCATCCAGCCTCTGTTTAAAGAACTCCAAGGAAGGAGACCCCGTCACGCTCCAAGGGAGTGTGTTCCACTGCCGAACAGCTCTTACTGTCAGAAAGTTCCTGCTAATGTTGAGGTGGAATCTCTGTTCCTGGAGCTTGCATCCATTGCTCCGTGTTCTAGTCTCTGGAGCAGCAGAAAACAAGCTTGCTCCATCCTCATTGTGACACCCCTTCAAATACTTAAACAGGGCTATCACATCGCCCCTTAACCATCTTTTTTCCAGACTAAACATACCCAGCTCCCTACCTAGTCTTTCCTAAGGCATGGTTTCCAGACCTTTTACCATTTTAGTCACCCTCCTCTGGACATGCTCCAATTTGTCAATATCCTTTTTGAATTGTGGTGCCCAGAACTGGACAAAGTATTCTAGGTGAGGCCTGGCCAAGTCAGAATAGAGTGGCATTATTACTTCCCTTGATCTAGACACTATACTTCTATTGATACAGCCCAAAATCGCATTGGCCTTTTTAGCTGCTGCATCATCATAAAATACATTTGGTCTGTATAGTTGGTCCCCAAAATAGAAATCATAAGAAAAGTAGAGGTTGGTGAAAAAGAAAGTTATCCCTGGATGCTTATTGGAAGAAACCTTCAAATGGTCTCTAGAAGGTTCAAAATATATTGTTTACTTATGCTGGATTTACTGGCCTGGTTGTTTCATTTCATATGTGCATGTGGTTAATTTTGGGGGGAAAGGTTTGCTTAAACATATGGCACCACTCTTCTGTTTTGTGGTATAGGAACCTATCCCTATTCTTTCCATGCTAGTTCTACCTCTGGTACCAAATTTTCTGCAAAAGAAGTGATACCCATGAACACATTTGCTTTGTTAATTGCAGCATACCTTTACATCTGATCTGGAATAACAGTACTTCATTAAAAAATCTAAAGACCTGAATACTATTGCTTAGGTCCATCTAGAGCAGACTCATTGAAAACTATTATTGAATAGTGAATTTACACATAAATAAATCCCACTGAGGCAATGAGTTTACTCAACTCATGGTTTAACGGTAGGATTCAGACCAAAGTTATACTAACTACCAGAACTTGAGAATTCACTTTTTTGAACTACAGTTCCCAGTGCCTAATGCTTCAGCACCAAGGTTAATGTGTAAGCAGTTGCAAAGATAGCAAAGAGTGACAGCTTGGGTGTTTAGCAAGAAGAGAAAAGCAAGTATGAGGAAGTCCCCACCTTAGAGGCCCACAAGTTCAGAGTCTAAATTGCCAATGAAGACAAACATTGAATGCTATCGACCAATACATTGCTTCAAGAGCACAATGCTTCAAAAAAGGAGGCCTCAACACAGGGGTGCAAGGAAGGCCACTTCCAAAATTAGTCAAACTGAGACTAATGCCATCAAAGCATGGGCAGGAACTGTGTAGCCTGTGGGCCACACACAGCCCTTTTGTCCTGCCATATTTCAATATGGCTCTTTGGAAACCCAAAGGCCTTGGAAGCTTTCACCCACCCACCTCCAAAAATGCCAAAAAATGTCATTTCAGCCTTCTGGAGTGAAGTCAACCTGCATTAGAATAATAGGTTAGGAGAGGAAAGATTAGTACATATTTATCCACATATAAACTCTTCCTCTTCTGTTGAACATTACTAGGCAGCCAATACAAAAGCAATGAACTGAGAGGTGAAAATAATGAGCTGTGTCATTATTATGTTTTAAGCCATGGTTGTCTTCTGCTTTCTCAAGAATCTAAAGATTTAAACAAAAATCATCTCCCCAAAATTCTATTTCAAATAATTCTGTTATATCCAAATAGTGTTGAAATGAATATTTTGAAAGATTTAGTCACTAAAAATTACACTTCATTATTTGGAGATGTATGACATCTACTGGATAGCTAAGTTGTGATCTGCATATTAGTTTAAGCTTGAGAAGTATGCATCAGGCCTTTTTTTTTTAAAAGGAACTTTTAGATGTTCTAATTTGACTTCAAACTTTCCTTCGCCTCTGGGAGGAGAAAATGAGAAAGCAAACAGTCACTTGTTACTAGAAGTGACACCTGTTTATCAAGCCTTGCCAAAATTTGGGGACCTCTTCCCTTGCCCAAGTTCCCGGGCCCCAAAATAGCATGAATGATGAGTGCATCTCATGAATGAATCTGCCGATGAGGATATTTCACATGATACATTACAAACCATCTCGCAAGACCGGAGAAGCCATTTGGCAGCATCTAGATTCTCTGGGGCTGTTCTTATGTTCCTAAATCAATTACCTTTGTAATTGTCAAATTAAAATTAATTGCAAATCAAATGCTCCATTATAGCTGCAGTCTCTAATTTTTCTGCCATATTCCAGATTCACAGCTGGAGAAAACATGCCGCCTAGTCACTATTAACATTCAGAACACATTGGCCTCTTCTGTGTTTGTTTTCAAATGTTCTAATATTGATCGTCCTACTCCCATGAACCCCCAAAGCTTTGTTTACATCTCCATAGCATTGCCGACTTTTCATGGTGGAGGGACTTTCCCCAGCTCTCTTTTTAAAAAGGATAGGCTTATTATCCTGACACTTCTGCTGTGTACACAGCCTTATTCAGAATTCACCAGTGTGTTCTACTTTATTAGCTCAATTTGTCTTCATTGTAATCCTGCTCTGTTGACCAATAAGGTATATGGCACCATCTGGTGCCTAAGTACCAACAGGGGTACTTGGGGCCTCATTCGTTAGTGGCTTGGACACCATTTACAACCACGTGCACAGAAGGGGACCCAAAAGATCCCAAGGCCCCAGTTTTACAATTCATAGAAGACTTCTTGCTCTGTAAAACAGTCAATAACTCTTTCCTTAACTATGAAGCAAAAATTCCCAAGTCCGCAGATGCTGGTAGTGTAACAATCACTGAAAAGTCCAGTAAGGATAAGGTTTGGGGGCTTGAGTCTCTACTCAAATGCTTGTTTTCACCATCAATAAACTACACAGAGGGTGGCATGTAGTTCAGCTTAAAGCATCAGTAACTTCAAAAAAAGCCCAGCTGGTAACACCTTGACATTGCTTATGAATGGTTTCTGGCATACTGTGGTTTTTAAGTGGGACTAAGAAAACTACAGGCAAAGAAGTGAAAAATGACACAGGGTGCTTTCATACTGGGGTTCCCACTGTTGAGAAGTGAAAGGTTTCATGCAGCTATTCCATCCTTTTATTCCTCTTATTTGGTTTTTATGATAAGGGGAGAAAAGACAGAAAAAAACATAGGAAACCATGCAAATTGAAGGCAATGTCTGCATATCCCTGGAGTTTCCATGAATAAAGGCAGTGTGGTTGCACAGTAAAAGCCTCACCTGGAAGCACCAGGGAAGTAATTCTTTGCTAAGTTTCTTCTTGAGGGTGGCAACGAGTAATTTCAGCAATTTTCTTCCCACTACGAGAAAGTCTTCAAAAACCACACAGGGCTTTTCTACACAAAGGAAAAAAAAACCAACAGACTGTTCCAAATTAACAGCAAGTCCCAGCTGAAACCTGTCTTAATGGGTTTACAGCTCCCATAAACTTCACATACCTGTAACCAAAACAGGGCCCACGAGTGCATTTTTAAATCTGCTGCCACCGAACTTAAAAAAAAAAAAACACCTATTTTTATGGTGCACACAAGCAAGATTCCACCTTTCCCAAAGAGAAAGAGCGACAAAAAGATAGCACAAACCTTTGTTTTATCGCCTTAGCAATCACTCGCTAAAGCGAAAAATCCAACATGGCTGTACGGGTGCTTAACCTGTAACCCAGCCCTGCCCCCTGTGCTTGTCCAGTCAATCAGGTTTGCACTGTGTCCTGCATGGGGAAGCGATTCATGTCAGATCACTTGTCTTAATAAGCGAAAATGTGCATATCACTGGAGTTTTTTTTTAAAAAAAAAGTCAGGAAAAGCTGCAAATGCTTTTCTTGCACACTTCCCCCTCTTTTTGGCCCCCTTCACAATATGATGAGACAATGTGGGATCCCATTAAGACAGCTCATTTTCTGAGTAAATTCTTTGAAGAGTATTTTCGCCATGTGGACAACCCCACAGTTTTCAAAGGCAATTTGCAATTCAGGACTTATTTGGTGCAAAATTCATACATGGTTGTTTTGTGTAGAAAACAGCATTTTCTGTGCAGGAAATAGCATTTTCTGCATGGAAATTAATATTTCCATGCAGAAATATTAATTTATGTGGATAAAATGCAGATTTCTGCACAGAAAATGCTGTTTTCTATGCAAATCAACCATGTGTGAATTTTACACAGGACAAATCCCAATAGCATTTGATGCCCAGAAAACGTTTATCTGCAGTAATTGATATTTCTGTGTTGAAATATTATTTTCCATGAAGAAAAAATGCTGTTCCTGGAGCAGAAAATACTGTTTTCTATGCAAAACAACCATGTACAACTTGTGTTCAGAATAAGTTCCGAACAGTGAAGATTCTTGTTAGTCCAGGTTTCTTCTAACCAGGATTTTTCAACACTTCAAAAACATATATATATATATATATATATATATATATTACTATTTTAAAGATATTTTTGAATATTCTTTCCATCCCTAGGCACCACTGAAAGGCTCCTTGCGTCTTGGGAATAAGGCAGTGTATAAATAAAGTGATTGATTGATTGATTGATTGTAAGGCTGCAAATGGAACTTTTGGGCTGCATAAGCTGATAACACTTTGAGAAGCTGCCTTTGTCTGAAGTGAGAACAGTGAATTCTGTTAGTCTGCTGGGATGTTTCAGCTGGAGAACTCCATGTTCCTATTTGGAAGCAAGTGGAAATCTTTCAAAACACTGGTAAATTTCTGAAGATCGTCAAAGAGAACCAAACCTGTGCAAGTGCTGCTATCACTACAACTTATAACTTCTCACTGTCTGCCAGAGAAATAATACATATTTTTTAGATGCATGCATATGCATGCAGACCTTGGAAAAGTTACTTTCTGGATTACTACTCCCTGAATCTCATGGCCATGTTGAGTGGATGCTTTGAGAGTGTAAGGCCCCCCAAAGGAAGTTATCTCATGCTTTGTGTGGGTGGTGTAGATGGAATAGTAGGCCACCTCAGATTTTGGTTAAGGGGGAAACATATAAGAGTCAGTAAATGTTAGTTAGCAACAAGAGGTGCAAATGCTAGATAATGTATTGCAAGCCCAATGCTGTTATGTGTTAGAAAAACATGTCCCAATCCCCATCACAGAAGTTCACACTTTCCAAACAGGGAATGAGTTGTGAGTTAAAGTTCTATAGCCCCACATCTGTTACAGAAAAAGCAGTAACCTGAGTGAAATTTTAACTGTATGTAGTTCAAGAATCCTCTCAGAGTGCAAAAGCAGCCAAAACAAAAAGTCAGCCTTTGTTCCCCACTCCCATATTCACAGCAATTGTTTGTGTACAGACTCAGTAGGTTAGTTCAATGTGTCAGGGATATTGCACTTGTTTAAAACTCAAGGTGATCATGAAGAGGGAGGCAAGAAGACCCAGGTTTGATTATACTATGGGCACTCCGGAAGCTGCTCATTCAACGTAAAATCGAAACCTGCAACTGGAGAGGAATGAAGACGGGACTAGACTTTACTGCAGCTGACCAGATGACTGGAAGCTCCATCAGGCTGCTCAACATATGGTCAGATCCCAAACAAAATTAACCTGCATGCTGTAATGTTGATTGTATTGTCTTATGATATAACCAAAAGGGAGGGCTCTGTTACAAAAGATTTTCAGAAAACCTATGGTTACAATTGACAACTATTTCAGGGGTGAATTTTTCATTGTTTTCATTCAGGGAGATTAATTTTAATAGACCTAAGATGGTTAAAAGGATGGTTTATGTTATACTTGTTGGCATTGTTTCATTGTTGTTCTGCTATGCATGCTCATCTCATATATCTTTTGTTTCCTGCCTGCTGGCCATCTGTCAGGGATGCTTTGATCATGATTCCTGCGTGGCAGGGGGTTGGACTGGATGGCCCTTGCGGTCTCTTCCAACTCTACAATTCTATGATTCTATGATTCTATGAATGATACCTGCTGTTTCAAATGACCTGATTCTGATTTTCAGCATTCAAGATATCATGCCCAATTTATGAGAAAGGTACACACAGAAAGACTGAAATATTTGACATATTGGAATATTTGACAAGTACTGGCATTTCAGTTTGTAAATTTTATATTCCTGGTCCCAATATTGCTGATGAGCTGTCACCAACATCACAATGCTCACTGTAGAAATTCATGGTTCTACTTTGGTACATAGAATAGCCCACTCCCAGCATTCTGTCCCCCTTTCCCAACATCCCCCAGCCTTATCCAAGGATTACATTTTGTAAGGATATTGGAAGAGCCAAACATGTGCATTCCTAACCCATGCTTACCAATCCACCCACTCCTAACCTCCCCACATTGATGGAGAAGGTCTGCAAAGGTGCTGTAACCACATATAAAATGAACATGGTTACAAAGCTGTCTGTGAATCTGGTTTAAATAGGGTTTCCAAATGCATGCAACTTTGTAACTGTGTCCAGAAGAATGTGGTTGCTGTTCCTTTGCAGATATTCCCTGCCAGGAGATAATCTAGAAATAGAGGGCATGAGGCTGGAGTATGCACTCTTGGATCCCTCTACATGAAGAAAACAAAAAAGGAACAAGACATTTGAGTAGGACTCGAGATGGTCTAGAAACAGAAACAAAATTTGGGATGGTCGAATAAAAAGAGATGGAAAACAGATTTAGAGCAGTCACAATGCCATGTCCCAGAACCAGTACATTCCTTGACTTTCTCCCATGTAAGTAAAGGGAAATTCCAAATATTTCCAGGCAGTAGTCTTTGGAAGAAGACTCCCATCTCCCATGGGTCAATGGGCATTTTCTCCTAATCTCTACAGTAAGCTAGGTCACCAAGACTGGGGAGCGTTGAGATGCAACATATCTCTCCTTTTCTTTTTTTGTGCATCGCCAGTGTTCCTAGTACTGGGACCTCAGTTTTTCAGGAGCAGTGGAAAAAACGGTTGAGGATCAGGAATTTGGGGGATCACTGTCAGAAAGAGAGTTGGCAGGAAGCCAGGAATTCTTGCCTGGCTCAGACTATAATCCAAGCCACAGAGGGAAGCAAGCTTAGAAGCTCATTCATTCTTGGGGCCAGCATTTCAAGCGAACAAGGTTGATATCTAATGGTAACCCTTGCTGACATCTCTAACACTACCACCTGATCTACGTTAGCCATTTGAAGCCCAAGTAGTATCCATGTCACATGGCACCTTTCATCTGCTAAGGTTGGTACACAAACTGTGAATCCCTTCTGGGGAGAGATTGTTTGGCCACGGTTACCCATGGCCTGGTACCCTACTGAGAGTGACCACTTTTGTAGTCATGAAACTGTGGTCACTTCCAGTGGTGTAGTGAAGCCAGGAGTCAGAGGGTCAAAGCACCATCACTTTTTGATTGACAGGACTATCCTCTACCGCAGCATCCCAATTTCCCTGTTCCCTCTGAGTTTAACAGCAACCCTCACAGTAGCTAAGAGAAAATGGATTTTTCCAACAGCAATATATTTGTGAGCTATCCCTATGGTAATGAAAATTATTTGGGGAAGGTGGCTTCTTGAACAGGCAATTAAGTCCCATTGGTGTTATAAAACACCTGATCCTGATGATGAAAATGGCTTGACCAGGTTTGTTTTTGAATCAGCATGGCAGTCTGCATTTTTGAATCCAGTTGTAAGCCTATCTGTTAAGGTTTCCACAAGGAGTGCCTGCACTTCGAAATGTACCATACACCCCTGGTTGTTTCTGCATATGGAAGCAAAACTGCTAACTGGGACTAGGTACAGGAAATCTATTATGCCAACACTGAAACAGCATCACTAGCTGTTTCTCATTTTCCAAGTACAAGTCAAAGTTTTGCCATTTCTTTTTAAAGCCCTGCATCATCTGTGACCTGTAGGCCTTAAGGACTGTCTCTTCACACAAGTTTCCCTCTATGTTGAGAACTTCAAGAAAAACCCATCTCTCGTGCCTCTTCTTTCTAGAGTGAGGCAGGTGGTGACCCTGGGGAGAAAGTAAAGTGGTTATATGTCCCACTTTACAGAGGTCAGTCTTTTATTCAAAGGGCTGTCAGGGGACTGTCCTGCATTTGAAAATGTCCTCCTTTGAAGGGCCATCCAGTCCAAGTCTGACTGAAATACGAAGAACCATAAGTATGAAATGCAGGAGTCTTGAAGGGTTATTCCCTGCTTACAGTCATCTCTGCTATGGTGGGATGGATTGCATTTCTGTTTAAATCAGGGACCAAGCTACTGCATCTATTGTCGGGGGTATATGGTTCAGCACCTTGGGCAGTCCTTTAAAGTTCACACTAAAATCCAAAGCAGATTTGTTTCCTTGCTGGCATGGAAATCATCAGCTTCCACAATCTTTGCATGTGGTTTGATGACATGAGCAATGATACTAATGCCTGAACATAACAAATAGTACAGGGAAGTCAAAACGCAGCCCTCCAGATGTTGCTGGGTTACAACTTCCATCCACCTGGCCAGTATAGCTAATTGTGACAGATTACAGGAGTTGCAATCCAACAAGATGGGGGGGGGCACAGTCACTCACCCAATTCAAATTACAGTAACTGTTTCTAAAATGGCATCTATACATTGCAAATTAGCATGTGAAAATGTCTCTGTGTCCTCCCTTTTTCTGTAGTCCTTTTGATGTGTGCTTCCTCATTTTTAGCCTTGTGTAAGAATGTGACCACCCTACTTTCCTCATCTCTATTAGCTGTTTCATGTCAGTGGTTGCCATGGTGGGAAAAAGGTACATCCTAGGAGAGGGGGAGGAAGACATCAATATTGGGATGCAGTGTTTGGCATCAGCTCTGGATCACTCACAAAGCACAGCTGTGCCTTTAGTGTCTAATGCTGAATCTGAGAAAATATACAGTAGAATCAGATTCTATCTCCTATCTTAGCCATGGCTAAAGGCCTGTGTGAAAAAACAGTTTATCTGGGTTGCTGTTCTCCCACCTGTAAAATGGAACTAATAATGATAATGAACTGCTTCACACTTCGGTCCCAAGTCCAAAATGAGGGGCATATTTCCCAATGAAAACTTTTTAAAAAATTTATAGATTGTGCATTTGTTTTACTGTTTTAGTTTCTGTTACTTTAATAAATAGGTCCCAAAACAAATCAAGCCTGAACTTCCCCTAGAAGCCAAAATGATTAAAATAAGGCTGTTGTATTTTGGACATATCATGAGATGACAGTAAAGTAGAAAGCAGCAGGAAAAGAGGAAGCTCTCATAATGGATGGATTGACTCAGTCAAGGAAGCCACAGCCCTGAGTTTACATTACCTGAGGAGGACTGTTAATAAAAAGGTGTCTTGAAGGTCTCTCTTTCATAGGGGTACCATAGGCTGAAGCCAAGTTGATGGCAATCAACAACAACAACAACAACAATTTTTATTAGTTTATACAGTTGTCCCTTCATGTTCGCTGGGGTTAGGTTCCAGGACCCCCCGTGGGTACCAAAATCCATGAATACTCAAGTCCCATTATATGCAATGGCATAGCAAAATGGTGCCTCTTATATAAGATGGCAAAATCAAGGTTTGCTTTTTGGATTATTATTTTTTAAAGAATATTTTCAATCCATGAATACTTAAATCCATGGATACCAAATCCATGGATACGGAGGGACAACTGTATTTACATTATACTAGGATAGCTGTACCCAGCATAACATATGTCATTATAGGAGATTATAAAGGTTATGAATTAATAATTCATTTTATATATTTATTCATATATTTCATAAATTGCTTTACATATTTTTTTTTCTCAGAATCCTTTCACAGATTTCAGCTACATACACTGTCATAGTAAATTTGAAAGGTTCACACGGTTCAGCTACACACTATTATTATGGGGGGAAATATTTAACTGTTTTACATGTGGTTTTTCACACAGTTCAGCCACACACTAATTTTTTAGAGGAAAATATTGCATTGTTTTACAAGTGGGTGGTGAGTGGCTGAGGGAGTGAGAGGAGGGAGGGGCCCTTGTGAGGCTGGGGTGTTGATGTGGATTGAGTGGCACGAGTGGATTGTGAGGTGAAAGGGGAATTTGTATGTGGGTAGTGACTGGCTGAGAAAATGAGAGGAGGGAGGGGATGCTTTCTAAGGGCCAATCAGCACACTGGGAAAGGAAACATACCCAAGCAATAGATAGATAGATAGATAGATAGATAGATAGATAGATTTATTGTTTTTGCTTTTGTTGCCTGATTGTCAGCATTCTTGAAATTTTGTTTCATTTTTATTTTTGCTAAAAAGAGAGTTACAATTAAAATAAATAAATAACAACAAATTAAAACATAAATTACAGTTTTGACTATGAAGCTTTTCCCAACCTATGATTCCCAGGGAGAATTGTAACACTGAGGTGGAAATCACGGAGACCTCCAGATGTTGCTAAAGTGCAGTTCTCATTACTTTTTGCCATTGACTATTGCTGCCTGAGTCTGTTGGGACCTACAGTCCAACAACATTTGGGAGGCCACATACCTTCCTTCCTTCCTTCCTTAATATCCTTTATATCCCGTCTTTCTCCCATCATGGGATTCATGATATTTCCCATCTCTGATACAAGAGACACTCTGAAACTACAGTTGCCAAGTCATGGCTATCCCGGGCCCTGAAACTGCAGGGCTCACACCTGAGACCATTCCTTGTGATGTCACAAAAGGTGGGCTCAAGTAATGGCCATCCCTGGTAATGTCATTACCTTATATCTTTTTTTTATTAGGCCACTAGTTTAGTAGATGGTAGGAATGCTATGGATGTCATTTATCTGGATTTCAGCAAAGCATCTGATAAGGCCCCACATGATATTTTGATTAACAAACTAACTAAATATGGAAATAAATGGAAAAACCATCAGATGGATCCATAATTGAGTGGGAAGCCATGCTCAAAGAGGTTGTCATCAGTGGCTATACTTCAAACTGGAAGGAGGTATCAAGTGGAGCACCACAGGGTTCTTTCCCAGGGCCAACACTCTTCAATATTTTTTATCAATGATTTAGATGATGAGGTGGAGGGAATTCTTACCAAATTTGCAGACGATACAAAATTGGGAGGGATATCTAACACACTGGAAGGTCAGAACAGACTTCAAAAGGACCTTGATAAACTAGAAAACTGGGTTGAAATTAATAACATGAAATTCAACAGAGACAAATGCAAAATTCTACATTTAGGCCACAAAAGACAAATGCACATGTATAGGATAGGGTATAGGATAGGGGATACTTGGCTCAGCAGTAACACATGTGAAAAAGACCTTGGGATTATTGTTGATCATAAGTTGAATATGTGCCAGCCATGTGATGCTGTAGCAAAGAAGGTCAATGCCATTTTAGCCTGCATTAGCAGAAGCATAGTTTCCAAATCAGGGGATGTAATAGTCTCCCTGTATTTTGTTCTGGTCAGGCTTCATCTGGAGGACTGAGTTCAGTTCTGGGCACCTCATTTAAAAAATGATATAGGCAAGTTGGAGCAAGTTCAGAGAAGGGCAATGAGGATGATAAGAAATATGGAGAACAAAACATATGAAGAGAGGCTGAAGGAGCTGGGTCAGTCCCTGGGATCTGGGAAGCCTATTTGGGCTCGTTGATGGGATAATTTTCTTTCTACAAACAAATAGCTCCAACTGTTCTGCAGTGTATCTTGGTGCCAGCTAAGTAACAAATGGACTGAAAAATTGGAGAACCAACTGTCCACAAGTCCCAGGAGGACTGGTAAAAGTGAATGCAGGAATCAATGCCAGCTGTAGCTATGATATTGGTCCAGTTGACATATCCATGCATGCAACATTGAGCGGCTTATATACATCATCTATATTCTGTGAAACAGCTTCTATTTGAAATCTCATTGTCATTAGCCTCTTAATGATGGAGAAAAATACATGGAACCATATCACTTTGTGTATTGGTTACCAATCAAGTGAGTCCAAATTTCATTTCTACCCTCTGAGACAACAAGCTCTTCATTCTCGGTTGTTATATTACAGTGTAGGTGTTCTTCTAAGGCCATTGACTCTTTATAGCTTGTTTGAATTCTAGAAATGAATTTTAAAGCCTCCAATAGTGCCAGAATGGTCTCTCTTGCCAGACTCTCACTGGCCAGGCCAAAAACAGCCTTCATTTACATCAGATCAAAGTGATTTCATTAAAATTACACCCAACACAATAGCTTGGGTTGTAAGGGTAACATTGAAGGCCCTCTTTCTCCCTTCAAATGCCAAGCCATTTCTGAGGGTTTGTTATGAATCTCAATTATTCCTTTGGCAGTCCCTACTTGTGCTCACAGATGTTACATGAGGTGGTGTAATGAAGCTACTCTGTTCTATCAGACTGTTCTGGATTTTTGTTTTCCTCTACAGAGGGTGCCAATGGTGCCAAGGAAATTGTGGAAAGGAGAGATTTGGGCCAAGTCTCCAAAGATAATTTAATTTTGGGATTAGAAGATGATATGAGGGAGAGGCATGGGACATTAGACTAAGGTGGCTGATGTGTTGCAAAGGAGCCAGGGCTCACAGGGATGAAGTGCCAGGATGTTGTTGTTGCTGTTGTTGTTTTTAAAGCAGGGTCAATGACATCATCTGCCATCCCCTCATCAGGCTTTCCTGTTGTCTCTCAGGCAAGGAGACAAATCATTGTTTGCTTTGTTTTTTTTCAAGCACACAAACAAAAATTGAAGTTTTCTCCTGGCTAAATAAGATTACAGGTTTCTTTGCTTGTTGAGACATTTATGCAAGAGGGAGAGGTGTGTTTTTTATGTGTATGTGTTCTGTTTGCAATAGTTTTCATGCAAACAAGCTAGCAGCTTTTGCTCTTGTTGCTGCTGAGGATTGACAAGGGATGTGCAGTGTTTTCCCCCTCTTACAAAGGGGCAGAAAGTCTCACTAAAGTAGGCTGCAATCCTGTATTGCTCAGTGTAACATAGGTGGGACACATGTAGATTTATGCTAGGCTGAGCCACATACCGCCCCCTCCACTTAGTGAATAGCCTTTGATGCTTCCCTCCTAGATGGCCATTCCGTGCATCATGCGGAGTGGGCAGGAGCACAGAAGTGTCTGCCTACTTCCCCATAGCCAGGCACAAAATGATTACAGATGTGCTGAGACCTCTAGAAGACGCTGGTGTATTTCAGCACTGATGTCATCATTTCATGTCTGGCTATGGGAAGATGTTTCTGCATTCTTGCCTGTTTCCAAGAAACAGGGAATGATTGTGTGAGGGACTTCAGAGGCTGTCTGGGGGGCTTTGGGTGCTGTGAAGGGAGAAAGTGACAACCACACCCAATCTCACCCCAAAAAAGGATGGCTGGAATCCTATATCAGCTACTCGGGGCTTACCTACACCAGCCAGGATATGCCAGCTCCCCCCCCCCCGGCATACCCTGGCTCTGAATCTGGCCCATTCTGCCCCCATTACCTCAATGAAATGGGCCGGAGTCCTAACAGAATGTTGGTGCATAACTGCTGCTGACGCCACCACCATTTTCTCCACTAAAGTGGAAGCCAGGCAGGGGTCCCATAATGTGTGACTGCAGGCCCCCAGCATGTGATCAGCCCCAGTCACCTGTTGAGGGACCCATGCCTGGCATCCAGAGGAGCCAGGGAGCTGGCAACAACAGGGAGGAATTGCATGCTGGATGGGCTTCTGTGGACATGTGGGGCCTGATCCATTTTTTCCCAGGTAAACCTGGGTAAACTGAGCATTATATCATCATGTTTTATTGGGACCCATCCTGGCATGTTTCCGTTCTAGTCCTATAGCTGCCCTGAGGGTGGTGAGGACTGCCCAGGGGCAGATCAGAGTAAATGGCCTGTTGTTGTTAGGACTACACTGTTTTGGAACAGGGGCAAGCCAGGGTGTTTGGATGGGGTAAACAAGCCTTAAGTTAAGTATACTTAACAAAATAATCTCTTCCAGTCCATCCCCACACTGGAATGGACTGAGGTGGAAGAGACAACAAGGGGGTCAGCTATTTTAGATCTGATCCTAACCGACAGGGATGACCTGGTTAATGAGGTGCAAATGGTGGGATCCTTAGGTGAGAGTGATCATGTTCTCCTGGAGTTTGTTATACAATGGAAAGGAGAAGCCAGGCATAGTCAGACACGCATTCTTGACTTTAGCAGAGCTGATTTCAATAAACTCAGGGAAATACTGGGGGTGATCCCATGGTCAGAAATACTAAAAGAGTAGAGACTTCAAGATGGATGGGACTTACTCAAAAGGGAGATACTGAAGGCAAAATTTCAAACAGTACCAATGAGGAAGAAAAATGGGAGGTGTCTCAAGAAACCAGGATGGATGACTAAAGAACTTTCAATGGAGCTAAGTTTTAAACAGAACATGTATAGGAAATGGAAAAAAGGGGGAAATCACCAAAGAAGAATTCAGACAGATAGCAAACATGTAGAAGTAAAGTCAGAAAAGCTAAAGTGCAGAATGAGCTCAGGTTTGCTAGAGAGGTTAAGAACATTAAAAAGGTTTTTTTTTTTGGGTAAGTCCACAGCAAAAGGAGGAAGAAGGAAATGGTAGGGCCACTATGCGGAGAAGATGGCAAAATGCTAACAGGGGACAGAGAAAAGGCAGAATTACTCAACACCTTCTTTGCCTCAGTGTTTTCAGAAAAGGAAAAGGGTGACCAACCTGAGGATAATGGAACAGATGACACAATAGGGGAAATCCAGCACAGAATAAGCAAAGAGGTAGTACAGAAATACCTTCTTAATTTAAATTAATTTAAATCTCCAGGACTGGATGAACTACATCCAAGAGTCTTAAAAGAGGTGGCAAATGTAATCTCAGAGCCATTGGCAATAATCTTTGAGAACTCCTGGAGAACAGGAGAAGTCCCAGCAAACTGGAAGAGGGCGAATGTTGTCCCCATCTTCAAAAAGGGGGAAAAAGAGGATCCCAACAATGATCATCCAGTTAGTCTGACATCAATACCAGGGAAGATTCTAGAGCAGATCATTAAACAGAGAGTCTGTGAACATTTAGAAGGCAATGCCATAATCACAAAAAGTCAACATGGTTTTAGAGAAACAAGTCATGCCAGATTAATCTGATCTCTTTTTTTGGATAAAATTACCAGCTTGGTAGATGAAGGGAATGCTGTGGATATCACATACCTTGATTTCAGTAAGGCCTTTGATAAGGCTCCCCATGACATTCTTGCAAACAAGCTTGTAAAATGTGGGCTAGTCATAAATTTTCTGATTATTAGTGGGTCTCTTGGTCTCTTCCAAGTCAACTGTTAAATGGATTTGCAATTGGTTGACCGGCTGAATCTAAAGGGTGCTCAGCAGTGGCTCCTCTTCTTCTTGGAAAGATGTGACCAGTGGGGTGCCACAGGGTTCTGTCCTGGGCCCAGTGCTATTAAACATCTTTATCAATGACTTGGACGATGGAATTAGGGACATACCTATCAAATTTGCAGATGACACCAAATTAGGAGGAGTAGCTAATACTCTAGAAGACAGGATCAAAATTCAAAATGACCTGGATAGACAGGAGAGCTGGGCCAAAGCTAACAAAATGAAATTCAATACAGAGAAATGTAAGGTACTACACTTAGGGTGAAAAAATGAAATGCATAGATATAGGATGGGGAGACCTGGCTGAACGAGACTATGTGCGGAAGGGCTCTAGGAGTCCTAGTAGACCACAAATTGAACATGAGTCAACAGTGTGATGCGGCAGCTAAAAAGGCCAATGGGATTTTGGGTTGCATCAATAGAAGTATAGTGTCAAAATCAAGGGAAGTGATAGTGCCGCTCTATTCTGCCTTGGTCAGGCCTCACCTAGAATAATGTGTCCAGTTCTGGGCACCGCAATTTAAAAAGGATATTGACAAATTGGAGTGTGTCCAGAGAAGGGCGACTAAAATGGTGAAAGTTCTGGAAATCATGCCTTATGAGGAGAGACTTAGGGAGCTGGGTATGTTTAGCCTGGAAAAAAATGGTTAAGAGGTGATATGATAGCCCTGTTTAAGTATTTGAAGGGGTGTCACGTTGAGGATGGAGCAGGCTTGTTTTCTGCTGCTCCAGAGATTAGAACACGGAGCAATGGATGCAAGCTCCAGGAACAGAGATTCCACCTCAACATTAGGAGAAACTTTCTGACAGTAAGAGCTGTTCGGCAGTGGAACACACTCCCTCGGAGCGTGGTGGGGGTCTCCTTCCTTGGAGTTCTTTAAACAGAGGCTGGATGGCCATCTGTCAGGGATGCTTTGATCAAGATTTCCTGCGTGGCAGAGGGTTGGACTGGATGGCCCTCATGGTCTCTTCCAACTCTACAATTCTATGATTCTATGATTCTATGAAATGTCATTCATCCACACTCCAATTGCTGGCAGAATAGATCTCCTTCCCCTCATGCAGATAATGCCTGGTAAAGTAGGTTTGGGAGGGAGTTACCATTGTAATAGTGTTGCAATCATGACTAAGTATTGATCATAAATACAAAACAGTTACCTATATTTACTTATCTGTAACTGTTTCATATTCACAATTGCTACTTAGTCCTGATTTTTACAATAATGCCTGAGAGGTTACTTAGTTACATAAGTAACTGGTGTAGGATTCAGACTAATAAAGGAAACTAACACATGCATATGTTTTTAGCAGGATATCACCCACTGATTATTTTTAAATAGAATGTTTCAATGTGTTAAGATATCCCTGCCCACTAATAATCAGAAAATTTATAATTATCCTTTACATTCTTGCTCTGAGTGCAGAAGTGAATCTTCAACTATTTCATCTTGCAGGACAAAACAAATATTACTGTGCAGTTTTTTCCTGATATACACACAGATCTGAAGAATTTTGGGGGAAATTATTCTACACAGAAATGCATGTCTTTGCATGAAAAAACATGGATTTTTGTGTGAACAACAGTGGGGGGTGGCATCTCTATGATAAAAATACTCCCTTGTTGAATGCAAGGACAAGGATAACTGTCCTAATAGGATCCTGCAGTGTGTCAACGTATTCAGAAAGAGGAGGGGGAAGGCCAAAACCTTGTGAGAAAAGCCTTTGTGGCTTTTCCCAAAGTTTTTGAAAAACTGTGAGGGGTGTGTGTGCATTCCCCCACGCTAGGAAAGTGATTCCGTAGTAAAAGAAGGGTGTCCCTGATTGGCTGGACAAGAGCAGGGGCAGAGCTTGCTGACAGAGCAAGTGCCTGCAGCCACCATTCCCCCCCCCAAGCAATCGGGGATGGGGAAGGGAGGAGGGCGACTGTCATTCCCACCCCCAACCCCAGCTGCTGCTGCTGTCGCTGTCACCACCACAGGGATTGGGGAAGGCAGGAGGGCAGCCACCATCCTTCCCCCTTCCCCGGTTCCCTGCCCCTATGCCGTTGCTGCCCTGCAGCGACCGAGGAAGGAGGAGGGCTCTCTCACCCTCTTCTCCCTTCGCTGTCCGCCCCCCGTTGCTGCTGTAAAGATTGAAGAAGGGAGAAGGGTTCTTTCACCCTCTTTTTACTTCCCCAGTTCCCACACCACGGCCACCACCTCCTCCCCTGTGGAGACTTAGGAAGGGAGGAGGACTCTCTCACCCTCTTCTCCCTTCCTCAGCTGTAATCTTTGCATGTGAAGCTTATGAGGGATGCTGGGGGAAAAGCCACCATTAAGACAAGTTGCAGCTGCTGCGACTTGCTACTACTGTGGGGAAGTATGTTCCCCCCCCCTCGTATAGATGGGGCCTGGATTTTTTTTTTTTAACGTGTTTCCAGAAAGATACCTTTTTCAGGGGGAAAATGTGTTTTCTGTGCAAAACCACATCAATTTTGCAGGAAAAGCAAGTGATTTTTGAAACAGTGTTTCTTTGGATGGAAAAATGTGGATGTTTTTCACAGCCTTCCCTCCCCCCCCCCATGATTTTTGTGCAAAACTCCCTCAAGACCTAGATTTATTTCTATGCTGAATGATTTCCCAAAGCATATCAGAATATGTGAATACCAGGCAAAAACTGCATAAAATTCTCACTTCTGTGTTATTCTTCCTGACCCTTTCCCTAAGTGACAGGAAACCAATTATCCAGCCAGAAAATAAACATCTATCAATATTATTTTCCTATTTACTTGGAACTTTGCTGTAATCCTCACAGTGCTTGGGAGGAATAGATTTTTGCCAGCCAAAGTATTCTGTGGTAAGCTATCACTGTCGTAACGTAAAATACTTTGGAGTGGCTTGGTGTTGAGACCTATTAGCTTTTTATCAATGAATGAACAAATCATTGAACCACACAGCTCATGGTGGAGGAGAAAACTGCTAGAACTGGTTTGCTGATATCAAATAACAAAGCTGCATTCATTTTTTAAAAAGTCTTCTTGTGGGTATGATTATGAGAACTGTCAAGATGTGGAACTACACCACTGTTGATACACCACCTCTTCCAGCTTCACAACAGAACACACTAGAAAAGACCAGAAAGATGGGGAAGCTATTGCCAGTCAAAGTAAAAAGTAGATGTTAAAGATGGATCAATGCATTTACTCTTTAAGGAAGTTGAGACAATCCAATGCCTATTGAAAGAACATCTGGGAAGAGGGTTATGGGGCCACACAGATTACCCCATGACTCACCACTAGGGCTGCCAGGCATCCCCTATTACATCCCTTATTTGAAGGTCAGAAAGCTTACAGGGCAGGATGGCATCTTTTATTGTAAGGGGTGTCCCCTATTTGAGGATTGGAAAGATTTTCCTTTTATATATACTGAACAAGATGCACAAAATTCCAGTAATTTTGGATGTGCCCCCTCATAAAGACAGAAGTGCATGTTTTGTATAATTTATGAATGTCAACAATATGCTAATTTTATAGTGACATAATAAATACTTTATTTATTTATTTATTTAGGTATTTATACCCCCCTCTTCAGCCACAAAGGCTCTCAGAGCAGCTTACAAATTGTTTAAGCAATAGCAATTTATACATCTATACCACATTAAGCAGTTTTCAATGTGCATTAGCTGATTGCCCCCACAAGCCAGGTACTCATTTTACCAACCTACGAAAGGATGGAAGGCTGAGTGAATCTTGGAGCCCTTGGGATTCAACTTGCAACGTTGTGGCTTGCAGTACTGGAATTTAACCACTGCGCCACCAGGGCTCCCTGTTTTCATTTAGGTAGACCACAAATTTGTTAATAGCTACTTCTTGATTGTCAACGATCCACACCATGAATTTCAACCCTCCCTTATTGCTGTTTTAAAAACTTGGCAACATTACCCACCACCAATAATGCCTGGCAACTGCAACTATACTATCTAAGCATTCAGAACACCAGTATATGCATTTTCAGCTGCTTTTCACAAGGTGGGAACTTGATTCAGCCTTGTTTGTACATGCATAGAGACCCACAGTCACTCTCACATTTACCCTCCAACTTTTCACAAATGAAAAGTGGGGCACATGTTGCCATGCAACTTCATAGTGCAGTCAAGATGGCAAAAGTTATTAATGAGGAAGAACACACAAGCTAGGAGAGGGTGCAGCAGTTTGCATTTGCCCAAGCCTACTGGGAAGGGCAAGATTGCACTCTGTCCTGTCCTGCCTTTGCAGCTGAGTTAATTGTGTGCAAACTACTTTTGCAACAATTGAAGTAAGCTGAGGACAAATGGGGAAAGTGAGAGAAGGAAAGAGAAACTGGGATATTTTAAAAGCAGCTTAAGATCTGGGAGAACAGAGGATTAATCAGGACTGTTCCTGACAGATTGGGACAGTTGAAGAGTATGCTCACATGCTCTTTCAATGCAAGTTGGTGGTGGATGGTGGAGGTAGTCTACTTGGCTCCATGACTCCCCACCACTATGTTCTTTTAATGTGGTGGTTTTTCTGAGCTATTTTACTGAATTAGCCCACCGTGCCTATTTCTTCTACTTTGGGTGGCAACAGCTTTTCAGGTTTGCCTGCCCTGTTCCAATGTCCACCAAATGCCAGGGACAGAACCTGGTGTGAACTGCATACAAAGCATGTGCTCTGTCAGTTCAGCCCTGCCTTGCCTACTGACCTTCCCCTAAGAGAGAAGGGTACATTGGGTGTTGCATAGAATCACTATGAATGGCTTTGAAGGCAGATGACAACTCTCTGGGCCTTCTCATATATTATTCCAATGATGCTGGAACACCCCCAGTAAAAGAAAAGTGCATGCATTCCTGTTTGGAAGCCCCAGGCTAAAAGAAGAGTTAAACAAGAGCCAAGTAGAGCACCATGCATTGTAATGGAGGACTGATCTTCATTTGGCAGGCCACAGTCAGTGCAAGTCCACTTTAATAAATTTGAGTAACTGTGAATCCACAGTGAAAGGGAAAGAAATGCTATCTGTCTCCAAATTTGCTCATTTACACAACTATTCAAGGTATAGAACTGTGCACTTTTGTGCATTTTGATCCTTTACACCAGGTGAGTGAATTTCTAGCCTTCCGTATGCTGCTAGACTGCAGCTCCCATCAGCCCTAGCTGATTGTGAGTTATGGTAAGTGCAGTCCACACATTACCCACCCCTGCCTTTATATCAACATCTTCTATGAGCAACCTGTCTATGGCTTACAAGCTGTAGGTGTTTGTTTGTTTGTTTTAAATCTCTTCTAATTATTTTTCAAGATGGAAAAACTGGATGATTAGCAAAACACAACATAAATGATCGATCTTGTTCAAGATAGCTTGTTTAGCATGTACTGTTTCCTGGATGTTTAATGTAGTGACAGCCACATCACAGAAGATGTGGGTTAAATATATCAAAAGCCAACTAACACTTAATTTTTTTCTGCAGTCTCTGTGCATTATGTAATTTTAAAACAACAAAAGCAAGATCTATAGCTGCAAAAATCCACAGTGAGTCCACCCCCCTTTGCCTGGAAGTCAGAGATCTTTGCAGAGAGAAAATAATGATCAAAAGCACAGACACAAAGAAACTGGCAATAATTAACTGCAACTTTGATCTTGTTTGTAGATTATTTGTTACATTGAGGAATGCTGCAATCTGTCATTTTTATTCCATCACTCCATAACCAAACAACTGTAATTAAAGGACAATGAAAACAGATGCCAGAACTCTTGAAGGCAGCGAATAAGGTTATGGATAACATTCGGCTGACCACCTGCCTCACAATTTATAAAACAGTAACACACAGGTTTTTTAGCCTGACAAATGTTTGACACAAGGCCAACTTATGGTCCCAGAAACCAGGCTGGTGAGAGAGGGGATCTCATGCTAAGTCCATTTTCTAACCAGCTGCTCTTTGGGGAATACAACAGATGCACTACATCCAACCATCCCATTTTAGCAGGATTTTCATGTTCAAAGGCTGTTGAAGCCTTGCACTGGATTGTTACCAGCAATGCTGGTGTTAAAATAAAATACATTTACAAGGAGATCACTAAAAGCAAAGCATACTACTGGCCTTTGGGGATCTGAGAGCTGAAAGGTGTGATCATAGCCACCACCTTGGAGAGAGATTTGAAATGTGTACAGGGTTTCACAAATGGTTTCTTGTGCTCAATGGTGGCTGAAGGCTACTCCAGATTTTAGTCTGAACTTTGAAGGCACTGCCCAAGGTGCTGAGCATCTTGGAGGACTGATTGGCTGGCTTGCTTGCTTTATTTTTTAAAATTAAGGTGTGCATCTATCACTTCTCAACCAACCAGAGCCCCTAAGGTTCAGAACCTTGGATAGCACTTTTAAAGTTCAGACAAATCTGGAGCTATCAAACATGCTGAACCTTAGGGGCTCTGGTGGGTTGGGAGGTGACAGTTGAATGCTTTAAACAGAAACTAACCAATCAATCCCCCAAAGAAGTTCACCGCCTTGGACAGTTCCTTCAAAGTTCAGACTAAAATCCAGAGTTGACTCACCCTAACCCCAAACACTGATATGGAAACCACCAACCTTCTCTGCCTTGGATCCTTAGAGTAAGGGAAGCACAACCAAAATGCCAATACATCATTTAAAATGGCTGAGTACTAGGGAGGGACTGTAGTGGTAAAGCACATACATTGCATGCAAAGGGTCTGTGACAGTTTAGCCAGCCCCCAGTGTGTGCTCTCTCTCACACACACAAGCCTGAGAGGCAAGGCTTGCCAATGTTGTGAAACAGCTCAAAAGTTCCTCTGCCACTTCCGGTCTAAGTCGGATCAAAAAGGAGCTCTTGCTCCAAATCCCTCCAGAAAGCGGCTATTGGGGATGAAAACTTTGAAAAACCCCAACAGAAGAGTCCCCTGCCTGGTAATTCCTCTAAATTGCACCCCCTAGAGGTATAGCTGCCACCACCATTTGAATTCCAAACCTTTTTTATGCACAGTTCAAAGGGAAATTGTGGGGTTCCTTAGCTACTCTTTCAACTCTCTGCTATTTGCAGAGTTATTACCACCTCCCCCTCTGTCCCAAAAGGGAGAGCACCATTCGAGTGAAATAAGACACGTGGACACATCAGCTGATAGAAAGATTAGAAAAAGCTATTTATTTCAAGCAAAGCTCAAACATGCAAATACTTTCATGGAAGGCTCCTCCCTTCCAGGCATTCTCACAGAGTTACAGATAGGATAAAGCATTCAGCCAAGCAAGGAAAATAAACATAAATTTTCTAACGTAAAAACTAGCTAAAACATTCCCTAGTCTACTCACTCAATATGCAGGATTCTGTTGGATTCAGAGGGAGGCCGTCCTCCATTTTCGAGTCCTTTGTTTTCATTTGACCTGAGATGTTATGTGTTCATCTCAGGACCCTCTTTGTTCTCTCTTGCCTCCTGGCTCCAAAGCAGTTTTATTACCTTTTAAAATTGCCACCCTCGAGTTCTGATTGGTTATTCTGTCTCTGCTGACCTGACATCATTGATGACATGGTCACTAGGGGTGTTGCTTTACTCTCACCTCTAGTTAACCCATTGTTACCAGATTGCTGAGCTTGTAGTTAATGGGAGATAGAGTCTCACATTATCACAGGGTCCCAGGTTTGATTCGTGCCATCTCCGCATGTGGGAAAGACTGCTGTCCAAAGTCCTGGACTCCAGTTGCTGGTCAGTATGGGTCAAATGTTAGAACCAGGGATGTAAGTCCTAACTTGACTCATACTTGCATCTTAAAGCATAGAAAATGTTTTTCTATATGAGCCATATGAGAAAACAGAATAGTGGGCATGTATGTGTGTGTGCTTTTATGCGACTGTGATTTAAGCTAATAGATCTATGTCTATCTCTCTGTCTGTTACCCAGTTTACAGTTTTAAGAAAATGTTTAAAGTCATAGAACAATGGAATGAAAAAGCCTTTTAAAAAAGTCAGATAAAAGTACAGGTTGCCCCCCATAGCCATGGTTTCAGTTAGCTGCAGCTGAAAAAAAAAATAGAGACACATACCATAGAGTTGCACTGGAAAATGCCTAGAGAGGTGTCCCCTCCAGGAATTGCTAGATCCTCCAATGCAACTCTATGGTATGTTTGTACTGGAAGTCCCTCATTATGATAGGATTTGCTATCATCTGTGGTTACACTTATAAATGGTAAGGAATATATCCCCTGCAAATATGTGTGTGTGTGTGTGTGAGAGAGAGAGAGAGAGAGAGAGAAGGGAGAGAGACCTATACAGGTAACTAGCAGCAGAATAATCAATGAGGAGTTTGGAAGAATTTAAGAATTCTTAAGAATTTAAGAAGTTCTGAAGATGACTGAAAGATCTCAAGAGAAGAAAGGTAAGCAGAGTTAATGTGGAGGGAACCTTAAAAATGTGTGACCACCATTAAAAAAGACATGTCCCTGGTATCAAACCACAGATAGACCTTAGAAGCAGAAAGAAGGCAGGACCCGTGGAGCTAATCTAAGAGCCCAGTCAGATTCCCATGAACAGAACCTACTTCTAAACACTCCAGATCTTTTAGTTTAAACCATAAGATGTAGCAGAACTTCCAACTAAACTTGTATATGAATGGATGACAATGCAACTGGCCTGATGCATATAACATTTACAATCTAGCCCCCAAACACCTAGGACAATCTCTGGCTTTTCTTTGCAAACGAAGATTCAGGAAGGACTCATCCCGCGCTTTCTGCAAGCGCGCTGATGACTAAAAAGGCCAATCCAAGATAAACAAGTCCGGTTGCAAAAAGCACAGCAGAAGGTCTCCTTGGGTGATGTTTTTGGGTTGGGATTCTTTCTGCGTTGTCATTTCTCTTCAAGACTTGTTCATCGTGAGTTCTCAAATAAGGCTGCAGCATTGTGGATAGTGCATCTCCATGCCTCCCGATGTGAGGCCAGGGCGGACCACTATTGGTGATCAATTTGGCCGAGCCTGAGATGTTGTTTCAGGGAGTCCTTGTATCGCTTTTTTGGAGCGCCCCTCTTACGCTGACCCACGGCGAGTTCACCGTAGAGTAGTATTTTTGGGAGGCGATGGTCCTCCATCCTAGAAACGTGCCCTGCCCAGCGCAGCTGTGTTCTCAATATCATGGCCTCAATGCTGGTGATCCCTGCTTGCTCAAGGACAGCAACATTCGTCACATAGTCAGTCCAGTGTATATTTAGGATTGTGCATAGACAGCGCTGATGAAAGTGCTCGAGGAGTCATAGGTGGTGGCGATAGGTGACCCATGTTTCAGATCCATAAAGGAGGATAGACAGTACGATGGCTCTATACACACTGATTTTTGTGCTTCGCCTCAGGTGTTTATTGCTCCAGACTCTTTTGTGAAGTCTTCCAAATGCACTATATGCCTTTGCTAATCTGTGATCAATCTCTTTGTCAATCTTGGCATCTGAGGAGATGATGCTTCCCAGGTAGATGAACTGCTGAACGGACTTGAGCACAGATTTGCCGACGGCAATGTGGGGATGGTGGTGTTCGTCCTGTGGTGCAGGCTGGTAAAGAACATCTGTTTTCTTCAGGTTGACTTCTAGCCCAAACAGCTCTGCAGCTGTTGCAAAGCAGGACGTTAGGCGCTGCAGAGCTGCTTCTGTGTGGGCAACAAGGGCAGCATCATCGGCAAAGAGCAGCTCACGGACTAGATAGTTTAGAGTCTTAGTGTGAGCCCTTAGACGGCTTAAGTTAAACAAGCTACCATCAGTACGGTAACGTATATAGATGCCGTCGTCTTCTTCAAGCTCTGCCATAGCCCTTTGGAGCACTGTAAAAATAATATGAAACACTCACACACAGCTTGTGACTAGAGCATGGAAAAATTACTTGTTTGTTACAACTTTTGAGAGTTGTAAATCCAAAAAAAGTAATTTTGCAAGCTTGGCTTGTAACCTGCCAAGCTGCCCATCAAGCCAATATTGCCCAAACTACCCACTTTTAGGTCTTATGACACTTCCAGTTCTGCTCCTGCCCAAATCAGAAAAACAAAAAAAAAAACAAAAGAGAAGAGGGCCATGAATTAGGCCACTTTGAAGGGCTAGTGGGCTGGACAAGATCTGTGAACGAGTGAATATGTAACTCTCATTTGACTGGCATGCACATTTAGGTCCATATTCTGGAACTGAATATTCTAGCATTTCAGCAGTATACCTTTATATTTTATCCATTAAAAAAGAAGCCCTTAGCTTTATGACAGGGTAGATCAGGCAGCAATTTTAATAAATGTCAATGGTCTCTCTAATAACATGGCATTTTCACATTGCATACAGTCCCTAAAGTTAAAAGGCCAGCCCCATAAAGGGAAATGATGACAGGACCCTGTGGGCAGCTTCTGCTTCTGTATATGGATGGGGAGGGGGCAGGGGAGGGAATGTAATGTGCAAATTGCTGAGACACAGGTTGAAGTCTATGGTCAGGCTTATGTTCAGTGGCAGAGGGGAGCTCATTGGGTCAAAGAGCCAGTACTTTTTGATTAGCAAAGATGCTTATGTCTCTTCCTCAAGCTGCTCTGTCCCCTCTGAAATTAGTTGGAATTCTCAAAGTAGCTGATGGGTAGAGACTCCCAGTAGCAAGATGAAGTGTTACTTTTAAAGGAGCGCCTTGTTTTTGGAGAGGGAATTAAAACCCATTAACTTTACAAAAGTCTTGCTTCCAGGGTAGAGGAGAATGAAGTTTTGCTCCCAGAAGGGCTAGAATTGGTTTGTTGTTACACATCAGCCTAGCGGTTTGTGTCTGCCTATACTGGCAGACTGAAAGCACCATCTTTAAAACAGACCACCACACCACTGCCCATGCCCCAAAGGACTCTAGAGATCCCTGGGATTTTAGCAACTCACACATCATATTTGAAACTTTATGCTGAATGCCACAATGAACCCTAAAATGTGACATCTGAATCTGGCAGTTGGAAACAGCAGACCAGATAGTTCTTAAGCTACAGTTTTGTCATCCTTAGAAGAGTGTCTCATCAATGATTGATTTTTTTATTTTTATTTTTTTTAAAAAAATTATTTTATTTTTTGTATCTCCATTGCCAGGATAGAGGGAAAGAGAAAAATTGAGATCTGCTCTTGGAAGATGATATCTCCACTCTGATTGCCTTTCACAGCCCTTTCAGAAATGCCCATAGAGCTTACATCCCCCGTGGTGGATATGTTGTGAGACAAGAAAGGTGAAGATGGGGATGTGGCATGATTGGGGGAGGCTTTACACCCCCAGAATCCAAAGCTCTTCTGTTCCTTGGATACACCCCAAAACAGTGCAAAATTAGCACTATCCATGGAGCTCCCATAACTCATTTTCCTCCCATTCTTTTTTTTTTTTTTTAAGAAAAGAAAAGGGAAGACAAGGGGAACATAAAAAATGTCTTTCTTCTGCCATGCTGGGCTTGTGCCAGCAGGAATTTGGATGCTGTGAATGTTCCAATGTCAGAATTCTCCTCAGTGGCAAACTGGCTTGCTCTCTGGGCTTCATCTCAGGAAAGTGTGGTGGCATAGGTTGAGACCCCAAGGGCTATAACATTCAAATGATTCCTAGGAATTGCAGAATGACACCCCAAATGATTGGCTCTGTGAAAAGCAACCAGGTTTCTCCTTCACATCACTGGGATTCTGAACATCTATGATCTTATGTTCCAAATGGAAAAGAACGGCCTTTCCTATTGTGGATAAATGTCCCAAAGAGACACTTGATGAGAATTATTTTGTTGAAGCCAAGAAAAAAGGCAGCAAGTGTATACATACAGTGTGCCGCTACAGCTAATACTACTGGCTTTTCTTCGCAAATGAACATTCAGGAAGGACTCATCCCGCACTTTCACAAGCGCGCTGATGACTAAAAAGGCCAATCCGAGATAAACAAGTCCAGTTGCAGAAAGCACAGCAGAAGGTCTCCTTGGGTGATGTTTCCGGGTTGTGATTCCTTCTGCGTTGTCGTTTCTCTTCAAGACTTGTTCGGCGTGAGTTCTCAAATAAGTCTGCAGCATTGTGGATAGTGCGTCTCCATGCCTCCCGATGTGAGGCCATGGTGGACCATTGTTGGTGATCAATTTGGCCGAGCCTGAGATGTTGTTTCAGGGAGTCTTTGTATCACTTTTTTGGAGTGCCCCTCTTACGCTGACCCATGGCGAGTTCACCGTATAGTAGTACTATATTCCTAGTACTGCTACTACTAATACTAATTATTGTTTACCCTGAGGACAAGGCTGCAAAGAAGGTGCAAAATCAAAAACTTTTACAACCAGATGACCAATGTATGGAGATGGTGTGCAGTGCACAATAATTATTGCAATAATAACCATGATTATTTTTGCACTTGTTAAAGAGATGTCAGTACTTTCAAATATGTGATTAACCACTGCTGTGAACAATGTTACATATACAACGTGATTTGAAACTTGCACTTCATATCAACTTTTGCAAGTAAGGGTCCTAAGCATGTGATGATAAGTATGCAGGATGATGGTATTAGCCATGGGGGGGGGGAAAAGATATTGGCCTCACTGGGGCCAATAGACTATCATTCTCTTTCACATATTGCAGCAAGGAAGGTTGGCAGGTTACACGAAAAAAGTGATGGGGTTATGGCCTTTTCCAGTCTCGTAACTGTCACTGTCATGAAATTGCATTAATGCAATGCTGCTGCCCTCTCATCTACATTGCAGATTTACCCCATGAGAACTCACACTTCAGCACTTTTGTTCTTGACATATTTATGGGCAGAGTGGAGCATGATGCTCCTTGACCTTTCAAGTGGCATGGAGTTGCTGATTCACCCTTGGCCTCACTCCAGCTGTGTGGGACATGAAATGCTTGTCTGAAGCCATAGATTAAAAATGGCTGGTGCAGGCAGAAACCTCCACTGTCATTTTGCATGTTGCAGCTCAGAAGGTGTCCTAATTAAGAAACAACGTGTTCGTTTTCCCTTCTGGCTGCCTGAGTGTCTCTAGGCTGTCTTGTTCAGCAGCAAATGAGTACCTTGCAATTGGGTAGACAGTTTGAACATGCCCAGAGCACCCTCCTAGGCACAAATCCTCTCCCACAACTTAAGCAGATGAGTCAAAATTGATCTGATAATACAGTTCCCCCTTTTACACCCCTTGATTTCAGTACCTTGACATATGAGGGAAACAGAATGGAAGAACCAATCTGGTCACCAAGCATATCCTAATCTGCTTCCTTTTTCAGGGGTCTTTACTGCTATATGTCAAGTTCATGTACAGTCTGGTATGTTGGAAAAGGTCAGTGAGTATAACTTGTATGCCTGGCAGAGTCAGAATTAGATTTAATTTCAACAGAAACACAGTATCAAATGGGAGAGGGTGTAGAGAAAAAAAATCAGGGTTTGCACTGTACCTAGTTTGATGTTAATAAGGGATACACAACTTATTGACATTGCCTGTCCAGATCCACTGATCAGATAGGCTTTATATATGAAACTGTTATTTACTGGCTTCCAGGATTTCCATCTTCCTACCACAAGTACAAGGGAGAAAACAACAAGGGCTGGAATTCACTATTGCTGTTACAGATGTGTAACCTAGAGTTGTGCATCTGTAAATGATTTGTATTCATGATCTCTATGTATTCATGATTGTGGCACCATTGCGACAATTGTAAAAAGTCCCCCAATCATGCTTTACTAGGAACAGCTGCTGCAAGCAATGGAGGTCTGTTCTCCTATTGATCAGGATGTTGCACTCCCTCCTGCCATCAATCTCTAGTGCAAGGAGGAATTGTGAGAGATCCTGATTCTGATTGCTACACTGTAAACAGGTGACAGGAGGGAGGGTGGAAACATCAGTATGAGGGACCCTGAGTGAAAGGAGAACAAATCTGTGTCAGTTGCAGTAGCTGCTGCCCAGTAAAGCAGGATTGGGGAGAGGAGTGTCAGGAGATGCTACTTAGTTAAGTATACTAAGCTAACTAAGTAGCTGATCTAGGATCTCGACCACCTCTCCATCTGAGTTATCCGTTATAACAATAGCCAAGGAGAAGAGGTTTAAATCTTCCTTGGCTTTCACACTACACAGTTATAGGAGATTATCAGACTGGGACCAAAAAAGTGTCCCCATTTCATTATATTATATCCCACCCACTCCTGTCTCTGCCCCCAGCATGATAACCCTCCATTTCAGACCTACCTTTTTGCATGAACGCCCCCTCCCCTTGGCCGCCCAGGAGTGAATGGCACTTGAAGAGAGCCCCATTCGCCTTTCTGGTTTAAGTTCTTGGTTTTTCTTGTGAGAGAGAGAGCATAAGGGAAATTCAAAAATAAAAAGTAAAAGAAAGATGGAAAAGTGACAGGAAGCACAAAAACACAGTGAAAAAAATACAAGTAACCTGGGAAGGGGGGAAAGGGTGTCACTTACCTCCTTGTCCCAATTGCACCTGGAAGTATTCAGCATGGACCTCACACTAACACTGGCATTGCTCCATCATAACAGGGCTTCTTTCCTTCCACTTGCCTGTTGTTCCGTGGCAGGAATAGAATGGGCAATCTATTCACAGCTTGAACCATGAATAAGAAGAAACAGGGGCAGCACGGAAACAGCATGGCATGAGGATGACGTTGTCTGAAAAGATGGCCCTTTGGTGATCTCTTGGCATTCATGCAATGCCATATTTAAGGGCATCTGGTAATCTCCATAGTGTTGTGATTCCAGTTTAACTGCTATGGCAACATGCTATGGAATCTTGGATTTGCAGTTTATTTAGTTAGTTATTTATTTTAGTTTATTTATACCCCACTCTTCAGCCACAAGGCTATCAGAGCGGCTTACAAATTGTTTTTTAAGCAATAGCTATTTACACATCTACACTGCATTAAACAGTTTCCAATGTGTGTTAGCTAATTGCCCCCACAAGCTGGGTACTCATTTTACCAACCTACGAAAGGATGGAAGGCTGAGTGAACCTTGGAGCCAGCTGGAATCGAACTTGCAACGTGGTGCCTTTTAGGGAGGAGTGTTTGGATTATCAGCCAGAGAGCACTACTGCCTCACAAACTACATACCCCAGGTGTCCATAGGATGTTTCCTTGGCAATTAAAGTGGATTCATAGTGCTATAATGGTATAGTGTGAAAGGATCCCCTGTCACTGTCCACCAAGGTGATTGTGTATGCATGTGAAAGAAATATTTTGTGTGCCCATGCATCTATGTTTCTTATGTGTATATCTATAGACCCATCACCTTGTTGGTGCTGACTGAGGCCCTCAGGACTGAAAAGGCTGTGTATTTTTTATGTATAGGAGAATGAGTACAACAGTTTATAGTACAGGCAATCCTTCACTGATGTGGGGGCCAAATTTGTCCCCACCCTAAGCCTACCAGTGCAGAACTGGAATTTGCTGTGGGACCAAAATTTAACTGTTTTTTAATTGAAACAAGACATAGAAAGCATGCGCATCTCATATCTAAGGCTAATACTGCTTCCAAAAGCACTGTTAGCCCTATACAGGAGGTGTTCCTTCCCTACATGCCTTATCTCTGCTGAAAACAGCACATCTGCAGCCTGCATGCATGCAGCATGTGGGATACATTTCCCCATCTTGGGTTTACACAGGTATCCAGGACATTTACTGAATTTATAGTGTATGTTTTCTCCTTGGGATGAACAGAGGGATCAATAGGTCTTTGTGTGTTTGTCAGAAGCCAGTCAGATTTGCTCCTTCATGGTATTTTGAAGCACATAATCCTAAATGGTACATCAAAAGGAGGTCTGTCCAGCTTGTTCAGCCAGCCAGTTTTACCCACCAAGCAACCACTATGCTCTGCCCAGTGCTTAAAATCTCCCCTCCACATTTTGCAATCATAGGAAGATGACAAAAAGAGGAGGTTTATCACACTTCTAGTGTTTCCGCACACACCACTGATGGTGGGTTACATTGATTTGTTGAGTCAAACATTCAGCAGGAGCACTATACATGAATGTATTTCTGGGAGCAATAATAAGCATTAGTATTATTGTCAGATGGGGGATGGTTAAGATGAGCCTTCAAGATCCCTTCCAATTAGGATTCTTGACTCTAAAACTTCTGGACAGAGTAATTGATCAGTGTGGGAGGCCAGGAGGTCATCCCTACTTAAGACCTGACAAAAGATTGTTGATAGTCTGCAACTTTCAGATCATGTGTCTTAGTGGAAGCAGCTAAGATGGCCCAAGGAGACACAGCTGTTGGACAGAGATGAATCATACTTACTCCCCTGCACAAAGGAGTGGGAGGGAATGAGTCAAGGTCTGTGTGTGTAAGCAGGAAGTCAAAAGATACACCTGCAATTTTTTGGGGGGGGGACTGTAAATGGATAAAAATATTGCAAAGCAACAGTACCTCTGACCTCTCTCAAAGGAAACCAATCCAGGATAACCGATGAAATGCCTGCAACTTTCCCACTTAGGGGAATAAAAGTGTATGCTTTGTAGAATTTTATACATGTGTATATGTCTTATATGCATGGTGTAGCTCTGTATGGATCTGTGCATAGATTGACAGTCAAATTGGTTTTACAAGTACACCCTGTCTTTTGCTGAGTAACTTTAAGATGTATTATAGCTCTTTAAATGGGGTGGCAATCACATAGACCTCCAGATGTTGTTGGTCTGTAATTCCCAATATGCCTAGCCAGCATAGCAAGTGATGAAGAAAGCTGGGAGTTACAGTTCACCAATATCAGGAGGGCCACCTGATTGCCAGTCTGTTCTAAATCATTATAGCTGAAATCCTATGGATGAAATCCTATGGCCCTGACATACCAGCCTTGTGTCTCACAGCAACCATGTTATTAAAGGAAATGGAAACATACTGGTTGTAAAACATTTATTATCACACCTCTCTTAATTGGCACAACTGTGCTCCTTTGGCAACCCCGTGGTATGATAGGTCCTCTCACTTCAGTTCTGAGATGACTGCAGTCACATGGCATGAGGGTTCTTTGCAATAGTGAGGGAGAGAAGGGAGAGAGGGAGAGAGGAGGAGAATCAGGCCCCCTCATACAACATGACTGCAGTCATCCCAGAACTGAAGGGAAGGGACCTATTGCACCAGTGGCCGCAGTGGAATAATAGAATCATAGAATCATAGAATTGCAGAGTTGGAAGAGACCATGAGGGCCATCCAGTCCAACCCCCTGCCACGCAGGAAATCACGATCAAAGCATCCCCGACAGATGGCCATCCATCCTCTGTTTAAAGACCTCCAAGGAAGGAGACCCCCCACCACACTCCGAGGGAGTGCGTTCCACTGCCGAACAGCTCTTATTGTCAAAAAGTTCCTCCTAATGTTGAGGTGGAATCTCTATTCCTGGAGCTTGCATCCATTGCTCCATGTTCCAATCTCTGGAGCAGCAGAAAACAAGCCTGCTCCATCCTCAACGTGACACCCCTTCAAATACTTAAACAGGGCTATCATATCACCTCTTAACCGTCTTTTGTCCAGGCTAAACATACCCAGCTCCCCAAATCTCTCCTCATAAGGCATGGTTTCCAGACCTTTCACCATCACCCTTCTCTGGACACGCTCCAATTTGTCAATATCCTTTTTGAATTGTGGTGCCCAGAACTGGACACAGTATTCTAGGTGAGGTCTGACCAAGGCAGAATAGAGAGGCACTATTACTTCTCTTGATCTGGACACTATACTTCTATTGATGCACCCCAAAATCACATTGGCCTTTATAGCTACCGCATCACACTGTTGACTCATGTTCAACTTGTGGTCTACTAGGACTCCTAGATCCCTTTCGCACGTAGTCTCATTCAGCCAGGTCTCCCCCATCCTATATCTATGCATTTCATTTTTTCGCCCTAAATGCAGTACCTTACATTTCTCCGTATTGAATTTCATTTTGTTAGCTTTGGCCCAGCTCTCCAGTTTATCCAGGTCATTTTGAATTTTGATCCTGTCCTCTAGGGTATTAGCTACTCCTCCTAATTTGGTGTCATCTGCAAATTTGGTAAGTATGCCCCTAATTCCATCATCTAAGTCATTGATGAAGATGTTGAATAGCACTGGGCCCAGGACAGAACCCTGTGGCACCCCACTGGTCACATAGAATTTTGGCAGGTATTGGTGGGGTTTTCCCATCAATTCAAAGGGGTGCAACTCTAACAACTAGAATGTGAAGCACCAACAACATAGGTATGACATCACCTGATAAGTAATGGCCAAATTCATTACTATCCTGCTGAAATGTTGCTTTAGCAGCCTTATGTGATAAAATCCTACATGTCTGTGAGGCAATATGTTTGATTTGAAATTCCTCTTTGAAGTCTTAGAGCAGGGATGTAGAATGTCATGGGTATGGGGGCTTGCATAGGACCCCTTCCAAGCCCCCCCCCCCACAAGAGTTACGTCTTCTCCATTTTTATTTTCTCACTCATCCCACTCTGGGCGGGGGGATTGTTCACCAAAACTACCTGTTATCCTAAAAATTGTGAATAGTGCAACTCAAAGCCTCCGGGAGCATGATTGGCCATTTTATCCCATTTGTGGCCTCACCTCACCTGATTCAGGTCTATATGGGCTATTTTTTAAAAAAAGGAAAGAAAGAAATGCCTGGGACCAAAAATGGGGCAAAATGATCGACGATAATCGTAGACACTTTAGGGGAAAAACAAATTGGTTAAAAATGTGAGTTGGGGGGAGTCACAGGTACCCTTGGGGACTGAAAAAAATTCCTTGGAGGTCACATGCAGTTTGTGGGCCTCACTTTGCTGACCCTTGCCTTAGATGAAGCTCCAGCCTCAGAAGGGAAGATCTGATCTCGGACCCTTCTATCCTTGCCAAGTCACTTTGGTGGCCCTTTAAATATCATGTGTGGGGTAGGTGGTTTTCCTCAGCCATGGACTAGATCAGGGGTGGGAATCTGTGTGGAGGCCAATTCGTCCCAGGATCTCTCCATGGGCCACATACACAGCAAGCCCAAGTTTTCCTGTGTTGCCCTTCTCAAAATGGTGACAGGAACTGAATCTGTGTTACTTCTTGTCACCATTTTGAGAGGGACTGCAGAGCAACACTGAGGTATGTAGGGGGTAGTATGGTATTCTGGAGTGTTTCTGGAGGATGGGATGGGAGGTTTTTTGAGTTTTCACAAGTTTTAGAGTCTTTCTGCATGGTGTGGGGAGAAAATTGTGCTTTAAAAAAGAAAAGAAAAGAAAAGAAAAGAAAAGAAAAGAAAAGGGTTGTGGAGTTTTACAGATTGCTGGGGATCTTGGGGGCCACAGAAGTGAGATCCAGAAGCTGCATGCAGCCCCAATTACAATAGACCTGGGATACTATTTAAAATAGACAACTATTTTAAAAGGTTTTACTTGATAAACATTACAGGTGTCCCATAAAACATATTTAAAGGGTGACCTGCTGCTTCTGAAGGCTTCCAGGAAGGGAATTCACCCTTTCTGGGGACGGGTGTGTGGAAGAAGAAGGGTGGTCCAGGGAGTCTTGAGGAGTCAAAGGCCACAGAAAATAGCACACAGCCACAGGCTCCCACTTTCACCTGCCAATGGTCTATAAGAAGTCCCACCACCACCACCACAAAAAAAAAACAAAACAAAACAAAACAAAACAAAACAAAACAAAACAAAACACTGCAGTATATTGGATCTTTCTTTCCAAAAACAACTGTAGTGTGTCAGGATTGCAGTGGGAGAGCAAATGGTTAAACTCCTCTCCCTGCTATAGTGCTAACTTATGTCTCACACAATTGCTGTTACTCAGTTAAAAACAAAAACCATTCTAGCTATGATTGCCAACCACTCTATTAAGACAAATTCCACAGGCCAGCCTAAAAGGTAATATAAATAAATGAATAAATGAATGAATGAATGAATGTATGTATTATCACTACAGGGACTGCGGAATTTATCTTACTGTCAAGCACGGCTATCACTGCATTTTCATAGCCAATGTCTTATTTGAACTGGGGCCTTCCTCATTAATTTGCACCATCTTTTAGAAACTTTTGTAACAGTACTTAGTACAGTGGGCCCTTAGTATCTGCTGGGGTTTGGTTCCAGAAGCTCCCATGGATATTGAAACCCGTGGATGATCAAGTCCCATTATATACAGTGGTGTAGTAAAATGGTGTCCCTTATATACAATGGCAAAATCAAGGTTTCTTTCTTGGATATATGTATTGGATATATATATATGGATATGGTGGGCCAACTGTACAGAACAGTGTAGAGGAAGGAATAGACTGCATCTCCCCATCAACATTTCAAAGTAACATTCTATAAATAACTACATTATTTTTTGTCTGTTACTTTGAGACTGGGATAACAAGGGAGTAACAATTGTTTGCATACTAAGCTGTTAACATTAATGCTATTTTTGTGTAATGAGTACCATTAGCTTGTTATACTTCTTACTTTTTTGCATCATTTTGACTGATGTGGGGACATTTTTTTCAGGTGCTTTTAAATATTAAAAGTAACATGTTAGTAACACATTCATAATAAGTAATACAATGTGGTGCTCTCTCTCTAGTTAACAATAAGTAATTAATTACTTTGTGTGTGTGTGTGTGTTTTTAAGCATCACTTAAAACTACATGTTAGCTTTTGAAAAATAACATTTAAATCCGCCCTTTATATCCCCTGCTGCTATCTGATCCTTTTCAAACTGGAGATACAAATTTATACTATCAGAAGTACAATAACTTTCTTTGAGTCTTTTGGTATTACAGCTCAGTTGGTTGAAAGAGATGGTGTTAAAAATAGACTTTATTCTGAATGCATTGACATTAATAAAAGTAAAATCAGTCTTAAATTGGAAGTCACCAAATACCCCTATAGGAGCCAATATTTTATGGATGATAGTGACTTGTGAAGTGATGGAAAATCTGCTGAGAATTCAAAATGAATGGTTCATGATCACCGTGGAAAGGAGATGGAAACTTTATCTTAATGCCCAGATCAGATTAGTTGGATTTCAGCAGACTTACAATTGATTTAAACATCTTCAGGTGATGTGAAGGATAGGAAACTCTGTTTCTCTCATGTTTATTGATTCTGGTTGGTTTTATTGTCTGCTTATAATATTGTGATCTGTTTTGCTTCTCCCCTTCTGTCTTAGCTCTTTGCCATTAAAAGCTGTTAAATACTCAAAACCAGGTGGGCATGGCCAGTTAGTTATAAAATAATCTGTGTTCTAAATAGACATTGGCCATCATTGTCCAGTGCAAAAGTCTTTTGTAAACTTTAAGGGTTTAAAAAAGTTTTTCATAGGTTCCCAGAGAGTCATTTACATATCCTCCCCGACAGGGGTTCACAATATATAAATCCCACAGACACTCCTACCCATCCATTCTCTGAAGATGCCAGCCACAGATGCAGGTGAAACGTCAGAAGCAAATTCTTCCAGAACACAGCCTCACAGCCCGGAAAAAAAAACAAGGAAAATCTATGGATGCCAGCCATGAAAGCCTTCGACTTCACATTAAATGGAGTCTCCTTGTAAAGAAAAGGGTATTCCACCAGACATACACGCGCAAAGGTAACATCATGACTTGGACCTAATGTCATCATCATCACCATCACTATCTTGGTTCCACAGTCTACAACAAGTTAATGATGGAAGTTTTGGGCCATCAATGATTTGGATTTTATTCAAGATTCTAGAAATCCATGAGGTGTCCTCAGGTAATGTAGCACATTCCAAGTGGTGTGACTCTTTTGTAATTGTGCTGTTGTGATTCTATTTGTGGATTTCATTCACAACTTTTTTCAGTCTACTTGGAACCACTCCCTATATACCTAACACCACTAGAATTACAGTTGTTTTCTTCTCCCAGACATGAACTGAGATTTAAGCCATTTTACAGCAAGTAAAAAATGTGAAAATAAAAACAGATAAAAACAGAAAAATAATAGCTAAAATGTAATTGAACTATCTTTAGAATTTAAAAAAAACATTTAAAACATACGCATTAAACGGCAATAGTAGAACAGTACATTAGTAAAAGCCTTTGCAGGCAAGTTTTCAAAAGCATATCAGAGTTGTTTTTTAAGTTTTCATCTGCCAGTGGTGGGACAAAGAGGGAGATAGTTTGACCTCCCTAGGAAGGGAGATCTAAGGAGCAGCCCCCAAGGGAAATTGTCTAACTATGTACAATTTCCCATTGAGTGAGGTGAACAACAACCAGCCCATGTAGTACATGTGCCCCTCACTTGTTTATGTTGTCCACTGCCCCCACAGAAAAATAAACAAGTTCCAACAGAAAAGGCAGAATGCCTGCTCCCACAATTATTCTTTAACACAAGCTCATTCTTTAACCCCAGATATAACCTCCTACATCTGGTTTTATCACCTTGAAAGGAGTATTACAAATCCAAAGGCAGATGTCCAGGCACATTTGATTTTGCTTTGGGGGGGGGACTTGTCCATTATGTGTCCTAGGTGTTAAAAATTAGCCCCTGGACACTCAGAGCTTGTCTATTCTGAATCAGATTTTAAAATGAACATAGGAAGAGTTATGCTGGATGAGACCAAAAGCCTTGATGGTCCATCATTTTGTTCCCACAGTGGTTAACTAACTGCTTATAGGAAGTCTAGAAACAAAGAGTGAAATTTCTAGCCATGGAGGAGGGTATTTCATGGATATACCAGTTCAGATTATGGGAAGGAACACATTTGATTGAATGCTTCCTTGCAGTAGTGGTTTCCATGTCATTGGTGTAGAAAACCTGCTTTGAGTTTTAATTAGAAGATTGAAGGAGTTGCCTGAGATGCTAGAGCTTACCTCCAAGATAGATTCAGCATCTTGGATAGTTCCTTTAAAATTCAGACCAAAACCCAGAGCAGATTCACCACTGCATTGACAGAGAAGACATTAGCCACCACTGCTTCTCCATATCAGGCTGAGAAATGTCTCCACATAAGAAAGCAGACATATATCATTCTTCCCTATACATCACACTTCTATGTGCACACACTTCTGATGGCAATACACAATCAAACCCAATTTATCCTGTCATCCACACAACAGCTCCAGAGGGAAATAAACAACATATTGAAATCCTTATATCAAATGCAGCTGCAACTGTGACCTGATTTGCTCACTACATGTGCATCACTTGACTATTCAGAACTTGAAAATTTGCAGCAGAACTGACTTTATTTAAAGTAATTACCTTTCAGCAGAGTTTGGGTGTAACTAGATACTTTTAATTGATTAACTTTCCCCCAAAATATATAACTACATTATGATTACAGGAAACCCCTGCTTAGGGACTGCAGCAGTGGCAGAAACTGGAAATGGCAGAAAAGCAGAACCCATGTAGGGAACATGAGGGAATTATGTTGGCTTGCTTGGGACTGCCTGTGTATGCTTATGGGCGCCTGGGCACACCCAGACAAGCACTGCTTGCAAAATCTCTCAGGTGGCTTGGTGACTTTTCCTCCCTCTCATCTTGCTTTGCAAGCAGCATACGCATGCGTGGTCAGTCCCAAGCAAGCCTCCGTAGCAAGAACTGTTGAAAGACTGGATTCCTCATTGAATGACTAGAACTTGTCCTTAATTTGCAAGTATCGAAATAATAAGCTGTCGAAAGGCCGGGGCTTTCTGCCTAGCCATTAACTTTCTTTATGGTGAATTGTAACGTTTTAGTTACCTTTATAGTTACAGGGTGTGGTTTCACTAAGTAGTGGTGGAGAAATGCCACAGGGTTCAAGAGCTTGTTCATGCTGTGACAAACTTAAACAGGTCCACACACTTCATTTAAAAGGAGAATCACTACTTCTGGAAACTTCTAGGTTTAACATTTCTCTCCTTTTTCCACCAAACCCCACATACTTTTTAGCTACGGAGCTTAGGAAAGCTATGGAAGCCATAAAATGGCCTTGGAGGCTACTGGCAGCCCATATCTCCTTTATATGATTAGGGCCATATTGTGCAGAAAACACTGCTCAAAGCTTGAGCTAAATGTGCAGAGACTGACAATGGATTTCATGGGTGCAACCCTGCTTTCTGTTGTCCATGTATTCATACCAATGGCTATGTCAGGCCAGGACATAGATGGTACTCTTGACTAATAAGAAAATCAAAAATAAATGAAGCAGTGGATGTGTGAACAGATTAGGCAGAACATGGAAAACACCTAAGGAGGTCAAGCCAGAGCAAAATATGAAGTAGAAAATATATCAGGATTGTTTCCACAGTAGATCCTGCTAGTTCTGCTTTGGCATTGCTATTCCTCAGACAGCTGAAGGCAGAATTAAAATACCTAGTGCTATATTATCCAAAAATGCCCTTCCCAATGGCCAAGATCTTTCTTGACTGTTCTGTCAGAAGTAGGTGCACTCAGGGGGAAAAAATCCCTTCCAGTATTAATAAAAAGCTTGTTTTTGAGATTTCCCAATTTTTATTATAACTTCCTGTTAAGTTAGTATGATAGGCAAATGATGAATAATCACTTAATTACCTCTGTGAATTGAGAATTTCTTAGGAATTTCTGTTCCTACATAGAGGGGGCTTTAATCACTGGTTTCCACTTCATTCCCCCTTTTTGAAATAGAAAAACGAATAGTACTATTCTCCTCCCCACAAAATAAAATCACACAGATAACATAGCACATAGAAACATGTAATTAAAACCTCCCCACTTCCTGTGGAAACAGAAACTGACAAGCAGGGATAGAAAGAATATTAGAAAATATTCTAAAAACTGTTAAAAAAAACACCTCCATGTTTTTTGAGTGTTAAGAAACCCTGACAAGAGGAATCCTAGACTAATGAGAATTTATGTATTTCTGGAGTTAATCTATGCAAAATTCTATTCTGAGATATTATTTCCTATATAGAAAATGCTGTAATTAGGGCTTATCATGTGCAAAATTGGCATGTGGTTGATTTGTATACAAAACAGCTTTTTATGAAAGGCATAGGAGCTCTAAAAAGCATCACCAGAAATGCCCCAATTACATTTTGTTACCATCACCACCTTATTACCATCCACAGATCATAAATGTTATTGTTGTGTGCCTTCAATCGTTTCAGACTTATGGCAACCCTAAGGTGAACCTATCACAGGTTTTCTTGGCAAAATTTGTTCAGAGGAGGTTACCTTTGCCTTCCTCTGAGGCTGAGAGAGTGTGACTTTCCCCAAGATCACCCAACGGGTTTCAATGGGCGAGCAGGGATTCAGACCCTGGTCTCCAGAGCTGTAGTCCCAACACTTGAAGAACTATACCATGATGGCAATATCCACATATTTATAGCATTTTGAAAGTACCTTTACTGCTATCATATGAACCCTGTGATTTGGTATTTACAACAGAGAAATCCATTCCACTTCCTGAACTAGAGTTTCAGAGGTCTGACAGAGAATCCTAAGTACCTCACCAAACTACAAATCCCAATATTCCACAGGAATATTCAAAGCAGTTAAAGTTGGTATTAAAACACTCTAACTATGCAGTGTTGTCTGAAAAACAAGAGCTGGACTTCACAGAAGTGGTGGACAGTAGATAGTATCAGAATGAAATTATCTAATGAAGCCAATGTGTAGATACCTCATTGAAGGAAGGAAATTTAGGGTCAGGGGAAAGCTAAAGTGGGAATAAGCAACCTTGCTTGAAACACAGGCCTAAATCCAATTGCTAATCCCAACCAATAGGATTTACATAAGTGTTGATTTACCACTCAATGGATCTAATCGAGTTGGGATGAACAATTAGATTCAGGCCACACTCTGTATACCATGACACAGGCTTTTGTCCTGCCAACTGCCTTACTTTTTAAAATTTTTATTAGGGGTGGGTCCAAAGAAAATTTATAACCTATACTGCAAGGGTGGATGGGGCTACAGAACAAAGATTCCGAACAGATGTAAAGACAGTTTTAAAAGCACACCAACAACACAACAGATAAAGTGATGCTCATTCCACTCTCTTGATTGCATCGTATTAACTTGTGACAGACAATGACGTGACGTGCTAAAATGTCAATAATCAACGTTTGGCCTTGTAACTTGGGTTAGTAAAATCAATAACTGTAATTTATCTGCTGGAATCTTGAGAAGATCTGGTGAGGATAACTTTGGCAAACAAACCTCTTTTCCATTTAATTATTCAGTTCCTTATCTCTGAGCTCTCCAGATAAGTCTTGCTTGATCATTTAGTAACAAAGCTTTTGATGATGTACAGTCACATTGCCAGATTCCACACTGCTTCAAAAAGGTATTGAGGAATGGCGAACACTTATTCCTTTAAGGAAGGAAAGATGGGGAGAGTTTGCAACAATAAGCTTAGAGCCGTAAAAGTTATAAGTAAATCAGACTAGTAAGAGAGAAACAGACAGAAAAATAGGTGGGAAAAGAGGAGAAAATATGCAAAGAAATCAACACAAGAAGAAAAGAAATATTGGAAGTCATTTGTTATGTTATGGTGGATGTCTAAGTGAATATTATGTGAGTGTTTGTTTTCTTGGTTTACTGTTTATTTGTTGTCATGTTTAATGTGGATTTTTAATTGGAGAAAACAATTAAAAAAAAAGATTCCACACTGCTTTATTCATGTTCTGCTTATGAGGAAGCAAAACAAGATCGATTAGGTACTATCACTACAAGATACTCTGACAGATGAACATACAACCAATTTAGCTCTTCACCTTCCAACTCAGGTACGAATATTTCCTGAAATACATTTTGGGAAATTGAAATTATGTTTGCTTCAAAAATATAACAAACCCAGACTTAAGTGCACTAGATTCTGGGGTCCTTTTTATGTATAGTTTATGGTAATAATGAAAAACTGGTATGTTCTATTTGAGAGCTATGGGAATCCAATTATCTGAAGGGAAGGAACATACAGTACATCTAAAAACAGTTGTCCAGGCATTTCTTGTTTAGAAACGTAAGAAACAGACCTGGATCTCTCAAGCAGAATATTCAAGTTAGCAAAATAGAACAACCACCAGTTCCACACGTACATGCACCAGGTTAAGCAGAGAAAGTGAGCACCTTTGTCTTCACTGTAGAACATATAGATGTAGCTTTACTTACAATAATTGTCTATAATCAAATACATGGTCTAATGCGGGGGGAGGAGGAGGAGGAGAAAACAAAATGGAGCAGATTAAAATGATGTAGGAAGAGAATTGATATGTTAGAACCTAACAAGTGGGAAGTCTGTAAACATGCAAACTAACAATTGTATAGGCGTGCCAACTAACATTTCTGGTATCTTTCATGTTGCATTTCCTGCTTGTTAAATAATTTTAGGCATCTAATTGACAAAACTCTGTTCTCCAAAATCTAGTTCTAAAGAAGTCTGAACAGCTATGTAGGAATTAATGGTGTCCCAAAATTGCCTCAAAATTTTGAAGCATTCTGTAAAATAATGTTATACCATGTTATTATATACCATGTTATATAATGCCTAACACAACATTTTTTTGTGTGTGTGAGACGGTATCAATCTGGAGCCCTTTCACATTATACAATCATAGAGCCTGTCTACACGGTAAAAACAAATATGTACACCATACGGAAGATTGCTTTTCTGTACACACAGCCGTTCGGATTCATACGTGTCATTCAGAAGGGGGGCAAGCAAATCCCTCGTAAACTATGTGGATTCAGCAGTCGGAAGGAGTAGCGGATCTTGGCATAAAATCTGTACAGCCGTTCAAATGCTGATGGTCTGTTCACACACATACGAACAGACAGTGTAATCTGATTGGCTGGCTGAGTAGAGGGGGTGGGGCTAGCAAGGAGGGGAATTGGGAAGGGCCACCATGTTGGATTTCTGGCTAAGCGAGAGTCCAATAAGTCCGTGAATTTTATATTATATTATATATATATATATATATATATATATATATATATATATATATTACATTGTAAATAGGGAAATCGAATGTCTGCAAAGCAGGCACCTTTTTAAAAAAAAATTTAAAAAGCGGTGGGAGTTTTAAAACCGCCGGTTGGCTTGCTCGCTCCAGCCAGCTGAGAGGGGGGGGTCATACAGAGTTTAGGGGGGGTAAAAATCGTGTAGGTGGATCGTATGCATACGAACGACTGCCTATTCGTATTTTTTACCCCCAAAACGGATTTTTTTTTTAATCGTATAGACAGACCCATAGCATTTGAATTCTCAGGCAGAAAGCTCTAATGCCACAACAAACTGCAAGCTCAGGATTCCACAGGAGGCATCCAGGGCAGTTAAACTGGATCCATGCTGCTAGCATTGTTTAGCATCAAAAGGCCTCTGTTTAATAGTGTCTGCACTACAGTGTTGGCAGGCCATTCAGTAGTGTTGGCAGACCACTGGCTCTATCTATTCACTGAAAAAATTGTGGAAGATGTGAATAGCACTAATGGAATGTCACCTGTAGATATGAAATTGTACAGAGAACACACATTAGATTTGCATGTAATCTTACAAGAAATATAACCTTTAATGGAGTGTGAAAAATATTTTTTTTAATAGTTACAATTATATTTCTATAGCTTAAAAAATGACTTAAACTGCCATTGCAGTTTAAAGATAACTCTTTACTTTTTCATTGTTTAAAACTAATTAAAATAGCTACATTTAATTTTTAAAATGGCAAAAATGCTATATGTTGCTAGTCAGTTTTTAGCATTGGCCTACACTCTACTTCTAGAGACCTCAGAAATTGTGTATTAATAAACTGGCATATTATTAATTTGGTTCATTGATGTTACCTTCCACAAGGGAAAATGCACAGGATGGTCTCAGAAAAGGTCATCTATGTTTTACCCTAGGGAAGCCTAAGGCTAAAAGCCAAAAAGGACACATTTCCCAGGAAAGGGAGACTATGGATGAAATGAAACCTTTGGGTGCTGATTTTGAAACTTCCTTTTCTTAATCTCAAACCTTAAGACACAGGTTGCTCAAGCTTTTAAAATCCAGTCACTGGACATTAAGAAACACATTAGCATCTTCCACACCTTTTGTCCAGACCAGGAAACTGATTGTGCAATCCACGAAGGCTCAGGAAATCTATTGTTTCAACCCATGAAACATCCAATCCCCTCAGGTGTATTCGGAGGTATAAATGACCTCCCAAAATATGCCTCAGTGTGCACAGTTCCAGTTATAGGGGAAACCCTACCACTCTGTGTTAGCCACCCCAGATTCTTTCATCCACTCTGCTGGATTGACTACAGGACAGGTTGTATCACCCCAACAAATCCTCTTGCTACCCTCTATCTCAAGTTTTTCCTACTGCCCTTTCTATAGCCTTGTGTGAATGCTTTTTCTGGGTGAATGTGTGTGTGTGTGTGGTGTTATTTTTGAACTCTTTAATAAAAACCATACTTAATTTTACATGTGTGTGTATTCCATCCAGACTAGTACTAGTAGACAAAGGTTTTCAAGGTCCCCTTGTTACCCCCTTTTGCATAGCTAAAGTTGAGTTGATTATAATTTCCCCAACATATTAGAAACTCGATATTTTCTTGGAATTTTCCGAGGAGCACTTTGGATAACACAGTGGTACAAAACCCAAATAATGAGGCTACACAGTTTTTGAACTATGAAAGTAACTAAAGCACTTGCTATTGCATATCAAACGAAGTGAAGCTGCATTACAATCCAAATGTAACTTAGTCACACCTTAGCTATTGCAAAAGTGAATTAATTACGAGTGACTCTTCATTTGTAACAGGTTACTTCCATGCTCCGTGGTATACCATTTGCTTTAAAGTCTGGACTGGGTAAATTAAATAGTTCTTTAAAGCAGGGGTGGACAACTTGTGTGCCTTCAGATGTTGTTAACTGAAATAAATTATCAATAGTTCCAACTATCACAGAGGTAACTACCCATCATCAGCTGCAGCTAGCCATGGGAAAAGATAATTAGAACAGCACACCAACAATATCTGGGGGACCACAAGATGCCTGCTCCAGCCTTAAAGAAATGGGATCATCTCAGAGCAGGCAATCTACCCACTCTTAGGTCCACATGCCCACTCAGCATCAATAGCTCCACGTTGTCTAGGGGCTTTTCTACAATGGCTAGAATACTCCATGTTCTGGCCAGAGTATTTCAGCCCCAGGCCCACAACGTTCTCTCCCCATTACCCCCCCAGTACAGCAATGAAGGGGTATCCACATACTGTGCCCCACATGCAAACCAGCGCTTCTCCTACTTGTGCCAGTTGCATTTTCTTTTTTATTAGTATTATTATTTTAAATATATTTTTTGTTCAGAATTTTTCAAAAAACATACATTAAAACCAAAACATTTCATACATTACGTAATGTAGTTCCTCTATACATCTTTTATTTCTGAACATTCTTAGCTATTCATTCTTTCACCATTCTCCAACATATTTACCTTTCATCATTTATCCATTCTTACTACTCTCTTCCAAACTTACATACATACCACATGACCTCCTTATTTCTTTTCAAACCATATTGCTCAGTTCATGCTAATCTACCCCTTTTACTTAATAATCCCCAATTTCTCTGTTTTCTGTTTCTGTTACATTGATGCTTTATTTATTTACATTCTAAATTAAATTATTAGCTCCCATTCTCTTCCCCATTTCTCTTTCCATAATGGATTCAGAACTTCCCATACTGTCAAGTCTTTTATTGTTTTTTTCTCATCTATCAGAATCATGAATTTGTCCATATCGCACATCTCTTGAAGTTTACCCGACCATTCTTCAATCGTTGGTATGTTTGCTGTTTTCCAATATTTCACATAAAGTATTCTAGCCGCAGTCATCATATAAGCTAAGATCCTCCAATATCTTTTCTGCAATTTTTCATCTATTTTATAAAACACATTTAGTAGATAGATCTCTGGATCACGTGGATAATTTGTATTAAATATTTTTAGTATTGTTCTGTGTATTTTATCCCAAAATTTCCCAGCCTTCTCACACTCCCAACATATATGAAAATAAGTACCTGAAGCTTTCTTGGCATTTCCAACAGTGGTCTGACATATTTTTGTATATTTTAGATACTCTCACTGGTGTTAGATGCCATCTCATCATTACCTTGTATATATTTTCCTTTATATTATAACTTCTAGTGAAAGATAAACTCTTTCCCCACAATCTTTCCCAGAGTTCCAATAGTATTTCATGGCCCAGATCTTGCGCCCATTTTATAATAAACGACTTAATAGTTTCCTGTTCTAGTTTTAACTTCAATATTATTTTATACACCTTTGATAGCATCTTCTTCTTACAACTTTGTATTAAATCATCAAATTGCAATGTTTCTGTTTCTATTCCTACAAGTTTTTGGTCTATTTTAAATTTTTCCATTAATTGTTTATATAATAGCCAATAACAGTCCTTATTTTCCAATTTTAGTTCTTCCTGAGTTTTCATTTTATATATGTCTCCTTCTTTTTTCAATATGTCTCTGTATCTCTGTGTCTGAGATAGAGACCGGTTGCATTTTCCAAGGCCAGGAACGAGGTGCCTAGCTATGGTCACATAACTAGGTGACTTATGGTGACCTCAGCAGATGTGACATGCATGACCTTGTTGAGAAATGGTTGTGCTGGGCACCATGTGAACTGTATGTGTGGACAGCCCTGTTGTGGTAATGTAACTCGCCATTTTCTCCAGAAGAACTGCAGCAAACGGTTGTTGATGGTTTTTTGTTTTTGTTTTTTTTACCATGTGTCCATTCCATTTTAAGGGGTATTTGCCTGTGATTCTCATCCTGGGTGCAGGAACTGTGGGGGGGGGTCATTTGGCCCATGTAGACAAGGCCTAGGTCAAGAGTGCACAATTTACAGAACTACGGCCATATGTAGCCCTCAAAGGATCCCTGAGTGGACCCCACAAGACTCTGTTCACTTTCCCCTGTCACCCAGCTGATCTATGCCACATAGTTTACATAATGATCAGTATTCCCTGGTTTCCACAGTATTAGAGGATGTGACTACACTGAGGTTGGGTGTAAGCACATATGTACTGATGTATGTATGCAGGGGCACAGATATATGACCTTCAACTCCCCCTCCCACAACTAATACTAGATGTAGTACTTGGGACTTATATGTCTGAGTACACCTGTGCTATATAATGTTTCAGCTTAGTCTTCTTCATCTAGCCCATGATTGACTCTGGACATTAAGTCTTGAGATCTATGGCAACAGCTGCATCTAAAGTGCATATGACCAATATTTGGTCCCAAACCAGATCTAGAGAGCCAGTGTGGTATAGAGGTTTGAGTGTTAGACCGAGACTCTGGGAGACCAGGGTTCAAATCCCTGCTCAGCCATGGAAGCCCTCTAGATGTCTTTGGGAAAGTCACATTCTTTCAGATTCATAGGAAGGCAATGACAAACCCCCTCTGAACAAATTTGCCAAGAAAACCCTTGGGGTCAGCATAAGTCAGAAATTACTTGAAGGCACACAATACCTTATGATTGTACATTCCAAAAATGTTCACCAGACTTTCTCTTTTCCCATTTTTAGGAGCAAAATGAAACAAGACAGAATTATTCAGAAGGGTTTTGAGGAAGTAAGAATAACTCTGTTACTGATTAATTTTTTTAAAAAAAATATTATTATCTATTTTTTCAAGTTTACACTATATTTATGTAGGTTTTATTTCTCTCTATCCAGATGGGAAAAAGAAAGAGGCATGGTACATGCCCAGTTTACTAAGCACATTGTTTGTATCATGAACCTGGAATTGGGGAATAAGCCCCCTAAGAATAGACTAGAGGGCCTGAGAACCCTCCCCCCCAAAATTGGGCTACTAAGACACCTCTGTAGTTGAGTCACCTCATAAATTATCAGTCAGAAGTGTACTAAATGATTGAGCACTAAGGAATATTAAGACAGCTTAATATGTTGTTGCGCTCTCCATGGAATACTGGTAAATAAAATTTGTCTGCAATCTATCCTATGCACACTTTCTTGAGAGTAAGCTGTAGTGAATGCACGGAGGACACTTGTAAGCACATATTGGGCTTGTCAAAGTCTTCATATTTCATAGAATCATATAGTTGGAAGAGATCATAAGGGCCAACCCTGTAGAAATACCCCATCAAAGCACTCCCAACAGATGGCCATCACACTCTGTTAAAAAACCTCCAAATAAGGAGACTCCACCACACTCTGAGGCAGTGTATTCCATTGTTGAACATCTCTGACCATCAGGAAGTTCTTCCCAATGTTTAAGTGGAATCTCTTTCCCTATAGTTTGCATCCATTAATTAGTTAAGAATGTTTTAATGATCATGGATGGGAAGAATAATTTCCCCTCCCCCTGCAAGTACTCTACCTGCACCTAATAACAATCTGCCTGCCAATGTGGAGCTCACCTACCCACCTTAAAAACTGTATGGGATCCCTACTTCTTATACAGCTGTCTGCACTATACTGTATATAGTGAGTTAGGTCAATCAGACACAGAAAAGGAACAGCAAGGTGACACTCTCTACTTCCAGAGTGAGGCAAACACAACTGCTACTGCTTTGGGCACGTACAGAAATCTTCAGTGACAGATGTATTAGATCTTTGAGCTCCATCAAAAGGTTAAATAAAAATAGCGAAATCAAGAGAGAGAGTAGGCGAAGAGTTATCCAGAAAATTTTCCATTTCAAAGTCTGTGTTACATGGGGGAGGGCACATAAAATAAGATTTCTTCGTAAGACTGACAATGTTTCCTGTTTGATACACTTAGGACATAAAGTGGTTGCCTTGGCTGAGTGGTCAATATAATTACTAAAGCCAAGTGGCATTTGGTGACCAAGCAGGGCATTTGGAGAAGTAGGAGGCTCTTTAAAAGATGGCCTCAGGGCCAAGAAAAAAAAAAAGCACAACACAAGAACAAGAAAATGGACAATAAACTGTAACATTCAGAAGTGATGGGTATGTGGTCCAGTGGATAAATGGTTTCAGTAGGGATATGTTTGTAAGACAAGGCTACAGGGTTGGCTCTGTTATTAGTGAGGCAGCCACCTCAAACAGCAAATCTGAAGCATCGTAGATAGGGAACCAATTGTTAGCTATTCAGTTTGTTGTTATTGCCTTTGCAATACAGGCATACCTCAGCCTCTCACAGGGAAGCTCTTTCTTATAAAGGCTTTTATGCCTGCCCAGCCCCTCTCATTTTCTGTCTAGCTAGATGGGTGTTTTGGGTTTTGTTTTTGTTTGTTTGTTTTAGCACAATCAGCATTGGGAATATGGTAAAGCAGGACTGGAGAAACTTATGGTGCTAAACTGCAACAGAATGTCTGCAGTAAACAATGCAAAACACAAAGCTTGAGTTGGGAAAGAACTGGATTCTACGCAAGCCAAACCAACTGTAACTATGTGTGCCTGCCTAAAACAGGCAATGTAAACAGCAGCTGTCCCCAGAACCCCTTACTGAGAATGTGTGAACAGTAAAACAGAGGGGAAAGGGGAGAGCAAATAAGCCCAGCATTTTTTTTAAAGCACACATCTATAAGTCTGGACAACTAAATGGAAACCATAAGAAAAGTGGGGGCTGGTGATAGAAAAAGTCATCCCTGGATTTCACATTGTTATTGTTCTGTGCCTTCAAGTAATTTCCAACTTATTGCAATCCTGAAGTGAACCTATCATAGGGTTTCCTTGGAAATATTTGTTCAGAGGGGTTTTTCCCTTTCCTTCCTCAGAGGCTGAGAGAATGTGACTCATCCAGTGGATTTTCATGGCTGAGCGGGGAACTGACCCCTGGTCTCCAGACTTGTAGTCCAAGGCTCAAACCACTATACCATGCTGTCTCTCAGATTTCATATACTCTCTAGAAAATATTCAGAATGTTTTACTTATGCAAGGCTTACCTAACCTGGTTGTTTCATTTCATGTGTGGATATTGATAGTTTTGAATGAAAAGTTCATTGAAACATGTTGAACTGTTCTTTTCTGTGCTGCAGGAACCTATCTCTATTATTTCCATGATATTTTTGCTCAGATACACATCTGCTTCATTAAGTGAAGTATATCTGTACCTGAGATTAGGGGCTTATCTACATGGGCTAAATGCCCCAACTTGCCCCCATTCCAGAGCCCTGCAGTCCAAATGGCACAGGGCATTTACCCCAACCTGCCCCTGGGCAGTTCTCACCAGTCCTGGGGCAGATAGGGGGCTAGAATGGGGGCAAGCCAGGGTAGGGCCCAATAAAACATTACCTCCATTTCCAGCACCCAAAACCCAGATCAGGCCACACATGTCCATGGGAGCCCATCTAGCAGGCCACCCCTTGATGCCACCAGCAGCTCCCTGGGTCTCCCAGAAGCCAGGCAGGGGTCTCTTATGCAGGGGGGCTGCAGTCACAACTTGTGAGCCCCCTTCCTGGCTTCTGCATCTGTAGGGGAAATGGCTGCAGGAGCTGCAGTGATGAGACAACATTCTGTTTGGATGCTAGCCTGTTTTCTCCAGGTAATGGAGGCAGAACGGGCCAGAGCCAGAGCCAGGATATGCTGGCTCCCCATTGTAGATGAGCCCTAGGAGTTTTGTTTTCCTTCTTGAGGGTTTCTTTTTCCTTCTGAGAAAAGCAAAATAGCTTGGCAGGCTTTGAGTACCAAATGTCTTAGGGCAGCCTTACATGTCTACATTCTATAGCCTTCCTGTGAAAGGAAAAATAGATAAGATTAGGTACAATGGTCTATGAACCAAGCACATCAAGGATATGACTGAGAAGATAATAGTGTGTTTTGATTACTTGTTATTTTAAATGTTTTTTTAATTGTTTTATAATGTATCGCAGTGGCTCTTAACCTTTTCTTTACCAGGGACCCCTTTAAATATCTTTTGTTGCCATGGACCCCAAGACTTAACTCAAGATTTAAAACAACAACAACAACAACAACAACAATAATACCCAATGATGATAATGGTAATAATAATGATACAATTACACCATCCATTAAACCTTCCCTCAGAGGCACTGGAGGGGAAAGGAAGACTTTTCTCCTGCTTCTTCCTGCAAGTTTGTGGCTGGAGTGGATTGAATGGCAATGTGCAGGCCAAGCCAGCCAGCCAGCTTTGCAGTGGCCACTCAACTGCAGGCAGGAGGTGGGGAAAGCAGTCTTCAAAACTTCGTGGGCCCCCTGTGAGGACATCATGGACCCCTGGGGGCCCCAGACCACAGGTTAAGAACCACTGCTATATTTTAAATGTATTTTATGATGAATTTAAAATGATACTATGGTAAGAGATATTACTATATCAAGCAAAATGTTACTATATCGAGTAAACATAACAACTAAATCAATAAAATGAATTATCCTTTTAGGAATGGAAGAATTTGTGCACAAGTATTTTTTGGAATAAAATACTACACTTTCTTCCCAATTACAACCAAGACTGATTTCATTGGAGGCACAGGACCCAAGACCAGCAGAGAGCTAGAGAGCTAATAGAATTATCAATATTACAATTTTCATTTTGGATGGAGTATTCAAGAAGATCAGATGTAGCTCAGAAGAATTCTCAGTTTGTGAATCCTAACTTTTTGAGATCAGAAAGATCTCCTGAGTGTGATATGCCCAAGGCTCATTTTGATTATGGGAAACAACACTGCACAGAGATGTCATCACCTAATCTTGCATACTAAAACCTCCTAGAACACAGAACAACATTCAGCTTTGAAGAAATGTAACATCTTAACTAAATAGCCTAGATTATCCTGGTCTCTGGGGAGGTGATTTAAGCCCCAGCTGTTCTTTTAAGGTTCTGTCTCCAAGATGGTGGTCTCACCCTGAGAGTTATCCTGAAGACCAAAGAAGAAGGGCCATGCCATGAGAGTCAGACTCTGGCTCTAAGATCAGGGAACCCTAGAAGTTGTGGTGGCTTAGAAATCCTTAACAGCCTGTATCCAGTCCATACTGGCAAATTTCTTCACATCCCTCTCTCCAACTGAAAGCATTCCCTCATACTGATCTCACATGGCTTGCTACGACTGAAGCTTCCTAGTTACCTAGGGGTGGTACAAAATGGTTATCCTCCCCAACACACACATTCTTATTTAGCCAGTACATGGAAGAGGATGCACATTTTATGAATGCCTCTGTCCAATGCTTCAGGAGCAGGCATAGATTTCCTATTGTTATCCCTTTCTTTCTGAGGGGACTCCCTCTCTGCAAACCCAGCATCTGAGAAAGAATGGTCTTGACCATGAAAGGAGAGGGGCAGTTTGAAGAACTTGCTGCATAATGTGCCCTCCTGACATCATGACATGGGCTTCTCTGCTTAGAGATTTCACTGAAGCATAACTGATCCATTAAAGATTGATTTGCTTCAGATGTCCAGCAAATGGCCTCTTAATTAACCTCTTTTAATATACCAATTACAAATCAGATATGATGAGCCTGACTATCTCAGCTTTTGCTGCCAACCTTCACCTACTATGTGTGTGTTTGTATGTGTATGCATTAAAGTTGCCTGTTGATGTATGGTGACCTCATGTATTTCATAACGTTTCCTTAGGCTCCTGGTAAAGGCACAGAGGGCTCATCTACAGTGGCGCTGTAATCCAAGGCCAGTCTGGACCATCATGCCCCAGAGCTCCCCCAAATAAACACGATGCTGGCTACATATACCGGTGTGGATCCATTCCGGATCTGTGGGTAGTCTAAATGGACTGCCAAGCCAACATTGCATTGGCCCCACTGGCCTCTCCCCCTCAGTGCCACTGCCACCACTGCTGCTGCCTCACCCACCAGCCAAGCAGCTCTCTGCAGAGCCTGACCATCACCATCACTGCTGGTGAAGTCAGAACACGGCACCCATGTTATCAGCAAGGAGGGGGTAAAGAGGCACCTCCCCTGTTGATCACATGGCATGGAAGCCTGTTCTGACCTCACCAGCAGCAATGGGGGTGGCAGGATCTGCAGAGAGTTGCTTTGCTGGTGGGTGAGGCCATAGCAGCAGTAGCACTGAGGGGGATGGGCAAGCGGGGTCGATCCAGTGGGTGTGTATTTATTATTTATTTTATTTGTTCAATTTCTATGCCTCCTTTCTCCCAAAGTGGGACCCAAGGTTGTTCACAGAACAATTAAAATCACAATTAAAACCACTTAAAAGCATAGAAGTAAAAAACAAAAACAGACCCTAACAAAAGCTGCAATTATATATCAAAGGCCTGCCGGCAAAATGAAGACAGGGAGGGGGCCAGCCTAGCCTCCCAGAGGAGGGAGTTCCTGAGAGTGGGAGCAGCCACAGAGAAGGCTATCTCTCGTGTCCTCACCAAGCAAGCCTGTGATGATGGTGGGACTGAGAGAAAGCCTTCCACTGAAGATCTTAAAATCCTTGCAGGATCATGTGTAGAAATGTGGACAGCTGGGTTGCTCCAGGTCCAGTCTGATCCAGCTGTCCATATGCCCAAAACACCAGGGTCACTCCTATTAAACTGGATGAACAGATAAAAGGAGCAGATTCACTGAGTGCACTGTGTGTACAAATCACACTGGATCCAGGATGAGTACATGTTTTAAAATGTCTTGGTTGTACTTGTTCTTTTAAACTGATACTAGGACAGCTGTACCTGGCAACATACACCATTATAGGAGATTGTAAAGGATATAAATTAATAACTCATTTTATATATTTATTCCTATATTTCATAAATAGTTTTATGTGTTTTTTCTCAGAATCCTTTCACACAGTTCAGCTACATGGTATTATTTTAGGAAAAAATACAGTATTGCATTATTTTACATGTGGGTGGTGAGTGGCTGAGAGTGTGAGAGGAGGGAGGGGCCCTTGTGAGGCTGGGGGGTGTAGATGCAGATTGAGTGGCAGAAGTGGATTGTGAGGTGGAGAAGGAATTTGCACATGGTTGGTGGTTGGCTGAGGGAGTGAAAGGAGGGAGGGGATTGGTTGGGAATATTTCCTAAGCAGCCAATCAGCACACTGGAAAAGGAAACATACCCAAGAGTTATTTTTATATATATATATGTGTGTGTTGTTAACTGATATGTGTTTTTAACCAATGTTATGTTTATGTGTTAATTTGTTGTTCCCTGCCTCAATCCATGGGCAGTGGTGTGTACGAATTAATAATAATAATAATAATAATAATAATAATTCCTTAGTTCAGTGGTGGCACTAGAGGAGTGTGAAGAGGCCGAATTGCACCAGCTGAAACCATCAGGGGGAGGGGTGAACCAGCCTTAGTGACACCACAGCTTAGTGTAGACAAAGGCCAGAGTTAGAAACAGGAAAATATCTGCAACTCTATCAACATGAGTTATCACAGAAGTCTTGTTTCCTTTGTATCTCAATTCTTCTCTGTGTGAACAGGATGGAAATAGTCACCAATGAAAGACACTCCAAAGTGAAATGTTGTCATCAAGTTTGAACATTGTTTAGACTAAATTTCAAAGGCATTATTAACAGAAACCAATTTGTAGGAAGTTTTTTTTAAAAAAAACCCACAAGTTAAACATGAGTGAATAGTGGCAAAAATGGTAATGCAGTTCTAGGCTGCTTCAACAGAAAAATAGTGTCCATCCAGAGCATGGGAAGAAACAGTACCACTCTATTCTGCTTTGGTCAGATATCATCTGGAATACTGTGTCCCATTCTGGGCACTACATTTTAAGAAAGGTATTGACAAGCTGGAATATGTTGAGAGAAGGGTGACTGAGACAGTAAAAATGTTCAAATCAAGACCTGTGGGGGATAGTTGAAGGAACTGGGTATGTTTACCCACAAGGCAAGAGAAGATAAGGATCTTCAAATATCTGAAAGGCTGTGACTTGGAAGTTGAAACAAGCATGTTTTCTACTGCTCTAGAGGATAAGACCTGAACCAATGGATTCAAAATTACACATTCTGACTAAAAATCAGAAAGAACTTCCTGACAATAAAGGCTGATCAGCAGTGGAACAGACTGTTTTGGAAGGTGGTCGGCTCTTCTTTATTGGAAGTGCTTAAATATATGTTTGAGGCCATGTCAGAATATTTGTGATAAATGCACTGTCAAAGGTTCCAGCTTTACCTATCTATGGGTTTATGCTACGAGTCAATGACTTCTACATAGGTATGCGTTAAAGACATAGGATTACCAATTGGGGAGATGAAATTTTGGATCTGGTCTGAAAGGCCAGTGTCCTCCCATTCCTAGGAACTGCTGCTAAGGTCCATCACCATGTGAGCTTTCAATAAAATGCTGCTACAGTCTCATCTTTCAGAGTTGGGCTTGCTTGATTGCCTAACGGCACTTAAATAGACTGGGAACCAAGTTGCCCCTCAGCAACAATAAGTACCAGACAGCTGCCATATTTTATGTTTCATGATGCAGTGTCTGCAAGGAAACATCAGACACTGTGCATTGCACTATGGGATATTTTAAAAGCATCCACCTTTATTAAATCAAATTTACAGGTTGGTAATGGTGGAGAATGAGAGGCAGGAAGGTGTTGGGGAGGAGAGGGAGGGAGGAAAGAAGGGAATGGAGAGGAAGTAAAGGTTCTTTTCCAGACTCATGTTATCAGCCTGTACTCCACGGATGGAGATCATGTGGCTGTTTGGAAATGCCTCATGGGAGCCAGCATGGTTTAGTGGTTTGAGTGTTGGACTAGGACCTTGGAGACCATGGTTCAAATCCCTGCTTGGCCATGAAAGAAGACATGGCCCTGCAACCCCACCCCCCACAAAAAAAACCTTGGCAAGGAAACCCAGTGATAGGTTCACCTTAGGGTTGCCATAAGTTGGAAGTGACTCAGTGGCACACAACAACAACACAACAACAACAACAACATGCATCCATTTATCACGCATCTATTCAGATGTAAGCATCATTGGGTTCCATTACATTATTTATTTATTTATTTATTTATTTATTTATACCCCACTCTTCAGCCACAAGGCTATCATAGCAGCTTACAAATTGTTATAAGCAATAGCAATGTATACATCTACTCCACATTAAGCAGTTTCCAATGTGTGTTAGCTAATTGCCCCCAGAAGCTGGGTACTCATTTTACTGACCTATGAAAGGATGGAAGGCTGAGTGAACCTTGGAGCCCTCTGGAATTGAACTTGCAATGTGGTGACTTGCAGTACTGGCATTTAACCACTGCACCACCAGGGCTCCACCCCTGGTGTAAATTTTCTCCAAAGCTAAATTTTCCTGGATGGTGATAACTTAGTCACAGTAGTCCATGCACTAATAACTTCCCAGTTAGACTACTGTAATGCACACTATGTGGGGCTGCCCTTGAGCCCCCCCCCCCACAGAGCTCAATGGTGGTTACATCTGAGTACACTAATGAGTCACCTCAGCATGGTTGCTTCCACTTTACATGTGACATATGTTTTCTCCAGCTACAAAGGCTAGTACTCCCAAAAGGGACCTGGAGACCAGCTAGCTATGGATCTAGTAAGATCTACACTGTGATGTTCCATCTGGACCTTGTGGAGTCCTGTCATACACCAGCTAGAAACGTAGAGGTGGTTTCTGTTGAAGAGGGATTCTTAAGTTTTAAGGCTGGAGCAACATTTTTTATTATTATTATTATTATTATTTTATTAAAAGATTTCTGTCCCACCATATAGCCAAAGATTTCAGGGTGCCTTACAACAAAATCAATTTAAAACAATAAGTAGATTATCAATTAAAACCCAAACAATTTATAACTATTTAAAACCATTTTAAATAATATAACTATAGGACATGTGCAGCTTAGATAAAAATCAGTTACTCCTGAAGCCTTTAATAAAAAGCCAGGTTTTGACTTGGCACCAAAGTGATCCAAATATTGTGCCAATCCAGCCTCCAACAACTGGGGTGCCACCACAGAAAAGGCACTCTCTCATGTCCTCCCACAATGTATTTCCCCTATGGGTGGGACACAGGGACACAGTTCCTCCAACAGATCTCAGTTCTCAGGCAGGCATATATACAAAGAGGTGTTCCCTCAAGTATCAGGGTCCCAAGCTGTTCAGGGCTTTAAATGTTATTACCAGCACCTTGAATTCAGACTAGAAGCATATTGGCAACCAATGCAATACCTTTGGAACTGGTGTTATATGGTACCAGTATGGAATTCCAGTGAACAGTCTAGCTACTGCATTTTGTGCTAGCTGTGGTTCCAAGTCATCTTCAAGGGCAGCCCCACATAGTGTGTATTACAGTAGTTTAACTGGGAAGTTATTAGTGCATGGACTACTGTGACTAAGTTATCACCATCCGGGAAAATTTAGCTTTGGAGAAAATTTACATTTTCTCCTATTTCCTATTTTTCTCTTTTGGTGTTCCCTTTATTTTATATATATATATATATATATATATATATATATATATATATATATTAGTGTCAATTATTGGGGAACTGTTTAACACTGGTACGTATGTAAGATTTTTAACCTATTGTATGATTATTTAAACCTTGAGTTCTAATTGCTATTGAACTGCAGTATCTGGAAATGTTTTATTTTATGCATTTTCCTCCCAGATGGTACTGTAAGTCATGTTTTTACTAAATAATAAATAAATAAAATAAGTAAACCAAATGGCCATAGGCATGTTTTAATAATTTTCATTCCTCAAGCAGGAAAGCCTTTTTTGTATAAAAGCTGGGCAGTAAAGAAAGCTAACAGAGAATCAACTCATTTGAAATGTGGTGCTGAAAGTCTGTGGATATTGTGTATTGCTAAAAAGACGAATGGATACAGCAAATCAAGCCTGAACTCTCCCTGGAAGCCAAAATGACCAAACTGAGGGCCAGTCTAGACAAGGGAATAAAATGTGAATTGGGGTGCAGAAACACCAATTTGCATCATCTGTCATCTGTCTCAATTATTTCTTTGTAAGATCACTAGTGTGTGAAGCTCTCCATGTTTCCTGTTCACATGGAGGCATGGCAGTGAATCAAGATGGCAGGTGCAAGTGAATTACTCGAGGTTTTGTATTCCCCAACTTGCCCCCACCAAACTCCAAGGTGTAGAAGAGTGATCTGCTTAAATAATAATAAATAAAAAAAAACAAGGAAAGAAAGCCTGTTTCATCACCTCAGTACATGATAGCTACAGCGGCAATCCAAGATCTGCTGTTTTACTAAGCTCCACCCCCTGCATGTGTCTGACCAATCAGCTGTCCTCTTCAGCAATGTGATGCAAAGTGATTCAGTTGTCCTAACAGGTGAGCGTGTGCATTTCCATCTGGGTTTTTAAACAACTTAGGAAAAGTCCTGGAGGCTTCTGCCACAGAATTTCCCTGACATTTGCTCTCACCTCTCTCCGGAAAGGATGGAATGCTGTGGGATCCCATTTGGACACATGGGATTATTCCCTGTGGATTCTAAGAGGGTTTTTTTCCACTGTCTGGATTACCACTGAGACTATTGTATTTTAGATTTGAAAAACAGTAGGAAAAGACAAAGTCCCAGTCTTGGTGAAAAGGCAGGATATATAGTAAATGAAGTTAATGATAAGAATAACGATGGTGATGATGATGGCGGTGATGATGATGTCATCAAGCCATGATTATAATAACCCATAGTTTCCCTAGATCATATATCCCGGGGAACTGTGGTTTGTTCTAAAGTGAAAGAGAAAGGCTTTTCAATCCTGCTCTCTTGTGACAGGAAGACTCATGCAAAATGCAAACCAAGAAAATGGATGGTTTGTAAAGCAAAGGAATTAGTAATGTGTGCTTGGTCTGAATATCCACAGGTGACAACTGTCACAGTCACATACATGTTGCTGAATGATAAATATCAACAGCAAGAAGGCAAACATTAATAACATCCTTCATTTAATGCAGGCTTTTTAAATCAATTATATCATTTATAGTAGTTCCATACACAAATCAATGAAGGCTGCTTGGCAGGATGTAGCATTTAATGACAAAGTTCACAGGGCACAAACTTCTTCATAAAACTTGAAGAACAGTTGAAAGGAAGCAAATTAAAAACATAATTTTGTTTGGATTACAAATAGGCTGAAAGATTTGGTGATGAATAATGCTGTGTTCTTTTTCTTCTCTTTTGTTTTCAAAGAACAATGCAGCCCTCTCAATAGGAGAGGAAATTGCCTTGAAGTTTAACTCTTGTGAAGGAACAAATTGAAAAGCACTAAAAACGTTAGTTAATCGTTTTCTCTCCCTAGCACATTAAAGCCTATTTCTCACTTTAAAAAGAAATTATTAAAGTTCTCAGTCAAAAAATTTAACACACTGTTGTCTGAATCATATCCCAATGTCGAGTGCAAGATATACATCCTCAATTTACCTATCACATTTATCCCATACTCTCTGGCTTTTCTTCGCAAACGAAGATTCAGGAAGGACTCATCCCGCACTTTCTTGCAAGCGCGCTGATGACTAAAAAGGCCAATCCGAGATAAACAAGTCCGGTTGCAGAAAGCACAGAAGAAGGGCTCCTTGGGTGATGTTTTTGGGTTGCGATTCTTTCTGCGTTGTCGTTTCTCTTCAAGACTTGTTCGGTGTGAGTTCTCAAATAAGGCTGCAGCATTGTGGACAGTGCGTCTCCATGCCTCCCGATGTGAGGCCAGGGCGGACCACTGTTGGTGATCAATTTGGCCGAGCCTGAGATGTTGTTTCAGGGAGTCTTTGTATTGCTTTTTTGGAGCGCCCCATTTAGAGGGTCCATGGGTGGATGCCAAGGCTCTGTGAACTGGGGGTTTTTTATGGGGGGGTTGCTTTGGAAATTGAGTTTCAGTGCTTTTTTCCACCTGGGGGAAGTCTATAACTTTTACTAGAATCTTAAAGGCATCCGTACTCCAAAAAGATTAAGAGACATTGTCCTATATAACAACTGGAAACCTCCAGATGTGTTGGATTACAATTCACTGATCCCCCTCCCAGTCAAGGTTGTTGTACAGAAAACTCCACCTCTCCCTGTTGACTATTACAAAAAATCTCATTTGAAATGCCTTTATGATGTCATCACTCAGGAAGTTATTCTTCACTACTTTCATTCTTGAGGAAGTCAATGAGTAATTTTAGCACTTTCCCTCCAACTGCAAGAAAGTCTTTGAATGCTGAAAAGTTTTTTGAATACTATTCACAGTTCAAGCCTTATTCTGCACAAAATTCACACATAGTATTTTTGCACAGGAAACAGCAATTTCTGCACCGAAAATAATAATTATGTGCAGACATATTATTTTCCAGGCAGAAAAAAACAACTGCTAGCATTTTGTATTGTAGTTACAGATCTGTAACCTAGAGTTGTGGATCCATAACTGCTTCATATTAAGACTATGTCTCTCTGGCTTTTCTTCGTAAATGAAGATTCAGGAAGGACTCATTCTGCACTTTCTGCACGCGCGCTGATGACTGAAAAGGCCAATCTGAGATAAACAAGTCCAGTTGCAGAAAGCACATAGAACTACATAAATGTTACCAAAGTCCACATTAACAGGCAGCAGCCAGATCAGTCAAAGGAGGTATGTTCATCTGACAAGATGGGTGATGTTTCCAGACTCCTCCCACCAGCAAACATCAGAAGCAAGACTTTTGTCACAATTCCTTGCTGCAGCCTCACTTGCTGGTGAGAAAGGGCTGGAAAATTCATCCTGCTTGCATCCCAGCTAGCAGCTGTGAATGGACTTGCTTCACTTGATGCAACTGCTGGCTGTTAAGGTGGGCTTGGAGGGGGTACATTATACCTGTGTAACTAAAAAGCCAATATAGAATATAGTTGGGAACTTATTCTGCACAATATTTACACTTTTTTTGCACAGAAGAAAAAAATATTTACTGTGCAAGAGACAGCATTTCCATCCCTACTTATTTGTTTGCTTTTAAGACTTATCCTGAAAACAAGGCATGCTGTAACTCAATGGGAGATTTGCCATTGATGGCAATAGAATGTAGATTAATCTGTTTGTTTTGTTTTTACTCATGTCTAAGTCCCACTGTGCTTGCTTGAGCTTAATTGGTACATAGGATCACAGGCTTAGGCTGCAATGTAGTAACATAGGAAACCTTATCAAGTTAGATCATTGGTCAGTCTTGTACACAGGAACACAGGAAAAGGTAGGATTACTTGGGAGATAAAACACCTAACATTTTCCCTGAGACCTAAAGAATCATAGAGTTGTAAGGGATCACAACGACTATCTAGTCCAGCCTGCTGCCATATATGAATACACAGCTGAAGCACTCCTGAAAGATGGCCATCCAATCTCTCTTTCAAGACCTCAAGTGAATGATAAATCATAGTGTAAACTTTTGAGGACTACATCCCACTTTTTCAGGTGTACAAAATGTTGTCCACAATTTCAGGTACACATATAACATACATGAGGGAAATACTGTAGACACTAAGGTCAAAGTAAGATGAAGTACAGAGATTTATTTCTGCATGAACAACATAGGGTTGCTTTGCACAACTGCAGACCATTCCATACCATTGTATTTCTGATTTCCAAGTTAGTGAAGAAATTTGAGAGGAAAAGAATCAACTCATTTGAAATGTGGTGAAGAATTCTGTGGAGGAGAATTCTGTGGATACCATGGACTGCCAAAAAGACAAAAAAAGGGGGTTCCTAGAACAAGCAAGGCTGAACTCTTCCTAGAAGCAAAGAGGACTAAACTGAGACTGTTGTACTTTGACCAAATTATGAGAAGACATGACTCACTAGAAAAGACAATAATCCTTGGCAAGGTAGAAGGCAGTAGGAAAAGAGGAAGACTGCATTAATGGGGGATAGATTCTATCAAGGAAGCCATGGCTCTGAGTTTGCAAGCCATGAGCAAGGCTGTTTGATAACAGGGTTACTTGGAGGTCTCTCATTCATAGGGTTCCCATAGGTTGAAGTAAACTTGATGGCCATTAACAAGAAACCATTCCACTACAGGAATGATCATCTACTGCATCTTTGCTGTCATCAGCTTTGACAGGGCTGTCTCCCCCAAGAGGCAAAGTGAGGCAACTCCCTCAGTTTGCAGATGCAGAGGAATGGCAAGGGCAGATATTCCACCTGAGCTCCACAGCCATTCTCATTTCTTGGAGGCACAGTGGTGCTGCATCTTCTAAGCTTCAGTGCCAATGTCTCAGTGCCAGACATAAAATAAATTTTTCACATCTGGTCCAGCTAGCTTTTATACATTAAGTGAATAAAAGGGGCACCACCTTGTCTTTGCCCCAAACAGCAAAATGTTTTAAGCCAGTACTGGCTGATGTAACAGGGGAGAAAGGGAAAGAGCAGAGCTTGGAAATTTACTTTTTTGAAGTAATTCATTCCTGTTACTCATTATGGTGTTTGAGAAATTAGTGTTTGTTAGCTTTCTGTTACATTTTGTTCAGAGAAAGCACCATTTAGGATTAAGAAGAAAATGGTATGAAATTTGAAGTTCCTGTTCAAATAACAGTTGAAACTCACTAGAGACAGTTACTCATTAGATCAACAGAGTAAATTCACTTTTACTTGTTATGTTACTTTTGAACTTTTGAAATGTGTCTTTCACACTCCCTTATCAAAAAGCACCAGATTGAACTTGGAAGCTAAGCAGGGGAGGCCCTGGTTAGTACTTGGATGGGAGACCACCAATGAATACCCGGTGCAGTAGGCTATATTTCAGAGGAAGGAACTGGCAAAATCATCTCTGAGTGTTCCTTGACTAAGAAAACCCTATGAAATTCATGGAGTCACCATAAGTTGACAGGTGACTTGAAGGCAGGCAAACACACACACACACACTACCCTCAAAGGAACTAATTACAGTTAATTACATTACTTGTAACTCATTCCTTTCAAGATCTGGGAAGGGTACATGGCACAGTACTAGCAAGGGCTTGGAAACATTAATTTTGGGGATTTCTGAGGACTTCTGGAAAGTGTAATCCCCAAAGGTAATTTTATCAATTTATGGTGATAGAGCATACATTTTGGTTTCTGAAGCACCCATGTTTTATTCCTGGCATTTCCAGGTCAAAGAATTTCAGGTAGCAAGAAGCTCAGGGAGAGACCCCTGCCTCACAAGTAGACAGCACTGGGTTAAATGAAGCAGTGGTCTCTAATGCAACATAAGTCAGCTTTGTATACTATATACAAAAGAATGGTGAATGTCATGCCATTTTATCCCTCTTCTGTAGACTCCTATTGTAAATCAAGCAATGGCAGTTTGAACAATTTGCCCCCATCTTCACTCTCTTCAATGTGGTGCTTTCCTACTTCTGTAGTGAAATCAACAGCTAAATTGATGAGGGGGCATAGCTCGATAGCAGAGTATATGATTTGCCCATCATTCACATCCTAGCAGATATAGTGAAGTTGAACTTGAGATTTTCAGGAAATCTCTAACAGAGGTTTTGAAAATCTGGTGCTAGTCAAAGTGGAGGACACTGGATTAAATGAATGGATGGAAGGGGTGAACAGGTATTTTTACTTTTCATTCTTTCATTCTTTCTTTCTTGAGTGAATTTATGTCAAGCTGCAAACAAGGAAGAGGTGTGTGGGTGTGTAAAAAACATTTTTACCCCATCCCTCAGTCAAAAAGTGGGAGGGGTGCTGACAGAGCAGCTTAGAAAAATCAATAAAAAAAGAAGATTTTGCTTTCAAGTTTATAATCTAAAAAGGTATGACATAAAAAGAAAAAGAGTATTGGGAATGAGGAAGAAAAACAAACTCCATCTCATGTGTTAATATTAGAGGTTTGATTAGCTCCCAGCAATCAAAACACCAATGACCCTATATCGGGCTTTGCACTGATTATTTTTGTGTTATTCTTACGGCCTTTTGTGGTTGGGTATATTTTTCAGTAGAATGGTCTTATTCCAATAAAAAATTCCCTCCTCCAACATCTGGGGACCCTAGGCTGGGGCTTTGCCTTCTGGAGCCTTATTGGAATCTATTGACATTTAATCACTCCTGGCATGTGTGAGGAGCCATTGATGGAATGCTGCTGAGTGAATGGGAAGAGAGCACGAGGGAGCCAGTCCCAGAGCAGGAAACTGTTATGGGAGTAGTTTCCTAGTGTATATGACAATTGAGAGAGTAAGTTTAAGTTTGAGTTTATGTCTGTTGGCTTTTGAGTTGATGACTGTGTGCAGTATGGTCTGTGCGTGAGAGAGTGTTGAGGCTGAATGGATTATATGGTGAGTGGAAATTAAGAGTGTAAGAAAGAGTGATTGAGTCTGGTGCTTATCTGGTTTTATTATTAAGGGCTCAAAAGCATATTATCTGAGCTTTTATATGTAATTGGTCACCACAGAGTGGGACTAAGGAGATTTTCAGACCTGCAAAAATTCATGTCTGCCGCGCGAGCAGCCTCCCGAAACTGCTGCGCGGCAAGGGTCTTCTTCGGACGATGCTGTGCCTCTTGCGAAACCGTCCGTGTCACTTCCGTGAAGCTTCGGACGGCTCGGCGCCATATTTCAATCTCGGGCAACCTCCGTGATTGAAATATTGCGCCGAGCCGTCCGAAGCTTCACGGAAGTGACACGGACGGTTTCGCAAGAGGCACAGCGTCGTCCGAAGAAGACCCTTGCCGCGCAGCAGTTTCGGGAGGCTGCTCGCGCGGCAGACATGAATTTTTGCAGGTCTGAAAATCTCCTAAGAGATATTAAGCAATTAACAAAGTTTGAGGCACTGTATTGAAGCGTTGCTGTTACAAACGTACAGTTAATAAACCAATCTTTTTGTTTTGCTTATAAGGTCCTGGCTCTTTGTGATTTATCCCCCTCACTGACATCTATTAGGCATGCTTACCAATAGAGTCCACACAATCACATATATTATTCACAGAAAGTCCGACCCCAGTCCAAAGAATGGATAAGGGGAATCTGAAAGGAGGGTGGCCAGGATAAATAATTGGGTAAATTTGGCTGGTACATCCTGTCCTCCACAGCATGGCCTCAGGGAGGTTCAGGGACCACTATAGGACAGAAGGCTCCACTTCTGGTTCTCACAGGAAATTTGGTTCTAGCAGCCACTGTGAGGTGACAGGATGGCTTCAATCAAGCTGGGGAAAGAAGCAAGTGAATGGCAAAGACAGGAGGTAGTCCTTCTCATTTAATTTTCTCAGACTGCTTTAGTAGGAAAGGACCACAGTGAAGAGAGTGAAGATGGGTGCAAGTTGTTCAAACTACCATTGCTTAATTTACAATAGGAGTCTACAGAAGAGGATAAAATAACACGGCATTTGCCATTCTTTTGTACAGTGGACCCTTAAGATCTGCAGGTGTTTGGTTCCCGGATACCGTGCGGATACCAAAACCATGGATGATTGTGCTCCATATTATTAAATGGCAGCAACATGAATGTGCACACTTCAGTAATAATATGGATCATAATGATCCACAGTCAGTTGAATTTGCGGATCCAGACCGCATGGATCCGGAGGGCCCTCTGTACTTCTTTTCACATAAGGTGTAACACTAGCTCTTCAAGTGACATCTAAAGACATCATCTTAAGTGTTCTGTATTATTCAGAACTTTGCTGAGTTCTTTTACTTGATCTGATGGTAAACCATCTCAGCTGTGTTTCCTATAGTTATTTTATAGAACCAATGTGGCAAGAATAGCCCATATTGAATTTTGTATGAGGAAGAATTACTTTTCCAAGTTGTATAGTAGGGACTGTTTACTAGATTGGTGAGCGAAAGTTACATTCAGTGTAGGAATTCAAGCTTGACCCAGGAATGAAAATAGTAGCCAAGCTTTATTCCAGGTGCTGCTGGGAGATGGTGATATGAGCACATCTTCTCCAGGGCTGAGATTACTGCAAACTGACATTCCTAATTTTCTGAAATAGGAAGGCTGCCACCTCATTAAAAGGAACACTGTGTTATTAGTCTCTTGGCACTGCACCAGCTGTGGAAAATGCAGCACACATTTCCCTGCGACCAGTGGAAAAACTGCTGAAAAGAGGCTGTGAGAAGATTATTTCTTGTGGGAGGGTAGAAGGAAGAGAAGCTTTTCAATATTTCTGAGAAAATAGATGGGCACAGAAGATTCAGACTTGAGCAGCCTGGTTGCATGATGTCATTTCACCTTCTGTGATGCAAATCCACTGAGGTTCCCCTCTTTGACTCATTAAGAATCCAAGACATGGGCCAAAATCCCACAGTGAGATTGCATAGAGTAAATCTCCACATGTAGAGATTTGCATTAATTGTGTCTTGCCACCCTTGTGTTGAATTGCAACATTTTACAATGAACCAATGCTGATATCCATTGCCTACTTAATTACAAATGTGTAACTAAGTCTCTTGACCTGAAATACCCCCGCCACACACACACACCTTAACATCCTGCAGCTGCATCAAGCAAAGGCAGCCTGTTCTGCTGGTGATTCAGGCACAAGGAAGAGTATGTTTTCACAGTGATTTGAGGCTGTGATGAGGAATTGCGACAGGGGTACAGCTTCTGATTGTTGCAGCCTCACTTGCTGGCAGGAGGAGGCTGGAAATGTCTTCTTTGCATCCCAGTCACCAGCTGAACATCACTCAATGTAGCTGCTGGCTAATAAGGTGGGTTTGTTGTGGAGGGGGGTGTTAAGATCATGACTATGTAGTAATGTTACTGAATATGGGGCAGTTATGGATCCATAACTCTAGATTACAAATATGTAACTGCAAATCTGGATTCCCGGCCCAAGGGCTCTGCCTGCTCCCCACCAACTAGTCCTGGCCATGGATCAGGCCCTTTCCTCCCCTGTTACCTCAATGAAACAGGGTGGCATTCACACAGGCACCCTGACCTGTTGCTGCAGCCACCACTACCGCCATTTCCCAGGCTCTACTGGAAGAGAGGAATTCAACCCGCAACATGTGACCAAGGGCCCCTGCAGGTAACCAGCCTTGGTCATATGCTGCAGGCCCTCTTCCTGGATCCAGAAGAGCAAGGCAGACTGGCAACTTCAGCAATGGGCTGGCCTGCTGGGAAGGGCTCCTGCAGACATGCAGGGCCTGATTTGTTCCTTCCCAGAGGGAATGGATTAAACCATGTATTTTAAAAACAAGGTAAAGGGCCCTACCTCATCTCCCTCATCTGAGCCCTGTATCAGCCCTAGAGGGTGGTAACCTGCCCATGTAGATAAGCCCCAAATCACCAAATGTGTAACCTTGTGTAAAGTGCAACCATATGCAGCAGCACTGCTTATACAGTTGTCCCTTCATATTCACTGGGGTTTGGTTCCAGGACCCCCTGTGGATACCAAAATCTGTGAATACTCAAGTCCCATTATATGCAATGGCATAGCAAAATTGAGGGAGCCCAGGTGGCGCAGTGGTTAAATGCCAGTACTGCAAGCCACCACATCGCAAGTTCGATTCCAGCTGGCTCCAATGTTTACTCAGCCTTCCATCCTTTCGTAGGTCGGTAAACTGAGTACCCAGCTTGTGGGGGGCAATTAGCTAACACACATTGGAAACTGTTTAATGCAGTGTAGATGTGTAAATAGCTATTGCTTAAAACAATTTGTAAGCCGCTCTGATAGCCTTGTGGTCTTATAAATAGCACAAAAGTGTTTACAATGGGCAGTGCAATGTGTAGTGTGTGAAAAGTTCACACATGTTTTTTGTGCAGAAAACTGCATTTTCTATGCAGGAATATTATATTCTGCACAGAAAAAAATGCTGTTTTCTCCACAGAAAATGCACATCCAAAATTTGCACAGAACAAGTCCTGAACTACAAAGAGCAGTCTAGGAGTCTTCTCATCTGGGTACCCCAATACACAAGAAATGTGTTTTTCATCAGTTTATGAGTCTTTTCTACTATTGTTTATGTCCCTACTTCTATTCACTTTGTTCAAAGCAGCCCAACATCAATGACACAAAATACATGAGGGAATAATATACTGTATTAGCTTAAGTTTTCTTTCACCTCTTTGGAAAGTTCTGATTCTCCTACCAGGCTAGTACGTTTGTCCTAGACCTTTTCTAATTACTAGGCTGCCTATATTCAGACACCAACTGTTATGTTAATTTCTGGCACTCTGAAAGGTAGATAAAACAGTATCTTCATCTCTCCCCACAACCCTTTCAATGATCCATTTCCTCATATATTGGTTCCCTCATTTAAGTGAGCCTCTTTATCAACAAGCAGTCATGATGACAATGGGACATTGGAGAAAAAGCTCCTGCATTCTTAACATGTGTTAATTGGCATGTCATACACCTTGTTTCCATTTCATGTGAAGGATTACTTGCAAATGGAATGGATCTGAAATGAATGGCTTTGTTCCATCAGTGTGCATGCTGCCCTTTTCAGAAGAAACAACTAATCTTAAAGATGCATTGTGTCTATTAGGGCTTACAACCTAACATTATCTAATTAGTCATGATATGCCATCCATCATAGTAAAATCGTCTTCCTGAGACCAGCCAGAAAATGCTGTAGAAAACAAAACAAAACAAAAACCCCAAATGCTAGTAAGATTAAAACAATTAATTGGGTTGCCCCAGAGCTGCAGAATTTGGCCCAGTTTGTGGGTTTGATGAGCTTTATTTTTTTTTAAGGGCAACTGAAGCTCTTGGAATGAACAAATCAAGTAGCCATGGCAACTAAAACTTCACCAAATTCATTACGTCTTCATGCCAGAGAGAGTTTAATTTTCTTTGTGTTCCTACTGAAAGCATCCTACACTGCTTTAATTGATCATTAATAATTATAGCAACAGTGGTAGAGCTGTGCTGCTAATTAGTTAAAAATATCAATTAAGGAACCAAAAATTACAAGGGCCTGGATTTAAATATGCCAATTGAAGACCAGATGACACAAAAGGATTGTACACACAATCATGGAAAACTTTCTTTTCTCAGTCATCATTTCAGATCTAGCTATATAGATGCTAAAGTTTTTGCTATGGTGGTTATTGGGAAGCATCATCTTCTCAGATGCCAAGATTGACAAAGAGATCAATCACAGATTAGCAAAGGCATATAGTGCATTTGGAAGACTTTACAAAAGAGTCTGGAGTAACAAACACCTGAGGCGAAGCACAAAAATCAGTGTGTATAGAGCCATTGTACTGTCTGTTCTCCTTTACAGGTATGAAACATGGGTCACCTATCGCCAACACTTACGACTCCTCGTACGCTTTCATCAGCGCTGTATACGCACAATCCTAACTATACACTGGACTGACTATGTGACGAATGTTGCTGTCCTTGAGCAAGCAGGGATCACCAGCATTGAGACCATGATATTGAGAACGCAGCTGCACTGGGCAGGGCACCTTTCTAGGATGGAGGACCATCGACTGCCAAAAATAGTATTCTACAGTGAACTTGCCATGGGTCAGCGTAAGAGGGGCGCTCCAAAAAAGCGATACAAGGACTCCCTGAAACAACATCTCAGGCTTGGCCAAATTGATCAGCAACAATGGTCCGCCCTGGCCTCACATCAGGAGGCATGGAGACGCACTATCCACAATGCTGCAGCCTTATTTGAGAGCTCACACCGAACAAGTCTTGAAGAGAAACGATAACGCAGAAAGAATCACAACCCAGAAACATCACCCAAAGAGACCTTATGCAGTGCTTTCTGCAACCGGACATGTTTATCTCGGATTGGCCTTTTCAGTCATCAGCGCGCCTGCAGAAAGCACGGGACGAGTCCTTCCTGAATCTTTGTTTGTGAAGAAAAGCCAGAGAGAATAGAAGGCAACTATGGTCTACAGCATTCTGATGAAAACATCAGCCAGGCAGATCAAAAATTGGCCATGCAACCAGATCTTTATTATTAAAGCCTGATGAAACAATTGCTTGTGTGGTCATAGATATGGGATGCAAGTCAAGAGAAAGTTCTTAAGGTGTTGTCCCTCATGAGAGAAGAATTAGCAGGTGAATCACAGCCTAGTTCTTTGGCCATGAGGTCCTTGACTATGATTTGTTTTACTGCTCGGTGCAAGGCCTGCCATACACTCTACCCTTGACAGTTGCTATTTGTTTTCCTTAGAAGATGAATATCATGTAATCCCAATTATTGGGACATATAATGCAAAAATAAAAATGCAATTCCCTTAAGTCACACAGATCAGGTTCTTGCTATAAAGAAGTTAGAAGAGACAAAAACTGGAGAGCACCCAATAGAATCCTCATGGGGGAGAGGGGAGATACATCTCTTAAGTGATCAGTGGATGGCTGTTTTTTATTTTGGAAAAAGACCAACATTTTTCAACCTCGCTCTCTATTTTTTTTTCAAAAGAAGGTCATTGAAAATATTTATATAGGCTGAAATGTGTTGAACTTTTTCCAAAATAAAAACAGCTACCAACTGAGCATGTACGAGATGTGTCTCCCCATTTTTCCCCCCTGTGGACACCAAGATGCCAGGTCAGCTAATTGCATAAATCCTAATTATGCTTGTGTAACTTGGAAAATCTTAATTCTACTTTCTTTCCCCAGAAAGTGATCTAAGTTGAGAGGAGGTAGAATTATGAGACTGTTCGAGGTGGAATTAGGTTCCACATTTCTGAACATTTCCTGGAATTAAACCCATGTCTGCATCCTTTCAATACAAAACTACCAACTGCTACGTTCCAGATTGGGAAGGGTCCTCCTTGGCATGTTCTCATTCAGAAATTCCCAGCTTCTTAAACCCAAAAGAATCCACTAGTAAGGAATGTGGAAGACCCCTGCCCTAGGCCTTGGAAAGTTGTTGCAGCTGAGAAGACAATATTGGGCTACAGAGATCTGTTTCAGCACATCTAGCATCATTCATATACTCGTTATTAATTTATGATTTGTTCACTACATTTACATCTATCCTTTCCAAAACAGAATGTTGCACAAAATGGCTAACAATAATAAAATATAAATTAAAAGATCTCTGTTAAATTTAAAAAAAAAAAAACAGTCAGGAACACAACAACAACACCCAGAGGATGGGCATTCCTTTTGTTTTTCTGGACTAAATGAATAAGCATTGAAAAGTAAGTGTATGATAGATGGTTTTCCATTTCATCTTGTTTATATAATTTTAAAAACTATAAAGAGCAACCATCCTTGGCTTGCTCCAAGCATCCTTCCATCCATCCTTTTATTTATACCTCATCTTTGTCCCCGACTGGGACCCAAGGCAGCTTACAAAATGGCAGAAAATCACAATAACAACACATATAGTTAAAAACATACAAAATGAAGATTAAAATAGTATGAAACACAACTAAAATCATTTAAATTCTCGCTTTAAAACAAAGATTAGGAATAGTACAGTGCCACAAAAAGCTCTTTTCTTGTTAAAAATCGTTTTCCAAAGTTTTTCTGGAAAAGAAAGGTCTTAACCTACCACCAAAAAGACAACAAAAAGGAGCCATCCCAGCTTCCCTACAGAAGGAGTTCCAAAGTGTGGGAGCTGCTACAGAGAAAGTCTTCTCCTGCATTCTCACCAGATGTGCCTGTGAAAGCATAGAAAAGAGAGAAGTGCCTTCTCTGCAGATACTGTTTGGGCAGGCTCATATGGGAAGATATGGCCCTTCAAATACCCTGGACTTGAACTGTATAGCATCTCAAGACTGAAAGACCAATGAGGGCCTTTAACATACATTAACATGGGTCTGAAAAGCCCTGGCCAATTGTCAGCCCTGTGTAACATTTGCCCTGCCTATGCATTTGCTAAGCAGACCTTTGGCTCACTCACATGTTGTGGTTTTAGCATGTAAAGTAGACATACATGCTTTCAAAAATTCACATTTTCCCTTGTTTTCTTTACTGCATCTGCTCCTCTTTTCTATGTGTTGGTTTATTGTCCTTGCCTATAAGGGTCAAACTAGATAAACATTTATCACATTGTTTGCAGAGGTATCCCAACAAGTGCTGAAAGATGTCTGCTTGTCAAAAAAAAAAATTCTCAATGTACCTCATATATAACATGCATTGTTTTGTGATTAGTCATTGAAATATGAGTTTGACCATTCAGCTCATGTTCCAATGACCAATCACAAAACAAAGCATATTAAATACAAGGTACATCACTGAGAAAAGTCTGATTACTGAGGCATGCATCTGTACAGAGGTCCCTTTGTGGGAGAGGAAGTGCATTGACCACAGGAACCATGCATTGACCTTAACATCTAGCTTGACCATAGGTTTAGGCTGTAAGCCCTTTGGAGTAGACACTTGTATTTTCTTTATTAACATACCATGTATATTTATGTTGCTATGTTAAAATCAATTTATATGCTGCCTTTCTCCCAGAGTGTGACCCAAGGCAGCTCACAGACCACCATCTCTTTACTCCCAGGCAAGCTAACTTTTTGGATCACTGCCACAAATTGAACTGTTTTCGGCATTGTATTGCTGTCATACATTTGTTAACATTCCATAACATCTTAAGTTTGGCCAGTTACTAAAAGAAACGCTATTGACAAGCAGCAGCTGCTTTTGGCCTTATGTCTATGAGAGAGACATATGTATGACCGTGTGTGTGTGTGTGCACGCGCGTGCATGTGTGTATGCCTTCAGGTCACCTGTTGACTTATGGCAACCCCATGAATTCCACAGGATTATCTTAGGCAAGGAATACTTAGAGGTGGTTTTGCCAGTTCCTTCCTCTGAAATATAGCCTACAGCACCTAATATTTGTTGGTGGTCTCCCATCCAAGTACTAACCAGAGTTGGTCCTGCTTAGCTTCTAAGATGCCTTAGGGTATTTAGGTGCTATGTGTTTGACTGGGGGGGGTCTATTTATTCAACCAATACCTGAAAATTTTCAACCTCCTGGTTTTACATTTATGGTTGGTCATCTTGCAAGAGGCTGATGGATGTTCCTATTTAACCTTCTTTTCCTATGCCCACTTTAGGGATAGCAACAATCTGGACCTAACACAACAAAACACACCTCACTGAAGTGAGCTAAAATTCAATTACAGAATTAATTCATTGGAGCAGGTGGTTCCTAGTGTATTTGCTGCCAGAAAGAGAGTGCTGCAAACAGGTAAAATCTTACTTCCAGTGCCAAGGAGTTAATCAAAAAGCTATTACAACTTATTACTGGTTTAATTCTAGGCTCACATAGCATTGTAAACACTTTTGTGCTATTTATAAGACCAGCTTCTCTCCCTCTGTTGTTTCAACATGAAGGTGATGGGAAATGTGTAAACAGCTTCAGTTGGGTAAAACTGAACCAGGTGCAAAATACACCATGAAAAAGTGAGATTTTAGTCCATCCTTACCAAAAGTGAGCTGAGCCTATCACAAGCAGCCCAGTCAAATCCACTTGGTATCATCATCAGAAGGGGATGTTCTTTCATTAACTGGAGGACAACCAAGAGAAGTGACTACAGGTTTCAGGAACATTAATCTCTAACCACATTTTTAACGATTTTTTGAAGCCAGGCTTTAGAATCATAGAATCATAGAGCTGGAAGAGATAATAAAGGGCATCTAGTCCAACCCCTGCCCTGCAGGAATACACAATCAAAGCACTCCCGACAGATAGCCATCCAGGCTCTGTTTAAAAACCTCCAAAGAAGGAGACTCCATCAAACTCTGAAGCAGCACATTCCACTGCCGAACAGCTCTTGCCATCAGGAAGTTCTTCCTAATGTTTAGGTAGTATCTCTTTTCCTGTAGTTTGAGTCCATTGCTCTGTGTCCTAGTCTCTGGAGAAGCAGAAAACAATATGGCATCCTTTCAAAAAATTAAACATGGCTATCATGTCAACCCTTAATCTTCTCTACCCCAGGGTAAACATACCTAGCTCCCTAAGCCACTCCTCATAGGGCATGGCTTCCAGACCTTTTCCCATTTTGGTCACTCTCCTCTGAACATGTTCCAGTTTGTCAATATCCCTCTTGAATTCTGGTGCCCAGAACTGGTGAGGTCTGACCAAAGAATAGAGTGGTACTGTTATTTCTCTCGATCTAGACACTATACTCCCATTGATGCAGCCTAGAATCACATTTGCTTTTTTAGCTGCTGCATCACACTGCTGACTCATGTTCAGCTTGTGGTCCACTAAAACTCCCTGATCACTTTCACATATACTACCATCAAGCGAGGTATCACCCATCCTATATCTGTACATTTCATTTTTACTGCCCATGTGTAGTATCCTGCACTTCTCCCTGTTGAAATTAATTTTGTTAGTTTTTGCCTAGCTTTCTAATCTGTTAAGGTCATTTTGAATTCTGATCCTGTCTTCAGGGTATTAGCTACCCCTCCTAATTTGGTGCCATCTGCAAACTTGATAAGAATGCCCTCTATCCCATCATCCAATAACTGAATCTTACACCAGGACACTTCTTAACCTTGCTGTCTTTTGTAGTTTCTATTTAATAGCATCAACAAATTAAAAAGGCAGACCAGAAAGAGGGCATAACCTTATAATGAGTCAGATCACTGGTCCATTTAATACAGTATGGTCACCTGTGATTGGCAGCAATGGCCCTCCAGGGTTTCAGGAAGCATTCTATACTAACCATACCTGAAGGTTCTGGGTATTCTTGGGTGGTCTCACATCCAAGTATTAACCACACCCAACCTTGCCTAGCTTCCAAAATCAGATGATATCAAGTGTATACAGGATAAAATGGTGGTATAAGGGATTCTACAAGTTATCAGTGGATTTATCACACTTGAAATATTTATGACTTGCACATCTATGGGTCAGTTTTGTAGTAGCATAAAAGGAACACTGATCCTCTGTTTGTTGCTCTTATACACAACTCTGCTTGCCACTGTCAGGGAACAAATCCCCTTGCAACATCGTTGTCACACATAGCTCTGCAAATGCCTCATTGCAGCAGGATACAAAGCAATTACAATTCCTCTCACTTATTCCCTGTCCTATACCCACCTGTTTCATCCATCAAGTCAAGATAACTTTCCAGTATGATGATATCAAATGTGGAGGGGATTGGTTGCCTTATCTGATGCTTGAATGACAAACTTTAAAGGGCCATGTCTAGTGCCCATATTACAAGATGGCAACCCTAAAACCAACATGTGTACCCATTTCATATACTTTCTGAAGGCCATCAGATGCCTGATGGATGTGTGAATCCCATGCTTAGTTACACTTAAAAAATCCACTGGGAGGAATGCACTGAGGAGCATCTCTTTCAAAATATTCCAATTAAGTTGATGTGTTAAAGCAGACATTTTAGAAATAGCATTTCCAAACTTCTTGGAAAGATTTGCTCCATAGACACCAAAGCTACTGTTTTCATAAAACAGCTTCCATTTTTCACATTGTGCTTTAAAGTGAATGCTGTCCCCCTTTCTTCTGCTTCAAGGAAAGGCTGTCCCTTGATCTTCAAAAAGTGTGGCAGGAAGGGAGGACAGAAGAAGGGAAAGCTGCTCACTCCATGACCTCCACTTCCAAATCATCTGACTCCTCAGGATGCAGTCGCTTCTAAAGATCTGGCAATGTGCTGAACTTTAAAAATAATATACTGTATATAAGCAAGTTCTAAGCAAAGAAATGAACAGACAAGCAGAGGTAATTGAGACTGAGACAATGATTTATTTTAATTCATGAATTTCTACCTTGCTTTCAACCCACAACCCTCAGAATTACCATGCAACTTAAAGATCAAACTCATCAATGCACAGTTTAAAATGCAATAAAAACAATAAGATGAGAAACTGAAGATTTTTAAAGCCTCCTCCAGTGAAGAATGATGGTAGTGCCAGGCTAACCACTCAAAGGTTTGCTTAAAAATCTGTCATCCCATTTCCAAAGCTAGAAGTAACTAATCCCGATAGAGAGGCAGACCTCTTTCAGCAGGGAGCTTCTTGAGGAAGCTGCAAAATCACTGAAGGCCTCCGCCCTGATAAGCACCATTGTGGTTTGGATGGCAGGGAAACCTGCAGTGGAACTCATCAGATGATTCCAAGACATGGAAAGGAGAAATACATTACAGTATGGAAGGAGGCACTCCAGCTGGGTCTCAAGCAACATTTCCTAACCTGGTTCCCTCTAGATGTTTCAGATTTCAATGTCCAGCACCCATAGCTAGTACAGTAGTCAGGAATCTTGGAAGCTGTACCCCAAAACATCTGAGCAGCACCAGATTAGGAAAGGCTGGCCTGGAGAGTGAAGAAATAATTGACTGTTAGGGTAACTTGATGTCACATAGGGTTTCTGGTCACTCAGGACCATCTGTATTTTCCAGTAGATTGGTGGGAACAGGTTTACCTTTTTATGGCTGAGGTCCTACATTGGCACATTGTTGTTAATTGCTGTCAAATAAATTTTGACCTATGGCAACCCTACGAATGATAGGCCTCCAAGTAACCCTATCCACAACAGCTCTGCTCAGCCCTTGCAGACTCGGGGAGATGGCTTCCTTAATTGCATCTATCTATCTGTAATGTACTCTTCTTTTCCTACTGCCTTCTACCTTTCCAAGCATTATTGTCATTTCTAGTGAGTCATGTCCTCTCATGATATGGCCAAAGTATGACAGTCTCAGTTTAGTCATCTTGGCTTCTAGGGAGAGTTCAGGCTTGATTTGCTCTAGGATCCACTGATTTGTCTTTTTAGCAGTCCATGGTACTTGAACTCTTCTCCAGCACATTTCAAATGAGTTGATTTTCTTCCTATCAGCTTTCTTCACTGTCCAGCTTTCACTCCCATACAAACAAACTGGAAATACAATGACATGGACAATCCTAATTTAGTATTCAATGATATATCTTTACATTTCTTTGGCACAGGTCTGCATGAACAGTTACATGTTCTATCCAATCAGCAGCTGTCAAGCCTCAGGAGGAGCCCCTGCTGCTGTCACTTACCAGTAGAGAAAGGAGGAAGGGGAAGGTGATCCATGTCATGGAGAAGCAGCTGGTTTCAGCTCAGTCAAGGGGAGAAGAGATGAGGGTGTGCTCCTCCACTGGTAAGCTTGACATATGCTAAACAACAGGAGGCTTTTGGATGTAGTACAAAGGCAAGTGGGCAACCCTCTGAGCCACATCCAAAACAAGACTTACATGTGCATAAGTCACTAGGATGTTGGCTCATGTGTTTGTATTTGAAAGATGGGAGGGATAGGAAGCACAGCCAGCCCTCCTTATTTTTTAAAAAATATTCCAAACAGCAAACCTTTTTATTCATCATTTTATATAAGGGGCACCATTTTACTATGCCACTGAATATAATGGGACTCAAGCATCCATGAATTTTGGTATCCATGAGGGGCCTGGAACCAACCCCCTGCAGATACTGAGGGCCCAATGTATATACATTAAATATGGGGACTGTTTCAGCTCAAGAACTGAATTCTGTTTTGGTGGGAGCTGCATTTCAGTGGTGGGCAGTGCCAAAGGTAAAAAAGTGTAACCAAAAATATTGTTGCATTTCAGCTTACTCTAATAACTAAGCCTTAGAACAAGGGTGGGCAACTGTGAAGGAAGTGGGAGCCATTCCCCAACAACCCCCTCTCCAAAAGTGATATGACATCTCTTCCAGTTATGGCATTCAGCCTAGCAACAACTGATTTTTGCAGTTTTTCTGGGGATGGGGGTCAGTGGGGGGGAGACGATCCAAACCACTACATTTTTGTCATGACTTGGTGGTTTTTCAGAAAGTAGCAGCTGAGAATTTGGCCCCAAAATTAATTGGGTGGTTCTGGGGCAAAACTGGGCCCCAGGGTCACATGTGGCCCACAGACTACATTTTCCCCACCCCTGCCATAGAAATATTTCAGTCTTTTAAAAAGTTGAGCTCAGAAAACACCAAACAATGGTGCCACAGCTGTATGGAGAAGACCAGAAGATCAGATAGTAAATCCAAAGTAGCTGGATTCAATCCCAAGCATGAGGTTCTCCACCCCTGGTACACATGTCATGGAGAACAGCCTCATAGCTAATTTGTAATTGGAACATTTAGTCCAAAACACAGGCATTACATCTGGCCTTCTTGGCAGTGGGAAGTGTCTAATGGCCATGCCCCCCCTTGCTTATAGTCAGAACTTCCCACAATGAGTTGTGATACCTGCAGTAACATCAACCTTGGCCACTATGGGAAATTTTAAAATGGCAGCTCCCACTTACCAGGCCCCACCAGATGGTACTTTTCTGAGGGTCCTCTCAGTCCTTGGCCCAGCCATGCCAAAACATGCCCCCACTCCTCACCACAAATCTCTAAGCACTTGGATTGACCACCCACTTTATCCAGACAGGTACATACAGTCTTTTTCTCATCATTCTTTTCAGCAGATTTGCCTTTTCTCGCTCTCTTTCTTTCCAGCATTTTATCTTACCATATTAGACATCTCCCAAGTACTCATTACTATAACATATAGGATTTCAATAGGAACATGATGGCTTGTAGTAAGCACTTAGAACAGCTCATAACCAAATTCGGTGGCAAGCTGATTGAATACAATTTGTTTAAAATCTATGAACTTGTCATCTGAGAAGCAGATCTGTTAAATCAATATCTTTTAAAGAAATATTCGCCGGCTTTTTTATTCCTCTTTGTCTGATTAACTTGTGTGTTACATTCCCATAGTCATTACAGTTCCAGTTGTCTGAAGCAGAAAAGAGAAATGATTCAAAGCCCCAAAGACTACTTGATGTCACAGCTTCCTACCAAGTCATCTCCTTCTAAGGCTGTTTATTAACACCTTCCTCTCTCTTCTGCTCACAGAGCTATTATACTCATGCAATGACTGCAATGCTAACATTGTGTCTGAGGCCTAAGAATGGAAAAAGTATTATGTGGGAATCAAGGTTCTTGATGAAAATATCCATTTTGCACCTCCTGAGACTCATTGCAAGACAAAGTACACATTGCTTTCAAAGTCTGCACATTGCTGAGGCTTCTGGGGACTTTTAGAGAATAAAAATATGGGGGTGGGGCTGAGCACATTTGAAAAATGCAAACAGCTAATATGCACATACTGTGAAATATGCACAAAGTAATTTGAGTCACCAGTGGGGGAAGTATGTAGAAAAAAAGAATAAGGGGAAAATATACAAAAATGCATACATTAGGAAAAGATGAATATGAGAAACATGTAAGCATTTACATGGAAAGAAAAAATAGAAGGAAAAAAACAAAGTAAAAAACAACTGGAAGGCAAACCACCACACACAACACAATTAAACACTTTGATACTACTTTAGCAGTTATAATAGAATCACAGAGTTGGAAGAGACCACAAGCGCCATCCAGTCCAACCCCCTGCCATGCAGGAATAAACAATCAAAGTACAGTTGTCCCTTCACATTCGCTGGGGTTTGGTTCCAGGACCCCCCGTGAATACCCAAATCTGTGAATACTCAAGTCCCATTATATGTAATGGCAGAGCAAAATGGTGTCCCTTATATAAGATGGCAAAATCAAGGTTTGCTATTAGGATTGTTATTTTTTTAAGAATATTTTTCAAGCCGTGAATACTCAAATCCGTGAATGTCAAATCCATGAATGTGGAGGGACAACTGTACTCGCAACAGATGGCCATCCAGCCTCTGTTTAAAAAACCCCAAAGGAGACTCCACCACACTACAAGGCAGTGTATTCCACTTCCGAACAGCTCTTACTGTCAGGAAGTTCTTTGTAATGTTTAGGTTGAATCTCTTTTCCTGTAGTTTGAACCCATTGCTCTGTGTCCTTGTCTCTGGAGCAGCAGAAAACAACCTTGCTCCATCCTCAGTATGACATCACTTCGAATATTTAAACATGGCTATCATGTCCCCTCTCAACCTCCTCTTCTCCAGACTAAACACGGCCACTTCCCTAAGCTGCTCCTCATAGGGCTTCAATTCATCCTTTGCAATCTGGGAATTTATAGTTGATAAGGTACTTAGAATTACATACAATTAACTAACCAGAAGGGACAGAAGAAGGAGAGAGTCTTGCCCTCCATAAGCTCAGTACACAAATCCCAGGGTTTCTCTCTTTCAAATAATGGTTTGTGTGTTCTTCCTTATTAATAACTTTTGCTTTCATTTCCTGTCCACACCCTTTTGAGCGCACCCCAATACGGTTCAGCCACACGTGCCCTGCTTTTCATCTGTGAAATGTTTGAGGGTACAGGCTCCTTGCAGAAATTCACCAGAAATAGACCAGGACAGGAACTACATCATATGGATCTTTTATAAAAATCCCAATATTCGGATGCAAGTTCTATCAAATCCTGAGGCTCTTGGCCTCAGGATTTGGATGATCCTAAGCAGGTTTGTTGAGGAGGGAGGTTTTGACTGGCCGGGTGTTGTTTTCTTTTTTTATTGATATATTTTTCAATTGTCTTTTAAATCTCTTTTTATTTTTTATTTTATTTTTAGGTATTTATACACCGCTCTTCAGCCACAAAGGCTCTTAGAGCAGGTTACAAATTGTTAAACAATAGCACTTTACACATCCACATGACTTTATAGTGCACTAGGCACTAAGCGGTTTCCAGTGCGTTAGCTAATTGCCCCCACAAGCTGGGTACTCATTTTACCAACCTCCGAAAGGATGGAAGGCTGAGTGAACCTTGGATCTCTTGGGATTGAACATGCAACATTGTGGCTGCAATACTGGCATGTAACCACTGAACCACCAGGGCTTGGGATTATTTGGTTTTATAAACATTAGCAGCCTTGAGTTCTATTTGCTGGTAGAAAGGGAGCACATAACATAAATACAAAAAGCCACAGTTCAGTTTTAAAAAAAATCTGGTGGAATTACACTGAAAGGGTGTGACTGTCTGAAAAATGGCCATATCTCTGTGTGTTTTTGATACGGAAAGTTCCCATTTCATTCCCTGGTATCTCTAGTTAAAAGGTCAGTTTAGAAGGTGATGTCTGCAATCTTGGATAACTGCTGGCAATCAGAAGAGATACTTCTGTACCAAGAAGAAGAATGAAATTTGATCTAACCAACTGAGCCACCATGTTGGATGTGTCTACTTTTCCATGTCCACTGGAGTGGGAAGAATCACACAGCGTTGATCTCCTGTGCTTTGCCAATGAGTGAACAATGATATCATCTGTACACGCAATGTGATTTCTTGATGCAGCACACAGTATATCACAGCTCAGTCACGGGAGAATTCCAGAAGCTTCGCCATTGCTAAAGCAAAGACCTCTCCCTGAGCTGACCACTCAGAGGATGCAGGAAGGCAGTGTCTAGGTAGAAAAAGAAATTTCATTGGACATTTCAACAAAGGTAGCAGTTCTGCACCTTCTTGTGTTGCAAGACAAAATGCAATTTGACTTGAACATCTACATACAGTATTTGTAGGACTTACAGGGCATTTCTAAGAAGTAAAGTGCACCCCCCAAAAATTGTGCACATTTTTAAAATCCCCTAAACTTGAAAGAATTCACAGAAGTAAACTTTAGTCAACAGAAAAATTTTGGATGAATTAGGTCAATGGTAAAAAATTAAGTGCAGGAAAAGAGCTTTAAAACTGTATAAATTTCAGGGTGGGAGAAAAAATAGAGTCTCATACCCCAATATGAAATAAGGCTATGAAGAAAATGCAGTATTATTAATTATTGTTGTTCTTTTTTAAAATCTGTACTTTCCCCCAGTACTAAAACTCATGGCAATTTACAAATTATTAAAACCAGGTACAGATTAAAAACATACAAAAAGAAGGGTGTGTGTGTGTATGCATACACATGCTTTTAAAAAAATGGTTAAATATTCTATATAGAGTGAAGACTATTTAAAATTCATTAAAAGACAGAATATTAAACAAATCAACAGCATACCATCAAAAGCCCATCACAACCAGTTCCTAAAAGCCTGATGAAATAGGAGACTTTTCATGTGCTGATGCAAGAACAGCAAGGAGGGAACCTCCTATACACTCTTGAGAGGGAATTCCAAGGTCTAGTAGGGTCTTCTCCCCTGGTCCCACCAAACAAGCCTGGGAAGGCAGTGGGACAGAGAGAAGGGCTTCTTCCAAAGATCATAGAGATCAAACAGGCTCGTATAACATTCCTACCCTGGCTAGTCTGTGGTTGCACAGAAGTTGTAGTTGCTCTTTTTTCTTGACTAGAGATGGGGAATTTCTTTCTTTCTTTTTCCTGAAGCCCATCCTTGGAGATAATCTGTTGGGGCAACATAGAGTGGGGACAACCTGTTCTCTCTCCCTTTCTCTCTCTCTCTCTGTATATATTACACTACCTTCTCTCTGTGTCCAAACGCTGCTAGAGGAGTGACATTACTTTGACTGGAGGTCTGACCTAACTGCTGACAGAAGGCTTTTGATATTTGGCTAAAAGCCACAAGAAATGAGGACAAAGGCTTCTGCTTATGCAGCTGGGTTCTTGCACCTGCTTGAGAAAACAGATACAGTTGGCCCTCCTTATCCAAGGATTTTACCATTCATGGCTTGACAATATCACCCCCCCCAAAAAAAAATTACAAAAAGCAAACTTCGATTTTGCCTTTTTATATAAGGGATACCATTTTACTATGCCATTGTATATAATAAGACTTGCACATCCACGGATTTTGGAATCCACGGGTGGGGGGGGGTCCTAGAACCAAACCCCAGTGGATACCAAGGGGCCACTGTACATAATTTTGAGTGTAAATTGTACTTTCCATTTCAATTCATAAAACAGCACGGCAGGCATTAAAAAGAAAGTTGTAGAAACACAAAGTGGAAACTGAAGAATACAGAATGAGCAAATTCGCTGATCTTTTTTTTTAAAAAAAATGGAATTAACAGAATAGAAACACACACACCCATCTTCATTCAACACTTTGAAAAGGCTTACAAAGAACTACCAGTGTCCTGTTGTAACACTTGGCTAATTTACAGCTGTGTTCGGAGCCAGTATGGGAACAAATCACATACAGGTGTTACATGGTTTCTATATGTAGATAAGACTTACTGACAAGAGAGACAGAAATGAGAAGAAATTTTTAAAATGTGTTTCTTCTTATCTTCCCATTCTGTAAGAGAATTTGCAGTACAAGTGTACATGTCAACTCAGCACTAAATCCCACCGAGTTACATGCTGCTTGCTCCTGGGTAATGGGTATAGGATTGCAGCCTTAGTCATATAAATCTGGCAGCAGAATTTGTACTGTCCTGAGCTGAGGAAGCAATGCATTTCATACTTGATTTAGCCCAAATATATGAAATTGGCAGGCATGCCTGTCCATTTCCAAACTTGCTGCAGAGAATAAATTAGGCAATTCTGATTTCTCTTATCAAGTACAACATAACTGAGACACTCAAGAGTTCGCTGGAGTCTTTCAGTACAGCTTCAGTTCCACTCCATACTATTGAAGTCAGTGACAGACTTGCCAATGACATATGAGAGCAAAGGATTAGGGGAGGATTGTAAGGAGACGTTTGTATGCCATAGCAATGCTTGTGTCCCCTATGGACAGGATTTCCATAAGAACATGGCATGCTGGGTAAATTATGTCACAGGAATTCTAAGTCTAAAAATACATTTCTCAGTCAAGAAATATCTGACTCCACAATCTTAAAAAAATGGGTTAAAACCCACTCAGTGGTTTTCAACAGCCTCTGGCACTCAAAAGATGTTTGTGTATGTGTATATGTGCGCGTACGTGCACGCACACACACATGCATACATATTACCAATATATAGATGTACAGTTGTCCCTCTGTATCCACGGATTTGGTATCTATGGATTTAAGGATTCACGGCTTGAAAATATTCTTAAAAAATAATAATCCAAAAAGCAAACCTTGATTTTGCCATCTTATATAAGGGACACCATTTTACTATGCCATTGCACATAATGGGACTTGAGTATTCATGGATTTGCTATCCACAGGGGTCCTGGAACCAAACCCCAATGAATATGAAGGAAAACTATATATGGAACTATATAGCTGAGGAATGTAAAAGGAATGAAAACTTCAAACAGTGAAACACAGGAAAGATGGCAGGCTTGATTGATTAATTGAATTTATATTCCACTTTTCTCCTGTGATGGGATTCAAGGTGGCTTAGAATAATTTTAAAAAGATCAAGCCAAAATGTTAATTTACAAAAAGTTAAAAAGAGAATTATATCAAACATTATTTTTGAAACACGGTTAAAAACAAATAAAACATTTAAATTAGAAATAAAAAGATTAAAAAGACTAAAATTCTCAGTGAACAGATAACACTCCCTAACACATTTTGTCCCAGCGCAAGTTCCTAGATGAACTACAGATCTCATCATCCTCAACATGACCAACCATCATAGTGTGTTGCAGTCCAACATCTGGAAACCTTAGACTGGGTAAGCTTTCCATATACTGGAAGTCCATTTGCTGTTTCCTAAGGGCAGAATGAATTACAGTAACACATTCATTCCCACAAAATAGGTTCTTTGCTTTCTAATGAGACCATTATCATGCAGACTTCACACCCAAAAGGTCCTCAGCCTAATCCCTACTGATGTTTTATTATTGTTGTATGCCTTCTTCTTTCCGATGTGACCCTAAGGCAACGCTGATTGCGGGATTTACTTGGTAGGTGAAGTTGAAGACTTTCACGGCCGGCATCCATAGATTTTCCTTAGGTTTTTTCTGGGCTGTGAGGCCATGTTCTGGAATAGTTCTGGAATAGAACTATTCCAGAATGCAGCCTCACAGCCCAGAAAAAAAAAACAAGGAAAATCTATTTCTTGGTAGGATTTGTTCAGAGGGGGTTCACCTTTGCCTTCTTCTGAGGCTGAGAAAGTGTGGCTTGCTCAAGGACACTGAGTGGGTTTCCATGGCCATGTAGGGATTCAAACCCTGGTCTCCAGAGCTGTAGTCCAACGCTCAACTTATATCACAGGGTTGGTTTCATTTTTTGGGTTTTTTTGGCAAGATGTATTCAAAGGAGGTTTGCCATTGCTTTCTTCTATGGCTGAGAGAATGTGACTTGCTCAAGGTCATCCAAAGGTCTTCTGTGGCTGAGTGGGGATTCCAACCTTGGTGTCCCAGAGTCCTCATCCAACGCTTGTACCACTACACAGCACTGTTTATATCTATTTTCTTCATACCATGCATTACATTACATACAGTGGACCCTTGGTATTCACTGGGATTTGGTTTCAGGACCTCCCATGGACACCAAAATCCATGGATGCTCAAGTCCCATTGTGTACAATGGCATAGTAAAATGGTGTCCCTTATATAAGATGGCAAAATCAAAGTTTGCTTTTTGGATTATTATTTTTTAAAGAATATTTTCAAGCCATGAATTTGTAAATCCATGGATACCAAATCCGTGGATACGGAGGGAAAACTGTATGTTGTTTCCACAAACTATACTTATGAATGACTATAGTTTAGGGTCTTGACATAATGTTAAATCATGACTAATCTAAATTTAATGGTTAATCTGGTCTAATTTTGATTTTCTCCACAGAATTTTACTAGAGACAAAAGGATGTAAGTAAGGCTGATACTTACTGAAGCTTATCCATATAACAGTAAACCATGGCATAGCATTAACACGTGAAACCATCCAATGTGTATGTTAAATGGATCTGTACAGGGAGTTTAAACAATCAGCACAATCAAGTAGTTTAGACTTTACAGCTTCACATTCAGGTTATTTGAGGGCTATATTCTCCCTTATGAACCTGCCCATGTTTTGAGATCTTCTGGGGAGGCCCTTCTCTTTGTCCCACCACCCTCACAGGTAAACTGTAGGGACAACAAGAGAAGACCTTTTCAGCAGCTGCACCCAGGCTCTGGAACTCCCTACCCAGAGAGGTTAGACTGGCACCCTCCCTATTTTCATTTCACAGACAGGTGAAGACCTATGCCCTATGATGAGTGGCCTAGGTATGTTTAGCCTGGAGAAGAGAAGTTTAATAGGTGACAATGACAGCCATGTTTAAATATTTGACGGAATGTCATACTGAGTATGGAGCAAGCTTGTTTTCTGCTGCTCCAGAGACTAGGACGCAGAGCAATGGGTTCAAACTCCCAAAAACGGTACTCTACAATGAACTCGCCATGGGTCGGTGTAAGAGGGGTGCTCCAAAAATGCGATACAAGGACTCCCTGAAACAACATCTCAGGCTCGGCCAAATTGATCACCAACAATGGTCCGCCCTGGCCTCACATTGGGAGGCATGGAGACGCACTATCCACAATGCTGCAGCCTTACTTGAGCACTCACGACGAACAAGACTTGAAGAGAAACGACAATGCAGAAAGAATCACAACCCGGAAACATCACCCAAGGAGACCTTCTGCTGTGCTTTCTGCAACCGGACTTGTCTATCTCGGATTGGCCTTTTCAGTCATCAGCGCGCCTGCAGAATGCATGGGATGAACATTTCCTGAATCTTTGTTTGCGAAGAAAAGCCAGAGAGAGACAGGAAAAGAGATTCCACCTAAACATTAGGAAGATCTTCCTGACAGTAAAAGCTGTTTGGCAGTGGAAGACACATTGCCTCAGAGTGTGGTGGAATCTCCAGCTTTGGAGGTTTTTAAACAGAGGCTGGATGGCCATCTGTCAGGAATGCTTTGATTGTGTATTCTTGCAGGGCAAGGGGTTGGACTAGATGGCCCTTGTGGTCTCTTCTAACTCTATGATTCTATGACCTTTCTGTTTCAACAGGCCTTTAGGGCTGATTGTACAAGGCTTACCCTCCCCCCAAAACTGTGCTGATTTTTAATTTTTTACTGTAGTTGTGGTGTTTCTTATGGTTTAAAAAATTATATTTTTATCATTTTTAATCTTTTGTATTTTGTGCATTTTAAACTATTTTTAAACTCTTATAAACTGCCTTGAGTCCCAAACTGGGAAAAAGGTGGGATGATCATCATCATCACCAGTGACTCTTAACCTTTTCTTACCAGGGACGACCCCCTTTAAATATCTTTTGTTCCCTTGGACCCTCAAGACTTAACTCAAGATTTAAAACCCTAACAACAACAACAACAACAACATCAATTAAGCCTTTCCTCAAGGCACTGGAGGGTGAGTGAGGACTTTTCTCCTGCTTCTTCCTGTAAATTATGGCTGGAGCGTATTGAACAGCAATGCCCAGGCCAAGCCAACAGCCTTTGCCTTGGCTCCTGTCACCTGGGCTGGGCAGCCTTCAAGCCTTTGGGGACCCCCTATGAGAACATCACGGCCCCCTGGGTCCAGAGACCACAGGTTAAGAACCAATCTTCTCCTTCTCCTCCTTCTTCTTCTTCTTCTTCTTCTTCTTCTTCTTCTTCTTCTGTTCCATCACTAAAATCAACAGCCAGACACCTAGCATATAGAAAATTAACAAGGCAGGAAGAAAGATTCAGCCTAATTTTTTTCTGGCATGCTATTTTTCTATCTGCACCGAGTTCTCTTCAGGATTCAAATACAAAGTCCAGTTCTTGGAAACAGCAGATGAGATAGCTAATCTGTTCACAGGGTATACAACTTAAAGAGTTCAGGTGGGAGCAGAGCTTGGAAAATTTATTTTTTAGACTACAGGTCCCAGCATTTCCAGTGATCATGCTGACTGGGGATTCTGCAAATGGTTGTCCAAACTTTTCCAAGCTATTTGATAAATATTTAGGTCAATCTGGATTAACCCTATTTGTAGCAGAAATCCCTTTCAAAAGACATCAGTGCTTATTAAAATATATGCATAAAACAAAGTGCTACAATACATATTATTTTTAAAAGAATGACAATGGTGTCAGTTATTGAAATTCCAATGTTGCTGTTTTTAAACTGTTTATTTCCTATAGCCATAAATTATCTTCAACCATCACCTCCATAGTTTGCCTGATGAAATATTTGTAAGTACAACATCTCCGGTACAATATCCATCATTCAGCTCCTTCCCACAATCTTTTGGATCTAACCCCCACTTCACATGAAACTTCCCATTGATTAAATTTTGTTACCGGTAGTTATAATTTGCCTGTTATCACAAAAGGGTGGGTTTTTTTCTACCAAGAGGTGAGCAAGTGGCTCCCTCTGGTGCCAAAACCTCTATCAACCTCAGAGAATTTATTCTTCCAATTTCATATTGGCTGGCTGGCTTGGCTTTTCTTCGCAAACAAAGATTCAGGAAGGACTCATCCCGCGTTTTCTGCAAGCGCGCTGATGACTAAAAAGGCCAATCCGAGATAAACAAGTACGGTTGCAGAAAGCACAGCAGAAGGTCTCCTTGGGTGATGTTTCATTAGGCCACCTTTTCTAGGCCCCTCTCCATATGGAGCAAGCAGTGCTCTCCTTAAAAAAGGCTGCTTGGTCATTCAGGATGCTGCTGAACAAGACTGTCATCTCCCGGGTCAGCCTCAAGCGACCAAAGTCCTGAACCGCCTGCATGCAGGGTTGGGTCTGCGGCTTCCAGTGCATCTTTACACCTGCTGTTTTGTCCCTCACCTATCGCTACAGGGCTTTTTTGGAACTGGATATGGCAGAATCAGGACCAGGAATTAAACTGTGGGGGGGATCAAACTGTGTACTAATCATATAGACTCATTATTTCTAAAACACTTTAAAGGGCATAAGAAAAAAACCCATTGTAAGTAATTAGTAAGCAGCATCCCTTTTATACTATTTTTGTTTTGTTTTGTTTTGTCATGCTCATCCCTGGATTCTGGGTATTAGAGTAGACTCCAGGGAAGACCCTGACATGAGTTTGGTAATAGGCCTGACATGAGTTTGGTTCCTGGCCTGTCTTCCCTGCCTGGACCTCTCAGCCCTTGGACGGGTGCCAGCCTGCCTTTTGGGTCTGGGAACGCTGTTCCTCAAGCAGCTCAAGGTCACAGCACCTGGAGGTGGCTGCCTACCTACAGCCCTCCCTACATACCATTCTCACGCTGTAAGGGTTTATCTGGAGGTTGTACTAGGATGTGTTTAGTTCTGGCTTTGCCTATGTTACTGAATCACGTTTCCTTGCTTAATAAAGATATCTTATTGAGTTAATGCGAGCGTGTGTTTCTGGTACATCACAGTTTTGTTTTGTTTTGTTCTGTTTTAGCTGCCTCAAAAATGTTTATTGTCATTCATAAGAGGGCTGGTTGGGAAGGAAGAGAGTTTAAAATGTGATACAGTAATAAATTACCATTCAGTTTCAGGGTGTTTTTGAATTTTTACTACAGAAAAACCTCTACCCCTCACTCTAGATGTTTTCTGTGTATCATTGTTTTGAGAGATAAACTCCTACAATCTCCCAGCTAGCCTGATTCTGGCAGCTGGGTGATTCTGGACATTGTAGTCCAAACTGTAGTTTCCAAGCACTGCTCTTCCCATACTATTCATATACAGGTTACCACTCTAGTAACATCCAAGGAGTGGTATCCTCATGTGTGACATCAGAACTGATTCCTTTCTGGTACATCTGTATTTGCATGTGTGCATAGAGGGACATCATACCTATCTATCTATCTATCTATCTATCTATAGATATAGATATACAAAGAAAACAAATGGGTTGTGCGTGTATTAAGTAAAATCAAAGACATTGTTGGACATCATTTGCTGATATATATATATATATATATATATATATATATATATATATATTTATTTATTTATTGGAAATTATGCTACAGGTATTACTGTGCCAGATGATCAGTTTCTCATTATAATTTCCATGCAGAAAAGGTTTATAAGACTGAAGAAAAATTACCCATGATGCCTGAAGGTCTGTTATCTCAGTCAGAAATGGTTGATATGTCTATGGGATTTTAAAACAAATTAGAGGATAGAAATTGACTGTTTAGTTTGCCTAAGGGGAAATGAATTATTTCAGATACTGCTCTACTACACACAAACTTACCCACATACCCAAATAATATTTAAGCACTGATGCTTAAGATATAAGGATGCTTTAAAAAATGCAAACACAAATTCTGGATGGTGCTCAATTTGTGATGAAGATGTAATAAACATGAGAATAATATACATATGTATATCCCAATCTTATAATCAGTGTTAACAATTTTTTGGTCATAACGCTGAAAAGGACTGTAAGGAACATCTAGCCCAACCCATCACCATCCAGGAATATACAAATAAACCAAGAGATGGCCATCCAACCTCTCTTTAAAGACCTCCGAAAGACAGCCCACCATCCTGCAAGGCAGTCTATTCCTGTCTTACTGTCTAGAAGAAAAAGATGATGATCAGTTCTAGTGAATAAAGCAGAACAAAACAAATCACCCCCAAATGATAAAGGACACAATTTGCTATTTATTTGAAAATGTACAGATCGCCCCCTGTATCCGTGGATTCGGTGTCCATGGTTTCACTTATCCAAGTGTGAAAAAAAATATGTTCTCTCTAGGCATTTCTAGGCCCTCCAATGTGATTCTATGATCAACTTCTGGTGTCTGTCTCATTGAAAATAATAGGGTTTCAGGTATCTACTGGGGATCTTGGAATGTATCCCCCATTGATATGGGTGTCAGCCTGTATATCCTACATTTCTTTATAAACCAAGATGGTTTATGCAGTCCAAACAAATCAAGCAGAGAAGCAGTAAGGAGGAAGAAATTTGATTTAAAAAGCAGGTAAATCTTTCTCAAAGTTTAAGCATTTTTTATTATTTATATATGCAGCAAATAGGTGAGGTGGGCATATACATATATTTGAAGGCCAGCTATTACTTTTTGTAGAATATTCACAAGACTATGCTTTGTGAATACATACACAGGCAGCCCTTTTATATTTTCATCTGTCATGTGTGTTACATGCATCTGTATTTACTCTAATCACCCAAACCAGCCCATTCAACTTTATACATTCTCTGTTTCACTGAATGAATCTTTTCTGAATTTAGTCACCTTTCACTCAGAGCCTGAGTTCCAGAGCTTCTCTCTCTCCTCCTAGCCAGAAAAATATCTGAACTGGCCCAGCAGAGTCAGTAGATGGTAGTGCAAGAATTGAGTATGCACAGGTTATGATTGGTTCTGAGTTAAAAACCAGTGTGAGCTAAAATAACTGGAAGATTGAGAGAATGGCTAAAGGGTACCTAAAGGCAAGGATAAGATGTCAGAAGTCCAGCACAATCAAGTCCTCTCTTCTGGCCTTGAAGAAACACACTGAAAGGCAGGCATCACCTCAGGAGTCCAAGAAGAAGCAAGATCAATATCCATGATGCTGTACTCAAATTGGAATGCCCAAAGAAGAACGCTCAGTGTTTATCCTAGAAGGCAGCTCAGTCCTATCCAGAAAAAGGGAAGCAAATGACTATTAAACTTTGCCTTCTCCCAGGAGCTCAGTAATCAAAATTGAGTTGTGACAGGTCTTTGCCACTTTATGGGGGACAGAGTGAAGCCATGCTAATTTTGGACAAGTGACATGAAAGAAAGCTATCTGAAGTTTCTGTATCCTGTGTTTATCAAATGAGTCACATTGATTAGAGAGCTTGCCTGGGTTTTAAGAATGGTACTCCATTTGGCATACTTGAACATTGACAAATGGCCCATTAATGACTGTCACAAAGATTTACTGATGTATCTGGACAATTCATTTTTACTTTATTTAAGTATTTGTTTATCACTTCTTAAGCCTGCTAAGACTCCTGAGGCAATGTATCCCAAATATAAACAAAGTAGAAACAGGAAACTAAAAATTAGAACAGTCCAAAACAAGTTTAAAAAAACATTTCTTAAAACATACACACACAGTTAAAAGAGTCAGAAAAGCCACCCCTGGTTTTAAGGACCAAAAGCCCATACGGAACAGTCTAGGCTGCCCACCAGAAGCTCAGGAAGCATGGAGTCAACCTGACTTTCCTTAGGAGCAACTACCACAGCTAGGATACCACTAAAGAGAAAGTCCAATCTTGGCTACTTGTCAATCTTGCCTCTTAGGGTGATGAGGCATGTACCAGGGCATCTGCTGAAGATTTCAAACTCTTGGTAGTGTTACCACACCTTACACACCCTCCCTATAATACTTCATAATTGGCAATTATTAGACACTTCATGAGGTCTAGTAGACCAAGGTAGACCAAAAGTGAGGTCAGGTGGAGGTCACCAGGACCTAAATGAAGGTGTCATGGAAAATTACCAACAGACACTCTCAAGACAGGATTAAGCAGAGACCCTAGAAAAACAAAGCCATCACTGAGGTATATGCTAATCCCTTCTTGGACACATTGGCAACGAGTCATTCCTCACAAACAAACAAGTGACTGGACCTTCCATTATCCCTAGAAAGCCTTTCCTCGCACCTTTCCCATCACACAATACAAAGGTTGCCATAAACCCATCAATTCAAATATCTCAGCCATTAGCGACAATTAGTGAAGTCGCAGTTTCCTTTGTTTAATGGTAGGAAACCCATCCAAGCATTGTTTTAAGCTCAAACACCCCTTCAGGGCATGAAGCTGGGTATAAAAATTAGTGCCCGGACAATAGCAATGTGTGCTGCAGTTGAACACCATTACTCTGTTGGATCGCTGTACCACCCTCAGATCCAAGTCTGAGTCTTCTCCATTGCACAAATCTTTGCTGCTCTTTAGGACTGGCAATTATCACCCATACACCCCGATCTACTCCTCTATCCAACCTTTCTACCTGAAAATTTTTCATTAGCCTTGTATGCTTCTTACGAGAGTGAGTGCGTATGTGGATGCTTCCTTATTATTTCCAATTAAAAAAAAACATTTGATTTTACTTTATCCCAGAGTCTTGGCAATTAGTACTGGTATACACAGGTGTAAAGATCCTGCAAGTTACCCAACCTCTCGCATCCACTCATTTGTGCTATTATAATTCCTCCAATTCGTATCATAAATTTGGGATCATGAGTAGGTCCCCCACGGACCCCCTACACATTCACGTAACAACAGGATCATATGAGAGGAGTCAGTGTTTCAGATATCTTGGCCACAAACCATTTAGGACTTTGTACATCAAAACCAACATATTGAACTGAAATTCAGAAGCAGACTGGAAGCCCGTACAAGAGAAGTGATATGTGGTTTCTAAAGCACACACCTGAAAAAAATCTGCCCACCTCATTCTGTAGCTTCCAAACACTTTTCAAGGGAAGCCTCACATAGAATGCATTACAGTAATCTAATCAGGAGGCAATTAAAGTGTTAACCACTGTAAAGACCCTCCTGAGTGCAATAGAGTTGGGTTCAGAAGAGTTGGGTTCAAGAGCTCCCCCAAGCTGTGAAACTTTTGAAGACTGCAACCCCATCTGAAACAGTTAATAACCACTATTCCAGATTAGCTTTCATACCGACCAACAGAACTACTGTCTTATCTCACCTGAGCCTCAGTTTATCCACACACATCCAATCCATCACAGCATCTAGAAAATGATCAAAACTACCATAGCCTCCTTTGGCATCAGTTGCAAAAGATTAAGGAGTAAAACAGATGCTGAAGCAGAGGAAGGGTGGGAAAACAATGGCAGCAAATAGGGTATGAAGCAAAAGGAAAACAATATTGTAATGAAGGCTTGATATTATACCACTTCTCTGAAAGTACTCAAAAACAGAAATATACTAATGTTTGGCACAGCCTTACTCTTATATTATGCAGATTTTTATTCTAAATCTGCCATAGCCCATTTGTTACATGCTTCCACAATGTTCACTTTACAGATGCCCATCCCTCCCATAGCTTGGAGGGCACCTCTTGAATTGAGAAGTTTGCATTAGGTATTTGCACACAGCTTAGCCTAGTGAGTTGATGAGTTTTAGAGAGGCCTCTGAGTGCCCCTGGAACATGAGCAATAGCTAACAATAAGCACCGCTGAATAGATCTGAAGCTCTTCTCCCCTAACAGAGTGACTTTTCATTTTCACTGTACCACCAATTTAATGATAAAAATTGCCAGGCGGATATGGCTTTCACTGGAGTTTCATCTGCTGTTAAGCCCCTTTTAACTTTAATTTTCTAATAAATATGCTTAATTAGAGGCACAGATGATTCTTCTCCCTAATTCTTTTTTTAAGTTTTTTTTTAAGTTAAACGTTTCTCAGCTGGAGGTGAGGCTTTATTGAAAACAGTGTGATAAGTTAATTCTGCCGAAGAAAATGCTGAACACAAAAAGGAAAATATGAGACAAGAAGCAGTCAACATCAAATAACACCAACTAATGTGGAGCCCTTAAAGAGAGTAATTGCATTAAGTTCTCTTTATCTGAACTGCTTAAGTCTACTGAATAACAGAAATTAATGGGATGAAACTTTAAGAAGAGAGAGGAATCGTGTGCAGTAATTTAGATGATGTTGCATAATACCTTTTTCAACTCCCCATGTTTAAACACTGTGTACCTCCAACAGACTTCAAAAAGAATGTGAAAGCAGTTCTCCACTGGAGAGCCGGCAGGAGCTGTGGATATTTCCCCCTTGTCCTACAAAACACTGTTCTACAGTTTAAAAATAAAATAAGAAAGCATGCTTCTAGATATCTAGCTTGGACTGAAGAAAGGTGAAGCATTACAAGTCTGGTGGAAGTGATTAATGAATGAACATTCCCATACCCTGGAATGAAGACACAAAACAAGGGATAGAATACAAGATAAATGCAACTGAGAAGATTCCTGAACTTGAGGAGGTGGCTATAAGAGCCTCCTCCTTATCTCTCAGGTAGGAAGTTTCACCCTGCCTTCAAACCAGTGGCTGCCCATAGTATTAAAAAGATATGGTTTCACAATTCTACTGCTGTTTGAGTATAGTTTTCTTCTCTGAGATCCAGGATCCCTGAGCTAATCAAGAATTTTCCTTCAAGAAAGAGTCCTACACCCAAGTCCTATTCAGTCATTCTAATGGTGTGATGAATAAACAGATGAGGCAGTGGGCCACTGAATTTACTGTAGCTGGGATCAACAACTAGATTTGGGCCCAAATGCGCTAGGCCCATCCCATCCATTCCTGTTCCTAATTAACATTCTCAGTGACATGGAGCGCTTTCACAGATAGAGGAGGCTCTCCTTTCCAGAAAGTCACCCTCTCATTGGCACTAAATATATAGCATAGGGCATATGGTCGAAGGATGTGTCAATATCTGCAGGGCACAGCCAGCAAGCACCATCCTGCAATACCTCCATGGTTTCTGTGTACCACTAGGGAGAAAAAAACCCCTGCATAGATGCCCCTGCCCAATTCACCCATAATCTGACAGCTGGAGAATTCAACAAAAATCCAAAAAGCCTATGGAACTGCATTTTGGTTCTTTTCATGTATGAAAATCCTATTGTATCAAACAACATGGAAGTTGGAAGGCATGCAATCTCTGGACTATACCAAGCAGTAAATAGGTCATAGCTATGCACATCCACAAAGTATCTCATCCCCCATCCTCTTCTTCAGCTTCTGCACCTAAAGCTGAAGCTTATGTCCTCAATAAAAGGAACTAGTGCTTTCTCTGACTTGAGAATATAAACAGTGGGGTCTCCCATGCATCTGTGTTGAGATTGCTGCATTTTTACAGCATACATTCCAAAAGGATCTCTCCAGATTGGAAGAGTGGTCAATAAAACAGCAAAGCAGTTCAATGTACATAAATAGAAGTGGATACATATTGAGCAAAGAATCTTTGTCACATATACACTATGGGGTCTATGCAGACAATGAATGATCAGGAAATTGTCCTTGGATGTTGTGCTGAATGGATGAAGACATCAACCCAGTGAGCAGCAGATGTGGAAAATCAAATTCCACGTTAAAGGTCTTTAAGGAAGAGATGGAAAATAAAATTGTTACTATCATAGTGTCTTTATACAAATTGGTGGTACAACCACAATTAGAATGTTAATTGTATTTTGGTTGTTCCAACTCAAGAAAGATATTGTAGAGCGACAAAGGCTGCAGGAATAGACAAATGAAGTTATTCGAGGCTGGAGCAATGTTCCCATGAGGAAAGTTTAAACTTTGGCAATTGCTAGTTTTGAAAATGAAGTAAATAAGGGGAACAAGTTGTATAGAATTAGAGGGATCATCCAGTGAAGCTAAACAATGGGAGATTCAGAGTAGACAAACAAAGTCCTATTATAGTCCACCCTCCATAATCACAGATACTGTATCCACAGCTTGAAAATATTCCAAAAAGAATAACCCCAAAAGCAAACCTTGATTTTGGCATTTTATAGAAGGGGCACAAGTTTGTATACAATGGGACTTGAGCATCCATGGATTTTGGTATCCACAGTGGGTCCTGGAACCAAACCCCAGAGGATACCTAGGGCTCACTGTTTACACATTGTATGTGAAGTACTGTACATTGTTTATCTATGGGATCGTAAGATATGGTATGATAATTACTAATAACAGTTTAAGAATAAGACTAGATAAATTAATGGAAGATAAAGCTACCAATGGCCATTGGTCAAGATGGCTATGTGAACATTCAAGTTCAGAGCAAACATCCTTCTAAATACTAGTTTTTGGGGAAGAGCAGCCTTCGTGTTTTCTTCCTAAAAGCATCTGGTTGGCAACTTCAGAAAACAGGATGATGCACTTGACAGACCTTTGGTTTTCTCCAGTAGCTATCTTCTTATCTTAGAACTGGAAGGAACCAGAAGTGCTACCTTGTCCACTTCCTTCCTATGCCATGCACAAATACACAAAAAAAAGCACTCCTGAGACATGACCACCCAGCCTCTGTTTAAAGGAAGTCCACAACCCTCTGAAGCAGTCTATTCCACTGTCAAACAGCTCATCAGGAAGTTGTTCCTAATGTTCAGGTGGAACCTTTCTTGTAACTGAATCCATTGGTTTGTGCACTAGTCTCCACAGCAGCATAAAACAAGCTTGTTCTGCCTTCTACATGACGTCTCCCCAAACATTTAAAGATGTCTATCATATCACCTCTCTATATTGTCTTCTCCAAGCTAAACATACCCATATCCTTGGACCTAATGCAGCCCATGGGTCACACAATGCCATTTCAAAAGGCTCAGTTATATAGGCTCAGAAGCTCAGATGATTATGCTCTTCACTGTTCCATTTTTTTCCCTTTAGCATCTCCTTTTCCCCCCTTGAATCTCCAGAACTGACCATCCAAGGAAGGGAATACTAAACCAAATGAATTAAATACAGTACAAAGACAGAAATCCATTCTCCGGTTTTGCAAGTGAATCAGTTTAGTCACTAGAATAATTGAACCTCGGGTCAGGCCAAGAGTGCATTCTTACACTAGACTAGATGCACTGGTCCCTTGAGTTTATCGATTGGGTGGTGCAATCAATTCCAGATCCACTAGCACTTAAAAGGATGCTTTAACAAATTGCCTTTGTGGCAAGGCAACATTTGACCTCTTGGTCCCACCCTGACATTTCTTTTCAGTCTGTCAGAAATGTATCAGCCATTACAATTTTCTACTCTTCCAGTTTGGAGCACATTTTCTTCAGTAATGTAAAGATGAAGTCACTCAAACTAAACTGTAGTATGAACTATCAATTAACAATAAGGTTGTCATGTGTTTAGGTAAATTCTAGTCAATTAATCAAATTAATTTAAATCAATCAGTTTATATATTAAAGTAAATTCCAAGTGGATACAATGGTTTTCAAGAAGAAATACTTCCATTTTGATGGTGGAAAAAGTCTCCATTAGTGGCAGCACTAGGGGAGTGCAGAGAGGCCAGATCACACCAGGTGATACCGGTGAGGGAAGGGGTGACCAGGCTAAGTGACGCTACGGGTCTACAATTTAGTAGGGGCATGATTTTAGAAGACACATGCTGTTGGGTAAGAGAAAGGGGAATTCTGGGAGGTGTAGTCCAAAGATACTGTTTATATTCTTCATTCCTTCTTGCACTGTCCTCTAAATATAAAGCTGATGAAGAAAGCCTTGCACAAGCTGAGGGAGGAAAAAGCCTGGATGAAAATGCACTTGCTAGCACTGCTTAATGAAGAAAGATAAAAGTCACAGCTGTCATTCTAGCCATTTCTGGATAAGTTCCATCCACTTTTTACTCTGGCTACATATAATGCTAGAATACAGATCAGACAGATTTTGATCAAGGCATTGTAAATCAAGATGGGAAAATCACCTCTGATAACGTACTTTTTTAAAATAAAAAGAATGTTTTGGCCAATTACTCAGATATATCTTTTAATTGATTGAAGGGGTTTAGTTGCTGTTATAATAATTATTTTCATAGGGTGAGAAATAATCACAAGGGCCATATAGTTCAATCTCCTGCTATGCAGGAACACAGTTAAAACACTCCTGAGAGATAGCAATCCAACCTCTGTTTAAAGATCTCCAAAGCAGGAGACTCCACCATCCTATGAGACAATATATTTCATGGTCAAACAGATCTTACAATCAGGAGGTTCTTCCTAATGCTTGAGTAGAATCTATTTTCTTATCATTTGAACTTTATTCATGACCCACTTTTTCCCAGACTCGAGGCGACTTTTATAAGTTAAAACAGATACAGACTAAAATTCTCATCACTAAAGCATGCAAAAGTTATACTTATGGATATAATTATCAATAGAATTAAAAGCAATTTAAAAGCATAAGACTACAACAAATTAAAAGCTACAACAAATGCACATTATTAAAAGTCATTTTCGCATGAGCTGTAAGTTCATCTGAAATGATTCATTGAAGGCTGATGAGCTATAGAAAAAGAAAAACCTTATTTCTATATCTGAAAAAACTCAGCATTTGTTTAAGCATCACCACTGACAATCAATGCAAATTAGAAGCTCATGAGAAGATTCTGTAGAATGCAACTAGCCACAGTAGACCATTGTCTCCCACTTTAGCTGCGGAAAGACTAATCGAGTGGCTTTTAATTCCTATCCTCAGGGCACCTTTATTTTTCTATAAATGAGCCCTTAATCTAAGGATTCTCTCTTACTTCTTGAACAGACTAGAGAGAGGGGCCAATATTTTAGCATACATCATTACCGTAGGTGATCTGAATGTGCACTTTTGAAAGCAACTTGATATTGTAGGGGAAGATAATTCACTTGTAATGACTTTACAAAGGAGTCTGGAATAATAAACATCTGAGGCGAAGCACAAAAATCAGTGTGTATAGAGCCATTGTACTGTCTATTCTCTTTTATGGGTCTGAAACATGGGTCACCTATCGCCAACACTTACAACTCCTCGAACACTTTCACCAGCGCTGTATACACACAATCCTAAATATAAACTGGACTAACTATGAGACAAATGTTGCTGTCCTTGAGCAGGCAGGGATCACCAGAATTGAGGCCATGATACTGAGAACACAGGTGCGCTGGGCAGGGCACGTTTCTAGGATGGAGGACCATTGCCTCCCAAAAATAGTACTCTACAGTGGACTCGCCATGGTTAAGCGTTAAGAGGGGCACTCCAAAAAAGGGATACAAGGACTCCCTGAAACAACATCTCAGGCTTCGCCAAATTGATCACGAACAATGGTCTGCCCTGGCCTCACATCGGGAGGCATGGAGACGCACTATCCACAATGCTACAGCCTTATTTGAGAATTCACGCCAAACAACTCTTGAAGAGAAATGACAACACAGAAAGAATCACAACCTGGGAACATCACCCAAGGAGACCCTCTGCTGTGCTTTCTGCAACCGGACTTGTTTATCTCGGATTGGCCTTTTTAGTCATCAGCGCGCTTGCAGAAAGCGCGGGATGAGTCGTTCCTGAATCTTCGTTTGTGAAGAAAAGTCAGAGAGATATGCAAACAGACTTGAACACAATTTTTGCACAGAAGAAGAAAACGATCCATGTATGTAAAGCTTGCAACACTATTCATGCTATACAAAAATTAAAAACTGCATAGAGAAATGGATATTTTTGAACAAAAATTGGCACAAGTATGTTTTACTTCAGGGGAGGAGAACCCTAGTCAGTGAGCCTAACCTGGCTTGTGAAGGGAACCATGTCTGAATTCAGAGATAAGAAGCATATTCACCATGCAGTGAAAATAGCAACTTAGAATTCTCCACACCCTCCATCATTTCACAGATGTAAAACAGGGAATATGTGGTCAAACACCATCAGAGTATGGTCAGTTTGCAGCAATGGAAATAAACTGAGGCCAAAAAGGGTAAAAAAGGCCAAAAAGTGGTACAGCAGAGGATTACTCAGGACTGTCTCTGCCAAATCAGGACAGTTGGGGATATGGATTATGCACACACAAAAGCAGCCCACTCAGGTAAAAGAAAGTAATTTGCTTCATGTCTCTAGGCTAATTGCATAAAGTCTCAAACAGAAGGTATGACATAAAAGCAAAGCAATATAATTATTTGTTTAAATGTGAGTTGGCCAATACATTCACCTGTGTATGAATGGATGGGAGCCATTCTTCTTCCAAACAAGGCTGTATTTCCAGATTGTTTTCCTTGTGACTTGAAGTAGCCTCCCATAATCAGGTCTGTACAAACTTCAGACCCTCCAAGCACACACTATATATAGCAGGCCACTATTCACTTGATTTCACCACCTGTTTTAGCCTGTAAAAAAAAAAAGGTTGAAGTGTTGAATCTAGGAGGCACAATGTCTGGCTGAGTAGTGGTGCCATCAGGACAAGAATTTATGGCCGAACCCAGGGCCACACTCAACAGAAAACAGAGAGGGACCATCAAACACAGTAAGTTTGCTTTACCGTCCCATGAAGCACATTACCATGTAAAGAAAAAACATGCCCCCCCCCGAGCTTGGAATTAATTTGTCAAAAATTCATTTGCTACTCATAATTTGTTACCTTTCTCAATAATTTTAAACACTGTTATTTTAATTATGTTAACATCATCTGCATTAATGGATTGAGTAACACTGCACATTACTTTCTTTCTTTTCTTTTTTTTAATGTTGGTGGTAATTTTTGGTGGGTAACATTTTTGGCCATTTTTAGTCATTTTAATTGATTTTTATTTTTATTTTTTCGCAAAATGGTTTTTTTTTTAAAAAAAAAAAGGAAGAAATCCCTAGTCTATCACTTAAAAGCAACATAATAAAATTCTTTATAAAAATCTATTGAAATGGTTAACAAACTCATTTCAAAATTATATTGACATCAGCTTCAACACAACATTTCCAAGTTCTGTTCCCATCCTCTTAATACCATTAAGTCCAGGATACAACATTACCTAACCGTCCTACTGTAGATCCTACTGCGGTGAGCAGGGCACGTTTCTAGGATGGAGGACCATCACCTCCCCAAAACAGTACTCTATGGTGAACTCGCCACGGGTCAGCGTAAGAGGGGCGCTCCAAAAAAGCGATACAAGGACTCCCTGAAACAACATCTCAGGCTCGGCCAAATTGATCACCAACAATGGTCTACCCTGGCCTCACATCAGGAGGCATGGAGATGCACTATCCACAATGCTGCAGCCTTATTTGAGAACTCACGCCGAACAAGTCTTGAAGAGAAACGACAACGCAGAAAGAATCACAACCCAGAAACATCACCCAAGGAGACCTTCTGCTGTGCTTTCTGCAACCGGACTTGTTTATCTCGGATTGGCCTTTTCAGTCATCAGCGCACTTGCAGAAAGCGCGGGATGAGTCCTTCCTGAATCTTCGTTTGCGAAGAAAAGCCAGAGAGACTGTAGATTGTGGGTGGCATTTGATTCAAGAAATCATGAGCTGTGTCATTACAAAGTTTTCCTTCTCATTCTGAAGAAACTTTCTTCTGCTACCTTAATGTCAAGAGCAAACGCAGGGGAACCTGTATTTTACCTCAACCAGAAGTTACCCTAAAGAGATTTAATTTACCATGCACCTAGATCAGCAATGTTCCCAAAGCAATAATGAATTACTGAGATGACCTCATGAACTCTAGCATTTGCCTGTAATTTACTATCATTTAAGAATCTCTTATTACTGCTGCATTCACAGGCACAGAAACCCAAAAGATTTTGTCATAGTTTACCAGTGAGACCAATTGTCATAAAGTCAGTTGAGTTAGCTGTAATCAATGAAAAATACTACTAACAAAATACAGTACTCTAGTTCTACTAGCATCATCCTTTCATTGCTGCTGCTGCTATTGTTATTCCTCCAACACTGTCAGACTCAGTTCTCCTTAGCCACCTTGGATCCCACCCCAGGAGGAATGCATAAATTCATTAACTAATAAAAATCAAAATTAAAAAAATCATTTCCTCAGGGCGGGGGAGAAAAAACACAAAATTACTGCCCAGTTTTAGAGGAAGAATTCAAAGTAACTTCTGGAAAACAAGAGCGTATCAGGACCTGTAGCTAGAGAGACATTTTCCGCTCCCTCTCACCACATTTTTCTTTTAAGTTTTCCATGCTTGCAGGCAACAATACTGCCTAACAATGCACCTTTGGACTAACACTAACCCAAGATGTAACACCATACAAGGGGATATGATGAAAGGAAAGGAACAGAAAGGAAAAATTCCTCCCACATAATCTCTTGATGAGCTCCTCTCTCTATGGATTATATGGAATTCCCACATTTTTCTTGGAGAAACTGTCAAAATTCCCAGGTCAAGCCTGACACTTGAAAATGTAGTTGAGTGAAGTGGCCATTTGAGCCCATTGTTGGTTTTTCTTCCCAACTCCTCCATTACTTAGTTTTCCTTGTTAGTAATGTAATGTACACACACCCACAGCAGAAAGTGCTATTGCACTGATGATCTGCTCATGCACCTCCCACAGGTCACCATTCAATCAAGATGCTGGACCAGATAAGCCTGTGGTCGGATCCAATGGAGAACTAGCATGATGCAGTAGTCTGTGTGTTGGACTAGTCCAGGAGACTAGAATTCAAATCCCCATCTCAGCTATGGAAGCCTACAGGTGGCTTTGGGAAAGTCACACTGTCTCACCCTTCAAGGGAGGCAATGGCAAACCTACTCTTGCCATGACAACCTGCCTTAAGTCTTACCATGGCAACCTCCCTCCCATAAGTCAAAGCCAACTTAAAGGCACATAACAACGGACCCAGTGCATCTTGTTATATTCTTAAATGCTATGGTGGAAGAATTCAATAACTGAAGGATATCTTTGGTGTGGTGTGCGTGTGTGGGGGTTATTAATAGATTTTCAGACTGTCTTTTGGGACACGTTGCCCACATCAGGGCTGATCCAGCCAGAAGGCAGATTTGCCTCAGGTAGCAGATGTGGAAGGATGGAAGCAGTGATGAAGCATTGCTTTTTGCACCAAGTAGTCTAGACTACCCACTCCCCTTAGGAGAGATGGGGACTGCTGCACCATTCCCAGCATCAAAGTAAGGTGCAACTGTAAGTTCTATCCACTTCTGCACTTGGAAGTGAGGGGAAAGCCACCATGAATGCTACTTTTGGCAGAAAGGTGGGGTCCATAAATTACATGTAGTAAAAAAGTAAATTAAAGAAGCAAATTAAAGAATTTGTAAAAAATAAATGAAATAACACTGATTAAATAAAGAAGTTTTCCATTTTTTCCCCGTCTTTTCATTTGTCCTAAGATACAAAATTTTCAGACCTGCTCTGGGACACACACCTCCTCCACACACACACAGGACTTTTTTGGATGCATGAAATATAACGCAAGCAGCCTCGTTGCGTTGTGAGGCTGCTGCACTGCAGAGCGTTGGTTTCGGATGACGCTCGCCCCTGCCGGTACTGTTGCGGTACCGCAGGGAGAGTTGAGTGTCATATTTCGTCGATTTTTAAGCACGATCAACTTTTGTGCTTAAAAATCAACGAAATATGATGCTCAATTCTCCCCGTGGTACCACAACAGTACCAGCAGGGGCGAGCGTCATCCGAAACCAACGCTCTGCAGCGCAGAAGCCTCGCAGTGCGACGAGGCTGCTTGCATTATATTTCATGCATCTGAAAAAGTCCATACACACAGTGGTATGTGCAAAGAATAATAATAAAATATAATTCTATATATAACCATCAGACTAAAAACACATAACACCCCTTTCTAAAGGAGCAATAAAAATGGGGAATTTGAGCAATTAGTCAAATGCTGATTGAAATAAAAATTGTCCTAAGAATTCAGCAGTGACTGGGTAAGGGATATTTCCTAGAGGCAGGCATTTTGAATCTGCCCCTTGTTGTTGTGTTGCCTTCAAGTCATTTCTGACTTATGGCAACCCCAAGGCAAACCTATCATGGGGTTTTTGTGGCAGAATTTGTTCAGAGGGGGCTTGTCCTTGCCTTTCTTGGAAGCTGAGAGAGTATGACTTATCCAAGGTCACCCAGTGGGTTTCCATGGCCAAGTGGGGATATGAACCATGGTCTCCCAGCATCCTAGCCAAACACTCAAACCACTACATCATGCTGGCTCTCTATCCATCCCTAGTACCTGTCAAGTAAATACCGGTAAATCTGACTGAGAGGGCAAAGGCCAGGAGCCCAGAGACTGAAGTTGCCTGTGCAATCTCAGACTCTGAAGGCTATTGAAGTAAGGCTGACCAAGCACTTTTCAAGAAGGAACAACACAACCACCTTCCCTGTCTGATAAGATCTCACACAGCCAGGCTGGGGAAAGAAACTCTGCCTGAGGCTTTGGAGAGCTACTGCCAGACAAAGTAAACAGTACCAGACTGGGGACTTTATCAGACTAGCATCTTAAAACACTGTAATTCCATGAGTAAGGAAAGCAGAAACATTGTGGCATTGCAATAGAAATTATCAAATGACCACCACTAGTGTTTTAAGAGGGATTAAAAGTCCCGCTACAGTAGCACTTGTTTTCGCATTACCCTTCATTAACAATATATTAACACTTTGCACTGGCCTGTGCATGCTCCTTTAAGGAATGTTTTCACTTACTTCCATGTTAGCATGGGCATGTGATCTCGGTGGTTCTCATGAGAAGACGCGAGTTCATGTAAAAACGCCAAAAAACACTTTAAAACACAAATGAAATAAATACATAAGCACAGAAATAAACATTAAAAACTTGCTAGCAAAACAGGACAGTTCATTAAAAAAAAACATCCTGTAGATCATCTTCATGTTCTCATCTGAAGTTTTCTCACTGGGAACGGGGTGGGGAAGAAGACCGCCCATTCACACTGTAATCTCATGATTACAGTGGGACACGGTTTTGCACACATTCAATACTGCAGAAACAGTGATATTGAAGATCTATTGACAGCTTAACCTGCCAATTAAAAGTGACATGTTATTGGTGATTGGAGCATGGACTGGCCACAGGAGAGGGATAACATTGTTCAATACTGGGAACCCATTCCTGCTAATGTCACATCACAATTGTGTGATTACCACCCCGTCTGATAAAGTCCTAAATGTATATCAGCTTGGAAAAATATTTTTTGGACTGCAAACCCCAAAATGCCATAGCCATGGTGATCATTCTGGTTGACGGATTCTGAGAGTTATAGTCCAAGAAAGTAATCATTCCAAGCTCTGAGACATGGACCAACAGGTTGATGTGATGCAATTCAGCTTCACGTGTTCATTTAGGTAGGTGGATGCCCCTAGGCTCTGGAACTCCCTTTTGGGAGGCTAGAATGAACCCTTCCTTGCAGTCCTTCCATTGGCAGGTAAAAAAAAAATATTCCAACAGGTAAACCAAAATAGACAGATAATCCAGAAGGTCACAACACTGATAAACCAACTAGAGTGGGAATCCCATATTGGGAGAAAGGTGGGATATATATCTAATAAATAAATAAATAATCAATCAATCCATGGGTAGCAGAGAAAGGAAGAAATAGATCTATATGACTAATTTTGTCCAAACTCATGGATATACCCATTACTATTTGGAAGATTAGGCACCCCATGTTTCCTGCCTTTAAAATGGGTAATTGTTTTTTAGCTACTTGCTTCCTTTAATACATACATGTGACACCAGTGTGTGGCTTGACTCATTTTCTTTGTGTTATCTGCTTTGCCAGTTATTTCTTGCTTTCTAGTCAAAGTAAAGCTACAATCCAACAGTCTACCTTTATGTTGCAGCATAGTAGGGCTTGGCAAAGCTTAGAACTCTTACATTTTACAACTCCCATGCTAGCTGTGGGATTCTGGGAGTAAATAAAGCCATCTTTTTGTTGTTGATGATGATGTTGTTGTTACTGTTGTTGTTGTGTGCCTTCAAGTCATTTCCAACTTCTGATGACCCTAAGGCAACCCTATAAAGGGGATTTCTTGGCAAGTTTTGTTCAAAAGAGGTTTGCCTTTGCATTCCTCTGAGGCTGAGAGTATGACTTGCCCAAGGTCACCCAATGGGTTTCTATGGCCAAGTAGGGATTTGAACTCAGGTCTCCAAAGCTGTAGTCTAACACTCAAGCCACTACACCATGCTGGCTCTTTTAGTTACTTTTTTAAAAAACCAGGATACTACATCCCACTGGCTTGTTGTCCAAAAAACACCAAGGTAGTGAAGTAGTGAAGCCATGTACATATCCTGGTAACTATAAAACTAATTAAAACAGTAAGTACACAGAAAAGAGTAAAAATGATTCTCATTAACTTGCAGGAGTAATAGAGCTTAATTATGCCTTTGTTGTTTCAAAAAGGAATTACAACCAAATCATTGAATGAGTCACTTCCAAATTTTGATCCTTTCACTTAAATCAAAACAGAGTCAAAGCTGGATTTCAGGGCACATGACTCAGGAAACCAATTAGATTTGGAGGTGGGGGGGTTTGACAGGGCCTATCTAGCTATCCACTGATCTGATGAGACAGACAGTACAGAATTCATATAGCATGAATAAATTGAGATTTACAGAACCTAACATATGAATGCATCATATATGACAGGAAGAAATCATGCATTCATCAAAGTCACTCATGAAATTGGCTAAAAACACACTACAAAACAAAGAGTCCAAACAATGAAGAAATGGAGAAGGCACTAGATATGTGCCCTATCTTGGGGGCCAACACTGAGCCCTGCATGTAGCCAGTCTAAGCACTCTGCAAGCAATATCTGTTAGCAGAAGTGGCAGGATCTCCACTTCTAGTTTCATTTTTCTTCCTTTTTTGGGAGGCTGGGAGAGTTGGGGTAGGGTCACCCCGTCATCCCATAAAACAGAAAAGCACTTCTGGAGGCTGAAAACTGTCAGCAGGGATTTCGCACCAAAAAAATTAAGGGGTGGGGCCTCACAGGGTTTCTGCAGGTATCCACGAGTTACAGAAATGGCCCTGGGGCCCCTGCACTATTATATTAAACAGCATTATACAGGCATCCCCACCCCTATCCCCTCTCCATACTGAAAGACTGTGTTCAAGGATCACAGGGTCATCCAACCTGATCCTTCTCTCAGAAGGCCAGCCCCTGCTAGTATCACCTGCATAAGAAATGCTCCTCTCTACATATTGTGGAAATAATATGTGGAAAAGTTCTGGGTTTGTTTTCTTTCCCTGTGGTGGGCCCTCTACCCATGCACATCAACACACACAAGGAACCCTTTGAAAGCACCCCAAAATGTGGACAATAGAGAAGTTCTTCCATCATACACAGAGCCTGGGATTTGGGAGATTCTGAGAGATGTCCAAAAAAGCAACTGGTGGCTGGGGGTAAAGCTGCAGCATTCATGGGCAAAAGGAGGGGTGTTTGCCTATGCTGCCTGTCACACATTTTTTCAAGATGAGAACCTTTTCAACCTTCCAAGTCAGAAAGTAGGATGGAAAAACCACGCACCACAGATAAGGAACTAAGATGGAGAAATAGTGGTTCACCTAAAGCTCTGCAGTAACTTCACAGCACAGATGAGATGTGATTTGGGGACTTCCTGGTTCATAATTCAGTGACTGGGTCATGAAGCATAAGGTGTCAAAAGAGAGAACTCAGGCAGCAAAATATCTTTGGCTGGTCTTGGCTACAACCCATGCAAAGTAACTCCTATTGGCTAAGATACCAGCTCCTACTCTGTCCAGTTGCCCAAGCCCACAAGCAGGCCTCTGATCTATTATCCAAAGCTACATAAATATTCAACAGAAAAGCTACAAGGTAATTCTCTAGTTAAGAAATTAGTTTCATTGATTAATTATATTCAATACACGGGTGGCCTAGAGAGCTCACGTGATGAATAGAGCCTACATTTCTAATGATGTTTTCCTACAATGAATGATTTGTCAATACCATTAAATGGAACTCCAGCTGAAACATGGCGAGATATATTTAAAACAAATGATTGGAAGCAATCAGATATACAACTGTTGTCTTTAGGTTCAGCGGCAGAGTCTTTTAAACAGACATCAGAAAGGAAGAGGAGGAGGAAAACTTAGGTAAATGTAAAATCTTTTGCTGGGTTCATTTCTTGGGGTAGCAACAGCAAAGGACTAAGCAGTAGTAGCTTTCTTGGTATGCCAAAGAATGTTGGGGGGGGGGGGTAAGTATTATTTATTCTAAATCAGGGTTGGTTTTATTAGCAGGGGAAAGAGAAGGAAATGGATCATAAAATCCTATTAATAAAGTAAGAAACTAAAGACAGCAGGAATGGAATGTAAGGATGGAGCGAAACACATTTATATATATATATATATATACATATATATATATATATACATACATACATACAAGCTACCATCACTTCTTTGGCTAGCACTGCAGGAGCATTAAATATATTCTGCTGAAAAATTGAATGCCACACAGCTCTTTCCTTTATTTAAGAGGATTGCAAAGGCTAACACCCGAACCAGCAGGCTTACAACAACACTGCACTCCCCCCACTTTTAATCAAAACATGGAATCAGATGGTCAAAACGGGTGATTCCTAGTTGATTTGCATGTTAAGTCACTTAAGCAAGTCTTTCAGGTGACTTCACTCTTTGTCTGATCCAAGGGCAATGTACATTTTTGGTGCCCCTTTGGCTGCACAAGCCCACAACATTGCCATTATTCCTAATCCTCATGCCCTTCTTGTCTAATATGTCTTCAGTTCCCTATGGTCATCCAGTACAGAACTAGTGTTGAAATACGTGTGTGCATGTGTGTGTGTGCATGTGTCTCAGCAAAAGATCTATGATCAAATGCTATCCACCATTTCTTGACGACACCTTTATTACCAAGAACCTTTTAGTAGTTGTTCACAGCAATTAATTTTTTGGAAAAGTGATCCATTAAAAATGTTAATATTTATCCACAGAAGAGCACAAGTCATTTGAGATAGAAACAGTCTGCTTTATTAGCAGAGAGATTTTATTTTAAGACCAAAGGAAAAAAAGGGGGCCATTAAATGCCATAAAATGCAGGATATTTCTGCAATTAGCTGCTTGCTGAAAGCCTTGCTCTTTCCCAAGTATGAACCTGGGATATAAAACATGGCCCAAAGAGCATATTGATGAACATGAAAAGAATTTATATTGCTGGAAGGCCAAGTCTAACCTCCCTTCCTCTTTTTGTACACCTTCTTGTCTGAGCTCTTAATTACATCATGGCAAATATGTAACTAGATGAGGGGAAATTAATTGTAATTCAAATGATTCTTTGCAAAGCAAAAACATTTTGACCAGGTGGTTCCCATCGTCCTTTTGTCTCCCCCACATCTAGTCCCTCCATATAACAGAAGGAAAGACCTCTATGGAATATTTCCCAGCCTTCTAATAATGGAGAGCTGATGAGAACTACACTACTGGAAACTAACCTGGGAGGAAACACTATGGTGAGGAATACTACAATTCAAAAGACCAAAATATTATGATGAAGAGGAACCCAGACTGGGTGGGTGTCAGAGTCAGAGATAGAAAACAAGTGAGAGTGAATGTATGTTCTTCATAGTGGTGGATTAACCTGCCAATGTCTCTCTGTAGCCAGCTTTTAACGTGTGTGTGTGTGTGTGTGTGAGAGAGAGAGAGAGAGAGAGAGAGAGAGAGAGAGAGAGAGAGAGCACAGAGACACTGTTGGGATATATCCATCTGCCACCAGGTGAATGACAACCACTTTTTTTCAGCTAGGTAAACACACAAACACATAAAAATCCACATGCCCAATGAAAAAGATCCTCGTATAGATGAGAAGCTTGCCAATTTATTTTTTGGTCCAGCCGGAAGAACTCATCTTTATCTATCCTATGTCTTTCTTTCTTTCTCTCTCCCATCCCCTCCAGGCAGCTGATCTGACTGATTCCTCTATATTTCTTCAACATCCTCTTTCTTTCCTTCCTCCCTCCCTCCCGGCTGTTTCTCCCAGTTGTCTTTCAGCTGCTGTAGTAACTACCAACCAGCACTATGAACCCAGGGTTCAGACCTCCAATATTACTGTGGTCCCAACACTCTCCTGCAAAAAGAGAGAGAGAGAGAAAGAAACAGGGAGAGAGCTGGTCTTTCTTTTCAAGTGGGTTTTCTTCTTGCCACCAGGAACAGACACTGAGCATACATCCGCTCCCAAGAAGACTGTTGTCCGTCCTCCCCAAACACATGCATGCACACACACACACACACACACACACAGTGTTATGAAGAAACTGGTCACTAAGAAGTCAAACCTAGGTGAAGCAGAACAAGGACTGCAGACAGAGGACCCAGGGAAGAGACAGATCAAGAAACCATGGATTTAAAGGCAGAAGGATTTGATGCCCTTTCCCCCACAACTCCAGGGGGGTGGTACTGTGAAAACTCAACATCTCACCCATTGCAATGAGTCTTTCGCTTCAGGCTTCCCAAGCAAATAAATAAATGGTCTGACTCTTCCATAAAGCAAAAGATGCGCAAGAGCCCCATACCTACAACCAAAGCCTTAATCAATCAATGTTTTCCCTTTCCTAAAGGAATTAAGCTGTCTCCCTTCTCCCCCCAACCACACATTCCCACCATTCCCTTCCCAATGGGTCCTGCTGAAATGATTTCCTCCCATGAAATATGCTTATAGAGCTTCGGAGAATACCTTGGGGTGATGTGTATGTATACAACACTTTTAGTTCCACTTGTCAAGTTCTCCAGGGTTTTCTGGGGTGGGGGTGGGCCTGGGGGGGAGAGTAAGGGAGGGGTAAAACATACATAGGCTGTTTCACACTGCTTATGCATCTGTTGTATGAATACAGACTAGTGAAGAAGAGGAGGTACAACCCCAACACAGAAAGGAGAAGAGGGATGTTTCTTTAATCAGAAAATATTGAGTAAAAAACAAAGCAAAACAAAAAAAAATGCTTTTCAATACAAGTGTGTGAAGCAGTCATAAACTCCAAAAATATGAAGCGGGATAGGGAGTGTGTGTGTGTGGGGGGGTAATCTTATTCTAATACTGGAAAGCAAGCAAAGAGAATTCAGATCTGGTAAGGCACGAGGGAGAGAGAACTGTGCAGATTCACTGAGCCCCCCCCCCAATCCCCGAGGGTCGTGAGAACAGAGCTATGGGAGGAGGGTGCGAGCGATCAAGTTATTGGAAAGCCCAGGGACCTTAATATATCACCGTCGAAAGAAAAGAAAAAAGAGAGAAATAGATGACTTACCTTCTCAAACTAGTCCTCCTTAGTCCCAGATCTGCAATCATAAATACTGTACTTGGAGATGAGGAGGCGAAGTTGACGGCTGTAAAGGAAAGGAATTTTAAAATATATATATATCTCTGTCTCTATGGGGGTTCGGAGGAAACAGTGGTGTGGCTTTCTTCAGCGCCCCTCTTTGGGCCAGAGATTCGACGGAAGGATGGGGGAAGCCGGGTCCTCGGTATCCATTGAGCTCCCCGGAGTGGTTGGTCCAAGTGTCTTGGAAGAGAAACGAGAGCCGGCCGGGTGGGGGAGATTTGGGGGGAAAGATTTGGTTGGGGGGGGTTGGAGGGGGGGTGCAGAGGAAAGAAAATCGAAACCTGTGCCTCGCCTACATAGAGAACGGGTGGCTGTGCGAGAGATGGAACAACGCCCCCCTTACACAGACATAGCCTCCCCCCGAAAAAAAGAGGAGGAAAAAAGGCGCGGGACGCAGAAATTTCAGAAGACGTGTCTCGCTACAAACTTGGCCAGCCAAACGTATCCACGGGTCTCCTCGTCGGGAGGAACAGAATTCTTCTCAAAAATAATAATAATAATTTTAAAAGGCGTTTGCAAAAGGGCGCCAGGATTACATAGAAAGACGGTCCTGATTTCCCAAGGTTTTTTAAAATAATAATAATAATAGTAATTGAAAAGGGGAGGAAACGGGAAATTGGGGTGGGGGGGGTCAAGAAGAAGCCCCACACAGAGACTGAGCAAGGGAGACCAGAGAGCCGGCAGCCCAGGGAAGGAGCTCCGTTCCCGAGACACCCGCCCGCAGAAGCGAGCCTCGACCGCTTTCCAGATCCGAGCAGAGGCTCCTCTGCAGCTGAGTGGCTTTTTGCCTCCCTTCGACGTCTGCCTTGGCTGCGGCCGCCGCTGCTGTGCCTGAGCTGCTACCTGTAGGCAGGAGAGGAGGAGGAGGAGGGGGAGGCGCGGGCACGCTCGAGCGCGCGCCTGCCCCCCCCTGCGCGCGCGCGCCAGCCAACCAGCCAGCCTCTCACAGCTGTCCAAAGTCGCAGGCGGTGGCGGCGTGCGCGGCGGCGGCGGTGGCGGCGGCAGCAGCAACACCAGAAGCGAAGACACCCCCCGTCTCATGAAACTGGCCTTCCCGCCCCTTTTGCTGCCCTGCCTGCTTTCCTTCCCCCCTCTCCCTCCCTTATATAGTCCCCACGCCCACCCACGCGTGATGTGAGGACTCTCTTTGGGGCCGGGGGAAGTGAAGGGGATCCCTCGTGCCGGAATCCGTGTGAGGGAGGGAGGGAGGGTGTTCGAGGCCAGCTGGCTGCCTCCCCGCGCCTGCGCACACTTTCCGCTCCCCCTCCGCCCCCCCCTGCCTAGCCTTCGCTTTCCCACCGCCCCGCTTCCACCCACCCACGGCGCGCTCTCGGCTTTGGCCGGCAGTGGCGCGCGGGAAGCACGGAGGGGCGAGAAAAGTCCCGGCTTCCATCGTGAGGTGTGGAACGGAGGCATAAAAGCCCACGCGAGTGCGTGTGTGCCACCGGAGGGGGGGCTGAGGGGTGGCGGCAGGAGTAGGTTTAGTGGGGTCTGCGTTTGGCAACTCCCCTCACAGAAAGTTTCCCAATTAAGTCTGCTACCCAGTCAGCCACCTTTACCCCAAGTGCTTTTCCAGAAATAGAGGTAAAGCCATAAGAAATGCAGTTAAGTAAATCATCAACATCACTATTCATTGTTGTTGAATTCTGGGACTACTAGTCCAAAAAAAGTAATACTGTATTTCCAAGCTATGTTGTTATTGACAATGGCATTCCCTGTACATCAGCTGGCTGCATTTTTGCCTGTTAAGCCTGCATCATATGTATTAGCTGGCTGTCATCTTTACAAGGACCCTGGAAGGAAGTTGGTATTATTGGAGGGACTGAGGCCAGGGCTGTTTTAATGCATGGGCACGCTGGGCAGTTGCCCAGGGGTCCCATGCTAATCTATGCACAGACCAGAATTTAACACTAATTTCCCAATCACCTGCCTCAACATTCACATCTCCCACTAACTAGGCAAAAAGAAAGTAGGCATGCCTGCATTCAGAAGAATGGAGTAGATTAAAGAGAAAAGAGAGGAGAAAGGACAGGCAGTTGGAGGGGGAGTCCTGACTGAGGAGCAAAGCAAGGGAGGCACCGGGGAAACCCTGCCAGAAGAGGCAGAAAAGCCAAGCGGCCGCTGAGCAAGGGATGCTCAACCTGCCTCCTCGGCTCTGCCTGGAGCAGCTGCCCGCACAGCCACAAGCCACTGAGCAACTCTTCCCTCTCTCACACACACACACACTCCAACAGCCCCACCAAGAGGGTGCCTCCTTCCAGCCCTCCAGTCTGCTCTTTCTCCCTCTCCCAGAGGCGTAGGCTGCCCACCCACACCCTGCCTCTCTTCCCCTTGCCACCATTCCCATTGGCCCAAGGTGGAGACGCCAGCTCGTTGGGGAGACGCCCCTTTGAGACACTACTTTTGCTTCCCTCCCCCTATTCCACATTGGATGGCGCTTCTCTCCACTCTTCTTTTTCTGTCTTATCTCTGCTGTTTTACACATCAGGGATTCTGAAGTCTGGACAGGAAGGGACTTTGCTCCCAGTGAGCAGGAGAGAGGGTCAAAACACTGGTTTTGTTGGAGGTAGCAATAAATAGAAGTTTATATTATCAATAATTTACATTTTTATTCCTGTGAGTGGTTGTGTATCCCTGACTGAGGCTAAGAGTGGGTGGCCTTGTCTAAAGTCACCTAGTGAACCAGGCTAAATGTGTAGTGTTACACATTTAGCATGTTTCACTTTTGTTCCATGTGCAAGACCTGGGAGAGAAACAGGGCTGTTATTGGAAGGAAAAGATAACATTTTTATGAGTAGGCACAGAGTGGGGGGGGGGGAGTCCTAGTATACCAGAGCAAATGTCCAACTCTTCCAGCATTCTTCACCAGTCTTTATTGGGGGGCGGGGGAGGTTACCTTAGTTTTAGCATCAGAGGCAAGCTGCCTGGTAAGGAGCCAAAGAGCATCTCCGCTAATCCCCACCTCCCAGCCCCCTGTACTAGAACAGCTTTATATCACCATGACTTCCACGTTGTATATTTTCTGCAAACGTTACTACTTGCACACACAGAAGGTCCAGTATCTGACACCACTCAAGCTGAGGAGAAGGTGATAGTGGGACTGATCATGTGGGGGGGGGGCATGCTCTTTCAGTGCCACGTATGGCTACAAATCTGCTCTCACACAGACCCAAGCCTTCAGGGACTGTTGAAATGGTAGAGCAGTAAGCCTTGAGTGCAATATTGCACTCCTCAGTAGGTAGAGTTGGGAACTGACTTTGTCTGAAACCATGGAAAACTTGTGGCACTGTGCTAATGCAAAGTCTATTGTGTTCCTCGGTTTCAGCAGTAATGTGGTAGCCAAAACAGTTTTTATTCATCCAGCACTTGTACACCTCCTTGTCGGTTGGGCACAACTTCTTTGCACAATGGAGTCAATGTGGCATAGTGGTTTTGAGTGTTCGACTATGAAACAAGGGTTTAAATCCCTACTCAGCCAAGAAAAACAACTGGGTAAGTTTAGGCAAATCACACAGTCTCAGCCTCTCTCTCTCTCTGGCTTTTCTTCGCAAATGAAGATTCAAGAAGGACTCATCCCACGCTTTCTGCAAGCGCACTGATGACTGAAAAGGCCAATCTGAGATAAACAAGTCTGGTTGCAGAAAGAACAGCAGAGGGTCTCCTTGGGTGATGTTTCCAGGTTGTGATTCTTTCTGCATTGTCGTTTCTCTTCAAGACTTGTTCGGCGTGAGTTCTCAAATAAGGCTGCAGCATTGTGGATAGTGCGTCTCCATGCCTCCCGATGTGAAGCCAGGGTGGACCATTGTTGGTGATCAGTTTGGCCAAGCCTGAGATGTTGTTTCAGGGAATCCTTGTATCGCTTTTTGGAGCACCCCTCTTACGCTGACCCATGGTGAGTTAACTGTAGAGTACTATTTTTGGAGGCGATGGTCCTCCATCCTAGAAACATGCCCTGCCCAGCGCACCTGTGTTCTCGATATCATGGCCTCAATGCTGGTGATCCCTGCTTGCTCAAGGACAGCAACATTTGTCACATAGTCCAGTGTATATTTAGGATTGTATGTATACAGTGCTGATGAAACTGTTTGGGGAGTCATAAGTGTTGGTGATAGGTGACCCATGTTTCAGACCCATAAAAGAGAATAGACAGTACAATGGCTCTATAAACACTGATTTTTGTGCTTTGCCTCAGGTGTTTGTTACTCCAGACTCTTTTGTAAAGTCTTCCAAATGTGCTGTATGCCTTTGCTAATCTGTGATCAATCTCTTTGTCAATCTTGGCATCTGAGCAGATGATGCTTCCCAGGTAGGTGAATTGCTGAATGGACATAAGCACAGATTTGCCGACAGCAATGTGGAAATGGTGGTGTTTGTCCTGCAGTGCAGGCTGGTAGAGAACTTCCGTTTTCTTCAGGTTGAGTTCCAGCCCAAACAGCTCTGCAGCTGTTGCAAAGCAGGATGTTAGATGCTGCAGAGCTGCTTCTGTGTGGGCAACAAGGGCATCATCATCAGCGAAGAGCAGCTCATGAACTAGATACTCTGGAGTCTTAGTGCGAGCCCTCAGACGGCTTAAGTTATATATATATATTTATTACGATCGACTGATCAGAGATGATTGTTTAAGTTAAACAAGCTACCATCAGTACGTTAATGTATATAGATGCCGTCTTCTTCTTCAAGCTCTGCCATAGCCCTTTGGAGCATCATACTGAAGATTGTAAATAAAGTTGGAGCAAGAACACAACCTTGCTTCGCTCCATTAGTTATTAGAAAGGGCTTTGAAAGAGCATCGCCATATCTGACTTGACCGTGCTGGCCCTCATGTAGCAAGATAATCATTTTAAGGAATTTAGGGAGACATCCTAGTCTTTCCAGAAAACCCTATAATAGGGTCACCATGGAGATTATCAGGTGGGTCAATTATTCCGGGGCAGGAATGGAACAGTGGCGAGAAAGGGGCTCTCTTTTGGATGGCGTTGAGCCCCTCCGTGCTGCCCCCATCCTGCTCCCGGGGTATTCTATTTATGATGAAACATCATGAATAGAACACCTTTTCTGTTTTCTTCCATGCCTGTCACAGAATCAGGGACATGGGGAAAGGAGTCCCGTCCCTGTTCCAAGATGACAGGCACAGGAGGATGTCCGTGGCAATCACTTCCTGCCACTATTGGGACATCAAGGTAAGTGGCACCTTTCCCCCCTCCATGGGTTGCTTGTTTTGTTTTTAATTTATTTTTGCCTTTTATTTCTTTCTTTGACAGCTGGGGAGGTTATTTTTGAATTTCCCTCCCACTTGTTCTCATGATAACAAGCAGGATTTCAGCCGGCCGGTCGTAAAGGCAGCCTTACAACGGCTGCATTTACAGCTGGCCAGCAAAGGAGGAAGGGAGCCCGTTCCTGCAGCGGAATGGAGGTAAGTGTGTGAACATTTACCTCCATTCTGTTGCAGTAACGGGCATTTTAGCCCCATCTGATAATGTCCCATAAACTGAAAATGACTTGAAGGCACACAAGAAAAAAAAAATCAAGTGCAGTTGCACTAGTGGAGAGTCTCACTCTGCTAGTGTTAAATTGGATGTAGGCCAGTGTAAACAATTCTGAACTTCATGGGCTAATATCTGGAGGCAGCTTCTATCCAAAATTGCAGCCACGCTGGTCATGCAGATGTCTTCAGGAAATGCCCAAGCAAGATATGAAGAAGATTAGTCTGTTCCCACTCTTATCCATTGGACCCTGGTAGTTTCCATATCAATTGGGGCAGTGAATCTTTGCTGGGTTTTAGTCTGAACGGCCCTGCTGAAGGGAGGCCATGAGCCAACACTGCACGTAACTACCAGCAGCAACTGGTAGTCAGTGACATACAAAGCCTCTATAGATCTCTTGTAGCATCTTTTGCATATTGACATTCTAAGCCCAAAACAGCTATGTCTTTGAATTCTACCCCCCATGAGTAACAGTGTTTCCCATGGATATGAAACTTTGAGATACCATGGCACAGAGATTATATTAAATGATGGGGATGTATATCATAAGATTGGAGATGACCTAAATGACCTTCTGGGATACCACAAACCCAGTGATTGTTTGTAAAATAATAATACAGGTTGAGTATCCTTTATTGTTTGTAAAATAATAATACAGGTTGAGTATCCTTTATTTCTGGGACCAGAAATGTTTCGTGTTTTGGATTTTTTTTCCAGATTTTGGAATATTTGTATATACATAATGAGATATCTTAGAGATGGGACCCAAGTCTAAACATGAAATTAATTTATGTTTCATATATGTCTTATACACATAGCCTGAAGGTAATTTTATAAACAATATTTTTAATAATTTTGTTCATGAAACAAAGTTTGTGTACTTTGAACCATCAGACAGCAAAGGTATCACTATGTCAGCCACCCATGTGACCAAGTTTGGATTTTGGAGTATTTTGGATTTTGAAATTCTGGATAAAGGATACTCAACCTGTAGTAACATTAGTAGTAATAGAATCCTGATTTTCTTTCTTTCTTTCTTTCTTTCTTTCTTGGCTTTTTCTTGCCAGTTTGTAATTACTCCATAAGCTTTGGAACATCAGCTGCTACCTTTATGAATGGGAAAGAAGTGAGAAGATTACCTAGCAAAATTTTCCCCTCTTCGCTCCCCTAAGTAATATGCTAGTAGAATCTGTGGTAAGAAGAAAGGAATACAGTTTGTGGGAGAGGTCAAACAAGAACAAGGTAGAAGGACTGAGAACAAAATAGTGCAAGACCCTTGGAAACATATTGGCAGACCACCCAAATGTGGAAATGCCCTCCACATCCCCTAGAGGGCATTTGGGGAAAAATATGACACCTAATGGGCTCTGAGGACCTTAACAACAGCCCAGCATGTGTCTCTCCAACCACACTTTGTCCACTCTTGCATTAATTACTTCACCTGGCACCCCTAGCCTCAACTTGTATACCAGTGTATGTATGCTTATTTGTAAGTTCCCAGTGACTTCGTCCAAGGGAATGAAAATCCTGAATAAATGTTTGTACCCTTCAAGTGTTTGTGCTCTGTGAATTGGGGTCTTAGAGGATAATGATATATATATGCCACTTCTCTGGGTCTGCCACACTGAGCTGAAACTGCTCCTAACCTCCTCTTCATTTTTTTCTCCTTTTAATGTTTTGGGGTTTTTAAAATGTACTTTTCAAACGAAGAACTATATTCCATTTTCACTCAAGTGTGAGGCAATCAGAGCATTTTAAAAATAATTGCACATCAGAGCATTTTTAAATAGGTGACAGAATAATGCAGTACTTAGCATTGCTGTACTATCTACAGTATACTGCTATGTAGACACAAATACATATCCTAAACATAGTCAGAACCCTGTTCCTAAGATACCAACATGCTTACCATAGGACTACTATGATGCATTAAAGAATAAAGATAGATTTCTTATGTTCTCAAGTTTTCAAAGAAGACCTCCTGGGAGACATGCTTTTTGTCTGAAACTTGCTTTCTGGTTCCAGAATGAATTTCTTTGTCTCTGCCATGGTGCAGGCCCAGCAGCAGTAACATGGATTTTGTGCTGTTAATTGCCATCAAGTTGGCTTTGACTTATGACAACCCTATGAAGGAAAGCTCTTTGACACACCCTGTTATTAATAGCCCTGCTCAGGTCTTCCATACTCAGGACCATGGCTTCCTTGATTGAGTCTATCCATCTGTGTCATCTTCTTTTCCTACTGCATTCTACTTTATCAAGTCTTATCATCTTCTCCAATGAGTCATGTTGTCTCATTATATGTCCAAAGCGAGATAGCCACAGTTTAGCAACTTGGGCGCAGGCACTCCCGGCCGGGTACTCAGTTAGTGAGCAGGTAAGGAAAAGTGGGCGGGGGGGGGCAGAGTGGCTCTGGTTCGTAAAAACAATCTAACCTTGACCAGGAAGCCTATCCGGAACACAGTCCACATCGAGTGTATGTACCTAAGCCTGAGGCCCAGGGATAGATTAGGGGTTCTGTTAGTGTACCGGCCACCCCGTTGTCTAACAGACTCCCTAACCGAGCTAACACAGCTGGTCTCAGAGTTGCTGCTGGAGTCGCCCAGACTTTTAGTTCTTGGCGACTTCAACATCCCACTCGAGACCAGCTTGCTAAATCTAACTGGAGCAACTCGGGAGTTCATGGAATCCATGACAAACATGGGCCTATCCCAATTGGTTGTCGGGCCTACTCACTGTGCAGGTCATACCCTCAATGCGGCCTTTAGTACGGAACAGGAATATCCATGGGCGGAGGTTATTAAAACCTCTGCATTGTCATGGACGGATCATTTCCTGGTCAAGATGGAGCTAAGAGCCACTCTCTGCCCCACCAGGGGTGGTGGACCTATTAGAATGGTCCGCCCTCGAAGGCTAATGGAACCAACTGGATTCCAGAAAGCCTTGGAGGGTTTAATGGTTGGTAACGCCGGTGATTCTGTTGAAGCTTTGGTTAATATTTGGAACACCGACCTCACCAAGGCTGTCGACACAATCGCTCCCAAACATCCTTTCCAGCCTGCTCCTAACCGTAAGCCCTGGTATTCAGAGGAGCTTAGGAAGATGAAGCGGGCTGGACAACGACTAGAGCGCACCTGGTGGAAGACTCGACTCTTATCCGACAAGACTCGTCATAGGAATTTCCTTGACTCTTATCGAGAGGCGATATGTGCAGCGCAGAAGTCTTTCTCCTCTGCACGTATTGCGTCTGCAGAGTCCCGTCCAGCAGAACTGTTTAGGGTGGTGGGGGAGCTGACGCAGATTCCACCTGCGCAGAACCCCTTACTTAACCCGACAACGGCCTGCTGTGATGCGTTTAACATCCACTTTGCAGATAAAATCTCTCGGATAAGAGCCGACTTAGATGCCAGTGTTATGACAGAATCTATAGATGAGGTGTCCAGCAACTCCGTTGATGAAATTTTATTGGATCAGCTTCAATCTGTGAGTACCGATGACGTGGACAAACTCCTTGGTAGAGTGAGAAAGATGACCTGTCCCTCGATCCCTGTCCATCTTGGCTGGCCACCCAAGGGGGAGACGCATCGAGAGTACTCCTTAGGGATATTATCAATGCGTCCTTCAGGGAGGGGTCCGTTCCACCCTGTCTGAAGGAAGCGGCGGTTAAGCCGCTCCTGAAAAAGCCTTCCCTGGACCCCTTGGACAGGAACAACTATAGACCAGTCTCCTTGCTGCCTTTTCTAAGCAAGGTGATTGAGAGGGCGGTCGCTTCCCAACTCCAAGCTGTCTTGGATGAAACCGATTATCTAGATCCATTTCAAACTGGCTTTAGGACGGGATATGGAGTGGAGACTGCCATGGTTGCTCTGGCTGATGACCTCCGCTTGGGTATCGACAGGGGTAGTGTGACCTTGTTGGTGCTCTTGGACCTCTCAGCGGCCTTTGACACAATAGATCATTCCATCCTCCTGGATTGCCTGAGGGGGTTAGGAATTGGAGGCACTGCTTTACAGTGGTTCCGCTCCTTCCTCTCGGGCAGATCCCAGAGGGAGAGGCTCGGGGACAGCTGCTCTACCAGAATAGAGTTTAACTGTGGCGTTCCTCAGGGTGCCATCCTGTCCCCGATGCTATTTAACATCTATATGAAGCCGCTGGGAGAGATCATTCGGAGGCATGGAGTGCATTGTCATCAGTATGATGATGACACCCAGATATACTTCTCCATGTCTCGGTCATCAGCTTCAACTTCAGATGGCATCTCTCCTCTCAATGATTGTCTTAAAGCAGTAATGGACTGGATGAGGAAAAACAAATTGAGACTGAATCCAGACAAAACGAGGTACTAACAGTTACAGGCCTGAAACCAGGTCTGGGAATACAACTTCCAGTCCTGGATGGAACTACACTGTCCTCCAAAGACTGTGTTCGCAGTCTGGGGGTGCTCCTGGACCCGACGCTCCAGATGTCTAATCAGGTAAATGCGACGGTCAGGAGTGCCTATTATCAACTCCGGCTGATACGCCAGCTGCGCCCTTTCCTGGAAACTAGGGACCTCGAAACTGTGGTACATGCACTGGTAACCTCCCGTCTGGATTTCTGTAATGCGCTCTACATGGGGCTACCCTTGTGCTTGACTCGGAAACTTCAACTAGTTCAGAACATGGCAGCCAGGTTGATTTCTGGTGTTTCCAGAAGAGAGCATATAACACCTGTGCTAAAAGCTCTCCACTGGCTGCCTATTCGTTTCCGGGCACAGTACAAGGTGTTGGTTATAACCTTTAAAGCCCTGCATGGTTTGGGTCCAACTTATCTCCGGGACCGCCTCCTTCCGTACGACCCTCCCCGCGCACTTCGGTCCTCTGGGAGGAATCTGTTACAGCCTATGAAAACAAGGCTGTCGGTGATGTCCCAGAGGGCCTTCTCCTCTGCTGCTCCCAGATTATGGAATGGCCTGCCGGACGAGATCCATCTTATTAACACCTTAGACAGCTTTCAAAAAGCTGTCAAGATGGATCTTTTCCGGCAGGCCTTTCCTGAATAACTATCCCGGCCCAAGACACGGCTGTCCTCCCTGAGCTGTAATCAGATTTTTTTAAAAAACTATTGTATGTTTTAATCTTTTTCTAATCTATATATTTTTAATTTACTGTATGTTTTTAATCTTTTATAATTTAATATTATTTTAAGGGGGGGTGGGCTAGGGTACTGGGACTATGGAGTTTTTATATTGTAAGCCGCCCCGATTGCGTTGCAGAGGGGCGGGATAGAAATAAATTTTTATTATTATTATTATTATTATTATTATAGTCATTTTGGCTTCTATGGAGAATTCAGGCTTGATTTGCTCTTGCAACAAATTAGTTGCCTCTTTAGCAGTCCGTTGTATCAATAGAACCTTCCATCTCCACATTTCAAATGAGTTGATTTTCTTTCTATCCTTTCTTTACTGTTCTGCTTCCACCACCATAGACAGAAACCAGAAATACAATGGCATGGACAATCCTGACTTGAATATTCAATTATATATCTTTACACTTGAAGATCTTTTCTAGTTCCTTCATAGTGCCCTTCCAAGTCCTAGTCTTCTTCTGATTTCTTGACTACAGCCTCTATTTTCATTAATGACTGAACCAAGGGAGAGAAAATCTTTTAATTATTTTGATGTCTTAATCATCCTCTTTAAAATTATGTAAGTTGTCTGTGGTCATAATTTTATTTTCTTAATGGTTAACTGTAACCCTGCTTTTGCACTTTTTTTCCTTAATAATAATAATAATAAATATTTATATCCCGCCCCTCTGCGAGCAATCCGGGCGGCTTACAACAATAAAATAGTACACAGTAAAATAACTCAAAACCCCTTCCCCACCTTAAAACATTATTAAATTAATACAAATTAATTTTCCTTGACTTTCCTCAATAGTCACTCCAAGTCTTTGTTATTTTTCTGCTAGTAGTATAGTATCATCTGCATATTTTAACTTGCTGATGTTCCTTCTGCCAATTTTCCTGCTTCCTTTCTGAGAGACTAATGCAGTTTTCCATATGATTCACTCAGAGTATTAATTAAACAAATAGGATGATAAAATGCAACCTTGTCTAACGCCCTTGCCAATTGGAACCCATTCTGGTTTTGTCATGTCCTTTCCTGAAAGTGGCCTCTTGTCAGTCCAATCAAATGTTGTGGCACCCCCCCTTTTTTTTAAAGAGTGATCATAGGTTTTCATGATATACACAGAGATTTTCACACTACACTATTATAGTGTTACTATTCCACTTTATTTGCTATGGCTCTCTCCTGTGGAATCCTGGGATTTGCAGTTTAGGGAGGGGCATTTGCAACTCTCAGCCAGAGAGATCTTAGGCCTCACTAAACTACAAACCCCAGAATGCCACAGGATGAAGCCGGAGCAGTTAAAGTGGAATAGTAACACTATAACAGTGTAATGTGAAAATCTCCAAAGTCAAAGGCTTTGCTGTAATCTATAAAGCACAGGCTGATTTTATTTTGACATTTTGTGGTATACTCCATTTTCCAGCATATGTTTGCAATATGATCCTTATTGCCTCTTCTTTTTCTGAACCCAGCTTGGCCATCTGGCATGTCTTTTTTCCATATATAGTAAAGTCCTTGTTATAAAATATTAAGCATCACTTTCCTTGCATGGGAGATTAATACAGTGGTCCAACAGTTACTGCAATCCCTAGTCTTGCCTTTCTTGGGGAATGGACTATATAATGAACATTTCAAAGCTGTGGACTGGTGCTTTCTTTTCCACATTTGTGCCAGATTTTTATTAGAATTTGAATGGCTTCTGTCTCTCTAGCTAGAAACAATTCTATTGTTCCTGGGGACTTATTTCTTGTAAGTGCTTTGAGACCAGGTTTCACTTCACTTTCTGAAATTATGGGTTCATTGATCAAAGGTTCTTCCTTGAATTAATTTCATCATTTCATCTATTTTATAGAGTTCTACAGTATATTGCTTCCATCATCTTTTTATTATTTTTTCTTGATTATATAAGTTTCCCTTTTGTTCATAAGCATCCTCACATTTGGTTTAAATTTCCCTATGATTTCTCAGATTTTGTGGAAGAAATCTCTTGTTCTACCTTTTTTTCCCCCCTGTGTACTATTTCTTTGCACTGATTATTATTGATCCTAATCAATCAGGTCAGTGGAATCAAAATAGTCCGTACTTTAGGGGGAATTGACCACATAACGTTAGAATTTGCAATTGTGGGACAGAGCAAAGAAGACTATAATCAAACACGGACTTTTGATTTCAGGAAAGCTGATTTTTACAAGTTCAGGGAATTGCTGAGTGGAATCCCATGGCTAGTCATGCTAAAGGAAATGATACTCAGCAAGGGTGGGAGTTCTTGAAGAAGGAATTGCAAAAATGCAATCACAAACAATTACATGGAAGAATAAAAATGGGAAATATGTGATAAAGGCAATGTGGCTGCACAGGAAACTCAAGGAGGGAGTGAAAAGAAAAAGGAGTATGTATATAAGGAAGGACAAATCACCAAGGGAGAGTATAGATGTGAAGCCCAAGTGTGCTGGGATAGTAAAAGGAAAGCTAAAGTTCAAAATGAGCTGAGACTGGCTAGGTAAGCAAGGAGCAACAAAAAAGTGTCGTTCCCCCCCCCCCGATACATTGAGGCAAGAGAATGACCAAGGAGAAAGTGGGGCTGCTGTTCAATAAGGATGGAAAAATGCTAACAGATTACAGTGAAAAGGCAGAACTATTTAATACCTATTTTGCTTTAGTTTCCCCCCCCCTCACCCCCCCCCAAAAACCTTGGCAAGGGATATGGATTGCAAATCAGGATTGATAGTGTTACCTGAATTGTGTAGTGTCCATGAGGATTCCACTAGTGTCCGAATTCTAATATGGGGAATTTTAATTACCTTAAGATGGTAGTGAGAGGTCAGGTAACTGTGGAATCTTTTTGACTTATGTATACCAGTAATAACTGAGGAGACTCCAAACCAGGAGATGAAATAAAAATGGGTTTTTATTGACAACTAATCAAGGGAAGACACACATACATACAATCAGGCATCAAGCAGTCACACAAGGTTAACGAAGAAAGTAGGAAGTATTTGGATAGATGAATAGATTGAGGGGATGGTAGGTCATACTATACTGACCCAAAGAGCAGATTGCTCTTGAAACCAGCAGCATGGGGTAGGGGAGGGAGGAGTGGTGATACAGACTGATGTGGAGATAGAAGGAAGGGGATCTGTGCACACTTTGACTGTGTTTTAGGGTGATATTTATAGTCAATATTTCCCCTGAAGGGGCAAATTCAAGTGGAATACAATATTTGCCTGATTTTCCGAAGGCTGGACAATGCATTTTTCAAAGGTTGGACAATGGATTTTCCGAAGGTTGGACAACACATTCTCCTGATGTGTTAATGATTGCTAGTTGTTGGAGCATTAAAACTGGGTGGTCTCAGGCAAACCTCTATTGTGTTATGACCAGATGTGGGGGGGGGAACAGTTTTGCAAGCGCTCAGCCACTTTAATGGGTTTAGTGAATGACTTACTTCCAGAGGCTGCCAGGAGTAATTAGCTCCTTTCTACCTAACTAATCAGTTCCAGGGAATTCCACATAATTCTCACCTGTATGTGTCCTTTTTAAGAAATTTTAGCAGACTGCTTCCTTAGATTTTCTGAGCAAATCTTGGCTCCTTGTTTTGGGGTCCCTGGTCTACTTTTAACCATGTGGACTGCCACTTATAAGACAATTTATGAAATTTAGTCAATTGATGAATTACGAAAAAGGTGGGAGACTGTCAGGGCAGGTTGCAATAGGGAATTTGGAATCACCTAGCTAACCTAAATGAGTTCAAACCTGCAGGTCTAGGTGAACTGCTCAGTCACCCAGCTAACCTAAATGAGTTCAAATCTGCAGGGCTAGATAAACTGCATCCCAAAGTACTGAAGGAGCTTGCTGACATACTCTCTGAAGTACTTCCCATCATTTTTTAGAAATCTTGGAGAACAGGTGAGGTTTCAAAGGTCTGAAGATGGGCGAACATTGTCCCTCTCTTCAAAATAGGCAAAAAGAAGATCCAGCAAGCTACAGACCAGTCTTTCTAATGTCAATATTAGGAAAAAAATATTAGAATGGATTATACAGGAGTCTGTTTGCAAGTATCCTGATGACAATGTGGTGATCAGTAGGAGCCAGCAGGGGTTGTCAAGAACAAATCCTGCCAAACCAATCATATATATATTTTAAAATCAAGTCACTTGTTTAGTAGATGGTGGGAATGCTGTGGATATCATTTATCTTGACTTAAGCAAAGCTTTTGATAAAATTCCCTATAATATTTTGATTAGCAAACCGATTAAATGTGGAATAGATGGGAACACTGACAGATGGATCCATAATTGGGTGGAAGACCATGTTCAAAGAATCACCATCAAAGGCTGCACTTCAAACTGGAAGAAGTTATCAAGTGGAGTGCTTCAGGGTTTTGTCCAAGGGCCATTGCTCATCAACATTTTTATCAATGACTTGGATGATGGGATAGAAGGAATCTTTCTCAACTTTTCAGTTGACCAAAAACTGGGAGGGGTGGCTAATACATTGGAAGATAGGAACAGAATTCAAAAGGACCTAGAATTATAGAATCATAAAATTGTAGAGTTGAAAGAGACCACGAGGGCCATCCAATCCTACCCCATGTCATGCAGGAATACACAATCAAAGCATCCCTGACATATGGCCATCCAGCCTCTGTTTAAAGACCTCCAAGGAAGGACGGGGGCTACCCTCGTGCTTTGTCTGGAAATTTCAACTAGTACAGAATATGGCAGCCAGATTGGTCTCAGGTACATCTAGAAGAGACCATACAACACTGATCTTAAGATTGCTTCACTGGCTGCCCATTAGTTTCTGGGCCCAGTACAAGGTGTTGGTTATCACCTTTAAAGCCCTAAATGGCTTGGGTCCAATCTATCTTCAGGATCGCCTCTTTCCATATAATTCTCCCTGTGCACTCAGGTCTTCTGGGAGCAATTTGCTACAACCTTTAAAAACTAGGCTTTCTTCAACCTCCCAGAGGACTTTATCTGCTATTCCTTCCAGATTATGGAACAGCCTGCCAGATGAGATCCATCATATTACCACCTAAATAGCTTTTAAAAAGCTCTTAAAATGGATCTCTTCCGGCGGGCCTTCCCTGAATAGATACCCGGCCACCAGAAAGTAAAATTTAATTTGTCCTGATCCCGATACAGCCACTGTTTATTGTTTATTGTTATTTTTAGTATTTATTAAGTATGTTTTAATTTTTTGGATTATTTAATTGTATTTTAAGGAGTGGGTGGGATGGAGGGTTTTAAATATATATTTTTAAATGTTGTAACCCGCCCTGATTGTGTTTTGTAGAGGGGCGGGATATAAATATTGTTGTTGTTGTTATTATTATTATTATTATTATGCAGCTTTGGACTTTCCCTTCATATCTGAGCATGTCTGCAACTGAACATCCATTTGGCTTGAGCCCAGTTGTGTCGATAAGACATAGCAGTACTAGTTCTTGTCCTCTGCTGCTCCCCAGTAGCTGCTGAGTGCCTTCTAATGTGGGAGTCTAATATTCCAGTTCTGTCTCTTGTGTCATTTTTTATTATTATTTTCTTATCATTGAGTTTTCATTGTAAAAGATATTCAGAAGTGGTTTGTTTTTGCCTTCTTCTACACAGTAGTAACAAGAGTTAGCGGAAGTTCCACTGTCATTGCCTCCACCAGTGTCACACAAACACACACACACACACACACACACATTGCTGCTGCTGCTCAGTATCTGTTTGGCACGTTTAGTCTGGCTACTCACCAAAAGCCTGTCTAACTTGAGAGGCCTTGCAGCTGCAGTGCCACCATCAGCATAGCCTCTTGCCACATAGGAACATGCAATTCTATAACCAGAGAAAAATAGTGACATGGTGGGGGGAGGGGGAGGTGTAACAAGAGCAGGAGATCTTGTAGCAACCACAGCTTTCTTTTGCAATACAGAAATAAAAGCTGGATCATAACTGGTCTCTTCTAGCTTCCATTCCATATAGTTTGCTCGCTAGTGTCTGTCCAGCACCCAGTATCAAATGCCCTGCATCTGCTATTTCCACTTTTCCTATTGTAATACTTGTATACTGCATCAACATATCATCCTGCAGTCATGGTTACTTCATCCAAAATGCATCTGAGTCATCAACGCAAAAGTGAACTGTAGTGCACTGAATGGGTATTTCATTTAACTGTCAAGACTAAACTAATGCTGTAGCTCTACTGAACTCCCCACTGGGGAAAAAAAAACACACGGTAGGGTAGCATTCCCAGAATTTAGGAAACTTCCTTTTGTGATCTATCCCTCCTAGCATGGCCACTGGACATGAGATATAATAGTGCAGCCTTCCCAAAATTTGGGAAAGTTACGTTTGTGGCCTACAGCTCCTAGAATCGTGCAGCCAACATGGCCACAGGATATACCGGCTGGGGGATTTTTGAGAGCTGTAGTCCAAAAAGTAACATTTCCAAGTCTTCTCCAAACTGAGATCCTCTGGATATTTTGAACTACAGTTCCCATCCTCCCTAACCAGCATAGCCCTTAACCCCAGTTGTATGGGAATGAGGGGGAATATAGTTCAGGCAGGTACTGGGTTGAGGATGTGTGCTGTAGTAGGATGAACTATTTTCAGGGATTGCTAAAGGCATGAGAATATGAAACTCTGAGCACCCGTCTGGGGGATGCTGTATGTTTAATGCAGCTAGAGCTCTTCTGTTCTGTTGTCATCAGTGACAGTACTGGAATAACACACACTAAAGCTGTTACTGCCCACAGGTCAGACTTTGCCCAACTATTTGGACATCCATGAGGTAAACATAATGTGTAAATCTGACCATAATCCGTGTTCCTCTGCGCTCTAATAAATATATACCAAGAGCTCTTCATGACAAAGGAAAAATAGCCCAACTGTTCTGTCCCTGTGACGGGATGAACAGACGGAATGGAATATTGTATTCTTTACTGGTAGTGTTAGATATGAGGCAGTCTGGCCATTCTGTGGAGATTCCAAAAGATATCACACTTCCATGTGGTAGCAGCCATTTGTTAAGCCCTGGAGTCTACATGACATAGGGGGCTTTATACCCCCAAACTGGCCAACCATGCCAAAAATGTGGTGCATTTTCAGATGGCCAGAGAAAATTGTGATTAACAACAGAGAAATGTAAGGAGTTTGGACCAGGCTCTTCCTCTTTAAGTGCCAGCATCTAATTCTTTTGAAAAGCGGGTCAGACATTCCATCTGCCACACAGCATGACACATACTATTCAAGTATCATGAAAAATATGTTGAATAAACACATAGATAGGGTACACTTCAGAGCAGAAGCCTTCTACACATGGAGGCCACCAGTTTGCATATTGAACTTCAACTGTCCCAGTTTGGCAAGGAGAGTCCCGATTAGTCCTCTGTCATCCCACTTTTTCAATTAACCCAGCACAGGGGATAGAAGAGGAGAGGGTATAATCTGGCCTAGGCAAAAGCAAACTGCTGCAGCCTCTCCTGGCTTGGGTGTTCTTCCTCGCCAATAACTTTTGTTATCTTGACCAAACTCTGATGTTGCTTGGCCATGTGTGTCCTAGTGAAATGTTAAGAGGGTACAAGGTTTTGAGGTATGCTGGGAGGCATGCTGGGAGATGCTTAACCTAATCTCAAAAACAAAAGAAAGAAACAAACAAGTAAGGCTCTTCTCCTTCTGGCTTTACAGACCACAGATTTCAGTCTTTCAGAGTGCACCTACGCTGTAGAAATAATGCAGTTTGACACCACTTTAAGACTTGTAGCTCCATCCTAAGGAATACTGGGATTTGTAGTTCTATAAGGTCTTTAGCCTTCTCTGCTAAAGAGTGTGGGTATACTACAAATCCCAGGATTCTCTAGGATGTAGCCATGGCACTTATAGTGGTGTCAAACTGCATTATTTCTACAGTGTAGCTGCAGCCTCAGCTCATTTCCAGGCAGACACTAATGGAAGACTTGTAAAGTTTTAACAGAACTTGGAAAACTAACTTGTTTGTTTGTTTGTTTGTTTAGTGGTATTTATACCCCTCTTCAGCTACAAAGGCTCTCAGAGCAGCTTACAAATTGTTAAACAATAGCACCTACACATGTACACTGCCTTTATAGCACGGTAAGCACTCTCCAAGTGGTTTCCAATGTGTGTTAGATAATTGCCCCCACAAGCCAGGTACTCATTTTACCAACCTACAAAAGGATGGAAGGCTGAGTGAACCTTGGAGCCCTTGGGACTGAACTTGCAATGTTGTGGTGTGCAGTACTGGCATTTAATCACTGCACCACCAGGGCTTGGGGTTTTTTTTTACACTGTAACCTCCAGAATCATGGCCACTGCCCCTTTCTAATGTTGCACTGAGTGCAACAATACCACTGATAAATACAGTGATGAAACATGAACATTTCTCAAGCCTTCTTAAAGTGCTTCTTTGTGTGTGTTGGCCATGAGGATGGACTCTGTGTCATATAGCAGTACCAAGTGGGGTACTTGAGCCAAGGAGATGTGGGTCAAATTCCACTTGAGGTACCTGATTGGCCCAGCTGCAATCTCTTAACCTAACATACTTCTCAGTGAGGTGCAAGAAAGAAAACAGAAATCCATCATGTTTTTCTGAGCCCCAGCCATGGAGGGAGAAGGAGTGCTAGTTTCTTAAACATTGCAACCATTCAGCAGCTTTCAAGTCCCAAGCAACCAGCTTTCAAATTAAGTTTACATGTCCCCTCGGCTTCCATCAATGTGTGCATTTCAAATGTCCCACAATGAATTGGACTGTGTACCATGCACTCACCATGTCAGGCACTGAAGGAGTATGGAAATATAATATGGCAGGTAGCATTCCAGTTGTAGTCCTTGATAAAAGGTAAGCCCATGTCCGAGTAGCTACTTTACTGGGAGAGGAGACTTCTCAGACCTGGAGCAAGCCTTGGTTAATGTGTTGAGCATATTACTATTGTTGATAACAGTAGCATCAATTTGTCTAACGCTTTAATATGCTAAAAAATAAGCTTTTTGTCCTTTAAAGCTTGCCATCTAAATGTTTGATCCAGAGGAGGCAATAGTGGAGAGAGGGAAGGTGTGTATGGTGGGGGGAGAAGAAGCAAGCTTTTTTCTTTTAAACAAAAAGACTGAAATCCAATCTGGGAGCAAATAGCAAGGACAACATAAAGTCATTTCAACCACAAATAGAACCCTCTTCTCTAGCCAGTAATCACAATTCTCTGTGCCACCTCTGTGCTCTTTCCAAATGTCTTAATTCTGAATCAGAAAGAACCCTCACTAGAATTCAGAAAGGATAATGAGAAATAATTGCCTGTTTTAATATCAGAGGGAGGGGGAATAAGACTTCTGTAATCATTATCTCAGTTTTTATAAGACACAGAAAATGGAGGGGGCTAGACTCAGAGAAAACTATGTGCAAGCTTCTCTCCCCACTCCACACACATATACATACGCATACACAGCACCCTCATTTTGTAGAGCAGCGGAATAATATGTGTTCTAACAATGCAGTGACTGTTCAAAGGACAATTGGAGATGAGCATTCATTGCAGGAAAATGTACTAAAAAGGGAACACTCTTAAGATTGGGAAACTTAGTGGAGGGCTTCAAATAATTACACTATATAAAAGTTTATTTTCTTTTGGTCTCTCTCTCTCTCTCTCTCTCTCTCTCTCTCTGTGTGTGTGTGTGTGTGTGTAAAGCATGTGGCCCTCCAGATGTTGTTGGAGATGTGTTGCAGCTCCCAGTACCAATGACAATGGGGAGGAATGATGGGAGTTGCACTCTAACATCAACTTTGCCCAGGCCAGGTGAAAAGTAGGGTAATACATACATGGCCTATACAATTATATATGTTCTATATACCGACAGAAATTTTGATAGAGATATTGTCAATGTCCTGAAGACAAGGAAGAAGATGTGGCATTAGTAATGACTACAAAAAAGGAAATCAGGGGTGTGTTGTAAATGAGAAGAATAATAAGGCCAAAGGAAAATTAAACAGAGGGGTGACTTCAGGTTTTTGTGGGTCCTCAGTCAAGGAGGTACCCTAATTATCTGACTCTGTTTATACAACACCAAATGTGAGTGCCCCTGACAAGTCCCACCCTCAGAAACCCCCAAAATTGGTTTATTAATAATTTGGCATATTAATATATTCACCCACGTGGGAGGACAGTAAAAACCCAGAGACTCGCTGTAAGGATCCCAAAGGCAAGTACTAATCCATGGATCTTCCAAGGGAAGGGAAGGACTATTAATAAATTCCAAACTGAAGGAAACACAAGAAAGTCAAGTTAGACCTAAGGACATTGCCTGCACACATACCTTGGTGACAGACAATTGATCCCATCATTGGTGGTTGGAGTATTCCTTTGTCTGAAGGTATCATCCTTTTCTTAGTCCCCAGATCCAGCCATCAAGGAGTTAGCTCATGCTTTGTAAATTTAACCACCAGAACATTTAGGGTAGCTGCAACACATTAACATCTTCAGAAACTCATTGATCAGTCTCTGGAGCTTCCTGGAATACATTGTTTCAACACATGAAATCCCATCACCCGAGGGTGCATTTTTTGGTATAATTACTGGCCCAAAACCCTGTTTCAGTGTGCAGAGATCTCTGTCCTGGGGACACTCCATCTCTCTGTGTAGCCAGGTGCACAGTTCCATTTGCCTGGGAACATTTCATCTCTCTGTATCGCCATTCCTGCTTCATCCATCCATGCTGCTCTACGACTTCAGACCACAGGACACGTGTTGTATCAGCCCAGAAAAGATCCCCATCTATTCTTCTGTCAACTTCTCTCCTTCCATTCCTACTGGTTTTGTATGAATGCTTCACTGTATGATTGTGTGTGTGATTGGTGCTATTATTTTTAAATACTTAATAAAAATCACTGTTAACTTTCTCACCTTGTGTGTGTCAGTTCATAGTTAGTAGGGGTAAAAGCAGGTGTAAAGGTCCTTTTTGATGCCCCCTTTCACATTGCTGAATTGAGTTGCTGCTAATTTCCCCAATTTATTAATACAGTAGGATCCCCATATCCACTAATTCATTATCCACTGATTCAATTATCCACATGACACAAAACAGCACACCTACCATAGAGTCTTCCTACAAAATGTGTCCTCCCTAGCCATTTTCTAGGTCCTCCAAGGCAATTCTATGGTATTTTAAACCGGAAGTCCCATTATTTTCAATGGTGTTCACTATTATCCACGGTTTTGGTATCCATGGGGTCCAACAGTAACTTGACTAGCCATCTGGGTAACAGAAACTATAATTTACCCTTATATGCCTGAACTTCATGCTAAGACAGCTTCCCTGCCTGTCTCCACTTCTCCAATGTATCCATGAAGAAGAAATCAGAAGTTTTGTTTCCATTTTTATGTCCGAAGCTGGACAAAGTATGGTTAGTGCTATGGTTTATTGAAATGAGCCAACTTCAGACTGTAGTTTATGAAACTCAGTTGTTTCAATAAACTCTAAGTTAAGTTTAACCACCATTTGGAGCTAGGATATATTGCTAAACCAACGCATTAGAAATTTAAGCAAAATCTTTAAGCTTCCTTGAAACTGTGCTAGAAGTGAAAAGGAAAGCACATGAGTCAGAGCTCATGCAACAAAGAACAAGCCATGGTTTAGAATTATGTGCACGTTGTTGCTATGTGCCTTCAAGTTGTTTCTGACTTATGGCAAACCTAAGATGAACCCACCATGTGGTTTTCTTGGCAAGATGTATTCAAAAGGGTTTGTCTTTGGACTTTTTCAAATGGGGTAAAAAATCAAACCCAAGGAGATTGGGAGAAGAACAGGGCTGTTGTGCTTACAGACCCCCATTTCAGACGACACAGTCCTCCTCGTCCTCCTCCCGACCTTCCCTTGTGCTGCGGGTGCCACTTTTTATTGATGGAGGTTTTCTGTCAATAAAACGTGGCACCCGCAGCATGAGGGAAGGTCAGGAGGAGGATGGAGGAGGACTGCATCATCTGAAATGGGGCTCTGTAACCGCAACAGCCCCATTCTTCTCCCAACCTCCTCAAGGTTGTTTTGTTTTGTTTTGTTTTGTTTTTTTATCCCATTTGAAAAAGTCCCTGTCTTCCGCTGAGGCTGAGACAATACAACCTGCCCAAGGTCACCCAGTGGGTTTCCATGGGTGAGCGGGGATTCAAACCCTCATCTCCAGAGTCATAGTCCTATGCTCAAACTACTATACCACACTGGCTCTATACAGCATACAACATTTTTACAAGTGTATTTAGAAAAGTTTTCTGTTTCATTTCAGTTCTTAAAGAAACAGTCAAAGTGGTTTACAACATTTTTTTAAAATTTTTAATTGCCTTTTTTAAAAAGAACCTCAATATTTTTGTACAGTCTCCTTTATATGGCTTGGGCTACATGCCCTAGGGACTTTTTTTTCTCATTGATGCCTCAGTGTGGTCATTAAGACTGATTAAGAACAGTAACTTAGCTATTCTATCCATCTCCGTTTCATTTTTGTGTGAGAAAGATGTACAGGGCGTTAGCATGCTCTAATACCCTCTCCCTATAATACCTCAGAATTGGAAATATTGGACACTTTGAAAGAGTCAAATTGATCATGGTGATCCAAAAAGAGGTCAGGTGGAGGTCACAAGGACCTGGGGAGGTGTCTTAAAAATATTTTAGAAAGCAAGCCCAAACTAGGATTGTGTGGAAGCCCCCGGTAAACAAAGGCATCATGGTGGTATGTGCAAATTCCTTCTTGGACACCTCATCAATGAGTCACCAACCTAAACAATCAAGTGACCTTTCCAGCCGCAATCCCAAGGAAAAATCCCCTCCGAACCCCCTCCTGTTCTGTAATGCAAGATTGTCATAAACCAATCAATTTCTGTCTCCCAGCCACAAATAGCAACCAGTTAAGTTTTGGTTTCCTTTGTTTATCTGGTGGGAAACCCATCCAGGCTTTGTCCTAGCAAAAGTACCCCCTTCAGGATATGAAGCAGGGTATAAATATTAGTTCCTTAACAATAGAAAGGTGTGCCATTGTAGACAAGACTGACCACTCTCTTTCTCGGTGCATCTCTGCATCAGAACTTCCAGTGCCATCCTCAGACTTCTGTCTGAGTAGTTTGCTCTTCAAGACTGGTAACTATCCCCCTATTTTCCCTGAATCTCTATCCAATCTTTCTGCCTTACTCCTCAATATCCTTGTGTGATTTTTAGGGAATGTGTGTTGTGCGTGTGAATGCATTTTGTGTTATTTCCAATTAAAGTACTTTATTTCACTTTAACCTGGAGCTCTCTGCTGTTAGTACTGGTACACATGGGTGAAGAGGTCCCCAAAGTAACCGTCCTCTCACAGACACACTGTTTGAGCTAATACTGTAATTCCCCCCATCTAGACTTTGATATTGCAGGGGGGGTCTCAAAGCAACCCCCCCAACACATCTCTTAGGGTAGCAAGAGAAGTGTTCTATGACTATGGAGTTCAATTCTCTTGAAGACTTGTCAAATGTGTGTCCACACTGAACTATAGCAATTTGATGCTGCTTTGACTCCCGTAGCTCCATCCTACAGAATCCAGGGATGTGCAGTTTGATGAGGCACCAGGGTTCTCTAACAGAAAAGGCTAAATACCTCACAAAATTGCACGTAGCTGGATTCCATAGGATGGAACTATGGTGGTTAAAGTGGTGTTAAAACTGCTATATTTCTGCAGTATGGATAGTGTGGCAGAGCCTATAACTGATAGGTTTGCAGTCACATCATAAAAGGCAAAGGTGGTAGCAACAGTGAAAAGGGCAAACTTGATCACCAATTCTTCAAGTTAAATTATTGCTGCTATAATGACCAGCTGGAATGCAAACAGTGAAGGGAGAAGAAAAACTTAATGGAACTGGTTTTTCAGAGGTACTGATGGAATGTCTTTCTTTCTCATCTCTCTTGGCTGCAGGTTGATAGAATGACTGCTGCTAAGTGACTGCCCATTGGAGCTGTCTTTTGGTGTCCAAAACATGTTTGTAATTTTGTGTGAGTGGATGAGAAGAGACTCACTATAGCCTAAGTAAGGTCTTGGAGCAAGATGCAACTGACCAATAGCAGTGTTTCCTCCCTTCCTCTCATGGCCAGCCCAAGACACCTTGCTGCTTTGGGCAGAGCAGCAAATGAGTTGCCTCTACCCACACTGGTCAAGGTGCGTGGTACCCAGAGCTACACAAGTTATTTTGATGCTGAGACAATATATAACAGCATCATTTCTCATCCCTGGCTGCTGCTGCTGCTGGTGGTGATGATGATGATAAGGATGATGATGATGATAATGATGATGATATGGCCAAAACCAGGGGTGGGAATCATGCAGCCTTCCAGATACATTCAACTGCAACTCCCAGTAGCCTTAGCCAGTGTAGCCAATAGTGAGGAATGCTAGGAGTTGAAGTCTTACAACCTCTGGAGGACTTCATGGTTCTCTCCCAAGGTCTAAATCCAATTAGTCCCAACTTTGTTAGCATACCCTATCATCCCTATTTCATAACTGCACATATTGGACACTTTTTGGGGTCATGCTGATTGGACACTGTTCGGGGTCAGGCTGACCAGAGGTCATGATGACTTGAGATGTCTCCAGAATCATCATGGTGGGAAAACCCAAATAGGATTATGCAGAAACCCCAGTTGTTATTGCATCTATGCTAATCCTTTCAATCATGCAATCAGTGATTATCCCTCACCCATATAGAAACCTTTCCTATACACCCTACCTGACCAAACATTAAGAAGTTGTCGCAGAGCTCATCAATGTTTACTCTGTAGCTAAGGCAATCAGTTCATTGTGGACCCTTCTGTCCATGCTGTGAGAAAGCCATTCAGGTTTTGTCTATTTCAGGGTATGAAATAGAGTATAAATATCCTACCTCAGACCCAAAACACAGGTGCCACAGACTGGACACATCACTCTGTATGTCACCTCTTCACTCTGTTTCTCAACAGACCAGATCCCCCTGTGGCACCCTCAGACACTCTGAGTCTCTCCACTGCACAGACCTTTTTCTCTGAGATAGTTAACTACCACCCTTCTACCCCTGACTTCTCTCTATCCAACCCTTCAGCCTGTCTCCGCAATAGCCTTGTATGGTTCTTAAGAATGCATGTTCTTGTATGATAGTTTATCTCTTCTAATGTCATGGTCAGCCAGGACTCTGAGGACTCAGAAGGTGAGGAGGCTGAGCCAGTTGCAGAAAAGCTGGCTGAGTCTGAGTCTAGCCCTGAAGAACACAGTTCTCAGAAGCCTAGCCTTCCCTCAGCACAGGGTCCAAGCCTGGGAGATATAGTTGAGCAACAGCAAGAGGTAGAAGAGCAGGTACCTACCTTTAGCCAAAGAAGAGCAGAAAGGGAGGGGCTGTGTTGCTCCTGGAGACTAAAAGAAAAACCCTCATTAATCATCCAGCAGCTGTGAGTGGGAACTGGGCCAACATAAGCATCTGGGGGAGATGCTGAATTCCTTGTCTCAAGCTATCTGTGTTCCCTGGAGGAAGCCTTTGCCTTTGACTCTACTGGCTCTTGGAACCTTGCTTTCTTGAAACCTCGGATTATCTTGACCCTGGACTATCTTCGTTGACCCACCTGCCGGAATCCTTTTGACCTTGGACTGCTTCATCATTCTTCACCCTCTCTGGACTCCTGACTCTCTGGACTGCTATTGACAACACAAGGTACTGTGCTTTGGAACTGAGTTGTTGCTGAGCCGGGCTGTCTTATTACTATTTGACTTGGTGGCTTTCCCGGACATCTGGTAATTCTAATAAAATACTTTGTATAACTTTAACTGGAGTGCTCTCTACAGTTAGTACTGGCATACACAGGTGGAAAGATCCCTGGATTTTCTCTCTTCTCGCAGGCCTCCTTCTTGAGCTAGAATTCTCTCAAATCTTAAGCAGATGCTGGCATTGTGAGCAGGTCTCTAGTGCCCCCCCCTCCATAGGGTCACGACTTCAGTAGACCCACTGAATCAATGGAGTTCAATTCCCTTTGATTCAATGGGTCTACTCTAATTAGGACTAACAGATTTAAGCCCATAATACCAAAGCAAATAGTAACCTGGCTTTTCATGACACCCAGAAAGCTGCTATCTAAAGTGACCATCTTATCATGCCTGCTCCACTTCCTGTTATACTTCTTGTTGCCTCTGCCCTTCTTCCTGGGGTTTGCATTTCTTGTTCTTTATCTTTTCCCTTCTTCCAGGTCTCTTCTTTCCTCCTACAACTCTATGCCCATTCACTCCATTCCACAAATCGGTTCTTTGGGAATTTAGTGGGTCTGAGATCTAGAACAGGTGACACCACTAATTCTAGGTTGTTAGATATTTTGAATTCTTATGCTGGGGATTTTTTTTAACTTCAATAAAATTTTAGCATATACAGATTTATTTATTTATTTATTTATTTATTTACTTAATTATAGAGGTGATGAAACCTTGCCACTTAGCACAAGGCTTGGAGACAGGGAGGGATATCAAATTAAACAAATGCTCAAAAAATGTGAAGAACATGTGGGGGTGGGGTGTATTTTTAATGGAATTATGTTTAACAAATATTACTGTTATTAGTGTTTGCGGAGACAGTCAGAAAAGACAATAGACCAGATGGGTTTTATTTGTAATTACCACAACTTGGAAGGCAGTTTGATAGCACAAGACAAACCCAAAAAAGTAGCATGGTAAAATAAATTGTATGATTGCAGCATACTATGAACAGCATGTCTTAACAACATGAAACTGGAATGAAGGCTATGTTGGACAGAAGGAGCTTTAGAAATAATACCTGAGTATAAATGGTATCTTAAAGTTCTCCACCCTATTTTACCAAATTTCTCAAGGGTTTTCATGTAGGATGGGGTCCCCATTGGAAGTGGCAGTAGCACATCTTCTTTATATATATTTTTTTTAAATAAGGGCTTTTAATTTGAAGGTTGGGGACTTCTGTTACTGCATGGCACCAATTGGTCATTTGCCACAATACTCTCAGGTGCCAGTTAGACGGTAGTTTTTGTCGCAGGGCGTCCCGGGACTTCTTGATCCCTATTTACACAATTTTTTTCTCTGAACTGGATATCCTGGGAGATCCTGGGATCATTGTTTACATGGCACCCCGTCCCATGATATGTATCTTCTCCCACTATATACTACCCCAGATTTTTTTTTTGTTTACACGAGTTTACGGTAGCGGGATTTATTTTTTAGCTATCAATCAAGGATGTGATTACTTGGTTTTTCACAACCTCGGTGACGTACTTCCTTTAGAGTTCTGTGCCATGAGCGATGCTATTGGCTGGCTCAAATGTTTGTTCAGGCTTCTGGTTGGGGATGAGGGGATGAATGAGTGTTGCATTGGGGATGAGGGGATGAATGAGTGATCCATGACCTAACATAGGGAGGAAGGAGCGATCAGTGGCTAAACCTTGTGCTTTCCTTTCGAATTGAAAGAACAAGATTTAATGCAGCTAAATTGGGGAGGAAGGAGTGATCAGTTAATGCTGGGGAGTGTGAGAGAGGTCAAAAGCAGAGTGGACTGGAGCCCCGGCATGCACGCACACACACAAGCCCAAGCCAGTATGCTTTCAGCAAGGAAGCCGAGTGCAGGGGCCCAGAGATGTGCAGTTGTCTTGTCTCTTTAAAATGTTAACCCTTTAAGCAGAGGCAGCTGTGGAGTGAAGGTTTCAAGCCACTGCAGGGGATCATAAGAGGAGGACGCACAAGGCATTTTGAAAGACCCAGACGCTGGCATTTTTACTGTGCCTTGGAGTGGTGGTGGATGAATGTGTGATCATCTGCTCAGACCCAAGGAGGGGATGCAGGCAGGGGATGAATGGGTGCTCCTCTGCCCACGATCTCTTTATAATTTATTCTCTCTTTAAAATTTAAACCCAGCATGCAGGGGAGGGACAGGTTAAAGCTGAAGGGTTTGCAGTGTAGAAATCCATTAAACAGGGTGATGTAGTGCAAACAGACAGACACACACAAACCTACGTGCAGCTGGAAGGGATGACTTTGTTTTCAGCTGGTGAGGCTGAATCTATTGAATGGGTGACTGACCCCTCCTTTTCTGGTCACTGATCTCTGAGCCCACCCCCAGTCACCATTTCCGGTCATCACCTAGTACTGAGATATCGTGTCCCGGGCTGCTTACATTTCCAATTTTCCGAATCCTCCTGTGACTTTTTTTAAAAACCGCCACAAACCGCAGGACTAGAAGTCCTGCAGGTTCACAGAATCATAGAATTGCAGAGTTGGAAGAGACCACAAGGGCCATCCAGTCCAACCCCCTGCCATGCAGGAAATCACGATCAAAGCATCCCCGATAGATGGCCATCCAGCCTCTGTTTAAAGACCTCCAAGGAAGGAGACCCCACCACGCTCCGAGGGAGTGCGTTCCACTGCCGAACAGCTCTTACTGTCAAAAAGTTCCTCCTAATGTTGAGGTGGAATCTCTGTTCCTGGAGCTTGCATCCATTGCTCCGTGTTCCAATCTCTGGACCAGCAGAAAACAAGCTTGCTCCATCCTCAACGTGACATCCCTTCAAATACTTAAACAGGGCTATCATATCACCTCTTAACCGTCTTTTTTCCAGGCTAAACATACCCAGCTCCCTAAGTCTCTCCTCATAAGTCATGGTTTCCAGACCTTTCACCATTTTAGTCGCCCTCCTCTGGACACGCTCCAATTTGTCAATATCCTTTTTGAATTGTGGTGCCCAGAACTGGACACAGTATTCTAGGTGAGGTCTGACCAAGGCAGAATAGAGCGGCACTATTACTTCCCTTGATCTAGACACTATACTTCTATTGATACAACCCAAAATCGCATTGGCCTTTTTAGCTGCCGCATCACACTGTTGACTCATGTTCAACTTGTGGTCTACTAGGACTCCTAGATCCCTTTCGCACATAGTCTTATTCAGCCAGGTCTCCCCATCCTATATCTATGCATTTCATTTTTTCGCCCTAAGTGCAGTACCTTACATTTCTCCGTATTAAATTTCATTTTGTTAGCTTTGGCCCAGCTCTCCAGTTTATCCAGGTCATCTTGAATTTTGATCCTGTCCTCCAGGCTATTAGCTACTCCTCCTAATTTGGTGTCATCTGCAAATTTGGTAAGTATATCCCTAATTCCCTCATCCAAGTCGTTGATAAAGATGTTGAATAGCACTGGGCCCAGGACAGAACCCTGTGGCACCCCACTGGTCACATCTTTCCAAGATGAAGAGGAGCCATTGCTGAGCACCCTTTGTGTTTGGCCGGTCAACCAATTACAAATCCATTGAACTGTTAACTTGTCTAGCCCACATTTTACAAGCTTGTTTGCAAGAATGTCATGGGGAACCTTATCAAAGGCCTTACTGAAATCAAGGTATGCAATGTCCACAGCGTTCCCTTCATCTACCAAGCTGGTAATTTTATCAAAAAAAAGAGATCAGATTAGTCTGGCATGACTTGTTACTCTGAAACCCATGTTGACTTTTTGTGATTATGGCATTGTCTTCTAAATGTTCACAGACTCTCTGTTTAATGATCTGCTCTAGAATCTTCCCTGGTATTGATGTCAGACTAACTGGACGATAATTGTTGGGATCCTCTTTTTTCCCCTTTTTGAAGATGGGAACAATGTTTGCCCTCCTCCAGTCTGCTGGGACTTCTCCTGTTCTCCAGGAGTTCTCAAGGATTATTGCCAATGGCTCTGAGATTATATTTGCCAGCTCTTTTAATACTCTTGGATGTAGTTCATTTGGTCCTGGAGATTTAAATTCATTTAAATTAAGAAGGTATTCCTGTACTACCTCTTTGCTTATTCTGTGCTGGATTTCCCCTGTTGTGTCTTCTGTACTTTTATCCTCAGGTTGGTCCCCCTTTACCTTTTCTGAAAACACTGAGGTGAAGGTTGTGGGATAAAAGGTGCCCCCCCTTCCAAAAATCACGTGTCCAACCCGATGTACGTGTAAACAACCAGGGTTCGACACGAATTCTTCCCACTACATTTTCATCGTGTAAACGGCACCTCAGCTTACCATAATACCAAGGCTATGGGAAGTGGGAACACATGATGACTACAACTTTGGACAAGAAAAGTCTGCACACTGTCTTTTTTCTCAAATGGATGGGGAACATGTGGTCCATATGTGGCACACTTAACCCCATCTTTGTGGCCCTTGTAGCCTCTTGGCCATCTCCCATAAGACTCAGAATCTCCGGGGGGGGGGGGAATAGGGCGATGACAAGTTTCAGGTGATTTTTCACTTGAAATGGTTCCAAGGCCAAAAGAAAAGAGCCACAAATGTTGCGGTTTAGCTGCCCTGTCTCCAAGAATCTCTCACCCCCACTCCCAGAAATGCCAGTTTTGGGGTGAAAATGGAGAGTGGTAAAGATACAATGTTGCTTCTGATGTGTCCAGAGCAACCAGAGGGGTGGGAAGGGTAAAATTTGGTCTCTATATCCCACACAGCTGTCCACCCCCATTCTAAGGGAATGAGAAAAAGAAACATGTCCAAGATTTTCCCAGAAAATTGTCTCAGGAGAAATTTAAACTCAATTTCCACCATATGCATGCATTTCTTAGAAGTATCTGGACATCTACCATTGGAAAAGCAACAGCTGAGTAGATAGGTGGGCCTGGCTGTATTCTAGTGCTTCCTGACTTTGGATCTCCAGATGTTGTACTATAGCTCTCATCTTCCCCTAAACATTAGTTATAATGGCTGGGAATGATAGAAATTGTAGTACATTAGCATATGGGAACTCACGATTTATAAAAAATGCTCTTGAACAGTGGTTCTCAACTTCTGGTCCTCCAGATGTTTTGGACTTCAACCCCCAGAAGCCCCAGCTTGCTTGACCAGTGCTCATGAATACTGAGAGTTGAGGTTTCACACAAGTGATGTGAAGGTCTGAGAACCACTACTCCAGATGTTAAATGGGTGGGGAGATTAATTTTGCCTGCCATGCCCATCCAGCTAAATGCATGCCATCTTGCCAACACTAAGGTGCCATCTTATTAACAGCCTGTTCGTTCTCATGCTTCTCCCAGTGAGGTCCATTTTCAGCTGTTAGGCATGATAATGCTAGAGAACATATTTTCCCTAGTACACCTTTAGCAAAAATTACTTCTACTTTAAAACCATGTGATCAGATGTAACTATGGCTAGGCAGCTTGTGCTCAGTTGACTAAACTCAGAATGACAATGAGCTCTTCCTTTCCATCTCATAACCTTGGCTTTCCAGATAATAAATGTTTCTGAATGTGTTTGAATTGCAGTTATTTTATAAGCACATTTAGGTTCATTGTGGGATTATTAGACTCAGAGAGAGAGAGAGGAGACTGCTCAGAATTTTATCTTTTAGCAATGCAAACAGTAGCAGCTGGTGGATCTGATGTCAGTGGGGAGAGGAATCCATTCTGGGAGTTAGGCCAAACTTTAAAGTAGCTGTCCATGGTGCTGAACCTGTTTGGGGTATGGGGTTCAACATCTTGGATAGCTCCTTGAAAGTTTAGACTAAAAACCAGAGTGGATTTACCATCTCACTGATTTGGAGCTAAGGATAGAAAGAATATTCAAAAATAGTTGAAAATGGTTTTCTCAAGTGTTTGGAAACTGTGATGAGAAGAATCCTAAATGGGCAAGAATCTTTGCAGTTTAGGACTTATTCTGAATGGGAAAAAATGCATGTGGTTTGTTTTGTGCAGAAAGCAGAAAACAGTATTTCCTATGCAGAAAATAACATTAAAAGCTGGTGTTTTAAGGCAAATTCTGACATAAGACATGTCGTAAAAAGCTCTCAAACAAACACCAGAGACCTACCAGAGCTTGGGGATGATCATACATTCCTGTTTGTTAGAATTCTGATGCTTCTTCAACCCTTTCCCCATGATCACACATCTCATTTCCACATCTGAGAATTCCAGATCCAGTAGATGCAAGGGAGATCTGCGATTGTCCTTCGACTCTGTCTGACATTGCAATGCATTCTTTGTACTTGCCACTGGTACATTTCCGCCGTTTTCCTCCTTTTAGCAGAAATGGCACAGAGGGAAGCTTTTGAACATTCATAGAATCTCTAAAAGCACATGAGGAGTGGTTATGTAATCCCCACATGGTGGGCTGGGAATCTTGCTCTCTCCACAGAATACAACAGAGTCTCGTTATACTACAAGCCCAGGATGCCATGCATTCTTCTCTCCCCTGGTTTGCTTGTGTGTGTGTGTGTGTGTGTGTGTTAATCCTGGCCTTCTTTTGTGAAGGTTAGCCTGCACATTAGGCAAATAAAGTAGGGCAGTTCTTCTCCAGCAGTCCAAGGGCATGCCAGTGTGCCATAAGAGAACAGCTCACGTATCACAATAAATGAATGAGTGAAATCAGAGAAGACTCCTATCTACCTAGAGCACATATTTTCAATAAAGAGACCGCTGTTGCAACTCTGCATGATTTGAAGCTTTGGATTTGCTTTCTTCTAAACAATGCTGGCATCCTGTTAGTCAAACCTATGCCTGTGCATGTCTGGGGGGTGTGTGTGTTAATGCATTATTTATTTATTTATTTGATTTATATGCTGCCTTTCTCCCAGAATGGGACCTAGGGTGGCTCACAACACATACAATCCAATTAAAAATATGACAAAAGTTAAAAACAATTAACATTGTGACAATTTTAAATTATATATAAAATATATAAAAGTTTTAAAAAAAACACCCAGAAAAGCCTGCTCGAATAAAAAATGTCTTTGTCTCCAGTGAAAGGAAAGCAGGGAGGTTGGTATTTCCTTCCTTCTTCCTCCACAACAGCTAAATCCCTTCTAGATTTATCATAGAGAAGCTGCTCTGCATGATCATTCTGTGCCTGATGGAATGCAGAGGGAGATCAGAGAAGCATCTGGATATGTCCCTGTAGCCAGATATGAAATGATTACATCATCTGCTGCAAGCTCCAGCAGACTTCAGTGGGTGATGTTAATTGTTTCACTTCTAGCTATGAAAACATAGCCAGACATTTTCCCAATGCTACCACCCCAATCTCCATCTGTCATGGAATGGGCATGGTGGATGTGGCTTCAGCTGTTCAACAATAAGTCTGTGGTTTAGTAAATAGCCAACTGTAGTGTAGTTCTACATACAGAACTACTAGACTACACTGAGCCATAGAGCATCGCAGTCGTGTTCTGATGAAGGGAGAGGGCACTTAATTCTTTTGGGCATCTGGGTATAGTTGGGTTCAGGGCCAGATTTAGAAGCAACTTCATTATGCACTGGACCTGGAGACATCTCACTTTAAATGGCCTGTTATGTCTGTGTTGGCTGATGACTCCCATTTCAACGGGTGGCAAATCTGCTCTGTTTTATTCAAGACTTTAAAGGGGCTTATCTATGTTGCTGAATCCTATAACCAAAATAGGTTCAGCACCTTGGACAGTTCTTTTAAAATTCAGATTGAAACCTAGAGTGGAATCACTGCTCCATTACCAGCCACCACTGATCAGTGAAAACAGCAGAGAAAGCTTGAGATGGGGACCACTGCAGGCCATGTGCTGACTAGTGGCCAGAAATTCTCCATTCCTACTGTAACTAATACATCTGAGTCATGAAATGGCTACAAATGCATTTTCAAAATCCAAAGGATGAACAAAGTGAAAAAGAGTATCAGAACCAAGCCATTAGCAGTGGTCTGAAATTTGCTTGGAGAGAGGAGGCAGGAGTTGTACCAGAGGATCAGAGTCAAGGGACAAAGCCAGTCATAAGCCTTAAAGGACAAAATCAGTACCTAATGATGAAGTGGTGATGATGCCTGAATCAAGGAGCAAACCAGATGTCAAGGCTTAAGAATGTTCAAAAGATGCATACCAAATATCACACACACACTATTATAGAAGCAATCCTCAACTAGAACAGGAAGCCCTCTTATACTCCTTCCTGTCCAGGAGAATCCAAAGTATCAGAACCAATGAGTAGGTACAATTATTCCAAGGCCTGCATAGGCAGATGCAACGTGCAGTTCAGCAGCTTACCATACAGTGTAGCTCTGTTCATTTCCAAAGACTATCCATCTAAGTCCCAGCAAGTCCTTCTTAGAGGGCTCACCAAGAAGCTCTTACCCTGGGGTGTCATTTGATCTAGTGCTCTTCCCACTATGATTGTTCCAGGAACAAAAAAAAAAAGTAGCAGGGTTTCTGTACTCTCAGAGGAGGATGCCTGTTACCCCTCTCCAAACTACTCTGGGCACATCTCCTTCAAATCCAGCAATATGTCCCTAACTACAAACTTATGCAGAAACACAGAACAAGAGTTTTTTTCTGCAGTCAAGTAATTCTTACTGTTCACATTTGAATAGGAAATAATAGTTTAAAACAAAAGAGTAAATGGGGGCAGGGAGAGAATGATAAGAGCTCCAGGTTTCAAAAGTATGGAAAATGACAAGAGTGAACTGATGTCATTGAGGAGGACAGCCCTCTAGGAGGACAAGATCCGTCTTATTAACACCTTAGACAGCTTTAAAAAAGCTGTCAAGATGGATCTTTTCCGGCAGGCCTTTCCTGAATAACTATCCCGGCCCAAGACTCGGCTGTCCTCCCTGAGCTGTAATCAGATTTAAAAAAAAACAAAAAAAAACTATTGTATGTTTTAATCTTTTTCTAATTTATATATTTTTAATTTACTGTATGTTTTTAATCTTTTATAGTTTAATATTATTTTAAGGGGGGGTGGGCTAGGGTACTGGGACTATGGAGTTTTTATATTGTAAGCCGCCCCGATTGCGTTGCAGAGGGGCGGGATAAAAATAAAATTTTATTATTATTATTATTATTATTATTATTATCTATTTTGCCATATCTGATGGAGAAAACCTGCAGTGGTTACCCCATAATTGCTGGGAAATGTGTACATACCTCTCTCTCTGGCTTCTCTTCACAAACGAAGATTCAGGAAGGACTCATCCTGCGCTTTCTGCAAGCGCGCTGATGACTAAAAAGGCCAATCCGAGATAGACAAGTCCGGTTGCAGAAAGCACAGCAGAAGGTTTCCTTGTGTGATGTTTCTGGGTTGTGATTCTTTCTGCGTTGTCGTTTCTCTTCAAGACTTGTTCAGCGTGAGCTCTCAAATCAGGCTGCAGCATTGTGGATAGTGTGTCTCCATGCCTCCCGATGTGAGGCCAGGGTAGACCATTGTTGGTGATCAATTTGGCCAAGCCTGAGATGTTGTTTCAGGGAGTCCTTGTATCGCTTTTTTCGAGCGCCCCTCTTACGCTGACCCATGGCGAGTTCACCGTAGAGTACTATTTTTGGGAGGCGATGGTCCTCCATCCTAGAAATGTGCCCTGCCCAGCGCAGCTGTGTGTTTTCATTTTAAGGAGGATAGAGTGTTTCCTGTTCTTTTGCAACTGGTGGAGATGCTCCACAGGATGAAGTGGTTGTGTATCTACTTTATTATTTTTAGGAGCTACATGGATCAGTCTGGGCTCTGTAGCTGTGTGTGTCTTCCTATAACAGGCTAGGTAAACAGCAACTGTCTCCAGAATCTCTAAGTATTCCATTATGATCAAGAAGGGTAAAAGATTAGCTTGCCTCACCAGCTTCCCACATCATGTTAAAAAAAAAAGCATAGATCTATAAGTTTGCCACCAAATTGAAAATCATAGGAAGCATGGAGGCTGTTGAAAGAAAAAAGTCATTTCTGGATGCATTTTGTAAGAAACTTTCAAGTGGTCTCTAGAAGGTTCAGAGTGTTTTTGTTTACTTATACAAGGCTTACCAGATCTTGTTGTTTCATTTCACATGTGCATATTGTAGATGTAGATGAAAAGTTCACTGAAACATATTGAACTGCCTTTCTTTTTAGTAATGAAGGCATCTATTCCTACTCTTTCCATGTTATTTTTGCCATTGATATCAACTTTTCTGTTAAACAAGTATTGCCCAGGGACATGTCTGCTTTGTTTGCCAAAGTATATCTGTGTCCTACACTTCCCTAGGATGTAGACACTTTTTTTCAATAGAAAACAAAGAAATGTATAATGTAAATGAAAATCAGATTACAATAGTCAAATAAAGCTATACATCATCATCATTTAAAAATAGCACAAGGGACAAATCAGTCCAATGTGCCAGAGGGGAATGACCCACAACATGAAAGTAGAAAAGAGCAGCACTTAGATGCTATCAACAATCCTCCCTAAAAAGTAAGGATTTAATTACAGAGAATTTGGTTAGGGGGCCAGGCAGGTCTCCATAGGAAGGGTATTCCACAAGACTGGTGGCACATAACCATCTATCATTCTGTTCAATGTGCTTTCCTCCTTGCAACTGACAGTGGGGAAAAGCCAAACCACCATACTAGAGCTAACATGCTAATTATAAGATCAGGTTCACCCCCACCCCCACCTAAGAGAAAAGCAGAAGTGTGTGTGTGTGTGTGTGTCTGCTTAAAAAAAAAATCAAATGATAGTAGAGGAAAGGATTATACAACCAATCCCCTGCTTTTCTTCCACCATCAATATCAAGCATATTTGCAGACTGTTCATAAATCTCATATGTAATATCTAGTTTGTCTCATAGTCTTATGACTAGGTTTGTTGATTCTTTAATCAGCTGCTACGAAAAGAAGCTGTCTCATACTGAGTTAGACCGTTGTTCCATCAACCCCAGTATTTTTTGCACTGTTTGGCAGCTGTTTTCCAGTGTTTCAGAGGGGAGTCTTTCCTACCCCTCTCTAGAGATGCTAGGGATTTAATCTGGGACCATCTGTATGTAAAGCATGTACTCTGTCACTGTGCTTTGCCCCCCTCTCTAGTAGCTCTGCCTTTCACAGCAGACTGATGTGACATTAGCAGATGAGCACAGTTCTTGGCATGCTGTTAAAAGCTTCACCTGCTGATCAGTCTGCCCATCAGTCTGACTTGTATCAGCAAAGATACTAAAACAAATGGTAAAGGATCCAATTTGTAAGTATTTTGACAACAATGCAGTGATAAGTAGAAGCCAGCATGCATTTGTGAAAATATGACCTCTCAGTTAGATCAGATTACTAGATAGTGAATTGTGGGAATGCCAAGGATGTTATTTATCTTGATTTTAGTAAAGAATTTTGACAAAGTGCTCCATGATATTTTGGTTAGCATATTGATTAAATATAGGCTACATGTAATATTGTCAGATTTACAGCTAGTTGCCATACTATAAGAGTACACAACAATGTTTCTTCATTAAACTGGGAACATTTCAAGTGGGAATTCACATTTTTTTATTGGGCCCAATATTCTTCAAGTTTTAAAATCAATGAGATGGATGATATACTGAAGGGTATCATAATCAAATTTGCTTTTAGCACAAAATTGAGATGGATAGTTAACACTTTAGAAGATGGGATTAAAATGCAAAATGACCTGAACAGAGTGAAAAACTAGGCTGAGACTAACAGCATGAAATTCAACAGCGGGGGGTGGGGAGGTCCTGTATTTAAACAATATAAATGCTCAGGTATAAGATGTGGGATAACTGAGTTGACAGAAGTATGTGTGGAAACGTCCTTGGGACTATATTGAATTATAAATTGAATTTAAGTCAGCAATGTGAGATGATTGCCAAATAAAGTATACCTATGATTAATAGAATCATAGTTTCCAATTTACAAGTAACAATGCCACTTCATTCTGCACTAAGACAGAGATCATCTGAAATGTTGTGGGCATCATACTGTACAAAAGTTATACACAGATGGAAGCTGGAAATTTTTTTATTCTGTAAACCATTTCAGGAATCTTCTGGATTAAGCAGTGAGTAGGGAGGCTTTTCTTATAAAGATCCAACAAACAGACAGAGAAATAATAATAAAATGAATCTATAGCAGATTTGACAAGAGTGTTGTGATAGATGCCAGTCAGTCAGTCAAATTTTATTGCTTTTGACCAATGGCCTTCGCATAAAACAATATCACAATAACAACAAAATACACACATACCATATTTGCAACCTCAGTCGTATGATTATACTACAATTTATGATTTACAAAACTGAACATTTAGAAATTTAAAATATAGCTAGTATAAAATTATTAAATATAATCATCACCTTTACAGCTTATGGCCATCTCTGCTATGTATTTCTTCCTGATTTTATTTATTTATTTATTTATTTATTTATTTATTTATTTATTGTTGGCTGCTAGAGCATACAAAGCTACTTTCCAGGTCACATATTTATCCAAATCCACCAAGAGATTTAAAAAAAAAAAAACAAAAAAAAAACGCTTCTTGTGGGTTCTGGCAAGGACTAGTATCAATTAAGGGTGTCACAAATTGTTCCCTTGGTTCATTATATAGTGGACAAAACAATGTGTAATGGACAAGGTCCTCTAATTCCGGGCATCCATATATGTGTGTGCGCTCCTTTATTGGGCTGCCTCTATGCCTCCCATCTCTGTAGGCTGTGTCCATCATATTCAATCTTAATTCTGTGAAGGCTTTCCATAATTGTACAAATGTTTAATTGTTAAAGTAGTCTACATGTTCACAAATCTCCTTGAGTTTATAATATAATGGTGCACGTGGGGAAAAATAAGCAGTATTTAAATCCCATTGTGTGACTACTTCCCTTATTGTATTCTTAATGATCTTTTTCTGTGCACCTGGTTGAAGTCCTTTAAGCTCATCTGACATAAGTCCATATTTGATGTTTAATTGGGCAGCATGATGCACCTAGTTTTTAATGGGTATGCCATTGGATAGTTCTATCAAACATTTTAGTCTGGCTAGAATCAAAAACTGAAATTTTCCACCCTTCATCACCATGTGCATTTATTATACTGCATGCAGAGGTATGTTGGTGTTTCACTCTATGTTGGAATCAAATAGCGCACTTTTGTGTTGGATTGTTCCTTATTTTATAGCTGCGTGTTATTAAGGCAATTCTGAATGTCATTAAACAATCGGCTACAGGGGAAGGAATGGAGAGAGAGACAGAACATGATCTCTATCAGAATTTGATGATTTTTTTCTTATGATCATTTCCCCCTTCCTCCCTGAAACAAATGGTTGCATGCATGTGTTCAGACACATGCAAACGTGTGTATCAAATAAGTCCTTAGACCAAACCTGGAGTGATTCATACAGGAAGGGGAGAACATTTCGAGGGGCTTTGGACAGATAAGAAGCAAAGGGGTAATTGTGAGTGGCGGCTTAAATGAGAACAGTTGGAGACTTCTGCTTTCAGGCACAGGAAGTTTCACCGCAAATTAAGTCCTGTTTCCTTTATGAGCTGCACCAGAATGACAGCTCTGACAGACATATGGATTGTTTACAACCCTAAAGGCTTTTTCAGTTGTAAATGTTCCCAGAATTTACTCAGCTACACCATGTGATGTAACTACTCCATTATGACCAATTTCTTTTGTTTAATGTAATTGGAATGTGGCTCTAAGACCATTAGTAGCATAATAGTAAAGTAGTAGTAGTAGCAGTAGTAGTGATTCATCATCATCATCATTATCATCATGGCAGCTCATTGGAAAATTCTGTGCAGGTCAAATTAGCTGTGAGTAGAAGGTACTTCAAAATCAGGGCACCACCACAAAGAAGGACCTATCTTGTCTCACCACTCAGTGTAGTTCCCTCCAGTGGTAGGATAATGAGACAGGCTTCCCCCTTAGATCAAAGAGCACTGGCTGGCTGGTAACTCTCACACTGATGTCCTGAAGGCGCTATTAGAGTAACATGACTAACAGTGTGTTTTCCCCACTGTGTCTATTAACAGATTCAGAAAGAGATTTGAACATGAAAATCAAGGTGGGCAAAATGGAACAGTTAATGCCATCTCCACCCCAGTTCTCCCATAGTCCCCAGTCCAAATGAGCCCTTGCTCTATACAGCTGCTTTTAGGAAAAGGAAAAGCCACTGGGAGATCTGATTTGATCATAGGTTTCTTTAGAGTGCAGAGCCAGAGTAGTGTAGTTGTTTGAGTGTTGGACTATGACTCTAGAGACTCAGGTTTGAATCCCTGCTTACCCATGGAAACCCATTTCACACACTCTCAGCCTCAAAGGAAGGCAAAGACAAACTCCTTCTGAATAATTTTTGCCAAGAAAGACCCTAAGGCAAACCTAAGGTCACTTAGCTCCCTTCGCCTTAGGGTCACCATAAGTTGGAAACAACTTGAAGGCACACAACAACAACTCTTTAGAGCAGTTGTTCTCAATCTTTGGTCCTCCACTTAGATTTCAGCTTCCAGAATCCTTGACCATCAGTCAAGCTGGCTGGGGCTTCTGGGAACTGAAGTCCAAAATACCTGGAGGACCAAAAGTTGAGAATGCTGCCCCAGAGAAAGGAAGAGCTGATTACAGATGGGGGGAATTGTAAAGAGAAGTGGACCTTTATATGTTGATTCAAAATACAGTAACAGGATAAATTGGGCCTGCTTGTTTTTCAACCCACTAAGCCAGACATGGCTCACTAATAATGTTTGGTAGACCACAAAGAACTGGTAAAGGCTTCCATAGCCTGTCTGGAATGGCAAAGACCAGGGAATCAGGACTGTCTTAACAGCATTATAAGCCCCCGGGCAAAGCAGTGCACTAGGCCCTGCCTACACAACTACTCACAGGAATAAAAATGTAAATTATTAATAAAATAAAATTATCTTTATTGGTACTTCCAACAAAATCAGTGTTTTTACCCTCTCCCCAGTGTACAGTCATTGGGAGCAAGGTCCCTTCCCGTCCAGACTTCAGAATCCCTGATGTGTAAAACAGCAGAGGTAAGACTGAAAAAGAAGAGAGGAGAAAAGCGCCTTCCAGTGTGGGAATGGAGGGGGAAGAAGCAAAAGCAAGGTCTCAAAGTGGTGTCTCATCAGCAAGCTGGCATCTCAGCCTTGGACCAATGAGAATGACAGTCCCCACCTCTGAGAGAGGGAGAGAGTGCAGACTGAAGGGCTGGTAGGAGGCATCTTCTTGGTGGGTTTGTTGGAAAGTGTGTGTGTGAGAGAGAGGGAAGAGTTGCTTGGCTGCTCATGGCTGTGTGGGCAACTGCTGCAGGCAGAGCCAAGGAGGTGAGTCAAGCCTCCCCTTTTCAGCCACCACTTGGCTTTTCTGCCTTTTGCGGTCCATGCATAAATTAGCACTTCGGGAATGGGATGTCAAGTCCCAGGTAGGTCACTCTCAGTGGTCTGATAGTGGCAACCTGATCTATGCTGTGCCCAGCCCAGTTACTAGACTAGGCTGCCCAGCCCAGTTACTAGACAAGGATGAACACAGTTGCTTGCCCAAACAGTGATACCTTGCTTTCCTCAGTAGGAGAACCCAAATGGAAGTGATTGGTCAAAGGGAGCTAGGTGACAGCATGGCGTGGCTCCATTGCCACCAGGTTGGAGGTGCTGTCTCTCCTACAGGAAGTGTATGTGTTTTGAGAGGTGTGCCTCCATTGCCATGACAAGAGGAACACTTCCTGTCTTTCCAGGAAGCCTGGATATTCTGGGAGCAGTAGCAGTTAGCGCAAGGGGGGAATGAGGACATTGTACCGCCCCCATAAGAATTTTTCACCTCCAATTAAATTTTCCTTTAGTCTCCACATTTCTAACACTTCAGTCATTTAAAACTTCAGTTGAGCATCTAGAAATGCAGTTTAAGCATCCAAAGAAAAAGGGCAGGCAGGCAAGGAAATATGAACACAGCAAATATGAGTTCAAATTGTGAATGATGGTCAGTGTCTCATTCTCTGCAGTGCTAGATGTATGGTGACTGAGGAAAAAATTCATTGGGGAAAAGAATTCTTATTTGGAGGATCAATGCATTCATCCCCTCTCCTGTCGCTAACCCTGTGGACTAGTGGCTCCAAGGTGAGGGGTTGTTTGTTTCCTCTGGGTTTTAGTCTGAACTATAAAGGAGCTATCCAAGATCCTGAACCTAGCTGAGGGATTGGATTCAGAATCTTGGACAACTCCTTCAAAACTGAAGATTGCCATATTACTTCTGCAGACTGTAAGTTCTCAACTAGAGCAACTGGCTCTGATCATAATATATGGGCAGTAATTTGACTTCACATGAAATGTAGGCTTGGAATCAATTTTTTGGCTGCATGTATTAAGGCGAGCTTAAAGAGCCCTTCCAAAACACTCTTCTCATGCTGTCATCTCTACCAGGTTCATCCCTTCTGCTTTCGCTTTCCTCCCCTACAGAAATGGTTCTGGTTATCCAGAAGCTTGTTCCTCTCTCTGCAGGAGTTTGATCTAATTTATTTCATTCAAATGGCACAGAGGAGCATGCAGAGATGGAAGAATTAGAGGGGGGGGGGACACAAGCCCACCCCATCACCACTACTGTGTTGCAGATATAGCCATGATGAAAGGCTTTTGCATCTAGAACGGCAGATTAGAAGAAAAGACATTCTTCTCTCTCTCCCCCCCATCCCCATTCTCTTCAAATTTAAAAATATCTTCTGCATGAGCAAGGGCCTCCTGGGTGCCAGCCTCAGAAGCCACTTAAGAAAGGAAACACTCCTGTTATTTGCAGCTGATGCTGCTGTGTACAGCTCCCGTTTTTCACATGAAGCCAAATGGAAAACATGCTTCCATTTGTAGGCTGAGGTTTTCACCCACCACATGCTGGTAGTAATTATTCCCTCCTCCTCTCCCTGTGTTCCTATGAATGAGATATTTCTTCATGCAACTAGGCTCTCTCTCTCTTTGCTAATTACTAAACAATGGCAACAAAAATGATGACAATTATAACAGTATTATGAGGCATATATTTTGATTTTCCCCAGGAAAGTGAGTTGCTCTAGAAAGTAAGAATGTAAAAGAGAACTCAATGTAAAACCATTGTAGGATAAAATAACTCTTAAGGATCAGAAATGGTTAAGCCTCAGCCATCATTTGGGCTAGTGGCTGATCCAGCCCAAACCTTTGAAATCCTAGGATTGGATTTCTTCCCATTAAGGCCTCACAAAGCAAGGCAGCTTTGTGAAACATTTATCTGGAGATCTACAGTCAGATCCTCATTTCAGAGAAGGGGGGAAATCGATGTGTTTAGAACACTTTTGAGGGTGGTGTTTCTTTTATGACCTGACCACAGCTTAATGAGTGTCTCACAACTTACTAGGCTTAGTCTCAAGAGGCCAAAACTTTCACCCTAGAACATGAGGCCTAATATTAAATGACACTTAGAGTACAGAAGTACTTGGCACACCAATTAAAGTGTCACAAACTAGTGAGCCCCTGTGCATGCATCAAATGCTTTTCTTTCACTGCTATGTCAATGCACACAGCCACTGTACTTTGGAGACTAAAGTCAACAGGAGTCCTGTCAGGTCAGAGGATGAGGTCCAGGCAGTTTTAAAGTCTTTCTTTGAAGCCTGAGTTTGTTCTGCAATATTTGGCATTTAGCTCATTTCTCGTTTGGTGTATATATCACTGTAGAATCTTTCAGTAACTGGAAAACTAAACCAGGGTGGGAACTGTGCAGCCTGTGGGCCACATGTGCCACATTTTTTGTGGAGCACTCGGGGCTTGAGAAGTTCAGTGAGGATTCCCAAAGCTTATTCTGGGCCACACATGTGCCCCTCAGAGGCCTAGAATAATCCTTGTGATCTTCACTGAACGTCTCAAGCCCCAAACACTCCACAAAAAAAAGGTCAAACCCAATTTTTTAGCCACCACCCCCCATTTTCAGCCAAAAATAGGCTCTGAGACACATAAATGTGCTGCTTCAGGGGGTATCTCATGCCAAAACATACAGATGTCCCCAAAAAACAACCCCAAAAGCAACCAGAAATGATGTCATGTCACTTCTGTTCTTCCAGAATGGTGACCATCATCACACCACCTTGGCCCTCCAAAGCTCCCATGGTACTAAAAATTGGTTGGTGTGTCCCTCTTGTCTCTGAAGTGTGCCCACCCCATGCTAAACTATAGAGTGCTAAAGCAAGGTTTGCAGATTAACATTTGCAACAATGAGCAGAACCTCAAGCTCTCCCTTTGTACTCTCCCTTCCCCAGGTTTATACAAAACCAGGAATTCTAGATAATGGCTGGCATCCTATTAGGCAGTCATGATGTCGTAAACTAGACTTACAACCTCATAATTGTTTTGTATTCACATTTTACGATCATGGCACCATTGCCCCAACTGCAAATGCTCCTAAAACCCACCTTAAAAGACAGGCAGCCATACCAAGCAAAGGAGTTCTGCAGTGTTGGTGAGTGGGGTACTGAAGGGGAATGCATCTAGCCTCCTCCTGCCAGGCAGCCACAATGAAGTGAGGAGTTGCAACAGAACTCTACAAGGGTCCCTGATTCTGCTCATCACACTGCAGCTTGCTGGTAGGAGGGGGCTGAGCATGTCATCCTTCAGCATCCCACTTGCCAGCACCACAGTATGAATGTCTGGCTTTTAAGGTAGGTTTTAGGGGGTCACATTGGAAGATCTAGCATAGCCACAACATAGCTCATTCCATGCAGGTTCTTAGCCTCCAAATACTGGCTAAGTCCTCTTCCCAATCGTGTGGCAAAAGGAAAGAGGACAGGCAAAGTGCAAGCCTGATCCTTTGCTCAGGATCACCACAGAGTACTAAATCATCTTCTTCTGGCTTTTCTTCGCAAACAAAGATTCAGGAAGGACTCATCCCGCACTTTCTGCAAGCGTGCTGGTAACTGAAAAGGCCAATCTGAGATAAACAAGTCTGATTGCAGAAAGCACAGCAGAAGGTCTCCTTGGGTGATGTTTCTGGGTTATGATTCTTTCTGCGTTGTCATTTCTTTTCAAGACTTGTTCGATGTGAGTTCTCAAATAAGGCTGCAGCATTGTGGATAGTGCATCTCCATGCCTTCTGATGTGAGTCCAGGGTGGACCATTGTTGGTGATCAATTTGGCTGAGCCTGAGATGTTGTTTCAGGGAGTCCTTGTATCGCTTTTTTGGAGCGCCCCTCTTACCCAATAAATCCTGGTTTAGGCATAACCATGTAGTACTAAATCCTGGTCAAGTGTTATACATGAACAAGCCCATAAAGTTTGGCCATCGTATGTCATTCAGTCCAGTCTCTTGCCTGTTACAAAAATCCTGTATCCTAGTCTATGTATGAACTTGGCACACAGAGCATGAACTGCTAATGGCCATTATATCACCTGCAACAAAACGTAATTAAATATATTCCATTCCATTAACTACCACCCCTGCTTTTCATTTCTGACCACCACCACTCAATAGTCAGTCTGCATTAGGGAGAATAATAGTTGCAAAATTTCTTGTTTTTGATGAGCGAAGCTTCCTCGACACATCAAGACAGCCTGCCAAGAAATCAGCAGCCTCCGCAAGAGTTCTTGCTTCCAGTGTGAATATGAGATGTGAAGCACTGCTTTTCTATGAGGTTTCCATAACTGATGCAAACAGATGTCTCTCTGCAAAATGACTGACTGCCACACAAAACTACTGACTTACTGTGAATCTTTAGGATGGAGCCAGGGCAATTAACATGGCATGAAGCTGTAGTGCCAATGGCCACGTGCTTAAAAACACTTTAGGCACTTAAAAACAAAACAAAACAAAACAAAAAACTGAGCAATGGCACCTAAGACATTTACAGCACTTGATAACAGGAACAGTAATTAACAAAGAGCAAACTGATATAAAATGGTTTCCATTTTTTTTCTTTTAAAAATAGTCCATAAACAGGACTATTAGTATTTCCAGGAGGAGAGTTTTCTACACATATGGAGCTACCACTGAAAAGACTCCCCCCAACACCTTGATATATCAACAGGCCAGAAAGCAGAGCCTCGGTGGTTGATTGTAGTGCCTGAACAGGAAGAAAGGTGGGACGATAGATAGATAGATAGATAGATAGATAGATAGATAGACTGATTCCAAATCATTTGGGGCTTTAAAGGCCAGAAGCAGAATTTTCAAGACTTAGGTTAGGCTCTCAGTCCCAATTCCATATCTGTAAAAGGAGATAATAATAATTTATTTTAAATACAGGTCAATCCCCATATCCACAGGTGAAATTTCCAAACCTCACCCCTCCCCTGTGGAGACCTGAAACTAGATAATAGGGAACTCTATTATTTTCAATTAGACGAACACCAGAAGTCGGCCATAGAATTGCAGTGGAGTACCTAGAAATGCCTAGAGAGAACATATTTTTTCAGATGTGGATAAGTGAAACCAAGGATACTGAGTCTATGGATATGGGGATCAACCTGTATATGCTTGTCTGGAATGTTATGGGTATAGCACATAGTCACCTGTGTGCTATAAAAAATAAATACAGTATATTGTATAGGGTTGCTTAAGGTGTCATGCTTAATTGTATCACCAGGGTCTGTGCTTTGTAACATCATCCTTGTTAATATCACTATAGCCCAACTTCTCTGACATCACAAGAAGTCATCCCTAAGTCTCTGATTTTAGTGCTGAAATCGCAAGGCTTGGCACAGTCCTGGCCTGGCAACCCAAACATTAAATATAATACCAATAACCTTACTTACACAGTTATTGAACAGATTCCAACAAGCTGGCCATGTGTGTGTGAAAGACGTAGAGAGTTACTCATGCCCTTCACTATGCTTTGGGTGTCCAGATAGAGGGCGGGGGGACTGAAGGGCTATAGACATATCCCAATATGCAGTTGGCCCTTCACATTTGCAGGTTTAACTGTTGTGGATTTGATTATTCACAGATTATTTGCTGCTGCCCTATGCCATTTTTAATAGGGACTGCAAGCCTCGTGAGACAGAGAGACCACAAACATGTGGTGAGGCTTGCAACTCCCTATTAAAAATGGTAGAAACGTATGAGAGTATGAAAAGAATGTTTGTATGTAACTGTTTTTAAAATGTTGTAAGGAAAAATCATTAATAAAAATATAAAATGAAAGAAAAAAATGGTGTAGAGCAGCAGCGGAGGCAGTGGTAAGTCCCGCTAGCTGCCCGCTTCTGCCTTGTGAAGGAACCCCATTGCCTCAAAGACATCCGCAGTGGGTTCAATTCATGGATTGTAATTTTTGTGTGTTATATATTGTTTCTGGGGCCTAGAGATATCCATGTTTTTTCCCACTTTTGTGGGGGTCTTGCGTCTCTAACCCGAGCAAGTGTGGAGAGCCGACTGTACTGTAGCCTATTTTTCTCAGCCCCGATATGCATTGGTCTCATGGCAGTTCATTCACGTCAGAATGAAGAGGGCCTACATATATCAGTACCCTTAATACCCATCTGGTAAGGACTCATGAGAAGGTCTTTTTGATGCTGTTATTGAGTAGTTGAACTGCCTGCAGTGCCTCCCATAGGAAAGTAGCTGGATCCTCTGAAATTCTTCAGCCAACAGGAAAATTTCCTTTTATTCAAACAAACTTTGGGCTATGAAACTGGGTGCTGTGAAAGGGTCTTTTAACTGAGGAATGCAGTGGTTGCTGGTGGGTCCCATGTCAATGGGATAGTGTATCCATTCCAGGTTTTTGTTCAGACTTTAAAGATGCTGAACCAAAGACCCCAGATAGGTCCAGCACCTCAGATAACCTTGAGTTCCATAGTAGGAGAAAGGCAGGATATAAATTAATTAACTAAATAAACAAATATTAAATTTGGACTTTATCAGACCATGCAAATATGGCGTCATAAGGATGCCTAATGATTGCAAAAGGGCACACGTACCAGATGACATTGCACTTTGGCAATCATGTAAAGTAAAAAAATAAATAAATCCTATTTTATTTATAGGCCAAGCTGTCAATTGATCCCCCAAGGCAATTTTCTGCTGGCATTGCCAGCATTTGAATCTGTGCGCAATTGTACTCATGTGAATGCAGCGCAAATGGGCAAACGCTTCCAAGTGAGATCACAACAGGAAGGTAGGGAATCCTCTTTTTATAAACCTCTTCCCCATTTACTTTGGACTTTAAAAGTGTGTTTTTGTGCTTGTGTTAACTTTTTGTGACTTTTTTTTTTAATTTCCCATGCTAGCATCTCTCAAGAATCCATGGGATTTGAAACCAGGAATTGAACATTAGTGCCTGGACTGCCTCTTTAACATGAGCAAGGTAAGGTCTGGAGGGAGGATTTCTTTTTCCAGCATAAACACACCACAATTTATGCTGGCAAAAGAACCTTTGAGGAGAGTGGTCTGATAAATTCCTTCAAATCTTCAGTTCTTCAGGGGTACAGGGCCCTGCACGTATTAGCCCCAAGGAAGCATGGCTAGTGGGTTTCAGACTGCTTCCCCTTCATGCATTCACTGAAGTGCTTAATTTCTTGTTCTTAATCATAAGAAAGGTAATAATCCTAAACATTATATTCAGTGGTGTAGTGGAAGCAGGGCTGCCAGCATCAAAACACCAAACCGTTTGAACATCACAGGCAATGTCATCATCTGCCACACTCTTCAGTCTTTGCTTAGCTGCAGTAATCACAGTAGCTGGAGAGAAAACACATCCCTCTAGTGCTGGGAAAGGACAGTCCTGTTAAGCTGAACAGTGTGTATACACAAACACCGATGTATAGACATAGACATGTCTGCTTCAGTTTTGACTGGTCAATGCCCCCATTGCGGCAAGTGTCACCTTGTCACCCTGCTCTAACTTTTAGTCCAACATTTTAAGGAACTATCCAAGGTGCTGAACCCTATGAAAATGAGTTCTGCACTTTGGCTGTCTCTTTTAAAGTTTGGGGTAAAATCCAGAACAGACCCACTGTCATGGAAACCACCAGCTGCCAAAGTATGCCAGTACTGATATTTATTTATTTATTTATTTATACCCCGCTCTTCAGCCACAAGGCTATCAGAGTAGCTTACAAATTGTTTTAAGCAATAGCAATTTACACATCTACACTGCATTAAGCGTTTCCAATGTGTGTTAGCTAATTGTCCCCACAAGCTGGGTACTCATTTTACCGACCTACGAAAGGCTGGAAGGCTGAGTGAACCTTTACTTATATATAAAGTAATATATAAAGCAGTCATGTAGATGTGGCTTAGGGAGCTAGGTATGTTTAGCCTGGAGAAGAAAAGGTTAAGATGTGACATGATAGCCATGTTTAAATATTTGAAGGGATGTCATACTGAGGATGGAGCAAACTCATTTTCTGCTGCTCCAGAGACAAGGACACAGAGCAATGGATTCAAAATACAAGAAAAGATATTCCACCTAAACATTAGGAAGAACTTCCTGACAGTAAGAGCTGTTCAGCAGTGGAATGCACTGCCTCGGAGTGTGGTAGAGTCTCCTTCTTTGGAGATTTTTAAACAGAGGCTGGGTGGCCATCTGCCAGGAATGCTTTGATTGTGTATTCCTGCATGGCAGGGGATTGGATTAGCCCTTGTGGTCTCTTCCCCAACTCTATGATTCTCTGCCATCAGTCTTTCACTTTTCTTGTGGGCATGGCAATGGGGACTGTGCTTATGAGCATCCGCACTTCAAAATTTACAACAGCATGGCTTATCATTTTACACTTGTCAGAGAGATAAGTATTGATAGTGGAAAAATTAAGAAATGTAAGGATGTATAAAAATAATCATGGAAGGATCAGATAGGAAGTCATGTTAGATGTAGAATGACTGAGCGTATGCATAGAGGGAACTAGAATGCTTTGTGTATATTTCATTTTTTATATCATTATTATTTATTTTAATTGTTGGATTTGTATGGTGAGGTGGTGATATGTAATGTTTATTTTGTATGTGAAATATATCATTTTTTTAAAAAAAGAGAAATAGGTATTGAGATAGTTATCCTCATTTGAACTGAGTGGAGTTCAGTGACTCCACAAGAACTGTTTTGTTTTGTTTTTTAAAAAATTAGATTCACAGTGTGGGGAAGCAGAGCCTTCACCATGAAGGAAGGCAGAGAGAGGAGAGGCATCTTATGTGTACTACTGCACGCGCAGAAGGATGTTCAGCAGCTGGCATCACAGAGGAGCAGATGGGAACAATACACAACTGAGGAGGAAGAATTTCCCTTCACTAAACAACATACTTGTTTTTAGGGTATTTTTGCTCAGATGGTTTATTTATTTATTTTTCTCTCTCTGCACGCAGTTGTCGAGCAAATGATCTTCACTGGTGGGGAGAAGCATTCAAGTTGGCTTCGTTAGGTGTGCTTACCTGGATATATTCCAGCATAAAGCAGCAGCAGGGCTGGTGGGGATTTTATTGGAATGAGAGCATGAGTGGAAAGCTTCCCATTCTCAGGATGCAAGTAAGTATTAAACCAGCATTCCTCAAACTGCTATCCATCAGAGGTGTGCAGGGCTGTGGCCATCTTCCTACATCATATGGGCTTGACTGTCACATTCCACCCATGCAATTCCATGTCCCTCCCACCCACAGAAGGCAGCTTTCAAGCATGTCTATGGCCATTTAATGGCCAGAAAGGATTGAAGGGGAAAGCAGTCAGGCAGCACCTGGCTGCAGCTTGCAGATAAGGAAAGAGAATTAACGTCACTCTCCTGGATCTTCAGCCACTCAGTGGAGGTCCAGGAGGGCAAAATCAGTGTTTGTCTCCCAGCTGCAGAATTGTAGCTGGGGTACTTGGCTACATGGGGACCTTCCCTTTCCCCTGGCCAATAAACAGCTGTGGTGGCACACTCTGGCTCTTGGGATGGGGAGATGGATATTGCACAAAGATGCAGCAAATATCCTGCAACATCCAAAAAGGCCATCAATGTGCATAACATCAGGTTATGCACAGGCATGTGACCAATAGGAATCCAGCCTATAATCCTGTTATCCCCAATCAGCATGTTATGATATAAAGGCAATATAATACCTCTGTTTCTATCTTGAGAGGTGACAGTCTACTGCCTCTAAAAATGGAGGTTCCATTTTGGTATCATAAAAATGTCTGATTAGCCTTGCTGATCCAGACCCAAAACATATTCAGTCCTGTGTTCTGTTAGTACAGAGGTCAAATGGGTGCATATAGGAAGCCCATAATCAGTCATCTCAGGGGCTTAGACTGGCTAGGAAGAGCTAATCGGCAAAGACAAGAGAACTGACAAATATATTTTGAAGATACACAAAATAAAGAATCTCGCCAGGGAATAAAGGTAGACACAGCATAATAACATAAGAAATGTCGCAGTGGATCAAACCCAAGGCATATCTATATGGGGTTGTTCCTTGAAAAATGTTTGGAAGTTACCATTATTGCAAAATGAGGCAATCAAGCTGTGCTTAGTATGTCATTTAGAAGCTATGTATTATTTGTCCTGAATCAGCAGACTTCCAACTTGCTATTGAGTTCAAATTTGTGGGTATAAAACTCTAAACACCTTAGGGCTAGGATATCTGAAAGACCACCAATATGCTTATACAGTAGAGGCCATGTTGTATACCCCAACACCCCAAGACACAAGCCAGGGCTTTCTCTGTAGCAGCACTTCAGCTGCAGAACTCCCTCCCATGGGAAGTTGGGCTGACTGATCTTCCAAGAGACAGTCAAAACTGTTTTATTCTGTTATGCCACTGTCTTTTTAGATATTTTTTAGTCGGCTTTGAAAGAATGATTGCTTAGATAGATAGATAGATAGATAGATAGATAGATAGATAGATGAATGTCACTTTAAGGACTCCAATGGGCAGAACATGAATTTTGAAATTTGTTTGATTGCTTGATCAATAGCCAACCCAGCATTCTGTTCATGCAGTAGCCAACCAGTTCATCTAGGTATGGACCTCAGAACAGTAGAGTGAGGGGAGGCTTCTCTGCAAGATTAGGCTGTGGCGGGGGGGGGGGGGAGCTGAGCCTCTCCCCTGGAAATGATTACCTTGAATCTCATCTTGGGAGAAAGGCTTGGATACAAATCCAATGAATAAATCTGACAAAATAGGACCACCCAAACTCCTATATAATTGAACCTCCTCAGGAATTATCAGCCAGAAGTGTACTAAAATGATCAAACACTAAGAAATTTTAAAACAGCCATTCTTGTCCTCTCAGGAATAATCAAGGCTGCCTGCAATCTATCCTATGCCCACTTATTTGGAACTAAGCTCCACTGAACACACAACAGAGGGCACTTCAAAGTACACATTGTACTTGTGAGAATCTCTATATTCAAGGATATTTCAATGATAATGGATGGAGAAAATAATTCCCACCCCCTGCAAGTACCTGTAAGTAGGCAAAAATAATAACAAGCTGCGTACTCACCTTGACCCTTCCATCACCTTATTTATCATTATTTGTTTTATTTATTTAGGCTAATTATAGCCCATCCTTCAGCAAAAGCTCCTAGAGTGGCTTGCAAACCACCTTAAAAACGGTTCTGGGTCCCTGAAGGCACGTAATTTTGTGTGACCTCCCATATCCAGTGAGGAGGCACAAGTGGTCACAGACTGTCTGTAAACTCGCTCTTCTCTCTTTTTTTCTTAATTTACATTTGACTCTATGTAACTCACAATGTGATTCTAGGCTGCATTAATAGGAGTATAGTGTCTAGATCAAGGGAAGGAATAGTGCCACTCTATTCTGCTTTGGTCAGACCTCACCTGGAATACTGTGTCCAGTTCTGGGCACCACAATTCAAGAAGGGTATTGAGAAGCTGGAACATGTCCAGAGGAGGGTGACCAAAATGGTGGGAGGTCTGGAAGCCATGTCCTATGAGGAGCGGTTTAGGGAGCTGGGCATGTTTAGACTGGAGAAGAGAAGGTTGAGAGGGGACATGATAGCCATGTTTAAACATTTGAAGGGATGTCAAACTCAGGATGGGGCAGGCTTGTTTTCTGCTGCTCCAGAGACTAGGACATGGAGCAATGGGTTCAAACTATAGGAAAAGAGGTTCCACCTAAACATTAGGAAGAACTTCCTAACAGCAAGAGCTGTTCCACAGTGGAATATGCTACCTCAGAGTGTGGTGAAGTTTCCTTCTTTGGAGGTTTCTAAGCAGAGGCTTGATGGCTATCTGTCGGGAATGATCTGATTCCTGCATGGCAGGGGGTTGGACTGGATGGCCCTTGTGGTTTCTTCCAGCTCTATGATTCTATGATTCTCAAGTGGTTTAATCTTTTTGAAGCTCCCTGCCACTTTTGAACCATCTATATCTACTGTTTTATGTTTCCTAATTCCTTTATTGGTTTGTTTCTTTTTAAAAGCCTTTTACATATATATATATATATATATGTATATATGTATATATTGGAAATGTTAATGAAATATTACACTGCACACGTGTTACCTTATGTTACCAAGGAAGTATTGTTGTGAAATCTGTAGAGGTGGAATTGCTTTCATTTTCTCTCAAGTGCTCTATTTTGGTCTTGGATCTGCACCTGCTTAGCAACAAAAAGACATGTGTTTGCAGGACTCACTCCAGCCCCTGCTCAAAGCCAACAAGACAGAAATAGGACTGCTTTAAAGATTGTTTAAACACATTTCAGCATGCTTCCTGCCTTGACCTGGAGCTTTGCAATGTGACATAATGCCAGCACCATTTACAAAGAAGGAGATAGCTATGGTGCTCCATTAATCTGAAGCTTTGTTCAGTCAAAGAGCTCCTCCCTAATCACTTTTCCACTGAAGAGGATGCAACTCTGATTCAGTGTGGTGGTCAGCGTAAGAGGGGCGCTCCAAAAAAGCGATACAAGGACTCCCTGAAACAACATCGCAGGCTCGGCCAAATTGATCACCAACAGTGGTCCGCCCTGGCCTCACATCGGGAGGCATGGAGACGCACTATCCACAATCCTGCAGCCCTATTTGAGAACTCATGCCAAACAAGTCTTGAAGAGAAACGACAACGCAGAAAGAATCACAACCCAAAAACATCACCCAAGGAGACCTTCTGCTGTGCTTTATGCAACCAGACTAGTTTATCTCGGATTAGCCTTTTTAGTCATCAGCGCACTTGCAGAAAGCGCGGGATAAGTCCTTCCTGAATCTTCGTTTGCGATGAAAAGCCAGAGAGAGAGAGAGAGAGAGTGGTTTGAGCATTGGAGTATGACTCTGAAGAACAGGATTTGAATCCCTGGTCAGCCAAAGAAACCAACTGGGTGACCTTAGCCTAGTCTCACACTCGCAGCCTCAGAGAGAGGCATTGTTAAATCCCCTCTGAACAAATCTTGCCAAGAAAACCTCATGACAGGTTCGCCTTAGGGTTGCCATAAATCGGAAACGATCTGAAGGCACACAACAACAACAGCCTCAAATTGAGATGCTGCCAGGGTCTTTGGTGATCAGCTGGAACAATGTTCTACCAAACGGGCTAGGCTCATAGACCCAAATTGGATTGCTAATCTAAACCAGATGAGACTCATTGACTCAGCTTCCAACAGTTAATTCAACATCTCTACTCTAGATGAGACTGGAAATTGCATTTAGGCTACAGATTTCTTCTGAGGCTCTCATTAACTTTCACATGGGTATAACAAGAGGGAATTTTAGGACTGGAAGTAGAGGTCTGGTGTGAACCAGATTGTGAATGAATGGAGCTCATGGGCTGACAGATGTTGGTGATTCTTTTCTGACCCAGAGATAGGAGGATGACATTAGAGGGCTGGCAGGGAGGGTGATTGGAATGGACACATTATCATGGTGTCATGGTGATTGGAGAGGACATATTATCCCCTTCTATTGTTTCATCAGAATTTGCCAAAATCACCTTTTGGACTACAACTCTCAAAATTCCCAATGACCATGTTGCCACAGGGATTCTGGGTCTTGTAGTTTAAAAGTAACATTTCCAAGTTCTGTGTCTTGTGAATATCACACTGGCTCAGAAAGCAATCCTAGTTTGGGAAAAATAAATTGGACTATCTCCATACCAATCTACTCTTAATGGAATTGTGGAAGCTTCCTTGTAACTAGCTATCACTTACCTATTCTTCCCTAAAATGAAGAAGCATGGGTTGCATAAAATGTTGTGGTTGTTAACTGCCATCAAGTTGACTTTGACCTATGGTGGTCCTATGAATGAGAGATCTTCAAATCACGTTCTCAGCAGCAGCCCTGTTCTGGTCTACCAAACACAAGGCCAGGGCTTCTTTGATTGAGTCCATCCACCTGTAATGGGAATTTCTACTTTTCCTACTGGATACTACCTTACCAAGCATAGTTGTCTTTGCTAGCAAATCATGTCTTCCCATGCCATGTCCAAAGTATTACAGCCTCAGTTTAGTCATCCTGGCTTCTAGGGAGATTTCAGGCTTGATTTGCTCTCAGACCCATTTATTTGTCTTCAGGGTTTCTGCAGAACTCTCCTCCAGCAGCACATTTCAAATGAGATTATTATCTTCCTATTAGCTTTCTTTACTGTCCAGCTTTTACAACCATACAAAAAACAAACAAACCTGGAAATACATTGGCATGTACAATCCTGACTTTAGTATTCAGTGATATACCTTTACACTTCAGGATCTTGTCTAGCTTCTTCAGAGCCATCCTTCCAAGAGCTATGTGGTGAACCCTATCAGCTTCCAATCACTCAAACAACAGACATTTATTTAAATGCTTTATTGCAAGGTATTAGATGTGCATGGCACCAGCTTATTGACAGATCTAAGGTAAAAGCGTCAAAACTCAGCATTAGTATATTCTGTAAGTTTCATTTTCCCTCACCCACCTGGCTAATTGGGACTGTCTGTACCATGCTCTCACTCTCTAGACTTTACCAAGGGAAATGTCATTCGGCTTCCCTACAGATAACAACCTCCACATTCCAGTCCCAGCCAGCATCTCCCATAATGCACTCTAGTCATGTCAAGTATCTGGTGTAACTAACAGGCATAATAATGCTAACTAATGCAATATCATAGCTTTCTATGATATACAACATCATAGCTTCCTAATACCAGAGACATGACAAGCTAGTCTTCTTCTGATTTCTTGACTGCAGTCCCCATTTTGATTAATGACTGAGCCAAGGTAAAGGAAATGTTTCACCATCTCAATGTCTTCATTGCAACTTTAGAGTTACATAAAATCATCTGTGGTCATTATTTTGTTTTCTTAATGTTCAGCTGTAAACCTACATTTGCACTTTCTTCCTTGACCGTCTAGCTTTTACAACCATACAAAAAACAAGGAAAGCTGGAAATACATTGACATGTACAATCCTGACTTTAGTATTCAATGATATACCTTTACACTTCACGATCTTGTCTAGATTCTTCAGAGCTGCCCTTGTTCCAGGTCTTTGTCCACTCAGTATAGGCTCACTGAGAGGTACCAGGCACTGCCTGGGGAAGAACAACCCAGGAGTAGCCAACAGCAGATAAACTATGCAGCAGAATATGGCTTGAGAAACAAAGGCTTCAGTTAGCAGGCTTTATCATTGCTCTGACCCACTTTCAGCCACAATAAGAAGACTTACACACACAGCAAGGTCCTTTTGGAGGCTTTATCTTCAGCTCCAGTACAAAACAAACATAGAATATATATAGCAAACCTTGATAACAAACCCAACAGCAGTTCTCCAAACACTCCTCAACACCAATCCACAACAGTAACTCACACAGAGGAGATTATCAGATGACGCAGGTTATTCCTGCGCAGAACCCGTTGCTTAACCCAACGACGGCCTGCTGTGACGCGTTTAACAATTTCTTTGCAGATAAAATCTCTCAGATAAGAGCCGACTTAGATACCAGTAATTTGGCAGAAACAATTGACGAGGTGTCCAGCAACTCCGTTGATGTCAGTTTACTGGATCAATTTCAATCTGTGAGTACTGAGGACGTGGACAAGCTACTTGGTAGGGTTAGGAAGACGACCTGCCCTCTTGATCCTTGCCCTTCATGGCTGGCCATCCAGGGGGGGACTGCCTTGATGATGTTCCTTAAGGACATCATCAATGCATCCCTCAGAGAAGGGTGTGTTCCATCTTGTTTAAAGGAAGCAGCCGTTAGGCCGCTCCTGAAAAAATCTTCCCTTGACCCCCTGGACATGAACAACTATAGGCCGGTTTCTATGTTACCATTCTTGAGCAAAGTGATCGAGAGGGCAGTTGCGCTTCAACTCCAAGTGGTCTTGGATGAAACCGATTATCTAGACCCATTTCAAACTGGCTTTAGGATGGGATTTGGAGTTGAGACTGCCATGGTTGCCTTGACTGATGACCTGCGTCTAAGCATTGACAGGGGTAGTGTGACCCTGTTGGTGCTTTTAGACATCTCAGCGGCTTTCGATACGATAGATCATAGCATCCTCTTGGATCGCTTGAGGGGGTTAGGAATCGGAGGCACTGCGCTCCAGTGGTTCCGGTCCTTCCTCTCGGGCAGGTCCCAGAGGGTGTTGCTCGGGGACAGCTGCTCCAGCAGAAAGGAGCTTACTTGTGGTGTTCCACAGGGCGCCATCCTGTCCCCGATGCTGTTTAACATTTATATGAAGCCGCTGGGTGAGATTATTCGCAGTTATGGGGCTGGGTGTTATCAGTACGCTGATGACACTCAGATCTATTTCTCCTTGCCCCAATCATCGGCCTCGAATTCCGATGGCGTCTCTCCTCTTAATGATTGTCTTAAAGCAGTAATGGGCTGGATGAGGAAAAACAGATTGAGATTAAATCCAGATAAAACGGAGGTGCTCATGGTAGCGGCCCCCAAACCAGGAGTTGGGTTGCAACCTCCAGTCCTGGACGGGGTCACGCTCTCCGTTAAGGACTGTGTTCGCAGTCTGGGGGTGCTCCTTGATTCATCGCTTCAGATGACGAGTCAGGTGAATGCGACAGTCAGGAGCGCCTGTTATCAGCTTCGGCTGATACGCCAGCTGCGCCATTTCCTGGAAGTAAGGGACCTTGAGACTGTGGTGCACGCGCTGGTAACCTCCCGTCTAGATTTCTGCAATGCGCTCTACATGGGGCTGCCCTCATGCTTGGTCCGGAAACTTCAGTTGGTACAAAATATGGCAGCCAGAGTGGTCTCGGGAACATCTCGGAGAGACCATATAACTCCAGTATTAAAATCTCTCCACTGGCTGCCAATCAGTTTCCGGGCCCAGTATAAGGTGTTGGTTATTACCTTTAAAGCCCTAAATGGCTTGGGTCCAACTTATCTCCGGAACCGCCTCCTCCCATACAATCCTCCCCGCGCACTCCGGTCCTCTGGGAGGAATTTGCTTCAGCCACAAAAATCTAGGCTGTCTGCAACCTCCCAGAGGGCCTTTTCGGTAATCGCCCCCAAATTGTGAAATGACCTGCCGAATGAGATCCGTCAGATAACAAGCCTGAGTGGCTTTAAAAAAGCACTAAAGACGGATCTTTTTCAGCAGGCCTTTCCTAATTAGATCCCGGCCTCAGGGGATCCTGGCCTCTTCTAGGCTGCTGGCCATTTATTATATTTATTGTATTTATAGTTTTAAAAGTGATTTTAGTTTAGTTGTTTTAATTTATATTTGTTTAATGTTTTTTTAATGGGGGAGGGTGGGAGTGGGGGTGTTTAGGGATTTTATTTGTATTGTATTTTAAATTTTCTAAGCCGCCCCGATTGTTTTTACAGAGGGGCGGGGTATAAATAAATTTTATTATTATTATTATTATTATTATTATCCCAGGACAGGGACGACAGGAGATCGCTAAAAGGCTTACCTCTTAGACGATGTTGTCCCTGTCCTGTGATGTTTCTGTTCTGCTTCTGTTCCTCCCCCAGTTCCTCTTATTCATGGCTTAAGCCGTGAATAAGAAGCCCATTCCATTATAATAATGGAACGACAGGCGAATGAACAGATGACTTGTTGTGCTGGCACAAGACGTCACTGGGAGGTCTGTGCCAAAGACTTCTGGGTACAATCGGGACAGCCAGGTAAGTGTCATCCTCTCCGCCAGGTTGCTTTGAAAGTATACAGTGTGTTTTTGTGCTTGCTGTCCCTTTTTTTTTTCCTTTTTAAAATACCTGTGCGATCATTCTCTTGCAAGAACAGTGGGGTGCCACAGGGTTCTGTCCTGGGCCCAGTGCTATTCAACATCTTTATCAATGACTTGGATGAGGGAATTAGGGGCATACGTATTAAATTTGCAGATGACACCAAATTAGGAGGAGTAGCTAACACCCTAGAGGACAGGATCAAACTTCAGAATGATCTGGATAGACTGGAGAGCTGGGCCAAAGCTAACAAAATGAAATTCAATACGGAGAAATGTAAAGTACTGCACTTAGGGCGGAAAAATGAAATGCATAGATATAGGATGGGAGAGACCTGGCTGAAAAGACTATGTGCGAAAGGGATCTAGGAGTCCTAGTAGACCACAAGTTGAACATGAGTCAACAATGTGAAGCGGCAGCTAAAAAGGCCAATGCGATTTTGGGCTGTATCAATAGAAGTATAGTGTCTAGATCAAGGGAAGTAATAGTGCTACTCTATTCTGCCTTGGTCAGACCTCACCTAGAATACTGTGTCCAGTTCTGGGCACCACAATTCAAAAAGGATATTGACAAATTGGAGCATGTCCAGAGAAGGGCAACTAAAATGGTGAAAGGTCTGGAAACGATGCCTTATGAGGAGAGACTTAGGGAGCTGGGTATGTTTAGCCTGGAAAAAAGACGGTTAAGAGGCGATATGATAGCCCTGTTTAAGTATTTGAAGGGATGTCATGCTGAGGATGGAGCAGGCTTGTTTTCTGCTGCTCCAGAGACTGGAACACGGAGCAATGGATGCAAGCTCCAGGAACAGAGATTCCACTTCAACATTAGGAGGAACTTTTTGACAGTAAGAGCTATTCAGCAGTGGAACGCACTCCCTCGGAGCGTGGTGGGGTCTCCTTCCTTGGAGGTCTTTAAACAGAGGCTGGATGGCCATCTGTCGGGGATGCTTTGATCGTGATTTCCTGCATGGCAGCGGGTTGGACTGGATGGCCCTCGTGGTCTCTTCCAACTCTGCAATTCTATGATTCTATAAGAACATGCAGGATTTGGTTTCTGGAATGTGAAAGGAGCTTTGCGACAGCTCCGTTCACACCTGGACTGCTGAGGAGAGGGGGAGCATTCCAGATCACACAGCAAGGTGAGTGTCTGAACATTTTTTTTTCTGTCATTACAGGGACGGGAGTGGGGTGGGAGTGTACTGGTGGTACAAGCTACTTGGTAGGGTTAAAATTTTATTTTTTATTACATTTATTTACTGGTTAAAATTTTATTTTTTATTACATTAAATAACAATATTGATTGTACAATTATTCAATAACACAAATATCACTTATAATCATACAAGATTGTTCATTTTCAATAAAACACTGTTATGATAAAAAATAACAGTAATATTTATGACTTCCACAATTAGTCATCTAGAAGAACTGAGCACGTTGATTTACATAAATCATATTAATTGAGTTCTGATCAAAGAACTTACGTGCAACTTTTGCTAAATAGTTTCTTCTTTATCTACTAATAACTCCACCACATCCAAATAGAACAAATTTCCCTTCTATTAATCCTTTATATATACTATGCATTGAATTTTATTTATAAGTATAAATTCTCCTCATCCTGTATATCGCCCTTATTTTTCCAGAATTTCAGTACCAAATCCCATTCTTCCCTTATTATGGTCCTTCCCTTATTTTGTAATCTATTAGTTAGATTATAAAGTTCTAACATATCAATAAGTTTATTTTTCCATTCACTTATGGACGGCATTTCCTTTAATTTCCATTTTTTTGCTATCACTAACCTAGCTGTGGTAATCATGTATAGTAAAATCTTCCAATGTTTAATCTTTTCCCATTCCTCCAACTCCTTTACCATATTAAGAAGATAAAGTTCTGGGGTAAAATTCAAAATAATCTGTAATATTTCTTTAATTAAATTGTGAACTTTAAGCCAAAATCTTTTAATCTTTGTACAGTGCTACCACATATGAATCATTGTACCATAGTTTTCACCACACTTCCAAGACATACTATTAATTGTCTTATTTATCTTATTCAATTGTGCTGGTGTATACTACCATCTGTGGGACATCTTTAAAAAGTTCTCTTTTAAATTTTGATTTGCAGTGAATGTGAAAGATCTCCTTCTAGCCTTCTCCCACTCTTCTAATAATAAGGGATAACCTAGATCCTTTGCCCACTTCAGCATATATTTCTTAATAGACTCTTGTTCCAAATATCTAGCCAGTAAAAGCTTATAGAGTTTTGAGATTAACTTTGTCCTTTTTTCATCCCACAATATTTTATCTAAATCATTATGTTCTACTTCAAAACTATAGATATGGTATTTGCACTTAGACAACTGCAAGAAAAATGTAGAGAGCAGAACAAGGGTCTCTATGTAACATTTGTCGACCTCACCAAAGCCTTTGACACTGTGAGTAGAAAAGGTCTGTGGCAGATCCTGGAAAGGTGAGGATGTCCCCCCAAATTCCTTAAAATGATTATCTTGCTACACGAGGGCCAGATATGTCAGATATGGTGATGCTCTTTCAGAGCCCTTTCTAATAACTAATGGAGTGAAGCAAGGTTGTGCTCTTGCTTCAACTTTATTTATACTCTTTTTCAGCATGATGCTCCAAAGGACTATGGCAGAGCTTGAAGAAGAAGACGGCATCTCTATACGTTACCGTACTGATGGTAGCTTGTTTAACTTAAGCCATCTGAGGGCTCACACTAAGACTCTAAACTATCTAGTCCATGAGCTGCTCTTCGCTGATGATGATACTTTTGTGGCCCACACAGAAGCAGCTCTGCAGTGCCTGATATCCTGCTTTGCAACAGCTGCAGAGCTGTTTTGGGCTGGAAGTCAACCTGAAGAAAACAGACGTTCTTTACCAGCCTGCACCACAGGACGAATACCACAATCCCCACATTGCCGTTGGCAAATATGTGCTCAAATCCGTTCAGCAGTTCACCTACCTGGGAAGCATCATCTCCTCAGATGCCAAGATTGACAAAGAGATCAATCACAGATTAGCAAAGGCATATAGCACATTTGGAAGACTTTACAAAAGAGTCTGGAGTAATAAACACCTGAGGCGAAGCACAAAAATCAGTGTGTATAGAGCCATTGTACTGTCTATTCTCCTTTACAGGTCTGAAACATGGGTCACCTATCGCCAACACTTACGACTCCTCAAACACTTTCATCAGCACTGTATATGCACAATCCTAAATATACACTGGACTGACTATGTGATGAATGTTGCTGTCCTTGGGCAAGGAGGGATCACCAGCATTGAGGCCATGATATTGAGAACACAGCTGTGCTGGGCAGGGCATGTTTCTAGGATGGAGGACCATTGCCTCCCAAAAATAGTACTCCACGGTGAACTCGCCACGGGTCAGCATAAGAGGGATGCTCCAAAAAAAAAATACAAGGACTCCCTGAAACAACATCTCAGGCTCAGCCAAATTGATCACCAACAATGGTCCGCCCTGGCCTCACATCTGGAGGCATGGAGATGCACTATCCACAATGCTGCAGCCTTATTTGAGAACTCACGCCGAACAAGTCTTGAATTAAAATGACAACGCAGAAAGAATTACAATCCGGAAACATCACCCAAGGAGACCTTCTGCTGTTCTTTCTGCAACCAGACTTGTTTATCTAGGATTGGCCTTTTTAGTCATCAGCACACATGCAGAAAGCGAAGGATGAGTCCTTCCTGAATCTTCATTTCCAAAGAAAAGCCAGAGACCTCAAAACGTTTTTTTAAAATCTTCCACGAATCTCTCTTTCAGTTGCAGATATGTAAACCAGTTAACATTATGTGTTTCTTGTAGCTTTTCTCTTGGTTCCAAAATTATGGAATTCTCCTTCCCTGTTCCCCCAATATCTGCATATCTCAACCTGTTACTGGCCTTGTGCTATCTAGGAAAAAATGCCTGCTGGGGTGATACCCACAGGGGGAATTTAAAATAAAAACTTCCTTTAATTTTTTCCCCACACCCTTAATAATCCGCTTCTTACATACTGTTATATGAACCCCTTATTGCCCTTTTCTTTCTCATAAAATAGGTATGCATGCCATCCAAATCTGGCATCATGACCTTCCACATTTAACAAATTTCCATTATTTAGCTTTACCCAGTCTTTAATCTAGACCATTGCTGCCACCTGATAGTAGATCTTAAGGTCTGGTAGATCACAACCCCCTCTTGTCTTATCATCTATCAAATAATTCCGTTTGATTCTTGCCTTTTTCTTACACCAGAAAAATGCTTTTAGATCTTTTTTCCAAATTTCAAAAGGTCTGTGGGCAAATTCTGAAATATTTTGGGTAGGATCACCATTTTAATTACTGATATCTTCCCTAAGAAAGTTAACTCTAATTTACCCCATCTTTCTAAGTCTTGCTTTATTTCTGACCATGCCTTTTTGTAATTATAGATTTTCCTTGTTTTTTTTCCAGGCTGTGAGGCTGTGTTCTGGAATAGTTTCTTTCTGATGTTTCGCCTGCATCTGTGGCTGACATCCCCAGAGAATGCCATTCTTTCTGGACATGTTTCAATTCTCTGCCATTCTCTGAGGATGCCAGCCACAGATGCAGGTGAAACGTCAGAAAGAAACTATTCCAAAACACGGCCTCACAGCCCGGAAAAAAACCAAGGAAAATCTGTGAATGCCAGCTGTGAAAGCCTTTGACTTTTTGTAATTGTTTTCATATAGATCTACATTTCTTTTCATTAACCATATTCCTAAATAACGTATTTTAATTCCTATTTTACATCTGGATATGGCCATAAGTTCTGTTTCTTCTTGTCAGGATAGTCCCAGTTTCGAGGGTAACGTGTGATAATCTCCAGAGTGTAGGAGTGTTTGGCTAGTCACCTTTTGCCTAGCTGTGCTAGTGAGTGGTCTGTTGCTCCAACATTTTCCTTCTGCACTTAAAGGGATATTATCATGACAATCTTTGCTATTAGTATAATGTCATCTGCATACCTTAAATGGTTGATGTTCCTTCCACCAATTTTCACACCTGCTTTCTCACCTGCTTTTCAGAGTCTAATCCAGTTTTTGCATATGATACGTTCAGTATACAAGTTATATAAATAAATATTATTATTATTATTATTATTAAACAGATTGGATGATAAAATGCAGCCTTGGCTGACCCCCTTCTGAACTGAAACCATTCTGTTTCTCTGCATCGTGTCCTGATAGTAGTTTCTTTTCCTGAGTGCAAGTACATCAGGACAATCAAATGTTGTGGCACATCCATTTCTTTAAGAGTGATGCATAGTTTTTCATTATCTACACCACTGGTTCTTAACCCTTTCTTTACCAGGAACCCCCTTTAAATATATTTTGTTGCTGTGGACCCCCAAGACATAACTCAAGATTTAAAACAACAACAACAATACAATTACACCATCCATTAAACCTTCCCTCAAAAGCAGTGGAGGAGGAAGGGAAGACTTTTCTCCTGCTTCTTTCTGCAAGTTTGTGGCTGGACTGAATGGCAATGCTCAGGCCTGGCCAGCCAGCCAGCCATTGCCTTGGCTCCTGTCACGTCACCCCTCTACTGCAGGGAGGAGATGGGCCAAGCAGACTTCAAGCCTTCACAGACCCCCTGTGAGGACATCACAGACCCCTGTGGGTCCCCAGATCCCAGGTTAAGAACCACTGGTCTACACAATTAGAGGCTTTGCTATATTCCATAAAAGCACAGGCTAATTTTCTTCTGAAATTCTTTGGTGTGCTACATTATCCAACGTATGTTTGTAATATGATCCTTCATGCCTCATAATGAGGCAATCCAGTAAAAATGAATTATTAATTTACAGAATGGAACATAGCATTTACATGGCAAAGGAAAATTCTGAATCATGTGCCTGATAGTTCATGGTCCTGTCTCATGTACCTGCTGGTTATGGTCCTACACTACTGCTAACAAGAAGCAGGGCAAATACTTCTATTAATTTTCATCTCAACAGTCAAATTAAAGTCTAATGAGCAGCATTTTGCCCTACACATAATACTTCTCAAGGGTTCAAGGCACTGAGAAGTGATTAATCTTTGCTGTCTTTTAAAATTCTTACCTGTTTATTAAGCATTTTACAATTATTTTTAAACTAAAACAGTAATACAGCACAATATTGTATTCTTTTCTTCATATTTTCATACTATGGGAAGGGGTTAGGCTTGTCTAGAGTTGTATCTATGCTACAGCAGTTTGAGACCACTATGACTATCATGGTTCCATCCTAAATAAGCCTACAATTTATATTTTGATAAGTTATTTAGAATTTATTTATTTATTTATTTATTTTGCTCAAGACCTCCAGTGTATTTCCCTGAATTACAGCACTGGAGCTCTTTATCAAACTCCCTTCTCAAACTACAAGTCCCAGGATTCCATAGGATCGAGCCATGAGAGTCTAGGTGACATCAAACTGCTGTTAACAGTGTACTTTAGATAGACTCTAGGGCTACTTTGAGAAATTTGTGGATGAGGGTGAAATGAAATTTTTATGAGGGATCACCTAGGATTTCTAGTGTCATTTGGGGTTTTTCACCTAAGATGGAGTCTGAGGGATGTACTTCTAAATGAATAGCAGTACTAAATACCAGTTGTTAAGGGACATGAGGAATGGATTTTATCCTCATGTCTTACCTGTGGCCTTCCTGGAGGGAGGAACCCCAGAACTGTTTTAAGGTGGGGGGGGGTTTCAACATTAGCCAGCAGGTTGTTGTTCATTTTATTGCAGGGAGAGGACAAATTATTTTCCCAATCCATTAACACTGAAACATTCTTAAATATAAAGATTCTTGCAACTACAATATCATACCCTCCAACTATCCTGATCTGGCAGGGGCAGTCCCAATTAATCCTCTCTCCTTCCACTTTTTCCACAGCTTTTTAAAAGTTCCAGTTTCTCTCCCCTTCCTCCCACTTTCCTCTTTGGTCTTTGGTTTTCTCCAAATGCTGGAAACTGAATGCAAAGTACAAAAATAGTTTGCACACAATTAACTCAGTGGGAGAAAGGACAGGAGGGACAGAATCTTGCTTTTCCCTGTAAACTCAGACAAAAGCAAACTGCTGCAGCCTCTCCTAGCTTGTGTGTTGCTCCTCTTTAATAACTTTTGCCATCTTGAACGCACAGTGAAGTTGCTTGATCACAGGTGTTCCACTTTTCATCTGTGAAATATTGGAGGGTGTGCAACATGTGCTTAAATGTGTCCTGTATGTGTTCAGTGTAACTTATTCCCAAGTAACTGTGTGTAGTATAGACTGCAGAAAGCCTTTATTCTTCCCGGGAGGCCTCAATGACAATTGCTAAATCTACTTAAAAAACAACAAAAAACGTTGGACTTCTGACTGATTATTGCCCCAGAGGCAGAACTAATTAGCATTCTTGGTAGCCCAATTTTGCCAGATAACTTTTTTTGGGGGGGGAGGGGCTTAGATTTCCCTAACCTAGTAAGAGAGTTGACCCCCCGTCCCCACTTTCAGGGTCCATGCCTGCCATTTTGTAACCCACCCCCCTGCTTCTTCCCCTTCCCATAGCTGCTGTAATCTTAGCCCCATTTCTCTGCCACTTCTTTTATCTCAGATGATTCACTCTGAGGTGTCTGTCTTCTAAGCAAAACCGTGTAGATAGGTTGCTCACAGAGACTAGGGATGCCAACTAAACCTGCCATGGAATCCACTTGCACTAGATATTCCCTGTTACAAAGGAATAGTATCCCCATGGTGCCAGACTGCTGTTGATTCAACAGTATCTGTGCCCAGGTGGGAAAAATCTGCTGCCCATAAAATTTATGGAAATATTTATATCCATATCTGTAGATCATTATGGAAGAGATACAAGAAAAGAGATCCCACTGTTATCCTAAGAGATTGGGGGTGCCTTGAGACCCAACTGTGATACCAAAAATCTAGATGGGGGAATTATTAGCTCAAACAGTATGCCTGAGAGAGGATGGCAACTGTTGGAACCTTTACACCTATGCATGTATACCAGTACTAAGTGCAGAGAACTCCAGACTGAAGTCAAATAAAGTATTTTTATTGGGAATAACACATAAAGCATTCACACATGCAATACACATTCCTATGAAACCCACAAGGCTATTGAGGGGTAAGGCAGAAAGGTTGGATAGAGGGATAGATTCGGGAGATAGGGCAATAGTTACCAGTCTTGAAGAGTGGCGTTTCAAAGTACTCCGACAGAAGTGACTGGGCTTGTACACAGTGGCACACATTTCTATTGTTGGGGGAGCTAATATTTATACCCTGCTTCATATCCTGAAGGGGTATTTTGACTAGAACAAAGCCTAGCTGGGTTTCCCACTGGGTAATCAAAGCTCTTTAGGGATGGGAGGTTGGAATTGGTGGCCTTGCAACAATCTTGCATTGCAGAACAGGTGGGGGTTCCAAGAGGATTTTTCCTTGGAATTGGGGTTGGAAAGATGACTTGATTGTTTACATTGGCTGACTCATTGCTGAGGTGCTCAAAAAGGAATTAGCACATATCTCTTGCTTCTGCACAATCCTAGTTTGGGCTTGCTTGCTAAAATATTTGTAAGATAACTTCCCAGCTCCTTGTGACCTCCACCTGACCTCTTTTTGGATCACTCTGGTCAATTTGACCCCTTTGAAGTTCCAAATCTGAGATATTGTAGGGGGTGGTGGTAGGGCATGCTAACACCACCTAAACATTAGGAAGAATTTCTTGACTGTAAAAGCTGTGCAACAGTAGAATGGACTACCCCAGGAGAATGGACTCCTCTTCTTTTGAGGTTTTTAAACAATCTTTCAGGAGTATATTTCAGCACAGAAGGAGCTGGACTGGATGGCCTTTGTGGTCCCTTCCACCTTCATGTTTTGATTATTCTATGATCCTATGAAAAGACAAGCAGCACCTTTTGCATATACGAATGTGTGTACATGGCTTCGTATTTGCTTTCCTTGTAGAAAAAAAATGTATTGTTCTACATATTCCTTTATGCATAAAATCTGTTGAGGGGTGGAGCCAGAAAGTGAACTCTGTGGACAATGGAACACCTGAGAGTACCTGACCTATGGGTCGAAATCTTGATTCCTTTACTAATGAAGACGACCTGCACTGCCATGGAATGTGACAGTTCTGTGACCATCCTGGAAGCCTTGCTCTCAGGACCCATTTCATGGACTTTGGAAACTAATATGCTAACTGTATCTGGGTGGAGCATTGCCACAGCAGGAAGGTAGCTGGCACAGCTCTTCAAAGCCTGCCAAAGTCCCACTTTGGAGAGCCTGCCCAGTGACTTTCTGGCTGTGGCATTTGCTGCAGTTGGCCTGTAGCCAGTTAGACTCTCTGGAGCAGTCACTTTGAGCACCACCTGGCAAAAATACAACAAACAAAAAAACAAACAAGTCATTAAAAAGGAGGGGAAACACTGATGGGAATTATAGAATGGGGACAGCAGTGTTGTGATTGCATGAATTCTAGCCAACAGTGGCAAGAGAGAGTGAAGAAAAAGTGGTATTTGCTGTTCTTTATATTTACATGGAGTGAAAACTTCTAGGCACAAATGTGGTACAGAATTTCAGAGAGCCAGCATGATGTAGTGGTTTGAATGCTGGTCTAGGACTCTAGAGACCAGGGTTCAAATCTTCGCTTGGCCACTGAAACCTACTGAATGACCTTCGACAAGTCACATTTTCTCAGCCCCAGAGGACAGCAATGGCAAACCTCCTCTTAAGAAATCCTGCTAAGAAAACCCCATGATAGGCTTGTTTTAGGGTCACCATAAGTTGGAAGGCACATACCAACAACCAACAACAGAACTTCAACAATGGAGTATCTCAGCTGTGTTTATATGTATACTGTATGTTTTTCGGAATACTGATTTTTTACTGTAGTTTTGCAGAAGTATATACAAGCTTACCAAGAACTTGGGACTAGTTGCTTCTAATTAGTTATTTTTTTCCAAATAACAAAGGTATCACTATATAACACTACATTATGGACTTTATCAGACCATCCCCCATTAATGTTATTTTGCTGGCATAAATTGTGGCATTTTTATGCCAGAAAAAGACTCCCCACACCAGATCTACCTTTAGGAGCATCAATGAGGCATCCCCAGCATAAATGGAGCACAAACAAAGCTCCGTTTAATTCCAGTTTATTCTCACAAGAAGATGCTAGAATGGGAAATTCAAAAATTAAAGACACAAATAGTTCACACAAGCACAAAAACACACTTTAAAAGTCCCAAATAAATGGGGGTGTCATAAAAAGAGTGCCCCCTACCTGGCTGTTGCAATCACAACCAGAAGTGTTTGCCCATTGATGCTGCATTCACATGAGAACAATGATGTAAGGATTCAAACGCTGGCAATGCCAGCACAAAAGCGGAACAGGAGACCTATTGACGGCTTGGCCCATCAATAAAAAAATACACCTTATGATCACAAAAGGTTCATCTGGCAATGTCATCTGGTATGCGCACCCTTTCATGATCATTAGGCATCCTTGTGATGCCATATTTGCCTAGCCTGATAAAGTCCTATGACTCCAATATAAATAGGGATAACAACACTTTTTTGTGGTGTAACTGGAACTTTTAGTTACTTATATAGTTGTTGGATGTGGGCTCACTAAATAAGGGTGGAGATCTATCAGATGGCTCAAGTGACATTTTGTGCTGCACCTCATGCACCTCATGCTGTGGTTTCCCTGTGCTCTGTTGTGGGTACTGAGGTGAAACTAAGGTGGACAGAAGAACATTATGTTTTGTTCCACAGGCCAGCAGTTTATAGCAATCAGATGATTTTTTTAAAAAAAAGAAAAACAGAAAACAAAAGAGTTACTTTTTTAAAAAAAAATGTAATTATACTTTAATGAGCTACTTATTTGCACTTTGGAGTAGTAATGGTAATTAATTTCCTTTTACTTTTTAATTAATTATTTTTTATTTAAATACCGTTTAATATGAACTTTCTAAGCTGTGGACCTACTAAAGACATAGGGAGAGAATAGGCTGCGTATCTGCCCAGGAATGTTTCCTGACTAGTTACTCATCCAGGAGGATATTCACACTGCACAGTTATAGCACTACAATTCCATTTTAAAGTTGGAGTGGGGGGATTTATAGTGCATGTAACAGGAAACATTCTAGCACCAAAGACAAATGTCTTCCTCTGTTTGAACACTCAATAATGATTCCAGCAGTGCAGGAAAAACAGTTTCAGATTGTTTAGTTATTTACAAGATATATACAGTTCTCTTCAGTTTACAAGTAAGCGGGAAGAGTTTTTCTCCCAGTTCCAAACCCTTAGTTGCAGAGCTCCACACAAACCTTCTCCTCCTAGTTAGTGCATACAGGGAACTTAACACTGCAAGCCATCTTCTTGATGAGTAACACAAAAGCTCCACAAAAGTACAACATACAGCAACAAAACCCCACAAGTCATTGCCAGGAAGGCTTGTTTTAACCTGTGGGCCTCTATTCAGCTCTAAATCATTTACACCTGTCTCTGTTTGTGCTGAATCAGCCTTCCTTGACAGTGTTTACACCTACAGTATAGTACATCAACATTTAACTACCATGGTTCCATCCTATGAAATCCTGGGATTTGCAGTTTGCAGGGGCATTTGAAATACTCAGCCAGAAACCTCTAGTGCCTAGCAAACTACAAGCCAAGGATTCCATAGGATGCTGCTCCTATGGCCATTAAAGTGGAATATAGTGCTATAATTATGTAGTGTAATGGGCTCTGGGTGTGTTTGCTCATGCCTTTGTGGAAAGTTTTTGAAAAGGATTAAACACCAAAGAATAGCAGTTTGTCAATGGCAGTTCAACATGTGATGACAGAACTGGAATTACAGATAAGCAAGAAATCCTGGGCACAAAACAGATGGCATTCTTCAGTGTGTTCTGCTCAGCAACTTCATCTATCCATTTTACTGGACACTGGTAGAATTTATTTATTTTTAAAATCACACATCTGCATAAAATTTGGAGACAATCCCATAAAGAAGAGATTGATGCAACCCAATTTCAAACAAGAAACTCCAGGGTTGTGTGTGATAAGCGCCCATAAAATTTGCTTTACAAAAAAAAAAAGTTTTAAAAAGCTGTTGTAGGCTGCTGAGTCTGGGCAATTCTTTCCATGCTGCTTTTGTCCCAGTATTTACCCCCAAAAGCAGGGGAAAGTACAAGCTATGAGGCCCATGTGGGTCCTATACCCCCATTGTGCAGCCCCCAAAGCTTCACAGGAGACCACAACCACCTTCCCCAAATTATTTTGGCTGATTCCTTAAAAAAAAAAAAAAAAAAAAAAACAGCTCCCAAATGACCCAGACTGCTACAAACAATGCCCCCCTAGCATCATGCCAAAAACCCAGAACATGTCTTCTGGTCTCATTAAGAACAGGGCTATGGCAAGGGGTGTGTGGAGAATAATCCCACCTTCTTCATAGTAGCCCTCTCCTGTCCTTAAAGCATCAGGACTCTGTTCCTGAATGACCAACCAAAGGCCTATGGGAAAGGTCTACAGGCAGGCTATGAGTACAATAAGATCTGAAACTCAGGTTCTCTGATAGTTAACACTAAAGGCCGTATTGCCTCTGATGCATACTGCTTTGAGGGATTATTATTATTATTATTATTATTATTATTATTATTATTATTTACAATTCCTCGAATGCTTTCATCAGCGCTGTATACGCACAATCCTAAATATACACTGGACTGACTATGTGACGAATGTTGCTGTCCTTGAACAAGCAAGGATCACCAGCATTGAGGCCATGATATTGAGAACACAGCTGCAGTGGGCAGGGCACATTTCTAGGATGGAGAACCATCACCTCCCAAAAATAGTAGTCTACGGTGAACTCGCCATGGGTCAGCGTAAGAGGGGCACTCCAAAAAAGTGATACAAGGACTCCCTGAAACAACATCTCAAGCTTGGCCAAATTGATCACCAACAATGGCCCACCCTGGCCCCACATCGGAAGGTTTGGAGACGCACTATACACAATGCTGCAGCCTTATTTGAGAGCTCATGCTGAACAAGTCTTGAAGAGAAACAACAACGCAGAAAGAGTCACAACCCGGAATCATCACTCAAGGAGGCCTTCTGCTGTGCTTTCTGCAACTGGACATGTTTATCTTGGATTGGCCTTTTCAGTCATCAGTGTACTTGCAGAAAGCATGGGATGAGTCCTTCCTGAATCTTTGTTTGCGAAGAAAGCCAGAGAGAGATTATTATTATTTCATTTATGTCCCATCTTTCTTCTGCAAGTAGGACCCAAGGCTGCTAACAGCATCTTTAAAATAATACAAGTTAAAAACAATACAAAAGTTTTTTAAAAAAACCCAAAGCATTAAACATATAAAATTTTAAAAAGAATTAAACAGTCTATGGGTTAATAACTCTAAAGAGTCAAAATATTAAAATAAATTAAAAATTGCATAAAAGACCCATTCACAATGTGAAAACCGCACCAGACAACCTTACAAACCAAACCCTTGCCAATTCATAGAAACCTGGTACCAGAAAAATGTTTTCACCTGCCACCAGGAGAGCAATGATGGGTCCATCCTGGCCTCTCTGGGTAGGGAGTTCCAAGTCTGGGAGCAGCCACCAAGATCATGTATCATGATTAGCAGCAGAGGCTGGTGGCTTCCTTCTTACAGAGGTGCTAAATCTGCTAAGACTTAATCCAAACTTTAAAGGACATCTTTAAAGTATGAAACTCTATTCCCATCACAGCTTGATCACCTTAGACATCTCCTTTGAAGTTCAGCATAAAAGGTGGAGTGGATTCACTTACCCAAAGGACATTGGAGCTGCCATCCAGCACTGATAACTAGTAACCATTCACATACTGCACTTATTAATTTCACAGTTTAATGGTGTGAAGAATAGGGATGGCCCAGATGGGCAGGCGACAATGCCTCCAGAGGGAGGCTTATTTATGAGCTAGGAGAGAAGAGACCAGTCGATTGCCTCACCGGCAAGAGCCGGCGATGCGAGGTGAGGGGCAGGGCCGAAAGGATTAAATAGGAGCACTGCCCCTCACCTCGCCCTCTCTTCTCAATTGCGAATCCTTGAGATTGCAGCTTCTGGGAGCACAGCTTCTTCATTGGTTTGGCTGTGACCAGGGTCTTGGGCAGGCTTGTTCCTGATGGGAGAAGGACGGCCAGATCGTGGCTGTGATCAGGCAAGGCAGCCTGCCTAAAGCAGCTCTGGCCAAGCGCCCCCCCTTTTCCCGGCGACTTGGTGAGGGCTGGCCAGATCACGGCTGCGATCTGGGGAAACAGCCCGATTAGCCCGTGGAGGAGCGGCATTCAGGGCATTTGCCCCCCCTCTCTCTGGCCAATCTCAACAGCTTCGGCCGGGAGGGACGGCCAGATCACGGCTGCGATCGGGCCGGGCAGCCTGCTTGCAGCGGCTCTGGCTGAACGCCCCCTCCCCCAGCGATCCTTTAAGGGCTGGCCAGATCGCGGCTGCGATATGGGGAAACGGCCCGTTTAGTGGAGGCTTTGGCTGCCTGCCTTGAGGAGCAGCTGGTGTGCGGGGGCTTCGCCTGCTTTAGGGAGTGAGGGCTGGCCAGATCGCGGCTGTGATCTGGGGAAACAGCCTACGTGTGGTGACCTTTGGCTGTCCACCAGACTCCATTGGCCCATGGTGCTGGCTACCACTCCAGCTGATTGTCTGCCTGCCGAGATCATCGTTGGACAGTGCGATTGCAGGGAGTATTAGGAGATGTTAAGACTGGGGGATTATTGAATTCCTTTTCTTGTGTTGCTTGTTTTACCTGGGTGTTCCTGGTTGCCAATTGTTGAACTAGCCAAGTGGGGATTTTTTCCCCTTATTTCAGCGGGCCTCTAGGGGCCGTTTTTTCCTTCACTCTAGCCGTTGCTGTTAATAAGCCAGGATTTGGTGGGCCACCAGGGGGCTGCTGATACTGGTGTTCTTTTCTCAATTATATGGGTGGGCCTCCAGGGGGCTCTTAGTGCCTTTTCTTGCTGGGCAGCCATTTTGAATGCCTTCTCAGAGGGTAGCCATTTTGTGTATATGGGGAGCTAGTATTGCAAATTGGTAATTATTGTGGCTGGGCGCCTTCTCTCAGGGCTCAATTGGGGATAGAGCACATTACTGGCTTACATCCTGATTAGTAATAATAATAATAATAACAACAACAATACCAGCAATACTCGAGCATACTGGTCTTAGGTCGATTAGTTGGGGTACTACCTGGCCAATTAGTGGAGTATAATTGTTCCAATGGTGCCCAAGAAGGGAAACGTTGGGGGTAAGGGGAAGGACCCCACTCCTAAACGACCTGCACCCCCTGTTTCTCTGCCTTCATCAAATGATGATGACGAGGACATTCCAGTGAAGGCAATTCTGGACAGAATCCAGCATCTTGAGAGGCTTCAGGGGCTCCAAGGGGTTGAGGGTCCACGGGCAGCACCCAAACAAAAGCACACTAAGGATAAAGGTAAACTGGCTAATTTGATTCTTGCCCATCTAGACACGTTGGAAAAGAACATCCATGAGGGTGATGCATCTGGATCCCAACCTTGTGATGATGCTCCTGAGCCACCAGCCAAGACTGAGGGGTACCCTGCAATGGACGTGGCTCCAATCCCAGCAGGTGAGTCCACTGCTAACACGACAGCCATTGCGCCAGGATATTCATGGCCTTGGGGCATATGGTCACCATCCACACCAGACGATACACCACATAGCTGGGCATCACAGGGAGCATATAATAGTTGGCCAATGATGCAACAGCCCCTTAACTGGATGCCACCCAAGTGGTTGTCATGGGGCCTGTATTCAGTGGGAGGGGCTGGAGGAATTATGTCAAGGGAGTCAGCTCTGTCAGGGCCTGTACAGGCCCCAGGGTATGATGCAGTTGCATACTCCGCTATCCCGTTTGGGGAAATGTCCCTCCCGTTGGGGGATCATCTATTACAGGGAACCAGGGACAAAATACTTAAAGGGGAGTATGTTGATGTTTTCTCCCTCTTATTTAGAGAGATGGAGAAGAAGGACAGGGATGAGCTTGATGTAAGGATAAGGAAAAGCTTAAGAAGAGAAAGGTTGAAAGGAACTGGTCGAACTGGCTATCTGGATTTCTGATTATGGCAGGCATTATAGCTAAAGCGTATCCGCAACGTGCGGCAGTGCTTTTTCAATACATAGACATTATCCACAGGCGTATGTGGATTTTGCAGGCCCTGCCTGGCTTCTATATGATGAGGCATTTCACATGTGGGCTGCAATATACCCAGCTTTACGTTGGGATATGATGCATCCTCAACTGTGGATGCAATTGATGACGCCAGCTCGACCAATTCAGGGTGAGTGGACGCACAGTGGCCACTTCATTAAGTTCTCAGCCACTGGAGCCACCAAGGCCCCCATGGGAGTAGGGACGGACCAGAAACAGTTGTGCTGGGAGTTCAGCTCCCATGGGACATGTGCACGGAAGCCCTGCAGGTTCATCCATGAGTGTTCTATCTGTGAGGCTTCCCATTCTTTTCGTAACTGCCCAAGAGGTAAGGGTTCATTTAGAGGGAATAGAGGAGTGCAGGGTGGAGCTAGGGGAGGTGGTAATTCCAACCTGGCTCAAAAAGGGGCCCAGCCCAATTAAGTTGGATGTCCTAGATAGGTGGCTGCAGTTATACCCCGATAAGTTAGCAGCCGACTATATATCCCGGGGTTTTAGTTTTGGTTTTCGCATCCCCTTTCAAGGCATTAGATGCCCCTATAGGGCACACAATTTGTTATCGGTTAAGGGTAAGGAAGATATAGTTAGGGTCAAAATACACAAGGAAGTGGTGGAAGGAAGGGTAGTTGGCCCCTTTAGCCAACCACTCGTTCACAATCTTCAGGTGTCACCACTAGGCATAGTCCCTAAAAAGACCCCGGGGGAATTCAGATTAATCCACCACTTGTCATACCCAAAGGGGGAGTCAGTCAATGACTCTGTCCCAGTGGAGTTATGCACAGTTAGGTATACTTCCTTTGATGTGGCTATTAGGGAGGTGCGCCGGCATGGGCTAGGAGCAGAGATGGCCAAGTGCGACATTAAGTCAGCATTCCGCCTGCTCCTAGTTCATCCGGATGATTTTGAATTGTTGGGTTTTCAATTTGACGGGGGGTTCTACATGGACCACACCCTACCCATGGGCTGTTCCATCTCTTGTAAAGCATTCGAGACTTTCAGCACCTTCTTAGAATGGGTATTAAAGGCTAGAACAGGGATAAGGGGGGTCGTCCATTATTTAGATGACTTCCTATTCATAGGACAAGCTGGTTCAGGGGTGTGCAGCCATTTGCTGCAGCAGTTCCAGCAGATGGCGAAAGAGTTGGGAGTCCTGTTAGCACCCAAAAAAACTGAGGGCCCAGCACAGTGGTTAACCTTCCTAGGCACTGAGATTGACTCCGTCAATCAGCAATGTCACCAAGCAATTACTAAAGTAATGGAATTAAGGGAGAGGGTGTCCAATTTTAGGGGTAGACACAAGTCTACTCTGAGGGAATTTCAGGTCCTGATAGGACACCTGAACTTCGCATGTAAAGTGGTTGCCCCAGGTAGGGCTTACCTCCGCTGGTTGTGTGACACTGTTGTGGGGGTTCAGGTTCCTCACCACAAGATTTGGATTACAGTGGAGATCCGAGAGGATCTTCAGGTATGGCAGGACATTTTGGACCTTTTCAACGGTGTCTCATTCTGGCGGGAGGAAAGGAGGCTACAGGGCACTTTTCAAATAGCTTCTGACACGGCCGGGGCCATTGGGTTTGGTGTTTATTTCGGTGGTCGCTGGTGCACTAGTAGATGGCCAGCAAGTTTGTCCGGGAGGGAAATTACCCAGGCTCTCACCTTTCTCAAGTTCTTTCCTATCCCGAAGGCCACCACCATTTGGGCCAACGAGTTGTCCAATTTGTCAGTTCACTTCTGGTGTGACAATTTGGCAACTGTCCAGGTGATAAACACCCTTACTTCAAGGTCACCGAGGGTGTTGTGTCTGGTTAGGGCATTTACTTTGCAATGCCTTCAGCATAACATTTTGTTTGCTGCACAGCATGTTGCTGGTGTGCAAAATGAGTTAGCTGATGCTCTTTCTCGTATGCAGATGGAGCGCTTCAGAGAGCTGGCTCCAGATGCAGCACCCGAGGGCGACATGATGCCGACAAGCCTATGGCAGCTTGGGAATCTGAAATTTGGAGGGCCCTAGGTATGTCAGTAGCTCCCAGCACTAGGAAAGGGTATGCCCGGGCAGTGAGAGAGTTTTGTCAATTTAGGGATCAAGAGGGTTTGAGGCAAGGGACGAACGTCCCAGTGTTGCACCTAATGCAATACTGTGTCTCTCTATACCAACGGGGAATAGCACCACAATCAATTTGGGGCAGGCTATCAGCACTGGTGTTCTGGTTAAAGGCCCAGGGTGCTGTTGATAATACTGGAGATTTCAGGATTAGGAAACCTCTGGAGGGATGGACCAGGGAAAGGGGCAAGAAGCCTGATTCAAGAGTCCTTCTGTCCCCAGGCATTTTGAAGGGCTTACGGAGGTCGTGGGCCGGGCTCTGTTTGTCCACATACGAGATGCTGCTTTTTCACGCAGCCACTCTCATAGCATTTTTGGGGGCCCTGCGAGTAAATGAACTTGTCATGGCCTCAAAACATGATAGGTCCAGAAGAGCCCTGGAATTCAAGGATGTACAGGTAAGTGACCAGGAGGTCATAATCATGATATGTTTTTCTAAAATGGACCAGGTAGATAGGGGAAAAATTATCAGGTTGTCCCGTTGCAACGACCCAGAGCTCTGCCTGGTCCTCACACTGCAGAATTATTTGAGTGTATGAGGGCGTGGGAAGGGCCCTTTTTTGGTGCATATTGATTCTTCCCCCTTGACCAGGTACCAGTTTTGGGTGATAACAGCGAAGGCTTTGAAACAGCAGGGGTTTTTCAGAGCTCGATTTGGTACCCATTCCTTTTGCATAGAGGCAGCATCTACCGCCGCCGCTATGGGTATGGTACCTTCAGCAATCCAGCAGATTGGGTGCTGGAGATCCTCCTCCTACAGGAGATACATTTGCCCTCTTCGTTACTAAATTGATTTCCCCCTTTTTTTGTCTTCCAGGTGCTAGATCTTTGATGGTGAGATGCCGGGTGCTGATTTGTGGCCACAGTATGGTTTACTGGATGGCCCGACAGGCCCAGCTCAGCCACTTTGGGCCTCACCTCAGCCTGGGGGATAGGGTGACCATTAAGTTGGTGGGGAAGAGGGGCCTTCGTTGGCATGGCCTCATGCCTGTTTTGTTTGGGGAGTGCCGGGAGCCTCTGCCAGACATACTCATCCTCCATTTAGGAGGAAATGATTTGGGCCTTTTGAAGGGCAAGGCTCTAATTATACAGGCGACACAAGATATGATGGTGATTGGGTCATGGTGGCCCTCAGTCATCATCATATGGTGGACCATTTTGCCCAGACAGCTGTGGCAAGGGGAGGGGAACCCCCGTTTGATTGACAAGGCTCGACGGACAGTTAACAGGCAAGTTTTTAAATTTCTGGTCAAGGGCAGGGGACAGTATTTTCCACATCCCAATATTGTGTTCGAGAGACCCGAGCTCTACAGGGCTGATGGGGTTCATCTCTCTGACATGGGGAATTCAATTTTTTTGACCGATCTTCAGCAGGGGTTGAGGGCCTTATTGGCCGAGCTAGTGGGGGATTAAGGGACTAAGTGGATGCTTACCCCTTATCTATGGCGGGAAGGGGGAGGCGTAGATTATGGTGGACACCTATGGCACTGATTTTGGTGAAGGTTTGATCTCCGGTAGTGTCTCCTTAGGCCATACGACCTGGGAGAACACAAGGAGACCTACCTTGCGGTTGGCCTGAAGGATACACCCCTCATCCTAATACGTATGCATTGGGTGAGGGGCTTTCGGGCTAACCATCCAGACACAAGTTGGCTTGAGAGCAACTCCATAAATTGGGGTTACTCAACAGGGCTCAGGTGTTCACCCAGGGAAGCTGGGGGCACAAGTCCAGGAGGGACGATCAGCCCCAGCTGCTCCCACACTCAGTTGCCTCCCCCTGCTGAAGATTTAATGGGAATTAAATATGCAGGAATTAATAAATATCATTTATTTTACCCCATATATCTGTGTGTGGTCTCATTATTTCTCTGGCTCAGTCCATAAATATCAACCAAAATTAATTTTAAAAATGTGCTTCTTTCTCATGTATTGGGAAACCCTGATGCGGAGAATCTTAGACTGGTGAGAATATTTGCAGTTCAGGATTTATTCGACACAAAATTCGCACATGGTTGCTTTGTATAGAAAACAGCTTTTATTCAGAGGAAATCGCATTGCCTGCACAGATAATAATATTTTTGCACAAAGTTCTGCTCAAATGCTGTTTCCGCTGCAGAAAATGCTGCTTTCTGCACAATGTGCATTTTGCACAGAAGTGCTGAACTGAGAACAGTCTTCCAAAACTACACAGTATTGCTAAAATTACTCATTACTTCTTTAAGAATGAAATTAAAAAGAATTACATCCCTACTGAATTATTATTATTATTATTATTATTATTATTATTTATCCTTTACCTCTTACCATTCAACTTCAAAGCAAGACTTCAGACTCTAGTATTGTAAGAGGGAGGAAAATCTCTGCCTATCCACATCCTCCTTGCCACACAAATAATTTTCATAATAATTTTAATAATAATAATAATAATAATAATAAAAATAATAATGCACTTTACTTGCCTCCCCCCCCCAAAAAAAATGCAAAGCCCCAAACATTGCAGTCTTTTCTCACAAGGGGAGTTGTCCTTTTCTGGATTGTCTTTCATGCTAAATCCCATCCCCTCAAGGCAAATATTGACTATAAAAACCTTTCCAAACCCCCACTCAAGTGTACACAGATCTTCCTATGGACACTACATCTGTCTGTGTAGCTGTTCCTGATCAGGACTCTCCACTCTGCTGGTTTGTTCCGCAACCTCATCTCCTCAGATTGGTACAGTATCACCTGAAAACAACCTCCTTCCTCTATTCCTCTATCCCAATATTTCCTAGTTTATTTGCTAGTCTTGTGTGAATGCTTGAAGCCTGAATGTGTGTGTGAATGTTGTTCTTATTGTTTTCTCAAATAAACACCCATTTATTGTACTACCTAGCTTAACGTCTCCTCCTTAGTACCAGAAAATGTAGGCTAAAAGATCCTGCTATCTGTTGCCCCCTCTCACACAGCCAAGCTGAGTCTATTCATTCCCCTTAAGACCTCCAAGTGTTTAGGGTAGCATATCTATCTATATGTGTATGGATATGGATCTAGTATATCTATAAAGACTGGAAGATCATTAATGTAGTTATTTTTAATGTGGTGTTGAAAACCCACACACACAAAATGAGTTCCTTTTCATTTAGAGAGCAAGCCCAAATTTCAGCCCCACACCTTTAAAATTAGAATGCAAGTTTGTGATGAAATGAGACATGCCTTCACCCAGCCACCATGTGCAGCTTTGACATTTTTGAGTTAAAAGTCAAAATTCCAGCAGTGGGCCAGTCAGTGATGAATGTGAAAAACAAACAATAGAAAAGGCAGTCTCCATAAAACCACCTTTACTTGTTCACCTGTCCTCTATAAGCTAAACATGGATTTGGAAGGAGAGAAGAACCAGCAGTATCTGCTGGATTTAATCCCTACCCTCACTGCCATTCCCTTTTCCTTATGAGTCTGAGTGCAGGGAACTGTTAAATTAACCATTTGTAAGCTGCACTGAGAGCCTTTGTGGCAGAAGAGCAGGGTATAAATATGATAGATAGATAGATAGATAGATAGATAGATAGATAGATAGATCTGTTACAAATTGTAACAAATTGATGAAGAACAGAAATGCAGGGAGCCAAGAAAGTAAGAGCTCCACCTTCTCTTCTTCCTGGACCAAAAGTGTTTGATGTATCGCCTATGAAATTTGACCAGGCATCTTACAATTTGTAACAGAATTTAGAGTATATGAGACTATAATGTTCTGGTGAAAACATGAACTTGAGAAGGTGTCATAGCTTCTCAGCAGACCAAACTGAAATCAAACATCAGTGTTTTGTTTTTGTTGTTTCAAAAAAGAAGAAGCTAAAGTTCTAGTCCCAAATCAGGATTGTGAAGAGTAACAACAAGAACAACAGCAGCAGCAACATGAGTATATATTTTATTCTCTTTTTTATCACTTCAGCTACCATCTGGAATGTAAGTATAACATAGCAAAATCCCCTGAAAATCAGTGCAACTTTAGCATCTTTTTTAATAAGACAAGTCGTGCAATCCTATGCATTAACCCAGAATTGAGTCCCATTAGAGAACAAAAATTCATTGATCCAGTCAACAGACTGTACAATAGACCCATGTCCTAAATTGAGTTCAACAAGATTTACTCCAAGGATTGTGCATCTAGGATTGCAGCTTTTGATGTGCCAAAATTTCTGTGGATTACATTAATATATACTGGGGGAAAGAGAGAATGACAGGTAAGTAAGTAGTAAGTAGCTGTATTTTGGTCTGGGATTCTTTTTCTTTCTGTTTTTGCCTGTGGGAATGAGCAGCCTTATCAATGCCTCCAACTCCACTGAAAATAACCTCATTTTCTCTCTTTGAGTTCCAAATAGATGTATTACATGAGGGTGTTCAGGAATTATAGCTGCCCATGCTGAATGTCAAAAATTGTCATTATTCACCAAACTGCTGTCATATATTGATTTAGCCTGTTAAAAGAGATGAAGCATTTTTACAGCTCAAATTTTCAGTGAGGTTTAAAAACCTGTTCCGGATAGAAGGAATCTCTCTCCCACTTCCTGGTACCTTTAATGGAGTAAAGGTTCAGATACTGTGGCAGCCTTACTATGAACTAACATAAAAGCAGCCACGTCAAATAGCAGATTGCATTTCTCTCTGCATTGTAACAAAATGAGATATACAGTCCAAATCAGTGGCAGGTGAAGCATTGGGAATACATGTGAAGCTTGCATGCTCCAAACATCCCTATGCTCTCAGTTTTCTGGTACTGCAGCAAAATAAATCATTGCCCAATTTAGAAAGAGAGGGTTTTTTTGTTTTTTTGTTTTTTGCAGGGGGGGGGATATTACTCAGATCATATATTTTGGAATTCAAGAGGTAGGAACAGAAGGCTAACTTGGGAAGTGATGCTTGCCTCTCTGTGTGTATGTATGTGTGTGTTGTTGTTTGTGGGCAGAAAAATTCAAGTTCTGTTCAGTTTCCACCTGGAGCACAAAACACAGCAAAATGTAGTTTTGCTGACACAGCTTGTAAGAGCTATGGTCAGTAGACCAGGGCCCATTCACACCCCATTATTATAATGCTATTATTCCACTTTAACTGCCATGAAATGATAGCACTATAGTTGTGTGGTGTGAATGGGCTCCGAATATCAAAAGGGGATACAAAGTTTGATGCTTCCTGGGCCCTGTTATCCCATGTGTCTGGGACGTTCCTAGTACACAGCTAATGTCAAACCTGAAAACAATGTGAAACTTTATTTGCTGGTATTACCCCTCCCAAACATATAATGCACTAATCCAAAAACAATATTTCTGTTCAACTCTGTGGCACCACTAAAGCTAGTATCACCCGTTCCCCTGACAGCGCCACCTGGTGCTGTTTGGCCTCTCTGCACCCCCCCCCAGTGCTGCTACTTGTTCAACGGTTGGCCTTCTCTGTTGTGGCACCTCAGTTGTGGAATATCCTCACCTTAGAAGCCTCCTTGGTGCCATTGCCATCATTCCCATGACAAGTGAAAACATGGATCTTTACTGAAGCCTAGTTGGCTTTACATAAACCCTCATGTGTACATGGTTTTAAATTGTTTTAACCAGTTTTAATCTGTCTTTTAAAACATGTTTAAATTTATTTATTGTGGTTTTAGCCTTTTCAAAAATCATTTTATATTAAGGCTGTTTAAATTTGTCAGGTTGATTTTATTGTATGTCACCCAGAGATATTTGTAAAGAGTGTGGGATATAAATATTTTAATTAGTAAATAATTTTTTAAAACTGGCAAGGAGAGAAGGAAGGACAGTCAGGAGCAAAAAATTAAGGGGGGGTGGTGAAACAAAAAGCCATTGCATTGTTGGAATAGAGGCCTGTCCCTGGTTTTTTTCTTATCTAGATTTTTGTATTTTTGCTTGGCTTTGCTTCTTGGGCAGCAATTTTTATTCATTTTGATGCCTTTATCAAACCATCCAAATAAGGATGCTTAATGATTGCGAAAGGGTGTGTGTACCAGACGATGTCACCCTTTCGCAATCATGCCCAGTTTTTAAAAGGTTCTTTCTTATTGACAGCCCAAGCCCTCAGTATATCTCCACTAGCGCTTTTGTGCTGGCATTGCCAGTGTTTGAATCCGTGTGCTATTGTACTCACGTGAATGAAATGTCAATGGCCAGTCTGGTGAGAACACTTCCGGGTGAGATTGTGACATGCAGGTAGGCGACACACTTTTTATGACCATCCCCGGTTTACTATTAAGTTTTTAAGTGTGTTTGTGTGCTTTCTTTTACTTTTTGAGTGCTAGTTTTGTTTTTATTTTTGAATTTCCCACACTAGGTATTATCATGAGAATCCGCAGGATTTCAATAGAGAAAGTGAATGGAGCTCCATTCACACCTCATTCATTAGAATAGAATCTTTATTATGGTCATAGACCAGCACAGGTAAAAAGGGGATACAGAATAAAGGTAAAAACACAGGATAAAAACAGGATAAAAGCAGTATTTAAAATATTAGCTCCAGTATAACAAGACTAGGTTGATACTATTCTACTGTTGAGGACATTGTCTGTCGAATTTTAACTGCAGCTGCGCAGAATCTGGCAACATTATAAGTTGTTCCTGGGTTGGTGTCTGAAAGCAACAAGTTTATGTAGAATTGTCCAGTGTGCCCTTGATATTTATGCAACAGGGGTGAAATTAGGCTGAGACGTATGTCCCTGTAGTATGAGCACTGGAGTTGTTTCTATTTGGCCCGAATTGCAGGGGTACAGTCTGTCTGAGAAGGGGATCTTTTTGTATCAGCCTTCAAGGACAGCTGAAGGGAGGGCACGACACCGTGCAAGAGTAAAGGCCCTTCGATGTTTAGGTATTTCAAGTGTTGCTAAGTATGCCAAAGGAGAGGCCAGATATCTATTGGTGTCACTAGCAATGAAGGTTGGAGTAGTGGCTAGATCCAGTTGTCACTCTATATCTGCTACCCGTTGTTTGATAGTAGCTTTCGCCCTATTATATCCCAGGTTAAGCAGAAGATCTGGAGAAAGGCCCAGCGTTGAAATTTTAGTCATCACTGTCTGTTTCCAGCTGGATTGGAAATCATCACTTAAGGTTAGTGGAGCAAGGCCAGTGGGAAAGAGGGATAGTCTGAGCCAGTAGCTGAGTATGGTCACCCACACTCTGGCCTCCACTTTCATAAATCCTGACTCCAGTCTCAGAGTTGCGTTAGAGACACATTTTGGAATTTGGAAAGCTGATCTTAAAAATTTGGATTGGACAAGTTCTAATGGAGCAGAGTTGGGGAAGAGTCCCAATTGGGATCCATAAAGCAGTTGAGCTACTGGTTTGGCTTCAAAGAGTTTGAGCGCTGCAGGTAAATAGTGGCCTCCTCTTGTCTTAAGAAATTTGAGAATGGCTGTTGTACTCCTCTGTGCATTGCAAGCAGCATACTCCCCATGCGCTTTCCTACTACCAGTGGCTTGAAAAATTACCCCAAGATATTTGAAGCAAGAGACCTGCTCAATCTTGTGGCCATCTATATTCCAGTTGTAGTTCTTAGGCCTTTTAGCGAATGCCATGATTTTTATTTATTTATTTATTTATTTATACCCCGCTCTTCAGCTGCAAGGCTATCAGAGAGGCTTACAAATTGTTTTAAGCAATAGCTATTTACACATCTACACTGCATTAAACAGTTTCCAATGTGTGTTAGCTAATTGCCCCCATAAGCCGGGTACTTAATTTACCAACCTATGAAAGGATGGAAGGCTGAGTGAACCTTGGAGCCCGCTGGAATCAAACTTGCAACGTGGTGGCTTGCAGTACTGGCATTTAACCGCTGCGCCACCAGTGGTTTTTTGATAGTTGAGTTCTAGCTGTTCCACTCTGCAATATTGTGTTAGTGCTCTTAGGGCTCTTTTTAGTCCAATGGGAGTTCTTGAAAGTACTGCTGCATCATCCGCATAAAGCAGCGTTGAAATATGCCTTCCCTCTAATTTTGGGGGGTGGAAGTTAGTGTTGTTGAGGTGATCCACCAAATCATTGATGTAGAAGTTAAACAGGAGTGGAGCGAGAATGCAGCCTTGCTTGACACCCTTCTCAGTGACAATGTTATTGGTGAGATGTCCCTGGGGGTTACATCTCACTTTTAATGAGGTCCCTTCATGCAGCATACGTATTAGATGGAGTAAACGTCGGTCGATCGAAGAAGCCTCCAGTTTTTTCCACAGTTTGATTCGGGATATAGAGTCAAAAGCTGCTTTAAAGTCTATGAAGGCAGCATAGAGTGAAACTGTGCTGCAAGTGGAGTATTTTTCAATAAGGTGGTGGAGTACAAGGCACTGGTCTATGGTGGAGCGGCCTTCCCTGAAGCCAGCTTGTTCTTCTGCAAGTATGCTTTCTTGTTCCAACCAGGTCTGAAATTTCCACTGTAAGTGTCTTGCATAGAGTTTGCTGATTGTACTGAGGAGACTAATTGGTCTGTAGTTGACAGGATCATCCTTACTTCCTTTTTTATATATGGGGACGATGATTGCGAGGCCCCAATCCTTGGGTGCTCAACCATATTTGTCGATACAGGTGAAAAGTGAGGCCAGGATAGGGGCCCAAAATTCGAGGTTGTTTTTAATGGCTTCTGCAGGTATTAGGTCTTCCCCTGGAGCCTTCCCCATTCTCAGCTGGGCTACAAGGTTCTTGATCTCTGTCACTGTCACTGGTGGCCACCCTTGGATATTTTCTATATTTTGGCTAGTGCATCCACTTTCAATGTAGTTGTCCTTATAAAGTGCTTGAAAGTGATCCTCCCATATCCCTGGGGGGATGTTACAATCCATTGTAGCTGGCCCATTTCTCTGGGAACTTGATGTAATATACCAGAATAGAGCTGTGTTGTTGGATCTGACTGCCTGGATAAGTTGTGTCCAGTCATTCTTTGTGGCTTCTTTTTTCTTGTTCATCAGCAGCTTTTTGTAGTCTCTTTTCTGCTGAAGCAGCATTGGTGCAGCATCTGGGATGTTATTAGATAGGTAACCCTGATAAATATCACTGACGGCTTTTTTAGCATTTACACATTCCTTGTCAAACCATGGTTTGGAGTGGTGCTGTTGTTGTTTCCATTGATGTGCGCTACTTTGACGGATTAGATATTGTTGTAGAGCACGGGTAAGTGTATTGTAATTTTCCAAGATTTCATCAGGAGACTCAGCTGATATCAGGGCAGTCCTAAGATGCTGAAGTTGGTCTGAAGCCAATACCTCACTTATTGTTTGATTTAGTTGGGGGGTCCATTTAGCTCGGCGATAAGTCCTTCTTGATGGTGTCACAGAGAGATGATAGCGCTCCCTGGTGTGTGTCTCCTGAGTGAAGTCACTAAGATGTAGCCGAATTGGAAAAATATCACTTTCAAATCTGGGCATAACTTCTAATTCCTTGGTATAGGGAAGAAGGTCCCTAGAAATGATTATGTAATCAATGGCACTCATTCTGGACCCAGAGAGATAAGTGAATTCAGCTGGGCAGTCATTTTTCAGGGCACCATTTAGGATTTGAAGGTTCAGCCTGAATGCTGTTTGATCCAGACAAAGTCCTGCAAAATTTGATTTCTTGTCCTTTGAGCATCGGATGAGGTGGGATCCATCATCTTCAAAATCAGGAGGAGGACATTTGTGCTGGGCATATAGGGTATGATTGTTGGGGCCCAGTCTGGCATTCAAATCACCCTCCAAAATTACAAATGCATTTGGGTTCTGCAACATGAGATTAGCAGTGTATGATTCCAATTCAGCCCACAGGCCTCTGATTTGGGATTTCTTCTTCATTGGAGGCATGGAGACATTTATTATCAGCAAAGTGCAATGGTTAAATTGAATTAGCACTGCCATGGCATATGTTTTAAAAGTGGAAAGAGGCCTTGTTATGGCACGTAGGGTGGTGGAAACCAAGATGCCCAGGATGCCTCTAGCTCTTCCATGCTTTTTCCCTGGCTCTGCCGGAATTGAGAATGAGTGAAAGCCATTTAATAATAGATCCTTATTAGTCCATGTTTCCTGGATCAGTATAATATCATATTAGGTGAGGAAGTCACTAGGACAGGGATCTCTGTGGGCCGTCGGCCACCCAGCGATGTTCCCGGTCATAAGGGTAACCTTGTGCTGGTCTGTTGGAAGTCAGGCAGTCGCATTGCAGGCCACAGGCTGAATGGGTAATTCATCTGATGACAGTTGGTTAAATGACTGGGTTGACTGTGGCTGTGCCCTCCTCTGTGGATGGAGGGGTAGTGAATCACATTCCTGTTCTTCCTGCCCTGCCTGTTCTGGAAGGGAAATTGGAAGAACCAATGCAGCATGGGAAGCGAAATGAGGATCACAAGCAAGCAAGGATCCTATCTCTTTAGTGAGGGGGGCATTCTTTGGCTTAGGAGATGAGGTAGGTGGCAGTGAAGACTGTTTTTCCCTTGAACTAGGTTTGCATAGGGATGTTTGAGTTCCCTGGGGTTTAATTGTAGATGGGGGTGCATCTGCAGTATATTGCATTTTTGAAGGGGTGTTGGCTACAACTCGGTATTTCAAGGCTTCCTTGATTGTAAGTAGAGAGTCTTCACTTTCGCTTTCATTGTCAGAGAAATCAGAGAAATGCATTGACAGTTTTCTGCAAGGGGGGCTGATTTCAATGGGGCTGGATTGCTGTTAGATTGACTCAGGATGGTATCTCTCATCAGCTGTATTGTGGGAGTGTGTTCCCAAATTTCTGTGAGTTTTTCTCTCAGTTTAATTACTTCTTGATTTATAGCCTGAGCTTCCTTTGAGGTGTGTTTAGGTTCTCCCTCTTGGTGTGCAGAATTATTGCTTCTTTGTGTTATCATTGCTATTTTCCCTGTGATGAGGTCACGGACTATCTCATCCTTAAAAACTCTGTTAATTTCTATACAATGTGCATTCCAGAGGAAATTTCTTTTCCGTAACAGCCTGTTAAGAATATTTGCCTGGCTAAAGGTCAGAAAAATTCGCTTAGTAGCTCTTGAGCTGGGTAAAAAGTGGCAGTCTAGTAAATCAATTGTTCTGCTGTGCATGTTTAAAAGTTGGGAAAGATATCTCACAACTGACTTCTGTCCATTCCACAAATGGGCATTGTTATGTATTTGTATCAGGAGCTGGTTTTTCTGTAACACTCGGCAGTGATTATCTGCATCCTGTGACGTGGCAGGACACATTTCCTCCAAATCTGCTACATTTTTAACCCCCTGTGTACCATATGGGTTTTGCCTTTGAAGATCTTGTTGGGAAAGCTTATTTGTAATGTCGTTTAATCTTTGCAAAATAAGAATCAATGTCTCTATGGACAGTTTGCAGAAATCATAAAAGAGCTGAGCGCTGTTATTGTAGGGAATGCTGCCAAGCTCCGGGAGTTTGACTTTGTTATCAACTTTGTTATCAACTTGCTCTGGCCCATAATTTATATTTACACTTTGAGGAATTGAGGAGGCTGTTTTGTTTAGTTCAGGTGTCTGTGATGGCTTAGGGAGTATAGAAGGAGCTGTTGTTACAGATCTGTAACTCACGGGCTGTGTTGTCTCTGCCGCTGGGAAGAGTGAGTCAATCCTCATCTGTTTTTCTGCTTTGAAGGATTCCTGATTGTCATCATTATTACAGGGGCTCGTCCGATTTCTTTTCTTGCCTTTGGATGGCATTTTTGAGGTATATGTAGGTGGTAATGCCAGATGTTAGTGGGAGGACAATTCAGAAGTTGTTAGTCCGTCGCCATCTTGCCCCTCCCCCCACCTCATTCATTGTCAGGAAAGCCTTTAGTGCGGATAAGAGGTAAGTGCAGCATGGGGAGTTCTTTTGCCAGCATGAAAATGGCAGATGTTATGCTCACAAAAGAATGGGAGTTTAGGGGAGTGGTCTGATAATGTCCTAGGCCTTATTCTGCTTCTTTGCCTCATTTTGTGGAAGGAAGGGCTTCTTCCCCTTCTGAATTTCTTTTCCCAGTTTTGAGGTCCTTTTGGCCTTGATAATCCCACCCCAAACCCTTTGTTGGATTGGATGCTTGAGTCTTGAGCTGCCTGGAACAGAAGCAACTTTTTTTCATTGTTGTTTTCGTTTTCCCACTTCTTGTCATATATTTCATTTTATTTTTCCTTTCTAGTTTCCCTTTCCCCTTTTCTCTTCTTCAGATGAAGCTCTAGCTTCATCAGTTCATTCTTTAACATTTTGAGGCAGAAATATTATTTTCTGCACAGAAAAAGTTGTTTCCTGTACAGAAAATGTTGTTTTCTGTGCAAAACAATCATGTTTGAGTTTTGCACAGAACGAGTCCCAAACTGTGAATAGGCTTCAACAACTGCATGGTTTTTGAAGTTTTTCTCACAGCAGGAAGAAAAGTGCTAAAATTACTTGTTGCTTCCTTCAAGAAGAAAATTAGTGATGAATTACATTCCTGTAGGCTCAACTTTAAAGGAGATATCCAATATGCTGAACCTGGGTGTGTGTGTGCGGGGGGGGAAAAGAGTTCAGTACTTTAGATAGCTTATTTAAAGTTAAAGCTAAAACCCAGAGGGAATTCACCATACCACCAACATAGAAACCACCAGCTGGCACTGTTTCTCACTGAACTCTCAAAACCAAGTCCCTCTGTTTTGGACTGGTCATTGCTTGTTCAACACCTGCACATCCTACGGTAGTTTCTTGCTTGAATTTCCATCAGAACAATTTCCCTATTAGTTCAGTAATTGGAACCTAGAACCTGGTTCTAGTATTCAATTCTTTTTATGATCATAAGAAGAACCATGTTGGGCCAGACCAAAGTTCTAATTTTCTGTTCACACAGTGACCACAATCATGAAGGATGGGGTCTTTAGTGGCTTAGGACTTTTTTGGACGGGGTTTTGCAATCCTAGCAGCCTCATCCACGTTGCGAGGCTGCTGCGCTGCAGGGTGTCCCTTTCGGATAATGCTGTCTCCTGCCGATCCTCTTCTGATACTGTTGTGTAACCGCTGGGACGCTGCAGCATTATATTTGGCGGTTTTCTAATCACGATCAACTTTTGTGATTAGAAAACCACCAAATAGAACGCTGCAGCATCCCAGAAGTTATGCAACAGTATTGGCTGGGGAGAGCGTCATCCGAAAGGGACACCCTGCAGCACAGCAGCCTCGCAACGGGGACGAGGCTGCTAGCGTTGCAAAACCCTGTCCGAAAAAGTCCTTAGAATCAGGATGGCTATATATCCACTCCAGTATCAGAGGTAGTTTGCTTCTATCAGTTACTGAGGAGCAAAAATTGGAGAATACAATTGTACTGTGTCCTTCTGGCAGGTTTCCCATAGGCAACTGGTTGTCCACATCAGTCCGTCTGAACAGAATGTTAGACTAAATGATCTTCTGTTGTTCTAAGAAGCTGAGACATAAACATTTGGCTCTCCATTTTGTTTTATATCCCTTCTGTGAAAAAAGACTTTGGATATGTTGACTGAACAAAGTCAGCCAATGAACCTCATGAATGATCAGAGACAGGAAGTTGTCTTTCTTGTTCTAGTTCATCATTCTTTTCACTCTATCAGACTGTAGCAGTAGACATCTGTAGCAGTGCATGCAGTATCTCATTATCCTAAAAAGGACAACATTTATCACTAGAGAAGCAGTGGTAAGTTTTGAAGTACAGATACTCATTGTGACAGTTCCTATAGCCATGTACTATGGAGGAACCCAAAAGGGAGGTAGCTGTATTAATCTTTATCAGGAAAACATTTTTGGCAGTTTTCATTGTCACCTGCAGTAACTTCTTTGTAAACCTAGTAGGTTTTCATTGACAAGTGAAACCCAAGCCATGACAAAATGCTTTATATCAATACAACAGAATAGCTCACAATATATTGTTGCTAGGAGAATCCCTTTCTCCCCAACACGGGTACTCTGAGGGTTGCAGTTAAGCTCAGGGGGGTCAGAAAAATATGAACGGAGTGGCAGAAGAAGTCATTGTTCCTACTAATTGAGCTTTCTATGAAACTTTGATCCTTCAAGACCTGGATTCACTATGGCACTCTTCATAATTAAAACAAGGCTGTGCTACCTCTGAGACACAATGCTACAGGTCTCATATGGTAGCCCATCAGAGACGCTATTTGCTAATAAAAAAATTAGTTTTCAGGCAAGTGGCCTACACACAGATGGTTACAGAGGTGGTTCCGTTGCTTTGAGGCTGTGGATCCCTACTGTGTTCAGCCAGAACTACCCAAGATGTTGAACATATAGTTACTGTAAAACAAGGAGTAAATCTTATAAAATCTAGCATGGATTTGATGGCCAAAACTATGGATCCACTACATGACTCTAGGCCTCTGTTTACTTTGGTGGGTAAAGATTATACAGAACAGATTTTGAAAGATAATTTGGCCCAGCATGTTCCACTTCATGGATGGAGGGCTTACTCAGTTGCCCAACCTGGAAATCCTTTTAACTGAAGATGCTGAGGACTGAATCTGGGACTTCTGTACATAAAGCATGTGCTCTGCTGCAAATATTCTCCTCAGAGTTTAGCTTGGAGAGAAGAAGATTGAGAAGTGACCTTATAGACATCTTTACATATTTGAAGGGACATCATGTAGACAATGGAGTAAGCTTGTTTTCCACAGTTCCAAAGACTAGAATACAAACAGTGGATGTAAATTACAAAAAAGAGATTCTACTTAAACATTAGGATATTTTTTTAATTTTTTTATTTTTACTATAAGAACTATTTAGTAGTGGAATAGAAAGCCTCATGGGGTGGTGGAATCTTTTTCTTTGGAAGTCGTTCAACAGTGGTTGGATGGCTATCTCTCAGGAGTGCTTTACTTGTGTATTCCTGCATGGCAGGGGCTTGGACTAGATGGCCCTTGACGTTCCTTCCAACACTATGATGCTATGAGAATGTCTAGTTTTATGATTCTATGAGAGTAAGATGAATATTTTGAATGAAATGGTTGTTGCCACCTATCTTGAATCATTAGGTTAGGGAAAGGATAAAGTAGAACAATGAAACAGTAGAGTTAAAGAAAATTATTTCTTTTTCTTTTTTTTCTTTCTTTTTTTGGACTACAGTTCACGTAATCCCCAGTGCAGCCAAGGAATTCTGGGAGCTGTGGTCCAAAAAACAACTTTCCTAGGCTCTGATAAAGTCTCTTTCCTCTACATGTGAAAACCTGTCACTTGCCATCTGCATCTAAATGATGTTGCTTTTGCTCTTCTCTATGACAAACTGATATGAATACTTTTAAAACAGCATGAGCTGTCAGACATTCCTCTCTGTGGCTAGAAAGAAATTCCCACCCACACCCTTCCAAAGGGATCATTGAGATTTTTCCCCTCAGCCTTTCTTAGTCATCTTTTGTTGAATATGAATAAGGGCTAAGGGTGGGGTGCGGTGATAATTACTTATTGTTTATACAGGTCAATTTTAAGCCTACCTGAACCTGAAGGTTAGCCAGGAGGACAATTATAATGGCTTTTCAAATGAACATAATATTTTCTGCACTGCACAACCACTGACAATTTGGCATCGATGGAAGTAAGGCAGAATAACATTACGGTGGACTGGGGGAGTTGGATGCTTCATAGCCAATCCTGCAGGTCATTGTACCAGGAGTGGGTGGAAAAGGAACCAAGGAGAGGCTACATTGCTCTTTTTGAAGAATCAAACTGTGGACAATATTATATGCTTCTTCATAGCAAGGTTGCACATTGTGTGCCCACCAAGCAACTGTGACTCACTAGCTATGTGTTGGGGCCTGCAACATACTGGCTTGGCAATCTTCTCATTTGTCCCCACAACCCCAAGCAGGCAGCAAACAGGGGAGGCTTATTAAGCCTCTGGAAAGTTCAATACCTCCTTGTGCAATGTCTACCCCCTGTCTCCAAGAAGCTTCCAGGTAGTCAGAGCATGCTGCTGTGGCCATTTAATGGCTAGGGTGGGGAGGGAGGTATCCAGGCAGCATTCAACTGCAAAACTGCAGCTAGGAGAAGAGAGCTGGATCCCCAACCAGTCACCAGTGATCTTGGAGGGCTATGTAAACCTCATGGCTGCAGAACTGCAGGTAAGTGCTGACTGGATGCTTCCCAGCCCCCTTTCCTCCTCACCTCAGCTAGTCATGGTGGTGTACTCCGGGTTCTTGGAAATTGCCTTCTGGGTGGAGGGAAGGATGCAGAACTGTGTGAATGAAGTATTATGTTTCACTTGTATGATACAGGAAGCCAACCTCTGAGCACCATGGCAGGCAAATTTGTAGTTATTTACTTGACCATTATTGTATTTTGGTCACCATGGATGGGGAGAAGTATTTGTGGCAAGGGAGTAGCTATGGGAGAGACAAAATGAGGACATTAACCCCCCCCAATAAGAAATCTGTCCCCCAATAACATTTTCTTTCAGTTCCCAAATATCTTGCATTGCAATAATTTCAAACTTCACTTGTGTATTTAGAAATACAATTTAGACATCCAAAGCAAAAGTGCAGACAAAAGTACCAAGAGAATGTGAGCACAGCAAATATAGAGGTTCCAGGTTAAGAATGTAATTCTTCACTAAGTTTCTTCTGGAATGTAGAAATGAGTAATTTTAGCAATTTTCTTCCTGTTTAAAGAAAATCTTCAAAAAACACTCAATTTTTGAAAGCTATTCGCGATTTGGGACTTATTCTGTGCAAAATTCTCATGTGGTTGTTTTGCACAGGAAACAGCATTTTCTGTATAAAAAATACTATTCCAACATGGAAATAATAATTCCTGTGTGTAAAATGCTGTTTTCTGTGCATAAAAGGCTGCTTTCTGTGTAAATCAACCAGGTGCAAATTTTACACAGAATAAATTTCCAATGACAGTCAGTATTTTCTGTAATTTTCTAGTCTCAAATCCATGTAGGGTGTCTGGCTGACCATGTGTCTTTGATTCAAGTTTTCCCTGTGTGTGGGGAGTGTGAGTACATTTTCTTCTTTACCACAATCGATGACATGCACTTCGTAAGTAATTATAATCCCTGCACTCCAGGTCAATGGGACTGTTTGTGAGCAATATATATTCCTCATGGCTAGGTTCCTTAGAGGCCTACCATAAAATGCAACGATTTCCTTCTCGTAAGAATGTCGATGGGAAAGCTCCTAAGGCAAACTAAAAGGAAGCCTCCTTGATTGATGCCAGTGGTGTCTGTGTTGAATCGCTTGCTCGTTTAATTTTGAGTTTGTACACTGCATTTACTTAGAAAGCCTTAATGATGTTAATTATTTTTGTTGGCACACCATGACATTTCAAGATGTTCTATAATGACTCATGAAGTGGGCTGCTGCATGCTTGTTGAGATCTATGAAGTGGCTGATGCTTTTCAGTGGACTCTTGGATGATTATCATGATTTGATTAAAGGACATTTGTTTTTTAAACCCAGTAAGGAAGGTCAAATACATTTTTCTGGAATTCCATGATGTTTTTCCAGTACTCCCTGTTACTAGTGCCTTACCCACTTTCCCTCTGACTTTACATCACCACGTTCTTGGGTCACATAAGGACAGATTGCTTGCCAGGCTCATATAAATGGAATTAGGAAGTAAACATGATAGCACTTCTCCTTATGTTCAATGCATTTGGGATTGTGGGCATTGTTTGTTTGTCATGAGATTGCTTTAGGATTGCCTGTAAAAGTGCCAGAACATAACTGTGTGCATGTCTGCAGCCCCAGCTGTGCCATAGTTGAGGGAAGACTTGCATATCACCATTGCTTTTACACATAAGAAAAGTCAACATGTTTAAATTTGCATTTTACAGACCATATGTCCAAGGCATGTTCTGGGGCACACAATGTAGCAACCCTGCTGAAACGGAACAAGTCTGAATATGGTTAGTGCATTTAATCATCTATATACTCCCTTAGGTTTAAGGGAAGAAATGCAGAATATAAATAATCTAAATATTACACTTGCTATTGCATTACATCATGGATTTGGAGGTTTACAGAAAGTGAGAAGATTTCATGTTTCATGATAAAGATAGGGAAAATTAATGGTAGCAATAGGAGTGCCTCAGATCTGATGGGTTGTTTCTTCACAACAGAATACCTCTTAGAGGGGTTCAAAATAAGAATCTATGCTTATCTTTTATGGATGGAAAGCAAATTCTAGTTGTAACCCTCTCCCCAAGGCAAGCTTGGTTAGTTCTGTAATTTCATCTTTGTATGCACAGGTAAGCATACATCTGAAAATGGCTTTAGCTCTGGACAGAGATAATTAATTATCTGACAGCAGATTAATTAATAAGGACAGAAGATGCAATGTAATTTATCTGCAAGTTTCAGGAAATCCTTGATAAAGTTCCAGAAAACAGGTCATGAATAAACTAATGTGTCCAGAATTTACCGTAATGAATAGAAGCAGATAGGGATGTATAATATCAATTTAAAATACAAGGCATTCCTAGCATAATATCTCCATATCCTCATAGATTAGATGGACAGACAGCTAGACCGAAAGAGAGATCAAAAGACAGAAAGATAGAGCAAATATCTTCGGGACTGCCTCCTTCCACATAATCCTCCCTGTGCACTCAGGTCCTCTGGGAGGAATCTGCTACAACCTTTAAAAACTAGGGCAAGTCAGTTTCTCTGAGCCTGAAAGAAAGGCAAAGACAGCCTCCTTCTGACCAAATTTGGCCAAGAAAATTCCATGATAGGTTTGCCTCAGGGTCCCAATAAGTTGGAAATGACTTGAAGGCACACACCAACAAATATATGAACATCATGGTTGGCATCCTCTTGGTAATTTATGATGTCATAAACCAATTTAGGATTGCATAGTTTAGAATTGTGGCATTGCACAATGGTCGTATTGGCAGGAGGGAACATTGTCATAGCTGTCCCAATTGGACCATTGCATGAGTGCAGTGAGCAGCATGGCTGCTGTGCAATATTCATGATATCTGACAGTATGGCATTTTTGCAGTACAGGCTGCCCTCCCACAATGACAGCACAAGAAGAGCTGGAGAATGGCCCTGAACACATGGGACATGCATAATCCAGAGAGAAGGGTGGTAGAAAGACATGGGTGCCTTTCATCCAGCCAGAAAAAAAGCTCCTACCTTTTACAGTGCCTCTTCTGCACAGTATTATTAAAAAAAATTAACTGTAAATCTAGGGTGCACAGGTGCGCCCTTCCATTTAAAAAGCTGTTTGGTCACCTCAGCGCAGTGAAAAAGCTCACAATCGATACTGCAAAACTCCAAAATGGTGCTTCTGGCCACTGTGTTTCTGGCAAGCCCGTCCCCCATGCACGCCCAACAAATCAGGTTTCCACTCTGCTCTTCTCTGGGGATGTGCTGTGCTGCAATCCGGTTGTCCTAATGACTGGGAATGCACATTTCCCCTGCATTTAAAAAAAAAATCTCAGGGGGAGCCTCAAAGGCTTTCCCCATGTAGTTTTTGCCCCCTGCACGGTGAATCACCATGGGATCTTGTTTGAACAAAAGGTATTCTACTCTATGAGGGATATTTTCACCATCAAGACAACCCCAGGTGAGTCCTAACTCCTTATCAATCTTGATTTGCAATCTGGATTCCTTGCCAAGGTGTCTGCTGCTGCATAGAAGCACACAGTCCTCTTTTTGGGGGGAAACAGAATCAAGAAAGGTATTGAGCAGTTCTGCTTTTTCACTGTGATCTGTTAGCATTTTACCATCCTAATTGTGCAGTGGTCCCACCATTTTCTTGGTCATTCTCATGCTTTGACATATTTGGAGGGGGGGGGCTTCTTGTTGCTTCTTGCATCAATAGCCAGTCTCAGCTCATTGTGAGCTTTAGCTTTCCTTACACTATTCTTGCAACCTTAGGCTACACATCTATATTCTTCCTTGGTGATTCATCCTTCCTTTCTTATACATGTTTTTTTTTTCACTTCCCCCTTGAGTTTACTATGCAACCACATTGGCTTTTTCAGATGTTTCCCATTTTTCTTCTTCCATGGAATGTTTTGATTGTGCTTTCAACAACTCCTACTTCATGAAATCCCAGTCATGGAGGGTGTGTTTTTCCTTTATCATTTCTAGCCATGGGATTCTACTCAGTTTTTCTCTGAGCTTGATGAAATCAGCTTTCCTGAAATCCAAGGTTTGTTTTTGACTATACTCTTCTTTGGCCTTTCTCACAATCATGAATTCTGGCATTACATGGTCACTTCCCCCTAAAGTACCACTTTGATTCCAGTGACCAACTCCTCCCTGTTGGATAGGATCAAGTCCAGGAATGCCGATCCCCCTGTTCCCTCCTCCACTTTTTGAAGGAGGAAATTATCTGCAAGGCACAACAGGGATTTGTTTGTATGCTTAGCAGAGTTAGTCTCTCAGCAGATATCAGGATAATTGAAGTCCCCCATAATTAAAAATTTTGCATCTTGGAGATTCCTGAGATTTTTTTCTGAAAAACTTCATTCACCACCTCATCTTGGTTTGATGGGATGTAGTAAACTCCTACCACAATGTTATTTTTATTTCTTTCTCCATTTATCTTTACCCAAATGCTCTCAACTGGTCCAGTCTGATCATTCATATGGATTTCTGTACAAGTGAATTTGTCTTTGACATATAATGTTCCTCCTCCTCTCCTCCTTTCTTCCCTGTCTATTCTTTTTGTACAGATTATATCATTCAATTGTTATATTCCAATCATGGGAGATATCCTACCAATTCTCTGTTATATCAATAACTTCATATTTACCTTCCTGCACTAGGACTTCAAGATTATCTTGTTTGTTTCCCAAACTCTGCACACTGGTGTCTAGGCATCTAAAATATTGTTTGTTCACATCTTTTGTTTTACTGGGAGTTTTACTGTGGCTCTGATCCTTTCCCTCAGCTTCTCCTCTTCACATCTTTGTGTTTAGAGTTTGCTTTTGGACAGATGTTTGAGCTATCATAGCCAACCCCCCCCCCCAGGGTTTAGTTTAAATTTCATTTGATCAAATTTTCTGTGTTTTTGCCAAATACATTCTTCCTGGTCTTTGTTTAGTGCAGCCCATCTGTAGCCAATAGTCCTTTGTCTAAAAAGTGAAGTCCATGGTCCCAGAAGCCAAACCTCTTCTGTCGATAACATTTATACACCCCATCATCCACTTGCAGTATATTCCTGTCCCTATGTGGTCTATCTTTCACTGGTAGAAGTAGTGAGAATTCCACCTTTCTTTTTCGCTTTGCTGAAGTTAGTGGTTAAGTCAACTCCTTCTTTGGCTGCCAGTCTCTTGTTGCTGGTCTCCTATGTGAAGCTGGTCTGCGTCAGTGTGTGCACCCATTATCAAATGCTATTTGGGAATCTTCTTCATCATTATCTTCAGGAAGATGTTGGAAGTGAATGCTTAACTGGAGTGATTCTGAATCCCTTGTGTATGGTCTGTCCTGACAGTGACTGTCCTCCAGGATGCTTCCTCAATGAAATTGTCCTCATTTTCCTTGGCAGTTTCTTCCTGTTGATTCTGTAAAATCAATTCTCCCTCTGTTCTATCCAGAAATTCCTCATGTTCTCTGATGCACTGAAGAGCATAAATATGTTGCTGAAGTGTGCTGGCTTTGTCCTCCAAGAGAGTCAACAGTTTGCACTTGTTGCAAGTGTAGTCAGATAGATTTTCTTGCAAGAAAACTAACATTGCAGCAAATGACTACAGATCCTTCAGCCTCCATGCCCACAGTTATTTTTTTTTCTTCCCTTTTACACTGTAGAAACTCTTTGGAATATAACCACACATGCCTTGCGGTGCATGCTGCTAGACTGAAAGCTTCCTTCCTCACTCAATCTGGCTTCCTTTCTGCTCACAGTGACTTCAGCAAAGGCTGCTGGGAAAGATATGCCGATGAGCTGCTCTTCCTCTCAGAGCTCCACCTCCTGGTCCACTGGCCCCAAAGCTTGCTTTTTTCCCACTCATGGCAACTTCATCAAAGGCCTGATGGCTGAACAACCTCCATATCTGGTTGAAGAGGATTCCTATGCTCAGGTATTGGAAGCTTTGGCTGCCATCAGGCAGCTTCACATTTCTCCTGGCCTCAGTCTCGTCAGCACTCTTCCACCTGGGTTTAGGCCAGTCTTAGGTCTAGCCCCTCAGCAGAGCCTAGCTGCAAATGGAGAAGAAACAACAGGTAGAGAGGTGTCATTGGCCAAGAAATATTTCTGAAGTAGTCATAATTTCTAGAGTGAGAAGAAATCAATTAAGTCAATTGTCCTATTAACTTTACACTCATCAGTCCCAGTATCAACTCTGTGACATTTATGGATTTTGGTAGAAGGCAAACATGTTTGCAGCATTTCATTTTTGTGCTTTAAAGCACAATAGATGGAAACATTTTCTCAATAGGACTTCCATATGAACAAAGCCATGATATAGAGAAAGTACCTTGCACAAACAATACTTTTTCCATCAAGTAGATTAGGGATGCAGTTCTTCACTAATTTTCCTTTTTGAAGGAAATAACAAGTAAGTAAAGTCTTTGCACAGTTTTGGAAGCCTACTTGCAATTCAGGATTTATTCTGTGCAAAATTTGCATATAGTAGTTTTGCACAGAAAACAGATTTTTTTCTGTGCAGCAAACAGCATTTTCTGCACACGAAATGATACCTCTGCACAGAAAATGCTGTTTTCCATGTAAAACAACCATGTACAAATTTTGCACAGAATTAAGTCCCCAATTACAGCATTTTTCCATGCAAGACACAGCTTTTTCTTTACTGAAAATAGTATTTCTGCTTAGAAGTATTATTTTTTTCTGTGTAGAAGATGCTCTCCCATACACAGAAAATGCTGTTTTGTGCTCAAAACATTTTGCATAGCTATCGTATAGCCTTGACTGAAGAATAGTACACTCCTATCTGGGATGGTCGTCCTCTTCCACCAAATGTGCAGCTTCAGGAGGGATGCACATGGAGTGGTGAGGGAGGAAGGGGACACCAACCTAGCCAGCCAGATCAGTGAATCAACCCTGGTGATCAATGGGGTGACAGATGTCACAGCCAGATTGCCCTCACATCCAATTTTGCATGGAGTAAGTCCCAAGCAGCAAAGATTCTTATCAGTCTAGGATTGTTCTCATCAGAGTTTCTCAATAACTGCAAAATGTATTTTTTCAATCACATATATATGAATATGCTTTCCACCCCTAGTGCATAGATCAGTGGTTCTTAACCTGTGGTCCGTGGACATGTGACAGCCACCAAGGCAAAGGCAGGCTGGCTGGCTGGCTGACTTGGCCTGTGCATTTCTGGTCAATCTGCTTCAGCCACAAATTTGCAGAGAGAAGCAGGAGAAAAGTCTTCCCTCCCCCTCCAGTGCAGGTTTAACATTATTATTATTATTATTATTATTAATCTTGAGTTGACTCTTGGGGGTCAGTGGCAACAAAAGATATTTAAAGGGGGTCCCTGGTAAAGAAAAGGTTAAGAGCCATTGATATAGAGCAATAGGAATGCTTTCATTTATGACTTTTGTAGCTATTTGATACAGGCTTGGTTGATAACGTGGTAAATAGGAGCTGGCTTTTTAAAACTACTTTGGCTTAGTAGTTAGTTTATTTATTTCTTACATTTATCCCCATCTGAAAATCTCAGAACGGCTTCCAGTTGCTGCCCATGCCAGCACTGATCAAGGCTACAGTAAGTAATTCTGTGGACCTATAGAGTGATTCTAATTTGAAAATACAAGACAATCCTTTGCATAGAGCAGATGGCTTCACTGTGGGGTTTACTGGGCCAGATAAATAATTTTTGCCATTTTCAATATTGCTGTTTACATTTCATTTATTTCTGGCACAGTAGGGCAATAGCTACAATTACACCACCTGTTGGTGTCCATGTATGGGCCATTAGCTGTGGGTGTCTCGGCCACTCCTGCTGTGTTGGATGTACTAGTTGTGTCTAAGATACTGAAGGCAAGAAATACTGACTAGCATCCTGTTGGGAAGTTACATAATTGTAAACTGATTTACAATCATGTAGAGTTGACTTGCACCATCACACAATGTTTGTATTCTCAAGAGGGGAAGAGAGACATAGCTACACCATCAGGATCATTATAGAAGTGGAGCCAGATGAGTGGCCCCTGCAAAATGGTCCCAATACATAATTTATCCCAATGCACAACATGTCATGTCCCTTTCCTCTCTCTTCTTTCTCTTCCTGTTGTTGCAAGCCTTCAAGTTGTTTCTGATTTATGGTGACCCTAAGGCAAACCTATCACAGGGTTTTCTTGGCAAGATTTGTTCAGAGGCAGTTTGCCTTTGTCTTCCTCTGAGGCTGAGAGAGTGTGACTTGCCCAAAGTCACTCAGTGGGTTTCCATGGCCAAGAGGGGATTTGAAACCTGGTCTCCAGAGTTGTAGTCTAATGCTCAAAGCACTACATCATTCTTTCTCTACCTTCATTATATTTTTAATTCCAATAGCATATTTTTAAAGATCACGGTTACATAAACAATGCTACAGACAATTCACTGAGCCTATTCATTGCTTTATAAATGAGTCACAAGAAAATAAGGACAAAAAGAAAACCATGCTGAGTCTGACCAAAGGGCTACCTAGACCAGCATTCTGTCCTCACAGGGGCTAATGTGGGAAACCCAGAAGAAGGATATGAGTTCAGTAGCTTGAGTTCTACTTGCAAATCCCAGCATGCTGCCTTTGATATTGGGGGGTAATATATAGCCATCATGGATTGAAAATATTGACTCAAATAATATCAATGATTCTAAGTGTGTTAATTCTGGAATTCATGATGATGTAATCCTCCTTGTGAAAAATAAGCAACTCCCATCCTGTAAGGAAAAAAAAAAGATCTAAAAACATCTGCCACTTGGAACATCTGATCCTGCATAGCTTTAATTTAAGGGAGATGAACTTCGTTTCAGAAGCAGATTATCTAAATTCATTTTGCAGAATTTGCAGTGTTATAGATGTTGATGAGGGATAACTAGAAAATAGAGATCTGTAAGCCTAGAATAATGTTTGAACAACAACAACAATGATGCAACAGCCTACATTGTATGACCAAGTCATCATTTTTTCATATAATCATAGAATCATAGAATTGCAGAGTTGGAAGAGACCACGAGGGCCATCCAGTCCAACCCCCCTGCCACGCAGGAAATCACAATCAAAGCATCCCCGACAGATGGCCATCCAGCCTCTGTTTAAAGACGTCCAAGGAAGGAGACCCCACCACACTCCGAGGGAGTGTGTTCCACTACCGAACAGCTCTTACTGTCAAAAAGTTCCTCCTCATGTTGAGGTGGAATCTCTGTTCCTGGAGCTTGCACCCATTGCTCCGTGTTCCAGTCTCTGGAGCAGCAGAAAACAAGCCTGCTCCATCCTCAGCATGACATCCCTTCAAATACTTAAACAGGGCTATCATATTGCCTCTAAACCGTCTTTTTTCCAGGCTAAACATACCCAGCTCCCTAAGTCTCTCCTCATAAGGCATCATTTCCAGACCTTTCACCATTTTAGTTGCCCTTCTCTGGACACGCTCCAATTTGTCAATATCCTTTCTGAATTGTGGTGCCCAGAACTGGACACAGTATTCTAAGTGAGGTCTGACCAAGGCAGAATAGAGTGGCACTATTACTTCCCTTGATCTAGACACTATACTTCTATTGATACAGCCCAAAATTGCATTGGCCTTTTTAGCTGCCGCATCACACTGTTGGCTCATGTTCAACTTGTGGTCTACTAGGACTCCTAGATCCCTTTCGCAAGTAGTCTCATTCAGCCAGGTCTCTCCCATCCTATATTTATGCATTTCATTTTTCCGCCCTAAATGCAGTACTTTACATTTCTCCGTATTGAATTTCATTTTGTTAGCTTTGGCCCAGCTCTCCATTCTATCCAGGTCATTCAACACTGGAATTTTATGTTTAAAGTCTTAGGCATGCAGATGTCCTCTTTTGGGATACTGCAAGGGTTGGTATTCCCTTCCTCCCTCTGCAACACCCAAAGCCCCTCCCTCAACTTAGTGAAAAGCCCCTGAAGACACTCTGTGTGGCCATTTCCATGTTTAGTGGCAAGCAGGCAGGATCAGAGAAACATCTGACAAAGAAGCCAAAAATTATTTGCAAAATGATGACATCAGCAGAGAGATCTGCCAGGGCCCCTCAGGGGCCTCAGCGTTCCTGTAATCATTGGGAAGATAAGACAGGTATTAAGCATCTCTCTCCTCTTCCTCTGTAACAACATATCACCCTGCCATCCCTATATCTCCCTCTGCCCTGGACAACTCATATTGCCATTCCATTTTCTTTACACATTACCATCTTATCAACAATAACCAAATAATAATAAATACAGATCACATAATTAACTATAACAACACAATTAACAACACATTGACACAGCTCTAAACAAAATAACTAGATTCCCAATTTGTATATACTGAGTTTATAAAACTGAGTAGTTGGCTAGTCCAGCATAACCTTACTCACACTAAGATGAAGCCTTGCAGCCAACTAGATGGTACCATCTAGTTCCCACCACTACCCAGTCTTATAGCTGCCACTCTTATTACCTACCCTGACACCCCCTGCCCCATATCTATAATAGAATGGCAATATTTAATAATTAGGTCAACTGTAGCCTTCCACACAGTGCGGCCATTAAAGCTGGAAAATTGCAAAACCAGGAATCCCGAAGACTAGCATTCAGACTCAGTCAGGTATGCACTTAAGGACAGGCCAACCCAAATTCCAAAGAAATGATAATTTGCAGGGCAACTATGTGCCTGAACACCTGGCTAATCCTATCAGCCTAAACTGAAATACTTAAGCCTGTAAAGATGCCTCATACCTTTACCCTTCCCCAAACAAAAAGATTGTTTCCTCTATTCAATTACAAAGTATCCACACATTAAGTACTGTTAGTATATCCAGAGTGTTCATTGTCTTTCCCTAAGCAACTCCGAAAAGCATTGTTTTTCACTCTAAATCCCACCCCCTGAAGCAAGTTATTGACTATATAAACCCTTCCAAAACGCTACTCAAGTGCACACAGTTCATATTCCCCTCGACTTGACAGCAAACTGTGTAGCCATTCCTTTTCCGGGACCCCCAATTCTACTGGTCTCTTTCGTGACCTCATCTCCTCAGATCAGTACAGTATCACCTGAAAACAACTCCCTTCTCTATTCCTCTGTCCAAATCCTTCCTACTTTATTTGCTAGCCTTGCATGAATGCTTGCAGCTTGAATGTGTGTGTGAACATTGTTATCATTGCTTTCTCAAATAAAGGTCAATTATTGTACTATCTAGCTTAACTTCTCCCCCTGGTTACTGGTATACATAGGTTAAAAGACTTCACTATTTGTTGCCCCCTCTCGCATAGCCAAGCTATTAATTCCCCAAATTAATATTGATACAGTATTTTGAGGGTCCTTAAGACCCCTGAGTGCTTAGGTTAACACTCTCATTGCCAGCTGGTTTATCAGTAGTGTAGCACAGTATAGTACTTTAAGTAATATCTGCCTATTGGTACACAGTCATCTAAATCTCTCTTATGATATACTGAAGGGATTCCGATATATAACAGAACAACACACAATACAACATATCATAAGACACAATTAAAACTCTCCTTTTTCTTCACTGTGCAATGGGGGATTACTGTTTCCACAACCCTAGTTAATCAAGTGGTACTTTGAAGGCAATGACCAAAGTTATGCACCATCTAAGAATCTGCAACTGCATATGTAACAGCTACACTTGGAACTCTGCTTATGCAGTTTTGAATTGGACATCAAACAGTGGCCAAAAATATGTACAACTGGATGTTTAAAGGAACATATGTGTAAATATGATGACACCAAATTAGGAGGAGTAGCTAATACCCTGAAGGATAGGATCAAAATTCAAAATGACCTGGATAGACTGGAGAACTGGGCCAAAGCTAACAAAATGAAATTCAATACGGAGAAATGTAAGGTACTGCACATAGGGTGGAAAAATGAAATGCATAGATACAGGATCGGGGAGACCTGGCTGAACGAGACTACGTGCGAAAGGGATCCTGGAGTCCTAGTAGACCACAAGTTGAACATGAGTCAACAGTGTGATGCAGCAGCTAAAAAGGCCAATGCGATTTTGGGCTGCATCAATAGAAGTATAGTGTCCAGATCAAGGGAAGTAATAGTACCACTCTATTCTGCCTTGGTCAGGCCTCACATAGAATACTGTGTCCAGTTCTGGGCACCACAATTCAAAAAGGATATTGACAAATTGGAGCGTGTCCAGAGGAGAGCGACTAAAATGGTGAAAGGTCTGGAAACCATGCCTTATGAGGAAAGACTTAGGGAGCTGGGTATGTTTAGCCTGGAAAAAAGATGGTTGAGGGGCGATATGATAGCCCTGTTTAAGTATTTGAAGGGTTGTCACATTGAGGATGGAGCAAGCTTGTTTTCTGCTGCTCTAGAGACTAGAACATGGAACAATGGGTGCAAGCTCCAGGAACAGAGATTCCACCTCAACATTAGGAGGAACTTTCTGACAGTAAGACTTTCTGTTCGACAGTGGAACACACTCCCTTGGAGCGTGGTGGGGTCTCCTTCCTTGGAGGTCTTTAAACAGAGGCTGGCTGGATCAGGGATGCTTTGATCGTGATTCTGCATGGCAGGGAGTTGGGCTGGATGGCCCTTGTGGTCTCTTTCAACTCTACAATTCTATGATTCTAAATAAAACACCAATAGGATTTCAATCTGTATCTACTACATAGATGTAGCAGTTTAATATCACTTTAACTGCCACAGCTCAGTCCTCCAGAATCCTAGGATTGCTAATTTGTTTAAATACTTAGAATTCTTCACCCATGAATTCTCTGTTCTAGTGCTCTAGTTTGGTGGCATGTACCAGACCTCATCAAACTACAGATCTCAATATTGCATAGCGTTCCAGTTGAGGAGAGTACACTGAGCTCTCTACAAGAGAATTCAAGGTATCTCAATAAACAGATATGAGGATTCCACAGGATAGAGGCATGACAGTCATAAGTGCTCTCAAACTGCTATATGTGAAACACACACAAATGTTTCAGCTAGTTGCTTTTTCTACTAGCTAGTAGTTTTTTTCTGTTGATATGACAACAATCCTCAGTGTGTCAAGGAGGAAACAGAAGGCCAAATGCAATTTCTGCAATTCATATTGATTTACAAGATGTACAGAAATGGAGTCTTCAGAGGATCTCTAAGAAAAATGAAACCTCTTGAAGATGCATGCTGATAAGCAGGTACTTCTGTGAATAAGTAATTGGATGTTTAAGAAAATACTAATCCAGAAGACAATCATTTGGGGGAGGTTTTTCAGTTGGCTGACACAATTCCAGAAAGCTTGCTCAAAGCAACTGACTGTTTTAGGAGTAGTATGCAGTTCCTCTCTCATCTCAGCTTCACTGGCTGATGGCTCATTTTCTTGGTACAATTAAAAGGGCTGGTTATTATTCTGAAAGCCCTAGATATGCAGAGACCAGGATGCCTAAAAGATTTACCCCTCCTGTACTCCTGCCTAGTGCTGCCATATTACACCTCCTCAAATCTGGACATTTAATTTTCATATTATGCAAGTTATTATATTGATGTATATTATTAATTAGCATTGTAATTTTGCAAATTTAACACATTAATCATTGCATTTATTTCTACCACTACTTTTCAGCCATGGTATCATCTTTATGGCAATTATTTTTTCCAAGAGAATAGGATAATATTTATAGTTCTGGGTTTGGAACAAAGAGACACAAGTTCAAATCCTTGTTAGTTCATGGAATTTACCATGTGACCTTTGGCTATCACTACCTGTCAGCAAATCTACCTGACAGGTTTGTTATGGGGATTAATACATAGCAGGACAGGAACCATGTAAAGTTGTTGTGTATATTCATGGTGTGCTAAACAACAACCTTTTTTGGCAGGATGGACACTACTGCCATCACATCACTAGGCTGGTTAGTTTGCTAGTTTGTTATTGCCATCATTTATCTTACTGGTGGCAAAAAGGTATAGACCCATGAAAATATTACAAAAAAAGTCCATGAAAGTACCTGTTGTCCAGATCCTAGGGGGGAATGCAGAGGAAAGTAATGAGAAATTTACAAAGTGTATTCCTTTCCCCTGACCTTTACTTTGCACCTGGTTTTCTTGTTCTCTCCAACTTCCCACTGCACCTCTCTTGTTACCTTACTGCATGGCTTCATAATGCCTCCTTCCCTTACTCCATGACTTCAGTTCTCTTCCTAGACTTGCACCTTCACCATATCCTCAACTTGCACCTTCACCATCTTTTCCTCCCATGCTTGTACTTCAGTTCTGGCATCTCCAGCTCTCTTCCCTCTTTGCCTTACACTGGGCAGTCTTTCCAATTTCTCTTGCATTTTCCATCACTTATATCTCTTGCTTCTTCCACCTTCCCATTGTACCTCTCATCTTCCCTTCCTTCCATCGCTCTGTTTTTCCTCACATTGTGGAAGTTCTTGCCCTGTGAGATGCATCTAATCCAAAGATGGCCAATTGGCTGGAATTTGGCCTGCAGGACCTTGGAGAGCTCCACCACCACATGACCTTTTGGAATAATTTAAAGGTCCCCCCTCCCCAAAAAAAGTTTAAAACCCACATTTCAAGACAGGAGCAGTTTTACCACTATTTTGGCCTTCTGGGATGTTTTAGGCCCAGGAGAGGGTTTTATTTAACCAGGAAGCAAACAGAAGTTGATTATCAGTTTACTTCCTGGCTACATAAAGCTTCTCTGGGATGTGAGGAGTGGGCAAAAATGTAGTACAATTGCACTTTTAGCAAAAAAAAAAAAAAAAAAAAAGGAGGAAAACAACCAAGTTGGGTGGAGGGGCCACTTGGTGGCCTCAGAAATAATGCTGAGGAGAGAAGCATACAGTACAAAGGCCACACTTTCCTCACCTCAGTCTTGCCCTTATTTGTTTTTTCTTGCTTGTTGAAGACTTGACTCTTGCTATTCCAGTGGGCATTTGGCCTGACCTTAATTAGAGCCTTATCACATGAGGGAAGGGAAGCGGTTGTAAAGCCTGAAAATAGTGCATCCTGCCTTGCCTCATCACATGATGTCTGCTTGCTTCAGCTGTTCTTCTGTTCCATTCCCATGGAAGACAGTGATAAACATAATCTTTTTCCTAACTGGAAAAAATCAGTTAGCAAAAAGACTCATCTTTACCACCATCTCCCATTGGACTGAAACAAGAGAGCACCAGAAGTATGCCAATGTCATGTGATAAGGCAAAGTGGGACACATTACTCTCAGGGTTTACTTCCACGTCCCTTCCCTTTTTTAATTGTTCAATTGTGTTTTTTTAAAAAAAATGTTTTTAAATGGTTCAGTTGTATTAATTGTTTTTCACTTCATTGCAGTAGCTGTCCCCAAAATGTGAAGCCATCAGGCATGTGACCAATAGACATTCCTTCTCATGCAATCAAGATGTCATTTTGTGGTTAGTAACTGCTGGATGATCCTTATTTATTTATTTATTTATTTAGGCCCATATTCTACATCACCTACTTAGTTACATATGCATAACTAAATAAAGTCTCCTGGCCCAACCCCCACAACCCCACCCCACCCCAAAAAAACCTTCTTTCCCAGGCAGCATCCACATCAAAAGATGGAGATCTGTTCAGATGGAGGAGGATGTTTCCACCTCCCTCCTGCCAGAGTATGAGGTTACAACAAGGGATTGTGACCAGGGTTCTGCTTATGGTTGTTGTATCCTTGCTCGCTTTCAGGAGGGGAGTGGAAATGTCATCCTACTTGTGCCCCAACCACCCGCTGAACAAACTTCCATCTCTCAGTGTGGTTGCTGGCTGGTAAAGTAGGCTTGGGAGGGCATTTATAATTGTGTCAATAGTGCTACGATCATGACTATATAATGTTAATGCATATGGAGCAGCTATAGATCCTTAACTCTAGGTTACAAATCTGTAACTTTAACACAGAATGCAGCCTTCATTCAATTTATTTATATCCCATTTTTCTCCTAACATGGGGCAGATGGCAGCTTACAACAAGGCTAAAACAAATTCACTTGAGAATGGGAAGGTTATGATGCTTTCCACGTCACCTGCAATCTTTACATCACGGGTGGGCAGCACTTAACCTGCAAGCTTGAGCCGCCGCTGCCGCTGCCATCCAAGGCCATGTTTATGTGGAGGCTACTGGCTGCAATATCAGTGGGATGGTAAATCCACTTTGCATTTCAGTCTGAACTATTCAAGATGCTAACCCCTATGACCAACATAGATTGAGCAGTGTGGGTGCCCCTTTTAAAGTTTGGATTAAAACCTGAAACACATTCACTGCTCTACTGAACTTGGAACTACCATCCTTCACTGACCCACACACATACACGGTCCATCTCCATTTTCTGCTACAGTCAGATTTGTTCCACTAGCAGCACAAAAAAACTCTTTCTGACTTTTTGCATTTTTGGGACACTCGGCCTTGCAGACTAGCAGGCCTCTTTGGGGCACACGGGCACTCTAGTTGTGATAGATGCTTCCAGGCAGCTGCACTTACAGTGGGAATGGGGAGGTGCACTTCTTGGTGTGTTGGAGGGGTCCAGTAGGGTCCTCTACCCAAGGAAAATAGCCTCTCCTGCTTTACATGATAAAAATCTGTGTGGAAATGAGTTGAGAACATTAGCAGATACTTTATTCTGAGCACTGATTCATCTCGTGTGGTACTGCCAGCTTTTACTTTTACTTTTTTGCCTTTCTTTCTTTCTTTCTTTCTTTCTTTCTTTCCTTCTTTCCTTCCTTCCTTCCTTCCTTCTCTGTTTTTTTTTAAAAAAACCTCTAGCCATGCAATCATAAAGAGGTCCTAAGTTACTAATTGTATCACAAAATAATCAGTACCAAAGTGAAGTGAGAGAAAACTCAACAAAATCACATCAAAATATACATCAAACTCTATTAAAAGCCAAAGTGTCTTTGTGGAGGGGAAGCAGTTTTCATTGTGTTCTAAATGTCCTTTGAACATGAACACAATAGACAAGCAAAGGAAAAGAGTTTCATAGACATGGTGCCAGACACAATTAATAATTAATCATTTTACTTACTTACTTACTTACTTAGTAAATTACCTCACTTCTTATGTGAGGTGTTTATGCAGAGAATCTCAGTGGTCAGGCAGGTTGAAGAATCACAGACTCATAGAGTTCAAAATAGTCCAACTCCTGCTAACAAAGGGAATCCTCTACTACGGCACCTCTGATACTGTAAGTAGCTTCTACTTGATATCCTGTAATGAGGGTGTACTAATTTCCAGTGCTACCTGTTTTATTGCTGAACAGCCTGTAGTCTCAGAAAGTTCTTCATGATTAGCTGAATGTTTAGCTCCTCCTTGTAATTTGAACCCAGTGGCTCAAGTCCTGCTCTCCAGAGTTACAGGAAACAGCTTTGCTCCTTAATCTGCTACAATCTTTCAAATATTTGAAGACAGCTATAATCTCTGAATCATCTATCTTTTTTATATTAAACACACTTCACTCCTTCAGGGTTTCCTCAGCTGGGGGACACCATCCCCTGTACTGTCATCATATTTTTTACCCTGCTCTAAACACATAAAAATTTGTCAACATTCTTCTAACTTTGTGTTGCCCAAAACTGGACATTGTTACCTACCTTGACTGTCCACATCTTAGAATATCAAATAATTGGCCATATTTAATAATTTGACTAAGGTGGTGTAAGGTTAATCCTGGCATCTGTGTGTCTGCACACATACGCGCGCACACCTTAGAAACCAGGTTTATCCTTTCTGATCCACTCAGATGATCTCCTCCTGGAGGACTCTCAAGATGGACCCTTCTAGACACACTCCCAGGTATTTCTCTAGCCTAGAAATCCCAGAAATGTCTTCCTTGCTACTGCCATCTCTTGGTTTTAAGAGAACCCCTTTTCATGTGGTTCAAGAAGAAACCATGGGGTATCTAGGCTTTTCCAGTCCTGACTGAGATTTCACCAAACCCCCTCCCTTCTCTTAGTAGTCAGCCATGCCTTCTAGACTTTAAGAAAGCTGATTTCAGAAAACTTAGGGAATTACTGGGGGTGATCCCATGGTCAGAAAAACTATAAGATAAAGTAGTTCATGAAGGATGGGAGTTTCTAAAAAGTGAGATATTGAAGGCACAACTTCAAACAGTTCCAATGAGGAGGAAAAGAGGGAGGTGTCTAAAGAATCCAGGATGGATGTCAAAAGAACTCTCAACTGAGCTAAAACATAAAAATGACATGTACAAGAAATGGAAAAGGGGGAAAATCACCAAAGAAGAATTCAAGCAAATAGCCAGCTCATGTAGGAGGAAAGTCAGAAAAGCCAAAGCTCAGATGGAGCTCAGGCTTGCTAGAGGGGTTAAAAACAATAAAAAGGGCTTTTGGGGTGTATGTCTGTAGCAAAAGGAAGAACACTAGACCTTGCCTTCTTCCTATTCAATTCCAAAGTGTTGATCGTTAGTGATCAATAACTCTTATTGATCGTCAGAGTGCCTTTTGTTTTAGCCTGGGAACCTCTGAGAGCTATCATATTTCACCCACAACTCCTATCCCCATAAGGGAATTATTTCATATAAATATCACCCCAAACACCACCAAATTGTCTGCAGTCCCTATTCCTACATCCATGCTGCCAGTTTGCTGCTAGACCCTCAGAACACAACTCTGGGATCCCATTGCTGCAGGAATCTCTGCTCTACAGGACAGGTGTCATGTCACCCATCACTCCCTTATTCTAGTAATCTCCCTAATTATCAAGATTTGCTGCTGATTTTTTTCTTCAGATATACATTTTTGTAAAAAAAGGGTCAAGCAACTATTACAGAGTCTAATTCCCTTTGCACATTTACTTTGACTTTTAGGAGAGGCTTGACACTGATACAAATTGTTACATCCACAATTTCCGCCAGAAAGTTTGCAAATGTCGAACAATCAGTATGTGACATGATGTAGCAACATCACTGAGAGACATAGCTGGAAAAATGTAAACAGATATGTCCGGTCATCACCAATTAGCACAGTGTAATGCTTCACTTACACCTTAGAGTGCACAAAAAGATGCATTCACACCTGAGCCTGGAAAAGTTTTTTTTTACTACAACTTTTGCAATGAAATCCAATTTTAATCCCAGGTAGAAGTCTGTTTAAATTAATAAAGCTACTTTTGGTAGTGACCAACAGGTCCCATTCATTCCAATGGGCCTACTCTATTTGGATTTACTCCCAGAATTTCCCAGCCAAGCTGGCCAGTGACCATGCTGGGTGATTCCAGGAATTATGTCCCACAAAAATAACATTTATGAGCTATGATGCACATTAGAAGTGAGGTCCAAACCTATGTTGCACATTTTAATCCAGTGAAAATGGGTGAAATGAGGATGTGAAAACATTTCAGTCTGCTTTTAGTCGACTTTTTTTTAAAAAAATCCAGTTCCTCATCAGGTTGCCAGGTTGCCCCCCTTCTCACTTGAAAATGCATACATATTTTTGTGACGATTTCCCCCCAGATCTAAGCATTCTGTGCACACATTTTTTTTACAACATATGCTTTTTTCTATTTTTTTAAAATAGCAAGGAAATAGAAGGAAAAAAGAGAAAGGAGAAGAAGAGGGGGGGGGAGAGAAAAGATGCACAGACAATGGCCAAAGGTTAGGCATATATTCTAATGCAAACTGAACAAATGTTCCCAAAAATGCTGACTCAAATTGGAATCTGCAAAATAACATTCTTGTATAGATAAAACAGTAAGATCATCAGCAGTAAGGGTATGCAGGTACAATAACTGTCAGTTAAATTCCAAGTCACATGAATATAATTTAAAAGTACATAAGAATCTACTAATCTCAAAGATTTTTCTAGCATAAAAGAAACACAGTGAAATGCACCCAACCATAATAGAGCCAGTACTGAATATGGGCAGAGCATAAGCCACAAAGGTTTTTCCTGTAGATTACAGTATGGATATCCTTTATGGCACATTCAACACCATGCTGGATTTACCATTAAACCACTGCAACACCCCCCATGGCCATTCCATGGATAATTGAGAGTGGGAGGGAGTTTGGAGAAGTGTCTGGTTATGTTCCCATAGCTAGACTTAAAATTATTACATCATCCACTGAAATCTACCAGGATCTTCCAGAAGTCTCAGCAAGTAATGTAATCATTTCACATTTGGTGGTGGAGTCATAGCCAGATCTGATTGTGCCCCCCCCCACCAGCCACAGAATAGCTGTGGGGGAGGCTGCAGTGACACAACAATCAGTGGGGGAAAGGTTTGGTCATGGATGAGGGAGGAAGGGAACACCTTTTACAGGCATAAGGCAAATGCATGCCTGTGTATGCCTCTAATATAATGCCAGCCCATGTTTGTACACATCTTTTCCCAAAAATATGCCTTTAGCCATGTGCATCTTTCAAATGCACACCATTTCTTTTTCATCACCATTGGAAATTTTTAAATCTCAAAAGGAAGACATGTTTTATTCTGTTGACAGTCTTGGGAATGGGTAATTTCACAGGGAAATGTCATCTCACCTAATTTCTCTTCCATTCCAAGTGTAAAAGAAAGACTGTATTAACCCCTGTCCATGTCATAGTGCATACTGGGGGAGAGGACAAGGCTCTTATGAGTTTGTTAATAATGGGTGACATACACTGGTATTACTTAAGGTTATGACAATAACTGCTGCCACACTGCAGAAATGCAGCTTGTATCATGGCTCCATCCTATGGAATCTTGGGAACTGTAGTTTGTTGTGGCACCAGAGCTCTCTGACATAAAAGGTTAAATATCTCACAAAACTACAAATCCCAGAATTCCATAACATTGAGTCATGGCGGTTAAAACGGTGTCAAACTGTATTATTTCTGCAGTGTGGCAGCAGCCAATGTATGTCATTTTGAAGGTTGTTGCAGAAGGAAGTATTCAATATCTTCTCGTGGAATATCCTTCCCAGGAGGTAGATTTTGAGTCCTGGAGTGTGTCCCTACAGCCATTTATTGGCCAAGGTAGGGTGGGTGGTGGTTGTAGTGGCTGAAAGTGTTTGGCTGCAGCTCTGCTGCTGGGAGAAGAGAGTAATTGTTGCCCTCCCAGACAAAAGGGTGACATGAGTGAAGCAGGAATTTGACATGGGACTTGGGAAGGCTATGGGTACATGGTGTCCAAAGCTCCTTTGCTGTATCCTACCCCAGCATGCCACTGCAGAGAGTAGCACCCTAAATTCCCCCCTAATTGTTTACAATGGGAGTAAAGTTGTTATTCTCATGAAAACTGGCAGGAAGGGAGCAGTGATCCCTTTTGCTCCCTGCCTCTTGGCCTGCCAGCAAGCATCCAACAAGATTTGCAAAATTTTGGAATGTTCTGATCACAAAACACAGTGATGCAACAATAGGATTATCTTGTTAAAATGGCTAGGAATGCATATTTTATATGCAAGAGCAATTGGCCAAACTGAAGGCTTAAGGTTTTCAGTCCTAATATTTTCATATATATGTAAACTTTTCCTCACTACTATCCCTCAAGGCAGGGGGAAGCATCCAGTGAAACCAAATGTCCTAATAAACGATCCACAGTTTAACCTGAAATATTAAATATTATATTGTGATATTAGGAATAGCTGGATGAAGTTAGACAGCTCCATAAAAATCAGCTGAATGGACTCATTTCTCCTCCTTTTCTGCAAAGGAGTAAGTTCACTTTGCCCCACTCGGATGGAACAGCTCCAAGACATAGTGATAAATTGAAGATATCGGCAACAAGGCCCTGGTATAACAGGAGCATCCTGTTTTTAAAAAGTTTTGGAATCAGGCCAGATACATTTCTCAGCCTGCTGCTGCCTTTTCTGCATTTACAAGAGCCATTGTCTCTTCGTTTCCTTTCCTTTCCTTTCCTTTCCTTTCCTTTCCTTTCCTTTCCTTATAACTATCAATCTGTCTGTCTGTCTGTCTGTCTGTCTGTCTATCTATCTCACCCTCCCTATCATCTCATGTGGTCCTATTCATTAGTCAGTGTGTTTCTAAATTTCAGACCCAGGATCCAATTGGCTAAGCAAGATGGAACCCATGGTTTTCGTCATAATCGACAACTCTCTCCCCTCCTCCACCCTCCCACTGTATCCTAAAAATTACTTTGAGGGGATGAGAAACCCTTTGGAGCAGATTGTTATGCTTCATGGGGGTTCTGTGATGGAGGACAGATCACCAGTTCTAGTGGATGCAGGAGGATCTAGCTTAAATTGGATCTTGGCTTAGATATCTGAGGAAAGCTTGGAAGAGTTACTTTTTTGAGAACACCTACCAGAGGCCCTACTGCTAGAAGATTCTGATAGCTGCAGTTCACAGAAGAAACTTCTGAGTCTGGGGAAGGAGAGCTGCTTCTGGTTCCCCAAAAAGAGAGAGATTTCCATTCCCAGAATGCCCTGGAAGGGTGTTAACATGTAAAATTATGATACCACTGTGGTGCCATAAAAACAAACCCTGAGGTTCAGAGACCCTCTAGACCCTGGGTTTGTTTTTAAGGCTTTTTAAAAGGAAGAAAAGAAAGCTACTGGGAAAGGACTAATTTCTCATTACCTTCTATTTCCTCCTACAGACAGCTGGGTTGGGGAGAATCAGCCAAAAATATTGGCTCAGCATTACATATACAAATAACAACAAAAACACAGGCCTCCACCTTTGCCACATGTTTATGGGCCAGGGGGATTGTCCTTGACATTTCCGACTTGGTCTCAACCTAGAACAGTTCTGTTATTCCTTCTCATTTTCCAAAGATTCAGACTTCAGAGCTGTATTCAAGCACTATGGTGAAGCTAGGCAATGAGGCCTCCTAAGACCTTGTCACACACTTGTATGTCAAATCTGGATTGCAATTTTGGTGCGAACTAATGCATCAGAACACATTATTAAATTTCCATTTACAGGCTCGTTCTATCCTCAGGAGACTCAGTACACAACATAAGGGGGAGAAACCATTGCTGATCCTAAAGCACACAGCCTATTAACCTGAGTTCTTAGACTGAATTGTTAACATTCTTGGGGAAAAAAATCAGCAAGCGCCCTCTATTATGGGGAAGCACTTTGATACAAATGCAAAATATACATGTAAAAACACTTCTGGTTAAACTGCAAATTAATTTAGGTAAAGAATGGCTCTGAATGTTAAGCATCTTTACTGGAGATAAATGAAAGAGGAGGTTCCCCCCCCCCAATTCTCCTAGGGAGTATTTTACATCTGTTGTCAAGTTGTTGCTGAGATACCATATTAATAGGGTGTGCATACTGTGATTTATGAAAAAGGACATATTTTCTGTACATTATCCTTGATTGCCTACTCTGGCCTCTTAAGTGATTTGTCTACAAGGAAGCTTAGGAACAGCCAGTCACATTAAAATAATATGTCCATGATAGTTTTGAGGAGAGATAAGGGTGGTTGTTTTTTTTTAATAGCATCTATCTATTGTGATGCTACATAAACACTGGGCCAATCCATCAAGGAGATTATTTATTTTCTCTAAGATGGAAGAAAAAAAGGAATACTCAAGTATCTATGGAACCATCTCCAAGAGTCTCAGCATTAATTAGCATTGCCACAGTAAAATAATGACCACCTACCAGCACTATATAATCAAATGAAGAGCCAGATAAATACAGCCTATCATCAGCTGCAAACAGTCATCACAGGTAACACTTGACCAATCAGCACTTCAAAGGGTCATACAATTGTTGGCTTTCCCCAGGTTATTTGGAAGAGTTTGGAACAGTGAAGCAAATGCATTATGTAATATATTTATGCCCCTGGAATTATAGCATCACAAATGTCTTTAGCATCACATATGCTAAACAGAGGGGAATACAGCATGGGAGAGGCACAGGTATGTTCTTGAACTGGGGGATGAGCAACAGTGGCCCTCCAGATGTTCTTGGCCTACAACTCCCAACAGCCCTAGGTAGCATAGCCCAATACTGAAGGATTATGGGATGTGGTATCCAAAAATGCCTGGAGGGCCACAGATGCCCACCTCTGCTTTCAACTGTAGAGGGGTTTGCATGAAGAAAAATAGGTTATTGCTATAATTTTGTATATATGTAGCCCTTTCAATTTCCCTAGGACTCCAGACAAACATTATCTATCTATTTATTTATTTGAGTTATACTCTACCTTTCTTCCTATCTAGATGGATCTCTCACAGTATCTTCCCATTAATTGAATTTTGCTCCCCTTTTTAACCCTTCTTTTTTAAAAAATAAAAAATATTATGTTTTTAAAACATAAATGTAAAAAATGGAGGGGAAAGAAACAAGAGAAAAAGTGGGAAAGAGAAGTGCATAGGATGGGCCTGAGCATATAACATCAGTACAATCTAACTTCTGCCTAAATCCTGTTGATTAGCTCCAGCTATATAGATCCTTTGAATCAATTATTGAACAATGAGTCAATACATAGGTAAATCCCATTTCAATGGGCCTGCTCTAGCTGGGACTAACAGCAGGATTCAGGTCTATATGTCCAAAAATAATTATTTGGAATTGAAATCTGTAGCCATTTAAACATGGCTAAAGCAGTAAGATCCTGACCACTGAATGATGGATGGTGAATATTTGTCTTTCCAGCCATGTAGTATGTGTCTTATAGCTACATTTTACTAAGAGACTACAAGTTTCAGGATCTAGCCACACCAACCATCAGTTAAGTTTCTGGTCCAAGAATATTATTTAAAACTATTATTACATCTACAGGAATCAAAGATTTTTCTAATTAAAAAAATTAACATGTTGGAGTATTTCTTGGCAGAAAAGAAAAACATCTCAATGCACCCACATTACTGGACCAAACATAGTTTTAAATCTAAAACAGATTTTACATATTGAGGCTACAACAATTTTCCATTGATTGATTGATATTCTACCCACCTCTTAACTTCTAACCCATCATAACTGAACTGTGGATCTTCCCTTTAAAACTTCACTGAATTGCATTCCTGTTCATTGTGTTCTTATGATAGGTTGATTAGTGCCCATGACCCTATGTGACCAGACAGTTGTCTCCTTGAGCAATTATCCAACCAAGTCTATGTTAAATGGAGAGAAAAATATGAAGTGAAACCAAGGATGTTGAAATTGCCCACCCACAGTTATTACCTGGACAGCAGACTGAGCATGCACACAACTCACCCAGTCACCATCTTCCTTGTTAGGGTGAGATGTTTCCTCTCATTGGAGGCCCATTTTTGACTGGTTAGCCTCATTCTGGCACCAGGTTAAAACCTGGCCTTTTTAACCAGGTGTTTGAGGCCTAGTCTAATCATGGCTTGCTTTTTCAACTTATTTCAGTTTTCCTTTGATTTGCTGAATTGCTTAAAATTACTTTACATTGTTTACTTTGAGTGTTTTAAAGTTGTTTCACTGATTGCACCATGTCCTAAGATTTTTAATGTAAGGCAGGCTGAATGAATTAATGAATAAATATTTTAATAAATGTAGCATTATAGGACTGGAGAGCTGGAAAGGACCTCAAAGGTCATCTAGCTAACCTTCCTGCCTTTGCAGGAAATACACAACTAAAGTCTCTCTGGGAGACAGCTAAAGAAATAAAGTACACTAACACTACCTTCTGGTGAAGACCATTCCAGAGTTGAACCGCACTCATTATCAGCACATTCATTCTCAATGTTAGTTGACATATCCCTTCTTATCATTTGAACTGCTTGGACCTTACCCTCTAGAGTAGCAGAAAACAACATTACTCTGTTTTCTATCCTACAGCCCTTCAAATATTTGAAGATGATGTTGATACTGCTTCTTAGTGCTCTCTTATCTTGGCTAAACTTGCTCAGCCCTCTCAACTGTTTCTCATAGGATTTAGGCTGCATCTGCACTGCAGAAATAATCCAGTTTGACACTGCTTTAACTGCCATGGCTCAATGCTATAGAATTCTGGGATTTGTAGTTTTGTGTCATATTTAGTATTCTCTGTCCAAGAGCTCTTATGTCACAACAAACCACAGATCCCAGGATTCCATAGCATTTGGCAAAGTACAAATGGTGATTCTGCTGGCTATTTGCTGTAATAAATTTATTTCTGTTTCTGTTTCACAAGTGGTGATCCTAATAATAAGTGGTCATCTTAATGAAGCAGTTTCCATGCCTAAAATTTAGCTTGTTACCAGTCTCTACCTCAACAATTCTTCAAAAGTGAGAAGATGTCAATATATTAGTAAGATGAAGCACCTCTATAATCTGACAGTTATAGAAAAGGGAAACCACATGATCACAGGACTGAAGCAACTGCCCTACAAAGAAAGACTAGGAGCTTGTCTAAGCAGACTTAGATCCCTGCAGTCCAGCTTTTGCCCCATTTTGCCTCCCCACGAACCCACGGGCAAAGACAGGGCTAAGACGGTGGGAAGACCTGTTCACTGTTTTTTGTTTGTTTATTTGTTTGTTTGTTTTTTTAAAATACCTGGTAAAATCTGCTCCAGCCAAAAGAAAATGGATCAGGCCCTGTGTGACCACAGGAGTCCATTCAGGCACCTTGGCCTATCACTACAGCTGCCATCTGCCTTGCTCTTCCATAGCCAGGAAGGAGTTCTACAGCAAGAGACCAAGGCTGGTCACATGCAGGGGGCCTTGTTCACATGCTGTCAGCTTCCTGGCTTCAGAGAATGCAACACAGAGGGTGGTGGCAGCTGGCATGGTGGTCTGGACTCTGTCCTGTTTCATGCAGGTAACGGGCAGAATACGCATGCTTAAACTGTGAAACTCATATCCACACAATGGCTGCCAACTTGGAGTCTTGTAAAAGTGGACTGGATAAATTCATGGCAGATGAGGAAATCAGTAGCTACTATGTTACCTTCAGTACTGGAGGCAGTATGCTTTAGTGTGTCTGTTACTAGCGAATGTCAAATTGAGCATTCAGTAGCATTCACAGAATCATAGAATCATAGAGTTGGAAGAGACCTCAACGGCCATCCAGTCCAATCCCCTGCCATGCAGGAATACACAATCAAATCATTCCCGACAGATGGCCATCCAGCCTCTGTTTAAAAACCGCCAAAGAAGGAGACTCCACCACACTTCGAGGCAGTGTATTCTACTTCCAAACAGCTCTTAGTGTCAGGAAGTTCTTCCTAATGTTTTGTGGAATCTCTTTTCCTGTAGTTTGAACCCATTGCTCCATGTCCTAGTCTCCAGAGCAGCAGAAAACAAGCTTGCTCCATCCTCAGTATGACATCCCTTCAAATATTTAAACATGGCTTTCATGTCTTCTCTCAACCTTCTCTTCCCCAGACTAAACATTCCCAGGTCCCTAAGCTGCTCCTCATAAGGCATGGCTTCCAGACCTCCCACCATCCTGTTACCCAAAATGCTCCTTGGAAAATTCCAAGAAAATATCGAGTTTCTAATATGTTGGGAAAATTAGCAGTAACTCGACTTCAGCTATGCAAGAGGGGGTAACCAGGGAATCTTTAAACCAATTATACCAGTACTAGTCTGGATGGAATACGTACACATTTAAAATTAAGTATGGTTTTTTATTAAGGAGTTCAAAAATAACACCAAACACACGCACATTCACCCAGAATAAGCATTCACTCAAGGCTATAGAAAGAAACAGTAGGAAAACTTGGGATAGAAGGTTGCAAGAGGGTTCTGCTGAGGTAATAATATCACCTGTCCTGTAGTCAGTCTGGCAGAATGGATGGAGAAGCTGGACAGAGTACTCTGGACTAACACAGAGTAACAGAGTTTCCCCCTATTACTGGCTGTGCACAATGAGGCATATTTTGGGGGGTCTTTTATACCTCCAAATACACCTGAGGGGATTGGTTGCTTCATGGGTTGAAACAATGAATTCCATGAGCCTTCATGGATTGCACAATGAGATTCCTGGTCTTAACAAAAAGTGAGAAAGATGCTAAATGTGTTTCTTAATGTCCAGTGATTGGATTTTAACAGCTTTTAGCAGCTTCTTTAAGGTTGGGAGCTGAGAAGAGGAAATTTCACAATCAGCAAATACAAAAGGGTTTCCCCATCCATTAACCTCCCATTTATGTGGAATGTGTCTTCTTTTGGCCCTTCAGCCCCAGGCCTTCCTTTCCAGGGAAAAACAAAATGAACTTTTCTGAGACCATCCTGTCTTTTCCCTTATAAAATGCCACATTAATGAACCAAATTGGCCAGTCTCTGAGGCCTATAGCCAATGCTAACATTCCAGGAGTGGGGGGCCTTGGAAGTGGCATTACAATTCTGGTCACCCTTCTCTGGATACGTTCCAGCTTCTGTTCACTGCCCACTTTGCAGCTGAGATGCAAGCTCGAGGAACAGAGATTCCACCTCAACATTAGGAGGAACTTTTTGACAGTAAGAGCTGTTCAGCAGTGGAACACACTCCCTCTGAGTGTGGTGGGGTCTCCTTCCTGGGAGGTCTTTAAACAGAGGCTGGATGGCCATCTGTCGGGGATGCTTTGATCGTGATTTCCTGCATGGCAGGGAGTTGGACTGGATGGCCCTCATGGTCTATTGATGCAGCCCAAAATTTCATTGGCCTTTTTAGCTGCTGCATCACACTGCTGACTCATGTTCCGCTTGTGGTCCACTAAGACTCCTAGATCCTTTTCGCATGTACTCTCCTCAAGCCATGTGTCACCCATCCTATATCTGTGCATTTCATTTTTACTGCCCAAGTGTAGTATCCTATATTTCTCCCTGTTGAAATTCATCTTGTCATGGCCTTTTTATAATCTTCCCATGGACAACTGACAGTCTGCTGTGTGAACAGAATGTTGGACTAGATAGGACCGTGGTCAGATCCAGCACGATTCTTCTTCTGAGCTTAACTTTTTGAGAGCTACCATTGTAAATTGACCCTGGAAAGAGGGTTAGAGAGAGACCTTTCTCAAAGAATGAAGATTTCTCATGTGCTTGGCATGTGCTTGGCTTGGTAATGTCTGACGAAATTACAGGTTTGTCAAGAGTCATAAAATGTCAACCACTGTGTTATACTTTCAAGAAGTGATCTTCTGTAACAGAACTTGCAGGACGGAGAACTTGCACCATGGAGAAGTACTGCTTCTTACCTATCATATTTCTGGTCTGTGGACAAGAACCATTATCCACAATTTGGAAACCTAACTTTTTTGTATTACAACTCCCAGCATCATAACCAAAACAACAACTTTTCCAAGGATGATCAATAACTAAATACTTGTATCACTGAACTTTAAAGTTTCCAAACTGTTGACATGTGGCAACATTTGCTGGGCTGATTTAATCTTCTGATTCATCATTTTCTCTGTGACACAATTCTATTCAGGAGGCAAGAGAAACAATAAATCTCATGCTACCCAGAAGAAAATGAGAGGTTTCAAATTAAGGAAGCACCTTCTCCACAAGCAGCTGGTCCCCATCCCTTTTAAAATGTCTGATTATTTTTCTTGTTGGGGAGAGTGGTGGACTAATAAGAAGGATGGCTTTTGGCAGAGGTAAAGCTGGTTTAGAGAAAGTCCTAAATTCAAAGGAGGATGCGTTAGGATTTGGCCTAAAATGGGTTGAAGGTTTTTCAAGTTGCAGGGAGAGACTTTTGTTACTGAAGCTTTCCCAGTTTTGAACTTTCCCCCAATGCTGGATATATCTATTGAAGAAGAGTGTGGAGTGGCCAGAATTCATTGGAATTGCAGCATTTGGACAATAATTGTCTAACCTGGCCTCCCTTCCAACACAGTGTCTTTGAGATGTTTGGACTACATCTAGAATTCCCAGTACTCATGGCCTGGACCATCTTCTCTGGTTCTCAGTACAAGGAGAAAATCTCTCTCTCTCTCTCTCTCTCTCTTTCTCTTTCTCTTTCTCTTTCTCTTTCTCTTTCTCTTTCTCTTTCTCTTTCTCTTTCTCTTTCTCTCTCTGAGGGGGAGAGTTACAGATATCTGTATTACCAAGTGCTCAGAGTCCACCCCCATCCCCATTTAAGGCAAACTGCTTGGGGGTAGCTAATGTAGGCTGTTTTCTGTTCAAAAAAGAGCAATTTTATCTATCTTATTATATATCCCTCTCCCCTGATGCCCCCTTGTTGTGGAAGAGAGGCTTGCGTACCCTAATGATGTTTTGAGCTATGCTGGCGATGGCATAATAGTCACTGGTAGGGTCTCCCATGCCAGACAGGTCAAAACTGAAGGGTCTGACAAAGAGCATCAAAGGGCAGTATGGGCTCTCTAGCCTTATGGCAACCATACTAGGAGAAGGAAAACTCTAATCCCAAACCCGGGCAGATGGTGCTCATCCAACCCTGTAAGGTCAACCATCTAAGAGAAGGAAACTCTAATCAAACCTACGATCCGAGGACCTCACTGATACGTCCATGCTTGCAAGGCCACAGCAGATGAACCTTTGGTTTAAAGGGTGAGGTCAGTTCTGTGCACGCTGCGCTCCACCAGAAAAATCCATTGCACAGGCTCAAAGGACAAATCCAGTTCCAAAAAAGCCCTGTAGCGATAGGCGAGGGATGAAACGGCAGGTGTAAAGATGCACTGGAAGCCACAGACCCAACCCTGCACGCAGACAGTTCAGGACTTTGGTCGCTCAAGGCTGACCCAGGAGATGACAGTCTTGTTCAGCAGCATCCTGAATCACCAAGCAGCCTTTTTTAAGGAGAGCACTGCTTGCTCCATATGGAGAGGGGCCTAGAAAAGGTGGCCTAACGAAAGCTCATCTCCAACTACCTGGTTGGCTAGCCATGGCCAACGGGCATCTTCTGATGCGGTCAAATCAAGGCAAAGAAACAAAGGCACGCACCGGCCTCCAAAGGTGTAAATAAACTGACGCTTGTATGCTGGAACATCAGAACCATGCGAGACTATGCAGATAGTGGATGGCCTGAGCGTCATTCTGCCCTAATAGCCCATGAACTATCACGACTTAATATTGACATCGCTGCTCTTAGTGAAGTTCGTCTCCATGAGGAAGGCAGCCTTAAAGAACATGGCGCCGGCTATACACTTTACTGGTCTGGCAAACCCAAAACTAAAAAACATCTTTCAGGAGTAGGCTTTATGATTACAAACTCCATTTCCTCCAAACTCAAAACCTTGCCAACAGGACACTCTGATCGCATTATTTCCTTAAGCCTCCCACATGTTGTTAGCTTTAGTATATATGCCCCAACTATGCAAGCCAACGCTGTAGAGAAAGACAAATTCTACACAGACCTATGCCAACTGATACAAAAAGTCCCTGTAGAAGATAAAATTATTATCCTTGGTGACTTCAATGCCAGAATAGGAAAGAACTCTGAAGCCTGGAAAGGTGTCGTAGGCAAGCATGGTGTTGGAAATTGCAATGATAATGGACGACTCCTGCTAGAGTTCTGTGCAGAACAACAGCTGACTATTACAAATACAATATTTCAGCAGAAAGATAGCTTGAAGACAACCTGGATGCATCCCCAATCCAAACATTGGCACCTCATTGACTATGTTCTAGTATGCCAGAGAAACATTCGCGATGGCCATCATACCCGAGTGATGCCCAGTGCAGAATGCCAAACAGATCATTGCCTCGTCAGATGTAAACTAAATCTTCATCTTAAGTTCAAACCTAAGAGGGGTGGCATCTTAAAGAGGAGACTCCAAGTCAACAATCTTCAACAAGCAACCATGAGAGACAGCTTCCAGGCAAATCTACAAACAAAACTTGAAGACCATCCTACAGATCTTTCTCCCACAGTGCTTTGGCAACATATCAAAAACAGTATCCTCCAGTCTGCAAAAGAATCCCTCAGGTTCTCCCACAAGAAAAATCAAGACTGGTTTGATGAAAACAACCAAGAGATCCAAGGAGCTGTTAGCAAAGAAGAGAACTGCTCACCAGGCATACCTCACCCAGCCAACCTGCCATGTAAGAAAAGCAGCTTTCTACCTCACATGTAGTAAATTTCAACAAAAACTCTGAGACATGCAGAACAAGTGGTGGATCAATATAGCAGAAAAGACACAACACTGTGCAGATCTGGGTGATCATAGAGGATTTTATGAAGCTCTTAAAGCAGTGTTTGGACCTACTTATCAGGTCCAAAGCTCCTTATACAGTACAGATGGTCATACATTAATTACTGATAAAGCCTCCATCCTGAATCAATGGGCTGAACATTTTCAAAGTCTCTTTAGTGCCAATCGAGTAGTCCAAGGCTCAGCTATCCAACATATGATACAAAAACTGATGAAAAATGAATTGGTCATGGCTCCCACTTTGGAAGAGACCCTTAAGGCCATACAGCAGATGAAAAACAGCAAGGCAGCTGGGATTGATTGAATCCCATCTGAAGTTTGGAAACACGGAGGTCATGCACTCCATGAAAAATTCCACAAACTCCTTCTGAATTGCTGGGAAAAAGGGGAACTGCCATCAGATCTCCGAGATGCAGTCATCATCACCCTGTACAAGAAAAAAGGAGCAAAATCCAATTGCTCAAACTATCGAGGCATAACACTGCTCTGTATTGCTGGAAAAATCCTTGCAAGGATACTCCTGAACAGATTAGTTCCTGCTATTGCAGAAGAAGTTCTCCCTGAAAGCCAATGTGGCTTCAGAGCCAATAGGAGTACTACAGATATGATATTTGCCCTTAGACAACTGCAAGAAAAATGTAGGGAGCAGAACAAGGGTCTCTATGTAACATTTGTCGACCTCACCAAAGCCTTCGACACTGTGAGTAGAAAAGGTCTGTGGCAGAGTCTGGAAAGACTAGGATGTCCCCCAAAATTCCTTAAAATGATTATCTTGCTACACGAGGGCCAGCACAGTCAAATCAGAGATGGTGATGCTCTTTCATAGCCCTTTCTAATAACTAATGGAGTGAAGCAAGGTTGTGTTCTTGCGCCAACTTTATTTACAATCTTCTTCAGCATGATGCTCCAAAGGGCTACAGCAGAGCTTGAAGAAGACGACGGCATCTATATATGTTACCGTACTGATGGTAGCTTGTTTAACTTAAGCCATCTGAGAGCTCACACTAAGACTCTAAATTATCTAGTCTGTGAACTGCTCTTCCCTGGTGCTGCTGCCCTTGTTGCCCACACAAAAGCAGCTCTGCAGCGCCTAACATCCTGCTTTGCAACAGCTGTAGAGCTGTTTGGGCTGGAAGTCAACCTGAAGAAAACAGAAGTTCTTTACCAGCCTGCACCACAGGATGAACACCACCATCCTGTGGTGGCTCCGTAGATGGTGTCGCCGGGAACAAATTGGATTCTTGGATCATGGACTGCGCTTCCATGCGGGGGGACTTCTGGCAAGAGATGGGGTGCATCTTACAACAGTTGGAAGAAACATTTTTGCCAACAGTCTCAAGAATTTGATCAGGAGGGCTTTAAACTGAGTCAAATGGGGGAGGGAGACAGTATTCTGGAAGGCAAAAGGGCTGGAGAAAATAGTCAAACTGTCATAGAGGGAACAAGGCGAACAGCGCAAGGACCCAACAGTGGGAGGCAAAAAAACTTGCACAGGGAGCAAGTAAAGGGAACACATGGTCTCAGATGTCTCTACACTAATGCACAGAGCATGGGAAATAAGCAAGATGAACTAGAACTCCTTGCACTACAAAACAAATATGATATAATAGGCGTTACTGAAACCTGGTGGGACGAGTCTCATGATTGGAATGTAGGAATAGAGGGGTATAACCTTTATAGGAGAAACAGGCCAAACAGGAAAGGAGGAGGAATAGCATTATATGTCAGGGATATTTACACCAGTGAAGTGATCCATGACATCAATACTGGAAGCCAGGTGGAGAGCATCTGGATAAAAATTAAAGGGGAGGGAAACAACAGGGATGTTATTGTGGGACTCTACTACAGACCCCCAAATCAGACGGAGGAATTGGATGTTGCCTTTCTAGAACAGATGAACATACATGCAGAAAGGAGAGATGTAGTAGTGATGGGTGACTTCAACTATCCTGATATTTGCTGGCAATCTAACTCAGCCAAAACTACAAGGTCTAGCAAATTCCTTACATGCCTGGAAGACAATTTCATGGTCCAAAAGGTGGAAGAGGCAACAAGGGGGTCAGCTATTTTAGATCTGATCCTAACCAACAGAGACGACCTTGTTAATGGGGTGCAAGTGGTGGGATCCTTAGGTGAGAGTGATCATGTTCTCCTGGAGTTTGTTATACAATGGAAAGGAGAAGCCAGGCATAGTCAGACACGCATTCTTGACTTTAGGAGAGCTGATTTCAGTAAACTCAGGGAAATACTGGGGATGATCCCATGGTCAAGAATACTAAAAGAGAAGGGACCTCAAGACGGATGGGACTTTCTCAAAAGGGAGATACTGAAGGCACAATTTCAAACAGTACCGTTGAGGAAGAAAAATGGGAGGTGTCTCAAGAAACCAGGATGGATGACTAAAGAACTTTCAATGGAGCTAAGTTTTAAACGGAACATGTATAGGAAATGGAAAGGGGGGGAAATCACCAAAGAAGAATTCAAACAGATAGCGAACACGTGTAGGAGTAAAGTCAGAAAAGCTAAAGCGCAGAATGAGCTCAGGCTTGCTAGGGAGGTTAAGAACAATAAAAAGGGTTTTTTGGGGTATGTCCGCAGCAAAAGGAGGAAGAAGGAAATGATAGGGCCGCTACGTGGAGAAGATGGCAAAATGCTAACAGGGGACAGAGAAAAGGCAGAATTACTCAACACCTTCTTTGCCTCAGTGTTTTCAGAAAAGGAAAAGGAGGACCAACCTGAGGAGAATGGAACAGAGGACACAATAGGGGAAATCCAGCTCAAAATAAGTAAAGAGGTAGTACAGGAATACCTTCTTAATCTAAATGAATTTAAATCTCCAGGACCAGATGAACTACATCCAAGAGTATTAAAAGAGCTGGCAAATATAATCTCAGAGCCATTGGCAATAATATTTGAGAACTCCTGGAGAACAGGAGAAGTCCCAGCAGACTGGAGGAGGGCAAACGTTGTTCCCATCTTCAAAAAGGGGAAAAAAGAGGATCCCAACAACTATCGTCCAGTTAGTCTGACATCAATACCAGGGAAGATTCTAGAACAGATCATTAAACAGAGAGTCTGTGAACATTTAGAAGGCAATGCCATAATCACAAAAAGTCAGCATGGGTTTCAGAGAAACAAGTCATGCCAGACTAATCTGATCTCTTTTTTTGATAAAGTTACCAGCTTGGTAGATGAAGGGAATGCTGTGGACATTGCATACCTTGATTTCAGTAAGGCCTTTGACAAGGTTCCCATGACATTCTTGCAAACAAGCTTGTAGAATGTGGGCTAGACAAGTTAACTGTTCAATGGATTTGTAATTGGTTGACCGGCCGAACCCAAAGGGTGCTCAGCAGTGGCTCCTCTTCGTCTTGGAAAGATGTGACCAGTGGGGTGCCACAGGGTTCTGTCCTGGGCCCAGTGCTATTCAACATCTTTATCAATGACTTAGATGAGGGAATTAGGGGCATAGTTATCAAATTTGCAGATGACACCAAATTGGGAGGAGTAGCTAATACCCTAGAGGACAGGATCAAAATTCAGAATGACCTGGATAGACTGGAGAGCTGGGCCAAAGCTAACAAAATGAAATTCAATACGGAGAAATGTAAAGTACTGCATTTAAGGTGGAAAAATGAAATGCATAAATATAGGATGGGAGAGACCTGGCTGAATGAGACTACGTGCGAAAGGGATCTAGGAGTCCTAGTAGACCACAAGTTGAACATGAGCCAACAGTGTGATGCGGCAGCTAAAAAGGCCAATGCAATTTTGGGCTGTATCAATAGAAGTATAGTGTCTAGATCAAGGGAAGTAATAGTGCCACTCTATTCTGCCTTGGTCAGACCTCACTTAGAATACTGTGTCCAGTTCTGGGCACCACAATTCAGAAAGGATATTGACAAATTGGAGCGTGTCCAGAGAAGGGCAACTAAAATGGTGAAAGGTCTGGAAACAATGCCTTATGAGGAGAGACTTAGGGAGCTGGGTATGTTTAGCCTGGAAAAAAGACGGTTTAGAGGCGATATGATAGCCCTGTTTAAGTATTTGAAGGGATGTCACGCTGAGGATGGAGCAGGCTTGTTTTCTGCTGCTCCAGAGACTGGAACACGGAGCAATGGGTGCAAGCTCCAGGAACAGAGATTCCACCTCAACATTAGGAGGAACTTTTTGACAGTAAGAGCTGTTCGGCAGTGGAACGCACTCCCTCGGAGCGTGGTGGGGTCTCCTTCCTTGGAGGTCTTTAAACAGAGGCTGGATGGCCATCTGTCGGGGATGCTTTGATTGTGATTTCCTGCGTGGCAGGGGGGTTGGACTGGATGGCCCTCGTGGTCTCTTCCAACTCTGCAATTCTATGATTCTATGATTCTATGATCCCCACATTGCTGTTGGCAAATCTGTGCTCAAATCTGTTCAGCAGTTCACCTACCTGGGAAGCATCATCTCCTCAGATGCCAAGATTGACAAAGAGATTGATCACAGATTAGCAAAGGCATATAACACATTTGAAAGACTTCACTAAAGAGTCTGGAGTAATAAACGCCTGAGGCGAAGCACAAAAATCGGTGTGTATAGAGCCATGTTACTGTCTATTCTCCTTTATGGATCTGAAACATGGGTCACCTATCGCCACCACCTACGACTCCTCGAACGCTTCCATCAGCACTGTATATGCACAATCCTAAATATACACTGGACTGACTATGTGACTAATGTTGCTGTCCTTGAGCAAGCAGGGATCACCAGCATTGAGGCCATGATATTAAGAACACAGCTGCACTGGGCAGGGCACATTTCTAGGATGGAGGACCATCGCCTCCCAAAAATAGTACTCTATGGTGAACTCGCCACGGGTCAGCGTAAGAGGGGCGCTCCAAAAATAAAACTAATACAAGGACTCCCTGAAACAACATCTCAGGCTCGGCCAAATTGATCACAGTGGTGATAGGTGCTCTGGGAGCAATTCCAAATGAACTGAAAAAAACATCTAAATGAAATTGCCATAAATAGGATGACAACAGCATGAGCACAACAAGCTTTTGACAACCTTATCTTTATGAATTTGAGTAACCCTTAAAATTAATCTAAACTGGTTGGACTCCATAAGTATTCACTAGACTAATAGGCTAATTGTCGTTGTCATCATCATCATCGTCGTCATTATCTATTATCTGGAGTAACTGAGCAAGATATCTGAATGAAATACCATATGTAGGATCAGAACAGGACAAATGCAAAAAGTGATACTCCTTGGAACATGCCACATTATCGGGTGATACCCTTATTGATTCCTAGCTTCTTGGATACAGTCTGAATCATTGATGGTCCAAATCTCCAGCCAGTAACATCTGGTAGAATGTGAAACTAAGATAATTGTAGTGGTGGTGGTGGTGGTAGTAGTTATGATTATTATGAACAACAACAACATCTTTGTCATCATCTTGATGCCACCATATGGGCACCTCTCCAATTTTCTGCCTCAGGCACCAGATCCATGTCTGCTTTTGAAATGCATCTTCTTTCAGAAGAACAGGACAATGGATTCCTGCTTGATGTTCTCTGTACTTATTGTGTACTGTATTCTGTTGTCAATGGCTGCCTGTGGATTGTCTCTGTAGACACTTAAGACAAAGTTTCCTTTTGACAGAAACAGATACATACCATTTGTTCAAAGTATATCTCTGATCCTTCTGAATTACTAAGAATCAATAGTTTTCATTATGTTTTATGAGAATTATTTTGCTGCCGCTCTTCGACAATTTGGTTTGTACAATCTTAAGGTGTGAAAAAGCAGTTTATCCAGTGTTTGAAAGCTTATTTCTACAACCATTTCAGGCAATTGCTCTTTAAACAAAATAGCACAATGTAGTTTTCATAACAGATGTGATACTGCAATAGGGAAAAGTTGTGGACCTCACAGTCAAATCAATGGTGGAATTAAGACATTTAGATCAGACAGAAAGGCTTTTTTCTATACAGTTTATTTCACAGTTACAAAATAAGCATTGATTGCTGCAGACAAATGAGCACATGCCTTTCATATGCATTTTGCTGCTGAAAGCTCAATTGCAGCAAAAAAAGAAAAAAAAGCTCTTGACAGTAGTATTCATTCAAAGCTTCATTATTATTAACCTTAAAAGCATCACTATAGAGGAGAGTGGGGGAAGAAAAGCTGGGGCTAGTTACCAATAAACATCAAGTCAAGCCTAGCCAAGCCTAAAATGGAGGCTGTTACAGCCCTCCAGAGAGAGGGGGGGAAGAAAGAGAGAGAGAGAATTTTGGGCTTGTCTATGCAAGCAAAAAAATGTGGACTCATCCCAAATCCAGGGCTAGCAGTCCAGATGACATGCAGCTACTTCCAGGGAGGAACCAAATTTTTCCCCCTTAACCCAACTTTGCTCTGAACTAATCAAATTCAGGGAAAACTCAGAGTGACCTTGAGTGCTTTGCTGTCTGGACAACTGGATCAGGTTCGATTCAGCCCAACCCAGTTGACCACATACAAACATGGTGCCTTCTCATCCTGTGCTGAGCAGCACAGGGAAGGGGATAGATCCCCATCAGAGCCACGGCTGCTGGCACTGCATTGCTGGCCAAGCAGCTCCCTGCAAGAGCCTGACTGGCAGCTTCACTTCTGCTGAGGTCAGAATGGGGCAACTGTGCAATCAATGACCCCCTCTTTGTTGATCACATGTCTGGGTGCCCCATTCTGACCTCAGCAAAAACAACTCTGCTGGCCAGTTTCTCACAGGGAGTTGCATGGCTGGTAAGGTGGTGGCAGCAGCTCTGAAAACAGGGGACAAGCCAGCGGGGCCAATGCAATGTTGGCTCAGCTGGGCCATGTGGACAATGATGCAGCATCATACCAGATTCAGGCCAGCCTGTATGACATCCGTTGTGGTTGATTTGGGGCCAATCCATAGCATAATGCTCTGGACTGGCCCCAGATTATGGTGCCAATATAGATGCACCTTTCACCTCCCAGAAACCCGCAGCCAATATGGTCCCTAGTGGGAAATTCTGAAGATTGTTGTAAAAAAAAACCAAGTCACATTTCTGAATCAGCTGGCAGAAATGGATAAGCATATTTTGGTTAGAGAAAAGTCATTGGTAACTTTTTTGAATGACTGAATGCAGCCCATAAAAGACTTTTTGAGAAAGAATGAAGATGATAAGATGACTGTTGGTTTTGAATATTAATACGAGTTAAATCTATAGATGAAGTGTAACAATTTAGCTTAATAGGAGGGAGGTAGAAGGTTAGGAATTACCATATAACAACAGAAAAGATAGTTGGAAGTCACGCTTTTTATGTATTTTTCTTCTTCTTCTAGTATATGAGTGTGGTAGTATAATGTAGTTTGTATTATTCTTTTTTATGTTTGTCTTTTTTCTGTTGATATTTTGATAGAAAGCAATTTATTATCTGTGTTTTTCTTTGATGTATTGTATTTTATGTGTACATAGAGTTTTAATTAAGAAAAATGGGAGGAAAAAAGTCACATTTCCAAGTGCTGGGCCACATCAGCTCCAGCAATTTCAGCAGACCCATCTCCAGAGTTGAAAGGTTGTGAACAAGTTTGTCTCACTATTTCTACCCAGCAACATTGTGCTCCCCATGTTCTGGTGTTCATCCTTGAGGCACTAAATGGATCTCCCACCTCACACGTGTGTTGATTGATTAGTTCTGCCATGTTAGCAATGTCAGTCCATACATCACGGGCTCTTTGACAGTACACAACTATAGCACTATGATTCCACTTTAACTGCTGTGACTTCATCCTATGGAATCCTGGAGTCTATAGTTTGGGGATGCCCTAGAGCTCTCTGACTGAGATTTCTAAATACCCCTGCCTAAATTGCAAATCCCATGACTCCATAGGGTGTTACCATGGCAGTTGAAATGAAATCACAGTTCTATAATTGTATAGTATACAATGGTAGGACATGCATCCTTAACATCGTAGCCTGGCCCAATGAAATCTTGTGGGTCAGAGTCCCCAGTCAGTACTACTCCTGGTGGTGATGGTTGGGGAGAATATGTCCTGGCATATGTGGTTCAGAGACCACATACCTCTACTACCCAATAAGAGTGGGTGATCAGCTGTTTTTTGAAATAAGATGTTACCCAAATTTTCACATTTCTATATATTTGATATAGTAAGAACTTGGGATTTAAAAATCTGAATGAGAAAGAAATGAACCTCATGCTTACTTGCATTGAAATCAACCCCATTGAGCAGAAAACTGTACAGTAGGTAGGTAGGATTATTTACAGGACTTTTATCTCACTCAATCATAAGCTGCTACTTACAGACCTTAGAGCATCCCAGGAACCCAAAACAGAAGTCTTGAATTTCCTTCAGTCCCTTTCCTGAGATGCCAGTAAGTAGAGCAAATAAATGTTTTTCTTATAAAAGCATTTTATTCCTATTAACTATTATTTTAGCTATGTAGTGATCTATTATTTTCACTCAGTTTGTGACTACTTGTGTTCAAAGTAAGGTAAAAATGAAGGAGGAATTCCCTCTCATCTCAAAAAACTGTCCACAGAACTTGGCCTCAGCAATTTTGAAAGGAAGATCAAGATCACGTTAGGTGTGGGGATAAGGGGAGGAAGATAGCCAATTGGGTCCTCATTTCCTTGCAGATGGTAAACATGGCCCTCTCTCCAGATGCTTTGTGGTTTCCAAGGTAGCCAACACAATAAACAAAGAAAGGAACTCCAAGTGGCATAATTATAGTACAGTAGCACCACTTTATTCACTGATTCACCCTCCGCTAATTCAATTATCCATGGATGGTGATGGGGGGGGGGTGGGGGAGGGAGGAGAGGAGGAGAGATTTTACCTGCCTTCTACCACTCCATGGTGGGAATGGCGACGGGGGTGAAGGGAGGGGAGATCTCGCCTCTCTTCTTCCTTCATCCTGGGATCTCACCCTGGGATCTCTCTGTGCCTCCCTTCTTCCTTTGTCATGAGATCACCACCCCTAGGACCACTCCGTGCCTCCCTTCTTTCTTTTCCCTGGGATCTCCCCCCAGGATTGCTCTAAGCCTTCCTTCCTTCACCCTGGGATCACCCCCAGGACTGCTCTGTGCCCACCTTCTCTCTTCTCCTCAGGATCGCCCCAGGATCGCTCCATGCCTCCCTTCTTCCTTTGCTCCCCCAGGATCACTCCATGCCTCCCTTCACCCCAGGATCACCCCCTGGGATCACTCTGTGCCTCCCTTCTTCCACCCCAGGATCACCCCCTGGGAATGGCAACACAGGGGCAAAGGGAGGGAAGGAGGAGATCTCACCTCCCTTCTCCCCAGGATTGCCACCCCCCAGGATTGCTCCCATGGTGGGAATGACAATGGGGGTGTTCACTATTATCCATGGATTTCATTATCCACAGGGTCCCCTGGAACAAATCGTCTGCTGATACAGGGGTCCTACTGTATCTGCTTTCTGCCATCTTGTAGACTCTTTTTGTTGATCAGGCTATTTTATTATAAAGAAATGAGAATAAAGACTAAATATGGGAGCAATTTACATGTCTTTGCTTTGTTAAACATAACAGTGATTATAAATTACAAACTCTGTACGCTACACGAGGTATTTAATAAAGCAACGTTAATCTGTACTTGTCTTCCATTCATCCATGCAAATTGGAAATATCCTGATCAGCCTGACCCAGGGGTAAGATGCTTACGGGAAAAGTCTCCTCGTTTATAGTAATAACATCATAATCACCAAGTCATTAGGTTACATGTAAGTGTGGCATGTGTGTCTGTGTTAATTTTTATATGACTCCAATGGCACTTTAACATTATCCAGTCATTGAACATGGAGAAAGGGCTTACACTATTGTTTAACCTCCACTGCTACCACCACCACCACCAACATATTAAAAAGATATTTAAATAAGAAGCTGTATTTTCATCATTGCACTCTAGTTTGGGTCGTAACCCTTGGGTAGTAGAATCAAAACCATGCAAGGAACTGAACAAAACCTACTGTGAGAATCAGGCAACTGAGAGAAAGGTCATCCCTCCTCCTCCTCCTCCTCTTCCTTTGTTACTGTAAGAAGTGGGAGGATGTTTTAGAGACCCACCAGTGATACCAAAATCTCTATTATTAGCTGGGAGAAATATTAGCTCAAATGGATTCCTGCGAGAGAAGGATAACTGTGGGGATCTTTTCACCTATGTATACTACTACAAATTGCAGAGTACACTCCAACTTAAAGTGAAATAAAGTATTTTTATTGGAAATAACACAAAATTCATTCACACACACAACACATGTTCCTAAGAACCATACAAGGCTATAGGGGAGTCAGGCAGAAAGATTGGATAGAGGAAGTGATTCTGGGAAATAGGATGATGGTTACCAGTCTTGAAGAGCAGGATTTTATGTAGCAAAGATACTCAGACAGGTGCCCGAATGCCGCACAGGAAGTTCCAATCTGGGGACGTGCCAAGAAAGAGAATGGCTGGGTTCATCCACCCATAGCACACCTTTCTATTGTTGGGGGACTAATATTTATACCCTATTTCATATCCTTAAGAGGTACTCTGATTCAGCCAAAGCCTGAATGGCTTTCCCACCAGATAGACAAAGGAAACTGAAACTCAACTGATTGTGTTAATAGCTGGGAAATAGGAACTGATGGGTTTATGACAACCTTGCAATGCTGGACAGGAGGGGGTATGAGGTGAGATTTACTTAGGAGTAGATTTAGGAATGGTCAATTAATTCTTTGGTTGAATGACTCATTAGTGAGGTGCCCATGAAGGGATTAGCACATATCTCTTTAACAACTATGTTTACTAAGGGGATTCTGCACAATCCTAATACGGATTTGTTTGCCAAAATATTTCTAAGACACATCCCAGGTCATTGTGACCTCCAGTTGATCTTGAAAAGTGTCCAGTCTTTCCAATTATGAGATATTGTGGGAGGAGATAGTAGGGGAAAGTAACACCTCTCTGAGACTACACTAGGTGCCCAATTCCGGGGTGTAGTTGTGTTGCATAATTATTGCAGTTTCAGGCAACTCTACCTGCCATGCCTCCATCCTACAAAACACTGGGATTCATAGTCTGGTGAGATGCTTAGAAATTTTGCTGGTGCAACCCCCTGATCTACACTATTATTGCTTTCTGGCAAAGAATTCAAAGCATCTTGTGAAATTACCAGTCTTAAGGTCCCATAGGACAGAACCACGGCAATTATGGTGTCAAAGCATTATAAATGTATAGTAAAGATCAGTGCTTCTTAAATTATATGACATTTTTCTAATGGTTTTTTTTCCCAATGAGCAAAGGTACTGGCAACATATTTGTATCCATTTGCTACAACTCTTTCTTTCTCATCTAGAAACTTTCTATGGACCATCAGCCAATGACTTATAGATGGACCACCACTTTGAGTATCATTGGTGTAGATATACACACAGAAAGACTGAACACAGTGTTAAGACCATAACATTAAACATACTTAACCTTCATTCACTGAAAGCCTAAATGAAAGCTAAGCTGGCTGGAGGCTTCTGGGGGTTGTAGAGCAAGCATGCTGTAGTGGTTTGAGTATTGTACTAGAACTCTGGAAGACCAGGGTTCAAATCCTCACTCGGCTATGAAAACCCAGTGGGTGACTTTTGGCAAGTCACACTCTCTCAGCCTCAGAGGAAGGTAATGGCAATGCCTCCCCGCAAAAAAAGCCACCAAACTTTGCCAGAAAACCTTGTGATAGAATCACCTTAGGGCTGCCATAAATCAGAAACAATTTGAAGGCACACAACAGCAGTCCTAAAAAGTAACTTTTCTAGTCTTTGTTATTGTCATGCCTTATCTTCTCTTCAGATAGCATTTTACACAATGTGCTTCCCTTAAAAAATTTCTACAGCTGTTGAAAAAACAAAACTCTACTTTTTCATAACCTGAGTCCTTGATAAAAGCCCCAAAGGAGCTCACAAGAACGTCACTGTACTGGGAAGGGTTCCCATTATTGCACACATCCTCCTCCTGGTGTGTTTGGTCCATCCTCCCTCCATATTGAAGTGATGAAAAAGGCACCACTCTTAGTGGAAGTTTCCCCTAGTGAAAAGCGGCACCTTTTTCATCAAGTTAGCACAGAGGAAAGACTGGGCAAGCACACCAGGAGAACGACATCATGCAATACTGGGACCCATCCCTGGTACAGTGACGTTGTTCTCACAAGCTCCTTTGGGGCTTTTTCAAGCATCTGATAATCTCCCATTTATCTAGATTTAGGCAGAATGTAAGGCTATGACAAAATGACAGGTGAAACAGTTTTGAAATATTTTCCCCATTATATAAGTACCTGTTTCTGTTTTGTATCGAGCATGAGAACTTACTATGTAACCACAACAATTTTGCTAGCCTTATACTCTGTGTCTTGCCTGGGAATAGAAGTGCCCTGTTTTGCTAGTGTGAACAGTTCAAAGTTTCTCTATGTTGAAATGCTACTACTTTAAGAAAGAAATATTACATGACAATAAAAATGTCAGAATTTATAACATCTCAGCCTTTCCAAATTAAATTAATGCTCATTCTGAAGGTGGTATTTTGGAAGGTCTTTGGTGAGGCATTCTGTTTGACCCCACTGGCGCATTAAGCATGGTTACCATAAAAGGACTCGTTTTGTTACTTAATGCATAACACGTCATTCTGTTCTGTCAAGATAGGTGTGGAGGTCTTTGGCAGTCATATAGCTGGTGATTTGAGCTTCAAACAAGCGACTCATCCTGATAAATGAGTTGTGCTATTCAAATAAAAAAGGAGGCACCATTTCAGATTTTAATAGCATGGAAAGAGAGAAAGAGATGCTGCGTGATGTACCCAATATTCATGGTAACATTCAAGGTCCTCAATTATGATATATTTCGAATATGGGAGGACGTTTTAACCTCATCCCGTCCCTGTGGTCTTGGGCCTCTTTCACACTACATAATTATGGCACTATAATGCTATAATCCACTTTTCATTATTTGTTCAATCAAAATAAAACAGAGGACCTCTCTCCCATCTGTGGCTGCATTAGTTTTTTTGTTCCATACAAATACAAATCAACAATAACAAATAATTCAGAATAACTATTTATGTGTATAACTTTATGTGTATAACTTAAATTATAAATATTCATTTATATATGTGTGTGTGCGTGTGCACACGCATGCGCGCATGCACACACAAACACACACACACACTAACTAGCACCTCTGTATCCATGGGGGATTGGTTTGGGGGGGATGGATACTGAAAACCACATATAACAGTGAACACCATTGAAAATAATGGGACTTCTGGTTTAAAATACCATAGAGTTGCCTTAGAGGAACTAGAAAACATTAGAGAGGATGCCTCACTAGGCCAGGAAGACTCTATGGTAGGTATGCTGTTTTGTGTCCCGCAGATAACTGAATCAGTGAATAATGATTCAGTGTATACGAATGTATGTATGTGTAGATAGATAGATAGACAGATAGATAGATAGATAGATAGATAGATAGATAGATATAGATGAGACAGCATGTTCAACAGTGAAGTGGCTGCATTTAACAGTGCAATGCAATTTATTTATCAGTGTAGACATTGTGAAGTTTTTATAATAACAAGTCCTTGGGACAATTCTCATACTTTTCTCCACAGTACTGGTGTCTTCTATGGTCCTTCTAAATGGCTTCTGTAATATTTTATTTTTTAAAAAACCCCAGGATTTTGATCAGCTCTATTCCCCTCAGGAGCCACTCTTAAGTGCCAGCTAATAGACCCGCGCAGGACTCCTCAGGGAAAGAGTCTTCTTAGCGCCACACATATAAGATATTTAAACATATTTATATTACTACTTAACAATTAACACTTTTAAAAGAACATTACAACAAAATGGTTTTCCTGCTTTAAGAATTAGTTTTAATTTTGAATAGAAGTAACACTTTGTTACCCAACCAATACCTGTATTTCACACAAAGCTGCTATTTACATGTAGAAAATATATGTTTATTGAAGTTATTAACAAACTGAATTTTAAAATATACATCAACAGAAAAACATTTCAGCTTCTGCGTTCTTCAGTTGCCAAAGCTGCAAATGAAGAAGGCAGAAGCCAAAATTTTTGACTCTTAATATATATTTTTAAGTTCTATTCATTATACACACACACACACACACACACACACACTGATTTAGGACAAGCTTGGTGTTGCTGGTTAATCAACTACATTTGAGAGAGGGAGCCAGCATGCTGTAGTGGCCTGAAGGTTAGACTACAATTCCAGAGACTAGGCCTTAGCCATGGAAACCCACTGAGTGACCTTGGGGAAGTCATATTCTCTCAGCCTTGTCTCCATAGAATCTGTGGTCAGATGCAAAGAATTCAGTGCTCTCAAAGCCTATGGAAATATTTCCATACATGCCTGTAGAAACTAATGCATTATTTTTAAGAGCAGCAGCCAATGATGAACAAGATGCAAATAAAGAATGAGAAGTAGCACTTTTTGCATATAGAAATGCATAAAAGTGTCTTTGTATTAGTATACTTTATCATAAAACACATATTATTTGGCCTATTATTTTCAACCCCAAAGTTGCCACTATGGCCAAAACAAAAACAAACAAACAAAAAAGCAGAAAAAGTACTCTGGATGATGTAGGGGACAAGAGCTCCTGACTGTTTGCAAAACTGGAGGAGGGCAAACATTGTCCCCATCATCAAAAAGGAGGAAAAAGAGGATACCAACAATTATTCAGTTAGTCTGACATCAATACCAGGGAAGATTCTAGAGCAGATCATTAAACAGGGAGTCTGTGAACATTTAGAAGGCAATGCCATAATCACAAAAAGTCAATATGGGTTTCAGAGAAACAAGTCATGCCAGACTAATCTGATCTCATATTTCATAAAATTACCAGCTTGGTAGATGAAGGGAACGCTGTGGATATCGCATACCTTGATTTCAGTAAGGCCTTTGACAAGGTTCCCCATGACATTCTTGCAAACAAGCTTGTAAAATGTGGGCTAGACAAGTTAACTGTTCAATGGATTTATAATTGGCTGACCGGCCAAACCCAAAGGGTGCTCAGTAGTGGCTCCTCTTCCTCTTAGAAAGATGTGACCACTGGGGTGCCACAGGGTTCTGTCCTGGGCCCAGTGCTATTCAACATCTTTATCAATGACTTGGATGAGGGAATTAGGGGCATACTTATCAAATTTGCAGACACCAAATTAGGAAGAGTAGCTAATACCCTAGAGGACAGGATCAAAATTCAAAATGACCTGGATAGACTGGAGAGCTGGGCCAAAGCTAACAAAATGAAATTCAATACGGAGAAATGTAAGGTACTACACTTCGTGCGGAAAAATGAAATGCATAGATATAGGATGGGGGAGACCTGGCTGAACGAGACTACGTATGAACGAGATCTAGGAGTCCTAGTAGACCACAAGTTGAACATGAGTCAACAGTTTGATGCAGCAGCTAAAAAAGGCCAATGTGATTTTGGGCTGCATCAATAGAAGTATAGTGTCTAGATCAAGGGAAGTAATAGTGCCACTCTATTCTGCCTTGGTCAGGCCTCACCTGGAATACTGTGTCCAGTTCTAGGCTCCACAATTCAAAAAGGATATTGACAAATTGGAGCGTGTCCAGAGAAGGGCGACTAAAATGGTGAAAGGTCTGGAAACCATGCCTTATGAGGAGAGACTCAGGGAGCTGGGTATGTTTAGCCTGGAAAAAAAGATGGTTAAGGGATGATATGGTAACCCTGTTTAAGTATTTGAAGGGGTATCACATTGAGGATGGAGCAAGCTTGTTTTCTGCTGCTCCGGAGACTAGAACACGGAGCAATGGATGCAAGCTCCAGGAACAGAGATTCCACCTCAACATTAGGAGGGACTTTTTGACAGTAAGAGCTGTTCGGCAGTGGAACACACTCCCTTGGAGCGTGGTGGGGTCTCCTTCCTTGAAGGTCTTCAAACAGAGGCTGGATGGCCATCTGTCAGGGATGCTTTGATCGTGATTTCCTGTGTGGAAGGGGGTTGGACTGGATGGCCCTTGTGGTCTCTTCCAACTCTACAGTTCTATGATTCTATGATTCTATGAGCTGGAAGTGGCTGTAAATCTTGCATCCTGCCCAGGCTTCAATTGGTACCAAAGACAAATGTGTACTACTGCTACATGATAAGCTTTATTGGAAGTATTTATTGGAAATATAGGTGTAGCAGGTGGTCTACAGAAGAGGAAACATCACAGTTCTTTAGATGAGTTCCAGTATCCCCTCCTAGCAAGTAGACAAAATTGGCCCCTTAAACTGGAGGTTGGGCCCCACTTTTGGTTGGGGCCCAATTTTGTGGCCCCTGAAGCCCTCCCCATGACAAATCCTTATCCCCTCAGCTTAAAAATAGTGTTATTTTCTGGCATCTTTTTGTCCAAATATGGTGCAGAACTCCCCCCCCCCACATATCAAACCATGCAAAATTATCCCCACAACATGCAAAATTATCCCCCTTAAGCACTCCGGAACACTGCACTATCCCAAATACCTCAATTTTCTTCTGCACCAAAAATAATATTCCTGCACAGAAATATTATCAGCTGTGCAGAAAAGGCTGCTTCCTACACAGAAAAAGCCTGTTTTCTGTGCAAAACAACTGTATGCAAATTTTGTGCAGAATTAATCTCAAAATTGCAAATCTCACAGAGGAAATAAAATTATTAAAATTAATTGTTTTTCACTCAAGAAGAAAATTAGTGAAGAATTACATCCCTCACTATAATGTCCAGATTCAGCTGACGTTTGAGGAAGCAGAGCTGAACATGTAGTACAATTGCAACATGTGGTGTCATTGTACATGTACAAGTGTTTCCTGCATTGCACATTACACATGCATAACTATACACATGCAATTCTTCATTTCACAGTTGTGCAGTGTTGCACTCACTCATACATGCATAACTGTTACATAACTTTATAGTTACACACTCATTCTCCTTGATGTAGGATCTCAGCCATGGTATCTTCCAGCCACTAATTTGGACAGTCTCAGCCATTTTTAAAGGATTTTTGGAGTATTGGGGCTTCTGGGGAACTGACTTAACCTTTCACATTTTCAGACAGTTTGAGTATATTTGTGGTCTGTTTCAGGCAAAACAATCACCCAGAAATCAGACTAGATTTTTTAAGGTATGGGGGGGGGTCCAGATGTTCTTCAGGAGCTGCAAAACTAGGAGTTGTGGGTTGCCTTCAGCGTGTGGGCTGCACTTTCCCCACTCCGGCATTAAGGGGTGTATACTTTCTTGTCATGGCCCCCACATCTTGAAGCAGGCCCCCAGGCCAGGATCTTTTGCAGGCCCCCTACCTACTTCCAAGAATAAGAGCAGCAAAATGCTCTACAGGTTTTAGGATAAAAATTAAAATAAGTCAGTTTAAATTTATTTTTTTTAAATTAAATGGATTTATATAATAAAAACTTACAATAAACATGCTGGGGCCCCTTCTAATTCTGGGCCCTCGGGCCCCCATGGTTGAGCCCTGTCATCCCCCCCCTTGCAGGGGACATGTTTCTTGCTCACCACAGATAAAATGATGGCAATTGGAAAACATCTAAATCAGGGCTGTTATCTAGAACAAATATGTTATCTGCACATTCAGATTATTGCTCCTAGTTCTGATTTTGCTTCCTTCAGGTCTAGGTAGCACAACCATGGAACACAACCACAACTTCCGATAGTCCCAGTTTGGCAGGGACTGTCCCAATTACTCCTTTGTCAGCCTACTTTTTCAGCTGCTTTAGAATTGTCCCGGTTTCTCTCCTCTTTCCACTTTCTTCCTTTGTTGTCACCTCACCACAGTTACCACAAACTGAGATCAAAGTGCCATAGACGTTTGCACTCCATTGGCTCAGCAGAGGGGGGAGGGTAGGAGGGGGCAGACTCTAGCCCTTCCCAGTAGGTTCAGCCAAAAGCAAACTTTCCTATGAGAGTTCTGATTGGCTCTAGCTGTTGCCATTTCACCTCATCCTTTTCACAGCTATTTTATTTGAACAAATAATTAGGCCTTAGCCATTCTGAACCACTGACCTGCTTGCTTTCTTTATTCATTTTTACTTAAAGAGAATAATCAAACATTGCTACAGGTGTTTGCATTTTGTGCTCCACTTCCCAACCCAGTCAGCAGTATGCTTCAAATTTGAGGACAGCACACAATCTCCTTGAACTCTGTCGAATCACCAGAGACACTGGTTCTCCAGAACCATGCCTTGGGCACTTAGCAAAAATTTAACATTGTCCCTGAACTAGCTGTAAAGGTTTGGTTAACAATTAAAAGGCATTTCTGAAATCCCTAAAGAAATAAATGTGTGGGTTTTTTTTTTAATTGACTCTTTCTGCTTTCAAACAAAAGGAAGACTTTAATGTAATAAGTCGAGGGTAAGGGGAGGAGAGGTAAGCTTTATGTTAAGTTGCTCTAATTTTTGCTTTTTATAGCAGAGTAAAAGAGGGTTTGTTCAAGACTGTATTAAGACAAAATCTGCAGATCACTTTGCTTCGCTTTGCTGAAATTTCCATTCCTTTTGTTTAAAGGGCATTTGAAACCAGTTACCAGTTTATAAGAACATGTTCAGGGGAGTAACTAAGGAGGGGGGAATGAGGACAGTGCCCCCCCCATAAGAATGCTATCCCCTAAAATCAAATTTTCCTTCAGTCCCTAAATTTCTAGCATTGCAGTATCTTGAAACTTCAATTGAACATTTAGAAATGCAGTTTAGGCATCCAAGGAAACAGGACAGGCAAAGAGATCAGGGAAATGTAAACACAGCAAATATAAGAGTTCGAGATGTGAAAAATTTTCAGTGTCTCCCTCTCTGCAATGCTAGAGGTTTGGAGAGTGGAGGAAAATTTCATTTGGTGAGGGCAGATTTTTTAATTGGGGGGTAATGCCTTCATTTTGTCATTCCCATAGCCACATCAAATAGCCACATTCCCATAGCCACAACCCATAGCCACATCAGATAGCTACATTGTGTATTCCTGCATGGGCAGGGGGCTGGACTGTATGGCCCTTGTGGTCTCTTCCAATTCTATGATTCTATGATTCTATTCCAGATAGATCTGCTGAGAGCTTCCAAAAGTTGTTTTTGGGGAGTACACCACTATTGTTTAATGGTCATCGGAACAATCAGCACAATATTGGGTTGTTGTTTTTGTTGTTGTTATCTTTTATTTCTATAGCCCATCAATGTACATGGTGCTTTACAAGAAAAAGAACAACAAAACTGTTTCCTGCCCTCAAGCTTACAATCTAATGAAGACATGATACAAAAGTAAAGCGGATGGCAGTAGGGTTAAGTCTAGCATTCTCTTCTCTCCATCCTTGCCCAGGACAATGGCAGTTGGGATGGAGGGAGGGCCGCTCTGCTTCTGGGCCGAGGCAAGATGGAGCTCTGTCTGACTTTCCTTCTCTCCCTCTTTGGCCAGGGCAATGGCAGTTGGGATGGAGGGAAGGCTGTTCTACTTCTGAGATACAATCCTAAATATACACTGCACTGACTATGTGATGAATCTTGCTATCCTTGAGCAAGCAGGGATCACCAGCATTGAGGCCATGATATTGAGAACACAGCTGCACTGGGCAGGGCACGTTTCTAGGATGGAGGACCATCGCCTCCCAAAAATACTACTCTATGGTGAACTCACCACAGGTCAGCGTAAGAGGGGCGCTCCAAAAAAGCAATACAAGGACTCCCTGAAACAACATCTCAAGCTTGGCCAAATTGATCACCAACAATGGTCCACCCTGGCCTCACATCGGGAGGCATGGAGACGCACTATTCACAATGCTGCAGCCTTATTTGAGAACTCATGCCGAACAAGTCTTGAAGAGAAACGACAACGCAGAAAGCATCACAACCCAGAAACATCACCCAAGGAGACCTTCTGCTGTGCTTTCTGCAACTGGACTTGTTTATCTCGGATTGGCCTTTTTAGTCATCAGTGTGCTTGCAGAAAGCATGGGATGAGTCCTTCCTGAATCTTCATTTGTGAAGAAAAGCCATATATATATATGAAAAGATTATATAAGGCCATTTGTATCAATGGAGTATCAGGAGGTGCTGATTCTATATTTCTTAAATGGTGATAGGACAGCACTGGAAGAATAATAAATTTCCTTGGATTCAATATTCTTGATGAAAGAAGCATTTTTCACACCTCCCATTACATTGCAAGAAAATAAGCACCACCTTGCCTCAACCACTTGCATACTTGTGAGACTGAGTGACAGGGCATTTCGAGGAAATAAAATGTGCACAAATCAATGTGCATATTTTGAAAAAAAATGATTTGCTAAGATCTGCATAATATAAAGAAATATGTGCACTGAAAACATATTTTAGTTGATGGAGACAGTTGGATAAATTAGGTCAAATGTGGAAATAAATATGTGCATTAGGTAAATTGTGTAATGAATATAAATGTGTATGAATTTCATTGCAGGATGAAAAACAAAAGTCTTGCAACCTGATATGAAAAAAGATTGTAGGGGTGGGGAGTGGGGGGTTCCAGTGGTATTCAGAAGAGGGATTAATTTGCTGATTTTTTCTTCTCAAAGGAAACAACAAAGAATTTTAACAATATCTTTTTGCTGCAAGAAAGTCTTCAAAACTGGGCTGTTTTTGAAAAATATTCACAGATTGGGACTTACTCTGTGCAAAATTTGCACATGGTATTTTTTTCCACAGAAAACAGTGTTTTATGCTCAGGAAACAGTATTGTATGTACAAATAATATATTGTCTGTTCAGAAAGTATTGTTTTATTTGCAGGATTGAGTCCCACTTTGAGAGAAAGGCAACATAGAAATTGCACAAATAAATAAAAAATAAAATTGCACAGAAAATGCTGTTTTGTGTGCAAAACAACCACTTGTGAATTGTGCATAGAATAAGCAATGAACTGTGAAGATTCTCATCAATCTGAGATTTTTCTCATTCGGGTCTCTGAACACCTGAGAAATAAGGTGGGGTTTTTTTGGGGGGGGGTCATGATGGAGTTCCATCATGTTGCCACAAGGTGCAACTCCCATCATTCTGCTAGAGAACTATAACTCTCTTTGTTTGTAAACAGATTGTCTTGCCAGCATAGTATCAGGTAAGAAAAGGGTTAATGGGAAGGGGCCAAAGCACCACCTTCACAGAGCTAATGAGAGGACATCATTAACATAACACCATGTGACTGGACTGACCAATTACAGCTTTAAGCCCAGGAAATCTGGAGAGGTTTTAATTGCTTTTGTTTGAGACCAGAGGGAGTGAGATGAGTGGGATTTGGAGAAAGAGATTCTGGAAAATGTGAAGGAACAGAGACTGCTATGCTGGTAGAGCACAGCCATTCCATCTCTGGCTTTTGCTCCCAGCTGCCTGGACAAGATCTCAAGGCAACAAACTGCAAGTATTTAGTAGAGATTAGGGCCTGTTTTGTTGCGTTAGGGAATTCTTTTTAGTTTCTTTACTTTGGTTGAATGTAGCTAAATTAGTAATTGAATGTAACCTGAGTAATGTAATGCTTTGATCTTGATACTCTGTATTGCTATCACTTTAAGCCTGCCTGCCTGAGGTAGGGGAGAATCCTGCCTCATGTGAGAGGCATGACTACTTCTCTTGAATAAAGTAAACTTCTATCTTCTGATGCTGACCATGTGCCTTACTCTTGACTATGCTACTGTGAACCTCCTCTGGGGTTAGGAGGAGGGAGTTAGTTGATTCTATAGTGGCAAGGAGTGCCACTGATTAACATAGACTGCGCACAACTTCCCACTGCGTTGTGCGTGAAAAAGGGGGGGTCCCAAGGGGGAAATAAGCCCCCCCAGTTGAAACCCAGTGGGTGGTGGCAGATGGATGGTTTTTGGGGTTTGTAGGAGGATCCTGGGGTGAGGACACTCAGGACTAACCCTACAGAGAGAGGGCTAACCTGGAGCTCCTGGGAAGGGAACTCAGGTTTGAGCCCCTGACATGGTGGCAGCAGTGGGATTGAATATAGCTCAGGAGAACTACAGGCTCTGCCTCTTGCCTTCAGAGAAAGGGAGATTGGGGGGGGTGCTGTAGTCTTGGCTTGCTCAAGTGGGGGACAGAGAGCAGAAAGTGAGAGGGGCTGAGGTCTCTGCTCCATTCGCTCATAGGCTGTGCCCAAAACTCCCTGGGAAGGGAGGGGTTTGTTGCTTTTGGTGGAACTGAAAGTGAACAAAGAGGTCTCAAGTCTTGGCTGTTTTCTCTTTGTTGGGAGGAAAGGTGTCCTTGCATTTCCTTTGTGTTGGATGTGCTTCTGTGTAAGTGATAGGAAGGGAGGGGGCAGGAAGCCCACCAGGCCATCCCTTTGTCTCACTCACTGTAGCAGAGAGCAATTCTCTTGGATCTGGACTCCAGGTGGAGATGCTAGCTCTTGGGGTCCCTGCCTAAGTTTAAAACTGGCTCCTTCTTGCAAAGTGGTTTTGCTAAGGGGGCGGAGCTGAGCTGAAAGGAGGGACTAGGGAGGAGCTGAAGCTCTCTGTGTGGCTGGCTGTTGTTGCTAGGCAACTGCAAGAGCTACCTGGATTCCTAGGGGAGGGGGGCCTTCCCTGTGTTCCCAAGTGCTGCTTGGGACATTTAAAGTTTTTTTCTCTTTCTTCTGTTGTTAAATAGAAAGGGAGGGGAACCTTGATTAGGATCCTAGCCTGTCTTTCTAATCTGCCTTTTGGCCTGTGTCTGTTCTTTCCTGTTGCTTCTACCTGGTGGGGGGCAGCCAATCCCCCCCCCCACAGAATCACTGTCCTCTGCTAGCAAAAAGGAATTATTACACATTCAACCAAAGTAAGCTTTTGATTTTTTTTATATAGTGGACGGGTTCTGCTATGATAGGAGTCTAGGAAAGTACATGCTTTGGCTTTTCACATGATTTTGAGATCTGGGAAGTTTAAAGCAAACATGACTGACCCTGTGACAGCCAGTGATGCTGGTACTTCTGCTGCTTCTCCTGTACCTGATGATTTATTGGATGTCACCCAGATGACTCCACAGGAATTTGAAGAAAGACAAAGGTGGCTGAGATTGCAAGAATTGCAAATGCAGCACAAAGAAAAGGAGCTTCAATTCAGACTTCAACTTCAGGAGGCAGAAGCTAAAGAAAAAGACACTGAATGCCAGCTGCGATTGCAAATGCAGGAGATGGTGCTGAAGCAAAGAGAACTGGAATTGAAACTTCAAGAACAGGAATTTCAATTGAAGATGGCGCAACAGGCGCAAAACCCAATAACCAATGTGCCATAGCCGGCTGCCATGTTAACAGCTCCAAGCCGCCATTATCCCAAGTTTCGGGAGGAAGAGGATTTTGATGAATACATCACGACTTTTCAGAGAGTCCGTGTTGACTATGGGGTACGCAAGGAGCACTACATGCGTGAGCTGCGCCCCTTGCTCCCACCAATTCTCAGGTCTGTCGAGGCGGGGTTGGCACCAGAATAGATGCATGATTTTGATCTTTTCTTGGAGCTGGTTAGGAGCCGCCTGGGCTTAAGAGCAGAGGCAGCTCAACACATGAGGGCCACAAGGTGGACGCCTACAGTCAATTGTCGTGAGCTGGGACATCGTATCACTCGCAAGTGTGAACTCTGGGCTAAAGCTGCCGAAGCTGACACCGTCGAAAGCATTCTCTCTTTGATAGCCATGGAACAGTTTCTGTGGCATACACCGCCTGCTATGGGTAATTATATTTTGGATAAAGACCCCAAGACTATGCTTGATGTGACTACGCTGGCTCAATGGTTTATGGAAACCCGAGGGAACCAGAACTTGCAGCCACAGGAAGCGGAACCACATAAGCAAAAGCCAGGGAATCAATCTGTCCACAAGTCGGGGAATCAGTCCCCCACCAAAGATCGCCGGAATCTGCAATTCCAGAAGACGGGATCACAAGGTGTGCCTAACCAACAGCAGCAACAGCCATCCCAACCTGCTCCCAAGGAGGCTGCGCAACCTCCTCAAGGACAGGGGAAGGTAAAGACTGGCCTGACATGTTTCTCATGTGGAGAACTTGGCCATATCAAAGCGAATTATAAACAGGAGCCCAAGGCAATTAACATGATAAGGGCCTCCACATCCACACCTATGACAGGTGAGAAGGAGGTGCCACCTGACCCTACGACTATTCTGCCTCGTCAACGCCATACATTGATGGTGGATGGGAAGGAAGTAGTGGCGTATAGGGACACAGGGGCTCAACTGTCTGCGATTCATCGTACCTATGTTGATCCTAAGTTCTTGAAGGACAACACATTGGTCTCTGTATGACCTTTCCGCTGCCCACCCATCAAGCTTCCTACGGCTCGTGTGCCTGTGGAATACAACAGATGGAAGGGCCAATGGACGTTTGCAGTCTACAATGACTTCAATTGCCCTGCTATATTGGGTGAAGATTACAATTTTAAAAAAATATATTTTCAAATATTCTTTCTATTCTTGATTCAGAGAAACTCAACAAGGTTGAAGCAGAGCTATTTCTTTCCCCATGGTCTTAGAAAGACCAGATTTGTGCTGTCAGAAAATGTTTCATGAACGTATAGGAAATAATTAATTTAACTAATTTAAATATATTGTATTAAACTATACTGGTTGACATCCTTTTCAGTACTTATATGATCGTAAGCCACACTTAGGGTTGCCTAACTTTTGGGTTTCATGTTTACAGTCATTAACAACTGAATGTGACCCCAAAAATCTACCTTTTCAGCTGGATAGCAAACCAACTGTAGGGTTTCCAGTTCTGGGAAATAACACCTGTAGTGCTCCCCTGGTTGCAGTCACGCTGTAAGAAACACTTGTTGCAGGAACCCAAGGGGTGATGATGGCATAATTCATTGTAGCTATGAAAATTGAGCTCTATACTTACCTGGCAGGGGATATATCATGATCTTGAAAATTGAGCTCTAGCATTGCAGTTAAGTCTGATGATGCAGGATCTTGCCCACTGTCTTTAAATGGTCTGTGTGTATAAACTACAAGGGATCACCCAAACATGGAGCAAATAGCCCAGCATTATCTGCAAGAAAAGGAGTGTGATAGCCATTTCCTTTCAAGGTCACATTTATCATAACTTGCACAGAAGGATCATTCTGCTGTACACATTGTATGAAATGGTCTGTCTAGTTCTAAATTTTATATGTAAAATTTATTATCTCACAAATATTTAAGACATATTATAGGGTTTATCCATTTTGGTGGCAGGTTCTCACAAAGCAGAAGTCCTTGCATGCCTTGCGATTGTCTATATCGACCCCTGAGGAAACAGTCACTTTCAGAGTCAGCCGAGTTCCTCCCCCTGATTGTAGATGTGTTTTACAATTCACCACATCTGCGATTGTTCCTGTATAATTGACTAGTTCACACCATTGTCGTTTCATGTGGCCGTGGGCCTGTGTTGTTGGCTGCACGGAGAAAACCAGCTTTCTCTGTTTGCTGTGTGAAAATGTACCCTGTAGAGGAAACACTGAGTGAGACAGCCCACTGTTCTGATCCAGCACAGCTGTTGTTGCAGAAAGTGATCTCACTGTGGTGGAAGATAAATGCCAGCCAAATCAACCAACCTCAACAGGAAAATGAGTATATTTTAATATAATTAAAGCAAGAAGTCTGATATTTCTCTCTCTCTCTCTCCCTCTCTCTCTCTCTCTCTCTCTCTCTCTCTCTCTCTCTCTCTCAAAAAGCAGATACTTAGCCCCACAGGTGCTAAGAACATTCTGTCCTGGATACAACCTCAAGCCATTTCATCCCGTTTTAATTAGGCGAATGACACCTCCTTATTTGGCTGTTGATTTGTCCTTTTAGATAAAAGTAGTAGCACTGCTCAGAACTAAGAGTGTGTGAGCTAGATATGAGCAGATTACAATTATATTTTAGCCATCATGTGCTACAAAGAGAGAGAGAATTGCTGTTCCATTTGTTCTGAAGAGCATCAGAGGGTATGGAGTTCAAGGCCAGTATACAATTGTAGGTTGAACTTTACCTGAACTGCAGTACTTCCATGTATGTATTTATGCGGACTATATTTAAAATTATCTAGTGTGGCATACTTTGAAACTTTCATGTAATGTGTATTAATTGTGCCATGTACTGACCTTTATAAAAACCACAGTTGGACTTTGCTTCAAGGCATCACTTTTTTCCCAAATTGGCAGCCTAAAGCCTGCTTTTAAAAAAAGAAAAGAAGAAAAACCATTGTAAGTGGGCAGAAAACCACTAGAGAAGGAGCAAGGTGAACTTCCCTAGGTAAGACGATAATGACATCAGAAGCAACCTGCTGAATCAGCAGAGAATACCCTTCACCATGTGAAGGAATCTTATTGAATAGAAATGAGCAAGTGTCAGGCTGGGTCAACATATGGTCAAGTGTCAGTCTTGCCACAGCTGAATTATACTTTCTTCCTGAACGTAAAAGTCATGCAAGAAGATCAAAAGCTTAGTCCAGCATTCTGTTCCCACAGAAGCCATCCAGATGTCTACAGGAAGACCAAAAACAGAACCTAAGTGCAATAGCACTATTCTGGTCACGTTTCCCACCATACTGCTTCTGGCCCTGGAAATCATATTATCACCAGCATAACTTACCCTCCATGAGCAGGTCTGGTCCCTTTTAAATCTGTCCAAGTTGGTAGCCATCACCTTGTCTTCTGATAGCAAACCCATGCTATGTGAAGAAATACTTCCCACCACTCAGCTTCACGTGATGACGTAGGACTAAATCTAATTCTTAGTCCAAATTAGAGTAGATCCATTGACAAACTGGAACTTACAGAAGAAATGGCTTATCAAGTTCCCATTGATTCTGTGAGTCTACTGCAGTTGAGACTAACGACTGGATTTAGGACTCAAGGTTCTAGTATTTTGAGAGAACAGGTCTTTCTCCACACTACATAATTTTATACATAACTGTTATGTCTTCTGTCTATTATATCTTTACCAGGTAAAGCTCAGAATTTCACTGCCTGTATCACCGTGCAAGCAATAGGAAATGGGCTGAGATCTACTGAACTATATCAGCACTGCTGCATATGGCCAGAAGCTGGCACTGCAACAGAATTTCATTTGCCTTTATAAATCTACTGATTCAGGGCTAACTCCTCTGTGTGAGCAACTTCTTATGCAACATAGGATTACAGGAATTGTTCATCTATGAACTTCCCATTGATTGAACTACCTGCCTACGGGCCATCAGCCCAGGAAATTCCTGATTTCTAATCAGGGCCCTGATAATCATACCCATTGAAGAGAGAAAAGCTGTTTCGCTCTGTAGAAGTTGATAACTTCCACATCAGTGGAACAGTGAATCCCCTCTGGGCTTTAGGACTTTATCAAACCACCCTCCATAAACATTCTTTTGCCGGAATATTTTGAAACATTTTTATGCTGGCAAAAGAACCCCCTACCAGACCTTACCTTGAGTCACGTCAAAAGGCAGCCCTGGCAGCAATGGAGCACGAACAGAGCTCTGTTTACTTCCAGGTTCCAAATCTCGCCAGTTCTTGCAAGAAGATGCAAGTGCAGCAAATTAAAAAGTTAAAGCAAAAAACCCTCACATAAAATGAACATACAAGCACAGAAACACACTTTAAAAGTCCCAAGAACACCAGGGAGGGTCATAAAAACAGTGTCCTGGCTGTTGGATCTCACTCGGAAGTGTTCTGTCATTGACACCGTATTCACGTGAGTACCATGGCACTAGAATTCAAACGTCAGCAATGCTGGTAACAAAGTGCCACAGCAGAGCTATCGACAGCTTGGGTCATCAATAAAATAGAATGGCTTTTTAACAGTACATGATCGTGAAAGGATGACGTCATATGGTCTGTGCGCCCTTTCACGATCATTGGGTATCATTATAACACCATATTTGCTGGATCTGATAAAATCCTAAGTCTCAACATTAACGGAGCTGTCCAGGGTGCTGTCCTCTACCTCAAGGAGTGGACTCCCTTCCCCACTGACATGGAAGCCACCAGCCATTACTGGCTGCTTTCTCCAATCCCTACAATTCTTGGTGGTCATGGCCAGTGTAGAGCATGTAGGAATGGGTTAAGCATAGCACAAAAGATTACAGATATATGTGTCAGTGATCTTAAGCTATGTCTCTTGCAGTGGGAGTAGGTCTGAAAAGAACCTGAACATGTTTAAGTAACTCTTAAAGAAATTACCCTCCCACGTCTTCAGTTGTCAGGTTCCCTAGGTAACCTTGAGGGCAGAATTTTCTTGTTTCAGTGTGCTTTCCTTTGAAACTCTGCAAAAGACAATCACCCCCAAGACACTGCTTGCATTTGAAAAGTATCTCCTACATGTTAAAGTCTTCCACCCAAAACAGCAAGCAGTTCTTATAAATCACAGTGGGGTTCCTTCTGTAAGGGCAAAGAATGGGAAGAGATTATAGCGAAAAGCTAACTCAAATAAAGTTTTCCATTAAAAAAAAAAAAACACGGATGGGGAGGTTAATTAATGAAGTGGGGCTAACCAATTCAGATTTATTCTTGAAAGAGTTACTAATGAGTTGACAATGGGAAATGTTGTGGTAACTGAACCACAACTGAGAAGCAAAGGATAGGAAGCCTATGAAAGAAAAGGAGGTTGTTTTTAAGGATAGAATTTATATATTTGTGATTATCCTGGCCTGCTTGAAAGTGTAGCTACGAATGGAGACGATTTGTTCTGATGTCAGTGAGGTAGTGAATCTATTCTGTTCTTTAGTCCAAAATTTAAAAGAGCTATCCAAGGTGCCAAATCTATGGGATTCAGCACTTTGATTACTTCCTTTGAAGTTCATTGTAAAACACAGAGCAGATTTACTGCCCAATGACAGTAGAGCCTCTAGCCTCCAATGGTGGCTGCTGTTTCAAATATCCCAACTCCAATTGGGGAGGGGGCACACTTGCCAGGTGGCCCATCCTACTTGCTCTATGGTCATCTTTGATGTCCTATGCTTAGGTCCTCTTTGCTACACATAGGGAGCATAGTTCTACAACTATGTAGACCAGGGGTGCAAATTATGCTGCCTTTGGGCAGCATGCAGACATTTGCCGGGGGGGGTGTATCCAGGGTTGCTCTTGGGAACTCCACTGACCCCCCCACCCCACAGTTTCTGGCTCTTTCAAACATGTAATCAGTGATCATCCCTCAACCTATACCCTATGTCAATCATTCCTATATGCCCTACCTGTCCAAACATTAAGAGGTTGTTGCAAATCCCATCAGTATTTTGTCACTCCGGAGCTAAGGCAATCAGCCCATCCCAGACCCTTTTGTTTGCTCCATGAGAAAGCCATTCAGGCTTTGTCATAACTAGCACACCCCTCCAGGATATGAAATAGGGTATACATATCCTAGCCATGACCCTAGCCAGATGTGTCACAGCTGGGTGTTGTGATGGACCTGCCAGCCAAGTTTACCACAACACCCAGCCTGGCTGCCTGTCACTGCCACCCTGCTTCAGTTTACCCTTTTAAAATTCTTTAATTGGATTGGGGTCTGAGTTTCCAGGTGACCCTTCCTATAGATAGATTAGGCATTAATGTGATTTCCTTTGGTTAGTGTGGCTGTTACCTTTTCTAGTGAGTGTAATAAAACACAATGAGTTTGTGAACAATTAACAAAACAAACTGGTTGTTTTAATATCTTCAAGGTTACAAACTTCAACTGTTCAATACTCTGCATATAACATTTTTTTTAGGACATATTAGTCGCACGAAATACGGAGTCATAATGATGCCACATAAACACAAAAGGGCATGCATATCAGATGACGTTGCCCTTTCGCATTTATGGCCTGGCCAAAACCCATACCTTTTTATTGATGGCTGAAGCCATCAATAGATCTCCCATGGCACTTTAGTGCTGGCATTGCCAGTGTATGAAACCTTGCACCTTTTAACTCACATGAATGCAGTTTGAAAGGCCGGTCTGGCACTGCATTAACCTCTTTCTCTGAGACTGGTAACTATCACCATTCCACCCCAATTTTTCTCTATCCAACCCTTCCCTCCTTTCTCTTCAAAAGCCTTGTATGGTTCTTAAGAGTGTATGTTCTTGTATGTTAGTGTATCTCCTGTGTTAACTCGAATAAAATACTTTAACTGGAGCACTCTCTACCGTTAGTACTGGTATACATAGGTGAAAAGATGCCTTCGTCTTGCAGGTCTCCTTTTGAGCTATAATTTTCCCAAATTTCAAGCAGACACTGGCATTTTGGGTGGGACTCCAACATCCTCCCCCCATCTCTTAGGGTAATAGGCAGGTTATATGAATCATACTATTCTCCTGTTACAGTGCTCCCCTGGCTGCCAGTTTGTTTCCAGGCACAATTCAAAGTGCTGGTTATGATCTATAAAGCCTGATATGTCTCTTGTCCAGGCTATTTGACAAACCATATTTCCCAATATGAGCCTTCTGGGCCCCTGTAATCATCAGGAGAGGCTCTTCTCTCTATCCCACTAGCATTGCAAGCATGGCTGGTGAGGACACAAGAGAGGGCCTTCTTGGTGGCTGCCCCTGGATTCTGGAACTTCCTTCTGAAGGAGGCCAGAATGGTCCCCTCCTTGTTGTCCTCCTAAATTGTTTTTAATAGCTTTTTATCTTCCTAATTGCATTTTATTCTTTTAAGTATAGGTTGGAATTATTTGAATACTGTGAATAGTTTAATTCTATTTTAATGTTTACTTTTTGTATGTTTTTAGCTGTATTGTTCTTTTTAAGTTGTAAGCTGCCTTGAGTCCCAATTTCAGAAGAAAGGTAGAACACTAATACTAATACTAATACTAACACTGATGTGCTAGTTAATTTATATCCTGGCTTTCTTTCAAAGCTGGGACTTGTGTGATTACTATGACTCTGGTCTCTTTCACACTACACAGTTATAGCACTTTGGTATCATTTTACCTGGCATGGCTCCATCCTATGGAATCTTGGGATTTTTAGTCTTGTGAGGTCCAGTCAACCTTCTCTGCTGCCCTATGCTATTTTAATAGGTACTGCAAGTCTTGTGAGAAAGAGAGAGATTGTGAATGTGTAGCAATGCTTGTAAGTCCCTAATAAAAATGGCATAGGGTCGCAGCAGAGGTGACAGCAAACCCCACCAGCCACCCACTTCTGCTTTGTGGAGGAACCCCACCACCAGAAAGGCTGGAGCAACATTATAAGACTTATAGCATGCCAAAATAAAGCAGCAAGGCAGCTGGAAGGTTCCGCTTTCCATGCTGCCTTACTGCATGACATCATTGTTATTCTGGTGTTCTGACATTCTGATCCCATGGGAGATGGAAGTTAAACCACATTTTTAATTGATTTTCCAGTTAGCAAAAAGATGCAATTTTACCTCTGTCTCCTACATGATCAGAACAGAAGAACAATGACATCATGCAGTAAGGCTGCATGGAAGACAGAAACTTCCAGCTGCCCTGCCGCTTTACTTCAGCATGCAATAAGCCTCAAATGGGTACAAAGTTACGTTATCACTGTAAGGAGTACCAGTTTCTAATTACTTACAAACACTACTTTTAAAAGACATTCCATAAAGCATTTTGACAGGAATTGTATGAAATTTTTAAAAGTTGAATCCACAGAGTATTATATTGTGTGTGTTGAATATGGTTTGGGTGGGGCTAGAGATATTCAGTTTTCCGCTTTCATGGGGGTCCTGCACCCCTAACCTTAGCAAATGTGGAGGGCCAACTATATCTAGAATTTGCAGTCAGAGAGCTTTAGTGTCTCACCAAGCTATAAATTCCAGGGGTCCTTGGAATGCAGCCATGACAGTTAAAGGGGTATTAGAATGCCATAATAGGAGTAGTATGAAAACTACCTCTGAGGTAGCCTGGAGTATTTCAAGAAATAAAGAAGCAAATTGATTGATTGATTGATTGATTGATTTACTGGGAGTAATCAAACTGGATGCTCCACCAGAAGCAGTTTGTACTAATGCAAAGCTACCATTTAGCACAACCCTTTTCTTCTCTGGCCCTCCTGCTGCTGAACCTCTTTGCCTTGTTTGGTTCTTGTTTGTTCCTGAACTGTGTCTATTTCACATCTAGAGACCATCCTCTCAAAATAACGAGTTTACCTTCTTGGTCTTTTCAATAATGCTGGATGTGCACAGCTGTGTACACAATGCACAAAAGTAATTGACAATTTTCATCTGATCTGTTGTTTGTAATAAAGAGCATTGAATTGAATTGATGATTTGTGAAATAAGAAGATAGCTGGCTGTACACACCTATGGGATCAACCTCATGTCCGCCCAAACACTGTGGCTTTAATATATTTATAATATGGTGCCAGTGTGGCGTAGTGATCTGAGTGTTGGACTAGCACTGTGAAAGACCAGGCTTCGAATCCTTGCTCAGCAATAGAAACCCACTGGGTGACCTTGGGCAAACCACACTCTCTCAGCCTTCAAGGAAGACAATGGCAAAGCTCCACTGAATAAATCTTGCCCAAAATCCTATGGTAGAGTCACCAGAGGTTGGAGGGAACCTGAAGACACATAATGACAACAGTGTTGGAAGTAACTTTAATAAAATGGTTGTATGCTTGTCAAGTTAGGATAAGAGACACAAGGGAACCCAGAAACACAGGGATACATCCAAAACAAAAGTAAAGTTGTGCTTTAGTCAATCATCCATAATACAAGAGGAAGTGTCAGATGGCATTATCTACTGTGCTGAGATAACTAGCATTTCTATACAACAAGCATACAGATTAAAATTTGTCTAGCTAAACCAAGTTATTTGCAGGTATGACACACCTAATGCTGAAAGAAATGTCTTATTTTAGGGCTGGGCTGCATCACACAAGGAGCTATTTTAGAAGATCTCCTTGTCAAAATGTGAGATTGATGTGAGGCGGAAATGCAGAAACCTGCTCTCAGGAAAGTAGCAGGGAGCATAGGAAAGGAAAGACTGTGAAAAGGGGAAAGATTTCTGTGAAACACTAGCTCTGAGAATTCACAAAGGAACTGTCATCACAAAGCATAAAGGAAACATAAGGAGTTGCTTTATACTGATTGAGTTATTCATCTATTTACACCTGTACTGTCTGCTGCTACTGATAACAGCTTTTGGGGGTCTTCTGCCAAGGTCTTTTGAAAAAATACTTTCAAGTGGAAATGCTAGGAATTGAACCCAAGACCAATTGCATGCAAAACATGTCTTCTTGCACTGTTGTTAACCACATTCTTCCACAAGGCATAAGCATGGGAGAAAGGGACACGAAACTGAAAGATTTGGAGAAAAACAGCCCAAAATGTATTGATCAGTGACATGTTCCACACTTGTATTCTGAGTGCAACATAAGGGAGGAGGGAATGTGAGATTGTAATGCCTAAGGTATGACTAGAAAGTGAGTGCAATTAAATCTGCAGCTGAGACCCCAATTGAAGAGCAATGACACCATGTTAAAGAAAGAAGAGTCAAAGGGTTTTATTATTAGAACTCAGTTCTAAAGGTAAGGAAAGTTACTTAAGAGTGCTAACTTCGGTTAGCTGCATACTAGGGGAAAAGTGTCAGGAAGAAGGGGAAAACATCCCCGAGACTATCAGTTTACATCACAGAGAGGTCAGGAGAAATAGGCAAGAAAAGAATATGTTACAGGTCGTTGTAACTCCCTAATTCTTATTGCTACTGACCTCTGTAAGCATTCATGGCTTTTCATTGCTAAATGTGTGAACTTGACAGAGAAATCAGTTGGGAAGGACTAATTCATGGTTTTGCCATGAAAAGGGCTAGGGAAAAAACAGTTTAGTTTCAAAAAAAATCAAGACAGTTGAGCCAAAACACTGCAAGGACACCAATTTATCTAGTAAACCCTCTTTCTGCTACATTCCTCTCTCTTTCCTGCATTTTCCTTTTATTCTCTCTGCCTTCTTCTTTCGCAACTTGGTATCAAAGCTCCTTTGCACATCATCAACACAGAGAGGGCAAAAGACTGAAATGACCTGAACCAAAGGGCTGTCCTAATGAAGAGATTACAGTAATATGGATTCTGGAGTATAACTTAAGGCTAGCATGGCTACTTTCACTTTGTTGCCATTCTTGTTTTTAAGCAGTGGTTGCAGTAGCAATTTATGAAGTCCCATGTTATATGCCCTGACAACCCATCCCTTTCCATATTTTACTAATTGGCTATAATTCATAATTTGGCTTATATTGACACTCCACATGGTTAGCAGCGGACCAGGACTGCCCAAATATAGGGACTGGTAAAGGTTTGCTCAAAACCTAGGGTCTTAGAGATTTCAAAAAAAAACAAAAAAAAAAAAACAGACATGCCTGGGAAGTAATTATGTGGAGCCCCCTCAAATGATAGTTATGGTGGAATGTGCTAATTCTCCTGGATGCATCTGGCAGTGAGTCATACACTAAAACAGTCAAGTGCCTGGAATACCCAAGTTTCTGCCAATGGTTTAGCTTCACACCTCTCATGCACACATAGTTGGTTGCCTGAAATCCCATCAGTCTTAATGTTTCAACCATTAACATCCATTCACAAAGCTGGAGCTTCCATTGTCTAATAATGAGAAACTCACTCAAACATTGTTTTCCATTCATAAAACCCCTTAAGGGTAAATATCAAGTATAAATAATACCCCAAAACACAGCCAAAGTGCACACAGCCTTCATACCTCCCATCACTCTGTCAGTCTGCTGTGTGACCCTCAGAGCTCTATTTGAGTATCTTCTGCTACACGAATCTCTGCTCATTGGACAGGTACAGTATAGCCCATCATCCCAAACGCTATACCTCTATCCCAATACTTCCTCCTATCTTTCATTAGCCTTGTGTGGTTGCTTGAACTTGAGTGTATGTGTGAGTGGTTCTGTGATTATTTTTCAATTAGAAAAAAATATTTCACTTCTGGGTTCAGAGTCTTGTCAGTGAGTACTAGTATACATAGGTCAAAAGTCCCATAGTTACCCAGCTTCTCGTTACCATATTGAACTGTTTAAAATTCCCCATAGTAATATCTTGACACAAGTGGATTCTTCATGGGCCTGATGCAGTTGGGGTAACAGCCCCCATCACCTTGTTGCTCCCCCACAAGGAGAAACCATAATCACAACTCCAGCATATATACCCTGCTTTTTTATTACGGACAGCTCTTTATACTCAAACAAGTATAAACACAATGCTTAAAAACAAATAAACTAAACATAAAAGCAGAAATTAGGCTTACATAGCACAGCTGTAATTCTACATATCCCATACTATATCCAGTGGTTATCTTGGAACAGGGATAGGAAACATTGGCAGTTCTAGGAGGATATGTTTCCTGCACCTAGTACCTTCCACAAGCTAAACAGACCCTCCTGTTCCACTCCACCTAAATGAAACCAGAAGTGGGTAGAAGTCCATTTCAAGTTTTGGAAAACTGGAGTGTAGATTTTGACGAACTGGAGTCTGAAGGTTTTATTTTTTCAATGATATTAAAATGGATAAAAAAATTATATGGTTTTGAACAGTCTAAATCTGATTTTGAATTACACTTATGTACCAGCTGAAGAACATCTAATTGGTAAAATGAATAAATTACTGTTGAAAATTGAATTCAAAGACATAGCCATGTTAGTCTGGCATATCAGTAAGCAAATGGATCTTGTAGCACCTTTGTTGCAAATGGAATTGGGGAAGGTAAAGATTGCATGATAAAATGGGCTCAAAATGTTGGTCATAACACAGTTAGAACAATGGGAGAAAATATGAGTAAAGGGATTGAAATTTAAATTGTGTTATGACCTTGAGGAAAATTTTTATAAGATGATGTATTGTTGGTATTTGATTCCAAAGAAATGGTCTAAAATCTATAAAGGGATTGGTAATGTGTGTTGCAAATGTGAGCAGCAAGTTGGAACAATTTATCATATGTGGTGGACTTATGAAAAGGCAAAAAAAAATTGAATCAGATGCATAGTTTGATTCATACAATTCTGAAAATAAAACTTCAGTTAAAACCAAAACTAGTTGTACTGGGACTGATGGAAGATCAGACTGAGAAGAAATACAGTAGATTGCTTCAATATATCTACAGCAGCTAGACTGCTATATGTGCATAAATGGAATGATATGGCAATTTCAACACAAGAAGATTATCTAATGAAATTGTAGGATCCTGCTGAAATGAATAAGTTAACTATTTGAATAAAAGAAAAGTCATAGAGTAATTTTATGAAAGATTGGGATTCTTCAATTGCCAATTGTCTTTTTGCAGGCACAGGAGGGTAAAGTGTTATTTGTGGGTTTTGAAAATTAGCAGGGTTGAACAAGTAGTAGAGGAGGCAGTGTGGCAGTAGCTCGAGTGATAGACTTTGGAGACCAGGGTCTGAATCCCTATTCAGCCAAGGAAATCCACTTGGACAAATCACACTCTCTTGGGCCTTGTCTACATGGCCTAAATACCACACTCTGTGCCTGTCTCAGAGCCCTGCAGTCCATACAATGCAGGGCATTTGCCCTGTTCCCCCAGGCAGTCCTCAGGATCCTGGGGCAAATATGGGCTGAGATGGGGGAAAGCCAGGGTAGGTCCCAATAAACCTCCCTGGCTCTCCTGGAAACCAGGAAGGAGCCCCACATCATGTGACCAAGACTGGTCACATGCAGGGGGACTCATTCACATGTTCTGGGGCCCCTTCCTGGTGGTGGCTACAGGGACAGGATGGCATGGCTGTTTGGATTCCAGCCCATTACCTGCAGGTAACAGGGGAAGAATGGGTCAGCTCCACAGCCAGGATATGACAGTGGGAAGCCAGAATACCCTGGCTCATGTAGATGAGCCCTCAGTCTCAGGCAATGGCAACCTCCCTCTGAACAAATCTTGCCAAGAAAACCCCACAGGTTTGCCTTAGGGTCACCCTAAGTTGGAAAGGACTTGAAGGCACACAACAACAAGAAGTATGAGATATTCTGTATTTGAAGAAGTAAGACTTTATAGCATATATAGCCATTGGTAAGAAAGTTTGAAGCCAATGTTTCACCCTTTTTCTATATTTGATTTTCTTTGTATATTATTTTGTTGTTATTCATCATGGTTTGTATTTCTTTGCTATCTTTTTCTTTGTCCTGTGTAGTTTTATTATATTGGAAATTCATAATATATATATATTAAAAAAGGAAAATTGGAGTGTGCGTAAAACCATGCCCAGGGCAGGGGTGGGTAGGGGCAGTAATCTATTTAAAAATGAATTGTCACTCCTGGGGATTTCCAAGAGTATTAATTCATTATTTCTGGTGAAAAATAATTGGGACAATGGTCTGGGGAAATCACAAGGTGGGCCACATAAATGGCCTTCAGGGTCTAATAGGGCAACCCCTGCCTTGGAATAACCTCTGTTGATTAAAATCAGTGGTGGTAACTTCTGACTGTGTAATTTTAAGTTGTGAAACACATTGGCTGCAATCCTGTTTGTGTCTTTAACATGCATAAATTCCCTGTGGAAGCAGTTGGATGTTTTTGTCCCGTGCTCATCTGCATTCAGTTTAATCTGCAACACTGCACTCATGTGTGCTGCAGCTTTCTGTCCCTGTTAATATTGGCATTGTGTGTGTGTATGTATGTATATGCCTTTGTGTCACTTGTTGACTAATGGCAACCCCATAAATTTGATAGGGTTTTCTTAAGCAAGGAATTCTCAGTGGTGGTTTTGCCAGTTCCTTCTTCTGAAATATAGCCTTCAGCACCTGGTATTTGTTGGCAGTCTCCTTTCCAAGTGCCTTTAGGGTATTTAGATCCTGATATTGGCAGTATTACTTCTTTAATTGTACATTCCAGTGTATTCCAGTTCCAGTGTACATTTATTGTGTATTCAGTTTTGCAACATTGCTATTTAACACAAAGGTCATCTGGCATCAACCTGAACCTGAAGAAAACAGACGTTCTTTACCAGTCTGCACCACAGGATGAACACCACCATCCCCACATGGTTCAGCAGTTCACCTACCTGGGAAGCATCATCTCCTCAGATGCCAAGATTGACAAGGAGATTGATCACAGATTAGCAAGGGCATATGGTGCATTTGGAAGACTTCACAAAAGAGTCTGGAGCAATAAACACCTGAGGCAAAGCACAAAAATCAGTGTGTATAGAGCCATTGTACTGTCTATCCTCATTTATGGATCTGAAACATGGGTCACCTATCATCACCACCTACGACTCCTCGAACACTTTCATCAGCGCTGTCTACGCACAATCCTAAATATACACTGGACTGACTATGTGACGAATGTTGCTGTCCTTGAGCAAGCAGGGATCACCAGCATTGAGGCCATGATATTGAGAACACAGCTGCACTGGGCAGGGCATGTTTCTAGGATGGAGGACCATCACCTCCCAAAAATACTACTCTACGGTGAACTCGCCATGGGTCAGCGTAAGAGGGGCGCTCCAAAAACGCAGGATGAGTCCTTCCTGAATCTTCGTTTGTGAAGAAAAGCTAGAGAGTGCGCATCTGGCACAAATAATGAATGAGCAAAGATTTGCATGCAGTGATTTGCTTTACACAAACCTGATGTAGGATCTTGGCCCCTGAGCTTTAGCAGCCCGTGCAAATGCCATTTGATACAAGTCCCTGCCACAAGGGTGAGGGGCGGCACTGGTCCTGTTCATCAGATATCTGAAAAAGCTCTGACCTGTGCTAACCTTTAACAAATAATGGTAGAACCTGAAAGCCTCCACTAGACTGCTCACTGTAAGCAGCAAGAAACTGCATACTCTGTCTGGAGTTCCAAAAATAATACCAGGGAATAGAATCATAGAATCATAGAATTGCAGAGTTGGAAGAGACCACGAGGGCCATCCAGTCCAACCCCCTGCCACGCAGGAAATCACAATCAAAGCATCCCCGACAGATGGCCATCCAGCCTCTGTTTAAAGACCTCCAAGGAAGGAGACCCCACCACGCTCCGAGGGAGTGTGTTCCACTGCCGAACAGCTCTGACTGTCAAAAAGTTCCTCCTCATGTTGAGGTGGAATCTCTGTTCCTGGAGCTTGCACCCATTGCTCCGTGTTCCAGTCTCTGGAGCAGCAGAAAACAAGCCTGCTCCATCCTCAGCGTGACATCCCTTCAAATACTTAAACAGGGCTATCATATCGCCTCTAAACCGTCTTTTTTCCAGGCTAAACATACCCAGCTCCCTAAGTCTCTCCTCATAAGGCATTGTTTCCAGACCTTTCACCATTTTAGTTGCCCTTCTCTGGACACGCTCCAATTTGTCAATATCCTTTCTGAATTGTGGTGCCCAGAACTGGACACAGTATTCTAAGTGAGGTCTGACCAAGGCAGAATAGAGTGGCACTATTACTTCCCTTGATCTAGACACTATACTTCTATTGATACAGCCCAAAATTGCATTGGCCTTTTTAGCTGCCGCATCACACTGTTGGCTCATGTTCAACTTGTGGTCTACTAGGACTCCTAGATCCCTTTCGCACATAGTCTCATTCAGCCAGGTCTCTCCCATCCTATATTTATGCATTTCATTTTTCCGCCCTAAATGCAGTACTTTACATTTCTCCGTATTGAATTTCATTTTGTTAGCTTTGGCCCAGCTCTCCAGTCTATCCAGGTCATTCTGAATTTTGATCCTGTCCTCTAGGGTATTAGCTACTCCTCCCAATTTGGTGTCATCTGCAAATTTGATAAGTATGCCCCTAATTCCCTCATCTAAGTCATTGATAAAGATGTTGAATAGCACTGGGCCCAGGACAGAACCCTGTGGCACCCCACTGGTCACATCTTTCCAAGACGAAGAGGAGCCACTGCTGAGCACCCTTTGGGTTCGGCCGGTCAACCAATTACAAATCCATTGAACAGTTAACTTGTCTAGCCCACATTCTACAAGCTTGTTTGCAAGAATGTCATGGGGAACCTTGTCAAAGGCCTTACTGAAATCAAGGTATGCAATGTCCACAGCATTCCCTTCATCTACCAAGCTGGTAACTTTATCAAAAAAAGAGATCAGATTAGTCTGGCATGACTTGTTTCTCTGAAACCCATGCTGTTTCTCTGAATATTTGGAACTTTAAATATTTAGGGGGGAAATTGGATCAGGAAAATTTCAGAAGCTATCCTGTATGCAGTTTGAGCCATTGTAATGTGGGCGCTCAATATCTGTGGGTTTGGTATCGACAGATTTGAACAACCACAGAGTGAGCCTCACACACCCCAGCCAGTGGTGTTGCCAGCATTGGCCAGGCACATGCAGAATGCAGCAGGATGAAGAGGAGGAGGAGGAGACCCCACTCATCACCACCGCCTCATCTGCCTGACCAGTTCCTGGCCTGCACAGGAGCCTGGTCTTCTTCCTCCTTCTGTGTCCTGCATGCGTCTTTATTTTGCCTGGCAACCAGTGGTAGCATGCCACCCTCCATGCCTCAGTTTCCTCCCTGCCTCAGTTTCCCCTACCTGCCCTCACCTGCATCCACTCCGCCAATGCCTCTTCTTCATAGGGAGGTACACAAGTTTGGCTGCTGCTATTCCTTGACCCAGACCTACACCTTGCTGTCCTCCACCACCCCCTCTTCTCCCTCCTCCCGTGTGCCAGCAGCAGCTCTGGGCAGAGGTGTCTCCATGAAGGAGGTGGCAGGTGGCCAAGGCTTTGCCATCACCTCATCATCATCCTGCAAGCTGCTACCCCTGCCTGGGGAACTGAGCGTGCTTCCCGGAGCCACTATTGCGACCCCAGCCTCACAGGCCCCAGTCAGTGGCATTCTCAGTGTTGCCCAGACAAAACAGGAAATTGAGGCAGACTGGGCAAAACAAATATACACGTGGCATGCAGCAGGAGGATGAGGAAGAGGAGAAGCAGGCTCCCACAGGTTGGAGACCAGCAGGGCAGCTAAGGCTGTGGTAGTGCTCAGTCGTCTCCTCCTCCTCCTCCTCCTCCTCCTCCTCCTCCTCCTGTGCATCACATGTTTGTTTTGCCTAGGCAATTGGTGGCAACATACCATTCTCCATACCTTAGTTTTCTCCATGCCTCAGTTTCCCCCACCTACCCTAACCTGCTAACTACATTGTGGAGGTCTCTTCTTTGCAGGGAGGTGCCCAAGTCTATCCACACCACTGCTGTACCTTCCTTCTTTGTTCAAGTGGTGGCTCTGGGCAGGGGCATCTCCATAACTACCTATTACAGTGCTTGATGGCAAGTGCAGAATCTCCTCTCAGCCAGAACTGGATTGAAACCACCGGACTCCACCGGGCTCTACTGCTATTGCTTCTGCAGCAGGGGACAAGCCCGGCAGTGAGCTGGAGCAAGTGTCCTCCTCTCCCTCTCCCTCTTCCTCTTCCTCCTCCACTCAGATGCAGCTGTGGAGAAATCTGCAGCTGGGAAGCAAGGTCAGTGGCAAAGTGGGAGACAGTGGGTGTTGAGGTGCAAAGACCTCACCATTCCTTCTTTGCAGCAGCAAGGAGCAAACTGAGGAAGAAGTGGAAGAGGGCAACAGCAGAAACCAGAATTGTTCTTATTAAGAATGCCAGATGAGCAGGTCAGGGATTTAAATTATAAGGTGGTACATTATATGATCTTGGCAGTGAGGCTGTTTTATGCTAGTAAATGGAAGAGTATAAATATTCCAACGAAAGAGGACTTAATACAGAAAATTCTTTAGATAGCAGGAATGGATAAATTAGCCACTTTGATTAAAAATAAGCCATTAGATAACTTTCTAAAACACTGGAAAACATTTGTGTTGTTTTTTTTTTAAAGAAGAGAGAAGGGAAGACTATTGTTGAGTGTTGAAATTATAATTTTCTCTTTTTCCATGTATTTATTAGGTAGAAGTGCACAGATTTAGGTAGTAATATTATAGAAGAACATTACTGTTTGTTATTTATGCCTTCAATTTAGAAGTGTGGGAAGTCAAGGCTATAAATTCTTTAATGATGAGTGGTGAGGGGGAGATTAGGTGTTTTGTTGGTTTTTCTGTGTAATGTGTATGTAATAATATAATAAAGATATTTTTAAAAAATCAAGTTCTACTGAGTGAAGAGCTTGGAAAGGTGGAAATAACAAACTATAGGTTATGTAAAGAATACTTGCAAATGATTGTCTTCCTCAATAAGAAAGTATATCATGGCATGCCCATTTGAGAAAATGGTAAAACCCATGATATATATATATATATATTACATGTGGGGAAGGTGGGAAATGCATGAGTCGTGTTTGTATCCGACACATTTTACATGAATGAATTTTTCACACACAAAAATTCAGAAAGGGGGGGAATTCTTGTAATCTCACTCAGTAGGGAGAAAAACTTTCAGATAATTCATTTCTGCATGTAGGAATGAAATAAGCGAAGATTTCTATCTCTAGTTACTTGTAACTAGTCTCCCAATAAGGTTTGGGGCAATATTACATTTCAAAAGTAGTAGAAACAAGTGGGAACAACGTTGCCTTATCACTGTAAAGAGTACCCATTTCGAGTTACTTGCAAACACTACTTTTAAAAGGCATTGCATAAGGCATTTGGACAGGAATTGCATGTGATTTTAAAAAGTTACACTATTTTTAATCCTAAAGTTTGCCCCTACCCTAAAGTAATTAAAAGTAAGAGAAAGGCTACAAGTAAGAGTGATGCTACAAGTAATGCAGTAAGTTACTTTTTAACCACTGCAAAGAACAATAAAAACAAGTTGGTTTTTAAATGCTCAATTAAAAAAAAATTTTAAACAAAAGTAACATCATAAGCAATGGTTCAATGATGCTTACTCCCAGATCTGTTTACATAGGATTATCAATATGCTGGTCATTGACTGTAACAGTAAGAATGATAGATTGATGAAATGACATGTGATCCTCGTAGTAGCGTCTACAATGTAGACATTACATTTCTTTTCAATGGAGTTTTTTCCTAAGTATCCAGACATTGGATTGTAGCCTTAATTTATCTACTCATAAGAAAAAGACATTATTCCACTTAGCATCTGTATTCTCTCTGGCTTTTCTTTGCAAATGAAGATTCAAGAAGGACTCATCCCGCGCTCTCTGCAAGTGCGCTGATGACTAAAAAGGCCAATCTGAGATAAACAAGTCCGGTTGCAGAAAGCACAGCAGAAGGTCTCCTTGGGTGATGTTTCTGGGTTGTGATTCTTTCTGCGTTGTCGTTTCTCTTCAAGACTTGTTTGGCGTGAGTTCTCAAATAAGGCTGCAGCATTGTGGATAGTGCGTCTCCATGCCTCCCGATGTGAGGCCAGGGCGGACCACTGTTGGTGATCAATTTGGCCGAGCCTGAGATGTTGTTTCAGGGAGTCTTTGTATCGCTTTTTTGGAGCGCCCCTCTTACGCTGACCCGTGGTGAGTTCACCATAGAGTAGTATTTTTGGGAGGCGATGGTCCTCCATCCTAGAAACGTGCCCTGCCCAGTGCATCTGCGTTCTCAATATCATGGCCTCAATGCTGGTGATCCCTGCTTGTTCAAGGACAGCAACATTCGTCACATAGTCAGTCCAGTGTATATTTAGGATTGTGCGTATACAGCGCTGATCTGTATTCTATAGCAACTGCAATTCTGTGTCCCATCATTAGCTCTCAAGTCTGCTTCCAAACACAAATCTATCTTTTTTCATAACTCTCAAAATGCATGCTCAATTTATTATTGCTTTTTCCTATTCCTTAAATCTAACCAGAGGAGTTACTGTAACTCTGTGTGTGTGTGCGCGCGCGCGCACGTGTGCATGCATACGTGCATGCATGTGGCATTCTAAATCCTTTTCAGCTAATCTTCAACTGAAAGACCATCCCATATATTTCCATTTGCAGACCAACGACTTCTTTGCAGACTTTATTGCAATCCTGCATACCATTCAATTTCCGTATGTGCCCTTAGTGAAATATTTCTGCTGTTAAAAGTCTGATTTGGACACGAAGGGGCCATTCACCTTTTATTTATGGGGGAGGAGGAGGAAGAAAGCAGAAACTGTAATTCCTCTTCTGTCCAAACCCCTTGATTCACTTTTTTAAAAAGAAAAGAAAAAGATTTAAATCTTCAGTCTGGGTTGGGAGCCTGCTCTGCTGTCGATAAATCCTGGCATGGATTTCAATTTGGATTTGGGATATATGAGATTGATTTTATTTGACAGGGTAAACTAACCATTGAGTAATTACAGTGATCTGATAGCCAACACACACTTTATGCATCCTGAGGCATCTGTTGAAAGAGCAGAGAATGTGTGTCAAAAGGTGACACCACGGCTATAGAACTGCTGTCTGCCTTTGCAATGGCCCTTTTCATGCTATTGTGTGAACCAAAATAAACATATCGGGCAGATATTCAGTAATGTAGTGGAACAAGGTTTCATAGGGCTGAAGAGCTGGGACTTTTTTATTAACAGGGATGTCAACTGTCACCTTGCATACAATACATGCCTTCAAGTCATCTGCCGACTTATGGTGCCCCATGAACTTCGCAGGGTTTTCTAATGCAAGGAATTATCTGAGGTGGTTTTGCCAGTTCCTTCCTCTGAAATATAGCCTACAGCACCTGGTATTCATTGGCAGTCTCCCATCCAGGTACTAACCATGGATGACTCTGCTTAGCTTCCAGCTGGGATGTGGTGCCTTTAGGGTATTTAGGCCCATTCCTACACTTCCTTAGATTTCCCTCTGAGTTCAGCTGCAGCCCTCACAGTCTTGTCCAGGGACAATACATTGTATCTATATCTGTTGCAATGCAATTGGGTTGCCATGTGACATGAGGAACAGGACTCCTATCCCTTCAATGATTGTGTGCAAAGAGGGATTTCCACAGGTGTTGTTTCTGTGACATGCAACACCTGCTGAAATTGTTGCTTCTACCCAACAGCCTGTACCTTATTTCACTTGGCATTCCTACAATGCAAACTATTTGGGGCCCTATATTGGGAGAAATTTGGGATACAAATAATAACAACAACAATAAAAATAGCCATATAGGGTGCTTTGATCGAATTAGGAATCATTAGATTTACAAAAGCTCTGTTCTCAGTGGAGATGGAAATTGCTAGAACTACTAAGACAAACAACTACCCTGGGATAGGGGCCACTTAGGTTTTCTTTATAGGCTTCCCAGAAGTATTTGGTTGGGCATTAGATGGAATATGTCAGGCTGTACAAATCTTTGTCTGACCCAGGATGATTCCTCAACTAGATGGTGTATTTGTGAATTGGAAAAGGTCCAGTGATGGGGACAGATTCTCACACATACAACAATCCTCCCCTCTATAGAGGTGTTCTTTTTTTAAAAAAAAAAAATGAGGCTACATCTCAGCTTCATCACTCATTTCTGTGCATAACTTGTATTTTGTTAATATTTGTGTCTTTATTTGTATTTTTAAACTGTCCCATAAGTGAAAGACTAGGTGGTGGTTTTTGTATTATTATACTTCTTTATTTTTTCTTTCCTGCTTTTTTTTTTAATTAATAAAAACATTTACCTAGCTCATGCCCAAAGTTTGACAAAGTAAACTTTTGGACTACAATACCAATTCTCTGGAATCTTCTTCCTCTTAAGATTATTTTTAAAAATGTCCCCTGCACCACACAGACATTTTCTGGAGTTCATGATATCTCTTATGTTCTGTATGCATGTTGTCAAATTCTAAGTTCTGAGGATTTTCTTCCCACTGCTTATAGGCTTCTAAAAGTGTCAATAGATATGATGCTAAGCATCAAAGTGCACATGTGTCCACATACACAGAAGCAAAGATCCACAAATGTTTTGTACCAATATGTACTACATATGTAAATTCTGATCACATATCACTACACAACTTCCCTGCCATAGAAAAAAACATGTGTTGATGTCCTTCCCTACCAGTGATTCATTCATTTTGTGATCTCCATACTGGAACTAAGTTAAACTGTACATCTCATGTTCTGGTCTAATTTCTGGGCTTTCATGTTTTTTTCCTCCACCCCCTATTTTTGTGGACCACTTAATTTGATGAAGGCTTTGAAAAATCCAAAGTTTCCACACTTTGGAGACCTTTGGGTTGGTTCTAATAAATATATTGTCCAATTATGGATTTTATCACAGTGTGAGTCATCTTAAAGCATGGTAAATTGATTGTCATTTGGGTAAAAGAGGAATGATAGGAAACCTGGGCAGAGTCTGTTGAACTAAAACTATAATATTCATACCAAAAAAAAGTGGCTGGCACTACACTTATAGAATTTATGGGCACTGGACAGGGATATTAAAAGGACATCAAAAATAATTATAGAAGAAGTGAACAGTCCTGACTCCACCAAGACCTGCACCAATATTATTACTACTCTGGGTTCACATAACTCTGATGGCAATTAAAAAAAAAACTTGAAGAGTTGTCTCATTTATCAGTAATTAGACATAGCGAATATTTATCAGGTTTCTTAGGCCCACCTGATAATTTTTCTGGTCAATTTTGTTATTCACAGATGAAAACTGGGGTATATGTGCAGTGGCAGCACTGGATGTTATGAAGAGACCCAATCACACCAAGTGACACCATCAAGGGGAGGGGGTGACACCAGCCTTAGTGACACTGTAGCATATGTGGCCAAGCAACATCAGAGTGTGCTCAAGATGGCAAAAGTTATTGATGAGGAAGAAGACACAAACTAGGAGAGACTGCAGCAGTTTGTTTTTGCCTGAGCCCACTAGAAAGGACAAAATCCCACCTCTCCTCTCTGCTCCTCATTGCTGAGTTGAGTACAAAGTACCTTTGCCTTTTGAGCTCAGTTTGCAGCAATTGAAGTAAGCTGAGGACAAAGAGGCAAAGGCGGAAGAGGACAAAGAAACTGAGGCATTTTAAAAGTAGCTTTAAAAAGTAGTATTATTTGGGGCTGTTCTTGCCAAATCAAAGCAGTTGGATGGTATGGAATGCAGGGCAACTTAGCCTTCTGATTTCCCTGTCATCGCAGGGATGGAGAAGCAGAATTGTGTGGAAGAAGATGGTTAAGAAGTAGAGGAGATTATCAGACATGGGGGAATGCACCAAAAAAAAAAATCACATTCCCAACCACGTCAGAAGAATGGGAGGAGAACAAAAAGGGAGCCCTTACCAGACACCCCGTCCTTCAGACATTCTGTGGGTGTAGCACTGCTGCGGATGAGGCTTCCCTTTCACACTGACAGGGACACGTTGCTAATAGAAAGAGATGCCTTACTCACTGCTGCGGTATGACCCAGGGACACTGGAGGATGTTGTCATCCAATAATCTCACCCCTTTCTGTTCTTCTCAAGAACTTCTGACATGTTTTTTGCCATATCATATAATCTCCAGTGACACCTGAAGCACAGCTTCAGGCTCACTTCCAAAACCATGATGGTTTCACATTGACTAATGGAAAAACCTCAAAAGAAATTTTTGCTAGAAACTCTTGGAAAGACTCAGGGCCCTTTCACACTAGACAGCATTATTCCACCTTAATTGTCATGGCAACATCCTATGGAATCCTGGGATTTGCAGCCTAGGGAGGCATATTTAGAATTCTCTGCCAGAGAGCGTTAGTGCTTCATCAGACTGCAAACCTCAGAATTCTGTAGAATGTAGCCAAGTTAAAGTAGAGGCTGTCTAGACAATGAAAATACTCCCTATAGAATCTGAGAATACATTTTGTCCCAATGTGATCTGACCGAGATTTGCAGTTTCAGAAGGAGTGGGGCTGGATTCTTGTCTGGGTTCAGTTTCCATTTGTTTTTTCCTCATATAACTCATTACCTCCTCCAGGCATTCAATCAGAGAAGACACACTATCCTTAGCTGAAGCTGTTTTTGAAGGCATGGAGAAGTGTATTTGGGTGCCATAGGCATACTAATAGCATCCTGCTCCATGCCTCTGGTTAATATCTCCCAGTGGTTTCATGCAGATGTTAAACAGCATTGGGGACAGAATGGCACCTTGTGGTTGCTGGAAGTGAAGAAGCATCAACACTTGTTTAGGGTAGTTGAGGACAGAGGAAAAGTCTAGAGTTGCATGCCTATCTTTTTGATTGAGCTCTGTGTTTCATTGATCTGTGTACTCAAAGCTTTTCCTTCCTACTTGCAGACAGAGATCACTTCCCCTCTTCTTCCAAGAAGTTTTAGTACTTTACAACTCTTTGTCCAAGAAGCCACAGACATGAGGCTGATTTGGCCTCAAGATGCCAAATCAGCCTCTCATGAGAGTCAGTTTTTAGGGACTCTTGTACCCAGGTTAGATAACTCTCTTCTATTTTCCTATCTCAGATGTATTCTCTGCCACAATAAATATAAGTTTTGCTTTTTAACCTTACTAGAGCACCCTGCATATTTCTATCTTGTTTTGTACCGCAAACTCACATTGCACTGGGGCTATCCTTTACTCTCCTTAATATAAACACCAATAATTTCCTACAGTGGTATGCTATATAACAGCTCCTTTTTTGAGGAGTAGCTATTCCCAAGCACCAAAATATGGAACCTACCTGAGAAAGAGGACCAGAACCACTAAAGCAGTGCCCTTGATTCCCAACCCACTCAGGTGTTCCAGAAGGATATCATGATCATTGGTATTGAATTCCACTGACAGGTCCGAAAGCACCAACAGGGACACACTCCCCCTGTCAGTGCTCAGGTGAACATCATCCACTAAGGTCACTATAGCAGTCTCAACTCTGTCCTGCTCTGAAGCCGGTTTGAAATGGGTCTAGAAAACCTGTATCATCCATGACTTCCTGGAGCTGGAAGGCAACTGCCCTCTCAATCACCTTGCCCCCCAAAAGGAAGACTAGATACTGGTCTGTAGTTGTTCAAGTCCAGAGGGTTCTTAGAAGGGAGGGTGTGAGAAACAAGAAGAAACTGGAGATTTTTGTGTGGTTTCAAGCGGCTTCTTCTGTTTGCTTATGTGGGGATGAGCAACTGGATTCTGCTTTCTTAACTTGGCAATCCTGTTGGAGGAGGCACAGAAGGACATGTGCTGCCCTCCCTCCTGCTATGCCTTACTGTACCTGCTAAAGAAGACACAGCAGATGTTCTGGATCTTTCTCTCCTGGGAAGCCTGTAGGAGAAGACATAGCAGAGGAGCAGTGATTACCAGTTGCTTTCTGGTGATGTGCTCCTTTGAAAAGAAATTGTTCTCTCATCCCAGCTCAAGCCACCTCATCCCAGCCAAGCGCTCTTGGGATCAGCAGTTCCCACCTCTTCTGGCCCTTCTGGATATCATTCTGGATGTCATCATCACATCTAGTATGGAATAGGTGAGCTCTTATGTTTTCTGCTTTAAGCCTCTTTAACATTAGTGGTGGATTGAGTAAAATTGCTTTCTTTTGTGACTACTTCACTTCCATTCGAACACATCACTCTAGTTTTCAATGTATTTGGAAAAGTGCATTCCAAAATTTCCACATTTCCATGAACAAGAAGGGGAAAAGCCTTGCAGCTCAACACATAATTTGGATAGGGAACGAATGCTGTGGGATTAAGATTTCCATACCCCTACCTGGGTTTGGTGTGGTAGTGGTGATTGCGATTCAAGTCTTATTTGGAGTCCAATGGTACTAGAGACAAGAGACAAAGCTATGGAATAGAATCATAGAATCATAGGACTTTACTAGACTAGCATCTAAAAATGCTGTAATTCTGCAAATGAGAAAAGTGGAAATCATGGTAGCATTATTATACTTATCTCACGTCGCTATAATAGCATGAAAGAACCACCACAGAATTATCACATGACCACCACTAGCACTTTAAGAATGGGACTTTACTTCCATGATTTAGCATTGGTGAGATTTTGGCGTTTCTCATAAGAAGATGTGAGCACACTTAAAAACACCAAAACTTCCTTAATTTGCAAAATAATTGAACACACAAACATTTAAAATGTACAGAGAAACTGGGACAGTTCATAAAAAGAGTGTCCTGTGGATCGTTTCCACATTCTCACACAGAGGTTTTCTCCTTGGGAATGGGAAGAGGGGGAAAGAGAACCACCCATTCATGATGTAATTTCATGATTACAGCAGGACGTATTTCTCAGACTCTTCAATACTGTGAAAAAAACAATATTGAGAGTTATTGATGGCTTGCCCCATCAATTAAAAACACCTTATTCACAGCTGGAGCACAGTTTGACCACATGAGGATGACAATGTTTTGTGCTACTGTGATGTCATGATCGTGCAATTTTTGCCGTGTCTGATAAAATCCATAGAATCATAGAGTTGGAAGAGACCACAAAAACCATCTTGTCCAACCCCCTTCCATGCAGGAATACACAACCAAAGCATTCCTGAGAGATGGCCATCCAACCACTGTTTAAAAATCCCAAAAGGAGACTCCACCACACTCCAAGGCAGTACATTCCATTGCCCAACAGCTCTTATCATCAGGAACTTCTTCCTAATGTTTAGGTGGAATCTCTTTTCCTGTCGTTTGAGTCCATTACTCCGTGTCCTAGTCTCTGGGGCAGCAGAAAACAAGCTTGCTCCATCCTCAATATGACATCCTTTCAAATATTTAAACATGGCTATCATATCCTCTCTCAACCTTCTCTTCTCCAGACTAAACATGTCCAGTTCCCTAAGCTTCTCCTCATAGGGCATGGCTTCCAGACCTCCCACCATCCTGGTCACCCTCCTCTGGACACGTTCCAGCTTCATAATATCCTTCCTGAATTTTGGTGCCCAGAACTGGACACAGTGAGGTCTGACCAAAGCAGAATACAGTGGCACTATTACTTCTCTTGCTCTAGACACTATACTCCTATTAATGCCACCTAGAATCGCATTGGCTTTTTTAGCTGCTGCATCACACTGCTGACTCATGTTCAGCTTGTGGTCCACTAAGACTTCTAGATCCTTTTCGCATGTACTGCCCTCAAGCCATGTGTTACCCATCCTATATCTGTGCATTTCATTTTTACTTCCCAAGTGTAGTATCCTACATTTCTCCCTGTTGAAATTCATTTTATCATGGCCTTTTGATAATCTTCCCATGGGCAACTGACAGTCTGCTGTGTGAACAGAATGTTGGACTAGGTAGGACCATGGTCTGATCCAGCACAATTCTTCTGAGCGTAACTTTTTGAGAGCTACCATTGTAAATTGACCCTAGAAAGAGGGTTAGAGAGAGACCTTTCTCAAAGAATGAAGACTTCTCATGTGCTTAGCAATGTCTGACAAAATTACAGGTTTGTCAAGAGTCATAAAATGTCAACCACTGTTTTATGCTGCCAAGAAGTGATCTTCTGTAAACAGAACTTACAGGACAGCATGGAGAAGTACTGCTTCTTACCTATCATATTTCTAGTCTATGGATAAGAACCATTATCTGGAGCAACAGAAAACAAGCTTGCTCCATCCTCAGTATGACATCCTTTCAAATATTTAAACATGACTATCATGTCACTTCTTAACCTTCTCTTCTCCAGGCTAACCATACCCAGCTCCTTATGCCCCTTTTCATAGGGCATGGCTTCCAGACCTCCCACCATTTTAGATGCCCTCTTCTAGATACATTCCAGCTTGTCAATATGTTTCTTGAACTGTGGTGTCCAGAAATGGACACAGTATTCCAGGTAGGTCTGGCCAAAGCAGAATAGAGTGCCCCTGTTACTTCCCTTGATCTAGACACTATACTTCTATTGAATAGAAAAGAAAAAATCTTTTGTTTGGTTTATCATAGCATGATTGTTTTTATCTGAAGAGGGTTTTTTTTTTTCATACTGGACCTCTGGATTCTGGAACAAGGGGACAAAGAAATTGTTGCTGTCGTGATCAGGCTTTGACCAAGCTAGAGAAGAAATAGACAAGTAAGGAGAAGCAGGAAGGTTGGATACTTTCAATAGCTCCATATCAGTCCAGAGTGTACTTTGATAAGTTCTTAAGATTATGTTAGTTGCCTCAAGACAATGGGTTGTGATTTCTGGGCAGCATACAAAAGTGGTGTAAAGCAATTTTCCCCCTCACTTGCCATCTCCCAATATAGAAGTGAATTTTAGTTAGGACGGGAAAAGAGATCAATCAGAAGAAGGCAGGAAAATTGAGGTATGTTAGTGGAGCAAAAGCAATTGCACTCTCTTTTCTCATTTTAATTTTACTTACTGCTCTGTCTTGCTTTTTTTTTTTTGCTACTAGATTTTTTTTATTTGTTCTGGAGTCTTTGGGGCTTACTTTGCTTTTTAACCTTCTCTGTTACTGAAGTTACTGAATCTCATTCTTATTTCAGATTTTTCACATAGCGTACAAGAGGTTTCTCTTGTTGCTTCATGTTTGCTGAAACCTCCCCCCCCCACCTGCATTATATAGGGAGGCAGAAAAGCATAGTTTTAAATTAATTTAATTTTGCTTGCACTAATTTTAGAATGAGTTCGCTATGCCAGTGCTGAGTTGTCCTCAGATTCTTTTTTTTGCACAGCATAGTTCAATCTTGTTTGCTTCTAGCATAAGAGTCTGTTTTTCCCTTTCCAGAACCTTTCCTTGTGATTTTTACAAAGAGGTAGCTTTTTCCTGGGCTAGATTTACAGCTTTTGAACAATTGAGAATACTGATATCCTAGATTTCTTTCTTTTTCCTCTTTCTTTCTTATGATCTCCTGGTGAGACTCAGACTTCACTACATTATTTTGGACACAATTCTACCAAACACTAGCAGAATGGAAAACTTTACTTGCAAAACGAGGTCTAGGATGCCTCACTGTTTGAATGACAAAAAAAAAAAAGTCAAAATTGTTCATGCCATAGTAAGCTGACTAAGTGGTTTGACCCAATAGGATCCTGGCCTTTTAATTTTTCTTCTGTTTCTCCTTGAAGTTAGCTTTCCATCTAAATTTCCTTGACTCTAGACATATTGCCCCCTGGATCAATCTTCTTTGACTTTCACCTGATCCTACCCCACCACAATTGTGTTTTCTGCAAACCAGGAGCAAACTGGGTTTGCTCGCTTTACCTTCTACACCTCTGGAACCATTATAGAATAAAAGTGTCCATTTACAGTAATGTGTTATTGCACTCAGTGACTGCCCACCTCCTCCTCCCAGACATCATCCCTGCCCCTTTCCACCCAGGCCTTCCCTTATCCCTCTTGTCCCTTAGTTCCATGAGCCACCATGCAGATGCAAAGCCTGGATGGAGAGGCTTGCCTTGGGGAGCTGCTTGTTGTTCTTTTCTGTGTCTGTGTGGATGTGAGAGAGGGAATGGGGGTGGGGGGGGAACACTCAGATGATGGGGCAGGGAGACACTGAGATGATGGGGTGGTGGGGAACTAATCCATTGCTAAAACAGGACAGTGTTATGGTGCGATAAGGCTCTGAGTCTTCAGAAACTCCTCCTTGGAATAAGTTGCTACACATTTTTTCCCCTCACTGTTTATACCACAAACTATTGCATTAATGTGAACACAGTCATTTTTAACAGAAGAACTGGTGGAAAGTTAAAAGCAAGTGTGTTATGAAGGTCTGACTATGGCTAATTTGCTTGTTGCAAGTGTTCTATGTATGAGTCAGCCTCACCTGATGCTCAATCCAAGTTCATAGAATCATAGAATCATAGAGCTGGAAGAGACCACAAGGGCCATCCAGTCCAACCCCCTGAAGAAATGCAGAAATACACTATCAAATCATTCTCAACAGATAGCCATCCAGCCTCTGTTTAAAAACTCCCAAAGAAGGAGGCTCCACCACATTCCGAGGCATTGCATTCCACTGCTGAAGAGCTCTTAGTGTCAGGAAGTTCTTCCTAATGTTTAGGTGGAATCTCTTTTCCTATAGTTTGACCCCATTGCTCTGTGTCCTAGTCTCTGGAGCAGCAGAAAACAAGCTTGCTCCATCCTCAGTATGACATCCCTTCAAATATTTAAACATGGCTATCATGTCCCCTCTCAACCTCCTCTTCTCCAGACTAAGGAGATTTTCAGATGCCTCTTTCAGCCTCTTGCCACGCAAGCAGCCTCTGGAGCAGTAACGAGGCTGCTGCGCGGCAAGGTGTCCATTTTGGACAAAGCCGTTTCTCTCTCGGCGGCGTCCGTGACTGTTGCGGCTAGCATTGGAGGTGGCCGTGCTGTTTTTCACTCATGGAAGTTGTCTGTGAGTAAAAAACAGTGCGGCCGCCTCCAATGCTAGCCACAACAGTCACGGACGATGCCAAGAGAGAAACGGTGTTGTCCAAAATGGACCCCTTGCCGTGCAGCAGCCTCGTTACTGCTCCGGAGGCTGCTTGCATGGCAAGAGGCTGAAAGATGTGTCTGAAAATCTCCTAAACATGGCCAGTTCCCTAAGCCGCTCCTCATAGGGCATGGCCTCCTGAGCTCCCATTATCCTGGTCGCCCTCCTCTGGACACATTCTAGCTTCTCAATATCCTTCCTGAATTGTGTGCCCAGAACTGGACACAGTATTCCAGGTGAGGTCTGACCAAAGCAGAACAGAGTGACACTATTACTCCCCTTGATGTAGACATTATACTCCTATTAATGCAGCCTAGAATCACATTGGCTTTTTTAGCTGCAGCATTACACTGCTGACTCATGTTCAGTTGTAACACATTGTCCTTTCATTAAATGTTTGTACTGTATTTTTTTCCTGAAATTTATTTTTTATATATTGTACTTTCATCTTATATTTCTTACCCCCTGTCTATCTGTTGTTATTTCAATAAACACTTCCAATTTATTGTGCATGAATAGCCTTGGGTCTTTTCTGGTTATGCAGTCTCATCCACTAGAGCAAATAAAGAACCTAATTTCCAGTGATGGTGATGGTGATGATGATGATGATGGCAGCCTAAGACTGGCTAAGAGTCCACCACCCCTACAGTACTCCCATTGTTGATCCAAGTTTGCACGGAGCACTAAAGCAGAGATAGTATGAGGCATTTCTCAGTCTACAGACTCAATCTCTTCTTCCAAACTAAGGGATCCAAGAATCAGAGAATCTTAGAGTTGAAAAGGGCTGCAAGCACCATCTGGTCCAACCTCCTGCCACGCAGGAATACACAATTAAAGCATTCCTGAAAGTTTCCCATCCAACCTCTGTTTAAAGACCTCCAAAGAATTATTTTTTAATTTTTTTTAATTTATTATTGTTATTTAGGTGTTTATGCCCCGCTCTTCAGCCACAAAGGCTATCAGAGCGGCTTACAAAGTAATAAGCAATAGCAATTTACACATCTACACTGCATTGAGCAGTTTCCAATGTGTGTTAGCTAATTGCCCCCACAAGCCGGGTACTCATTTTACTGACATATGAAAGGATGGAAGGCTGAGTGAACCTTGGAGCCAGCTGGAATTGAACTTGCAATGTGGTGACTTGCAGTACTGGCATTTAACCACTGCGCCACCAGGGCTCCCTTAAAAGAAGTTTTTTTTAAAAAAAAATCAAAGAAGGTGAGTTTGTCACCCTCTGAGGCAGACTGTTCCACTGTTGAATGCTTCTTACATTAAAGTTCTTCCTAATATTTACAGTAGGCAGAATCTCTTCACTTTTAATGTGAATCCTGCGGTTCGTGTTCTTACTGCAGTGCTCTATTTTTCAGGTGAACTTCTTATGTTTGAACAGCCATAAGGACTATCTTCTGGGTGAAGGCATCTTCAGTTTGAGAGTCAGTCTAATCTGACTCCAGTTGAAAGATTAAAAAAAAACTATAAGAAAGGAGAGCAGGGACCTTGATATTGCCTACCAACAGTTAACAAAAGATCAGCAGACTGAGCAGGCATGTAGGACACCTGCTCACCATCTTCCCCACCATTATTATGAGCAACTGAAGGCAAAAACACTTCCGTGTTCTGTTCAGAGATAGGAGTTAGGGCATCATACCTATTTCATTAGAATGAGCACCTTTGTACTTCCATTTAAATTATTGTATAATTGGGTGGAATCAGGAAGACCCTCTGTAATAAAATAATAATAATAATAATAATAATAATAATATATTTATTTATACCCCGCCCCTCTGCTAAAAACAATCGGGGTGGCTTCCAACAATTAAAACATTATAATAAAGACTAAAAACACCACCCACCCCCACCCACCCCCATAAAAAGACATTAAACACTATAAAATTAAAACCTTCTAATTAAAAACACATTAAAACAAATATATACATAATTTTAAAAAGCCAGGAGACTGAGCTCCTGAGGCTGGGATCTAATCTGGAAAGGCCTGGTGAAAGAGATCCATCTTTAGTGCTTTTTTAAAGCTACTCAAGCTTGTCAACTGACGGATCTCATTCGGCAGGCCATTCCATAATTTGGGGGCGATTACCAAAAAGGCCCTCTGGGAGGTTGCAGACGGCCTAGATTTTTGTGGCTGAAGCAGATTCCCCCCAGAGGACCGGAGTGCGCGGGGAGGATTGTATGGGAGGAGGCGGTTCCAGAGATAAGTTGGACCCAAGCCATTTAGGGCTTTAAAAGTAATAACCAACACCTTATACTGGGCCGGGAAACTGATAGGCAGCCAGTGGAGAGATTTTAATACTGGAGTTATATGATCTCTCCCAGATGTTCCTGAGACCACTCTGGCTGCCATATTTTGTACCAACTGAAGTTTCCGGACCAAGCACGAGGGTAGCCCCATGTAGAGCGCATTGCAGAAATCTAGACGAGAGGTTACCAGCGCATGCACCACAGTCTCGAGGTCCCTTACTTCCAGGAAAGGGCTCAGCTGGCGTATCAGCTGAAGCTGATAACAAGCGCTCCTGACCGTCGCATTCACTTGACTCGTCATCTGAAGCGATGAATCAAGGAGCACCCCCAGACTGCGAACACAGTCCTTAATGGAGAGCGTGACCCCATCCAGGACTGGCGGTTGCAACCCAACTCCTGGTTTCAGGGCCGCTACTTTGAGCACCTCCATTTTGTCCGGATTTAATCTCAGTCTGTTTTTCCTCATCCAGCCCATTACTGCTTTAAGACAGTCATTAAGAGGAGAGATGTCATTGGAATTCGAGGTCGATGATCGGGACAAGGAGAAACAGATCTGGGTGTCATCAGCGTACTGATAACACCCAGCCCCATAACCCCGAATAATCTCACCCAGCGGTTTCATATAAATGTTAAACAGCATTGGGGACAGGATGGCACCCTGCAGAACACCACAAGTAAGCCCCTTCTGCTGGAGCAGCTGTCCCCAAGCCACACCCTCTGGGACCTGCCCGAGAGGAAGGACCGGAACCACTGGAGCGCAGTGCCTCCGATTCCTAACCCCCTCAGGCGATCCAGGAGAATGCCATGATCTATTGTATCGAAAGCCACTGCGAGGTCCAGAAGCACCAACAAGGACACATTACCCCTGTTGATGCTTAGACGCAGATCATCTGTCAAGGCAACCATGGCAGTCTCAACTCCAAATCCCTTCCTGAAGCCAGTTTGAAATGGGTCTAGATAATCAGTTTCATCCAGGACCACTTGGAGTTGAAGAGCAACTGCCCTCTCGATCACTTTGCTCAAGAATGGTAACATAGAAACCGGCCTATAGTTGTTCATGTCCAGGGGGTCTAGGGAAGGTTTTTTCAGGAGCGGCCTAACTGCCGCTTCCTTTAAACAGGATGGAACACACCCTTCCCTGAGGGATGCATTGATGATGTCCTTAAGGAACACCATCAAGGTACCCCCCCCCAGATGGCCAGCCTTGAAGGGCAAGGATCAAGAGGGCAGGTCGTCTTCCTCACTCTACCAAGTAGCTTGTCCACATCCTCGGTACTCACAGATTGAAACTGATTCAGTAAACTTACATCAGTGGAGTTGCTGGACACCTCGTCAATTGTTTCTGTCAAATTGCTGGCATCTAAGTCGGCTCTTATCCGAGAGATTTTATCTGCAAAGTAGTTGTTAAATGCATCACAGCAGGCCGTTGTTGGGTTAAGCAATGGGTTCTGCGCAGGTATAACCTGCGTCATTTCTCTTACCACCCTAAACAGCTCTGCTGGACGGGACTCTGCAGACGCAATATGTGCAGAGGAGAAGGATCTCTGCGCTGTACGTATTGCTTCTCAATAGGACCGAAGAAAATTCCTATGTCGAGTCCTGTCGGATAAGAGTCAAGTTTTCCGCCAGTTGCGCTCTAGTCATTGTCCAACCCGCTTCATTTTCTTAAGCTCTGAAGTATACCATGGTTTATGGTTAGAAGCGGGTTGGAAAGGACGCTTGGGAGCGATCGTGTCAATAGCCTTGGTAAGATCGGTGTTCCAAGTATTAACCAAAGCTTCGACAGGGTCACCGACGTTACCAACCATTAAACCCTCCAAGGCTTTCTGGAATCCTATTGGTTCCATTAGCCTTCAGGGGTGGACCATTCTAATGGATCCACCACCCCCGGAGGAGCAGGAAGAGACTCTTAGTTCAGTCTTGACCAGGAAATGACCCGTCCATGACAATGCAGTGGTTTTAATAACCACCGCCCACGGATATTCCTGTTCCGCACTAAAGACCGCATCGAGAGTATGACCCACACAATGTGTGGGCCCAATGACCAATTGGGATAGGCCCATGTTTGTCATGGTTTCCATGAACTCCCGAGCCGCACCAGTCAGATTTGTCAAGCTGGTCTCGAGTGGAATGTTAAAGTCGCCCAGAACTAAAAGTCTGAACTAAAGGTTAAATCTAACAGAGATTTAAGTAGTTATGACTCATTTGTGCAATAGAGTCCAGCAAGTTTAAGCCTGGATCCAACCCCATGTTTCTAAAAGGCACCTTTCTACTCACAAATTAATATATTCAAATTTGCACAGATGTGTGACCTCTTTGGGATGATTCCTTTCCTCTTTTATGGCTGAAGTTATTGGGCCCAAAGGTCCTCAAAATCAGAACTGTCAAATTGCATTGGAAGTCCTGTGTTGTTGCTGTTGTTGTTTACCTGGCTTTGGAGGAGGACTAGAAACATTGATGCTGATAACTGCCTGGTGATGGGCCTGTCCAGATGTATTGCCCTTAGCCCCTTATCTTTCTTTCATAGTGAACAGCAATCACCCATGACATGAAATTGTGTGATAACAGTCATCATACCATTTAGCCTCCTGGCTTTATCTCTTTTAACCACTGGAAGACACTAAATTTCATTCTGTTGCAAACATGATGTATCTAGTGCCAAGGATGATCCCCAAAGCAAAATGTGTTAGCAACCTGGATTATCTTCCCATCTGCTAAGTGATTTACACCAAATGAGAGTATAAAGCTAGGATTTCAGCTCAGTCAATTCCAGCTTTTGTTTACATTTTATCAAATAATTGGGTGCTGGTGGGTGTTGCCTATAAAAGAGATGTGGCATTTCACACCAATACACAGAATAAAAAGGAACACCATCAGGAAATCCCTGCTGTGGTTAGGGTAGAATAGGATAGGAAGGAGAGATGTTAACATGGATTTTAAAGATGTTAAGTGCAGAAAGAGCTTAGACTGATGAACACTTGAGGATACAGATGTATCTTGCAACCATAGCTTCTGAACAACCAGAAAATTCTTCATGTGTGTTAGGATATCTGTTTGCCCTATGGGGACACCAGAACTAAATGAAAAGGTTCAAGGGAACAAAGAAATAAAGGGAGGGGAATATACTGTTCCAGTTCCAGAGGGTTGAAAGAAACAACAACAATGAAAGCCAGCAGAAAGAACCAGAAGGTGAACTCCATACTCAGGGCAGTTCAGAAACCCAAGGCTGTTCAAAATGATCAAAGTAATTAAAGCATTACAAGTGAGAGCTCAATACAATCTATTCCCCGTTATTTTTCTTATACAATGACTCTCTGAATTCCACCAGGCAGCATGATTCTAGAAGATATAGCCCTAAAAAGTATATTTCCTCACCTCTGTGTATTCATCCTCTACTCTCCCTTAAAATGCAGGTTCACAAATCTGGGGGTCCAGGATTCAGCTCTGAGTCTGGAGGCCCAGGTTTCAGCAGTGACCAGGAGTGCATTTATACAGTTAAAACAAGTGCACCAACTGCACCCGTTCCTGGAAAAGTCAGATCTGGCCACATGCCCTGGTTACATCCTGTTTGAATTACTGCAATATGTTCTACATGTGACTTCCTTTGAAAGGTGCTCAGTTGGCCCAAAGAGATGCAGTCAGGTCATTAACTGAGTCTAGCTACAGGGAACACACAATTCCCTTGTTGTAATAGCTCCAATGGCTGCTGGTCGTTTTCCTGGCACAACTCAAAGTGCTGGTTTTGATCTATAAAACCCAATACAGCTTGGATCCAGCTTATTTGAAGGATGACTTCTCCCTTTATGAGCTCATTGGAGCTCTAAGATTGGCTGGAGAGGCCCTTCTTTCTGTCCCACCACCTTCTCAGGTTTGGTGGGAACAAGAAAGAGGGCCTTTTTAGTGGCTGCTCCAAGACTTTGGAACACTCTCCCTAGCGAAGCCAGGATGGTCCAATCCTTGCTTTCCTTCTATCAGCAAGTCAAAATATTTTTTTTCTGCCATCAGGTTTTTACAAACTGACTACAGACTTTATCCAACTACCCTCCTCAAAAGTTCTTTTGCTGGAACAAATTGGGGGGGGGGTTGTGCTGGCAAAAGAACTACCCCCCACCAGACCTTACCTTACTCATGTTAAAGAGGCTTCCCAGGCACTAACAGGAAGTGAATGGAGTTCTGTTCACTTCCTGGTTTCAAATCTCACTGATTCTCATGAGAAAATGCTAATGCAGGATTAAAACAAAAAACAAAAAAATAAAAAATAAAGACACAAAACATTCAGAAAACCACCAAAGTCCCAAGTAAATGAGGGAGGTTGTCATTAAAAAAGCATCCCCTACCTGGCTGTCCTGATCTCACCCAGAAGTGTTTGCCTATTGACGCTGCATTCACATGAGTACAATGGCACATGGATTCAAATTCCAACAATGCCAGCTGAAAATCACCACGGGGGATCAATTGACAGCGTGGACAGTCAATAAAATAGGATGGTTTTTTTTAAAAAAAAAATATGATTGTGAAAGTGCAACGTCATCTGGTACACACGCCCTTTTGCGATCATTAGGTGTCCTTACGATGCCATATTTGGCTTTTAATGATGTGCAGTGCTGTTTTTAAGCTTTGCATATAGTCTTTTAATGAATTTTAATATTTTAAAGTCTAGTGTTTCAGTTTTATAAATTGTTTAATTGCTTTTTAAATCTTATATTTATATTTTTATTAAGATTTTTGTATAGTTTTTAACTTGCATTGTTTTAAATATGTTGTTAGCTGCCCTGAGTCCCATTATTGGGAGAAATGTGAGTTACTGATGATTGATGATGATGATGATTATAATATTCTCCCCTTCTCAAAGGGGAAAAACAGTGTCTTGCACATATCATATCTCAAACATCTTTATGTTCAAGCCCAGTTCAGGTGACATATCTGTATATATATTTATGTATTAGCTACATTTATATCTCACTTTATCCTGGGTTAGATTTGTGATATTTCCATGTATATTCTGCCTTAAGGCAGGCTCTCCTTCTCCCCACTTTATCCAACAGTCCCATGAATTAGTTCAGGTTGAGAGAAGGTGACTTGGCTAATGTCAGCTAGCAAGTTTCATGGCTGAAAGGGGATTTTAACCTAGGGCCTCCCATCCCAGTCCTAGGACTTTTTCAGACACTCTAAAAAAATCCCCGTGGAGGTGGGGAGGAGGACAGTGTTGTCCTGCTTCCGGTGATCGATTTCACACAATGCTGTCCTCCTCCTGTCCTTCGTTTGTGCCTCGTCTGTGCTGGAGGGACAAAAAAGGCATCATTGAAAAGCAGCACTTTTCATGTCCCTCCAGCATGGGAGAAGCATGGAGGAAGGATGGAGGAAGGATGGAAGCAGGACAGGGCGTGCAAAATCGATCGCCAGAAGCGGGACAGCACCACCCTCCTCCCAACCTCCGTGGGGGTTTTTTTAAAGAGCATCTTAAAATCTCCCTGTTGTCTGATAACTGCTTGATACTGGCTTTTATATAAACACATGAAGCAAGGGTTGGAATCCTGCAGAGAACCTACATGTATATAACTTTGGTGAACTCTCTTGTTCACCAAACATTTTGAAAGGCTGAGAAGCAGAACAAATCTCTCCAAGAGACAAGATCAACAACATGCTCACCTGCTCATCAGGAGACAGTTCCTTTATTACAGTCAATGACAGCATTCTGCTCTTGACTCTGTTGGACAAAAACATTTGATCTCCCCCATCCCAGTTATTAAAAACTGTTTTATTTGAGGAGGGGGAGTGATCCCTTGTTGATCTTGGTGTCTTTATTTTATAAATGGTCTGCTATTCAGACAAGAAGATGGATTTCTTTGGCATTAATGTGCTTCTGATTGACCATATTGCTGCAGTGAGTGACACAGTTTCAGGTTATTTGGAAAAGCCAATTTTCAAGGTTAATGCCTCAATTGAGTGGAAGTATACCTCCAATTTTCTTCTTTTTAAAATGAGCATCAAATTGCATTGTCTTTCTCCTCCTTGGCAAGAATTTTATGATTTTGCAGGTGGATGCTACTGTGCTAAAGCTTTGTATAGAGCTGTCCACAGGCCCACAATTCAATTGGAAACCCAAATCAGTGTTTCAGTTTTGAGCCCAAACTGGGCCCACCTCACTCCAAAACAATGAAGTCCAGATCCAGTCCCCATCGGATCAACCTAATGAAGACTTGGATATCCAGATCACCAGTCCTAACTCACTGAGGAAAGGAAAAGCAACCATGGCTAGCTAACTATATATATTTTCAACAACCATATAAAATTTGCAGACATGGGGCTCATCTACACCACTCAGGAAACACCGGCTCCCTGCCAGCTTATCCTGGCTGTGGAGCTGGCCTGTCTTCCCCCATTACCTGAAGAAAATGTTATGCTCCCAGAAGAACATGTCAAGATGTTTAGGAACATGGCTCAGCACGTTTTGGACATGCTTGACTTGAAATCACTGAAAGCTTCTGTGATAATGGGATCTTCATGACAGCTTCTAACATTTTCTATGTCTAAGCAGACTGTTTTTCCTCAAGCATGGCTTCATCTGCCTTATGTCATATGGTCATTTTCTGATCTTTCCTCTTTAATTCCCACCTGTGACATAGACTGTAATATTTTATTTTATTTTTAACAGAGAGAAGGTTTTTCTGCCTTTTTGCCTCTTTTTAAGGTATTTTCTATCCATTCAACAACAACAAAACACAGGAGGGGGATGGTCTGTCAATGATTTCCCATGCAAACATAGGTGTTGCTGGGCTGTTTGCTTCATATCTCAAGAGTCCTATCTATCCAAATCAAATGAATTCATAATAATAACAATAACTCATTATGAAAGGATATTCTCAGTTTCACAGTCTACCAGGTGCTCCTGGCTGGAGTATGAATCATCAGCAAATCAGATTTGATCCAAGAATCTAAGAACCAGTGAGGAGTCAATGGGAGTGTGAGTATGCTTCAAGTAGCATCACTTTTTGCAGTTGTGCTATTATTGTGATTATGATGGTGATTTTATTCAGATATTTATCAGTTTGGTTGAGTAATGCGAAATAATAGGTGGTGATTATGACTGACTGACTGACTGACTGATTGATTGATTTAGTGAGTGATGATTAGTTTTGTGGTGTTACTAAGGCTGGTGCCACCCCTCCCTCCAATGAAATCACCTGGTGCAGTTCAGTCTCTCCTCATCCCCCTAGGGCCACCACTGGATTAGTCTACTATTCTAATGAATTGTTATGGAAAACAACTAGATTAGATGGATTTTTAAGAATTAGTCAAGTTCATAAAGAATAAGTCTCTGGAAAGCTATTTAGCCACATCAGGTAAACGGAACATCCAAACTTGGAGAATATTTAATGATAGGTACAGTAGATAATACAGAAGGCAGTCAACAGAGGATGTTTACAATGCTATGACCTGTTTTAGAGTTTAAAAAGCATTTGACTCACCATTAACCAAAACAGAAAGATGAACTTGATGTCATGACCTTGTCCCACTGTTCTCATTTTCACAATTATTAAGATGAGCTGGAATGAATAAAAGAATTTAGTTTAGGGCCAATAACTTCTGTGGGCCCAGATATCTCATTTCCTGTAATTCTGAGCAGTCTGTGAAGTCGCTCAAGGTCATCATCTGCCCTAGCCAGACATTTCTGATTTAAAAATGAGTCACACTGCATTATTTGAAACAGAACTCTCAAGAAATGGCAATCCAAGCCCAATGTTAATTAGTTGTGCTTTTGTCTTTTTATCAGAGAAGAACAGTTTGTACTTTCATTCTGGGGCAAGAATATTGAGAGCTAGCAGATGTTGTTGTTGTTGTTGTTGTTGTTGTTGAAAATGTTACTGACACCATGCAATTTCCTTAGGTATACTCACCCTTCCTGCCCTCCTTTTCCTCCTCCTCCTCAGTCAAATTTTGTCTAATTTAAAACAGAGTCCAATTTCAAACTGAAAGCTCTCTCTTTTTAAATTTTGTCTCCAATTTAAAACTGAGTGTTTTAAACCATGGTTGCTCCATTCTGCTGATTACCTCTTATCTTTCCAAGTCAACTGGAGGAGATGAATGGCAAAATGGACCAGCAAAGGCACAGTCACCAACCCACACAAGACTACAGCACACTAGTCCAGATGCTTGGTACAGCCAGTGGAGCACAGCTCAGCAATAGCAACAGGGTTAGCTGACAGCAAGAGACTAAGCCATGTGTGAAAAGGTTGCAAAGTTTGTGTACAAGAGAGAGAAAGAGAGATTGAGACTGGAGTGGGGTATACTGGCAAAACCACCTCTGAGTATTCCTTGCCTTAAAAAATCCTATGAAATTCATGAGGTCACCATAAGTTCATAGGTGACTGGAAGGCATGCATGCACACACATGTATTTTGCACATTTCTATGCAGGTCTACCCAGAACAAAGTTCCTTGTATTCCTACCATTCCATGACTTCATTTAGTTCCCCTTCCTTCCTTCTTCTTCCTAAGGCTGCATAAGTATTTCCTGCCACCCTCCCATGGCTTTTTAATGAAAGGCCTTGGGGTCAAAATGCTTTATTCCAAACTGTACATGCGCATGGTTTTAACTTTTTAAACCTGTGTTGTCTTGTCCAGTTGTTTCACATGCTTTTGATATGTGCAAATTATTTTTGTTTTAAATTTTAAATAGTTGTAAACTGATTTAAATGACTGTTGTTAACTGCCATCAAATCAACTTTGGCCTGCCCTCCAAGTCACCCTGATATCAACAGCCCACTCAGGTCTTGCAAACTCAGGGCTAGGGCTTCCTTGACTGAGTCTTTGGACATTTTCAGATGATCCTTGCAGCACAAGGATCGAGCAGGAGAGCTTCGTAGCTGTAGCATGGCAGGTGGTCCATTTTGGATGACACCGTCCCTGTGGCGAAATCATCTGTGTCTCTTCTGTTTAGGATTGGAGCCTGCCGTGCCATATTCAGCCAGATTTTATTCACGGAGGTTGTCCGTGAAAAAAATTTGGCTGAATATGGCTGCAGCTACGAAGCTGTCCCGCTCGATCCTTGCGCTGCAAGGATCGTCTGAAAAAGTCCTTCATCATCAATAAAGTCTTCCTCTTTTCCTACTGCCTTGCACCCTGCCAAGCATTATTATGTTTTCAACTGAGTAATGCTTTCTCCTAATATGTACAAAGCACAACAGTCTTAGTTTAATCATTTTGTCTTCTAGGGAAAGCTCAGGCCTGATTTGATCTAGGAACCATTTATTTGTTTTTATGACAGTCCAGAGTATCAACAGAACTCTTCTCCATCAACACATTTTGAATGAGTTGATTTTCTATCAGCTTTCTTCACTATCCAGCTTTCACAACCATACATAGAAATTGGAAATATGTTGGCATGGTCAGTCTTGACTTTAGTATTCAATGAAATATCTTTACATTTCAAGGATCTTTTCTAGTTCCTTCACAGCTGCCCTCCCAAGACTTAGCCTTCTTCTGGTTTTCTTGACTAGAGTCCCCATTTTGGTTAATGACCGAGCCAAGGTATAGGAAATCTTTCACCATCTCAATGTCTTCATTGTCTACTTTAGCAATAGCAATAGCATTGATATTTATATACTGCTTATCAGTGCCAAAGCACTCCCTAAGTGGTTTTACAATGTGTTAGCTAATTGCCCCCAACAAGCTGGGTACTCATTTTACTGAACTACAGAAGGATGGAAGGCTGAGTCAACCTTGGAGCCCTTTGGGATCGAACTGATGATGTTGTAGTTTGCAGTACTGGCATTTAACCACTGCACTACCAGGGCTCCCTGGTGTCTTTTTGTTTTCTTAATGTTCAACTGTAAATATGCCTTTACACTTTCAACTTTGACTTTCATCAGTAGTTATTCCAAGTCTTTGCAGAATTGCACAATTTCCAAAACTGTGCAATTGTGCAGCTAAAGCAAAAAAATTTTTAAAAAAAATTAGAAGTGCATGCGCTGGACAGGAAGGATGGTGGTGTTAGCAAGGTGGAACAGAAGACTGATTTCAATACTGCTATGTTTCTGGCCTAAACAATGTGATTGCACAATTTACCACCCTCATGTGATAAAGTCCTTGGTGCTCTTCATTAGCTTTACTCTAACTGTTGATATTAGCAGCTCATGGTCTGTGCCTCAATCTGCTCTTGATCTTGTTTTTGCAGAAAGAATGGAGCTTCCCCATCTTCTGCTTCCAATTATGTAGTCTGTCTGATTTCTGTATTGGTCATCTGCTGATGTTCAGGTAAACAGTCACCTCTTAGATTGCTTGAAGAATGTGTTTGTGATGAACAAACTGTTGGTTTCATGAAATTCAACCACTCCCCTGCTTCATTTCTTGATTCTAGGCCAAATTCTTCTACAATGTTTGGCTCTCTTCTTTTTCCTATTGTTGTGTCCAAATTGCCTATGATTACCAGCATGTCCTGTTTTGGTGTGTGATCAGTTTCTTTCTAGACTCCAGTGTAGAATCTTCCAATTTCTTCTTCTTCTGCCTCTGTAGTTGGAGCATAAACATGGATTAAGGTTATATTGGTGGGGTTCCACTGAAGTCTTATTGATATTACTCTGTCAGACTTTGCATTATACCCCTTAACTGGTTTTGCTACATCTTTCTTCACTATTAATGCCATCCCATTTCTTCTTAGATTTTCATTTCCTGAGTAAAACACTGTGTAATCATCTGATTCAAAATATCCCATTCCTGTCCACTTTAGCTCACTCATTCCAAGTACTGCAATGTTTATATGTTCCATTTCTTGTTTTACAATGTCTAGTTTCCCTTAATCCTTTTTTATATATATATTCCATGTAGCTATAATATGTGTTGTGCAGCTTTGGACTTTCCTTTCACCTCTGAGCATGTCAACAGCTAAACATCCATTCTGCTTGATTCCAGTTCTGCCATTAGCCACAGCACTGATCATACTTGTCCTCTGCTGTACCCCAGTAGCTCACTAAGTGCCTTCCAACCTGGGAGTCTCATGTTCTGGGACTATCTCTTGTTTCATTTTGGATTGTCTCATCATTGGGTTTTCAAGGTACAGTGGGCCCTCAGTATCAGCTGGGGCTTGGTTCCAGGATCCCCCTTGGATACTAAAATCTGTGGATACTCAAGCCCCATTATATACAATAGCATAGTAAAATGGTACCCCTTATTTAAAATTGTAAACAACAAGGTTTGCTTTGGGGAATTGTTTTTTTTTTGGGGGGGGATATTTTAAAGCTGTGGTTGGTTGAATAAATAAACTGTGGATATGGAGGGCTGACTGTAGAAGGCTTCAGGAGTGGTATATCATTGTGTTCTTCTGCACAGCAGTAAAAAGTATTAGCTATGGTACCACTGATATGGATATGAATAATCTGTGGATATGGAGGGCCGACTGTAGAAGGCCTCAGGAATGGTACCACTGCCATTGTCTCTGAGAGTGTCAGCCCCCACCCCCACCACACTTCTGCTGCTACCCACATTTCATCTGGCTCCTCAGTAAAAGCCTGTCTCACATGGGAGATCCTACCAGCAGTACTGGTACCATCAGCACAGCCTTGCAGAAGGACACAATCCCACCACTATGGTAGGGTAGTGCCACAGTGGGGGTGAAATGATATAGGGTTTGATATATAAGGTATGATATTTATTTGTTTATTTAAAAAATTATATCATACCCTGTTAAATGATATAGGGTATGATATAATTTTTAAAAAACAAATAAATAAACAAATACTGTTCAAGTGACCCTGATGCACATATAAATTGCCTCCTTTGCCTCCATTTTCTTTTTGTGGTGATAATCAGGACCCCACTCCACTCCATTTTGGCTAGGTAAAAATAAAACTCCCTCAAGCGATTTGATTGTGTATTCCTGCTTGGCAGGGGGTTGGAATGGATGGCCCTTGAGGTCTCCTCCAACTCTATGATATGATTCAAGCCAAGTAGTGAGATATTTTGGTCCTACAGCACCAGTGCCAAGATCTGATAAACTTTTACCATAGTGTAAATAATTTGTAATATTTCTAATTCAAATATTTTGTGTAATATTGTGTACATTTCCAGTTGCCCCCTACCCCTCCACTTTCCCTATTCCTGCTTACATCATAGTTCAGTGATCAGTCACAATGAAAACAGCAAAATCCATCAGAGTTTATAGTCTTTTATTCCACAGCTTTACATGAGATGATGGTGGACCTTGTGTAGAAAGGTGATCTGTAGTATAGTTAATAAATGGGGGTCAGAGTTCTATAAAAGTGCCATTAACTATTTTTCCTTAGCTCAGCCAAGCATGGGAGGTTAATTTTTCTGCAAAGGCAGTCCACCAGAGACAATCTAACCACCTCCTAATTGATAGACCATCTGCTACCATGCCCTCAACATCTCAGCTTGAGCAGCGCCTAGCATTATAGAAATAAACTGCTTATGTGGTAAATCAGTGCTACCCACAACAAAGACTGACAGAAGTAATAAAATATTTCTAAATAGGATATCTTGCCTTATCATTTGACTGATCCACGAAATAACCTCATTCCAAAATTGGAGGACCTTAGGACAATAAATCCACATATTTTCTAGAGATCCCTTTCCCCTGTAGCATAGTGTAAATGCACACTAATGTATTTACATTGGATCACACAATTGTACAACCAAGTATGTGACAGGCACCATGGCCTTGAGCTAACCCATTGTACAAAGGTAGATTAATTCCCCATCACCACAATTCAAAGCTCATGGAGACTGAGGGCTGTGTAGCTTGCAAAACAATTGGCTGCATGAGGGTCAGCACTTATACAACCTCTGAGAAAGTACAGCCACTTATGCGATGCTAGCATAGTACCCCAATAGAATTCAGACCAGAGGTTTGGAACCTGAGCTCTAAGTACATCAGGTCTTTAATATATGTGTTTTCCACTTTCTGTCAGATTGTCTCTTCATATGGAACTTCCTGGAGTGTTTATGTCAAACTGGGGCTAGCCTATCATTGACATTTTCAAGCAGCAACACCTAGGCACTTCTTTACCTACAGTTTATCTTGTTTTAAATCAAATCTAAGTTAGTGCTTTGATTTATCTTGTTTAGTACATATTTCCCCTGTTGGCATGGCCCTCGAGCAAACGGGAACATGACCGACTGCAGCTGCCATGTTGGAAAAGAACAATTCAATTCAGCAGCTGTTCTACCTGTCACTCCTGGTTGTATTGTCTCTTATAGTCAAATTGGAAAATGTGCTCAGCAAGAAAGTCTCTGTTGAGCTGTACTTTATACATGCATCATCAAGGCTTCCTTTTAAAAAAAGACAAACACAACCCTCTCGTTTTTATACTCTTTTCTGGCAAAGTGTACTGCTTTGGTACTGCTATTTTCCAGTCTGTTTGAAGGTCAGTTACTTCCCCGCCACACCTTTACATACATAACTCTGAAACATTTAATAAAACATTGTTATTTAAAAAATAAAAAAATAAAAGGCACTGACAAGCCGAGTATTCTTCACAATAAATTGTACCTAAATGTAGCCACAATTATTTCTCCCGCGGCTAGATCTAGAAATGTCCTTTGTCACACAGACATTACCCATTTTGAAACAGTCAGAGAAAACTAGGCCTCATCCTGATTTTGTATTCCTTTAGCTACTTCTTTCCTTGCAAATCAAGATATTCTTCCTCCACAATGCTTCAGATCTTTCTTTTAAATGCTGTCACTGCAAGTTGAATTGTATGACTTTTAGACTGTAATTTCCTTTTACTTTCTTTGGGAGCAAGTCCCACTGAATTCAGTAGAATATCCTTCTGAGTAGAAATGCTTAGAACTGCACTGCTCAAAAGTAAGCCCTGTTGAGAGCAAGAGAGCTTGCAAATAGCAAATAAATGGTATAGGACTGCAACCTTAATCTGCAAGTTGGCATATTGGGAGGGGGTGTTGCCCTAAGAGGTGGGGGGTATCTTAGAGTCCCACCTGTGATGCCAAAATCTCCTTTAATATTTGGTGGAATTATTAGCCCAAATAGGAGGCCTGCGAGAGGAGGCCAACTTTGGTGATCTTTTCACCTATGTATACCAGTACTAACTGTAGAGGAGACTCCAGTTAAAGTCAAATAAAGTATTTTATTGGAATAATACAGAAAGTAAACAAACATACACATCATATATTCTTATGGACCATACAAGGCTGGATTAAAATCTGCCCCATAGACATGGGACAGCCAGCCAGCACTACTACTGCACACCTGTGAGAGATGGGATTTCCATTGCTCACCACCCTCAAGTCCAAACAGAATAAGAATGAACTCTGAACCTGACTTGAGATAAAGTTGGCATGACGCTAAGCTTCACATGACTTGGTTCCCCAAAACAAGCACGTTGATCATATTTTAAAAAAGAAGGCTATGGCTATTGAAATATTAATTATATAAGTGTTATGATTTGTGGAACAAACCTCTCACACACCCACATTTCTAAAACATTCACTGAGGGCTTGTCTATATGAAGGAGAAATGTGGATTGATGAGCACTAACACCAATTCAGAGCAGCTTCTATTTGTTTTAACGTGGGTTGTTTTTTTAAAAAGATTGCGGGCATGTGAAGCTATCTGCTTTTGCTGTTCCAATGGGCATGCCTGTGAATCAAGATGATTTTTATTGTCCCCAGTTGCTGCCACCAAACAATATTTTTTAAGCATATCTAAGGTGTAAAACTGTGATAGTCCACCTAAATAAATAGAAAAAAAGCATATCTAAGGTGTGAAACTGTGATATTCCACCTAAATAAATAGAAATGTAGTGATTCATTACCTCAGCACATGATCACTACAGTGAAAATCCAACATGGTGGTTCTGGGCGCTTGCCTTGTTAGCAAGATCTTCCCTCTGTTCACGTCCAACCAATCAGCTTTCCACTTCCACTCTTACTGAGAATGTGCATCAAAGCAAATTGGTTGTCCCAAGAAGCAGGAATGCATATTTCCCATGGAGTTTTGTTTTTTAAAAAAAAATACGGGAAAAGCCATGAAGGCTTTTCCTGTGGATTTTTTGGTGGTTTTGGCCCCACTCCTTCTGAATATGGTGGATTAATGTGAAGTGCCTTTTGGACAAATTGTATACTCCGTATACAGCGTATTTCACTGTTTAGACTACCCATGAGACTCTTGGTAATTTTCAAGTGATACATTGGGGAAGAAAGCTTGACAAGTACTACAGTAGGACATGGGGTCTCAAAACTACATTGGAGCCAATAGTTTAGAGTGGAGGTGGACAATGGGAATGCATTGGAGACCACACTGGCCCTCAATGGGACTTTGAAGGACCACACACTCCCACTTCCAAACACCCCATGTTTCCAAGGGGGTATGGAAGGCAATTTTGTTTTATCTTCTTCTTCCCCTGGGATATCTTAGGCCCAGAAGGGTCATCTTTGGCAACAAGAAGTCAACCATAAATTTTGAAAAGAAAATCGGAAGGCAAATAGGCCTTGGAGGCCTGAAAAACAACATTGGGGAGCCTGTGTGCCACTCCTTCCCCACACTTGGTTTATAGACATATTGGCTGCTGAGTGGAGGGGGTGGCTAATTTTTTTTTTAAAAAAAATCCAGCTTACTGCAGTGAATAATAGTTAACACTGGCAATGGTACAGAGTTCTCTACCACACTTGAGAGGAGCAGGGCAGTTGATGGGGTACGCATGTGCTAGGTGGCATACATAGCTCTGTCCTCCAAGAAAAGTGAAAAAGTTAGGGGAGACAGGAAAAATGGGTACTGGCTACCACTGCCACCCTAACCTATCCCCAGAGTCTTCTGGCTGGCAGTCACCCCATTCTGCCTAATACAGGTACAGGCATGCTTTGCAATCCAGAGGGCCTCACTATGGCATTTTGGTCCACCAAAAGTGATGTCACGCTGATGCTTTGGGTAACATTTTCAAACTGCTTTAGAGAGGGGTGCCTCCAAGAGCTCTATTTTGCTACAATGTTGTTTTTTGAGCCCCGTGTTAGTATTTTTTGAAGACACTGGAGTTGAGGGGAGTCAGCATACAAATAAAGAATTTTAGGAAGTTAATAAGATTCTTTCCTTTTTTGCTTCGCCAGTGTTCTAGACTTTGATTATAAACAGTGAGGTCAGGAAAGGTTCAGCTACTATTTTCCTGAGAGTATATAAACTAACCAGATGCTCCCCAGGAGATGTGCACTGAGTCATACTTAGGAAGAAAGAAGGAACCTGTGGGACGATTCATATCTAAGATGAAGACATTTGCTAGGAACAGGAACAAGGGGAAATCTCCACTCTACAAAGTGTAGATCCCAGAAGTCATGCTCTGAAATCTGTTTCAGGTACTGAAATCTTTTATTACACTGTTTTTCAATGTTCTTGATGACATTCCTTCTCAGCCATCAGTCAGTATAACCACATCCAGAACATGGCCAATTTGTTCATTTTTTAAAAAAATTAGATTGTATTGTATTACCTTATTTTTCCACAATGATGGGATTCAGGTCCCACATTACATGCTTCTAATCTTTTATGGCCTACAATTCTGTGATTCTGCTATCCAAAGGAGCATTTCCCCCCATACAGTTGGTCCCATGGAACTTCCATGAATAACATCAACTGACAAAATCCTACTTGATTTTCCTTTACCTTCCAGGTTATGCCAAGTAGACTATTTCAGTTCTGAATGCCCTGCCTGGCTTGCCAACCGTTGGTCCCAGCTAGAGCCATTGAATCAATGCTATGTATATAATTATTGTCTTAAGTTTCACCAGTTATTTCCTTGGGTCGAATCTGGTTGGGACTAGCAATTGAATTTAGGCCATTGGATTCCTAACCAATGATTAGAAAACTTTTTTTTTTAAATTGCAGCCCCAGGAATCTTCCAGTCAGGATAGCGAGTAGCTGTGATGATTGGGAGATTCTGAGCATGGTAATACAAAAAGTAACATTCCCAAATTCTGTTCCTAAACCGCTTTTTGAGGTTCTTAGACATGAGTAACTTCTTTCTCACCAGTGCTACCTTAGCTTTTTTTTTTTTTTTTTGGCCTTCAGCCACAGAAATAAAATTTATCCTTGGACATTCTATTCTAATGTGTAATTTTTACCTTTGATTTTTATGGGATGCCATGCTGAGCCAGTCCTACTAGTGGTAGCCACCTCAGGTAGCAGATTCAAAGTGCCACACAAAGGGAGCAAATTATTTGTTATTAATTTTAATATTACTGTATTATTGCTGCCAGGGGATATATAGTTATGGGATTTCCTGCCACAGGTGCCAAAATAAATTGGTAGGATTCAAGCCCTTGAGTTGCGAAAGAGGCGCCCTTTGCTGCCTTGCCTCAGGTAGCCAAATGTTTTCAGCTAGGCCTAATCTTAAGGATGAAGAGGGTCCATGCAGGAGTAGGCAATTCCTCAAGAAAGCTGGCTCCAGGCCATTTAGAATTTTAGAGGCTAATGCTGGCACTTGGAAATGGACCCAGAAATGGACTGAAAGCCACTGAAAATTGTCTGTGTGTGAGAGAGGCTAACTATGACTCTGTGTGTGTGTGTGTGTGTGTGTGTGCATGTGCGCGTATGCTTTTATCTCATTGGCATAAGTCTATATGTGGAGGATTTTTTTTTAATCAAAAGGTAGTGGATTTGCATTTTCTTCACTGCAGCCCTAGTCCGGGTTTGATTTACTTCCCCACAAGAAGGTGATTGAAAGATTAAACGTTTGGGTAAGGTTGCCTAGTGATAGTATGTGGGCTGCAGTTCTAAATCTCTCTGCACATTTCTGCAGATTGATGTTGATGAGTAACCATGACCATTTTGAGGGGAGGAAAAACCCTTTACTGGAAAGGGAGGGAAAACACAGTTGAGCAAATACTATTTTAGCTTTGCTGATATTGGGCACAATCTAGCAGGGAGGAGCCCCTGAAGAAGCAGCCCTATTGAGGCAACAGCAATATTGTGTCATTTGTAGAGCTCCTGCAGAACTTGACAGTCTGTTGTGTCCTTTAAAATTCAGTTATGAATCTGGATCAGAGCTTGGAAAAGTTACTTTTTTGAACTGGAACTTCTAAATTCCCCTAGCCAGCATGGCTATTATGCTATCTGGATAATTCAGGCAGTTGTAGTCCATCAAAGTAAATTTCCCAAGCTCTCATTTGGAGGTATGATTACAGTCCATAATACAAACTAGGGTCACACATTTGAGCAATTTGTTCCTGTTCAAACAGTACAGTGCAGTGGTTGGAATGTCTTAGGATTTATCAGACACTCAAAATACGGCATCATAACAATGCCACATAACCGCAAAAGGGTGCACGAATCAGACAACGTCGCCCTTTTGTGGTTAAAAACAGCCACAAACTCATACCTTTTAATTGACGGCTTAAACCATCAATAGGGCCCCCTGCTGCTTTGTTGCTTGTATTGCCAGCATGCGAAACCTCAGGCCATTTAAATCTCACACTTACCCTGACAATGGCCAGACCGGCCAGTTCACTTCCTCTTTATTCATGGAGCTGCCTTTGCTGGGAAAGCAAGGTAAGTGTGGGAGGGAACATTCTTTCGCTGGCATAAAAATTTATTATTATTTTTTTTATGCTGGCAAAAGAACATTTACAAGGGGACATCTGATAAAGTCTGTAGAATGCACAGGTTCAAATCCCCATTCTGCCGTGTGACTACCTTCCAGACAATTTTAACTCAAAAGATTATGTGCTGATAAAATAGAAGAGGGGAGTGCAAATAATTTATGATACCTTGAGCTATGTGGAGGAAAGATGGAATGTCACGGGGTTACCAGATCACAGGACCTCACCCAAATTCTCTGGGAATAAAGCCCTGCCTCTGGGCTGCAGGTGATGACAGAAATCTCCAGACAGAGGAACTGTGAGCACGTTAAACAAAAGGGTAAAAACCCAAACCTTTTAATTAGGCAAGCAGCAGCCAGAAAGCCAACTAAGTAATGAAAAGCCTGGCTAGTTCACTGTCAGAATCTATCCAGAGTGAGCTGAGCCTTTGTTCCTCCCTCCTTTTCCTACCTAATGCTTGCAGAACAGCTCATCCAGACCTCTTGCCTTAGCAAGCTTGAGCAAGGCAGGAAAAGCTAAGTTGCAGGGGTGAAGACACATTTACACCTTAAATAGCAGCAGTTAGTTTGGCAGTGTGATGCTGCATGCAGAGAGTAAGAAGTGCTGAGGGCTAGACCGTTGCTTCCAAGGGTTAAAGAGTCAAGACATAATGTGAAAGCCTGGTGAGGAAAGGACAGCAGGGTTTATAGAAGAAGTCACTTTCCTCCCTTGCAGTTCATGAGTCATTTTCTTTCCAACACTCTCCAGATTGGTTAATTTTTTTCTATGCTTCTCCCAGTCTTCTCAGAGGGAGCTTCTTCTCTCAGGGCAACTCTGGGTTCGTGTAACCAGTGCACCTCAAGCCCAATTAAAAACCCACCAGGGTGGAGAGATCCAATGAAGTTTTATTTACTGTGCAGCAAAGTTGCAAGGAGGCTAAGTTCCTCGAAGAAAGCACACCAAGTGTTAATACATCATAGCATTTATACACAAGTGATGAGGAGGGGACATGGACAGTCATCATTACATCACTACCTACAGATCATATATCTTGCATATGTGTGTAGGCACTAGTATGTTCTCACATCCCATAATAGGCCAGGAGGTGCTGTTTAGCATATAAGCACTTTGCCTTTGGGTGTTGTTACCTGAAGAGATGGGGGTTCATGGGGAGCGCGCCCATGATCCCAAAATCTCAGTAGTTAATTGGGGGAAATATTAGCTCAAACGGAGGGCTGTGCGAGGTCGGGTAACTTTCAGGACCTTGTGCACCTATGTATACAAGTACTAACTGCTGAGATCTCCAGTTAAGGTAAAATAAATGTTTTTTATTGGAAAGTAACACAGAAAGCATTCATACACATAGCATGTGCTCACAAGAACCACACAAGGCTAGCAAAGAGTTTAAGGCAGAAAGGTTAGCAAGAGGAATATATTTGGGAGCTAGGGTAATAATTACAAGTCCTGAAGAGGGGAGGAAAGTACTCAGGCAAAAAACTGAGGGTGGCAGTGAAGTCCAATCCAGGGGCACACTATCAGAAAGAGTGGACAGGTGTCATCCACAGTGGCACCCTTTGCTATTGTTTGGAGATCAATATTTATATTATATTTCATGTCCAGAAGGGGTGTTTGGGCTTAGAACAAAGCTTAGATGGATTTCCTACCATTGAAACAAAGGAAACCAAAACTCTGCTGATTGCTCTTAATGTCTGAGAGAAAGGAGTTGATGGGCTGATGACAACCTTCACATTGTAGGACAGGAAGGGTTAAAGGGATATTTCCTGGGGATAAGGGTTGTTTTGGTCACTTGTTTGTTCGTGATGTGACTCATAGCTGAGGGGCCCAAAGGGTGATTAGCACATAATGGCATTGTTTACTAGGGGCTTTGCTTAATCCTATCTTGGGCGTGTCTGCTGGTATTTTCCCATGACACCTACTTCAGGTCCTGGTAACCTCCATCTGACCTCACTTTCAGTCCACCCTGGTCTACTAGGTCCCATGAAGTGTCTTAGTGTCAATTATAACATATTATAGGGTGGGGTTGTAGGGCATGGTAACAGTGGGATTTTGACTATATTAATAAACACTTTGAGTGACCACAAACAGTTTTAGTCAGCTCTGCAGCCCATCATTATCTCACTTCCTGGAAGGGTTGGAATGTTCTTCATCAAGCAGATGAAACACACTGCTTCATTTCCAGAGGAAGAGGGAGTTCAAGAACTATACAGGCTGCAACTCTGCCACTTTGCTTTCAAAGAGTTGACCAGAAAGAAGGCTCAGTTGTTGTCACCTGATCTAGTGGTTTGTCTGGAGATCAAGCTCTTCCAACTGTTACTAGCTTTTGTGTTGGCTCCCACTCTTGAGTATTGGCTAGCATAACATAACATTGAAACATAGATCTCAATCTCACAATATAGCTACCGTATGTGTCTGTATGAGTGGAAATTGCTTCCCCTTTTCAGCTGAGGTTAGTTATTCCTCCTTCTCTTTTATCTTAAGAATAACAACCGAAAAGAAACTATTTTGGTTGTTTTTTTATCATTATAATGCATCTGAATCTTTCTTCTGCTTTTTAAAAATGAACAGATCAGCAGGAGATGGGAGAAATACAGCCTGGAAAGTTGTTCAGCTCCCCCTTCCTTCTCCTACAGTAATCAAATTCAATATTTATTTGATTTGTTTGCTCTGGCTGCAGCAATTGAAACTGGGAATTTGAGCAACACAGAAAGTGTGGGAAATGGAGATGAGGAAGACCTGTCCTTTTAAATTCAAGTGGGGACAGACCACACTCCTATTTCCCTCCCCATGCCCCAGCTCGAAATGTGTAAGTAAAAGCAAGGCTGGATCAGACATTCCTTGCTCCAATTGTTCTGTTGCTTCCTCCAAATGTTTTGTGTGTGTATGTGGTATCCGTGTGATCAACAAGGAGGGGGTTGCTTTCCCCCTCCTTGTTGATTGCATGGGTGTCCCATTTCTGTCCTCAGCAGAAGCAATGGTGCACCGAGATTGGGGGGGAATTGCTGGCTGTGACATCTCCAGGAGGCAACCAGCCATGTGATGTAAGAAGAGGATTGCTCTATCCCTTCCTCATTGATGGCACAGGCACCCCTTCTGCCCTCAGCAGAAGCAACAGCATGCCAGGAAGGCTTTACACTGAGGCGCTTGGTTAGTGAGGTGCAGCTCCTATACATAGCCATCCTCTTCCCTGCACTTCTCAGAGGGATGGTGCTGCTTTTTCTGTGTGGGCAATGGGATCAGCCAAATCAGACCCAATCCAGCTGTCCACATGCCAACAGATACACTCTGGGGTTTCCAGGACACATCAGACTTTCAGACTTTCCCCCAACTTCACTTAGTGTGGGGAAAAGTCAAGTTAAGGGCCAAAAACTGTGGATCCTCTGTAAGGTTCAACTGTAAGTAGCCGTTCTGTCAGCACCAGATTCAGGGTGAGTATGGCATTTTTGGCTGTATAGGCAAGCCCTAAGTAAATACATAGTCACACAGACCTCAGAATGTTTGCAAAGAATTCAGTTAAGCCTTGCAAATTGTAGCAATCTACTGCTTTCCTATCTGAGCAGTATATTGCAACAATTTCCTCATGCTGGAGCTCAGCCGGCAAAACTAGAAAATTTGCACCCTCCTGTCTCACCTGGAGATAATTCACAAAAACTGGAGACTCAGAGCCAGGCCCTAAGAACTGCCAACCCTATTTTGAATCCACTGATGTTTCAAACATTTTCAGAAAACAAACCTATGTAAAACATGTTACAAACCAACCAAATGGGATGTAATCAAGGCGCATATCACCATGACCAGGAATAGGCATGGTTGTTGCCATAGTTTCAACTGTAGAAATGTACACCTGGACCCACCTAGAACCTGGGTATTCAGACTCAGGGGTACATTCAAACTTTAGCAATAGAATTTTCTTTTGCCAGGGGGAGTGTATAAAAGAAAAATCTTAGACATTTCCTTTTAAAATTGTTTTCTAAGAAATGTTTAACCTTTTCTAATTCAAAGCACCTGAACCAGTTTTATTAGCATTTTACAACAAAGAAGGACTTTGAAAAAGTAAAAATCATACCCTCACAAACTACTTGTCTAGTCCTGCAGTTAGATTTCTGAAACAATATCTCTGTCTGTAATCTCTCCAAACATAAATGAAAGAATGCCATTATTCTGAAATATAGACATCTGACTCTCATAAATCTTTAGCTGGACAGAAAAAGGGATGTGCAAATCTGTCAGTCTCATTTTTGTTGCATTTCTCAGAATTCCATTGACATAATCCTCCCATCCCAATTCCATATCAGGCTGTTTTGCGGGGGTGGGGGGAGAGAAAACTTCCAGCATGGGAGCTTGTATGCATTTCCTGGTGTGTTTCCTTACAAATGTACACACTTTTCATATCCATTTTCCTAATCTATGAATTTTTCTACTTTTGCAGTTTGGTACTCATTCTTCATGCAAAGTGGAGGTGGGGAAAGTATGATCTATAGGTTGCATGCAGTCCACAAGCTGCATGTGACCCATGGCCCAAATCTCTCCCTTTTAGGCTCTGAGAGCCTCCTGAAACAGGTGTAGTCCCCCCCGCCCCCATCTCTCTTTCTTTCTAGAGAGATTTGAAGATTCTTTGCCTTGTGCTTGTCTATCTTTATGTACCTAGAGCTGCATAGTGTTCACCATTTTGGTCACTTGAATTCCCAAGGTTGTAAATAACACTATTGTCTATTAAACAGATCAGTATCAACATTAAAATTAATGACTTAAAATTATCTTAAGCTTTGGATTTTCAGGATATTTATACTATAGGAGAATAAACATGCAGCTGTATAATTCTTTTATACATTTATTAAGTAAACACTTAGCTCATGCAGTTACACACTCCCAGATGAGGTTGATCACTTCACATAGACATTTCCATTCTAGGCACATTATCTTTCATAATTATTATATAGTCTAGGTATATTATCTTCTTATAAGGAACATATCTCATACAGTATTTATAAGGCACATGGTACTTGCAGTACACAAATATAGTGCTTACAGTACATTTTTTTGGATCAAATAAAAGGCTTGTCACACGAGGGATGGGAAACAGCAGTGTAGCCCAATAGCAGCACCTCCTGTCCTTCTTTACAGCTGTTCTTCCATTCCAGTCCTATGGGAGATGGTGGTAGACATGAGTGTTTTTTCTAATGAATTTTTCCAGTTAGAAAAAAGACTGATGTTTACCACCATCTGCCATGAGACCAGAATGGAAGAAGAGCTAAAGAATGCCAACATCATGCAATAAAGAAGGACAAGAGGCACTATTATAGGACCTTACATCTGTTTTGCTTCCCTCGTGCACTATGCCTCTTACACAATACAGTACATCAATTTACACAATATTTGTAGTACAGTAGCACCACTGTATCTGCGGGGGATTGATTCCAGGGCCTCACACAGATGGTGAATTCCGCAAACAATACCAAACGCCATCCTGGGGGGGAAAGGGGGTGAGTTCACTCCTCCTACTCCCTTCCTCCTTTGCCCCCACCATGGCCCCACTATGGCAGTGACCGCAGAGGGGAAGGGGGACCAGATCGCTCCATCCCTTCCCATGGAAGGGCTCCTGTTGCCCAGGCAGTGATTGCAGGGGGGAAGGGGGAAGGGGGGAGGTGGCTTCACTTCCTCCCCTTCCCCCTTCACCCCCCACAATTGCCACTGCTGTGGGGCCATGGTGGGGGGGGAAGGGGGAAGAGAAGCAATCTCACCCCCCTTCCCCCTTCGCCACTGTAATTGCCACCGTGGCAGGGCAATGGCAGGGGTGAAGGGGGCAGAGGAGCAAACTTACCCCCTTCCCTCCCGCGATTGCCACAGTGGTGATCACGAGGGGGAAGGGGAGAAAGTTAGTTCCTCCATCCCCTTCTCCCTGTCATAGCCCCACCATGGCAGCAATCGTGGGGGCGAAAGGGGAAGGGGCAGGCGATCTCACCTCCTCCCCTTCTATCTTCGCCCCAGTGATCACCCTGCGGTGACAGGAGCCCTCCTAGGGGAAGGGATGGGGGAGGTGAGATCCCTCCTCCTCCTCTTCCTCCTCCTCCTCCTCCCTCCCCCTGCCATTGCCAACCATGGATAATTGAATCTGCAGTTGGTGAATCAGCAGATTATGGGGGTGCTACTGTACATGAACCACATACATCTCATATTTCATCTATTGAGTAAATCTGAATAACTCATACAGAGCAGTTATGAACATTTCTAGTACTATTCAACATCTTTATCAATGACTTGGATGAGGGAATAGAGGGCATGCTTAAGAAGTTTGCAGATGACTACCAAATTAGGAGGGGTAGCTAATACCCCAGAGGACAGGATCAGAATCCAAATTGACCTTAACAGATTAGAATGCTGGGCCAAAACTAACAAAATGAATTTCAACAGGGAGAAATGTAGGATACTGCACTTGGGTAGTACATGGGGAAGGGATCTAGGAGTCTTAGGACTTTATCAGATGTTCCCTTTAGAACATTATTTTGCTGGCATAAAAAAAATCAATTTTTATGCCAGCAAAAGAACATTCCACACACACACAGACTTACCTCATCTCCCAGCACAGGCAGCTCCAGCCATAAAGAGGAAGTGAACTGTGTTCTGTTCAATTCTTCTTTTGAAATCACACAGGAAATTAAAAAAAAACTTAAATAAAATAAAACTTAAAATAAGACATAAAAAGTCACACCAAGCTCATTACACACAATAACCTCCAAGTAAACCAGGGAGGGTCAAAAAAAGTTCGTCACTTACCTGGATGTTCCAATCTCACCCAGACATGTTCTGCCTGGTCAGGCCATTGACTCTGCATTGACATAAGTTAAATGGCCCAAGACCTCATCCCCCCACCCCCGGCAATGCTGGCATAAAAGCAGCAGGGCATCTATTGACAGCTTAAGTGGTTATGTGGCATCATTTTGCGGTTATGTGGCATCATTATGATGCCATATTTAGTGCGTCTGATAAAGTCCTTAGTGAACCATAAGCTGAACATGAGTCAGCAGTGTGATGCAGCAGCTATAAAAGCCAATGCAATTCTAGGCTGCATCAATAAGAGATTCCACCTAAACATTTGGAAGAACTTCATGACAGTAAGAGCTGTTCAGAAGTGGAATACACTGCCTTGTAGTGTGGTGGAGTCTCCTTCTTTGGAGGTTTTTAAACAGAGGTTGGATGGCCATCTGTCAGGAATGATTTCATTGTGTATTCCTGCATGTCAGAGGGTTGGACTGGATCGGCCTTGTGGTCTCTTCCAACTCTATGATTCTATGATTCTATTAGTATAGTGTCTAGTTCAAGGAAAGGAGTAGTGCCACTCTGTTCTGCTTTGGTCAGACCTCACCTGAAATACTGTGTCCAGTTCTGGGCACCACAATTCAAGAAGGATATTGATAAGCTGGAAGGTGAACAGAGGAGCACAACCAAAATGGTGGGAATTCTGGAAGCCATGCCCTATGAGGAGCAGCTTAGGGATCTGGACATGTTTAGTCTGGAGTAGAGAAGGCTGAGAGGCAACATGATAGCTGTGTTTAAATATTTGAAGGGATGTCATACTGAAGATGGAGCGAGCTTGTTTTCTGCTGCTCCAGAGACTAGGATATGGAGCAATGGATTCAAACTACAGGAAAAGAGATTCCACCTAAACATTAGGAAGAACTTCCTGACAGTAAGAGCTGTTCTGCAGTGGAATATGCTGCCTCAGAGTGCGGTGGAGTCCCCTTCTTTTAAAGGTTCTTAACCAGAGGTTATGGCCATATGTCAGGAGTGCTTGGAGTGGGAATTCCTGCATGGCTAGGGGTTGGACTAGATGGCCCTTGTGGTGTCTTCCAACTCTATGATTCTTTTATTTCAATGTTTTCTAGCACTTCAGGATTCAAATACATTGGATTAATTTAGTATAACTATGCTAATTGTGTCAGAGAATATTTCTGACTCTATCTATGAACTGGCATTTCAGAGTACAAGTATACTCACCCATTCTGGGGATTGCTCACAGCACAGAAGGCAGTGTACATCTACAAATAAATACATCTTCAACACAGTTGGCCAAAGAGCTAACCAGGTTCTGACTACTGCAATATAACAGCTTATATATCTGTTACAGACATTTGTTTATCTTTTTCTCATCCACTGAAAATGCAAAAATCCTCCTTCCCCAACAAGACTGTTTGGGAGGTCCAAAATGTCTAACCTGGCTTTCTGCCCAAGTTTCCTAATACCATTGTATGGTATTTCTTCCATTACTGTATATACCCAGTTGTGGGACTTCACATGTAGCTTCTCTTGGAGAAGCTGGCTCTGCTAGCTCTCACTGACATCACTTTTTGTTGTTTTGTGTTGGCAGCCTATGTCCAGAAACAGACTGCAGATATCTTTCTCTGTCTTTCAAAACATAAAATGCAACATTTCAATGCTGTTGTTTTTGTTGTTAGCAAATCATAATGCATTTCACAAGAAAACCCCCAGGGCATCATGTGGGTTCCAAGACACACATACCCCATACCTGGATGATTTTTCCTAACCTAACAATTCCTCAGTGCTCAACCTCTGGCATACCATGACCATCCCAACCTCCCAAGCCAAAATCAGCCAGGAATTGAATAGAACCAGAACCAGAAGGGACATAACATCACTTTTGATTTCTTTTCATGTTATACTGCAAACAGTCAGGAATGTGGGGGGGTGTCCTCTTGCTAGTTACCCATCCCTGGACTAAAGTGAACTTGTCAGGATAGTATCCCTTTAAGTGCAAAGAGAAAATGTTGGCACCACCACTCTGATAGCACAGCTGAAATGTGTGTGTGCACAGCTGTGGCTAGGCAGAAGGTGACTAGCCAAACACTCCTATAAAGATACACTCTGTGTGAGTTAATGTTGTGGGTTGATGTTGAGGAGTGTTGGATGTTTGGAGAATTGCTATTGAGGTTTGCTGTACATATTCTGTGTTTGTTTTGTACTGGAAATGAAGATAAAACTTCCAGATATTATTGGAAGGACCTTGCTACTTGTAAGTCTTCTTATTGTGTGTGAAAGTGTGTTAGAGCAGTGATAAAAAGCCTGCTAGCTGAAGCCTTTGTTTTTCAAGTCCCATTCTGCTGTGTAGTTTATCTGCTGTTTGGCTACTCCTGGGTCTAGTTTGTCTGCAGGCTGTTCCAGTCACCTCTTGGTGAGCCTATACTGAGTGGACAGAATTTATGCAGATTTTTCAAATATATCCATTTTTGTCATGCAGATTTTTCAAATGTAGGCTTAATTTTGTATAACTTTATCCCCCTGAAATACATCACAAGCATGAGAAATATCTGGATTTTTAAGGCAAGCGGAGCTGCATGCCAAGGCCAGTCTCAGGAGGTACAAAACTTATATTTTTATATGGAAAATGAAAACCCAGTGGATCTCTCGATTTGTTGTTGTTTTGTGCCTTTAAGTCATTTCTGACTTACGATGACCCTAAGGTGCACTTATCACATGATTTTCTTGGCAAGATTTATTCAGAGCGGGTTTGCCGTTGCCTTCCTCTGATACTGAGGAGTGTGACTTGTCCAAGAGCCGCAAGTGGGATTCAAATCCTGGTCTTCCAGAGTCCTAATCCAATGCTCAAAGCACTATGCCACACTATGGCATTTGTATTTCCCACCATCTTCCCACTGTTCAATAATCTGCCTGCCCAAACTATTCTTAATTATGGGAGTCTTTGTACTTTTTGATACTTCTGCAAGACAAATTTGGGCTTCCGAGAATGTCTGAGTGGTATCAAACCATTTTTTAAAAAGTAACAGTGTGTGATCCAGAACAGGTTTAAGAAATATTTATTAACCCACATTTGAGTGGTTGGACTTACTACTTGAATGGCACAACAGTGTATCTTCCACTTGCGAAGCCAGATAATGTCTGAATATTCACCCTCTGTGGCTAAATAGTTAACAAATACATATAAAGGTTTGGGTTTTGGAATATTATTGAAAAACTCATAAAGCTGTTCCTTTCCCTTTTCACTCTGGGTTTTAAAAACAAAACAGAACAGAAGCCTCTCAAATGAGTGTCTTAAAATATACAGCTGAAGAGAAAAAGAGATGATTTAGTACCAGGCAGGTGTGATCTCTAAGAGGCATGCAGGTGTGGGCAAATATGCTGGATTCTAAAAGAATACACAGCTAGTAGTCTGTAGTTTATGGTCCTGCTGTCAGTGATTCTTAATTTTGCATCTCTTTTTAACTTTCTGGCATGAGGGGTGGGGAAATCAGTTCATCACATTACTGATTACTGTTAGGGAACATTACCACAGCTTGATTCTTCATTAAAGTATCAATAATCTTCCCAACACCATTTGCCCCAGAATCTCCCATTAAATTGTAGCTTTAATTGTCTGCCTTCACTGACGGATAAGTAAAATGCAGAGCCCAAAACTGCAGTAATTGAAAGCATTTTCTTAATGTGTCATTACGGTGCAGGTTGGATTGTTTTGTTTTTATATAATCTGAGCAGCTGACATAAAACTTTACTCCAGTGACAAGGTTTTTAAAAAGTACCTTATAGAATGACACACAATATTGAATTCATTGGTACAGTTTTCCTACTTGGCTTGGCACCAATTCAGTGGCAGATGATGGCCTTCATGTCAGTGGAACAGTGAATCTGCTCTGGCTTTTAGTGAGAACTTTAAGGAACCATTGAAGGTATCTGGGGGACAGGGATTAGCTCCTTGGACAGCTTGTTTTAATTTCAGACTGAGAACCAGAGCAGATTCACCACTCCCACTGACATGGAAGCCTTCAGTCACCAAGACACTGGTTGACTAGAGGCTATGCAGTCCCATTTAATACTGAAACAAAGGCTGTGATAAAAATTTAAACCAGGCCATTTAGAATTTCATTAATCCATATTTACTAATCTAACTAATCTAACACTGAAGTGTTCAGACTGAAATTCTGAATTATTGAAAGAGAACCTTGAATTTCAGAGTCCAAACCTGGGGAGAGTTGGTTTGGTTTGGGGGATGGGAAAGGCTTATACAACAGCTAAATTTCTTCTGGCTGAATGGTGGCACATTTTCGGACAGGTTGTCTAGCTGGCAACAGCTTGTGCTCAATTATGTCTCTCTGGTTGTTCCTTTTTATTAGGTTTGCTAATGTTTCTGGACTGTTTTTAATTAAGGAAATGCTGCTGCCTTAGCAGGCTTCTTAGCAATGGATTACATGATAGTATAAGGCTTGCTGTAATTCAGCTATTCTTCAGGTGTTCTTGAATGTCTCTGTTTATACTAATGTTCTCAGCCATTTTATCCATTACAGTTACCTAGCAATGCCACTGGACAAGTATGAAAAATGTCTTGTTATTTTGAAGTTTGAAATCATCATTACACTAATTCTATAAAAAGAATCTGGTGTGGGAAATCTTTTTGTATGTTCCAGCCAGCTTAGAAATAAAAGTACACCACTCTTTTACCATCCTTTGAAGTAAGCAGGTGGAAACAGTAAGCTGACTAGCTACAATAATTGTGGGCTACATTCAACTGCTGGTCCCAACTAGAATAGAACCATTCAACCAAATCAATCAACATGTTCACTTGCTATTCAGTAATTGGTTCAAAATGTCTACTCTAGTTGGGATTAGCAACAGGACTGGGATCTGTGTCTGGATGTGCAGCTCTGGCACCAGCGCTCAGCATGATACAGGAAAGGCCAAGGCATTTGGACTCCACTACTTCCAGGCTGATAACACTTAGACCTTAGTTGACTTAGCTCAGGTGGGGGAGTGGGGCAAGAAGAGCTACAAGCCTTCACAGCCTGAATGTACTGACCAGTCTCATGAACATGGTAGTGACATATAGAATTCAGTTCTGGGCACCACAGTTCAAGAAGGACATTGACAAGCTGGAAAGTAAACGGGTGACTAAAATGTTTGAAAATCTGGAAACCAAGCTCTATGAGGAGTAACTAAGGGAGTTGGGTATGTTTATCTTGGAGAATAAAAGACGGAAGGCTCGCCTACATGAGCAAGGCTACAGTGGCCTCCCACTGGCATATCCTGGCTGTGAATCAGGCCCATTCCTCCCCCGTTACCTCGATGGAATGGGAGGAAGTCCAAATGGGTTCACGAGTCTGTCACTGCAGCTACCACTGCCGCCATCTCCCAGGCTCTCCCAGAAGATAGGAAGCCAGCCTGCAACATTGCTGCCTTGGACACATGCTGCATTACTGCTTTCTGCTTCAGAGAGTGAAGCAGGCCTGCAGCTGCAGCAATGGGATGGCCTGCTGGGATGGTCTCCTGCAATCACATGGGACCTGATCCATTCCTTCCCAGTGGGAATGGATTAAAGCAGGTATTTTTAAAAAATGTGGTAAAGGGCCCTATCCCATCTTCCCCCTATCTTAGTCCTGTCTTTGCCCTAGGAGTGGGGAGGACTGCCCAGGGGCAGAACGGGACAAATGCCCTGCATTGTCAGGACTGCAGAGGTCTGAGGGGATTATCAGACACATTAAAAGTGGCATTACAGCTGTATATGCACAATCCTAAATATACACTGGACTATGTGACGAATGTTGCTGTCCTTGAGCAAGCAGGGATCACCAGCATTGAGGCCATGATACTGAGAACACAGCTGCGCTGGGCAGGGCACGTTTCTAGGATGGAGGACCATTGCCTCCCAAAAATAGTACTCTACGGTGAACTCGCCACAGGTCAGCGTAAGAGGGACTCTCCAAAAAAGCTATACAAGGACTCCCTGAAACAACATCTCAGGCTCGGCCAAATTGATCATCTCGGATTGGTCTTTTCAGTCATCAGCGCGCTTGCAGAAAGTGTGGGATGAGTCCTTCCTGAATCTTCGTTTGTGAAGAAAAGTGAGAGAGAGAGACAGCAACACCAGGAGATCGCAAAAGGGAGATCGTTCTCTCGTTATGCACCCATTCTGCTGCCGTCCCACCAGCACTGCTTTTTATTGATGGAAGAAGCTGTCAATAGACCCCCCATTCCGTTCCTGTCACAGATGTTCCTGCATGCAACAAAGTGCCCCATTTTGCTGGTGAGATCTCAGCATCAATGGGCAGTTCCTGCCAGAACACTTCCGGGTGAGATCAGGACATCCAGGTAAGTGACAAACTTTTTATGGCCCTCCCCGGGTTACCTGAACATTTTAAAGTGTGTTTTTGTGCTTGCTGTCACTCAGTGGGTTTCCATGGCTGAGCAGGAATTCAAAGCCTGGTCTTCAGAATAGTAGTCCAATGTTCAAACCACTACACCACACTAGCTTTTCTATAGAACAATACTTTAATAATAAAATTTGACATACCAAAGAGGGGTTTTGTTTTGTTTTTCCATAGAGACTATTTTCAAAGTAACAAAGAAACTGAAAGCTAGTGTGGTATAGTGGTTTGAACACTGGACTACAATTCTGAATACCAGGCTTTGAATTCCTGCTCGGCCATGGAAACCCACTGAGTGATCTTGAAAAGGTAGCACTCTTTCAACCTCAGAGGAAGGCAAAGGCAAACCCTCTCTGAACAAATCTTGCCAAGAAAACCCCATGATAGGTTCACTTTAGGGTCACCATAAGTCAGAAATGACTTGAAGGCACACAACAATAAATACAAAACAATGTAAAGTAGTATTCTATTGACTGTACATGAGCCTGATCAAATTTGAAGAGCTTTCTTTCCATCCCACTAGAATCACAGGTACATTTGGTGAGGACTACTGAGACAGCCTTCTCAGTAGCGAGTCTAGACAGGATCTAGACAAGATTTCAGCTATTATCTGGCTGTCACAGAAGGAACACTGGGGCATGTGTGTGCTGTACTTGTATTTTCATGTCATTACTGCTTTTGAAAGATTGGATCACTTACTATAATTGTTTTGTAAGCTCTGTTTGGTTTAACCTGTATTGTAAGCTGCCTTGAATCTACTATTGGGAGAGAGGCAGGATTTGAAATAAATAGATAAACAAATATAAATATGGTACACAGTCAGACAACATACCATTGTCATCATCAGGTTCTACAGGGTGGATAACTGAAGTTCTCATCAAATTCTCGGAGAAAGGATTACTTTGAGGGGCTAGACCACCTGCTAGATGGGGGATTCTGGGAGTTACATTCTCACCCTCCCCCCAAAAAAGTATTCTTTCTAAGCTCTGTTATTAATATAAATATTTGCAAGCATATTTTTACTCTGTTCAGTCATATGCTTAGTAGCATATACCTATAAAAAGTAACACTGTCAGTCCTTCCTGAATCTTCGTTTGCAAAAAAAGTAACACTGTCATTGGATTAAAGTTCTAAGGAAAACACCCTGCAAGCTGGGATGGAGCATTGAGTCTCAGAACAATGAACATTGGGGAGTGGGAGATGTGTTGAAGGGGTGGGGAAGCAGGGAACCCAAAGGTGCATCTTAGCCTTGGTATATGTGATCAAGAACACATAATCACATCATAATTATGTATAATACCTGAGAATTTTCTATTCATCTTACTTAGAAGTAATGCAATATGAGTCACTAAAATTATGAAACTAAATTGCCATTTTAATTCTAGGATATTATTACCTCCATTTGTTCAGCCCAGAGAGATATGACTAGGAATTATATTTTTAAACATATGTTTCTATTTATGCAAACTATGGAAAGGAGATGAGAAATAATTTAGGGGCTCATTGTTTTGAAACTGGTCTTTGTGGTCCTGGGTGACTGGAGACCAGGAGATATGGTTCTTTTCCCCCCACCATCCACTCTCCCTTTTCCTGTTCCTTGCCACTCCCCCCACTTTTTTTTTTCTTTTTTCCAGCAACAAGACTGCAGTGAAGGTCGGAATCCAGCGGTCTGAGTGGGTGATATCTATCAATCTCATACCAAGCACAAGCACAATTGCTAGGCAACCAAAGGCAGTACGCCACCCACATCCTGCAATTTCGTCCTGGTGATTTACTCTTTCACTCTTAATATATTAATTATACCAAACTTTCTTTTTTGTATACTTCGGGTGCCAGCTTCAACCGATCATCATCTTTGTGTGCCAAGAGCCCTTCCCATTCTAAATGGCAAGCCGTTAGCAACTCTGCTGTTCAAGTTGGAAGGTCTGACTAGACCCCCACCCCCACCCACCCCCAAACCACCCTCCTTTTAAAAAATGTGCTAGTAACAGTGAATGGTCACCAATTTATTTATTTAATTTATATGCCACTTTTCTCCCAGAAGTGATCCAAGACAGCTCACGAAATGTATACGTCTTTGAAGGGGCATTTGATGCATTAATGGAATATAAAACTCTCAATGCATCAGAGTCATGATAGTTCTATGCTGCTTCCAGTACCAGAAGCAGCACAGTGTGAAACACAAGCTGAGAAGATGCTGTCATGATCACTGTGAGCTTTTCATAGGCATCAGGTTGACCACTGTGGGGATAAGGCCCCAGGACATAGCCTCTATATCAGGAATGTGGAATCTTTGTTTCTCCAGGTGTCTTACACAACAGCTCCCACAATCCTTGGTGGTTGGGGCTGATGGGAGTTATAGGTCCAAGCACCCGAGTTAGGCCTCTTGTTCTGAGCTCTCCCTCCTCCCCAAATCTGTTGGAGAATTTCTGTTGCTCTGGAGAAACAAAATAAAATGATTTCCAAAATCTCTGATAATAAATAATAGAGCAGAATTTTGAGAATGTGTGCATAGTTCAGATTTTTGCACTATCTAGTAGTAGTGACTACCTGTCTGTCTTTTAAATCCTATTAACTGTGTAGGACTACATATGTGGCTATATGTTAATAAGTTACTATCTATAAAAAATGATATAGAAGATACATATTAATCTCCTTCTACCAGGATACAGAACCCTTTTTCCTTCATAGCCTCTCTTTTATATACAAGAATTGATCTCTGTGGAAATATGGCAATTCTAGATGAATGGGATTTATGTCTTGGCTGTAGAGCTGGAAGACATACCTTTCTCTCACCTCTGAATTCCACCAGCCCTGCAGAGCTACACATGCTGAGACGCCCACATAAAAATCAGGATGGATTTTTTAAAATTAGATTGTTCCCTGATGCATGTTTTATGCAGGATACAAGTCTTAGTCAGACCTGGGAAAGCATGATACACGCTCTAACTCCTGCCAGCAACCTAATGAGAAAATGATACTGAGCTCCTCCTGATTCATTGTAGAAAATGTTTTTTTGCTTAATGGTTTTGTTTTGGTTTTTTTGCTTAATGGTTTTGTTTGGAGTTTTTTAGAAAAACAAGACAAGGAGGAGAAATGGTAAAACTTCACGTACTATCTGGATTTCCAACTTCACTTCACTGTTTCTCTATCTATAACAGCAGTGTAGAGCCAGTGTGGTGTATTGATTTGATTCTAGGAGGCCAGGGTTCAAATTACCACTCAGCCATAGAAATCCACTGGGTGACCTTGGACAAGCTGCACTCTCTCAGCCTCAGAGGTTGGCAAACCCCCTCTGAACAGCTCTTACCAAGAAAACCCTGTGACAGGGTTGCCATAAGTCAGAAATGACTTGAAGGCACAAAACAACAAACAAGGACAGCCTAAGAGACAGACATGATGCAGGTGACATTTTTCTTGGCATGGAGATAATCTGATAAGAAGAAATTTCACCTATGTCATTACTGTATCTCAGACTCCTTCAGAACATGAAAAATTTACTTTTTGTACTATATCTCCCAGAATTCCAAGGCAGGATGGCCAGTTGGGAGATTTTGGGAACTGCAATTCAAAAGATAGCATATCCACACCCTGCTATATTACCAATATAGGCCAAGATCCTCCATCACTGATCATAGCGTAAAAGTTATGCTGGAGGAACTAATGCTATAGCTTCCCTCTCACCCACAGGACTTACCATTTTGAAGTGATAGCACCCTTTCCCAGTCATTCAGAGCTGGAGGAGAGTGGAGAGATCAGAAGAGCACCTGAATGTATTCCCATAGCTAGATGCATACAAATGACATAATCTAGTGAGCGTTTATCTACACCAACCAGGATATGCCAGCTCCCTGCCGATGTATCCTGGCTGCAGAGCTGGCCCATTCTGCCTGACATTACCAGGATGAAACAGGTCAGAGGCCAAAGAGAATGCCAGTCTGTTGCTGGAACCATTGCTATTGCCACAACTTTCCTCACTCCACCGGGTCCAGAGGAAGCTGGCCGTACCATGTGACCAGCCTTGGTTGCATGCTGATGGAGAAATGGAAGAAACTTCCAAACAGAAACCAAACCTGATGAATTTATCTGTCCCTAAGAGGAAGCAGCAAACTGTTGTAGACAAAAATAGTTGCTACCATGACATCAGAGAGCCAATGTGGTGTAGTGATTTGGGTGTTGGACTAGCAATCTGGAGTCCAGTGTTTGAATTCCCCACTCAACCATGGAAACCCCCAGAGCAACCTTGGGCAAGTTGTACTCTCAAGTTGTACTCTCAAGTTGTACTCTACACAAAGGTAGGCAATGGCAAAACCTCCTCTGAATAAATCTTGCCAGGAAAATCCTGTGATAGGGTTGCCGTAAGTTGGAAATGACTTGCAGGCACACCACAACATTATGACATCAGGAAAACGGTTAGCCTCCTTATGCTGTCATTTGAAAGCAAGAGTAAGCATTTCTGGCAGGTTTCCAGTTGCTGTTGGACTGCCGCTCCCATCATTCCCCACTCATTCATCAGTACTGTGCTGACTAGCTCTGGAAGGGACTGCAGTTCAATATCAGGAGAAACACAACTTTTAGGACTTTATCAGTCCCTTTAAACGTTCTTTTGCTGGCATAAAAAAAAATCCATTTTTATGCTGGCAAAAGAACGTCCTCCCCCCACCGCACTTATATTCTCTCCCAGCAGAGAGCTTCCCTGGAAATGAAAAGTAAGTGAACAAAGCCCTATTCATTTCCTCATCGCACAAGAAATTTAAAAACAAAACAAAAAATAAACTATAAAAAGTTATACCAAGCACCTAAACACACTTTAAAAGTCCCAAGTAACATGGGGAGGGTCATAAAAAGAGTGAAACTTACCTGAATGTCCCAGTCTCAACTGGAAGTGTTCATACCAGACAGACCATTGATGCTGCATTCACGTGAGTTAAATGGCCTGAGGTTTCACACACCGGCAATGCCAGCACAAAAGCGCCAAGGGATCAATTGACAGCTTAAGCCGCCAATTAAAAAGTAAGGGTTTTAGACAGAATATAACTGTGAAAGGGTGACGTCGTCTGATCTGTGTGTCCGTTTGCGGTTATGTGGTATCATTATGATGCTGTGTTTTATGCGTCTGATAAAGTCCTTAGACTGTGTAAGGCTCCCATATACCCCACTCTTCCTCAGACTTTTCCTCTATAACCCAGTGAGAACTAGAAACTTTACTTTGAAACAAGGAAAGAAAGGAGGAAGACAAAAGTGCAAATTCTCCATTGTGTATGACATATGCCACACATAGACAAGTGGAACAAATATATTCTGAAGTACATGCAAATTTTACATAGGACATTGTTTTGCATTTTGCTGAGCAAGTAAATACTGTGAGGATTTTGAAAAATTATGTCTTGATTGCTTGTGCAATCATTGCCTTGACTAGAAACTTCATATTAGAGCTTAATGGTATATTTATTATATGCAGTATTAGATGATCTTAAAAAAATATGGGTGAACTTTATCAGAAAAGGATTCATGCAAAGAAATCAATGAAGCTAAACATACCTGAGAACATATTCTGTATGGAACAATGTGTGCATCAGATCATCCAATTACAAAGACTTCATTAACTTCAAGGGAGGAAACAGATCCTTACACAGAGACAGATGGGTTCCATCTACAAAAAAAGAGTGGGCCCTTGCCCTTTTCAGACAAGAGCAGGCAAGCTGTAGGGGGCAAGGATTGAATTCCCCCTCCTACTGCCAGGGACTTGCTGCAAACCACACTTTGTTGTTGTTAATTGCCATCAAGTCAAATTTGACAAAACTATAAATGAGAGACCTCCAGCTCACTGTCATCAACAGTCCTGCTCAGGTTTTGCAAACTCAGGGCCCTGGCTTCCTTGATTAAGTGTATCCACCTGTAATGTTTATTATCAGCTTTGGCTGTTATGCCAACTGCACCCCTTCCTGGAGCTGGAAGACCTAAAGATCTGCACATATAACCTCAAGGCTGGACTTCTGCAATGTGCTGTATGTAGGGCTACTTCTATACCAAGTCCAACCAAAATTCAGTTAGTTTAAAACATGGCAGCTAGATTGGTTACTGGTACATCTAGGAGTGACCATGTTACACCAATATTAAAATCACTTTACTGACTGCCAATTAGTTTCTTGGCAAAGTACAAAGTGTTTGCTATCACCTTTAAAGCCCCACATGGTTTGGGTCCAGGTTATCTACAGGATTGCCTTCTCCCATATAACCCACCCCATACACTGAGGTCCTCTGGGAGACATCTGCTTCAGTCAGCCAAAACTAGACTGACTGCTACCCAGAGGACATTTTATTCAGCTGCCCCTAGTTTGCGGAATGACCTGCCAGAAGATATTAGTTAGCCGGAGATACTTTCTGTATTTAAATTAATAGTAAAGACTAGTCTCCAACATGAAGCCTATCCAGATTATTTTTAATCACAGTTTTTAAAGTATTTATTCATGGATTTTAGCCACTAGGGAGATTTCAGGGTTGATTTGCTTTAAGGAGATTATCAGATGCGGTGAAACACAGCAAAAAAAAAAACGTATCCCAAACCACATCAGAAGACTGCAAGGAGAACAGAAAGGGCGACATTATCAGATGCCCATGCCCTCAGCCTTCCCGGTTCACAGACAAGGCTTCCCTTTATCATTGACGGGGGCAAGCCGCCAATAAAAAAGGACACCTTATTCATAGATTTTCCTTGTTTTTTTTTTCCAGGCTGTGAGGCCGTGTTCTGGAAGAGTTTACTTCTGACATTTCACCTGCATCTGTGGCTGGCATCTTCAAGAATGGTTGGGTAGGAGTGTGTGTGGAGTTTATATACTGTGAAACCCTGTTGGGGAGTATATGTAAATTTGTGTATTTGAATGGTTAGTTTCTGGGTGTAGAAATGCAAGGAGGATTAGTGTCTGTTTGGCTAATGGTTGGTTGATGGCCCGTTATTTGCTTATTCAGTCCTGTGCTATGCCCCCAAACACTGAAGGATGATGTCTTCTGATAATGTCACTCGTTGCTTTTCTCGTCACGATCTTCTGACGTGGTTTTTGCTGTATCTGATAATCTGACTATTTTATTTTATTTTATTTATTTTATTTTATTTTATTTTGGCAGTCCAAAATATCTGTTGAGCTCTCCTCCAGCACCACATTTCAAATGGATTGATTCTCTTCCTATCAGCTTTCTGATAAACAAGAAACTGGAATCATCCAGTTTCTGGAAATCCACTTCTGGTTCCATAAAACCACTTTTAAACCACAGATAAACCACTTTTGGAGGGTATGAAACTAGGCAGGGAAAAATCGGTGGAATGGTTTTTAAAAAAATACACAAAATGGCTGTAGGCCACATGTGTCCTGAAGTCAACATGTGGCCCACCCTTAGTTTAAGAAATTCATGTGCATATCTGGGCATGCATGGATTTCCCAGCTGGAGTAATAGTGGAGTCCTGCTACAAACTCAGTAATGGGGACATGTTTGGCATACAGAAAGTCCTGGGTTCAATACCTGACATTACCAGATAGTGCTGGGGAAAAACTCTGTCGGACTGCTGCCAAATGAGCTACGTTAGGCATGAGGAACAACTAATCCTCCAGATAGTGTTGGACCACATCTCCTTTAAATTCTTGCCATAATCCTTGCCAAATCCCTAGACTGTGCTGCCTAGGGATGGTGGGAATTGCAGTCCCACAACATCTTGAAAACTGCATGCTCCCCACACCAGAACTAGATGGATCCAAATTTTGACCTGAAATAAGGCAGCATTTTAGAGCTTCATAAATAAATATCTTCTGAAATAAGAGGGATGGAGATAGTGCGCTGGTTAGTTAGACTATAACATTTATAAAGTATTTTACCTTCCAGTTTCCTATTAAATTCTTATTGCATTTGACAAGGGGCTGTAAATAAAATTTCTTTAAGAATTGTCTTCTTAAATTGCATGCTAAGAATGGGTTTGGGCTACATTCTCATCTGAGACATGTATAAATCAGTATAAATTGAGTCACTTTTATGTAAGAACAGTAAAATTAAGGAGAGAATTGGCCCTCTGTTTTTTCCTCTATTCAGGTCAAACAAGAAAAAAATACTATACCTTCTCTTCCAAATTTCATCCAGTTTTCTAATCAAGCAGTTTGTTGTACTGTCAGTGCTCAAAAGTCTTTCTTTTCTGATGGAATGTATAGTTTAATACTGTGGGGTTGTCTAAACAGTGAAAAAACTCCTCACAGAATGCAAGGAGAAATACAATCTGTCCCAGTGTGATCCTGCACCTATTCACCATATTGGGAAAGAGGGGGGCCAAAAATGTCATCTACTCCACATGAAAAACATTTGCGGCTTTTCCCATATATATATATATATATATATATATATATATTTGAAAAACAGTGAAGAGAATGCACATTCCTGCTCGTTGGGACAAGCGATTGAATTGATTCATTTTCCTAATACAAGCAGATAATTGGTCAGCCATGTGCAGGGGGTGGAGCTTGCTAACAAAGTAAGTGCCTTTCTATTGCTAAGACAATAAAACAGGTGTTGTTGTTGTCGTTGTTGCTTTTTTGTTAAAGCAAAAGGTCTCTCTTTCGCACCTTGGATATGTTTTTTTTAAAAAAAAAAAAATACTGTCCGGCAGCAGCAAATTGAGGTAAGTAAAAATGCAAGTAATTCACTTGCAGCTGCCATCTTGATTCATAGGCATGCCCATTTGCACAGCAAACACAGATAGTTTTGCATGCCTGCAATCTGCCAATAAAAATGTTAAGACAAATAGCTGCTGCAAATTGCCATTACTGCAGAGCAATCCACATTTTTTTCATCTTATAGACAAGGAGGTTGTCCACTTGGTGAAAATACCCCTCACAGAATTCACTCAGAAAATGAGCTGTCTTAATGGGATCCCGCATTGTCTCATCATATTGTAAAGGGGGGGGGAGAGGAAAAACTACACAAGAAAAGCCTTCACAGCTTTTCCTGACTTTTTTTGTTCACTTGTTGTGGTTGTTTGTGTTTTGAGGGCATTTTCATTTATGGTGTAGGGAAATACGCCGGTGTGTTTGTGGATCTTTGGGGATTTAATAGTATGTGCTTCACCTGTGGTTTTATGCTTTTGTTGTTGAGGAGGAGAGGAGTGCTGCCTGGATGTATTCCTCTTAGCATTTCCAATTTTCCTTTTTCCTTTTGTTATTTTGCTTTGTGAGCCAAATATGTAGTTTGGCATTTGGAGGTCAAACCCCAGCTCTGTTTTGTGCTCTGGTTCCTGGGGAAGTAGGCATTTTAGCTTGAGCTTTTCCCTTCTGTGAAACGGGTACCCTGTAGAAAAAGAAAATGTTAGTGTTATGTTCTACCTTTCTGTGTTTTTCTTGCAGTAGTAAACTTTACAATTGACCATACACCCAGAGCAGCCATTTTGTAACCTGCCAAACCCTAACCCTTTTTGTGGCAGGGTGGGGGTGGGATGTCTCTAGACCTTTTTCAAAATTCTCAGTCCACCCACATCAGCCAAAATCTTGAAAAAACCCCAAAACCCAAAAATAAAAAGTGGATGAGCACTGGGCCTACAGTAAAGTCAAACTCCCTCAGTTGATCTGGAACAACAGATGAGGGAGGTTAGGCTGAGAGAGACCACCAGCCCCATCACCTCGCCCTGTGAGTTTTGTGGCTGAATGGGGATTTGAACCTGCATCTCTCTAGTTCTAATTTGACACTGGGAAGGAATTAAGACAAAGAGAGCCACAAAACAACAAGGTGGTAAATGGAATTTGCATAGACAAGCCATTACTTTCTTTCCTCCTTTCCTTGTACCTCAAGTCCCTATTGCCTGTCATCCTGTCTATAATACTTAAGTTTCTTTGGAAAGGGAAGGTAGATTTGTGTAAACACAGTGCAGGTGCTACTGCGAAGAAACAAGAATATTCACTCAGGGTCAAATTGCATGCTCATTTATGCCAATCACTCTGACTGGGATATGAGTCAGGTTAGAACTTCACGCCTCACCTTGTTGTGGCAAAGATGTTGATATGGGCTAGCCTGCCAAATGATTTATGCAAGGAATGCAGAAGGCAGATGGAGATCCCATCTGCAAATGGGGCACAAAGGAGGAGCAGCTTTACCCTGGGGGACAACAGGGATTCTCTGTCCCCATAACAGCCTTCGCCAAAGAAAGAAGGAGAGAGAAAGTGGTTGCATCTCCAAGAATAAAGATTAATAACTCAGTCAAAGAAAGACAGCCTACCCAGCTGTGTTGATTCCTGGCTAGAGAAGGTCAAGTTAAAAGCAAGATGGCTAAAGGGTGGCTTCAAGTCAACCCTTCAAAAAAAAGCAAGAAGGGGAGGGAGGATGTCTGGTGGGCCTTTTGCAAAGTTAATTAATGCAAAAGGCACAACTCACCATTTTCATGATTGAGAGAAAGTGTTTCAAACAAATGTATCCATAAACTGGGCTTGAGGGTATTCACCGTCCCTTAGCAATTGATTACACTTCCGTAGGGAGCCCCACATCATATTTTGATAACAAATTTTGGTCTATAATCCTTCAAGAAAGGAAGCCTCTTGTTGAGCTGAACAGGGGTATGTTGTTGAAATCATTCCTCTTATTCACATCTTTCATAGAATTGGATCCTTACCTGTTTGTACAATGTTGAGGGCAGACATGGGGGTGCATATTTTGCTGTATAGTACACTATTTTTGAGAGCGAGTGTGCTGTAGTGGTTTGAGTGTTGGACTAAGACTCCAGGAGAACATGGTTCAAATCCCTGCTAAGTCATGGAAGCCCATTGGATGATTTTCCTTGGTGTTTTTCTGGGCTGTGAGGCCATGTTCTGGAATAGTTTCTTTCTGACGTTTCGCCTGCATCTGTGGCTGGCATCCTGTTTCAGATGGCGCCATCCTCCTCCCGACCTTCCCCCATGTTTCCTCCATGCTGCAGGCACCGCTTTTTAGTGACAGGGGTTTCCCATCAACAAAAGTGGCATGTTTCTCGCCCCTGCAGCACTGAGGAAGCATAGGGGAAGGTCAGGAAACGGTGTCATCTGAAATGGGGTGCTGTAAGCGGAACAATGCCGTTCTTCTCCTGACCTCCTTGCGGGGGGGTCCCCATTTGAAAAAGTCCTGAGAGAGTCTGTGTGTTTGTCCTCACAACAACCATGTTGTCTGCCCACAACAGTAGGTTGTGTGACTGGCCCCAAAGTCACCCAATGAGTTTCATGACTGGAGGTTTATCCACATTGTACAATTATAACAGTTTGACCCCACTTTAACTGCCTTGGCTCCATCCTGTAGATGCTGGGAAATGTAGTTTGGTGTGGTGATATTACTCTGATTTCTTTGCTAGAGAACTCTAATGGTACAGTGAAGTGGAGTGCACTACACAGAATTCTAAGTCATTCACGAAATGACAAATCCCAAAATTCCATGGGAGCCATGGCAACCAAAACAGTATCAAACTGCTATAATCATTCAGTGTGGCGACACCCTGTGAGTAGCCTTAATCCAACATTCTAACCCAAGATGGAGAATTAGTGGTCCTCTAGGTAGTATACTGCAGCTCTCATCATCCATATCCAGCATGGCCAATACTTGGTGATAGGAGTTGTAATCCAACAACATCTGGAAAGTCATACATTTCCCACTCCTCCTCTAACCATATATTTGCTCTCACATCACATTGATAGCGAACCATAAATAAGCAACCTGACAGCTATTTTGCATTTCAAGCTATGGGCATTCACATGTTTCAGTCCTCCAACACACTAGGCATTCAATGAATTAGTAACATCAATTTGTGGTTTTTCTCCTTGTGCAAGGCTGCTTCCTACAATGAGATCTCTTTATCTGGAACCCTGGAAAGCTCTCTAAGAACAGAGGTAGATCAATCTGGAAAAAAAATGGTGTCTTCAGTCACATAATTTCCCCTCATTTCCTTTTTCCCATCCAGTGGGTGAAAGAAAACTTTAAGCCCTTTGGGAAAACTACTACAGCATATAAACAACTCTCTTAGCACTGTACAACTCAGGAAGACTTCCATCCATCTCAATCTGTGTTCCAGCATTGTGCAGAATCAAGCTCAGCCATTAGTCAGATATTTTGAAACCATGAGAATGTTGATGCCTGGGGGAGAAACACTATGGTGGTGAGTCAGAGCAACCCAGGAATCCCCATATAATGAGGCTGGCCATTTTCTTTCGGGAGTTCTGGTCAAACAGATAACTTAGCTGAAGCAGAACTCAGAGTTCAGATACTGCCAGAATCTCCCAAAGGGAAAAAAAAAGTTTGTTATACAATATGAACATTTTGCAGCCATTTTTAAAGAACACAAATCTAATTCTGAACATTTATAAATAACCAGATTTTCTTGCATTAACTGTTTTGTTTTGCTGCTTGAAACTTGGAAATACAGTCCCATTCATTTGCTACTAAGTTGCTTGCTTCCTGCTCATGGTGAGAGTATTAATCGTTATGATACGAACATCAGAGAGTAAGATTAAGCTAAATATGCCTTCCTGCAATGGCAGGCAGCCATCCACCTCTGTTCAAAAACCTCCATTGAAGTAAAATGCATCACCTTCTGTAAAGGACCTTACTGAAAACAAGATGCACTGTATCTATAGTGTTCCCCTGATCTATCAAGCTTGTAACTATCGAGGGAGTGGCTGAAAGAGATGGGGGGATTAATCTGGTATTACTTGTTTTTTGGAAGCTCATCCTGGCTCTTAAACTGAATCCACACCTGCAAAATAATTCAGCTTCAGTATGCAGTATCCTGCCCTGGTTTGACCCTGTTAATGCCACACTCACCCATTTAAATCCAAACTCAAATTGGTCTGAAAAGCCTCACATTTTCTCCATCTAAAGTCTCAGCGGCCAGGGTTTTTTCCCCTTATTCCTGGCATGCATATCCAAATCAACCAATAGCCTTTCTTGTTTTCCTGTCATTCTTACCACCCACCTGCACTCCCGTGGGATGGCTCCCTTGCCAGTTCCCTCACCCAGGAGAATTAAGTACTTCTTCATTCAGTTGACACTTTGGAGCTGACAGCATTGTAATCAATCAAATAGATTTTAAAATATAAAACCAATTAAAAGCATTAATAAAGACATAAGGAAAGGAGGACGAAGAAGACCCACTAGTTAAAGCCTCCTTCTAACACAGCACAGCTTAACAGCCAAAACCCTGCCTGGTTACCTTTGCCTGCCACTGGGATGGCAGAACATTAATTGGGATTGCCCCTGCTAAACTGGGACAATTGGAGAGAATGATAATGTGAATTTAATATTTTCACACTGAAAGGAACATTGTCAGGGGTGCTTGGGTGTCCTTCAGGTAGGGTAGGGGATCAACCCCTGATTGTCCACAACTTGAGCATGATGGGTGGGAGGTAGGCAAAGTTTATGGCAAGAAGGGCCCCAAGAGGTTTAACTTGGCATCCTCATCTAGCAAGTGTAGTGTGGCCATTTTGTTTTAGTTCGGTGTATTCAAATGCCTCCATTTCAAAAGCCCTGAGAGCCTTTGGATATTCTAATATGCAGACATTCAAACTGGGGGAGGGCTGGTGGTTAGGAAGGCAGTTTTGAAGTTTGTGGATATAATCTCTGACTGGAATCCAGGCTGTTGCAGTGCTTGGAAGGGGAAAGAGGGCTGAAAGGATACCAGACAGTGCCCCTCACATTTGGATCTCCCCAATTTCACCCATTCCTCCTTTGTCAACACCACTGTGTCTCTTTTTTTTTTTGTCCCATGACACTGCATCCTTCATCCCCCTTCTCTCCTTTTTTTCTTCTGCCCTTCATGGGCTTTCATGGGGCTGCAGGTGGTGAAGTGGCTGCACATCAACAACAAAAACATGGCAACCTCCCACTGGCACCTGCTCCATCCTTCAACCACCCCACCCACCCCCATTCCACCCTGATCCCAATTCGGGGCACACATTTTAAAAAGCCAGGTTCTCCTAGAAACTGAAGAGTAAAAAGTTTTTGTTTGGGTTTTTGTTTTTTAAAAATCACTTTAAAGCCATGTGGAAAAGATGCTTTCACTTCAAAACAGAACGAACGTCATGTGTTCAAACAACACCAGGATCAAGGTTAGGACAAATTATTTTGCAGGTGTGGATTCATCCTTAGTAATCACAGCAGTCTTTTCTAAGTACTCACAAACCAACTATTTAATGATTTTTTTCTAGAACCTTTCCTGAAACTGAGGTCAAGCTGATTGGCTGATAATTGTCCAGGTCCTCTTTTTTTCCTTTTCTGAAGATGTAGACAAGATTTGCCCAGCTGTTTGCCTCGAGGGACCTCACTTGTTTTTCAAAAATTAACAAGGATTATAGAGAGAGGTGCTGAGCTTATATCTGCAAATTCCTTTATTACTGTTGGATGCAGTTCATCTGGCCCTGGAGACATGAATTCATTTAAAGTAGCTAGGTGTTCTTTACTGTGTCTTTACTTATTTTGAGCTGCAGCCCACTCACTACATCATTTATTCTATTCTGACCAGGTTTAGCCAAGTTTTCCTGTTGGGAGAAGACAGAGGCAGAGTAGGCAATTAACTATTTTCTCTCTGTCTCCCATTAGCATTTCATCGTCTTCTTCATTCAGTGGACTTAAACTTTCTTGTTCTTCCTCTTGCTCTGAACATATTGGGGGAGTCATTATTTTTAACTTCTCTTGCAAGCTCTTGCAGAGCTTTAGCCTTCTTAACCTACTTCCTACAAATACTGACTACTTGTTTGTTCTCTTCCTTGGTAATTTTCTCCTTCTTCCATTTCTTATACAGTTGTCCCTTCACATTCGCTGGGGTTTGGTTCCAGGACCCCCCGTGAATACTCAAATCTGTGAATACTCAAGTCCCATTATATGCAATGGCATAGCAAAATGGTGTCCCTTATATAAAATGGCAAAATCAAGGTTTGCTATTAGAATTATTATTTTTTAAAGAATATTTTCAAGCCGTGAATATGCAAATCCATGAATGTCAAATCCGTGAATGTGGAGGGACAACTGTATATGCAGCTTTTGAATCTCAGCTCATCTGAATGCTACTTATGCATCCACCCTGATTTCTTTAGATGCTTCCCACTTTTTCTACAGAATTTTTTTGTGACAATGCCTTCAATATTCCCACTTCAAGAAACTTCCATCCATCTTCCTGAACATTTCTGACTAGAATACCCCGTATTTCATTAAGTTCATTGACATTTCATTTATTAAAGCATGCATCTGGCTGTACTTGGCTTTCTTTATCCCCTGTATGATGAACCCCAGGAGCATCTGGTCAGTGCCACCTAAGGTTCCCATTACTTCCACCCCATTGAGTTGTTTTTCCTGATTGGTAAAAAATAGTTCCAAGATAGTCAATCCCTTTGTAGCTTCTTCTGCTTTCTGAAAAATGAAACTATCAGCAAGTGAGGAATTTGTTAAACCTTATGTTTGTGTCAGAGCTTGACTTCCAAAAAGTCTCAGGGTAACTGAAGATTCTCACTACATCTCTCTCTCTCTCTGAATGTTCCTGTGGTCCAGAATCACTATTCAATGGGTGTGCCTGGAACTAACTGTGAAGCTCCCAAGATACAATATGGTTCCTGATAGTCTTGTTTCTGTACACCACATTCTTCCAAGGATTTCCTCCCTGAGTTTGGTAATTTTCCTTACCCCTACAGCTGACACACACCCTCATTGTTCTTCTAGGAGAGTCAACTCTGCTTTGTCCAAAAACCCTATTCATCCTCCCTGATGAATCAAAGTGCAGATACATGGGCCTCAAGTTGTTGCATCTTCTTTTCCAGCAGGCAACCAGCTTGCTCTTGCTGCAGGTATAGCTTTCTTCACCCTCAGGCAGGAAAACAAACATGGTCCAGATGTTGCAGGTCACTGCTGCAGCTTCCTCACATCTATGTATCTTTGCCTATCTAGGCAGTGAAACTCCAGGCCTTAATGTCAAACTCCCATACTAAATATGCACAAAAGATGCTTTTTTAAAAAAATTCTCCTGGTCACATGTTGTAGCTTGTGAGTTCTCAGAGACTGTGAGGACAGCTACATAGAGCCAAGGGCTACTGTCTCCATCCAGGGGTGTAACTATGGGGAGAGCAAAATGAGGGCATTGCCCCCTATAAGAATTCTGCCCTCCTAAGTGAAATTTTCCATCAGACTCTAAATTTCTAACATCACAGTCACTTAAAAATCCAGTCAAGCACTTAGAAACACAGTTTAGGCATCTGAAGAAAAAGGGGCAGGCAAAGTTACCATATAAGAATTCTAAGTGTGAACAATTTTCAATGTCTCAGTCTCTGCAATGCTAGGTATTTGGAGACTAAAGGAAAAATTCATTTGGATGGGCAGAATTCTTCTTTGAAGGGTCAATGTCCTCATATTGCTTCCTCTGCTACACCCCTGGCTCCACCCCCCAAAAAATCAATGGCTTGCTTCCTCTCTGTCCTCCATTCCTCTAAGCAGCAGCCATCCCCCTTACATCATGTGCTCTAGCAGACCTCATGGTCTCAAATGCACAAAAGCTCACAAGCAAGCCTCCAAACAGTTCCAACAAGCAACCAGACTTAATCCAAAAGACTCAAGGTCACCATTTTATCTCTTCCACCAGTTCCACGAAAATGCCACCAGTTTACTCTTTCCTGTTCATGAGTTCCCTGCTCACCATGACATGCTCATTTTATTTATTTATTTTTATTAGGTATTTATACCCCGCTCTTCAGCCACAAAGGCTATCAGAGCGGCTTACAATTTGTTTTAAGCAATAGCAATTTACACATCTACACTGCATTAAGCAGTTTCCAATGTGTGTTAGCTAACTGCCCCCACAAGCCAGATACTCATTTTACTGACCTACAAAAGGATGGAAGGCTGATTGAACCTTTGGGCCCTCTGGAATCGAACTTGCAACGTGGTGACTTGCAGTACTGGCATTTAACCACTGCGCCACCAGGGCTCCCATTTATTGCATTTTTATCCCATCCTTTCTGAAAGGGGCCATGAAGCCCAATATAAATGGCTCTTTCTCCTTTCTCTTTTATTCTCACAGCCACTCTGTGAAGTAGGCTAGGTGGAAAGGTAGTAAATGGCCCCAAATTACCCAGTGAGCTGTATGTCTGAGTGGAGATTTGAGACTGAATATGTGACCCTATAATCTGATATACTGTACTAATTATTACATTGCAAAGGTAGAGTCCCCCAAAGACTACCCCCCCCAAAAAAAAAACTCTAGAGACCAATCAAATTTTAAACACGTCCATTATGTTGTATATGGGCTTCTGCCTTGGGTCCCATGCTGGGGGAAAAGGCATAATACCAAATAAATAAATAAATAAATCTGATTAAATAACACATAAATACAAAGCCCTTGGGGGAAATTGTCTTTTAGTGCTTTTCCCATGCCACCTATTCTTACAGGAATTACATGTTAGTGAAATGTGCCTGAAAACCCCTGACCCATGGGAGTTGAGAATCAGCATTAAAAGCCACCAGCTTTCACAAGCTATTCCAATTGTCCATCTCTATAAAAGCCATTTCCAAAGGTTCTGTCAAACAGCAACATAACCAAGAAGCAGAACCTAGAACTGGATTCTGTTAAAAGTACAGACTCTACAAACAGGGTTAGTGTCATTTCTAAATTGCTCCCTCTGAGAGCCATTTGATGGAGTAAATGCTGACTGCTCTGCATATAGAACCACATATTTATTCAGCATCAGGGAAGCCATGTTATATTTAAGACACTTCTTCTTACTGTATATCCATTACTGATAGGCACAATTCTGCAACTTGAGTTGTGGTTGGCTTGAGAGTTAACAACCATCACTGGAAAACACATGTATGAGAGATCACCCATTTGCAAGAGTTCTAAATTGGTTTGTTTTAGGGGGAGTGTGAGAGCCAGTCTGATGTAGCTGTTAAATTACTAGACTGAGACTTGGGAGATCCAACTTTTGGTTCCACTCGCTGAGTCCTAAAACATACTAGGTGACCTTGATCAGCCAGTCTTCCTCTCAGCATCACTTACCTCACAAGACTGTTGTGGAGCAGGAAAGAATCATGTACCCTGTCTTCAGCTCATTAGAGGAAAGATAGGATATAAACAAATTGAAATAAATCTACAGTGCAGCATTAAAGAAAGTTGCATGTGATTGTTTTAAACCAAATTACTGTACGGACTTTTTCGGATGGCGATCTGTAATGGAAGCAGCCTCATCCCCGTTGCGAGGCTGCAGTGTGACAGGGGGTCCGTTTCGGATGACGCTGTCCCTCTACCGATACTGTTGCACATCGCCATCCGAAAAAGTCCTACATCTCCCATATCCATGGAGGAATACATTCACAGATTTACAGTAGATAGTGAAAATTACAGATAGTAGTGAACCCTATATTTCTGGCAGAAGCATACCATAGAATCATGTGGGGTAACCTCCAAATGCCTATAGAAGTATGTTTTCTAGACATTTGGAGATCCTCCAGCATGAGTCTATGGTCTGCGGGAAGGTGATCATAGAATCATGCTAGAGGACCTAGAAAATGCCTAGAGATAACTATTTCCCCCCAGACATGCGTAAGTGAAACTGAGGGTACAGGGGTCATACTGTATTAGTTGATGATCTCATGAAAAAAAAGTTCCACAGAATTCCAACCTCCATAACAAAATACCAAAGGCTTTGGAAAGGTCATTTTTGCATTACTCACACCCTCCCCTGGGGACATATGTGGAGCTGTTCTAGAAATAACATTCCCAGGGGTTGTCCAAATGGTGAAAAAACATCTCACAGAATGCAAGGAGAATCTTACCTGTCTTAATGGCATTCTGCCTGATTTTGCCATATTGTGAAGGAGTGGGGCCAAAACCAGCAAAAACCTTGCCAGAAAAGCCTTTGCGGCTTTTCTCAACATTTTTTTAAAAAAACAACAACAATGTGAGGATGCACATTTCCGCTCGTTAGTACAAGCAATTGCCCAAATGAGAGAAAGCACAAACCTGATTGGCCAAACGAGCACAAGGGACAGGGCTGGGTTACAGGGCAAGTGCCCTCTGCTGCCATGTTGGATTTTTGCCTTAGCAAGTGATTGCTAAGGTGATAAAATGGGGGAATTTTGTTAATTTTCTCTTTTTTCCCCAGAAAGGTGAAATATCAATTGTGTGCACTATAGAAATAGGGTTTTTTAAAAAAAGTTCAGTGGCAGCAGATTTAGAAACGCTACTAATCCACTCATGGCTGCCATCTCAGCTACAGGCATACGAAGCTTATGGAAGATCTAAAAACATTAAGACAGGTCGCAGCTGCTGCAACTTGTTAATACTGTGGGGCAATCCATTTTTTTTCCTCCATGTAGACAAGCCCCCAGCTAATGTGGTGCCATAATGATTCCAGCGGAACGCAAAAGGATGCAAAAATCAGACGATATCATCCTTTTGCATTCCACTGGCATTGTTATAGTGTTCTATTTAATTGATGGGCCGAGCCATCAATAAATCGCCCGTTCTGTTTCTGTGCCAGCATTGCCGGAGTTTGAAACCTCATGCCATTGTTCTGCCATGAATACAGCATCAACGGGTAGTCCTGCCAGAACACTTCTGGTTGGGATCGTAAAAACAAGGTAGGCTACCCTCTTTTTATGAAACTCCCTGGTTTACTTGTTATTTTTAGTGTGCTTGTGTAAACTTTTTCTTGTTATTTTTATTTTTATTTTTGAATTTCCTGTGCCCACATCTTCTCGTGAGAACGGGCAGGATTTTGATCCAGGAAGTGAACAGAGCTCTGTTAGAGCTCCGTTCATGCCTGGGCTGTCTTTGGACACTAGAGAAGGTAAGTCTGATGGGGAGGATTATTGTGCTGGAATAGAGACGGGATTGGAGACTGTGGGACAGGAATGCTTTTTGCGTTCCTGTCTGATAATCTCCATAGTAGCAGTTGGTGTGCTCCATGTCAATGGGGCAGTGAATCCCCTTGTGTCTTAATCCCAGATTTAAAGGAAACATCTGAGGCACTGAAACCTGTTCTCCAAATGCATTCAGAATCTTGGGTCCCGTCTATATGGTAAAAAAAATATGTACACTGTTCAGAAGACCGCTCTTCCATACACACAGCTGTTCGGATTCATACGTGTCATTCAGAAGGGGGGGCTAGCAAATCCCCCATAAACTACATAGATTCGGCGTTCAGGAGGATTAGCGGATCTCGGCATAAAATTCATACAGCCATTCGAATGGCTGATGGTCTGTACACCCCGTTCACACACATACGAACAGGCAGTGTAATCTGATTGGCTGGCCGAGTAGAGGGGGCAGGGCTACCAAGGAGGGGAATTGGGATCGGCCACCATGTTGGATTCCCGGCTAAGCGAGAGTCCGGTAAGTCTGTGAATTTAATATATATTTATTTTTATTTTACTTTGTAAATAGGGAAAACCGAATGTCCGCAAAGCAGGCACCTTTTTAAATTTAAAAAAAAAAAGTGGCAAGAGATTTTAAACTGCCGCTTGGCTTGCTCGCTCCAGCCAGCTGGGGAAGGGGGGTCATACGGAGTTTAGGGGGGGTTAAAAATCGTGTAGGCGGATCGTATGCATACGAATGGCTGCCTATTCGTATTTTTTACCCCCAAAATTGATTTTTTTTTAAATCGTATAGACGGACCCTTGGATAGCTCCTTGGATATTTAGGCTAAAACCCTGAGCAGATTCACCATGCTCACCGACATGGAAGTCACCAGCTTCCTTTGCAAGTTAAAAGAGCTCAAGGTCAGCAGTAGATGGCCAAGTACCAGTCAACTGTCAATGCAGCAGCTATTATTTCTAGGCATTTAGTCTAAAAAAAAATCTGCTGCCCAACACAAAGTAGGCAAATACATTTAAGATACATGTGATTTCAGTTGCAAGGAGAAGACCATTTTCATGGGTAAAGGAGGCTATCTTGAAAATATTTGGATATCATGAGCCAATACATTCCTATTGCATATCAGATATTGTCACATTCAGTGGTGCCACTGGTAATAAAAGTTGGCATTTTGCTAGTTCTGTGATACAAAGCCACACTTGTGAATGTTTTGTTCTTAATCTAATAGAGCTATTACATTTCTTCTGCACCAGAAACATGGGGAGCAGGAGGAAATAACCCAGCAACTCATGTTTTCTTTTGCATTTTACTGAATCACTTGATCATTTTTTCCCTTCTGCTACTATCAAGAGACATGTTTCTAATAGTTCCAGCTGGAATACACAAAGCCAGTGCTGAACATTACTAATTTTCAAAGCAGATTTCTTATCGCACAGTGATACAGGCTGCAAACATTTAATAAACCAACCAGAGATTTCTCAGCCAAAGGCAATGATCTAGAGCCTTTGACCTCTCTGGGTTTGTGTTTTGCTTTGTTTTTAATCCTTTGACATCAAGATGGCCAGAAATATAACAAATACATAAATTTAGGATAGAAATAATGGCTGTATTGCTATGTCTACAGTAATATTCTGAACCACAAATTTGATTGACAATAAGACCAGCTGAGGTTATCGCCCAGTGCTTCTCGATGGATTGATTCTGGGATAATTGATTCAGCTGAAATACCTTTTTTCTTCTTCAAGAACTACCTTTTCAGCACAATTTCAAGCTCAGCTTCAAACTCAGGAAAGCCAGTTAGAATCTCTAGAGTATTTTGACACATAAAAAATGGCAGCACAATTCGAAGTGATTCATGCTGCAAGCCAAGACTGGATCAGCCATAAAGGCATAGAAGGCTACTTCCCTATGCTCCAAAACCATAGGTATGTATGTATCAGGTATCTTGATGTCATAGATAGCAACCGAGAGAGGCAAAAGCAGCCTTACAATTCCCAATGTGGTAGAGTAAGATGATCTGGGCAACAGTGATAGTCTTCCATGGCATTCCTCCCTGAATTCCACATTCTTCTCAGCTGTTCTCCTTCATCACCAGTGTTGAAGAAAAATCCAGTTGCCATTCCCATTCAAAGATGAGATGGTGCCCCCGACATTTAACTTCAGATGTATTAAATGACAGGTCCACCATCTTGTCCTTTAATTGAAGCAGCAAAATATGTTGTGACAGTGCTGGAGGCAGGTTGGACCATTAGTCCATTTAGCTTAGTATTGCTACACCACAACTGGGATAACTTTGGCCCTTTTGATGCTTTGAGCTACAGCAGTACCACTTACCACACCTGCTGGAGCTGGTAGGGCTTATAGACCAAACTATCTAGAAAATCAAGTTTCTCATCCTGATCTACACTGACTGGCACCACTCTCCAGGGTTTTAGGTGGCTGAAGCCCTAGCTGGAGATGACATGGATTGAACCTGGGATGGTACCATTGATCTCCAATCCTTCCCTTAAAGAAAGAATGCCACATTGGTACTTACCGTGAATGTGCATTCTGTTGGTGGTAGAGAGGAGGAATCCAATTCTGATGCTTACACTTGTGTATGCCCCTCCACCACCCAGAGCTTAGGCAGGAGATTCAAATCGATCATGTGACCCCTTTGGGCCGTTGGTTCCTTCCCCCTCTCAGCCATTGTCTGGCCAGTTGATTGCAAGCCAAACCTACAGAGAAGAAAAACTTGAGCAGCCGAGGGCAGGGTGGATTCCTCCTCTCTACCACCTACAGAATGCACATTCATGGTAAGTACCAATGTGGCATTCTCTGGGTGGTGAGAGGAGAATCCAATTCTGATGCTTGCACTTGGGACGTACCCAAGCCCTACCTAGAACCAGGCAGGTATCGGCTGCTTGGGATGAGCCTTTAGTCCCTAATAACCTAGTGGAGGACCCTCCTACCGAAGTTAGCCTCCGAGGCCCTGAATTTGTCAGTCTTGTAGTGCCACTTGGAGACGGTGCACTCCAAGTGGCTGCCTTGCAGATTTCTAGGATGGGTGTGTTAGAAGAAAACACTGCCGACATTGCTGCCGACCTGGTCGAGTGGGCCATGACACCCAAAGGACAAGGGCACTTGGCTGCATCATAGGCCTCCAAAATGCAAGCCTTGATCCAGGATGTGATTGTCCAACTGGAAGCCTTGGTGCCCCTTGATGCTGGACCAAAGGCTACAAACAGGGAGTCTCAGCGTCTGAACTCCCTAGTTCGGTGAATATAGCTCTTCAGCGCCCTTCTCACATCCAGCTTGTGCCACTCCCTTTCCCTGGGATGTGAAGGATTCGAACAGAACGCCGGGAGGATCAGCTCCTGACTCACGTGGAATGAAGACAATAACTTTGGGAAGGAAGGACGGGTCTGTCCATAGCACAACGTGGTCCTCATTGAACGAACAGAGGTGTTCTCTGACTGACAAGGCTGATAACTCCAAGACCCTTCTTGCCAAAGTGATGGCCACTAGGAAGGCTACCTTCAGAGTCAAGTATCGCAAAGAGATCCCTCTGAGTGGCTCAAAGGGGTGCTTGGTAAGTTGTTTTAGGACCAAAGGCAGACTCCACGACGGGAAGCGATGTCTAACTGGTGGTGAGATGATGGACGCTCCTCTGAGGAACTTTCTAATGTGAGGGTGAGATGTCAATGGTTGCCCTTCAAGGAGAGCAATGGCCGATACTAGGGCCGCCACCTGATGTTTCAAGGTATTGGGCTTAAGGCCAAGGTGAAGGCCCTTCTGAAGAAAGGCTAAGACTTCTTTAACTGACGCCCAAGTGTAGTCCCATTGCTTAGCCTTACACCAACTTACTCTCCATGTAGCCTCATAAACTTTCGTCGTTGATTTTTGCCTGGAAGATAACATCGTCTCTATTACTGCTTCGTCGTATCCATAATGCCTCAGAGCTCTCCACTCAACCTCCAGGCGGCTAGACGGAGCCAATCCGGGTCTGGGTGCATCATGGGACCCTGTGACAGAAGGTCTGGCCTCCGAGAGAGGGGCCACGGACTTCCCCGAGACAAGTCCTTGAGGCCTGAAAACCATGGATGTCGGTGCCAATGAGGGCCACTAGGACCACCTGGGCTCTCTGCTCTCTCACCTTCCAGATTGCCTTGGCAATCAACAGAATGGGAGGAAACAGATAGAGGAGACCCGCCAGCCAGGTCCCCTGAAGTGCGTCCACTCCTTCTGCTTTATGGTGAGGGAACCTCACAAAGAATCTTGGAAGCTTGGCATTGGAGGCCAAGGCGAACATGTCCACCTCCAGCCACCCGAACTTGTCCTGAATCTGGGCGAAGACCTGAGGGTGTAGGGCCCACTCCCCTGGGAGGATGACGTGCTGGCTTAGATAATCTGCCGTTATGTTGTCTGAGCCCTGAATGTGTCTAGCCATTAATGACGCCACTGTCCTCTCTGCCCAGCTGAAGAGGAGGGAAGCCTTCCTCTGGAGGGATCGAGACCTCGATCCCCCTTGCTTGGAGATGTAGGAATGTGCTGTTGTGTTGTCCATTAGGACCAACACGTGGTGACCCCTCAGAATCCTCTTGAAGTGTTGGAGGGCCAGTCTGATGGCCCTGAGTTCCAGCCAGTTTATGCTGTGGTTTTTCTCCATCTCTCCCCACGTCCCTTGAATGAAGAGGTCCAGACAATGCCCTCCCCCCAGCCTGTGAGGCTGGCGTCTGACGTCAAGGTGATGTCCATTGCCTGGATCCATGGAGACCTCTTGGATAGGTTGAGGTCTAGGGTCCACCAGCGCCGCGAGACCCTTGGAAGGATGAGGATCCGATCCTCTCTCTCCCTGCTATCTGGTCCTGGAAGCACTGAAGGAAGCCCTGCAACTTCCTGGTGTGAAAGCGGACCCAGGGTACTATCGTGATTGACGAGACCATCAAGCCCAGGAGCCGAGTCAAATCCATCAGGCTGAGTGTTTCTGTCCCAGGGCCTTGGTGGCCTCCTCCTTCAGTTTGGCCTGTCTCTCGGCTGAGAGGAAAATCTTCCCCAAGCACATGTTTAGAACCGCACCCAGGTGCGTGATGGATTGAGTTGGGATCAGCGTGCTCTTCCTGAAGTTTATAAGGAATCCGTGATCCTGAAGGCACTGTATAGTGGCTTGTAGATCCCTGAGGGCCCGTTGGGAGGAGGCAGCCCGTAGGAGGATGTCATCCAGGTAAGAGTAAAGGTGTATCCCTTGAAGTCTGAGGTACGCCACTACTGCCACCAGGATCTTGGTGAAAACCCTTGGGGCTGAGGCCAGCCCAAAGGGTAGCGCCCTGAACTGGTAATGTTCCTGGCCTATTGTGAAGCGAAGGAAGTGTCTGCTGTTTGCCTCGATCATAATGTGTAGATAGGCTTCTGACAAATTCAGAGAAACCAGGAAGTCCCCTTCCTGAAGTGCTTACCAGATTGAGGATAATGTTTCCATCCGGAAATGTTTGTACACCAGGTGGGAGTTGGTGTACTTGAGGTCCAGAACGGTGATCTCCGTCCTTTTTTGGGACTGTGAAGAAGATGGAATAGACCCTTGAAAACCGCTGGTGTACTGGAAATGGCTCCACTGCTCCGATTTTTAAGAGGTGAAGGATCACTCCCCTCTGGATCTCTCTCTTGAGCGGGTCCTTTGCTGTCAGGGATGGCAAGAACCTGCCCTGAGGTGGTGTGTCGAACTGTAGCCGGTACCCGTGGGAGATGGTTTTGACTACCCGTCTGTCTGAAGTGGTTTCTTCCCAGTGAAGCTGGAAAGCCACCAGACATCCTCCCACGGGAGGGGGGGGGAAATACGAGTCAGAACCCCTGTTGGGGTTGTAGGCACCCCTGTGACCCGTCTGGGACAGAGTTCCTGAGGGTCTTGAGTTGAAACTTGATCTTCCCCAGGCAGATCTAACGGGGCAAAAATGCCTTTGCCTGCCCCTCCTTTGGGACCTGAAGGAGGAATTAAATTGAAAGGGCCTTTTCATTGGTTTTCTCTCAGGTTTCTTGGATAGTACCGGCATTGCCTTTTTCTTTTCCTTAGTTTCCACCAGAATGTTCTTCAAGGCTTCCTCTCCAAACAGAAGACCTCCCTTAAATGGAGCAGTTGCTAGACTCGCCCTGGACTGAGTGTCTGCATCCCAGTGGCGGAGCCAGACCGAGCGTCTTGCCATGGTGGCTGCAGCCATTGCTCTGGAGGTAAATGTCACTGTGTCCAGAGTGGTGTCTGTTATGAATTTCATGGCTACGTAGACCTTGGCCAGGGATCATTGCAAGGATAGCCTGTCCAAAGTACAATCCTGGAGAGCGTCCTCCAACCACAGGAGGGATGGTCTAGCCATCAAGGATCCTGTGGTGGAGGCCCTAATTGCAAGGGCTGAGGCCTCGTGAGTCTTCTTAAGGGCCCCTTCCATCCTTTTTTCCTCGGAGTCCTTAAGGAAGCCATCTCCATCACATGGCACGAGGACCCTGGAGACCAGTGATGCTACCGGCACGTCAATGGTCTTGCCTGGTGAATAGATCTTCTGCGCTAACAGCATCCCCTTCTTGCCCTGCAGGGGTTTGTCCCATTCAGCCTCCATTGCTCAGTTGAAGATGGAAGGGAAGGGAACTTCCCAGCCAGGAGCCTTGGGTGAACCCAGAACAGCCTCTGCTCTCTGGCTGTACTCCTCTGAAGCCTGACTCGAAAGTGCTTGTTGCTTTGGGAGGCCCAGAATAGAAATTGCTTTTGACAAGAGGAGCTCAAAATCCTCCAGGTGAAACAGCCTTTCTGAGGGCCCTTCTTTGGGGGGTTCAGAGTCTGACCCCCCAAAGCCTTCCCAAAGCCTTCCTCTCGCTCCGGATCCTCCTCCCCTTGGTGGGGGTCTGGTTCCCGAGGGGATTGTGGAGGGAAGTCTTCTGCCAAGGAATGCTCCGATTCCACTGAGGAGTGGGGAGAGGGGGGTGCCTTGCTCTTAGAATGACACCTCAGGTGAAGCCCACTTGGGCCTGGCTCCTCCTCATCTAGGCTTCCCCCGTCTTCTTGCTCCCTGAGAATGCGTACTGCCTCCAATAGCAGGGAGCTGACTCTGGCTGCTGGCTGTGGGGATTTCCCAGGCTCCCGTGATGCTTGAGCAGACCTAGGCTTCCATTTGGCACCAGATTTGTTGCCCTCTGGGGATCCAAAACGGACCCTGTGCTTGCCGGCGGGCCAATCTGCTGATCTCGCCGCAGCTGCGAATGCCTCAGTGAAGGCTTGTTTTGCCACCTGGACTGTCTTCCTCTCGGCAGTTGCATAGGCCACCCAGGTCGGGTCCCCTTTGATCCCACTCCTGGCTCCGATGGGCTTAATCCTACGGGAATCCTGGGGAACGCCAAGATGGTGGCCACTGCTGGAACTGGCTGCCGTCGCCACATGGAGCGGCCTGCCAGAGGAGTCTTCCTCCTCCAAGGAAGATCCTCCCCCTGTGCCATTCTCATCCCCTTCCTACTGGTCCCCTAGAGACTCCAACTCAGCCAGCTCCCCTTCCTCCTCCTCCGAAGCCCCCCCCCAGACCGATCCGCATCTACTTCCCTGTCCTGCGGATCCAGCGCTGGCTCTCTGGTTAGTAGGGAGGCTGGAGTGGAGGTCCAGTCACCCTCCTCATCCCGCCGAGCTCGGCTCTGGGGATTGGAGGCCTGGGCCACTTCGGCTGTGGCCTGAGCCCCTGGCACCTGCGGAGCAAGGCTCTGCGGCGCGGGCGTCTTCCCAGTCACGGCAGCACTCAACACCTGCTTCATCACCTCAACATCAGCTAGTGGCAGAGTGGCCTGACTGGAGTCCCCCTTCTCCAGAAGGGGCTGCTTCTTCTTATCCTTGGATTTCTGCCCAGCGGGGGCCATGAGGGAAGAGGAGGAAAAAAAGGAAGAGGAGAAGGATTTTTTTAAATAATAATAATAATAATAATAATAATAATAATAATAATATTTATTTATATACCACCCTTTGGTAACCCAATCAGGGCGGTTAGGGAGTGATCAAGGGAAGGAACACGAGTGAGGAAAAGAGAAAGGAAAGAGAGAAAGGAAGGAGAGATGGAAAATGAGGGTTAGACAGGAGGAACCAGATTTCGCTCCGCTCTGGGTGAGGCAGGAGAAAAAACTGGCCAGAGAATGGCTGAGAGGGGGGAGGAGCCAACGGCCCAAAGGGGTCACATGATCGATTTGAATAGCCTGCCTAAGCTCTGGGTGGTGGAGGGGCATACCCAATCTAGGAATAGTGATCATGAGACAAAAAAGGAGAGAAGTACTACCTCTGTTGGGAGAAGGCCAAAATTTAGTCAGCAGAGACTCATTCTGTTATTCATGAAGCAGTTTCACAATCCTTCTGTACTTAGAATCATAGAATCATAGAATCATAGAATCATAGAATTGCAGAGTTGGAAGAGACCACGAGGGCCATCCAGTCCAACCCCCTGCCACGCAGGAAATCACAATCAAAGCATCCCCGACAGATGGCCATCCAGCCTCTGTTTAAAGACCTCCAAGGAAGGAGACCCCACCACGCTCCGAGGGAGTGTGTTCCACTGCCGAACAGCTCTGACTGTCAAAAAGTTCCTCCTCATGTTGAGGTGGAATCTCTGTTCCTGGAGCTTGCACCCATTGCTCCGTGTTCCAGTCTCTGGAGCAGCAGAAAACAAGCCTGCTCCATCCTCAGCGTGACATCCCTTCAAATACTTAAACAGGGCTATCATATCGCCTCTAAACCGTCTTTTTTCCAGGCTAAACATACCCAGCTCCCTAAGTCTCTCCTCATAAGGCATTGTTTCCAGACCTTTCACCATTTTAGTTGCCCTTCTCTGGACACGCTCCAATTTGTCAATATCCTTTCTGAATTGTGGTGCCCAGAACTGGACACAGTATTCTAAGTGAGGTCTGACCAAGGCAGAATAGAGTGGCACTATTACTTCCCTTGATCTAGACACTATACTTCTATTGATACAGCCCAAAATTGCATTGGCCTTTTTAGCTGCCGCATCACACTGTTGGCTCATGTTCAACTTGTGGTCTACTAGGACTCCTAGATCCCTTTCGCACATAGTCTCATTCAGCCAGGTCTCTCCCATCCTATATTTATGCATTTCATTTTTCCGCCCTAAATGCAGTACTTTACATTTCTCCGTATTGAATTTCATTTTGTTAGCTTTGGCCCAGCTCTCCAATCTATCCAGGTCATTCTGAATTTTGATCCTGTCCTCTAGGGTATTAGCTACTCCTCCCAATTTGGTGTCATCTGCAAATTTGATAAGTATGCCCCTAATTCCCTCATCTAAGTCATTGATAAAGATGTTGAATAGCACTGGGCCCAGGACAGAACCCTGTGGCACCCCACTGGTCACATCTTTCCAAGACGAAGAGGAGCCACTGCTGAGCACCCTTTGGGTTCGGCCGGTCAACCAATTACAAATCCATTGAACAGTTAACTTGTCTAGCCCACATTCTACAAGCTTGTTTGCAAGAATGTCATGGGGAACCTTGTCAAAGGCCTTACTGAAATCAAGGTATGCAATGTCCACAGCATTCCCTTCATCTACCAAGCTGGTAACTTTATCAAAAAAAGAGATCAGATTAGTCTGGCATGACTTGTTTCTCTGAAACCCATGCTGACTTTTTGTGATTATGGCATTGCCTTCTAAATGTTCACAGACTCTCTGTTTAATGATCTGTTCTAGAATCTTCCCTGGTATTGATGTCAGACTAACTGGACGATAGTTGTTGGGATCCTCTTTTTTCCCCTTTTTGAAGATGGGAACAACGTTTGCCCTCCTCCAGTCTGCTGGGACTTCTCCTGTTCTCCAGGAGTTCTCAAATATTATTGCCAATGGCTCTGAGATTATATTTGCCAGCTCTTTTAATACTCTTGGATGTAGTTCATCTGGTCCTGGAGATTTAAATTCATTTAGATTAAGAAGGTATTCCTGTACCACCTCTTTACTTATTTTCAGCTGGATTTCCCCTATTGTGTCCTCTGTTCCATTTTCCTCAGGTTGGTCCTCCTTTTCCTTTTCTGAAAACACTGAGGCAAAGAAGGTGTTGAGTAATTCTGCCTTTTCTCTGTCCCCTGTTAGCATTTTGCCATCTTCTCCACGTAGTGGCCCTATCATTTCCTTCTTCCTCCTTTTGCTGCGGACATACCCAAAAAAACCCTTTTTATTGTTCTTAACCTCCCTAGCAAGCCTGAGCTCATTCTGCACTTTAGCTTTTCTGACTTTACTCCTACACGTGTTCGCTATCTGTTTGAATTCTTCTTTGGTGATTTCCCCCCTTTTCCATTTCCTATACATGTTCCGTTTAAAACTTAGCTCTGTTGATATTTCTTTAGTCATCCATCCTGGTTTCTTGAGACACCTCCCATTTTTCTTCCTCAATGGTACTGTTTGAAATTGTGCCTTCAGTATCTCCCTTTTGAGAGAGTCAAAACCGTCTTGAGGTCCCTTCTCTTTTAGTATTCTTGACCATGGGATCATCCCCAGTATTTCCCTGAGTTTATTGAAATCAGCTCTCCTAAAGTCTAGAATGCGTGTCTGACTATGCCTGGCTTCTCCTTTCCATTGTATAACAAACTCCAGGAGAACATGATCACTCTCACCTAAGGATCCCACCACTTGCACCCCATTAACAAGGTCGTCTCTGTTGGTTAGGATCAGATCTAAAATAGCTGACCCCCTTGTTGCCTCTTCCACCTTTTGGACCATGAAATTGTCTTCCAGGCATGTAAGGAATTTGCTAGACCTTGTAGTTTTGGCTGAGTTAGATTGCCAGCAAATATCAGGATAGTTGAAGTCACCCATCACTACTACATCTCTCCTTTCTGCATGTATGTTCATCTGTTCTAGAAAGGCAACATCCAATTCCTCCGTCTGATTTGGGGGTCTGTAGTAGAGTCCCACAATAACATCCCTGTTGTTTCCCTCCCCTTTAATTTTTATCCAGATGCTCTCCACCTGGCTTCCAGTATTGATGTCATGGATCACTTCACTGGTGTAAATATCCCTGACATATAATGCTATTCCTCCTCCTTTCCTGTTTGGCCTGTTTCTCCTATAAAGGTTATACCCCTCTATTCCTACATTCCAATCATGAGACTCGTCCCACCAGGTTTCAGTAACGCCTATTATATCATATTTGTTTTGTAGTGCAAGGAGTTCTAGTTCATCTTGCTTATTTCCCATGCTCTGTGCATTAGTGTAGAGACATCTGAGACCATGTGTTCCCTTTACTTGCTCCCTGTGCAAGTTTTTTTGCCTCCCACTGTTGGGTCCTTGCGCTGTTTGCCTTGTTCCCTCTATGACAGTTTGACCATTTTCTCCAGCCCTTTTGCCTTCCAGAATACTGTCTCCCTCCCCCATTTGACTCAGTTTAAAGCCCTCCTGATCAAATTCTTGAGAGTGTTGGCAAAAATGTTTCTTCCAACTGTTGTAAGATGCACCCCATCTCTTGCCAGAAGTCCCCCTGCATGGAAGCGCAGTCCATGATCCAAGAATCCAATTTGTTCTCGGCGACACCATCTACGGAGCCAGTTGTTTACGTCGGCTATTTTCCTCTCCCTTCTTGGACCATGCCCTTCAACTGGCAGAAGAGACGAGATGACCACCTGTGCGTTCATTTCTTTCAGCTTCCTCCCCAGGGCCTCATAATCTCTTCTGATCTTGGGAAAGCTGTGCCTTGCAGTATCATTGGTTCCCACATGGACCAAAAGGAAGGGGTAATGATCCGTAGGCTTGATGAGTCTTGTCAGCCTCTCGGTCACATCACAGATCTTTGCCCCAGGGAGACAACACACCTCCCGAGTCATCTTGTCAGGCCCACATACCACTGCTTCTGTACCCCTCAGCAAGGAGTCCCCCACCACCACCACACGCCTCCGCTGAGGCTTCGCAGCTGCTGTTCCTTGCGGTGGTCCTCTCAAGGTCCCCTGCTCTACCCCTGAAGTCTGTCCATGCTGTTCTTCCTCGTTGTCCTTGATAAGGGAAAGGGCTTCAAATCGATTCTGTAGCTGCAAGCTGCTGGAAGAATCCCTGGATTTTCTTGTTCTGTGTGTGACATTCCTCCAGCTGTCTACTTCCTGTGTCCGTGAAGTGACCCTCTCCTCCACAGCCACTTCCTCTGTGCGGTCCCCATCCAAGAGTGTTCGTTCTGTTCTGTCCAGGAAAACCTCTTGCTCCCGAATCTGTTGAAGTGTAGCTACCCGTGTCTCCAGCTGCTGTACTTTCTCCTCCAAGAGGGCTACCAGCTTGCATTTGGTGCATGTGAAGTTCTCCACGTCTGTAGACAAGAATAGAAACATCGCACAAGTGTTGCAAGTGACTGCTGCAGTCCCCTCAGTGTCCATGATGAGAGCTTTTAGGTAATCTAAGAACTCTTAGTTAACGCTGAGAATGCTAAGCTGTACTTTTAGGTCTGCTGTATTTTTGTTTGGTTACTGAAATTCAGAACCTCTGGCTCTTGAGGGTAAAAGGGGAAGTTCAGAAGTTCAAGCCCCTCAGCAACAAGCAGCCTCTCCCAACAGTTTTTTAAAAAAATTCAATCTCCCCAGTCAGAATGGCTGTCCAGAAGTTGCTTCCTTCTTCTCCCTGGCAGGAAACTGGCAGGAAACTTGCTGTCCAGAAGCTGCTCTCCTTCTCTCTGGCAGGAAACTGGCCTGGAAAGCCTCTGCAAGGACTTATATAGAGCTAGGCTCCCAGCTCCACCCCCTAATGACTCACAGGTGTGACTCACAGGTGTGACTCACAGGAAGGCCTCTGGCTCTTGAGGGTAAAAGGGGAAGTTCAGAAGTTCAAGCCCCTCAGCAACAAGCAGCCTCTCCCAACAGTTTTTTAAAAAAATTCAATCTCCCCAGTCAGAATGGCTGTCCAGAAGTTGCTTCCTTCTTCTCCCTGGCAGGAAACTGGCAGGAAACTTGCTGTCCAGAAGCTGCTCTCCTTCTCTCTGGCACAATCCCATGTGATTGTGTTAGGACATATCCTTGAAGTCTCCCATGTCAATGGCCAAGATGAAGATCAAAGAGAAGAAGTGCAACTTTTCACTCGTGGAGTTATGCAAAGATTGTGCAATACCATCTGATTAGTGACTTGTGATGTTACACAACTAAATGTGCCACCAAATGTATGTATACAGCGCACAGTGCACATCTCCATGTGCAATGCCCAGTGCATCTATATGTACAATGTACACAGCACCCCATAGTCAATTAAACTTCTTCAACTTTGATCTGATTGTGAAGATTCCATGTTGGACAAAAATATCCAACTGCTTCTGTAGAGAAATTTCCACATATATAAGTCATCAACAGCATTCTGTCCTATAACTTTAAATTATAAATTCTTTTGACCATAACAATAGTTTCTGTAGGTGAAACAGCTCAGTTTAGTGGTCAAGCCAAGTTCAAAGCGAGTCAATAATGGCTCCTCTTCATCCTAGGAAAGAAGTGACTAGTGGGGTGCCAAAGGGTTCTGTCCTGGGCCCAGTGCTATTCAACATCTTTATTAATTACTTGGATGATGGAATAGTGGGGATTCTTACCAAGTCTGCAGATGACACAAAATTCAAAGAGGTAGCTAATACCTCAGAGGACAGGATCAGAATTTGAAATGCCTCAACAGATTAGAAAGCTGGGCCAAAACTAACCAAATGAATTTCAACAGGGAGAAATGTAGGATACTACACTTGGGCAGTAAAAATGAAATGCACTGATATAGGATGGGTGACACCTGGTTTGGTGGCAGTACATGCGAAAGGGATCTAGGAGTCTTAGTGAACCACAAGTTGAACATGAGTCAGCAGTGTGATGCAGCAGCTGTAAAATCCAATGCAATTCTAGGCTGCATCAATACGGTTTAGGGTCTAGATCACGGGAAGTTATAGCACCACTCTGTTCTGCTTTGGTCAGACCTCACCTGGAATACTGTGTCCAGTTCTGGGCATCACAATTCAAAAAGCATATTGACAAGCTGGGATGTGTCCAGAGGAGGGCGACCAAGATGGTGAAAGGTCTGGAAGCCACGCCCTAGGAGGAGCAGCTTAGGCAGCTGGATATGTTTAACCTGGAGAAGAGAAGATTAAGAGGTGATGTGATAGCCATGTTTAAATATTTGAAGGGATGTCATACTGAGGATGGAGCAAGTTTGTTTTCTGCTGCTCCAGAGACTAGGACATGGAGCAATAGACTCAAACTACAGGAAAAGAGATTCCACCTAAACATTAGGAAGAACTTCCTGACGGTATCTCTCTGGCTTTTCTTCGCAAACGAAGATTCAGGAAGGACTCATCCCGCGCTTTCTGCAAGCGCGCTGATGACTAAAAAGGCCAATCCGAGATAAACAAGTCCGGTTGCAAAAAGCACAGCAGAAGGTCTCCTTGGGTGATGTTTTTGGGTTGTGATTCTTTCTGCGTTGTCGTTTCTCTTCAAGACTTGTTCGTCGTGAGTTCTCAAATAAGGCTGCAGCATTGTGGATAGTGCGTCTCCATGCCTCCCGATGTGAGGCCAGGGCGGACCACTGTTACAGCTGTTCAAAAGTGGAATGTTCTGCCTCAGAGTGTGGTGGAGTCTCCTTCTTTGGAGGTTTTTAAACAGAAACTGGATGGCCATCTGTCAGGAATGCTTTGAGTATGTATTCCTGCATGGCAGGGGTTGGACTATACGGCCTTTGTGGTCTCTTCCAGCTCTATGAGTCTATGGACTTTATCAGGGCATCCAAATACAGCATCATAAGTATGCCTAATGATCATGAAAGGACGGGTATACTAGATGACATCGCCCTTTCGCAGTCATGTCCAATTTAAAACCCGTCCTTTTCTATTGACAGCCCAAGCCATCAATTGATCCCCCATGGCACTTTTGTGCCGGCATTTGAATCCGCACGCCATTGTACTTGTGTGAATGCAGCGTCAGTGTCTGCTCCGGCGAGAACACTTCTGGGTGAGATCATGACATCCAGGTAGATGAAGCTCTTTTTATGACTGTCCGTGGTTTACTTGTAAGTTTTTAAGTTTGTTTGTGTCCCGCGCTAAGTATTCTCACGAGAATCCATGGGATTTCAATAGAGGAAGTGAACAGAGCTCCATTCACTCCTTATTCCTTGCCAGGGAAGCCTTTAGCAAGGATACAAGGTAAGTGTGGCATAGGAAGTTCTTTTGCCGGCATAAAATCTGCAGAAATTATGCCTGCAAAAGAACAGGGTTTAGAGGGGTGGTCTGATAAAGTCCTATGATTATAAGGTTTCTGTATTATTCATACTTTCTTTCAGTTTATTTATTTATTTATTGGATTTATACCCTGCTTTTGTCTTGGGACGAGATCCATGGTGGCTTATAGTAAGTTTAAATAAGATTAAGTTAAAATCTTTCTGCTGGCAGAAAGAAAGCAGAGAAGGGGTCAAACAGACCTCCCATGGTAGAGATTTCCACAGCCTGGGAGAAGCCATGGAGAAGACTCTTTCCTTAACAGATGTGCCTGTGAAGATGGTGGGACCAAGAGGAGATAGGAAAACTTGACCTGGCTTGTTTGAATTTGTTTTTAATATTTAAAAAAGATTAATTATAAAAATTATAAAAATTAAAAATTACACACATACAAAGAAAGAGGGGGAAGTTTTGGAGAACTACAGTTGTCCCTTCATATTTGCTAGGTTTTGGTTCCAGAACCCCCGTGGATGCCAAAATCTGTAAATACTCAAGTCCCATTATATACAATGGCATAGCAAAATGGTGTCCCTTATATAAGATGGCAAAATCAAGGTTTGCTTTTTGGATTATTATTTTTAAACAATATTTTCAAGCTGTGAATACTTAAATCTGTGGATACCAAAACCATGGATCTGGAGGGACAACTGTACAATGTATAGGAAAAAAACACTCCCCAAAGACTGATGTTAAAATGGTAAAGGTTACCTCTCCTTGCTGGAACAGTATAAAGATGAAGAGCACATGCTAACCAAGGTCCTCTAAGCAAGAGCCAGGCTGTTGACAAAGAGAATGAGCTAATAAGATTATCTGGCCCAAATCCCAGTTTTGGAACAACTGAATGGGTGATTGCAGCTTAAAAATGTCTTATTACATTTTGGGGGACCATCCCATGTCTCAGGTTTTGGCTCTGACATCTCAGGGCTTGGGGTGCTCTTGACCTGTTAGCCCTAATAGAGAGACATACTGCCTCCCATACTGAAGGTTACATATCACCACCATGACTTGATAACTTTCTGGTTAGGGGCACCCTATATAAGAAAAAAAAAGCACTGCAATTGAAAAAGTTTGCTCTTTTCGTAGTATCCTATCTTCCCAGTATGGTGGAAACCTGGAAGAAAATACATCTGGAAAACATAAGCACACAAGAAGATTCATATGAAATAACAAAGCAGTCCTGAAGGGGCTAAAACCTGGGTTTAAGATCTGCTGCTTGAGGCTCTGTTCCAGATTTATATCAATTTGAATTGTAAATTTGTCATCTATCAGTAGTAGAACCTTGTCTGCAGGAGCTCTAGAGCTTCTGTGAAAACCCTGCATGTGTTCCTCCGTGATCTTTTTTTCAGAGACAAGTAAAACAATTTCAATCATTTTAGATACTTGGGGATAAGCTGGAAACCTTCTTTTCTTAGAAAAAAAAAAACCAAACAAACCCCACAACTATTTATTTAATTTAAAAAAATTGTTTGAATTGCTTTTTCTGTTTTGTTTTGTTTTTTTCATCTTGCAAACTCTCTTTGGAAACTCTTTTATTTTAATTCAAAAACACTTTAAAACGTTTGCATGGAATAGGGAAAGTATTATATTAACCTTACTTTTGAACCTCTTCTCTCATCTCTCCCTCCTCTTAGAGGCCCTCAAGGCTTCACATTGCTTAACTCTTGCAGCCTTAAATGTTTGCTCATCTGAATTAGTATTTTGCCCATCCTAAAGCAACTGTACTCCATTAGGTACTTCTTTGTATTTTTACATGGTACTGTTTGAAATTTATGAATCTCTACAATAGTATTTACCATTGCCCAAGGCAATTATTGACTGGAATTCAGGATTAAATTTACAGATGCTTAACCTGGAGTTAACCACCAGCAGCAGATCTGTATTTAGGGTCCCAACACAGTCACAATCATAGCACTATTCCCATGATTGTAACTTCCCCCTGATATACTTTTCCGGGCATCAGCCATGCAGAGAGAAGGAGGGTGTTCTCGTTGCTATTGGGGTATGGGCAGATGTCATTTCTACCTTTTTCCTGCCAGCCAGTGAGGTTGTAATGATCAGAAGCAAGGCCCTCTTGCACTTCCTTATCACAGCCTTGTTGGTTGGCAGGAGGGAAGGGTGTGAAAACATCATCTGCTTGTTCCATGATCACCCACAGAATAGACTCCTTCTCTCCGTGTGGCTGATGCCCAGTAAAGTAGATTTGAGGGGGAGTTGGGCCAGGTGACACTGTTTAGCTATGCAAATAAGGTAACAATGTAACTAGAGCCCTGTCTATACGGGGGAGAAAAAACGAGGTACCTTGCAGTAATGGCATTTCGCAGCACCAGCGACTTGTCTTAACAGTGCTTTCAGACCCAGAAGTCCCCAGAAGATTCGCATGCCAGATGGCAGCTGCGAGTGATTTACTCATGTTAGTACTTCACTACCACCAAACTTTTTTTTTTAAACCTTTTGTCTAAGGTGTGCTGAGTAATGGAGCTTTTTTGGGTCAAAAGGACAGCAAAACAAAAATCCACACCCAGTTTTATCACTTTAGCAATCGTTCACTAAGGTGAAAATTCAACATGGTGGCAGCGGGCACTTGCCCTGTTAGCAAGCCCTGCCTCCCGCATTCTCCCAGCCAATCTGCTTTGTGCTTCCTCTCATATGGGGAAGAAATACAAAGCAAATCGCTTGTCCTAATAAGCAGGAATGCACATTCCCCTCGCTGTTTTTAAAAAACTCTGGGAATAGCCACAAGGGCTTTTCCTGCATTGTTTTTGCCATTTGGGGCCCCTTTCCTTCTGAATATTGTGGATTGATGCAGGATCCCATTTAGACAGGTTGTTATCCCCAGCAAATTCCATAAGAGTTATTTTGACAGTTTAGACAACCCCTAAGTAGCTTGACAGTTTAGACAACCCCTAAGGAGCCCTGGTGGCGCAGTGGTTAAATGCCAGTACTGCAAGCCACCACGTCACAAGTTCGATTCCAGCCGGCTCCAAGGTTCACTCAGCCTTCCATCCTTTCGTAGGTCGGTAAACTGAGTACCCAGCTTGTGGGGGGCAATTAGCTAACACACATTGGAAACTGTTTAATGCAATGTAGATGTGTAAATAGCTATTGCTTAAAACAATTTATAAGCCGCTCTGATAGTCTTGTGGCTGAAGAGCGGGTTATAAATAAATAAATAAATAAATAAATAAATTAAGTAGCACATGTAGAATTCCAGCAAAAAATGTTTGTCCTCATTGCTGTGTGTTCAGTTTCTCTTTTAGAGAGTTCTGTGTGAATGTGTGTATTGATTCCAATTTGCCTGAGAAACACTATCACAAGATCCCTTCTAGGTGTGTGTACTCAGAACATGCATGAGTCCATACATGTGCTCTGAGGCCATACGTGGTAACAACAGAGAGGAAGAGGAAAAGGAAGAGAAAGAAGGCAGCTTTCTTGCCCTGAGATTTCTCCCTTGGGATCCCAGAGAATAGGGTTGGGCCCTGGGAACCCCATTCAAAACCAATTGCTGGCTGCTGAGGAACATGAGTGGGATGGAGCTATTGCACTCATATCCTGCCTGTGGGTTTCCCGTAAGGCTTTTTATTGGCACCTGTGAAAACAGATTTTTTATTCTTTTTGTCTTTTAATTGTGTTTTATCTCTTTTTTTAGAGCAGTATTAAATCATTTTAATATTGTCAGTAGTTTAATTCCATTTTAATGTTCACTTTTTTGTATGTTTTTACCTGTACTGTTTCTAGAATTGTAAGCCACCTTGAGTCCCAATTTTGGGAGCAGGTGAGATGGAAATAAATACACAGAGGACGAAGAGGAGGAGGAGGAGAAGGAGGACAAGGAGCAGCTGGACCAGTTTGGGCTTGGGTCTGATCAAGCACAGCTTTTGTCATGTTCTTAACCCATTGATGCCCCCTTGACATGGGGGAGAGGCTTGCGTACCCTAATGAAGTTTTGAGCTATGCTGGCGGTGGCATAATAGCCACCAGTAGGGTCTCCCATGCCAGACAGGTCAAAACCAAAGGATCTGACAAAGAGCGTCAAAGGGCAGGATGGGCTCTCTAGTCTTATGGCAACCATCCTAGGAAAAGGAAAACTCTAATCCCAAACCTGGGCAAATGGTGCTCATCCAACCCTGTAAGGTCAACCATCTAAGAGAAGAAAATTCTAATCAAACCTACGACCTGAGGACCTCATTGCTATTGTCCATGCTTGCAAGGCCACAGCAGTTGAACCTTTGGTTTAAAGGGTGAGGCCAGTTCTGTGCACGCTGCGCTCCACCAGAAAAATCCATTGCACAGGCTTGAAGGGTAAATCCAATCACGCCGAACAAGTCTTGAAGAGAAATGACAACGCAGAAAGAATCACAACCCGGAAACATCACCCAAGGAGACCTTCTGCTGTGCTTTCTGCAACCGGACTTGTTTATCTTGGATTGGCCTTTTCAGTCATCAGTGCGCTTGCAGAAAGCACGGGATGAGTCCTTCCTGAAGCTTCATTTGCGAAGAAAAGCCAGATATATATAGTAACCATAAGGCAGGATATAAATTTTAAAAGTACATGAGACACCCCGATTTACTCCCCAAAGGCATTGGGGATTGTTAATGCAGAGAAAGACAGCATTTACTCTTGATTATATAAATAAATGGTATATGAATACTTACCGTATATTCCGGCATATAAGACGAGGTTTGAGCCCTGAAAAACAGGCTCCAAAATCACGGGTCATCTTTTACGGCGGATACACTTTGCTTCACCCCGCCGTCTGAACTCCTGCCTCTTTGTTCCCTTTGCAAATGGAGCTAAGAGGCAGGAGATCAGGCGGGGGGGGTGAGTCAAAGTGCTTATGGTTCATTCACCCCCCTCCTCTGCCTTCTCCCCCTTTAGGGAGCAACTGAAGACAGAGGAGGGGGTGAATGTTGCTGGAAAGCCCCCCCTGCAGCCACTCTTCCACCCTCCCTGAAGCCGCGATCTGGCTCCCAATCATGGCTTCGGGGAGGAGGTGGGTGGCTGGGAAGCCCCCCCTTCCAGCCACCCTTCCACCCTCTGCGAAGCACCCTCCCTCCAGTCCTCCCTTCCACCCACCCCCTCACCAAAGCCACGATCTGGCTCCATTGTGGCCTCGGGGAGGGGGTGGGTGGCTGAGAAGCCCCCTCCCTCCAGCCAAGCTTCCACCTTCCCCGAAGCCCCCTCCCTCCAGCATCCACCCTCCAGCCACCCCCCTCCCCAAAGCCGTGATCTGGCTCCAGATCATGGCTTTGGGGAGGGGGTGGGTGGCTGAGAAGCCCCCTCCCTCCAGCCACCCTTCCACCCTCCCAAAGCCCCCTCCCTCCAGCGTCCTCCCTCCAGCCACCCCCCCTCCCCAAAGCCGCAATCCAGCTCCAGATCGCGGCTTCAGGGAAGGGGTGGGTGGCTGAGAAGCCCCCTCCCTCCAGCCACCCTTCCACCCTACCCGAAGCCCCCTCCCTCCAGCCACTCACCCTCTCCCCAAAGCCGCAATCCGGCTCCAGATCATGGGTTTTTTGGGGGGCAAGATTTGTTCAGAGGGTGTTTACTTTTGCCTTCCTCTGAGGCTGAGAGAATGTGACTTGCCCAAGGTCACCTGGACTTTATCACACTATACTGTTATAGTGCTATCATTCCACTTTAACTGCTATGGCGTCCTCCTATGGAATTCTGGGGTTTGTAGTTCAGTGAGGCCTAAGAGCTTTCTGGCTGACAGTTCTAATTGTCCCTCCCTAAACTGCAAATCCCAAGATTCCACAGGAGGCAGCCATAGTAGTTAAAGTGGAATAATAGTGCTATAACAGTGTAATGTGATAAACAGGAAGAGGAGAGCTACATACAGTATATTCCCTTGAGTTCATTGGAAGAAAGAAAAGATAAAAATCAATATTTTTTTTCAATTGATCAACTTTTTGTTCAGTTGACTAAAACCATGCCCTGCTTAATTGGTAAGCTAAGGTAATTTTTACAAAAATGTTGTTTTCAATATTATTTTTTTAACCTGAACTTTGCAAATAATGGGGCTTCCAGTTTAAAATACCATAGAGTTGCCTTGGAGGATGTAGAAAATGGCTAGAGAGGACACATTTTCTAGGGATACTCTATGGTAGGTGTGCCATTTTGTGTCCCGTGGATAATTGAATCAGTGGATAATTGAATCAGTGGATACAGGGGTCCTACTCTCTCTCTCTCTCTCTCTCTCTCTCTCTCTCTCTCTCTCTGTCTGTGGCTTTTCTTTGCAGGCAAAAGTAATTCTATGATCTTTTTTTATTTAGGTTTTTAACATTTGTATTATATTTAAAGTATTTAAAGTGTGGAGTTATTTATAATAATAGAAATTGTTTTAATGGTGCTGTTTTAATATTTGTATGGGATTGTTCTGATGTTTGTATGTTTGCTGTCCCGATCCTGATGGGAGAGGCGGGATACAAATAATAATAATAATAATAATAATAATAATGCTGCGATCAAACTCCCAATCGCGGCTTCAGGGAGGGGGTGGGTACCTGGGAAGACCCCCCCCTCCAGCCACCCTTCTGCCCATCCCCTCTGTCTTCATTCCCTTTGCAAAGGGAACGAAGATGGAGGGAATGGGCAGTGGTCGAGGCAAACCAGGGCCATTCGGCCCCCTCCTCTGCCTTCACCCCCTTTGGGGAGCAACCGAAGGTGGATGAGAGGGGTGAATGTTGTGGCTGGCTGGCTGGCTGGCTGGCTGGGAGAGCCCTGCCAGCTGAACCTATTCGCTTTCCCAACTCATGAGGAGATCATCCTGAGTTGGGAAACAAAGAGGATCAGCTGGCAGCCAGCCAGCCAAATTGGGGGGGGGTCATATGGCGAATATATGCCAAACCCTAGATTTTTAGTTGAAAATTGGGGGGTCGTCTTATATGCCCAGTTGTCTTATACACCGGAATATATGGTATTTATTTTGATGCGTATTTCTATGTATATGCCTTCCCCCCCTCAGCTATACCTTTTCTGAAGCAGTAAATCCATAAATATTGAAACAGTAGATTATATCAGAATTATAGGCAAATGGGCTAGGAACATAAGGTTTGAGAAAATTTTAAGTTCAGAAAAATACTAAGCCCCAGTTTTCATGAATAATGGATGAAGTCGATATACGGTTGATCTTTTCCACTCATGCTGTGGAACTAAAGGCTGATTGTATCAACTACTTTAAAAGATGGTCAAGTGGGCTGACTGGCAGGATTTCCCCCCCCCCTTCCTTGTGGGAAATCATGCTATTGCTGCGATTGTGCTCAAGTTCCATCTTTTCACCACATGTTGGCATTGACAGTGATGAAACAACCCCTCTTAGCATTGTCAAGGAACATTTGAGGGGGTGGAAATTTGACCACTGGTCATGCCCTTGATGAATCTACAGGCTGGATGCACACACACACACACACACCAGCCACATGACCAGTGCTAAAGAAAAAAGAGTCTATCCACATACAGCTCTACATAGAAAATCTTTCTCACTAACACTGAATATGTCCAACCATCAAAGTGTATGGCCAGAACCAGAAAAGTGTATGGTCAACCATCTGCTCTCCTGTTCCTTCTATTCCCTTGTGGCCTATTCACTGAATGTATGAAAAGTTCATTTGAACACCCCTAAACCTATTGCAGCAGATGAAGGTTAAGTTATAGCATGGTAAATCCTGGAGATACCCTGGAGATTATCAGACAGGTACAAAAAAAGCATTCCTGTCCCGCAATCTCCTCTCCTGCCCCTCTCTTGTCCCTATCAGAGAATAATAACTTAAAGTTTCAGGCCTACCTTTTTCACATCTTCATGGCTGCCCAGGAGTGAACAGAGGTCTAAAGGAGCTCTTTTCACTCCCTGGATTAAAATCCTGGCTGTTCTCGCGAGAAGATGAGAGCGTGGGAAATTCAAAAATAAAAAACAATATACTTGTCAAAAAGTTAAACTAAGCACCTAAACACACTTAAAACTTTACAAGTAACCTGGGGTGGGGTACAAAAAAGTGTGTCACTTACCTGGATGTCCCGATCTCACCAGGAACTGTTCTGATGTGGACCTCCCATTGACGCGAGGATTACACCAGCAAAATGGCCACCTTTTCACTCGCACAAACCTCCGTAACAGAAATGGAACAGGGGATACATTGATGGCTTAGCCTGTCGATAAAAAGCAGTGCTGGTGGAATGGCAGCAGCATGGGAGCATAACGAGAGGGGGAACTATGTCATGCAAAAGGGAAGCCCTTTAGCGATCTCCTGGCATCATGATAATGCCATATTTAGAGCATCTGATAATCTTCCCTGAAATACTAGGATTGCTTAACCTCCTCAATATGCAACCAGTGGAGGTTGAATAGACACACCATGGCTGGAATCTGTTTCTGTTTTATGCACAGGTAAGTGACCTTACATATATGGTGGTCCTTTGATGGCCATTGCATAATGTCCATAATCAGTTCCTAGTTGTGTTCGCGGAGTTCTACAAGTGTAACCAGTGTACATTGGGATGGTGAATTTGTCAGTGCCTTCAGTGTATGGCTTGATTAACCAGCATTGCAGAAACAGCCCCTGTGCCTCCCCCATTGCTCAATGCAACAATAAGCAGACACATTCACAGATACATAATTGGCTGCAGATTGATATGGCAAACTACACTTAATTATGTGAGTGTAGATTTACACCATGTAGGCATGATGTAGGATCTCAGCCAACCTTCACACAATGTCTTTCCTTTCCTCTTTACTGTTCAGAGGAACTGGAGCCTACATGCATGTCACTCACCTGATGGCTGCTAAATCATCCAGCAAAGAAGGACTTGTGAATGACCCACCAATGGTTAAACCCAGAGTCAACTTTTGTACATCCTATCACCTCAAGCAAATGATTTTCTGTTCATGCACTTCCCACATTCTGCTGTGACTCATCAAGTCCAAAATGATCAAGGGACAAGAAATGAAGTGAACCAGGTCTAATGGTGAACATAATCTTGTCTACATGAGAAAAACTGGTATGCATGGGCTTTACCATCCTAAAGACTATGCTGATAGCTCCCTCTAGTGGCAACTTTCTTCATTCACTCAGTAATACGTTCTTCATTTGCTTTTATAAAATATATAAAATATGAAATAAATGAAACTTCCCCCTCATGTCAGGAAGTATTTTTTTAAACAAAAACCTTGAAATATGCCACAATCCAATGAAAACAGGCCCAAATACAGAGGGTAGATGAAGCAGAGGCAGTAAAACAATGGAATGATGCAATAATTAATTTTTCTGAGTACAGATGGCTCAAAATATATTGTAAGGCCTAGCACCTGGTAGTTCCATGTTTTGGGGGAAGTTAATCCACTCTGGGTTTAGGCAAAACTTTCCTTGAGTTGCCCAACACGCTGAACCTTATCCCCTAGACAGATTCAAGCCCATTCTATGATAGTATCTTTAAGTTCAGCTGAAAACCTGCTTTCATTTTCCTTCCACTGTTTTCTGCTATTTTTTACTAACGAAGAACTTCCATTAGTAAAAAAATAGCAGAAGGAAAATGAAAGCAGGAAGGAGGGAGAACAAATGGAGATCGGGAGAAGGACGGGGTGTGTGAAATGGAGCGCTGGCAGTGGAACAGCCCTGGTTCTCTCCCGATCTCCGCAGGAGTTATTTCCCCCATCTGAAAATCTCCCTAGTCTCTGGAGCTGCAAAAAAGAAGTTGGCTCCATCCTCAGTATGACAGCCCTTCAAATATTTAAACATGGCTATCATAGTCCCATCTTAACCTTCTCTTCTCCAGACTAAATATGCTCAGCTCCCTAAGAACTTTTACCATTTTGGTCACCCTCCTCTGGACACGTTCCAGCTTGTCCATATCCTTCTTGAATTGTGGTGCCCAGAACTGGACACAGTATTCCAGGTGAGGTCTGATCAAAGCAGAAAAGAGTGGTGCTATTACTTCCCTCAGTCTAGTAAACATATTCCTATTGATGCAGCCTAGAATTGCATTGGCTTTTTTAGCTGCCGCATCACAATAACCAAGCAGATGTCTCAGGTAAGCCAACAAATGGCACAAAGGTAATTTTTCTTTGTTGTTTGGGCTCGCTTCCCCAGCCTCTGTAACAGTAGTATGATCCCTTTGAAAACAGAGGTGACACTGGGTCAAGTGCTTCATTAAAAGAGACTTGTAACAAAAGGAAAAAAGAAACAAGCAAGGGTGGGCTGTAGATTCCTCCCTGTGGAGAATCTCTCATAAATGTTAAGTTCTAAGATTCCTGTTTCCTAAAGACTGTTATCTCAGATAAATATCTCAGGGAAACCTCATGCACCACTCTAACCTACAGCCATCTTGGCAGTCTCCTTTCAATTTTCCAGTTCTTAAGAATTATATACTCCTGGTATTTTCCAGTGGCAAAGCAATTGCCTTTTTTTATTTGTCCGAGAGAAACAAAAGCACTGTATAGCCCCTTATGCAGGCAGAATAGCAGCAAATCTGCAAAGTAAAAAGAAATGTATTTGTAATCTTCAAATTGACCTCAGTGGAGTTCAAGCTTAGGAGTATTAAAACATTTATGAAAAGTGGTTATGGAACACGAATAGTACTCTCTTAAACATTAATGTCGAGGTAATATTAAAAGTAATTTGTTTTAAAATGGGGAACGAGCCTGTTTGGATTGAGGCCTATGTACCTGCCAAGTCCTATTGGTCTTTCATAAACCTGTCATACAGACAAAAAGAGTTTGGGTACAAAGGGAAAGAACCAAGGTCAGTGAAAATAAAACCAGTCAGAAATATTTTGTGACAAAGCTAGAAAAATAATTGGGTGGAGGTTACAATAGGATGAGGCCAGGTAAACAATACAGAAAATCTACACCCCCACCCTCACAGAATGGTTGCACTATTTTCCAGTACACTTCAAAGACATACTGTAGATGTGTTACTCTTGAGCATAGATCTCTCTACTGGCTACCAGTTTGTGATAGGGCACATTACAAGTTTTTGGTCCTGGTATTTAATGCCCTGCACTTTAACCTTCCCCAGTATTTGGCAGCTTGGTTAGCATGGTATGTACCATCTAGGAATTTAAGATCTACAGAAAAAGGATTGTTGGCAGTTCCACCAATGTGTATGGCTCTATCAAGGCTTCGAGACCTTCAGGATCTGGCTCTGCATTTCTGGAACAGTCTTCCTTTGCACCTCTGGCTGGAGAAGAATCTTACCCACTTTCATAAAGGTTTGAAGACCTTCCTCTTCAATTCACTGGATTAAGCTGCTGGGTGTGCCCAAGGTGGCGAAGATGGGTAGCGACTGATGAGAATTTTGTTTTTAGTATATTAGTATATTATTTTAGCATTTTCATAGAATCATAGAATTGCAGAGTTGGAAGAGACCACGAGGGCCATCCAGTCCAACCTCCTGCCATGCAGGAAACCACGATCAAAGCATCCCCGACAGATGGCCATCCAGCCTCTGCTTAAAGACCTCCAAGGAAGGAGACCCCACCACGCTCTGAGGGAGTGTGTTCCACTGCCTAACAGCTCTGACTGTCAAAAAGTTCTTACTAATGTTGAGGTGGAATCTCTGTTCCTGGAGCTTGCATTCATTGCTCCGTGTTCCAGTCTCTGGAGCAGCAGAAAACAAGCCTGCTCCATCCTCAGCATGACACCCCTTCAATACTTGAACAGGGCTATCATATCGCCTCTTAACTGTCTTTTTTCCAGGCTAAACATACCCAGCTCCCTAAGTCTCTCCTCATAAGGCATCATTTCCAGACCTTTCACCATTTTAGTCGCCCATCTTTGCACACACTCCAATTTGTCAATATCCTTTTTGAATTGTGGTGCCCAGAACTGGACACAGTATTCTAGGTGAGGTCTGACCAAGACAGAATAGAGCGGCACTATTACTTCCCTTGATCTAGACACTATACTTCTATTGATGCAGCCCAAAATCACATTGGCCTTTTTAGCTGCCGCATCACACTGCTGACTCATGTTCAACTTGTGGTCTACTAGGACTCCTAGATCCCTTTCGCATGTAGTCTCATTCAGCCAGGTTGTGTTTTATTGTTTCATTTTTTACTATATTTGTCTGATGTTCTGTCCTGTGATGAAAACAGTGTTATAAATAAACATAATTGTTGCTATGCAAAGGGATATTGTAGCACCTTTTAGACTAACTTAGAGAAAGAAGTTGGTATCATAAGCTTTTGCAGACTCCATGCATCTGAGAAAGTAGACTTATGGGCTTGTCTGCACCCGCCAAATACCCCAGCTTGCCCCCGTTCCAGAGTCCTGTAGTCCAAATGATGCCCAGGACAGATATGAGGTTGGAATGGGGGAAGATGGGATAGAGCCCCTTATCATATTTTTAAAAAATACCAGTTTGATCAATTACCGCAGGATTGGGTCCCACATGTTTGTGGGAGCCCATCCCAGAACACCATCCCTTGCTGCTGCTTCCAGCTCCCTGGCTCTCCCAGAAGCCAGGAATGGGTTCTGCAGCATGTGACTGATGCTAGTCCCATGCAGGGGGCCTTGGTCACATGTTGCAGGACCCCTGCCTGGCTTCTGTGTTAGTGAGAAAATGGCAGTTGTGGCCCAACATCCTGTGTGGCCTTTAGCCCATTTTCTCCAGGTTTGGGGACAGGGGAATGGGCCACATCCAGAGTCAGCATACACTGGCAAGCATGACCTGGGAAAGTGAGGAGGAAGAGCCAAATACTTTCCTTCACCCCAAAGCTTTCAAAAAAATACTTTTTTGAACTACATTTCCTAAAATGCTCCAGCCAGAAGAGGAAGCACCAGGAAGTAGTTGATTACAGGACTGAGGATGCATCTACACTATAGAAATAATGCCATTTGACACCACTTTAACTGGCATGGCTCCATCCTGCAGAATCCTGGGATCTGTAGTTTGGTGAGACACCAGCACTTTTTGGCAGAGAAGGTTAAAGACCTTATAAAACTACAAATCCCAAGGTTCCATAGGATGAAGGTATAGCACCTAAAGTGGTGTCAAACTGCATTATTTCTACAGTGTTGATGCACCCCATGATTATGAACCTCTTAAATATTCAACTAGTAGGTTTCAAACAAGCAAATAACAATCAAATGAGAGTTCACTGGCAGAGAAAGTCTGGTAAATTTAGACAACTATAGCTGAAATCCTATGTACATTTGCCTGGTAATAAATCTCAGTGAAACAAATGGAGATTACTTCTGAGTAGACACGTATACCATGACATTGCAGTTAGGGTTGCTAGACTGAAAACTAGACAGGGCTCCTTTGCCTTTAACAGCTGTGTAGAAGAGGGAGTTTCTGGGGGTGTCACTTGTCTCATGACCAGAAAATAAGCAATAGCTGCTGAAATTTCCTCTTCTACACAGCCATGGAAGATACAGGAGCCCTCTCCAGTTTTCACTCTGGCAACACTGATTGCAGCACATGCCATCTTCACAGTGTCTCCTGTGATGAAAACTTTTCATTTCTCATATGAACAATATGAGCAATTGCATTCTGAAATAAAGCAATATCTTTATTAGGATGAAGTACAAATGTACAGTATACAAGAGACAGTGTGGTATTGTGTTTGAGCATTAGATTAAGAACTCGTCTACATGGGCCAGGATATACCAGCTTCCTGCTGGTGTATTCTGGCCCTGGATCAGGCCTGACCCCCCACCTCAGCCCCGGTTACCTGAACGAAACAGGAGGAAGTCTGCCCAGACATATCAGCCCGTATCAGCGACTGCCTCCGCTGCCATCTGCCTTGCTCTCTCTGAAGCCAGGACAGAGGCCCACAGCATGTGATCAAGGCTAGTGACATGAAGGGATTCTTGCTCACATGCTGTGGGCCTCCTTCCTTGCTTCAGAGAGTGAGAGGCAGACGGCAGTGGAGGCAGCCACTGGTATAGGCCAGAGTGCAGGTATGGACTCCTGCATTCCAAGAGGTCCAATCTGAGGTTGTTACCCAAAGAGGTCTTGGAAATTCCAAGAAAATATCGAGTTTCTAACATGTTGGGGAAATTAGAAACAACTCGACCTTAGCAATGCGAAAGAGGGAAACAAAGAGGGGGTCTTTATGCCAACTGTACCCCTACTAACTCTGAACAGACGTACACAAATGCAAAATGAAAAATTTACAACATTTATTAAAGATTTAAAATTAAAAACACCAAGCATGCACACATTTATACAAGAAGCATTCACACAAGACTACTAGGAATGGAAGAAGAGAGGCTGTCAGAGGGATAGATAGGGAGATTGCTGGGATGATACAACACTTGTCTTGTAGTCTGAAGTCATTGAACAAACCTGCAGCGTGGATGGATGACTCTGGAGTGGCTAACACAGAGAGAGACTAGATAGATTATCACACTATACTATTATAGTGCTATTATTCCATTTTAACTGCTGTGGCTGCCTCCTGTGGAATCCTGGGATTTGCAGGATTCCTCCTGTGGAATCCTGGGAATCCTGGGAGGGGCATTTGGGACTCTCAGCCAGAGAGCTCTTGGGCCTTCCTAAACTACAAACCCCAGAATTCCCCAGGAGGCAGCCATAGCAGTTGAAGTGGAATAATAGCACTATAACAGTGTAATGTAATAAAGTGGATAATGTCCCCAAGCAAAGGTTCTGTGCACAATGAGGCATGTTTTTCAGCCAATATTTATACCAAAAATATGCCCTGGAGGGAGGAAGTTTCATGAGTTGAAGCAATAGTCTCCAAAGATTGCACAGTGAGTTTTAGGAAAGCTCCTGTTCTTGACAATAGGTGTCTAAAAGATACTAAAGTGTTGCAAACTGCCTTAAATGTCTTAGCGATTAGATTTACAAAAGCTTGAATTACCTCTTTGATGGCTAGGTGATTGGGGAAGGAAAGCTTGAAACCTTCAAACAAAGGAATACTCTGATTGAAGTTGAAGGCTTTCACAGCCAGCATCCATAGATTTTCCTTGGGTTTTTTTCCGGGCTGTGAGACCATGTTCTGGAGTAGTTTCTTTCTGACATTTCGCCTGCATCTGTGGCTGGCATCCTCACACCCAGACACAGATGCAGGCGAAATGTCAGAAAGAAACTATTCCAGAACACAGCCTCACAGCCTGGAAAAAAACCCAAGGAAAATCAAAGGAATACTCCATCTGCTTAATAGAATCATTGTCTGTCGTTTAGGTGTGTGGTGAAGGCAATGTCCTTTTGACCTTATAATTTCCTCATAGTTTGGAATTTGTCAGTAGTTCTTCCTTTGGGCGATGCATGGCTTTCAACATGTGCCTATTGGAATCCATACAGCGAGTCCCTGAAACCCTACTGCTCTTCACAGTGGAAGACCATATTAATAAGCCAAATTATTAATAAGCCAATTTGAGGGGTTTCTGGAGGTAGGGCTCATTAGGGGCACTAGCAGGGTTGTTGTTGTTGTTTTGAAAGAGGTGGTTTTTCCTAGGAGTTAAAATATAACCATGTAATAGGTTTCCCCCCATCTTTGCCTTGTCATTGCCCCGGGTGTCATCAGGACTGCTTGGGAGCAAAATGGGACAAACCCCCTGTGTCTTATAGACTGCATTGCTCCAAGATGGAGAGGCAAGATGGGGTAAACAGCCCACCCAGACAAGGCCTAGGACTGCAGGAGACCATGGTTCAAATCCCCACTCAACTATGGAAACCCAGTAGGTGATCTTGAGCAAGCCACGCTCTCTCAGCCTCAGAAGAAGGCAATGGAAAGCCTTCTCTGAACAAATATTACCAAGAAAACCACAGGAAAGGGTCATCATAGGTCAGAATCAACATGAAGGAACATGACAACACAACCAAAATATATACAAAACTGTGGACTAACTGTTTAGATTTCCAGATATCTTTAATAGGTGAGATGTTAGAAAAAGTAGACAGGAGGACAGGAGAAGAAGTAGAGAGGAAAAAAAGGTGGCTTGAAATGAAAGTTATGAAAATTTTACAGGATTATTCTTAAAATGGAGCAACAAAGAAGGCATAGATTTAAATGGATTTGCTAGGTGTCATAGTGGATTCGATGGAGATTATCAGATGTGTGGAAATGCGTCAAAAAAAGCATCCCCAACCATGTCAGAAGAATGGATAGAGAACAGAAAGGGCAACATTATCAGATGCCCACATCCTCAGCTTTTCCCAGGGTGAAGTCTTGTCGCTAAGGAGATTATCACACAACCTTTTTAATCTGGAACAGAGATGACAGGAGAACACCAAAGTGTTTTCTCTTCAGACGATGTCATCCCCGCCCAGTTCTGCTCCAGTGCCCCCTCCATTCCGTTTTTGTTCTCTTCTATTGACAGATTAATCCGTCAATAGAGCTCCCATTCCGTTTCCATAACGAATAATGGGCTTGTGAAAAGGTGTCCCTATGCCAGCCACAGTGCGAGGTCCCTCCCGAAGACTTCCGGGTGCGATCTGGACGAGCAGGTAAGTGGCACCCTTGTTTTTTACTTGTTTAATTTTAAGGGTGTTCTGGGGCTTAGTTTTCTTTTTTTGACATTTGGTTTCCTTTTTATTTTTAAGTTTCCTGCGCATCGTTCTCTCGCGAGAACGTGCGGGATTTGCTTTCCGGAATGTGAATGCAGCTTTACTACAGCTGCATTCACTCCCAGAGGACCGAGGGGAGGGGGAGCAGTTACTATCACGGCATAAGGTAGGTGTCTGAAAAAAAAATTACTGGAACAGGGATAGGAGTAGGGTGGGAGTGAGGTGGGGGGGTAGCGAGACGGAAATGCTATCAAGACAGTGGAGATTTTCGCACGGGGAAATTATTCCCCTGAGAGATCGGGAGAGAAATGGGGCTCTTCCAGGAGCAGAGCTCCGTTTCGCATGCCCCTTTCCTTCTCCCGATCTGACGTCGTCCTCACTCTGTGCTGCTTCCATTTCTCTGCCAGTATCTTCCGTCATTTTTTACTAACGAAAGTTCTTCATTATTAAAAAAATGACGGAAGATACTGGCAGAGAAATGGAAGCAGCACAGAGTGAGGACGACGTCAGATCGGGAGAAGGAAAGGGGCGTGAGAAACGGAGCTCTGCTCCCGGAAGAGCCCCATTTCTCTCCCGATCTCGCAGGGGAATAATTTCCCCGTGTGAAAATCTCCAGTGCCTGCTGGGATGGGCTCCTGCAGAATGCAGGGCCCAATCTGATTTTTGCTGGTGGGACCGGCTTAAAGCAGGTATTATTTTAGAATGTTTTATTGGCCCCATACACTTAGCCCAGTATTTGCCCCAGGGGTGGTGAGAACTGCCTGGGAGAGAACAGGGCAAAAGCCCTGTGTTGTCAAGATTGCAGGGCTCTAAGACGGGGGCAAGATGAGATATACTGCACTTGTAGACAAGCCCAGAGAAAGAGAGAGAGATTAACATAAAGATATATTATTTTATTTAATTTAAAAAAAAAATATTTATATCCTGCCCAATAGCATGGGATTTCAGGGTGGCATAGAATCAAAACACTTTAACAAATTTAAAACAGCTTAAGACAATAGACATAATATAAAGAGTAAAGGCGTATGAAACAATTTGACAAGTAAAAACAAGAGAGTTTAAAGCTGTTTAAAATAGGTAAAAACAAGTTGAAAGCATGTGAAAGTTTGAATAGAATCAATTTGGCTCCAAAGACTTTGGTGAAAAGCTGTGTTTCTACTTGACACCAAGAGAAAAGTGTCAACCAGCATGCCTCAATAGAGAAGGCCCCTCTCTGGGCAGATTTTCACACCAGGGATATGTTCCGTTGCAGGCATGGAACAGGGTCACTGAAAGATTTTTCTTTCAGACGACATCCACCCAATTCTGTACCTCAATTTCACTGTTCTGTTGTCCCCCTGTGATATTTCAATCATGGGGAGAAGTGGTTAATGACCACCCGTTCCATCTCTGTCACAGAATCATGGGTCATCTGAAAGGTGTCCTGTTCCTCTCGTGCAATGACAGCTGTGGCAGGGAGGTCTGTTCTGGACACTTCAGGGCAGGAACAAGACACCCAGGTAAGTGGCACCCTTCCCCCCCTCCCTGGGTTACCTTTATGTTTTTGTATGTGTTTTCGTGCTTTTTTGACTGTTTTGACATTGGGGGGTTATATTTAAATTTCCCTCCCTCCTGTTCTCTCGTGAGAACAAGCGGGATTTGGCTTCACTGCTGTAAAAGCAACTTTATGGCAGCTGCATTTACAGCAGTAAAGCCGAGGGAAGAGGGAGGATGTTCCTGCTGCAGGATTAAGGTAAGTGTGTGAACATTTTCCTTAATCCCATAGCAGGAATGGGAGAGAGACTTGTGGAGCAGAAACGGGGCATTTGGCCCCTTTGTGAAAATCTCCTATGTGTCCTCTCATTTTCTGATCAGTTTCAGAGCTCTGCCCCAATGGGCCCCAGTGGCATAATGTTGGCCCCGAGACCTGCTGTAATTGACACAGTATATAGCCCCACCAGAACTCTGTACATGCTCAGAGATCCAGGTAGCCAAAAAATTGCAGCAGAGTAGCAAAAGTTGACCCAGGTACTCCCAGCATATCCTCCAGGATAGTAACAGGCATAAAGACACCTAGATAGTGCTATGATTTAATGGTGCATAAAAGAATATTTACAGAAAATAAACAACAGAGAAATCATATCTGTAGCAAAAGCTGCATCTTGCAGTCAGCAGACACACACACTCACAGACTGAACTGTTGAAGACTGAGGGTCCGTCTATACGATTTAAAAAAAATCCGTTTGGGGAGTAAAAAATACGAACAGGCAGTCGTTCATATGCATATGATCCGCCTACACAATTTTTTACCCCCAGCCCTAAATTCCGTATGACCCCGCTTCCCCAGCTGGCTGGAGTGAGCAAGCCAAGCCCAGTTTTAAATCTCCTGCCACTTTTTTTTTAATTTAAAAAGGTACCTGCTTTGTGGACATTCGGTTTTCCCTATTTACAATGTAAAATAAAAATAAATATATCTAAAATTCACAGACTTACTAGACTCTCACTTAGCTGGGAATCCAACATGGCAATTCCCCTCCTTGCTAGTCCCACTCCCTCTACTCGGCCAGCCAATCAGATTACACTGCCTGTTCATATGTGTGCGAACGGGGCGTACAGACCACCAGCCATTCGAACGGCTGTACGGATTTTATGCTGAGATCTGCTACTCCTTCCGAATGCCGAATCCACATAGTTTACGGGGGATTTGCTTGCCCCCCTTCTGAATGACACGTATTAATCCGAATGGCCATGTGTACAGAAGATCAACCTTCCGAACGGCATACGTATTTTTTTTTATCGTGTAGACGGGCCCTCAGTCTCAGTACAGCTACATCATAGGGAGGAAACAGCTTCACTCTCACACTGATAAAGCCGTTTTCATAACACTTGCCAGCTGCAGGATTGTTTACATCCTGCTTGCCCTTCAGGGCCTGACTGTCTGCCCTTCATCTGTTTACAGCATGAATTTCCAGGGATTGCATATCCCATACCCTGACAGTAATTACCCAACCCACCATAGGTGTTTGCTACAGAGTCCTAAGTGTAATCTGAAATTTTCATGACACATATTAAAACCTAATCCTATACTCACTATACTAAGTCCATCACCAGACTTTTCTTATTCTCCTCCTCGTCGTCTCCCATTCTAACCCTGTCTTTTTTGTACCATCTTGCCCACTGAAGAGATCTGGAGACCTTGCATACAATTTAGTGCATATTTTGTTGGTTCTAATCAAAATATTTCTTATTGGTGGATTTTGGATTCTCCACTTCCCCTCTGATGAGCCAATATGGGTTATTTTGTTTCATGACGATCATCTGAATCTGCTACCTCTTCTGTATTCTGGAGTTCCAGGGAAGTGAGCAGTTGCTTGTAGAATGTTTCATTTCAAATCCATTGCAAGGATTCTGCTTGTATCAGAACTGGCTGCCTGGACTGACAACTGTTTTAGCTGTGGTTCAAGAGACAAGGCAAGAGTGGGGCGCTCAGGAATGGTACATTGATATTGGGAGCACTGCTCTTACACGGTGAGTAAACATTGATGGTTTGGGAGACTGTGTGAATTCATGATTGTATTTATTAATTTTATTTATATCCTAATTTTTATTCACAGTACCCAAAGTAGCCTACAATGTTCATAAAATACAAGAGTCCCACTAAAAATCTGGTGTTTATAGAAAATATGGTAGCCTTCATCAGAGTTTCAGTATCCAAGAAGGAAGATACGAGTGGGGCTGGGAAGAAACTGAGGGAAAACATGTTACGAAGCAAAATTTGAAATTCTGAAGTCAAAAAGATAGCTAGTATGATGAAGTTTCTAGAGTCCTACATGATGACTAAATATAATCAATCACAATGCTCATTGGGTGACTTGGACTAGTTGGGAGAATAAAGTGAGGGATGAGAGAATTTATATGCTGTTCTGAGTATCTTCAGGGTATTGATGGGTTTAATATCTATCTTGCCTTTCTCCTGAATGGGACCCAAGGTGGCTCACAACTTGAATTAAAACATGTTACATGAATGAAAACCTAACAATGAAAAGTTTTTAAAATTAAATAAATTATCATAGTAAAATACCAATATTTTAAAACAATATAAAACCATTTAAAAACAATAACAATAACAGTGCAGCACGTACATATGATTAAAAGATATTTCTGCATAGCTTCTTACGAGATTATCAGATGTGGCTAATGTGGTGCCAAAACGACACCAGCAGAACATAAAAGGATGCCAATAGCACATAACATTGTCCTTTTGTATTCCACTGTTGTTCTTGTGGCATTTCCTTGTTTTTGACGGGCTGAAGCCATCAGTGGATTGCCCGTTCTGTTTCAGTAGCAGCATTTCTGGTGTCTGAAACCTCACAGCATTTTTGACTCGTGAATACAGCATCAATGGGTGGTCCTGCCAGAACACTTCTGGGTGGGATCACGAGAACCAGGTAGGCTACCTTGTTTGTTGTACCCTTCTTGGGTTACTCATTATTTTTTTAGTGTGTATATGTGCTTTTGTGAACTTTCTTGTGTGTTTTTTTCTTATTTTTGCATTTCCTGCTCTCGCCTCTTCTCATGAGAACAGGTGGGCCTGTAGTCCAGGAAGTGAATGGAGCTCACTTAGTCACAAAATGCCTGCTCAGATAAAAAGCCAGTGGAGCAAGAAAAGTGTCATGGTCAGCCAGGACTCTGAGGACTCAGAAGGCAAGGAGGCTGAGCCAGTGGCAGAAGAACTGGCTGAGTCTGAGTCTAGCCCTGAATAGCCCAGGGCTCAGCAGTCTAGCCCTCCCCCAGCACAGGGTCCAAGCCTGGGAGACATAGTGGAGCAAGAGCAAGAGGTAGAAGAGCAGGTACCTACCTTTAGACAAAGGCGAGCAGAGAAGGCGTGGCTTCGTCATTCTCAGAGATTAAGAGACAGAAGGTCATCAATCACCCCGCAGCTGGGAGTGGGAGCTGGGCCAACATAAGCAGCTGTGGGATGCTGAGTTCCTTGTTGCAAGCAGTCTGTGTTACCTGGAGGAAGCCTCTGCCTGTGACCCTTCTGGAACCTTGCTATTTTGAGACTTTGGATATCTTGACCTTGGACTGCCTTCGTTGACCCACCTGCCGGAACCCTTGTGACCTTGGACTGCCTCTTCGTTCTGCACTCTCTCTCTGTGTGTATTTCTGACCCTGTAGGACTGCTACTGACAACACCAGGTACTGTGCCTTTTAACTGGGTTGTTGCTGAGCCAGGCTTCTTATCAGCTATTGAGTCGGCTTCTCGACAGAACTGCTTGCAACCCCTTAATTAAGCTGATAAGATGGCCGAGTCTGCTGTGATTCAGGAACTGTTATCCCAAAACCAGCAATTAGCAGCCCAGCTGGCACAATTAACTCAAGGCTTGGCTGCACTACAGAACCAACCCCTACCCCAGCCACGGGGGAAATCTATCATTGCTTTACCTGAAAAGTTTTCTGGTGAGAGAGCATTATTGGACAGTTTTATAGCAAACTGCAAGCTGCACTTCAAAATCAGAGGGGATGATTTCCCCACGGATACTCACAAAGCGGCCTTCATTATCAGTCTGTTAGCTGGTCCTGCAAGTAAATGGGCTACTCCCTATCTGAATGAGGATAGTCCAGTCCTCAACAGCTTGCAGGATTTCCTGCAGAAAATGAGAGCTACCTGGGGTGATCCTGTAAAAACTGAAACTGCTGAGCACCAGATTAAGACCTCCAGCAAGGCAAAGGCTCTGTGGTTGAATATGCCACCGCCCGAACCAGGCGGGGGGCATATACATCAGAGGCATCTTCCCAGGAGCGGTCCTCTGGCCCGTAGCCAGCCCAGTCAACCAGATACTAAAGGTGGTCCCAACGGCGACGAGAGTCCAAGATTTGGGCCACCTCGAATTCCTGTTCACCATCCACCAAAACTAGATCGGGCAGGGGTGCAGGACCAGCGTCAGGACGAACCCCCGAAGCTGGAAGCAATAGGGAACGATGGAAGACTGGGTGGATCCGCCATGTCTGTGGAAGCTGGAGCCGAAAAGCCACGGGATTCACCTGGGCCACGATCTTGTAGGGCCCTGCAAATCGAGCATCCAACTTCCGACACGGCCGCTGGAGCAGGAGATGGCGCGTGGACAGCCAGACCGAATCCCCCACTTGCAAAGGATGACCCTCCTGCCGATGACGATCCGCGCCCCGCTTATACGCCTCCTTGGCCACCTCAAGCTGTTCCTGTAGCAAGGACTGAGCAGCCTGGAGTTCCTGGAGCCACTGGTCTGCTGCAGGGACCGCCGAGCCAGGGGCCACCACCAGAAATCACCGTGGATGGTAGCCGCCGGTGGCAAAGAAGGGCGTCTGCTGGGTGGAGGCATGCACGGAGTTGTTGTAGGCGAACTCGGCCAACGGCAGCAGGTCGACCCAGTTCTCCTGGCAGTAACTGGAGTAACAGCGGAGGTACTGCTCCAGTGTCCCATTCGTGCGTTCTGACTGGCCATCGGACTCAGGATGGTGCACTGAGGATAGGTGAGGCGCGATGTCCAGGAGCCGCATCAGACTAGTCCAGAACCGGGCTGTAAACTGGGCTCCTCGATCAGAGACTACTCCCTCAGGAGCTGGAAGATGTGCTGTACAAACATCCGGGACGTCTCCTTCGCTGTGGGGAGGCCAATGCAAGGCACGAAGTGAGCCATCTTGGAGAACAAGTCCACCACCACCCAAATGGTGGTACAGCCTGCAGAAGGGGACGGTCCGTGATAAAGTCCATCGAGATGAGTTTCCAGGGCCCCGAAGTTGCCGGCAGAGGCAGCAGTAAGCCTGCAGGTCGCCCCGGATGATCCTTAACACGGCGACACACAGGGCAAGTGTCCACATACTGGGCCACCTCCGCACGGACCCGAGGCCACCAAAACTCCCGGGTGAGGAGGTGCAGGGTCTTGCAAAATCCAAAGTGCCCCGCCGTTTTGGCATCATGGCACAACCGTAGGACCGCCTCCCGACATGGGCCTGCTGGTACATACAGGCGGCCCCAGTGGTAGAGCAGGCCATCTCGGAACTCAAAAGGAGAGGCATCCCCCTCCGCCGAATGCTGGGTCACGAATGGGTCCTGGCTCTGGAGGTCACGAATCTGGTCCAGCAGTGTAGCTTCCCTTGGAGCAGCAGCAAAATTCTCTGGGCGCAGAATGGTGGACCGAAGCTCCCCCTCTGGTTCCATGGCGTACTCTGGCTTCCGGGAGAGAGCATTGGCCTGCTGATTCTGGGCCCGAGGAACGTACTGGAGCTGGAAATTGAAGCGCCCAAAAAACAGGGACCACCGCTTCTGCCTCTGGGACAACTTCCGGGCCGTCTGGAGATGCTCCAAGTTCCTGTGGTCGGTGTGGACCCGGATGGGATGAGCCGCTCCCTCCAACAGATGCCGCCACGTGTCAAAGGCGGCCTTAATTGCCAACAGCTCTTTCTCCCAGATGGTGCAATTGCGTTCAGGAGGAGACAGCTGACGGGAATAAAAGGCTCAAGGCAACAGGCGACCCTCAGGCACCGAGGGCTGAAGCAGCACAGCCCCAATCGCCACGTCCGAGGCGTCTGCCTCCACCACAAAAGGTGTCCTTGGATCAGGGTGCTGCAGGATTGGGGCAGATGTGAACTTCTCCTTTAGGACCTCAAATGACTTCTGGGCCACAGGTGTCCACTGAAAGCAGGTCTTCCTCCGCAGCAGTTGGGAAAGAGGGCTCACCAGGGCTGCATAATCCACAATGAATTTCCTAAATTAATGTTGATATTTTGAGGGTTTGTAAGACCCCCGAGCATATAGGGTAACACTCTATTAGGCTTTATACATCATCGTCAGCATTTTTAATTATGCCTGGAAATGAACTGGTTATATGCTGCCTGTATCCTGGCTCATGCAGATTAGCCCTAAGGAGATTATCAAACACCATTAATATGGCATGACAATGACGCCAGGAGATCGCCAAAGGGCTTTATTTTCAAATGAAGTAATTCCCGAGTCGTCATGCCCCTGTGCTCATTCTGTTTGGCCATCGCTCCTTTCTATTCACAGGCTAAGCCATGAATAGATTGCCCATTCTGTTATAACAGAATGATGGGCAAGTGAAAAGGTGCCCCATTATGCTGGTGTGATGCCAGCATCAGTGGGAGGTCTGTGCAAAACACTTCCAGGTGCCATCGGAACAATGAGGTAAGAGACAACACTTTTTTGTACCCTCCCTGGGTTACTTGGTATTTTTTAAAGTGTGCTTAGGTGCTTGGCGAAACTTTGATGTGTATTTTTCCTTTAAAGTTTGAATTTCCCACACGCTCGTCCTCTCGCAAAAACAGCTCAGGATTTCAACCAGGAAGTGAATGCAGCTCTGTGTGAGCTGCATTCACTCCTGGGCTGCTGAGGGGAGGGGAGGAAATGGCAAAGGTAGGTGTAGAAAATGTTTCATTACTGTGCTGGGACGGGGCCAGGATGGGGGTGGGAGAACAGACAGTGAGATGGGGATGCTATTTTTGTCCCCATCTGATAACCTCCTAAATCTGTTTTCCTTTTATTTAAAACTTCACGTACAAAATGTACCACATTCTCCATGTCAGATGTGCTTTTAACCTTCCCAATAATCCTGTGAATTTGGTTACGCTTATTCCCATTTTACAGATAAATGAAGCTGAAAAAAATTGTCTCAAGAGACACATGAAGCAAAAGCAAGGGTGGCACACGATAATTCTGGTGCTCTACTGCCAAGTCCAACTCTAGCTACTAGACTACACTGTCAACATTCACTCATATTAATAGCATGAGTAAGAATAGTGGTTGTAAACCCATGTCTGTGAAGATAAACCTCATTCCCTTTCCCGCTCTGCCAAGAACTTTGATTTTTATCTCCACACATTTCTCTTATTGTCCCTCAACTAATTCAATAGTGTGCTACATATCTAATTATCTAGGCCATAGCTTGCTGGTCTGCTTTTTATATTTGGAGAAATAATGGACGGGGGAGTGTAAACCCCCCCCCCGGTCAAATTTTGAACTCACATGCCAACAAATTTTAAAATATTGCCACTTATTAACTTCCTGTTTACGGGAAACAAACCAATCACATTTTAAAATCCTTTCCAGTAATCTCATCTAGAATTAGATGAACAGAGCTTCCTTGGCCTAAGGAATGAAGATGTATGCAGTTGCTTTTTTTTTTTCCTGAGCAAACACTCATCTGTTTTTGTATAGTGTATAGGAGAAAGGAAAGAACACATATTTTGGATTTTAGGGAATTATAGAAATTAAAGAAGCTCCTCCATACAGTTTTTCGGAGCTCATCAACACTTGGGACTGAGAAATACATGAGGATGAATCACTTAATGTAACTGTAGGTATTTGGAGAATCTGCAGATTAATTAACATTGGACTTTTTTGGACGGGGTTTTGTAACGGAAGCAGCCTCGTCCCTGTTGCGAGGTTGCTGCGTGGCAGGGGGTCCATTTCAGATGACGCTCTCCCCTGCTGATACTGTTGCAGAAGTGCTGGGAGGCTGTAGCGCTATAATTGGCGATTTTCTAATCACGATCAACTTTTGTGATTAGAAAATCACCAAATATAGCGCTGCAGACTGCCAGCACTTCCGCAACAGTATCGGCAGGGTACAGCGTCATCCGAAACAGACCCCCTGCTGCGCAGCAGCTTTGCAATGGGGACGAGGCTGCTTCCATTACAGAACCCTGTCCGAAAAAGTCTATTGTCTGGCATTCTGCTTGGGACTTGAATCTTTGTACATGGTGTTACATATACACAAAATCAAATTGAGTGGCTTTGTGGTGTCCATATTCACTAAGGGGTTGCCATAATGTTGCAAAGTATGGGCATCCATTGCACAATGGTGGATTAACTGACATGCATGGCCGCATGCTCAATGGGCACCAATGCACATTGGGGTAGTCTCCAGTGCTCATCTAAACACCGGCTGGGAAGCACCAGAGCTCAACAGAAGTGCCCAATGTGCATCAGATGTGCCCACTGCACATTGGAAGTACCCAGCATGCATAAGAAGTGCCTGATGGGCATTAGAGCATTCTTGCCTGTTCCTGGATATTTACATTGCATTCCTGCCATGTAGCTACAGATTTTTAAAATGATGTAGAATCTCAGCCCATATCTTAATTGGCTAAAAAAAAAAAAGATGATCAATTTAAAATTATCAGTTGTGAGTGGCAGAAATAAATCATACATGTTATTATAGCACGTAAGATTGTTGTCATTCCATTGGTGCTACCAAATCTATACTGTATGGCCTCATGCAGTTTCCCAAACCCAAAGCAGAAATCCCCCCCACGGCCCAGATCCTAGAAAGATGCAACTTAAAACAATCTACTCCAGGAGATTCTCTTGGAAGATCTTCTCCAAGGAGAAAAATCCTTTTGTAGCCATTTTGAAGAGTAGTCGAAATGCCACACCAAAGCTCCCGACATCAGTGTTTGAGTCACCTTGCCGCCAATTGAAATTCTGATGGCAACATCTTGCACCCTTTGAGCCTTCTGGAATTTTCTCAGGAAGGTCATAAAATGAAACATTACTGCATGCTCACTTAAAGGTTACAAAATCATGGGCTCAAGTAGAAGCATTAGTCTGTGACAATGCTGGCATCTTTCCAGCTGTCTGCAGGAGATGAAAAGAAAGGAAGGGCTAAGGAGGAAGAATATTTAAGCGAACATCTGTGGCTGCAGACAAATGATTTCTTTTCAGAAAGCTGAAGGTGATCAGGTGGAAGCCTCGTTTCCTATGGCGTTTTCAGGCTCATAAGCTCAGCTTTGTTGGATCAGGCCAAAGGGGTCCATCTAATCCATTGTCTCTTTTCCAACAGTGTCCAGTGGCATCTATTTAGCTGCTAATAAAAAAATGAGCAAGATGCTGAAGACTTTTCTCTAGTTTTCATCCCTAGCATCACATACTTGGAGGTAAATTGCCTCCCAATACAGAGATTCCATTTTGTTATCATGGATAATAATACTGTTGATAAGGCTTATCCTCTATAAACTGAGCTAATCTTATCCCAGAGCTGTGTAACCTGGTGGCCCTTGTCATACTTTGGATGCCATACAAACTACACTGCCCTGTTGTCATTCCTGTGCACAATCTTATTGCTGTTTGGTAGTGATTTTGAAAAAAGCAAAAACCAGTTTGACATCTTATAGCAGCAGGACAAAATACATGAGCACATTATACACAGGCAAGGATGCTTCTATCCTAACACCTTCAACTCTTTTGTGCCACTCCAGCCTGCACTGATGAAGTGAGGCAATGCAACTGTTTTGAAGAAACCTTGAATTCCAGAGCTAATCATTCCCAGTTGGATCTGGTCTAAAGTAAATTGGATCAACCCAGGACTTGTCAGCTGCAGCAAATATCACATCATAATGATGCCCAATGAATGTGAAAGGGTACCAATACCAGACAATGTCGTGTTTTTGCAATTTTGTTGACAGGCCAAGCCGTGGAGTTTTTTGGCAAAATTGCAAGCATGTGAAAACATGTCCCATTCTGCTGGTGCAATTCTAGCATCAATGGGTGGTCCCCACCAAAACACTTCCAGGAGAGAACGTGAAAACTAGGAAAGGGATGCTGTTTTTATCAACCTCCCCATTTTACTTGGAAGTTTTTAAGTATGTTTCTGTGCTTATGTGTTCACTTCATTCGTTTATTTTTGTGTTTTTACACTTTTAAACATGCTCGCGTCTTCTCGTGAGAACTGCTGAGATCAGGCACCCCAGCGAATGTGGAAGTATGGGGCTTCCTTTTCACACTATTATAATGACATTTGATAAAAAGAGTTATTTTGCTGGTACACAAATGGTTTAATATATGCTGGCAAAGAAATGTTTTTAGAGGCTCGTCTGATACAGTCCCCAATCCGGATCCAGATCAGGTTGACTTGGGAGATTATAAGATGCATCAAATGTGGCACAATCACACAGAATGCAAAAGGATGCCAATATCAGACGATGTCCTTTTGCGTTCAGCTAGCATTATGCTAACATACTGTACCTTTTTACTGATGGCTAAAGCCGTCAATAGATACTCCATGCTGCTTTTGTGTCGGTGTTGCTGGCATGTGAAACGTCGAGCCATTTAAATCCCATCACTGCAGTGGGAATGGCCAGTCTGACATAAACACTTCCAGGTGAGATCGGGATATTCAGGTAAGTTTCACTCTTTTTATGGCCCTCTCCAGGTTACTTGGGACCTGTAAAGTGTGTTTAGGTGCTTGTGTAAACTTTTAATGTGTTTATTTTGTTTTTGTTTTTACATTTCCCATGCAACAAAGTCTCGTAGGATTTTGAACAAGGAAGTGAATGGGACTCCATTCATTTCTCCTTTATTGCTGGGGCTGCCTTTGCCAGGACAGGAAGGTAAGTGTGGGAGGGGAAGGAGTGTTCTTTCGCTGGCATAGAAATGGTTCATTTTATGCCAGCAAAAGAAAATTTTAAATGGGGTCGTCTGATAATCTCCTTGGTCTGAAGTAATTCAGATTGATCCAAAGGGGATGGTGAAGCCAGAAAATTTGTCTCCAACAGCACCATATAACACAGGGATGGACAACTGCTGGTTTTCAGCTTTCTTTGTTTTGTTTTGTGTTTTTTTTTTCCAGTTTCCAAACTGGAAAAATGGCCTGCTCTGCGGGCTTATGGAGGTGTCCTGAGGGACACCAAGGGGCACAAGAAGGGAAATTATGTACCACTTGTGGCCCAACAGCTGCATTTTTCTCTCCTCTGATATAATACCATGGTGGAGGAGAAGGGAAGGAAAGGACTTGGACTTTGTTCATATACAGCTTTCATTTCCAATCCAGTGCAAGACTGTCACCAGCATTCTCCAATCACAGTGCTGGGGCATGGAGAGAGATTGTTGAACTGTATATATTTAATTCTGTCATGTACGTTTTTGCTCTTTTGCTCAATTTAGCATACAGTGGCAGATCTTGGCCTGCCTGCCTCTGCCAATGGCTACTGCTTCCTGGCTGTCCAGCACCAACTACAGTCCCTCTTACTGCGGTACTTTATTTCTTCCCACTGTGTCTGGTCTTTAGCTGAACTTATCACTGCAGCTGCACTTGACACTGAATTTTGAGGGTACTCTTAGACTAGGGGTGGACAAAATGCAGCCTATAGTCCCCAGTGCATTTCTAGTTAAAAGGCAAAAGAATCATAAAAAGGATGAGAAGGGACCTTGAAGTCAGCCATCAGCAGTCAGAACCTGAGCAGCAGACTGGATAGGTACACAGGCCACATCCTTTTCCATTAGGGTGAAATGTATAGGTTTCTATTTGAATCACAGTTATTATTTTCTAGAAGTGCATATCAGGGGTGGCTGGTGGGTCCCTTGTTACAGGGATGGCAAATCAGTCTGATGGACCCCTCTCCACAACTGCTCCAGGTTCTAGAGGAGCTCTCCTGGTTATGAACCACTGATGGGCATAGGACCCAGGGTCTGGCTGGTTCCCATTCAACCCAGAGCCATGACAAGAGGAATGGCTGAAAAACTGACAGTGGATCCAGTCCCCACCCCTTATGCATGTAGAGTAGAATAATGTTGCCAGATCTCAGGGCCTGGCCCTGAGTCTCCAATTTTTGTAGGTTGTCTTCATGCAGCAGACAAAGGGCCCAAATCTCCTATTTGGGTGGGCTCAGCTCCAGGCAAGAGGAAAGGGTTGTGTGCAAATTTCCAACTCAGCAAGGAGAACAGATTTGCAAGGTTTAATTGATTTGTTGCTGTGACTTGCAAAGTTTCTTCAGGGAGAAACTGAAGGGAGCCCTGGTGGCGCATTGGTTAAATGCCAGTACTGCAAGTCACCATGTTGCAAGTTCGATTGCAGCGGGCTCCAAGGTTCACTCAGCCTTCCATCCTTTTGTAGGTCGGTAAAATGAGTACCCAGCTTGTGGGGGCAATTAGCTAACACACATTGGAAACTGTTAATGCAGTGTAGATGTGTAAACTGCTATTGCTTAAAACAATTTGTAAGCCACTCTGATAGCCTCGTGGCTGAAGAGTAGGGTATAAATAAATAAATGGAGTCTATGGACTTCATCAGACGAGCCTCTAAAAACATTTCTGTCCCAACATATTTTAAAGCATAAGTTTCCCAGCAAAATAACCCTTTTTATTAAACGTTTCTGTGAGAAAAAGCAGCCCCTGAATTATGGGAGCATGACCGCCAGCACTGTTTACTTCCGTTTTGGCAGGAGCATGTGATCTCGGCAGTTCTTGTGAGAAGATGTGAGCATGCTTAAAGGTCTAAAAACAGCTAATTTTTTTTTTTTAAAAATGAACACACAAGCACTGAAACACACTTAAAAACTTGCCTGCAAAACAGGGAGGTTCATAAAATGAGTGTCCCATACCTAGTTTTCACATTCTCACATGGAAGTGTTCTGCTGGGGACCACCCATTGATGCTGTAATCACGCTGTAACAATGGGGCATGGTTTGAGACACGCGCAATTCTGTGAAAAAAAACACCATGGCAGCGCAATTAACAACTTGACCCATCAATAAAAAATAACACCTTTTTCACAGCAGCAGAATGCCATAGCTCAACATCATGCAAAATGGGCACCCTTTTGCATTCGTTGGCCGTCATTATGATGCCATATTTGCAATATCTGATAAAGACCTAAGTATTTACTTACCTTCCTTCTTTCTTTCCACTCATTATGGCACCAGGGCTCATCTTCTGCTCTGCTCTGCACCCACCTTTTGGCTAGAAGCAAATAGACTACATTAAATGTCCCTTATCCTGTCTCCCTAAGTAAGTGAGAAGGTAGAATCCCCTCATTTCACCTTGATTTGGAAACAGCCCCTTTATCTAAGGCCTAATCCACACTACACAAATAATCCAGTATGAAACTGAATTATTTGCCATAGAAACATAGAATCATGGCTCCTTCCTATTGGATCCTGGGATTTGTAGTTTTACAAGGTCTTTAGCCATCTCTGCCAAAGAGTGCTAGTGTCTCTCCAAACTACAAATCCCAAGATTCCATAGGAAGGAGCTATGGCAAATAATCCAGTTTCAAATGGGATTATTTGTGAAGTGTGGATACACCCTGACTCCTTAATTTCCAAAGAGGAAAATATGTGCTCTCTCTCACACACTCTCTCTGTGTGTGCATGTGTTTGTTTGTTTGAAAGACAAGCTGTGAACAACTGTGGTTGGTACTTAATGCATAACAGTTAAAGACATCACCAGGGGACATCCATCTGTCTCAGGTTTTGGCCCAGAAACCTCAGGGCCTGGGATGATCCTGACTTGGCATCCCTAATATGTACATTTTATGCAAACATACTACCTGAGACTAGATTTTGGATTTAGGCCAATATGTATTCCTGGCATGTGATTTCAAATGGCCTTATTGCAGACTGGTCTCTTCAGGTGGTAATGTGTAGTACTTCAGTTACTTCACAAGTGTAGTTACTGATGCATGGCAGGGATAGTGAGGGTAAATCTCTTACTCATGCTGCTAAGTGCAGCTCCAAGTGGAGCCCTAGTTTTGTTTTGTTTTTGTTTTGATTTTTTTTAGTGTGTTAAATGTTTAATGTTAGTCACTTTTTTTTCCTCCTCTGTGGTTTTTTTAAAAAATTTACTTTTCATTGTAATATATGTTTACTTGTATTGTTTATTTAAAATTTAATTGAATAAAAAATATGTTAATACAAGTGGAGCCCTAGTTTTCAGCTCTGACAATCCTGCCCCCAGTAGAAGTACTGCATACCTCAGAAGCCTCTGAGGGCACTAAGTGTCCATTTTGAGGTGAAGGAAAGCTTTGAGAGTTTCTGGGGGCTGAGGAGGTTAATAGAAGGCTGGCAGGCTTATGTACAACTCAGACCATATAGTTTCCCACAACTGATGTAATCAAAACTGACCAAGGAGGATCAAAGGTTTGACTTGGCATAGTGCAAGACTGGGCGCAGGGAAACTCTGGGGCAATGCCCTGAGGACTTTATCAGAGGCAGCCCCTGTTTTTTTGCCGGCATAGCTGGCGTGTGAAACCTCGTGTCCTTTTTTCCCTGTACTTACCCTATCAGTGGATGCTCCGGCGCAAATACTTCTGGGTGAGATCGTGACATCCAGGTAAGTGACACACTATTTATGACCCTCCCTGGGCTACTTGTAAGTTTTAAAGTGTTTTTTGTGTGCGTGTGTGTGTGTGTGCTTTTAAAAACTTATTTAATGTTATTTTTTATTGGTTTTTTAAAAAAAATTCCCACACAATGAATATCTTGCAATATTTTGTGGGATTTTAAAGGAGGAAGTGAATGGAGCTACATTCACTTCCTTTTTCATTGCAGGAGCTGGCTTTACAGGTATTAGAGGTAAGTGTGGGGGGGGAGTGTTCTTTTGCTGGCATAAAAATGGATTTTTTTATGCCAGCAATAAGAAAGCTTTAAAGGGAACGTCTGATAAACGTCCTATATCTTCTCATCTAAACAAGCCCTGAGTGTCATTATCTCCAGAGTAAATCATGCACAACTGCTGCAAATACCATCCAGTGGAAAATACAAAGATACCATTTTATCCTGTCCATGAGGCACATAGCATCATAGGGAAGGATCTGAAGCAGGAAACAATATTTGTTGTTCTTCTCTTCCTCCAATGATTTCAGAGTGGCATTCAAGAATTGCTCCAAGGCCCCATTTTATCTTTGCAGCAACCCTAAAAGTACATTAGATTGAGGAACAGTGACTAGTCAAAGGTCAAGCAGCTAGTTTCAAACTCAGTCCAGCATTGACTCCATTTTCCCTGGTTCTGTTTCTAGAAAGTTTAAAAGAGATGTCAATTTGTGCCAAATATATTAGGATTCAGCACCTTGGGTGCTCTTTTAAAGTTCAGACTGAAACCCAGAGCAGATTCACACACATCCCAATTGACACTGGAACCAACATCTGTCATCACATGTGGTGAGACACTTCCACTACTGCTCGCTACTAGGCTCTTGTGGATGCATATTTGAAAGTTTCAGGACTTTTGCCCTTCTGTTTCATGCCACTGGGAAATTTCAGGGTGTGGGTGTGCATCTGGCGATTCCACATGCATGAATGCATCAGTGCCCTCCTACCAGTTATCACTTAGATTCCTATTAGCCAGCAGAAGCCAAGCAGAAGAATTCCAATGCTACCTTTAAGGATCACCTGAGCGGAAGTTTCTAGATAAATTGCATTGTGCACCGCGTCCTGGCATTCTGTGCAGCTAACCTGTCAGAAAACTGCTTAATTCTGTTGGTTGAAGTGTGGGAGGATTACAGGCTGTGACATATGGCCTGCCTGTCTCTTTTCCCTCCACGAAGAATAAACCTCTGATCACAGGAATTGGCTTCAATGGTTCCTGCAGAAATCATATGCCACAGAGCTTAGAAAAGATTCTGGGTTTGGATTAAAGTTTCCAGAATATTCCAGCCAAACAGGCTATTGGAATTGTAGTTACAATCCAAAAAAGTAACTTCTTAGCTCTGCATCTATTCTTGCCTCCCCCTTGCCCCCTTTCTAGGTCTTTGGAGTAGCCTTACTCTTATGAGAGAGTTTAAAGGTAGGGTCACAGTTCTGTGATAAAACTTGAAATTGGCACACAGAAGGTGCCAGAGTCAATCAATGGAGGCAGGTAGCACCTTTGTCAGTGTCTACTTTGGGATTTAGTCCAAACCACCATGGATACATAGTTCCTTTAAAGTTCAGACTAAAACCTGGAGTGGATTTACCACTGCCACTGACATGGGAGGTACCAGCCTCCACTAGGGTCAATTTCCAATTTAAAAGCTTCATAGTAGACGCATCCCACTCCCCAATCCATTTATAAAAGCAAACTTGGCTTGATTCACATTTCTCAGAGTAATATGCAGATCAGAATGCAATTATCCTTTCATCTTTCATATTTCTCCAAATATTGCAGTAATGTAATTATTGGTATATGCCTTCAAGTTGATGCCAACTTATAGTGACCTATCATAGGAGTTTCTTGGCAAAATTTATTCTGAGGAGATTTGCCATTTCTTATAAGACTCAGATAGTGTGACTTGTTCAAGATTGCCTATGTTTCCCTGGATGAGCAGGGATTCAAACTTGGTGTCCTGAAGTCACCATAATTCAGAGTTGACTTGAAAGTACATTGTTGTTGTTGTGTGTCTTCAAGTTGTTTCTGACTTATGGTGACTAGCCTAAGTGAACCTATTATGGGGTTTTCTGAGGCTGAGAGTGTGTATGACTTGCCCAAGGTCACCCAGTGGGTTTTCATCACTGAGCAGGAATTCAAGCCCTGGTCTCCAGAGTCTTGGTCCAGGGCTTACACCACTATAAGCTGGCTCCCTGAAAGCACATAACAACCACAAAATTGCCATCTGAGCAGCTCAGGATCACACCACCTGACTGTGCTGCACAGATCTATCCAGACGCAAGAAGTCTATGCCACATCTTTTTTCCAGTAAGAAAAGTATTTTTTTTCACAGTGCTTTTAAGAAAATTTAAAGGTCAAATTACAAAGACTGTGACAGGGTCATTCTTGATAGCCCAGTTTTACAACAGGGCCATCAGAAGTGTCAGTGTGACTTAGCTGCAGGTGTTCTTTTAATATGACCCTGGTCTTTAGCGATAAGAGAATGTATTGAAAACATAACCACACTTGTGATTGAATAAAATAGACAGAAAAACATAGGGCCAGTGTGCCAAAGGTAGACTTCTTTTTCACCTTAGAAAGTTTTCTCTTTCTCCCCTTCATCCTAGTACACAGTGATCTAAAATTAGATTGTTTTAAAAGGCAGACATACAAAAGTACAATTTTCTCTCCCAACCCCATTTAAAATGGGTGGTCTTTTTAGTCAGTTTTTTTTTTTTCCCATTTGGAAAAGCTGCCCACCTTGTTGCTCTTTTTGTTGTTTTTGTAACCCTTCATTGTCAGTCTGAGCAAAAAGAAAAGAGTTAATTCTAAGTCTGTCTCTCTGGTCTCTGGCTTTTCTGTGCAAACGAAGATTGAGGAAGGACTTACCCCACACTTTCTGCAAGCATGCTGATGACTAAAAAGGCCAACCCGAGATAAACAAGTCTGGTTGCAGAAAGCACAGCAGAAGGTCTCCTTGGGTGATGTTTTTGGGTTGTGATTCTTTCTGCGTTGTCATTTCTCTTCAAGACTTGTTCATCGTGAGTTCTCAAATAAGGCTGCAGCATTGTGGATAGTGCATCTCCATGCCTCCCGATGTGAGGCCAGAGCGGACCATTGTTGGTGATCAATTTGGCCGAGCCTGAGATGTTGTTTCAGGGAGTCCTTGTATCGCTTTTTTGGAGCGCCCCTCTTACGCTGACCCGTGGCGAGTTCACCGTAGAGTAGTATTTTTGGGAGGCAATGGTCCTCCATCCTAGAAACGTGCCCTGCCCAGCACAGCTGCGTTCTCAATATCATGCCCTCAATATCATGGTGTTCTCAATATCATGGCCTCAAGCCTGGTGACCCCTGCTTGCTCAAGGACAACAACATTCATCACATAGTCAGTCCAGTGTATATTTAGGATTGTGTGTAGACAGCGCTGATGAAAGCCTTCAAGGAGTTGTAGGTGGTGGCGATAGGTGACCCATGATTCAGATCCATAAAGGAGGATTGACGCTCTTTGTCAGACCCTTCGGTTTTGACCTTTCTGGCATGGGAGACCCTACCAGTGACTTTATGCCACCGTCAGCATAGCTCAAAACATCATTAGGATACGCAAGCCTCTCTCCCACGACAAGGGGGCGTCAATGGAGAGGGTTAATTCTAAGGAACACAAAGATCAGGATGCTCAATCACATCAGCCACAGAAAGCCATTCTGAAAGAAATTGTTCTCTGCAAATAATGCTTGGTAGCTATCTCTCCTTTTCGTTCTTGATGGTTTATGTTGATTATGAACCTTTTAGGTGAAATGGAAGGTTCCTTTACTTGACTATTTATAACAAAATTCTGCTTTCAATGGCATGTAGCTTGCAGGGAATGTAATTTTACAGCAAACTTTCCCAAAGAAAAGGAAAAATGGGCAGCTTGAGAAAAGTGATCAGGAAAAGATGGGTATCCGACAAAGATAATGATTTGTGAATAGTTGCTCCTTAAAGATGCCAAGGGATTGGTTTGTCTAAACAAACTGTTTCCACAGAGCAGCTGCTCCAGATGTTATAACTGGTATTCTAAAATATAGATTCACCTTTCCTTGTACACAGGTATGTGAACACTAGTAAATGTCACTAGGCACGAAATCAGTGAAAGTTGGTGGGATGGTGAATTCACTCTGGGTTTTTGCCTGATGTTCAAAGGAACTGTTCATGATGTTGAAGCCTATCCCCAAAATAGGTTCCCCAGCTTAGGCAGCTCCCATGAAATCTGGGCCAAATCCACACTACACACACATAATCTAGGCCAAATCCACACTACACACACATTTGAAACTGGATTATTTGCCATGGCTCCTTCCTGTGGAGTCCTGGGATTTGTAGTTTGGTGAAGCCTGGGCACGCTTTGGCAGAGAAAGCTGTGGAGGTGTTGGGGAGGTGGATTTTAGCATCCTTTTCAATATTTACAAGATTGTAAAATGGACTTCAGCACCCCAGCTGAAGGGCTTTTGAAGCACTGCAGATTGGGTCATCGGGAAGTGACAACTGCAGCATTCTGCAGATCATGGGACGCATTGAGAAAAGCAACTGTGGCAGGACCCCAAGAGGATCTCTCCGTCTGCCTGTGTCAACATGCCTTGCAACTGGGAGAGCACAGCAGTCATCATTTCCCAGCACCCTAACCTGCCGCACCTCAGAAACCCTTCAGTGGGGTGCTGCTGGATTAAGGATAGGAGGGTTTTTTTTCCAGGGGGGTGGCACTGGAAGAAGTAGCTATGATGACAGAGCTCCGTCCTTGTAGCTGCATCATTTGATGCAGGCTGACATATTGTTGCAACCTATCCCTCTTGAAAAGAGCCAGTGTAATGTAGTGGTTTGAGTGTTGGAACAGGACACTGGTAGACTAGGTGTCAAATCTCAGCTCTCCCATGGAAACCCAGTGGGCAAGTCACACTCTCTCAGCCTCAGAAGAAGACAATGGCAAACCCTCTTTGAACAAATCTTGCCAAGAAAACTATGTGATAGTTTGCCTTAGAATTGTTATAAATCAGAAATGACTTGAAGGCACACAACAACAACAACAACAACCAGCAACAACAACAACAACAACAACAAGAAGAAGAAGTATTTGTAGGGGATGACTTAGTTTTGAATGATCAATTAAGTCCCATTAGCTTTATCAAAGACCTTCACCTGGTGGAAATGGAGACTGCCAAACCTTTGCATTTAAGATAAAATATTTCTCTTTGGTGCTGGGAAGACAAATCCCTATAAAATCTTGACCTGGGCATCTTAGAGGAAATACATCTCTTTCTCTTTGGCAATATGTTGCATCTTCCCACAGAACTTAGATCTCTTTAGCCCAAGTTCAACATGCTAATAATTACATTAGCTCACTATTCTATAACTGTTGATCCTAATGGCCTGTGTTTTAAAAGAGAGCTTAGGAAAATTATTTTTTGAGACAACTCCCCAAATCCCCCAGCCAGCAAGTGTTGTAGTCCCTTAAAAAAGGCAGTGGCACCTTGGAGACTAACTGGTTGATTCTAGCATGAGCATTTGTGTATATCAATCCACTTCCATCAAAACTCATGCTAGAATAATCCAGTTAATCTCAAAGGTACTACTTTATGCCAGTGGTTCTCAACCTGTGGGTCCCCAGATGTTGTTGGACTATAGTTCCCAAGAGCCCATGAGGTCTCACATTGACAGCCAGGTGGTCCTCCCAGTCATTAGTGAGGCTGGTAGGATTGAACTGGCTGGGAGGACCACCTGGCTGTCAAGGTGAGACCTTAGAGGGCTCCTGGGAGCTGTAGCCCAACAACATTTGGGGACCCACACGTTAAGAACCACTGATTTATGCCTTTTTAACTTTAACTAAAACAGACTGCTTTAATTATCTCTTTAAATAGTCCAAAAAACTAATGCTTCCCAGCTCTAATGTTTTCACTGTAATAAATGTACACCTGTATGTGAAAATTTATCACTGTGCCACTGAAACCCACAATCTGTTCATTAAGCCAATTATGGTTTCCCCACTGTTATCCCAGTAAGGCGTATTTTGATCATCTTTAAAGATGGCCCTTCTAGTCTCTTGAGCATTTGTGGGGCCTTTTTTTCACATCTTTTCCCACTTCATACTCTGGAAAAGACCCTCAACCCAGGAACAAGGGCTTGGCCTGAAATCCATATGTGTTCTGTTCTTTCATGTTCCAACTATGTATGTGGCATTTATTCAGTGTTAGTTGTATACACATTTCTTCCCCCAAACATTAAAAAATGGGATCCTTGCACAAAGAGCCGAAGGACATGACCCAGTCAAAGTGAAGCACTGTAGAGTCCCGTTAATTTCAAAGGCCAAATTAAGGTCATGCTTAAATTCCAACTGTTGAAATCAATGGGACTTAAAGGCACTTCACTGTGTCTGGGTCATAGCCTTTTTTAGGCTTAACAGAGAAGTGAAATAAAAGGAAGCACCTCCTCTTCATTTCAGCTGATCCCAGCACCACTGTGAGATAACTGACTGTTGTCTCTGTCACAAAGATTGTGAACCAAGGACTTTTTTCCCCACATAAACAGATAGGAATCACTCCCCTGTGCTTGCTTCCCATACTACCCTGTAATACTGGAACAATGGTAATAAAGCAGCCCAGCCACTGGCCATGATGGCTGGGGGGATTCTGAGAGCTCTGGTACCATAATTAACTTTCCCAAGCTCTAGGTGGGTCTACAGCAGGGGTGGGGAAAGTGCATTGTATGGATGATGTGCCTCCACAAGGCCATTTGAGGGACCCAACTCTCCCAAGTTCTGTCCCCAATTTTGAAACAATCTATTTTTAAATTAAGAAATATCCACCACATCCCATAGGAGGATGGGCAGCCATTTCACCTCCCCCCCACCTCTTTGATTCCTTTGAGTCAGGAAATCCCTTTATTTAACCAGGAAGCAAACAGAAGTTGAGTTACAGTACTTCCTGGTCAAATAAAGGCCTCTCCTGGGGTCTAAAACAACCAAGGTGGAGACAAAAACATGTCAGAGTTGCCCTCATGCATTTTTAGCTTTTTAAAAAATGAGGAAAAATTGAGGGGGTGTGGTGGGGTGAGCCAGTATGCTGTGGGGGCACAGTGGGAATGGGTGGCCCTCTAAATTCCTCCAGGGGCCTGATGACACCCTCCCCCAGTTCCCCATCCCTGGTCTACAATGTGGTTATTTCCCACACAATAAGTTCATGGCCCATCTTGCCATGACTCCCACCCTCTCCCTCCCACTTGTATACATGATCGGCAGAGAAGTAAATAGGTCTCTAAAAATCGATGTCCAAGTATGTTAAACCCAACCTTTCTCCCCAGCCCTCATGGTTTATCACAGATGTGGGCTATGATGAACTGAGAAGGGAAACTTCCAATGGTCTAGTTGCCAGTTTTTCATTCTGTGGGTTGCACAAAGGTAAATTTTGTTTTTAAAGGTCAAATCCAGAAGTGAGTGGAAGTCCACTTCTAATTTTGTTTTGTCTCCAGGGGATGGAGTTTAACGTGCTCATACTTTAAAACAAAGCCACTACTATTGATTGCCTTCAGAACTGAGGACACATTTCTCATTTAAGAAAAAATCCTGCCTTGAATCCTATGTTGGGAGAAAGGTGGGATATAAATTAAATAATATTTGTGTGTGTGTGTGTGCGTGTGTGTGTGTGTACATACAGAGTCACCACGGTGGTGCTCCAAGGGGTTCACAAGTTACATTCTGCCCACATTTAGTTCATCCTGTTGAGTCAAGGGTCGGCAAATGTATGCCGGCCAGGGGCCAGTTCCCCCCAGCGCCCCACACACACACAGACTGCACCCTTGACAGCAAACCCAAATACCTCAGTTTTCATCGGCAGTCCCTCTAAAATGGAAACAGGAAGATATTTCATCTCACATCCTGTCACAATTTTGAGAAGGCATGAGGTATTTGGGGTAGCATAGGATTCTGGGTGCTTGCAGGGGAGGGATGCAGGAAAATTCACACATTCTCATATGTTTGGCCAAAAAATTGCCCATAAAAAAAAAACAGCATGTGGAAGACTAGATGATTCCCACCCCTGCCCTAACTATTGACCAAACCCCCTATTCAGACCGCCATACCTGTTGAATCGACACACATCCAGGGGGTTTTAGGAGTCATGGGGGCTTCAAAAGTGGTACCTCAAAAGTGGAATTCAGGGGCCACATGCAGCCCAGAGGCTGCACTATGCCTGCTCCTGTGTTAGGTCCTCACCACAACTCTGTGAGGTAGGTCAGGCTAATCCGAAGTGAAATAAGAAGTTTCATGTCTGTGCAGGCATTTGAACCTACAGCTCTCCATTCCACTTCCAACACTATTTGCAAACTCCACCATTGCCATGAAATGGAGAGAAATAAAATGAAGTTCCAGTAAGGAAAATGCATCCTGCAGGTCCCAGGAGGCAGTAGGTGATGACTGAGGCCAAATCCACACTACACAAATAATCCAGTTTGAAACTGGATTATTTACCATGGCTCCTTCCTATGGAACCCTGGGGTTTGTAGTTTGATGAGGCTCCAGCACATACTGGCAGAGAAGGCTAAAGATCTTGTAAAACAACAAATCCCAGGATTCCATAGGAAGGAGCTATGGCAGGAGCTATAGTGTGGATTTGGCCTTGCAAGAAATGGAAGTCAAGATATATTTTCTCTATTGTACGACAGTTTTGCAGACATTAGTGCTTATTTTCCTATATACAAAAAAGGAGGGTGTGATAATGAAATCTTTCAAGGCAAAAAAAAAAAAATCTGCCTGCTCTTTGCTAACTATAGCTGATTGGCACCATTTGAAATCAGCAGCTGTGGGCAAATTGAATAAAACATTTGCTTTGCATCATCTATTTGCACAGCTCAGAACTGTAAACTTTTCCACCTTTTCTTCCTCCCCCTTAGGATTCTGCATCTAACTTTTCTTTCCTTTGCCGTTTTTTTGTTTTGTTTTGTTTTGTTTGTAAGTCATGGAAACAGCAAACAACACACGTTTTGAGAACATCATGAATGAAGTATGCCAAAAGGAGTACCTTGTTGAGGAAGCAAGGGGAAAAATGTACCAGCAGAATATTTCGGAAGCTTTGCAAGAGGTTAAAAGCCCCTCAGTGGGAGAAACCATAGAAAATATAATGGAGAAATTAAAAGCTGAGAAGAACAGCATCAAGGAAAAGCAAAGCCATGATGTAGACAGATTGGGACTTAAAAGAAAGTCAGAAAGTGAAGAAAAGCTGACTCTGAGGAAAGAGCCACGCCTGCCAGAGACAGAGTACCAGCCCCCTCCAATGCTTCTGTCCCATATCCCCCTGAAGAGCCTCATGGAGGTAGAAATGAAGTTGGTCTACATGGATGAGGAGGATGTTACCTATGAGTTTCTGGACTCCCAGCTGCCCACCAGTGAACAGACCAAAGGCCCAGAGGCTACAAGTATGGATTTCCAGAGACCACCTGACATGAGTGTTGTCCCCCCACAGATGGACAAATGGCTTCAGGTGTCCTTAAAGGATGCCAGCACTTGCTATAGGCAGAAGAAATACGCAATGGCAGCTGGGCAATTCAGGACAGCTCTTGAGGTAGGTAGGAGACTTAAGAAGGATTGCTGAGCTCACTAATGAGAAAAGCAATGGCACTGGGTAATTATGACAAAAGTACAGAACCCAGGGTGGCCACAGACTCTGCTGCCCTTGTATAAGATTCCTTATGTTTAATTTCTCCAAAGCAGGGGTGGGACCTATGTGACTCTCTAGTTGTAATTGCACTGTTATTCCCATCAGCTCTAGCCAGCTTAGTCAGTGGTGAGGAATACTAGGAGTTGCAGCCCAACAGCATGTGGAGGGCCACATGATTTGCACCCCTGCCCTAACTATTGACCAAATCCCCCTTTTAGGCATTCAACCATGTTGAATCAATACACAACAGAGTATAAAGGTGGGGAAAGAAAATTGTATTAAAATCCTTAGAAAACCTCCAGAATTAGGGACTTCAGATAGTGGGTAGAGATCTAGCATGATGTGCTGACAATGGTCATTTTTCAGCCTTTATAGCAATGGTGGTGACATGTTGCCCCATATTACTTATAAGGAGTGAAAGATGGCAGCCACCACCCCTTCCCTTATTTGTACAATAGCCTGTAAAGTGGGTTAGATTATGAAGTAATGACCCAAAAAGCTTGGTGGCTGGCTGATAATTTAAATCTAGTTGTCCCTCATCCAAATTCAATTTACCAATGGTTATGCCTACAAGTAGTTCTCCAAATGTTGATGAAATGCAGCTGCTATTGCAAGTCAACCCCCCCCCCCATAACTGCGGAGCAAGTATCCGTGGTTTCAGTTATCCATGGCTGGAAAAAAAATAGGGGCACATACCATAGAGTCATGCTGGAAAATGCCTAGAGAGATGTTCTCTCTAGGAATCACTAGGTCCAGTGCAGCTCTATGCTATGTTTGTACCAGAAGTCCTTTATTTTAATAGTGTTTGCTATTATCAGCGGTTTCCAGTATCCATGATAAGTCTGGGAACCAAACCGCTGTGGATGTATGGGGCATTCCATATTTCTTTTCGTCATGTCTAGGACTGGAATCATCACCACATTTATATTCCACCTTTCCTTCAAACCAATCAGAAGTGTTCTTGGTTTCATCCAAACCTGCAATGCAAGAGGGCTGGGGGCTGGTGCCAAACTGAAAATTTGCACCTCAGTTTCCCCAGAAGCAACCCAACATGCTATCCAAAATGCCCACAACAGCTTTCCAACATTTGGGTAGAGCACTTTGTTTCTACTTCTGGTCCACTGGTGTCTTAATGGCATTGGGAGACTGCAAACACATGTAAAACTGCAAGCTCCTCTCCAGCCACTCACTAAATATTCTGAACAAATCTCAGGATCACCCCTGAAAGCTCTTCCTCCAGCAGTGGTTGACATCTTTGTGGCAGACAATGTACAAAGTACTGTCCTTTCTGACCACCTTAAAGAGGATTGCACAGCAAGAAACATCCAATGAAATACACAGAAAGGTCCTGAGACACACAGGACTTTAAAAGTGTAAAGGCTAGGGCATAGGCAGCTGTTGGGTTTGGAAACCAGAAACCAGAAATAGTGTCCCATTCCCACCACCACAATTGTGTGGCTCACAATTCTGCCTTACTAGTACAACCAGGAAGCTGTCCAGACCCTGCAGATACCAAGAGTGCTGTTCAAAAAAGGGAGCCAGGAGAATGTTCCTTCAGCAATAGCTAGCCCAGACCTGAGCAGCTTTGGCTCTGACACCTCACCATATCCTGGCATACAGTCAGGGCCCTGATTCAGATTGTGTGTGGAAAAGCCTTTGTGCTGCTAACACAGCAGTACACTGTTAGTTCCTGACTTCCACTGAGGTGCATGAGTGGAAGGAGATTTTCAGACTGGGGAAATAACCCCTGCAGAGATCGGGAGAGAAACGGAGCTGTACCGCTGCAAGCACTCCGTTTCACACACACACCCATTCTTCTCCAGATCTCCATTTGTTCTCCCTCTGTCCTGCTTTCATTTTCCTTCCACTATTTTCCACTATTTTTTACTAACAAAGAACTTCCATTGGTAAAAAATAGCAGAAGGAAAATGAAAGCAGGACAGAGGGAGAACAAATGGAGATTGGGAGAAGGACGGTGTGTGTGTGTGAAATGGAGCACTGGCAGCGGAACAGCCCTGCTTCTCTCCCGATCTCCATAGAGGTTATTTCCCCCATCTGAAAATCTCCAAAATTTCCCCCTACATCTGTTATAGCTGCCCAGTTTTGACAGGTTATGGCAGACTCCTCCTTTTCCTCTCAGGCCTCCTCTAGTTCTGTGCTGCTCCTGATAGAAAGATCAGGAAGGGTATGAAATGCTCAATACAAAACAAGAGTTAGGGGAAATATTATCATTCCAGTGAAATAGCAAGCCAAAACAAGGAAGCTTTTTCTTTCTCATCCTGTCTAGGAAGTCTCGAAGGCCAGCCTCAGTGGACAAGGCCCTCATACATGGAGGAATACTTCCATGCCATAAAAGATCCTCTATGCCACTGGTTCTCAACCTTTGATCCCCCAGGTATTTTAGACTTCACTGCCTAGTATCACTGACCATTGGCATTGCTGGCCAGAGTTTTTGGGAGCTGGAATCCAAACCACCTCTAGGAGCAAAGGTTGTTCCTTGCAAACCACCATTCAGAGTCATGGCACTGGTAGTTCTGTAGGAATATAATTTCTTGTCTAAATTTCATATTTGCATATGAGAATGAATAATTATGGTAGCTTTCTCCACAATGCAGGAGAAAACAAATATTCCTTTGAGTGTTTTTCCTGTATTCAAATGTCTTGAAGAGTTGCAGAATAATTATTCTGCTGAGGAAAAAAACACACACAAAAAAACAGTAGTTTTCAGTTCTGATCTCAATATCATTTGGCACAAGCAAAACCTGTGCCTACTGGAATCTAGACAGTCAGTAGCAGGTAGGCTTCTCTCAAATGGGGCATTTGTTCACTTCTAAATTTATGAGTCCTGGATTCTACCCTTCTCCAAACAGACTGCTAAGGAACCTTTAGGATCCTGTAGGTTCAGTGGGGGCAAAGGAGAGACACAGCAATGTCTTCTTAGCAGAAGCTGAGAATTTACACCTACCAGGTGTGTGCTGACTGGAAGCCAGAGCTATTGGCATTTACAGAAAAGCCATTGTAATGTTCCATCCTGATTTCTATCGTGCTGCCAATCTGATCTAATTATATTGGAAATCCCTTCTATCATAACGATGTAACTCCTACTGTGCGGTGGCTCATAATAATCACATAATGGGCCAGGATTTAGGTGTAATCAGATTTTAGTTTCCCTGTCATGTTTCCTTAATGCTGCTATAAAACTGACATAATTGCCAAAATAAAAAATAAAAAAGAGGGGGAAAGCAGCACCCATTATTTAAGCATCTTTATCAGATTGATGCATGGCAGCTGTCTCTCTTTCTTTCTCTCTCTCTGTCGCCTTCTATATAAATATATATTTCTTCACAATGAAAAGTAACAGAAATTGGATTACCACTGCTGGGAAGAAGGCTATGATAAACTGTTTGCTTGTGTGTAGACTCAGCCTCACTGATGGCATTGAGCACCCTTTATTGTTGGCCACTGGCTTGAAAAGGGGATAGTGTTCATCAGTGGAAGTGTACACTGAAGGATCTGTCTCAGAATAACACATTAGCTTGACAAGAAGTACTCTAGTCTTGAGCAAAGTTTCCTGGAAATAAGGCTGAAGTATGGTGTGACACCAGCAATCTGGCACCCCTGGGCATCTACCAAGGCCCCAGCATTCCACAGGCAATGAGACCTTCCCTGCTATCCCTGCTGTGTGTTTCTTAGCCTGGAAAGGTGTCATTTTGAATTTCCCACAATGGCCTAGAGTGATCATCAGGGGGCAGAGCTTGGGAATTTTACGACTGGACCACAACTCTCAGAATCTTCCAGCCAGCATGGACACTAACTTCCATGTCTGTGGGGTGGTAAATCCACTCTAGGATTTAGTTCAAAGTTTAAAGGAGCTATCCAAAATGCTAAACCCTGCCCCCAGAATAGGTTTAGTATCTTGGTTAGTGCCTTTAATATTTAGACTAAACCCCAGAGTATTTAGACTAAAATTCATACCAGTAATGTTGCTTACGAAAAACAAAAGCAAAAACACAGTTACTTGCAGTTCATTCATTCTTCTTCCAATAATGCGGTATATATCTCCTGCCTTTTCCCCAATATGGGGACTCAAGGAACTTTACAAAGATTTTTTGTAAAAACCTAGATTAAAAATAGATACAAAACCATCAATAAAATCCCATAAAGTTATTTTTAAAATAATTCAAAATCAATTATGAGACTGAAGGCAGAAGATAAAAATCAACAAAGCGATAACACCATTAAAAGCGCATTACAGTCAGTTCCTAAAAGCTTGGCATATTACTCTATGGAGATTATCAGATGTGGGGGAATGCGCAAAAAAATCGTGTTCCCAACCACATCAGATCACTAAAAGAACAGAAAGGGAGACCTTATCAGACACCATGTCCTTCTCCATTCCGGGGCATGGACAAGGTTTCCCTTTTCTATTAACGGGGAGAAGCCACTAATCAAAAGGGATGCCTTACTGATGCCTGCGCTACATCCCTGGAATGCTAGAAGACGTTATCTGGTAAGGTTGCCTCTTCCTGTTTTTGTAAAGATCTGATACGATTTTTGATGCATCTGATAATCCCCTATGACTGTAACATAACACAAATTATCCTTATTTAATTTAATCTTTACTCTTTCTGTGATGTACCTTTAGTTACTTTTAGAGTTATGGAGCTATGGCTTTACTAAATCATGGAGAAGGAGGATGACATGGTTCAAGTGCTGGCTCTAGCTTTATCTCATGCTGCTGCTTTGTTCTCTTTCGTGAGCGAGACATGACAAAGCAAATAGGAGCAGGGTATGTTTTCGGCCACAGGCCAATGGCTTGCACCATTCCGATGGTTCAAAACAACTAATAGTAACCAGTTACTTTTAAGGGAAAAGACAACAAAAGAGTTTACCTTTTGAAGTAACTTTTTAAAAAGGCAACTATGGGTGGAATTCTGTATGGGTCTTACATCTTTGTAAGTGGACTTATGTGTGTGGAAAATACAACTGAGCAGTTTCACAATGTCCGTATTCACCTAGGTGCAATGGATTCACCTAGGTGCTGCTGGGATGCTGTGAGGACATCCATTGCACCATAGTGGAGTGACTGATGTGCCACAGCCCAATACATAATGGGTACCAGGGTGCATCACGGTGCTCCCCCATGCACATTTGAACATCAGCTAGGAGCACAACAGTAGCACCCATGTGCATTAGAAGTGCTCAGTGTGCATCACAAGTGCCCAGTCTGCACCAAAAAAGCCCAATGTGCATCAAGCACTCCTTGCCAATGTTCTGATACACAATGCACTAATGGGGTTTCATTGCACCTCTGCAACATAGCTAGGATTTGTAAAGTTACATAATGTAGACAGTGATGTAGAATCAGCCTATAATATTGACAACTTACTTGCGGGGGGGGGGGCTTGGAAAAATAATTGTCACTTACTTCTTGTAAAAAGTAACTTTCCAAGCTCTGTGTCCCTTTACGTCACCAAGTTACAGCCTCAACAGGCAGCCACTGCTAACTTTAAGCCCATGTTAACACTCAGATTGTTCTAGTTTTCCGAAATGCTACCTCATATTTTGTGGCAACTGCCAGCTGAAGTGTGTGGAAACTGAAAGAGCCACTTCTGACATCTAGCCTACTTCTGCAGCATTTGACAATTAATCCCACAGGGGAGGCAACATTTGAAAAGCCCTTGTGTTATTCGAGCACTTCTGAAAGCATATCCAGCCTGCTGGGGACTTGGCATTTACAGCTGTATGACCAGAGCTTTCTGTGTACAGCAGCCTAACAAAGTGGTGCCATAAATTGTAAAATTTGCATTGCAGCAAGACACAGACTACCTCAGGCCCCCCTTTGTCACCATGGCATCCCACATGTTCCTTGATGGCTGCTGCCTGGTAGCAGAAAGCGACATCATGACCACAGCAGCCACTTTTCAGCAACAAGGAAAATAGGGCAACAGCTTCAGGGAGCAATTGGGCTGGTTTTGTCTGAATTTTATGAGAGAAACATTGACCCGTTACTTGTTAACCATCAAAGAGGGAAGTTTGATTTTCTTTTAGGTAAGAAGAATAAAATCCCAGCCAAGCTTTTGTGTCCGAAACAATTTGTAGTTTTATGATGTTGTAGCTACATCCCTGGAGATTATCAGATGCTTGAAAAAGCCCTAAAGGAGCTCGCAAGAATGACATCACTGTACTGGGAATGGGCCCGAGTATCACATGATGCTGTCCTCCTCTCGTGCTTCTGCTAATGAAAAATGGCACCTTTTTCATCACTTCAGCATGGAGGGAGAATGGAGGAAGCACACCAGAATGATGACACATGCGATACCTGGACCCGTTCCTGGTTCAGTGACATTGTTCTCACGAGCTCCTTTGGGGCTTTTTTCAAGCATCTGATAATCTCCCCTGACAGGGCACACAATCCTTCTAGGGAATTGCAACAATGTTTCACAGTGGGAGTTCCTATTTCACAATGAATTCTATAGCACTTTGGTACCCATTGCACAATGGGATGCATGGCACAATGGCCACAATGTTGGTTCCATTTGTATTGGTCCTGGAGAAATAACTATGGCCAGAATTCACAATCACACTTACAAATGTGTAACCTAGAGTTGTGTATTCATAACTGATTTGTATTCATGATCCCTACATATTCAATAGTGTACAGAATATGTAGGAATCATAAAATTCTGACTCCCCTTTGCAAGTGATGGGGCTCTCTTCTCTTGTCAATCAGAATGGAGCCACTCACCTCTATGAGCCATCTCAGATGTGGGGGGAATTGTGACAGGGATCCTGCTTCTTGACTGTCATTACCAGAGATTGCTGGTGGGAGGGGGGCATCAGTCTGCTCCATCCCGATTGATAGAACAGATCCCCCTTGCTCACAGCAGCTGATGTCTGGTAAAGTAGGATGGTTGTGGGTTGTGTGGGGGCCAGGAAATGCTACTTAGGCTGCTGACACAGTGCAGAAATAATGCAGTTTGACACTGCTTTAGCTATCATGGCTCCATCCTATGGAATCCTGGGCTTTGTAGTTTGTTGACCTCACTGTGCCCTTGATCATGCGATTCCAAGTACAACAGAGTCTGATTTTTTCCATTGGTCTCTCTTCCCATTGGCATTCCACGTCCCTCACTGTCCCTGGCCTGCCTCTCTAGGAAACTTTTTTTTAACTACAATTCCCAGAGTCTTCCAGCCAGAAAGGCCACTAGAGTTATGCTGTAACATAACTTCCAGACTCACCCTAGACATGGCCACTAGCCAGGCCACTAGCTAGGCTGGCTTCAGTGTTCTGGGAGTTGTAGTCAAAAATGTAACTCTTTGCAAGCCTTGATCCTTTCTTTTCCAGCTTAACTTGACTCTGGTGAGGGGAGGTGTAGGCACACTTCACAGTTGCTTCTGTGCTCTCCTCTCCCCAATTTCTCTGCTGAGACTGGCACGATCTCTTCTTCAGTGACAGCCATTGAGTAAAGTGTGAGGAGGGAAGTGACTTAAGAATCCTACACCTCTCCAAGCAGAAAGTGCAAAGGGTCAAGGAAGGCTTCCAGGAAAACACAGTCAAACAATGCAACTTGAAACCCTTTCACACCACACAGTTACAGTGCTATGATTCCACTTCAACTGTCATGACTCCATTCTATGTGGTCTTTAGGAAGGGGTGCCTAGAATTCTCAGCCAGAGAGCTCTAGTGCCTCACTAGATTACAAACCCCAGGATTCTACAGGATTTTGCCATGGCAGTTAAAGTAGAATCATAGTGGTATATAGGTATGGGGTGAAAGGAATTCCTGGACACACACACACCCATGGTATATAACACATTAAGCAAGTCAGTCTTAAAGCTCTTGCACCCACAGTGCTGGTTGCAGTGGGAACCTGCATTTCCTACCAGCATGTCTCCAACAGCGTCCTCCCCTTTGATCTTCTGACCTCACTGCTTGGGAAAGTCACTTTTTGGATGACAACTCCCAGAATCCCCTAGCCAGCCATGTTGCCTGAGGGATTCTGGAAACTGTTGTCCCCCAAAAGCAACTTTTCCGAAGTTCTGCCCCTTCATCTTTCCTCATCCTGGGGCACAGGCCTCCCACCCTCCCACCTGTTCTCAAAACCTTCACTTGTGATTTGCACAGTGACTTGCAGGACCATCTTACTATCAAAAGGTCTCTCTGCTGTTTAGAATGGCTTCCAATGTGCATTCTGTCACTCTGGGTAATGGAGTGCTCCCCAGAGGCTGGGAAATGCTTGCTTGCTCTCTCTCTCTCTCTCTCTCTGTGTGTGTGTGTGTGTTTAGCAAACCATGTTTTTCCATCTGAGGACCAAAACGTAATTAGCTGCTGTAATTTATCCCAAGAGGGAAGATTTCCTTAGCACTTAACCCGGAAAGAAGTGTTAGCTGCTCTTATGAATAAGCAAGCTACAGTATTCCTCATGTCGTAAGTCTTATGGTTCTAAAATGCTTGATCTTTCCCTCTCTGGTCTGATATTGATTAACTTTAGCTCTTATTGCTTAAAGATAACTGAGGCAGGTGGAGAGAGGTCCAGAACTAAATGTTAAAATTGCAACATGCACTGGTTGAAGCCCTACATCACAGTTGTGTTGTACAAATCTCTGCATCCAGGTGCACTTCAATTGTGCTACACAACCCTTGTGTTGAATGGCAAACATCATGCAAATGAATGAAGGTACCAAACAGGTACCATGTGCAATGTGCAACACACATGGGTGCACGATGTGCATCCATGCATGATGCACAGGACCTTTGCTCCACTTCTGTGACCTTGATCTGAATGCAGCCATTCCACATCAGACCAAAATGTCCAACCATGTCTGTAGGGATCGTACACCTATGTAACAAGAAACAACAAGAAATTGCTTTTAAAAAGTAACTTTCCAAGCTCTGCTCATCAGCTAGGTATTGTGCTTAACACATTCATACAATTCTAGTCTCAGGAAGATACTGAGTCCATAGCCAGCCAGTTATATGTGAAGACTGGACTGTGATAGGACTGAGCCACCAATATAACTCAGAGTGAGGGTGGGTTGTATTCTGCTGGCCAGAGCTGCATTGTTAGTCCAGCACTGTGCATTGTGCAGTCTTCCAGATGTGACTGCAATGCAATTCATCACAATTGGCTATGCCAGGAAAGACTGCTGAGAGTTGAAGTCCCCCAACATCTGGAAAGCATGAGTCACATGTTTACTCTAGTACTGAGCACAGAATCAGTACCTTGAGAACCTCCTCAAAGAGGAACTGGTCTGGGTCCTACACATTATTTATTACATTGATATTCTACTTTGTCTTCAGTGAGCTCAGCCTCCGTGGCTCTCCTCCTTCCCACTTTACAACAATTCTCCAAGGTCCGTCTGAGTTTAGAGTTTCATGGCTTCTTAGAGATTTATACCTCAAACCCTGGAGTCCCAGTCCAAAATTCTATCCACTATACCCCACTGCTTCTTTCTGAGAAGTGCAACAAAACTGAGGGAAATTTGCTGAAGCCCCTTTCTGGTGGCTTTTATGTGGCAAGCTGAATTTGAGGAAATTTTCTTCCATTTTTTTGGGTGGTTTTTTTCTGGGCTGTGAGGCTGTGTTCTAGAAGAGTTTATTCCTGATGTTTTGCCTGCATCTGTGACTGGCAGCTTCAGAGAATGGTGGCATGTGCATGTGTGGGGTTTATATACTGTGAGTCCCTATTGAAGAGGATTAGTATGTAAATTTGTATATTCAGTTGTTGGATGTTCAGTTCTTAGGGTGGGAGAATATGTGAGGGGGATCAGTGTCTAGATAATGGTCCATTGTCTGCTGGGAAGCCCCCTGTCCCTGAGTGAAGTTAATTTGCATATGTTGAGTTTTTATTTCGGTGTTTTTCAGGACTGGTAGCCAAACTTTGTTTACTTTTAGGGTTTCCTCTTTCCTGTTGAAGTTGTCCAGGTGTTTGTGGATTTCAATAGCTTCCCTATACATTCTGACCTGATAGTTGTTAGCCTGGTCCAGAATTTCAGTGTTTTCAAATAGCATTATGTGCCCAGGTTGGCTTATAACGTGTTCTGCTACTGCTGATTTTTCTGGCTGGCCCAATCTGTAGTGTCTCTCATGTTCCTTGATTTGTGTTTGCGCACTGCATTTTGTGGTCCCTATGTAGACTTGTCCACAGCTGCATGGTATGCAGTAAATGTCAGGGAAAATAGTTTTTGAGATCAGGAGTTTGTCTCCCCCTCCCTGAATAATTTTTTAGCCAGACATACGGCGCCATCTTTGGCTATTAGAAGGTAATAAATCTGTCTGTTTTGTTATTCTGTTTTTTAGGCTTGTATGTGAGAAACGAAACTTAAAATTGGATTGCTTTCGTTTCTCCCAAGGACTAAGTGTTATGGCCTATATAACTGGGAGGGGTTACATTGTTTTGTTCCTGAGATAGAAGAGAGCTTCAAGCTTGTGTGTACCTCTCTTGCTTAGAGAGAACCTAGAAAAGATGGTTAAATGCTTTTTGTTATTGTTTCTTTTTATTTAATTGTTATTAATAAAAGCCTAAAAGAATTTTGGCATGGACTTACTTTTGCACCAAAGGAGTATTTGTTTGCTCACAAAGCACACGTTTTCGTTGCTTATCCCCTGTTCGGATGAACAGGGAGTGACTGCGCTCTGCACAGATCTGTGACAGTAAACTCCTGCGGCTGTGAGAGGGTCTCTTTGTCCTTCAGTGAGTGCAGCATTTCTTGGATTTTCTTGGTTGGTCTGTAGACCATTTGGAGGTTGTGTTTTCTCATCAGTTTCCCTATTCTGTCTGTGACTACTTTGATGTATGATAAAAATACGTTCCATTTGTTTTTCTTCACTCCTGTGGTTTTTCCTGGGTTTGGCTGCTCTTGTGATGTCTGATCTGGAGTAACCATTAGCCTGTAGAGCCCAGTTAAGGTGTTTCAGTTCCTCCTCCGATTAGTGCAAATGAACTTCTCCCAGAGAAAAGGGGGCTTCCCAGCAGACAAATGGACCATTAGCTAAATAGATACTAATCCCCCTCACATATCCTCCCACCCTAAGAACTCAACAGCCAACAACTGAATACACAAATTTACATACTAATCCTCTTCAACAGGGACTCACACAGTATATAAACCCCACATACCCATATGCCACCATTCTCTGAAGATGCCAGCCACAGATGCAGGCAAAACACCAGGAACAAACTCTTCTAGAACACAGCCTCACAGCCTGGGGGAAAAAAACACAAAAAAACTATGGATGCCAACCATGAAAGCCTCTGACTTCACATATCTTTTGGTTGTTGCTTCTGTTTTGTGATGAAATTTTGCTGTATTCATGGTTTTAGTATGCATTGGGATTTTAACTTTGGAGGTCACCTTGGAGGTCTTATTGTACTTCAACAACCTAGATAGAAATACTTTAATTAATTAACCAATTAGTCTTTGGGATTCCACACATAGTCCTTGTGGCAGAGAAGAAAAATTTTGGACCACACTGGCAGCAACAAATATTGCTGCATCAGCGCATCTGTCTTTATGGATTTCAGCTGCACCTGATTCCCCTGCTAGACTTTCTAGAAGCAATTTGCCATTTGAATTGCAGGTCTCCAAAATTTTTGTTCACTCACAGTTGCACTGCATCCTAAACATTGTAATCTTAGGGCTTCAGGAATAAGCATTCTCATGTGCAATATTGCAAATATTTCTTGTTATTAAGTGCCAGTCAAATTGACTTTGATTTATGCAACCCCATGAATGAGAGACCTCAAAGTCACCCTATCATTCACAGCCCTGCTCAGTTCTTGCAGACTCAGGGCTTACAGACTTACTTCCTTGATTGAGTCTACTCACTTGTAATACACTCTTCCACTTTTCCCACTGCCTTCTACCTTACCAAACGTTATGGTCTTTTCTAGTGAGTCATGTCTTCTCATGAAGTGTCCAAAGCACAACAGTCTCAGTTTAGTCATCTTTGCTTCTAGGGAGAATTCAAGCTTGATTTGCTCTAGTACCCATTGATTTGTCTTTTTAGCAGTGCACAATATCTGTAGAACTCTTCTCCAGCACCACATTTCAAATGATCTGATTTTCTTCCTATCAGTTGAGTACAGGTTATATATCAGGACAATCAAATGTTGGGGCACACTTGTTTCTTTAAAAGCTATCCAAAGTTTTTCTTGATCTACACAATCAAGGGTGTTGCTATAATCTATAAAGCACAGCCTGATTTTCTTCAGAAATTCGTTGGTGTGCTCCATTACCCTGTGAAATTCATGGGGTCACCATAAGTCAACAGGTGACTTGAAATCACATATACATACACACCATATTTTGGATGAAGCTGAGCTACACTCATGAAAAGAATTCCTCTGTCCCCCACAGCATCAGAGCCCAATCTTATATTGACAGAATCCCATATTCTGACCAAAAACTAATTTTAGATGGAATGTGATAGCAGTCCTGGTTCTAATTTGCAAATTGCTTTGCTATCTTTTATTCCATTGGCCTTTGTGATAATCTTTCTGATAATCCTGTGACCTAGTTTAAAAGCTTCCCCAGTGGTTGTTGCCACATCTGTGTAGCTGCTTCTTAGAGGATGTAATGGCAAAAACATGTGGGAAGAGTTTATGACATTGGCTATTTCCCAAAGTAATCCATATCAGTGCTGGTTTTGTACTCTTCACTGGAGCTTGAAAATGTTACTGTTTTGTACTACAGCATCCAGAATCCCCTCAGCCACTGTGGCATTACTAAGGACTTTATCAGAAACCCACCACCACCAAAAAACCCTCGCTCTTTTGCCAGCATAACTTTGCTATTTTTATGTCAACAAAAGAACTCCCCATGCCACACTTACCTTCCCTCCCATCCAAGGCTTCCCCAGCAATGAAAGAGGAAGTGAATGGAGCTCCATTCACTTCCTCACTTGAAACCCCACAAATAACAAAGTAAAAGTTTTTTAAAGCACATAAACACACTTAAAAACTTACACGTAATCCATGGAGGGTCACAAAAAGTGTGTCTCCTACCTGGATGCCATGATCTCACCTGGAACTGTTCTGGCCAGTCCGGCCATTCACGCTGCATTCACATGAGTACAATGGTGTGAAGTTTCAAATGCCAGCAATGCTGGCACTAAAGTGCCATGGGGGAATCTATTGACGGCTTAAGCCATCAATAAAATATAATGGGATTTTTACAAGTCATAAACGCGAGAGTGCAATGTCATGTGGTATGCACGCCCTTTCGTATTTATGTGGCATCATTATGACACCATATTTGGTATGTCGGATAATGTCCTAAGGCCAGTGTCACCTGGTGTGCTTCGGCCTCTTCACACACACACACCCATTTCCACCAATGCTCAGCCACCTTGTGATATTCTGCTGTTCCCTGCCCTTTAAAATTGTGTTTTTTGATCTCCATTGGGCACAGAGAAGATGCCAATGACTCCCATTCGAAAGTCCCCAAACAAACATTAAGAACACCAACCATGATGCACTCACCCTTGTTGTTTATCATGGAAGGTGTGCATCCATGACCAGTTAATGTTCTCTGCTGCCCTGCTGAAATAACTAGGGTTTCTGTAGGTTTAGCTGCAGGAGTGGGAGTTATTAGCAAGATGTTTGGGGCAAGAGATCTCTCAACAGCAAATTAATTATACTGATAAAGATGGTGTACATATTCTAGAAAGGCTTCCTTGTGCCATAAATCTCTTCCAGAATTAAATTTTACACTCTGTTGTCCTGAAAATAATCTCCTCCAGGTCATTAAACAAACAAATGGAGTAAGTTAATGACTGGTGTGTTAATTCAGAGCCTAGAAAAGGCTCTGACTATATCGCCCATGCACGTCATATCAGATGCCAGTGTTTATCTCTGGCTGGGAAATGAAGATCCCAAATAAAGTGTGATTAATTCACTAGAGAGCCATTGAGATCTCTTTTCAGGAGCTGGATTAATTCCATAATCCACAGATGGTCATTATGGTTCTCTGCTGATGGAACTGCGAAATAAACATTAAGTGGTATCTTCTGTGGGTTTTTTTTTATTATTATTATTTTTAACCATAGCCTCACTTTTTCGCTTAAATCTTTGTAGGGTGTTCTGATGTGCCGAAATCAGTCACGCCTACCCAGCTCATAATCTTACATGTTCTCTCATGCACAAGGGTTATTTCTGCACATGTGCACTCTGCTGGCTTTCTGTAGAGAAAACAATCCAATGGGTGCCAACAACCAAACAAAAATCTTAAGAACAGAACCATTGAATCCATTGGATTCACCTATACGTTGACTCACCATTCAACAATTGATTAAACTAGCTGGACCCGACATAAATACACCATTAAAAAACTCTCCCCAAAATGCCCAGGAGACCTCATGAGAACCCTTTGAGGTAGGCTGGTGGGTTTATCTTGCCCCTACCACCACTCTTTCTGCTCCCTCCACTTGTTCTGCCCCCCTCCACTTGTCCTGCCCCCCTGTTGCCCTCCCTCTGCTCTTTCTGCTCCCCTGCCACCCCCTCCACTTGTTCTGCCTCCCTGCTGCCCCTCCTCTCTTTCTGCTCCCCTGCCTCCACCCTCCTCTCTTTCTGCCCCCTCTGCTCTTTCTGCCTCCCTGCCACCCCCTCTGCTTGTTCTGCCTCCCTGCTTCCCCCTCTTCTCTTTCTGCCCCCGTCTGCTTGTTCTGTCCCCCTGCCTCCCCGCTCCTCTCTTTATACCCCCTCCTCCCTTTCTGCCCCCCTCTATTTGTTCTGCCTCCCTGCTGCCCCCCTCCACTCTTTCTGCCCCCCTGCCAGCCCCCTCCGCTTGTTCTTCCCCTCTGCCTCCCCCCTCATTCTGCCCCTTGGCCCCCACCCCCTGCACTCCAGTACACACCACATCCACCCCCATGCTACTTACTCTCCCTCTCTGGCGACCATGTTTGGAACCTACATGGTCCCACCCCCAGTGTGCTGATTGGCTGCCCAACAGACCTGTGATTGGTTGGTCAGTTCCCTAAGCAGCCAATCAGCACACTGGAAATGGCAACATACCCAAGAGAATCATACACACACACACACACACACACATATATATATATATATATATATATATATAGTTGGGTTTACTGTAGTTGGGATTAACCAATAGGATTCCAGCCAAAGATTCCCAACTCAGAGAGAGACCTTTTAAATCTCCAAGTGGATCTAGGGGAATAGTAATGGAAGTGGGGAGGGGAATAACCACTCTGCCCCCAGGAGAAATTGTCCTTCAAGCTCCAAATTTCTAGCATTGCATAAGTTAAAACTTCAATTGGGCATTTAGAAATATAGCTTAGGCATCCAAAGGAAAGGACATGGAAGAATCCTGCAAACCCCAATGCTGCCAGTTCACAAAGTGACCAAAACACTGTATGTGTAGAAGGAATTTTTTTTTTCATGCATTTATACTTTGTATGCTGCAAGGCTCATCTTTGAATCTGCAGATGTGTGTGAAAATTCATCCTCAACTTTGACACGTATGCTGACACTGTACAAGCATTCAATCTTCATCAGAGAAAAGCAAATTTAGTAATCTGGTTTGTGAAAGTAATATATACATAGGAATTTCAAGTGGAGCATTTCTCTGCAACTTTCCAGAGACATCACTGTGCCTTTGACTTTATTTCGAGCTCAAACCATTCTAATAGTATGATGACTTGGACAATTTGCATTTAATTCCTAGTCATTTTGCATGTGGAAACTATTGTATTTTAAATTGATTTCCTTTTTTGGAATCTTCACAAAGTACTAATTAAAATGCATTAGTTGGGGGCTATTGATGTCATTACCTATGAAAACAGAAACTTCTTTTATCATGCTCAATGCCCAAACATTTTGTCTCCCCCACCCCACCCATGCTGTGAATACTCTGCATTCACAGTACACCCCTGGGTGTCAGTTACACGGCATTTTTTGTTGAGGGGCGTACCATGACTTCCTGATCCCGTATTCGTCCCACGCTGTTTAGACGATTTTTGTCACTCTTTAGGAAATCCTGGAAGATCCCATGATTGATATTTACACGACAAAAGTTCCGTTTCTTTTTATTGGTCTCGCACTCTTATATCCCATGCTTTTGCTGTTTACACATGTTTAGCCTACTGGGGCATTATTATTTTTTTGGCTGTCAATCAAGGATGCGATTACTCGTGTTTTCACAACCTCGGTGATGTACTTCCTTTAGAGTTCCACGCCACGAGCGATGCTATCGGCTGGCTGGGGGGGGGAGAGAACAGGGGGCATAGGCTTGTGTTTCTCCTGTCTCTTTAAAATGTTAACCCTTTAAGCAGGACAGAAGACATTTTGAAAGACCAATAATGTGATTTTTAAAGCAGAGGCAGCCGTGGAGTGAGGTTTCAAGCCAGTGACACACAAGGCATTTTGAAAGACACAGACGCTGGCATTTTTTTACTATGCCTTGTAGGGGGTGGTGAATGAAAGTGTGTTCATTTGCTCAGACGCTGGAATATTTTACTGTGCCTGGGGGGGGGGTGATGAATGTATGATTATCCGTTCAGACCCAGGGAGGGGATCCAGGCAGAGAATGAATGGGCGACCCTCTGCCCACCACGATCTCTTTGTAACATGCAGTTGAGGAAGAGGTTAAAGCTGAAGGGTTTGCAGTGTAGAAATCCATTTTAAAAGGTGATTGAGTACACGCACACACACACAAACCTACGTGCAGCTGGAAGGGATGCCTTTGTTTTCAGCTGGTGAGGCTGGATCTGTTGAACGGGTGATTGGCCCCTCCTTTTCCGGTCACTGATCTCTAAGCCCGCCCCCAGTCACCATTTCTAGTCATCCCCTAGTACCGAGATAGCTTGTCCCGGGCTGTTTACATTTCTGATTTTCCAAATCCTCCAGTGACTTTTTTAAAAACTGGCACAAACCGCGGGACTGGAAGTCCCGCACATTGAGGGATAAAAGGTGCCCCCCCTTCTGAAAATCACGTACCCGACCTGATGTATGTGTAAACAACCATGGTTCGACACAAATTCTTCCCACTACATTTTCATCGTGTAAACGGCACCCTGGAGTGATCCCTACCCAGAGGTTTCTTCATTGTTGTTGCTTGCTGTCAAGTCAAGTTTGACTTATGGTGAACCTATGAACAAGAGATCTCCGAGTCACCCTGATATCAACAGTCCTGCTCAGATCTTCCAGCTGGCTTTCCTTAGTGGAATCTATCCACTTGTAATGCAGTCTTCATCTTTTCCTACTGCCTTCCACTTTACTAAGCATTATTGAATTTTTCTAATGAGTCACATTTTCTCATGATATCCAAAGTATTACAGTCTCAGTTTAGTCATCTTGCCTTCTAGGAAGAGCTTAGGCTTGATTTGCTATTAGACTCCTTTATTTGTCTTTTTAGCAGTCCAAGATATCTACAGAACTTACCTCCAGCATCACATTTTAAATGTGATTATTCTCTTCCGAACAGTTTTTTTCACTGTCCAGTTTTCACAACCATACATCAAAATTGGAAATAGGATGGCATGGACAATTCTGACTTTGGTATGCAATGATATATCTTTACACTTGAGGAGCTTGTCTAGTTCCTTCATAGCTGCCCTTCCAAGTCATAGTTTTTTTCTGACTTCTTGACTGCAGTCTCCATTCTGATTAATGACTGAAAAGATCATTAACATGGCCTTAATATGACCAAAGATATGGAAAATCTTTAACCACTTCAGTGTCTTCATTATCTACTTTACAGTTATGAAAATCATAGAATAATAGAGTTGGAAGAAACCACAAGGGGCATCTAGTCCAACCCCTTGACCTGCAGGAATACACAATCAAAGCATTCCTAACAGATGGCCATCCAGCCTCTGTTTAAAAATCTCCAACCTCATCTGTGATCATTATTTTTGTTTTTTTGTTTTTTAATGTTCAGCTGTAACCCTGCCTTTGCACTTTCTTTCTTGGCTTTCTTCAATAATCATTCTAAGTCTTTGCCATTTTCTGCTAGTAGTACACAGTAGCCATCTGCATATCTTAAACTGTTGATATTCCTTCCTCCAACTTTCATGCCTCTTTCCTCTGAATCTCTTCCAGCTTTATGCATGATACATTCAGCAGACAAGTTAAATGGATGGGGTGATAAAATGCAGCTTTGCCTGACTTCCTTGCCAACTGGAGACCATTCTGTGTCTCCATATTCTGTTCTGGTGGTGGCCTCTTGACCTGAGTACAGGTTACACATCAGGACAATCAAATGTTGTGGCACACCCATTTCTTTAAGAGCAATCCATAGTGTTTCATCCTTTGTTCCTAACTCTTTTTAAATAAACCTTTACAATACCTGTGTATCCTACTTCATATACCAAGGTTCAGTGGACAACGTGTGGCTGATAATGACTCCTACAGCACTACAGTTGTCCCTCCATATCCATGGATTTGGTATCCATGGATTAAAGTATTCATGGCTTGAAAATATTCTTTAAAAAATAATCCAAAAAGCAAACCTTGATTTTGCCATCTTATATAAGGGGCACCATTTTGCTATGCCATTGCATATAATGGGATTTGAGTATTCATGGATTTTGGTTCCCACGGGGGTCCTGGAACCAAACCCCAACAAATATGAAGGGCAACTGTAGTTTCTTCTGACTCTCATGGATGGTGGGATAAAAGGAACTGCAACATTTACTTTTGTCTGCCATAGTAAGTGTTCAAAGCACAGGAAGTTAATAGACAAAAATATTTCTTTTCTTAGTAGAAAAGACGGCTGTACCAATTACTTTTCAAAACTCAAATGTATAAAAGCAAGGAAATGCAAGCTAAGCCAAGCCAGCAAATATTGTGTGACAATCATTGTGTATTGTATGTTATTTGTATTACACAATGATTGCTATGCAGGGTTTTTTGTTTTTCTTTTTTTTTAACCAGCTTGGCTTGCACTTTCTTGCTATTGTGAATTTTGAAGAATTAATGACTATAACAACGCTAACTCGAAGTATAACAAAGGATTAGTTTATCAGTGAGGACTGTAAAACCTATACACACCTTATTCAACATCTTTATCAATGACTTGGATGAGGGAATTAGGGGCATACTTATCAAATTTGCAGATGACACCAAACTCGGAGGAGTAGCTAATACCCTAGAGGACAGGATCAAAATTCAAAATGACCTGAATAGACTGGAGAGCTGGGCCAAAGTTAACAAAATGAAATTCAATACGGAGAAATGTAAGGTATTGCACTGGGGGGGGGGATGAAATGCATAGATATAGGATGGGGGAGACCTGGCTGAATGAGACCACGTGCGAAAGGGATCTAGGAGTCCTAGTAGATCACAAGTTGAACATGAGTCAACAGTGTGATGCGGCAGCTAAAAAGGCCAATGTGATTTTGGGCTGCATCAATAGAAGTATAGTGTCTAGATCACTAGGGAAGTAATAGTGCCACTCTATTCTGCCTTGGTCAGGCCTCACCTGGAGTACTGTGTCCAGTTCTGGGCACCACAATTCAAAAAGAATATTGACAAATTAGAGTGTGTGCAAAGAAGGGCGACTAAAATGGTGAAAGGTCTGGAAATGATGCTTTATGAGGAGAGACTTAGGGAGCTGGGTATGTTTAGCCTGGGAAAAAGACAGTTCAGAGGCGATATGACAGCCCAGTTTAAGTATTTGAAGGGGTGTCACGTTGAGGATGGAGCAGGCTTGTTTTCTGCTGCTCCAGAGATGGAACACGGAGCAATGGATGCAAGCTCCAGGAACAGAGATTCCACCTCAACATGAGGAGGAATTTTTTGACAGTAAGAGCTGTTCGGCAGTGGAACACACTCCCTCGGAGCATGGTGGGGTCTCCTTCCTTGGAGGTCTTTAAACAGAGGCTAGATGGCCATCTGTCAGGGATGCTTTGATCATGATTTTTTGCATGGCAGGAGGTTGGACTGGATGGTCCTTGTGGTCTCTTCCAACTCTACAATTCTATGATTCTATGATTCTAAATGCAATGGGATCACTTGTGACTTCCATGACAGTGGAGTTGCCAAACGTCTCTGAATTTTAGCCCAGACGTTAAAGGTACCATCCAAAGTACCAAACCCTATCCCCCAAATATGATCAGCTTCTTAGATAGCTCATTTAAAAGCTGGACTGAAACACTGTGTAGATGTATCACCCCATTTAAAGGAAGCCAGCAGCTGCCAGTGAATGGGACTTATATATGAGTATACATTCATAGAACTGAATTCTATGTGGATAAGAACTAAAAATGTATAAAATGGAGCAGCCAATGGTGTTTTGTTACATTTGTCTCATTTACTGAGGTCTTTGGGAACACAGCTTGGAACATTATTTTTAAAAATGATTTTCATTTTTTGTTATTGAGCTTTAAAAATTCATTTGTTACCATTAAGACTGTTAGGAAAGTGCGGTAGCTTATTACATTGGTAGTTGCAATGTTCATTGCATTACTCATTCCTTTTTTCTTTTTTTCAACAGGGGTGAGCAACCTCTAGCCTGGGAGCTGACTCTAGACATCCTCAACTCCCAATCCAGCCCTTTGTGGTATTCCATTAGGGCCATGCCCCCTTCCCCATGATGCCATTGCTGGAAGTTTCTTCCAGACTTTCTGTTGGTTTTTCCCATTGTGCAAGGTTGAAATGGCTCTCCTAAGGCTTAGGACTTTATGAGAACACACACACCCATACCACGTTCTTTTGCAAGCATATCTTTGCCATTTTTATGCTGGCAAAAGAACTCCCCATGCGACAGTTACCTCTAATCCTGGCAAAAGGCTTCCTGGCAATAAACGAGGAGTGAACAGAGCTCTGTTCATTTCCTTGTTTTAAATCCCACATATTTTCACAAGAATACATAGCATGGGAACTTCAAAAATAAAAACAAAAATAAGACAGTAAAAGTTACAAAAAGCACCTAAACACACTAAAAAAAAGTCCCAAGTAAAGTGAGGAGGGTCATAAAAAGTGCATCACCTACCTGGATACTGTGATCTCACCTTGAATTGTTCTCAACAGACTGGCCATTGATGCTGCATTCACATGAGTACAATGATGTGAAGTTTCAAGTGCTGGCAATACCAACACAAAAGCACCACAGAGATCAATTGATGGCTTGAGCCATCAATAAAAAACTTTTTTAACAGGACATGATTGCGAAAGGGCAATGTCATGTGATACGTGCACTCTTTCGCGATCATTAGGTGGTCTTATGACACCTTATTTGCCTTGTCTGTTAATGTCCTTAATTAATAACAGGGACATCTTTAAGCCAAAAATACATTGGCATATATTGGTTTTACCTTTTTGTTTTGGCTCTGCCCGCCACTAAAATAAGGCCCCTGACAACTTCCCAAAAGTTCAATTTAGCTTTTGGGCTGAAAGAAGTTCCTCATATTTTTGTCAAAAACCACAAAAACAACTATATATGAGTATCAGAGAATGGAATATTAATGAAAATTCTGGCAGCTGTCATAGCCATCTGGGTCCTGCTAGTAGCAACCTACAGCTCTGAACAGGAGGACAGCCACTGGCCAATTAAGAGCTCTGTTGAAGCCCACTGTACTGAGAGGTTTACTTGAAGACCTAAGAAGCTATGCTTTCTTTTATTTTATTTTATTTTATTTTATTTTATTTGCCTGAGGGCAGACAAAATGCATATTAACACAGAATCAATTTCATTCAGTAACAGCTGGTGGCTTCCAAGTCCTTCTCTTCTCTTCCTCTCCCTTGCCCTGACTTCTGTGCTGCATCAGACATGCATGGAGGATCACCACTCTGCAGCAGCCAATAGGAACGGGGAAGGTGCCTTCCTCAGCAATCTCCTGAGCCAAGCTCTAGACATTAAGATCCAGCTCATCAGCTGGCTTTCAAGGTGTGGCTTTATAAGTTGCTATCTGCCACAATGCATAATTATAGCAGTTGGATACCACTTTAACTGCCATGGTTCCATCCTATGGAATTCTAGGATTTGTAGTTTCGTGAGATACTAAGAATTCTCTAGTATGCTCCCTTGACCTGTAGCACTAGAGCTATCTGGCAGAGCATTCTAAGTTTTTCATGAAACCAGAAATCCCAGGATTCCATAAGATGAAACCATGGCTATTAAAGTGGTATCTAACTGCTATAATTGTGTACTGTGGATACACATTGAATATGCAGCCTAGGGACAAGCAGAAGAGAGAACCATGTGCACAGATTAAGGGTGCATCTACTATGTAGAAATAATTCAGTTTGACACTGCTTTAACTGCCATGGCTCCATCCCACAGAATCCTGGGATTTGTAGTTTTGTAAGGCACCAGCACTCTTTGGCAGAGAAGGCTAAAGATCTTTAAAACTACAAATCCCAGGATTCCCAGGATGGAGCTACAGCGCTTAAAGAGGTGTCAAACTCCATTATTTCTACAGTGTAGATGCACCCTTAGCCACACACTCTTACCTTCACCTCTTCCAACAAGCAGAACCCAAGCTGACAGAAGGTGATGGGCATCCTTTTGAACTGATTTGAAAAGTTTTTTTTTTAATGTATATCCCTAAGAGAAGAGAATACTCAGCTCACCCACCCTTTTTGCCAGCCTTGCCTTTGTTACAAAGCAATGAGAGAGAAATTATAACACCGCATGAGCCAGAGGGAGAAATACCCACTGACAGGTCTATTTTTCATCCCTCTTAACCTTCCTTCCAGTAAGCTGCTGGAAGCTTCCTCTGGTAAGCTTCCTCTGCTGGTTTCTGACTCTCCCACACTCAATTGCCTTGATGCCTACACAAGGCACAGAGCAGCAGTGCAGGAAAGAAAACCCAAATGAACCAGCACATACTCCTTCATCACCATCAGTGAAACCACACCCCGCTCATGAATGAGTAAAAATTCATTAACATTATACTGCATGAGAATGTGCGTATTTTTCTTTCATTGCATCCTTAATGTAATGCCATTATGTGCTCATTAACAAAAACAAAAATCCACCCACAATGAATTCCTAAATAATGCATTCTTTTAAACACATTATATTTTTTAATATGTTGTTTCCAAGCTCTGTTCTGATACTGATTTTTGTCACTAGGGATTGCAAGATCAATGACTTTAAATTTATGTCAGTGGTGCCATCAAATGTTTTGATGTATACCAAGTTTGTCTGATTTTTCATTCTGTAGATGGAAGCTTAGAACTAGTTAGAAACTAGGTCTGGTACTCTCCTGCAATAAAATAATAACTTGGCTGGGATCCCATCTAGGGTGAACTTGTGACCTGGTTAAAAGAGGACACCCCTTTATTTGAAAGATTATAAAGCCCAAATCTGGTTTAAAGATTAAGAAAAACACATGAAAGAGCAGGCACCTTGAAGTCAGTGACCTACAGGTAGCACTCAGCAGACATGTAGATCACCTGGTGACAGTTGTTACCATTAGGCTGAGATGTACTCTGTCTTTTTATTAAAATTTTATTAATTTTTTATAAAACATTAGCAAGTGCAGGGGTTTGATGCAAATCTTTGTTCTCTCTTTTGGAGATGCAACCCCCCCCCTTTTTTTTGTAATGCATAAATGGCAACTCTATTGAAGGGAAGTGACACTCTTATCATCAGAGACAAGGCTGGCTTTTCTTGGCAACTCGTTTGCTGTTTTTTGTTGATGCAACAATGTCTGTTCTAATATTACAACTGTGCATGCTCACACCAGGGAAGCAGTGGAGCAGCAGCCTTATGTATTACCAGCATGAACATGAAAGCCATGGTTGCTCCTACTACTCTCCAGTAATGTTTAAATAATGCAATCACTTGAGTGGAGCCTCCAGCACTGCTACTTTCCATACCAGTCATCATGAAACCATAGAAACATACAGGTGGAAGAGATCCCGATGGTCATCTAGTCCAAACCACGGCCAGTGCAGGCAACTGCAGTTATAGCATCCCTGACAGGTGGTCATCTAAACTCTGCCTAAATAGATCCATAAAATGAAAGTTCACCACCTTCTAAGGTCTAATAGAATCTTTGGCTCCCACATTGGACTGATGCTAGTGCCAGAAATAAGCTGCATTATCTGACTTCCCTGTTTTGTCAATTTCCTTTGTGTACTACCTGGGTAGCATAGAAGCTGCCACATGGCAGTGGATCCCATAGTACTCTTAGTAATCTATGAACAAACAAAAAAAGAAGAAGAAGCTATATAGCCCCAGGATGAAGGAGCAACATTTTGTCTTGCTCTTAATCTTAATGCTATGACTAAATGTAGATTTTGGGGGAGTTCAACATCAAGCTAGCTTTTTTCCCTCTACCTTTTGCTCAGTCTCCAGCCTGAAAGGGGGATCTGGAAAACCTGATATATTGCTCATGTTAATCTGTACCTAATAAAGGTATAAACCAAATGTAGATTGGGGGGGGGAGTTCCTTATGGACCACTATGGTTTCCTTTGCTTTCCCCCCAATATTGTATCTCATGAGTCACAAGGGACTTCAAATGTACATTAAACTTGCTAAACAAAGTGGGGTTGCTATATGCACTGCATTCTGTACTATGTGCATGTTCATAGCCTTTTCCAGATCGCATTCCACTAGATAGAGCATCATCCAGTGCAAAGGAACCAGATCCATTAAGAAGCCAAATCCATTAGGATTTGCCTCTCCCCATCCTGTCATCCAACAATTTTTCCATCCCTGTATAAGTGGGAGATGAGAATCAGGCCAACCATCAGCCCTTCTGAGAAACCAGATCCATTGGGATTTTGCCCCGATCAGCAACCTCCAGCAGCCAGCCTCCAGCAGCCATTACACCAGGCCAAGAAACCTCATAACATAAGGAATTGTGCCTATACGTTCCTATTTTCCTTTCCCCTCCCCATCACCTTTTCCTTGTGTCTTTCTTTTTAGATTATAAGCCTGCAGGTAAGGGTTGTGCCATATATGCACGCATGTACATGTACATATGCACACACCCAGACTGTCCTGACATTCTTTCCAGCTGAGGAGGAAGAGGAGGAGGAGGAGGAGGAAGAGGAAAAGAAAGAGGAAGTGGCGGGGGGCAGAATCTTGTTGTGGGGGTTATAAATGTGTAACCATCATAGTTACATGGCTATGCAATGACTCCTGTCCTGACCTTCCCCACCCCCCAATCCCTACCTGTTGGGCAGCAGCAACTACAATCAATGGAGGTCCATTCCCCTGTTGCTTGGCAAGCAGCTGACTGAAGTTCCTACTGTTAGAAGTGCAACAATGCTTTGCACTGAAGAGGCAAGAATGTCTCAGAGTGGGCAGTAGTATTAAGGTTAGATAGTTTGAGTGACCCACAGTCCTCCCTGCTTAGCTACCTATCCTGCTCTCTCTGTGATGCAGACTGATACTATTAGGGATGTTTCCACCTCTTCTCCTACCCAGAACTCTCTCAGCAATCCCTAGAGAGGCAGCTAGCTTAGATTAGCACCCTGAGTAACTTTCCTATCTTAGAATGGTGCTTTTATAATAAAGCCTCAGTTTGTTTCTGTAAAGCCACTGGTGCCTTTGCTCCTTAAGTCAGGATCACTAATTGACTGCTGCATGCACGCATTCTCTATCACCCACCCCCTAACATGAGCAATTTTTGTTGCAGCAGGCAGAAGTGAGGGGGGGCTGTCCCAATTTCCCCTCACACAGGAGAACACTCATGGGGGGGGGGACATCAGTCAGCTTCTTCCTGAGCAACAGGGGAACAGACTCCTGTACATCACAACAGCTGTTTCCTGGCAAGTGAAGATTGGGAGACTTTCATGGAGATTATCAGACAGGAACGAAAAAAGCATTCCTGTCCCACAATCTCCACTCCCGTCCCTGTCCTGTACCTGTCACACCACAATCAGCCTCCCCATCACACTTACCTCCTCTCCTGTCATTCTGGCAGCCCCGGGGTGAAAGGAGCTCTAATGAAGCTCCCTTCACTTCCTGGATCGAAATCCCATGGATTCTCACAAGAGGACATGAATGCGGGAAATTCAAAAAGAAAAAGAAAAATAACCCAAAAAAGTGACAGCAAGCACAAAAACACACTTTAAAAGGTGGAAGTAACCCAGGGACGGTCATAAAAAGTGTGTCACTTACCTGGATGTCCCAATCTCACCCGGAACTGTTCTGGCAGGGACCAACCATTGATGCTGGGATCTCATCAGCATAACAGGGCACCTTGTCACACACAGGAACATCCATGACAGGAACGGAATGGGGGATCTATTGACTGCTTCTACTATCAACAAAAAGCAGTGCCAGTGGAACAGCAGCAGAACAGGTGCCGGGGGGGAATGACGTCATCTGAAAAGGGAGCCCTTTTGCGATCTCCTGGCATTCATGTAATGCCACTTTTAGCATGTATGATAATCTCCATGGTATCTATGTGTCCCCTAAACTAGAGAATACATAGGTTTTGTGAATACCAAACAATTACAAAATGCGTAAATCATCAACAGGATTCTGGCCAATAATAATAATGCCTACTGCTTGGTGTTGAAGAACCACAAGAGAGTAACTTGTCTGTTTACCTTTTGCAATGTGCTTCCTAGCTTTTGGTTTAGAAGGGTTCATCTTTTGGCTAAAACTGGGAAGACTCAAAAGGTGGGAGTCATAGATTTATTAAGTCCCTCTCCCCAACTTTCCCCCATAATTCAAGCCTGAAAAGCAAACAGTATTTAGCATAACATAATTGTGAAGCAACACAAGGTCATATTTAATTTTTATTAATGTAAATCCATGCTTTATCACTGTAGTGCTATCACTATATTTCAGGTGGCATTGCTAAGGAATTGATTTTCACACATATTCCACTTCCCTCAGTGCTTTATATTCTCTTTTATTGTGGCAGGAGATTCATTTCTTTTTTAAAAAAAATCATTATAATGATCTATCCCCCGCCCTCTTGTTTGATAGATGGTTTTTCAATCTAGCTATCTTTTTTGTCATTTTCTGCTGTGTGCCATCATCCTCAGCATGGCAGGCAGAACAATTTGATTATTTGTCCACCAGAAGTCCTGTTCTGACTTCTTTCTTTACATGAACTGCTGTTATTTATTTGGCTTTGCAAGTGTGTGGGTGTCTCTGTCTCTAAGGAACATCTTCTGAATATTTGCAACCACATGCTCAAATTTGTAAGAATTCTCTATTTTTTTTTTTTTAAGGACTAGAACAGATTGGGTGATTTATAATTAGGTTTAATTGGTTCCTCTGTACATTTGGCTATTTTACCCAGAGTTGACAAGTCTCTCTAAAACTCAAAAAATATTCCTCTGCTATTCTGAAAACATGAAATAATTAATAATTCCAGATTTTCCCCACAAGGTGTCCTTTACACGTCACATAAAAGTTCCAGCAATGTGCATTTGAGCACCTATTGTTCAATCAAGACAGAATACAGACTTTTCCTAGGATCAGAGGATTTCCCCCTGAGTATTGTTTTGTTTTACAATAAATGGGTTCTTTCTGCTGTCCTCTTTGTAGGCTGGGGAAGCAACTTGTGGCCTTCCATATGTCCAGTTTCACATCAGCTGTAGCCAGCATAACCAATGGTGTGCATGAAGAAAGTTGCAATATAACAAGACCTGGAATGTTACAACACAACAAGGTGGACATTTCTGTTGTAGGGTTTCCAAGCACAACAACCTAACCCCATCTAAGAAAAAGTAAAATTTTGCAGCATCAAAGCCATTGGAGCAACTTTTTAAGGAAAAAAGTTATCCTGTGTTTTAGGATAGCCTCTGTAAGGGAAAGCCATGTTAGTCTCTTTCATCAAAAACAAGAAGACACTGTTTTTGGTGGTATATCAAATGATACTATAGCTGTCTCTGTAAGAGATCCACAAAATCAGACAAGTACTGCATTCATACTAAGCCTATTATTAGGGCTGGGCCATGTGCAACAGTATAGTAGAGTTCATTAGGATCTGGGTAGCAGAAGTCACAACCAAAGAACAGTCAGAATCAGAGGACAAACCAGAAGGTGGGACCAGAAGGGGGAGAAGCCAGGCACCAAAACTAATGAACAATCCGAAGGCTATCCAGAAAGCAGAACTGGTTAACAAACCAGGAGCTAGGGCTAAGGAGATGGAGCACTCAGAATAAGAAGGCAGAGAAATTGGGGTAAACCAAAAGGCAAAATGGAAAATAAGCTAGGAGTCAAGTCCGAAGGACGAGACTAGACACACAAGCTACACTAGGGGTGCTGCTGCACTGCAGAATAATGCAGTTTGACACTGCTTTAACTATCATGGCTCCATTCTATGGAATCCTGGAATTTGTAATTTATTGTGGCACCAGAGCTCTCTGACAGTGAAGACTAAATATCTCACAAAACTACAAATCCCAGAATTCTACAGCATTGAGCCATGGCAGTTAAAGTGGTGTCAAACTGCATTATTTCTGCAGTGTGTCATCAGCCTAGGACTCAGGTAAAATATCCTGCTCAGACAGGCTCAGTTGCAAAAAGAAGCTTTTGGATTTCTACAATGATCCAATAACTTGTTTGGGCAGACAGTTCAGAAAGTTCTTCATGAGGGGGTCCAAGTGACCTAGTTCACCCAATGGGGTAGTGGTCAGTGGTCCCTAACACTTTTCTGAGAAAGTGAATTGAACCGTTATCATTGGGTGTCCATTATCACTGCAATTTCCAACACCATGCTTGCCTAAGACACCTTTCCAGGCTTCGGAGTTCTTTCCTACTCTGGCATTGAAGTCACCAAGGATAATAATTTTATCTTCTACAGGGACTTTTTGTATGAGGTGGTGTAGGTCTGTGTAGAATTTGTCTTTCTCTACAGGGTCGGCTTGCATAGTTGGGCCATATATACTGAAGAGAACAACATGTGGGAGACGTAAGGAAATAATACGATCAGAGTGTCCTGTTGGCAAAGTTTCGAGTTTGGAGGCAATGGAGTTTTTAATCATAAAGCCTACTCCTGAAAGATGTTTTTCGGTTTTGGGTTTGCCAGACCAGTAAAGTGTGTAGCCAGCGCCATGTTCTTTAAGGCTACCTTCCTCATGGAGACAAACTTCACTAAGAGCAGCAATGTCAATATTAAGTCGTGATAGTTCATGGGCTATTAGAGAAGAACGACGCTCAGACCATCCACTATCTGCAGAGTCTCACATGGTTCTGATGTTCCAGCATGCAAGCGTCAGTTTATTTACACCTTTGGAGGCCGGTGTGTGCCTTTGTTTCTTTGCGATTGACCGCATCAGAAGATGCCCATTGGCCACAGCTAGCCAACCAGGTAGTTGGGGATGAGCCTTTGTTAGGCCACCTTTTCTAGGCCCCTCACCATATGACGCAAGCAGTGCTCTCCTTAAAAAAGGCTGCTTGGTCGTTCAGGATGCTGCCCAACAAGACTGTCATCTCCCGGGTCAGCCTCCAGCGACCAAAGTCCTGAACTGCCTGCATGCAGGGTTGGGTCTGGGGCTTCCAGTGCATCTTTGCATCTGCCGTTTCATTCCTTGCCTATCGCTACAGGGCTTTTTCAGAATTGGAATTGTCCTTCGCGCCTGTGCAATGGATTTTTCTGGTGGAGTGCAGCATGCACAGAACAGGCCTCACCCTTTAAACCAAAGGTTCATCTGCTGTGGCCTTGCAAGCATGGACGGTAGCAGCGAGGTCATCAGGTCGTAGGTTTGATTAGAATTTCCTTCTCTTAGATGGTTGACCTTACAGGGTTGGATGAGCACCATCTGCCTGGGTTTGGGATTAGAGTTTTCCTTCTCCTAGGATGGTTGCCATAAGGCTAGAGAGCCCATCCTGCCCTTTGACGCTCTTTGTCAGACCCTTTGGTTTTGACCTGTCTGGCATGGGAGACCCTACTGGTGGCTATTATGCCACCGCCAGCATAGCTCAAAACATCATTAGGGTATGCAAGCCTCTCTCCCACGACAAGGGGGCATCAATGGAGAGGGTGACTATGTGACGAATGTTGCTGTCCTTGAGCAATCAGGGATCACCAGCATTGAGGCCATGATATTGAGAACACACCTGCACTGGTCAGGGCACGTTTCTAGGATGGAGGACCATCACCTCCCCAAAATAGTACTCTATGGTAAACTCACCATGAGTCAGTGTAAGAGGGGAGCTCCAAAAAAGCAATACAAGGACTCCCTGAAACATCTCAGGCTTGGCCAAATTGATCACCAACAATGGTCCGCCCTGGCCTCACATCGGGAGGCATGGAGACGCACTATCCACAATGCTGCAGCCTTATTTGAGAACTCATGCAGAACAAGTCTTCAAGAGAAATGACAACACAGAAAGAATCACAATCCAGAAACATCACCCAAGGAGACCTTCTAGTGTGCTTTCTGCAACCGGAATTGTTTATCCCAGATTGGCCTTTTTAGTCATCAGCGTGCTTGCAGAAAGTACGGGATGAGTCCTTCCTGAATCTTCATTTGTGAAGAAAACCCAGAGAGAGAGAGAGAGAATTGAACCAGTTCCCCACATGGGGCAATAGTCAAGAGATCCTGAAAGGCATGCACTTTTATAAGGCTTTACCTATATCTGAGGGCTTGTCTAGATGAGAAGATATAATGTGGATTGCTGCTCATTAACGCAAATTCACAGCAATGTTTATTTGCCTTCACAGTCATTTGACAAAATCACTGATATGCAAAGCTATTCGCGTTTGGTTCACACAGCCATCCCTGTGAATCAAGATGGTGGCCTTGAGTGAATTACTCATGTTATTATTCTCCACAAGTTGTCACCACTGCACAGTAATTTTTTTAACTGCAAATCAAAAGTGTGCAAGTGAGACTGTTTGCTTAAAAAAGTTGTTTGGTTGCCTCAGAGCAGCAAAAAAGTGCATGATCAGCAACACAAAACTCCAAAATGGCACTTCTGGCCACTTCATTTCTGGCAATCCCATCCACCCCCATGCATGTCCAACCAATCAGCTTTCTACTTCTGCCCTCACTGAGAATGTGATGCAATGCAAATTGGATGTCCAAACAAGCAGGAATATGCATTTCCATGCATTATTTTTAAAAAAAACCTCAGGAAAAGCTGTGGAGGCTTTTCCCCTGCAGTTTTTGGAGTTTTTGTCTCCTCCTTCTTCTGAATAAGGCGTATCACCACGGGATCTCATTGGGACAAAAGGTATTCTCCTCACATTTTATGAGGAGCATTTTCACTGTCTGGACAACCCTTGTGACACCCCACTTTCTACCTGTTTCCAAGTCTGTGTTGTTCCTTCAGAACTGGTATTTTCTCTTTGGCCTAATTCTCCTCAAAAATCACAGAGACTTGCTTTGCTTGATATGTAAAATAAAATGAGCGAAACACTTCCAAAAGACGTTGAAGGCTTTCATAACTGGCATCCATAGATTTTCTTTGGATTTTTTCTGGGTTGTGAGACCATGTTCTGGAATAGTTTGTTTCTGATGTTTCGCCTGCATCTTTGGCTGGCATCTTCAGAGAATGGTTTGGAAGGTGTGGAGGTGGGGTTATATACTGTGAACGTCTGTTGAAGATATGTAAAATTTGTGTATTTGAATTGCTAATTTCTGGGTGGAGATATGCAAGGAGGATTAGTGTCTGTTTGGCTGATGGTTGGTTTATGGGCCATTATCTGCTGGAAATCCTCTGGTCCCTGGGTAGAGTTCATTTGCAAGTGCTGAGTTCTGATTTTAGTGTTTTTCAGGACTGGCAGCCAGATTTTGTTTACTTTTAGAGTTTCTTCTTTCCTGTTGAAGTTGTCCAGGTGTCTGTGGATTTCAATAGTGTCTCTGTGCATTCTGACATAATAGTTGTTGGCCTGGTCCAGAATTTTGATGTTTTCAAATAACATTTTGTGTCCAAGTTGGTTTATAACATGTTCTGCTACTGCTGATTTTTCTGGCTGGCCAGTCTGCAGTGTCTCTCATGTTCTTTGGTTGCTCTCATGTTCCTCTCATGTTCCTTCCAAAAGATACTAACAGCCCTGCTCAGGTTCTGCGCTCAGGGCAATGTGGTGTTCCTCTTTCCCTACTGCTTATCAAGCATGACCATCTTTTCCAATGAGTCATGTCATCTCATGGTATGTCCTATGTACGACAGCCTCCATTTAGTCATTTTGACTTCTAAGGAGAGTTCAGGCCTGATTTGTTCTAGGATCCATTCTTGAGTCTTTTCAGAAATCCATGTAGACCGTAGAACTCTTCGCTGGCACCACATTTCAATGAGTTGATTCTCTTTCTCTCAGTTGTCTTCACTGCCCAGGTTTCACACCCATATGTACAAAAAAGTATGTGTTAGATATATACTTAGTTTAAATTCTTTGTCAAAACTATCTTTACTTTACTTTATAGTTTTTCCATCTAGCTCTGATAGTCTCCTACTTTTATTTATCTTACATGGAAAGCAATGTTTATATACAATGGTATCTTTGCATTGTACATATCATTATATACCATGGAATCTCAACATCAAATTGTTCCTTTCATATACCGTGCCTTATGAGGAAAGACTTAGGGAGCATGGGTATGTTTAGCCTGGAAAAAAGATGGTTAAGGGGCGCTATGATAGCCCTGTTTAAGCATTTGAAGGGGTGTCACATTGAGGATGGAGCAAGCTTGTTTTCTGCTGCCCATAGACTAGAACATGGAGCAATGGATGCAAGTTCCAGGACCAGAGATTCCACCTCAACATTAGGAGGAACTTTCTGACAGTAAGAGCTGTTCGTCAGTGGAACACACTCTCTCAGAGCGTGGTGGGGTCTCCTTCCTTGGAGGTCTTTAAACAGAGGCTAGATGGCCATCTGTCAGGGATGCTTTGATTGTGATTTCCTGTGTGGCAGGGGGTTGGACTGGATGGCCCTTGTGGTCTCTTCCAACTCTACAATTCTATGATTCTATGATTCTATGATATCCACCATCCCAGCAATTCTTATGCTTGCCCCTGTAAGCTAGAACATTGCTAAAGTCACCTGGTGAATCAATAATGGGCATAATTTAAACTCAAAACCTGAATTATAGTTCAGTATTTTCAACTTCTAGCAGTGACTTGTATGTAGATTCTCTTGTAGAAACAACAGAGCAATAGCAGGCATGCATTAAAAAGGACAAGAGTACACTGTTCTGATGCCATATGGTGCATGGTGTTAGTCTGACAGTCATAGGAAAGCTGAAAGCTGAAACTGCTGTGTAACACAATGGGGAGCTAGATGGTCAATTAAGCACTAGTGATCTGCATTCCAGCACCATTGCCTGGGATCCTACTGGTAGATCCTCTGAATCATTTGTTGAATTAGGTCAACCCCATTGATTCAATGGTCTACTCTAGTTGGGATTAACAATAAAATTTTGGCCCATATTTGCAAATTAAAAGATTTATGATCCATGATTATGCGGTGATTGCAACAAAGCTCTTCTGGTCCTATTGGGAAAAAGGAAAAGCTGGACTGCCCTTGCTTTGCTGAGTTAATCATCTGGTAATGCAGCCCTGGAATATAATACCAGACTGATGTAAACATAAGAATCCATTTAAAAACTCAAAACAAGCCAGTTTCAAGACAGTTATGTTACCAGATACACTGGGGGGGGGTTCTTGGAGGACCCTCTAACACACTAATATTAAGATGGGAAATTAATACATTTGACCTGGCAATCTGAGAGGTCGGTAATGGCAGGACCTTTTAGACCTATGTGATAAGGAGGAGACTCTAAGCCAAAAGGTACAATTAAATTATCTTTAGTGGAAAATAATATCACAGCACTCATGCAAACTCAGACTTCAAGCAGTCACACAAGGCTAACGAAAATAGTAAGAAGTATCGGGATAGAGGAACAGAATGAGGGGTAGTGGGTTATACTGTTCCGATCCTGCAGAGCTGAGACTGCAAAGTACACTGACAGTGAGGAGATCCAGACGATGGGCTGGCTACACAGTGTGATGTGGAGTCAGAAGGAAGTGGAACTGTGTGCAATTTGGTGGTGCGCCACAGCAGAGAAGATCTTCCCCCATATCCTCCAGCACTAGATTGCCCCCATGGGTGAGACACAAAAGAGCCCCCCCCCCCATTATAGACCTCAGTTCTTGGACACAAGTATACAATGAGAGGCACTCCTTCAAGTCCTGATGTCCCTAGCCATTTAGGGTTTTAAATGTTATCACCAGCACCTGGAAGTTATACCAGAAGTGTATTGGCAGCCAGTACAGTTCCTTTACAACCAGTGTTATATTGTTTCCACATGGCATTCTGATCAACAGTCTAGCTGAAGCTTCTGACTCCTTCTCAAGGGCAGCCCCACAGAAAGCACACTGCAGTAGTCTAGCTGGGAAGGATTATTGTGCCCTAGCCATAATGGTGAGTGCACTTTCCTTTGTTGCAATTTAGGAGATTTCTCTGAAGATTATTCTAGGCACATTGATAATATTTTGAAGAGGGCTAGAGAAGAGGCCTGCTAAGAACAAAAGTTCATGGACTGATTCGAGCAGGACTTTATCCATGCAAGGAGAAGATAGGAGGAGGTGGGAGGAGAATTGTCATTAAAGCACTTTAGTGGCATTTTAGGCTATTTGCACAGAGAAACACTGGCAGGACATGGTGGCAGCTGTTTGTGGAGACATTTGTTATTTTACAGTGTCAAAGGATGAACAACGGCAATGGGGGCAGATGCTGTTGACAGAGAGAATGAAAGGTGTGGGAGGACACACTGAGGTTTTGTGCTCTATTCAGGATGGGGGTCTTGTTTGTTTGTATGGTCATAATGCATTTGAGATTGCTAGCTTGCTGTAGCTGAATAGTGACAGCAGCTTTTTGGAAGAATGCCTCCCCATCTAAGTGGAAGAGGAAGGCAAGGAGCCAGCTGAACATGCCTCACATCAATTCAGGACTCTTAAACAGCCTGTCAGGGTGGGTCAAATCCAGCAAATACACAAGCCCTCTGTCATCATATTGTAGATTTCATCCCAGTGGGTGGTGGGTGGTTCATGCTTTAGTGTGACTTCCCTTCACATACCCTGGCATTAATTTCGGTATTAATTTGCACATTAAGATTGGTAGCTGTCCAAGCTGAAATTGGAATCCTCAAACATCATGTTCCGAGGCTGCAGTGATAGCCTCACAGAGGGTGGGGGCAAAAGGGATGTGTCAGGAGAAGCCACTGCACTTTTTTTTTTCAACTTTAAAGTGGGCCTCATAGCTCAACCATTTGCATGACAGTCATATTTTCTATCATACTGAGTGTGCAGTGGCATGACTCCTGCCCCAGGCTTCAAACAAACAGCTTGCTTTCCTCCTATTTTTAAAAATGGAACACTATAGGAATATTTTCCCCTCTAACTTTCATCCTTCCCCTTGTTGTTGTTGTTTTAAAAAAAAATCAAAGCAGTTGTAAAGGTATGCAGAAAGTAGCAAGTCCTGGTGACACCACAGTTAGTAGCCACTCAGTACTGATTACAAATGGCTTTTACAGCAAACTTGGGCAAACTTTTCTCTAGAGCTAAACTATGGAGAGTGGGGAATGCTTTTGTGCTGAATCTAATGAGGATGCTTTCAGATCTGTCTCACTGCTCTACAAAGGTCACATTTGTCTTAACCATTTTTTTTCCATAAAGCAGTGGTGGAAATTGTGCAACCCATTAACCAAACTCCTTTTTTAAGGAAGTCCAATACAGACATTTGGTTCACCACTAACCTCTCAAAATCTCCAGCATGCCCCCCATTCTTCAGACAAACAACTCAGAAAATGTTTTGAAATGATTCACACACACACACACACACACAAAGCAAGAGACCCACCACCAGAAAAGGCCCAAAAGGTGGTTAGGAGTGGCACAATTTCACTTGGAGTCACCTAAAATGGTAGTTCAAGAACATCATATGGCCCTTTAGAGCTCCAGGATTGGCCAAAATAGGATACTGAGACTCTCCAGAATCTAGACCAGTGGTTCTCAATCTTTAAACCCCCAGGTATTTGGGGGTTTAAAGTTTAAAACCCCCCAGGTATTTGGGGTTTTAAAGAAGCCTTAGCCAGCTTAACCAGTTGTCAGTGATACTGGGAGCTGAAGTCCAAAACACCTGGAGGACCAAAAGTGGTCCTCTAGTGCATATCCACCCCTGCCATCATGGGCTGGGGAAGAGGGCATTTAAGGCCATTTTAAGCCACTTTCTTGCTTTTTAAGAAGGATAAATAAAATATTTTTTTTGTTCAAATGAACTGAAAAGAAATGGTTATGTAATGAGTAACATAATATTGTTTTGCCGCCGCTGCCGCCGCTGCCCCTACCACCAGACACTGATGGGAACAAATTACTTTGGGGGAATTGAAGCAAGTTAAGATAATGAATTTATTTTTTAAAGTAATTTAATGAATCTGCTCATGGAAGTCTGAGCCAGAGCTTCAATAACCTGGGCATGGAGTGTTTAAGATCTGCTCAAAGAAGCAGCCACCCAAACTCAGAGCTTGGAAAGGTTACTTTTCTGGAATACAGTCCCACAATCCTCTAGCCATGTTCAAAATTTTCCAGAAAAGTTAACTTTGTACAAAAGTTATATTTTTGGACTTATAAACCCCAGAATCCCATATCCAACAATCCTAAAAAGTAACTGTTTCAGGTCAAATAAAAATACATGTTGAGACATGCAAATATAACAATACTTGGACAACACTCTCTGCATATAATTTTTACAAACAAACTCCCCAGTGTAGTTAAAGACCAAACATAACAAAAGTCACCCATCCAGGGATTATTTTGTGAGCCAGAATATTATAATGCATCCCAGACTCTCAGCTCAGCTGATGCCCACCTAGCTCATTGACAGTGCCATGAGAATAACAAACAATAAAACTCTCAAAGACAGCAATTGCAGAATGGTTCACATAAAAGTAGTAAATTTAGCTACTCTTGGATGACAGCTGCATGCAGATTTAGTACTGAATTAACATGAAATGAAAATTTCAAGACATTGTGAGGGAAGTTATTTACACAACTCTCATTAACAATAAAGGCAGGGTTTTTTTTTAAAAAAAAAGAATTCTTGCTTACTTAGCTGAAAATATCTGCTAGCTTGTTGCTGAAGTATTGATTTGAGTAAGGAAGTAAAAAAGATCCATTCTAATTTGTTCATATTTTATGTACATTTGGAGGCGGGGTCCCAGAATCTCCCAGACACAATGCCCATGCTGTCATGGGGATTCTGGGAGTTGCAGCCCAAAAAGAAGAGCTTGGTAACATTTTATTTTGACTGCAACTCCCAAAATCCCCTAGTCATCATGACCAGCTGTAGGCTAAAACATAACCTTTCCAAGCTTTGTAGAAAGTAACTTTTCTAAACTGTAAGCATGCATATGTGTGCATATTACATTGTCTTTAAGTAGTCTCTCATCACATTCTTTTCCTGTCACTTAACCTGTAAAGCAAGTTTGAGTAGCATATGAAGTATTACAGTTTGGAGACTTTCCTCTTGATTTCGTACATCAACTGTCATTTGGATTGAAGGCCTTAGGGTACAATATATAGCAAGCAGCAGTGAGTCTCTTGCCATATTTGAAAAGAAGTCCCCAGTGTAGCCTTCCTTAAGAAGTACTTCCTGAAATGAAATTCATATCTTAAAGCAGGAACAGCCAACTTCTGTATTCTTCAGGACCACTTAAGAATACAAGAGCCCTGAAGGATCAGAGCCTATCAAGTCCAATGTTCTGTGTCCACATTGGCCTATGAAAAGCCTACAAGCTGAATATGAACTCAACAGCACCTTCCTGTGCCTGTTCCCTAGCAACTGGTGTTCATAGACATACTGTTGCTGGTACAGAAGGGAATATATATCCATCACAAGTAGTAGGCATTGATAACCTCATAAAGGGTTATGGAAAGCAAACCCTATGAGGAATGGTTAAGAAGCTTAAATGTGTTTAGTCTGGAGAAGAGGAGCTATAATATGATAAACATCTTTGAATATGGAAGGGCTGACATCTGGAAGATGGAGCTTCTCCAGATAGCAGAACCAAAACCAATATATTAAAATTTCAAGAAAAGAGATTCCAACTCAACATTATGAAAAACTTCCCAAAAGTAAGTCCTGCTGAACAGTGGGATGGACTACCTGGAAGGTGGTAGATTCTCTTTTGTGAGAGATGTTTACAGAGGTTGGATGGTCATCTGTCAGGTTCACTTTAGCTATGGATTCCTGCACTGACACGGATTGGATGACAAGGCCCTTGGGGTCCCTTCTAACTTTACAATTCAATGTTTCCTCATGAATTTGTCTAATACTTTTTTAAAAATGCAGTTTGGCAGCCATCACTGCATTTTGTGGAGTGTAAACACTCTAGTTTAAGCATGTGCCATGTAGAGAAGTATGTTTTTTGTCTTGGAAAGCTTGTCTATACTTAAGGAGATAACATGTGATTAATGAATTGTGTTGAATACAACACCCACTTTACAAGCTAGCACCACTAAAAAAAAGATGGGACAGTTGTTGAAAAGCATTTTGTGCTTTTTCTAACTACAAAGGTGTTTCCCCCCCCAAAAGCAGTGTGTGTTTATATCCCCTCAAGTTTCCTGTTGACTTATGGCAACCCCATGAATTCCAAAAGCTAAAAGGTTAGGGGCTAAAAAATGTAGTTCCTCCCTGGAAGATTCCAGTACATCCATGGGGTTTTTTTCCCAGTGTACACAAGCCCTCACTGCACCTTTGTGGAGCTTAGTGACACACGTACCTCCACACACTTTCTGCCCCCACCAAAAAAAAAAAAAAAAACACCACCAAAATTGACAATGCCTTTGTGTTCACTGGGGTGTGTGAAAATCATTCACTTTTAGTCACATCTGTGTCTTCCCTACCAAGTCACTTCAAAGGATATATATACCTTAGGAAGAGTCAAGTTACAAGCAATGAACTCCCTGATTTATGGCACTTGCCTGTGACCAGATGATATGGGGATTTGAAAGTGAGGAGTGTCACATATGGCCCTCCATTTTTCCTGGTAAAGGTGGGATGAAAGAAAAGTAATCATATTTATATACTATATTTCAAGTGTCCACAGCACTTTACATGCATTTTCTCAAGCTCAAACTAGTCTGGCACCACCCTGCCCAGGTCACCTGAATCCATTAAAAAGCCATAGAGATGACATCAAAAGTGTAGACAGATCTTGGGGAAATTGCCTTTTTGAACTGCACCTCCCAGAATCCTTCAGCCAAGATCTGAGTATCATATAGCATGGCAGAAGAGGAGAGCTGAATACTTTCCCCTAACACATGCTTCTGCCTTCAACCTGTTTTGATTTCATGTGTTCTTTCCTCCCATGGAGATTACTTCAAGTCACAGATCTCATTCACATTACCCTAAAGTTGAACAGCATTGCCATTATTTTGTTTCCATTATGAATTAAACAGTTTTTCTGATGTATAAACCAAGAGGAAAAATGTAAATCTTAACTTTGATTTGTTCAGACAAGCATATTTCAAACCATAGTTTACAAAATTAGCTTGATTTGACAAAGTATCATTAAGATTAACCATTGCTCGAAGTTTGGACATTGCAGTATACATACAGCAGGTAACTGAAAATGGAAGCAGAGAGTTCTGACTTCCCCTTTGCAGCCACACTAGAGGGGGAAGGGAGAGGTGGAACGTGTCTGAGATTAAAGAGCACACAGGAGCCTGAGGTTTACTATAGTATGTACTTACAACATTAATAATGAAGCCAAAAATGTCCTTTATGGGGTGACCTCTGTTCCTCCAGACAGATCTTAAGGAACTTTTCTTCTGTTAAATTATTTATTCTGCACCAAAAGTTTACCATACTAACATATATTAATCCAGAAATCTTATCCATACCCAGTTCAGCTCTGATTACATAAGCGGGAGTAGATTTTGAAACCCCTAAAATCATTCACAGAAATCGAGTTTGAATATTTTCAATTTTTGAGAGATCTGCAAAGCCCCACATTTCAGCACCAAACCTTAACATTGGTATCACTTTTACTTAAAGATATTTATAATTGGGCATAAAGAACCTGCATATCTATAATTTAGTAATCTATTTAAGGATTGCAAAGTGGCAACAGATTTCATTTCATTTTTCCTTATTTCTGATGCCCAGGAACCTGTAGATGAAAAGGTAATGCCAAGATAGCAGTAAGATTTTACTTGCTCTAACTCTTTAGAATCAATAAACCATCTATATGATTTTCTCTTTCTACCAAAGACTATTACTTTAGATTAGTTATTGTTAATGGCCAGGTCATTTTCTATACTGTAAGAGCTGAAATGTCTTACCAAATGTGAGGATGTGAGGGCAATCTTGCTGCGACACCTGTTACCCCATTGATCACCAGGGTTGATTTGGCTGATCTGGCTGTCTAGGTGGGTGTTCCCTTCCTCCCTCACCACTCCATGTGCATCCCTACTGAAGCTACAGGAAGAGGACGACCATCCTAGATAGGAGTGTACTGTTCTTCGGTCAAGGGTATACGATAGCTGTGCTCCCCTGCTAGAACCTCCAAACAAGCTCAAGGTCTGTCAATGCAAACACAAAGTCCAGCCACAAAGAAATGGCCAATGCAAAGTGTTTTCACAAGGGCGAGGTTAGATTCACTCTCTTGTAGCAGCCCATGCTGTGCTTTAAATATGATATCCTATGCTTGTTTGGTGGGATTTGGTCATGAAGCCCTCCTGGCTCTTCTGTTCTGCTACAGGGTGAGGCAGCTGTCTCAGACAACACATCTGATATATCATGACAGGTCAACAAAGTGTTATTTATTTATTTATTGCTATTGTGTTTTTACTGCCAGGAATAAGGGGGGATGCTTGTGTAATTTGGGGGATGGAGGTCATCTACCAAAAAACCTTTGGTGACTTTTACATGCTGTGCAATGTGAACTGAGCTTATTGAGTTAACACCAATTTTTTCTCCATCTTAGGCAGCAATGTCTTGAGCAGGCAATTACAACAAACCAGCCAGTGCTGTATTTTATTATTTTTGTTCCTTGTTGTTCTTGTTCTGGTTATTCCCATATTGCAAACAGGAACATGCTTAGGGGGAGAGGGAAACCTTCCGGCTTGGGGTTATTTGTTCCGGCTCTGTGCTAGTACCTTCCAATCTAGGGCATTTTTTAGTCAATGGAACATCACCAGTAAAATGCAGGGATAAAGTTGTCCTCATTTGCCATTTCTGAATATAAAAGGATGACTGAAGTAACCTTTTAGTTGTTTCTTTTGCAAGCTTACTATGCAGGAAGCTTTTAAGGGGAGAGGCATAAGCATTTAATTGCACAGAAATGCTCAGAGCTTGGAAAAGCTGCTTGGGGTTGGGAGGGGCTAACTACTGCCAGAATTTTCTAGCTGAGGGATTCTGGGAGCTGTAGTCTGAAAGAAAGAAAGAAAGAAAGAAAGAAAGAAAGAAAGAAAGAAAGAAGTAAGTTTTCCAAGTTCTGGAAATGCTTGCATTCCATCTGTTGTAATGTCAATAGATGATCATGTGTTTGTCACAGTTATGCAGTTGGCCCTCGATATCCATGAATTTGGCATCCACAGATTCTACCATCCATGGCTGGAAAATATTCCACAAAAAGTAAATTCCAAGAAGCAAACCTTGATTTTGCCATTTTAGGTAAGGGACAAGATTTTACTATGCCATTATATATAATCTCTCTCTCTCTCTCTCTCTCTCTCTCTCTCTCTCTCTCTCTCTCTCTCTCTCTCTGGCTTTTCTTCTCAAACGAAGATTCAGGAAGGACTCATCCCGCGCTTTCTGCAAGCACGCTGATGACTAAAAAGGCCAATTTGAGATAGACAAGTCCGGTTGCAGAAAGCACAGCAGAAGGTTTCCTTGGGTGATGTTTCCGGGTTGTGATTAGGACTTGAACATCCATAGATTTTGGCATCCACAGGGGGTCCTGGAACCAAAACCCAGCAGATACCAAGAGCCCACTGTAGAATCATAGAAAATTGAGTCCAGTCCCCTATTTAATGAAGGAACACCAGCTAGAACATCCACAGCAAGTAGTTGTCCAGCCTCTTTTTGAAGACATCCAGAGAAAGAGACTGCCTTTCTAGCTAATTGGTTTCATTGTTCAACTGCTCTTACCACCAAGAAGTTCCTTCTAAAGTTCAATTGAAATCTACCCTTCTGTAACTTAGCCCCATTAGACCTGGCCGTACCCTCTGGGGCAGCAGAGAACAAATCTGTACTCTCCTCTTTGTGGCATCTCTTTAAATATTTAAAGATATCATATGCAATCATTTCACCCCTCAGACTTCTTAGTCTTTTTCTGAAAGCAGGAAGTTTCCTTTAAGTAGCTTTGGAAAGAATGATTTTCCAGCTTATTTTGCTTTTGTGATTATTATTCACAAATCATGACCACACCAAACATGTGGGGAGCTGTAGGTTTGGTTGCAAGTACTGCAGTGTTGCCTTCCTCTTAAAGCTGAAAGAGTGTAATTTGCTCAAGATCACCCAGTGGGTTTCCATGGCTGAGCAGGGATTTGAACCCTGGTCTTCCAAATTCCTTGTCCAACACTCAATCTACTGAGTTTTCTGCCATCAAGGCTCTAAGCTCCATCCTATTCATTTTATCACAACCAACGCCCTAGTAAACCATGAGGTTTGCTTGGCTCCACTCTGTGGGAGAGGATACTTAGGAATGATTGTGTCCACCACTATCCTGGCCATTTCCTTATTCCAGAGATCAGCTAGGGCTTTGACAGGATCACCTGCCAAGGCAACAAGAAAATCCACAAAAACCATCAGGAAACCATCCAGATCCATGAGCCTCCTATGATGGACCATTTTAACTTCCCACCACCACCCTGCACAGGCTCCAAGTCCCATTGAGTCTAAATCCCACAAAGTGGTGATCTGCCCATGATACCAGGACTATGGAAAGTTCCTCCACATCACAAATCACTGCCCGGCATAGAAAGCTAGGTCCAGAGTGCGTCCTCTTAATGGGTGGTACTAGATATTATTTGGAGCCAATCCATGGACTTTTTCAAATGATCCTTGCAGTACAAGGATCGAGCAGGAGAGCTTCGTAGCTGCAGTGCAGCAGGGGGTCCATTTTGGACAACGCCATCCCTGTGGCGAAATCGTCCGTGTCTCTTCCATTTAGCATTGGAGTCTGCTGTGCCATATTCAGCCAGATTTTATTCACAGAGGTTGTCCGTGAATAAAATCTGGCTGAGTATGGCACGGCAGGCTCCAATGCTAAACAGAAGACACATGGATGATTTCGCTGCAGGGACGGCGTTGTCCGAAATGGACCCCCTGCCGCATTGCAGCTACGAAGCTCTCCCGCTCAATCCTTGCACTACAAGGATCGTCTGAAAATGTCCCATGGCAGTCATAGAGGACACAAAGTCCTGAACTGTGCCTGACAGAGCAGTCTCAGTGCTGATGTTGAAATTCCCTAGCTGTCATGAGCTGTCTTCTTTAAACTCAACAGGCAATAGCTTCAAGTTTAAAATAGTAAACTTTATTACTAGACAGAGTTTCTACAGAGTTACTAGCTCAAAGTTGTTGCTTAGAATGAGGAACAAAAAGGGTAACGCAGAGAAATGCAAACTTATTTAAGAATAATTACAAGAAAATATGGAAGGGTATAAAAGAAGAACTAGGCAAATGGTCCAAGCTCCAACTCTCTTGGCTAGGAAGAATAGCCTCAATAAAAATGTCTGTGCTACACAAACTCTTTTTCAAAACTTACCAATCATAACAAATAACAAATGCTTTGTGGAATGGAACAAAGAAATACTCAAATTCATATGGGAAGGGAAAAGGGCACGACTGAAAGCAAAATTATTAACAGAAAGGAAAGAAAGAGGAGGATGTGCATTCCCAAACTTATTCTTGTATTATCAGGCATGTGCTTTAGCATGGTTGGAAGATTGGGTACAGTTAAGAAACAAAAAAGTGCTCTCTTTAGGAGGCCATGATTTGGTTTTCAGATGGCACGGTTACATATGGTATAACAAGATAAAAGAGAATAGAGCCTTTGAGAACCATTATGTTAGAAAGGCATTATATAAAGTGTGGGCCAATTTGAAAGCTAGATTTTATTACAAATTACCATTATGGGTTTCAACACAAGAAGCCTTTTGGGGGATATCAAAAGATTTTGGGGATATCAAAGATAGAACAACAAGAATGGCTAAGTTATCGGGAATTATTAAGGAAGGAAACCCAAGGTAATATGAAAATCAGATCAAGAGAGATGCTAGAAACTGAGGGACTTAAAATGAATTGGTTTCTCTGGACTTTTTCGGACAAGTAAAATGTAGCACAAGCAGCCTCGCCACGTTGCGAGGCTGCAGCGCTGCAGGGCGTCCCTTTCAGAGGACGCCCGTCCCTGCTGGTACTGTTGCGGTACCGCAGGGACATTTGAGTGGAAATTGTTGATCATGAGTAAAAATCGGCAAAATATTCCACTCAAATGTCCCTGCGGTACCGCAACAGTACCAGCAGGGATGGGCGTCATCCGAAAGGGACGCCCTGCAGTGCTGCAGCCTCGCAACGTGGCGAGGCTGCTTGTGCTGCATTTTACTTGTCCAAAAAAGTCCTCTATAAGCAAATCCAGGAAAGATATAGCATGGATTTAAGACTGAGGAACTTCCAACCAGAACCAAATGAAATAGATAAGGTGTTATTGGATAATGGGAAACATCATATAGCAAGATACTATAAGATACTTTTGGATAGAAACTTAGAAAATGAACAGGTAAAGGAGAAAATGATAAGATGGGCCCATGATATAGGTCATGTTATTGAAATAGACAGGTGGGAAAAATCTTGGGAGGGAACGCAGAAATTTACTCTGTTGCAAAGCATGAAGGAAAACTACGTAAAGATGTTTTTCCAGTGGTATTGAACACCAGTGAAGCTGGATAGGATGTATAAAATAGGCGAAAGAAGATGCTAGAAATGTGGGGAGGCAGAGGGCACTTTAATACATATTTGGTGGCATTGTTCAAGGGCGAAATCTTTTTGGAAGAAGATACATATTAAGATAAAGGAAATCTTGGGACGTAACTATCCAATGGAACCAGAAATGTATCTCCTAAATATGGTAGACAAAATTAAGGGACAAAATGTTGTGGTTAAAAAGAAAATTATATTGTATATGATAACAACTGCCAGGATCTTATATGCCAGCCTCTGGAAAGAAAAAAGCGTGCCAACTATAGAGGAATGGTTAAGTAAACTATATGACAGCCTAGATATGGATAGACTAACAGCTTCCTTGAAAGGCAGATCATTGAAAAAAACAGAAGAAGAATGGGAACCAATAAACAAACTTTTTGGAAGATACATTGAACCATGAGACAGGAAAGAAGGGGTAGGAAACTTTGATAAGGTTAGGAATGGGTGGGCAAAAAGGAGAGAAGGTATGGGTATTAGGTTTCATAAGTAAGATTGTAGTGACAACCAGATGAAACAAGTTGAATGTAACAAGCAGGCAGGAGAGAAAAATACAAGAACAAGGACCACACACAAACGAAGGAGGAAGGGTCACATGGAGGAATATTCTCAAAAACTCTTTTAAAGTTTATTTGACAGAAATGAAGTAATAATAGATAAAAGAAGCTTCCCTATGTCTAAATTTTTCTCTTTTTTTTCTTTTTTGATTATGTAAAAATTTGTTACAAAGATTGTGATGTTTTTATAAAGCTGATGGAAAACACGGGATGTAACTAAATAAAAAAAGAATGAGGAACAAAAGAAAATACAGAGATATAAACATATTTACAAACAGGCAAGCCTGGCGTGGCTTTCATTCATTGGTCATTTTGACCCACTATGCAGCCCCTCTGGAACGCTGTACATGCTCAGAGGACCAGGCAGGCTGAAACCAGTAGCAGAGTAGTGGATATTCACCCAGTCACTTGCCAGCATGTTCCCATCAATAAGAGGCTTAGAGACACATAGAATAAACTATCTACGATTTATTTAAGCAATAAAAGCAACTATATACAGACTACATGCTCTCATCTCTGACAGGGTGCAGAACAGCAGCCTCTGTCTCTCAGAGACCAGAACAGAACATATAACTTCAGTATTACAGTAAGCAGGATTACAGGCAGGAACACTTCCTCCCTTCCCATGCTGACAAAACACAGCTCTTAGCTCATGGTTACATCAGCTCACCCTTGAGACCTATCTGTCTGGCTTCAAAGTCAGACAGACTTCTGTTTACAGTATGAATTTTACAGGCCTGCTCAGGACTTCACAGCCTATTAGCCTGACACTTTTACAATTCTTTTCTCACCCATTACCCTCACACACACCTTTGTTATTCTGAATTCTTACCATTTGGATCTCCACATAATGTCACCTATTTCCGGCCATGCCAGGCACTCACTCTTTACCATCACAAAGGGAGGCAGTGTAAGCCCAATTCCCACATAGCAAATGACAGGAACGTGAACTGTTCCTGATATCTGGCTCCCACAAAGACCTTCTCCCCTCCCCTGCTGGTGCTGGCTTAAGCAAGCTAAAATGAAACACGGGTTTTTGGTAAATCCAATTCCACTGTTACTGTGTTCACCTGTCTCTTTATTTTAAAAAGGTCCCACATACTTAGCAGCCAGTTTTTAGGATGGCCGCTGAGTATTTAAAAACTTCGTAGACAAATATACTTGCTGCCACACTATAAAGTCCCAATTCTGGGCCCTTTTACAATTGGTGTACCTTTTATAAGTCTCTTTAGCATAGTCCAATGCTTTGATAATTTGGGCCAAGTTGTCACCACTTGTTCTTCCCACTCTTGCAGTGGGACGGGATCAGTCTGAGGGTTAGTAACACTCATACTTCGGTCCTGTATACAGCTTTGAATGGTGAAAGTCCCATGCTAGCATGCACAGCAATATTGTATGTCGTCTCGGCATACGGCAACAATTCTAACCAATCATCCTGCTGATAATTTACATAACACATTAAATACTGTTCCGAAATCTGGTTCAAACATTCCATTTTCCCACCCATCTGTGGATGGTGGGAAGTACTCATCCCTTGTTCCACTCCCAATAACTTTAAGAAAGCCTTCCAAAATTGGGATGTGAACTGACTTCCTCTATCTGAAATTATTTTGCCTGGCACTCCGTGCAATCTGTGAACATGCTACATAAACAATTTAGCTAACCTCTATGCTGTAGGCAATTTCTGACACCCCACAAAGTGGGCTTGCTTGGTGAACAAATCTACTATTACCCAAATGACTGTTCCCCACCCCCACTGGTAGGTAAATCTACAATGAAATCCACATAGAAAATGGCAGGAACGTGAGGTATTCCTGGTACAAGGCTGGGCTGAGACCAACTTAGCCAGGTCATGTTGAGCAGCAGTGTGGACAATACACCAACAGAATTCCTGTTCTGTTCTTGCCATGCACCTAAAAATGCATACACTCAAACCCACTGAAATTTATTAATATATCCCAGTTGCCTGTATCCCAGTTTATAGATAGATAGATAGATAGATAGATAGATAGATAGATAGACAGACAGACAGGAAGCTCCTTTCTTCATATGTGGTGAACTTGTAAGAAGACAGGAGGTTACTGGTCTAAAAGGTAGATTTTGTAATGTTACCAGAATGTTTTTGTTCTGCATTATGGATAAAGAACTGGAGAGTAAATATGGATTACTTCTCTGATATGTTATTCTAACAGCAAGAATATTGATTTGCTCAAATCTGAAGCATCGATAATAGAAGTATGGATTATTAAGGTTGCCAATTTAGCCCAAATGGCCAAATTAACATGGGTTCTAAAGGATAAGCCAACTGAAAGACTGGAAACCATTTATGGAAATTTTGAGCAATAAGAAATCTATTAATGTAATAATCTGTGATTATGCCTATTACTAATTTTAGTAGGATTATTTAATTGGCTCTGTAATAGTGGAATAATATTTTCCTTATTACAGTATTTTCTTTTCATTGCAGTCAGGATTGGGCACGGGGGTCAGAGCCCTACTGTATATTCGTTATATGTCTTTTTTTGTGCATCTTTTTTTTCTCTTTTCTGTTTATTTTTTGATTGCATATTACTTTGATGGTAAATTAGAGTGTGTTAAAAATTAATTTATTTTAAAAGAGCCCTGCCAGATCAGACTAAAGACCTATTGTTTTGGCCAAATGCCTTTGTGAAGCCCAAAAGTGGGATATAAACTCCACAGTGCCCTTTTGTTCATGTTTCCCAGCACATTGCCTCAGATCCTGGGAGACACACATAAGATGTCATATCTTGTAGCCATTGATAACCTTGTCTTCCATGAGCCTTAGTAATCTCTGTATGCTTAGGCAGAGAATTCCATAGGTGAAGTAGTATTTCCTTTTGTCTGTCCTGAATGCCCCACCATCTAGCTTCATAAGATGATCCAAGTTCTAGTATGATAACAGACGGGAGGGGGGGGGCTCCTTATGTCCACTTCTTCTACATCATGGAGTTTCATACAACTGTTATTGGAGGTAATTTATACACATCATGACTAGTAGCCATTACTCTCTCTGGCTTTTCTTCGCAAACGAAGATTCAGGAAGGACTCATCCCTCACTTTCTGCAAGTGCGCTGATGACTAAAAAGGCCAATCCGGGATAAACAAGTCCGGTTGCAGAAAGCACAGCAGAAGGTCTCCTTGGGTGATGTTTCCAGGTTGTGATTCTTTCTGCATTGTCGTTTCTCTTCAAGACTTGTTCAGCGTGAGTTCTCAAATAAGGCTGCAGCATTGTGGATAGTGAGTCTCCATGCTTCCCAATGTGAGGCCAGGGCGGACCATTGTTGGTGTTCAGTTTGGCTGAGCCTGAGATGTTGCTTCAGGGAGTCCTTGTACACTTTTTTGGAGTGCCCCTCTTACACTGAGCCGTGGCGAGTTCACTGTAGAGTACTATTTTTGGGAGGCGATGGTCCTCCATCCTAGAAACGCGCCCTGCCCAGCACAGCCTTGGTAAAAGAAAGAAAGAAGTATGGAAAGTTTAACTCTGCCTCTGAATATACAGTATTTACCTGATTTAATACCCCCCACTGAGCTAATATTTGCTTCATGAAGAGAAACAATCTGACCCCCAAATGTCAGCCACCTCACTGTGCTCACCAAAAAGAAAGAAAAAAAAAGGGGGGGGGAATACAAAGCCTACAGAAAATTATTTTCTTCTCATGGCACTGCTTGAAACTGCTCCATATAAATGGAGAGAGAATCTTAGTCTCGCATTAGAATTTCAGAATGCTTTTAAAGTATGCAGTAATAAGGTGATTATTCTATATTAAATTCCATGGAAGAAGAATATAAGGTGAAATATGAAAACAAGCCTATTTCATCCTTAAAGCATTCTGTGGACCACTTTTCAAATGATTCCCTTCCATTAACTGAGAATTAAGGACAGAAATTACACTCTCTTTTTATTATTTTTCTACTTACGTTCCTCCGTGGCTTTCTTGATGGATGGATGGATTAAAGCAGCCCTTTCTAATCTGAATCTCCTCTATTATTATTGGGTGGAGGGAGGTGAGGGGGGAATCATAAAAGGTATTCTCACATTTTTATTTCTTTGGGCCTGACCTTTTTCACTGACTAAGGGATATGCAAATCAGACTCTCAGCATGCTCATTGGGAGAAAATGATTCTAAATGGTCCCAGGATATTCCCCTCCCCTTTCAATTCATCCTTCATGTGCTCTACTATGCCTCATAGAAATCTCTCATAATGAACAATGAACAGCATCCTCGCTCCACATAACTCTACACCACTTTCTGGACAAACAATGTACACACCCTGACAGCATGAAGCAGAATGGGTCTCAAGTACGTTCTATCCAAAAGACAGGAAGACATGCAGAGTATTTTTTTAAAAGCTTGCCTTTGTTCTTCTCCATTTCCCCCTGCACTTTAGGGTGCCAGAGTTACTTTTTAAAAAATAATTTGTTCCCATTACTCATTATGAGGTATTAAAAGCAGACTGTTGCCATTGCAAGGTTTTAAAAGTAACTCATTCTGCTGTTATTGCATGGCTCATTGCTTTTGCCTTATTTTATAACTTTTTATGGAGAAAAACCTTTAGTCTGATCAGAGAACAGCATAAACCTTGAAAAACACTAGTCAAAATGCCTCTAAAAGTGCCTAAAAATTAACTTTTTAAAATAACTAAGACAACAGTACTTTTTCCACAATAAAGTACCGTAACTTTGTTCCTGTGTGTGGTTACTTTGGTTTGTAACTTCATTCTGGCTTTGATAACAAGAAGGAATAACTCCCTACCCCATATTATTATTTTTACTTTACAATGTGTAATCATTTACTACTTGCCAAACAGAGCATACAAGTAACAAATAACACTGGCAGCAGGTTTTATCATTAAGATCTAGCACTGGCTTTGTTTCCCCCCTCCTCCCCCCATTCCCTTTTTCCTTTTGTCTTGTGTCTTTTAGAAGTATAGCGTCTAGATCAAGGGAAGAAATAGTGCCACTCTAGTCTGCCTTGGTCAGGCCTCACCTAGAATACTGTTTCCAGTTCTGGGTACCACAATTCAAAAAGGATATTGACAAATTGGAGCATGTCCAGAGGAGGGCGACAAAAATGGTGAAAGGTCTGGAAACCATGCCTTATGAGGAAAGACTTAGGGAGCTGGGCATGTTTAGCCTGGAAAAAAGACAGTTAAGGGACGAGATGATAGCTCTGTTTAAGTATTTGAAGGGGTGTCACATTGAGGATGGAGCAAGTTTGTTTTCTGCTGCTCCAGAGACTAGAACACAGAACAATGGATGCAAGCTCCAGGAACAGAGATTCCACCTCATCATTAGGAGAAACTTTTTGACAGTAAGAGCTGTTCGGTAGTGGAACACACTCCCTCGGAGCGTGGTGGGGTCTCCTTCCTTGGAGGTCTTTAAACAGAGGCTGGATGGCCATCTGTCAGGGATGCTTTGATCGTGATTTCCTGCATGGCAGAGGGTTGGACTGGATGGCCCTTGTGGTCTCTTCCAACCCTACAATTCTATGATTCTATGATTCTATGAATTCAACTTCAGCTGTACAGTAGCTATGTTTTGGCATTTTAAGTATTTAGAATATTCAGCAGAATTTTTTAAAATTCCTATGAGAATGTTGAAGCAGTTATAAAGGGTGCTATGGCAGGTATGTGTGAAAAACAAAAACAATTAGTTGTGTGCTTCACATCCAAAGTAATGCACATAGTTGTATAACGTCTCCTTCTTCCTGTAAGACCATCAAGTCAAAGGTCTAAAATTACCTAGCTGTACCACTGTCTAAATCTCTTTGCTCTTTCTTCCTGACAGTAAGAGCTGTTTGGCAGTGGAATGCACTGCCTCAGAGTGTGGTGGAGTCTCCTTCTTTGGAGGTTTTTAAACAGAGGCTGGATGGCCATTTGTTGGGAGTGATTTGATTGTGTATTCTTGCAGGGCAGAGGGCTGGACTAGATGGCCCTTGTGGTCTCTTCTAATTCTATGATTCTATCATTCTCAATGAACCCTAGATGGGAACTTTGAAACATCTGATGCAGGAAATAAAGTCCACAGACTTCAGCACTGAGCTGGCAGTGGGTGTCCCACATTTAACCAGAACCTGGAAGCATTACTTTTCATTCCTGTTCCCAGAGGTCTCAGCAGCCATAGTGGCTGAGGGATTATTGGAATTGTAATCCAAAAAATGTAACTTTCCCAAGTTCTGCACCAATCCAGAAAGTTGGTTGTGACTCTTCTGCACCGGTTGGACTTCACCTGGATTATTGTGGCTGCCACACCAAAAGAAAAAGGTAGATAAACTAGAATAAGATCAGAGCAAGTCACATAAGATGGTCAGAGGTAAAGCAGGGCAAACAAGTCCTACAAGGAAAGGTTGAAAGGAATGAATGAATTCAACCTTAAGTGGGGGGGGGGATGACTGCGAATGGGGAGATGAAAGTAGGGATGTAATTTTTTCACTTTCTAATTTCATTCTCAAAGGAAGCACTATGTAATTTCAACAGGGTTTTTTCTGCTATGAAATAGTTCAAGACAGTATTCTCTGTGCAAAGTTCAGATGTGGTATTTTTGGACAGAAATCAGCATTTTGTATACAGAAATATTATTGTCTTTTGTATAAAATTTGCTCATGGTATTTTTGCACAGAAACCAGCTTTTTCCTGTGAAGCAAACACAAAGGGGGGGGGATTTTTTTCTGCTGCCCCAGTGGGAAAGATTACATCTAATAGCCTTAAAGGACATACTTGTATAAATTTCAGCAGATAATGTGGAGAAACCTTTTAATTGTAAATGCAGTTTGACAATAGCTCCAATTAAGGAAGGGTTAATCCAAGGTAGAAGAACCTTTCCATTTTTTAAAAAACACATCAAGTTAAAACAGTACATCAGATTAAAAGATTGAGGATATGCATATATGTGTGTGGTTGTCAGCAAATTAGAAGGGTATGTTGAAAGGACTTTCCCCCCTCAGCTTTTATTCAGCCATTTCTTAGAGGTTCTTTGACACTATGGACTTTATCAGACATGGCAAAAATGGTGTCATAAGGATGCCAAATTAACTGAAAGGGGTGTGCATACCAGACAGCATCATCTGGTCAAAAGGCTGTTCATTTTTATGGACGGACCAAGCTGTCAATAGATTTGTCATGGTGTTTTGTTCCCAGTATTGCCAGCATTTGAAACCGCATGCCTTTTTCATGTCGTGCTTACAGCATCAATGGGCAGAACACTTCCAGTTGAGAACACGAAAGCCAGATAGGGGATGCCCTTTTTATGAACCTGCCGGTTTATTTTGAACTTTTAAAGTGTGTTTCTGTGCTTGTGGGTACTTTTTATGTGTTTATTTTGCTGTATTTTTAATTTAAACCATGTTCACGTCTTCTCGTGAGAATCGCTGGGATCACAAAGGCAGATGTAAACAGAGCTACCATTTGTGCTCTGGTAATGCTAGGGCTGCTTTGTCTCACAATTACAGGTCAGTTTGATGAAAGGGGTTATTGTGCCAGGCCAAGTACTCTGCAAATTATGGTGCTAAAGAGACTTTTTTGGAAGTTCATCTGATAAAGTCCTAAGAATGAGGAAGTAACACCTCCACACCCCAATTCAAACTATTTAGGATGCCTTAGACAAAGTCTTTATTTTGAGAGTGATGTAACAGACTGTCTTTACAACAGGGTAAGGAACTTCAGTCCCAGGAGCCACATCTTGTCCTCTTAATGTCCCAGTGAGGCCCTCTCCTCTTCCTAAGATGGCTCTACCCATTCTTCATGATTACAACATAATTAGGTTATTGTCCAGCTTTTTCCTCACAGTGTGAAGAGTATAAGGACTTTATCAGACTAGCCTCTAAAAACATTATTTTGCCAGCATAATTAAAGCCATTTTTATGCTGGCAAAAGAACACCTCCCCATCACACTTAAATTTGTCTCCCGGCAAAGGCTTCCCTGGCAGTGAGGAGGAAGTGAACAGGGCTCCATTCACTTCCTTGTTCAAACTCCCGCGGATTCTTGTGAGAAGACGCTCGTGCAGGAAATTCAAAAAAAGAAATAAAAACAATACAGTAGGACCCCCGTATCTACTGATTCATTATCCACCAATTCAATTGTTCATGGGACACAAAACAGCACACCTACCATAGAGTCTTCCTAAAAATGTGTCCTCTCTAGCCATTTTCTAGGTCCTCCGAGGCAACTCTATAGTGTTTTAAACCAGAAGTCCCATTATTTTCAATGGGGTTTGCTATTTTCCATGGTTTTTGGTATCCAAGCCCCCCCAGAACCAATCCCCAGTAGATATGGGGGTCCTACTGTACATAAAATGCTTTTTAAGCACATACACACACTTAAAAACTTCCAAGTAATCCAGGGAAGGTCATAAAAAGTGTGTCACTTACCTGGATGTCAGAATCTCACGCAGAAGTGTTCTGGCCGGACCTGCCACTAGCGTTGCATGCATGTGAGTTAAATGGTGTGAGGTTTCATACACCAGCAATGCTGGCACTAACGCTCCATGGGGGATCTATTGACAGCTTAAGCCATCAATAAAATAGGATGGGTTCTGGCCAGGACATAAAACACATAAGTGCAACATCATCTGATATGCATGCCCTTTTGTGTTTATGTGGCGTTGTTATGATGTTGTATTTAGTGCATCTGATAAAGTCCTAAAACAATTATCTGGTGGTTAGATACTGGCAATAAGAGCTTTAAACTAAAATATGGCAGTATTTTTGGTCCTGACTCCCCCACTGTTGGCCCCACCCACCTCTGGGACAAGGCTCCTGAGAATTTATCTCAAATTGAATTTGGCTTTTGGCCTGAAACCACCAGGCTTTGGGCCTGAAACCTTTGCCTTACAGAGTGGTTGCAAGTTTTATTGGGAAATCTAAGAGATGAGTTACTCACAAACAGAGTAACTAATGTGTTAAGCAGAAGTTAAACAGTTCATCAGCCCTTTCCACCACCACCCATGAGATCTAGCAGAGAAAGAAATTGAATTTAGTCTTCTTTGTAAAGTACAGTTGTCCCTCCACATTCGTGGGGGTTAGGGCCATGAGACCACTGTGAATGTGAAAAAACCCGCAAATAAAAACTAGGTCACGCCACTGCCCTCCCTCCCCTCCAGGAGCAGCGACGGGGCTTCCAAGCCTCGTCGCTGCTTCCTCCCACCCTCTCCCGCCCCCGCAAGGAGCAGAGACAGGGCTTGCCAAGCCTCGTTGCTGCTTCCTCCCACCCCCTCCCACCCACCCCCAGGAGCAGCCTCGTCGCTGCTTCCTCCCACCCTCTACCGCCCATCCCAGGAGCAGTGACGGGGCTACCCAAGCCTCGTCGCTGCTTCCTCCCACCCACTCCTGCCCCCCCAGGAGCAGTTTTTGGATAGCGAGGGGTGCGCTCCCAAAACTGCAAATAGTCAAAACCGCAAATGTGGAGGGGCAACTGTATATCAAAGTAGTTTTACTCATGAATACTTGTGCATAATCAACACAGGTTCATCTTCTTGAAGAAAGGTAGAAAATAAAGAATACTACATAGTGTCACAAGAGCTGAGCATCTCACCTACAGACGTTTTTATCACATGTGTTTCCTGGAGGATAGGAAGGAAGACAGAAAGGTGTGAGAGCAGATGAGATCCAAGAGAACAAAGGCCACATGATGCAGGAAGAGAGGGGGTGTGAACAAACACACAAACAAATAGGGAGTTGCCATAAACATGCTATACCTAAACTCCTAGAGAGTGACATGCAGTCTAACTACCTGTGAGTATAGACATACAAAGGTTGCTAACTCCAACAAGTTTGTGCCAAATTGCAAGAAGCAAAATGGTCTGGACATGATAAATATGAGTTGATTTTTCCATTTTTCATCTACATATATAATTGACTTGTCATACTTGTGTATCGTCAAACCAGTAGTAAGTCAACTCTTTCTTTCTTTCTTTCTTTCTTACAAGCTTTGCAGCAAAGGTGCAGCTTTAGGGAAGCCCTTTGAAGCATCACCCAAAGATATTTCAAGCATTGCCAGTTTCATTGAAACAAAGCTTGTGATCTGCTACTTGAAAATGAGAAAGCCTGACCTTGCACTGAATCATTCTCACAGGTAAAAAACCCAAAATGTTGATGTAATCATTTCAGTGAAGACATGAAACACATACACGTAAAGGCATGCACAAAGATCAATCTAGAGTGGGAAAACATTTCAGGATCCAGAACATGTAAGGATTATGGTAATTGTACTAGTTATATCTCAACTTGCAAAAAAAAAAAACTTGTCTAGAGGGGTTATTTACTTCATCTTGCCCCTGTCTGAAAGCGCTGCAGTCCATACAATGCAGGGCATTTGCCCCGTTCTGCCCCCAGGCAGTCCTCACCACCCCCAGAGCAGATACACGGCTGAGATGGGGAGAAAGAAGGTTAAGGCCCAATAGACCAGTTTTTTTAAAAAAGTACCTGCTTAACTCCATTATAGGCACTACATCATCACTAAGGCTGGTGTCACACACACCCTGATAGTGTCACCTGGTACGGTTCGGCCTCTCCACACACCCCTAGTGCTGCCACTATATAGGGTGGCAAATGACAGATCAGGCTCCATGTGTCCACAAGAGCCCATCTTGGAAGGCCAGCCCATCATTCCAGCTGCCGATCTGCCATGCTCTGCTGGCACCAGGAAGGAATCCTGCAGCATGTGACCAAGGCTGGTCACATGCAGGGGGCCTTGGCAACATATTGCAGCCGGATTCCTCAATGCATGGAAGATGGCAACAGCTGCCGTGTTGCTCATCAGGACTTCTTCCCATTTTGTACAGATGATGGGGGAGGAATGGGCATGATCCATGGCCAGGATATGCTGGGGGGCAGCTGGCGTATCCTAGTTCATGTAGATGTGCTCTAATTTCACAAATCTGCATTCCTGTTGAAGCCAATGTGTTTGCATGCACATAACTGGGAACAAGATGCCAGCCTAAAACAAGAGATTTGACAAGCTTCTGTTTTTAGATGGTAACTGCAAGAATATCTCAGCCAATATGACCATTAGTCATGCTGGGTGAGGGGTTTTTGGGATAGTAGCACCCAAAATCTGCCTGAAACCCTACATACATTTGAACTTCCCTATTTTAGAGGAGCTTCCAGATATTTTTGACTATAAATGTGCTCATCCAGAAGTGTTGGGTTACATCTTCCAGATGTATTGGCCTCCATTTCCCATCATCTCCTGCCAGTGAGGTGCAGGAAGGCTTACAGCTTTGGCCTTCAGGTTGTGAGTTGGAGCTTTTGATCTAGAGGGTAAAGAATTAATACCAATAGGTAAAAAATGGTGGGAACCAAATTTCAACTAAACAATGGGGGGGGGGGAATAACAGTAAGAACTATTCAGTCACGGTATAGACTGCTGCAGGAGGGAGTCATCTTTTTCCCCCTTGAAATATTTTAGCACACGCTAGATGACCAGCTGTGAGGGAGGCTAGTTTCTTGATGCATTGACTTCTTGTGTTAAGCATAGATTTGGATTAGCTCAACCCTTAGGACCCTTCTAACTCTGTTTTCTATGAAAGGGTGGGGAGAGGCAGTACCAGTGCAAAGCAAGAAAATAGAGACATGCCCCGGGTGCTGAGAACAGGTGAATATAAATATGATTTAACCATCATAATCTGAAAACTTGAAAGTGGGTAGGTCACAAGGAAGATAAATAACTTTAGAAAAAACAGGTAGGTAGACAGACAGACAGACAGGGAGAGAGAAAGAGAGAGAGACTCAAACCTGTTTGAAACATGCTTGGGAGTTTCAGTTTTAATTCTAGCTTCATGTTATTTAATCACAATTTTAATAATAGGGATGAAGCAACATTTTTTTTAATTTGCATGTATTGAATGGCATTCAGCTTTCATATGACTCAGGGTGCTTTCATGCTTTTAGTTTACGGTAGTTAGATTATGTTTTTATTCATTTCCTATTTGCCTCTCTGGAAAAGCTTTTGCTTGAAATACGTTAGACACAAATAGCGTTCTTTGGAGATATATGTAATTTTTCAGCACCCTGGGCTACATCTCTCTAAGGGTGCCATTTTGTATTCTTCTTCTTTTAATTTTTTTTAAAGAAATTGAAAGAAAGAGGATAATGCAGAAAGATAGCAGGATGGAGCTAGATAAGAAAATAGTGGAGGAGTTAAGAGAAAAGAGGCAGAAAGATGGATATATACAGTGAAAAATGAAAACTGGGTCCCTTTTATCAAACTGGAGTTATAGGTCAGCCTGAAAAGTCTGAAGGCTGCTGTTACTTTGATTATTATTTATAAATATATATATATGATGCTATCAATTTGAATGTCACTTTACAGAAATACAAAAGAACAGGCTCTTGCCCCTGTAAGGGGGCCTACAATCTATAATTTGACATAGGGAAGAGAATGGATGGTGGGGAGGAAAGGGTCAGTGGGTTGAGAAGCAGGCTGTCCATATGTCCTAATTGACAACAGGGGGTCTTCTGTTTGAGGGTATCTTATACTAAAGCCACACTACACAAATAATCCTATTTGGAACTGGTTTATTTGCCATGGCTCCTTCCTATGGAATCCTAAGTATTGCATGGATTGAACTAAATTTGGTTTGCAGTCCAGGAAGTTGTGGAAGTTGCTATATGGAACTGAGCTTTAGTTTGCAGCTTAGGAAGGTGCTGCATGGAAATGTATTCTGTTTAGTAGCACAGGGAACAAGGAACCAATGCATGTAACTGAGTTCTTGGTTTGCATTCCAGTAAGCGGTTGCTCTAGTGTTTACTCCAAAATACACATTAGTAGAATTGAGCTGTGTTTTGCATGCTTTGGGGTAAAATATACAAATTGGTAAACTTATACCTGGTCCTGTCCATTTTGCTTTGGTTTTATCTTGTGCCCCTAGTCCTACCAGTTGTTGGAATGCAACCCCAAGATCCTTCAGACATTGGCCAGAAAGCTTTCCCCAGTCTTGCACAATAAGTCCATGTTATTTTTAAAATATCAAACCATAAAAATAGAGAGCAGAGGCTGCACAGTTGCCCACCAGTAACAATCATTGTGATAGCACATTGAGCAAGTACATAGGTAATCTCATCACAGTCTTCCCTGCTATGGTGAGATATACTGTTTCTCTGTTTAAACTAGAGTCATTCTTTACAAACTTGCACCTATGCACAAAACTTAAAACATGCAAATTGTATGCAAACTTCTATCCTCTTTTTTTGACAATGCATAAATGGCCTCACTACAGAACGGCCATAGGAAATGGCATAAGTGCTCTTTGCAGGATGGCAGAGAACCTCTACTTTACCAGTCTAAAGTTCTGCTGGCATAGATATGTGACTGGCATCATTTTGCCATTGGCAGGGATCAAAATAGGTGCTGGTGGGCTTGGTGGTATTAAATCCCAAGATCCCCTCATCTCCCTGACATGTCCTCTCTTCACCTAATGGAGCAAATGTCATTAATTCCATCCTGTAAGATGAAGGAGCTGGGATTTATTAATTTATACCCCACCCTTCAGCCAAAAAAAAGAGAAAAAAACCCAGAGTGGCTTACAAATAATTAATTGGACAGTTTCTTGACCTCAAGCTTATAAATTAAATAATACAGTAATAACACAAGGAAAAGGTGTTGGCAGTGGTAGGTATTAAATTTCACCACATACTGGCTTCTCTTCTTCTCCCTCCAAGACTAAGCTCACTATGAAGGACTCTGGCCAGCCACTGGGGCCCAAGCTCAATGGAGCCCAGACTCAATGCTCTTCTCTCCCTCAGAAGCCAGAGCAATGGCAGTTGGAGGATGAATGGAGGGGCTTTCACTAGCCACTTGGACATGGTGGAGTTATGCCTCGCTGTTCTCCTTCCTCAGAGGATGGAATAATACTTGTTGAATGTAGAGGGAGGGTCTCTCATCTGCTCCTGAGGTCTAGGCATAACAACAACAGCAACAACAACAAAATAATTTCTTACCCGCCTCCCCTCAAGGCAGGGTACAATATGAATTAAAACACAATATATAACATAAAATCTTTAAAACACACAAGTGAAAACACATAAGATTAAAATAACCATTACCTTAAAATCATCCATACAAATTTACCATAAAATTCATAGATTAAAATCAACAGGCTAGGCCTGCCGGAAGAGATAGGTCTTTAGTAATGTTTTAAATTCCGACAGCATGTTTAGCTGTCGAATCTCTTCCAGCAGACCATTTCACACTCTGGGAGCGGCTGATGAAAAGATCTTCTGGATGACACATGATGATCATATGGCCCTTGTTGAACTGCAAGTGCCAGCAATCCCAGTTGGCATAGCCAAAGGTGAGGAATGCCAGAAGAATACCCTTTGTTTGTCACATTCATATTTCCACCTTTCTCCCCACCAGGTCAAGGCAGGGGCAGTTTCAGCCACCTCTCCCTCTGTCCTCACAACAACCTACAGAAATAGCCAAAGCTACTTGAAAGGGAGTGACTAGCCCAAGTTCACCCAGTGAGTTTTATGGATCAATAGAAATTTGAATCTGTATCTCTCAGGTCTCGACCCAACACCCTAATCAATATGCCACACTGGCTTTTTCTAACCTAGTAAGATCATCTAGGTAGATTTGCTTTGGGTCCTACTATTTAAAGGTGTTCATTCCAAAAGCTGCCAGAGCAGGACTTTGGTAGCAGTTCTTTATGATTTAGGATCAGCTCCCGAATTAAAATTTCTGATGAATAACTCTGTAAGGATGTTAGGAGGCATACGAAAGGCCTTTCTATTTTATCTGGTCTTTAAAGACGTGTTGCAGTTTATCTGCTGCTTTGCTTTAAAGGACTGCTCAGCTAATTAGTTGTGGTATGAAATATGTTTTGAGTGTCACTATATAAAGTGCTCATCACTGGGAATAATGGCTTCTGCCTATTTTTAATTTCTTCCTCACCAGTATGCAAAGAGCCCCATGTGCACAGACAGGTGTTTTCAGAGGCACTTCTGAAAGACTCTCAGGACCAGCAGTGGACTTGATGACTGGAAGAGAGCTAGTGCATCGTCAGAGTGATGGACAGAGGTTAGGATACCCAGCTTCAGGTCTGCACTGAAGCCATGAAATCAACTTGGTCATTCACTTTCAGCCTAACTCACCTTTCAGGGTTGTTGACAGAAACAAGTAGGGAGGTGATATGTAAGCATCAATAATTCTCTTGAAACAAGTAGGGAGGCAGAGACCCATCTACCACATCTTGAGCTCAGTGGAGGAAAAGGCCAGAATGGTAACTAAAAGTAACAATGATTGGCAGCCGTGCAGGTGGTGGGGTGGGGGTGGGGGCTCTCATAAACCTCTGGGCAAAAACTGTTTTATTCCAGCTTGGTTTTGAGAACTGGATATTTTTAGAGAAAGGGTTTTTAATGGGGTGCTGTACCATTTTTAATTGTTTTTAATATTTATAGGGGTTTGGTTTCAGGTTTCCCCCCACCCCCGTGGATACCAAAAAGCATGGATGCTCAAGTCAGTACAGCTATTTAACATTAAACTCTCATTCACATCTCCTTCTTTGGAGGATTTTAAACAGAGGCTGGATGGCCATCTGTCAGGAATGCTTTGATTGCGTGTTCCTGTAGGGCAGGGAGCTGGACTAGATGGTCCTTGTGGTCTCTTCCAACTCTATGATCCTATTATTCAGTCTTTTGAAAAATGGCAGGAGCCTCTTAATTTGTAAGCTGCCTTAAGTCCAGTGTTGTGGGAAAGGGAAGCAGGGTATCAATAAAGCTGATGATGATGATGGTGATGATATAAGCTGCCATGTGTGTGAAGATGTGCCATCCATGTCTTTGGATCCTATCCCTTGTTAACATACTGAGCACTGTTGAAAGTGAAAATAATAGAAAGTCTATGTGCATGCACAACACAGTTTCAGCAGCTTCATAATGACCCTATAGAATCCACCCTATAGAATCCTGGGATTTGTAGTGTATGGTGAAGTACTTCTCTATAGAGAGCTTTAATTCTGTAGTTCATGGGATTGCACTGGAGTTCTCTAGCAGAGAAGTCTAAGTACCTCACCAGACTACAAATCCCAGGATTCCACCAGAAAGGATAGAGCCAAGACAGTTAAAGTGGTTTCAAACTGCTAGCATAGATACACTCTGAAGGTCGATCAGGCAAAGATGGCTGTTTTATTCTGAAGTTATATCACATGCTGAATCAAGAACAATTCATATATGTTGGCCACAGCCAAAATTCTAATTACCAGATAATAGAAAATGAATAGAACAGCGAAGCAGTTACAGAAGGCATTGGAGGGAGGTTAAAGTTCATTTTGTTCTCATATACAGAGGACCTTCTAAGAAGATGAAAGGCTAGCTTAAGTTAGCCATTGTCTCTTAATTACACAGATAGGAAATATTACACAAATTACTCAAGTGATCCTTTTATTAAATTACCCATAGCAGAATGACCCACGTATCAGACAATAATGTTTGTGGTATGTGAATATTTGTGGCAACACCCGCAGAAGTAAAAACAAAAAAGCATCCATTGAATGCATTAATATAAATTTATAATGCAATAAAATTCAGTATTAAAAATGCACTATGAGATGGGGAAGTGCCTTTATTGCAGTCCTACCTCGAGGCTTTAGTGCACTATTTCCCCAATTTGTGATAGTTGTGGCACCATTGTTGGGGATGTTTCCCTAAGCAAAATTCCCTGTGGCATATTTTACTGCTGCACAATATTCTTTTAGGACCAAGTTAGCTGTGATGTTCATTTCATGTACACAATTGACACAAATGGGCTTTCATTAACACATTTTGTTATATATTTATTTATATCATATCTTCCCTTCAGTGAGATCAAAGCAACATAAGTTCTTTTCTTCTTCTGTGCTTATCCTCACAACAACCCTGTGAGGTATGTCAGGTTGAGAGTAAGTGACTAGCCCAAGCTTACCCAGGAAGTTTCATGGCTCAGTGGTGGACTTGAATCTGGATCTCCCCCATCCCAATCTAACACTGTAACCACTCCATCTCTCACAGCCTCTGCATGGGGCCCAAGCAGCACCAACAGGACCACAATGGAAGAAGAGGGGCAGTTTACCCATCATCCTGTGCTGTTGTCCCTATGGAAATCACTTTGTGAGGCTACTATTTGCATCATAAGGAATCTTTCCATTGCACTTAGAAACTGGGTTGGAGCCATCCTGGGAGCAGTAGAGATGGAGCAACAGTTCATCATGTCACTGACCAATACTCAGAACTACCAACATTCTTATTTGGCAACTGTAAATGTCCTGGAAGCTATGTGCTCCATACCCTTTCTAAGATATTATCATATTACACTGTTTTAGTACTATTATTCTACTTTAACTGCTATGGCTGCCTCCTGAGGAATCCTGGGATGTGCATTTTAAGGAGGGGCATTTAGAATTCTCAGCCAGAGAACCCTTAGGCCTCACTAAACTACAAACCCCAGAATTCCACAGGAGGCAGCCATAGCAGTTAAAGTGGAATAATAGCATTATAGCAGTGTAATGTGATAAGGCTCTTAGTAACCAAATTTGCCTGGAAAAGGATGCTGTTGGTGTGCTACTTGGGAGATTATCAGATGCGGTGAAATGTGGCAAAGAAAACCTGTGTCCCAAACCATGTCAGAAGATTGCGATGAGAACAGACAGGGCAACATTATCAGATGCCCACATCCTCAGCCGTTCCTGGGGCATAGCACTGCCATGGATGAGGCTTCACTTTTGTATTGATAGAGACAAGCCACCAATAAAAAGGGACGCCTTATTCATGCCTGAACTATGCCCCTGAAATGCTGAAGGACGTCGTCTGGTAATGTTGCCCTTTTGTGTTCCCATCACAGTCTTCTGACATGGTTTTTGCCACGTCTGATAACGTCCTTGGTGTTGGGCAGGTATGAGGGATCAGTGCTCACTTGTTGCTTCTTTACCTCCCACAGCTTCTCTCTTCCCTGCACTAGAAGGAACACCACTGCACACCTTATTTTGTATTGGATGCAATTGTTTGTAAATTTTCTTCTTCATGAAACAAGTGATTTTAGCAATTTCTTCCTGCTGTGAGAACTGTAGTTTTCAAAGACTGTTTGCACCTTGGAACATATCCTGTGCAAAATTCACCTGTGATATTTTTGCACAGGCTGCATAGAAACTATTATTCTACATATTTCTTGTGTAGAAAGTAATATTTCCTGCCCAGAAATTTTTTTTGCACACAAAAACCAAGTGCAAATTGTGCACAGTATGAATCCCAAACTGCAAAGATTCTCACCCATCCAGGATCCTTCTTGTCAAGAATTTCTCAGCCTTTGAGAAACAATACTTTCCAATCATTTTTTTTTAATATTATTGAATATTATTTTTTTCCATCTTTAACTTGGTGCAGGACAGTGATTACTGGTGGTTTCTATATCAGTATGGTGGAGAATTCTCTTCAGGTTTTAGTCCAAAGTTTAAAGAAACTATCCAAGATTCCTGTTCTCACAATTTCTCCTTTAAAGTTTGGACTAAAAACTGGAGCAGATTCACCACCCTGTTGACATGAAAGCCACTGAACCAGGATAGTTATTAAGATCCTCAGTGGAAGCTATATTCTGTCTCCAACCAATGTCTTATGTGTGTTTGGCTGATAGCAGAAAAGAAGGCTTTCCTTGAAGTTAGCCTAAGCTCTGGAACTCCTCATCAAGGAAGGCCCACCTTGCTCCCTGGCAGCTACACTTCCTATTTTACATAGTATAGTTCTCTTGTTTGTCAGGGGATTGACCTCTGCTGGAACGCATCTTTATTTAAAAGGCCATCCTCTCCAATTGCTGCTCAGAGATAAACATCATAAGAAAGGAGAACAGGGACCTTGGTTACGCCCATTAGTTGTTAGCACCCATACAACAAAGCAAGCAAGCAAGCAAATTTCCTGGTCACAGTCTGCCTCATTATGGTGAGATGTTGTAGTGATTTGACTTTGCGGTTATTCAAGATGGCTTTAAAGTTTGGCTAGAAGTATTCCTTGAGGACATGGGACTTTATCAGACTAGCTTCTAAAAATGTTCTTTTGTCAGCATAATTAAAGCCATGTTTATGCTGGCAAAAGAACACCTCCCACCACACTTACCTTTGTCTCCTGGCAAAGATTTCCCTGGCAATGAAGAGGACGTTCTGTTCACACCCTTGTTCAAAATCCCACAGATTCTCACAAGAAGATGCTTGTGTGGGAAATTCAAAAAAAGAAACAAAAACAACACACAAAAAGTTTTAAAAATCACATACACACACTTTAAAACTTCCAAGTAATCCAGGGAGGGTCATAAAAAGTGCATCACTTACCTGGATGTTGTGATCTCACCCGGAAGTATTCTGGCCTGACTGGCCATTGACACTGCATTCACACAAGTTAAATGGTGTGTGGTTTCAATGCTGGCACTAAAGTGCCACAGGGGATCTATTGATGGCTTAAGCCATCAATAAAATAGGATGGGTTTTGGCCAGGACATAAATGCGAAAGGGCGACATCATCTGTTATGTGTGCCCTTTCACGTTTATGTGGTGTCATTATGATGCCATATTTAGTGCATCTGATAAAGCCCATGGTTATCAAAGGCTGACAATGGCTATATATTCACTCCAGTATCAGAGGCAGGATGCATCTAAATATCAGTTTCTCAGAAACCTGGGCAAGAGGGTGCTATATGGAGCTCCAGTTACCGTATGTCCTCCTCTTCCCAGATATATCCCCTTTTGCAGAACTAAAATTTCTGTCAGGGAGGATTTTTTAAAAAGTGTACAACTGCTTCACCTCCTGCCCACTGATGCTCTCTCCTCATTGCTATCTCACCAGCTTCTTTGGGGCCTTGGCTAGGAGAAGGGATGGAGGCCAGCCTGGTGGAGTGCTCAGAGAGATTGGAGAGGAGAGGGAGATGGCGAGCTAGCTGAGGGAGGTAGCTGAGGGAGCTTCTGGCCATGCAGGCATGATGGAACAAAGTAGCTTGGTGATGCGAGTGCGGCAGTTGTCGTAAGAGGCAGCAAACAGGGAAAGGGAAGGCAAAATTGTTCTTATTTAAGTACAATTAAGGTTGGGAATATTAGCAATTATCACAGTTTATATAGAAGGGGTATTTAAAGTGAGAACCTTCATAGCAATTGGTGGTTTAAAGTAATCAGTCACTAAATGTGTCATCTTTTTTTGTTTTTCAAAATATGGTGACTCTAATGGAACTCATGTTTGGTTTCTGGCCAATGTGGTAACAGAATAAGCTGGATAGGTTTTTGGTCTTACTGTATTCTTCAGGACTTGTCTTTTGCTCTTATAAGTGATCCCGAAGAAGTTCACCATTCCATTCCTGCTTTTTAAAGACATTAACTTCATTTTATGATTGAAGGAAGGCTACTTCAGGGAGTACTTTTTAGAATATGGCAAGCCACTCAGTGCTTCTTGCTATGCTTTACCCTGAGGCATTCATCCAAAAAAGGTTTGTATGGACTAGAAAAAGAAGAATTGCTCAAATTAATAATACTGTGTGTGGGTAAGGTGCTTTCCTCAGTGGGTTGGGAGTCATGCAATTATAGAGATGAGCCTGTCCAGAAACATCACAAAGTGTGATCCAGTTAGAAATCACTTGCCTATTAAGAGGGTATAAGAGGAAAAATGGAAAATGCTGAGGAATAATGGCCAAATTCACAATAATTGAATTCAATTTATAATGGAGAATGCAGAATAAATCTGCTGTGCCTGTGCTTGTCACATTACTAAAAGCAGGTCAGCAGTAGCAGTTACATACAGCACTTTAATATGAAAAAATTCAGGGATACAATTAACGTGGACAGAAACTGAAGCATAATCAACAGCTGAATTTTTTCAAAGAAAAAAAGATAAATAAATTATACTGAATATTCCAGCTATAAATAGCTTTCAGCCATCCATCCATTATGTGATTTCTTTTTTTCCTTTCTATTGAGTCTTAACTCTCGTTGCTGTATTAGAGTGGTTTGGTAGCAATTATGGCTCAGGGGCAATTCAAACCTACATTTTCTGTTGCCATTTTCTAGAAGATCCCTTGTTTCTCATATGTATCTTATCATCCCTGCACAGGGTTTAGAACACTTAATCAAGATGGTGATGCTTTTGGGGGAACTGTGCTCCAAAAAATAACTTTTCCAAGCTCAGGACAATGGAACCAATTACTTAGAGAGGTGATCAGGTCTCCTTCTCTGGGTGTCTTCAAAAAGAGGTCAGACAGCTACCTCCTGGGGATGCTTTAGCTGGTGATCCTGCACTGAGCAGGGGGTTGGACTCAGTCCATGAGGCCCCTTCCAACTGTACGATTCTATGGACCAATTCTTAAAGGCAATCTTAAGAACACATTGATACTGAGTTAAGTAATATCAACTTTGAGACCAGGGGACAGACATCATTTTGTACAACTCCCAGGATCCTCCAGTCAACATGGCCAACTGTAGTTCTAAAAAAGTAACTTTACCACACCCAGGATCAGTCAGAATTCCTTTCTTAAAAGTAGTTTCAAGCACACACTGATACTTAATTTCCATTTCAGGACTGAGGTACAGAGATTATTTTGTCTGGTGTCTGTTATGCCTATAAAGTCATATTTACATGTACCTTCCTGCACTAGGACTTTAAGTTCATCTTGTTTGTTTCTCAAACTCTGCATGTTGATGTATAGACATTTGAAGCTTTGTTTTTCTCACCTATTAATTTACTGTCAGGTAAATTATTCTCTCCCTTCTACATCATCTGCATAGCCAGTCATTCACTTTTAGTATCTTTCTGTTCCTGTGCAGTCCTCTACTTTTCACTAGTAGAACTGATGAGAATACCACCTGTGCCTCAAACCCCTTCAGCTTCGTGCCCCAAATCTTCATAGTCAGAGGTGATCTGTTCAAAGGTGTTCTTGGCTGTGTTATTGGTGTCCACATGAATAAGGAGAAAGGGGTACTGATCTTTGTTCTCAATGAGTTTTGGCAACTTGTCAGTGACATCCCAGATACATGCACCAGGAAGACAGCACACTTCCCAATTAATCTTTTCAAGCTAGTACATAGGTGCCTCTATACCCCTGAGTATTGAGTCCCCAACGAGCAGCACCTTTCTTTTCTTGTTGTAGTTGGTGGTTACATTGACTATTTCCTTGGCATGTGGTATCCCTTGTTGCTGGTTTCCTGTTTCAGCATCTTCACTGCTGCTATCCTCCTGAAGATGTAGGAAGCAATTGCTCAGTTGGAGAGATTTTGAAACCCTTCTGTACAGTCTGCTCCTGACAATGACTTTCCTCCAGGGTGTTTCCTCGCTGTTACAGGCCTATGTTCCCTGATGGTCACCATTGCCACACTGGTGTCAGGGTCGTACTGGCGGAGATTGTTGTAGCGCCAGGGCCAGGGCCAAAGCTGCTCTCACCTCTGCCTCCTCTTCCTCCTCCTCTGCCACCATCACATCCTCTGCCGCCTCTGTTGCTGGGTTGCTGTTGTTACCACTGCTGCTTGCTGGCTGCCACTGCCACTGTTCTGCATTACTCACCTCTGATGTCAGCCACGGGTCACGCTGACAATATTTATTTTCAAAAATTTCAGGGTAGCTAGCTCTTTGTGTTGTGCCACCTTTTTGTGTCCAAGGCACTCCTTGCCCCCTCACTATGAATCCTTCTGGGTCCAGCTCTAGTTATTTCTCTCCTCTCCCTCCCTTCTCTACAGGGTCACATTGCTTCTCGGTTTTTCCAGTATTCCTTGAAACTTTATTCCATGGCAGCTCTGTTGTTCCCGTGAAGTTTAGCAGCATCAACCCAATTGCTCCAGGGTTGCCCCAGCATCACCTCCAGGCTAAGCATGTGTTTGGGGCGGTCGGGCTAGGAGAGGTCTCTTAGTTATGCTTAACTAAGTTGCTGATACAGGATTCTGGCCCAACTTTACAACAGAGGATGGGGGTTAATAATTGTAAGCACATTGGTTTGGCTTATCTATTTAAAAATATGTTGTATGTTTCTTATTTTTTGCTCCATTCTGTGGAAACCAAGCATTACTGCATGCCTGCAGCATAATGATCCTAATTTCCCATATGCCTAATTATATAATTCAATCTTTGCTCTTGTTTCAAAGTTCTACTTCGAACTCTGTCAGATGGACAATAAATGAAGGGCTAAGGAGCCTCTGCAACGTTTTAGTAGTAGAGTAGGGCCTTGGTATCTGCTAGGGTTTGGTTCCAGGTCCCCCTATAGATACCAAAACTCATAGATACTCAAGTCCCATTATATACAGTGGCACAGTAAAATGGTGCCCCTTATATAAAATTGCAAAATCAATGTTTGCTTCTTGGAATTTTTAAAATAATATTTGCAAGCTGTGGATGGTGGAATCCATGGATGTCAAATCCATGGATACAGAGGGCTAACCATATTCATCCCTTACCTGGGTGCTTGTGCTATTTACTTAGTCTCAAAACATTCTGGGAAAGGCAATGGCCATTTGTAAGAAAGTTACTGTGCAGCTTTGATTCCATTATTTTAAATTTCTTAGCCCCAAAATATACAATAGAGGAGATCTCTTGGAATCTTTTTGCTTCTCAAAAGCAGTTATAACATAAATTTAATCTGCTGTCTCAGCTTAACCCCTTCTCCAATGATAGTTCCCTGATACAAATCCCAACCCTACCCCCACAAAAACAAAACACTCTGGTTATGTTAAAGGTAGGAAACTTCAGCAGATCTGGAGAGTGCTGTGGGGTGCAGCGGGGTGGGGGGGAGATAAACCCAATATAAATATATACTCACAGCAGCATATAGAAATTTTACAAACCTTAATCACAAAAAGAGAATATAAGATTAACCATTGAAAGTTAAAATCTGTGGAAATCTAAAGGTACTCACCCGTAAAGATCAAGGTGTAGAGGTCAAATGTGTTGCCACTAAAACAGCCCTTACCCTAGAATCCATTCCATTCACTATGTTTGATGGGGAGGCAGAGATAGGCCTCCAGAGAAGATCTTAGAGTCCAGAAAGTGTGTGTGTGAGAGAGAGAGAGAGGGTGGGGGGGGAGAGAATTCTTTAGGCTGGGGTGGCCAACATCCAAGGGACAGTAGGCCCCACCACCATCATCAACTTTATTGTTGCGGCAGCAAAATGAAAAAAAAAATGTTTTTTTTTCTTTAGAACAAGCCCCATGTTCCTACATACCTCATTTACAACTAGAACTGTACTTCTAGGAGGCTTCCAGAAGCACAACTCCACTTGTTTAAAAAAAAAAAAAAACATAGCCGGAGAACTCCTTGTCTTAAAGGAAAAGTTGGACTCAGTTATGAGCTACCTTTGAGAAAAGGGGAACAACCAAGAGGAGATCATGGCTCTTGGAGCTTGTTCAGCCGTGATGTTTGTGCGAGTACTAGACATGACAAAAAGCATTCAACTCTTGGCAAAAATGTTAGCTGCACATCGATCTTCCAGTAATGAAGGGCTGAGAACCATATTGGATTGCAATTCCCAGTGTGTCTCAGCTTTGGCTATGCTACTTCAGGCTATAGATAGTCCAGCAACAGCTGGAAAGCTGCATGATTCATAACCCTGCTGAAATGCCTAGCAAAATATACCACATCGCCTGACATCACTATATCAAGTGTTTCCTTGCCCACAGCTAGCCGCACAAGTTGAGAGAGTGAGGCAGCCTAACCATACTAGGACATAAATTAATTTGAAGTTGAGCTAAATAGACACTAATCCCTCTCCTATATCCTCTCACCCTAAGAACTGACAGCCAACAACTGAATACACAAATTTACATGTTAATCACCCTCGTATATCCTCCCACCCTAAGAAATGAATACACAAATTTACATGCTAATCCTCTTCAACAGGGACTCACAGTATATAAACTCCACACACCCACATGCCACCATTCTCTGGAGATGCCAGCCAGAGATGCAGGCAAAATGTCAGGAATAAACTCTTCTAGAACACAGCCTCACAACCTGGGGGGAAAAATCCCACAAAAAATGATAAATTAATTGTCTGAAGGTTATGAGGGAGGGAGGGAGCAAGAGCTTAGAAAAGTTAGTTTTGGATCACAACTCCTACTATCCCCCAGCCAGGATGGCCACTGGTCCTTAGCTACTGCCCTGCTTGCTGGGGCTGGCCATTTATGCCTTTGGGATTCTCTGAGTTGTGATTCAAAATAGTAATAGCAGGACATTACACCTTTCAGTGGTGTGTGTTCTGTAATTTCTAGGGTGTTGTTGTTTTTTACCTTAAATTGCCTTTGACCAATTTAATTTCTCTTGTGTAGTATTTATGTGGACATCTAATTGTTGCTAATGTATAAAACAACATGGGGGGAGAGCAGCATTTGTAATGAGAGCATGCATTAAGGCCAATATAAGTTTCATATTCACCTTTCAAGCCACTTAAAGCAAGAACCAATGTAAGCCTGGTGCGTCAAAGTGGTATCTGTTTCCTATGAATTCATCTTTTAGAAGTGATTTGTGTGACTGGGCTAAAGGTAACATTAAAATAGAGAGCCCAGGAGGCAGCGACCCCTCATTTGATTAATATATATTACTGTGATGATCCAAAATAGGGAGATCTTCACCAGTTACAGGGGATTGTTAACAACTGAGCCCAGATGTAGAGGGAGTCCAAAATGATGGATGTATAATGTCTATAGTGACAATTAGGCACTCTTCCACACTTCTGGTCTCTCTCTATATTTTGGGCATTCAACACACAAATGAGTTATCATCTATATTCCCTTGAGATTGTGAACCATCTCTACACTTTGGACAGTTTCACAGATCATATTAATCACTTGATTACTGCAATAACATCGAGTGAAAACTTGCATGTGTAAATTGACCTTCACAGCCAAATAGCATGGTTGGAAGTTTCGTTTTACCCTCACATGAATTGCTTTTCAAGTCAGTTTGCACATTAATCAGATCAGCAATGGTAGGTGAGATTCATGAATTACTGTATGTCAATCAACCTACTGGAAGGCTGGAGTGAGGGGCCGCATGAGAGAACATAATAGGCATGCATGTATATTATTATTATGTGGTGTAGTGGTCTGAGTGTTGGACTCTGGAGACCAGGGTTCAAATCCCTGCTTGGCCATGGAAACCCACTAAGTTACCTTGAGCAAGTCATGCTCTCTCAGCCTCAGAGGAAGGCAAACCCCCTTTGAACAAATCTTGGCAAGAAAACCCCAAGATAGGTTCACCTTAGGGTCACCATAAGTTGACTCAGAAACAACTTGAAGGCACATAGCAACAACAATATGTTAAAAGGACGAGTGTATATGTTTCTGAAATACTTTTTTTAATAGAGGAAAATATTTAATTCATGTTCTGCATTATAAATACACTAGTTATTACAAAGCAACAATATGAAAAAGCTAATCAGTTACTCTGCTATCAGTTATGATCAAATCACTGGAGATTAAAGAAACTGGAAATGTTAGGAAATCTTGGGTTATGACAAGAGATGTGAAGGCCTGGGGGGACTCCAAAAAATAAGAAAAAAAAAACATTTTTCCATTTTTTTTCTTGAAGCCTTTTTTGCTTTTTTTCTGAAAAATTGAAAAAAGAAGAAAATCTATTGTGAAATGTCCAGTTCATGCTGCTGCAAATCTGTTGGATCCAAGATTCAAAGGCAGAAATATAAGTGATGATAGCACTGCTACTGTGTTTGACTGGATTTAAAACAAGCATCACATTTAGGATTTTATGTTGGGAAGGTACTTTCAAATGTTGTAGAACATAGAACATCTTCAGTATTTGGTCCAAGAATGCAGGCTGGGATTCTGCCAAAAATATCCCTCCTGGGACATGGTGGCAAGGTCTTTGCACATCACAGCCTCTGACTCGTCTTGCTTCTTGCCTTCGTCAGATTCCTCCATCTTCTGCAGCATGTGAAAGAATCTGGTCTGTGTTTGGAAACACTCACACTAAATCCTCTGCCAAACACCTCTTACTGTCAGGAAGTTCTTAGGTGGAATCTCTTTTCCTGTAATTTGAATCCATTGCTCCATGTCCTAGTGTCTGGAGCAGCAGAAAACAAGCTTACTCCATCCTCAGTATGGCATTCCTTCAAATATTTAAACATGGCTATCATATCACCTCTTAACCTTCTCTTCTCCAGGCAAAACATACCAAGCTCCCTAAGTCGCTCCTCATGGCTTCCAGACCTCCCACCTCTGGACACATTCCAGACATAACTGGTTCATGTTGTCTCATGATATATGAAGATAACCCTGTTTTATATGTGTATGTGAATGCCTATGCATAAAGGGACTTTTTGGAACATGGCCAATACTATTCGTTGGTCAGAGCCCCTTAGAGAAGTTGTGTGTATTACATCTAGTATCAAAGTGAACATATTGATTTTTACTGCATGGTACAATCACTGAAGCAGAATTGCTGGGATGAAGAAAAATGTGGAAGCATTTCCATGTATGTGTCACTTGCTAGATCAGCAATAGATAGATAGATAGATAGATAGATAGATAGATAGATAGAATTCTCTTGGGTATATTGCCTCTCCCAGTGTGCTGATTGGCTGCTCAGGAAGCGCACTCAACCCACACCCCACCAATCACCACCCACATGCAAATTCCCTCTCCACCTCACAATGCACTCCTGTCACTCAATCTGTGGCCCAGATTGGGATCCAGGCAGTCAACTGGTATTGGCAGCAGCAGCAGGGCAACAGAGCCAGTCACCCTCAGCAATTCCAGGAAAAGTGTGGAACACTGAGAAGGGGTAGGAGGAATTTAAATCCACCAGCCTACCTTACAGCGTTGTTGTGAGGTCTACCGGGCATTTTTTGGGAGTTTTTTAATGGCGTATGGTACGCCAAGTCCAGCTAGCTTCAGGTATAAACAATGCTTTCAGAGGGATGCTCACTAGTATGTGCACCCCTGTCCATAATTTGAGGCAACCAGAGATAGGCAGAACTCAAAAGAGTTAATTTGGGAAATGAACTTCCCAGAATCCCCTAGCCAACACAGACATCTCTTCTGGCGGATGGATTCTGAATGATGTATTCCAAAAAAAGATAACCCTTCTAGCTCTGGCCATATGTAAATCTTTCTTTACCACATGTCTAGAGGTAAACCAGGGCAAATGCTTACCAGCTGCCTTTTGTAAGATGTTTATTTCATACCATGAATATGTGCCTACCTTGCACTCTCTGCATAGGTCAAGATCCATATTCAGTCCAACAAATAGTTGTATGTGTATGTCACTTAAATCTTCCAAGAAAAAAAAAAAAGAAGAGAGTCATAAATCAAGGAAAGATTCACTAGGAAAGAAAACCCAGACATTGTATCTTCCGTAACCCAATTATAACAAGCATCCAAGAATGTAAATCAGCACACAATAAATTCTGCAAAGGATATTACTCTTCGCATGGATTTTCTTTTGAAGGGGAAGGGAGAATGGTAATTTTAATAAACAAAAGTGTGCTTTATACACAAAACTATTATAAGAAAGATTTATACTGTTACAGGTCACAATATACAGTGTAATGCATATATCTAGGCCAGTCTGTTGCCATGGTTTGTGATGGAAATGGTTTGTTGATCAATTTTGCATAAAAAATTGCAAAGCCTGCAGATAGGGGAATTATGATTGGAGGAGACCTTAATGTTCTACCAGCCCTGCTCATGGATAGATTCTTCATCAGAAATAGAGATTAAAGTTTAAGCCAAGGATCAAAACAACCTGTACTTTATCTCATGAGTCAGGATTTCTCTCTTTACATCTCTGTGACATATGCAGCAGGATTGATGGCATCCTAAATTCATTGTTTACAGGACTAATAAATCCAGATGTTCCAGCCTCATCCAAAGCAACACATTCTGTGATGATTCATAATGTTCTAAATTAAAACAGAGTGGGCATAATGCAGCCAAAGATCAGCATATTTGTCCCACTGTGCCCATAAATGAGTTAAACCTCTGCATACCCCCCCCCTCTCTCACTGAAATGAATTGTTATTAAAAGTGCTGTGCAGCCAAAGGTTTTGCATGTTTATTCAGAAGTAAATCTCATTGGGTTCAGTGGAATTTATGCCCAGGTAGATATTACATTATTATATCCTAATTTTGGCCCGTTGTCTTCGATTATTCCTGAGGCAGAAATAGCCTTTGATAAGGTAGAATTTCCAAAGAGCGCCTGAGTAAACTGCTGAGTTTTATGGATATATCTCTAGCTCATTCAAGACAGGGTTGTAAGTACAAGCCTTTGTAAGTGCAGTGCATTATTCTGCGTTAGCAAAAGTGCAGCAATTTGATGAAAACAAGAGGAATGTTTTTTTTAAAAAACTTGGAAATTATTATGTGCTTCTTTTTACTTAAATGGAAAAGAAATATAAATTATTATGTTTCTTTTTACCTAAATGGAAAAGAAATATAATTTACCAAGCAGCTTAAGGCTCAGCCATAGTAGTTAGAAGGTCACTATATTTATTCTACTACTATATGTTCTGTCTCCCAGAAGCCAGGACTCGAAGAATCTCTCATTTTCAAGTGAAACAAATTAGTGCTTGGTTGTTGAAGCCTCTTTTCTGAAGCTCTTTTAAGCTTCTACCATAATGCTGATTTCTAATAAAAAAATCTCAGGGCTAGATTGATAGCTATTTTAGGGCCTTATTGCACTACACAGTTATAGCACTATTATTCCACTTTAACTGCCTCCTGTGGAATCCTGGGATTTGTAGTTTAGGGAGGGGCATTTAGTATTCTCAGCCAGATAACTCTTAGGACATTTTCAGATGCTTCTTGCCATGCAAGCAGCCTCCGGAGCAGTAATGAGGCTGCTGCGTGGCAAGGGATCCATTTTGGACGACGCCATTTCTCTCTCAGCATCGTCCATGACTGTTGCGGCTAGCATTGAAGGTGGCCGCACTATTTTTTACTCATGGACAACTTCCATGATAATAGTGCTATAACAGTGTAATATGATAAGGTGTAGTAACCAATTTTGCCTGGAAAAGGATGCTGTAACTGAAGGAGGAAGTGGAGGAAGATGAAAACTGAGGGAAAATATTATGGCTGAATCTAAAAACTAAGGAAATATTATGGCTATATTCCCTCAAGCTACTAGATAACACTACCCAATTTGAACTGTTATCATTTTTTTTATCTAGTACATCACCTAAAATCAAGCTTCCTTTTCTTGATATAAAAACTGCTCACTTTCTCCAGATTTTTGCTTTCTAGAATGTAATTCTTCACTAATTTTCTTTTCAAAGGAAGCAGTCAGGTTTTTCAATTTTTTTCCCACTCAAAAAACATCTTAGAAAACCACACCTTTTTTGAACTCAACATATTTGCAATTTGGGACTACGCAAAACTCACGTGGTTGTTTTGCACAGAAAATAGCATGTTGTTTTCTATGCAAATCAACCATGTGCAAATTTTACGCAGAATAAGCTCACAATTATAGCATTGTCTGCACAGGAAACAGCCTTTTCTTTACAGATGTTCTACACAGAAAATACAGTTTCCTTTGCAGAGAATGTTTGTTTTCTGCAGAAAACAAACATGTGCAGTGTGAAGTCGAAAGCTTTCACAGCCAGCATCCATAGTTTTTCCTTGGTTTTTCCCCAGGCTGTGAGGCCATGTTCTGGAAGAGTTTATTTCTTCTAGCCATTCAAATACACAAATTTACATATCCTCTCCGACAGGGGTTCACAGTATATAAACCCCACACACACCCCTACCCAACTATTCTCTGAAGATGCCAGCCACAGATGCAGACAAAACGTCAGAAAGAAACTATTCCAGAACACGGCCTCAAAAAAACATGGAAAATCTAAACATGTGCAAATTTTGCACAGAATAAGTTCTGAACTGTGGAGATTCTCATCAGTCCGGAATTCTTCTTGTCAGAGTTTCTCAACACTTAAACAACATGTTTTTCAACCATTTTCCAAATATTTAAAAGTATTATTTTTATCCCTACTGCCAATCAAGAAATCTGTGACTGTTAGCCTAAAAATGGAGATGCATGTAAAAGCCAGATTGTATGTTTTCAGACAACCATTCTGTTTTCAGACAACTAGCAGACTAGGGTGAATCCAAGGGGTAGCCTGACACTTGCATAGCAGTTGTACAGTTTAATCTATTCTTTAATCTCCCCTTTCATTCCTTTTAAGACTAAGAAAAAACACTGCCTACTACAAGGCTCTAGCATTCTTTTTTTTTTTTTTACTTTCCTTCCTATATCTCACTTCTGCTTTGTTGAGTAGAACTAACCAAAATGTCACAAGATGGCTTTTGAGTTCTCAGGAACTCAGAAGCCATTTTGTGATATTTCGGTTAGTTCTAATAAAGGCATTCCCTGTCCCTCGATTGTAGATGTTCTTTTTGATGGACTAACATTGCTTTTTCTGCTTTCAATTTGTCTTTATCTGTCAGTCTGTCGGTCTATCCATCGTCTCCATTTTTACCACAAGAGCCACAAAGCAGTTTGCAAGGATGATAAAAAAAAATACAAGTGGGAGCTGCAACAATATGAGTCAGTTTGGAGTTGCTCCTTGTCAATATACTCCATTTCTCATTGCCCCTCTCATCTGATTTTTCAGTCCCATTCCCTGCAATGGAACAGCCTACACTCAATAGCCACTGGGCACATTCAATCCTTATTTTTTTGGTTTCTCCCCACTTCCAGCTTCTTTCTTTCCTAAAATTTTTCTCTCAGATATTGTTGTGTTACTTGAAGCCTTGAAGTCCACTTACATTTTTATAACCTTTTGCAAGCTGCTTTGTGTCTGTTTTGATAAACTGTGGGAGGACAGAGGGATAGAGACAAACAAAAGGGAAGAAATAGTGCTAGCCAATCAGAAATAAAACTTACAGACCAAAATCAGGCTATGTTTTAATTAGAAGTCCACATCTACATTGCTCCCTTCTTGTGTTTCAGTAGTGCTGTTTGGTTTTTTTTCAAAAGCAAGTGCACTCACCTCAGAACATCCAGTATAGAGGTAAAAGGAGGTAAAAGGAAACAGAAAAATATCATATATAGCAGTGGTTCTTAACTTGTGGTCCGTGGATCCCCAGGGTGCTGTGATATCCTCACAGGGGGTCCAATAAGGATTGAAGGCTGCACAGCCCACGTGACAGGAGCCAAGGCAAACATTGGCCAGTTTGGCCTGTGCATTGCTGTTCAATCCTCTCCAGCCACAAACTTGCAGGAGGAAACAGGAGAAAAGTCTTCCTTCCCTCTCCAGTGCCACTGAGGGTGTAACTGTATTATTATTATTATTATTATTATTATCAGGCATTATTGTTGTTATTGTTAGGGTTTAAAATCCTGAGTTAAGTCTTGGGGGTTCATGGCAACAAAAGATATTTAAAGGGGGTCCCTGTTAAAGAAAAGGTTAAGAGCCACTGATATACCGCATCATAAAATTGGTACAAGAGGAAGCTCCCCACCACCACCACCTAAATTGAATAATAGCTTGAGAGTGAGAAGCATTCTTCTTTGCAAATGTGGCATTAGAGATAGTTAAAAGCCCTTCTAATCGGTCTCCAACCCACCACATGGCTTCTATTTCCACTTCAAAAACTAGGGTCTCTCACACTACACAATTACAGCACTTGGATTTCTCTTTAGTTGCCATGGCTGCAACTGATGGGATTTGGGGGTTTTCAGTCTAGTGGAGCACTGAAGTGCTCTTGCGGAGAATTCTATATGCCTCCCCAAACTACAGATCTCAGCATTCAGCAGGATGGAACTTGGGCAGTTAAAGTAGTATCAAAGTGCTATAATTGTGTCGTGTGAAAGAAACCTAGATGAGTTAATTTCAATCACACAGAACTTGAGCAAAACTTTTTGTACACACAGTCACTGATCTCTCTCTCTCTTTTTTTTTTTTCCCCTAATGGAAATTAAACTGCATAGAACTGAATCCAAAGAGGGCTTTGGGGATAATTGCCTGTGCCTGGAGAATGGTAATAAATGGGTCATAAAAAGTGGCAGCTGGTGGCTTCCATGGGAGTGCAATGCTAAATCCATCCCAAGCCTTAGTCTGAACTTTATAGGAGCTATCCAAACTGTTGAACCCTATCCCCAAAATAGGCTAGCTCCTTTAATATTTGGACTAAAGCCCAGAGTGAATTAACCACCCATTCACATGGAAGCCGTCAGCTACCCCAGTCAGATATCAAAATTATGGTATTACCACAGCATCTGTCAGTAGGGTATTGCTCCAACTGAAGCCAAAGGTAATACATGCACCCATTGATTCTGACAGCTCGGTGAAAAAGTGAGTCAGCTTACACTTCTAGAGTGTGGGCAGGGATGATTCCCAGAAAAAAAATGTAGAAGGCAGGGGTTTTGCTTTGAATTTTTTGCCCAGAGGGAGGAGTAGCAACCAAAGAAGGAGTACAAACAGGTTTCACAAAAAATAATGATAGTTCTCTTCAAAATGACAACAGTTATAAAGACATTAGCAAGGTTTCAGTAACTGAGAAATTGGTTCTGATGGGAAATCGGTCAGCTGCATACTAGGGGGGGAAGGCAAGATCTGTCTGCACATACTGGGGAGTGATTCAGGATGTTGAACTGGATGCTCAAAAACAAGGCTCCTTTTCTTTTTTGCAAGATGGGCAGAAAAACAATCTCCTTGTTTCCTTCCATAGTTAATGAAGGCAGAACTGGTAGACAGATTTATCTGTTTTCAATTCAGAAAATCTCTGCCTCTCACATGCACTTGGAATACTGTAAGCAAAATACATTCTGCATCTAAATGTGTGTGTATATGCCTTCAAGTCACCTGTCAACTTATGGTGACACCATGAATTTCATAGGGTTTTCTTAGTCGTGGACTACTCAGATGTGGTTTTGCCTGTTCCTTCCTCTGAAATATAGCCTATAGCACATCTAAATAAGCCCCCCCCCCAAATAGTTGTTGGAGATATCTCCAAATCAAATGGATTTCTCCTCAAGTTAAAGACTGCATTCATCCCTACTTGGGCATAAATAACTGAGCAGCGAGACACTGGTGTTAGTCAGTCAGTCAAAAAGTTTTATGCCACTCTATCAGCAAGTGCCCTTGGGGGTAAAACCACCAATAAAAAGGAAAGTGAAGGAGGAATCTAGTGTCACTTTTAAGAATGATTTATTTTAGCATTTTATTTCAATCCATCTCTTCAAATGTATTGATGGAATACAATGTCTAAGCCATTGGTATTTACACCTGCTACATTGTTGTGGGGGATAGGATCAGAATGTAATGGAATACAGACTGATGCAAATTGTGATACTAGCCATTAAGCTGTGAAGGGCTGTATAAGATGATACAGGTCTGTCAGGTATCTGGCTGGTTGGTCTGACAGTGGCAAAGCAATAGATTCTGCTTACCTGAATGTTAGGACTTTATCAGACCACCACCTGTTAATGTTCTTCTTCTAGCATATTTTTAAATGTTTTTATGCTGGCAAAAGACCCCCCCCTACTAGACCTACCTTTGCCAGTGTCAATAAGGCTTCCCCCAGCAGTAACAGAGCACAAGCAGAGCTCCATTTACTGCCAGGTTCAAAATCTTTCCAATTCACGTGAGAAGACACTAGCACAGCAAATTCAAAAATAAAAGTTAGATAAAGACATTAAAAGGTACAGCAAAGCCCAAAAACATACTTTAAAAGTCCCAAGTGCAGGGGGGATCATAAAAAAGCTTCCCATAGCTGGCTATTGCAATCTCACCCAGAAGTGTTTGCCCACTGACACTGCATTCACGCGAGTACAATGGTGTGAGGATTCAAATGCTGGCAATGCCAGCAAAAAAGCACCATGGGAGATCAATTTGATGACTTGGGCCATCAATAAAAACAAACGGGTTTTAGACTTTACATGATCACAAAATGAAAACATCATCTGGTATGCACGCCCTTTCACAATAATTAGGCATCCTTATGACGCCATATTTGCCCCATCTGAGAAAGTCCTTAGTTTTGCTGAAATAAGAGGCTATTGTGAGGACAATTCTTTTGTTGAGAATTCTAAAGTTTCAGCAAAAGAATTTTCCTCAGAAATTTCCTCTTACTTTTATGGATATATCAGTTCAATGTGGCACAATTGGATTTTTTTTTTTTATGGAATGCCCCTGCCCATGGGCATCCACTGCCCATGAATGCACATCTACATTGTTCACATTTGTGCATGGGTGAACATGTCTATTGCATGCCACTGCACAAGACACACATAGCACATTGTGCATGGAGAAGTGATTGCACTTTGGGATGCACTTTCAGTTGCAGAACATCACATTTCACTAATGAGGCAGCATTGCACAACTGCAATGTAGCTCCATAACTGTAAAATTATACTCTTTCTCCTCAATAGGATCTGAGACAATAATTGGCTGCCATTTCTGTTTGTCTGCAGAGGAATATGGGTAAAAATCAAGGGGGAGAGAAACAGCAGGGATGTCATTGTGGAGGTCTACTACAGACCTCCATGCCAAACTAAGGACTTGGATGATGCCTTCCTAGAAGACATAACCGCACATTCAGACAGGAGAGATTTAGTAATAATGGGGATTTTAACTATCCTGATATTTGTTGCAAGTCCAGCTCTGCCAAAAATTTAAGGTCCAACAAATTCCACAGTTGCCTTGCAGACAATTTCATAGTCCAGAAGATGGAAGAGGCAACAAGGGGGTCAGCTATTTTAGATCTGATCCAACCAATAGAGATGATCTGGTTAATGGTGTGGAAGTGGCAGGATCCTTAATGGGGAGTGACCATGTTCTGCTGGAGTGTGTTATACAGAGGAAAGGAGAGGCCAAGCATACTCAGACATGCCTTCTAAACTTTAAGAAATCTGATTTCAGAAAACTTAGAGAATTACTGGGGGCGATCCCATGGTCAGGACTACTAAAAGAGAAGGGAGTACATGATGGATGGGAGTTTCTAAAAAGTGAGATATTGAAGGCACAACTTCAAACAGTTACAATGAGGAGGAAAAATAGCAAGTGTCTAAAGAAACCAGTATGGGTGTCTAAAGAACTTTTAACTGAGCTAAGACTTAAAAGGAACATGTACAAGAAATGGAAAAAGGGAGAAATTACCAAAGAAGAATTCAAACAAATAGCCAGCTTGTGTAGGGGGGGAATCAGAAAAGCAAAAGCACAGGTGGAGATCAGGCTTGCTAGAGAGGTTAAAAACAATAAAAAGGGTTTTTTTAATATATGTCCATAGCAAAAGAAAGAACAAGGAAGTGGTATGACCACTGTGGGGAGAATGTGGTGAAATGCTAACAGGAGACAGAGAAAAGGCAAAGCTACTCAACACCTTCTTTGCCTGGGTCTTCTCCCAAAAGGAGAACAGTGATCAACTTGGAGAAAATGGAGCAGATGATGCAGTAGGGGAAACGCAGCATAGAATAGGTAAAGAGGTTATTCAGGAATACCTGGCCAGTATAAATGAATTTGAGTCTCCAGGGCCAGATGAACTACATCCAAGGGTACTAAAAGAACTGGCAGAAGTAATCTCAGAACCACTGGCAATAATTTTTGAGAAATCCTGGAGAACAGGAGAGGTCCCAGCAGACTGGAGGAGGGCAAATGTTGCCCCCATCTTTAAAAAGGGGGGGGGAGAAGACCCAAATAATTATCATCCAGTCAGCCTGACATCAATACTAGGAAAGATTCTAGAGCAGATCATTAAACAGACAGTCTGTAACCACTTAGAAAGGAATGCCGTGATCACTAAAAGTCAACATGGATTTTTGAAAAACAACATGGGTTTTTGAAACTTCAACTAGTTCAGAACATGGCAGCCAGGTTGATTTCTGGTGTTTCCAGAAGAGAGCATATAACACCTGTGTTAAAAGCTCTCCACTGGCTGCCTATTAGTTTCTAGGCACTGTACAAGGTGTTGGTTATGACCTTTAAAGCCCTACATGGCTTGGGTCCAACTTATCTCCGGGACCACCTCCTCCCATACAACCCTCCCCGCGCACTTCGGTCCTCTGGGATGAATCTGTTACAACCTATGAAAACAAAGCTGTGGGTGACCTCCCAGAGGGCCTTCTCTGCTGCCACTCCCAGCTTATGGAATGGCCTACCGGACTAGAACTGTCTTATTACCACCTTAGACAGCTTCAAAAAAGCTGTCAAGATGGATCTTTTCTGGCAGGCCTTTCCCGAATAGCTATCCCGGCCTGAAGATTCGGCTGCCTTTTCCCTTAAGTGGCCACTGGATTATTATTTTTTCTCTTTTTAAGTTTTTAATCTGTTTAATTTAATATTGTTTTAAGGTGTGGGTGGGTTAGGGTATTAATGTAATTATGGGATTTTTATGATGTAAGCCGCCCCGATTGTGTTGCAGAGGGGCAGGATAGAAATACATCATCATCATCATCATCATCATCATTATGTGATGCCAGATTAATCTTATCTCTTTTTTTTTGATAGAGTTACAGGCATGACAGATGAAGGGAATGCTGTGGATGTAGGGTATCTTGATTTCAGTAAGGCTTTTGACAAAGTCCCCCATGATATTCTTGCAAAAAAAGTTAGTAATCTGTGGGCTAGACAATGCAACTGTTAGGTGGATTTGTAACTGGATGACTGACCGAACCCAAATGGTAGTCACCAATGGCTCCTCTTCATCCTGGAGGGAAATGACCAGTGGGGTGCCACAGGGTTCTGTCCTGGGCCTAGTGCTATTCAACATCTTTATCAAAGATTTGGATGAGGGAATAAAGGGTATGCTTATCAAGTTTGCAGATGACACCAAATTAGGATGGATAGCTGTTACCCCAGAGGACAGAATCCAAAATGACCTGAACAGATTAGAAAGCTGGGCCAAAACTAACCAAATGAATTTCAACAGGGAGAAATGTAGGATACTACACTTGGGTAGTAAAAATGAAATGCACAGATATAGGATGGGTGACATCTGGCCTAATGGCAGTACCTGTGAAAGGGATCTAGGAGTCGTAGTGGACTGCAAACTGAACATGAGTCACCAGTGTGATGTGGCAGCTAAAAAAGTCAATGTAATTCTAGGCTGCATTAATAGGAGTACAGTTGTCCCTCCACATTCGCGAACTTGACATTCGCGGTTTCGGTTATTCGCGGTTTTGGGAGGGCCCCCCCGGGCCCCCCCAAAACCGCGACGTGAAAGACCTGGGGAGGGGTGGGGAGGCCTTCGCGGGATGCCCGGAGGCCCTCCGGAAGCCCCGCGAAGGCCTGGGGAGCGGTGCGAAGGCCTTCGTGGGACCCCCGGAGGCCCTCCAGAGGCCCCGCGAAGGCCTGGGGAGCGGTGCGAAGGCCTTCGTGGGACCCCCGGAGGCCCTCCAGAGGCCCCGCGAAGGCCTGGGGAGGGGTGGGGAGGCCTTCGCGGGACCCCCGGAGGCCCTCCGGAGGCCCCGCGAAGGCCTGGGGAGCGGTGCGAAGGCCTTCGCGGGACCCCCGGAGGCCCTCCGGAGGCCCCGCGAAGGCCTGGGGAGGGGTGGGGAGGCCTTCGCGGGACCCCCGGAGGCCCTCCGGAGGCCCCGCGAAGGCCTGGGGAGGGGTGGGGAGGCCTTCACGGGACCCCCGGAGGCCCTCCGGAGACCCCGCGAAGGCCTGGGGAGCGGTGCGAAGGCCTTCGCGGGACCCCCGGAGGCCCTCCGGAGGCCCCGCAAAGGCCTGGGGAGCGGTGCGAAGGCCTTCGTGGGACCCCCGGAGGCCCTCCGGAGGCCCCGCGAAGGCCTGGGGAGCGGTGGGGAGGCCTTCGCGGGACCCCCGGAGGCCCTCCGGAGGCCCCGCGAAGGCCTGGGGAGCGGTGCGAAGGCCTTCGCGGGACCCCCGGAGGCCCTCCGGAGGCCCCGCGAAGGCCTGGGGAGGGGTGGGGAGGCCTTCGCGGGACCCCCGGAGGCCCTCCGGAGGCCCCGCGAAGGCCTGGGGAGGGGTGGGGAGGCCTTCACGGGACCCCCGGAGGCCCTCCGGAGACCCCGCGAAGGCCTGGGGAGCGGTGCGAAGGCCTTCGCGGGACCCCCGGAGGCCCTCCGGAGGCCCTGCAAAGGCCTGGGGAGCGGTGCGAAGGCCTTCGTGGGACCCCCGGAGGCCCTCCGGAGGCCCCGCGAAGGCCTGGGGAGCGGTGGGGAGGCCTTCGCGGGACCCCCGGAGGCCCTCCGGAGGCCCCGCAAAGGCCTGGGGAGGGGTGGGGAGGCCTTCGCGGGACCCCCAGAGGCCCTCCGGAGGCCCCGCAAAGGCCTGGGGAGGGAGGGAGGGAGGGCTGGGGAGACCTCCGCGGGGCCTAGCAAGGCCCCGCGAAGGCCTGGGCAGGGAGGGAGGAAGGGCCGGGGAGACCTCCGCGGGGCCTAGCAAGGCCCCGCGAAGGCCTGGGGAGGGAGGGAGGGAGGGCTGAGGAGACCTCCGCGGGGCCTAGCAAGGCCCCGCGAAGGCCTGGGGAGGGAGGGGGAGGGGTGTTTATTATTCACGGATTTTTCACATTCACGGGGGTCCGCGGAACAGAACCCCCGCGAATGTGAAGGGACGACTGTATAGTGTCTGTCTAGATCAAGGGAAGTAATAGCGCCACTCTATTCTGCTTTGGTCAGACCTCACCTGGAATACTATGTCCAGTTCTGGGCACCACAATTCAAGAAGGATATTGAGAAGCTGGAAGATATCCAGAGAAGGGTGACCAGGATGGTGGGAGGTCTGGAAGCCATGCCCTATGAGGAGCGGCTTAGAGAGCTGGGTATGTTTAGCCTGGAGAAGAGAAGGTTAAGAGGGGACACGATAGCCATGTTTAAATATTTGAAGGGGTGTCTTACTGAGGATGGGGCAAGCTTGTTTTCTGTTGCTCCAGAGACTACGACATGAAACAATGGGTTCAAACTACAGGAAAACATATTCCACCTAAACATTAGGAAGAACTTCCTGACAGTAAGAGCTATTCAGAAGTGGAATGCACTGCCTCGTAGTGTGGTGGAGGCTCCTTCTTTGGAGGTTTTTAAGCAGAGGCTGGATGGCCATCTGTCGGGAATGTTTGATTGTGTATTCCTGAATGGAAGGGGGCTGGACTGGATGGCCCTTGTGGTCTCTTCCAACTCTATGATTCTATGAATCCATCAAGCTCTAAAGTTGTCAAAAGATGTTCACCCATGGCAAAAATGAAGGCATGAAGCATGAGGGAATGGGCATTAGCAACTATGCTATACCTTCTCAACAGTTAATTTGTGAGGGCTATGTTACCACGCCTAGCACCCCCTCCCTATAATATTTCATAATTGGCAATTTTGAGACACTTCGCAGAGTCTAATAGACTGGGTGGACCAAAAGTGAGGTCAGATGGAGGTCACCAGGACCTCAAGAAGGCGTTGTGGAAAATTACCAGCAGGCACACTCAAGATAGGATTAAGCAAGGCCCCTAGTAAACAACACCATCATGGAGGTATGTGCTAATCCCCTCTTGGGCTCCCTTGGCAATGAGTCATATCACAAATAAACAAGTGTCCAAAACAACCATTATCCCCAGGAAACATCCTCTTGCACCTTTCCTATCCCACAATATGAGATTGCCATAAACCCATCAGTTCCAATATCTCAGGCATTAACAGCAATCAGCAGAGTTGCAGCTTCCTTTGTTTAATGGTGGGAAATCCATCTACACTTTGTCCAAAGCCCAAAACACCCCTTCAGGACACAAAATACATTATAAATATTAGCCCCAAACAATAGCAAGGTGTGCCACTGTAAATGACACCCAGACCCAAAATAAGAGTGAGCTGCATCCAAGGGCAGTTTAGAAAATTCTCTTGTGAGCATTCTTAAGTGGATGATGATGTTAAGTATTATTCTGTACGTTAAGGCCATGCAGTGTTAATGTCTTAAATCTGTGAATCCAGAAATTCCCTCTTATATCTAAAATTCAGGCATACCTCCATTTTCAGGTTACTGCTGGCTATAGCAACATATTCAGATTTTGCTAACAATGGATATCTTTCACGAATAGGTATATAGTAATTAGGAGATGCTGGGTGGATATCTCCCACAAATGGAGTAAGTTATTGGCTATTGGTTGCTCATGTCTTTGTGGAGAATACTTTCTCTCAAAATGGTGGTTGCTCTCTTGATGTTGTCATCAGTCACAGGGATAACCCCTCTGAAAAAGCTGTTGCTTAAATTCATTGGTCCTCTTATTGTAATTTTCACTGGTGTTGCAGATGCAGCTGATTCTTAGAGCCAAATAGTAGATAGTATTTATTTTACTATGCTTGGAGTAGCAGTCCAAGTATGGACATCAGTGTGCTTATTCTGAAAATCAGTGTCAATTTCGCGATTTTCAGATGTGAGGTGAACATCAAGGAATGGGATATGTTGATGTTCAATTGCATTGCTAGATGTAAACTTGGTTATTGGATGGACAGAGCTGATGTATAATACAAATTTAGTTGGCCCAATAAAGGTATCACTGTTTTGTAGATTTTAGATTTTGTTGTACAAACTTTTTTAAGCATCCTTTTTCCTTCATCCCGACCAAAAAGTTGCCATTAATGTACTTCCGCCACATGAGAGGTTCGTCACTAGCCTCTTTAAGGAAGTTAAAGTTTAGAGTTTGACCATGAATAGATTTTCAGGAGAAAGAGCAATGTCATTACCCAGTTCTGTCTCCTGTAATTCAACTGACTAGTAACCATTCTGTACTCTGAATTAAAGTGCCATACCTTCCAAATATTTTGGATATTGAAGAGAATTTCTGGATCCACAGACTTAAGACCTCAAGGCTACATGGTCTCAACCAAGAGGATAATACTTAACACCATCATCCACTTAAACTGTTAACAACAAAATGTTGTAACCTGCCACCTTGGATGCTACTCCCATTCATTTTGAGCACTTGAAGAAAGCAGAAGCCAAAACAGTTTACTAATACTGTATATTCATAAAGTTCTGTTTGTTAAGCACTCCAGTAAATATATATTTTAAGTGATTAACAGCATCCTTCTGGGATCAGAACAAACTTGTTGGAAGTTCTGTTTGTTTGCTTTCAAATTCTCTCTATGTGTGTGTCTGTGTGTGTGTGTCTGTGTGTGCTTGAAGTCTGGACTTTGTAGTTAGGATTCTTCTGGCACAATTTAGGGTTCTCGGACATAACCATCTGTAACCCTAGGCTTGCAAAATCATGAATCAATTTTCACATAGCACCTTGATTGTCTTTCTGTATCAGTTTCCTTGGAGCTGAGCTGTAGATGAGAACAACGAACTGTAGGAAGAGAATGATGGTCTAATATGAACATTCTTTATTCATGTGAGCTGATGGCTTTTGCTGTGGAGATGTGACACCTAGATCCCCAATTTATTTATTTATTTATTTATTTATCCTTCTTTTTTTTTAACTGAAGGAAAGATAATAGGGCCAATACCATATTATTTTGAAGGTTTCTGAGGAGATGTCAAGAAGAAAAAATGAAAATGTCAAAAAAATGGGTTGATATACTATATTACTTACAGGCTGTTTGGCTGAGGGAAAACTGACCAAATGATTTACTGAAAGCATTTACAGGACAGTCTTTAGATTACAGGGAGGATGAAAAATAAATGAAAAATCTATTTTGTGTTTACTTTAGTGCACCCATTTAAGAATGGCAGGAGGGAAGCATCACAGGCTGACAGGTCTAATATTCATGTATACAGTTTGACTTGCATATTTCTCTTAATACAAATCTCTCTGTGTGTTTGCATAATGTAAAATAGATATCTGACACACAGAGAGAATAGATGAATGAAGTCAACCATCAGTAGAGTCACTGGAAACTAGTGGCAGCTGGTAACTCTGTCACTGGGGCAATGAAACTGCTCTGGGTTTTCATCTGAATTTTAAAGGAACTATCCCAGTTGCTGAACTCTACCCTCAATATAGGCTCAGAAATCTGATTAGCTCCTTTAAAGTTCAACCTAAAACGTGGAACAGAATCACTGCTCTGCTTACACTGGAGCCACGAACCACAACTGATGAAAACTTGTAATGTTGCTGTTGTTAACTGCCCTCGAGTCAGGTTCGACTCATGGCGACCCTATGGATGAGACGTCTCATCCATAGGGCCCTGTCCTCAACCGTCCTACTTAGGTCCTGCAGGTTAACCCTTGTGTCTTTCTTGATTGAGTCCATCCACCTAGTTTGCAGTCTTCCTCTCTTTCTTTTTCCCTACACCTTTCCTAGCATTATTGACTTTTCCAGTGAGCTGTTCCTTGTCATGATGTGTCCAAAGTATGACAGCCTCAATTTGGTCATCTTGGCTTCTAATGAGAATTCAGGCTTGATCTGTTCTAAGATCCATCTGTTTGTCTTTTTGGCTGTCCACAGGATCTTCAGCACTCTTCTCCAAGGCCACATCTCAAATGAGTTGATTTTCTTCCTATCAGCTGTCTTCACTGTCCAGCTCTCATATCCATGCACGGTGATGGGAAATACAATGGTTTGAACAATCCTGACTTTAGTGTTCAGTTTTACATCTTTGCATTTTAAGTAGGGTGACAGAATGCAGACCTGTCTGACTCCCTTTCCTATTGGAAATCATCCTGTTTCTCTGTATTCTGTTCTTACGGTGGCCTCCTGTCCTAAGTACAAGTTACGCATCAGGACAATCAAATGTGTTGGTACACCTATTTTTTTAATAGAGACCCACAGATTCTCATGATTTATGCAGTCAAATGCTTTGCTGTAGTCTATAAAGCACTTGCTGATTTTCTTCTGAAATTCCCTGCTGCGCTTCATTATCCAATGAATGTTTGCTATGTAATCCCTTGTGCCTCTACCTTTTCTGAACCTGGTTTGTACCTCTGGAATTTCTCTTTCCTTGTATAGTAAGAGTCTTTGCTGCAGTATTTTGTAATACAAGCTTTTTTTATCTGTTAATGGTTCACTCTGTATAGAGATTTCAAGATTCTGAATCTTCTTTCTGGGTCGTATTTATTGATTTCCAATTATACTGGGTTCATGAACTTTCCTTAAACAAGAAAAAACATTCTCAACATGGTTTATGGAGTACAATTGGACAACTATTAGAACAACCCATCCCTAACTAGTCCACTACAGCTAAACTATCCTCATGTGTAAAGATACATCATTGAATACAAAAGTCATGATCATCTATGTTATAGTATTTTTTAATTTATACATATGGCTATGGAAGTTGGACAGTGAAGAAAGCTGACAAGAAGAAAATCAACTCATTCAAACATGATTTTTGAGGCGAGTTCTATGCATACCACCATGCCAAAGTGACCTAATAAATGTGTATAGAGCAAATCAAGCCTGGATTCTCTACAGAAGCCAAAATGACCAAACTGAGGCTATCATGTTTTGGCCATATCATGAGACAACATGATTCATTAGAAAAGACCACAATGTTTGGTAATGTGGAAGGTAGTAGGAAAAGAGGAAGCCCACATTAAAGACTCTATCAAAGAAGCCACATCCCTAGGTTTTCAAGATCTGAACAGAGCTGTTGATAACAGGGCATCTTGGGAGTGGGTGTCTCTCATTCATACCATCACCATAAGTCAAAGTCAACTTGATGGCAATTAACAATGGCAACATCAACAGTTTTGATCTTGCTTTTTTTTTTGTTCTATTTTCTGTGAGCCTCTAAGAGAATATATGGTGTTGTGATGCCTATGAAAGGATACTCAGTAAATCATCAAGTAAAGCAACAACCATTTAAGAAACAATTAAATGTCACTCTTATTGAGATAGTAAAAGATATTTATGGGAATAAAGTTTATAGAATTCGCAAATTAGTGTTTCAAAAGGTTACTCCTCAATAAGCGGGATGGAACAAACTGAAAAGATTCTTAGGCTTTATTGGGTTTTTCAGCTAGAGTGAGAAAGGGGACAGGAGGTAGTAGCATCCTGGAAAAATACCTATAAATAAAAATGGAGGAAGTAATGCTTTAAGGTCTTTGTCCAATCATACAATGGACAGAAGCAAGAAAAAGTGACTTGGTGATAGTGAATTTCCAAGATTGGAATGGAGAGGAGCTGGAAGAACTGGTGTGATTCTTCCAAGACCTCCCTACTAGGATAGCATTGTAGTTCAAATATGGGGTATGTCTCCTGTAACTTAACAGTCTGTGGAACAGGACTAGGTGTTACCCTAAGAGGTGGGGGTGCCCTAGAACCCCACCCATGATGCCAAAATCTCTATTACTGTTTGGGGGAATTATTAGCTCAAATGGAAGCCTGTGAAAGGTGGGTAACTTTGGAGATATTTTCACCTATGTATATCAGTACTAACTGTAAGGGACACTCCAGTTTAAAGTGAAATAAAGTATTTTTGCTGGAAATAACACAAGGAATATGCTAGCATACAACACATACACATACACTGTGAAGTCGAAGGCTTTCACAGCCGGCATCCATATATTTTCCTTGGTTTTTTTCTGGGCTGTGAGACTGTGTAAACCAACCTGGACACAAAATGTTATTTGAAAACACCAAAATACTGGACCAGGCCAACAGCTATCATGTCAGAATTCACAGAGAAGCTATTGAAATCCACAAATACCTGGACAACTTCAATAGGAAAGAAGAAACCCTAAAAGTAAACAAAATCTGGGTGCCAGTCCTGAAAAACACTAAAATCAGAACTCAACACTTGCAAATGAACACCCAGGGAGAGGGGGATTTCCCGCAGACAATGGGCCATTAGCCAAACAGACACTAATCCTCCTTGCATATCTTTCCCCAGGAACTACCCATTCAAATACACAAATTTACATAACCTCTCCAACAGGGGTTCACAGTATATAAATGCCACACACACTCCTACCCAACCATTCTCTGAAGATGCCAGCCACAGATGCAGGCGAAACATCAGAAAGAAACTCTTCCAGAACACAGCCTCACAGCCTGGAAAAAAACCAAGAAAAAACACATAGACTCTTAAGAACCATACAAGGCTATTGGAAAGAAAGCTGGGGAGGCTGGATAGAGAGAGGTCTAAGAATATAGGGTTATAGTTACCAGTCTTGAAGAGAAGAGTTCTGTGTAGTGAAGATGCTCAGAGTGGTCTCTGAAGGTGGCACAGAGAATCTGGCAGTGTCAGTGTCCGTCTGTGGCACACTTACCTGAGGTCTAGGCTGGGATATTTATACCCTATTTCATATCCTGAAGGGGTATTCTGGTTATGACAAAGCCTGGATGCCTTTGCCACTGGATAGACAAAGTAAACTGAAACTCAACTGATTGTGTTAATGGCTGGGAGATAGGAATTGTTGGGTTTATGACAACCTAGCAGGAAGGGGTATGAGGTGAGATTTCCTTCAGAGTAGATCTGGGAATGGTCACTTGATTGGTTGGTTGAATGACTCATTGCTGAGATGACCAAGAAAAGATTAGTGCATACCTCCTTAACAACTATGTTTACTAAGGTGCTTCTGCACAATCCTAATATGGGCTTGTTTACCAAAATATTTCTAAGACACATCCCAGGTCATTGTTACCTCCGCTTGACCTTTTTCATTTGACAGAAATGTGCTGCTTCAGAATCTGTGAAGCATTAAAGTTGCAGGTCCCCCATCCTATATCCTATATCCGGCGTGGCAACCCAATATTGGGATTAATAGTTTTCCATGATCTTATCTCAGCCAACATTATATTTCTGGTTCCTTTGGAACCAACATGCATAAGAGGTGCGATAGTATATCACACTGCTAAACATATTTATCAAGGTAGTGGGAACCTTTCCCCACACCTTAGATGTTCCTGGACTCTGATTCCCATCAGGCCCAGCCAGCCTGGCCAATGGTGAACCATAAGAGGAGCTTGAGTTCACCAACTTCTGGAGAGCTGCAGGTACCCTACCAAGACAGGCCTTCAGGGGCTGGCTGCAACAGAGGTGAGCATTTTTTAAAAAAAAAACTTTTGTCTTGATTCCTATGGGCAATCTCACCCAGAACAGACCCACTGAATCAATGGATTTACATGTGAAGTGACTATCAACAATAGTTTTAATAGGTCTACTGTAGTTGAAACTAACTAATAAGATTCAGTCCAATGTGTTGTAATGTTAAAAGTGTCAGGGATTATAAAAACCATGTGTAGAAATTTTACAATAAAAGGAGCAATGGCCAAGAGGGGCCAGTAGAAAGGGCTATGAGCACAGATGCTATTTGCTGCTCAAGACCTAGTATGTGGGAGGTACAGCTGTACTGTCTGAAAACCTTATCTGCATGGGAAAGAATTCTACTAACTGTGAGCTTGGAAACAGCTCTGTGGGTATGAATGTATAACCCATCATGTTGTGTATATAAAGCAGTGCAGTCCTTTGTCTCATCCTCTTCAGTCTCTTCTCTTTACCCTGGAATCTTTGCTTGTCTTGCTGACATGCATCATGTATGCTTGTATGGATCCTCATGGATCAGTTCTCATATATACTACACTGCTCTACACTAGTAAAGACTTGCAGATTATACACACGCTGTGTGTGAGTCCTTTACTAGCAATCTTATGCAGGCCACATGTGCCTATACTTATAGTACAGCTTGGCCTTCTGCACATGCCCAGAAGGAACTTGTGTACACGCCTTGAAAAAAAGTGATTATTCATATTAAAATACTAAATACTAAATATAAATAATAATAAAATACTAACATTATTATTCATATTAAAAGTGATAATTAGGAGCTTTGCCTGATTATCGGGAGCTGCATGTTTCTCATCATTCTCTGGGTATATCTTTCAATTCCAAGCTATTCCTCAGATCAATTATTTCCTTAAATTTTTTGGATCGGGATAATTTTTCTGTAGAAAAAAAAAAGTCTGATTGAAAAACAAATTAATAAAATTATGAATGGTGTAGAAAAAATGGGCATAAGTAAGCTCTCTGTCTCCCTCTCCCTCTCCCTCCCTCTCCCTCTCCCTCTCCCTCTGAACTAAGATTTCATCAGCTGTGAAGTTGAAGGCTTTTATAGCCAGCATCCATAGGTTTTTCATGATTTTTTCCTGGGCTGTGAGGCCGTGTTCTGAAAGAGTTTATTCCTAAAGTTTTGCCTGCATCTGTGGCTGGCATCTTCAGAGAATGGTGGGGTAGGGGTGTGGGGGGTATAAATATCCTGAAAAACACCAAAATCAAAACTCAATACATGCAAGTGAACTTCACACACACACCCCGGGACAGGGGGATTTCCCACAGACAATGGGCCATTAGCCAAACAGACACTAATCCTCCTTGCATATCCTCCCACCCTAGCAACTAGCCATTCAAATACACAAATTTACATATTCTCTCCAACAGGAACTCACAGTATAAAATTAGAGTTGTCCCTCTGTATCCACGGATTTGGTATCCACAGATATAAGTATTCACGGCTTGAAAACATTCTTTAAAAAATAATAATTCAAAAAGCAAACCTTGATTTTGCCATCTTATATAAGGGACACCATTTTGCTATGCCACTGCATATAATGGGACTTACGTATTCATGGATTTTGGTATCAACCGGGGGGGGGTATAATGGGACTTAAGTATTCATGGATTTTGGTATCAACGGGGGGGGGGGTGTCCTGGAACCAAACCCCAGCGAATATGAACCAAACCCCACACATCCCTACACCACCATCTCTGAAGCTACCAGCCACAGATGCAGGCAAAACATCAGGAATAAACTCTTCCAGAATTTGGCCTCAACAGCCCAGAAAAAAACCACAAAAAACCTATTTCCTCAGCTGATTGGTAGTCAGAAGAGTCTTTCTTCACTTAATGGATACGTTATGGAATTCACTGCCACAAGATTTTGTTATGGTTGCTTGGCTTTAAAGTTTGGAATAGTTTATTTTTGGGGCTACACAGCTCAGAAACCCTCCCAGCCAAGAATATATCAACAGCTACAGGTTGAGTATCCAGAATTCCAAAATTGAAAATACTCCAGAATCCAAAATTGTCCACATGGGTGGCTGGGATAAGATACCTTTGTTTTCTGTTGGTTCGATGTACACAAATTTTGTTTCATGTACAAAATTATTTTTAAAATATTGAGTATAAAATTACCTTCAGGCTATGTGTACAAGGGGTATATAAAACATAAAGGAATTTCGTGTTTAGACTTGGGTCTCATCTCCAAGATATTTCAATATGTATATGCAATTATTCCAAAATAATAATAATAAAAAATCAAAATACAGAACACTTCTGGTCCCAGCATTTCGGATAAGGGATACTCAACCTGTATTAGTGATTCTATCTCTACAGCACCTATGAGCTTACAGGCAGTACGTTACTAAATGGGAGGTGCAGGTAAATAATAGGGAAGGATGAAGATTTTGTGTCCTGTTGGTGGACAGCTGGCTGGTCATTACTGGTAACATAGATTAGAAAGTTACTTTATATCATATAGTTCCCAGAATGCTGGGAGTTATATAGTTGTCCCTTCACATTCACTGGGGTTTGGTTCCAGAACCCCCCATGAATACTCAAATCCGTGAATACTCAAGTCCCATTATATGCAATGGCATAGCAAAATGGTGTCCCTTATATAAGATGGCAAAATCAATGTTTGCTTTTTGGATTATTATTTTTTTAAGAATATTTTCAAGCCGTGAATATTTAAATCCATGAATGCCAAATCCATGAATGTGGAGGGACAACTGTAGCCCAGAAAGGAACTTTTTCAAATGCTGATTGGAAACAGGGTACAAGATTATCTAGTGTCTTGCGTTTATCCAGCAGGGTTCTTTTGATTTTTGATGGGCACACGATACTAGGTAGTCTCATGCAAATTGGAAGAAGATATCATTATACAAATATTAATGTACTGTAGGCCTAAGCCTGTTTTCCATCCTGTTGTATAAATCATTTTCTCTACCTTGCAAACTTTTGAAAAGGATTGCAGGGCTGGCCTAATTTTCAGCTCTTACTGCTTTTGCAAAGTGTACTTCTTCTGAATGTGTTTACATCCTGAATATTTCCCAGACAGCCAGATGGACCTTCCATCTGCTCTCCTGCTTAATGGTTAGCTTTTCTTCCAAACCTCTTCTTGCATCACACCCAGTTTTCAGTGGTGTTTTAAGTAACCCATCTACCATGCTTTTTGTTTTCCCATTTAACATAGGGTGGGGTTTTTGTCAAGTCTGGATTGCCTGACAAACAAATTGTTGTGAGCAATAGGGAGTGAGACCAATAAGCCCTGATTTCTGTGTCACAGAATTATCCAATCATAGAATAGGAAGAGACCACAAGGGTCATCCAGTTCAATCACCTGCAATACAGGAAAACACAATCAAAGCACTCCCAACAGATGGCCATCCATCCACTGTTTAAAAACTTACAAAGATGGAGACTCCACTACACTCTGTGGCATTGTATTCCTCTGTCAAACAGCTCTTACTGACAGGATGTTATTCCTATAGGAATCTTTTTTTCCTGTAATTTGAATCCATTGTTCCATGTCCTAGTCTCTAGAGCAGCAGAGAACAAGCTTGCTCCATCTTCAATATGACATCCTTTCAAATATTTAAACATGGCTCTTATGTCCCCTCTTAACCTTCTCTTCTCCAAGCTAAACATACCCAGCTCCCTAAGCCGCTCCTCATAGGGCATGGCTTCCAGACCTCCCACCATTTTGGTTGCCCTCTTCTAGACACATTCCAGCTTGTCAATAACCTCCTTGAATTGTGGTGCCCAGAACTGGACACAGTATTCCAGGTGAGGTTGGACCAAAGCAGAATAGAGTGGCACTATTACTTCCCTTGATCTAGACACTATACAGTAGCACCCTGCATCCACTGATTTGCCATCAACTGATTCAGTTATCTATGGATGACAACAACGGGGCTGGATGGGTGGGTGGGGGAGGGCAGGAGGGAGGGAGTAGGCGAGTTCATTTCCCCCCTCTCTTCCCCAGGACGGTTCCAGTGCCATGGGTTCCGGCAGCAGAGCTGGTGGTGGGTGGACAAGGAAGGGAGAGAGGAGGAGAGTTCGCATCCTGTCTCCCTTCTCCATGGGGAAGGGGGTCAGGTGGCAGCGGCAGTGAGGGTGTTCACTAAACAATTTGTAAGCCGCTCTGAGAGACTTCATGGCTGAAGAGTGAGGTATAAATATGTAAATAAATAAATAAATAAAATTGTCTAGACTGGGATATTTATAACCCATTTCATGCCTTGAAGGTGTGTTTTTGCTATAACAATGGCTAAATGACTCTCCCACGGGACGAACAAAGGAGAACGAAACTCCACTGATTGTCTTAAATGGCTGGGAGATAGGTATTGATTGGTTTATGACAACCTTGCATTGTGAGACAAGAGGGGTTTCCAAAGGACATTTCCTCGAGATTTTGGTTGTGTAGGTCACTTGATTGTTTAGGATGTATGAGTCACCATTGAAAGGCCCAAGAAGGGAATAGCACATGCTTCCTTAATGGTTTTGTTTACTAAGGGTGTCCACTTAATCCTAGCTTGGGTGTGTTTGCGAAAATATTTCTAAGACATCTTCCCACATCCTTGTGACTTCCATCTGACCTCACTTTGGCTTATCCTGGTCTACTAGACCCCTCTGAAGTGTCTAATATTTCCAATTTTGAGATATTATAGGGAGGGGATAGTAGGGCATGCTAACAATGGTTGGCAACTGGTTTTTGTTGGGGCTCCCAAGACTATGCTGCCAAGACTAAACATGGTCAGAGCACGCTTTGAACAATCGTCTGCATAAATTCTGAAACTTATTCACTAAACAAAAGTAGCTTACAGATATCTGCATTTACAAAGGGCTCATCTACAGGAACCAGGATGCACTGGCTCCCTGCTGGCATATCCTGGCCATGAATCAGGCCCATTCATCCCATTATGTGGATGGAATGGGAGGAAGTCCAAACATGCATGTCAACCCACTGCTGCAGCTGCAGCCGCCACAGTCTCCCTCACTCTGTCTGAAGGCAGGAAGCCATCCTGCAATATGTGACCAAAGCCCCCTGCATGTTACCAACCTTGGTCACATGCTTCAGTCCTGCTTCCTGCTTCAGAGAAAAAGAGGCAGACTCGCAACTACAGCGACAAGCCAGCTTGCTAGGATAGGCTCCTGTGGTCTCGCGAGGCCCGATCTGTTTCTTCCTGGTGAGAACAGATTAAAAGTTGCTATTTTAGAACACACTGAACAGTCCCTAATCCATCTCCCTCCTATCTTAGCCCCATATTTTCCCCAGGGGTCATGAGGACTGCCGGAGGGCAGAATGAAGCAAAAGCCCTGCATCGACCATACTGCAGGGTTCTAAGACGAGGAAAAGACAGGATACATTGCTCATGTAGACAAACCCAAAGAGAGTTACCAAGATATTAAGACATTCTGTCATATCATTCCACAGAGAAGAGATGAGAAAGAGCATAGATCTTAAGATTAGGATGGAATAGGTCTGAACAGGGGAAAACCTGAAAGCTAATTTGTTCAGTTTGCTACAACTTTCTTTGTCTCGTGTGTGTGTGTGTGTGTGTGCGTGTGTGCGCAAACGTGCACCTATCAAAACACATCATGCTCTAAGAGTAGGAAATGGGTGGCTAACTACCAGGAAATGATTGATTTTTCCACCAGTGTTATTGCTTAGCTGTGGTACAGCCAGTAACCTGGTGGGGGAATCAATATAGCTATTATCAGCTGTTGACTACAGTTTGCAAAAGCAATAATCACCTTTAAAATCTTTTGTGACAGCCTCAGCAATCATTCAGTTTGTTAACATGTTAAGGCTATAAGTGAGCTCATCTTTAAAATACTGAGAGAAAGAAAGAAAGAAAGAAAGAAAGAAAGAAAGAAAGAAAGAAAGAAAGAAAGAGAAAACTGGACATCATGGAACTACTTTATCTAATTTTAGCTTTTCCACAAAAAGCTTGTCTGTTACTAGTAGTCTACTATACTATGTAGAATTGTCCAGGACCTGCAGAAAGAAAAACAATAGGAACCAATCTAGTCCTGTTATTAACCTATACGTGTTTATTTGAAATGTATAACTTCTCTTCTTCCCAAACTCAGGATGAGTAAAGGGGGTAAAAAAAAAAAAAACCCTCCCTAAATCCTATTTACTAGTCCCAACTAGACTAAACTCATTGAACCAATGGGAACTAGGTTCATGAACAATTATTTAAGTTCCATTAATTCAATAAGTCAATTCTGGTTGAAACAAACAATTGGATTTTTATCCTGGCAAGCTTTTAGGAATTGACTGCAATGGGCTTTTAATTGTGTGTTGACTTGCTGGTTTTATCTTCTGTTTTTAATGGACTTTTAAATGGTTTTATTTCTACAGATTGTTTAACTGTATTTTAAAATAACTTCAGTATGCTTTTACTCATGTCCTTGATATGTTTTATTATATATTTTTGTGAATAATACTAAGAGGCAAAATTCTACATTGGCTTCTTGGTTAGTCATGTCTCCTGGCCTGACCATCCCAGGCCACCTTAAAAAGAAGCAGAAGCAGCCGCCGAAAGATCTGCTTGGCTGCTGATGGGGTGCATTTCTAGCCCTCTCTCACTAATGAGCAAGGCTATGACAAGGAACCGTGACAGGAGTGTTGCTTCTCATTGCCACAGCCTCATTTGCTATGGGGAAGAGGCAGGAAATGTCATCCTCCATGCATCCCAATTTTTAGCTGAACAGATCTCCTTCACCAGATCCAGCTGGCTGTTCAGGTGCAGTGGGGGGCATTTGTGTAGCAGTCTTAATGTAACACTACATAGTCTTACTAAATGCAGAGCAGTTGTGGATCCATAACTCTAGGTTACAAATCTATAACTTCAATGCTGAATACCAGCCAATAACAATAAGCCAATGTTAATCAGCTTCAGTTGCTATCCACATTATATTCACTGGATAATTGCTGTATTTGGCTTTTGTGTATTTAGAATATGATTAGTTTATGAGTTTGAATGGATCTGTGGTTGGGTTTGCATGCCAAAGGTTCAGAGTCCTGCTTCAAAATAGCCGTGGCCAGTGGTTTAATCAAGCCAAGATTCACAGGGCTGAAGTACAGAAACGTCTTCATTAGCCTTCCCCTACTCCAAGAGGGGTTGTGAGCTTAACTGCAATCCTCACAGTATTTAGGGGGAAAGATGTATTTTCACAGCAACTGTATTTTCTTTAACTATCCCTGTTGTAATGCAAAGTGTTTGGTGATTGCTTTTAAATAGACAATGAAGACCCATTGGGTTTACAAAAGACTTGCTCCTGGTGGAAAGGAAAGCCAAGATGCTATTTGATGGAATAACAATGGCAGAGGAGGATGCAGAGGAAAGGAGGCTGTGATTAATGTGGGACATATGCAAAAGCTCTCTCCATCAAGAGAGAAAGCTGCCCCTGACAGCTTCCAAGCTGCTTTTGTTGCTGTTCTCCCCTACCCCCCACCCATGGCCACTCTTCCCAGGCAAAAAAGACAACTTATGCCAGTATAAGTAACCCTTATGCTTACTTTAAGTCATGGATAGGATTCTAGCCAAAGACACACATCCTAATAAGGACACATGTACACTTCCCTTATGAATGAATATGTCCTTTTGCGGGGAGTGGGGGCTTGCTGTGGGGGTTAGTTTTCTCTTCTTCCTTCTGCATCACCCAAAGCCTCCCACGTGGAACTTACTGAATCGCCTCTGAGGCCTCCCTCATGGCCATTCTGTGCCTCATAGGGAGTAAGCAGGAGCAGAGACCTCTGACTATGTCCCCATAGCCAGATGTGAAATGAAAACATCAGTACTGGGGTCCAGTGGGGTCCACCAGAGGTCTTAGCAGTGCTGTCATCATTTCTTATCCTGCTACAGAGACATAGCTAGATGTTTCTGTTTTCTCCACATGAGACATGGAATGGCAATGCAGGGGTCTTCAGAGGCTCTTCAGTAAGTCAGGGGGCTGGTCCATGGCTCAGCCTAGTATAGGTCCACAGGCAAACCTATCACACTATGCTGAAGCATACAAGATTGCAGCCATAAATGGCTATAACTGTCTTGTTTTTATGGGATCAACACATAGCTACTTGCATTTTGGGTGCTCCTTAAGGGTGTGTGGCTGTGGAGACTCTCATGTTGACTGCCTCTACTTCTGAATTCACAGCTGCTCCACTAGCCATGGATTCCAAACCTGTGATCATGCAGTATTTTAAGTATCATGGGATATTAAAGTGGGAGAGAGGAGATGACCAATCTAAATAAGCACTTAGCCTGAATGGTGAGCATAGTTCTTCCACTGAAAACAGAGGCACTTAAAGTCCTTAGCCTTGGCTGGATCATACCAATAAGGCCAAACCACAGGGTGCCAGTTGCACGACAAAAATTGTCGTGGGGCTTACTGTGACTTCCTGATCCCGTATCCGTCCCTCGCTGTTTATATGATTTTTGTGACTCTTTAGGAAATCCTGGAAGATCCCGTGATTGATATTTACACGACAAAAGTTTTTATTGGTCCCGCACTGTTACATCCCGTGCTTTTGCTGTTTACACATGTTTAGCTTACCGGGATTTTTTTTTTTTTTTTGGCTGTCAATCAAGGATGCGTTTAGTTGTGTTTTCACAACCTCAGTGATGTACTTCCTTTAGAGTTCCGCGCCATGAGTGATGCTATTGGCTGGCTGGGGGGGAGAGAGGGGGCAGAGGCTTGTGTTTGTCCTATCTCTTTAAAATGTTAACCCTTTAAGCAGGGGCAGAAGGCATTTTGAAAAACCAATGCGATTTTTCGCTCAGATGGAGGAAAAATTAAACCATGTCCTTTCCTTTTGAAATCAAGCCGAGTGGGGGGTGGAGGAGAGGCTTGGGTTTCCCCTTGCCTCTTTACAATGTTAACCCTTACAGCAGAGTTTTAGCTTCAGAGTGAAGATTTCAAGCCAGTGACAGACAGGCATTTTGAAAGACACAGACACAGAGTGGGGGAATAAAAGTGTGTTCATTCGCTCAGAGGCTGGAATATTTTGCTGTGCCTGTTCAGACCCAGGGAGGTGATCAAGGCAGGGGATGAATGGGTGACCCTCTGCCCACCATGATCTCTTTGTAACATGCAGTTGAGGAAGAGGTTAAAGCTGAAGGGTTTGCAGTGTAGAAATCCATTTAAAAAGGTGATTGAGTACACGCGTGCGCACACACACCAACCTACGTGCAGTTGGAAGGGGTGCCTTTATTTTCAGCTGGTGAGGCTGGATCTGTTGAACGGGTGACTGACCCCTCATTTTCTGGTCACTGATCTCTAAGCCCGCCACCAGTCACCATTTCCGGTCATCCCCTAGTACCAAGATATTTTGTCCCAGGCTGTTTACATTTCCGATTTTCCGAATCCTCCCGTAACTTTTTTTAAAAACTGGCACAAACCGTGGGACTGGAAGTCCCACAGGTTGAGGGATAAAAGGTGGCCCCCCTTCTGAAAATCACATACCCGACCTGATGTACGTGTAAACTGCCAGGGATTGACACGAATTCTTCCCGGGACATTTTCATCGTGTAAACGGCACCCAGGTGATATGCAGGATTTGTGAATGCCTTTCTCAATCCCAAGCCATTTCTATTTTCCTGAATGGGCTTCAGGAGCCCCTATTTTGATCAGGAGGAAATTAATTCTTTTCCTCACAGAAACCAATTTCCACAAAGCATATCCTAAACCCCCCCTCCCACACACAAAAAGTTACTGTTATCCATGGAGGGAGAAATATAGAGGCATCTTACAAGCAGATTATATTTTATCTTCCTAAAAGCAGTTGAAAGCACCAGATCTCACCTGATTTCAGAAACTAGGCAAGGTCAGAGCTGGGCAGTATTTGGATGGGAGACCACCATACAAGGTGCTGTGGGCAGTGTTGCCAGAATAAAAACTAAAGAAGGCTCCTTCACCTTTAATAACCATGTAAAAGATGAAATTTCAGCTGGTGTTGCTTGTTACTTGGGGCCCAATTCACACAACAGAATTATAGCACCATTATTCCACTTTAATTGCCATGGTTCCATCCTATGGAATCTTGGGATTTGTAGTTTGATGAGCCATTAGAATTCCCTGGCTGATGATTCTAAATGCCCCTCCCTAAATTGCCAATTCCAGGATTCCATAGGATGGAACCACGGAGATTATCAGACGGGGACAAAAATAGCATCCCCATCTCACTATGTTCTCTCCCGCCCCTCTCCCACCCCTGTCCCAGCACACAAATGAAAAGTTTCAGACCTACCTTATAGCACATTCATCCCCTCCCCTCAGCAGCCCCGGAGTGAATGGAGCTCAAACAGAGCTGCATTCACTTCCTGGTTTGAAATCCCAGGCCGTTCTCGCGAGAGGACAAGCGTGTGGGAAATTCAAAAATAAAAAGTAAAAGAAAGATCCAACAGTGACAGCAAGAACAAAAATGCACTTAAAAATATATAAGGGAGGGCACAAAAAAGTGTGTCACTTACCTCATTGTCCCGATTGCACCTGGAACTGTTTGGCATGGAGCTCCGATCACACCAGCATAACGGGGAACTTTTTCACTTGCTCATCATTCTGTTACAGAAACAGAACAGGTGATCTATTCACAGTTTAGCCCGTGAATAAAAAAGAATGATGGTGGAACAGAAGGAGAACGGGAGCATGACGACTCGGGGACAACGACGTTTGAAAAGAAAGCCCGTTCGCAACCTCCTGTCATCGTTGTCACACCATATTTAGCCCATCTGATAACCTCCCATGACAGTTAAACTGGAATAATAGGACTATAATGCTGTTTTCTGAATGGGTTCCAAGGGCCATTCACACAACAGAATTACTATTAGTAATGGCTACTAAATTTCCCTCTTCTGCACAACCATTCAAGGCACAAGATCTCTCTCCAGTTTTCAGTCTGGCAATCCAGCTGTAGCCTATATTTCAGAGGAAGGTGATGGCAAACCAGGGGGTCAGTTACACGGCAGAATAAAGTACGCAAAATTCCAGCTTACCTTCCTTTCGCACCACTACCATGTAGTTTACATGACTGAGTGCAAAATTGGTTGATCCAGTGAGTTTTTGGCTTTGTAGTTCACACAGAAAAAGGTGAGGGGCATGGCCCCCTGAGCACAGGTTGTCTGTTATTAAAGACTAGGCAGGAGGCAGGGAGGGAGCAAGGAGGGGTGGCAGCCGGGATGGTGGCCCGAGGCCACCTGTGAGGGGGAAAGAGGGCTCCGTTAGTGTTCTCCTGAGCTCCGGCTAGAGAACAGCAGAGAGGAAGGAGGTGGAGGAGAGGAAGGCAAAGCTCAAGGGGGAGAGAGGGAGGAGACCCACTGCCAGAGCTGGTCCCTCCATCGGGGAAAATAGCAAAAGTTGATACGGTGCGGCTTATGGCGGTTTTGCCCCCTCCTTCTGAATACGGCGACTTTGATCTGAAAGACATGGGAACTATTAGGACTCTGCAAAGTCTTAGCAGATTTATTTTGCCATGTAAACAACCCCCAGCTCTTACTCCTTGCCTAAGAAAGCCCTACAAAATTCATAGGGTCACCATAAGTCAGCAGACAATATGAAGGCCCATAAACACACACACATGTGTATGCTCGCACACACAGAGAGAATTGAAGTGGGGCACAGGTAAATTGCATTGTGCATTGATACAAGAAGAAATATTTTTAACACCCTCCCACAGTGCTGAAACCTGATCCATTCACAGGTAAATCCAAACACACATTTTGTAGCTGCCTTTAAAATAAAACAAGAAGCAGCCGTGCTGTGATATCTTATCAAGAAATCCCTACTTTATATGTCCTTTGGCCAATAAGATTAGTAGTTTCCTGCTTTCTGCCTTCTGATAATACTTTCCCTACTGGCTTGCTTGCCAGAGGGTCTGTGAATATTTGAAAGGCAACATGCCGCTGAATCTTCATTGCCGGTGGGCTTCACAGAGCAAGAAAAAATGTCAGTGCTAGCAACTAATGCATCAACATTCAATCGCTTTTTTAAAAATGCTAATGTTTAAATGTTGAGGACATTGTGTAAAATTAATTCATTAATTATTTAGTTGTCAAAGCATTAAATTAAAAATTACAAAAAATGGACAGTAACAAATTAAAGTCACAAGGAACAGTGGTTGTTATTCAAAAATAACATTATTGGCATTTAAATATTAAAATGGAAAGTTCTAACATCATGGTTGAAATTTTTAAAGCAGTCTGAGTAAGAAATTATTTCCAAACACGAAGCATCTGGTTGGCCACTGCTGGAAGCAGGCTAGACCTTGAGTCTGGTCCATTAGTTTTCTTACGTTCTTATGCATATTTCAGGGGTTCTGGTCTCACAAAGCAGCAACAATAACATCATCTGGGATCCTACAGGGTGCAATGCAGATTGTTACATGAGCAGTTCTACTCTCTCCATGGCCAGTTCGTACAGGGAAAGGAAGGGAAGGCAATGGTGCTATGATGGTGGGGAAAGGAGGCTGGGAGAGGTGCCTGCTGCCTTAGAAGAGGCTATAGTGCACCCTCTCCTAAAGAAGGCCTCAGGGCTATGATAACTATCCCATAAATATCCCATATTTAGGGAAAGGTGCTCAAATGTGTGATGCCTGGGCAGCTTCAGATATTCTTGGAGGAAACAGATTGTCTGGACCCATTTCAGTCTGGTTACGGCCAGGGTCCATACCATGTCTTGGTTGCTCTAACTAATGAATTATTCTGGAGGAAAGACGGAGGAAGTGCTACACCAATGGTCCTCCGGTATCTTACGGTACCAGCTGTGGCAGATGGGAGTAGGAGACACTGTCTCTCTCTTCCTCCTACTTCCCCCTTTGTCCTCAGCTTTCTTCAGTTGCTGCAAACTGAGTTCAAAGTGCAAAAGTAGTTTGTACTCAATTAACTCAGAAGGTGGGACAGGAGGAGAGGGGGGACTCTTGGCCTTCCCAGTAGGCTCAGGCAAAGGCAAACTACTATAGCCTCGCCTAGCTTCTTCCTCATTAACAACTTTTGCCATCTTGACCACGCTCTAATGGTGCTTGGCCACATGTGTCCCAGTTTTCATCTGTGAAATGTCGGAAGGTATGCTCTTACACTACACTTGGCAATATAGAATCTCAGCCATAAAATGCAAAGACACATTTAGTGCTATACCTAGTTTGGTCTTCAATGTGACCCCCCTAATAAGCTTTTAAGAAACCCTAGCAACCCACCCCAGGTTACAGCCTGAAAGGTTTTCCTCTATAAAATAATGATTTGCTGGGGTTTGGTTCCAGGACCCCTGTGGATACCAAAATCCGTGAATACTCAAGTCCCATTATATGCAGTGGCATAGCAAAATGGTGTCCCTTATATAAGATGGCAAAATCAAGGTTTGCTTTTTGGATTTTTATTTTTTGAAGAATATTTTCAAGCCATGAATACTTAAATCCGTGGATATGGAGGGACAACTGTAATTACAAGGTGTGTCAATAAATTCTCCCTCCCCATTCTTCATATATTCCCATTCCAGCTGGAAGAGCTTGGTTTTAACAATACTTTTGGTCTCAACCATGTGCTGTCATTTTTTTAAAAAAAAAAATTGGCCTATATAATATATGCTTATTATCCCAACCCACAAATGCAGATGACAGATAACAAAAGGCATTATTGCAGTAAGGCCTAACATCTTGCTGGTTTTTATATTCTTGGTAAATGCAGTAGAACATATGCTCACGAGGGTTTTAACTGCTGCTTCTCTAATAGGCAATGCTATGAATGAAATTACATTTATGACACAGCTTTAATAGAGATTTTAATAATGCCTGTTCGTCCATCTCAGCTGTCAACAGAGTAGATGTGATCATTCATTGTTGGGGATTGGGAGAAATGCAATCAGCTTAGCATTGGTAGGAGGAATGTTTGTGCATACAGTGTGTGTGTATATATAAATGCTATCCAGAATCAGCTGTTAAATGATATTGCAACAATATGCCACTGAAGGGTTTTGACTTCTATATTTATTTGTTTTTCTCTCCAAGGAGCATTATTCTGAACCCTTCCTATTTCCGTAACCACCTTCGTCAAGCCGCTGTGTTCCGATGCTTAGAGAGATATTCTGAGGCAGCAAGGTAGGTCTGCGGTTCATTAGACAGCCTTCCTCATCAATACCACACTGTTTCTTCATTTTATCAGTTGCTCTCTGAGAAAACTAAGGATGATGTTTAAAGTGACAAATTGGCTCATTTTTGAATCTGTAAATCATCCTTGTACCTCCAGCCCCATTGCAATACCTACCATTTCCAACTTCAAATGAGTGTACTGTCAATCCATCACTAATCTCCTCTTGCAACATGAAGAAATAGCAATGGAAGCAGGAAACATTTAATTAACATCACAAAGGACTTTTGTTGATCTGCATGAGCTTAACAGTAGGCTGACCCTAGTGGAATTAAGTATGGAATTTGATGGTAATTTGTGGCCTCTGTGTCATTTGGGTAGTGATTTTTTAAAACCTGAGTATTTCCAAGCTTCAACTTTGTGCAAAAAAAAAAAATGTTCTTAGTGACAGAGGCATTACCTAGCATTATTATGAAATGTAAAGCACATGGACTAAGCAGATTAAAATTTTGGCAAAAAAAAGAAGGCGAGTTATCATCAGTGTAGAATGTAAATAAACATGGCTGTCAGGTGTTGAGAAATGGATGATAGACTAGATGGGCTCCATAAGGATGCTAATGTAGAAGGACTATTCCTAAATTCTTAGGGTAATCTTACAATTACTGCCACTCAGCTGAATAGTGGGAGACAGAACAGAATCCCATGACACTCTTTTGCCAACCTCAACTAATAGAAACGTTGTGGAGGAGTTTCTAAATTGGGTTTGTTTGGACAGAGGCAGAGAGATGGATGAAGTATTAGGAGAGAGTCTGACAGAAAGGCTAATGATTTTTTTTTCCAAGTGAGATAGAGTCCCAGGAAAGCTTCTGAAGGAACTGCAGTGAGGAGTTATGCTAGAATTATAGGAGGAATAACATGCCCATAAAGAGGGAACGTTAAGGTTAATGTGGTGACTGTAAATCTTTAATGAACCAACACTGGTGTCCAGAAATATCTGCCTTTGAAATTAAGAGTCAAGGTCTGTTCTTAGATATACAAGTAGTGGGGCTCATAAATTTGCAGATAGGTTCTTTTGTGTGCAATACCTTCTCTGTGTCTGTTTTTTCTTTACTCTCTCATATTCCCCTACTCATACAATATTCATATACACATGCACCGTGCATATATTCTTACACATACACAAACACACTTGACCAACATTTTAATAGTGCTGCTTCTTGCTATCTCTGCTGAAATCTCCTCCCCTCCAGTATAAAATTGCCTGTCCTTGGGCCATGCATTGGCAGTGTTAGAATGTCTGAGAAGGCAGAATGTTCATAGATATCTTTTTCTTGCCAATTGGGGACAGCAAGGCAAAGGAAAGTGATTGTATATCTTGCAGGAAGGGAGGCAAACCCTGGAAATTCCCTGTAGAGCACTGAAATGTGCATATGTATGCATACAAACATGCTAACACTTGCTTGTATCTTTTCAAAAGGGCCATGAGGACTAGAGCACGGATGGACAACTGTGGAAAGCTATAAGGACTGTATTAACCCACTAGAAGATTAAGAGGGGCACAACCCACACACCCACTGTAAAACACACACACACACACACACATTTTTGCCCCCAAATGCTCTCTACTACCTATTGGGGATATTTTTGCCATGTTTTTATACCACCACCACCACCATTTTAGGTCCAAGGGAGTTTTTGTTTTGTTTTTTAAAGGAAGTGACTGGAAGTTTTTTTTAAAGTCTTTTCTGGGCTTAAAATGTCCCAGGGGGTTCCAAAACATGGTGAAAATGCCCCCAGTCCATCCTACAGGGCATTTGGGGGTAAAAATAATTTTTGAAAAACTTTTTTCCCACAGAAAAAAAGTTGAACCTTTGGGGAGGGGATGAGAGCCACAAAGACAGCCCAGGGGGGCCCACATGCAGCCTGTGGGCTGCACTTTGCCCATCTCTGAACTAGAGAATACTTGCTCTTTTTAAAAAAAAAAAAAAAGGCAGTTGATATTATTAGGAAATCTGTTAGATTAATTGTTGAAATGTCTAGGGCAAAACCACACTACACAAATAATTCAGTTTGAAACTGGATTTGCCATGGCTCCTTCCTATAGAATCCTGGGATTGGTAGTTTTACAAGGTCTTTAGCACAGTAGAATAGTACCAACCTTGTCTTGTTATACTGGAGCTATGTAATCTGAAGGGTCATTTTAAATACTGCTCTTATCCTGTTTTTATCCTGTGGTTTTCAACTTTTTTACCTTCTTTTTAGTCTGTATCCCTTTTTACCTGTGTTGGTCTATGACTGTAATAAAGATGCTATTCTATTCTATTCTATTCTATTCTAAGGTCTTTAGCCTTCTCTGCCAAAGCATGCTGGTGCTTCACCAAACTACAAATCTCAGTATTCCATAAAGGAGTCATGGCAAATAATCCAGTTTCAAACTGAATTATTTGTGTAGAGTGGATTCGACCTTAATAACATGAATAACTGACTCAATGCCTTTCTACCCAATCCTGCTATACCTGTCTGGCAGTATGTCAAGAAACCAACCTTCCAGGGTGCCACTTTGACCTTTGCTCTGAAGGTTCCTAACAGTGTTTAATAAACAAAGGGATCATCTGCATTAGCCAGAATTTGCTGGGTCCCTGCAAGCATATCCTGGCTGCAGACCTGCATATACCAGTACTCAGGAGGAGACTCAAAGCCAAAATGTACAATTAAATGATCTTTAGTGGAAAATCGCAGCACTCACGCAAACACTCAGGCTTCAAGCACTCACACAAGGCTAACAAATAAAGTAGGAAGGATTGGGATAGAGGAATGGAGTAAGAGGATGATGGGTGGCATGACACCTGTCCTGTAGAGCAGAAATCACAAAGTAAAATGACAGTGGGAAGGTCCAGATGATGGCCTGGCTACACAGTGTGATGTGGAGTTGAAAGGAAGTGGAACTGTGTGCAGTTGAGATAATTTTGAAGGGTTTTTTATACCTAATATTTCCATTCAGGGGATGGGATTTAGAGTGGAATACAATCCTTCTTGGGGTCTCCCAGGTTAAAACAATGGATGCTCCAGAAGCACTAAAGATTGTTAATGTGGTACCACTTTGAAACTGAATGAAGCAAGTAACCAACCTTCTTTGTCTGAGGTGGAGGAGAGGGGGAATAGCTCTTTTATAAACCTTGAGTACTCAGCTGTAGTTGATTGGATTAGACAGATGTTCGGGCAAGAAAGTGCCTTTCAGGTTACCTTTCTTTGAAATTTGGAATGGCCCCTCTCTAGGGTGTATGTGACTGAGTCTCAGTGCTATCCTTGGGGATCCCTGGTTCTTTGGGGTCCCTGGTTTACTTGCCACTCCCGTGGAAGGCAAAAGTTAGTCAGATTATTAAATATTGCCAATTATTACATGGAAAAGGGGCTGGGGGCTGTCAGGACTGGTAACATGTGGGGGGGGAATTCCATCGCCTGCCAGCAGCCATTGAGCAGGCTCTTTCCCATGTCCTCACCAAGCATGCCTATGATGGAAATGGGATAAAGAGAAAGCTCTCCACTGAAGGTCTTAGAATTCCAGCACAAGAGAGAATAAACCCAATCAATTGTTTAATGGTGAGGCAACACACAGATAAACCCCAATACTTCAGTGGGTCTCCTCCAGTCAGGACTAGCAATAGGATTTAGGCCTAAATGGGTTCTATGAACTGAGCCAGGCAGCCTTCTCTAGAAACTGCATTCCACAATCTTTGGCACTAAGAATGTGAAAATCTCAGTCTCACTTTCATTGGGTTACTCTAAATCCTACATGCATTTTATTTTCATCTTTCTTTTCTACCAGCTGTGAGACTTTGGGGGGGAAAGGAGTAAATTCTTGTGTATTTTGATATATATACTACTCATAAAGCATGCACATTTTCTGCATTTTTCCTAATGTATGCATGTTTCCCATTCTCTTGTCTTCCTTGACAGTTGTCTCTTGTTTATTGTATGCTTGAGATTTGCTGTGGCTTATGACAGTACGAGTCCCCCCCCCCATCCATGGGGGATACATTCCTAGACTTACCATAGATACGTGAAACCATGGATAATAGCAAACTCTATTGAAATGAATGACTTCCGTCCTAACTTCTGGCGGAAGCATACCATAGAATGGTGCTGGAGGACCTAGAAAATTCCTAGTGAAGACATATTTTTTCGGACATGGAGAAATGAAACCGTCAATACTGGTCCCATAGAAACAAGGGTCAACCTGTACTGATAGTCAGGTGCATGCCAAGATGATCTAGGCATTAGAAGGACCAATGAGTCAAATACTGGATCCCTTTGTTGGCAGACAACAGAGAGCGGTATTAAGGACCACAGAAATAAACAAAGGACTTACCCTTAAGAGTTTGGCAAATTGCTCTTTTGCCTAAAGTGGGTAGCTAACAGAAGTGAAGGCAGATAGCTCTGATGTCAGTAAGGCAGAGAATTCACAAGACTTTTAGAAAGTAAGGTTCAATGCTCTGATTTGAAGAAACCATAAGTAGGAGCTGGTTGCCTACATGTCAGTGGGATAGTGATTCTACTCTGGATTTTAGTCCAGACGTTAAAGGAGCTAGCCAACATACTGAATCTATTGGAGATTAGTATTCAAGACCTTGAATAGCTCAGTTCAGACTAAATATTGAGTAGATTCACCACTCTAGTGACATTAGATCCACCAGCTGTCTGTGGTGAACGGTGGGTCTTTTTTTTCCCTAAAAGCCCCCAACTATCTCTCTCTCTCTGGCTTTTCTTCGCAAACGAAGATTCAGGAAGGACTCATCCCGCGTTTTCTGCAAGCGCACTGATGACTAAAAAGGCCAATCCGAGATAGACAAGTCCGGTTGCAGAAGGCACAGCAGAAGGTCTCCTTGGGTGATGTTTTTGGGTTGTGATTCTTTCTGCGTTGTCGTTTCTCTTCAAGATTTGTTTGGCATGAGTTCTCAAATAAGGCTGCAGCATTGTGGATAGTGCGTCTCCATGCCTCCTGATGGAAGGCCAGGGTGGACCATTGTTGGTGATCAATTTGGCCGAGCCTGAGATGTTGTTTCAGGGAGTCCTTGTATCGCTTTTTTGGAGTGCCCCTCTTATGCTGACCCGTGGCGAGTTCACCGTAAAGTACTATTTTGGGGAGGCGCTGTCCTCCATCCTAGAAACATGCCCTGCCCAGCACAGCCCAACTATCTAAATCTGAAGTAAATAAGGTGTGTTTTTTTAAAAAAAAATATATATATATATCTACCTGGAACTTTTTCACAGCTACTGTAACTGTGTAAATTGTAATACCACAACACATCTATCTAAAACCTGCTATGAGGATAGTGAAAGCTACAGATATCTTTTTACACTCTGACCACATTTTGAAGTCATGCCAAACCATAGTTGGTCATTCTGTACATAAGCAGAGTCAAGCAGAGCCAAACTACAGGCTCAGACAGTCCCTTTCTCCTACCTAAATGGCAGAGATTTCTAAGCTTACCACATTTTGTCATCAAATCATGATTTGTCACAGTATCAAAACACAACAAATCATGGCTTGTTCAAACTATGCATTATTCTTTTGTGTTACACTCCGTCATAGATATATTAGTGATACCAAATGAACACATGTCAGTCAAGCAAATCACTATCCATTCTGTGGAGATATCTAGTACATTGTTAATATCCAGCTTTGAGTGTATTTTCCTATTCGGGACATTTAGTGCTATCCACTCATAGAGGTTTAGCAGTCACTGTTTAATTTAATTTTATTTAATTTATATGCTGCCTTTCTCCCAGAAGAGACCAGGGTAGCTCATAAAACGTCATATAAAATACATTTTTAAAACCATTAAAAACATCACAATATAGGAAATCTAAAATAATATAAATATATATAAGTTAAAATATTAAAAATAAACAAGATAAAAATAAAAACAAAGAAACACCCCAATAAAAGCTTCCAAAGCCCAACTACATATTAAAAGTTTGGTTGCATAAAAATGTCTTTGCCTGCTGGCAAAAGGAAAACAAGGAAGAGGCCAGCCTAGCCTCCCATGGAAGGGAATTTCAAAGAATGGGAGCAGCCACAGAGAAGGCTCTAAACTGTGGCCCTGTCTACACAACCTCAAAACAAAATCAGTTTGGGGGGTAAAAAATTTGAAAAGGCAGTTGTTCGAATGTGTACGATCTGCCTACATGATTTTTACCCCCCCTAAACTCCGTATGACCCCCCCCTTGCCCAGCTGGCTGGAGCAAGCGAGCCAAGTGGAGGTTTTAAATCTCCCGCTGCTTTTTTTTTTAATTTAAAAAGGTGCCTCTTATGCAGACAGTCGGTTTTCCGTATTTACAATATAAAATAAAAATGAATAAATGTAAAAATCTCCATTTCATGGACTTACCGGACTCTCCCTTAGCCGGGAATCCAACATGGTGATCACTCCCAATTTCCCTGTTTGCTAGCCCCACCCCCTGTGCTTGGCCAGCCAATCAGATTACACTGCCTGTTCATATGTGTCCGAATGGGGTGTGCAGATGATCAACAATTCAAACGGCTGTATGGATTTTAGGTCGAGATCCGCTAATCCTCCTGAACACTGAATCCACATAGTTTACGGGGGATTCACTAGCTTCTGAAAGACACGAATGCATCAGAACGGTCGTGTGTACACATTATTGATCTTTCGAATGCCATACAGATTTTTTTCATCATGTAGACATGGCCTTTGTTTAGAAGTTTAACAGTTTCCTCCCACCCCAATTCGAAAAGCATTTTGAAAACCACTGAAAGGTGCTGATATTTTGCTTCTGCCAGCTTGCAGACAAATGAAGAAGACTGCCTTAGTTATAAAATAGTCACAAAGTCCAGATAGACTTTAGGAGTAAGCTGAAGAATTAAGAAACTTGACCAGGAAATAAAAGCACTTAGCATCAATTTGTCTTCATATGACAATGGAGGTGGACGCATTTCATCCCACACACTTAAACTTTAAACAACCTAATTCAATAAGACTATATTTCTCTCAGCTGTGTAAATGGAGCAGTCCTGGATCAATGGAACCTGCCACGATATCACAGCTATAATATCCTGAGAAAAGTCAGAGCAGACACAGCTCTCCCTATGTGTCTGCTTTCTCTCCAGCCCACAGAATCATTTATATCACTAACTGTTGTGCCACCTCAGAGTATATGATGTCAAGCATTCCTGTCATTTGCCAAGGGTCCATCAAATTGTATTTACAGGCTTCCTTAGGACAGAATTAGGTGTTAGTTTGGCAAGCACATATTCCCAGCCTTGTGTGTATTGAGACAACAGAAATGGAAGGGTGGTGAGAGTGACATGGAAGGGAGAAGCAGCAAGCAAGAGGAAGGGATGTTTAACCCAAGGCCAGCCCTACTATTAGGCAGAGTGGGGTGACTGCCTCAGGTATATCTTGGCTGTCATGAAAGAAGAATCAATTTTAACTATTTATATTATTGTTGTTGCATTAAAAAAAAAAAAGAAATCCAGGCGTAGAATCATAGAGTTGGAAGAGACCACAAGGACCATCTAGTCCAACCCCCTGCCCTGCAGGAATACACAATCAAAGCATTCCCAACAGATGGCCATCTAGTCTCTGTTTAAAATCCTCCTCAGCCTTGCTTTGTTTGAACATCAGAGTCTGCAAGGAAGTTGTCCTCCTGTTTCCTTCAATGTGAGCCGAACTCTTAACAAAATCAGGAATCCTGGTAAAAGTGGGTTCCCAGTTGCTCTGTGAGATGTTAACACATTCAAATGAATGCAAGTCACACTCCCTTGCAGGCCTTGCTACCAGTTTTAAGCATTAAAGCCCTGAAGGGCATAGGGTCAAATACCTGAAAGAATATCTGGTGGTGTCCCTGTAAGCAGGGCAGTAAATCCAATATGGGTCTTACTCTAAACTTTAAAGTTGCTGCTGAAGGTACTGAACCTTACTCCAGAACAGGTTGGATAGCTCCTTTAAGGTTTGGATTAAAACCCAGAATGGATTTGTAGCCCCAATGACATGGAAGCTAGCACTCACTACTGGCATGGGGAAAAGTACAGCAAGTTTGAATCTGCTAAAGGTCTTAGATCCAACTTGAAAGAAGCAAGGTTGGGTGAAAAAGTTTTAAAAACCTAGTTTATTTGGTTTGGACCAGCTTTTTTGTTTGTTTCTTTGTTTTTGCATTAAAACCAATATAGGACTAAATCCGAAAATTAAGAAGCAAATGCAGTTCAGATGTTATGGCCACTAGCTTAAATAATAACCATTCTTTAAAAAATGCTCTTTTAAAGCAAGTTGTTTTGGTCGAAGAATTTGTTAATTGAACAGCATTTCTTGCACCATAAAATAAAATGATTAAAAGGAAGCAACTCATACTGGATACTGGTCTAACAATGAGCAACTGCCGATAAACTCTTAAAGTTAACATGTTTCATATATTTCCTTCTTGAGTTGAAGAGGCAAAGAGGCCTCCACTGGAGAGCAAAACAGAAAACAGTGATGTCAGCCTGATCAGCAGGGAAGGGAGACGAAGGAAAGGAAAACAAAGATGTCTTCTGGAGGTATAGAGCCAAAAAGATACCATGAGTCTATATGGCTGTGAGCTCCATTGTTCCCAGAGAGGCATTCCAAAAGGGACCCACTGCAAATTAAGGACTTTTTCGGATGAGGGTTTATAACGCTAGCAGCCTCATCCCCGTTGCAAGGCTTCTGCACTGCAGGCCGTCCCTTTCAGATGACACTCTGTCCTGCTGATCCTCTGCCGGTACTGTTGCATAACCATGGGGATGCAGTAGCGTTATATTTGGCGGTTTTCTAATCACGATCAACTTTCGTGATTAGAAAACCGCCAAATATAACGCTACTGCGTCCCTGCGGTTACACAACAGTACCAGCAGAGGATCAGCAGGGCAGAGCGTCATCCAAAAGGGACTCCCTGCAACACAGCAGCCTCGCAACGGGGACGAGACTGCTAGCATTATAAACCCTCATCCGAAAAAGTCCTAAGAGTAGAGAAAGCTGTGAAGTCAAAGGCTTTCACGGCTGGCATCCATAGTTTTTTTTGTTGTTTTTTTCCCACCCTAGGAAATGGCCATTCAAATACACAAATTTACATATCCTCTCCAACAGGGACTCACAGTATATAAACCCCACCACACCCCTACACAACAATTCTCTGAAGATGCCAGCTTCAGATGCAGGCAAAACATCAGGGGGAAAAAACTCTTCCAGAACACAGCCTCATAGCCCAGAAAAAAACCACAAAAAACCTATAGTAGAGAAAGCTGCTGTTGACATTAATCTGGATCTGCAGAAGCTCACAGGGGAGTCTGCATGGCCTATTATTTAATTTGACACCAACATATGAAACAAATCAGCATCTCCCAAAATACTACTTCTATGCTAGACTCGTTAGGCTTCCAACAGTCCAGTCAGGCTGACTGGTAGACTGGGTCAGTCTGCCTGGGTTAGTCAGGCTTTGATTACTGATTAAGTTTTTTCCTCAGCAATATATTATCTCTTTTAACACAATTTATATTTCCTGGAGGCAGCCACCCTCTGCTCACTAAACTGGGAATAAGTCTTGTTGAATTTAATAGAGCTTACAACCTTGAGGAGATTTTCTGTAGGATTATACTGTAAAGGAGATGGCAATACATACATTCATAGGCAAAGAGAACACAATAGAGCTGAAATGGTGGTCTTATCACTGTACCTGGCACATGTAATCTAAAAACGGAATAAATGGCTCTTGTATAATCAGTTAATCATGAGTTTTGCCACCTAGCACACAAAGTGCCTATCACCCTAAGAAAGTACAGGACAGAGTCCTAGTTCTTTCTGAGATTTTAAAAAAAAAGTCTATCTGAATAGGGCTTTACCATTTTAGTGGGCTATTTTAGACTTCACAGACCAGGGGGGAGCTTCATTTGACTGAAAGCACCTTTAGACAAGTCCATCCCTCCATATTAAAACCTAAATGCAACAGAGAGTAGAGCCCTCTTCAGATTTTAGCCACTGTGCATATCAATGGAGGTAGCATTCCTGAGCTGGACTGGCAGCCAGAAGAGAAGGTGGAGCACAGTCAGGTTTTCAAAGTCCAGGAATGGAGTATCCAGCATTTTTGGTAGATCTAGAGTAGAATCCAGCAGGTTATGCCAAAGCTGGACAGAGATTGGAACAATTGCCTTTTGGGATTATAATACCCAGAATCCCCTTGTCAACATGTCCAAAAAAGGATTTTTTTAACACTCTTGGAAAAGTGTTTTTGTTTTGCTGGGCAAAAGCTCAGGGCAAAAGGTACCTGTTTGCCTATGGCAGAAGTGGGAATCATACAGCCCTCCAATCATTTGCAAATCCTAGGCAATATATTCACGAGTGAGGAAATCTGAAAGCCTTATCGCACTCTGAAGAAAAACGGCAAAGCAGCAGGAACATCTGTCTTTCCTGCTGCCTTATTGCATGATGGTGTTCCTTCATTCTGGTCCCATGGGGGATTGAGGTAAAACTGTGTCTTTTTGCTAACCAGAAAAAAAGTTTGCAAAAAGATCCCATGGGACAAGAATAAAAGGACGCCAGAAGAATGCCATGCGGTAAGACAGCAGGAAAGACGGGACATTCCTGCTGCTTTGCCACTTTTCTTCAGAGTGCAGTAATGCTCTGAGAGGTGCGGTCTAACAAAATCAGGAGGATCAGTAAGCAAAGGGATCTTGTAGCAACTTTGAGAGTAACAGAGGGAGAAAATCATAGCATAAGCCTTCGTAGACTTAGTCTAAGTCTACAAAAGCTTATGCTACAACTTTCTCTCTCTCAGTTACTCTCCAAGATGCTATAAGATCCCTTTGCTTACTGATATTCCAGACTAACATGGCTATGTCTTTGAAAATCTGGAGGACTATATGATTCTTACCCCTGATCTATGACAACAGTGGTGAACCTGTGGCCTTCCAAGTTATTGTGCTACAATTCCTACTATCTTTGAGCATTGGCCATGCTGACTGAGGCAGATAGGAGCTGCAGTCCAACAATACCTGGAGCCCTGCAGGGTCTCCTCAGCTGGCCTAGAATGTATAGCAAACCCCCCACACACACACACACACAGCTACTCTTGTTGTGCACTGCTCCAGAGTGCCTTATACAGGTAAAACAGAGCATTACACTCTGGGTAATACCTAAGAACCAACCAAAACACCACAAAGTATTCAGTGAGATTTGAAGTCCCACAGGAGACTTTGAGCAAAATCAAAAATGTGTCAGAGGAAATAATCTCCATGGCCATGATAAGATGGCTCCCCCTCACCTCACCTAAGATATCAGCTTCTAAAATGGAATACAGGGGCTGTTGTGCTGAATTATTTGGGATAAACTGTATAGCCTGCAAAAAAGATTCTGAGGCTATTTTGAACATCGCAGGAAATGGGAAGAAGACTGCAATTGCTCTCAATTCCACTTAAAAATATAAAAGTATTTATTTAGATAAAATCCACACATTTTTTTTGTCCACCCATCCTCCCTCAAAAATATTGTTGTTCCTATTGTGTGCATTCATTTCTGACTTATGGCAACCTAAAGGTGACCCTATCACAGGGTTTTCTGAGGGCTGAGAATGTGGGACTTGTCCAAGGTCACCCAGTGGGTTTTTATGGTCGAGCAGGGATTCAAACCCTGATCTTCAGAGTCATAGTCCAACGCTCAAACCAACCCCCCAAAACCTTCAAAATCCTGGCCAGTTTTGTTTGTTTCTTTTTGTTTTGTGATCACTCAGCAAGACTGCACTCATCTGGGACCATAAGAAACAGTAGATTTGCATTTTCAGATGCAAATCATACACTTGAGTACCTCTTCCTTGGCTTCTGTGGGGCTATTTACAATTGAATGTTGCAAACACATGTACAAAATTTTAAATAGTTTACAGATTAATATAAACTTCTTTTCTATGAATAAAACCCAACAACAATCCAACACATGTTGTTGAGTGCCTTCAAGTCATTTCCAACTAATAGCCAAACTACATAGGATATCCATGCATGCTTTCTAACGATACAAATAGCAAACACTATAGAAAGTGGGGAGGACAATTAATCAGACCGCAGGAGGTTCAGAGGGGGAAATAAAATGTTTTCTTCTCTGTGGCTGTTACCCTAATGAGACACTTCTCATTGAAGTTTGGGGGAATTATAGCTCAAAAAAGGAGGCCATGCACACACACACACACACACACACACACAGAGGAGGGTACTTCGGGGATCTTTCCTCCTATGCATACCAGTAGTAACTATAGAGAGCATTCCAGTTAAAGTTAAACAAGTTTGAATTAACACATGAGATAAACTGTCATACAAGAGCATATACTCTTAAGAACCATACAAAGCTATTGAAGAGAAAGGTGAGGAGGATTGCATAGAGAGAAGTCAGGGATGGAAGCGTGATAGTTACCAGTCTCAAAGAGGTCTGCGTTGTTGAGGGGCTCAGACAGAGGCTGAGGGTGGCACAGGGGAATCCTGTCCATTGAGAAAGGTGACACACAGAATGAGAGGCCATGTCTGTGGCACATGTGGCTAGGATATTTATACCCTATTTCATACCCTGATGGGGTGCATTGGTTATGACAAAGCCTGGATGGCTTTCTCACGGAATGGACAAAAGGGTCCAAAACTGAGCTGATTGCCTTTGCTCCAAAGAGACAAAACATTGATGGGACTTGCAACAGCCTCTTAATGTTTGGTCAAGTAAGGTGTATGGAAAGATTTCTGTAAGGTATGGGTGAGGGAAGGTCACTGATTGCATGACTGAAAGGATTAGCATAGACCTATTAACAACTGGGATTTCCACTTAATCCTATCTGGTTTTCCCACCATTATGATTCTGGACACGTCTCAGGTCATCATGACCTCAACTGTCCTCTGGTCAGCTTGACCCTAAAAAGGGTCCAGTCAGTGTGACCCCCAAAAGTGTCCACTATGTGTAGTTATAAAATAGTGGTGGTAGGGTATGCTAACACTGCTACCTTAGTAAACGGAACATTGGTACTTACCGTGAAGGTTCCTTTTCAGCAGCCTTGGGGAGGGAGTCCTTCAATGGGTATTGGCTCCGCCTCCAACCAATCGCAGGCAGAATTCTCTGTGAATTTAAATGTTAAAGCCATCCCCTCCAGGAGGTGGAGCCAACCCCTACCTCCCCAGAGAAGTATGAATACAGCTCCAGCAACAAACAAAAAGAAATAGTCAACTCTAAATAAAACAAACATTCAATAAAAAACTATAGTAACAAGGCAAAACACACCACCAAACAAACCTACTGCTCTACATCTACTATCCCCTTCTTTTTTTTTTTTTTTTTTTTTTGGGTGGGTAAGGACTCCCTCCCCAAGGCTGCTGAAAAGGAACCTTCACGGTAAGTACCAATGTTCCGTTTTCCAGCAGCCTGGGGAGGGACTCCTTCAATGGGACTTAAAACAGCGGTCCCAAAAAAGGGGTGGGATTTTTTTTTTAATGTAACACCTGCTGTAACACCCGCCTACCAAAGGCCGCATCAGCTGACGCATACACATCAATCCTGTAGTGTCTGGTAAAGGTGGATGCTGAGGCCCAAGTTGCTGCTCTACAAATGTCAAGAATAGACAATGCTGGACCCAACGCTGCAGACGTCGCTGCGCTACGGGTGGAATGCGCCTGAATCCCCGCTGGGACTGCCAACCCACTGACTGAATACGCTCGCTCAATGCAACATCTCAGCCACCTTGCTATCGTAGAGGAGGAAACCTTCCTCCCCTTCCTCTGACCCGAACAAGCAATGAATAAGGAATCAGACTTGCGAAACTCCGCCGTTCTCCTGATGTACATCTTCAATGCTCGCCTCACGTCCAACATGTGCCACAGCTTTTCTAATTCTGTTCCAGGACGTGGACAAAAAGAAGGCAATACAATCTCCTGTGCTCTATGGAACAAAGAATTCACCTTGGGTACAAACGAAGGATCCAATCGTAAAGTAACCGAATCCTTGTGAAACACACATAACTCCTCGCGAACCGATAAGGCACCCAACTCAGACACTCGCCTGGCTGAAGTGATTGCTACCAAAAAGGCCACCTTCCAAGTAAGTATGTTCAAATCCACTACTCTAATTGGCTCAAAAGGTGTCTGAGTCAACGCTTTCAACACCACATTTAACTTCCATGATGGAAACCTATGCACCACCGGCGGCCGCACCAAACTGACCCCTCTGAGAAAGCTACGGACATGCGGATGGGAGGCTAAAGTCTTACCTCGAACCCCCTTCAAAATCGAACCAAGAGCTGCCACATGCCGTTTTAACGTACTGGCAGCAAGACCTTTCTTCAGCCCTGCCTGAAGGAAGGCCAACACCGAACTGACCGAGGCCTTCGCTGGCCGGATGCCCCTACCTCGGCACCATCTGCAGAAGGCCCTCCAAGTGACCTCATACAAACGAATCGTGGAGGGTCGTCTTGCCGCGAGCATCGTATCCACCACCTCAGGGTCATAACCCTGCTTCAATAGTCTCTTCCGCTCAACCTCCAAGCGTGTAGTCTTAACCAACCTGGATCCGGATGAAGAAAACCTTCCTGAGTCAATAGATCCGGCCATGGAGGTAGAGGCCAGGGATCCTGAACTTGTAGTTGAATCAAGGCCGGAAACCAGGGACGTCTCGGCCAACGGGGAGCAATTAGAATCACCTCTGCCTTCTCCTGCTTGATCTTCCGCAAAACCCTGCCTAACAATGTCGTTGGTGGGAAGGCGTAACACAATGTTTTCGGCCACGGAATTGTCAGAGCATCGAAGGCTAATGCACCCGGAGTCCAGAATCTGGATATATAACGAGGAAGCTTGTGATTCTCTTTTGATGCAAAGAGATCCACCCAGGGATCCCCGAAGCGAAATACTATCATCTGAAACACCAGATTGTTGAGACTCCACTCGCTTTGGTTCAACGTGTGCCTGCTCAGCCAGTCCGCCTGGATATTCAGCTTTCCCTGCAGATACTCTGCCCTGATTGAGAGGAGGTGTTTCTCCGCCCACGAGAACAGTTTCTCCGACTCCTCCATGAGAGCCCGCGACCGGGTCCCCCCCTGCTTGTTTATGTGGGCCTTCGACGAGATGTTGTCCGTGCGTATGAGGACATGCGTCCCTTCCACCGTTTCGGCAAAGCTGGCCAACGCCAACCTCACCGCCCGTAGCTCCAACAGGTTGATGCTGTACTGTTGCTCCTGTTCCGACCAGAGGCCCTGTGCCGTCCGGTCCCTGCAGTGGGCCCCCCAACCTGTCAGGGACGCATCCGTTGTTACCACCGTCCTCCTTGGTTCCAATATTGGAACCCCCAGCGAAAGATGCTCCTTGAGCCACCAATCCAGTGACTCCTTCACCTCCTTGGGTACCTTCAGGAACCTGCAAGTCTTCCTGGCAATCAGATCCTGAAAAGGGAGGAGAAACCACTGTAACTTCCTGAGATGAAACCTGGCCCAGGGGACAGCGTCGATGCATGCAATCATCTGTCCCAACAGCCTTGCCAACGACATCAGGGTAGATTTGGGCTGATCCAGCACCATGCGAACTAACTCCTGAATCCTCAGGCTTCTTTCCTCTGGGAGGAAAACCCGAAACAGTCTGGTGTCCAACACATTCCCCAAATGTTGGAGCCTTTGTACCGGCAGTAGCTGACTCTTCTTCCTGTTTATCAGAAAACCATGGGCCTCCAGGCAGGCTATTGTCGTCTCCACGTCCTGAGACGCTCTGTCCTGTGTGGACGCTCTGATCAATAGATCGTCCAGATAAGGGAAGATGTGTATCCCCTTGGTTCTCAGGTGTGAAATCAGGGCGACTAACACCTTGGTGAAAACCCGTGGGGACGAAGATAGACCGAAGGGGAGGGCTCTGTACTGGAAGTGATCCTCCTTGAACGCGAACCTCAGGAAACGTCTGTGTGCTGGATGGATCATGATGTGTAAATACGCTTCCCGAAGATCCAGCGAAGCTAGGAAGTCCCTTTCCTGGATTCCCTCCAGGATGGAGCGTAACGTCTCCATCCGAAACTTGCGTTTCGCCACCCAACGGTTGACGCCACGCAAGTTTAGAATGGCCCGCCATTCGTCGTTCTTCTTTGGAACCAGAAAAAGTGGGGAGTAGGTTCCAGAGAATCTCTCGTTCTCCGGGACTCTTTCTATCGCCTGGATCTCTAGGAGGTGGTTGATTGCCTCCTCCATGTGCTGCTGTTTCACTCTGCAGTTCGTTGTGCATGACTGCACAAAGGCCGGAGGGGGTCGCGACAAGAAGTCTATTGTATAACCTTGTCTCACTGTCTTGATGACCCAAGCATCTGTTGAGGTAGTCTCCCAGATCCCTGAAAAATTGGTTAACCTGCCTCCAATCGTTCCCTCCATATAGTCAGAGGGACTGGTTCCCTTTGCCTCCTTGCTTGGGGGGCTGGGAACCAGAACCCTTGGGGGACTGGTTGAACCTGGGTTTCTGAAAGGGTCTCGAAGGGTTCCAATTACCCTTCTGCTGTCTGAAGTCCCTCTGGAAATTCTGTCTGAACCCTCTAAACCCCTGGGGGTAAGGACGAAAGGGCTTGCGCTCCTCCTTCTTAGGGAGAGAAGGAAGCGCCTTTTTCTTGTCCTTTGTTTCCACAAGGACCTCATCTAGTGTTTCCCCAAAAAGCTTTCCTCCCTTGAAGGAACACCCAGCTAGATTAGCCTTGGCTTTGTTATCTGCGTTCCAGCTTCTCAGCCACAGTTGCCTCCTGGCTGCTACATTCGCACCCGCTCCTCGGGAGGCGAATCGAAGTGCATCTAAACTCGCATCCGCGACAAAGGCTGAGGCCCTAGCAATCTTGTTCATGCCCTGACGATAGGTAGCTTCGTCCTCAGGTACATTTGTGATCATATCCTTGGCCCACCGGATGATGGCCCTGGCAAAGATAGAGGCTGCTGATGCCGCCCTCATAGCTAAGGCTACCGCCTCGTGTGTTCTACGCAAAAAAGCCTCTATCCGTTTGTCATCTGGGGCCTTGAGGTGCTCGTCCCCATCTCTAGGGAAAAGCGATCCAGAAACCAGCCCCACCACCGGCGCATCAATGGCCGGGAGTTTTAGCATATCCATGAACTCTCCAGGGAAGGTGTATAATTGTTTTGCCAAGGCCGGTTGGGCCCTAGGGGCCCCCGGTTTCTCCCATTCACCTATTATAGCCTCCTTCAGAATATCAGGGAAGGGTAGCGTATTGCCTGTCCCCTTGCCCGCTGTTCTAAGTTCAGGGACCCCCTTGGTAGAGCCCCCCTTGTCTGGGTCCACTGATTCCAGTTCCAAGGCCCTCAGCACCTTCTTCAGCAGAAGGGAGAAGCATGATGTTTCAAAGAGACGTGGGGAAGGTTGGTCATCACCACTCTCCTCCTCCCCCTCTGAAGAGAGCTCCCCCTCCTCCCTGGGATCGCCCTCCTCCTGATCCCCAGAGGAATCCTTGGCCTCTACTGGGGCCTGAAGGTGCTTTTCCTTTCTCAGTTTTTTGCGGGGGGGTGAGGACCCGTCCCCCCCCCCCGGGTCCCTGTGGGCACGCTGTGGCTCGGACCGGCTGGCTCGGAATCCGGAGACGCCTCCCCGTGGCCCCGTTTGGTTGCCCTAGGAGCGCCGCTGCCTCCCGCGCCCGAAACGGCTGGGGTAAGGGCCTGAAATGGGAGACCCCCCCGCGCCCGCTGAATGGCCACCCCGGGGTCCCCCATGGTCTCGATGCCTGCCGCCAACACTTGCCGCGTGATCAAACTGATCCACGCGGCAAACGAAGGCGGCAGGGTCCTACCGTCCATCTGCAGCGGCGGGAGAGAGTTCAGAAGCGCGTCGCTATCCTCCTCCTCTCTGTTGCGCCTGGGCACCTCTCCAGAGGTCCCCTCCGGCGCCGCGGTTCCGGCAGCTGCGCGGTCCGCCTCCTGGGAGGAGGCCACATCGCGCTCTGACCCCTCCTGGGTCGATTGGCTCAACGTGCGCCCCAGGAAGGGGGCACGGAGCCCGGAGCCCTGGCTCTGCAAGCCAGGCTCAGATAATTCCTCCTCCTCCGAGGAGAGATCGCCCCTCACCACGAGGTTGTGACTGGGGGCCGCCATCTTGGCTCTTTGTTCTCTCTGGCACGCTGGAGCAAAGGAAAAAACCGCCTGCTTCAGTCACAAGGCAGAACAGAACTGGGGAGGTAGGGGTTGGCTCCACCTCCTGGAGGGGATGGCTTTAACATTTAAATTCACAGAGAATTCTGCCTGCGATTGGTTGGAGGCGGAGCCAATACCCATTGAAGGAGTCCCTCCCCAGGCTGCTGGAAAAGATACATCTTGTGCTGCTATAAATTCCCATTGACACCAACAGGGGATCAATGATCAAAGCAAACAATTTCATGAGGACTCAGCCAGGAAATGAAAGGGTTAAATTCCCTCTTCTGTGATTAATTAAAAAAAACAGTGGATGCTGTTTGAAATTTTAAAACAATCATATTAAATTCATCCATTTAATATCAGGTCTCCCTTCACCCTGCTTTATTAGACATAAGGGCTCAAAAAGGCCAATGTGTATTGTCCTTAATACTGGCTTCTTTTTATGTCTCTAGCTGTTTTGTTCCATCACATTTTCTGCTTTTGCTGTCTATCCATTATGCCTCACTTTGGGGCAGGTTATGTCTTTCTTGCACAGCACAATGACTGACATTTTGAAAGGAGGCTATCCTTTCTCCTTTTTTGTAGTAGTAGTAGTTGTCAAACTTGCACTGTATTTCTCTCGCTGGAACATTCTGCTTTTCCAATAGAAACATTACACTGAGATGGTTTTCTATTTTAATGGTAGCCACTGTACCGAGAGAGATGGGGGGGAGGGGGCTCTCTGGCCTGGCCATTGATGCTCTAATCCCTTGCAGGAGATTTATTTATCCTTCCTATCCTCGGTTTCAAGTCACCTGGCAATCCACACCTTACCGAAACAGCATGCTTAGACTCTTGTGGGACTGCTTTATGCAGCTTCTCAATGGCTTCTTTTTATATGATAAAGGCTCGGAGTTGGCAGGTTGCAAAGGTAGTTCAAGCCAGCCAGATATATATTACCATCCATGGCATTAAGTCAAAGGGGAAGTATAAAGGTGGAGAGAGACAGACATTATTCTAATGTGCAGCTGGACCTATTTTATGAAGTAGGAAAACAAAAAGTGCAGTAGGAAATAGATGTTTGTGCAGTTGGCAATATCCTTCAACTCTCCCGGTTTGGCAGGGACAGTTCCATCTTACTTTTTCAGCTTCTTTTAAAATGTCCCAGTTTCTCTCTTCCTTCCTCTTTCCTCATTTGTTCTTGGCTTACTTCCATTGTTACAAACTGAGTTCAGAGTGCAGAAGTACTTTGTACTCACTTAACTCATGAGGTAGGAGAGAAGAAATGGGGTGAAATCTTGCCCTTCCCAGTAGGCTCAGGCAAAAGCAACCTGCTGCAGCCTCTCTTAGCGTGTGTATTGTTCTTCATGAATAACTTTTGCCATTTTGATCACACCCTGATGTTGTTTGGCCACATATGTCCTGGTTTTCATCTGTGAAATTTTGGAGGGTATGCGTTAAGCAGGAAAAAAGTCATGTTAAAGACAAATAGATGAAGAAGCAGAAGATTAAAAGCTGCTACCTTTCAATCTTCATAACCTTAAATTAAAGGTATATTAGTGAGACAAACTACCTGGTTGTTTCATCTGTGGCCAAAGGTGCATGCATGATGCTATGATAGCTGCTCTGGATCCAGGTATGTTGCTACAGGCATTGTCAGCTGCATCCAAAGAAGGATTCCCAGATCTCAGGGACTGGACACTCTTCTCTGGTCTTCAAGGCAAGAGAGAGTAATCTGAGGGCAACAGCACTGCCTTAGAAAGTGTGTGTGTGTGTGTGTGTGTGTGTGTGTGTGTATATATATCCACACTTGAAATTTTTGTTTGACTGTCATACCCTGTACAAATGTGGTTGATACTTAAAGTATCACTCTTAATGATGTCACTAGGAGCTGATATCACAAAGATTTTTCCATAGGTTCATCTCAGGACTTAATTCAGCACTCCTTTTCCACCGTGTCTGCAGGGTTCATTGGCCCTAGAAATGACAACAAGACACGGTTGCAATACATCTCTGTTGAAAATGTCTTTCCTGAATCCCTCTGTGATGGACAATTAGTGGCTGGTGACAAACATTCCATTTTGAGGCAAAGTATTAGAATGTATGGTGGCCTCCCAGCTCCAGGGACTACTGGATGAAACTTGGTTCATTTATATTGAGTTTCAGAAGTGGTTATGGGACAGAGATGACTTTGGTTGCCTTGAAGGATGACCTTTGTCAGGAACTAGACAGGGGGATATGTCCCCATTGGTTCTTCTGATCTCTCAGCAGCTTTTCAGTACATGGCATCCCTCTGGGCTGCCTTGCTAGCATGGGACTTGGAGGAAGTGTTTTATAATGGCTGTGGTCCATCCTGGAGGGACAAACTGACAAGGATAGTGCTGGGGGATTCCTGTCCTGCCATTGGACTGGTGAAGTACCTAAGGGTTTTGCCCTGTTCTCCATTCTATTTAATATATACATGAAAGCACTGGGAGAAGTTGCCTAGAGTTTGGGGGCACGCTGACAATACACCATTCTATTTCTGCTTTCCACTTAACTCCAGTATCACTCTTCTCTTGATGCACCTGATGTAGTCTTAATTCCATGCCTTACTTACATCCATTTGGATTACGGTAACATCCTCGCTGCAGAGATGTGAAGGCTGGAAGTAAAAATGGAGGGAAATGGAAAAATCTGTTTTCCTTTGGGTTGTTGTTGCTGTTTCCCTGAAGCCTTTATTTTGTAAAATTAGCTGTACCCAGCATAACATACGCTGTTATAGTAGATTTGAAAGGTTCACATGGTTCAGCTACTTCTCTCTCTCTCTCTCTCTCTGGCTTTTCTTCGCAAACGAAGATTCAGGAAGGACTCATCCTGCGCTTTCTGCAAGCGCGCTGATGACTAAAAAGGCCAATCCGAGATAAACAAGTCTGATTGCAGAAAGCACAGCAGAAGGTCTCCTTGGGTGATGTTTTTGGGTTGTGCTTCTTTCTGCGTTGTCGTTTCTCTTCAAGACTTGTTCGGTGTGAGTTCTCAAATAAGGCTGCAGCATTATGGATAGTGCATCTCCATGCCTCCCGATGTGAGGCCAGGGCGGACCACTGTTGGTGATCAATTTGGCCAAGCCTGAGATGTTGTTTCAGGGAGTCTTTGTATCACTTTTTTGGAGCGCCCCTCTTACGCTGACCTGTGGTGAGTTCACCGTAGAGTACTATTTTTGGGGAAGCGATGGTCCTCCATCCTAGAAATGGGCCCTGCCCAGCACAGCTGTGTTCTCAATATCATGGCCTCAATGCTGGTGATCCCTGCTTGCTCAAGGACAGCAACATTCATCACATAGTCAGTCCAGGGTATATTTAGGATTGTGCGTAAACAGCACTGATGAAAGCGTTAGAGGAAAAATATTTAGGAAACAGTATTGCATTGTTTTACATGTGGGTGGTGACTGGCAGAGGGAGTGAGAAGAGGGAGGGACCCTTGTGAGGCTGGGGGTGTAGATGCAGATGAAGAGGGAATTTGCGTGTGGTTGGTGATTGGCTGAGTATGTTTCCTAAGCAGGGAGTGAGAGGAGGGAGGGGATTGGTTGAGTATGTTTCCTAAGCAGCCAATCAGCACACTGGGAAAGGAAACATACCCAAGCCTTTTATATAGAGAGATATTGGGTTATGGAATATTTTCTTTTAGAATCACACATAAAATGTTTAAAACAAGGCAACAAGGTTTAAAACAAATTAATACACTATTAATAGCTAATACACATTGGAAACTGCTTAATGCAGTGTAGATGTGTAAATTGCTATTGCTTAAAACAATTTGTAAGCCACTCTGATAGCCATTGTGGCTGAAGGGCAGGGTATAAATACCTAATTTAAATTTTAAATTTAATTATTCCTATATTTATTACTCCCACATTATTTCTATAAACTATGTAACAGACAAACTTTTATGTAAGACTTTATACAGCATCTCTCTTCTTTACAATTCCTGGTCTTGGTTGCCTTTTGTCAATTCTTTTTATGCCTGACAAAATAATTTATATAAGGGACACGATTTTACTATGCCATTGTACATAATGGGATTTGAGCATCCACAGATTTTTAGTATCCACAGGGGGTCCTGGAGCCAAACCCCAGTGGATACCAAGGGCCCACCATAAATAAATACATAATCTGCCACCATATGACTACAGCCAGGAAAACCTCCACTTCTGACTGGTGTGCAGAAATCTGGAGGGGGGTGTTGAGGGTGTAGCATTTTGTATGACCACACAAAATAGCATGTGGTACTGTGCTGATGGGATGAACCATCTCCTTGGTACCAGATTTCTGGCTTCAGGAACAGTGCAACAAGAAAAAGAGCTTAGAGTAAAGCCTGTATACATGTATGACATGGGCAGCAACAGGTGGAGCTTCGGGTTCCTGGTTTCAGCCAAACACAGTTATTTCCAAAATGCTTACCTTGTGAACCAGTCTTAGAAGCTTAGACAAAATCCTGGAGAAGAAGAGAGAGGGAAGAGAGAAAGATTGTGTGAGAGAGAGGGGGAGGGGAAGGAAAGAAAATGTACTTCTGGGATCTCTGGAACTTTATCATGAAAAGATATAATTTTGGGTCTAGCATATTGTAGTAGTCAGGGCAACCATTTTTTTGTGGCAGAGCTTAGAAAATTTACCTTCTGAGGACTGCAGCTCCCAGAATCCCCAACTATATTGGTCATACTGGCTGGAGAATTTGGGGAGTTGTAAATTGTCCAAACTTTGGCAACAGCTACATTCCCTTGAGGTTAATCTCTCTAGGGCTTTGTGCTGGCAGTGGGCAGAGCTAAAGCCAGCTGTATATGGTGCCAGGGAGATTAAAAAATCACCCTGCCCATTTTCTCTTCCATCTGCTTTCCTCATTCCCTCTACCTCCCCAACCAGCAGGATGATGAAGAAGGGAGAGATCATTCTTAAGGAGGTCTGAACTGATCACTTGCACAGAACTTGATTGTGATTGTGTGTTCGTGCATGGCAGGGGGCTGGACTGGATGGCTCTTGTGGTCTCTTCCAACTCTATGATTCTATGACTTCTGAAATTAGGCTGAGGAATCCATTCAGATCATAGAAGCATAGAGTTGGAAGAGACCACAAGGGCCATCTAGTCCAACCCCCTGCCCTGCAGGAATACACAATCAAAGCATTCCTGACAGACGGCCATCCAGCTTCTGTTTAAAAGCCTCCAAAGAAGGAAACTCCACCACACTCCCAGGCAGTGCATTCCATTGCCAAACAGCTCTTACTGTCAGGAAGTTCTTCCTCATGTTTAGGTAGAATTTCTTTACCTGTAGCCTGAATCTTTTGTTCTGTGTCCGTGTTGCAGATAACTGATCTATAGACTACTAAATTCTCTCTTATGCTTTTGGATTTTTTGAATTCCTGACCTCTTGGACTGGATATAAGGTATAGGCCTTCTTCTTCCCTTCTCAGCTTTGCTCCTCATACTTGCTTGCTTCCCCATGAGTGACTTTGGAATGGTTGAGACCTCCCACGGTGCCTCCTCTCAAGCTCAGATAACCTCCTAGATAGCATATGTAGGAATTGGACTGACATGACTTTCCTGACTCAACATTACCGGAACTTGACTTCCCCCAGCACTTGCTGCATCTAAGATTAGGACATTCACAGGCCAAACTCATTGCAGTCATTCTTCCTGGACCAGGCCATGAAATAGCTGATAGCTGCTACAGTACTCTGTAGCCAACTTGTCACATGCATAAAATAACTAACAGTGAACAGGACCTTCCCTTAAAAATGCAAATGGCAGCGTCACACAAGAATCATTTGTTTAGAACATGGCATGGGAATAAAGGATTTAACTTCCCAATGCAATTATTCTACTTGTGCATATACACATTTGTGATCCCACCTAGGTTAGGCCCAAGCTTAATACTTTGATCTTGCTTTTTTGGCAGGAAAAAAATGTGCACAGGGGTTTAGAAATCACATTAAACCTAAATGAAGGAAAAAGCATCAAAAATACATGAAAGCAAATCAGAATTAGAACAACAGATCAAAAATATGTAAGTAGAGATTTGAACACATGCTTTTATGTAAGCAGAGATTTGAACACATGCTTTTATCCTAAATCCTCTGAAGTAGATGACTCTGAGCTTGGAAATGTTGCTTTTTTGGACAAGAGGTCCCAGAATCCCCCAGCCATGGTGGCTTGGGGATTCTGGAAACTCTAGTCCAAAAATGTAACTTTGCTAAACTCTAATATGACTAGTTGTTAGTGTATCTCTTTCTGGGTTCTATAGGGCCAACAATAATCAAATACTGTGAACACAATCACAATTTAAGTCCCAATATAGCAACAATACAACAAATTATATGCAGTAGGCCCTCGGTATCTGCTAGGGTTTGGTTCCAGGACCCCCCATGGATACCAAAATACATGGATTCTCAGGTCCCATTATATGCAAGGGTGTAGTAAAATGGCATCCCTAATATAAAATAGCAAAATCAAGCTTTGCTTTTTGGAATTCTTTCTTTTGAAATATTTTCAAACTGTGGTTGGCTGAATCTTTGGATACAGAGATGGAGAGCCGACTGTACAGGTCTCCCCCCCCCCGCCCCCTACATCTGCAAGGGACACGTTCCCGGACTTACCATAGATACATGAAACCATCAATAACAGCGAATCCTATTGAAATGAATGACTTCTGGCCCAACTTCCAGTGGAAGCATACCATAGAATGGTGCTGAAGGACCTAGAAAATGCCTAGAGAGGATTTTTTTTTTCAGATGTAGATAAGTGAAACTGCAGATACTGGTTCCATGGATATGAGGGTCGGCCTGTATTAAACTTGACACATAGGGCTCGTCTATATGGGGGGGGGGGGGAATGAACACGTCTGAAAAAGCAGGCATTTGCAACGATGCAACATATCGTCATGGTCAAAATAGCCCCCCCTAAACTCCGCATGACCCCTACCCAAGATGGTGGCTGCAAGTGATTTACTCATTATATTAAATCTGCCGTCACCAAAACAATTTTTTAAAAAACAGTTTTCCATGGTGTGCACATGTGATACTTCATATTTTTTTAAAAAGAAAGAAAAAAAGAGAGTATAAGATCACAGTTTAATTGACTTACCAGACCCTTGCTTAGCTGAAAATCCATGTGGCAGCAGCAGGCACTTTCCCTGTTTGCTAGCCCTGCCGCCCATGTTCGTCCAGCCAATCAGATTACGCTTCCTGTTTGTATCTACACAAATGCAAGTGTCGAACGATTGCACATTCACATGTCATACGAAGCTTTTTTAAAAAGCCAGATGAAATCCCGGATGCTATGCACATGGACTTTGCAGTGGATTTGGCTGCCCCCCCCTTCCTAATGACATGTATTTATGCGAATGTCTGTATGTTCCATTAGCATCCCGTTAGGATTATTTTCACCATATAGACAAGCCCATATGCACTATCCCAAAAGTTCCAAGCATCCAATGAGGTGCCCGTGTAGGACTTGACTGCAGGATGCTTCTGCCTGTGCTGCTCAGTAGTATTGCAACATGTGGAGGCAACCTTAAAGCCCTAAATAAAAAATACAAAATAGAAGCAAACGGAATAGTGAAATTACACTATAAAGAATTTCTCCTTTTTTTCACTCCGAAAATACAATTCAAAATACCACTACCTTAAAAGTGAAAAGGGTCTACTCCTTAGCCCAGGCAACTGGAGCTCAGCTCCAGCTCCAGCTCTCCCTCCTATTTTCAACTCAACTTGTAAGTACTGCCCCTTATTTGGGGTCTCCCCATCCACTGGACCAAACCAATACTCATAAGGGTTATATTAGCATGGGTCATCCAGGCAGCTCTGGAGCCCTCCTGTGCTTAGGAAAACTTATTGTGTGGCCACCCTATCTCACACTTTCTTAAAGTCATGCTAATTCTAGTAACCTGGCTTCACGGTACTGTTTTTACTCAAGATAAATGAACAGTAGGCCTTCTGAGAAAATAGGAACTCCTTTGATTCTGAAAATGTACATCCCGTAAATGTCTGCAAAGGGGGCTAAAGATGACATAGTGCAGGCTCTGGTGTTGTGCCCTACAGTTATCAGGATATATCTTAGGGTTTTACTCCATCCAGTGGCCAGATTCAGCAAATAAAATCCATGTCTGAAATTCATGCTTTTCTACTACAGTACACTGAAGCTCCAATTTTGCTGTCCTTGCTGTGCACCGTTGCCTATTTTACAAAAATTGTTTTCACATCTTGTTTCACAAGGCTTTTTGAAACAAAGGCTTTTCTCAGCTGTTGTCTACTGCCTGACTGTTGAGCTTTTCTCAGAGTTTTTTGAAAACTCCATAGGGGATGCAAATGTGTGATTTGCACACATTTGCACAGTCGCATTTGTGTTGCTGTGATGAGGCAGCGTAATCTGATTGGTTGGATGAGCAGGGGGTGGGGCTAGCAAACAGGGAAAGCACCTGCTGCTGCCATGTTGGACTTTTGGCTATATGAGAGATCAGTAAGGTGATAAAAAGGTGATCTTTTACTCTCTTTTATTCTTTTCTTTCTTTTGTAAATACAAAGTATCACTTGTGCGCAACATGATAAACTTGCTTTAATTTTAGCAGTGGCAATTTTAAAAGTGCGAGTAATTCACTTGCAACTCCCATCTTGGCTAGGGGGCATGCAAAGTTTAGGGGGGCTCTATTGACCATTAAGACAGGGCTGCGAATTGCTGTTTCTTTGTGAGAGATTGTATTTTTCCCCCTCGTATAGACGGGACCTAAGTTGAAGCTAAGCAACTTTGTTCTGGTCAATCTCTGCCGTGGTTCCAGAGGCCACTCTTATACTGCCACAACACCCATGAAAGAAGTGGGAATGTAATAAATAAATGGTGCATCCACACTACATAAATAATCCAGTTTGAAACTCGATTTTTTGCCATGGCTCCTTCTAATGGAATCCTGGGGTTTATAGTTTGGTGAGGCACCAGCACTCTTTGGCAGAGAGAAGGCTAAAGAACTTGTAAAACCACAAATCCCAGGATTCAGTAGGAAGGAGCCATAGCAAATAATCCAGTTTCAAACCCAATTATTTGTGTAGTATCGATTAGGCCTTGAGTTCTGTAAGCAGACCTCATTATAGGAATGGAATAAATAGACATACGGTACATCTTTCTGTATCCCTTGTTAGAAGTTGGTCTGTTCAAGAATCAACTCACACACAATATTAATATTGTTGTTGCCATTTGCTATCAAAGTCAACTTTGACTTCTGATGACCCTATGAATGAGAGACCTCCAAGCATCCCAGTCACCAACAGCCCTGCTCAAATCTACCAAACTCAAGGTTGTGGCTTCCTTTATTCAATCTGTCAGTCTATACTGCAGTCTCCCACTTTTCCTACTGCCTTCCATTTTATCAAGTAGTTCCATTTCCTGTGAGTCATGTCATCTCATGATATGTCCAAACTATGATAACCTCTCTTTTGTCATGTTGGCTTCTAGTGAAAGTTCATGATTAATTTTCTCTTGGGCCTATTGATTGGTCTTTTTGGTGGCCCCTGACATCTGTAGAACTCTACCACCACATTTCAAATCAATAGATTTCCTTTTGATTAACTCTCTTCACTGTCCAGCTTTCATAACCATACATAGATCTCAGAAATAGTGTGGCACAGATGATTCTGACTATGGTATTTGGTATACTTAATATGTATAATATATGTAATCTCAACAATATTAATGACAAGAGGCTAAACCCAATGCTACATGAGTGGACTTTGAATCATGTGCACTTGTTCCTCCCTGAAGCCACCCATAGAGATATACACACACATCTGGTGGTGATAGTCCCTACCTTCTGGTGTACATTTGGAGGCATTTCAGGGATGCTGGGGTGCGGTGGGTGGATTCAGAAGGGCACCACTGAATCCAACACATCTTTAGAAGTAGCACAGATTATCTCCCAGGGGATCTCACACCTGATGTCTTACTACAAGGCAGGGGTCTTTCAAGCTAAGCATTTGGGATCTTTTCCCAAATGCCATTTCAGTCAACAAGATTCTCCGATGTGATAGAAGCACTATCTGTATGGGTAGTATTTCTTGTCCCCAGCACTTCGCCACCTGAAGCAGCTACCTCATCCTGCCTAATATCAGGACCAGTCATGTCAGTGCTGCAGGTAGGCCTAGACCAAGAAAAAAAGATAAAATTATAACCAGACAGAAAACATACAAGACTGAGAGACAAAACACATTAAAAATAAAAATGCATTTTAAAGATAATATTTTAGTAAATTAAAACAAATTATATCTAAGGGTAATATATTGTCTAGATGAGAAGATAGAATGCTGATTGTTGCGCATTAATGTAAATTTGCAGCAGCATTCATTTGTCTCCATGCTTTTTTTGGCAAAATCGCTGGTATGCAAAGCTATCCGTATTTGATGTTCATATGGAGCCATGCCTGTGAATCAACATGGTGACCAGGAGTGAATATTCTGAACAAGTTGCCGCTGCTGCACAATATTTTATTTTTTTACTATAAATCTAAGGTTTGCAAGTGCGACCTTCCATTTAAAAAGTTGTTTGGTCACCTCAGCGCAGTGAAAAAACACATGATTGTGACTGTGAAACACCAAAATGGCACCTCCAGACACTTTGTTTCCGGCAAGCCCGGCCACCCCACACACACATCCAACCAATCAGTTTCCACTTTTGCTCTTATCCAGGAATGCACAGAGATGCAATTTGGTTGTCCTAATGAGTGGGTGTGTGCATTTCCCCCACATTTTTTAAAAAAAACTTTGTGGAGAACCTCAAAGGCTTTTCCCATGTAGTGTTTTTGCATTTTTGTCCCCCCGTCCTCCTTCTGAATATGGAGAATTACCATGGGATCTCATTGGGACAAAACATATTCCCCTCAAATTCTATGAAGAGTTATTTCATTGTCTAGACAACCCCACTGTAATATAGTACAACAAACAACATCTATCAATATATATATATAAGTCTTGTGTATATATAATAGGCCTGGGTACATTTCTTCACCCAGTGTGCTTAGGAAACACACCAATCAATAACCACCCACATGCAAAATCCCTCTCCACCTCACAATCCACTCCTGCCACTCAATCTACACCCCCAGCATCACAACGGCCCCTCCCTGCTCTCACTCCCTCAGCCACTTACCATTCATGGGCTGTGATGGGACCCAGACAGTCAACTGGTGGCAGCCCAGGCAGTATCTGGCCTGCCACTGCGACGGGATCCAGGCAGTCAACTTGTGGCAGTGGCAGCTGCAGCCGCAGCCACAGGAGGGCAACAAAATGAGTCACCCCCAACAATTCCAGGAAAACAGTGTATGGTAAGCCAGGTCCAACTAGTTTAAAAATATAATGCCACAACCGTACATTAAAAATATTGTAACAGAACTAAATCACATTAGAAATAGAGCAGCACATCTGTTTGATTGTGTCATTATAGTTCTACTGAGATTTGACTCTATTACAGAATCTTTAGTGTTATGGTTGTGGCATTCTATTTTTCATGTGGTTTGTTGAGTTACATTACTTTTGTACCCCAGTCTTGTGGTAATGCAGACATTCCTAGTCCTATGCCAAAGCCCAGAGTATCACAGTCCTGATTGACCACATGATAACCTAGAGTATAATGTAATGTGCACAGGGGTAAATTGTCAGCATGCTAGGGCTAACAGTGGCTAGTGCTGGTTGTCACAGTATTCTTTCTTTCTTTCTTTCTATTTATTTATTTATTTATTTTTATACTAAGGCACATATACTGTTACAGATGGTCATTTTATTGTTTTTAGGTTGAAAATAGATTATGCTTTTATACAACAAAATGGTGCTTATTCCCAGAGAAATGTGTTTAGTTAGCAAGAAGGCAGCAAAAGCAAACTCCATTTTATTCATATAGGCATCATGGTGTGATGAGTTAAGTGATGTTGAAATGCAAAACTACCTGTGTGCAAAATATATCTTTCATTCTTTTAGTTAGGGTTGGCATGGAGGTGGGGCTTTTTTAAAATCTAATGTATCGGGAAGCTATGTCAGGTATGGGAGGGGGAAAAGATAAGCTTCATAACTGGCCTAAAACAAATAGCTATTTAATTTCCCTCCCACCCCAACCATTACATACATTCCAACTGTCCTGATTTGGCACATCCCACATTTCCAGCTGCTTTTAAAATGTCCCACTTTCTCTTTTCTCCTTCACTTTCATACTTTGTCTTCAGCTTACTTCATTGACTGCAAACTGAGTTCATAATGCAAAAGTAGGGGGAAGAGGAGGGGATGGAATCTTGTCCTTCCCAATAGGTTCAGGCAAAAAGCAATGCTTCCCCATACCCTCAAGCACATGCATTGTGGGAGAGAGTGTTGCCCAAATTGTGTGGGGTCCATGGAATCCATTCATGACCTCTGAGTTATGATATTATATTGAAGAATTTTAATTAGCTCAAATGTATGGCTGCCAGAGGTCAGGTTACTTCGGGATATTTACACCTGTATATACCAGTAGTAACTGAGGAGGCTCCAGGCCAAAGTGAAATAAAAATGGATTTTTATTGGGAAATAATAACAGACGCATCCACACATACACTTGCGTTCACAACTGATCACACAAGGCTAACAAAGAACTAGGAGGAAGTATTTGGATAGAGGAATAGATTTGGGGGATGAGCTAGAATTACATGTCTGAAGAGATTCATGCAGCAGAAAAAGACTCAGACTTGGAGCTGAGGGTTGCATAGCAGATGGGCAAAGTGATAGCATGTGGGAACTGTGCACACTTGGGCTATGATTTGGGGTAATATTTATACCCAATATCATACTTTTAAGGGATGTTTTGAGAGTAAAAAAAATGGTTGAGTGAGTTTCCTACAGTTAGACAAAGAAACTCCGGCCTTGTTTATTGCTTCTAATGGTCGGGACATTAATGTTGATGGGTGTTTGGCTACCTCTGTATTGTGGGTGGGGAAAGGTGTGAAGGAAAGACATTTGTGGGGATGAGTGTGGACAATAGGTGTTCCAATCACTGTTTGTTTTGAGAGTATGACTGACCACCAGATGAGTCCAGGGGAGATTAGCACATTCCTTCCTAATGAGTGTCTAAGGGAGGTTTCGCTTAATCATGTCCTGGGTGTGGTTGCTGGGGAATTTCCAATGACACCTATGTAGGCCCTAGTGACCTCCAATACCCCTATGTTTGGGTTGCCCTGGTCTACTTAAAACCATGTGAAGTATCTAATAAGCCAAATTATGAATTAATTGGAGGGAGGAGTGTAAGGCCAGGTAACAAGAGGATGACTTTGCTGGTACCAGAGGGAAAGGAGGCCACAAGTAAATATCCAGTCTGGTGCAGTGCATCACGTCAGAGGTGAGTGGGTGGACAATTGGGGCTCATAAGCACACTCTACCAGCGCCATTACTCAACCTACCTACCCACCTCCAGTTCAGTGTAAGGTTTGCTGGTTGCTTTGGACCGGATAGAAATTTTTATTCCCTCTTTTCCAGGGCTCTCCCCCTTCATCCTACACTGAAGCTCGAGGCATATGGGAAGTTGACTCTGAGTGTATGGGTTGTTTTTGTTTTTATTTTAATAGGTGGCCAATTGGCAGATAATGGAGGAAGAAAGTTGTAAGTTTGCTGAGCATTAGTAGGCACTCTTTTGGTAAAGGAGAGGTCTCTGGATCTGCCCCTTCTAGTCATGGGACCTGGAGGGGAGGGGAGGTCACCCATGATGTCTACCTTGGGGATGTCCTCACTTTAAGGACTTTTTCAGACAGAGGAAAAAACCCCTGAGGAGGTCGGGAGAAGAACAAGGCTGTTTCGCTTACAGAGCCCCATTTCAGACAGCCCCGTCCTCTTCCATCCTCCTCCCGACCTCTTCCTGACCTTCCCCCATGCTGCAGGCACCACTTTTATTGACGGGGGTTCTCCATTAATAAAAAATAATGCCAGCAGCACGCGGGAAGGTCAGGAGGAGGTTGGGAGGAGGACGGGGCTGTCTGAAACGGGGCTCTGTAAATGAAACAGCCCCGTTCTTCTCCCGATCTCCTCGGGGGCGGGGTTCCCCCATCTGTAAAAGTCCTAAGTTTCAGGACTTGAGAGAGAAGGTTCCTCAGGTGGGACCTTCCTTCAGGAAAGCAGTCTGGGAAGGAACCAGGTCACCTTGGATTGTTCCCCAGGATTAGGTATCTCACCCAAAGGTGGCTGAGGAGGAGGTCAGGAAGGGACCCTCAGCTTCACCAGAATCCCACACTGAGTAGCTCTCCCCACTTTGCAGTTCATATGTAAATGTTCGTAAGTTTCATAGTTAATAAAAGTGGCCCTGTTTGACCCAAAGCCTGGTGCCTGGTGTCCTTATTTCCTGAGTGGGTCAGCATAGTGCTGCTGCCTCTCCTAGCTTCTGTGTTCTTCCTCATTAGAAAATTTTGCTATCATGACAACACTCTAATGCTGTTTGGCCACATGTGTTCTGGTTTCCATGTATGAAAAGTCTGAGGTATGTCATTAAGTGCAGGGTTGAAAACAAGTGTGGGCAACTGCAGTAAGGGATAGGGCCAATTTCCCACCCATGGTGGGCCACACTGTTGTATTTTCAGCCCTAAATACACCAAAACACATCTTGGAAGCACCCAGAAGCCAATTATCTTTTACATTTCTTGGGTTTCTGAGACAGTTTTCAGACAGCTTTTGCAGTTTGGGAGTGGAGAGGGTGCTAAAATATAAGCTGCCAGTTTTGTTGGCATTTGGGGCCTACTTAGAGCAAATTTTGCCCATTTTAAAAAAATTTCAAGTGGTTGGGAGTTTCAGAGACACGAAAAAATGTCTGAGGACCACACACAACCCATGGGCCACAGCTTCTCCATCCATGTTCTAACAATACCTATCTGTACCAGTGTGTTTGGTCTCAGGCATCTCTATCAGGGTACCTCTCCCACCAGTAAACTAAACTCTTTCTCTTTCGTTTCCTGAAAAAATAATTGTCTGTTTAGCAGATCAACTTTGAATGAAGGTTCTGTATAGCAAGGCAACATCCCTTGACAAACAACCTCAGGAATTTCTTGTATAGTATCAGATGAGTAATTTAAGAGGCCACTCAGACACCACTTAAATGATTCCTCTTGGCTTCAATAAATTGTCCCCTAAGCCAGTGCTACTCAAAGTGGTGGTTCATGAACAACTGCCAATTCATGAGCCATCAGTTGCCATTTCCGTCAGGGTTTCCAGGAAAGAAAGATTTTTTTAAAAAAATTAGGCACAAAATATGGTACCAGTCTCTGGAGATTATCAGATGTGGCTAATGTGGCGCCATAATGACTCCGGGGAATGCAAAAGGACGCCAATATCAGGCTACGATGTCCTTTTGTGTTCCACTGGCATCATTATAGCGGTTCTTTTTATTGATGGGCCGAGCCCCCAATAGATCGCCTGTCCCGTTTTGGTACCGGCATTGCCAGTGTGCGCAACCTCGGGCTGTTTAACTCTCATGAATGCAGCATTAATGGGCAGTCCTGCCAGAACACTTCTGGCTGAGATTGCAGCATCCAGGTAAGTGACACACTGTTTATGACCCTCCCCTGGTTACTTGTAAGTTTTAAAGTGTGTTTTTGTGCTGGGTGTAATTTTTTTTGTGTGTTACTTAACTTTTTATTTTTGAATTTCCCGCATTCACATCTTCTCACAAGAATGGGCGGGATTTCAGTACAGGAAGTGAATGGAGCTCATTTGAGCTCCGTTCATTCCTGGGCTGCCTACTGACACAAGACAAGGTAAGTGTGATGGGGAGGGTTCATGTGTGGGACTGGAGAGGGTGGGATTGGAGATTGAGAGACAGGAATGCTTTTTGCATTCCTTTCTGATAATCTCCTCTGGCACATTGGGGGGAAATAACTGTAGCTTGGGAACCATTGCCCTAAGTGGTTTGTCCAGACCTAGCATATGAAACCAATTCTGTAAGTCAGTCTCTCAGAATCAAGGCCTCAAAGAGGGCACACTTGCATGTTACAAGACATACAGGGATGCACTCTTGAGTTGTTCTGAAGTAGAATCAATGCACCTGGGGCCTTCTCAGAGCAGCAGTTTTCCTTTTTCTTGAAAAGTTGGGGAAAGAATCTGGAAGGGTCTGGGAAGGACCCCATGACCACAAAAAAGGCCCTGGGTATACATACAACCCATGAGTCTTACAGCTTCCTATCTCTGACCTAAGGACATCAGGTCAGACAAGCCCATGACATTTTATTGCTTTGGGCAAAGAACAAATGACAAACACCAAAAGATATCCCAGTTTGAAGTGCAAACGCTAACCAAACTGGCCTCTTATTTCAACACTGATTGCAGGATAGCATTATCTACTATATCTGAGGGCAGAAAGCTAGCTCAGGAATAAATTGTGTTGTGCCCCTAGCTCTGTCTTCAGACACCTTGCCAGTATCCCTTGTATCCCCTTGCAACCCACCTGCAACCAACCCGCTGCCTAATGATAGGGCTGGCCTTACAGTGCTGGCACTGACAGCAACATAACATGGTAGGGCATAAGTTAAGCTGCAGTAGCCATGACAAAGGACATAGAGAGAATCTGATTCTGGCTTACCATTTTCAGAGACCATTAGTCTTACAATGTGTAGTTCCACCTGGGATGATAGATGTGGGCTGGCTTTATTGCAAGAAGGCACAGATAGAAATGTTACATTTGCAAATCAATCAAACGGATGGAAGGATCCACCATACGCTGCCAGCAACGAAGATGGGGGAAGCTGCTAGCTTATGCATGCACACATATATGCACACACACACAACTAGTTTCACTTGAACAACGATGGAGGCACTGAGAGCAGCATAACATTCATTCCACAAAGAATGGAAAAAGAGAAATGACATTTGCTGAATTTAATCTTTTAAAACTACAGTTGCTTTGGAAGCATCAGATGCCATGTAATGAATAAACAGGGATTTATATAACCAGCATTCTTTTCAAATAAAACCAACATAAAAGTTGCATCCCCCAGTTCCCTTCCATCATCATACATTCTGATTTCAAACATCTGTATGGTATGGACAAGATCTAAGGGTTAAACCTGGACAGCATTTCTTGATATTGCAAAGAAAACTCTGTAGATGGATTCCAGAAGATCAGGCTGGTAAAACCATCCTTACAAATCTTGCCTTCACCATAAATTTCCCACATGGACTTAGGAAGTTAATTGGGTAAGATCCCAGAACAGAGGAGAAGAATAGTACCAGAATGTTCGGATATCATAGAACAAGGAAGGGGCAATCATAATCTCTCAACTGCAGCTCCCCCATTGCCCCAAAACTGGGTTTGAAGGGTTGGTAAATGTTCCAGGGCTAGTTTTCAGCCACACAGTCCACAGTTTGTATATGCCCCACCAGCTGGTTTTGTTTCCCCCCCCCCATAGGAATACACTCCCAAATTTAGTGGCAAATCATGCCACTGAAAGTCAGTGGCCAACCAGAAAGGTTCCCATTTCCTCCTTATTTTAATTGCTTTTTCTATGATGTTGCCAAATATCAATGGCATGATGTGCTCCTGAATTTCAGCAGCATGGCATCAATGGGTACAGCACACAGTGGTTCCTGTGCAGGAGGCAAAATCATGCCCTGGAGCCACATGTGTTCTCCACCACTGATTTAGTCCCTGACACATGCATGTGCACCCTGATGGGCTTAGGGCAAATTCCAGGGTCAACTTCAGCTTGTTAGGAAGCCTAGATTAACAAATCTCAGCTCACCACACTTTACCCAAGGAGCACTTCATTTTCATGTTGTATGGATCTGCTGAGAACATCTAAGCCAACCTGAGTGAATTCTCACTTTATCTACACCTGGCCCAAGTGTGTAGCATATTGGTACTATACAGAAACAGCTGTTTAACTGTGCTCGCTTTGAGAGTTATCGTGGTTTTAGCAAGGTTCCTTGGTTTTTTGGCAGTGGCTTGCAAAAGACCTGTGAAGCATCCCCAGCATTCTATCTAAACTGCACACACACCAAAGTATTTTGCTCCACTAGTGAATTTAAGAGATGGATGCATCTGCGTACAGATATAGATTTATCTTATTTCTAGGCTTACCATGGAATATCATAGCAACATTCTTCCCCTGCTACACTCAGCTAACTCTGAACCATTTGTGATTTAAATCCTCAGTTTCCTTTATTTTCATTTGGCCATATCTCATTAAGAACATAATGCAGCTTGCGAAAACATATTCGAAAATGGCATTACTAGTAGCTTGGGATTAGGGTTTTATAACACATGTATCAGGGGAGAGAATTCCAAATTCAATTTACAGTAATGTCAAGGAGCAATAAATATATCGGTGATGATGGAGGAGTGGGGGGAGATGGGCAGCTACACGCTGATAGGAAAGCATCAACAAATAAACTTTTTGTGCTAGTAATCAGACACACAAGATTATTATATGTTTAATTGACTAAAGTGACAATTTGGAATTACATCTAGTTTCATTTAATTGGATTTGGAATCCCCAGAGGGAAGGAAACAGAGAGGGGTATTGGAAGCACAGCCATAAAAAGCAAACCAGTTTTCTGAAGTCTGTTGAAGCCAGCATTAATAACCATAGCACAATAGTTTTTAATATCCTCCCAGACTAATAAGAGAAATGTGGCAGTTGTTACACACACTCAGGGTATTAAAGCATATTGAATTAGCTGGAGTGTGTGCCATCTCCTCCACCCTATCCTTCACCACCCATAATGAGAGGCATAATTTAATCAAAGGTGAACTGTGTTTGACTTCACCGCAGACTGCAATATTCTTCCCTGACACTGGCATCCTACTATATCAAGCCTTCCACCAATGTCCTGGAAGACATTTTAACTATATATAATGTGTGAGAGTTCGTAAATACAGTATTTTAAAGGAAGCCAGAATAAAACATTTTTTGATGAGTGAGCATTAAATATTTCCACATAATAATAATAAAAAAAATCCTATGAACCGTTAGGATTGTTTCCCTTCTCCCCATATACTTTTGTTGCCTCATAAAACAGCTCCTTGGAGCCTCCCAACAGATATACTGTACTTATCACACTGACAAGTGTGAAACTATCAATATAATATAAAACTAATGAAAATAGATGCATTTATTAATAACCCTTAGACCAGCAGCTATGCCATAGTTCATGGTAACAATGAACTAAGGTGTCACATCAACTATACAGAAGTTTTAGGGGTAATGAACTGATGACACTGAGGGCGTGGCTGTGTCTTAGCAGTGAGGCCAAAAACTCTTGACACAAACTCTGGCCACAGCACACTGTGAGAAGGGTGAGGAATATGTCTCCCCCACCCAAAATGGTTCCCCAACTTTTACTATGCCTTAATTGGCAACAAGTTTTTGCCAAAGAAATTCTTGGGTGAGATAACATGTAGGAGTGTTGTCCCAATCCTAATTAAAAGCATGGACTGTAACAGTGAGGGGTGCACCAGTTGAAAAGGGAAGCCAACAGTACAAGCCTAAGAGGTGATGAACCCAACACATATATGTGCTCAGTTCTCAACTAAAGTCCCACCATTGAGCTCAGGCCTGTCAAGTAAGAGTCTGTTGAGCCAAAACTTCCTGAACAGTACCTTTCTGAGGGCTTGTCTACCCTGACAAAAAACTGTGGACTCACCCCAGTGCTGGCAGTCCAGATGACATATGGCTATTTCTGGGGAGGACCCACACTTTTTAGTCCTTAGCCTAGCTTTGTTCCAAGCTGGGCAAAGCTGGGGAATCATAGACTCAAAGAGTTGGAAGAGAGACCACAAGGGCCATCTAGTCCAACCTCCTGCCATGCAGAAATACCCAATGAAAACATTTCCAACAGATGGCCATCCAGCGTCTGTTTAAAAACCTCTAAAGAAGGAGACTCCACCATACTTTGAGGCTATATATTCCATTGCCTCAGAGTGTTTCCTGAGGTTTTGCAGAAACTCCAGAGGGACCTCGGGCTCTTTTGCTGTGTGGACAGCTGGATCAGGTCTGATTCAGCCTGGTCCTATTGTCTACATGCAAATGTGGCACCATCTCCCTTAATAAGCAGCACAGGGATAGATCCTTGTCAGCACCAGCGCCACCGCCACCTCGCCAGCCAAGCAGCTTCCTGCAAGAGCCTGGCCAGCATCATCGCTTCTACTGAGGTCAGAACAGGGCACCTGTGTAATCAATGAGGAGAGGGTAGCAGGACCCCTCCTCCTTTTTGTTCACATGTCCGGGCACCTGCATTGACCTCAGCAGTAGCAACGGTGTGATGAGCAGGCTTTCCACAGAACTCCTTGGCCGATGAAGAAGCCATGGCAGCAGCTTCAAAAGCAGGTGATAAGCCAGATACTACACTTGATCTTAGCCAAAAGGCCGAGAAGCGAGCAGAGCTGTTGTCGTATCAGCCTGGCTGGCCTGTGGGAACAACTATGGCCATCACACCAGATTCAGCCCAGTGCATATGGCCTGTTGTGGTTAGTTTTCAGAATTGAAAACTAGCTGTCTTTGACCAGGGCCCCTATGCTCCCCAGTGACAATTCACCAGTGCTGGGAAAGAAGAGGGAGCTGAGTGGTATGCAGTATGCTAGATTCTAGACCAACATAGGAAGTTTCCTTATACTGAGTCAGATCTTTGGTCCATCTAAGGCAGTATTGTCAACTTTGACTGGCAGCCAACAACAAAAGGGCAACAAGTGCCAAAAACACACAAGACCATCACATAAATGAGACAAAACCAATAAAGAAATATGATATTTATACCAACGTGTGAAAAATAGAGAAATGAAAATATATAAATAATTAAATACAGTAGAATACCATACATGCAATATGAAAAATAACATGCAATGTAGCCAAAGGTAACAATACATATATGGCCCACCAGTAATTGTTTGTTGGTCATTGAAATAAGTTCTTTGTTATAGTTAGGTTGTTCATCATTCAGTTTGTTTGAAGTCCTTCAGTCATTATAATTAGTACTTTTACAACTACTTGATTCCACAACTGGAGTTTGTTGTTGTCGTTGTCGTTATCTTTTATTTTTATAGTGCCATCAATGTACATGGCGCTTTACAAGAAAAAGAACAACAAAACAGTTCCCTGCCCTCAAGCTTACAATCTAATGAAGACATGATACAAAAGGAAAGGGGATGGCAGTAGGGAAGGGATTATGTTTAGCATTCTCTTCTCTCCCTCCAATGGCAGTTGGGATTAAGGGAAGGCCGTTCTTCTTCTGGGCCATTCTGCTTCTGGGCGGAAGCAAGATGGAGTTCTGCCTGACATTCCTTCTCTCCCTCTGTAGCCAAGGCAATGGTAGTTGGGATGGAGGGAGGGCCATTCATGAGTCTTAGTCTTGATTTTGGGTGCATTTCACACCATGTGTTTTGATATATTTACACTCTGTATTTAGGTAGATTTTGTTATTCTCTTGCAACATATTGTTACCTTTGGCTACTTTGCATGTTATTTTTCATATCATGTATATGACATTCTGTTTAACTCTTTATAGATTTTCATTTCTCTATTTTTCATAATTGCTATAAATATCACATTTATTATCTTTATGTGATGGTCTTGTGTGTGTTTTTCATCTCTGATTGGCAGCCAGAATTTCATGCAAGATCCTTTCCTAACCCTACCTAGAGATCCTTAATGTTATCAGGTGATCCAGGTATTCGCTTCCCAGTTCAGATGAGATCAATGTTGTTGTTGTTTTCAGGGAAGTATGATGGTATTAACCAATGGGTATTGCTTTAAAGATCCCCAATTTCCATAAGGGAGTAGGGACTGAGAGAGAGGCAGACTAGCACAAGAGTGAGGGATGAAACTGAGCTCTGTACCTTGTTGGGTGATTCTCTGCTTGGACCTACATCTCCAGCCAAACTCTAACCATTAGGCAACCATTTTTCCTGCCTGCTGTGCAATGTGGACCTCTGCTGGTAATCAGAATAAGACAGGACCCATCCAACTGAGTCCATCCCATTATTCCATCTTCTCCTTGAACACTTCACTTTTCCTTCTGGATTAGCAGCTCTGGGGCGGAGATACACTTCGTGGGCCAGATTACAGCACCCAATTTGGACAGATTAATTTTCTGGACTGAAATTGCAAGAATTCCTCAGCCAGCATGGCTGCTGCCATGCTACCACGGGGATTCTGGGAATTGTAATCCAGACCCTAGAGTTCAGTTAACATAGTATTAGAATGCAGTCTAACATTTTTATGTCTTAAGCCTGGCATTCTTATACCCTCCCCAGTCTCCTTTCCTCTCCCTCAATGATTTCACTTGTTTATTCTGTTTTTTGTCATCAGGAGCACTATGGTTGCTGACTACATCTACTGGTTGTCTGGAGGAAGGGAGCAGCATACCAGCAAGCTCATCAAACTGTATTGGCAGGTAAAAATTGATGGGCCCGCTCAGCAGGAGGAGCCCATCTTACTGTTAGAACCCAAATGAAGGATTGGTGCTTAAAAGACTGCCAGCTAAGGTAGCTCTGGGGCTTATCAATCAGGAAGCCATTATAGAGCAGTAACGTATTTATAATGAAGTCGATTTTTTTTTTCCTGAGACTAATTTTAAGGGTAAAATTCAAGGTTGTTAACCCTTGGCTCATACATCAGTTTTACAGACAGACATAAAAATTCATCTTTGATAATGTATCTTCCCAAGTGCTACATATATATCTATGTATATATACATACAGTATCTCCATATATAGATAGCTATCCCTCTTGGTATTGAGAACCCCCTGAAAAAAATTGTGCACAATATTTTGATATACTTTCCTGCTCTTTGCAAACAAGGAGAATAGAAACTGCCCTGTCATTACACCATAGGAATGCATTGTGCAGAGTCATCACAATTTTTTATCTACACTATCTCAAACATGCGGATCAGAACTTCACTGTCCAGCAGATTTCAACAGTTCCCTGCATGATGGGGGAAAGTCCTCATCACTTTAACTGCATTCAGATATATACTTAAATATTTGGAGAGAGAAAATATACATTTAAAAAATAAGTTTTGAGGGGGGTTTTGTTTGTTTGTTTAATCAGATGAATACAGAAACAGAATGGAACTACTGGTTTTAAAAGTGTAACATTGCCTTGCAATGGGCACATTTATCTGTCTCTGAGCCTGGAAAAGTTATTTTTTGGACTATTTTTTGCAGAATCCTCTAGCTACTACAGGGTAGGGCAGGGCTGTCTGGAAGATACTGGAGGGTTGTCTAGATGGTGAAAAAAATCCTAATAGAATTAGCAGAGAATACCTTTTATCTCAATGAGATCCCACAGTGATTCACCTTATTCAGAAGAAGGGAGGCAAAAACTGCAGGGGGGGAGCCTTCATGGGTTTTACGATAAATAATGTGTGGACCTGTGCATTACTGCTTGTTTGGACAACCAATTCACATCACTCTGCATTCTCAGCAAGGGTGAAAGTGGAAAGCTCATTGGTCGGGTGTGTACAGTGGGGTGGCTTGATGGTGATGAAGTGGCCAAGAGTGCCAGTTTGGAGTTTCACATTAGCGATCATGTACTTTTTTGCTGTGCTGAGGTGACAAAATATCTTTTTAAACCAGAAGGTAACACTTGTGCACCTTCGGTGTACAGTTTAAAAAAACCTGTGCAGTGGCAACAACTTGTGGGGAATAATAATGTGAGTAGAATGCAAATCAGGCCACCATCCTGATTTGTAGGCATGGCTGTGTATTAAGATCTAAGAAGATGTCAAAGAGTTTTAGGACTTGATCAGACGGACAAAATACGGATTCATAACGATGCCACATAACCATGAAAGGGTGCACGTATCAGATGGTGTTGCCCTTTCGCGGTTATGCTGTGTCAAAATCCCATCATTTTTAATTGACTGCTTAAGCCATCAATAGATCCCCCTGCCGCTTTTGTGCCAGCATTGCCAGTGTGGGAAACCTCTAGCCATTTAACTCTCATGACTGTAGCGAGAGTGGCAGGTCCAGCGCGAACACTTCTGGGTGAGATCGGGACATCCAGGTAAGTTTCACTGGTTTTATGATCCTCCCCCCAGGTTACTTGGGACTTTTAAAGTGTGCATAGATCCTTGGTGTTATGTTTTATGTGTATGTTTTTTGTTTTTAAATTTCCCGTGCAACAAAGTCTTGTGGGATTTCAAACAAGGAAGTGAATGGGGCTCCATTCACTTCCTCTTTATTGCCATGAGCCTTTGGCAGGAGAAGAAGGTGAGTGCCGGGGGGAGCGTTCTTTTGCTGGCATAGAAATGTGTTTCTCTATGCTGGCAAAAGAACAACTTAAACTGGGTCGTCTGAGAAAGTCCTTACTCTCAATACTTCCAGAGTAGATGCTAGTAAATTGAAACATCAGGGGAATAGTTTTCAGATTAACAGCCCAGGAGAAAGGCTGAATAAATAAATAAATAAATAAATAAATAAATATCGAGAGATATTTCCTGATGATAATAGCTATCTGACACTGGCATCAAAGAGGTTCTACAGTTAGGGGTCTATGCATTTATAGAAATATTTAAGGAGAGGTTGGCGGGCCATCTGCCTAAGACACTGTGGTTGTAATTTAATTGGAACTTAAACCCAGGCAGGAGTGTGCACTGGATTGTAACCTTGGTCTTAATAGGAGAATGTTGTAATAGACCAAGGACAGAATAACAGAGATAAACTTTTCCAGATTAAAGGGAATTCAAAGACATAGCCATGTTAGTCTGGATCAGTATATAAAGGGATCTTTTAGCGAGAGAATGAAGTTGGTAGCATAAACTTTCATAAACTAAGTCTACTTGATGAAGTAGCCTCAGACAAAATCCATACTACACAAATAATCCAATTTGAAAGTGCATTATTTACCATGACTTCTTCCTATTGAATCTTGGGATTTACAGTTTTATAAGGTCTTTAGCCTTCACTGGCCAAGAGTGCTGATGCCTCACCAAACTACAAATCCCAGGATTCCATAGGAAGAAGCCATGGCAAATAATTCCTTTTCAAATTGGATTATTTGTGTAGTGTGGATTTTGGCCTTATGCTACCAACTTCCTTCGCTCAGTCAGCAGTGGCACTAGGGGGGGGTGTATAGAGGCCGAACTGTACCAGATAGCACTGTCAGAGGGAGGAGTGACACCAGCCTTGGTAATGTCACAGCTCTCAGTTAGTCTCAAAGGTGCTACAAGACCCCTTTGCAGACACATAAAGGAAGGTATACTAATATCGTAAAATAAAAAGCAATTTGCTGATTATTTATTGAAGACTAGCCCAGAGAGATGTTTGGGGGTGGGGGAGAATGAGACAGCAGCAAACCCAAGTGCAGTTGTGTGTTTACAATTTAATCCAGAGATGGGTAACTATTGTAGATTGGGGGACACACTGGCCTCCAGGAAATCTTCAGGGGCCATACCCCCTCCACCCCCACCCAAACATTTTTTGTAAAAAAAATTGCACCAAAATGCACTTCTGGGAATTTCAAGAACAATTTCCACATTTGGTCCATTTTAGTCCCAGGAGTGACATTATTTTTGAATAAGAAGTGACCACAAGACCCATTTCCAGGTCACTGGGACTGTGGGCCTGCTCTGCATTTTATTTTGAACTTCATTTATTTAGAACATCTGTGTTGGACCTTATAGAATCATAGAATCATAGAATTGCAGAGTTGGAAGCGACCACGAGGGCCATCCAGTCCAACCCCCTGCCACACAGGAAATCACGATCAAAGCATCCCCGACAGATGGCCATCCAGCCTCTGTTTAAAGACCTCCAAGGAAGGAGACCCCACCACGCTCCGAGGGAGTGTGTTCCACTGCCGAACAGCTCTTACTGTCAAAAAGTTCCTCCTCATGTTGAGGTGGAATCTCTGTTCCTGGAGCATGCATCCATTGCTCCGTGTTCCAGCCTCTGGAGCAGCAGAAAACAAGCCTGCTCCATCCTCAACGTGACACCCCTTCAAATACTTAAACAGGGCTATCATATCTCCTCTTAACCATCTTTTTTCCAGGCTAAACATACCCAGCTCCCTAAGTCTCTTCTCATAAGGCATCATTTCCAGAACTTTCACCATTTTAGTCGCCCTTCTTTGGACACGCTCCAATTTGTCAATATCCTTTTTTAATTGTGGTGCCCAGAACTGGACACAGTATTCCAAGTGAGGTCTGACCAAGGCAGAATAGAGCGGCACTATTACTTCCCTTGATCTAGACACTATATTTCTATTGATGCAGCCCAAAATCGCATTGGCCTTTTTGGGTTCCTATTTGTATGATATTGTTTAAAGGCCTACTAAATCAAGGGTGGGTGACACCTAGCTTAATGACAGTTCATGTGAAAGAGATATAGAAGTGTTAGTGGACCCCAAGCTGAACATGAGTCAGTAGTGTGATGTGGCAGCTAAAAAAAAGCCAATGTGATTCTAGGCTGCATTAATAGGAGTATATTGTCTAGATTAAAGGAAGTAATGGTGCCACTCTATTCTGCTTTGGTCAGACCTCACCGGGAATACTGTGTCCAGTTCTGGGCACCACAATTCCAGAAGGATATGGACAAGCTGGAACGTGTCCAGAGGAGGGTGACCAAAATGGTAAAAGGTCTAGAAGCCATGCCTTATGAGAAGTGGCTTAGGGAGCTGGGCATGTTTAGCCTGGAGAAGAGAAGGTTAATAGGTGATATCATAGCCATTTAAATATTTGAAGGGGTGTCATATTGACAATGGAGCAAGCTTGTTTTCTTCTGTTCCAGAGACTGGGACATGGAGCAATGGGCTCAAACTACAGGAAAAGAGATTCCAAATGCCAGTACTGCAAGTCACCATGTTGCAAGTTTGATTCCAGCAGGCTCCAATGTTCACTCAGCCTTCCATCCTTTCGTAGGTTGGCAAATGAGTACCCAGCTTGTGGGGGCAATTAGCTAGCACACATTGGAAACTGTTTAATGCAGTGTAGATGTGTAAATAACTATTGTTTAAAACAATTTGTAAGCTGCTCTGATAGCCTTGTGGCTGAAGACCGGGGTATAAATAAATAAATAAATAAATAAATAAAGTTAGAACTTCCTAGTGCTAAGAGCTGCTTGGCAGTGGAATACACTGCCTCAGAGTGTGGTGGAGTCTCCTTCTTTGGAGGTTTTTAAACAGAGGCTGGATGGCCATCTGTTGGGAATGATTTGATTGTGTATACCTGAAGGGCAGGGGGTTGGACTAGATGGCCCTTGTGGTCTTTTCCAACTCTATTATTCTGTGATTCTACACCTGTCACAACTGGCAGTATTTCAGAATCCAACTGTGTAGAGTGCAGTCTCCAAATTCAGACAAGGCAAAAAATATTTTTTGACAAGTCTGTACACATGTGTATCTGTGTTACCAAAGCAACAGCAATGATTATGTACTTTCACGGAAGCCGTCAGTATTATCCTGAATTTTTTTAAAACAACAAAACATGCAACTCTTGAGAAAAATAGTAAAGGAGCACAAAAAAGGGTAAGAGAAAGGTTTTTCTGAATAATTAAGGTCAATACTTTTGCCTTCATTTGTAGAGAGAAATCTTTATAGTTTTTTGATAGATCTCACCTGAAACTGCTTAGGTGCATGTGTGTGAAAATTTTCATCAATACTGAAGACACTTCCTCTTTTCAGTAATTATTCCTTTCTAAACTGTTCACTTATAGTGTTACTAGGAGCTTCCTTCATAGAAAGTGTTCTTAGGAATTCATTTACTTATCTTAAGTGAATTCATTCATCTACATCAGAAATTGGCAACCCGTGGCTCTAAGCCATTTCTGAGGGTAACATCCTCTAATCCCTCCTGGTCTTCCCACTGGAAAACAAATCCCATCAAAAATAGTTTTTCCCACTCTTGGAGACCTCCAGGAATGATAGGTTTCCTATTAAACAGGACACAAGACACACACACACGTCAGGGGATGATAGGACATTCAGTTCCTGACAGAAGCCACTCCCTCTGTTTGTTCTGCCCCCTCACACACCCCTCTGCTTGTTCTGCCCCCTGACACCCCCCTCCGCTTGTTCTGGCCTCTGCCGCCACCCCCTCTGCTCATTCTGCCCCTGCCACCCCCCTCCACTTGTTCTGCCACCCCCTCTCCACTCATTCTGCCCATTGGCCCCCACCCCCTGCACTCCAGCACACACCACATCCATCCCCATGCTACTCCATCTCCCTCTCCGGTGGCCATGTTTGGAATCTACGTGGTCCCACCCCCAGTGTTCTGATTGGCTGCCCAACAGACCTGTGATTGGTTGGTCTGGTCCCTAAGCAGCCAATCAGCACACTGGAAACAGCAACCGAAGAGAATTATATATATAGATCATAAAGTTGGAAGAGACCCCAAGGGCCATCCAGTCCAACCCCCTGCCATGCAGGAATACACAATCAAATCATTCCCGACAGATAGCCATCCAGCCTCTGCTTAAAAACCTCCAAAGAAGGAGACTCCACCACACTCCAAGGCAGTGTATTCCACTTCCGAACAGCTCTTACTGTCAGGAAGTTCTTCCTAATGTTTTGGTGGGACCTCTTTTTCTGTAGTTTGAACCCATTGTTCCGTGTCCTAGTCTCTGGAGCAGCAGAAAACTGCCCAAATGTAGTATCATACATTTCTCCCTGTTGATTTACTGACAATTCCCAGTACCAGTTGCAATATTTTGTTCTAACCCTTAAATAATGTTCTTTTTAATTCCAAGACATATCAGAATAAAAAAAAAGTCTCCTTCTCCTTCCTTCCCCCTGTTTTCTGTGCAAAATAGCCACATGCAAAGTGTGTGCAGAGTAAGTCAAGAACTGAGAACAGGCTTCAAAAACTGTACAATTTTTAAAGACTTTTTCACATTGTAAAGAAAATTACTTAAATTACTCATTTCCTCCTTTGAGAAGAAAATCAGTGAAGAGGTACATCCCTACTCTACTGTAGATCCAAGAAATTGCTATATGTATCACCCCAAAGAAATTGAATGAGTGAACACAGAGGTGACAACAACCGGCATAAGCCATGGAGCTATTTTATGAAAACTCATGCCTTTTAGACCAATCTGGAAGAGGTCTAAGGCTTGACTTTCAAGATGATTTTTTAAAAAATAATAATAATAAACCCATCCCCCAAAAACCCACAAACACATTTTAAATACAATATTTGCAACAATCAAGCAGCTGTAATATACTAGCTGGTAACTCTTCACCTTGGGAAGGACAGGAGAGAGAAGCTTGGTATAGGCATGGCATGTTTGCCACTTTAAAAGAAAGACAGTAAATCATAATCTGAAGTCTGCTTGCTTTATCTGTAGTAGGTTTTCATACAAAAAAAGCAGAATCTAGAGATTTTAGTAAGTAACGTCTTATCTCTGGGCATCAGAGATCCTTTAAATCTCTTGACATGTTAGGAGATGGGGCAGCCACCCAGGTTTGTTACAGAAGAAAAGCTAACAGATCCAGGGGGCTGCCTGCAGGGTTGGGCACCTGTGGACACTCGGTGGCTAATCCAGATTTTGCCAGCAGTTAATGGAGTAAACCTGGTATTTGTTTAAAATGTTCTATCAGTCCCTACCCCACCTTCCCCACCCCACCCCGTCTCAGACCCAGGGGTGGTGAGAACTGCCTGGGGGGAGAGTGGGGCAAATGCCCTGTGTCGTCACGACAGCAGGGCTTTGAGATGAGGGCAAGACAGGGTATTTTGCCATTCTAGACAAGCCCTGAGACTCACACCACCCTGGATCCTTTTTCTTCCAGGTTTCCCCTTTTTCACCATGCTGTTCTGGGTGCAGAGCTGTCATTTTGCCTTAGGCAGATAATAAATTCACCTGGATTGAAATACTTTTACAGCTAGGTGGGATGATTATCTACTCTGACCTCCTACATAATGTGCAGGGCATACCATTTCGCTAGCAATTCCTTCACAAAGCTTAATAGCTCAGTTGTGTTGCAGTCTATCTTCCATCATTCTGCTTCTCCCGCCCACCCATTCCCAACTGCCAGGTATGTACCCATCTCTCCCCTGAAGATTTCTGAGATAGGGAATCCATCATGTTCCTTTGTAAGCTGTCTGACTGATTAATTACTGGTTGGTTTGTTTTTCTAACTGTGCTTTGTTTTCTTGTCGAATTTGTCTCAATTCTGTCTGCGCCCAGTATATCTTATTACAGTATATTTTGTAAGATAAAAAGATCTGCCAGTTGACAGGTATTCCCATATAAATAAAACACAGACTGGCAAACAGAAGAGGGGCCATAGAAGAAGGCAATAGAAGAGCATCCTTATCTAACTTCTCTATATCCCATAATCATTTTAGCTCTGCTAATACAGGAGTACTGATAGCTGTTTAAGGTCCCTTTGAGCAGAGCCCAAGTAAAGTGGTCCACAAAATCCCCTCCCTTGTGGGCTCTGCTGCCTATTTCCCCTTTCACTTCCACAAGATTATCCCCATTTTGTAAGGTCTCACCAGGCTAACGGATGACAACTCTCAGCACTGCATTGCCACCCCTAAATCACCGGGAGACCCCACCAAGATAGGTTGGTTGGTACCAGCTAAGGCTTCTTATAGGTTCGTCCCGATGTCGTCTTGGGCAAGGGACAATAGTACCAGCCGATCCCGTCCCAACAATCCTAGAACCTCATTGAGCAGAGCAAAGTCAGTACCGGTGGAGTTGGTACCAGAGGCTCCTCAGAAAGTGACACTGAGGAAGACCAAGACCACTGGGAGTAAAGAATCCCCGAGGAGAGGCTGGTCTCGGGAGCATAAAAAGGCCAAAGCAACAAGATCACCAATATTGCGATCATCAAGCAAAGAGGTCTAAAGGGGAGATGGAAGAAGGCTCCCTGGTGTCACCCCTGGTAAAGAGATGGCTGACGATACCATCTCCGGAGCAGTACCGGGAAGAGGAGTCCACATACACTGTGGCAAAGGCAGCAGATGAGTCGTTCCTCAATGTGAGAATCATCAGAGTTTCACACTCAAGGTCACCGTTGGACATCGGTTCTGCTGCACAACATCACGCCCAATCCCGGTACTCCAGTACCGAGATCTCCAGTATCGAGTAATCTCCAGTACCGAGCAATCTCCAGTACCGGGTAATCTCCAGTACCGAGCAACCTCCAGTACTGAGTAATCTTCAGTACCGAAATCTCCAGTACCAAGTAATCTTCAATACCAAATCTCCAGGATGTTCCAAATCACCAGTACTGAGATCTCCCAAGCACAGGTCCCATTCTGTTCATCAGTACCGGTATGAGACACCGTCTCCAAGGGGCTTCCATACCAACCAGTACCACTGGGGACCTGACCACCGATACAACACTTTTGTATTCCATCACCAGTACCCTATACCAGATGGTACCGCTATGTCTGCTCTCCTCGGTACTGTAAGGAGGATTGGGATAGACGGGGCCGCCCCCACTCTCCAGAGGAGTGTCACAGACAGCACAAGCACAGCTGTCCAGTGGTACTGAAATCTCTCCGGAGGCCTAAGTCCCCATGGAAAAGGGTCCTGATATGTCCCTTCCCTCAGTTTCCGTCTAAGAGGACACCTTCTCCAACACCTTCTGAACCTAGGAAATCTCCTACTCCTATTGCTGCAGGGCGACCTAAGCCCCTGACACCACTGGTTCCAGTGACTCCAGATCGTGAGTCGGACAAGTCAGATGTTAACACACCTTCACTGAAACCATCACCTTCAGAATTTATTCTTCAGCTTGCCTCCTTATGAAGATAGCTAACTACACTTGCATGGGGGGCCTATCAGAGACACCTCTGGGACATTATTTCCCCCTTTCTGGATAAACTTCCCCAGCAAGACCTAGACCTTGTGCACAACACGAGAAATGTGGCATCATGCTGGCTGACCACCAGCGACAGTCAGCGAAGCATGTGACAGATTGTGCAGGGAAGATCCTGGCCAGTGCTATGGCTGTCTGCAGACATGCTTGGCTTTGCTCGTCCAGCCTTTCTTCTACTGCCAGGTCGGTGATAGAGGATCTTCCATTTGACGAAGCTGGTCTCTTCCACTCAGAGACAGACACAAAGCTGGAGTATACGCATAAGATGCACACAACAGCAAAACGTTTGGTATTCCTCCTCCTGGCCAAACCTCACATTCGCGATTCTATAACAAGCGGTTTCCCCCTATCCTTTCGCAGGAGGTTCAGCCCCACAGCATCCCGCTCTCAGCATACTGCTCAAGCCTATTCCCCATACCAGAGGAAGTTTCAGGGTCCCCCCAAACATAAGTCTCAGTTCCAGAAAAAGAAGCCCGAGCTCTCCAAGCAGAGAGTCTGACTACCCGCCTCTTCCTCCTGTGCCATCAGCCCAATCACCATCAGAGGGGCTTCTCGCTGCTTACCACCACCGGTGTGCAATCACCACAGACTCAGGACTTTTTCAGACGAAGAAAAATAACGCAAGCAGCCTCTCCAGCTTGCGAGGCTGCTGCGCTGCAAAGCTCCCCTTTCGTATGACGCTCGCCCCTGCCGGTACTGTTGCGGTACCACAGAGAGTGCTGAGTGTCATATTTCATTGATTTTTTACTCACAAAAGTTGATCGTGAGTAAAAATCAACATAATATGATGCTCAGCTCTCCCTGTGGTACCGCAACAGTACCAGCAGGGGTGAGCGTCATACGAAAGGGGCGCTTTGCAGCGCAGCAGCCTCACAAGTTGGAGAGGCTGCTTGCGTTATTTTTCTTCATCCGAAAAAGTCCTAAGTATTATCCGGAATGGGTATTTCATAGAATTTGACAGCTTACCCCCCACGGGGTCACTAAAATCTACTCTGCCTTTCACTCATCTCAAGGAAGAGGTTCAGCCCTTACTGAGGAAAGGGGCTATAGAGGAGGTCCATCGATGTCAACGGGGAGACTTCTTTTTCTCCTGTTATTTCCTCATCAACAAGAGAGACGGTGGTCTGTGCCCCACCCTGGTCCTCCGAGAGGTGAACTGTTTTTTCCATATCCAAACACTTCAAACTGGTCACTCTTTCCTCTATCCTCCCGTTCCCCCATGTAGGAGACTGGTTCGCCATCATCGATCTCGAGAGGCTTACTTTCACATTGCAATAGCACAGCCTCACAGGAGATTCCTGGCTTTCGTAGTGGGTCCCAAAATATACCGCTTCAAGACACTCCCATTAGGCCTCTGCATGGCCCCAAGAGTGCTCACAAAATACATGGCTCCAGTCGTAGCCCACCTCCACACAAGAGGAATCATAATCTCCCCATATCTAGACAACTAGCTGATCACGGGACCCTTGAAGGAGAAGGAAGCAGGAGATATAGCTGTCACAATCTCCCTACTTTGAGACCTGGGCCTCATGATCAACATGGGCAAGTCACACTTGGCCCCATCGAGAATCGCAAAGTTCATTGGGGCCCAACTGAACGCCATCAAGGGCAGACCTTTTCTCCCAGAAGACCTCTTCATCATGTTGCGGAACATGCCCGGAGGAGAGTGTAGGCACACTTCATTCAAACCATTCTGGGTCACATGGCATCTACCACAGCTGTGACACGCTTTGCCACACTGCGAATACACCCTCTGCAAGCATGGTTTCTCCAATCTTACGATCTGATGCGGGACGACCCTCTAAAACTGTTGTCAATTCTGCAACCAATACTCAGGCAGCTGTAGTGGTGGTCCCTTCCATGAAACATACGGTGCGGTTTACCCTTCGAGATCCCTTACCCTTCCAGATCTCTGACTACGGACACATCCACGACAGGATGGGGTGCACACTCTCACTGCCTAACTATCCACGGCCATTGGTTAACGACGGAGATGGACCTTCACATCAATGCACTGCAGCTCCTAGTAGCGTTCAAGGCACTGAAGGCCTTCAAATCCTCGCTCCAGGACAGGGTTGTCCAAATGGTATCGGATAACACCACCACAGTTTTTTATATCAACAAGCATGGAGGAACCAGGTCCAAAACCCTCCTAGACCTGTCAACTCAGATATGGGACTGGGGCATATTCCTGAAGGCCATCCACCTGGCCGAGGACCAGAGCGACATTGCAGACTCACTGAGCAGAACAAAGAGCAGCTGCCACGAGTGGTCTCTAGCCCCAGAGGTCCTATCAACGCTCTTTGCAGAGTGGGGCCAACCATCAATAGACCTCTTTGTGTCACTTCCCAAATGCCAAATGCAATCTTTACTGCTCAAGGCAATGGTCATCCCGCAGGAACCTGGGGGATGCATTCCCGTTCAAGTGGACGGGAGCTCTGCTGTATGCCTCCTCCCTGTTCCCACTCCTCTCCATAGTTGTAACCAAGCTCAAGTGGGACAGATCAAGTTGCATACTACCGTATATTCCGGCGGATAAGATGACTGGGCATATAAGATGACCCCCCAATTTTTAAGTCAAAATATAGACATTAGGGTATACTCACCATATAAGACGACCCCCCCATCACCTGCCCTCCCTGAAGCCAAAATCAGGCTTCCCTTCATGGCTTCAGGGAGGGCGTATGGTGGCTGGAAAGCTTCCCCCACTCCAGCCAGCCACCCTTACTGAAGCCTTCCCGAAGCTAGCTAAGGAATCGCGGGGGATGGCTGGCCAGCTGGGGAGAGGCTGAGCCACCTCCCATGATTCCCCAAGCCACAAGGAGGCTGGCCAGTCTCCTCACGAGTTGAGGAATCGTGGGGATGGCTGGCCAGCTGGGGAGAGGCTCTCCCCCCCCCCCCGTGCAGCCTCACTGGCTGGGAGGGGATCCTCTCTGGACCCAGAGTCATGGAAAAGACCCCCTCCCACCCAGCAAGGCTCTCCCCCCCCCCGTGCAGCTGCACTGGGCGGGGGGGAGGATAAGGTGGCTACCAGGCTTCCCCCCGCCCCAGCCAGCCACCTCCGTCTTTCTGAGTCCGAGATGGGGCTGGCACAGCCCTATCTCGAACTTGTATCCGGAGTATAAGATGACCCCTGACTTTTCAGCTGATTTTACAGGCTGAAAAAGTCATCTTATATGCCGGAATATATGTTAATAACACCGTGGTGTCACAGCCGACCTTGGTTCACCACCCTTCTCCTCCTCTCCAGGCACCATTTCCATCGCCTTCCTTTTACAAAAGGACCTCCTGTCAATGCAGAACTCCTGCACTGAAGACAATCAACCTGACAGAATGGCTCGTAGGCCATTAGAGTGGCTATCAGACTTTGCAAGGTCAATCCTCCAGGCAGCTCAGCGCCCTTCCACACTGAAGTCCTACCGATATAAATGGCTGGAATTCTGCAAATTCCTTGCTGGTAAAAGAGTCTCCCCAACAGAGACGTCAACTTCACTTCTTCTTGGCTTTCTCACCTCTCTGTCAGTGAAAGGCTTCTCACTTTCATTAGTGCAAACCTATGTAGCTGCTATTTCCTCTAACCTATGGAGTCTGGATAAAGGCTTCTGCTTCACAGACCTGCTGGTTCAACATTTTCTTCAGGGCTACAAGAACTTGCACCCACCAGTGGCTGGCCCAGTCACTTCATAGGACCTGCAGTTGGTCCTCAAGGCGATATCACACCCACCTTTTGAACCGCTGGACTTAGTGGACGTCCGCCTTCTGTCCTGCAAAATGGCCTTTCTAGTCACCATCGCATCAGCCAGAAGAGCTAGTGAACTTTGTGTCCCCAGGGTTGATGCCCCCTACACCCAGTTCCTTGGGAACAAGGTGGTCCTTCGGCCGGATGTAGCATTCCTACCCAAAGTAGTTTCCTCTTTTCATCTCAATCAAGACATTGTTCTTCCAACTCTCGAGGTTACACCCTCACTGAACATTCCAACTTCGTGCCATCCCCTAGACGTGAGGGCATCACTGGAACTCTACATTGACAGGACTAAGCATTTCGCTGCACTAATAAACTTTTTGTCTGCCACTTTGGCCCCAACAAGGGCCTACCTGTCTTGTCCCAGTGCTTCTCCAAGTGGGTGTCTTTGACCATCAGAATCTCATACGAAGCTGCGAGCTACCTCAACAGTGTTCTTGAAGGGCATGCTGCTGCCTGATATCTGCAGAGCGGCCATGTGGGTGACGCCTCTCACCTTCGTGAGGAACTACAAGTTAGACTCTGCCACAATGGATGGTGCAGCCCTTGCCAGGGCAGTTCTTGCACACTTATCATCAAATGACTAGAGCACACTTTATCTACCTCTGTCAAAACATAGTGTTTTTTTCTCTCATAACAGGTTGTTGTGGTGTTTTTATTGGTCTGGACACCCCCACCATCCTGTCTCCTGAGCTTGTTAATCTACCCATAGTGTGCATTCACAGAGACCACAAAGAAGAAGGAGTTACTTACCATAACTATAGTTCTTCAAGTGTTCTTCTGTGAATTCACACAGACTCACCCCCTCCCCTCTGGTGTCCTGCCTCTCACTTACTTTATTTAACGTGGCTAAAAGGAACTGAGCAGTTGGTGAGAGGGATGGGCTTATATGTACCATGGGTGAGGGGGGGGGAGTCCTACCACCCAAAAGTTTAAAATGAGGTACTAGAAGTTTCCAAAGTGCTCTGTGCAGGAGCAGGATTAACCCATTGTGTGAATTCACAGAAGACCACTCAAAGAACTATAGTTATGGTAAGTAACCTGTTCTTCTCTGCCACAATTGTGGAATACCCTCTCCTTAGAGGCCCAATTGGCCCTAACACTGGCATCATTCTGGCACCAATTAAAACCATGGGATGGAATTCTACATAGGCTACTTATGCTTTTAATTGGTGTCAGAATGACACCAGTGCTTAGTTGCATATGTAAGTATCATCTTCTGACCCTACCTCTCCCCCAAACCTATTTTATGGGTCATGATTCATCAGCCTCACTGCCTGGCAGGAGGGGGGAAGGCTGGAATAGACATCTGCCGATGCCCTGATAACCAGCAGAACAGATTTCCTTTTCTTGGTATGGCTGATGCCTGCTAAAATAGGTAAATTAGGGGGATAGTCACAATCATGACAATAGTGCCATGATTGTGACCACATAAGAATAGTGAATACAGATGAATTATGGATGGCTAACTCCAGGTTACACATCAATGAGTGGTATACTGAATTGCAACCAAGGCTTTTTACTAAACCCTTTGGGGCTTAATTGATTTTATTCCCAATACCATATGCATTTGGGTTTTAAATTATTTTAAACTGTGTTTTTTTCACTTGGCCCATTATTTAATATGCTTTTAGTTTAATTTGTTTGTAAAGGTTTTTATTTAGTTCAGTTGATTTTATTTGATGCCATCCTGAGATGCCATGATGTAGGAGAGCAATTTAAATATTTGAAGGAACTATGAAGGAACTGAGAGCCAGCATGGTGTAGTGGTTTGAGTTTTGGACTAGGACACTGGAAAACTAGTGTTCAGATCCTTGCTCAGCCATGAAAACCCACTGGGTGATCTTGGGTAAGTCACACTCTCCACACCTCAAAAGAAGGCAAGGTCAAACCCACCCCTCTGAACAAATTCTGCCAAGAAAACCCCATGATAGGTTCACCATATGACTTGAAGGCACACAACAACAATATGAAGGAAATATGAACTATGAAGCTATGGAAGAACTAGGTATAATCCTGAAGTGTAAAGATCATTGAATTGCAAAGTCAGGACCATCCAGCTTCTATACTTAGATTTGAAATCTGGACAATATGAAGAAAGCAGATGCGGGAGGGAGGAGATCAACTCATTCAAAATATCATGATGAAGAAGAGTCTTACTGAAACCATAGAGTAGCAAAAAGATAAAATTGTGGGCCTTAAAGCAAATCTAGTCTGAACTCTCACTAGAAGTCGAAATGACTAACCTAAGGGAATCATACTTCAGACTTAGCATGAGAAGACGTGATTCAATGGGAAACATAATAATGCTGAGGAAAGGTGAAGGCAGTAGGAAAAGAGGTAGACTGACTCAATCAAAGAAGTCACAGCCCACGGTTTGCAAGATCTGAACGGGGTTATTAATGATAAGATTTCTTGGAGATCTCTTGTTCACAGGGTTGCCATATGTCAAAATCAACTGGACAACACATAACAAAAACAATCAATCAGTCAATTAAAATGTTGGAGGCCTGCAATCTCTGGTGTGTCCCTGCCCCCATCACTCAGCCATTACCTTCTCTTGGAGGACAGAGCCATGTGTGCCACACAACATGCCTGCTCCCCTTAGGTGTGGAGGATTCTGGGAACTGTAGTCCAAAAATGATAACTTTTCCAAGTTATGATCTGGATCCAAGCCCTGACTGTCAATCAGGTTGCAGTCTGCTGATTAGTCTACACATACATGGGGATGTAAGACAACAGCTTCATCATAAAGTCATTATCCACTACAAGCTCAGCCAGTATTGACTGAGACTAAGCTGCTGTTTCTAGCCACAATCTCTTTCTAAGTCCAGGTTCTTTATAAAAGCCTCTATTTGAGAGGACTTGTAATTCTTCTGTCCTTGGGGAGAGAAGAAACAGTGCCTTTAAGTAGCAGCCCTTTTTGTAAGGCACTAGCAGCTGTGTGAAATTGATGAGGAACATGACCGTAGACCTGCCTGGCGTCATGCTTCTTCTGGTGCTTGAAGGAAAATCCTGCTGTAGAAGCACATCCTCCCATTAAATTGTGGTCCTAGGGTACTGAAACTATACCATTGTTAAGTAACCAAACATCTTGCCCATTTGTTTAAAAAAATACAAATCAAGAACGTCAGAAGCTACGTTGATCATGGGCCAGTAACACTTAATTTGGATGTGGTATAGAAGTGCATGCAGAGTGTCAAGCTCAGCAGGCAGTCATAAAATCCACCACAGAATAGTTAAGTTTGGGTTATAGGTGCCATCTGCACATCACCTTTATTTTTAGGTCTGCTGCTGGAGCCAAATCCCACAGAATATTGTCATCTTATATCACATTTAGACTTTCTCGTGGTCAAAGTGATCCTCTGGGTCCAGAGCAGACAGAACTGGATTAAACTATGCAGAAGCTCTAAACTGTGTCTAGTTTATGAGGCTGCATAGCATTGGAGGTTTTAAAACAGAGGTTGGATGCTGTGGCATCACTAAGGCTGGTGTCATCCCTCCCACCAACGGTGCCACCTGGTGTGCTATAGCCTCTCAGCACCCCTAGTGCCACAACTAGTTGTTTGGTCATCTCTCAGGAATATTTTATTTCTGCCTTCTGCATGGCGCCTTCCAACTCCACGTCAGTCTGTATTACCATTCTGCTGTTACCCAGCCTCTCGCTGCCATTTTGAGCTAATTAAATATTCCCCAGATTAAGATCCGGACACTCGTGGGATCCTCACAGACCCACACTATTGGGGTAACATAGCTGCCAGTCTGCCTTGCTCTTCTGAAGCAGGGAAGGGTCCAGCAGCAAGAGACCAAGGCTGGTCACATGCAGGGGGCCTGGGACACATGATGCAGGCTGGCTTCCTTGCTTCTGGGAGGTGGCTGCAGCTAAAGTGATGTGCTGGCATGCCTGTCTGGACTCCAGCCTGTTTGGAGGTGATAACAGGGAGGAACGGGCCCAATCTGTGGCCAGGATACACTGGTAGGGAGCACATGTATGGTGGCACATGTATATGAGCCCTAAGACTGCATCTTCGTGGTCCTCATTTCTGTGTCCTTTTTAGACACAGAAAGAAACAAAGGTGTGAAGCTTTAGCCCACTGCAATTTGCTGATAATATGAAACTTCTAGATTTGTCCAGCCTGGTGAAAATACTAGATAGCCTGGCTTTTGGCCCTTATATGGAGAGCTTAGCTGTACTTTTGGCCAGCTGCTACATTCTACCATCTCCAAATTCTCTCTTTTCCAATGGTTAGGCTATGACTGCTGTTCTTATGTAGCCAAAATGGCATTGTCATGCAGAAGAGGCAGGTTTGCAGAAGTACAAAAAAAGGGGGGATGGGGAGTGAGAAACTCTTAATGTGCATGAGGGAAACCAAAAATAATCCAATGAGTACACACCGTGGCCAGGAAGAGGGAAGGGGATTAAAAATCAGAGCACTAGGAGCAAGAGGGGAACAGAGTCAAGTACTGTATCTTGGCTGCCACTGACTGGAACCATACCTCCGATGCACCTCGATTTATTTTACTTTAAAGGGCCCCTTGCTGGGGTTTCCAGTTCAGGATTGATCCAGACCCTGAGATTTCTGGGCCAAAATTGAGAAATAGGGAAAGTCCCTATGATGTCATTAAGCATTATCCACTAAAAAACAATGCCAGTTGCTAACAGATGATCAATTCTCATTCTCTCTCTCTCTCTCTCATGTGTGTGCAGAGAGAGAGAGAGAGAGAGAAAGAGTACAGTATATTTTGCTGTTTGAAAATGAAGATTTTGCTAAAGAGGCTGTTCTCAGAAGGTGAAATGAGGGGATTATTCCTTTTCACTTATGTAGGAAGATGGGATAAAGAACATTTAATCTAGCCAACTTGCTTCTAGCCAGAAGGTAATGCAGAGCAGAATGGAGGGTGAGCCTTTGCACCATAACAACTGAGAGGAAAGAAGGAAGTTAACTAAGTACTTACATACAACTACCACAACCCTGGAGAGTCTTTGCAAGTAGTAACAACAAATCAATTAATGCTTGCAAATTATAGGAAGCTACTAGCTGAGGTAGAGATTTGCGCATAGCCCTTTATTCTTGCTCAGAGCTGAGCTCACTAAAAGTGGAGAATTTGTACCCTTACCTCCCACATGAAGATGTTCTACACTAACTAGAGACTTGGGGCTAGGCACTGAGATCTGGCAACCCTTCCCCTTGCATCCTCAAGGGGACATGGAGGCAGCCCAAAACTTACCTCTCTGTCTCTGTCTCTGTCTCTGTCTCTCTCTCTCTCTCTCTCTCTCTCTCTCTCTCTGTGTGTGTGTGTGTGTGTGTTTGGCAGGGGTGGTTGTGAGTAGTGTTCCCCTGGGCCTAATCAAATCAGGAGTCTTGAAAAGTAGCAAAATTGTCCATCTGTATCCACATATAGCCATTCAGAAAATTCCTGTTGCACCGAAGAAGTCCACACAGGGAAGCTGCTTTCCTATGGTATCTCCTTTACTGGATCGAAAAAATGTTAAGTCCGGATCCTCTTTCCTGCAAAATAATACACTTACAGTTTGCTATAGCATCTAACACTTCCTGAACTTTAAAATAAATCTCTTAAGCTGTTGTGCTTTTGCCTTTTAGAGCTCAGCAGAACACAGAGATATATTTTTGGCTGTTCTGCAAGGCCAGTTTTAAAATAACTACACCGTGTACAAAAATACAGCTGCCGTCTTAAGTTATTAAACACATTTAAGAACCTAAATAATAAGCTGATATGTGATGTGACCTACATTAGTGGGAGCATAAAATGGCAGATAAGCTACATGTTCTCAACTATTATACACTGAATGTTTTATTCATTGAATAACCACAGCCGAATTGGAAAAGAAGAAAAATACACTGTGCCATTCTACATTTCCCCCCATTCTTAGGAAATAAAAATAACTTAAGGAGATCATAACAGGAAGTATGTATTGTTCACATACTGTTTAACAATACTGGTATGGCAGGCAAGAGCTAGCATGGTGTAAAGGTTTGAGTGTTGGACTAGTATTCCAGGAGTCCAGGGTTCAAATCCCCACTCAGCCATGGAAACCAACAGGGTAACCTTCAGAGAAAGGCAACGGCAAGCTCCCTCTGAACAAATCTTGCTATGAAAATCCTGTGATAATTTCACCTTAAGATAATCATACAACAACAATAGCAGACCAAGACCTACTAGTCCATTGTAGAGACCAAGAGCTACCTAATCTAGCATTCTTGCCCCATGATGGTCAAAGAGATACCTATGGAAAGCTCAGAAGCAAAATGTTGTGTTGTAAGCATGGTATGAGCAAAATAGCACACACACTCACGACTCTTATTCCATAGAAACTGATGTCCTGACTCCAGGATACTGTCCTAAAGGGGGTACTATAGCCATCATAACCATGGATAACCTCATCCTCTATTAATTTGTTTAATCATCCTTTCAGAACTATCCAAGACAGCAGCCACCACTTATACTATGTAGTACTGAGTTCCATTTTGGGTTGGGTTCAGTATCTGCCTTCGGTAGATAGAAAGGCTCTGCCCACACAAGGTGTCCTCCTTCAATCTCCTCCTCCCACAGAAACACCCCATAGCTTACCAGATTCAGCATGATCTCCCAACTCTCTATGCATCATTTTCAGTACTCTTTGGAGGTGATGTAAGGAAGTTTGCTTCCACCAGTCTAGATGCATATCTTATATCTGCATCTAAACTTCTGACTGTGTGCTGTGTGAAGAACCCCTTTTTTATCTGTCCTGTAGCTAATAAAGTATTCCAGATGTGTGTCTACACTACATAGGCATTGCAGTTCGATGCCACTTTGAATTGCCATGGGGCTCTATCCTAAGGAACCTTAGGATCTATAGTTTAGAGACATGCTTAATGTGAAGAAACTGTAGCCTAGAAGGTGGCTGAAGTAACCAGGATCAAACAACAACACTACAAAATGGAATTGTCACTACACCTATGTGTCTAAACCTGGATACCTAGGCCTTGTAGGGGCCTGGATACCTAGGCCTTGTAGGGGGCCAGTGGGCTCCTTGGCAAAAAGGGGGGTAAAACCCTGTACCCTCCATTCCCAAGAACCCCAGGCCAAAACCTATAAGCCAAAATCAGTAGCAGCAACCATGCAGTTGGATGCTGGATTTAGAACTGGGATTCTTCCTAGCAGTGCACACACAGAGACCAATTATGAGGAAGTTAGATTTATTAATGAAAGTAGGGAATTAGGAAAGAATATACAGAGAACCATCCAGGGATATATACATTATATAAAAATAAGAACACTGTCTATGCTAGCTCTGATACATACAAGATTCTTAGACCACACAAAGGCAAAATCTTAAACTCAACAAAGAAAGGCATGAGTTGCACCAAAGAGGAGATGGAATTGTGAAGATCAGGGAACAAGGAATCTAGCCCAATTTTATAGGCAGCTTGGGTGGACCCAGTCAAACAATCACGAACCTTGAAGGTCACAATTAAACAAGACATAGGCCTCAGTCCAACATCCTCTCAGTGTACCATAAATATCTGCATGTTGACTTACCCTATACTGAGCCATATACCCCACCTGTAACACCCCCGAAGTCATCCTGCATGGCCATTCTGTGCTTCACAGAAAACAGGCAGGATAGAAGAAGCATTTGGCTACATCCCCCATAGCCAGATGCACAATGATTAAAGCAACACTGAGACCCCTGAGGTACTCTGGCAGATCTCAATGCTGATGTCATCATTTTGTATCTGGCCAAGGGAACATAGCTAGATACTTTGGCAACCCTGTTTGCTCACCACAAAGCATGGGTGGCTGAACGGGGAGGATTCAGAGGTGGTGGGAAGCTTTGAATACTGCATCTTAAGCGTCTGTTAGGTTCACACAGGAAGATACAGTTTTGCAGATAGCCCTGGGCCATATAGGACTTTGCTGTTCATACCCAGAATTTTGGATTAGGTCTGGAAATAAACTGGTAGCCAGTGAAGCTGTTTTAATAAGGTTTCTACCAGAATGCAAATGAAGTTATGTATTTTTCCATTAATGAGCAAGCCATTGATCATCATTAAGAAACTCAAAACAAAATAAGGCACAAGTGCTTCAAGAACATTTTAGTGCTCTCTGGCTGCTAGGAGTCCAGAGAAAGACACACGCAGAGACATACACACTGCTTCAGAGTTCTAGTCTGCTAATGAACTACAGTTCCCAAAATATCCTGAGAAGATTAATGGAGGATTGAATCAGGAGTACTTTGGGAACTGTAGTTCTAGTAGTGCAACTGTAGTTATCCCTAAATTAAAGATCCTGGGATTCTTTAGGAAGGAGCCATAACAAAGTGATATCAGGCTGCTATGACTGTTTTAATGCAGACACATCTTCTGAGACTCCCTGTTTCCTTGGTGAGGGGGGAGTTCTCAGAAATGTCACTGTTCTCCAAGGAATCCTGCCATGCACCTGAAGTCAGAATGCATCCAAACGCATAGGGACTGCATTGTTAGATCTTCTACCCATTGGATCTCAGATGGAGCAAAATTATCTTCCCAGTAACAAAGTATCAATCTTTTAGCATTCAGAAAGGGGCATGAAAATTCCACGTCCATTGGCCATTAGTTAATTTCCAAGAAACAGGTAAATAATTCAAAAAGGCATGCACATCCCTGAATATCAAAGAACTTTTTCAAAACCAAATTTATTTAAGTGATTGCTTCCTCCCAAAATGTAGTTACTATGGGACAACTCCAAAACATATGCATTAAGGAAACATTAGCAATATTACATTTCCAACAATTTGCTGATTTAGAAAGCCTTTTCTTGAATAGACATTGTGCTGACCAATATATCCAAAAGAGGAATGCCAAGCTCCTTCTTTAAGGCACAAAATGCATTTCAAGATTCTCCAGTGGCTCAGGAAAAAGCAGAGAATCATGGTACCTTCCAACTGTTATTCTATGATTGAGGAAAGGGCTTAATTACTAATCAGGGTTGGGGAGAAACAGTTTCTTAAAAATACCTTTTTTGGTGTAAACGGTTTGTTTGTTTGCTTGCTTGTTTGTTTAAACCAGGTGGAGTTGGGGGGGGTGTGCATTAAAACTAAGATTCCAAAACCTGTTGGCCAAGAAACAGAGACACAGAGGTGTACCCATCTGATAACCACTTCTTTGACAGTTATAGAGGTTTACCACGCCGTGCTTCCAATAAGTGTTCATGCTGTTTCTTAAGAAAACATATAGATTCCTTGATGCAACCAACTTTATCAAATGCTATACCCAATCTCATTTTTAAAATCATTGGGTAACGTCTGGTACCGCTACAAGGGCACAGCATTAGCCCTTTCCCCTCTGCTCCCATGTGTATCACTCCTCCTCCCTCAATGAATCATCATTTCAGTTTTCAATAAGGTGCATGCACCCTTTTTTTAAATTAAAAAAAATCAGCACAATTTCACAGTCTCGCAATCTTTTTAGCACATGCTTATTCAAGGACGTCACAGAGCTATTTCACATCCACCTATTACCATTATCCAAAATTGGGCACCAGTTTAAAAACCCATGCACTGTGTACCCTAAACACTGAACTTACTATGAAATTTTTGTTCCTAACATTGCTTAAACTCACACCAAACGATAGACTACATGCCACATGCTACCACATGTGTTTTTCCCTTTTTTTTATTTGGAAAGTAAGTTTCCCTGTAAAACCATTCTCTACTTACACCCAGCAGGCTGCAAGTTCTCTGTTTCTGAAGCAGATTGGGGCCTCCTCCACAGCAAAAAGTGAAGAGTTTTTTTCCCTTCCTCAGGAGTAAGCCCCTATTGAACTCAGTAGATACTTACTCCCAAGGTGCAAACCCACAGACAAAATGTTGATATGGGAGGGGGGTGATTCTTTGATTGATTGACAAATACTTGCAATTTTTTTCTTTTTAATTTCAAGAGGACAAAAACCAGATCAACCGAACCTGCAAGGAAAGCACTGGAGTGCACCTAGCCATGTTTACTCGAGAGTAAACTCCACCAGGCTCAAGGGGGCTTACTTTAGAGTAAAGCCGCATGGGAAAGGAGAGAAAGAGGGGCCAGAAGTCTTCCACCAGCTAAGACACGTTCCTGATTTATTTATTTTTCTTTAAAAAAAAAATCCTCAATTTAAAACACAGCAGAAGGAAGAAAGATTTTGAGAAATTCTAAAAAGAAAAAATGAAGCTTTTCTCTCCCATGTCTGGCCACAAGGAGCTCCAGATAGAGATTCCTTTGCTCATCAACTCTATGGGCTACAAGCATTACCCTATATTCCGGCATATAAGACAACCTTTGAGCCCTGAAAAATAGCCTCCAAAATCGGGGGTCATCTTATACGTCAGATACACTTCGCTTCACCCACAGTCTGATCTCCTGCCTCTTCGCTCCCTTCGCAAATGGAGCAAAGAGGCAGGAGATCGGGCGGAGGGGGGAGAGGCAAAGTGTTTACCGGTTCATTCGCCCCCCTCCTCTGCCTTCTCCCCCTTTGGGGAGCAACCAAAGACAGAGGAGAGGGGCGAACGTTGCGGTTTGCTGGCGGCCGCCACTCAATCTCCTGTGTGTTCCTTCACCAAAGGGAACAAACACACAGGAAATCGAGCGGCAGCTGAGGCAAACCGGGTACATTCGCCTCTTTCTTCCACCTTCCTGGAAGGTGGAAGAAAGGGGGGGAATCCCGCGGTTTGCAATGGAGGCCACCCATTCCCTCCGTCTTCATATCTCAGAGCCACCCTTCCACCCTCCCCGAAGCCACAATCGGGCTCCTGGTCATGGCATCGGGGAGGAGGTAAGTGGCTTGAAAGCCCCCCCTCTAGCTGCCCTTCCACCCTCCCCAAAGCCGCGAATGGGCTCCCAGTCGTGGCCTCGGGGAGGGGGTGGGTGGGTGGAAAGCCCCCCCTCTAGCCACCCTTCCACCCTCCCCAAAGCCATGATCGGGCTCCCATCTCAGCCTCGGGGAGGGAGTGGGTGGGTAGGTGTAAAGTCCCCCCTCCAGCCACCCTTCCACCCTCCCTGAAGCCATGATCGGGCTCCTGTCTCAGCCTCAGGAAGGGGGTGGGTGGGTGGAAAGCCCCCCCTCCAGCCACCCTTCCACCCTCCCCGAAGCTGCGATTGGGCTCCTGGTTGCGGCCTTGGGGAGGGGGGGTGGCTTAAAAGCCCCCCTCCATCCACTCTTCCACCCTCCCCGAAGCCACGATTGGGCTCCCAGTCGCGGCCTCAAGGAGGGGGTGGGTGGCTTGAAAGCCCCCCCTCCAGCCACCCTTCCACCCTCTCTGAAGCTACGATTGGGCTCCCCATCGCAGCCTTGGGGAGGGGGTGGGTGGGTGGAAAGTCCCCCCTCTAGCCACCCTCCCACCCTCCCCGAATCTGGGATCAGGCTCCCCATCATGGCTTCGGGGAGGGGGTGGGTGGCTGGAATGCCCCCCCTCGAACCACCCTTACAGCAGCTGAGGCAACCGGGTATGTTCGCCCCTTTCTTCCACCTTCCTGGAAAGTGGGGAAAAGGGGCGAATCTTGCGGTTTGCAGCCGCCGCCCCCGCTTTCCCCCATCTTCATTCCCTTCCAAAGAGAATGAAAATGGAGGGGGGGTCAGATGAGGCAAGCTGGGTATTTTCGCCCCTTTCGTCCACCTTCGAGTCAAGTTTGGAAGGTGGAAGAGAGGGGCAAATGTAGCGACTGGCTGACTGGCTGGGAGGCCCTGCCAGCTGATCCTGTTCACTTGCCCAACTCATGAGGAGATCCTCGTGAGTTGGGAAACAAAGAGGATCAGCTGGCAAGACTCCCCCAGCCAGCCAGCCAGCCAAATTGGGGGTGGTATTGTACAGCGAATATATGCCAAACTCTAGATTTTTACTTCAAAATTGGGGGGTCATCTTATATTCCCAGTCATCTTATACGCCGGAATATATGGTACATAAAAATACTTGTCCCTGCAAGGGTGCCAGGCAGACTCACCGCCACCCCCTCCCCACATTCCAAATCAATCCCCCCCCTGAAAAAAACCCATACAGAAGACTCTCCCCTGTGTTTGTTTTAAATAAAATATACATTTAAGTCTCCCCTGCAACAGCTGAGGCTGAGTTTTGAATCCAAATAAACTCTGGGAAGGGAAGGGGAGTAGCAGAGGGGCACTGGTGAGCAATTCTGATAAGCCAGAAGTCAAATCGGATGGAAAAGTATAGGTAAACACAGGTGAAAACTGGCACACCCACTCTGTCATGTGTTCTTCTCTGATGGCGCAACGATATTACTGCACAAGAAAGTATGGTGGTTTCACAGTGCTACTGATTTCATTCAGAGGGATTTGCTGTGAATGAAAAGGAGCACTACAAAGACACCCTACAGTCAAACCAGCAACCAAAGGGAGTTTGTGTCATGCAATCGGGAAGAACTCATTCACACAATCACGCTTAATCATGACTAATGGATCGTGCAACAAAACCCCATGTAGTAAACCTCAAAGATACTTGGGTTCCATTCCTACAGTTTTTAACACACTTTTACATTTGACTCTTCTTCATTCTGAGTCCACCATCTTCCTTGAAATAGGTTACCCAGCTTTTATTTTAGTTCGCTCTCTGTGGAACCCAGCTTGCCATCTATCAGTGAAATGCCAGGATGTGCAAATCCAACCTTGGTGCCTCTGGTGTTGTTGCTGCACATGTTTGTCAGTGATAAGTTAAGAAGACTGTGTGCCTTGGGCTTTGGCAAAGGTCAGAAACCTCACAAATCTGATTTCTGCACTGAATGTCTCCTAAAGCTTGTAAAGGATAAGGACAGGGATGGACACAGTTTTCAGAGCTATAGTGCATTGGCCTGAAAGCATGCTTGCCACATTTGGTACAAAAATGCAGCCTTCTCACTAGTAACAAAAGGACTGAAAAACCAGCTCCACAACCATGAAAAGCCAGCAGTGAAGGGAAGCACCAACTAGCTACTACTTGTGAGATTGTCAATACACTTTCTCTTCCCCTGTCCCCAGAGCCATTTAGAAAGTGTTTCTCAAAGGACTCAATCCTTTGTCCCTTTTCTGCTTCCCACACTTTCAATATAAATTTATAAATGTAAATGGTTCAAATTTTTAAACCTGAGTTTGCAATAAAGTGGCCCCATAGCAGTGATGTATTCAAGTCTTTTATTCCAAGTCTCAAGTCAAGTCTCAAGCCTCTATTTTCAAGTCTCAAGTTGAGTGTCAAGGCTTTGCAATATACTTTCAAGTCAAGTCTCAAGTTGAGTCTCAAGTCTGGGAGCCAACTTTACAGAAAATTGAGTCCAAGTCTAGTCAAAGGAAGTGTGGGGGTGTATGGAGATTCAATAATTAGAAAATCAATAAGATGTGCACGAAGTTAGGTGATAAAAATTAAATTACCAGCAAACACGTTAGGCAATGGGCATGAGGCAGGGGTTGAGGTCTGCTTGGCAGCCTGTCCCCACTGTACATTGCAGGAGCCTTCTAAAGCTTTTTGGAAAACTAATGTGGAGTATTGCCTGCTGTTTTTCCTAAGAGCAGCAGGCAAGACTTGCCCCCAGAGCAAAGGACATTTCTTGCAGGGGACACAGCAAACGCATTAGGCAATGGGGGTTGAGGTGGGGATTGAGGTCTGCTTGGCAGCCTGCCCCTGCTGTACATGGAGGAGCCTTCTACAGCTTTTGGAAAGCTTTAGAAGGCTCCTTCCACCTCAAACCCATTGCTAACCTAGTGGTAACATTTGTTGTTACCACTTCTACCACATGACCCATAGGCAAAAAGCAGTGAGATCATGGAAGCAATTGTTTAAAGCAGGAAAACTGTTTTCTGTTCCATAATGTTTCTGAATGTATGTTACTGAACCAAGGCCAGCAAGTCTGTTGCTAAAAATATACAAGTTGCGAATTGAGTCAAGTCAGTGCATCATTTATTGTGGAGTCGTGTCCAAGTCAAGTCACTGAAATGACTTTGAGTCCAACTTGAGTCCGATTCAACTCAAGTCCACTGCCCCCATAGAACCTAAGTAAATGGAACAAAATTGGTACCCAACAAGCATGGGACCTACAATGAATACAGTAAGACCCCCATATCCACTGGGGATTGGTTCTGGGGACCCCAGGGATACCAAAAACTGTGGATAATAGTGAACACCATTGAAAATAATGGGACTTCTGGTTTAAAATACCACAGAGTTGCCTTGGAGGAGCTAGAAAATGACTAGAGAGGACACATTTTCTAGGAAGACTCTATGGTAGGTGTGCAGTTTTGTGTTCTGTGGATAATTGAATCAATGGATAATGAATCAGTGGATACAAGGGTCCTACTGTATTGCAAACAGAATTACAGTACAACAGTTTAAACAATCTGTAGATTGTGAAGTTGAAGGCTTTCATGGCTGGCATCCATAGATTTTCCTTGGTTTTTTTCCGGGCTGTGAGGCCGTGTTCTGGAAGAGTTTACTTCTGACGTTTCACCTACATCTGTGGCTGGCATCTTCAGAGAATGGTTGGATAGGAGTGTAGATTTAGATAAATATTTTAAAAACACAGCAAAATCAGTGCACATTTTATACCGAATCCAGCCCATTCACAGTCTTCCATGCATCCCACAAAGCACCAGTGCAGCGTTTGTTGCAGAAATCTTACTGTTCAACTGTTACTGGAGGCAACCTCAAGACCTTAATTCAAGAATTAGACTAGGGCCTAATTCTTATCCCTGGAAAACACAGCTCCTCTCCCCTCCCTGTCTTTCTCCCCAGACTGAACAGATAAGTACAGCCCCTTCTTTAGGAGTTCCCCACCCTCTGGGCCAAACCAATAATTCATAGGGATTATATTAGCATATCACAAAGCCTGATGACTTCTTATGGCTTCTTTCTTTACCCCTTCCTTCATTTTGCCCACAAACCCCATCTTCTGTTGTTTCCCCATGCTGAATTTTATATTGTAAATTTCTCAGGACAGAGACTTGTTATTTTACAGTTTGTGTGCTGCCAGGGACTGACACACTCTCCCCCCGCCCCGCCTCCCACTCACACACACAGAGTCCAGGTGCCCTTTTCACACTGCACAATTACAGCCCTATGATTTCACTTTAACTGTCATGGCTGCATTCTATGGAATCCTGGGCTTGTAGTCTGTTAAGACACAAGAGCTCTCTGGCTAAGACTTCTAAAAACCCCTCCCTAAAGTGAAAATGTACACAGGATGTTGCTATAGCAGTTACAGTGGAATACAACACTATCAACTGTGCAATGTGAAAGGGCTTCTGGGCTAGACGGGCTGATAATGTGATTCAGGATAAAGTAGCTTCATGAATTCCAGTGCAGGTATTCTCAGGGGAGGGATTTGTTTATTTTAGTATGTATTTAATAATAATAATAATAAAATTTATTTATACCCCGCCCCTCTGTTAAAACAATCGAGGCGGCTTACAAAATTTAAAATACAATACAAATAAAATCCCTAAACACCCCCACTCCCACCCTCCCCCATAAAAAAACATTAAACAAATATAAATTAAAACAACTAATCTAAAATCACATTTAAAACTATAAATACAATAAAATATAATAAATGGCCAGCAGCCTAGAAGAGGCCAGGATCCCCTGAGGCCGGGATCTAATTAGGAAAGGCCTGCCGAAAGAGATCCGTCTTTAGTGCTTTTTTAAAGCCACTCAGGCTTGTTATCTGACGGATCTCATTAGGCAGGTCATTCCATTTGTGGTGTGTGTGTGTTTGCATTGGATTGCTTTGTTTTGCTTCAGTCTGCTGCGACCATCAGCACAATCAGTGCCCCTTCCTTCAAACAATCTACTGTGCATATTGTAAAGAATCACCACTGAAAAAGATTGCTCCAGGAGAAACATGATTGCCGTTTAAGTCATTTTGCATGGGTGATACACAGGAGGGATATGCCATGCATCCTTTAATTAAAAAAAAACACAACTCTCCCTTTTTTATGATCATGAAATATGGACTCGAGTTCATGTCCATGAAGGCTTTGGGGAAACACAATCCAGGAGGATGGCAAAACAAATAGCCATGACATAAGCGGCCACTATTATGGGAAGAGAAAAAAGATGGGCCATCATACCTCCATCGTGATATTTACCAGCACCTCATCTATTGCTTTAGCCCTCTCAGTGACCTTTTATTGGTGATTCTATCTCATAGAACCACCACTTTTGCTTCACTCAGACTGTGGTTGGCTTTGCTGGCATGACTCCTCCCTGCTTCCCCCACCCCTAACTGGAGCCAAGATGGGTTTAAACAAAAAGCGGATCATGCAAGCAAAGTACTAGCAAAACTTTCATCGGGAAGCAACTCTTAGACAGGGATCAAAGAATCAAGAAGTTCAGAGCCTACAGTAACCTCAAGTGTTTCACCAGGGAAGAGGAGGAGAGGAAGAGGAAAAAAAGAAATAGGGATAGCCATCTTATACCACTTTAAGGGCTTGGCCCCACCCTGTGATACCCTGTGATTTGCAGGGGGTGCTTAGAATTATTCACCAACATGTTCTATGGCCTCAACACACTAAAAATCACAAAGATCCATAGAACACAGCCATGATGACAGTTGAAGTGGCATGGAAGTGCTGTATTTGTGAAGAGTGAAAAAAGCCTGCATTCCAGCTATACCAGAAGGAACTGGGCAAAGAATCGTTCATTGCATGGACACACCACCATGATGGGCATTCACTGAGGCTAGAGGGACATTTTTAGCACCTCCCAACCTTTGACAGACCACATTGATGGGGTTGGCAGTTCCAGTAACTAGAAACAATTTCCTGTCACTTTGAATCTTTATTTTTCTCTTTCAGGGTGGGAGTCCTGAAAAAAAATCATTTATAAACAAAGCAACTTCCTCAGGGACTACTTTCAATCAAAAAGACTTTTCAGCCATTACCAAAAAAGCTAAAATAAAAATAAAAATCTGCATTGGAGAGCCAAGAGGCAAGGTCCTCGTGAGATAAGTAGACACACACACACACATAGTGGCTACATTATTAGTTCTTTACTTTGATATTATTATATTTTTACTGGTAGATAGGAGGAAAGGGAATTGTGAGAGGTGGGGGTGTTTGGGGTTTTGTTTTGTTTTTGACTTGTGTGTTCAACAATTTGGTTGGCTTGAGGTTGTATATGCACCTTAACTTGGAGGGGATGCCATTTGCTTTTCCACCTTGCCAGCAATGGGTCTTGTGCTGGCCCTGTCTAAACATAAACCTGCTTTATTTTAACCTATAGCTTCTTCTGTGAAATGGTTAGAAAGAGCAGATCTTCTTTGCCTTGCAGTATCATCCCAGTGCATTTCATTCCCAGGACGTCTTGCATAAGGGCAAACAGATCAAATCACTGTTTTCATCAGAGGCAGCGTTCAGCTGAGATTGAAGTGGTATAATGCACAGCAAAGTACCTGTTTATGTCCATTACAAAAAAGAAGACAAATACCAAATTACCTCAGCCTCTCCATTCCAGCTGAGCAGAGACAATTGTCTCGGCTTTTGGAAACATTACTCAGATTTACACATAACTTCTCCAGCAATTTTACATCATCGGAGAGTGACCTTGAGATCTAAAACATTGTCTGTTCAGTCTGCCAGTGAAAGTGCAAGTGGTGATTTCTCAGCTCCACACAGAGATTTTTCCTGTGAGTCATTCCAGGGTGAAAATTTTTGCCTTCCTCCTTTGCCTTTGTCAATTTGTCCCCACTAAAGGCAAATTGCTGTTTAAAAAATGACCATTAGGTTAAATTTGTCTCATCCATTGCATATGTAATTAATGTGCCATATCTTTAGACAATACTGTCTTCCCAAAATGAAAGGCAAACACAACTGTTTTCTAAGTTTGGATACAATAAACATGACATTGGGATAGCAAGCATGTAGTTCCCAGTAACTCTGGACTCAGCCTCCATATATTGACTGTATTATGAGCTTTATCCCTTGGTTGGGGATCATGTGCCCCCTGATGTTGTTGGACTGCAGCTCCCAGCATTCCTCACCATACGCTATGTTAGCCAAGGTCTGAATCCTACTGCTAGCTCCAGTGAGAGTAATTCTGTTGAATCAATGAGATCTACCAGCATTTTGATTCCCCATTCAATAATCAATTCAGTGGGTCTACTCTAGTTGGAATTAACCAATTCAGACCCAAGCCTTTTGGGACTTGCAATCTGACAATGTCTGGAGAGCCACATGAGTCCCACCCTTGATTTATACATGTAAGCTGTATGTAGATAGACTGTTTCCATGCCTTGTTTGCCCTGCAAAAAAAAAAAAAATATATGCAATAAACAGATCACACATACAAAGCCTGCATCTGTGCAGCTTGAATGTCTGTGTTCAGGGAGCAAGGCTTTGGAGAGCTACTGGTAGGATCTGCAAGTCTGGTGGATGATGGTCTTTTGGGCTACATCCAAACATCAGCAATATAAGAGGAAAGATCCACAAGATGTTTGCTAGACACCTTTTCTCCTGCCTTTTAAAGACCTCTGTAAAGATTGATTGTATGTGTGTCTTTGGACTTTGAAGTAATTATGCCCCTTGCTTGTTTGGCTAGCTTATTTCAAGGTGTGTGTACAGGTGTGCACAGGTTTAACTGCCATGGCTCCATCCTACAGAATCCTGGGGTTTGTAGTTTTGTGAAGCTAAAGACATTTATACATTTATAAATGTATAAAACCATTATTTTTTAGCCAGTGTTCTGTAGCTGTTTTCTCATGGCTATTGGCTGGTTGTATGTGTATATTAGTTTGTTTAGCTACTTCCTTACTATCACCCCCACCCCAGCTCCAGTGTTGACTGTATCTTAATTTAGAATGCCTGCACAAGGTTTGTATTTCCAATTTCATGCGTGAGTTCTCCAAATCACAAAACACTTGGCATGTGTCAACAGCAAATCCAGTGTTACTCTAATATCCCTTCCAGACACAGTTAAAAGTTCTGGATATATACCCTCTGGGCTATGTACATTCTCCATTCTAGGAAGGGCACAAAAATGTGGTGATAGGTGCAGGATTCAGCCACTTGGTTATCTCAGCTTTCTATCTCCTCCCTCCCCCCAACCACAAACAGACCAAGGGCCCATCTACACGAGGGGAAAAAAATCTAAAATACCTCGTAGTATTGGTATCTTGCAGCAGCAACAACAAGTCCAAACAGTTTTTCTGGCCTCGAAAGCCCCCATAAGCCTTGCATTCCTGATGGTGGCCGCGAGTGATTTACTCGCGTTAGTTCTTCCCCACAGCCATTTTTTTTAAAGTCATCCCAAGGCACAGTGGTGAAATAGAGCAATTCTCCAATTTTCTAAGAAAGCAAAATAGAAAATATTGATCCTTTTTATCACATTAGCTAGCGATCGCTAAGGTGAAAATCCAACATGGCAGCAGTGCACACTTCCCCTCCTAGCAAGCCCCACCCCTGCTCTCACCCGGCCAATCAGCTTTGTGCTTCCTTTTGAGTTTTTTATTGTTCTAGCGTCCAAAAAAGTAAAAATGCATACCCACCTCATGGTTTGTGAAAAAGTACGGGGAAATCTGTGAAGGCTTTTACCCCGTTGTTTTTGCCATTTTGCCCCCCCTCCTTCCAAATAGTGTGGATTGGTGCTGGATCCTGTTTAGACAGGTAGGATTCCCAGCGAATTCCATTAGGGGTATTTTCACCATTTAGACAGGCCCCAAGTTTCTAGTCCCTATTGCTACAAAGTTATGCAAAGCATGGTTGTAATACCTGCTGACATATCAAACACCATAAGTATGGAAAACTTTTCAGTGGGTGAAGAATGAGTTCCCATATTTTTCCCCACCAGATAGAAAAGTGGGAGGGGCAGGCCATTTCTTGCCCACTTATGACCTAAACATTTGTATAAGAAATCTGTGGGTGGATGGGTCTAACATGCAGGAGTCAACAAAAAATAACACTACCCACCTCTAGTTTTTATCTAAACCTTTTCCCTGGTGTGGTCTTATTAAATAAGTTAGGGTGGCTATGTTCCCTAGACTGAGACTAGTCCCTCTCCTTTCCAATTTGAAGGACTGTCAGACCTACCTCTGATTTAAAGGTTAAGAACTATTGGAAGCAAGAGCAAGGGCTTTGATGTTAGGCAGCAGACTCAGGCCTGAATTGCATTGGTTAGTCTTATGCAGAGTAGACTCTGAATCAACTCTTGAAAGTGAGTGAATACATAGGTATATTGCACTGACTCCTTTAAGCCACAACAGGCACACAAGCTACCAAGGGCCCTTACACACTACATGATTGTAGCAGTATGATTCCACTTTAACTGTCATGACTCCAACCTATGGAAGCCTGGGGTTTGTAGTTTGGTGAGGTACTAGAGCTCTCTGGCAGATAATTGTAAATTTGTTGTTGTTAACTGCCCTCAAGTCAATTTCGACTCATGGCAACCTTATGAATGACACATCTCCCCATATTTTCAACCACTCTGCTCAGGTTCTGCAGGCTCAGGGCCATGGCTTCCTTGATTGACTCTATCCGTCTAGTATCTGGCCTTCCTATTTTCCTTCTGCCTTCTACCTTATCCAGCATTATTGTCTTTCCGAGTGACTGATGCGTTCTCATGATATGGCCGAAGTACAACAGTCTCAGTTTAGTCATCTTGGCTTCTAGGGATAGGTTGGGTTTAATTTGTTCTAGGACATTTATTAGTCTTTTTGGCAGTCCACAATATCCATAGCACTCTTTTCCAGCACCACATCTCAAATGCGTTGATTTTCTTTCTCTCAGCTTTCTTCACTGCCCAGCTTTCACTTCCGGACATGGTGATGAGAAATAAGATGACTTGAACAATCCTAACTTTAGTGTTCAGTTTTGTAAATAACTCTCCCTAAACTGCAAATCCCAGAATTCCATAGGTTGGAACCATGGTAGTTAGGGAATCGTAATGCTATAATTGTGTTATGTGAATGGATCCTTCCCCATTTGGTCCAGATGATAGCAAAAAGGTAACCGTAAGTTCTATTAAAATTATAATAATTATTTCTAAATGTGTATCTATGCATATACATTAGCAATATGTGAGCTTGCAAATCTGTGCCAAGTTTTGGGGTTTTGTTTGTTTGCTTCCTTTGGTGGGATGCATTTCCTCTTTTTTCATCATATGTGGCAACCTTAAAAGTACTCGTATGTAGGTCATAAATTGTTTGCCCTTTCATTATATCCTGCATGCACTGCCTCGTCTCTGGATAATCCACATTTGAAGCAACCTAAATTGAAATCAATTCTCCAAGCTTTGAACAAAATCTCTGGTGGTGTAGATATAACCTTCAGAGAAAGTAAAATTCATTTTCTTATTATCATTGAGATAATTTCTCTAATGCTGTTATTCTTCCTGTTGAAGGCATAGACCCACCACAGTAGAAACTGTTTACAAATGTTCTTATTCTACATTAAAATTGACTTTCTGAGGGTAAGATAGGCAATGCGTTCTGGAACTAATTTGAATTTTTCTCTAATTAATATTCAGACCCAAAATATGTTATCTTTGCATGACTGTGCAATTATTAAGGGGAAAATATCCATGAAGGTAATTATTTTTCGTTTTCCTCCTCTTGTCTCTCCCCTCCCCCACGTCTTTTTTAATAGCAGCTCGTGTATTTAAAAAACACACAGAGTATGTACCATATCTTTCTTCCTCTTTTTAGGCTATGATTGAAGAAGCCATCACAAGAGCAGAATGCTTTTCGGTGATGTACACACCATTTGCAACTAAAGTAAAGCCTGAAAATATAGACAAGCTGAAGGAAGCTTTTACCAAAAAGCACCCTGACTATGTGGAATATATCTATACAGGTGACAAAGTTAACCTTTACAATCAAGAGAGTTTTCCAGCCAGAATTAAGCATTTTATAGCCATAGATTTTAATCTACTTTTATTTTCAGCTTTCTTTTTGAGTAAAGTGGGCCCTCCAGATCCGTGAACTCTGGATCTGTGAATTCAACAGACTGCAGATCATCATGCTCCCCTACTATAAAATGGTGGCAATGTGATGTGGACATGCTGGAGCAGACATATAGGGCACAATCATCTATGGCTTTTGGTATCTGCATGGGGTCTGGGAACCAACTCCCCATGGATCCATATGGCCCACTGTATTTATATCCTACCTTTCCATCTACATATGGGTTAGAAACATCACAAAATAAAATAAAAATAAAAAAACCCAATGAACTAACAAATGCCTTGTCAGCTGCTTCAGGCAGCAGATACTGAGGGTTCAGGGGGTGGTATCAAATTGAGGTGCTGAAGGACACAATTGCCTATACCATGTTGCCTGTCCTATACCCCTTAAGATGAGGCAACAATTAAAACTGGTGTAGTGGTTTGAGCATTGGACTACAACTCTGGAGACCAAGGCTTAAATCCCTACTCAGCAGTAACAGAGATTTCTAAGGCCTTCACCAAGCTGCATATCTCAGGATTTCCTAAGATGGCGACATGGCAAATAAAGAGCTATCAGGGTGCTACAATTATGCAGTGTGGATGCACTTCCCAGGTGAATATATCTGGAGAATGTCTTTCTGAAATGGGATGATGCTGTGGGGGAAAAATGGATAAGCCAGATGAAGGCACCCTCCTCAGGCATCAGACTGGGTGCATCTACATGATAGAAATAATACAGTTTGACACCACTCTAAGTACTATAGCTCCAACCTATGGAATCCTAGGATTTCTAGTTTTGCAAGGTCTTTAGCTTCACAAAACTACAACTCCCAGGATTCTGTAAGATGGAGCCATGGCAGTTAAAGTGGTGTCAACTGCATTATTTCTACAGTGTAGATTCACCCAATGAGAGGCAGAGGATTGTAACCATGAGGTATAGAGCAACAGGGAAGAGGGCACTAGCTGTGCAGTCACTGCCTACATGTACAATTGTTTCAAGAGCACAATTTCTGTACATTTTCATAGAATTATAGAATCATAGAATTGCAGAGTTGGAAGAGACCACGAGGGCCATCCAGTCCAACCCCCTGCCATGCAGGAAATCACGATCAAAGCATCCCCAACAGATGGCCATTCAGCCTCTGTTTAAAGACCTCCAAGGAAGGAGACCCCACCACGCTCTGAGGGAGTGTGTTCCACTGCCGAACAGCTCTTACTGTCAAAAAGTTCCTCCTAGTGTTGAGGTGGAATCTCTGTTCCTGGAGCTTGCATCCATTGCTCCGTGTTCCAATCTCTGGAGCAGCAGAAAACAAGCTTGCTCCATCCTCAACGTGACACCCCTTCAAATACTTAAACAGGGCTATCATATCGCCTCTCAACCATCTTTTTTCCAGGCTAAACATACCCAGCTCCCTAAGTCTCTCCTCATAAGGCATGGTTTCCAGACTTTTCACCATTTTAGTCGCCCTCCTCTGGACACGCTCCATTTCCTGCTGTAGACCCATTAAGACTTGCTGAGGATGTTCTTCCTGTGCTTTGCAGGTTGTACACAGGCACTTTTTACAAATGCACTAAAACATATAGGGCATGAGCTTGCCTTTCCATGTGCAGCCCTCTGTGCCCTGAAGGGATCCATTATACCCATAAACATGGAGCTGAATTCATCCTGCAGGTCAATTAGAACTTTTTATTTCTAATTACTGTGCAGCGAAGGGGTCAGTTTTCAGAAGGATGACAGCCAAAGGGAGTATTAGTCTTCCCTCTCCACAGTCTGCACCACCATCATGAAAATTCAGTTTAAGGGAGAACGATCCATTCATATAAAAGGAAGCTCTCACCCCCACCCTCGCCCAAGTCTAATTGATGCACAGTGTGATTTTCTGGAAAGAGGTAGAAAGACATTCCCCCAAAGGATTGTGACAGTGACAGAATTTGGGGGGGGGGGATAAGAAGAAAGGGGGGGGGCAGAGAAGGGTGTAAAGGAAGACAAAAGCATAAGAAACAGAGAATGTGCATAGAGCTAAGGAAAAATATTGAGAGAGAGCTGCAGAAATAGAGTGGCTGGCTAACCTGAAGCTATGGCCTTCTAGGCTTTTAGGTGCTTACTCAGGCCTTACATTCCCTAGAAAAATGTGCAGCCCCTGAGAGATTTCACCCAATGGAATATAGCGCCAGACAGTCTTAAAACTAAAAAAGGAAGGTTCTTAGTCAGTCCATCAGAACAAATGGTGCTCATTAAAGGATTTAGTCTTGATTATTTTTACAGTGTTTGAGTTCAAGTTTGCTTTGATTTTCATCCCAAAATTCAGGAAAAAATGAAATAAGCAATGTCATTTACACCCCTGTGCACTGGTTGTAACAGGCGTTCCTCTTCCTTTTATATTTCAGATCCTCATGGACTGCACAGTTTGCCCCAGACAGCTGACTGGTCTTGTCCTTCTCCCCAAACTTATTTGCTGACACTGGGCTTCCGAAACAAAGAAGTTGGGAAATTTCTAGAAAAGATGTCTTGCAGGAAGCTGCCGACATTTTCAGGTAACAAACTATAGAATCATATAGGTGGAAGGTACCCCTGAGGGCCATCAAGTGCAACACCCTTCCAGTGCAGGAGTCCACAGCTAAAGCGTCGGTGACAGGTGGCCATCTAACATCTGTTTTAAAAGTTCCAACAAAGCATCCAAAGCTCACCCATCCACTGAGTGGAAAGAGAACTAGGTCTGCTACCATCCCACCACTGCTGCTGTCTACCCTGTGCATGAGAGCCAAACAGAAGATAGTTGGCTTCTGTGAAGAGCATCAATAGCTGCACAAGGCTTCCAGCACTGCTGTTGATGGGGGCAATCTCTGGTTCTAAGGGGTCCTGCCTTGGAGCCAAGCTTTGTTGGTGGTGTGACCAGGAGGATTGTCTGTGCTATAGGGGGATGGAATATTCTGGGAGGTGACATAGTATGGCTGGGTGGCTAGATAAGCAGGAGAACTCCCTACTGCAACATCATGGTGATGGAAGTTGTAGTGGTGGTGAAATAACCACAACAGCAACATGTTCTTACTCTTTATATGACAAGCAGTGTTGAGAGAGAGGACAATTTCAGATGTGGTTTCCTTTAAACCCCCCAGATCATAAAGCTCCTTTCAGCCCTCTCACTAAAGAAGAGGCCGGGAGACATCTGGAGACCATAGGGAAAAGAATCTTGCCAATCATGGATTTCATTAGAGGCACCAAATTAACTGTAAGTACGGTTTTTACAAGAGCCAGTGTGGTATAGTGGTTTGAGCATTGGACTAGGACTCTGGAGACCAGGGTTCAAATCCCTGCTTGGCCATGAAAACACACTGGGTGACTTTCAGCAAATCACATACTCTCAGCCTCAGAGGAGGGCAATGGCAAACCCCCTCTGAACAAATCTTGCCAAAAAAATGCAGTGACAAGTTTGACTTAGGGTTGCCATAAGTTGGAAACAACTTGAAGGAACAAAACAACAAACAAGAATCTCTGCCCATTCTAAATATTTGGTTGTACACGTGTACAGTTGGGCCCCTGTATCTGCAGACCCAATATCCACGGTTTCAGTTATCCATGGTACACAAAATAGGGGACACATACCATAAAACTGTGCTGAAAAATGGCTAGAAAGGCATCTATGGTGTCTTTTTACCAGACGGCCTTTATTTTAATAGGGTTTGCTGTTATCTGAGGTTGTTCGTATCCACAGTAAATCTGGGAACCAAACCCCCACAGAGGGTCTGACTGTAATGAGTTGTACTCTTGATATTTCTGGTACAGCTCTCACCCAAACAGTCCTCAATAGTTCTTAACAAGGCTAAAAGAAGGTAAATGAATTTTGGGGGTAAATACAGTCTCTGCCCTGCCCTTGTCAAAATGCAGCATTATAATTTATCAGATTTTAAATACACAGAATTATCTTCTCAGCAGCATTGTAATTCAGCTCCTGCAACCTTCTATTCATTTTACTAAAGAAGTTCACAAGACAGAAGAAGAATGGTTTGTTCTAGAGAATCTAGAGGGCAGGTGTTTCCAGCAAGCTCCAAGGAGAACTGACCTGGAACTACTGGTAACCAGCAGCAAATGGAACTGGGTCTCCATAGAGTAGCATTTAAGTTAGATGCTGAAGGACCTTGGAGAGCTCCTAAGGGTAGTGGAATTCAATACAATGACAAATCATCATGTGGCATCTTACAGATGATCCAATTCGTTGTGACAGAAGCTTTTATGGAGTACAACAGTTTAATCCTTCTATTCCCCCAGTGGGAAAGGACCACCTGATGACTCCCCCTCCCTCCCCCTGGGTGCTTCTAGTGATATTGCAAGGGATTTAAAAGAACAGAACTGTAGTGTAGAGTCATGAAGTGTGCTCTGGCTATCTAAAAGACTGTATCTCTCTTTATGAGCTCTTTAGAGATATTTTGGAGAGGCCCAACACCTTCTCAAGCTCATTTGTGTCATGGTAGCACACTGGTACTTCTGAGCATATCAAGAGGACCAGGCAGCAAAAGTTCTTGTAGCAGAGTTGCAACCATCAGGCTGAAGAAATGAGCACACAGACACAGGAGATTATCAGACCAGCCTAATAAACTGGGACAGGGACACCATTGTGAAAGGATTTCCTTTTCAGACAACATTGTCTCCATCCCATTCTGCTCCCGTGATGTCCCCGTTTTTTTCATTCATGGCTGAAGCCATTAATAGATCTGCCGTACCATTTCTGTAATGGAACAACAGTCGTGTAAAAAGGTTCCCGTTATGCTGGTGCGATGCCAGCATTAGTGGGAGGTCCAGAGTGTCAAAACACATCCGGATGCCTTCCTTAACAGGCCTTCACTGCCACCTGATCAGCCCCCTATCACCGCCAGATCCCCCCAATCAACCCCTTGATGCCCCCCATTGCCCCTTGATCACCCCCATTGCCACTAGACCACCCCCATTGTCACCAGATCACCCCCATCGCCCCTTGATTGCCCCCCATCACCGGCCAATCACCCCCATCGAAACCAGATCGCCCCCAATTGGCCCCTGATTGCCTTTCATCACCGCCTGATCGCCCCCCATCGCCACCCTGATCACCCCCAGCCTTGAGGTACCTTTAAATTCCTGGCTCTCCTCTTCTCGCGAGAGCAGCAGCCCAGATTATATAACAGGAAGTGAAAGGAGCGCTAGAGCTCCTTTCACTTTCTGGGCTGCCCGGCACAAGCACAATTCAGGTAAGTCTGAATTTTTTTGTTCTTGTGCCAGGACAAGAGTGGGAGAGGGGCGGAATGGGAGATTGCAGGATGGGAACACTTTTTTTGTTCCTGTCTGATAGTCTCTACAGGCTTGTGTCTAAGCTACTTTCCTTTACTAGAGCATTTTGAAGCAATATTTACAATGAGTCTGAGACGCCTAGCAAACAGACTACATAACACAGTGGTCATACAGCACAATCCAACATTGTACAGCTCAGACTGCATGTGCACAGTCCAAGGGCATAATCCAAGTATATAGGCAGTGTGTGGGAACATCTAGTTATACAGATGCAGTACTGTCATGGGTTATACAGTTAGTGTTTCTCATATACATGGGCTGCACATTTTCCCGTACAGATAATGGTTCACTCCCTGCACATCCATTTCCACGACTGCCTCTTAATCTAGATATGACAGCCAGCTGCATTTAGCCAGCTCGCTGCTGGCTCCTGCAGGCTGTAGTACATTATATCATGCCAGCTCTTTACATTATAAATTTCCTGTGATTGCATGTCCCATCACCTTGACAATTTGGTGGAAAGAAGGGACAGGGCCTTCATGGTGACTGTTCCCAGACTTTGGAAATCCCTCCCTGGGGAGGTCAGGATGGCTCTGTCAATGCTTTCCTTCTGCTGGCAAATTAAATATTTTTATGCCATCACACTTTCAGAAACACTGTGATGGGCTTTTAATGCTGTGCAGTGTTGTTAAGGTTTGTATATAGTCTTTTAATGAATGTTAAATGTTTTTAACTTTATGAATTCATTATTTTAAATAACTTTTTATATTTATACTTTTATTGAAATTTTTGTATAGTTTTTAATCTGTGTTTGTCAGGATCAGTCCTGGATGTCACCTTTTTCTGCTAATATCAGTTTTGCTGTTTAACCTTGTAGGTAATTGTGTTTCGCATTTCTCTGTGCTTCTTAACAAATGTGTAGCTGAACTGGCAAAGGGAGTATATGGTCAATGCGGGGAAGGGTTGAATAAGCGCTGCAGCTGGGTTTCAGCTCTGGGGGAAAGGGGATGAATGTGGGTACTGTGAGAAGAGAGGAGGGGAATGATGGGTAGCCAATGACTGTGTAGCCTGCCAGATTTTTTTTTAGATTGGAATATGCTTTTAATATACTGTTCATCAGTTACGTTTCATTCTGAGCAATGACCCTTTATGGTTAGCTTTCTGGATTACTATCCCAATCAAGTTTTCTGTTTTAACTCTGAAACTCCTGGTCACTGCATCTGGGAATGCCAGTACATACCAGTATTGTTTTTAAATATGTTGTTAGTTGCCTTGAGTCTCAGTATTGGGAAAAGGGCAGGATATAGATGATGATGAAGAAGAAGAAGAATTATAAACAACCTCTTATCTCCAATCAGTGATCAGAGATAAGAGCAGAAGTTGCTTGCAGGCCTGGTCAGCCCACTTGTAGATATCATGACTACTTTGAGATATCATTTCATATATGGTTAGAGGTGTATGCATTAATTAAATAAATAAAATATAAATAACACTAACAGACTGGAGGCATCACATTGCTGGCATGTTGTACAGTGTTTCTTTTTCTTCTTTTTTTATCATGTTCCTGTGGACCAGCTGGGTATCTGCAAGGGTGAATGGCAAATTTTAAATATTTTAAGATCAAACAATATATCAATATATGATATGCTGGTTTTCTGTTTAAGGGGAGCAAAACCAGAAGAAAACAGCTGGAGCCCCTGTGAAACTGAATCTTCAAACACACACTTTTTAAAAGTGCTCCCTTTTCTTCCCACATAGACACCCATTTCTACAATGTATCTTTGTGCTTAACAAGTACCATGAGGGCTTTGGGGGGAAGGAGGGACGGATTGTGCTTCTTCTTTTGATTAGCATGAAGGGTGAACAATACAAATTTGCACTGAATCTTAATGCAAGCCTTCAATTAGACAATAATAGAAGAGGTGTGCAGAAGCTCTCCTCAACACTCCACAGGATAACTTCAAGGTTTATTTTGCCATCAATAGTAGCAATGTCCCCAAAAGGGCTCTTAGGTGGCAAGAAGGAAAGGGGGCTTTAGAAGGCATATATTAGCAGATCATGTAATTTGCATTAGTGGGGGAAATATTTATTCAAAATTAAGCATAGAACCTTAGAGTCAGCAGAGACCACAAGCTCCATGAAGTCCAACTTCCTGCCATGCAGAAATACACAACTAAACCACTGCTGAAAGATGCCCATCCAACTTCTGTTTAAGACCACCAAAGATAGAGAACCCACCACCCTCTAAGGCAGTCAACTCCACTGTCTAATAGCTCTTACAGTTAAAAAAAAAGTTATTCCTAATGTTTAGGTAAAATCTCTTTTCTTGTAATTTGGATCCATTGTTTCATGTTCTTATCTCTGCTGCAGCAGAAAACAAGCTCATCCCACCTTCTACGTTACATTCCTTCAGATATTTAAAGATAGCTATCATGTCACCTCTCAGCCTTCTCTTCTCCAAGGTATACATATTCAGCTCCCTCAGTCATTCCTCATAAGGTTTGTTTTCATCATCTTGGTTGACCTCCTCTGGACATGTTCTAGTTTGTCAGTATCCTTGAACTGTGATGCCCAGAACTAGGCACAGTATTCCAGGTGAAATCTGACCAAAGCAGAATAGAGTAGCACTATTACTTCCCTTGATCTGGATACTATACAGCTGTTGATGCAGACTAGAATTACACTGGCTTTTTTTTACCACTGCATCACACACTGCTGACTCATGTATAGTTTGTGGTTTACTAAGACCTCTGGATCTCTTTCACATGTACTATTTTCAAACCAGCTGTCACCCATCCCATATTTTGTGTGTTTCAGTTTTCCTACCTAGATGTAGAAAAGTTATCAGCATTAATTTAGAACAGGGGTATGCAATCTAGCAACCTCCAGTTGTTTGTAGCTAGTTCCCATAAACCCTGGCCATTGGCCATGCTGGACATGAAGCTTATGGGAGCTATAGTCCAAAACACTAGGTTGCCTTCACAAATTTTAGAAAGACCATCTGTCAATCTAAAAAAATACAAAAAGGGAACATATGGGAGTTGTGGTCCAACGCATCTAAAGGGTACAGCTTGTCTTTCTGTAGTTTATAAAGAACATCTGTCAATATCATATTTACAGAAAAGGGACAGAAAATGCTCTGACAGGGTGAAAATCCCTGTCCTTTCTTGTAAACATCTTTTTACATAGCGATCATGCAAAGGGAGCACCTTGACCCCCCAAACCAGATTATAAAGCAATCTAAAGCTGGCGCTATAGGACAAGAACTGCTCTTCATTCCTGTCTAGACACTGATGAAATTGGACACTTCTGTTTGCTGTGAGAGAAGTCCAATTTTTGTTTGAATTATATTTGCAGGTATTATTTATCAGCCTTAATACCCATTCCATGGAAGAATGTGCTTTATAGAACACTTTCTTTCATGTTACCTGCTATTAGCTCTTTGAATTTCTCTTGGGTTTTAGAAGAGGATGGTTTATGGGGAAAATATACTTCAGTTGAAAAGAGGCAATTATTTTCTGTATGATCTAAAAGACTTTGGCGAGTTTTCTGTTGAAAGACAGTGATGGAAGCACCTCAGGATGAGATGTGGGAGGGAGGGAGGGAGGGAATGACAGATGCTAGCTAGCAAGCTAACCAGTTAGCAAACTCTTTAATAGATCCAAATCTTCAAGCCAGCTGTGCCAAAATATTTGAATGTCTAGTCCACATTAGCTTTTTAATGTCAAATCCTGGCATTTTGGCTGACTTGCTTTATGAATTGGGTCACCTTAAATGCAAATAAACCTTATAATCAAAACAAAAAACAACATGTGGATATGATCCAAGTTGTCTTCTAAATATAACAGGTTGCAGATCTTGAAAATAACTAGTTATAACTAGTTGTGTGCAATCTATTTCTTTTTCCAATAGCTATATTGTAATTACATTAAATTCTCAGGAAGGACTCATCCCACGCTTTCTGCAAGCGCGCTGATGACTAAAAAAGCTAATCGAAGATAAACATGTCCGGTTGCAGAAAGCACAGCAGAAGTTCTCCTTGGGTGATGTTTCCGGGTTGTGAGTCTTTCTGCGTTGTCGTTTCTCTTCAAGACTTGTTCGTCATGAGTTCTCAAATAAGGCTGCAGCATTGTGGATAGTGCATCTCCATGTCTCCCAATGTGAGGCCAGGGCAGACCATTGATGGTAATCAATTTGGCCGAGCCTGAGATGTTGTTTCAGGGAGTCCTTGTATCGCTTTTTTGGAGCACCCCACTTACACTGACCCGTGGCGAGTTCACTGTAGAGAACTATTTTGGGGAGGCGATAGTCCTCCATCTTAGAAATGTGCCCTGCCCAGCGCAGCTGTGTTCTCAATATCGTGGCCTCAATGCTGGGAATCCCTCCTTGCTCAAGGACAGCAACATTCGTCACATAGTCAGTCCAGTGTATATTTAGGATTGTGCATATACAGCGCTGAGAGTTGTAACATAATGAGGAATAACAGCACTCCTTTTGTGATGTAACTATAACTTGAAGTTAGTTTTAAAATTGTGGAATGGTGGCTTTGCTAAATGGTGGAAGAGAAATGTCACATTGTAATAATATAATAATAATAAATAATAAAATTTTATTTATATCCCGCCCCTCTGCAACGCAATCGGGCGGCTTACAATATAAAAACCCCATACTCACAATACCCTAGCCCACCCACCCCTTAAAATAATATTAAATTATGAAGGATTAAAAACATGCATTAATTAAAATATATATAAATTAGAAGAAAAAAATTAAGACATACAATCATAGCCTAGAAAGGGCAGCTGAGTCTTGGGCCGGGATAATTATTCAGGAAAGGCCTGCCAGAAAAGATCCGTCTTGACAGCTTTTTTAATAATAATAATAATAATAATAAAATTTTATTTATATCCCGCCCCTCTGCAATGCAATCGGGGCGGCTTACAATATAAAAACCCCATAGTCACCATACCCTAGCCCACCCACCCCTTAAAATAATATTAAATTACAAAGAATTAAAAACATGGATTAATTAAAATATATATAAATTAGAAGAAAAAAAATTTTTAAAAAATTTAAATTTAAAGCTGTCTAAGGTGGTAATAAGACGGATCTCGTCCGGCAGGCCATTCCATAATCTGGGAGCAGCAGCGGAGAAGGCCCTCTGGGACGTCACCGACAGCCTTGTTTTCATAGGCTGTAACAGATTCCTTCCAGAGGACCAAAGTGTGCGGGGAGGGTCAAATAATAATAAAAACATTGGAGCTGGCTTGCACCGTTACTCTCTGGGCACTGATGTAACTATTGGGTGAAGGGGAAGAGAGAGTTTCATACCAGTGGCTCTTTAGCTTTGAGATATTTTTAGTAATCTAAAAGTAACTATTTAGGTCCCTTTGAGACATGAGAAAGTAAATTGTAACTATAATGACAATGAACTACTTTTGGAGTTATTTGAACTTTTAACTTTAACAACTTATTTAAAGCAATGTTCCAAACTCTGGTTGTACCCACAAGGTGAGGTTCATTTTAGCTCTTCCTCTCCCTCTCCATCAGGTACAAGTAGAGTCAAGCATTCTGCAGTACACCCTGACTTTACATACAATGGGAAATCCAAGGAACCTCTTACGTAGAGCTATATTGAAACTTCACTGTCTCTATCGTTATTATGCTCAGAGCATTTCAGGTGCATTGACTGCTTAGATGAGAATACAATCAAACCATTGTCTGCCTTGAAAGTAGCAAAATGAAAGGTGGGTCATGATTATTTAAAGTAAATAAATGGTGTTCCACCAAACATGTCAAGTTGAATTTGGACTTAGTCATACTTAGGATAGGCTCACTGAAATCAATTGAGGTTTGCCTGCCATGACTAATTTAAGTCCCGTTGATTTCAGTGGCTATACTGTAAGTGCAACTAAGGGCTCTTTCAGACTGGTCTAAAGAAATATGAGTTTCTTCAATATATCTACTTGGGATTAGCTCAATTTTGCCAGCTGTTTTCTCCCCTGTGTCTACACATTCCATTCTTTTTAGGGCTGTTGGTAGCAGTTTTTTTGGGTCTGCACTAAGACTCTTCCCAAAGTTTTCTTAAACTGGGGACATGGTTGGCTGAGGTGATTCTATGGTCTGAAATGCAAATTTTCTCTTCCTTTCCTTTTTTTTTTAAGTTATAGTGTTTATAACTTCAGAGCCAATAGGAGTACTACAGATATGGTATTTGCCCTTAGACAACTGCAAGAAAAATGTAGGGAGCAGAACAAAGGTCTCTATGTAACATTTGTCGACCTCACCAAAGCCTTCAACACTGTGAGTAGAAAAGGTCTGTGGCAGATCCTGGAAAGACTAAGGTGTCCCCCCAAATTCCTTAAAATGATTATCTTGCTACACAAGGGCCAGCGCAGTCAAGTCAGATATGGCGATGCTCTTTCAGAGCCCTTTCTAAAAACTAATGGAGTGAAGCAAGGTTCTGTTCTTGCACCAACTTTATTTACAATCTTCTTCAGCCTGATGCTCCAAAGGGCTATGGCAGAGCTTGAAGAAGACGACGGCATCTATATACGTTACTGTACTGATGGTAGCTTGTTTAACTTAAGCCGTCTGAGGGCTCACACTAAGACTCTAAATTATCTAGTCTGTGAACTGCTCTTCCCTGAAGTTCTTTACAAGCCTGCACCACAGGACAAACACCACCATCCCCACATTGCTGTCGGCAAATCTGTGCTCAAGTCCGTTCAGCAGTTCACCTACCTGGGAAGCATCATCTCCTCAGATGCCAAGATTGACAAAGAGATCGATCACAGATTAGCAAAGGCATATAGCACATTTAGAAGACTTCACAAAAGAGTCTGGAGTAACAAACACCTGAGGCGAAGCACAAAAATCAGTGTGCATAGAGCCATTGTACTGTCTATTCTCCTTTACGGGTTTGAAACATGGGTCACCTATCACCAATGCTTATGACTCCTTGAACGCTTTCATCAGCGCTGTGTACACACAATCCTAAATATACACTGGACTGACTATGTGACGAATGTTGCTGTCCTTGAGCAAGCAGGGATCACTAGCATTGAGGCCATGATATTGAGAACACAGCTGCGCTGGGCAGCGCATGCTTCCAAGATGGAGGACCATCGCGTCCCAAAAATACTACTCTACGGTGAACTTGCCATGGGTCAGCGTAAGAGGGGCGCTCCAAAAAAGCGATACAAGGACTCCCTGAAACAACATCTCAGGCTTGGCCAAATTGATCACCAACAGTGGTCCGCTCTGGCCTCACATCGGGAGGCATGGAGACACACTATCCACAATGCTGCAGCCTTATTTGAGAACTCACGCCGAACAAGTCTTGAAGAGAAACGACAACGCAGAAAGAATCACAACCCAAAAACATCACACAAGGAGACCTTTTGCTGTGCTTTCTGCAACCAGACTTGTTTATCTTGGATTGGCCTTTTTAGTCACCAGCGTGCTTGCAGAAAGTGCGGGGTGAGTCCTTCCTGAATCTTCGTTTGCGAAGAAAAGCCAGAGATAGTGTTATAGTACAAAAGTGCCATTTCACTGATGCACTATATCTCTTAAGACTTTTTGAAAAAGAGAAGGAGAGAGAGAGAAAAGAAAAGAGTAAAATGAGACTTTTTTGTTGTAATATGACTGACCTCTGCCTCCCTGTCCTGCCGATCTTCTTATCGGCCAATTTCTAGGGTCCCAGCAAGTATCAGGTCTCAGAGAGCCCCTTCCGATTTCCCCCTGTATTTAGCTGGGAAATTCCAAATCCAGCCTCACTTGTCAGGCTGGTTTAATGTCTGCATGTGGCTGGATTCATCTGAGGTCCCTCAGTAGGTGTCCGATTGTGATGCCATAGCCAACCGGAAGTCCCAGGTGTTTGTGGATTTCAAGAGCTTCTCTGTGCAAATGAACTCCACCCACATGATTGCTAAGGTGAAAATCCAAAATGGTGGTTCCAGGCGCTTGCCTTGTTAGCAAGCTCTGCTCCCTCCTCATAGAATTTGAGGAGAATACGATTTGTCTAAATGCCATCTCGCATCAATCTGCCATATTCGGAAGGAGGGGGGACAAATCTACCAAAAACTCAGAAGTTGTAGGGAATGGACATTCCTGCTCATTGGGACAATCTGATTTGCATTCATATGCATTCCTGATAAAAGCAGGAATGGAAAGCTGGTTGATCATATGTGGGCTGGGAGCTGAGCTTGCTAACGTGGCAGGTGCCCAGAACCACCATGTTAGATTTTCACCCTAGCAATCTTGTGCTGAGGCAATGAAACAGCCTTTTTTTCCTTAAACAATTTGGGGGGGGGGGCAGAATATCACACTTTTGCACCTAAGATATGCTTTTTAAAAAAAGAAATACTGTTTGATGATGGCAACTGATGAGAATACAAATGTGAGTAATTCACTCGCCCCCGCCATCTTGATTCGCAGGCATGCCTGTTGAGGCAGCAGAGGCAGATTGCTTCGCATGCCTGTGATTTTGCCAAAGAAAGGTTGGGACAAATCGAAGCTGCTTCAAATTGGTGTTGGTGTGCATCAATCCACATTTTCCTCCCTCCTATAGACAAGCCCTAAAGTGATTCAGTATAGGTCTCTGGAGATCTGGAAAAAGCTGAAATGACCATGTGTAGCCCACCAGAATCTCCATATGCTAGTACAGAGACATGTTGCCTCTGATCCTGGAGGTAGGTAGCATGCATCCACTTTGACTTAAAAGCCCTAGATAGCTCTGTCTCCTATGAATTTTACTAATCCCCTTCGATGGTCCAAATTGTGGACCATCACAGTGGGTATTAACCTACAAGGGCAATGGGAAAGACACCACCCACACCTGGAATTTTTCTGCGCACGTAAAGAATAGAATGGAAGGAACAAAGCTCACAATGAGCCATTCAGCACTCAGAAACTTACTTTTAACAGTAATTAGTTACAGTTAGCACTCTCCAAGGCTCCAAAGGTATGTGTCTTTTTTCATGTATCCAACATGTAGATGTACCGTATGTCTTTTTCATGTATCTTACAGGTAGCTTCATCTGTCATGCCTTATAATTTTCTATTTAAGTTATAGCCCATGCTATAATAATATAATTTTTTTATTTCTTTCCGGCTTCTCCCTATGGCTCAAGGTGGGGTACAATATGAATTAAAATACAATATAGAACATAAAGTCATTAAAACACACAATTAAAAACACATAAGATTAAAATAACATTACATTAAAATCATCCATACAGATTTAAAATTCATAGATCAAAATCAGCTGGGTAGGCCTGCTGGAAGAGATAGGTCTTTAGTAATGTTTTAAATTCCAACAGTGTGTTTAGCTGTCCAATCTCTGTAGGTCATTCCACAGTCTGGGGGCGGCTGATGAAAAGGTCCTCTGGATGACAGTTGCCAGCCTAGTCTTAGCTGGTTGTAGTAAATATCCCCCAGAGGACCTGAGTGCACAGGGTGGATTGTATGGGAGGAGGTGATCCTGAAGGCAACCTGGACCCATGTAGGGCTTTAAAGGTAATAGGCAACACTTTGTACTTTGCCCAGAAACTAGTTGGCAGCCAGTGGAGTGATTTTAATATTGGTTTATATCGGTCTTGATTCAGTCGTTCTGCATATTTATAATAGAATGTACATTTTTATGTACATTCTATTATATTATGGTGGAGTCTCCTTTGCAGGTTTTTAAACAGATGCTGGATGGCCTTCTGTCAGGGGGTGTATTGATTGTGTATTCCTACAAGGCAGGGGGTTGGACTAGATGGCCCCTGTGTCTCTTCCAACTCTATGATTCTATGTGTTCTATGTGTAAATGCACTTGAGGGTATGAATAGATGTTACCGCCAATGCAGGCAATTGCCAGGCAATAGTCCAGGACAACAGAAATGTAATTTGAATATTTTTATAAAAAAACACCAAGAACTACAGCAACAAATACCAACAACCTCCCTACACATTTGCCCCACCTAAATCCAACCCGCTGATTTAGTGTGGTCTGGGTATTGTTGATTAGGGGCCCATTCACATTACACAAATAAAGTGCTGTTTTCTACCTTAACTGCTATGGCAACATCCTATGGAACCCTGGGATTTGTAGTTTGATGAGGTACTAGAGCTCTCTGGCTGAGAATTCTAAATATTCCTCTTAAACTGCAAATTCCAGGATTCTACTAAGTATAATATGAACAGTGCCACTCTATTCTGCTTTGGTCAGACCTCACTGGGAATACTGTGTCCAGTTCTGGGCACCACAATTCAAGATGGATATTGACAAGCTGAAGCATGCCCAGAGGAGGGCAACCAAAATGGTGGGAAGTCTGGAAGCCATCCCCTATGAGGAACTGCTTAGGGAGCTGGGTGTGTTTAGCCTGGAGAACAGAACGTTAAGTGACATGATAGCCATGTTTAAATATTTGAAGGGATGTCATACTGAGGAAGAAGCAAGCTTGTTTTCTGCAGCTCCAGAGACTAGGACATGAAGCAATGGACTCAAACTACAGGGAAAGAGATTACTCCTAAACATTAGGAAGAACTTCCTGACTGTAAGAGCTGTGCAAGAGTGGAATGCACTGCCCCGGAGTGTAGTGGAGTCTCCTTCTTTGGAGGTATTTGAACAGAGGCTCAACAAACCCAAACTAAATCTGGGTTCTTTCTGATGGGCCACAGTGAGTCCCAAACCAATTCTTGTCTTCAGTGCACACCTCTATTATCAGTGTCTAAGGACTAAGATAAACCACAACTATTATGAGAGTTGCATGTAGTTAGGAAGTTCTCATGCCCTGCCCTTGGAGGGAGAGAAGAAGAGGCAGGCAGAACTCCATCAGGCCTGGGTCCAGAAGCAGGTAAAAGGCCCTCCCTCCAACCCAACTGCCACCACCCTGCCCTTGGAGGAAGAAAAGAACCAGCAGGATTTAATCCCTACCCCACTTGTTCCCTTTTCCTTATGTGTCATGTCTTATTTAGATTGTAAGCCTGAGGGCAGGGAACTGTTAAATTAACCATTTGTAAACCACTCTGATAGCCTTGTGGCTGAAGAGGGAGGTATAAATACAATAAATAAATAAATAAATAAATAAATAAATAAATAAATAAAGTTCCACCTCAGCCCTAGAGGATTATCACACAAGGGAAGGGAACCAGCTGTGCAGCCTGATAATAGCACCTCCCATCCTGCCTTACTGCATGGCGTTGGCATTCTACAGTTATTCTTCCATTCTAGTCCTGTGGGATACAGTGGTAAATGTGAGTCTTCTTTTATAACTAGAAAAATCCATTAGAAAGAAGACTTGCATTTACCACTGTCTCCCATGGGACCGGAATGGAAGAACAGCTGTAGAACGCCAACGTCATGTGGTAAGGCAAGATGGGAGGCACTATTATTCTGCACTGCCCCTCCACTTCCCTGTAGAACACCAATGTCCTGTGGTAAGGCAGGATGGGAGGCACTACTGTATTATCCTGTTACACTGCCATTCCACTTCCCTCGTGCAATAAGCCTCCTAGATGCTTCAAATAATCATTTATTATGATTAACAATTCTATGTAGTATTTTTTTTAAATTATGGGAAATACTTTTCCCACTGTGCTTCATTAGCGTTGCTGATGCATCTTCATCACAATACTTGCCCAGTACTTGGTAAACAGATGAGAGTGATGTGATAACTATCTGAGATCAGTGGTGGATCATGGATGGAACAAGGAAAATGCCTCCTTCTGAAATGTGGTAGAGAGGCACCCACCCATACTCAATCTATGCACCACCCACACCTGATATAGCATGTATATTGGGTCAGGTGGAAAGGGGGTACTCTTCTCAGCATTTCCATTTAAAAGCAACAACAATGAGGACACATTCAGCTGGCAACCTCCAGAAATAATTGTTCACATCCTTCCTCAACTACCAAGGTCTCTTTCGCACTACCCAATTCCATCATTTAAATACCACTTTAACAAGCTTGGCTTCATCCCTTGGAATCCTGGGATTTGCAGCTTTAGGAGGCAGTGCCTCACCAAACTGCAACTCCCAAGATTCCACAGGATGGAGCCATGCCAGTTAAAATGGTATCAAAGTGCTATAATTCTGAAAGACACCCAAGTGTGGTCCAAAAGGTTTCTTTGCCTTGCCTGTATAATTTCTTCCTTACAGAAAGCACGGTCCCTATCAACTGATGCTATGTGTTTCATTTTTGTCTTCACACAATTGAGGGGGAACAGGGAGTTGATTGTTGTACCCACCAACAAATCTTCCGTCAGCTCATTTCCTTCCTATTGAAAAGCCTATTTTCTGAAACCTTATGCCAAGTTTGTTTCCTCGCCCCCATTCCCATTTGTCAGGCATTCAGCTATTTCCTCACCTAAATCATCCAATTCTGTCGGCCTAAAGCCTCCATTTAAGCTTGCTATTTACTTAACCTTCACTGTACCAGGATGAGGTAGTTTCGGCTTCATCCTTGGCCACTTTATTATTTTCTTTACTGCAGCTTAGTCGCCTCTTGAACTCCACTGTAGCTCAGGTAATTCTCATCATGCGCTCCATATCCCTGTGGGCTCTTATTGCTGCCAGAAGCAGTTATTTACACTCTCTTTCTGCATTTTTCGTTGCCACTGAAACACAACCCCCTGACAGCATTCAACCTACTGTAATCCCCCCTTCCACACCCCCTCCTTTCCCCTTTAAAAGATGAGAATTAGGCTGTAGGTTATTTATTCCAGTTCTTGCTGGCCCACTGTTAGGCTTATAGAAAATTGCCATGTCTATTGAATGCAAGCCAAAACAGGCACTCAATTTGGTTTTGCTAGTGCCATTAGGTTTGAGGGCAGAGTGAGGGGAGAGGAAAGTTTCCAGTGTTCACTATGAGCCCAGCAATGAGAAAGGATGAGTGTTATTTTCTACTTGTTGTGCCAATTTACTACATGTAAGGAGTTTCTGGCATGAAGAGACATTGGACATCACCCCCTGCTATGTGGTATGCTGTTTTTCTCGTTGTTAACTGCTGCCAAGTCAAGTTCGACTCAAAGCTAGAGACGTCCAAGTCACCCTATCATGAACAGTCCTGTTCGGGTCTTGGAGATTCAGGGCCGTGGCTTCCTTGATTGACTCTATCCATCTGTAATGCGCTCTTCTTTTCCTACTGCCTTCTACCTTAGTAAGCATTACTGTCTTTTCTACCGAGTCATGTCTTCTCATGATATGGCCAAAATACAAGTCTCAGGGGTTGTATAAATGGCAAAAATACTTCTCATGTAATGTAAGAAGAATACAAGCTGTCTTAATGGCATCCCACATCATTTTGCCATATTCGGAAAAAGGGGGGACCCAAATGCAAAAAACTCCTAAGGAAAAGCCTTCATGGCTTTTCCTGGAGTTTTTAAAAAATGGGGAGGGGGTGCTCATCCCCGCTCATTGGGGCAAGTAATATCAAATGATTTGCTTTCCCAAACGAGTGGAAGGACAAAGCTGAATGGCCGGACAAGGACAGGGGCAGGGCTTGCTAGCAAGGCAAGCGCTTGGAGCCACCATGTTGAATTTTTGCCTTAGCAAGCAAGCTCTAAGGCAATAAAATGGGGTGTTGCTGTTTTTTTCTTTTTTGTAGAGGTGAAATATCACTCCGTCACACTTTGGAAATAGTTTTTTAAAAAAGCATTTGGTGGTGGCAAATTGCAGTAAGTAAAAATGCAAGTAATTTACTTATGGCCACCATCGGGATCTGCAGGCATGCGAAGTTTATGCCTGCAAAAAAAAAAACATTAAGATAAATCGCAGCTGCTGTGAATTGCCATTACTGCAAAGCATTCCACTTCTTTTTTCCTCATATAGACAAACCCTCAGTTTAGTCATCTTGGCTTCTAAGAAAGCCACAGGTTTGATTTGCTCTAGGGCCCATTTATTTGTAATTTTAGCAGTCCACTGTATCTGTAGAACTCTTCTCCAGCACCACATTTGAAATGAGTTGATTTTCTTCTTATCAGATTTGTTCATTGTCCAGCTTTCACAACCATACATAGAAATGGAAAATATGTTGACTTTCGTATTCAATGATATTGTTTAGTTCCTTTATAGCTGCCCTTCCAAGTTCTAGGACTTCATCAGACAAGGGGGGAAATTGCATCATTACGACATGATAATAACATAATGGGCTGAAATTATCAGATGATGACATCCTCCTCCCATGGCCAGAGTGTGTATGAGCTGCAAATAAGGTGTCACTTTTTATTCACAGGCTAAGCCATTAATACATCTTTAATATCACTTTTTTCTCGATATTAAGAGTGTGCAAAACCAAGTCCCGCTGTGATCACGAGAATACAGTGTGAATGAGTGGTCCTCTTTCCCCATGCCTGTTGCCACTGAAAAAACCTCCAGGTGACAACATCAAAATGATCAACAGGACACTCTTTTTATAAACTGTCCCGTATTGCTGACAAGTTTTCATGTATGTTTCAGTGCTTATCTGTGTATTTATTATTTTAAGTGCTTTTGGTGTTTTTATGTGAACTCACATCTTTTCACAAGAACCGCCGAGATCTCACGCCCCAGCTAACATGGAAGTAAGTTGGCATTACAGCGTAATTAGAAGGTAATGCAAAGACAAGTACTACTGTAGCAGGACCTTTAATCCCATTCTTAAAATGCTAGTGGTGGTTGTTTGATAATTTCAGGTATAATGCCACAATGATTCCGCCTTCCTTACTTTCATTATTACATCATTTTAACACACTAGTCTGATAATGTCTCTAGTCTTCTTCTGATTTCTTGATTGCAGTCTCCATTTTGATTAATGACTGAATCAAGGTATAGAAAGTCTTGGACTATTTAAATGTCTTCATTGTCTACTTTAAAGTGAATCTTTTATGTGAATCATCGTGGTCATTATTTTTGTTTTCTTAATGTTTAATTGTAAACCTGCTTTTGTACTTTCTTCCTTGACTTTCTTCAGTAATCATTCCAAGTCTTACCTATTTTCTGCTAGCAATATGGTGCCATTTGCCTTTCTTATTTATTTATTTGATTGTTTGTTTGATTTATATCCCACTTTTCTCCCAAAATGGGATTCAAGAGAGCTTACAATAATTTTAAAAAGAAATAACTAAAACATTAATTACAAAAGTTAAAAAGAATCAAATATTACCATTACGTAAAGCAGCTGAAGTCAGATCATGGTTAAAAACATTATTACACACACATGCCACATAATTTCATAATTAAAATTCAAAATTTAAAATCCTTCCTAAATAAAAACTTCATAGAATCATAGAATTTTAGATTTGGAAGAGACCACAAGAGCCATTCAGTCCAACCCCCTGCCATGCAGGAAATCATGATCAAAGCATCCCCAACTTCTTCACCTGCTAGTGAAAAGAGAGCAGGGAGTGAGCCAACTGGACCTTCCATGGAAGTGAGTTCGACAGTCTGGGAGCAGCCATGGAGAAAGTTCTCTCTCGGGTCCTCACCAACCATGCCTGAAAATGTGGTGGGACTGAGAGAAAGCCCTCTCCTGCTAAACTTAACTCTCAGGCTGGTTTGAACAGGGAGATACGGTCTTTCAGATAGTCTGGACCCAAGCCGTTTACAGCTTTAAAAGTCAAAACCAGCATTTTGAATTCTGCCCAGAAATGGACAGGTAGCCAATGCTGTTGTTTCAACAGGGGAGTCACATGATCCCTGTACCCAGCCCCACAACAGCTTGGCTGCAGCATTTTAGAACCACTGAAGTTTCTGAACAATTTCCAAAGGCAGCCCCACATCGAGCACATTACAGTAGTTGAACCAGGATGTGATCAAGACATGTGTCACCGTAGCCAGAGCTGAATTCTCAAAGAACAGCTGCAGTTGGCACACTAAGTTTTAACTGTGCAAATGGACTCCTGGCCACAGCCAAAACCTGAGCACCCGAGTTGCAAACCTAAGATTTAAGGGGAATGTAACCCTATCCAGCACAGACTACATCCCTACTCTCTGATCTGCCTTCCGACTGACCTGAAGCACCTCTGTCTTGTCTGGATTAAGTTTCAATATGTTCACCCTCATTCAGTCACTGGATTAGTAAAGACACTGGTTTAGTAACGCTTTTGTAAAGTCTTCCAAATGTGCTATATGCCTTTGCTAATCTGTGATCGATCTCTTTGTCAATCTTGGCATCTGAGGAGATTATGCTTCCCAGGTAGGTGAACTGCTGAACGGACTTGAGCACAGATTTGCCAACAACAATGTGGGGATGGTGGTGTTCGTCCTGTGGTGCAGGCTGGTAAAGAACCTCCGTTTTCTTTAGGTTGACTTCAAGCCCAAACAGCTCTGCAGCTGTTGCGAAGCAGGATGTTAGGCACTGCAGAGCTGCTTCTGTGTGGGCAACAAGGGCAGCAGCATCAGCGAAGAGCAGCTCACGGACTAGATAGTTTAGAGTCTTAGTATGAGCCCTCAGATGGCTTAAGTTAAACAAGCTACCATCAGTACGGTAACATATAAAAGGGTCTGGAGTAATAAACACCTGGGCGAAGCACAAAAATCAGTGTGTATAGAGCCATTGTACTGTCTATTCTCCTTTATAGATCTGAAACATGGGTCACCTATCGCCACCACCTACGACTCCTTGAATGCTTTCATCAGTGCTGTATACGCACAATCCTAAATATACACTGGACTGACTATGTGATGAATGTTGCTATCCTTGAGCAAGCAGGGATCACCAGCATTGAGGCCATGATATTGAGAACACAGCTGCACTGGGCAGGGCACGTTTCTAGGATGGAAGACCATCGCCTCCCCAAAATAGTCTCTCTGGCTTTTCTTCACAAACGAAGATTCAGGAAGGACTCATCCCGCGCCTTCTGCAAGCGCGCTGATGACTAAAAAGGCCAATCCGAGATAAACAAGTCCGGTTGCAAAAAGTGCAATGGTGAACTCACCACGGGTCAGCGTAAGAGGGGCGCTCCAAAAATGCGATACAAGGACTCCCTGAAACAACATCTCAGGCTCGGCCAAATTGATCACCAACAATGGTCCACCCTGGCCTCACATCGGGAGGCATGGATACGCACTATCCACAATGCTGCAGCCTTATTTGAGAACTCACGCCAAACAAGTCTTGAAGAGAAACCAGAACGCAGAAAGAATCACAACCCAGAAACATCACCCAAGGAGACCTTCTGCTGTGCTTTCTACAACCGGACTTGTTTATCTCAGATTGGCCTTTTTAGTCATCAGCGTGCTTGCAGAAAGCGTGGGATGAGTCCTTCCTGAATCTTTGTTTGTGAAGAAAAGCCAGAGAGAGCATTTAGTAGAGAAACAGCTTCCTTAGAATCGGATGGAAAGGAGAGATAGAGTTGTGTGTCATCAGCATACTGATGACGCTGAACCCCAAAACGCCAGATGACCTCTCCTGGCAGTTTCATGTAGATATTAAATGGCACGGAGGACAGAACTGAGCCATGAGGGACACCGCAGACTAGTGGCCAAGATGTTAAACAGGCATCCCCAAGCACCACCTTCTAGGTCTACCCCTCCAAGAAGGACCAGAGCTCCAGTCAAAAGGCAGATTGGGGAATAGGGACCCTCCCTGTGCTAGAAGGGGGGGGGTCACACTCTCTCTGAAATCTCAGGCTTGCAGCTTGGGTGTGCTCCTGGATGCATGAGCCTGGATGCTCATGTTTCAGCAGTGGCCAGGAGTGCATCTGCACAGGTAAAACTGGTGCGCCAGCTGCTCCCGGTCCTTGAAACGTCAGATCTGGCTACGGTGACACATGCTTTGATTACATCCCATTTGGACTTTTGCAACATACTCTACATGGGGCTGTCTTTGGGAATTGTTCAGAAACTTCAGTAGGTCCAGAATGCTGTGGCCCGAATGCTGACCGGAGCTAGCTATAGGGAGCATATAACTCCTGTGTTAAAACAGCTTCACTGACTACCGGTTTGTTTCTGGGCACAATTCAAAGTGCTGGTCATGACCTATAAACCCTATACGGCTTGGGTCCAAACTATTTGAAAGACCATATCTCTCTGTATAAACCTGCAAGGGCACTAAGATCATCAGAGGAAGGCTTTCTCTCAGTCCTGACACCATCCCAGGCTCGTCTGGTGAGGACACAAGAGAGAGTCTTCTCTGTAGCTGCTCCCACCCTTGGGAACTCCCACAGGAGGCTAGGCTGGCCCCCTCCCTGCTTTCCTTTAGCTGGCAGGCAGACATTTTTATGCAAGCAAGCTTTTAATATGTAGCTGGGCTTTGGAAGCTTTTATCGGGGTGCAGGGCCGGTTTAACCAGTCTGCCAAATCAGCATTGGCAGGGAGCCCCAAGGTCAAGGGGGGGTCCTGCTGACCTCCTTATCTGACAAAGGAGACAGCCAGGAAACAGCCGGGAGGAGCCGCTGCTTTGTAGCCCCCTCCTACCCTCCTCCTCCAAAAACTTCCTGCTGGCTTTTTTAAAAAAACAAAAAACAAACCAGCGTCTCCAAAACTAGAAAGAGAAAGAGAAAGAAGAAGCAGCCCTCCATGGCAGAAGCTGGAGGGAGTTTGCTGCTGCAAAATGCAAGCCAGTCAGGCATGTCAGAGAGGGGTGAGTGTGTGTGTATGAGAGAGAGGGGGGGAATTTGAGGGTTGTCTCTTTCCCTCAGAAAGGGTTTCTTTCTTTCTTTCTTTCTTTCTTTCTTTCTTTCTTCCTTCCCTTCCCTTCCTTCCACATAAATCCCCTCCAGTCCATCCTTCCTGCTGCTCTTAACATGTCCTGGTTCCTCTCCCCTCCCTTTTCCCCTTGGTCTTCTTCAGCTTTCTCCCCTTGCTACCAACTGAGTTCAGCCTGCAAAAGGAATTTGTGTGTGTTTGCCTATGTGCCTTCAAGTCATTTCTGACTAAGGTGAACCTACCATGGGGTTTTCTAGGCAAGGCTTGTTCAAAGGGGGTGTGCCTTTGACTTCCTTTGAGACTGAGAGAGTATGACTTGCCCAAGGTCAGCCAGTGGGTATTCATGGCTGAGTAAGGATTCAGACCCTGGTCTCCACAGTCATAATGCAATGCTGAAACTTCTACAACACTCTAGCTCTTTTAACAGAAGAATATAAAGAATATACATTAAAATTTGGAGTAATATTACTGGGAACAATGGTTTTATTGTTGTCACTAAAACACCAGTATCCCATTAGTGTTATGCGAGAGACATTGGCCGAGAGCAATGGATCTTAACCTTTTCTTTAACAGGAACCCCCTTTAAATATCTTTTTTTTAATTATTATTTTTATTTAAATTTCCAACACCAACATCATACCACATGTTTACACATTTTCTTATAATAAAGTTAATCTACAACTCAAAATTAATTTGTCATACATACACTTCAATATTCAAACCAAAAATCATGTAAACTTGTTTCCAATTCAAGCCTCTTATCCCATTTCCCCCCCTTTATTCCCTACCTCCCCCTCCTGACTTCCTTCACCTTACTTGTCCAAAAGCTTTTTAGTTCCAATTTCCTTCATCGTATCTTGGCTTCCTGTCCCCTGTTCCTTATTTCTACCTTTCTAAACCTCAAAATTTGCTTCTTTTGTAACCTCAATTTTGTCCGTACCAATGATGCTTCCTTATATATGTCCAAAACCTAAAGATCCAGCCTTCTATCCTTTGTTTGCTTCCTCACCTATTCAAATATCTTGTTACTGCCTCCCAATCCTTATTTGTATCTTCTAATCTTGCTGTTTCTAATCATTCTCGTTAGTTTGTCATTGTTTTTCATTTCTACCAGTTTATTTAACCACTCCTCTATTTCCAGAGCCTCTTTTTTTCCCCAATTTGCTGCTACTTTAAGTCTGGCTGATGTAACTAAGTATAGCAATACTCTCCAGTATTTCCTCTCTGTTTTTCCAATACTGTGGTCATGTTCAGTAGGTATAGCTTCGGATCCATTGTAAAATTAATCTCAAGCATCCTCTGTATTAATTTATGTACCTTCACCCAGTATCTTTTAATGATTGTACAACCCCACCACATATGATGCAATGATCCCAGTTCTTTTTCACATCTCCAACATTTTTTGTTTTCTAATTTATATACTTTACTTAATCTAACAGGGGTGAGGTACCATCTATTTGAAATCTTATAGAAGTTCTCCTTAAGATCTTGATTTGCTGTAAAACAATTTGATTTAAACCAAGCATTTTCCCACTCCATAAGACTAATCTGTTCTCCTATATCCTCAGCCCACCTCACCATCACATCCTTCACCACCTCTTTCTCTAACTCTCTTTCTAGCAAAAGGTTGTAAAATTTAGCTATTTTCTTCTTTCCTGTATCCCATATGATATTATCTATCTCATTTTGGTTTGTCTCAAAACCATACTTACTCCTATCTTCTTTGTATCTATCTTGTATTTGACAGTATGTGAACCAATGAATTTCATGACCTGCTTCTTGCAGCCTTTCTCTAGTATTCAAACTATATTCATTCTCTTCTGTTTTTCTTATCAACTCCTTGTATCTTACCCATTTTTTTTGTTCTATCCACCTCTCCTGAAAGGCTTCTATGGGAGAAACCCACATTGGCATCTTTTGTTGCCCCAAGACTTAACTCAAGATTCAAAACCCTAATAATAATAGCTAATAATATTTTTTAAAAATAATAATAGCTAACAACAACAACAACAACAATACAATTACACCACGTGTTTACAATACGGAGAAATGTAAAGTACTGCATTTAGGGCGGAAAAATGAAATGCATAAATATAGGATGGGAGAGACCTGGCTGAATGAGACTACGTGCGAAAGGGATCTAGGAGTCCTAGTAGACCACAAGTTGAACATGAGCCAACAGTGTGATGCGGCAGCTAAAAAGGCCAATGAGATTTTGGGCTGTATCAATAGAAGTATAGTGTCTAGATCAAGGGAAGTAATAGCGCCACTCTATTCTGCCTTGGTCAGACCTCACTTAGAATACTGTGTCCAGTTCTGGGCACTACAATTCAGAAAGGATATTGACAAATTGGAGCGTGTCCAGAGAAGGGCAACTAAAATGGTGAAAGGTCTGGAAACGATGCCTTATGAGGAGAGACTTAGGGAGCTGGGTATGTTTAGCCTGGAAAAAAGACGGTTAAGAGGCGATATGATAGCCCTGTTTAAGTATTTGAAGGGATGTCACGCTGAGGATGGAGCAGGCTTGTTTTCTGCTGCTCCAGAGACTGGAACACGGAGCAATGGGTGCAAGCTCCAGGAACAGAGATTCCACCTCAACATGAGGAGGAACTTTTTGACAGTCAGAGCTGTTCGGCAGTGGAACACACTCCCTCGGAGCGTGGTGGGGTCTCCTTCCTTGGAGGTCTTTAAACAGAGGCTGGATGGCCATCTGTCGGGGATGCTTTGATCAAGATTTCCTGCGTGGCAGGGGGGTTGGACTGGATGGCCCTCGTGGTCTCTTCCAACTCTGCAATTCTATGATTCTATGATTAAACTTTCCCTCAGAGGCACTCTTGCTTCTTCCTGCAAGTTTGTGGCTGGAGTGGATTGAATGGCAATGTGCAGGCCAAGCCAGCCAGCCTTTGCCTTGGTTCCTGTCACGTGGCTGCTCCACTACAGGGAGGAGGTGGGCCAATCAGCCTTCAAGCCTTTGTGGACCCCTGTGAGGACATTGCAGACCCCAAGTTAAGAACCACTGGGCTAGAGAATGCTGGAAAAGGAACAATGCAACCAGACCTTGAGAAGGGTGCTGGCAGGGGGATTCTGGGAGGTGTAATCCAAGAGTAACTTTCCCAGGCTCTGAATGCAGCCTAGAATCATAGGGCTGGAAGGGATCCCAACAGCCATCCCATCTGATCAGCTTCTGCCCTGCAGGAACACACAATCCAAGCATTCCTGGCAGATGGCCATCTAACCTATGGTTAAAAAAAGCCAAAGAAGGAGATTCCACCACACTCCAAGGCAGTGTATTACACTTCTGAACAGCTCATACTGTCAGGAGGTTCTTCCTAATATTCAGGTGGAATCTCTTTTCCTGTAGTTTGAACCCATAGCTCCGTGTCCTGGTCTCTGGAGCAGCAGAAAACAAGCTTGCTCCTTCCTCAGTATGACATCCCTTCAAATATTTAAACATAGCTATCACGTCACCTCTCAACCTTCTCTTCTCCAGGCTAAGCATGCCCAGCTCCCTAAGCCGTTCCTCATATGTAAATTATTTAATACAGTAGGCCCCCTCTTATCCACTGGGGATTGGTTTGGGGGGGGGTGTGGATTCTGAAAACCATGAATAATAGTGAATGCCATTGAAAATAATGGGACTTCTGGTTTAAAATACCATGAAGTTGCCTTGGAGGGCCTAGAAAACAGCTAGGGAGGACACATTTTCTAGGAAGACTCTATGGTAGGTGTGCTGTTTTGTGTCCCATGGATAATGAATCCATGGATATGGGGGTCCTACTGTAATCTGAGCATCCTGTACGGTGAATAGGTTAGGTTACATTGACCTGAGATAAACATATGGCCCCCCCAAAATAAAGCATTGCAGGGGGCCCCAAAATTCCTTAAACCAGCCCTGTCAGGGTGTGTCTTTGTTTTTATTTTTGTCTTGTTTATTTTTAATCTTTTAACTTTTATGTATTTATGTAATTTTAGATTTTGTACATTGTGCTTGTTTAATGGTTTTTAAACTGTATTTTATATGATGTTTTGTGAGCCGCCTTGGGTCCCTTCTGGGAGAAAGGCAGCATATAAATAAAATAAAATAAACAAATAAATACTGCATAACTGTGCCCCTGAGCCCCATCCCAGAGAGGCGACCCAGAAGGATACCATGGTTGATGGTATCGAAAGCTGCTGAGAGGACCAGCTGAACCAACCTGGACACATTCCTCCTGTCCAGTTCCCTGTGTAGGTCATCTACCAAGATGGCCAAAGCTATCTCTGTCCTATAACTAGGCCTGAAGCCAGATTGTTGATCTTCCTTTCTCCAGTTTTCATGCCTTCTTCCTCTGAGTCTAATCCTGCTTTACATGTGATATGTTCAGCACACAGGTTAAACAGATAGGATGATAAAATGCAGCCTTGCCCGACCTCCTTGCCAATTGGAAACAATTCTGTTTCTTTATATTCTGTCCCAACAGTAGCCTCTTCTCCTGAGTACAGGTTATGCATCAGGACAATCAAATGTTGTAGCAAACCCGTTTCTTTAAGTGCAATCCATAGCTTTTTGTGATCTACACAATCAAAGGCTTTGATATGCTATGTTCGTACAGTCCTTATTTTTACCACCAAGTAAGGTGAAAATAACACAAGAGAAAGGGTTATGCCCCACTTCCTTCCCACCCCATTGTCCTCACACAAATATTGCCCACCCCTCCCGTTGTTTTATATCAAAATTCAAAGATGTGGAAAATTTAATCCTGGGTCTCTGTTGCATAGCTTAGTCTTTGGTCTGTTCTTCATTTTTCTGATCAATGGTTAGAACATCTCTTAGTTCCGAGCTTCTCCGAATGTTGATGAGCTCTAGCTCCCACCATCCTTCACCATTGGCCAAGCTAGGTAGGCTGCCAGGAACTGGTACTTTGTTGTTGCTGCATGTCTTTAAGTCATTTCCAACTTGAAGCACCACTAAGACCAAGCAAGATTTGTTCAGAGGGGTTTGCCATGGTCTTCCTCTAAGGCTGAGAGATTGTGACTTGCCCAAGGTCACCCAGTCGGTTTCCATGGCCAAGCAGGGATTTGAACTCTGGTCTCATAAAGTCCTAGTCCCCCACTCAAAACGGACCTCACTGGCTCTCTGTTGGTATTTTACTTACTTCTCATGTCTACCCTGGGGTTTCCCTTTTAAGTTTCTAATTCATTTCTCAGCTGCTAAGCATCAGCATCAGACTCTTCCAGACATGTTCAGGAAAAGTCCTGCAACATGTCATGTGCCTTACAACCTCTTCTTACAGCCTTCTCTTGTTCTATTAGCTCAAGCAGGGGATTAATCTCTTCCTGCTGTTCAGTGCGCTACCCAGGAGTTATAGAGAACAACCAGCTAGGCTCTCAGTTTGAGCCCAGTTCATCCCTTCCTGAACATGCCCACTATAATCTGATTTTGGAAGCTAAGCTAGCTCAAGCCTGATCTGTGGGAAATCATAAGGGATCTCCAGGTAAGTCTGGGAAGGAATCCTGTCTGAAATTGTGAAGAGCCCCCACTGCCAGTCAGAAGTGACAAGACTGGGCTAGATGGACCAGTGGTCTAACTCAGTGTAAGGTTGCTTCATATGTTCTTCCTCTCAGCATTCCTCCAATAGTCTAGGCAACAGTAAGGGAGCAAGATAGTCCTTGACGGTGCAAATAGGAAACCAAATTGGGAAAAGCCAGAGTGAAAAGCTATATTTTGCCATTATTTTGACATTCTTGTGTTATGGGCAAACCTAGTTGTCTGTTACAGCCCTGAGACAGAAGGCACAACACAAAGTGCCAGTTATATGGCTTAGATTCAGGCTGACAGACAGAATCTCCCTGTATGAACCTGTCCAGACACAGAGATACTCAGGAGAAGCCTTTCTCTTACTCCTACCACCTTCACAGTCATGGCTGGTGGGGAGGTGAGACAAAGCCTTCTTGGTGACTGCCCCTCTCTTCCCAGGTAGGCAGGCAAAGACATTTTTAAAAATTCCAATAGGCTTTTAGAACTGAAAGAGGAAAGGGCTTTTAAGAGGGTGCTGTATTGCTTTCGGTACTGTTTTTAGCTGCTTTTCATTGTTTTAAGTATATGTTTTAAATTGTTTTAATATTGTTAATAGTGTAATTCTCTTTTAATGTATTCTTTTTAACTATATTATAACCATTTTAATTTGTAAGCCACCTTGATTCCCAATCTTGTGGGGAAATTAAAACATTTTTATTTATATAGATATAAATAAAGGGTATAAAATAAAGGGTATAAAGATGATGATGATGATTTCAAGTTAATGTGTTGTATGTCTGAGCTCTGCCTACTCTTTTCCTTCCTTTCTCCCATTTAGTCTGCTAACCCAGTTATTGCAAGGTCATCCTTAGCCAACAATCCTTTAGACAACAGAAACAAGCAATAATAGGTGTTGGCACCCCACCTGCTTGCTGACATTCTTAGTTCACTTATGAGTCACAGAGAGGTATGAAAACCCACCAGAGGCAAAACCCACCTTGCTGCTTATCTGATTATTTATTCTGGCATGAAAGATGTGAGTCCAGAACTTTTGCACCTGCCAAGGGGTTCTGGCCCTCTTTCAACTGATGACTCTCACTTCTGATTAATTAGTTCCCTGAAAATGCAGACAAAAGAGAGGCTACCCCAGGGGGTTAGCTGGATGTGTAAACAAGTTTATACCAGAAGCAAGCAACTAGCTTCCTTGACTGCCATCAGAGCAGATGAGTGCACCTTTAAGCCCATCCCCATGTGCTTGCAGGATCAAGTTCAAATCCTGCCATGTCTCAGTGTCTCGAGGTTTTGCTTAAATATTCTGGATTCACACTGACTGTGAAAAGCCTGTACACATATATGTATTACAGGACTTTTCCCCCCTCTCAACCATAACATTTCAATGAAATGTCCAATGCATTTTTCCCTAAAGAGCATTTTGTAAAATTCTGATCACAAGAAGAAAAGAAAATTACATTCTTCTCACCTCTTTACAGTTCACACTCATATATGTATTATAAGTGTTGCATTTGCTGTTGCCACACTATAAAGATTGTTTAAAAAGATGTGGACAAAGGCTGTCATCTGTAACAGCCTGATTATAGAGATGCAGCATAACCATAGTTTTGTGTGATATAAATGAGCCTATGAAACCCCCGCAATCTAGCACCCTCCCTTCTTAGTTTCTCTTCCTCCAGATCAGCTGTGCAGTAAGCATCAGAGGGTCTCAGTTCCAGTTTTCATTAACCGCTTTTTGTGTCATCTGGTTAATATCAACTATGGTTTCTTTGAATCAAGCCAGGTACAGACCATGGGATCACTTATTCAAGCAAATTATAGTTAATAATTACCCAGAGTTTGGAAGTCACAAGTTATCACCTAGCTGTAACTGGTTACTTTGAGGGGTAACAAGGATTGAATAATGTTACATCGCAAAAGCAATGCAATGAGTAAAAGCAAAATTATGGTACCAGTGTGTAAAATAACTTTGCAGTTACTTTCAAAAGTTAATACTACAGGGAATGTTTAGAGGCATTTTGAGATGAATGTGTTAAGTTTTATGTCATTCTTTTATCAATACTAGGAGTCCACACACGCACACGCACACACACACACACACACAAAAGGTAATGGAAAGTGGAGTAAGAAGCAAGACAAGTGACTTAACAACTTACAATACTTTTCAATAGCTATTGGCTTCTTTTCAAACAGAGTAATGAAAATATAACTTTCCTACCTGTGCATTAACCAGAGTTTTAGGGTTTAAATGACACACTAAACCGTGGCTAATGGAAATCAGAAGTGAAAGCTGGAACCCAAGTCTTCCCAAGACTCATTTATGTTGCATTAAATGTGTTAACATGATCTTGAAATGAGATGCAAATCTGATAGCAGACGGTCAAATATGTGATGATAAGCTACAATATAAACTTTCCAGAAAAGTATTGGACCCTTTCCCATAGCTCTCATCTAACCCATCTGCTTTTTATTATGAGCTCAGGAGACTTTCTGTGCATGTTCGGGCATGATAGAGAAGCTGCAGCATGCCAGCCTCCTTGGCCGCTTGCAGCGTGTCAAGGAGCAGTCCCAAGTGATCAATCAAGCCATGGCTGAGCTTGCCACCATTCCCTACCTCCAGGATATCAGCCAGCAGGATGCGGAACTGGTAAGCATTCAGTGTTTGCATCCTTGTTTGGGCTTTGGTGGTCAGTGAGGGAAGCACAACAGAATATTATTGTCACTTTTCCTGGGCATTTAAAAAAAGTATTGAAAGCTTTGAAAGCATAAACACACCATTTGGGCAGAGCAAATGGCCATCATGAATGCAAAAGTGTCAAAATGCATGACTATAATTAAAGTGAATGCCCCACAAAGGTCTACCACTGATGTGAGTCTTTTTAAAAATGTATAATGAAACCACATACAGTGTAAACCGTGTTGTTAGCATTCCATAGCATAAAGGTCATGGTAAGGAGAGTAACAAAAAGAGAGAGGAAAAGCAACCTAAAATCAAAGAAGGAGCTTTGCTCACTCATCACTGGTACCAGAAAATGAAAACAAGACAACATTCACCAAATGATGCAACAACTGGTTATTCTAAGGAGATTATAAGACAAGTGCCTAAAAACTTTATGGCACTATATTTTACAGCGTTCGTTTTCTGGTACAATGACACACGTTTTTGCTTGCTGCCGTGATAATGATACAAAATCGCCCCAAGAATACAGCAATATGAGCGCTCATGACGCTTACTTCCATGTTTCTCTTTGAACGAGGTTTCAGCGCATCTCGTGAGAGATGCAAGCATGCTAAAAAGCCCCAAAACACCAAAAATTAAAAAAAGAAAATGTTCAGAAAAGTACAGATACACATTTAGAAACTTGCAAGCAAGATGGGGAGCTTCATAAAAAGAGCACACAGTACCTAGTTTTCCCATTGACACCCAGAAGCGTTCTGGTGGGACCGCCCATTGACGCTGGAATCACCAACAAAATGGGGCACTTTTTCACACACATGAAAATCTGGAACACAAACACTACGGGAGATCAATTTTCGACTTCTCCCTGACAATAAAAAAGAACTCCCTCGTAATGGCAACAGAATGCTTGCAGAACACTGGAGCACGACGTCGTCTGATAAGGAAGCCCTTTTGCAATCTTATGGCGTTGTTATAACACAGTTTTTGACGCATCTTATAATCTCCTCTATCATGGCTCTTAACCTTTTCTTTATCAGGGACCCCCACTAAATAGCCTTTGTTTCTATGGACCCCAAGGAATAACTCAAGAATTAAAACAACAACACCTGATAATCATAATCATAATAATACAGTTACATCATCCATTAAACCTTCCCTCAGAGGCACTGGAGGAGAAGGGAAGACTTTATCCTGATTCTTCCTGCAAGTTTGTGGCTGGAGCAGATTGAACAGCAATGTGCAGGCCAAACCAGCCAGCCAGCCTTTGCCTTGGCTCCTATGATGTGGCTGCCCCACTGAGGGGAGGAGGTGGGCCAAGCAGCCGTGGACCCCCTGTGAGGACATTGCAGAACCCTAGGCGTCTGCGAACTACAAGTTAAGAACCACTGCTCTAAATGAATTTCATGGGGCTCACCTACATTAGACCCAGTGCAGTATAGTAGTTTGAGTATTGGACTAGGACTCTTAAACACCAGGGTTCAAATCCCCACTTAGCCATGAAAACTGGAGGGTGACCTTGAGCAAGTCACACTCTCAGAATAAGAAGAAGGCAAGAAAACTCTGTGTTTCTTGTTAGCTGGCACATTTAGAGGCACATAACAGCAACAAATCTACACTAGGATTTTTATCTTGGTACTCTAATTTCTGGCTTACTCATGGGGTCAGAAAACACATTCACCAAAACATTTTCTTGATGTGATTTCTCCTTCAAAATTTCATAAGTTTCCAGATTATTTTTATGACTTCCTCATGTCCCCAAGTGTATGAAAACTAGGGTTGCCACCTTTTCATGGGAAAATCCTGCCACCGTTCTCTAGGATTGGAAAGAAATCCGAGGCAAGTAGAGCCCGGGCAGAACATGGAAATTCAAATGGAAGTTGGGTCGGACATTTGTTAGCTCTTCAGATCTCATTACTAGTTATTAACAGACATGATCTGATCAGGATAATACTGACTGGTCAGCAACCCCATTCAAAACTAGAAGGCTGATTAGGATTGTCCCATGATACAGGTCAAGCAGAAACAAGGCCAACAAAACTTTGAAAACAGGGGCAAGGAATTATATTCATCCCAAGGGGTTTTATTGGGAGAATTCCTGGAATAATCCAACAGGCCAGATAATATCAATCCACCCCACAATCCCTGATATCAACTGAAAACACCCCTCCCTGGGCCCATTACCAGTTTCTCCAAGCAGGGAAAGACATAGAGTTCAATGCCTCTTTCTGTATGGAAACAAGTCCCTTCCTAACCCTCTCACCAGTGGAGACTGGTATCCTCTATGTCAGTGGGGCACTGAATCTGCTCTGGGTTTTAGTCTGAACTTTAAACAAGTTATCCAAAGCACTGAGCTCAGTCCCCAGAATAGATTCAGCACCTTGGATAATTTCTTTAAACTTCAGACTAAACCTCAGAGTTGATTCACAGAAACTTTGCCATCCCATTGGATGTCAAGAGGCACATGAACAGTAGCCTGCTTTTCTCTTCCACTGTTGATTGGAGGTACAAGAGATTTCCCCCATTCCACCTCCCTTCCTAATTGGGAGAGTGATCACTGAGAGGAAAGAAATCTGTCATCTCTGATCACTGATTGGAGCATGATTTCCTCACCTCACAGCATTTGTATTCTCAGTTCTGAAAACAAGTGGCATAACTCCAGAAGTTAGAGCTTCGCAGAATGAGATAGGGTTTTGGGGAGAATGAGCTATTCTCAGACTAGATTAAGTTGATGGGTTAGCGGTTCCCCCCCCCCTCCGCCTTTCTTGCTGTGTGGTCTCCTACACATGCTTTGTTCAGACATGGATAACATGGCTTAATAATAATATAATAATAACTTTATTTTTGTACCCCGCCTTTTGCCTATTAGGCAATCAAGGCGGCTCACAACAACTGGATATAAAACAACAAGCCAGGATAAGGATAAATGTTGCATATTTACAATATACTTCTTCATGCTTCCCTTTCTCTCCTCCCTTCTCACCATGCTACATTAAGCCAGGAAGCCTTCAAATACGGTAACCAAAGTTTCCTCTGGCGGACATTCCCCAGATGCCTAAATTGGCCACAGTGACACATGCCTTAGTTACAACTCAGCTGTGTTACTGTAATGCACTCTATGTGGAGCTACCTTTAAAGCGGTGATGGCGAACCTATGACACGCGTAGCCATATGTGCTGACATGTGGCCGTAGGCCTCCTCCCCCCTGCCCCCGCCCGCAACCTCACCACCCTCCCTAAAGTGGCAATCCGGGCTTCAAAGTCTCACTTTAGGGAGGGGGGAGGAAAGAGGCAGGCGGGGCTACGAAGCCCCGATCGCCACTTTAGGGAGGCGGGAGTGGAGCCTCCCCCCCTACCTGGCCACCACCACCCCTGAGGCCTACCGCACTTCCCTGGAGCCGTCTCAGAAAGGCCGGTTAAGGTGGCTAGCGAGCGGGAGGGTGGCTGCCCGGCCTTCCAGAGGGAGCTCCGTGGCTTTGAAGCCACGGAGCCACCTCAGGGGGGGGGGGGCGGGGAAGATGGTGGATGACTGGTAGGGTGGCTGCCCAGCCTCTCCCCAGCCTTCCTGAGGGGGCTCCGTGGCTTTGAAGCCGTGGAGCCGCTTCGGGGAGGCTGGGGAAGATGGCAGGTGAGTGGGAGGGTGGCCACCCGGCCTTCCCGAGGGGGCTTCGTGGCTTTGAAGCTGCAGAGCCACCTTGGGGAGGCCGGGGAAGATGGCAGGCGAGCAGGAGGGTGGCCGCCTGGCCTCTCCCCAGCCTTCCCAAGGGGGCTTCGAGGCTTCCAAGCCTCGGAGCCGCCTCAGAAAGGCCGGGGAAGGCAGCGGGTGAGAGGGAGGGACTCTGCCTGGCCTCTCCCCAGCCTCACCGAGGGGGCTCCGTGGCTTTGAAGCCTCGGAGCCACCTCAGAAAGCCCGGGGAAGGTGGCAGGATGGAGGGAGGGACTGTGCCCGGTGTCTCCCCAGCCTTACTGAGGGGGCTCCAAGGCTTCAAAGCCTCGCAGCTGCCTCAGAAAGTGCAGGGAAGGTGGCAGGCAGGTGGGCCTCTTGTTTGAGCCCAGGGCACCGTGTGCAGTTTCTCCAATGGAGCCCTCCTAAATAGCTCTGTTCAGGGGAGCTGCCAAAAGAGGGAGGGGGGAGAATGCTTGTATGTGTGCGTGCGCACGTGGCGTTGTGGGGAGGGGGAGTAAGTGCTGTGAAGTTAAGAAGCCGAGGGTCTGGGAGCCGAGGAGCTGCCCATGTAATCGCTCCTAGGCTAGCCGGCAACACATGCTCTGCTCCATGGCTAATGCAGGCTGCCTCCTCGTCTCCAACTCCACCTTGCTCCCACACTTGCTACTGTGCCCCCCAGCCTTCCTCTACCTCCAGCAGGCATGTCCACCTCTTTTATATCTTTCCCTGCTTCACTCGTGGGTGAGGTATCCCCCCCCCAAAAAATTAATCCATGGGTCAGAGGGAGGGTGGGGGGGAAAGTAGCGAGGGGGGCTCCGAAGGCCCCACTTTCGGTAGGCCAGGGTGGGGGGGGAGTAGCGACAGGGCCTCATGTCACATGATTTGTGATAACTCATTAATTATTAATAAACAATTAATCATATTGTTGATTAAACAGCAAATATCGTGAAATAATGTTTTTTTCCTCAAAGTGACAAACCAACCCGAGTTATGCTCAGTTTTTTGGCAACGTTTGACACAGCAAGCTCAAAAGGTTGCCCATCACTGCTTTAGAGTGCTCAAAAAACTGGTCCAAAGAACTCCAGCCAGTTGTTACCTGGGGCTACCTGCAGGAGCACACAACTCGCTTAGCTGCCTGTCTATTTCGAGACACAATTCAAAGTGCTGGTTATGACCATATAAAGCCCGATGTAGCCCAGGTCCAGTTACTGAAGGATCATATCTTTCGGTATGTGCCTGGCTGAGCTCAAAGATCTTCAGGGGCGGCATTTCTCTTAGTCCCACCACCTTCACAGGCATGTTTGGGGAGAATGCAGGAGTGGGCCTTCTCCATGGCTGCCCTCTAATTTTGGAACTCCCTTCCTAGGGAGGCTAGGATGGCTTCATCTTTGCAGCCTTTTCAGCAACAGGGGAACACCTTTTCATTCAAGCAAGCCTTTGGGAATTGATTGTTTTACTAGAGGAAGACTTTTAATGGCACTGTACTGCTTTTGTTCATTGCTTTAAAGTATTACTTTAAATAATTCTCACCAACAATGGTCCGCCCTGGCCTCACATCAGGAGTAATGGAGACGTACTATCCACAATGCTGCAGCCTTATTTGAGAACTCACTCCAAACAAGTCTTGAAGAGAAACGACAATGCAGAAAGAATCACAACCTGGAAACATCAACCAAGGAGAGACCTTCTGCTGTGCTTTCTGCAACCGGACTTGTTTATCTCGGATTGGCCTTTTTAGTCATCAGCGGACTTGCAGAAAGCGCGGGATAAGTCCTTCCTGAATCTTTGTTTGCGAAGAAAAGCCAGAGAGGGAGAGAATTTTGTTGTTAATTTAATACTGTTTTAATCAGCTTCTTGTGTATTTTTTAACAATAAGTGTTTTAAAAATACTTATTAAAAATACTTCTCTTTTGTAACTACCTTGGTTCCTAGTTGGGATGAAGGTGGAGTATTAATAAAGGGATGGAGGGATGGATGGATGGATGGTGTTAATGGGATCCCATTGGGTACTTACAGTGATGGAAGTGGTCCCATCAGAAGATCAAGGAAGAGATAATTTCTCTCCCTATGCAGGACCCACAACAAAAGATTATCCTCTCCCTCTCTTCCCCCTCCTTGCTGCCTAAAAGTGTTCAGGAGGGTTTCTCAAACATCTAAAGCGAACATTAAGGCACACACAAAACTGGGTATATGTCAGGTTGGGGAATGGCCTCTTTCCAGATCTGTCAGTATAAGGACATCATTGAATCCTGGTCTTTGAGTCCAGTACTACCATTCAGTGCTCACTTTTCCAAAGGACACTTAGGCTCTGTGCCACTGTTGACTAGTGGTTCCCAAATTTGGGTGCCCAGCTGTCATTGGCAGGGGGCTGGTGGCTTACCAGTGGGGCAATGAATCCACTCTGGATTTTAGTCCAACCATTAAAGGAGCTATCCAAGGTCCAGAACCTCATTGGGGGGGAGGGACAGGAATAAAGTTCAGTAGCTTGGATAGGTCATGGCAAGTCTGAATTAAAACTCAGAGCACATTCACCACCTCAGTCACATGGGAGCCACCACCTATCCACTTGTTCTTGGACTTCAGCTCTTAAGAGCCCCAGAAAAAATGCAAGGCAGGGGGTTGGGCTAGATGGCCCTTGTGGTCTCTTCCAACTCTATGAGTCTGTGACTATTCTATAGATTTCTCTTAGCTGTGTGAAATCTCCAGGCAACAGCTCACGGAGCATTTACTGTAAGTGTAAATCCTCACACAAGAGGCCTTCAGACAAGCAGATGGTTTTGTAAGGCCAGTTACCCCAAAGAAGAGTATGCTTGTTTCTTACCATGACCTCAGGAACCTGAAAGGAATCTGCAATGCAAAAATTCCCTGAGGGTTCTCAGTAAACAACTGGTCATCATCCCTGCACAACATGCCACCCAGTACTCTGCTTGAAAGGGATGCTATAGGCCACTTTTAAATGTGCCTTAAATTAATTACCGTATGCAAATGAGCAGTGGCTGGTGCTTTTCCTCTGGGATGAGGTGGCAGCCCAAGTCATACATCACAGCTTAATCCCATGCTGTGAAAACATTACTTAAAAACTAACTCTCCCAGCTGCAAATTTCACCTTCAGGAAAACATGGTGACCTTCTCAAGGGTAGAATAACAACAAACCTCTAGAGTGTTTTGCACTGTTTCCTTTATCAAATGCAGCAGCTTCAGAAGCCCATTCTGAATATGCAGTGATGAATAAACTCATCTGTCTTTGGAAAACTAGATGTGATCCAGGGGGATATCTGTGTTCAGTGTCCTCTTCCAGTATGGTTTCTTTAAAAAAAAAAAAAAAAAGCTAGTATCTACCACTGAATTAGACTAAGAGAGACTAAGAGAGACCAACTTCCCCCAATTTAAAGCTAAAGTTTTGCCTTCTGGGAGGGGTAATTACCTGTCCCCATACACAAAGCTTGGGAAAAAATTACCTTTCTGGACTACTAGAATCCCAGTGTCATGTTGACTGTGGAATTTTGGAGCTGTAGTCCAAAAGGAATTGAAGAGAAATGACAATGCAGAAAGAATCACAACCCAGAAACATCACCCAAGGAGACCTGCTGTGCTTTCTGCAATTGGACTTGTTTATCTCGGATTGGCCTTTTTAGTCATCAGCGGGCTTGCAGAAAGCACAGGATGAGTCCTTCCTGAATCTTCATTTGCAAAGAAAAGCCAGAGACAGAGAGAGTCCAAAAGGCCATCCTAACTACATTTTTGCCTGCAGTGGGAACAACAACAGCTTGGTGGGTGGGTGAAATTTTAATTAGAAAAAAATTAAGGCGATTAGTTTTTTTTTTAAATAAAAAAAACCTTACTAGTGCCACTTTCTGACTGGCCATCAAGAAACGCATGGATGCTGCTGACTTTTTAAAAATAGAGAAATCTGAAACTCTCAAATGACATCCAGTCACACCCTTTAAACCAGGGACGGATAAAGTGTGGGCCAGGAGCTTCATGCACCCTCAAAGGCTTTTGTGACGCTCCCAGTGTCTCTTTTCAAAGGTTAACTTCTGGTTTACTTCCCATTTTAAAAAGCACCCAAAACAGCCTGGGGGGCAGCAACCTAGAGAAATTGCCTCCCATACTCTCTACAGGGAGATGTGGAACATTGATTATGAGGTTGTGGGATACAGGGTGTGTGAGAGAGAGCGCGGGAGAGCGGAATTTGGGGTCCCATAGGGATCCAGCATGTACACCCACCAGCCCCTGTGGTTGCCCATCCTAGCTTTAAACATACTGAATGGATCCAAGCAAATTGGATGCTTCTTCAGGATGTATATAACCCTTCAACTCAATATACTTTCTAGATATACTGGCCTATTGCTCCCCTCATTCCCATATCTTCCATCTGTCCCAGTATGACAGGAACAGTCCCAAGTAATCCTATGCTGTTCCATTTTTCAGCTGTTTTTAAAACGTCCCAGTTTCTCTTCCTTCCTCCCACTTTTCCCCTTTGTCCTCAGCTTACTTCAATTGCTGCAAACTTGAGTTCAAAGTGCAAAAGTAGAGAGGAGAGAAGAGGAGGAAGAATCTTGCTCTTCCCACTAGTCTCAGGCAAAAGCAAACTGGGGCAGCCTTTCCTAGCTTGTATGTTCTTCTCATTACTAACCTTTCCCATCTTGAGCACATTCTGATGTTCTGATCTTCATCTGTGAAAAGTTCGAAGATATCCCGCACTCCTTTTCAAAAGCTGACTTCTGGTTTACTTCCTGTTGGCTTTTTTTTAGGACTTGTCAGGGTCTAAAACAGCCTGAAGGGCAGCAATATGGTAAAACTACCTCTCTTAATCTCTATGGGGATCATTTACATTTTTAAAAAAATTCAGTTGTGGGGTGCATGATGGTTGTACATTTGGAACTCCAAGGTCCCACTGGAATCCAGTATGCTCTGTTGCCAGCCCTGGTTCTTGCCCACTCTAGTTTTAAATATATTGAAGGGAGCCACGCAAATTGGATGCTTCTTCAAAGCTTCCAATTTGAAGCTTCTTCAAATTGGAAGCTTCTTCAAGAATCTTCTAGCTCAACATACTTTCCAGATACATGGACAATGTCTCCCATCATTCCCAACCAGCATTTCTAGGTTCTGTGTAGACAACTATAATTGAATGTTGCAAATATACAATACAGTGGGCCCTTGGCATCTGCTGGGGTTTGGTTGCCAGATCCCCTGTGGATATCCCATAGCTGCTCAAGTCCTATTATATACAATGGTGTAGTAAAATGGTGTCCCTTATATAAAATGGCAAAATCAAGGTTTGCTTTTTGGAATTAAAAAAAAAATAATAATGTAGGACCTCCGTATCCACTTACTCATTATCCACTGATTCGGTTATCCACAGGACACAAAACAATACACCTACCATAGAGTTTTCCTAGAAAATGTGTCCTCTCTAGCCATTTTCAAGGTCCTCCAAGGCAACTCTACAGTATTTTAAACCACAAGTCCCATTGTTTTCAATTGTGTTTGCTATTATCCATGGTTTTCGGTATCCATGCCCCACCCCCAGAACCAATCCCCAGCAGATACAAGGGTCCTACTGTATTTTAAAGCCACGGATGGTGACATCCATGGATGCAGAATCCATGGATATGGAAGGGTGGCTGTAGAAGCAAATGCAATGTTGAAATTACACCACAAAGAATTTACCTGTTTTGTTCCCTTCTAAACGCATAATACCACTACCTTATTCAAAGTGGAAAGGGCCTGTGCCTCAGCCCTGGCAATTACACCTCTTCTCCACCCACATCAATCCCTCTTTCTAAACTCAGTTGGTAAGTACAGCCCCTTCCTTAGGGTTTCCCCACTCACTAGGCCAAATTAATAATTCATAGGGGTTATACTTTTAATTGTTCAATAATTTTTATGAATCACCTAGAGTGCCACTGGGAGGTAAAAGGTATACAGTATTGTGATTTATCTGTTTGCTTTTTTATGGGCAAAATCCTGTCAGTTACACACTTTGACTTCCTTGTTAACTTCAGCAGAAGAAATTTAACCCTGTTCTTGGTTCTTACACTAAAATTCATGAGACTTAAAAATGCATTTAACTCTCCTTTATTGATCTTCTATATTTATAAAGCGCAATAGTTACAAACCTGCCTGTTGCAAAGCAAATGCTTTTTACCTTTAAAAGCCTATATTCTAAAAGTACACATTTTCCAGTGGAAGTTTCCTTATTGTTGGGTATTATTCATCCCACAATAATGCAAGGCAAATGTGGACGACACACAGACCAAAATAAAAATAAAAAAAAATCCAAGCAGTAGTGGTGCACATTGTGTGAAATATGAGCAATAAAATCATCAGCGTACAAATGATTTTTTAATTAGGTTTTAATCTGTGTATTTAGAGAAGTTATTTCTGTGTGAATTCCATTCTGATAATTTTTATCTTGGTGTCACAGCTGCAGTCATTAATGGCAGATGCCATGGACACCCTCGAAGGAAGGAAAAGCGATAAAGAGCGTGTCTGGAATAAAATAGAAAAGGTAAAAAAAAAAAAAAGTAGTAGAAAGAGAAGTTGTTGCAGAAGACATAGCAGATATAGCATTTGCCAAGACGTAAAGGTCTGTCTCAGGGGTCACACCTGTGATGGAGAGTCTGCAAAAGTTTATCACATTACTATCAGGATCTTTTGCCTTGGAAAATTCATAGCCAAGCTAGTCTTGTTAGGGGTTTTGTCTCTTGCATCAACACGCCCTCTCTCATCTTGTTAGCTTCTTTGCTCTAAGGGCCATCCAGGTGGTACAGAAAAGTTGGTTGGAATAATTGGTGGGCATACACCTACAACCATATGTCAAATTGTTCCAGAACAGTCCCAGAAAATGTACAAGCCTACCGAAATCAAGCAGTTTTGCAGGGAGCAGCAAGGAACCCTGATGATAGCTGCAGTCAGCAAATTACTAGTATAGAACTTCCCACTACACACAGCACAGCTGAAAGGAGGAAATTAAAAGCTGCTGTTTCCTGTTTGCCACATCATTCAAGCCCTAAACTGTGGTTAATGTTTACAAAGGTTGTAAAAATGGAAAATTAGAAATTTCTGCTTCCCTTTCACATTAACCAGTTTAGCATATCATCCAAATTATAACCTAATTTTTATTATGGTTAATGAAAAGAAGCTAATTTCATGAACAGGTTTAAAAACATGACAGTTTCCTAAACTAAGCAAGTGTGAAGTTGGTTGTTTCTATTAACCATAGTTATGATTGGCTACAGCAGTATTCCTGGGTTCAGAAGACATGGCAGATGACTATTTGGTGATGGTGGTGGGAGGTTATCTGTTTCATTGTGAAGTCTGTTACGTAGGCCATTTTACTCCCTCCTCAAGTATCAGGTTCATAGTCCACAGGTGTTTTTATATCCATCATTATCAATAGCAGGACCAGTGATTTGAAACATCTTTTATAAACTTAGGCTGGTATGTTTACTACAACCCTACCTGGAGAGAAATAAGCATGCAAATGTTGTTCTTGCCCTGGTCACCTCTCATTTGGATTATTGCAATGCATTCTATGTGATACCTTTGAAAATTATTCAGAAGTTTCTGCTATTCTAAAATGTAGCTACACTACATTGGCACTTGGTGACAGGATTATATTTTGCCAGTACTTTGCCATCTGCACTGGCTGTGGTTCTATTTCAGGGTCCAATCTGAAGTCCTGGTTTCCAACTTAAAACAACCCTAAGGAGAACCTATCATGGGGTGTTCTGAAGCTGAGAGTGTGTGACTTGCCAAGGTCACCCAGTGGATTTTTTGTGATTGAGTGGAGATTTGAACTCTGGTTTCTAGTGTTGTAGTCTAACTCTATGGCATATTGACTTCAGGGCCAGCTTATCTGAAGGAACATTATGTCCCATCTCTAACTACGTACATTCTCAGGCCTTTACCTGAGCCCTCCTTAGGTGCCTACCTCCAAATGAGATAAGGTTCAGAAACTTCTGTTAGTCTCTTATATTTGTCTATAAAAGAAAGGACCTTTTTACTGGTGGGCACTCCATCTGTGGAATGACTTTCCCAGAGTAGCCTTGCCAATATTATGGTCTTTTCAAATCTAGGGAAGATTTTTTTAATTCTTCTAAGCTCTTAATGAATGTTTTTAGTGCTGTTAGGTCATAGCAATCTTCTGCTTTGCTCCTGGTTCCATTTTTATTTTATATGCTGTACTGTTTTTAGTTTTGCTGCTAATTTTATCTTGTTTTTATTATGCACTGCCTCTAATTACAGTTTATGGTTTGTACGTTATTTTTAATGTTTTGTACACTGTCCAGAGAACTTTTGTTAGTGTGTGGCTTAAAGTGCAATCAGTCAATTAGTCTGGAGTTAATGGAAGCAAAGCTTTTAAATCTCTCCCCTGTGATAGCACTAGAGGAGGAGCACACGAGCCCCATGGGAGCCTAGGTTCCATCTCATAATATTAAACTGTGGTTAAGCATTTACAAACAAACCACTCTGTATTGTGACACAAAACAAGAACAGCTAGTGATTACACATGTTGTGGTATGAATATTCTGGCTTCACTAGCAGAGTAAGTGAAATAAGCTCCTTCTTACCAGAGGAAAGGGAGAGAAGGGGAGATGATTCAATTACAGTCTGGCTGATCTGGGCTCCTGGCGGAAGGAAAAGGGGGCTGCACTCCATTTGAGACTGCACCTCAATTTCTCTCCCCACCTCACCATCAAAGAGAGACCTGTTGCTTTGCCATAGTCTAAATCACCTCTTCCTCCCTTCTTTCCCCACTGGTAAGCAACAATTGCCAGGTAGTAGGAAGACAGTAGGAAAGCAGAAGGAGGTGGCTGCTCCCAGGCAGTGGAACTCCCTTCCACAAGAGGTCTGGTTGGCCCCCTCCCTGCTATCCTTCCGTGGGCAGGTGGAGACCTTTTTATTCAGGCAGGCCTTTGAGAACTTAACTTGTGTAGCAGTAGTATATGTGCGAGGTGGTATGCTGTGCTGTATTCTCTTTTATTAGCAGTTATCTTTGAAATGTATTTTAACTGTTTTTAACCATTCTTTTTTCATAATACTGTTGTTTAATTCTTTTTTTAACTTTTATAAAATTAGATTTTAACTTCATCTTGTTTTAAATTACTGGAAGCCACCTTGGGTCCCACCCCAGGAGAAAGGCAGAATATAAATTCAGTACATACATACATGAATAAGACCTGGAGCTGCACACATGGAGCTATGGACAGATGTAGGATCACTAATACCTTTCACAACTGGCTGCAGGACTTGCACAATAGGGTAAAAAACCCACAAAATCGGATACAGCTTGTGTGTTTGTGTGCCTCCAAGTTGCCTGTTGACTTATGGAGACCCCATGAATTTCATAGGGTTTTCGTAGGCAAGAAATACTCAGATGTGGTTTGCCATTGCTGTTGGTGGTATCCCAACCAGAGTATTAACCAGGATTGAGTCTGCTTAGCTTCCAAAAGCAGATGGGATCTGGTGCTTTTAGACCACCATCCTTGTACTAACTCTGAAAATGTGCAACTACTGGTGCAAAAGCCCTAGTATTAACATAATGACTTCACTGGATACAGGCCCCTTATCTTCAAATACAAGTGGCCATGCAGTCATGCTGGCTGGGAGGATTCTAGGAGTTGTAGTCCCTCCAGCATCACCAAAAAAGTGACATTACCAAGCTCTGAATCTTTTGCATGCAGGCCCTCAGACTCACATTAGCACCAAAGCATCATTAGATATTAAACCTAACATTCCTGTGTTCAGCCAAGTAAGACCAAGGTGTCTTGAGCTAATTAAAATAAAGTACGGTTGAAGAAATATAAAGGGATTTGGCCATGTTTTGAATGGGTATTTGTCAGGAGACTTACCTAAACTATCATCCTAGAACGTCTCCTACAGCACACATATCTAAAAGAGATAAGAAAACAATCATGCCTTGTGTTGCCGACTGGTGGCTCATGATGCATGTACAGGATGCCTTCCTAGGCATATAATTTGTTTGTTGTGATTTGTCCTGGGAGCACCCAGAAAAGCAAATAGTGTCCCTTTTTTTCTGTGTGTTTCATCTCAAGGGACTAATAATGCAAACTGAAGCCATTTCCAAGCTCTCTTCCACTATTTGATCTTCCATTTGCTTACAGAGTCCACTGGAGAAGCCCTTTAGAAATAATAAATGCAATTTGCATTGTGTTATTAATGCAATTGAGGGCATCAGAATAAACACAAATTAATTAGATCGAGTTATCTTCCCCCACTCTCTCTTCAGTGTTGAAGGCACAACCACCTCATACAGCCACAGATAGCCACTCTACTGACAGCAACTGGGCTTTGATGCTTACAGCATCTGGTGGAATTTCCATGCCTAAATTTCCATGCAGAATTAATTAATTCAATCTGAATTATAAAGCTGAAATACATTCTTATCACTATCCATATTGAAATGAGCCTTTGTAGCTAAGATGACCACATGCCTTATTCTGCAGTGGATAGTATTACATTTTGAAGGGCTGTTTAGTTTAAGGAGATTTTCACATGGGCTATATATCCCGTGGCAGGAACAGTACAGGGTCGGGAAAGGTTTTCCCTTTCAGACGACGTTGACCCTGTTGTGTCCTGCATCCATCCTGCTCCCGTGACTATTCCAGAACAATGTAATCACAATTTTTCATCATGAATAGACCTCCCATTCAATCGTTATCACGGGTGTGCGAACAGGAGCCCCATTCCTGTTCCGAAATGACAGCCATGGGGGGAGGTCCATTCCAAGCACTTCCTGGTACAATCTGGACATCCAGGTAAGTGGCACCCTTTATTTTACCCTCCCTGTTTTGATTGTGTGATTTAAAGTGTGTTTTTGTGCTTGGTGAACTGATTTTATGTTTGGGGGAGTTTTATTTTTTAAATTTATCACCCGGCTGTTATCACGCGATAACATGATAACGTTTCAGATGGCCAGTCGTAAAAGCAGCCTTATGACGGCTGCATTTATGGCCGGCCAACGAGGGGAGGGGGAGCCCATTCCTGCCTTGGAATTAAGGTAAGTGTGTGAAAGATTTACATTATTCCATGGCAGGAACAGGAGAGGAGGTGGCAGGGCAGTAACGGGGCATTTTGGCCCCATGTGAAAATCTCCTAAATCTGCATAGGATATTTTAGGAATATCCTGCATAGGAAACCTCCAACATTGCACAAATGAAAACAGAGACATGTGTGGCCAAGCAACATGTAATAGTATCCCAGCATACTTTGGAGGGCACCCCTTCCACCCCAGGATGCCACTTTCATACCCTCCAACATTTCACAGCAGAAAACTAGGACATGTATGGCCAAGCAACATCAGAGTGTAGGCAAGATGGCTAAAGTTATTAATGAAGCAGAGCACACGAGCTAGGAGAGGCTGCAGCAGTTTGCTTTTGTCTGAGCCTACTGGGAAGGGCAAGATCCCTCCCCTCCTCTTCTCTCCTTCCTGCTAAGTTAACTGAGTGCAAACTACTTTTACACTTTGAATTCAGTTTGCAGCAATTGGATTAAGCTTGAGGACAAAGGGGGGAAGTGGGAGAAGGAAAGAGAAACGGGACTTTGCTAGATTTTATATATATATATATATATATATATATATATATATATTGCTCTTAGGTATGTTACCATTTCCAGTGTGTTGATTGGCTGCTTAGGAAACTGATCAACCAATCAAAGCTTGGTTGGCCAGCCAATCAGCACACTGGGGGCGGGAACATGTGGACTTTTAAGTCCTTTCTAAACATGGCCACCAGCAAAGGGGCTGTGAGTAGCATGGTGGGGGATGTGGCATGAGGTGTGTGTGGGAGGCATGGGGGGTAGTGCGGGGGAGGGGAGGAGGGCAGGGGGTGGCAGGGGGAACGGGGTCAGCAAGTTGTGAGGGGCCACGGGGGGACGGCGGAGGGGTGGGGAAGGAGGTGGCAAGGCGGCGGGGGGCATGAGGAGGGTGGCGGGGGTGCAGGGGGTGGTGCAGTAGTGCAGGGGGGCGGCGTCTGTACTGTCGTGTGTGTGTGTAGCGTGTACGGGGAATGGTGTATGCTACACTGGGTATAGCTAATATATTAATACTACACAAAAGAAGCCAATGGTAAATGACTCCTGAAGCCTCCTACCTTGAAAACCCTGTGATTAAACAATCCAAAAGGAAACAAAAGATAGTGCCAGAAGATGAGACTGCCAGTTCAGAAGGCACTTACTGAACTACTGGGGAAGACTAGAGGACAAGTAAGAGTAGCGCTGCAGCTAATGATGGAACGGGACTCAGACCAGAAGGATGTTCATCTGTTGTCATGCTCAGAGGTGAAAAGAAAGTCCAAAGCTGCACAACACATATTGTAGGAACATGGAATTTGAGAAGAATGAATCAGGGGAAGCTAGACTTAGGGCCCATCTACACAGTTAAAAAAAAATACATACACCGTTTGGAAGATCGATCTTCTGTACACACAGCCGTTGGGATACATACGTGTCATTCATACGTGTCCCAGTAGTAAACTACGTGGATTCTGCATTTGGAAGGATTAGCGGATCTCAGCCTAAAATCCGTACAACCATTCGAATCGTTGATCGTCTGTAGTCTCCGTTCGTACACATACAAACAGGCACTCTAATCTGATTGGCTGGCTGAGTAGAGGGGGCAGGGCTAGCAAGGAAGGGAATTGGGAGTGGCCGCCATGTTGGATTCCCGGCTAAGTGAGAGTCCAGTAAGTCCGTGAATTTTATATATATTTATTTTTATTTTACATTGTAAATAGGGAAAACCGACTGTCCGCAAAGCAGGCACCTTTTTAAATAAATAAAAAAAAGCAGCATAGATTTAAAACCTCTGCTTGGCTTGCTTGCTCCAGCCAGCTGGGGAAGAGGGGTCATACGGAGTTTGGGGGGGGTAAAAAATCATGTAGGCAGATTGTAGGTATTCAAACAACTGCCTGTTCATATTTTTTAACCCCCAAACTGATTTTTTTTAATCGTATAGACGGGCCCATACTAAAACAAGAAATTTAATTCATAAACATTGCAATACTGAGGGTGGGTGAGCTAAAGTGGACAGGAATGAGGCATTATCAATCAGATAAATATAGCGTTTTACTCAGGAAATGAAAATCTAAGAGGAAATGGGTGGCATTAATAGAGAGGAGTGATATAACAAAAGCAGTAAAGGGATATGATGCAAAGTTTGATTGAATCATAGCAGTAACACTTAAAACCCATCAATATAACCATAATCCAAGTTTATGCTCCAACTACAGAGGCAGAAAGAAAGAAGAAATTGAAAGATTCTGCTCTGGAGTCCAGAAGAAAATTGATCATGCACCAGAACAGGACTTGTTGTTAGTCATAGACGGAACACAAAAGAAGGAAACAGAGCAGAACTAAAGACTGTAGGAGAATTTGGCCTAGGATCAAGAAATGAAGCAGGAGAGTGACAGATTGAATTTTGTGAGGCCAATAGTTTGTCATTGCAAACACATCCTTCAGGCAACCAAAGAGGTGACTGCATACATGAACATCACCTGATGGCCAATATAGAAATCAGATAGACTACATAATTGGAAGCAGAAGATAGGGAAGTAGGAGTAGTTTGTGGAATGATCATGAACTGCTAATATTAACAGTTAGTGTAAAGCTAAAGAAGAACATTGAATCAATCATGTGCCAAAATGCAACCTGAAGAACATCCTTGTAAGAATTTAAAAGTAATGTAAGAAATAGATTTGCACTATTAAACCTAATTGACTAGGAGCCTGAAAAACTCCAACTGAAGCCAAGGACATTGTGAGGGAAGAAAGCAAAAAACAAAAACAAAAACAAAACACCACTATCTGCAGCAAAAAGGAAAGAAAAGCCTCGCTATATGATGGATGAAATACTTCAAGCACTAAAGGACAGGTGAGAAGCAAAAATAAAAGGTGACAGTAATAGGGTCAGAACCCTGAATGTAACTGTTAAGTGACTTATGCGCAGGGACAAAGAGAAGTACATACTATAACAATCAATGCAGGAAAATAGAAGACCACAACAAAAATGGTAGAACAAGAGATCTCTTCCACAAGATCTGAGATCAAAGGGAAATTTAAACCAAGAATGGGGATGCTCTACGATTAGCAGGGCAACTCACTGCATGATCAAGAAGAAATAAAAGGACAATGGAAACAATACAATGAAAAGCTATATAACAGAGATGAAAGGATGATAGAGTCATTCAAGGAAGAACCATTTGAAGAATGGTGAACCCACACTTTTAAAAGTGAAGTGGAAGCAGCACTCAAAGCAGTTGGGAGAAATAAATCACCAGAAACAAATGGTATACCAATAGAGTTGTTTGAAGCATGAAAGACATAATCTATCATAGTCCTAACTAAAATCTGTCACAAATACAGAAAACAAAAGAATGGCCTGTGGTTTGGAAACACTGAATATACATTCCAATCCCCAAGAAGGGGACACTAGGGATTGTAATAACCACAGGACCATTTCATTAATCTCCCATGCAAGCAAAGTGATGCTCTAAATTCTGCAACATTTACAATACAAGGAGTGAGCAATGCCAGATGTCCAAGCTGGGTTCGGAAGAGGCATGAGGACAAATATACATTGGAAAAAGGAGCACACCAAAGAGTTTCAGAAGAAAATCAGCCTGTGCTGATCATTGTGCTGATCATTGATTATATCAAACCCTTTCGTTGTGTAGATCACAAAAAACTATGGATCGCTCTTAAAGAAATGGGTGTATCACAACATTTGATTATCCTAATGCATATCTTGTTCAAGAAGCTACCATTAGTACAGAATATGAAGAAACAGAATGGCTTCCAATTGGCAAGGCTGCATTTTATCACCCTGTCTGTTTAACTGTATGCTGAATGTATCATACACAAAACTGGATTAGACTGAGGAAGGAGGCAGGGAAAATGGAGGAAGGAACATCAACAAATTAAGATATGCAGATGATACCATAGTACTAGCAGAAAATAGCAAAGACTTGGAACAACTACTGAAGAAAGTCAAGGAAGAAAGTGCAAAGGCAGGTTAACAGTTGAACATTAAGAAAACAAAAAACAAAAAATAATGACCACAGATGATTTACATAACTTTAAAGAAGACAATGGGGATATTAAGAGATTGCCTATACCTTGGCTCAGTTATTAATCAAAATGGGGACTGCAGTCAAGAAATCAGAACGAAGGCTAGGACTTGGAAGGGCAGCTGTGAAGGAACTAGACAAGATCCTGAAGTGTAAAGATATACCATTGAATACCGAAGTCAAGAATGTCAATGTCATTGTATTTCTCATTTCTATGTATGGTTGTGAAAGCTGGACAGTGAAGAAAGTGTTTAGGAAGAGAATCATGTCATTTGAAGTGTGGTGCTGGAGGAGCATTCTGCAGACGCCTTGTATTGCCAAAAAGACAAATAAATGGGCCTAGAGTTTTTCTTACAGTTTCCATTTTAGTGGCCAAACTTATAGCTCATGTATGCTTATTGGCTTTTTCCTTTTCTCTCTGTTTTGCTGTTCATGCATGCTCAGGTCCTGTCTATACAACGGTGAGAAAATACGAACACTGCTGAAAAAGCAGCCACTCACAATGCTGCGACCTGTCTAAATGGTCAAAAGTGCCACCCTAAAACTTGCATGACCCCTGGCCAAGATGGCAGCTGCAAGTGATTTACTTGTGCTTTTAAATTTGCCACTGCCAATTTAAAAAAACAGTTTAACATGGTGCACAGATGCAATATTTCTTATTTACAAAAAGAAAAGAAGAGAGTATAAGATCACCATTTTATCAACTTATTGGACACTCGCTTAGCCGAAAATCCAACATGGCAGCAGCAGGTGCTTTCTCTGTTTCTAAGCCCTTCCCCCCTGTTTGCACCAACACAAATGTGAGTGTCCAAACAATCGCACGTCATACAGACCTTTTTTTAAAATCTGGATGAAGCCCCAGAGGCTATTCACACAGAGTTTGCAGTGGATTTTGCTGCCCCTCTTCCAATGGCACGTATTTATGCGAATGTCAATTTGTACAGATCACTTCCATGCGTATCTCATTAGGATTATTTTCACCATATAGACATACCCTTAGTAAGGGATTCTGGAGGCAGCTGCAGTTTAACTTGCCTGTTGTAGGTAGGCTCACACAGCTAGAGCCAGTAAAAGAGAGAAGGATGGCGGGGTGGGGGAGAAAGAGAGGGAGGAATGGGCTATCCTCTTTAGGGACTCACCTTACCCACCACTGTCATGCAAGCTTGCTCCCAGTATAGCCACCAGGGAAAAAAACCCAAGAACCCCCAGTCTGTGGGTCTCATTTACTCCACAGCAAGTCCAAGTCCCCCTTCCAGACCTCCACTGCCCTCTAAGCTAATAAGGAGTGGCCCACCCACTTTTGGCTCTGAACATACCACAACAACCATGCAAGTTTGCTCCCAATGTAGCCATCGGGGGGGGACCCATTAACCACCAGCCTGTGGGTCACATTTGGCCCATTACAAGGCAAGGTCCCCCTATACCCTTCTACGCTAATGAGGAGAATGGAAGATAATCCCTGATCACTCTGGTTGTTGATTGAAATTATCCAGGATTCCTTTTCCCACTCTCAGCAGTAACTTTCAGCTTGACTCCCCTTCTATCCCTGAATGGCAAAGGGGGAAGAGGAGCAAAGTCAGTTGCTTTCAGAAAGCATATTAAGCACAGGCTAAGAGCCTATTGCAAAGCCCACCAAAGTGTTTGGTGGGAAAGATCCACCCTTACATATTTGCCAGGTACCAGATAATGCCAGGGGTGGGTGGGAAGCCCCAAACACTTTTCCTGATGGTTGCTCACCATTTGCAGAAAGACAAGCATGTCATTCCTTTCTAACCGGGATTCATTTCACCCCTGCAACATTTAATTTGGCTCAAATGTGCTTGTGTTAATGGTTGGTCAAATGGCTCCAACAGGCTGTGACATCTCATCACACAGATACACAGCTCTCTGCCACCTGTTCCAGAGAGAGAGAGAGAGAGAGAGAGAATATTCCACACAATCACAGACCCAGGTTCACTCTTTTGTCTTTATTGCTACCGAATTAATTTACACATGCTGGAGAAAATAACCACAATTTAAGACTGCACAATTAGTGTGTTAAATGAAGAGTGCTGATACTGCCATTCCCACCCGTGAAGTTTGGCTGTTGCAGCAGAAGCAGCTGTTGTGTTTAATGAAACAACATTCAGCCTTTTCCTTTCAAGCAGCAGAATAATGGCTGCAGTGCCTATTTTCCAAACGGTTCAAAAAGGGGGCACAGGAACCAGGAGAAGTCGTTAGGTACCATATCTTTTGGAAGAAATTGAGGGTTTCATTCAGCGTGTGCTAGCAGTGCCATTGCATCACTGTGGTATGCTACTTTGGCTAATTATTGGCCAATTTTTAAAAAACTTTTTTTTTATTTGGCAGGTTGGGAGATTCTGCGAGGGTGGAAGATATAAAATGCAACACTTGCACCTGGTTTTAGGTCATTTTGGTCAATTTGGGGGTAAAAAATCACCCCCAAATCAGCCAAAAATTGACTAGAAAACATTTTTTAAAACCCATGTTTATACATTCTGGGCTATGCTTGCTTGTTTTATTGTTGCTGTTGTTATGTGCCTTCAAGTCATTTCTGACTTATGGTGAACCTAAGGTGAACCTATCATGAGGTTTTCTTGGCAGAGTTTGTTTAGAGCAGGGTTGCCCTTACCTTCCTCTGAGGCTGAAGGCGTGGGACTCGACCAAAGTCACCCAGTGGATTTCCATGGCCAAACGGGGATTCACACCCTGGTCTTCCAGTGTCTTAGGTCTAACACTCACATCACTATAGCACACTGGCTCTAAAATATTTACATCCTGCCCTTAATCTGAAGATCTCAGGGCAGCATACAATAAAACCAATCAAACCAAATTTAAAATAGTAAAAATAATTAAAACTATTTTAAAAGGTTAAAAACATAAACATGTTAAATAACAAATTAAAAGACAGATGAAAAATATGAAAGTAGTTTGAAACAGTTAAAAATGAATTGAAGCCATGGGTATAGAGTGTTTTGTATGGGAGGGCTGTCCCATTCCTTATGTAGCAGAATATTAACTCCCTGTGATGTACTCATGCCACTGTTGAAGTATACAAAGACAGCTTCCTGGTACCCATTTCCTCCCTGGTGTGGAAGAACAGCAATGAGGCTTCAAGAGCAAGCTCTGTTCTCCTGGCCATTGACCGTGCACAAGGCCGGTTACTCCTGCACACCTGGTGCTTATGGGCAGATGGAATGCACCTAGCAGGCAGCCCCACACCTGATCAGTACCCAAGAAAATGGAGCTGTGCCTAGAAGCTGCCTGGCTGCTCTTGAACACTGGGTGACGACTTTGAGAATGGAGTTACAGGATAACTCACTGCACAACACTGGCATGTGTGAGCTGCACCGGTATATATTACCAACAGGATCCTAGCCTTTGTTTTCTCTTTCTATTTAATATATCAAGAAGAAAAGAGAAAGAAAAGAGTCTGGGTTGCTAATGTGTTAGTTTTGCTGCTAGCAGGAGTGCCACTTGCTAGCTACTATGGCGGTGATGGCGAACCTATGACACACGTGTCAGCACTGACACACATAGCCATTTGTACTGACATGAAGCCGTAGGCCTCCTCCCCCTGCCCCCGCCCGCAATGTCACCACCCTCCCTAAAGTGGCGATCCGGGCTTCAAAGCCTCACTTTAGGGAGGGGGGGAGGAAAGTGGCAGGTGGGGCTACGAAGCCCCGATCACCACTTTAGGGAGGGTGGAGGAAAGTGGTGGGTGGGCTACGAAGCCCCGATCACCACTTTAGGGAGGTGGGAGTGGAGCCTCCCCCCCCTGAAGCCTACTGTGCTTCCCCGGAGCCACCTCAGAAAGGCTGGGTAAGGTGGCCAGCGGGCGGGACTCTGCTGGGGAAGGTGGCAGACGAGTGGAAGGGTGGCTGCCCAGCCTCCCCCCGGCCTTCCCGAGGTGGCTCCAAAGCCTTGGAGCCGCCTCAGAAAGGCCGGGGAAGACGGCAGGCAAGCGAGAGGCTGGCTGTCCGGCCTTCCCAAGGGGGCTCTGTGGCTTTGAAGCTGAAGAGCTGTCTTGGGGAGGCCGGGGAAGATGGCGGGCGAGCTGGAGGGTAGCCGCCCGGCCTCTCCCCAGCCCTCCCAAGGGGGCTTCAAGGCTTCCAAGCCTCGGAGCTGCCTCGGAAAGGCTGGGGAAGGTGGTGGGTGAGAGGGAGGGACTCTGCCCGGCCTCTCCCAAGCCTTACCAAGGGGGCTCCATGGCTTTGAAGCCTCGGAGCCACCTCGGAAAGGCCGGAGAAGGTGGCAGGAGGGAGGGAGGGACTCTGCCCGGTGTCTCCCCGGCCTTACCGATGGGGCTCCAAGGCTTCAAAGCCTCGCAGCCGCCTTGGAAAGTCCGGGGAAGGCAGCGGGCAGGTGGGCCTCTTGTTTGAGCCCAGGGCACCGCGCATAGTTTCTCCAATGGAGCCCTCCTAAATAGCTCTGTTCAGGGGAGCTGCCAAAAGAGGGAGGGGGGAGAATGCTTGTATGTGTGCGTGCACGCGTGGCGTTGTGGGGAGGGGGAGTAAGTGCCGTGAAGGGAAGAAGCTGAGGTTCTGGGAGCCGAGGAGCTGCCCGTGTAATTGCTCCTAGGCTAGCCGGCAACACATGCTCTGCTCCATGGCTAACTCTGGCTACCTCCTCGTCTCCAACTCCCACACTTGCTACTGTGCCCCCAGCCTTCCTCTACCTTCAGCAGACAACTCCACCTCTTTTATATCTTTCCCTGCTTTACTCATGGGTGAGGTATCCCCCCAAAAAAATAACCCCATGGGTCAGAGGGAGAACAGGGGAGGTGGGGGGAAAGTAGTGAGGGGGCCTCCGAAGGCCCCATTGCCACTTTTGGTAGGCCGGGGTGGGGGGGAAAGTAGCGACAGGGCCTCCGGAGACCCTGTCACCACTTTCAGGAGGCCGGGGTGGTGGTGGGGGAAAGTAGCGACGGGGCCTCCAAAGGCCCCGTCGCCACTTTCGGGAGGCCGGGGGCAGGGGCTGTTATTATTCGCGGATTTTTCACATTCGCGGGGGTCTTTGGAACCTAACCCCCATGAATGTGAAGGGATGACTGTACATTTTGATTACTCAGTTGTCACACGAGTTGTGACAACTCAGTAATTATTAATAAACAATTAATAATATTGTTGATTAAACAGGAAATATCGTGAAATAATGTTTTTTTCCTCAAAGTGACAAACCAACCCGAGTTATGCTCAGTTTTTTGGCGACATTTTACACACCAAGCTCAAAAGGTTGCCATCACTGCACTATGGATATTGAACTATGATCTTTTTCTCTTTTTTTACTACAACTCCCCCAAACCCCTAGCCAGCATGGCCAAGCACCATGGAAAATTCTGGGGGTTGTAGTCTTCAAAAGTAACTTTTCCAAGCACACGATACTGCATGCTCTTTGTCTGGGAGCACTGTGTGGCTAAGTGCCCATTGCTGTTTGCTGTCAAGTCAACTTATGGCAATCCTATGAACAAGACACCTTCAACTGCCCCCGTCATCAGCTGCCTTACACATGTCTTTATTTCTGCCATTCATCTAGTGAGACCCCCCTCCCTCCTATCCTAGCCTCTAGTCCTCTATGATTCATTTTCTTGGTAGTAATGAAGGATATACAACCTGCAATTACACTGGTATAAAACTATGCAACTTTGCTATCTATCCCCTGAAACAATTCCTATGGTCACCCACAAAATACTTCATAAGAAGTTACAAGTAATAATGCAAGAGAGCAGACATACTGACAAAGTAGTTTGGTTCAAGAATATCTGTAGAAAGGCATTTCTAAAATAAATCTTATTGTTAGCCTTAAGTAGAGTAGACCTGTTGAATCAGTTGGATTATCTACATGTTGACACAACTCTAGTTTGGATTCAAGCCAACGGCTACTGCTTTTGCTGCCTTCACAAGTACAAAAACATACAGAGAAAGAAAGAGAGTATCCTAGGTGTACTGATATTTAGCACAGGCCTTCCATCAACCACAACCAACAAGGATGTGTTAAAGAACACAGGTATACAGAATCCCATGTGTGCTGTTGCTTGTTACATGGTGACCAACACCCATTCTTTGTGGCAACAACATGCCATCCTCATGAGCACCAGCTATCATGTCCAGGATAGCCATAAGAACAGGATAATGAAATGCACACACAATGAAAGCAAACAGCAGCAGAAGACAAATCAAACACATCCTTATTCCCTGAAAAATAAGAGTGTGGGGATAGCTAAATTTCTTAAATGAATGGAATTCAATATCTAGGGTGCCATGGCTGAGGCAGTTCTAGGTTATGTGGCAGACCAGTATAACTTTGCCTGTAAAACATTGTTTTCGAATTAGATTAAAATCAAAACAAGAATTTAAGAATTTACATACAAAGTTATAAAATTCACTTCATTTCAGAAATCTGGTTGTCCCCCACATACTGATCTTTCAAGCACTCATTAAAATGTATTTAGTTGTAAAAGCTTTCAGGGAATAAACAAATATTTGATTTGCTGTTTGTTTGAATTGCTTTTCAAATTATTATTATTGATTATTATCATTATTATTTCAGCAGACATTTGTAATATGTTATTTTAGATATTTGTAAGTTAAAAAAAAATAATTTCTGATTTTACCTCTGTTTTTATGTAGACTGGACGTGTATTTTTATGAGGAAGTTTAAGGTATAAATCAAACCCATAAAACAACAACCCTTTCCAACACAGACAAATACACACAACACATATATCATACACAGGGAGGGAAAGAAAAAGAGAGAGAGTTCAAAACATATTTAGCCATGGGGCTCTGACTGTGGGGATGTAGAATGTAGAAAGTGTTAGAAAGAGCAGTATGCTGAAAAGCAAAGGCTTTAAGAATTTTTTTAAAAAAAAAACAGTTTAAGGGGATTTTTTGATTAAGGTTGGTGAAAAAAGTAAGTAGAACAACACCTGATTTTCGCAGGTGAAAATTGTACTGTCACTAAGGGTTTAGAACTCCTGCAGATTCTGATTGGTTTTTGCTCACTTGTTGCGTTTTCTGAATTCCTGGAACCATGGCATGCTTTTTCCACGCATCTATGTGCCTCAGTTGAAAGCAATGAAGGGAAATTGGATCTGACCAGATGTTAATTGTCTGCCACCTCCTTATGTAGGTTGCTGCTTAGTGAACCCTTGGCAGTCACTCTTTGGCAGGGACAAAGCTCCTAAAAAGCTTTTAGCCAGCCGTGGCACACTTCCCTTATAAACAATGAGGGTCTGTAACATGAGAAGCAACAGGTAGAACAAATATAGCTTCTGGTCCCTGTTTTGCAGGCAAACACATTTTTTTCCTAAAACATGTACATTGCATACCATCCAACTGTCTCAGTTTGGGAGAGACAGTCCCAATTAATTCTCTGTTGTCCCATTTCTCTCTCTCTCTCTCTCTCTCTCTCTCTCTCTCTCTCTCTCTCTCTCTGCACAGCAGAAGGTCTCTCCTTGGGTGACGTTTTTGGGTTGTGATTCTTTCTGCGTTGTCGTTTCTCTTCAAGACTTGTTCGGCATGAGTTCTCAAATAAGGCTGTAGCATTGTGGATAGTGCGTCTCCATGCCTTCCGATGTGAGGCCAGGGCGGACCATTGTTGGCGATCAATTTGGCTGAGCCTGAGATGTTGTTTCAGGGAGTCCTTGTATCGCTTTTTTGGAGCGCTCCTCTTAGGTGTTCCATTTTTCACCTGTTTTTAAAAAGTACCACACCCTTTGTCCTCAGTTTAATTAAATTGCTGCAAACTGAATTCAAAGTGAAAAAGTAGTTTTCACTTAGTTAACTCAGCAGGGGGCAAGGAGAGGAGGGGAAGGAATCTTGTCCTTCCCAGTAAGTTCAGGCAAACCAAACTGCTGCTGCCTCGGCTAGTTTACGTGTTCTGCCTCATTAATAACTTTTGTCATCTTGGCCAGATGGACATATGTATCCCAGTTTTCATCTATGAAATGTTCAAAGAATCATAGAATCATAGAATCATAGAATTGCAGAGTTGGAAGAGACCACGAGGGCCATCCAGTCCAACCCCCCTGCCACGCAGGAAATCACAATCAAAGCATCCCCGACAGATGGCCATCCAGCCTCTGTTTAAAGACCTCCAAGGAAGGAGACCCCACCACGCTCCGAGGGAGTGTGTTCCACTGCCGAACAGCTCTGACTGTCAAAAAGTTCCTCCTCATGTTGAGGTGGAATCTCTGTTCCTGGAGCTTGCACCCATTGCTCCGTGTTCCAGTCTCTGGAGCAGCAGAAAACAAGCCTGCTCCATCCTCAGCGTGACATCCCTTCAAATATTTAAACAGGGCTATCATATCGCCTCTAAACCGTCTTTTTTCCAGGCTAAACATACCCAGCTCCCTAAGTCTCTCCTCATAAGGCATTGTTTCCAGACCTTTCACCATTTTAGTTGCCCTTCTCTGGACACGCTCCAATTTGTCAATATCCTTTCTGAATTGTGGTGCCCAGAACTGGACACAGTATTCTAAGTGAGGTCTGACCAAGGCAGAATAGAGTGGCACTATTACTTCCCTTGATCTAGACACTATACTTCTATTGATACAGCCCAAAATTGCATTGGCCTTTTTAGCTGCCGCATCACACTGGTGACTCATGTTCAACTTGTGGTCTACTAGGACTCCTAGATCCCTTTCGCACGTAGTCTCATTCAGCCAGGTCTCCCCCATCCTATATTTATGCATTTCATTTTTCCGCCCTAAATGCAGTACTTTACATTTCTCCATATTGAATTTCATTTTGTTAGCTTTGGCCCAGCTCTCCAGTCTATCCAGGTCATTCTGAATTTTGATCCTGTCCTCTAGGGTATTAGCTACTCCTCCCAATTTGGTGTCATCTGCAAATTTGATAAGTATGCCCCTAATTCCCTCATCTAAGTCATTGATAAAGATGTTGAATAGCACTGGGCCCAGGACAGAACCCTGTGGCACCCCACTGGTCACATCTTTCCAAGACGAAGAGGAGCCACTGCTGAGCACCCTTTGGGTTCGGCCGGTCAACCAATTACAAATCCATTGAACAGTTAACTTGTCTAGCCCACATTCTACAAGCTTGTTTGCAAGAATGTCATGGGGAACCTTGTCAAAGGCCTTACTGAAATCAAGGTATGCAATGTCCACAGCATTCCCTTCATCTACCAAGCTGGTAACTTTATCAAAAAAAGAGATCAGATTAGTCTGGCATGACTTGTTTCTCTGAAACCCATGCTGACTTTTTGTGATTATGGCATTGCCTTCTAAATGTTCACAGACTCTCTGTTTAATGATCTGTTCTAGAATCTTCCCTGGTATTGATGTCAGACTAACTGGACGATAGTTGTTGGGATCCTCTTTTTTCCCCTTTTTGAAGATGGGAACAACGTTTGCCCTCCTCCAGTCTGCTGGGACTTCTCCTGTTCTCCAGGAGTTCTCAAAGATTATTGCCAATGGCTCTGAGATTATATTTGCCAGCTCTTTTAATACTCTTGGATGTAGTTCATCTGGTCCTGGAGATTTAAATTCATTTAGATTAAGAAAGTATTCCTGTACTACCTCTTTACTTATTTTGAGCTGGATTTCCCCTATTGTGTCCTCTGTTCCATTCTCCTCAGGTTGGTCCTCCTTTTCCTTTTCTGAAAACACTGAGGCAAAGAAGGTGTTGAGTAATTCTGCCTTTTCTCTGTCCCCTGTTAGCATTTTGCCATCTTCTCCACGTAGCGGCCCTATCATTTCCTTCTTCCTCCTTTTGCTGCGGACATACCCCAAAAAACCCTTTTTATTGTTCTTAACCTCCCTAGCAAGCCTGAGCTCATTCTGCGCTTTAGCTTTTCTGACTTTACTCCTACACGTGTTCGCTATCTGTTTGAATTCTTCTTTGGTGATTTCCCCCCTTTTCCCCCCTTTTCCATTTCCTATACATGTTCCGTTTAAAACTTAGCTCCATTGAAAGTTCTTTAGTCATCCAATTCTATAGATAGTGTTGGAGGGTATGACCTTGTGAACTAAGTCTTAGTTCCTGTTGTGTTAGGCAAACAATTCTAACACTGTTGCCATGTTTTTTATCTCTCATTGCTACTTTGACAAATAAAGCTGCCATTTTGCATGTACCATTTGGGAGCCTATAGCTCACAGAATCCAAAACTAGCATGGTGTTTGGGTTTAGGATGGGTTTTCTTGAGACTCAACAATGCCCAACATAACTGCTGTATGGAAAGTGCATACCCTACAACTGTTCCAATTTGGCAGGGGCGATCCTCCATCATCCCGCTTCCTATCTGCTTCTGCCACTTTTCCCCTTTGTTCTCAGCTTATTTCCATTGCTGCAAATGAGTTCCAACTGCAAAAGTAGTTTATATTCCATTAACTCAGCAGGAGGGAGTGGAAATGAGATAGCAGTATCTTGCCCTTTCCAGTAGGCTCAGACAAAAGCAAACTGTTGTAGCCTCTCCTAGCTTGTGTGTTCTTCCTCATTCATAAATTTTAGCCATCTTTAACACACGCCATACATGTCCTGAGTTTCTGCTGTGAAACTTGGGAGGGTATGAAAATGGCATCTTGGGGTGGAAAGGGTGCCCTGCAAAGTATGCTGGGATACTATTAAACTGACTTTGTGCCAATTATGTTATCTAGGCCAGTCCTCATTTTCCTCTGCTAAAAGGTTACACTGTAAACATTAACATGCAATTTTCTCTTCCATATCAATTCACTGTTAATTTCATGCAGTAATTGCAAATTCAAGTTGCAAACAAATTTGGGATACAACCAAACCTCCTGGAAATCATTGCCTGTGCTTTCAATATGATTTCTGCAGACACAAAGACCACAGATGTCCTCTTTCAAGGGTGAATGCTTTCCCCACACACATAGCCCCAATTGCACAAAGTGAGATAAGGGAAAGGACAGCACCCTGTAGCCTTTGCAATCGTTTTAGGGGTGGAGGAAGATTACGTCTGCTAAGCCCCAGAAATATTTGCAGTGTGGGGTAGCTGCTTAAGTGTCACCAAGAAGTATAGAAATGCATCTCCAGGAAGGGACAAAAGAAGACAGTGATTTTCATAAAATCTGCAACTACCTTGTATGCATAGATTCAAGTTTAGAAACAATAACTATTTTAAATGCAATCCAAATCACCGTAACAGGTAAGACTATGACCATGTGGCCTATATATAGTGTTTATGACTGGGAACTGTATATGAGTTGCATATATTGAGAGTTATTAACACTCTAATGGGTGTTCACTATAAGAATTGTTGGATGTTGCTTATGTGAACCTGTGAGTATTGTAAGCACATTATTCATTGTAAGTTGCTTGTATTTTGAGAGTTGCTTATGAACCAATGTGGATTGTTTTACAACATTGAGTGCCACTATAAATTTATATTCCTCATATACAAATAATTAAACACAAACTGTTGGAGCATCATTCAGCAGTGGTATTGTATATACCTAGCACACACAGTTCCCAGTCATTAACACACTTAAGTGAGGACCTAGCCTAGTCAGAATTCTATAGATAGTGTTGACAGGTTTTCAAAATAGTAATAAGGGACAATTGAAAATCATGACGTACAGGGCTGACAATCAGGAAGTAGCTATCAACAAGTTCACATTTACCTAAATACCCAATTAAAGTGTTGATATGAGTTAACATAGGTGTGTTTCTATGTAAAATTAACCTATTGTCCACATTCATAAATTACATGATGCACACATTTCTCTTTATATGAAGGGTCCACACAGCAAAATATGGAATATGGGGGCGGGGGGAGGTATCTTTTTCATTCTATATAAAAGAAAAGTCCTTCCAACCCTCAAAAGGGGAGTGTCGCTTAAAATAAGGGACATCTGCCAGTCCTCTATTGGAAGGTATCCATTTATTTAGTAAATCAGCATTCTGCTCAGTAAACAGCACTGGCTTTCCTTAACTGTGCTCTGTAGTGATAAAACATTATGTGCACAAACAACCTCTAAAACAGCATACTACTTGGCCTACCACAAATGCAGTAGCAATTGCATGTGCAACTACCCTGTGTGTAGTGAATTGGCAAAGAGCCATGCAAATATGTTAAAAAGGCAGGGTTTAAGGCCAACACAGATGTGAACTGAAAGACAGGATGAAGGAAAGGAACAGAGCTACAATTTTTATTGAGGCATCAATACTGAAGAGAGGTAATATTAAACCCTCCACCATTGTCTTATCTCAATTTGTTGTTCTTATTTGACGTCAAGTTGGCTTTGACTTATGATGGCCCTATGAATTTTGTCTTTTCAGCAATCCATAGTATCTCTAGAACTCTTCTTTAGCACCATATTTCAAATGAATCCATTCTTTTCCTGTCAACTTTCTTCACTGTCTAGGTTTTACAACCATACATAGAAATCAGAAATACTATGGCATGGATAAGTCTAACTTTGGTATTTAATGATATCTCTTTGCACGTAAGCATCTAAATTGTCCCTCTCAAAAGTTCCTGGGAATCTGCCTCATCTCAGTCTGAAAGAAAAAAATACTGGTATGTCACAGGTCTCATAGCAGTTTTGGTATCAACTTAGACTTGGAAAATTGCATCGGGCAGAGAGGTTAACGTATACCCAAGTAGTGCAGCATTGTTTTCTCACCACTGCAGGGCTGCTAAAACAAACCAGCAAGACCTCTGCTATATATTTTGATCTCTTCCTAGTGTGTCGGAGGACAACTGTGTTTTCATACTGTTTCTTCATCTAACGGAACCATTGTCCTTTTGGCTTGTATATCAGAGCAAGCCTGCCTATAGCAGGACAAAGAAATATAGAAAACACAGTGTAAGAGGCAGTGAGGTTTGCAAAGTGTTCCTTGGTACAAAAAGAGTATGGCGCTATTTATTTCTCCCAAATGCTGGGAGAAATGCCAGCAAACATATTGAGCGTGGGCAGGTTTCTTTTCTTTTAGCACTGAGCAAGCCAGAAATTGTGGCTTTTGGCAGGTTTGAGTCCTAGCATCTCTTTTGGCCAAACTAGACAGGAATAAACTAGAATATACATGTCTCTGCAGTTAATATGAAGGTTTTAAAAAATGCAAGTAACATCACCTGCAGGGAACAGGGTTCGTGCAAGATTTTTGTGGGCTGTACGTGGGACAGCCAATATGCACATGCCCATATATATCCACCCCTGGCTCAGCTGTCCTCCCCCCGCCACTTCTGTGACCGCTGCTGTTTCTGGTGTTGCTTTCCTTGACCACCAGAAATAGATTTCATCCTTCTAGTGCTTTCACACTACTCAGGTTGGCTAACAATTAAAGCCAATATTGGGCCAGGCCAACAACTATCATGTCAGAATGCAGAGAAGCTCTTGAAATCTGCAAACACCTTGACAACTTCAACAGGAAAGAAGAACACCCTTAAAGTAAACAAAGTTTGGCTACCTGTCTTGAAAAACACCAAAATCTAAACTCAATGCGTGCAAACAAACTCCACCCAGGGACAGGGTATTTCCAGCAGATAATGGGCCATTAGCCAAACAGACACTAATCCTCCTTGCATATCTCCCCCAGGAACTACCCATTCAAATACACAAATTTACATATCCTCTCCAATAGGGGCTCACAGTATATAAAAAAGCCCACACTCCTACCCAACCATTCTCTGAAGATGCCAGCCACAGATGCAGGAGAAATGTCAAGAATAAACTCTTTGAGAACACAGCCTCACAGCCTGGAAAAAAACCCACAGAAAACCTAATAATAAAATACATTACTTATAGTACTTTTAGCTATCATGATTTCCTGCTGCTCCCCCTTCCCAAGAATCCTAGAAATTATAGTTGAACAAAAAGCTAATGATTCTGTACAACATCTCTACTCTTCCCTCATCAGAGAACTACAATTCCCAATGCTCACTGGAAAGAGGGAGTGGCAGACAAGCCTATAGTGTCACAGAGTCCTTTTATCTTTTTAACTGAAAGACTGCTGACAGTCCCCTTCTATCTCTCATTCCCTCTTTTATCTTATAGCTCACAACCTGCCCTTTACAACTATGCCCTTTACAAGATGCTTCTGTAGATAGAGGCTCATCCTTGACCCAAGAGTTATCTTTATTCATTTTAAATGATTGGTGGTGGTGGTGGTGTGGGGGGTAGGTAATGGGTGTGTATCTCCCAGCAGAGTTAGAAGGTCTTTCTATCTAATATTGCTTGTTTGGTAGAGGGTGGAGGGGATAGAAAATTCTTCTGAATTAAAAAAAATCCCCTCTAAAGTGTTCTTTTAAAAATCTCTCTTGTTGATTGAGGAACAATTCCACAGTTCAGTGTCCTCATCTTAATCCAGTTACCTTGTGAAAATACACTTGGTTGCCGCCTGACAGCCTTTCATAAAGGGAGAGAAAATATTTAACTGTTTGTAATTTCCACACATTATCGCAGACTAATATAATGGTGTATTTGTTAAATGTGCACCGCTCTTCTCCTCTGTGGCTAAATGAACCATAGGCCATCTCCCTTTTCTGTAGTCAATTTGAAATTAACATATAATGCAGAATAATTGACTTGTCGGCCACCCAGCCATTTTACAGGGTGAATTATACCTTTCATCTTTTTTCCTGATGCACGAGGATGAAAAGTGCTTTAAGGTTCCTTCCTTTGGAGTTGTGCAGGCAGATACAGGTGCTTCCTCGATGTTTTTATGTTGTGAGGATTAAAAAAGAGGAATAATAAATTGAATATAAATACCTTTTAACCACAGCCTTTTGACAAGAGATGCCTTGGCAACTAGGAAACAGGAAGATCCTTATGAGCGAGTCACCTAAAAGGGGGGGGGGGCAGGAAGAAATCAAGACCTAATGCTGAGGGCCAGTTTATACACTACCTTCAGCTTGTTTCATCACTCACATGTTCTGCTCATCGATGGAGATTGGCATCAGACCCAGGAAAGCAAAAGAACAACATCCAGCTCTCATTACCTATCTCCACCACAGCCTGGAGAAAGTCCAACCCTAGCCTTTCAGTGTTTCAGACCTAAGGGCTTTTCACTTGCTCATCTTTCAAGGCTGACCCACGATCCGTTTTTGTTGCATGATATGGACTTGGAAAGTCTCTCATTCATAGGGTCACTATAAGTAAAAGCTGACTTGATAGCAACTAAGAACAACAACAACCATCCAACCCTAGCCAAGGTAGATAATACACAAAGTTGGCCATGTTATTTTGGGTACATGAGGTAGAAACTGTCACAAGCACAATTAGAAAAAAAAAAAAGTAAAGATATATTTAAACAAATTGCCATTTGCAGTCCTTTTGTGATACCTAAGATCTGTTTCTTGAAGTGAATACCCCACTCTGCATAATGGAAAGGCCAACCCTGTTCATTTTGTAATAGGTGCCCCTCACCCAAGAGACTGATGCCTTAAGAGGCCAGTGGGGTAGAGTGGTTCTTCTTGAGCTGGGACTTGAGAGATCCAGCTTCATGAACATTCACTAGAAGACCATAGGTCAGTCACTATCACTCTTAATTTAACCAAACCCATTGGGTTGCTGTGAGGTTAAAGTGGTGAGGAGGAGAATGATATACACCACTTTGAGTACTTTGGAGGAAAGACCAGATATATGTGTAACTAATTTCCTCACTGTGTGTAGATGTATTGTGTTAGTATTTAAATTACCATAATTCTTTCCAGAAGAATAATAATATTAAGACTTGGGAAAGCAGCCATGAAGGACAAGCTCTTCAAATGTAAAGACATATCATTAAATACCAAAGTCAGAATCATCCAGACCATAGTATTTCCAATTTCAACGTATGGTTGTGAAAGCTGGACAGTGAAGAAAGCTGACAGGAAGAAAATCAACTCATTGAAATGTGGTGCTAGAGGAGAGTTCTAAAGATCCTATGGTCTGCTAAACAGACAAAAGGATCATAGAGCAAATCAAGTTTGAGCTCACATTAGAAGCAAAAATGGCTAATCTGAGGCTGTTGTACTTTGGACATGTCATAAGATGATGTGACTCAATGGAAAAGATTATCATTCTTGGTAAACCGAAAGCAGTAGGAAAAGAGGGAGACTGCCCTACAGGTGAATTGATTAAATCAAGGAAGCCATGGCCCTGAGTTTGCCACACTTGAGCTGGGCAGTTGATGACCAGGGGCCTTTCAGGTCTCTCATTCATGGGGTCATCGTAAGTCAACAACGACAGCAAATAACAAATCTTTCCAGAACGTGGAAAGCTACTTTTTAGAGTATATCTCCAAGCACAGTTAACATGCTGACTCTGGGATTCATTAAGAGATAGTTTTCCACTGTATTGTACCCAATCTAGGATTGCCTTACAATCCTTAAGAAGACATTAAGAAAACACATCAGAGGAACCCTGCCTCCCATGCAATTTTACCCCAATTCTGCATACAGAATTTTTTAAAAAAAATATACAGTTCTAAAACCAACAGCAAGAAATCCGGAGCGGCATTTAAACAGCAGAATAAAATGCACCAAGGATCGCAAATGAAGACACATCATTTCATGACTGTAATTTTAAAATGTCCATTGAAATAAAAATAGGACTAACCAATCAAATATTTGAAGGGATTTCATGCTGAGGATGGAACAAGCTTGTTTTTTGCTGCTCCAGAAACTAGGACACGGAGCAGTGGGTTCAAACTACAGGAAAAGAGATTCCACCTAAACATTAGGAAGAACTTCCTGATAGTAAGAGCTGTTTAGAAGTGGAATACACTGCCTCATAGTGTGGTGGAGTCTCCTTCTTTGGAGGCTTTTAAACAGAGGCTGGATGGCCATCTGTCAGGAGTGCTTTGATTATGTATTCCTGCATGGCAGGGGGTTGGACTAGATGGCCCTTGTGGTCCCTTCCAGCTCTATGATTCCTTGATTCTATGTTCAATCATTGAAAAGCAGTAGATATAGATTATTTGATTTCATTTCCTGGGCATGAATAATTTAGCATGTGCTTCAGTTTGCCCCTGTGGAATCTAATGATCACAAGCCTCTTGTTGACTTTGAGAGGTCTTGTTTTCTCTTAAGTTGCTGCAGCATCACATTGAATGGCAAAATCAGGATATGCGAAGAATTACATTCAGTTTTCAGAGATGCTGAGCACTACTCTCTGTTCTCAGCTGTAAAAAGAAATTAAAGGTATTAAGGATACTTTCCTATGTTTCTAATCATTATGGCAGTCAAGCAAAGTTGCATACAGCAACTGAAAACCAAAGTCATGTTTTCCAGGCAAGGGTGCAGTTCCCATTATTTTAAAAGACAGAGGTGACCTTGCAACTTGGTTCTGAAGATGTCTGATCTTTGCAGCTGGTCCATAATCTCTGACCAATTTATTTATGCCACAAATACTTTCCTTCTCCCATTCTTGGCACTGAACACTCCCCCACAAGCCCTCAAGATCAACCTCTGGCTTCCAAAACTGACAATGTCTGCAGTACAGTTATGAGCTGTCAGTGCTAAAATCTGAAGCACCAAGGAAAATTTATAGATAGCGTAAAACGAATTGGATTTAATATCAAATTAAATAGCACAAGGAATAAACTGCACTGAGCCTATTATCTGTTTACATATTTCATTCCATAAAAAAAGACTCAATTTTTATGTCTCGTTGAAGCTGCCACAGCACTCTGAACCTGGCACCAAGCAGATGTTTTGTGGGAAAGGGACACCCTCACTACAGAAGGTAGGCCTCGCTTGCCAAAAAGTACCTGAGGCCTCTTCCAGAAAGAACCATCTGTTTGTCTGGGCTGACAGAAAGCCAAGAGAAGCATTTGACTCTGGCTGCCATCCTGTGAGCTGGAGTTGCACATTTGGTTTGTTGGGTCTCACCTTTCAAGAAAGCAGCATGCTCATCCCATGGGGAGACCATACAAACAAGCAGAGCTTGGGAAAAGCTCCTTTTTTGGACTACTGGCTATGCTGGCTGGGGGATTCTGGGAATTTCATACCTTCCTACTGTTCTGATTTGGAGGGACATTCCCAGTTAACCCTCTGCTGTCCCGCTTTTTCAGCTGTTTTTAAAGTGTCTCAGGGGTTGCCTAAATGGTGAAAATACTCCTCACAAAATGCGAGGAGAATACAATCTGTCTCTATGGGATCCCACATCTATTCACCGTATTGTGAAGGAAAGGGGCCCAAAACACCATATACTCCGCAGAAAAAGCCTTTGCAGCTTTCCCCATTTTTTTTTTTTAAACAGCGAGGAGAATGTGCATTCCTGCTTATTGGGACAAGTGATTGAATTGATCCGCCTTCCCAATTCAAGCAGATGATTGGTCGGACACGTGTGGGTGGCAAAGCTTGCTAGCAAGGCAAGCACCCAGAGCCACTCTGTTGGATTTTCACCTTAGAGAACAAGCACAAAGGTGATAAAACAGCTTCCCCCTTTTTTTTTTGTTAAAGTGAAAGGTCGCTCTTTCGTACCTTGGCTATGTTTTTTTTTAATAAATACTGTCTAGCTCCAGCAAATTGAGGTAAGTAAAAACACAAGTAATTCACTCATGGCTGCCATCTTGATTCGCAGGCCTACCTGTTTGCACAGCAAATGCAGATAGCTTTGTATGCCTGCCATCTGCCCCCCCCCAAAAAAACCCTTAAGACAAATAGCAGCTCCTACGAATTACCATTACTGCAAAGCAATCCACATTTTTTTTGCCTCGTTTGGACAAGCCCTTGGTTTCTCTTTCTGCCCACTTTCCCTCTTTGTCCTCAGTTTAACATCAATTGCTACAAATTGAGTTTAAAATGCAGTAGTAGTTTGCACTTAACTCAGTGGGGGAGAGGAAAAGAGGAGGAAGAATCTTGCCCCTCCCTGTATACTCAGGCAAAAGCAAACTGCTGCAGCCTTTCCTAGCTTGGATGGTCTTCCTCATTAATAACTTTTGCCATCTTGACCACACTCCAGTGTTGCTTGGCAGCGCATGCCCTGGTTTTCATCTGTGAAATGTTAAAGGAAATGGAGTTGTAGTCCATAAAAGTAATTTTCAATTTCTACAAACGATGTTTACTTCATTAGAAAATCCAGTTACAAATACTATAAGAAGCAGGGTTGCCAGGTTAGGACTATTCTAGGACTTGAGATATCAGGGCCAAAACCTGAGATCTTGTGACATCACAGGAGCTGAGACCTGGCGATGTTACAAGAGACAATGTCTGGTGATGCCTGTAAGCATGATACATTAAGCCTCTACCACAGTTGCACAAAGTACCCCTTTCAAACAAAAAAACACAATGTCTAACAAATGTGGAGCATTTTTCAGAACAATGCTCTCACTCTGAGATTCTTCCCCTCACTCAGAAGATTGGAGAAGAGGGGCCATACCTTGAGACCTGGGAACCCTAAGAGTGATTCAGCTCCAAGGAACCAGAGTTAAGTTTGGTTCCCTCCCTCCTTATTTACTTCATTTATGCCCTACCCTTCCTCCAAGGAGCTCAAGACTGACCATATGGTTCTTCCTCTCACCCTTATTTTACTCTCACAATAACCCTGTGAGGTAGGCTAGGGTGAGAAATGGCAATAGCAAGCTTTGCATTTAAGTGGAGATTTGGATCTAGGTGGGAATTATAGTCTGACTATTAATTCATTCCAGCTTGTTGCTTATTCTATTCCTGTTTCCTCCAGCATCACAAACCATTCTGAGGTGCAAAACCATGTAGTTTTCTCTCTGACGTTTTCCTTTTTCAACCTGAAGCACCTCCAACCCAGTCTGGAATCTCCAAATGGAGACCAATAGGAAAGGATATACACATACCACCCTTTGCACAGTATTTATATCACAATACATATTCTGCCTTTTGCCAAAACAGAATGTCATTCAGTTTAAAAAAAAAAAAACAATAAAAGCAACACTCACTGACAGAATAAAGGCAACAGCAGTGAGACAATCAAAGAAACTTTTGAATATCGGAAACAGTGCTGCAAAGATCTAAAAACATCTGACTGTGTTTGATGTTGGAAGCTAAACAGGGCTAGGCCTATTTTGTACATGGATGAGAGATCAGGTAGAACGATGAAGGAATCCTGCCTGAAATTCTGAAGAACCCTGGCTGGTAGTCAGAGTTGACAACACTGAACTAAATGGACCAATGGTCTGACTCTGTGTGAGGCTGCTTACTAGATTCCTGGCTTTTTGGCAAACCCGTATTTATTAAAACCTCCCAGAAAACAGAACAACATAGGACTCCAGAAACACAAAAATGAACAGAACTGGCCTTGGAGGAGATGATGAAAAGCCCCAGTTGCTCTTGGTAATTTCTGCCCCAAATGGAATAGAGGTTGCTCTTGGCCATGATGGGATGGTCCTCAAGAGCTGTGTCCTCACAGGCCTCTGCCTCTCTCATGTCATGGAAACCGACCTTTAGAATTTCACATATTTCACAACGATCTATATATATATATAAAACACTTGGGCATGTTTCCTTTCCTAGTGTGCTAATTGGCTGCTTAGGAAACATACCCAACCAATCCCTGTCCTCCTTTCACTCCCCCAGCCAATCACCAACCACATGCAAATTCCCTCTCCACCTCACAATCCACTCCTGTCACTCAATCTGCATCTACACCCCCAGCCTCACAAGGACCCCTCCCTCCTCTCCCTCAGCCACTCACCACCCACATGTAATATAATGCAATTGTTTGGTCTCACCACTATATCTTATCTGAGAAGAATGCGATTGTTAATTGTGTTTACACTGAAATATATGAATAAATAAATAAAATGAGTTATTAATTTATAATCTTTACAATCGCCTATAACATGTATGTTACGCCGTGTACAGCTGGCTAGTATATACTGATATGTATTTCAGAGCAAGTAACTGGCAAAACCACCTCATGAGTATTCCTTGCCTAAGAAAACCCATTGAAATGCATAGGGTTATAATAGATTGACAGGTGACTTAAAGGCACATACACACACATGTATTTGTGGGGTGAGACTGCACCTTAGCTGCTGTGTGCAAGTTTGCATGCACACTGGCTCTAATACACACACAGAGGGGTTATATATTGACCACACTCTAATATATATTACAGCCAGCGTGGTATAGTGGTTTAACTGGGGGATTCTGGGGGATCAGGGTTCAAATCTCCGCATGGTCATGGAAACCCACTAGGTGACCCTGGTCAAGTCACATGCTCTCAGCCTCACAGGAAGGCAAATGCACACACCCCTTGCTAAGAACACCCATGATAGGTTCATCTTAGGGTTGCCATAAGTTGGAAGTGAGTTGAAGGCACACTACCACCACAACACACATGTCATGTGTCATGATGACCGCAGGCATCATGGATCCCATTACAAACTCACAGGAACAATATTGGAAACTTCCACTCCTTATTTGGTAATGGGAAGTGGGTAGGAGAATCTCATTGAATAAACATGACGTCACATCACCTGACTAGATAGTCACTCTGTTTGGTCAACGACAGAGCCAATCAGAGATCAACAAAAAGGACTTTTAAAAGTTCTGATCTTCTCTTTGTTCTGAGCCTCTCTGAGTTGAGCACATCACCTAGCTCGACTGAGCTAGCTGAGATGGACTCTGATCCACATGGCCTAGCTCTGGGGCACATGGCCTACACAGCCATGGAATAACCAGCATGATACAAACTGTGATAACAAAAGGGTTGGGGGGAGCCAATCCTACCCAAAGGCCTTAAAGGATCCAAAAGGACTCTGAAATTCCATCTCCAGAGACTGTAAGTTACCTCTGCATGTAATAGTTAGGGAATGTGTAGTTAGATTGCGTTAGATTTATGTTTTATTTGTAAGTGCTCTGAATGAATGCATATTGTATAAGCCTTAAGCTGAACCTGGGAATGTTTTGCCTTCTCAAGTAACATAGACTCCTAGAATTGAATGAAAGCTTTCTGTTATTTTCTAACCTGACTCGAATTGCCTGCTTCTGGTCAGCTATCTAAACTCTTCTGGGAAAGAGGAAAGTACATCATTGTTTCTTTAATACGGCTTGTCTAAATCTCACTGCTTAGACAAGAAAAGACCATAAAGACAGTGAGTGGTGGCAAACAAAGAGGAATCCCTTGGGTTTGGGATTGGAAAAAGGGCCAACGCTGGACTTCAGGCAGCAGAAACTCTAGGGTGGCCATTACGACAGGGGGTGAGACTATACCTCTGCTGTTGAGTGCCAAGTTTTGCATATAGAAAGTCAGCCCCTAGCAATTTAAAGGCATCAGAGTATAGCTCTAGGATCCTAGCAGAGTAGCCCATTACATTTCACTAATGGTGCCTTCCTTGTGTGACCTAAATACCCTAAAGGCACCACATCCCATGTGATCTTGGAAGCTAAGCCTTCCCTGTCCTCAAATTAAGGAGCACAAGCACCGCCGCCCCACTTCCTTGGCACTACAAATACAAGAATAAATGAAAATATCATTTGCTGCCCTTGAGAGCCTGTACCAGTTAATGGCAGGGCTGACCCTGACGAGGAGACAATGCTGGCTAGAATTAGGGCAGGAATCATGCAGCTCTCCAGAAGTTGACTTCAGCTCCCAGCACTCCTCATTTTAGCTATGCTGGCTTAGGCTGCTGGGACTTACAGTCCAACAACATCTGGAGGGTGGTATGATCCCCACCTATGGACAAGGTGAATAAATAGCCTCACTGGATATACGACAGCTTCCTAAGTTCCTAGAAACACCCTTGATTGTCATACAATGTGTCACTTTATTTAAATATTAATTATGTATAAGCTGCTTTTCAGCCCCAAGATGGGCCACAGGTTATAATTTTTTGAAGTAACCAGTTCTTTAAAAAAAAAACAACCAATTTCCTAGAAGAAGAAGCAGCAAAGAGCAACAAAAAGCACCTCACAACAACAACAAGGATATTGAAAAGCTGGAACATGTCCAGAAGAAGGTGACCAAAATGGTGGGAGGTCTGGAAGTCATGCTCTATGAGTTGCAGCTTAGGGAACTGTGCATGTTTAGCCTGGAGAGGAGAAGGCTGAAAGGTGACATGATAGCCATGTTTAAATATTTGAAGGGATGTCATACTGAAGATGGAACAAGCTTGTTTTTTGCTGCTCCAGAGACTAGGACACAGAGCAGCGGACTCAAGCTACAGGAAAAGAGATTCCACCTAAACATTAGGAAGACCTTCCTTGACAGTAAGAGCTGTTCAGCAATGGAATGCACTGCCTGGGAGTGTGTGGAGTCTCCTTCCTTGGGGGTTTTTAAGTAAAGGCTGGATGGCCATCTGTCAGAAAAGCTTTGATTGTGTATTCTTGCATGCCAGGGGGTTGGACTGGATGGCCCTTGTAGTCTCTTCCAACTCTATGGAGATTTTCACACGGGCTATATATCCCGTGGCAGGAACAGAACAGGGTCGGGAAAGGTTTTCCCTTTCGGACGACGTTGACCCCGTTCTGTCCTGCATCCATCCTGCTCCCGTGACTATTCCGGATTAATGTAATCACAATTTTTCATCGTGAATAGACCTTCCATTCCATCGCTTTCACGCAATCATGGGTGTACGAACAGGAGCCTGTTCTGAAATGACAGCTGCAGAGGGGAGGTCCATTCTGAGCACTTCCTGGTACGATCTGGACATCCAGGTGAGTGGCACCGTTTATTTTTCCCTCCCTGTTTTGATTGTGTGATTTAAAGTGTGTTTTGTGCTTGGTGAACTGATTTTATGTTTGGGGGAGTTTTATTTTTTAAATTTACCAGCCAGCCGTTGTCACACAATAACGTGATAACATTTCAGATGGCCGGTCATAAAAGCAGCCTTATGACGGCTGCATTTATGGCCAGCCAGCAAGGGGAGGGGGAGCCCGTTCCTGCCGTGGAATTAAGGTGTGTGAAAGATTTACTTTATTCCATTGCAGGAACCGGAGAGGAGGTGGTGGGGCAGTAATGGGGCATTTTGGTCCTGTGTGAAAATCTCCTATGATTCTAACAGCAAAACCCCCAACAAAGAGCATTTGTGTTCTTTCTGAGGGCCAGCAGGAAAGATGCTGCTGAAGGTGCTACCGCCCAGAAGGTGCTGTCCTCTGTATTCACCAATCACACCTCAGAGCATGATGGAAGACAGAGCAGACCTTCTGTCACAAAAGGCTGGCATCGGCTCTTCCTCTGAGTAGTCCCTTCTAGTTTTGAGTCAGAAGCGCTTTCATCAAAAACACTCCAATCCTTGTGACAGTAGCATTGGCAGCTTCAATGAAGACCTGCTCTTTGATATCCCCTCAGTTGCCACCTGCCAACGTCGCCTCTTCAACCTGACATCTAGGTCTCACACTTTAAATGCTTTCCCACAAAGCAATAAAATAAAATAAAATAAAATGCTGGCATTTCCCAGGGAGATTGAACCATCCTCGCTTTTCTTCTTTCGAAGGCTTATCAACAGGCAACTTGAAAAAGAAAGAAAGAAAGAAACAGAAAAAGCAGGGAAAGGGCTGATATTCTCTCTAACTCCTGAGTTTGCTTTTAAAATCAAATGTAGAGGCAGGAAGCTATGAAAGAACACTATAGCCATAACTGCCTAGCAGATGTTTTTGTAGTATCTCCCCACGCACACACTTCCACCTTATGTTTTGTCAGAAGATGGAGGGGTGTGTGTCTGTATTTCTCCCCATTCTGTCCATATGATAATTTGTGGCTTGCACAGACTGGCTACATATAGTTTAATTATATGGTTTGATTCGCTTCAGTGCTATGGTAGGATCATCATCAGATGTAGCGGTGACAAAAAATCAATTATGCAGCCAAGAGTTCCTCCCAAACCTTCACACACCATAACAAGAGGGTGATTATTCCGAAGTCTTGCTTTGATAGATGAGATAGAAATAGAAAATACTATGGCTGTAACTTGATGTGGAGCACTAACAAGGAGATAATATGATCAACCACTTAAAAGTTTTATTCCAGAGCTTGGAAATGTTACTTTTTGGGACTAGAGCTCCCAGAATCTCCAAATTCTGGGAGCTGTTAGACTTAGGATTAGACCAGGCATGATTAGGGAAGGAATATCAAATTAGGAACCAGGCATGATTAGGGAAGGAATATCAACAATTTTAGATATGCAAATGACAACATATTACTTGAAGAAAATAGTAAAGACTTGGAACAACTACTGATGAAAATTAAGGAAGAAGGTGCAAAAGAAGGGTTGCAGTTTGAATATTAAGAAGAAAAATAGACCATAGATTATTTAAATAACTTTAAAGTGTGCAGCAAAGACACTGAGATAAAGATTTTCCATACCTTGGCTCAATCATTAACTAAAATGGAAACTGTAGTCAAGAATTCAGAAGAAAACTAAGACTTGGAAAGGCCACCATGAAGAAACTAGATTAGGTCAAGTATAAAGACATTACCCGTATATTACGGCGTATAAGACGACTGGGCATATAAGACGACCCCCCCAATTTTTAAGTCAAAATATAGACTTTAGGGTATACTCGCCATATAAGACGACCCCCCATCACCTGCCCTCCCCGAAGCCACGATCAGACTCCTCTTCGTGGCTTTGGGGAGGGCAGATGGTGGCTGGAAAGCTTCCCCCCCTCCAGCCAGCCACCATTCCTGAAGCCTCCCCGAAGCTGGCTCAGGAATCGCAAGATGGCTGGCCTGATGGGGAGAGGCTCAGCCACCTCCCGCGACTCCCCGACCAACGAGTGAGTTTGGGAATTGCAGGGATGGCTGGCCAGCTGGGGAATCGCAGGAGGTGGTTTTAAAACAGTCTGTCACTACCATCTCAGTAATTATAGGAAATTACACTAAAGTGTGGGAGCCAGCACGGTGTAGTGGTTTGAGTGTTGGACTAGGACACTGGGAGACAAAAATGCAAATTTCTACTCAACCACGGATATCCACTGGGTGAACTTGGGCAAGTCATACTTTCTGATCCTCAGTGGAAAGCAAGGGCAACCCCCCTCTAAACAAATTCTGCCAAGAAAACCTCACAGGGGCTTGCGGGGGCCCTGTGAAGGCCTTGAGAGGGAGGGGGAGGCCTGGGAAGGCGATCACAGGGCCTGCGGATACCCTCCGGAGGCCCCGTGAAGGTCTGGGGAGGGAGGTGGGAGGTGGGGGGAAGTGACTATGGGGCCTCCAGAGGCCCTGTGGTCGCTTTGGCAGGGGAGGGGGGGCAGTTGTTATTTGTGGAATTTTCACATTCGCGGGGGTCTGTGGAACATAACCCCTGCGAATGTGAAGGGACAACTGTAATTTGACTTTTTAACAATATGAGCAGTCAATTTGACTTCCCCTACACTTCTTCTGAAGCTACCTATTTTAAAAAAGTCTCTCTCTATATATATATAGCTTTTCTTCGCAAAGCAAGTATATATATATATATATATATATATATATATATAACATTGAAATCATATGAAAACAACAAAGTAAACTTGAAAAACAAACACTGACTGCAGTAATAATGTAGTAGTGATGGGTGACTTCAACTATCCTGATATTTGCTGGCAATCTAACTTAACCAAAACTTCAAGGTCTAGCAAATTCCTTACTTGCCTGGAAGACAATTTCATGGTCCAAAAGGTGGAAGAGGCAACAAGGGGGTCAGCTATTTTAGATCTGAACCTAACCAACAGGGATGACCTGGTTAATGGGGTGCAAGTGGTGGGATCCTTAGGTGAGAGTGATCATGTTCTCCTGGAGTTTGTTATACAATGGAAAGGAGAAGCCAGGCATAGTCACACACGTGTTCTCGAATTTAGGAGAGCTGATTTCAATAAACTCAGGGAAACACTGGGGGTGATCCCATGGTCATGAATACTAAAAGAGAAGAGACCTAAAGATGGATGGGACTTTCTCAAAAGGGAGATACTGAAGGCACAATTTCAAACAGTACCATTGAGGAAGAAAAATGGGAGGTGTCTCAAGAAACCAGGATGGATGACTAAAGAAATTTAAACAGAGCTAAGTTTTAAATGGAACATGTATAAGAAATGGAAAAAGGGGGAAATCACCAAAGAAGAACTCAAACAGATAGCAAACACGTGTAGGAGTAAAGTCAGAAAAGCTAAAGTGCAGAATGAGTTCAGGCTTGCTAGAGAGGTTAAGAACAATAAAAAGAATTTTTTGCGGGTATGTCCGCAGCAAAAGGAGGAAGAAGGAAATGGTATGGCCACTACGCGGAGAAGATAGCAAAATGCTAACAGGGGACAGAGAAAAGGCAGAATTGCTCAACACTTTCTTTGCCTCAGTGTTTTCAGAAAAGGAAAAGGGTGACCAACCTGAGGATAAAGGAACAGAGGACACAATAGGGGAAATCCAGCACAGAATAAGCAAAGAGGTAGTACAGGAATACCTTCTTAAACTAAATGAATTTAAATCTCCAAGACCAGATGAACTACATCCAAGAGTATTAAAAGAGCTGGCAAATATAATCTCAGCGCCATTGGCAATAATCTTTGAGAACTCCTGGAGAACAGGAGAAGTCCCAGCAGACTGGAGGAGTGCAAACATTGTCCCCATCTTCAAAAAGGGGGGGAAAGAGGATCCCAACCATTATCGTCCAGTTAGTCTGACATCAATACCAGGGAAGATTCTAGAGCAGATCATTAAACAGAGAGTCTGTGAACATTTAGAAGGCAATGCCGTAATCACAAAAAGTCAAAAAGTTCTCTGGGTTTCAGAGAAACAAGTCATGCCAGACTAATCTGATCTCTTTTTTTGATAAAATTACCAGCTTGGTAGTTGAAGGGAATGCTGTGGATATCGCATACCTTGATTTCATTAAGGTTTTTGACAAGGTTCCCCATGACATTCTTGCAAACAAGCTTGTAAAATGTGGGCTAGACAAGTTAACTGTTCAATGGATTTGTAATTGGTTGACCGGCCGAACCCAAAGGGTGCTCAGCAGTGGCTCCTCTTCGTCTTGGAGAGATGTGACCAGTGGGGTGCCACAGGGTTCTGTCCTGGGCCCAGTGCTATTCAACATATTTATCAGTGACTTGGATGAGGGAATTAGGGACATACTTATCAAATGTGCAGATGATACCAAATTAGGAGGTGTAGCTAATACCCTAGAGGACAGGATCGAAATTCAGAATGACCTGGATAGACTGGAGAGCTGGGCCAAAACTATCAAAATGAAATTCAATACGGAGAAATGCAAGGTACTGCATTTAGGGCGAAAAAAATGAAATGCATAGATATAGGATGGGGGAGACCTGGCTGAATGAGACTACATGCGAAAGGGATCTAGGAGTCCTAGTAGACCACAAGTTGAACATGAGTCACCAGTGTGGTGCAGCAGCTAAAAAGGCCAATGCGATTTTGGGCTGCATCAATAGAAGTAGTGTCCAGATCAAGGGAAGTAATAGTGCCACTCTATTCTGCCTTGGTCAGACCTCACCTAGAATACTGTGTCCAGTTCTGGGCACCACAATTCAAAAAGGATATGGACAAATTGGAGCGTGTCCAAAGAAGGGCGACTAAAATGGTGAAGGGTCTGGAAACAATGCCTTATGAGGAGAGACTTAGGAAGCTGGGTATGTTTAGCCTGGAAAAAAGACGGTTAAGAGGCGATGTGATAGCCCTGTTTAAGTATTTGAAGGGGTGTCACGTTGAGGATGGAGCAGGCTTGTTTTCTGCTGCTCCAGAGACTGGAACACAGAGCAATGGATGCAAGCTCCAAGAACAAAGATTCCACTTCAACATTAGGAGGAACTTTTTGACAGTAAGAGCTGTTCGGCAGTGGAACACTCTCCCTCGGAGCATGGTGGGGTCTCTTTCCTTGGAGGTCTTTAAACAGAGGCTGGATGGCCATCTGTCAGGGATGCTTTGATCGTGATTTCCTGCGTGGCAGGGGTTTGGACTGGATGGCCCTTGTGGTCTCTTCCAACTCTGCAATTCTATGATTCTATAATAAAACCACAGCTCTAATCTTAGTGCATCAAAGATTAGGGTGAACAGTAGTGTCTCAATTTTGCATCCGACAATGCAGATTGCAAAGCCAAAAAGTTGCCAAGCCAACAAGTCTGGAAATGGCAGCCTGCAGCTAGGGCACCTCCATGACAGAAGGCTCAGTGCCCGGTTCAGGTGCACCCAAGTTGTAGAAAGGATGTGCATTTTGATTGGGCCTCTGAGGAAGAGCTAAATCAAACAGGTGACACCATAGGAGAGATGGTGATCCTTCAGGTACCATATGATGTACATGGGACAACCAGAAAGGTGAAAGAACATAGATATTATGGGTAGCCACAGTAGTCTGAACCTGTTTTTGAGAGACACAGAATCATCCTGTCGCTACCTGCTCTCTGAGCAAATGTCATTTTAGGAGATACAGCCCCACATGTGCAAGCTCTTTCATTACATTGATGCAGCATTAAACAAACAACATCCACAATGATTCATATTTGGTCATTGTGTTGTGATCATGAGCAAAAACATTACCAGCCCTTCCAGCCCCTGCGGGGGAGGGGAGAAGAGGCTCCTTCAAACTAATGACAGTGATGCATTGATTTAATTTTACCTTATTTTTCATTTTTTTAAAAGAAAGGTAGTTCAGCTGTTTTCATTCCAAGAACAGAGCTCCTGTACCTGTATATATCAGAACGGAGGCAGTGGGGTGGCTTAGTGGATAATTAATTGCAAACTTCCAGCTATCTTGTGCTCACTTTATTGGGCTATTTGCATTTCTGAGAATGGTGATGCCTATGAATAAACATGAAAGATGACTGTATGTGGCTGGGGGTGGGTGGGAGAGGTATTCATACAGAACACCTGGATGCTGCCCTGATCTGTACATAGTAAGATGCTCTTTTAAATTGTTTTAAAGCTGTTCATGATGTGGGGCAGGGAGGGAGGCAGGAAGATAAGCATTTCAATATGCCACTTATTAAAATAATTATTGGTTTGTTCTTGAAGAAGATGGATGGCACCTGCTAGAATTGTTTTGCATCCTTTATTCTTTTACTGAGCCCTCTGGTGAATGATATTTCTCAGGAAAATGTATTTATTCAGAACTTCATTTTGATTTAATAGAAAAATGGCTCTTGCCATGGCAGTGTGGAATGCACATTTTTCTCTCTGCACTGACTTTCAGCCTGCAAAATGCCAGAAGCTCTGATTCTTCTGTCGGCATTCTCTCCTTATCAGGCAAACTTGTTCAAGATTAATTTTCCCATCGTGCCTTCCTTTTAAAGTGGCTGTTTTTCAATGCCAGTTAACTACAACATTTTGATAAATTCCCAACGGTAACATGCACAAGTGGAATGAAGGTGCTATTGCTGATGTATCCCGCATCAGGAAAATAACAGATACCTTATGAAGCTTCCATATGCATGCATGAACACACATGTATGTGCATACACACAGGCTTGCAGCATGATTGGTCAAATGAGGCAAGAGTGTTCTGCTTTATCTTAAGTGGGATGTGGACTGGAGCAAAAAGGCAACATTTCGCACAAACACAGAACAGTACTATAAACTATCCAGAAAACATTCTTATTGGACACCACAGACCAAGGCTGCAGTACCCCTTTTATCTTGAGGGCCAGATTCAGTTTCAAGGAAGTTCTCAGGAAGCCACGTTCTAGCAGTGGGTGAGACCAAAGGCAAAAGGATGACATCAAATATATCTGCATATTTTAGCTTAAACCTCTTCCTGGCAGGAACTAAGGAGATTATCAGATGTGACACCAGAATAACAATATTGGAATGCAAAAGGACGGCGATATCACACAACACTGTCGTTTTGCATTCCGCTGTCATTATTCTGCTGTTTCTTTTTATTGATGGGCCGAGCCTTCAATAGATCGCCTGTTCTGTTTTGGTGCCCATCTGAAACCTGGTGCCATTGTCCTGCCGTGAATACAGGGTTAATGGACAGTCCTGCCAGAACACTTCGGGGTGGGATCGCGAAAACAAGGTAGGCTACCCTCTTTTTCTTAACCTCCCTGGGTTTCTTGTTATTATTTTTTATTTAGTTAGTTATATCCCGCTCTTCAGCCACAAGGCTATCAGAGTGACTTACAAATTGTTTTAAGCAACAGCTATTTACACATCTACACTGCATTAAACAGTTTCCAGTGTGTGTTAGCTAATTGCCCCCACAAGCTGGGTACTCAATTTACCGACCTACGAAAGGATGGAAGGCTGAGTGAACCTTGGAGCCCGCTGGAATCGAACTTGCAATGTGGTGGCTTGCAGTACTGGCATTTATTTTTTTAGTGTGTTTATGTACTTTTTTTAAAAAAAATCTTGTTATTTTACTTTTTATTTTTGAATTTCCCACACTCACATCTTCTCGTGAGAATAGGTGGGATTTCAGTCCAGGAAGTGAACGGAGCTCTGTTAGAGTGCCATTCATTCCTGGGCTGCCTGTCAATGGAAGAGAAGGTAAGTGTGATGGGGAGGGTTATTGTGTTGGGACAGGGACAGGATTGGAGATTGTGGGACAAGAACAGTTTTTGCGTTCCTGTCTGATAATCTTCTAAGCCTGAGGAGAAGCATTTCAAATGTTTAGTATATGGGAGGGGAGGCTGTACAAAAGCTGGTAACCAGACAGTAGTGTCATAGGAAGGGGGTACATGGCCATCTGGAGAAACATATCAAGTCAGATTGAAATGCTACAACCTAAAGTTCCCCATCACTGCAAACAGAAAAAATATATGTCCCAGATCAAAAGATTCTTGTGAAAGATCCACCTTTTTAAACCATACAATGACTCCACCCATTTACCAACATGCAGAGCTCAAACTAGGACAGGATCTAAAGCAGTGGTTCTCAGCCTTTGGCTCTCCAGCCTTTGGCTCTCCAGATTTTGTAGACTTTAACTCCCAGAAACCTTTACCATAGTTCATGCTTGCTAGGGTTTTGAGGAATTAAAGTCCAAAAACATCTTGAGGACCAAATGTTGAGAACCACTACTCCAAGATGTTAATATCCTACAGATTTAAGTTTATACAGGTGCCCCCTCGCAACCATGGAACCAATATCTGTGGTTTGTTTTCCACAGCCGAAAATATAGTGACACATCACATAGAGTCATATTGGACACCTCTCTAGGAATTGCTGTCCTCCAATGCAACTCTATGGTATATTTGTACCAGAAGTCATTCATTTTAATACGGTTTGCTATTATCCACAGCTTCATTTATAAACGGTAACTTCAGGAACATATCCTCTGCAGGTATTTTATTTTATTTATTGGATTTATATCCCACCTATCTATTTCAGCCTAATATTCCAAAGCTCTTTACTGGACATGATAGCCCTTTAAAGCAAGGCTGGGAATCATGTGGTCCTCCAGATATTGTAGACCTGAGATTTCTAGCATTCCTCAACCTTGGCTATGATGGCTAGGATCGCTGAGACTTGCAGTCCAACAATGTGGAGGGCTGCATGATTCCCAATCTCACTTAAAAATAAGAAACTAGATGGTTAGGATCATATGGTGACCCTCCTGTTATTATAGGACTTCAGTTGGTGCTGGCTAGAGGTGACTGAAATTGCAGTCTAATGATATCTGGAGGGCTACAGGTTCTCTAGAGAATGAGTGCAGTGTAGTAGTTTGGGTATTGGTCTAGGACTCTGGAGAACAGGGTTCAAATCCCCACCCAGCCATTAAAAACCCACTGGATATTTCAGAAGAAAGCAAAGGGAACCCCACATCCTGAACAAATTTTGCCAAGAAAACCCCACAATAGATTCACCTTAGGGTTGCCATAAGTGGAAATGACTTGAAAGCACACAAGAAGTTCTCTATTCTTAGTGAGGTAGTCTCTCTTTAAAAATGGAGGCAGTCTATTTCATTTTCAAGGTCAATTTCCAAAAGGAGGGGAGAATCCAAAGAAGAAGCAGCTACAATCCATGTGTTTTTCCCCGCTATTGTTTGGGCTCATTCCCTTTTCTTTCAGAGAAATTAGGCACTGTTTCTCAGACTCCAGTTCCCATCTGTGAAATGGGGATAGTGTAGGCCTCTGGGGGATGAGTTCTGCACCTGAATAATAATACAATCTTTACCATTTTGAAAGGAAAGTAATCCATTTAACAAAGAATGTTGACTATTTGCAAACAGGTGAATGCTGCATTGTTTGACAGCCCTAAATCCTTTTATGTTTTCTTGCAGGTTGGAATAATAGAAGACTTCTTATACCAATTAGAAGATAGTTTCTTAAAAACCAAAAAACTCAGAACAGCGAGGAGGCAGAAAATGAAAATGAAGCGGCTTCAAAGTGAACAACCATGCTAGACCTGCTGGGGGGAAAGAGGTTCCCATCCTGCACCAGAGATGACAAGAGAGGACATTAATATAGCAAGAGTTTGACAGCTGGAACAACAAAGGCTGGCCTTCAAATTAATGAGGTGCCCCCTCCCGTACAGCTCATCTTTAGCAACCAGCTCTTGCACTTCATTAGTCTCATCTGACAGGAATAAACCGTTCATGGGATGCTTGACTGGATTCTTATGCAGAACAGCCTTGTTTATTCAAACTTAGTATGGAATTTGGATCACAGCAATATTCTTTCTTTTAGGCACAACCCAACTGCTTTCCATGCATCTTCTCAATCCCATCATGGGCCTTTTGCAAGAGAAAATCTTCGTGGAAAGTGTATCATGGCTACCCCTTCTACAGAAATTACATAGACATGCACTTCACACATAATACAGAATGGCTTTCTTCTTTTTCTTAAAGTGTTCAGAAATCCATTACTCACTTATGCAAAGGGATCTTGTAGGACTTTTGAAACTAACTAACTAAAGTTGGTGGCATAGGCTTTTGTAGACTGAAGTCTACTTCATCAAATGCATGGAGCAAAGTGCTTAGGAACAGACCTTTATAGCTGTGAATGAGCAGGCTGTATGCATGAATAACAGTAGAAATACAAAAATGTGTGGGTATGGTGATGAGGTGACAAGTTCAGTTTTAATGATGGCCACTCAGGGACAAAAGAGGACTGAGCCACACTGACATGGCTATGACTTTTAATGTTGCCCAGTTATATTAGGCATGGTCACTGGGCCTGAAAAGCTGTGGCAACATGTGCCATAAGAGTTCCCCCAGCAAACCTGTGGAGTATTCCATCAATTTAAATATAAGTCACCCCCCATATGCGTGGGGGATACATTCCCAGACTTACCTTTATTAAATCAAACTGTGTTTAATAGTGAACCCTATTAAAATAAAGGATGTCTGGTACAAGCATACCATAGAGTTGCATTGGAGGACTTAGTGATTTCTTTTCTGGCATGACTCTATGGTATGTGTCCCTATTTTTTCAGCCGCAGATAACTGAAACAGTGGGAATTGGTTCCACAGATATTGGGGTGGGGAGGCAAGCTGTATTGTGTAAGTATCCTAAAGGGACCAAATCTCATCTATTGTTGGAAACTAAGCAGTATCAGGCCTGGTTAGTACAGTTGGCCCTTAGCTTTCTAGGGGTTAAGGGCCGAAGACCCCCAAGAAAGTGAGAAAACTGTGAATATTGGCCTTTTTTTTCCTTTTTCCTGAGAGAACACTTCTTAGGCATTTGTAGGTCCTCCAGCACAATTTTATGGCCAACTTCCGGTGGAAGCTTACCATAGAACTGTGCTGGAGAACCTAGAAAATTCCTGGAGAGAACATATTTGGTAACCAGTGAATAATCAAATCTGTGAATACTTAAGCCACAAATGTGGAGGGATGACTGCACTTGGAGGAAAGACCATCAAAGAATGCCTGGTGCTATAGGCTAAATGTCAGAAGAAGGCAACGGCAAACCTGAGTATTCCTTATCTAAGAAAACTCTATGAAACTCATGAAGTTGCCATAAGTCAACAGGCGACTTGAAAGCACAAACATACACACATCATGGGGAAAAATACAAGCATGCCCTTGGTATGGGTGATTATGTCTAATCCAAAGCTCCAATATGCTCTCCTCAGGACATAAATCTACTTCCTACACTAGGAGTGGGAATCATTTGGCCCATGGACAGCGTGCAGCCCTTTGGGGGATCTACTATGGCCTTTTGGACCCACACAGTTCCCCGAAGCCCATGGCATCCCAACCCCCAAAACTGCCAAAAAATCGTTTGGGGGCAAGCACCCCCCCAAAAAAAAATCTGTTTTAGTGGCTTTGAATGTTTTAGTGGCTTTCTGGGTTGTTCTCCTTCAAGACTGCAGGGAAAAGCCCATTTTCAAGACTGCAGGGAAAAGGAAATGGCAACAATATGACATCATGTTTAGGTACCCAAAATGGCAACTATGCTGTGCTCCTTAGGATCTTGGGAGGAGCCAAAAACGGCAATAGGGCCTGATGGACTCAAGAGTGTACCCACCCCTGCCCTACAACCTTGAAGATAACCCATGATCAATCTAGGAACGAGGAGAAGAAAGTTGCCCCTCCACCTTGTCTGCAGCAAACCAACATGGGACAGGGCATGGCAGCTGGACTGCCATGAAATCTTACCCTCTGCTCAGCATGATAGGATTTTGTTTTGTCTATTATGTTTGCATAAGCCAAGTTGGCTTACATTCCTTAAATAAAGAAATGCATTGCCTTGATTATTTCTTACATAAATCAGGGGCATGCATATAAGGTCTGTAAGCAGTTTTCCACTCAGGCATTGATGAGACCTGCTGAGCTTCAGCAAAGTTATTATATCATATGCCTTTAGACCATTTACATACTTACATTAAATGGTTTGCCATTGAATTCAGCCAGAGCAAGCTTTGGCTAGCACAGCTTGCTTCTCCCTTCAGTTGCCTGTGGCTTTCTTGCCATGCACTCCCAGAATATATCCTCTCCTGAAGCCCAGCAAGAATTTCATAAGCTCTTAAATCAAAATGCATGCAAACGGCACAACCCCACCAGCATGATAACAGCTTGATTTATGCAACTGTGACTCAAAGAAATTGTGTAATGGAATCAAAAATTGATCAAATGTTTTCTGTATAATCCAAGCTACCTTCAGTGAGCGTAGACTCCTGAGAGGGAGCTACAAACTATTATTGCACTATGGAGGCAAGGGTAATTGTACCAATCTTTTTTTTCCCCCAATGGAATTTTATGACACCATGACAAGCAGCCTTTCTTGATGAATGCAGGCAAGGTAAACAAGAAAAATAACTGCACATGCATCATTAAGGTTACAACCTAAATGTTTCATCAGTAAACTCTCTAATGCTGGAGCTCTATCTACTAGCATCTCCTGCATTATGCAGTTTAAGATCAAACTTTTCCGCACACCTATACTTCGTTTAGGTATAGGTACAGGCTAGGCTGGCCCCTTCTTTGCTTTCTTTTTGCAAGCAGGCAAAGATGCTTTTGTTTAAACAGGCTTTTAATCTGGAAGTTGGGGGCTTTATATTAGGATGTTATATTTATCTTTTAAAACTTTTGGTTGTTTTTAAAATGATTTAATACTGTCTGGAGAAGAAAAGGTTAAGAGAGGACATGAAAACCATGTTTAAATATTTGAAGGGATGTCATACTGAGGAAGGAGCAAGCTTGTTTTCTGCTGCTCCAGAGACTAGGACACAGAGCAATGGACTCAAATTGCAGGAAAAGAGATTCTACCTAAACATTAGGAAGAAGTTCCTGACAGTAAGAGCTGGGAGTGCCTGGGAGTGTGGTTGACTCTCCTTCTTTAGAGGTTTTTAAACAGAGGCTGGGTGGCTATCTGTCGGGAATGCTTTGACTGTGTATTCCTGCATGGCAGGGGATTGGACTAGATGGTTCTTGTGGTCTCTTCCAACTCTATGATTCTATGGAACCAAGTCTAACAAGTCTTAACAAATGAGGAAAATACACACACACACACACTTTTAAACTTTTAAGACAGCACTGGTCCCCTGAGATTTCCCTCCCTTGCCTTGTGCATAGGAGGAGACAGGCTGTGAATCCAAGATCTGTGAATCTACTCAACTCACAGTTACATCTGTCACAAAAAAAATTAGCATGCATTGGTGTCATGTTCCTGACCTTACATTTTATTATTATTGCTAGTTCTACAACTACTGTTCCAAAATGCACATGTGATGTTGTTGCCCTGAGTAAATATTTTTAGAAGTACAAGAAAGAAAGATATATATTTGTAAAAGATCAACATACCAAGAGGAGTTAGTCAACTGTATTCAGATAGCAAACAGAATAACAGTGATGGGACTTGTGTGTGGAGATGAATTACTGGGTTGACCATGTATGCATAACCAAAAGAGAGGAAATGCATTGCCAAAAAAGGGGGAGCGTAGCAAATATAAATAGGGGGAAGCAAATTAAAATGTAACTATAATTTACATAGCAATGAAATACGTAGCAGCGATGACTGGGAACAAGTAACCAACACGTGCGCTCCATCTGCTGTTTGAATACTCGGCTATTGATAAGCAACATCAAGCTCTCTGTTCACATTAAAGTTCTTTTTCTTTCAACCAAGCTTGGACCAGGAGATTTTCAAATGGAGAACTACCTTCTTATAGAAGCTTGTCCTCTCTAGAGTAGGATACATAGCCATTTTGGTGTTGCATGACTTCAAGTCATTTCTGACTTCTGGAGACCCTAAGGCAAACCAATAATGGGGTTTTCTTGGCAAGATTTGATCAGAGGGTGTTTGCCATTGCCATCCTCTGAAACTGAGAGAGTATGACTTGCCCAAGGTCACTCAGAGTGTGTCCGTAGGTGAGTGGGGATTCAAACCCTGATCTCCCAAGAGTCAGAGTCCAATACTCGAACCATACCACCACACTGGCTTTCTGTGGCCACTTAGGGATGACAAAATATAGCCATTATAGCAGACCTCCACCAAACTCCTCCCCATTATTCCTACTCACATACTGTGGATCTGTCGTGGTGCTAGATGACCAATTTTTTGTAACACCAGTCAGGCCACAAAAGAGTTGGATATTTGCTGAGATTTCACAAATGGCTGATGTCAATAGGCTATCCACTAAATGTATTTGGCACATAAATTGTGTAGGCCACCGAGGCTGAATCTTCCTCTTCTGAGGAAAGATCACCCCTCGCACATGCTTGTGCATGGGGGCCGCCATCTTGGATCCTTTGTTCTTCTGTGATCATCGGGAGCACAAAGAAAACCCTGCCTACTCTCTGAAGAGGGAGAACAGAACTGGGGAGGTTGGGGTTGGCTCCACCTCCGGGTGGGATGGTCTCTTCCGATTTCTTACAAGTGCCCTGCCTATGATTGACAGGAGGCGGAGCCAATACCCAGGAAAGGAGTCCCTCCCCAGTCTGCTGGAAAAGAGTCCTCAACCATTTTGTGTACAGTAGGACCCCTGTATCCACTGGGGATTGGTTTGGGAGGGACGTGGATATTGAAAACCATGGATAATAGCCAACACCACTGACAATAATGGGACTTCTGCTTTAAAATACCATAGAGTTGACTTAGAGGAACTACAAAATGGCTAGAGGACACATTTTCTAGGATGACTCTATGGTAGGTGTGTTGTTTTGTGTCCTGTGGATAACTGAATCAGTGGATAATGAATCAGTGGATACAGGGGTCCTACTGTACACCAAAAATTAAGACAACAATTCTTTCAAGACAGAAGTCAAGTCTTCCTAAAAGAACATTTTAGTTTTGCTGATAAAACTATGTTTTCTATCAGAAGAACATTAAACGAAAACAAGTTCTACAGAAAATTCCTGGCCATCTTGAGTGGTGAAGAAACCAAGCATGTGGCAAGATTAAATTATAGAAAGGCAGGGGTGGGAAGGTGAGAACCTACTGAGAAGTTAAATGATTTGCTTAGGGGCGACAGCACGAGTCAGAGAAGAAAAAAGAACCCTAGGGGATAAAATATCACCATGCAGTAATTACAATCAAAGGAGGAATGCAGAAATACACTAACCCACACTTGCTGATTTTAAGAATAGCATCTGGCAATCTTCTCTGAGACATGGCCTTCTGCATTCTTTTAATCTTAAAACCAGCCAGGAAAGATGAGTTACACTCTTCCAGGCTTCCATTTTTAAACAACAATTATTGTCACAAAGACCCAGCTTTAACAGTGAGCTCTTTTCTTGTTACAATCCATCATGAGGCGACACCAAAACTGGGACGCCTTTGTACAGCCTATGAGAGATAATAATAGAATGCATTACCCTGACCTTTTCCATTTTGCCTGGCAATGCAGTTGGAAAGACTTTTCTCTCCTCCCTCCTTAACCACCTCATTAACCTGGGAGGGAAAGGGGGAGGAATGGACAGACAATTAGCTTGCAGCATATTAAAAAGGTTAACACTGAATGGCACACTCCCAGTCAGCCTCAATCATGGTGAGGTATTAGAAATCTGGTGTGGTGATCTGCTTTTCTAAGCTACCAGTGCCTACTTTTTAGACAGGAGGCATAGGTGTTTCCTCATGCATGACTGAGGGAGCCATGTGTCCTATTTTACAAAGGACAGTTCCACTGTCTTTTAAGGGTTCTAAGCAAACAGTCTTTTTTAAAGGTAGCATCCTTTGTTTAAAGGGTTGTTTGGTACAACTCTGGTTTAAAGAGAAAATATAAGCAAGAAGAACAGGATCTATAAAGCTGTCCAATAACTTAGAGGCTGCAGAGTCTTCCCCAGTGTGATGAGATTTGTTGAAATTCTATTTCAGTTACAATAATTATATCTTATAATTTATATAATTATATAAATTAGCATGTGTTGATTCTGTGCAATTCTGGATCCTCCTTGGTCCTCGCTTTGGAGGATGCATTTCCAATATCATTAGTCTCTGCCTTAGGCGTGGCACTTCACCAGCAGCCCTAGCAATTCCTTGAGGAGGAATTTGTCATGGTACTGTCAGGATCCATCCCTGATGGTGCCTAATCCTGCCATTTCAGTTATTTTTTCTGTAACCTTGATACTCATTGTGTTTGGCTTTTTTGTACTTGCTAATGAGTGCTCTTTGCCAACTGTAGAGGGAGGTAGTAATGGTTAAAGATAAGCACGCAACTGCATTCTTTGGCCTGGGAAAGAAGTCTGGCTGGTGTGAGGGAATGTCATGTCAGGGGATGATGGTTAACCAATGGTATTAGAGCCCACCAGATTTTACAGATCATAATATGCTTTTATTATAGTGTGTAGCCTTTTAGTTTCAATTCTCAGCAACAACCTTGCACAATATGCTTTTTGGATTTCTGTGCCAATGAAGTTTTCTGATAACTCTGAAACTGCTGGTCACTGCATCTGGGAATGCAAGTACATGACAGGTACAACTTTTCAAGCATATGAACATAGCTTATACAAAATGAAAAACCAGAACAAACAACTTTGTTCTATATTCAGCACTGAAAGATAAAAATTTAACCCAGCTATGGAAAGCAGGGAGAATGAGAATTTCTGAATAAACAGCCTTTAATCGTTGGTGCCTTCTCTAAGCCTCTCATCCCTGTGATCTGCCTGAGCAAGGCCCAAAATAATGTTTAGGCAGTCTGAATGTGAGAGCAGAAGAAAAACTATGCAGCGCTCCAACCTCAAATCCATCATACGTAAGCCCACTGAAATTGTCCAGACTAACTTTCAATGGGATGCACTGATGCAGACACAACCAGTATGGTTATATTGCTGAGTTTGCTGCACAACTTGCCACTCTTGAAATGGTTGGTGAAGTTTAGATGACCTTTCCTCAATCTGGTATGCTCCAAATAATTTTGGACAACAACTCCCATCATGCTTAGACAGCATGACCAAGCTGAGTAAGGATGACAATTTACAGTCCAACTGATATGGAGAAATCACATTGTGGAAGGCTGGTTTACAAGAGCAACTTCTCTCTCCAACTTGTCACTCAGCCTTTGCTCTCTAACTCCTGAGTTATAAAATCTGTAACTTGTTATAATAACTAGGTTCATTCCTCTCTGCTGATGCTGTGGTATTGGCTTTCTCTTCTATTCATCACTGTGATAACCAGTTTTCATTGATTTCTTTACTGGCACACTTCCTGCATTAAGTCTCAACACTTACAGCTCTGGTCTGTGATCACTTCTTCACTTTGGCCAATCTCAACAGGGAGCCAAGAACTGACAATGACTAAAAATCATTAGCAACCTTGTGCAGATTCAGTCTCTTGACCTAAAGGACAAGTCCTGAATTTCAATACTCAACTAATTCTCTCAAGATCTGTTTCCAAATTCAATTAGCTCTTTCACTGTATATTGTACTCTGTTCTAGAGGAATCACCTTCTAAGTCCTTAGGTTGACAGCATCATAAACATGCTATCAAAGAATCAGATTCTTACTGGATTTTGCCACTGACAACCTGCTTGGTCCCATTAAAACCTTTGCTCCCCTAAGTTGCCTAAACTGTTATTTTTCTTTACACTGTATTTGTTTATGACAAATAAGACACAACATTTTTGAAGTAAAATGTCCAGCAACTTTTCTGTGATTTCAGACATTAAAATCATTGTGCCTTAGGGTTGTTGTTTTTTAATCATGCAATGGTTTTCTAGATCTAATAATGGGGTTTAATGTATCATTATCAAAGGAGCTATTCATTGGCATACTGCCTCTGAATCTAGGAGTTGCACACAGAAATCATGACTAATATCTTGAATTCTTTGAAGATCTGTAGTATCAGTGGTACAGATAGTCCTTCCACTAATGCAGATCATAGCTATTTTGCACTGTCACTCAACTCACAGCTGCTGTGGCCACAGTCAGGCTTCTAGGTAAGAACCCACTCTGTGCTTAGCTAAGCCAGTCCTGAGGTGACAGAAAGTTCACCTCTGGAGCCACCTTTGGAAGTCTTTCCAGGTTGGTAGGACATGTCAGATCTTGAGCTCCACTGGCTTAGTAGCTGAGACTTCAGGATCACCCCGTGCCACAGTAAGGCAGCAGAATACAACTTTGTGGAATATCATGATTAATAGCCATAAATATGAAATGGTCATGAAATGGTCATGAAATGTCTAATTTTTACTCTTGTAAGTGTTACCATATCTTGTGGCAACAAGTTCAATGTCTTGAAAATTGTGAACACATTACATCCACCACAGGGACACTGCTTTAAAGTTGATCCATGTGGATAGTTTTCTTAGACTTCATGGTCATCCAATGAATCTGATTATCATTAGCTCAGAGCTTAAAAGGATGCCTCCAAGAGCTGCAATCCATCTTTTAAACAGGTTGCAGCCCCCCCTGCACATTTGGCCACTTCTAGTAGCTTGCTATTGTTTTTATGTTTGTTGGGAGGGCTGGGATTTTTGGCAGTCCTTGTGGCTTACAGAGGGATCCAGGGCAGAGAATTGGCCCCTTGACCCACCAGAGTTGCTTATTCTTGCTCTGCCAAGCAGCTTCTCCTTTCCTGATCTCTTCAAGAAAATACAAGGCAGATATCTATTGGCAATGTTCTACCTCTGAATTTCCTGCATGGAAAAGGGGCTGGGCTATATGGCCTACAAGGTTTCCTTCCATTCTGGTAGCCTATGTTAAGCAGCCTCTATGTTAACTATGTTACATATTGAACTATGTTCCTGAGTTAGGCAGGCTGTGGTAAGGAACTTAAGTGTTGCCAAGCAACAAGTTTCCTCTTCACAAATGAAATAATTAGGGAATAGGACAGCTGACTAATACTTTTGCAGAATTTGAAACATTTGTTTTATTTAATTTTTTTATTGATATCCCACTTTTCTCCAAACATGGAACCCAAGGTAGTTTACAACAAGGCTAAAACAAATTGCTTTCTGAAAGTAATTCATTCCTGGCAGTGCTCTTAGCTTGGACTTGCTACAATTGACAAAGGTGTGTTTTACTCCTTGTTGGCTTCGTTTATGTGGATTACTGGCTTGGTGTAATAACTCCTGGACTGGCTGATGACCTTGTTCCTGTCCCTCCCATGTCATGCTGGATTACCTGTGAATTGAACTGGATTGACTACTGTACTTTACAGCTCTTTCCTTTACAATCACCTGATTCTTGGGGTCACTTGCTGACTGTAGCACAAGACATTTCTGATATGCAGCTCCCAATAGCCCCAGCCAGGATAGCCATTATTGAAGAATGTTGGGAGTTGCAGTTCAACAACATCTGGGGGGGCGACACAATTCACAGTCCTGGTGTATAGTTTTTGAAAAGTGATCCACTGTCATTACTCAATGCTTTTAAAATAACTTGCTCCATTGCTCATTACACTGCTTGTTGGTTTTTCATTATTTTTTCATTACTTTTTCATGTAAAAAAAAAATAAGATGGATAAGAGAACTTATTTAATCAATTCCTGCAAAAACACCTCTAGAAACACCTTAAAAGTAAATAGAAAGCTTTACTTGTTACACCAAGTAACTAGGCTCCTGCTCATTACTTTTGACATATCACTTTGTTACACTCATGTTGGCAGAACAAGAGTAACAAGAACAACTCATTGTAGGTAATTATGTTACTTGTAATTCAATAATTCCACGCTCTGTCCCTTTGCTATCACAGAAATATGCATGAGATGCAAAATAACAAAGGTCAGACCTGGCCACCTGTATACATCCTCACCCACTCAAAATCTAGGAATTCTTTTATGGAAAGCTTTGGTGGAAAAAGCATCATGAACACTGATGTCTTTTTCCTGCTAGGTACCAGCCAAATATCTGGATCCATTTTGTGGACACTACGCCTTCAAAACGCTCCCTAAGAACAAGGAATCACACTGTATTGCCTTTGAATTTCCAACTCATTTCCACAAATTAGACAGGAATGGTTTTCTTCTAGGAATTAAAAATAAGAGAGATCTCACTTGTTTCATTTGTTAGGTAATCCTAATTAAACCTAAGGTTGTCTTGCCTTGAGACATTCTCCTAAGCATAATGTCATTTTTAATGAGCTCTGGGTTTCATTTGAGTTACATTTTCACCAGCCATTTCTGTGAAGTTTTCCATCTAATATGGCTTCCAAACTCATTGAGTGGTCCTGTTTCAATGGTGGATGACAACTTTCTCTCAAAGAACTCCTACGCTTTACTTAACAATAGAAAGACAGAAAGAAAAAGCAAGTTAAAATATGCCATTCTTGTTAGGACTGTTCTAGCACTGGGAGTGAATTAAATTGAGAAACAGCCTCAAATCCTTGTGGCTGAACCATCCCATTCTGTAGATGAAAGCTGAGGGCCTTTTTGTCCTTCACTGGAATGTGGCTGAGAAGATCCATGAGAAAAATGGCGCATGAGGAAAAAAAACATGACGAGTCATAGAGGCACCATTAGATGCCATTCTCTCTTGCAAGATAGATTTTCAAAGCAAGGTAACATTTCTGAAACAGAATTTAACATTAGCCACCTAGGTTAATGTGTCCTGCAGATATTTTGCTTTCTGAAGGAATAAGAACTTTTCTATAACCGAAGAAAAGAGACAACCCTTTATTTTACCTGGACATATAAAGTATGACATTTTGAGGAAGACAAAGAAACAAGTCAGTTTCCTTAGGTCCTGAAGTAACCTCCTGAGCCAAGACCAAAACATTTTGGTCTTTTTGCACCTCCCCTATTTTCGAACATTTGAAATGCTAAGCTTCCATGAATGCCTTGGCTTATGATCAGAGAACTTAATGGTTTACAGGCAAGTTTCTGCCCTTTGCTTAGTTGCATCCAGCCACAGAGAGCTTTCCTCAGAAAGATGCTGCTCAGCACTGGTCCACCTCTCAACTAAGGGTGGATATCTTTGAAGCTACAGATGAATTTGGTGTGCCATGGGCCTGATCACAAGCTCTCCTCAGGCAGCAGGCTGCTCAGCCTTAGGCAGCTTCCCCTCTGAGGTAAACTTTAAAGATGCAAATTTGGCTTTGTTTTGTTACTTTCACCTTAAAATGAGAATGGAAAAATGTAAGGTCAGGAATGGAAGACCTTTCAATTTAAAATGAAAGGTCTGAATTCAATTTCAGAGAAGTTCTTGGGAGCCAGATTTGTTTTGAACCACAAAAGCTGGGAAACTACCAAATCATGGTGACATGGGAAAGGTGGCATAGCTATCTGGGGAAGCTCAGAGGGCAGACTAGAACCTCAAGGCCAGATTCAGTCCCAAGGTCTGAAGTCCCCCCCCCCGCATGTCTTAGAAGGTTCAGGCTGGTTTGGCTTTCTAGTTATGGCTGGCCCTCAACTAGGAATGGGGTGGAGGTCAATGGTTTGTGACAGAAGAAACCTTCCCAATCTTTGCATTAACAGAAAAGTGGCATATAAAATCATGCCAGCTGGTGGCTCCCCTGTCAATGTGGTACCGTAAATCCACTCCAGATTTTAATCCAGGCTGTAAAGGACTTGTCCAAGGTGCTGAACCCTATCTCCAAAATAAGTCCAGAATCTTGGATAGGTCCTTTAAAGCTGCCTAAAACTGGAGCGGATTTGCTGCCCCATGGATGGGGTGGTCAAATACCTTAAATAAATACAATATGCCACAGAAAAAAAAATTCCTCTTGATAACCCTAGCAAGGATGAACGGTGATAAAACAAATATAGTATTTTCCATAAATAACTTAATAAAATTATAAGAACAAGCTAACAAGATATTCATCATTGTAGTAGACAAGGTGGCTACAGAGGGAAGATAGGTTTATGTCAACAGACTTCAGTAGTAACATTGAGCCCACTGAGGATCTCTAACACTGAGAGTCAAGCCCCTTACAGACCAAGACTGAAGGGAAGATTTTGCCTGAAAACTGCATTTTCTGTGAAGAAATGTTATTTTCTATGCAGAAAATGTTGTTTTGTTCAGGAAACATGTTTTCTGTGCTGAAAATGCCATTTTCTGCACAAAACATGAATTTTTCACTCAGAGCAAATCCCAGAATTCAGAGATATTCTAAGATTCTGTTCAAGTGATCTTATCATCACTTGAGAAATCCGTTTTTGAATATTCTTTCCATGTATCCCCTTTGCCATATTGTCCCTCAAGGACACTGCTCTCCAGAGGCATGAACAGCAGTTTATCGGGAGAAAGCAAAATACCCTTATGTACAGAAACCAAACCTTGGTGATGGTGCTTAAAGCTGTTCCTTACTCCACCCCACCCCACCCTGGTGGCCCTAGAGTCTTACAGCAAGAGACAGATTTAGCTCATTAACACCCTGAGTGGCCTTTCTTCTCACCTTCAGTGCATAATGGGATTATGCTCATTGGCCCTGCCTCTAGAAAGTATGAACAGTATTGCATATCCTCAAATTCTTCTACATCAGTAATTCCCAAAGTGGGCGCTACCGCCCCCTGGTGGGCGCTGCAGCGATCCAGGGGGGCGGTGATAGCCACAGGTGCATTTAGGGGGTGGTGAAAGCATAAAAGAAAGAAGATTTAGAAAAATTGATTTATGTATTCCGCTCATAGCGCTTAATTTTTCTTTGAACAACGTACTGGACGTTGGCTCGGTTCCCGCATACTCCCTCACTTGCATTGAGGTATGTGCAATCGCACACTGCTACTGTTCATGTAGTGCCACTGAATTGTTGTTCCAAAACACGTGAGCACTACGAGCATTGCTGTGGGCAACTGCCACTCATGCGATTGGTCGATCGCAAGGCCAAAGCCTGGAACAGCAACGGCAGTACTGGCTACTGGCAGTACTACCAGCAGATTTTGATGCACACTATGAATCAAGAGATTTCCTGTAATTATTACGGGAAAATTACAGCATAATATAACTCTGAGGACTTTTTTGGATGGAGAAATACACTGCAAGAAATACATCCCTCTTGCGGTGCTGCTGCGCAGCAGGGGGGGGCATTTCGTACGATGCTGTCCCCCTGCCGATTCTGTTCCAGTACAAATCACAGCTCCAGCATCATATTTGGCCATTTCTTAATCACGGAAGTTGACCGTGATTAAGGAACAGCCCCCCTGCCGCACAGCAGCGCTGCAAGAGGGACGACCCTTCTTTCGGTGTATTTCTCCATCCGAAAAAGTCCTAAGTTAGATTGTTGTGATATTGTGACAAGTTAAAGTTAACTAACAAATAGTGCGACTATAATTGGTGAGTATTATTTATTTATTTTGTAATAATTCTATGTGCATTACAATTGATAATATCATGCTTGTTTATTTCATTAGTATTTATTTTAGTTTGTTTTTACAAAAATATTTCAAAAAATTACAAAAAAAAATAATTAAAAATACCTCCATAAAAAAATTATTTTTTCTACAGATAATAATGGCTCAACCAAAGAAAAAATGTAGACAATATAATATCGAATATTTGAAATATGGCTTTATTGAGTCGCCTGTAAACAATACATTACGAATGTGCCTGATTTGCCAGAAAGTTTTATCAAACGAAGCTATGAAGACTTCCAGACTACAAGAACATTTGACTAAAATTCATGGTGATAAAAAAGATAAGGATTTATCTTATTTTTGAACACTAAAAGAAAAATTTATCAAACAACCAACATTGGCAAAACTCTTTTCAACCGCAACCACACAGCATGGTGATGGCTTGCTTGCTTCTTACAATATTTTGTTAATGATTGCCAAATCGGGAAAACCTCATACTATTGGTGAAGAACTAATTATACCAGCTATAAGTGAAGTAATATGTACTGTGCTACACAAGCCAGCATCTGATATTATCAATAAAATTTCATTGAGCAATAATACAGTTCAAAAAAGAATTGATGAAATGGCTCAAGATGTTGAAGATTCATTGTGTGGCTATTTAAAAACATCTTGGTTTTCTATTCAACTTGATGAGTCAACTTTGTTAGGAAATGAAGCTTTACTTTTAGTATACATGCGGTTCACAAAGGAAGAACAAATTTGCCAAGAATTATTATTTGCTAAATATTTGCAAACTGATACTAAAGGAGAATCAGTATTTCATGCATTGGATGAGTTTTTTAAAGAAAAAGAAATACCTCTGAGTAATATCTTATCAGTAGCCACAGAAGGTGCTCCAGCAATGTAGGGCGCTACAGGGGTTTTCTTGCATATTTAAAAAAGGAGGAGCCGAATGCATTCACAGTACACTGAATCATCCATCGTCAATATCTAGTTGCCAAAAATTTAAGTGCATGCCTACATAATTCATTACAATATGTAAATAAAGCTATCAACACAATCAGAAGCAAATCATTGAATGACAGATTATTTAAACAGCTTTGTATTGAAAACAATGAAGAATTTAATCGTTTGCTGCTTCATACAGAAGTTCGTTGGTTGTCAAAGGGTGCCTGTTTAGATAGGTTTTATAATAAGCTGTTTAACGTGGTGCTGGAGTTCTTGAAAGAGAAAAATTATGCTTTACAATCCAATTTAATTCAGTCCAAAAGTGACATCGCTTACTTGACCGACTTGTTTCAAAAATTTAATGAAAGCAATCTTCAGCTTCAAGGTGATGAACTGAATTTAATAAAAACAAAATCTGTTATTTCTGCATTTGTGACAAAACTTTTGTACAAACGAAATTTTGGACGAGGGCAATTCAGCTAGTTCCCAAATTTATTAGGAGTAGAAAAAAAAAAAAGATGAAGACATACTTTCTTATTGTGAGCACTTGGATGCTCTCCATTCAGATTTTAATCAATGATTTGATGATATTTTGAAAATGAACATACCTGATTGGATTTTGGATCCTTTTTCAAGTGCAAACACAGAAGAATCTCCACAGTTACAAGAAGAACTGATGGAAGAAACTACAAATGATGAATTGAAATTTAAATTCAAAAGCGGCTACCAACAATTCTGGCTGCAAAGAAGATCCCTACGGCTTATCCTGAAATATGGGCTGTAATTCAAAAGTTCCTAATTGCATTTCCTTCATCATATTTAGTGGAATGTGGATTCAGTGCGGTAACCAATGTATTAACAAAAAAATGAAACCAATTGCAAATAGTCAATCACGGTGATTTAAGATTACTGCTGACAAAAATAGAGCCGAGGATTACTAAATTGGTAGCAGCATACCAGGTGCATCCTTCTCATTAAGATGATTTCGAATGTTTTAACTTTTTTTGTATTACCTTTTTATTCTGAGTTCAATAAATAGTTTCATAATTTCAAACTTCAATGTTTCTAATTTACACCTTTCTTTACTATGTTTTACAAAAAAGGTAGAAACATTAATACATATATCCTTCTGTTTAACTGCTATTAAAAATTTTAAAAAAATTAATTACCAGGGGGCGCTGAGTAATATTTTTTTCTGGAAAGGGGGCGGTAGGCCAAATAAGTTTGGGAACCACTGCTCTACATAATCAGGGTTTCTGGTCATATATCGAGCGCCTTTCGTCCTCAGAGAGGTTGAGGTTGAATCCAAAGTGAGCAACCCCACTCTCTGCCACTGATCAGATACCAGAGTCTTGCATTTTAGGGATAGAGTCTTGCATTTTAGAGCTACTACGGGGGCCAGTGCCCCAGTAGGGCCCAAGAGTACTTTCACATCTGTAAAGTTGGTCTGGAAGCATCCATTTAATTCCCATATTGCTTGTGAGTGGCACTAATGCTAGACACTTCAGGGCATTGTGGGAAAGGGAAATGACGTCTCTCAACCAACCTTGGGATAACTTTACAACTGCTATGAGCAAGTACATTTCACCAGGGATTGGAGGAGTCATGAACATAAAAGAGGGCTCACCAGGGGAGATGTGCCCCCAAGGCCGCTCAAATCAAGCCAGCCATGAACCTCCACATGATAGTGAAGGTGAAAACATGGCTTCAGACCAAATGCTGGAAACCAACATTTGTTTAGTATTATGGAGTCAGAGAGAACCGTTAAGCCTACTGGACTTCACTGGTCTTAGAGAAAAAGCTCTCCCAGGCACTAACTCTCTGCAAAACCTTACAGGCTAAAGGTTTTAAAAACAGACAATTAACCAGAGTGGCCAGGTCAGGTCAAGGACTAGCTGATTTTGCAGCAAAAACAATTATTTATCAAAAAGAAAAGATAGCAGTAGAAACCAACAGAGGTCTATATTCAATACAAGCTGTTTTTAAGCTGTTTCTTAAAGTAAAAGAGGGGAAACAATGGCACAGATGCTGAAACCCTACTCCTGACCAATCTGGGGGGAGGGTAGCTGAGCTTAAGGGCCTATAGTCTAAGGCACACAGGGATTTTCTCACTCTCTTAATGCAAAGAAGATTCCAGGTCTTCTTGGGCAGAGCTGGTGGAAGAGGAGGGAGGGAGATTGAGACTGAGAGAGAAGGAGAGAGAAACCTGACTGACCCCTCCTCCTTTCTGGCTTATATATAGCCTTTCTCTATGTGGGGGCTCTCTCCTGGAGTGAAGGAGACACCTCTGGGCGGGGAATGATGAACAATGGAGCTGCACACCTTAAACAATATAGAACTATGCCCTATTCAGGATTGCTCAATATCTCTGGAAACTGCAGAATACCTCATAATGGGGGATGTATACCACTCTGAGCCAGTTTGGGAAGGTCTCCTTTCAGTGGAAAGAAGCAGAGCAGTTAGGCATTGATTGTTCTGAACATATACTGTAAATGGGACCATTTTCTTGTCACCTGAAGGGGCAGGAAAATTCCAGTTTGTACTTTATTTATCAAGTATAACTCATAACAAGAACAAGATGGACAACCAACCTAGATGATTTTAAAAGGGGACTTGACAAATGCACGAAGAAGAGAATCAGTTAAAAGCCCATGATGGCTATAGGCAAGCCACAACTCATTGATTGTATAATAGGAAGACTAATCTCTTCCTAACCTATTTGGGGGCTTAGGAGAAGTAGTTGATTGGCTACTGGCCTAGGTGAATCTGTGATCTCACCCAAGAGGGCTCTATGTTCTTAATTTACTCTTGGTAATTTCTACCAAAAACTATGAATTGTTCACAACTATTTTTTCCTAGGTGATTAGACTGTGGCCAGTAGAATTGTTAGTCACTGTCTCATATAGCAGAACTTCCTAAATGTGTGAAAGCTGTTGCCTTTTAATCTGCTTGATCTACAACCTCTTCCACTTTGAATATACAAACCAGTGAGGTACAGAAGCTAGAAAGTAGCACACTTGAAATCAATTATGTTTATATTTACATTCACCCCACGCCTGACACTCTAGAGGTAACCGAAATATTATCTTTACCACCGCAGAGTAGCAGAAAGCATGTAGGTGCTTGCAGACCTATATAGCCAATAAATCACTTCCTCCTTAGGAAAAGAAAAGGTGAGTTTGCATATTTATAAGGACACTGATGCTGAGAGGTACTTAGTATCCACTCTTGTTTCCCCATGTCCCCAAACTCCAGACAGCAATAAGTGGCAGAGAGGCACTATCATTTGGAAAAGGTGCATGTAACAGAAAACTCTCAGCCATGATTTATATTCCACTCCACTCCAGTCTAGAAGACTCTGTAACTAGGTTAATGCTGAGCATGCTCATCTTCTGGATGAGGAAAAAGGACAAGACAAGTACGCACAGCAGCTCACCATGACTTCGAGAACCACAAAACTGTAAAAATACAATTTTTCCAGCTCCTCCAACTCAGCTCCATATGGTACAGCATGGGGCTAAAACAGTCTGACAGCAAATGTAGCTTCCTCTCCACTTACTTCCAGATGGGGGAAGAGAGAAGGGCCAGACTATCCTATGGTCTTCAGAGTTATAGCTATATTGCAAACCTCAGAGCAAAAGAGTAATCTTGTATACAGCCAATATAAATTCATAATCTATTTGGATCTAGAATAGCACTGGTTGGCTTTATGCAGGTGGAGTGGGATTTGAATTCAGTTTTGTGGTTCTCAACCTGTGGGTCCCCAGATGTTGTTGGACTACAGTTCCCAGGAGCCCTGGTGGCACAATGGTTAAATGCCAGTACTGCAGCCTCAGCATTCTCAGCAGTAGGCTGCAGTACTGGCATTTAACCACTGTGCCACCAGGGCTCCTGGGAACTGTAGTCCAACAACTTCTGGGCACCCACAGGTTGAGAACCACCATATCCCTGTATTTCTCTTATCTGGTCCTTCATCAAGGACACAAATTACACTCTGGTGATCAACTCTGGTGATCACACATGATGGGGAAGCATCAGCAAATGTACAACTGATTCCTATTTGTGCTTGCCATGTTTGCAGACTATGGGTCAGACTGCTAGATGGAGCAACCCAATTGTTCCAAAGCCCAGTAACATCATGGCTACAGTGGTGTGCACTATGTACTTATTAAAATTGTACAAATTCTGAACCTAGGCATTCTCATCCTCATTCTAGAAGACCTGGACTGGTGAATCAAGGAACCATCTTTATTTAGGGAAAGAAATACATTTCTGTCTCTCAACCTGACAGACCAGAATCTGGAGAGAATGAGAGCCCTGACCCATGAGCTCTTACATTCTAAATTGCCAAGGTTGCCAAACTACTACTGCTAAGTCACTATTATATCCATGGATTCTGCATCCATGAATTCAACCAGCCATTGCTTGGAGAGAAAAAAAAAATTGGGAGCGGGGGGGAGAGAGATTCCAAAAAGCAAACCTGGCTGTTTGTCATTTCACATAAGGGACACCATTTTATATAATACACGCCATTGTATGTAATGGGATTTGAGCATTCACAAATTTTGGTATCTACTGGGGGTCCTCAAAACCCCAGCAGATACCAAGGGCTCACTGGATGTACAGTGGGCCCTTCCCATGTGCGGAGGTTCAGTTTCACCACCACCCTGCCACATATGGGGGAAAATGTGGATGCTCAAGCCCCATATTAATCAATAGTGGCACGTGCATGCGCCGCCATTGAATAACATGGGCCGTGGCCATCCATGGATGATCCTATCTGAAAATGGCTAGCCTGCCGATACAGCAGACCCACTGTACTTTGAAAATTCCATCAAGATAATGAACAAGATAGAAGTCAAAACGTCTAGGCATCAGTCGATCATATAGCAGCATTCTGTACAGTAAACAAAATATACTATGTAACCTGCAGTGTCAGCTTGTTCTTTTGGAGGAATTTCCTTAGCTCCTGGAAATACAAATAGCAGAGATGCAAGCATTTGGGTGGGGGTGGGGGTTTAGCATATGCAAAGCCATTTTTACTCCCCTTCAGTTCATCTTGAATTTTGGAGGGGTTGATAGTCACAAGGGTGTATTCAAAAAGAGAGTACATTCATTTGAAAGAAAGCAATTCTTTCTTACCAATTATGTTTTCTGCTTCTATCTTTACATGTAAAAAAAGGAACATTGGTACTCAACATGAAGGTTCCTTTACAGCAGTTGTGGGGAGGGAATCCTCCAGCCTAGGTTTAGCTCCCCCTCACACTTGACAGGTAGGGCTATAACCAATCAGATTTGTCCACACCACCTCCTTAAGGAAGACAGCCAGCCCAACCTCCCCAGTGATGAAACACCAAATGTTAGCCTAAATGCAATAAACAAGGGTGGGAAAGGAACCTTCACAGGTGAGTACCCATGTTCCTTTTTCCAGCATTTTAGGGAGGCAATCCTTCAGTCTGGGATCTAAACAAGTGATCTTCAAAGAAGGGCAGGAAGAACCCACCAACTTACTAATGAACCACATGTTGCAGAACCCATCTACCAAACAAGGCAGCCGCAGTTGCAAACTTATCAATTCTATAATGTTGTACAAAGGATGAAGGGGAAATCTAAATAGCCACTCTACAAATCTCTTAACAGTGAAACTGTGGTGTCAAAGGCTGCCGAAGTAGCAGCACTACGTGTGGAGTGTGCCTGAATACCCTGAAGAACAAGAAGGGAACTATGAATGTAAGCTAACTCAATACTGTTATTTAACCAACATGCTATGGTAAACAAGGATACCTGTCTACCCTCTGTAGCCTCGGAAAAGAAACAAACAAGGAACCCAATTTCCTAACTCCTTAGTTCTCTCTAAATAAAACTGTAATTCCCTATGCAAATCCAAAGTGGGCCATTCCTTCTCCTGAAGAGTGGATAGATTTGGACAAAATGATGGTAGAACCAACTCTTGAAGCTATGAAAAATTGAATTCACTTTTGGAACAAAGGAAGAGTCTAAACGAAGAACCACGGAGTCCTTGTGAAAAATACAAAACAACTCTCTAACCAAAGTTATCTCAGTTCAGAGACTCTCCGAACCAAAGTGATGGTGATCAGAGAAACAACTTTAAAGATAAGGGGCTTCAGATCCACTGGCCTGAGAGATTCAAAGGGTGAATGTACTAAGACCCTGAGTACTACATTTAACCACCATGAAGGAAAACGATATATGGTAGGGAGGCTTCAACCGAGAAACCCCTTTCAAGAAACTTCGGACATGCGGAAGAGATGCTAAGGATCTATTCTGCGAAGCCTTCAAAACTGAACCTAATTGAACCAAAATTGAACATGTTTCCTAAGTGTCTTTGTACTGATTCCCTTGTTGAGACCTGCCTCTAAAAAGGCTAAGACTATCCCAACAAAAGCCTTCTGGGGCTGAATATCTTTACGATGAGATCACCCCCAGGTAGACTCATAGACTCTAATGGTTGACAGTTGCCTGGCAGCTAAGATAGTCCAAATCACATCCTCCACATCAGCTGACACTAGCCTTTCCCGCTCAACCGGCAAGTGTGAAGTCTAACCAGTTTGGATCTGGATGTACAAGACCATTTTTTTGTAAAAGCTCTGGCCAAAGAGGTAGATGGCCAACTCTCCTGAAACTGAAGATTGATGAGTGTGGAAAACCAAGGACAATGAGGCCACCGAGGAGCTATCAGAATCACCTCTGCCTCCTCTAACCTGATCTTTCTCAGTACCTTGGATAACTCCATTAGTGGGCATAAAGCGTAACACAATGGTTTAGACTACAGTATTGTGAGAGCATTGAATGCTAAGGCTCCCTTCGTTGAGAATCTTGACACAAAGAGATGCAGTTTGTGATTCTCCTGCAAAGTGAACATCTCCACCCACAGCATACTGAATCATTCCACCACCATCTGGAACACCAGTTTAAACCCCACTCTTCCTGATCCAGACACTTCCTGTCAGGGGATGATAGACCTCTCAATCCCCAGCAGAAGCCCAAAAACTGTCTCAGTAGACTCAGTAGCAACCCGCTCCCAAGAATACTCACACACAGTTTTGACATCCAAATAAGCAGGAGGCACTTTTATCTTCAAACTCAGTTGCAATATATTCACAATTCCAGAAGAAACTGCTTCACCAGGCCTCAGCATTCACAGGAAGTAGAGTGAGCTCTTCTCTGAGCCCTCCCATATACACAGTCACAGGGCATTGGCTTACTCAATCACATGATCTTACACACCCATAAGACCATTCTGTAGCTAAGGAAGACTAGGCAGTTCATGGAGTCAGCCATTTTAAGTCAGCTTGACTCTGCAGATTGTTTGGCCATTTTAAAATGGAGTTCTAACTCCTGACAATCCCCTCCAAAATGGTAAAACTACTGCGCAGGACACATGTTATCATCACAACATAACATCATTAACATGCATTGTTGGACATCAATCGTCTGTCGGATGACCTTCACTTTTGACATCTTTCACTTTACACACTAGTGACAAGGCCCAGCCTCTTTGCCAACCCCTCATGGCTTTCTGCTGGAAAGGCTTTTGTGAGCAGGTCTGCAACATTGTCCTCAGATGGACAGTACTTCAGACACAAGACACCTTCTTGTATTAACTGCCTCACATTTTGGTAGCACACCACAATGTACTTGGTCCTATATTTCAGGTTTTCTACTTCTGCCATAGCTATGCAGGCTTGTGAGTTCCCGTGCACATCAACGGGCATTTGGCATGGCTCCCCAAGGTCTGCAAGCATCTGCCTTACCCACTGTACCTCACTTGCCATCTCAGACAAGGCTGCAAATTCAGCTTAAGTGGTACTAATGGCCCCACAGTTTTGCTTTCTTGATCTCCATACTATGGGGCTCTCTGCATACCTGACCACTATCCTGGTCACTGACTTCCTGTCTGAAGCCTCAGCAGCAAAAGAGCTGTCCACATAGCACTCCAGGATCACCTGACTTCCTGTCACCTTCAAACGCATGTCCCTGGTCCCCTTGAGAAATGGTTGGTTAGCCATTAATGGTTGGTAAACCATTAGCCAAACAGACACTGACGAGCCTTGCATTTCTATACCCAGAAATTAACCATTCAATTACACAAATTTACATATGCTCCCCAACAGGGGTTCACAGCATATAAACTCCACATACACTCCTACCCAACCATTCTCTGAAGATGCCAGCCACAGATGCAGGCAAAACGTCAGAAAGAAACTATTCCAGAAGACGGTCTCACAGCCCAGGAAAAAAAACCAAGGAAAAACCTCTAATCATTTTTTTTCTTGGGAACCAAAAAGAGCAGAGAGTAAGAGCCATATTTAAATATTCAAAGGGATGTCATATTGAGGATGGAGGAAGCTTGTTTTCTGCAGCTCCAGAGGCAAGGATTCTATTGAGCAATAGAATCAAAATACAGGAAAAGAGATTCCATCTGAACATTAGGAAGAACTTACTGACAGTAAGAGCTGTTCGGAAGTGGAATGTGCTGCCTCGAAGTGTGGTGGAATCTCCTTCTTTGGAGGTTTTTAAACAGAGGTTGGATGGCCATCTGTCGGGAATGCTTCGATTGTGTATTCCTGCATGGAAGAGGTTGGGCTAGATGGCACTTGTGGTCTCTTCCAACTCTATGATTCTAATCTCAGGGATCCTTTTAGAATTATCATCAGTGGGCACAGCTGTGAAGGACAGACCCAGAGATTTTTCTACTTTGCGCAGCAAAATCGGAAGGCAGCCTAAAAAGTCTGGGGGACAACTGCTCCAAAGAGAAGTCACCTTCCTCAGAAGACAGTTTCCTGTCCTCTTTGTCAGATGATACCAAGGAATCCGTGGACTCCATGCCTTCCCAGGAAGAGACAGACACATGCCTTTCCTTCCTTCTAGCCTTCTCGGGGGGAGGGCCCTATTCCTCCACCTCCTTGCCAAAACTATCCTTCCCCCTGTGGGGAAGAGAAGGTTGTTGACCTGCAGACCTCTTTTTTCACTATCCCCAGACCGTCTCAGAGGTCATTGGGGAACATGCGACCGTTGAAGCCCCGCCTCTGTGCTTGTAATTTTGGCATAAAGCAGGCTTGTCCTTCAAAGTAGAGGTCAAGACTGCTGTTGCCTCTCCTCCCTCCTCCAAGTTTCCCACTGCAACAGCCTGACGTGTGAGAGACCCACTTCACCAGCTGCAGCGGGAGCTCACTGCCAGCAATGATATGGGGAGAGAGGGAGGAGAGAGTGTCTGAACCACTCACCCGCACAGCCAATTGAACCTGTTGCTAGTGTGGTCCATCCCAGCTAGTAGGACCCTCTCACACTCTCCCACCTGCACTGCACCTCCTGAAGAGGCCCTCATGTCACCTCCAGAGGGGCGTGAGATGGCTGGTCCTATGCCCAGCTGGAGAGATGAAGCATCTCGCCCAGCCTCAAATCCTCATCAGAGGTCTGAACTGTGAGTGCTAGCTAATTCATGTATACTAATCATGTTAGGTATAGATCTCCTCCCCAAGGTGGATGAAGATGAATCCGGGGGTGGGGGAAATGCCAAAGGCTGGAGCTGAAAGCCTTGCTCTGAACAAGCCATGAGGCAGGAGAGAACTGGGGAGGTTGGGCTGGATCTCCTCCTTAAGGTGGTGTTATAGACTAATCTGATTGGTCATAGCCCTGCCAAGTGTGAGGAGGAGCCAAGCCCAGACTGAAGGATTGCCTCCCCACAATACTGGAAAAGGTATTATGTTTTTTAAGTAAGCTATTATAGAGGATAGCTTTCCGCACCATTAGAGGTAAGCCATCTTGACTCCCATGGATAATACTGAGAAACTGGTGCTATCATAACTGCTCCAATCTTTCCACGGCTTCTGTTCAGTAAAGAACACAGATGAATCACTGTAGTCCATAAATACCTTACTACCTTGCAGTGAGAATATATGCCTCTTCACACAGCACTAGGAACCTTAAATAGAACTGAGTTGATTGGAACATTTGAGTACAGTGCTGACATAGGAAAAAAGATAAACATCTTTCAGGCCATGATTCATTCCCTTTGCATCTCTCACCCCTCTCATCAGGTGGGCTCCTAACCCTAACTGGTGACAATTTTGATAACAGAACTTGTTAACCAGAAAAGAAAGGCAGGAAGACTTTTCATCTCAGGGCTTGTTGTATATAAAAGGTTTTGTATATCTGCAGGTGTCTGATTTCTATCCATGTGAGATTTCTTTTCTTGCTTCCATCTCCCTTCAATCTATTGTTAGAACATAACATGCTTGCATTGAGTTCACCCTTTTGTACTTCTTTGTGGAGCCAAGAAACAGATTTGATAAAACAGTTTATTCCTCAGTAATGGTGGCCCTTCTAAAACTGACCATGTCAGTCAGCACCAGTTTTCATACTGCATTCACTGAAACCTTAGGAACAGGTTGTTTCGGAATAGTGGCATGGCAAAGCTTTAATAATTCAAAACCACTGCAATTGTTGGTTAACTTGGAAATGCAATGAAGGGCTTCTGGACACACAACTATCTATATCCTCCAACCAACAGTATCTATATATTGACATCTCCATTCTAATCTTCTAATCCATGTTTTTCTCCCTGTTGAATAGAATGGGAATTAAAGAAGTCCAGTGTAAGTCATGACTGAAGTCAACCAGAAACATTCAGTGGTATTTAACTATCACATTAAGAACCTATTTGGCCAACAAACTACCAAAAGCAGAAAAAATGTTAAGGATAATTCAATGAGAAGATGCTTTCAACACACATTTTAAAAAGCAGATTGACATATGCATGTCCCTGGCCAATTTTCCATTGTAAGAAATCCTCAAAAGCAACTGAATAGACCATACACTGCATGTGTTGCTAAGATATGAAACAAACATTACACCATTACAGAAAACACACAGTTCTATTGGCCATCAGTCTGTTTCCAAATTCATAAACATGTCCGGTTATGATCCATAAAACCCTTTATTGTCTGGGTAAAAGCTACTAAAGGATCATATCTTCCCATATGGGTATGAGTGAGCACCAAGATCTTCAAGAGTGGCCCTTCTCTTGCTCCCATGGCCCTCATAGGCAGCTTTGGTGGGGATGCAAGAGAGGACCATCTCTGCAGCTGGACCTAGATTTTGGAACTCCTTTCCTAAGAAAGCTTGGCTGGCTCCCATCTTTTTGTTCCAAGAGGCCTTTTGGAATCGATCGTTTTACAAGAAAAGGGCATTTATTTCTGTTGTGCACATCTATTATCTTTTGCTTTTTAACTGATGTTTTGAATAGTTTATAGCCAGTTTAATGCCATTTTAAACATAATTTTATGTTTGTTTTCATCTACATGCATTCTTACTTCTATTTCTTTATATCTTATAAGTGTCCTTGATTCTGAGCTTTGGGGGGTTGGGGGGAATCATGTACAAATGAAGCACTACAATCCAATCCAAAGAATATTGCAGGGACAGGGGAAAATCCATGGGATTAAGAATAAAAGGTTAATATAAACAGTTTATTTACAAATGTTTCTGCCAATATAGAATTATTAAAAGGTACACAAGTAATAAAGGGTCACAAATTATACTGACAAGCAAATAGCATCTAGAGTTAAGAGAATGAGAAGTTAGAAATCCCATCTACTATCTCTTCCAAATACACATAGCAAGAAAAAGTTGAATATGTGCCAGAAACTAAATCTCCAAAGAAAGTGTTAAACTTATAGTATGAAAACCTGATTATTCTATACACATTTTTTGTAAGGAAAAATACTAGAAGTATAAGAAAAACACAGAGTGAATGTTTCAAAGGAATTTATATGAAAGTCTATGAATAAAAAATAGCAGCTGTAGATACTGACGTCAAATCTACATTTTACTCTATACTGAAATCTGTGCAAGAGCAGTTTGTATTTAAAAAAGTGTTTCACTATATTTTAGAGATAGCTTCTCTCTTAAATGGTCTCCACTCAAAAATTATAAATACAGTTATCTACAGTGATTTTTCATGAGGTTTCTACCTCAAGAAACTTTTCTTTTCATTGAATCAAAGTTAAACCTAGCAGCTGAACATTAAATCAATTGAAAAACTGGTGAAATGTTTCATATTTTCCACTAAAATGCCAACACCACATTGTCATGCAGAAACTGAAGAATATTCGGGCCTCTACAAAACTGTATTTTTCTGATATACTATAAAAGCAGATTCATTACTGATCAGCTTCCAAATTTCAGGAACAAATTCAAATACCATTTTATTCATAAAGTCTTTACATTGAGCAAAATATTTCAATTATGCTGATAGAGTAATATGTGCAAAGAAATAGGTTACACCCAAGCTGAAGTCCAGTCATTTACTTGTTTTGTAGACAAATCAGATAACTCTTGATGCTCACCTTAGTGTTATCTACAAGGTTACTAATTGCCACTAAGTGCTAACTAAGTACCACCATTCATTTCAGTAAGGGATTGCTTGAAAAGCTAAACTACCTTATGGCCAGCCACAATTTTAAGTTGTAACTCCATTTTCCACCTAGTTCATATCAAGTGAGTAGTTGATCGACTTAAGGTATGACTCCTTTTTTCAAACACTGATGGCAGGTTGATCAAGGAAGGGGAATGGATGCCCTGTTAAAAAGAAAGGAAGAAATGTTGACTAAGCTTATTAGGAAGAAATAAGTTTCAAAATATCCAGCGGGGGGGGGGGGATGAGTGGAGAAGCAATTCAAGAGGATCCCAGGAAGTACAGAAATATCTTCCTTTTTACAGAATTCAGGCTTTCAAAGTTCTGGCAAGTTAGAGTGACATATATCTTCCATAATACTGTTGAGACACATATGCATAATTTATGTCAAAATCAGAGCTCTCCTTCAAGCCTGTGAGGTTCATTAATACTTCTTTCCAGGTTTTCCAGTCGCTAAGACAATGAGATTTAACTTGCCTCTCCTGTATTTTCACACTTCCAAACAAAATGGTACCCTTCCTTCTAACAGGGAGGCCAAAAGCCTGGATAACAAGAATTAATATAAAGTTCCAATCTTTTATTTTTGTACAGGTCAAGCTTCAGGATTCTTTAAAAAGTTACTGACTGTCCTTCACCTTTCTTCACTGGGTTTACATCCTCAACAGCAAAAGAATGAAGCACTATACACAACTTACAAATATAAAGCTTATGAAAAATTATGGAAGTCATCTTGACACACTCAAAAAATGATCAAAATTATTATTTAATTATAATTAAGGTTAGGGTCAAAACCAGATCCCTACACACCACATTTAAAAAGAAGCACCTGAATTTTAGAAAATACAGAAAGAAACCCTAGGACATGTAAGTATCCATAGTGAACATATCATGTCCGACAAAAGGAGTTAAGTCAAAAGATGAATTAAAATATCTCCTGGTTTGAGTGGAACAGTGTACAGAAAACCCAAGAAATAATCAGAATCTAGATTGGGGCGGGGTGGTGGTGGTTAGACAGGAGGGTCCAGGGACAAATTTTACCATGGACCTTGAAAGGCCACACTCGCCCATCTTTAAAAACAAGAAATGTCTGGAAGTTTACTTCTGGTTTTAATAAAAAGCTATTTGGGGCATCAAACAGATCCAGAGGAATGAAATAGCTCTTAGTGGCCAGTTATCTAATTTGGAGGCTTCTGTGGGTATGGCTGGATATTTGGGGAGAGGGTGTCAGGAAGGTCTGAGGCCTTGACACCCTGCAAGCCACACTGTCCCCACCCCTGATCTAGAGGACTTAGAACAGACTGTGCACCTTACTGAAGACAAGCTATTTTGTATCAAGATGTATTCAAAGAGTTTATAGAGCTCACTTTAGGCAACTCTTTTGTCTCTACCCACTTCATCATTAGTGGTGACCAAGCAAGAACAGGTCAAGGAGTGGACATTAAAATTTTCAGAGCTGGAAGCAATTCTCCCTTGCCCATCATGGGAAGTACAGATCAGAGGTCGAGGCCGAAGCCTAGCAGTTTGGGAGCTCCCATCAACAGAGCTGGAACGTTGCACACTAATAATACTTTTATTCGGTCCATTTAAGGTGTATGTAGAAGAGGAGCGAGTCATCTAAAAACGGGGTGGGGGGAGAGAAAGAGTTAATCTACATGGTGCATTCAAACCCAGTTTAAAGCTTTCACATCATCTGTTACAGTACCATTTATTTTGAATGGGGGAAAAACAACTAGTTAGCCCACAGGTTGAGGGGCAAGGAATCCCCTTGAAATTGCTTTTCTTATGGCCTGGTGTGCAAAAAGGCAAAACTTGGTCATGTTAGAAAAACAGGACATGGCCGGGCGGGGGAGCTCTATCCATTTGGATCATAACTAGCCACTGTCTCATAACACTAAATACAACTCCCCCCCCAAAAAAAAAGACCCCTTAAAGTCATATTTATCTATATGATTAAAGAGTTCCATCTCATGCTTTCAACTGAACTTTAGTGTGCTATTTAAATTACCAGTTTGTATCCCTTAACTTTTCTTAGGAGCAATTTCTGCTATAAGAACAAGCTTCAACATTCAGATTTCCCAACCCTATTCCACATCAACAAACATGCATATGCAAGCATTTTACTATCAGAGACATTTCTCTATGCCAAGATTATTCTTTAATGGCTACAAATCTCCAAGAGCCCCCATAGCTCAGGTTTTGTTAATGCTTTGTTTTCTCAAAAGTCTAAAACCAACCACAAGGGGAGAGATTTCCTTCTGTTAAATACATTCCCCAGTACCTCCGTCATGTATACTCACTTCTGGTTGACATTTACAATGCACTTATCTAATTTGGTTGATATCGTCTTTTAATCACAACATCACACACATAGGTGTTGTGAATTCAGAGAGATTAACAAACGTGCCAGAATACGTTTCATTATTCAAGTAAGTAGAGTGAAGAAGTCCATCTCCCCAGGCAAGTCACTTACTGCAAGTGATGAAGTACTGGCAAGGCGTCCCCCTAAGTAGCTGTCACTAGTTGGGCAGAAATTCTTTCCTTCAGCATTGCTGTGTGCCATCAAAGCTCTTCGAAGTGCTCTTTTTGGAGTCTTGGAAAAGGAGAATGCTCGTGTAACCTACAAAGTATGACCAGAGCCATATAAATGGTAGACCAATTAAGTCAAGCCATTTGCAATTATGGAACTCAGTTTCAGGTTTAACAGTAAGTAGCTTTTATACTGAGCTTCAGCTATGTAATGATTTCTTGGATTTTGTTTTATCCGTAGCCAAAAATAAAGAAATAAAGACAATCATCTCATTTTACATTATATGCAGTCCATTTCCTCTACAAATCCAAGACAAAAACACACTACAATCCTAGCCACCAAAGGTCACTCTCAGGAAGGGACAGGATCTTACGTATGTTCCCCTTCACTGGCCTCTCGGCATAGACATGAGTTTCCCCAGCAGGGAGTGGGGTTTCCTCATAGAAAGCTACCACCACCAGTTTTCCTACTGGTGGGTAGCAAATATAGTGTCCCAAAATGTAGTATCCTAAAGACAGACAAAAGCTAGGATGGGCATATGCCCTCTTATACCAAAGAGAGTCCTCCTTTTGAAAGCGTGCTGAAGCCAAATGTGATCTAAAGTTAAAAAGCCATAAGGAGGGAAAACAGAGACCGTCAAGTTGCCCATCCACCATATCTGGACAGCTCAGTCAGCATGCACACAACTCATCTGATCAAAATTTTCCAATTTGGCTGAGATGTATTGTGATTTTGCTTGGATTATACAAATCAGTTCTGATTTTGCCTCTGTGCATAGAACTTAGCCTATGAAGTTTTGTTCAAATCAGTGTCCTCATTTTTTGGCAACACTAATCAATGCTAATTTCGGGTCCACTGGACCTGCTTTTCTCCAAGGGGCCCTTGCAAAAAGCCTGGAGATTGCTTAGAATTGGAGGGGGAGAAAAAAATAAACACCCTGTTCTCCTGGCAAAAGCAGGTGATCTCCCCTGCCCCCCACTTGTAGCTGACATGTATCTGAAGGGCTGTGGATAAACAACAAATCCACCTCATAACAAACCCATCCATCTACACACTTAGGATTGCTTTGTAAATTTCTTTTTAAAACAAGGCAACAAAGAGACTTGTACTATTGCATATGTGTGTGCGTGAGCACATGCACATCTTCAAGTTGCCTTTTTACTTATGCCTTAAGGACTAACAAATGTATTAAAGCATAGGTTTTAAGGATGCATGAAGCATCTATCTTCTGTTGGCAAGACATCTCTCTCTCACACACATACATATGGTACACACACACTATAATATGTAAGATAAACACACATATAACAAATTACATGCACTGAGAGAGAGAAGAAATTGCAAATGGTTGAATCAAACTAAAATCAAATAAAAGAAGTGCAGACTGTTTTTCCTGGATTGAAACTAAATTTAACTACTTTCTTTCTCTGGTCAAAAAATGTTCCAATTTGAAAAATATTAAAGTGATGCTTGCACTTGAAGGCAGACCATCATATTCTGCACCAGAAATAATATGTTCAGATGAAACTAATGAAAGCCACCCATAAAACTGTGCGTCATTATTCATTCTCTCTTCAAAAGAGTAGCATGTGTGTGTGTTCTCTGACTTAATAAGGTAAATTTCCTTAGAATATTTTAAATGCCTATTTTATTGGAATAGAAGTTTGCAGTTTTGTGTATGGAAGCCACCCTTGGAAGGATCCTGTCCTCAAAAATATTGAAAAAAAACAAAGAAAATTAAGAAAAACAGCAACTGAGAAAGAACTTGTGTGGGTTTTGCCTCGACATATTAATAGCTGATATAAGTACCGTATATTCCGGTGTATAAAACGACCTTTGAACCCGAAAAATATCCTCCAAAATCAGGGGTTAACTTATACGCCTGATACACTTTGCTTCACCCGCTGTCCGATCTCCTGCCTCTTCGCTCCCTTCGCAAACAGAGCAAAGAAGCAGGAGATCAGGCAGGGGGGATGAGACAAAGTGTTTACCAGTTCATTCCCCCCCTTCCTCTACCTTCTCCCCCTTTAGAAAGCAACCGAAGACAGAGGAGGGGGCGAACATTGCGGTTTGCAACGGCCGCCCCCACTTCCCCCGTCTTTATTCCCTTCCAAAGAGAATGAAGATGGACAGAAGGGGAGGCGGATGAGGCAAACCGGGTACGTTTGCTCCTTTTTTCCACCTTCCTCGAAGGTGGAAGGAAGGGGCGAATCTTGCAATTTGCAATGGCTGCCCCCGCTTCCCCCATGTTCATTCCCTTCCAAAGAGAATGAAGACAGAGGGAAGGGGGGTGGGTGAGGCAAACCGGGTATTTTTGCCCCTTTCTTCCACCTTTGAGTCAAGTTTGACTGGAAGGTGGAAGAGAGGGGTGAATGCCATGGTTTGCCTTGGTGGCTGCCCATTCCCTCTGTCTTCCTTCCCTTCACAAAGGGAAGGAAGATGGTGGGAATGGGCAGCCGCTGAGGCAAACCGGGTATATTCGCCTCTTTCTTCCACCTTCGAGTCAAGGGTGACTGTAAGGTGGAAGAGCGGGGCGAATGCCGCAGTTTGCCACGGACGCTGCCCATCCCTCCATCTTCGTTCCCTTCGCGAAGGGAACGAAGATGGAGGGAATGGGTGGTGGCCAAGGCAAACCCAGTTCATTTGGTCCCCTCCTCTGCCTTCACCCCCTTTGGGGAGCAACCGAAGGTGGAAGAGAGGGGCAAATGTAACGACTGGCTGGCTGGGAGAGCCCTGCCAGCTGATCCTGTTCGCTTTCCCAACTCACAAGGAGATCCTCGTGAGTTGGGAAACAAAGAGGATCAGCTGGCAAGGCTCCTCCAGCCAGCCAGCCAAATTGGGGGGTGGTCTTATACGGCGAATATATGCCAAACTCTATATATTTCTTGAAAACTTGGGGGTCGTCTTATACGCTGGAATATACTGTAAGTTTAGAGTTAACACTTTTAAAATTATTTATACTCTTACCTTTTTGGATGTTTTCTTTATGGCCCGGGATGCTCTACTCAATGTACTGTCCATATCTTTTGTGTTTACTTCAATGGAATCGGGATCAGTTGTATAAATTAGATTTTCCTAATAAAAAGAATGGTCAAGAATATATCCTGAAATTAAGAGCCACACTGCAAACATCTCAGCTTAAGTGCTCAAGTTTCCTTAGTGATGTTTAAATGTTTTGCTTATGTAGAAGGAAAAGCATGTATATTAGATGTTACATACTGCATATACATGTGCATCCACTTAAGAGTTACTCTTCATAGCTTCAGACTATTTTATGGCTTAGCCTGAAAGTAGGAAAGAAAAAAGTTAAAGCCTCTGCTGCCACCATGTGGGATGTGTATGTCAATGAATGTACACATTTTCAACACAATGAGCTCTTTTCATTACAAGAAAAGGCAGTGCAAGTCATTAGGAATCAGAGGCAGGGGAAAAAACTTATACTTTCAGATTACAACACAACAAACTTATCTACAGATTTTTTGAAACTCCATTCCAATGTGGAAATGGTTAGGCATTTCAATCTACATAATTGTTCACCTTACTTAATAGTTTCCTTTTTCAACCTATAGGATAATTTTCGTCATAAATGTTTGTAAGAGAGCAATACTATTTGGCTCTGCAAAGTCTACTCTATTTCAGCACTAGCCTGTTTGTATGTCAGACATTAAATCCTAGATGCCTGATCTGCTCCATGGTACTAGGAATATTAAAACATTAACACGCATGTTGTTTTACGATGAATTTTATCAAAGACCTAGAAGAAAATTGATCAATCTGATTTTAGCATCCCTTCCAGACCATTTCAATTAATTCTTTTCAATATTGTTTGGAAGAATACAGTTTCAAAATTACCTACAAGTTTATATTGTTTTAAAACATGGTTTTGTAAACTAGGCCAAAGATAGTAGTAAATTGCTCACTGAATAATTTAACATGACTTCAAATGTGGTTTTATCATTTTCCCATCTATATATATAATTCTCTTGGGTATGTTGCCTTTCCCACTGTGCAGATTGGCTGCTTAGGAAACATACCCAACCACTCCCTCAACCAATCATCACTCACATGCAAATCTATATATTCCAATGTCATACTGGGAGCAACTAAACAATGTGCTACAGTGTTGGCTATAGTTACTAATGCTGCAGGCCTTTCCAGTTCACCAATGTTTCAGGGCTGCACAATTCCCACTTATGATCTAAGTCTACACAGTAATATCATTTCTATTACCGCTGTGACGGGACCCAGGCAATCAACTGGGAGCGGCAGCAGCAGGGCAACAGAGCGAGTCACCCTCAGCAATTCTGGGGAAAGTGTGGAACACTGAGAATTGGGAGGAGGAATTCAAATCCACCAGCCTACCTTATAGGGTTGTCGTGAGGTCTACTGGGTGTGTTTTGGGGAATTTCTTAACGGTGTATAGTACACCAGGTCCAGCTAGTTTAGATATATTACAGGTATCCCTCAGTTTACAAAGCCTCTGACAAAGTCACTTTATGGGAGCCCACCCACTCCACCTTTACTTTTCTTATATCTAGTTGGATGTTTTGTTTAGTTTTTGTAGCATTGGCACTGGGAGAATGGTGAAGGAGGGCTGGAGAAAGACAGACTTTCAGTGTTGGGTTACAGCAGCATGTCTTCAGTAAACAAAGCAATAAAGCTTGACCTGAGAAAGAACGGGATTCTGTTCTACATGGTTCTATTGCAGCTGTGTGTGCTTACATACAACAGGCAAGGTAAATAGCTGTCTCCAGAATTACTTACTAAGCATGTTTGAAGAGCAAAACAGAAAGAAAAGGGGGAAAGATGATTAGCTGGCCTCATCAGCTTCCCTGGCATGTTGAAAAAGCATAGATTTGAAAGTTTTGCCACCAAAATGGAAATCTTAAGAAAAATAGAGGTTGTTGAGAGAGAAAAAACATCCTGGGATGAATTTTGAAAGAGGCTTTCAAGTGGTTTTTGTTTATTTATGCAAGATTTACCTAATCTGCTTGTTTCATTTCATATGTGCATAATGTTAGTTTTGAATAAAGTTTGGTGAAACATGTTGAACTGTTCATCATCATCATTATCAGGTGTTGTACAACCTATCACTATTCTTTCCATGTTATTTCTACCTCTGGTACCAAAGTTTCTGTTAAAGAAATAAAGCCCAGGAACACATCTACCTCATTTACTGAGGTGTATATATCTCTTAGGTAGCATCCTTTGTAATTTTCTTTTCCTTTCTAAATGTTCTGCAAACTAAATAAACTCAGCATAGTGCAAACTTAAGCAAGCAAAAAGAACCTCCCTGAGTTCACTGAGGTTTACAGCTTCATAAGTGAGTTTATGGCTGCAGCTGAAGATGGACCAATGTGTCTCAATGAAATAGTGATAGTTGGAACATGGTAAGGATGCAACTTCAAATTAATTCCCAGTGGAATAAAATTAGTTAAGAACAGGATGTATCGTGAATAATACGACTAAGCAATAATGCAGTACGCTAAATTCATTCTCTGGAATTAAGAGAATGAATACAATTTCTAGAAGCATGCTCTTCTGTTTTGGGGAGTATACATATCATTAACAAATCCTGCTTTCACTAGAAGACCTAATCATTTTAGTGATCAACAGAAACCCAGTGGCACGCACACAAGTTCTACTGGAAATAAGATTATCTGATTTTATTTAACACCCTTATAACCTGCACTTTTTCTCAAATCAATTGCAAAACATCAAACAAAATTAAAAACTACACTTAAGGCAACAGAAACAATAAAAGCATCAATATAACCACTAGCACCAACAGAATTAAAAGGGAATAAAAGTTTTTTTTAAGCCATTAAAATAGTTTGGCCGATCAGCTTCCAGCAAAGCAATCTAATAAGGCAATAAACACTCATTGCCCTAAAGGTTTCTGAAAAGTACCTCATTCTGCCAGGTAGGGTAACTTACCTCATTCTAAACATGCAGACAGGGGAAACACATCTATGTATAGTAATGTTTCCCCACTACTGAACACTACTGCAATCAATTTTCTGGCATGCTATGCAAGCCAAAACACTGTTGCACTTGTACATTGCATTGTTTGGGAGTAATATAGCCACAACAAGCTACTATGGATTACAGAACATTTTAAAATTTGTGGAAATTATTGATAACTGCTCAGGGCATGGCAATTTATCAGCATTACATTTTCCCTTCTGCCTTTGTCTATCAGTGTTCCACTGGTGTCAATATGGTATCAGTAAGGTTGATGATATACAGAGCTCTTGCACTCTGTTTCTCTCTCATCTACTCCAATATTGGGAACTTACAGAATCTGCTTTACATATTGTGTTGGCTACATGCCGACACAGCATCTTCAGCCAGTCTTCCTTGGGAGGCTCCTCGGTTGTTATCTGGAAACTGAACAACAAGTTGGTCTGTTCCGTCGGTGGCCGCACAACCAATGCAAATGCTTTGTGGCAGTCTGTGAAGAGTAGAAATGTTTGTTTTAAAAATTTAGTGTAGGACTGTCATGATGGCCTGCTCTGCCCATCATGGGAGTTCATCTCAACAACCTACATTTTACTACATTGGAAACTTCCACTCCTTATTTGGAAATGGGAAGGGGGTGGGAGAACCTCATTAAATAAACATGATGTCACATCATCTGACTAGATAGCCACTCTGATTGGGCACAGGCAGAGCCAATCAGAGATCAACAGAAAGGACTTTTAAAAGTTCTGATCTTCCCTTTGTTATGAGTCTCTCTGAGTTGAGCACATCACCTAGCTAGACTGAGCTAGCTGAGATGGACTCTGATCCACATGGCCTAGCTCTGGGCCAGATGGCTTACACAGCCATAAAATAACCAACAAGATACAAACTGTGATAACAAAAGGGTTGGGGGGAGCCACTCCTACCCAAAGGCCTCAAAGGATCCAAAAGAACTCTGAAATTCCATCTCCAGAGACTGTAAGTTACTTTGCATGTAATAGTTAGGGAATGTGTAGTTAGATTGCGTTAGATTTATGTTTTATTTGTAAGTGCTCTGAATGAATGCATATTGTATAAGCCTTAAGTTGAATCTGGGAATGTTTTGCCTTCTCAAGTAACATAGACTCCTAGAACTGAATAAAAGCTTGCTGTTATTTTCTAACCTGCCTTGAATTGCCTACTTCTGGTCAGCTATCAGAAACTTCTCTAGATTAGAGAGAAGAGTTATTATTGTTATTTAACCCAGCACATCTAGTCTCACTGCCTAGATGTGGAAAAGACCATAAAGAAAATTGTAAAGACAGTGAGTGGTGGCAAATGAAGATGAATCCCTTGGGTTTGGGATTGGAAAAAGGGCCAACGCTGGACTTCAGGCAGCAGAAACTCTAGGGTGGCCATTACAACAAGGACAAAAGAAGGAAAGCATGGAGAAGAAGTGAATATTATAGGATCGAGAACTAGGTAAGCACCAGAATGAAAATTTAAAGGCTTGAATGTCAACCAGCAACCCGCAGACCAACTCAGCACAGAACTGGACATTTATATTCTCCTCTCAGTAGGTAGCTGAACTGGTTCTCCCTCTTCTTATATCACCTGCTATTTGTGTGACTCTGGAGGAGAATCTAACAATGCTTCCTGTTCATTGTGGTGTGGCACCAAGGAGTTACAGTAGCACCCCTGCATCTGTGGGGGATTGGTTCTGAGAGTGCCCACAGATGGCGAATTCTACAGATAATAGTGAACGCCATCCCGGGGGAAAGGGGGGAACGAGTTCGCTCCTCCATCCTCGCCACGGTGGCGATCATGGGGGCAAAAGGAGAAAGGGACAAGTCCAGTTCGCTCCTCCACTCCTTCCCCATTCGCCCATGGCCCCGCCATGGCAGCAATCGAAGAGATAAAGAGGGAAGAGGAGCCAGTTCGCTCCTCCACCCCATTCCCCCTTCAGCCATGGCCCCACTGTGGCTGTGATCACGGGAACAAAGGGGGAAGGGGACGAGGCCAGTTTACTCCTCCACCCTCTTCCCCCTTCGCCCCCACCATGGCCCCACCACAGCTGTGATCATGAGGGCAAAGGGGAAGGGGACGAGACCAGTTAGCTCTTCCCCCCTTCCTTTGCCCCCGCGATCGCTGCCGCAGTGACAGGAGCCCTCCCAGGGGAAGGGATGAGGGAGGTAAAATCCCTCCTCCCCCTTCCTTCCCCCCACCATCACCAACAGCAGATAATTGAATCTGCAGCTGGCAAATCAGTGGATACGGGGCGGTGTGCTATTGTAATTGTACTAGTGCAGAACTTAACATTTAGGATTCCTAAGACCCAAGACCACACCAGCTATAGGAATGCATATTTTTGGAACAGCACCCATCTCTAGGAGCTATAGTGAGTCAGCTTTTCCTAATCACAGAAAGCAAGGGAGCAGAGTTCAAAAAGGCTCTAAAAGCAGTATTGAATCCGCAGTATGTTTTGTTTAACCATTATAAATCTGCAGTGACTGAGACAAGGTACAAAATCCCATGGCACAAGGTGAGCTCTAAAGGTATGTCAGCAGAATAAAGATACAGGAGTGAAGTATCCACTTTAAGCCACAACACAGTCACTATAGAGAATTCAGAAGCAAGAAGTGTGTTTCTATTTGTCATGCCTTCAGTGAGAGGGGTCAAAACCTTTAGGACTTTCTCTCCCCTTCCCATGCTATGATAAAAATAATTTGTGTTGCTGTCATGCCCTGACTTCTAAGAATTGTTACACTTCGGATATGACAATGTACCAAGTAAAATTATTCTACCTTCCATTCCCTGTACTCACAGATTATTCCTTTTGCTCAGTAATCAAATAGAAACCCTCAACATCTCCTCCAGGAGCTGAAGCAAATATGCAGTTAATTGGAGTTTAGGGATCAGAAAAGATTTATGGGATATGGTATATACCCTTCCACTGCTACTTAATTCTAATTCCCTATCCCACTAAAGTTTGTTATTTTTATCCTATCCTTCCTCCAAAGAGCTCAGGGGTGCATACACATTTCCCACAAAGTTTTTCCTAGTCAAAAGTCACCAAGTGAGCCTCCTAGCTAAATTAAAAAATGAAAAGTGTTCTTTTGTAAGGCCAGGCCAAGGGTGGTAATTGTGCAGTCTTCCAGATGTTGTTGGACTGCCACTCCCAGCAGCCCCTAGACGGGTCAATGGTGATGAATGCTGGGACTTATAGTCCAACAAGATCTGGAGGGCTACAAGATACCACCTTTGGGCTACATCAGCACTACAACCACTATTTATTGTGGTCATTTCTGCATGTAACCACATCAAGCAATGTTAAAATATAAAGCATTCCTAAGCCTACTTCAAAAACCTGGTAACTCCAATTCTATTTAACTTTGTGTTTAGTAGATCTGTATAAAGCCTGATATGGAAGATAATTCTTACATAACAAGAAGAGACTCTTTACAGCAGATTAGAATACTGCTATGCTAAACATTGGATTAAATAAGTGAAATTAAGATCGAAATGTTCTCTGTATAGAACATCACACTGATTTCATTGGGGTTTACAGCCATATTTATGAATAATCGAAAGAAAAGTACATGTACTCTTTAAGGCAGGGATATGAGCTTAATTTCGATCTGAAATTCAAACTGCTATTCACATAAAGCTTTGTTCTGAAAGGATAAAATTCCCATGTGCAATGCTTTCTTTTTACACAAAGATTGTGCCAAGGCACACGGAAACACTCTTTGTGTGCTCTAAAAGCTTTGAAATTTTTTTCCCCTTCAAATACAAGTTTAAAACTGACATTTGACTGCCTTCTTCCACTGTTTCTTTTAACAGTTATTTACAGTTCCACTGATCCCTGAGGTGAAACCTCTTTGGAAGAGATCTTATGGGTCGCTTATGCCACAACGTATCAGCATATAAAATCATTACTCTGTGAATAAGTCCTCAGAAACCCCACTTCTACTGCAAATGTTCCAACCTTCTGTCTCTCGGATGTCTAGCACTTTCTTGATCTGAGACAAGGGCATGAGGATGATGTGCTTGAGGCAGGCTGGTGGCCTGGCATGACCATGTGGGCTCTTGAAACCACCGATGACTTTATGCCGTTTCCTTGCAATCTGTTGAAAAGAAAACCTTGAAAAATTAGCTCCAACATTCCCAGAGAACATTAAATGGCAAGTTCTGTAGCAACAATCCTAACCAACTCCAAATTATGTTTGTTTCAAATGCCAAGTTTCCCGTCTATTATGAGAAGATTCACAGCTTTTATGTTCCCTTGAACATCACATGCTGAATTCTAGTGCACATCTTTCCTCTCTTCTGCCTTGTACTCATAAAGTCTTCCAGAACTACATATGGTTAGTAGAAAGGCATTGCACCAGGAACATCCAATTAAGAATGAATACTTCGTCCACAGGTGGATACATTTCAGATTAAGTCCCATCAATTCTGAGAGATTTTGTAAACAAGCATACATATTATCTCTAAAGATAATACCTTGAGGATCTCAGCTTTGTACAAAAGTTGTGCCAAATGCCAAAATCTGTTCTTATACACTGGTCTGCCTCTGATCACAGCCAACATGGCTGAGAAACAATCTTCCACATGTGCGGATTCCTTCTAACTCTACACAGCAACCTGAGCAGCCAAGTGAGAGGCAGCATTTATTCATTAGAAGATAAAAGTATATACTGTATTAAAAAGTAAACAAAACTGACTTAACTATTTGCTGATACCTGAGTTACACTAATTAAGCGCTGTTATAATGGTAATGGTGATTTTGCCATAGTGCAGGGTTGCGGTTGCCAAGACATGAGGCTGCCATTGACCTCCTATAGGAACATGGACCATCAACATGTCCTCCACCTTCCAGATTTTTTTCAAAAAAATACACTAAAAATATCTCCATCCCACCTAGGGCTGCCAGAATGAAAACTGGACAGAGTTCCTGTAGCCTTAAAGGTTGTGTAGAAGCAGGAATTTCAGCAGGTGTTACATATTATCTGTTGCATGACAAGCAACACCTGCTGAAATTTCCTCTTCTATACAACCATTAAAGACACAGGAATTATCTCCTGCTTTCAATCTGGCAACTCTATTCCCACCCCTTTAGGGGGGTGGGGAAAATTTCACTACTTTTTTTGTCCCTCCCAGCTGTTTTAGATTTGGCGAGGCCTTTAATAAACCAGAAAGCAAATTGGAAGCTGATTTCAAAAATATCTCTCTTGGGCCGAAAACAGCCTGGCCAGCTGACTCCTACCTTCTAGAGGTAATTTTTAGTTTTAAAAAGTTTTCGTTTCCAAAAATGGGGGTGGGGCTTAGGGCCTCAAAAAGGCCTTGGGGGTATATATAGGCCATAGACCACGTTTGCCTGTCCCTGGTGGATTGTAAGCAGGCATATAAATGAAGCTACAAGTAAGAGGAACAAAAACAATAATTTCTTCATAAAGGTGAAAAAAAAAGAAATTATTGTTTTTGTTACTGTTACTTGTAGCTTCATTTATATGCCACCTTTTCCACAAAACTGAGAATTAAGGCTTACAAATTAACATGATTACAATATAGATAAAAACATACAAAAGGTCAGCATTAATATAGAATTAAACTATTAATACAATTAAAAATGTGAAAAAGGCATTTAAACAAACAGCACAATTAAAACATTACAGCACATTCTTAAAAGCCTTTCCCTTAAAAGCCTGCAGTTCTCAGAAAAAAGGCAGCTTTTGTAGAATCATTAAGAAAGGCGTCCCTGGGTCTATAAGCAGCTATTTAGAAGCTATAAGCTATTCAGATGGCTTCTCTTATTTCCGAAAATTAATCTACCTCTCCAGGATAGAGGGAAGACCTAAAGCTCCACTAGAAGTTTGACTTCTGGTCTCATTTGACATTGCCGACATATTTTCAAGCACCACTTCTAACTACATTTACACACACTACACTTACAACTAGAATAAATTACTTCAGCAGCCTCTATATAGGGTTTTATTTCAAAGGTGCCCAAAACCTCCAGCAGTTACAAAATTAATTTTTTTGAACACCTAACACCAATACTATACTGACCTTACTGGCTCTTGATTGGTTTCAAGATGAATTTCAAAGTATGCTATCCTGAAAGCCATCAGTTCTTGCGAAGCCAGATAGTTTAAAGACTGCCTCTTAGCACTAATACTAATACTAATAATAATATTTATTTATATTGCGTCCCTCTACGAAACGCAATCAGGGCGGCTTACAACAATTAAAATATACATCCCGAACTTCCGCACACATTGGTCTTTGGAAGAAGTAGAGGTTCTGTTTATCACCCATACCACACCTTGGAGACATAGTTTCTGTGAGTGGCCGGACCTGTCTGGAGTTGGCACAGAGGCTGAGAGACTTCCTGCCCCAGGAGAGCTGCTAAACATCCGGACTGTGTACATGTAGGCATTGCATAAATCTGTACTCTTCCTCTCACTGAATTGCCACTCAGCAGCCATTCCAAGAGAGGCAAATGAGAAGCGAAGCCACTCAATAAGCTCCTTTCAGCTCCTACTCTTCTATTTTTCATTGCAAATATATTGAGAATTCTGCAGCTTTAAAAACTGGAGCTTAACTATATGTGGTGTTTTTTTTTAATTGCCTATCCTAACCCTTTTTTTATTGTGTCACATCTTAGACTGGGCTGTTGCCTATAAATTCATTCTAGGAACTTTTTTTGGGCTAAGGAATGGACCAAATGTAATAATAATAATAATAATAATAATAATAATTCCTCTCCATTGACGTGGGGAAGAGGCTTGCGAACCCTAATGAAGTTTTGAGCTATGCTGGCAGTGGCATAAATAGCCACCGGTAGAGCCTCCCATGCCAAACAGGTCAAAAGCGAAGAGCGTCAAAGGGCGGGATGGGCTCTCTAGCCTTATGGCAGCCATCCTAGGAGAAGGAAAATTCTAATCCCAAACCCGGGCAGATAGTGTGCGTCCAACCCTGTAAGGTCAACCATCTAAGAGAAGGAAACTCTAATCAAACCTACGACCCGAGGACCTCGTTACTACCATCCATGCTTGCAAGGCCACAGCAGATAAACCTTTGGTTTAAAGTGTGAGGCCAGTTCTGTGCATGCTGCGCTCCACCAGAAAAATCCATTGCACAGGCTCGAAGGATAAATCCAATCCTGAAAAAGCCCTGTAGCGATAGGCGAGGGACGAAATGGCAGGTGTAAAGATGCACTGGAAGCCACAGACACAACCCTGCATGCAGGCAGCTCAGGACTTTAGTCGCTTGAGGTTGACCAGGGAGATAGATGACAGTCTCGTTCGGCAGCATCCTGAATGACCAAGCAGCCTTTTTTAAGGAGAGCATTACTTGATCCATATGGAGAGGGGCCTAGAAAAGGTGGCCTAACGAAAGCTCATCCCCATCTACCTGGTTGGCTAGCCGCGTGCATCTTCTGATGCAGTCAAATAAAGGCAAAGAAACAAAGGCACACACCGGCCTCCAAAGGTATGAATAAATTGACGCTTGCATGCTGGAACATCAGAACCATGCAAGACTCTGCAGATAGTAGACGGCCTGAGCGTCGTTCTGCCCTAATAGCCCATGAACTATCATGGCATAATATTGACATCGCTGCTCTTAGTGAAGTTCGTCTCCATGAGGAAGGCAGCCTTAAAGAACACGGCGCCAGCTACACACTTTACTGGTCTGGCAAACCCCAAACTGCAAAAACATCTTTCAGGAGTAGGCTTTATGATCAAAAACTCCTCTGCCTCTAAACTCGAAACCTTGCCAACAGGACACTCTGATCGCATTATTTCCTTATGCCTCCCACGTCGTTCTCTTCAGTCTACATGCTCCAACTATGCAAGCCGACCCTGTAGAGAAAGACAAATTCAACACAGACCTACGCCACCTCATACAAAAAGGCCCTGTAGAAGATAAAATTATTATCCTTGGTGACTTCAATGCCAGAGTAGGAAAGAACTTTGAAGCCTGGAAAGGTGTTTTAGGCAAACATTGCAATGATAACAGACGCCTCTTGCTAGAGTTCTGTGCAGAACAACAGCTGACTATTACAAACACTATCTTTCAGCAGAAAGGTAGCTTGAAGACAATATGGATGCATCCCCGATCCAAACACTGGCACCTCATTGACTATATTCTAGTCTGTCAGAGAAACTTTCGCGATGTCCGTCATACTCGAGTGATAGCCAGTAAAGAATTCCAAAACAGATCATTGCCTTATAAGATGTAAACTAAATCTTCATCTTAAGCTCAAACCTAAGAGGGGTGGCATCTTAAAGAGGAGACTCCAAGTCAACAATCTTCAACAAGCTACCATGAGAGACAACTTCCAGACAAATCTGCAAACAAAACTTGAAAACCACCCCACAGTGCTTTGGTAACATATCAAAAACAGTATTCTCCAGTCTGCGGAAGAATCCCTCAGGTTCTCCCACAAGTAAAACCTAGACTGGGTTTGATGAAAACAACCAAGAGATCCAGGAGCTGTTGGTAAAGAAGAGAACTGCTCATCAGGCATACCTCGCCCAGCCAACTTGTCATATAAGAAAAGCAGCTTTCGTCTCACATGTAGTAAACCTCAACAAAAACTCCGAGACATTCAGAACAAGTGGTGGATCAATATAGCAGAAAAGACACAATGCTGTGCAGATCTGGGTGATTTTACGAAGCTCTTAAAGCAGTGTTTGGACCTACTTATCAGTCCAAAGCTCCTTATACAGTACAGATTGTCAACCACTAATTACTGATAAAGCCTCCATCCTGAATCGATGGGCTGAACATTTTCAAAGTCTCTTCAGTGCCAACCGAGTAGTCCAAGGCTCAGTTATTCAACATGATACAAAAACCGATGAAAAATGAATTGGACATAGCTCCCACTTTGGAAGAGACCCTTAAGGCCATACAGCAGATGAAAAATGGCAAGGCAGCTGGGATTCATGGAATCCCACCTGAAGTTTGGAAACAAGGAAGTCATGTACTCCATGATAAATTCCACAAACGCCTTGTGAATTGCCCTTGTTGCCCACACAGAAGCAGCTCTGCAGCGCCTAACATCCTGCTTCGCAACAGCTGCAGAGCTGTTTGGGCTACAAGTCAACCAGAAGAAAACCAGCCTGCACCACAGGACGAACACCACCATCCCCACACTGCCATAGGCAAATCTGTGCTTAAGTCCGTTCAGCAGTTCACCTACCTGGGAAGCATCATCTCCTCAGATGCCAAGATTGACAAAGAGATCAATCACAGATTAGCAAAGGCATATAGCACATTTGGAAGACTTTACAAAAGAGTCTGAGGCGAAGCACAAAAATCAGTGTGTATAGAGCCACTGTACTGTCTATTCTCCTTTACGGGTTTGAAACATGGGTCACCTATCACCAATGCTTACAACTCTTCGAACGCTTTCATCAGCGCTGTATACACACAATCCTAAATATAAACTGGACTGACTATGTGATGAATGTTGCTGTCCTTGAGCAAGCAGGGATCACCAGCATTGAGGCCATGATATTGAGAACACAGCTGCGCTGGGCAGGGCACGTTTCTAGGATGGAGGACCATCACCTCCCAAAAATAGTACTCTACGGTGAACTCGCCATGGGTCAGCATAAGAGGGCTGCTCCAAAAAACGCGATACAAGGACTCCCTGAAACAATATCTCAGGCTCAGACAAACTGATCACCAACAATGGTCCGCCCTGGCCTCACATCGGGAGGCATGGAGACGTACTATCCACAATGCTACAGCCTTATTTGAGAGCTCACGCCAAACAAGTCTTGAAGAGAAACGACAACGCAGAAGGAATCACAACCTGGAAACATCACCTAAGGAGACCTTCTGCTGTGCTTTCTGCAACCGGACATGTTTATCTCAGATTGGCCTTTTCAGTCATCAGAGCGCTTGCAGAAAGCGCAGGATGAGTCCTTCCTGAATCTTGGTTTGCGAAGAAAAGCCAGAGAGAGAGAGAGAGAGAATAATAAATGTATTTGTATCCCGCCCCTCTACAAAACACAATCAGGGTGGCTTACAGCATTTAAAATATACATTCAATACCCTCCATCCCACCCCTGTTAAAATACAATTAAATAATTCAAAAATTTAAAACATACTTAATAAATACTAAAAACAAACAATAAAGATGGCTGTATCGGGATCGGACTAAATTAGATTTTTCTTTCTGATGGCCAGGTATCTATTCAGGAAAGGCCCGCCGGAAGAGATCCTTCTTAAAAGCTTTTTTAAAGCTACTTAAGGTGGTAATATGACAGATCTCATCTGGCAGGCCATTCCATAATCTGGGAGCAATAGTCGAAAAGGTCCTCTGGGAGGTTGAAGAGAGCCTAGTTTTTAAAGGTTGTAGCAGATTCCACCCAGAGGACTTGAGTGCACAGGGAGGATTATGTGGAAGGAGGTGGTCCCGAAGATAGGTTGGACCCAAGCCATTTAGGGCTTTAAAGGTAATAACCAACACCTTGTACTGGGCCCAGAAACTAATGGACAGCCAGTGAAGTGATCTTAAGATCGGTGTTATATGGTCTCTTCTAGATGTACCCGAGACCAATCTGGCTGCCATATTCTGTACTAGCTGAAGTTTTCGGACTAAGCATGAGGGTATACTAAATAAAGGGACAATGCTATTCAGACATATATTTCTGTTAGATACTCGGCTAATCTGGTTATTTCCTTGCTGGTCTTTTAATGTGCGGCTATTTTTATATTTTGATTTTATCTGCATTGTTTTTTTTTTAATGATTTTAACATCCCTGAATCTCCATTTTGCAAGACAGAAAGACATAAATGTTTTACAAGAAGCATAATACTCCTAGGAAGGTGGAAGCCACAAGCAGTCACTTCATTATACACAATCCTGCTATAATCCTGGCAATTAATTCTCAATTGGCCTTCATCACAACTGATCAAGTATTCATCGCAACTGATCAAGGTCCACATTCAAATTAACTCATGGCCATTCAGGGCACATTTGCTTCAACAGTTCTACATCTCTCATCATACAACTGGTGCAAACTACAATGAACATGTGCTTTATGGCTTCTCCCATGTTACAAACAGACCTCTGAAACCTGATTAGTTTGTTTTCCCTTTGCTCAATATCTTTGCAATAGCAATTACTGGTTATACTGCTTGTGTGGACACTTTATGTGCACATTTTGTATAGCCTAAGCAGAAGCAAAACAGACTTACCTGACACAGACCTGTTATTTATTCACATTAAATTACAAATAAGCCCCATGAGAATTTGTGTGCTGCTGAGCCACTGTCTTGACAACCTGAAACAGTGCCAGGATTGTAAGCAGCACCAAGAGACCAACTAATTCTGATGAGTTACACGTGTGCAACCAGGATGCATCAATTCCCAAGATGCAAAAAAACCATCTACTACCTTCTCTTGCTTGTTCTGCATCAAGTGAATATTAGAGATGGGAAGATGGTAAAATACAACAAGTAAAAGGAGACAGTTGAAAAGATGGAAGCAGTTCTCTTCCACACTTAATTATTAAGCTGAAAAATCAGTTTAACCTAAATTCTGAGGTACAGGGAAACCAAGCTATTAAGACACTTGACTAAAGAATCAGGACAATGTATTTGTTCCTCCTATCCAATTATAGGTTTCTTGACTGACAGAGGTTGCAATCTTGTGCCTATTGACGTGGAATAAAACCTCACTGCACTCTGTAGCCTATACCCTATATATATATATATATATATATATATATATATATATATACACACACACACACACACACACGCACACGCACAACCACATTTAATGCATTATATACCTTATTTCCCCAAGAACTCACACAGGAGGAAGAGAATTACTGAAAAGTCCCTCACACTGCTTCAATAACAGCACCCCCTTCCCATCAGCTTTTTCTTCTCAACAAATCTTTTTACTGCCAGTAGCAAGACATAGCAGTAGAAAGTTGTTCTCCTTTTCTCCCTAATTCCCCCAGTAACAAAGCATTAGGTCTGTAGAAATAAAGTGCTCCTTGTGACAATTTTGCACAGCAGTTCTTACCAGCTGAGTGAGTGCTACACATAGTGGAATGCTTTCTGTCAAGACAAGAAAAAAGTGTTTCAGTTGTCCTTCACAGAGTCCAGGTATTTGGACTGCTATTTATTCCTCTGGGTTGGAAGTCCATTCCAGAATGTCACAGCCAAATGAATATCTACAGACTTACCTCCAGGCAGTCGTTAAAAAGGAACAGAGTGACCTGCTCCCCTCTGTCACAGAGGTCGTCACCAAGTGCAACCGTTTCCAGGCGTTGAATTAGACTTCGGTGAGATGACAAGAGGTTGGCCTTTGGGAAAAAGAAGCTCATTAAAAAATAATAATCATAATTCAGAAGGTTGCTGCATCACCCAGAAATAATGATAGCACACAGTGTGCTTTTAGCCAGAAAGATTTCCTAACACAGATTATGTGTGTGCACATGCGCGCGCACACCCACACACACACACACACACTTATGAGTGCATCGTTATTTGCTGTATAATTAATTTACGGCATTATGAAGACTTAGCTAGACCCCTATATCAAGTCAGGTAATACATGCTAGTGATTTCCCCCAAAAAAACTATTTTTTTTCAAAAAGTTCACAATTCAAAATACAAAGAATAAAGAAAAACTATGAAAGTAATATCATTGCCTCCAAGCATTTATAAAATTCCTAATCAGGAATCACTTCAACACCCTCCTTCTGTAAATCAGGGTCAGAAAGATCAGCATCATGTTCTTCCAAATACATCAGATTTCACGATAATGGGGGGGGGGGGAGAGACAGAGAAAAAGAGAGAAACCCAAACTCTCTGACAGTGTTTCTTCTTTCTCCCTCCTTTCGTAACCAAATGCTCATCTAAACAAAACAGGCAAGCAGAAAAAGTACAAAGGTCCATGTAGTCCAAGATCCCATTTCTGCAATGGCCGCCCCAATAACTATAAGAAAACTCACAAGTTGAATATGAATACAGTACCACTTCCTCCTTTGTGTTCCCCAGCACCTAGTATGAAGTCATACTGCAACTGAGTCTTATCCTCCAAAAAGACTCCACCTCATGTAGATTAAGCCCCAGCTACACCATTACTTACTGGACAACCATCTACTTCATAAACAACATCAAAAATCTGCCTTTGGGCTTCAGTTTTCCTTTTATCTTCATTAATGTGCCTGGGAAAAAGTAAAACAAAAAGATTTCAGTCCCCAGGATGAGATGCAGCACAGAAAGGACATCCAGATATTTGGTTCTTAAATGAAGTGAGGGTCAAATCTACCATTTAGTTATATGATGTTTGCTTTTGTTCAGAGAAGGAAAGTACTATAATGTATGTGAACATGTGGACATCTATGCATTTTCCTCAAAGTTTCCAATGGTGAATAAACCTCCAGTAAATCAGATGCCCTAAACCTAGACAACTAAAGAATTTCTTTGTTACATTATTAATACAGTCTTTCTGTTTAGTGGCTCAGAGCAACATGTGCAACAGAGCCCTGGTGGCGCAGTGGTTAAATGCCAGTACTGCAAGTCACCACGTTGCAAGTTCTATTCCAGTGGGCTCCAAGGTTCACTCAGCCTTCCATCCTTTCATAGGTCGGTTTTTGGGGGCAATTAGTTAACACACATTGGAAACTGCTTAATGCAGTGTAGATGTGTAAATTGCTATTGCTTAAAACAATTTGTAAGCCGCTCTGATAGCCTTGTGGCTGAAGAGCAGGGTATAAATAATAAATAAATAAATAAATAAATGTTTGGCCCCTTCACACCACACTTTTATGCTCATGAACCTTGCAAAGTAGGTTATGCTAAGACAGTGGCTATTAAACTTTTCTTTATCAGGGAGCCCCTCTAAATATATTTTGTTGCCATGATCCCCCAAGACTTAACTCAAGATTTAAAACCCTAGTGATAATAAAAATAATACCAAACAACAACAACAACAACAACAATAATAATACAATTACACCATCCATTAAACCTTCCCTCAGAGGCACTGGAGGGGGAGGGAAGAATTTTCTTCTACTTCTTCCTGCAAGTTTGTGGCTACAGGGGATTGAATGGCAATGCTCAGGCCAGGCTAGCCAGCCAGCTTTTGCCTTGACTTCTGTCAAGTGGTCACTCTACTGCAGGCAAGTGGGCCAAACAGCCTTCAAACCTTTGCAGACCCCCTGTGAGGACATTGCGGCCTCCTGGGGGTCCCCGGACTACAAGTTAAAAACCACTGGGTTGAGAGATTATGATAGCCCCAAGAAACATAATGAGCTTCACAGCTTGGGTGTGATTTCAGTTGAGGTCTCCCCAACTAATCCAATATTCTAATCCATACGCCATAATTGACCTCCATTCTCCATTAACCATTTTCCAGAACTATTACATTTTTGGACAACAACTCCCAGGTTGCCCAGAAAGTGTGGCCCAGCTTGCAATTCTCACAACATTTATATGAAGTCAAACCTGCCTTGGAATAAAGGCTTTCATTTATCATTCTGATGCTAAATGTGACAACCTTGGGTGTTAAGAGTATCACAGAATAAGCCATGGACATCACCTTAACATGCATTTTCCTTCTAGTGAATACATTAGAATCAACTTTGTGCTATCCCTCTGTGAGTTATAAATTAGCAATGGGCACACTTCAGTTTTGTGGGATCTATTCTGTTTTGTTGTAACTAGAACCACAACTTTAACTTTTCTAGTTTTAACTAGAACCACAAAGATCCACCACCCATATCCAGGTGCAATTTGGGGGGGGGGGAGAATACACACTGAGAACTTTAAAAATTCTGAACTTAGTGATTTGTTTCCAGTTCCAGAAATGAAATTTTTATTTCAGCAGGATTTAAAGGGGAGGGGGCTATGATTTCGTTGCTGTTATTGAAGAACAATCTGAAGTCAGAAACTCTTGCCAATCTATGCATCTATCTCATGGGTCTCCCAGCAAATCCCTGTCTCCCACCTGCTAACTCCTATATTCTTGCTCTTGCTATATTCTTGCTCTAACTAAAGTCTAACAAGAAACCCAAATGGATTGTTATGCCAAATATTTAAGAAAAACTTGCCCATGGGGCATTCCAAAGCCCACCATATTCACCTGAGCTTTCCCTGACTTGAGAAGAAGGTTCTCGTTCTCTCTCTCTCTCTCTCTCTCTCTCTGGCTTTTCTTCGCAAACGAAGATTCAGGCAAAATACAGTATATCCCATAGCCTTAAGAAATGGTGCTGCTACTTCTTGTACAGGAATGAGACAGGAACATTGGTCTTACCTGTGATAAGTTCATTTTCAGTGGATGGGCAAAGAACGTCCTGAGCAGTTGGGTTGGTTCCTGCCTTCGCTCTGAGTAAATGGGAAGAAGAAAAGAGAGGCCTTCTGGGTAGCCCCAAGGGGGAGGAGCCACCCCAGAAAGCCAGTTAATGGTAAAGGCGAAGCTCTCCATTCCAGACCAAGGATAGGAATAACATAGACATAATTAGTGAACAACCTAGGCTAGAACAAAAAACCTTTACTGCAACAATTAAAAGCTAACATATAACTAACAACGAAACCACTGTGCTAGCGCTCACTGGGAAGGGAGGATGTTATTTGCCCATTCACCGAAAATGAACATATCACAGGTAAGACCAATGTTCCTTTTTCTGGTGGATGGGCTCAGAACATCCTGAGCAGCTGGGACGTGCCAAAGCCTCCCTATTATGGGTGGGCTTTGGCATGTTCACCCATAATGGCAAATGATGGCCCCTTCTGAATTTAATGCTTGACAATCTGCTGCAGAACCCTTCTGTCGAAGGTGGCCTTTGCAGATTGGAACTTGTCCAGTTTGTAGTGTCTCACGAAGGTTGAGGCAGACCTCCATGTAGCTGCCCTGCAGATCTGTTCCAGGGACATGCTGGTGGCCCATGCTGCTGAGGTTGCTGCGCTCCTGGTGGAATGGGCCGTGATGTCGCCTGGTGGCTGTCGATTCAGTAGTCTACAACAAGCCATGATGCAGGTTAATCCATCTGCTCAAGGTGAAAGCTGACATTTTCTTTCCCATGTGCTGTGAGTGAAAAGACACAAACAGGGCTTCTGATGCACAGAAGGGTCTAATTTTCTTCAAGTAGATTCAAACTGCCCTGCGTACATCCAGAGTGTGCCAAATTCTCTCCAGCTCACTCCGTCTTGGGCAGAAGGATGGCAATACAACCTCTTGCGTCTAATGGAAGTTCAAGTTGACTATGGGTACAAAGGAGGGGTCCACACTCAGAACCACCAAGTCTGGCTTGAACACACAGAGGTCTTCTCGCATTGATAGGGCTGCTAGTTCTGACACCCTACACGCTGATAAGATGGCCACCAACAGAACTACCTTCCATGACAGATGTTTGAGGGACACTTCCTTCAGGGGCTCAAAAGGCGGAATTGTCAAGGACTTCAGCACTGTGTGTAGGTCCTATGAAGCCAAACAGTATACTGTAGGAGGGGCTAAATTCACTAGACCTTTTAGGAACCTATGCAAATGGGAGTGTGAAGCCACACTGGCTGCCCTGCTCGGAGGTGGAAGTGAGGTGATAGATGCTTGTCTCTTATGGGTGTTAGGGTGAAGTCCCCAATCCATATCCTCTTGGAGAAAATCCAATAGCTGTGGCACACTGAAACCCATGACATCCAGATTCTTTCACCTGCACCACCAGCGGAACACTCTGAAGGTGTATTCATAGATACAGATGGTGGACAGTCTTTGAGCAGCTAGGATGGTCTCCACCACCTTGGCAGAATATCCCCTTGATGTAAACATAGCCCATTCAATCTCCAAGCGTGAGGCTGAAGCCATGCTGCGTCCGGGTGGTGAATCTGCGCCTGTGATAGCTGGTCTGGCCGAATCAGCAAAGGAATGGATTCCAATGCCAAGCTGAGTATCTCGAAGAACCAGGCTCTCCTCAGCCACGCCGGGGCCAGCAGAATCACCGTGGCTCCTTCTCTCCGAATCTTGGATAGGAATCTTGCTATCAGTAGCAACGGAGAAAGGCATAGAGCAGACCCACTGGCCATCTGGCTGTTAGTGCATCCATGTTCTCTGCTCTTTCTGTCAGGAACCTGGAGAAAAATCTCTGGAGCTTGGTATTTGCTGGTGAAGTGAACAGATCCACATCTGGGTGGATATGAAGTTGAATACCTCCAGATGAAGATTCCATTCACCCGGGTATATGTCTATCCTGCTGAGCCAGTAGACTCTGGTATAGAGTTCTCCCTGAAGGTGTTTGGCCTCCAGGGAGATTAGGTTCTTTTCCACTCGGAAGAATAACCACCGATTCCTCCATGAGGGTGTGTGACCTTGAGCCCCCCTCGCAGTTTATGTAGGCCTTCATTGTGGTGTTGTTTGTCCTGATCAGGACTGCCCGGCACTGCACTGCCAACTGGAAGAACAGGAGTGCCAGTCTGACCACCCTGAGCTCAAGTCAGTTGATGCTGTGGGCAATCTCCTGCTGGCCCCACTTGCCCTGAGCTATCAGGGGTCCACAGTGGGCTCCCCAGCCCCTCAGGATGGCATTGTTATCTGGATCCTCTCTGGTTTCCAAATGAGCCTTCCTCTGTTGACTGCCGCAGAGGTCTGTCACTTAAGGGATCTGATGACACTCAGTGGTACTCTGACCCAGTGGAGACACCTGGACATAATGTCCTGCTGGTATGGATGAAGGAACCACTATAAGGGCCTGGTGTGGAAGCAGGTCCAGGGAAGACATTGCATTGCAGCAATCATCAGGCCCTGAAAGCCAGCTAGCTGCATCAGGTCTGCTCTGGTGTTGTTCCGTAACTCCCAGATTGCCCTCTGGATTGCAGAAATTCTTTTGTGAGGGAGAGACGCCAGTCCCCCAATTATGTCCAGCTGGACTTCCAGGTGCTGAATCTGATGGCTCAGCTCAGGTGAGCATTCTCTTGGTTCACTAGAAACCCATGACTCTCCAAGGACTCCAATATCTGAAGCACGTTCTTCTGGCCCTGGTGTCTGGATCTCGAGCGAATCAGCAGGTCGTCCAAGTAGGGATATATGTGGAGGCCCTCCTTTCTGCAGTGTGCCACTAGCACTACCATGATCTTGGTGAAGACCCTGGGGGCTGATGACAAGCCAAAGATGAGTGCCTGTACTGGTAATCAACCTAGTTGTACGAGAATCTGAGGAAGCAGCAGTATTCCTGTGCTATAAGTACATGACATTAGGTATCCTGTAGGCCAGGAGATGAGAAATAGTTGCCCAGGCGTATGGACTCCAGGATGTTCTTCAGGGTTTCCATTCTGAAATGCAAGTCCCTCACGTAATGATTCAGGCCCTTCAGATTTAGGATGGTTCTCCATAAGCCATTCTTCTTGGGAACAAGGAACAGATTGGCGTAGATTCCTTTCCCTCCTTCTAGTATGGGCACCTTCTCTATGGCTCTGATGAGACAAAGCTTGTTTATGGCTTCCAGTAGGAGACGGTGTTTGGTTAGGTTCCTCGACTTTGGCATGTGAATAAAATGGCTGGGTGGCCTGCAGCTGAGCTCTATTCGATACCCCCTGAGGATCATGTCTTACACCCACTTGTCAGATATGGATCTTTCTCAAACCACTGCAAACTGCCGAAGCCTTTCCCCTATTGGTCACACTTGGTTGTTTTTTCATTGGCTCCTGCTGTTACTGCTGAACTGGGGCTTTCCTGAGGTTCCTGAAGAATTAGCCCTGTGTTGTTGTCTGAAGTCTCTTAACGCTGCCTGAAGGACTTGGAGTCTCTGGACTGAAAGGAGCCTGCACTGGGGGTGAACTGGAACCTGGAGAAACGAAAGGACCACCCATATCTGAAGAATTTTCTATAGTCCTTCTTTCCAGATACCAGCGTTTTCTTCTTGTTCTTGGTCCTCAACCAAGACCAGCTCTAAGGAGTCTCCAAATAGTTTTCCCCCAAGAAAAGGGCTAAAGGCAAGGCTCTGTTTAGACCAATTTTTGAGCCATAGTTGCCTTCTAACTGCAACAGTTGCAGCCTGGCTTCTGGCACAGAATTGGATAGCATCCAATGTTCCATCTGCTATAAAAGCTGTGGCCCTTAGTAGTTTGTTCAAACCTTGCCTAACTTTGGTATCTCTCCTGGGAACCTCTGCTAGCAAATCCCTGGTCCACTGGAGTGCCGCTCTGACCACCATGGAGGAGACTGCTGCGGATCTAATAGACAAAAACAAGGCTTTGTGAGCACGCTTGAGTGCTATGTCAGCTCTTCTATCCTCGGGAGCCTTCAGGGAGTCTTCCCCATCCCAACAAAAAACTGAGGAAAAAACTAGTGCAGAAACTGGGCCATCCACTGGGGGGACCTGAAATATTTTCATGGCACTACAGGTGAAGCTGGAAAACTTCTTTGCAGAACAAGGAAGGGGCCTGTTCACTGCAGGTTTGCTCCATTCCTCTCTGTCTACCTTCATGAAATTGGGCAGAAAGGGCATTTCTAGGGTAGAAGGGTGGCTCTGAGGAATAGATCTTCCTTCATACTAGGTAACTGTTTGTTAACGGGTGTTTGCTGGTCAGATATTAGAATTATGCCTAAGGTCTTCAGCGTCTTCCAGAGGAGGGTAGGGAACTCCTCTGACATGAACAGGTGTGGAGCAATCTGGTCCTGAGCTTGTCCTGCTGTATCTTCATCTGCTGATAACTCCCCCTCCTCCCTATCAATTGGCCCATTTCTGAAATGACTTCCAAATCCTCATCCTCCTCAGAGGAGTGGATGCTGTCCCCCTCCTCCCCTTCCATCAACAAAACATCAGGGATGTGTTGCCTCCAAGTCGGAGGCCCAGGCATCCCCCCTTCTATCGGTCACCACATGGCTAACATGGCGGGTGAAAGAGCCAGAAGAGGAGTTCTGCCTCCTCTCTGGTGGAGGAGCTACGATCCAGGCGACTCACATCTGTAGCGGACCTGGCTGCCCTAGCTGTGAGAGCTGCGGAACTAGATGTGACCCTGGCTCTTTTGGAGGTTATGTGGCGCTTAGCTGGGGGGGGGGGTAGCCTGGGGTTAGCCCTCCCCCGTTCTTGCTCCTGGTGTGCTCCTCGCAGCCTAATCTGGCTGTTGCCATGGTGACTATCACCACAGGCTCCCGCACCACCATCTCTCACATCCAGGTTGAAAGGTCTGGGATCACCTCTCCCCCAAGAACAAATGCGGGGGTCTCCTGGGCACTCACATGACCAATACTCACTCTGTCTGTAGCGTCCGCGCTCCCAGGTCCCTCAGGGTATGGATGATACCAGATGAAAAGGCTGTTGTCCATGGGGGGGCTCTCCCCCACCCTGGAACTCTCTTCCATCACAGCCTGGATGGCTCCAGCTCCTGAAGAGGGGAGCATAGCCTAGCATGTGTGGCTTCTTTCCTAGAAGGCACCTTCTTTCCTCCCTTCTTTGTCACTGCGCCCAGTTGGGCACAAGGATGTTGCCGCCAAGCCTGGCTCTTGCAGCTAGAAGCAGGCGGGAGGGGAGGAGAAGCGGAAGATACAAAGACGCCAGGTTATAGAGGAAAGCTTTTCTTTTGGTAGAGTTAAAGGGGAAGGGGAGAAATGGAATGTAGAAGGAAAGGAATAAGATAGGTGGGTCTGGAATTGAGGTCCACATGGGAAGGATGGAGCACCATGTGATATATCCTATTGGAACCAAGGCAGGAAGCAGAACTGGCTTTCTGGGATGGCTCCTCCCCCTTGGGGCTACCCAGAAGACTTTTCTTTCCTTCTTCCTGCCTACTCAGAGTGAAGGGAGGAGCCAACCCAACTACTCAGGATGTTTTGAGCCCATCCACCAGAAAAAGGACTTTATTTTTCCCTTGCTATAACAAGGTTCTCAACAGTAATGAGTAGCTGTTTATGAAGCAAAGCATCTTATATTACAAAATGAATTACTGAAAGGATAGCAGTACCACAGTAAGGAGTATAAGTTTTCTAGGAGAACTAAATGCTCAGGGCTTATTGTAATCAGAGTAATGGAAGGCCTAATTTTTTGGATGGAACTGTAGCTTGGGTTCTGCATTTAGTTGCTTCAGCACAAAAACAGTCCCATGAAAGCTATCTAAAGCACTTTTTCACAACCTGCAAACACAAACTAGAAATATACCACAAGAAAAAAAAAGCTATAAAAAGAGTACATGCATGCTCAACAGACAATACATAATATTCCCAACCTAATATACTACACTAATTTCAGTATTTTCTGAATTGCATTGACAGGAACTACCACTTACGTCATTACTTCCTTTAGTGACTCAATGGCTCTCTCTAGAGTGGCCTTGTCAGGACTGTCTTCTGCAGTGTGTTTCTTAAGGTCTACAACAGGAAAATATTAAGATGGCATCACTTGTCATAGTACTAGCACGATGTTGGGCCTGTTACTGTAAGAGAGGCTGCAACTTTTTGAAAAGTCTGTAGAGACAGTGTAGTCTGTGTAATGGAATGCTACCATGTTGATTTAAATGCAGGATATGGCAGGTGAGAAAATCAACAAGCTCGCCTTTCTGGACTAGGCCAACAACTATCATATCAGAATGCACAGAGAAACTATTGAAATCCACAAACACCTGGACAACTTCAACAGGAAAGAAGAAACCTTAAAAGTAAACAAAATCTTGCTCCCAGTTCTGAAATACAATAGAATTAAAACTCAACACTTACAAAGGAATTCCACCCAGGTACATGGGATTCCCAGCAGATAATGGCCCAGAAACCAACCATCAGCCAAACAGACACTAAGAAGCCTTACATTTCTATACCCAGAAACTAACCATTCAATTACACAAATTTACATATACTCCCCTACAGGGGTTCACAGCATATAAACCCCAGACACACTCCTACCCAACCGTTCTCTGAAGATGCCAGCCACAGATGCAGGCGAAACGTCAGAAAAGAAACTATTCCAGAACACAGCCTCACAGCCCAGAAAAAAACCTAGGAAAATCTATGGATGCCGGCCGTGAAAGCCTTCGACTTCACACTCACCTTTAATCTTTTTAAGTTGCACTATCTTTCATGGCTGTGGGGGGAAATTCGGATGTACAACGCATTTTTATTAAACCACCATTGTGATTACCCTCACTTACAAAAAACAAAAACAAAACCCTAGACACCTGAGGATTTGCAAAACTCTCCCATCTTTCAGGAGTGTCCTAAAGTCTCTTTTGGGAGACCAAAATTAAAATGCCAGAACAACCCAATAACAGGTTTACTTATATAAGTTTAAATAAAGACTCAAAGCCCAGGGGATATGATACAGAAATAGTGGGCAGGAAAAGAAAAACAGAGACAGGAGCAAGTACTTAAGCCATCTTCTTTCCCATTGAACAATGGTCCTTCCACTATAAATCTTGGTTGATGGAGAAACAATAACTACATTTATGTAAACGACTATAAAAGTACATAACAGATTATAAATCACTGTGGCAACAGTAAGCTACCAATGAATTTACAATATTGCACATATTTTGGTAACACAGAACATAAATGCTCTCCAAAGTGACTGTTCAATTGCATTCCATTAGGCTTCTTAAAATACAGGATTACCCCCATATCCACAGATTCAATATCCACAGTTTCACTTATCCAAGTCTGAAAAATTATGTTCTTTCTAGGCATTTCTAGGTCCTGCAATGTAAGCTTATGGTCAACTTCTGGCATTTGTCTCATTGGAAACAAAAGCATTCCCTATTATCCATAGTTTCAAGTATCCATGGGGTGTCTTGGAAGATACCCCCGTGGATATGGGGGTTGACCTGTATGTGCTAGAGAAAGCTTTAGTGTTAAATTATGGTATTTGTTTTAGGCTCTAAACAGACTGCTTGAGAACTTTAAAAAACAATGTTTAAGCGCTCACCATCTGTATAAGAACTTGGTTCAATACACATTAAATACATGGAAGCTGTTACAGAAAGTTTGTTTCCCAAATGAAGGCAGCTAGAGTGAGATCTCAAGCTCATTTGATCTCAGACTCTACTAAAATATCTTAAAAGTTTGATAAACAAGCATACAAACTTACCATTTAGAAGAAGGGCAACACTAGGAAGCCTCTGAACAGGACGGATGAGGAGCTCTGCCAAACTCTGGCGACCACACTCTGGTTTAGCTTGATTTATCTATGCAAGCAAATGTGTGGCATTATTTATAAGAAATATAGCTTTTAAAAATTTATTCCTTGCCATTCTAAGGGATAAATTCTTCATTTTTTTCCATTTCCTCAGTCTCCATTTCCTATGTTGACAGGTAATTAAATTAGGTTTTAAAAACCCACAACCCTGACATGTTAATAAGATGTTAATTGCTTGCTTGTGAAAGCTGTTAGATGTTCATATTCAGAACTGGTTAAATCAATATCTTGAAAGATAAGTATTTAGTACAATTGCAACATTACTATTTCCTCTTTTCTTTCCCCAGCAGTTACTCGTATGAGCAGCACAGCACCTGTCATATCTCAACTACTTTTTTAATATTTGAAAGCAGGAAATCAAAGCACCAAAAACACTCATCCATCCACTTAGCTAAAGATAAAAGACAAGAAGTCAGACACCTGCTTTTATTCAGCCAGTATGACTATCAAAAATATTATAGCACATTGCACATGAAGGAGAAATCTGGTCAATAGTAGACAACCTCAGCTTGGATCTTCAACAGTTCTATGAAACACAGGTATTTACAACTTAGCAACCAGTGTTCATAATCTAGTATACGAAGGATTGCAAGTATTATCAGCTGAAGGTGAAGCACAATGAGAGTTGTAGTTCAACCACAGCTGGAAAGCCGCAAGTGTAAAATTTGCCTGGTAGTACATGTTTTGCAGCTGCTTCATACCAGCCAAGATAATTTCTTTCTTGTCTTGTTACTATGATTATGTGCCGAAATAAGTGGTAGGCCTCTGTTGGGCTTGTAGGATCTATTTTGCTTACTCATGTTATTAGAAAACTAAGTCCACCAAGTAGAGGCAACTAAGCTCTTGTATGCTTGTACTAAAATGGTGTGCCCACCCCACCCCCAAAAGTTAAAAAATGAAACCAGGAATGTGTTTATTTATTTGTCCCAGCACATATAGAAACAGGGCAGCCTATAGTGGGTCCTCTGGAAGAAAAACTGACCCCCAGAATGTTGACGTAGAGCCAGGTAAAAAATGGGGAAGAAGCCAGATGTAATAAGATGATGGCTCAGAGTCAGCTACCTACCTACCTACCTTCAAGAGCTATGTATTGGAATTACTTGTCTTTACAAAAACAAATTGAAATCTGAGTTACAGTGGATTATGGATCCTAGTTGCCAGATTTGGAGAGAAAAGAAAATCCTTTGTTGCCATTGTTAAACAAGAAAAAGGAAGAAATCCTTGGCCATCTACTGCAAATCATACAGTGATCTACCAATACATCCCAGTCTACCTTAGGCACACAATGTTCTCAAAGCATTAAAATCAGATGTTTATATCCAGTAATAGAAACAGTTCAAGGATTTAATTCTATTTTTTGTCCCACTAGACTTGAATCAATGAGAACTAGTTGAGTCAGCACCTATAAAAGTGCCACTGATACAATGGGTCAACTCCAGTTGGGACTAATAATTTGATTTTAGTCCAAATCTCTACTACGAAACAAGAAAGCAAGATTTTATTTTATTATACTCTTGCTTCTTCAGTGCTCAAAAATCATGATTGTTCGTCTCCATCTCTAAAGTGAAGTGAAGGGACACTCCGCATTATAGCCCAGAGAGAATTTTTTTTTAAAAAAAATAGAAAACCATTACCTTCAGGAAAGCATGAAACCTTGGCTTCTGTTTTTCACACTTAGTAATGGTTTCCTTGCTCATTTCAAAGAAATTCACAAATGGGGGGTATGTTTTCAGCAAGTCTTTTGACTGAAAGAATGAAGAAGTTTCATTTACAACATGCACAATGTAGCTGAAGGGCGAAAACATACCATTAAGAACCCTGGTGCTTCAGAGCAGCTGTAACCGTTGGTGCTTCATAGGAACCAGCCCCAAACATACCCTGAAGCAACTGAAGTTACTGCTAAATTGGCCAAAAGATGATATCACATCAGCCCATATTTTGGTGATGCTATACCACACTGGTGTTCGTAGGGACTCTGGTCAATCACACATGCTGGTGTGAGATATTTTTACAATCACCCTGACAGTTCCAGTCACTGAGAAGCAGAGGGACTGGCCATCTCAAAGAGATAGTATACTTAAAGTGTATACTCAAAGATTCAAATATGCTTGGGCATTATATAATCTTGCTCCCAATGTCCTCTCCAGTAGAAAAGACCTTTTTAACTTTAGAAATTTAAATTAATTTCTGTAGGAATGCAGTATTATTATATTCCACAAAGAAGCTTTGCTTAATCAGAAGATCACCCAAAGACTTAAAAACTGAGCAGCAAATTTACATTGTTCCTGTATTCATATGCATAATTGGGACCAAAAAAATATCTTCAGTTAGCTTCAAGTATAGTCCAGTTGTCCCTAAAACATAGCCAAGGGGATTCTTCCAAGCGACATGCCCACATGCCAATTACAACATTCTTGATTATACAATCAAAAATATTAGGGGCACCCCTGTGTGGGGAGACAGATACCATCTGACATTCTCTATGGACATTCACATGTCGAGAGTTGCAGTCTACATATGCATTTTATAAAGCAATCACTGATAAATTTAAGACTAATAGAGGCTGAAGGCCACAGTGCTTGTGGACTGCAAGAACAGTATGAACTGTGTAAGTCATCCCCTTCAAAAACCACAATGGTCCAAAGAAACAGATGCCTCTACAAAATGCTCAAAAGCATCTCAGGACGTAGATTATGTACAAGTCTACTGCTACACAGAATTCATGTACATGTGGATCTGAAGAATCATTCACTGCTGGTATAAAGGACTTACATATTTAAGGATGACATCCCCAATGCTTTTGCTTTCAGTCCAATTTATCATAAGGTCTTCAAGGTCCTCCTAGAACACAAAATAATTTTTATTTTCTTCAAGTATTTACAGTTCCTCAAATGGAAGCCTGAATTAGTATTCTGTGCATGTGCTACTTTTAGATGACTTCATTTGATGCCACATTTGGAAGTAATGTGCAAAAGAAATAAGCTCTTATTAGTTTTAGTTCTGTACGTAATATGATTGAATTTGACCGAGTTCACTCGCTAGTTATTGCATTAAAAATCAGAACAGTAAAGAGTTACAGCATGGTAAACTTCAAGATGAGATTTTTTAAAAATCATCAATGGTTAAAGCAATCTGTCAAATATATAAAAAGTTATTTGTACAACACTAGAATTCTCACCATGTACACATGTCTAACTCCCAAATTTATTTTAAAATTTATGAACCATGCCTTCATTTCCAAAAGGTGTTGAAGGCAGCAGCCAGAAAACTACCTACGAACAATACAATACCACAAAAATGCACTTTAATAAGTAGTTTAAATAGTTTTCCAGTATTGTACAATCGGTTACTTGGGAGTTAAGTAGCATAGGAGATTTATTATTTATAAATATTATCTTAAAGACAACCTTTATCTTGATATGTACATCAAGGATGTCAGGAATGCTGCCAAAAATGGTTTTAATTTCTTCTGGTGCAAGGATGGGGCCTCCCAGCTGCCCTTCCTTTTCCAAAGGCACTTGAAAGACCTGAAAAGTGACAATAATCCAGCAGACAATGGTTTTATAAAACACACTAAATACAATAAAATCCCCCTATTTGGAATGGGAGACTAAAGGGAGATTCATACCTTCTGCAGAAGATGCATTTGCACTGTACTAGAGTCTCCTGGGCCAGATCTGACACATAGTGCCTGGTATCCTACTCCCTCCCCACCTCCCAACCTATGAAGAAAGGCAAACTATTTTAAGACCTCTGCACCTAATTTTCTGCTTTCATTATCTCACAGTCGCCAACCCACATGTGGAAAAGATGGCAGCCATTTGAGGGCCTAAAACCATCACCTTTCGCTCCCCTTTTGAAGTAGCAATCCAGAAAAGATAACTACTGTCTAGCAGCAAAGGTAAGATCTGACTCTTTAAAAAAGATAGATGGAATGAACAGGTAGAAACACCTGATGCTGGAGCATAAATGAAACTAAACAGACATGGAACTGACTAGGTATCTGGATGGGAAAGCAATGGATGCCCCTATAAACGCCTGTTTCGGGGGATACACATTTTGTGGACATGTGCCAGGAAGCCATAACCAACTGCAGTTCCCCAGTGCATGCCCATCATCTCTGCATCGTGAATGACTTCTACTAGTGCTATTATACTCATGGAGTGACTTGATGCAATAGGTACATCTCTGTTAAAGAAAAGAGGGGAGGACCTTTCACCAATTCTCCCTGAGCCCTCCAAAGATCTACATCAGAGTAATAGTGTGATCAGCAACCAGCATGGAAGGTGGAACAGAGAGAATTGGCAAAAATTTCCTTCCTCTTCCATTAGCAGAAGCATCCACCGAATAAAAGGTAATTCCATAAGTGGAACAGTACCACCTACCCCATGTCATTACAGATTCACATCACCCATTCTCCAACAATCACCAGGAGATATATAGAATAGTACAAATATGCTCACCATGTACATAATGACTGCTGCAAAACCTGTCTTAGCATAGATCTCTTAAAAGATCATTTCAAAAAGTGATATGATACACACTTGTGGGAAAATTTCATCAGCCACAGAAAATTCAACTTTTACCATTTTACCTGGATTATGGTTGTCAGGATATCTACATAGTTGCTTTCTGTCTGATATAGCTCCTTTGCAACCTGCCACCTTGCAGACTGCTTTGGAGGAAGAGGTGTAGAGTTTTTGGATGGCTTCGCACATGACTTTGGAGTTTCTGTGAACAAGGAAGAAACAATATTCAAAATGTGTTGCTTCTTCTTCTTTTTTTTTTCCACAAGCAGCAAAACTACTACAGGTAATTTTAATTTTTTTAAATTTCTATTTAATATTCATGTTTTAGAAGGAAGATTGCTATTCTATTTAAAGCATTACACAACATTTAAAAAGCAGAAACAAACACTACAAAGGCGCTTCAAAGTGCCATTGAGCATCTTCTGATTCTACCATTCCCTTCCTATACTATAGGCAGGAACCAATGTAACCAGCGCCTATCACATTAATAACAGTAGGGGATGTAACTGGAATATTTTGATGGAGAAATCAAATTTTATACAAGGTGTCTGAAATTAACTTCAATTTCTATAACTGAAATTTTAAAGAAAATTTTCAGACACCATGTATTCTATTGCAAAATGATCAATTAGCAGGATTTGGGGTACACTATAGACTAGGATTTTAAAATGACACCTAACTGAGGCTTACCTGTTATCAGCATAGCAACCGTATAAATGAAACTATGGTTCAGATTCTATTACCCCAAAATTAGTAGATATCCCATCTAGAGAAACTCAATTCTCCTTAACGTCTTGATCCTTGTTGTTTCTCATACCCCATTTCCTGCATTGCCCTACTAATATTTGAATAAGTTGAAGAATGTTTATTTTCATCAATACAGTGTCTACATTCCCTGTGACAAATCTGATTTGGTTTGCAAGTCAGGTCTCTTTGGTACAAGAACTACATTCCAAGTTAAGTTCTGCATTATGTAAATGGTTGTTCCTATCTAAAAACATTAAGGAAGTCAACTGATCATCACCTTGTGACATTCTTGGTGCCCCTCTAACCGAATGGTGTTCACACAAGAGAACATCTGTCAAAACTGGAAAGGAACCGAACCTTACAGGAATTTCCTTGCTTTCCATTGGCAAAATAATGTATTTCTGAAGATTCGTTTGAGGAGTTCCATTAACTAGGCTTTCAGAAGGGTAATTGCTAGCTGCCTTGATGGTTTGCTGAAGACTTGCTAAAGAGTTTATACAATATTTAGGAGCAATATTATCCGGATAAATACAACTGGAACGTCTGCACCATTTCTTCCTCATCCGACTAAGTCTAATGACATGACAGCTGCCTTTCTGTCTATCATTATCCATGTTCCTCAGTTCTATCCTGTTCCCTGCATAGTTTGAGAAGGAAAAGCCTGTTACTTATGTCAGCAAAATGATTCCGTTGTGGGGCTAGGTGTGTGAATTTTTGCTCCAGAATTGTTAAGCTAGACAGTGCTGATTTGGCTGTACCTCCATTAGTCACACTTGATTCAGGTGTGTTGGAAATGTCAAGTAGGGATCCCATAGAAAGGGAATGTTCAGCTGATGGCCTTTTCCGTGGTGGGAAGGGAGACATGTCTGTCTCCCTGGTGAGCTGTGCAAGGGTCTCTCTTAAGCGGCGTCTCTTGCGATTGCTATTTGGAGTATTCAGAGAAAGTTGCGATACAGATGTTTTCAGTTCAGAACTGTCCAGCTGTAATGAAATACAAACATTCCGTGCTAACTTTACACACATTCTACAGGACTATGCATAATTGTATGACACTGTTACTTCAAAAATGATTGGTTTAACTGTAAGCTTGCAAGCAGGAACAACACCATTTTACATTGAGAAAATGGAAGTCAAAGAAACTATCCAACTCAATTATATAACAAAAAAGAAAGAACTTTAAAAAATTCATTCTGACTGAAAGTTGCAAGTTTCCTTCAGTAGCAGCTTACCTTTTCAAATAAGTACATAGATTCTCCAGCTCTGGCATCCATCTGAATGCTTCCCCAAAACCACTAGAGGGAGAAAAAGCATTTTATGTAAATTTGTTTGCACCTAAGCAAGAAAAACTATACCATAACAATGAGAAAGAAGTTGTAGCAGAAGCTATCGTAGACTTAGTCTACTTTCTTCATGCATCTGAGGAAGTAGACTAAGTCTACAAAAGCTTATGCTACAACTTAGTTCTCTCAGCCTCAAGATCCCTTTGCATACAGATATTCTAGACTAAAACAGCTATGTCTTTGAATTCTATACCATAACAACAAATAAACAATTAAAAGCATTCTAGAGCTTTAAACCACATTATTCAGTATATAGAAATCAGTAGGAGAGTTTAAGAATCCAGGACGTTCTGCTAAAACTCACCTCCTGCTTTACAACATAAAGGTTTTGAGATGGTTCAAATGGAAGGTCTTTCACTGTGTTCTCTTCAACTATGAGATGAGTACACCTTTCATCACCAACAGGCAAATGCTGTCCACCTGCAGAAAGTAGAGGACAGGTATAACTGATCTATTCTAAATCCTACAATTATTTTTAAAACACTGAAGTAAAGTTAAGAAAATAGTGACGTTGCACTCTACTTGCAAATGTGTATAATATGGTTCCCACCACCTATTCTCAAACAGTCATTTAAAGACAATAGGTAGGGAAATTCTTGTACTTGAAACAATGCAATCCCAAAACATAGAGTCTGTTCAGTATAAGAGTTTAGAAAGGAAGACACAGACCTACGCTTTATTTATTTATTTATTATTTTCTGATGACAGAAGTAGATGCAGATTTCAGGAACCAAAGGAGTTGCAGGGGAGAAAAAAGCATCACCAGGACTGATGTCATAGTGACCAAGAGCGTGAGCAATACAACCCCTTCTCAAGATGGTAAAGTCATGAACTTGTTACTTGGCCTTAATAACTTGCCTATTTTTAGTGGCAGCACCCTGCCCTATGTATATGTAATTTTGAAATAATACTGGCCTTTCTTCGAGGTCTGTTGCAAAAGTTATGAAGATTTATAGAGTGCTTCAAGAAACTTAAAGTATTAAAAAACAGTGCTAAGTAGGATTCACAGCAGGGGGGAAATAATAATAATAATAATAATAAAATTTATTTATACCCCGCCCCTCTGTTAAAACAATCGGGGCGGCTTACAGAAATATAATTGAAATCAGAAAAAGCATTGATTCCTTCCATGTATCTTCAAGCTTTAGTTTCTATACACATTTTAAAACAAGCACTCCTCAATTTTACATTCAGGAGTTTTAAGCAGAAAGTACAAATCAGAACAACTAGTATAATTACAAATCAAGATTAAAGAATATCTCTGTTAAGTAATTGTCTTCTGTGGCAAAAACTCAGCCTTTAGACCCACTTTAGATGATTAATGAACCTCTTAAATGCAAGTCAGAAGAAAATGGTTGGATGTATCCCACTGCTTGCAGACAACCTGTTAAACAAACCACCAATTGCTGTAATACATTTAACAAAATATACAATAAGATTAATAGAACAGCTGCCATGGGTATCAGGGCAACAGCTTATTTTTAAAAAGGCTCAAAGAACCAGTCACCACACAAATCTGTGCTATCAGTTCCTTACAGCCTTGTCTGTTATTTATGCAATGTGCCTCCCCACCTTGCTACAACACACACATGAAAGTCTCTGCACCACTGATGTAGTTTTGTCATGACAAGAGTATTGGATTAAAGCATTTATAGAACACATTTATACCAATAGTTCTTAGACATTTACCCTGCATTTCTGTCATTTCTTCCATATTCTTCTTCTCATCATCAGAGAATCCGAGAAAACTTAACATACAGTCCTGAAATGGGGGAACTTTAAAATCTTTCCTGAATTCCTCATCAGCAGCACAGAAGTCACTAAAAGGGGAAAAGTGATAGGGGAAAGAAATTTAAACCCAATTGCAAAATTGTGTGATGTACAGAGAAGAAGGGGTCCTTTTTACTGTATTGCCATGGCAGATCTTTAAAAAAAAAAAAAAAAGCAAAAATATCAAGTATGCAAGTTTATACATACATGTCATTTCTTCTTTCCCAAGACTTATAAATCCATTCTGCTTTCATGATTGGTGTGCCTAGACTCACAGCTACCTGAAAACCAAGACAGAAATAGGTAGGTAACATGGGATATTCCTTTAAATTTCAAAAACTTGCAAGCACAAAAGAACTGTTTTTCCCTAGAACACATACTTAAAAACTGTAAGATATCACATTAAGAACAAGGAGATATATAATTTGGTTTAGTAGTAAATAAAATCCACACTGTCTACTCCAAAAAAATAGAACTGTCTTTTTTGAAAAGATCCAAAAAAAAGTAAAAAGCTTGTGGGTTTTGTTTGGAGGGTAGGATGTCAGTTGTATTACATGGACTTAAGTACTTCTGCACTGAGAGTTTCCTTTGAGCTCCTACTATACATGGTTCTTTATTTTTGTGAACGTTTTCAGCTACCTGACCATTTATTTTTTTGTAAAAAAAATGGTCATGCAGGATATAAAACGTTCAATAAATAATCCTGGACAGACACAGAACTCAATCCATGACTCTCTTATCAAAACTCAAAGGAAAAGAACAAACAGGGCAATTCTCATATTCACAGTCAAACATTATCAGTGAGATGCACATGGCCATGTATATGCTCTGAAACTGATTTAGTTTTATGACAACAAGCATCCAGCTTGCTCATTCCCTCTTCTTCCTCTCTGTAAATGCAAAGATCAGAAACTTCTGAATACACATGTAGGTTATATGACCAGGAATTTGGGATTATGTTCCTAGACTGCATGAAGGCTTGCTTTACTTACAAATCAATCAATTAGTTTAAATCCAGTTGTCAGTCACTGGTTTACTTTTCTCTCTCCTTTGCCACAGTATTCAGAAATCAGCCATTTTATCTAGCCCTGGATAAATACATCACATCTTTGAAAATAATCAGTTACTTGACTAGGCCATAAACCAAGGGTAGGCGACTGCTTGGGGTGGAGAGGACACTTTTTCAGGCTGAAAAGAGCCACAATTTTACAGGGTTTTAAAAGTTATAAGGACATAAAATTAGCTACATCTATGTGAAATAAATAGAAACAGTTTAAAATTAGCTGAGAAATCATTTTTAAAAATTGCTTTGATTTTATACTATAATGATTCTAGTATAAATTAAATTCATTAGAAATTTGTTAATTCGTTTACAAAATCTTGTTTTGATTTTATACTATAATGACTATAGAATAAATTAAATTCGTTGTAAATGTGTTAATTCATTAAAGAATCATTTTTAAGATTAAGTCAACTTGGCAAACCAATAAACTTTAAGTTTCAGCAGGCCTGAATAAAGACCCCACATCCTTAAAAGCAAACAGAGGTGTCAATGAACACGAACAATGGGTACTGATGGCAATTAATTTATAGATTTCTGAATCAGGCCTTAACTGGAGAACTACTCCTCAGCATGGAAGCCAACATGGTGTCACACCACATATAAAGTGAGTTTTTTTACCCCACTTGTTTGTTAATGGGCTAGAACCAGGTCATCCATTGATTTTAAACTCATGAATTACATGACATTGACATGCCTAACATTTTCCACATACATTGGATTTAGTCTTTATGTTGTACCTTCTGGCATGTACAAAAAAAAGATCTTCATCACCCAACCCCAATGTGAATTTCACATACTCTGAATTTGTCTCCTTGTGTCGAATTAGCCACCAGATGTGTAACCTTTGAACTGAAATCCCGTCGAATAACCCCTCCCATATGATGAGCCAAGGTCACCAGTTTAACCTATGAACAAAGTTAGAACGCAGTTAATTTTTTATTTACTTTGAAATAAGACTACTGTTAAGACAAAGTTAACATGCCATCCATAATACAAAGTAATTTGATTTCCTTTCCAGTTTGAAGAGATGTACTTTAAGCTACTCTGCTATATAGCATCCACAGCATTGCCCCACAAAGTGCTAGGCATCTTGAATATTACCAATTTTTATTCACAACTGAGTCAATACCTTCTCCACAGCAGGATCCCAAGGTAGCATACATGACATTATGTTCATTTTAGCTTCACAAAAACACTGGAAGTTGGACAAGCCTCTCAGCTGAAGATCTCATAATAAACTTCAAAACCGACTGAAGATTTCAAACTAGATCTCCCTAGCTTATGTTCAACATGCTACTCAGTTTGAGAGTGAATTTTACTCTCCTGTGCAGAGCAGGAGAACCTGTTGAAAGAATCTAAAAGAAACTTCAACAACTAATGTCTCACTCACAGGCACTACTATAGTGATCAGTACCATACTCAAAGCAGGTCTCCAAGTAACTGTTCTATCCTCAGTCCCACAACTTCTTTATAGCTACTCTAAGTCACGTGGAAGGAAGCCAGTCTTACCAATTCTTCTTTCTTCCTGAAGCCTGTGAAGCACAACACAAGATTCAGCATACTTCCACAGTAGAGTGGGCGACATGAAAAAGGCAGAGGCTAAGATAGAATTAGATTAATCAGTTATCTATTTCACAAATTCAACTATATTACATGTTGCAGCTAAGCAAAAAAAAAAAATCTTATAGCACCTTAAAGGCTTTAATTTAGTATGGCATAAGCTTTCATGGACCAGAGTAGGCCAAGAATGCTTCTGCTACAGTAAATTTTTTAGTTTTTAAAGCATTACAGGACTATTGGTAATTATCACAGAAAATTATTGTCAACAGTTACAGTTAATTACAGCAAACATTAATGAATACCATGTTCCAAGAGGATTAACTCTACCATTCATGGAACCATAGCCCTGACTTATTCATAACCACAATGATATAAGATTCATTTCCAATCTGTTCTAATTAACATCCAACTATTGCAATGAAATATTATAGCCACTAGCCATGATGGTTAAGTATTACCTCCAGCATCAGAGACAGTATGCCTCCCATTATCAGTCGCTGAGAACATGAGCAGACGAGTGCTATTGCACTCATGTACTGCTCCCAGGCTTCCCAGAAGGAAGCTTTGAAGTTACCTGGTTTTGTACATTAGAATGTAACAGTGAGATAGTAGCCAAACACATTTATATTGCCTGTTGTTCAAGGTTTTATTATGGGCTTTTTTTTTTTTTACTGGCAGTTTTAGTCAAGTTTTATTGTTTCTGGTTATTTGTAAGCTACTTCAGATGTGCTCTGAGTCAGAAAAGCAGTGCAAGAATTCAAGTAAATCAATGCATTTTTTCAACATAGAATAGTATGGGGAAAGCCATTAATTGCATTCAAATACCTATATGCCTTCTGTTTAGAGTAGAAGCTGACCTTGAAATTCTTACCTCGCCTTTCCTGGCACACTGCAATACTACTGGAGGTCCAAGGATTCTACAGTCTGCCTTGTGCAAATTATTGAAAACAGAATCTTGAAAGTCTGCTACCACAAAAATCGTCTCCAACTCCAGCGATTCAGAGTCCTGATACACGTCCACTGTCTCTGTCTTTATGTAGGGCACCTTAATTTCCTTGAGTTGTTTCCAAAGAATCCAAATGTTATTTATATGTGAAGTTTAACATCAGATATACCAATACTTCGCTTGCATTAATTTTACAGCAGAACAATTATTTCTTTTTCCAAAATGTAAGTGAAAAAAAAATTACCAAAAAAAAAGTTATATAAAAAAAATTGATAGAGGGCAAACCATTAAAGTGGAAGCTAGTTTAACTGAAACATGACTGCTTTTCCCAAGATAAAAATAAGAGTTGTAATGTAAGTAATTTGAATTCCACTTCTTAGGTGTAATACTCATTACTTTAGTGATCACAAATGTACCCAGATGAACATACCCACTGGAGAATCAGTTTGGCATAGTGGTTAGAACACTGGACTGGGTTTTAGGACATCCAGGTTCAGATCCCCACTCAAACTTGAAGCTCAATGGTTGACTTTTGGCCAGTCACTCTCCTTCATCCTGATCTGCCTCACAATTTGTTGAGAGAATAACATGCAGAGGAGGAAGGCAGGGATGTATATTACTTTGATTCACTGGAGGAAAGGTAGGATATAAAAATAACTAATGAATGAATAATAAACTCAGAAGCAGAACAGACATCTGAGAAGTTTTAAAGCTAGCCTAAGTTTCAGTTTAGCTAGCTTCACTATGTACCATTTACTTCAACTGTGCCTTTACTTTCATATTTTTACCATATCACAATAGCAGTGATTTCCCCGTCAGCCTCAAATGCAACATGCTGCATGCAGACTCATAAATGCACAGTTGCCCCGAACATACCATTTGTATAATACTTTTTATTAGTTTTTCTTCCGATTTACCAGAACTAGTTTCCTTTATCTTTATCACTGGGACTTCCATTATCTTAATGGTCTGCAGAAGAGGAGAACTTCAGCATGAGAATGAAATGATCATCCCAAATCCCAACTGCAACAAGATTTCAACACCATTAATTAAAAAATATCCACTTACCTCTAAAGCTTTCATAAGTTCTTCATGTTTTGCAGCTTCCTGAACTAGAATGACCCTGGTTTCAACCTGAGGCATTTCCTCTGTTGGGGATAAGGCAAAGAATGGAGAATATAATCAGCATCCAGACCCAAAACTGATTACATATAAATTGTTTTATCTTCCCTATAAACTAGACAAGGGCAGGAGGGAGAAGAAAACTGTTCTTCCCACTTACATCTTCTACATGACAGCCCTTCATATATTTGAAGATGGTTCTGTCTTCTCTTGTCAAGGCTAAACATATCTACTTATTTTATTTTTATTTATGGGATTTATATCCCACCCTTCTCTCAAGATGGGATTCAAATCCATCTCCCTCAACCATTCCTCACAGGGTTGACCTACAGATGCATTATCATCTTGGTTGCCTTCCTCTGGATATGTTCCAGCTTGCCAACATCCATGTTAATAGTGGCATCCATAACAGGACAATGCATTCCATGTAAGGTCCGGCCAAAGCACAATAAGGTGGTACTATTATATCCCTTGATCTGGACACTATATTTCTGTTGACTCGTCGGCCTTTTTTGCTGCAGCAAAGATCAGAACTGATACGCAAGCCATCTTTCAGTGAAACTCTCCTGCCACTAGTACTCTCATCATTGTAGAAAACACTAACATGGTCCCGATGAACCCCACATATTCCATTCAAGAAGTCCCCATTCTTGGCATCCTTCTAGTCCTTGTGTTTATACCCTCTAGAACTTCTGAGTCTTTTGTAAATGATGTATTCAGAGAAAGATATACTGCATGCCCCACCTCCATCTGAGAAGGAGTTGGTGGCCACAAGGGGGACTTCCCAGTAGCGGAAGCCCGCTTAAGGAATTTATTTATTATATTTATACTTCACTTTTCTCCCATGTCAAGGCAGCTTCCAACGTATTTTTTTTTTAAAAAAAACAGAATAAATTTACTATCTAGCGTGTGGATTCAATTGGCTACTAGATTGGATTAAATTAAAAAACGTGAGGATATTAACAATAGAAGGCCACAATATGAGATACGGGTGGCACGCATACTTAGGATATGATAAACAAAAAATTAATAAAGACTTCGAAAACCATATTATTAGAAAATCTTTGATTAGAATTTGGAGTAAGCTAAAGAATCAATTCTATTGTAAATTGCCTATGTGGATTTCTCCACAAGAAGCCTTCTTTGGAAGATGGGAGAATACCGAGGACTGGATAAGATACAAAGACTTGATAAATTTCGAAAGCACCAAAGAAGGAGAGACTATAGTGATGCATACGAGAGAAGAATTGGAAGAGAAGGAAATAAAGTTGGATTGGTATAAATTCCTCCAAATTAAAAATAAATTCCAGGAAGACAAAATAAAATGTATATTTGAATTTTCGGAATCGGAACTTGATAAGATAATTTGGAAGGAAAACGGCAAATTGATATCAAAATGCTATAAAATTTTACTGGAAAGGGAGACTGAAATGGAGAAGATATCGGATGCAATGGTTCGATGGGTGCAAGATCTGAAAGAATCAATATCGATGGAGGAATGGGAAAAGGCGTGGAGAGACACGGACAAGTTTACAGCCTGTATATCCCTCAAAGAAAACCATTTCAAAATCGTGAATAGGTGGTATTTAACACCACAAAGGCTCAGCAGAATCTACAAACTGAAAGAAAATAAATGTTGGCATTGCGAGAAAGACATTGGGACACTATATCATATGTGGTGGGGATGCCCTAAACTACAAAAATATTGGTGTAAAATTCATAAGAAAACATAAAAGATTTTTAAGGTGCAATACCCGATGGATCCAAAACTGTATCTACTGAATATGACCTCAAGTTTGCAATTAACCTTTGTTAAAAAATATGGAAGAGTACTGTTATATTTAGTGACGGCGGCAAGAATAACGGTTGCGGCAAGCTGGGAAAAAAAAGAGCCACCCTCAATAAATGAATGGACACTACGACTGAAAGAAATGTTCGAAAATGATAGATTGACTTTTATTATTAACAAGAAAAAGATGTGGAACTGGGAGGAAGAATGGAAACCAATCCGCGATTACTGGAAAGAAACATGGGACATTACTGGATAATTACATAAATATAAGTACATCATTATATGAATGTAGACAAGTGAGGGTAAAGAGTTAACTTATGATGAAAGGGAAAAACAATGGTCGAAATCAAGAGCACAAAAATTTCATAACCCAAAGAGTACACTAATATAACCGTTATGGAGGGGTAGATAAGTGGAACAAAAAGGGAAGGCTACAAGACTGTAAAAGGGGAATATAAAACATAAAGTAAACTCAAGGAGGAAGTGGTAACGATACATAACGGGGCAAAATATAAATATAAGGGCGTAAGGGAGATTATATATATATATATATATATATATATACACTAGTAATTCTGCTCAAAAGAAAGGAAACGGGGGAGGTTTAGACTGTGTGAGTGGGAAGAAGAGTGGAAGAAAAAAAAGAGATATGGATATAAGAATGATAGATAGGGAATGGGGGAGGGAGGGCAGTGGGGAGAGGATAGAAAGTGGGTATATAATAATAATATATATAAGCTGTTTGATTTTGTATGAAGAATTGATTTGTGTCAAACTGTAAATAAATATTGGAAAAAAAACAGAATTATATTCATAAAATGCACATTTAAATGGTCAAAATATTAAACGGAAAATTAAAACAGTTTAAAAGAGACCAGCTCTTTTAATTAAAATATTAAGAAGTACAGTTTATCTATTTAAAATCTTTGTCTTTATAAGTCAGTTATTCGAAGATCTGCTTGGGGGAAAAAACAAGGGGGGGTGCCTGCCGAAGGAAGGATAACAGAGAGGTGGTTAGTCTAGCATCTCTCAAAGGCAGTTCAGTAATCTAGGAATGGCCACCAAGAAGACCATCTCCCACATCCTCATTTCAACATAGTAGGCCTGTTGTCAAGGCTATCTAGGCAATTTGAAATGGGAACTGTTTGGGAGCATACAGGACCCAGCTGCATTGTTCCATAGCAGTGTAGCTCCTACCTCACAGGTAACATCTGAACACAGTCTCAGTTAGACACCCAATTTTTTAATGTTTTTCTCTTGGTGCTTGCTTTTTCTGATTTCCTCTTAGGCAGCAGTAGAAAGCCAAAAAGCAAGATTAAGAAATAATTTAATTAAACAAACAGAGTACAGACAGATAGCCTTAGTTTTTGTCTAGCACCAAATTATATTTAAAGAATATTACACATTAAAATTCTCATACCCCAAAGCCTTGAAAATAAATGCAGTTGATTTGTTTGATGCTACAATAACACACTCCTGCAACATATTCTGTTGCAAGCAGTTACTCTCCACATTTTGAAGTAACTACTGTTCTCTCCTTTACCTTCCCCATCTGAAGCAGAGCAGGTGAATATGTTCTCCTTGGAAGTTTCTGTAATTCTGGAGTCAAGAATAGAAGAATCTGCCAAGATGCTCTTCCCAGTTTCAGCTACAAGTGTACTATTGTCAGCCATAGTTAAAATGACATTTCCTTTCTACAGCTGCAAGAGAAACATGCAATACAGACGTTAGGAAACAGACACACAGAATAGTATATTTATCCAAGTAGTCTTTAAAACCGGCCACACTGTACTCTAAAAATGGCAGTCTAATTTCTACAGAGGACGTTATTACCAAGGCTTATTACTTATAGACATTGTGAAAGTGCCACTTTTTGGTGTTCCACACTCATATACAATTGTCCCTCCGTATCCACGGATTTGATATCCACGGATTTAAGTATTCACGGCTTGAAAATATTCTTTAAAAAAATTAAAATGCAAAAAGCAAACCTTGATTTTGCTATCTTATATAAGACCTTTTTGCTATGCCATTGCATATAATGGCACTTGAGTATTCACGGATTTTGGTATCCACGGGAGGGGGGGGGGAAGGGTCCTGGAACCAAACCCCAGCGAATATGAAGGGACAACTGTAGTTACCACCTCTTGCTGATCTTCAGTTTCTCAACAGGTCTTCACAGTGGAAAGAGAGAAGCAGAGAGAATTTAACTGGGCTTGGATATCTTGTGGGAGAGTGTAAGGAAGCAGAGGGTGGCGAAAGCTGGCCTTTAAGCTTTTTACCATACAGAGGGCGGGGGTGAATTGTAGACTACACTTGGGAGTGTTTTTGCAGATTTATTACTACCCAGTTTGGGGTGCTCAAGTATCTTATAAGGCACTGGAGCCCAATCAGCAGCATTCTTAAAAACATTACTCATATAGTCATTTAGGAGTTGGAATGTGCTTTTCAGTAGCAACACACATGCCATTCTGAAATAAACTCCCCAGAGAGATACACCTGAAAGTAGTAGACTCAGGCCTTCTTAACCTTCTGCTGCTATGATGAGTTTTAAGTAAGTTTTATTTTGAATATGTTTAGTCCCTCTTCAAGTGTCTATTTTGGTCTTTGCTGCTTTTAACTTACTGTTTGATTATGCTCATATTGTTGTGGTGGGGAAGGGGTTGGTAGATTTGGGATTTTACTTGTCTCTATAGGACAACTTTAAAAGTTTGGAAACAAAAATATATTTAGGCCCATTGATAGCCTACTACCTCAGATCTTCTCTAAGTAGGGAGAGCATGTGCTTATACAGGAATCATCAAGACTCATGGGCCTAGGTAATAATTAAGATTACTTAAGAGGTGTTGGAGTATTTTGTGTACAGGCAAGAATAGCCAAAAGAATGCAAAAACCCAGTGATAGCAGAATATAGAGAAAGAACTTTGACAAATAGATACATCAAGGGGACAATAGCAACTATGGATTTACATGCCCCAGATTATACAAGAACAAATGAGTTATGTCTCTGGTGACAATAGCACACATAAGAACTGGCACTAAATCCCATGGACCATGAACAGTTAAAAACCATGAACAGTGCCTAAGAGAAGTTTGTCACTCACACATCCACAAATCCACTGTCCAGACCTCTGATGGCATATTAATGGCAACATCGCACCAAAGCCTCATGAGGGGCAGCAATGTCCCAAACAGTGCTACATTCTTTCTCCAGGGAGCTCACTTTCACTGCAGTTTTTGAGCAAGTAAGAAATAGGAGTATTCTCTTACAAACAGCACGAAAGAATACTATACCAACTCTGAGGATTGGATATTAGAGGAACAGAGGTGTGTTCACACCTACTTGTGAGATCAGTTTTAGAAAGTGACATTGTAAAGGTAGATTGTTCAACCCAATGGCATGAGTTGCAAGATCCCACGAGGTCTATGCAAAGTCATTGAGTGAACTCATGAGGTTTTGGTGCGATATTGCCATTAATATGCCAACAGCACTCAGCTGTTATTCTTGTCACCTTAGTCAGGGAAGCCATAAAAGTCTGAAAGTGGTGTCTAGATTCAGCAATGGGTAAGATGAGTGTTAGTAAATTGAAACCGAATCCCAACCAAATAGAGTACCTGTAGATGTTTCTCTAAAGATGGTAGTGCACACACTGGTAACCTCATGGCTGGATGTGTGCAATGCACAGTACACTGGGCTACTACCTCTATGCCAAATTCAGAATTTCAATTAGTTCAAAACATGGCAGCCAGACTGGTTACTGGTGCATCTAAGAATGATCATATTACACCAATATTTCACTGGCTGCCAATTAGTTTCCAGACAAGGTACAAAGTGTTGGTTATTACATTTAAAGTCCTAGATGATTAGGCTCCAGGTTACCTACAGGATCATCTTTTCCCGTATAATCAACCTATACACTCAGGTCCTCTGTGGGACACTTACCTGTCAGCCAGGACTAGGCTGGGAAATGTTACCCAGAGGACTTTTTCTTCAGCCACTCCCAAATTGTGGAATGACCTGCCAGAGGAGATTTGACAGCTGGATGTGCTACTGGATATGCTGACTATAACCAGTAACCAGAAATGTAACCAGTCAGAAGGCATCATATCTTACACAATGAAGGAGCTATACAGGTTGCCTATTCACTTCCAAGACTAATTCAAGCAACTGATGGTTACCTTTAAAGCCCTAAATGGTTTGAAATACAAGTATATGCACTTTGGCCATTACTTAAAAACAAGTAAGTTCCCTGATTTACCACTATCTCCCAAAAATTTGAGCTCCATATCCTTTGCAAGAACTATTAGACCCAAAAGCGTTGTTTAATCACAGGACAGAAGCGATAATTTTTCATAATATAAAGAGGAAGTTGCCAAGTCCTGAACCCCTAATTTTATTTCATCGGTATGCTATGAAGTGCTGCTAAATATGGACAAAAAAACTGTGTGCTGAAGTTGGCCTGCCTGGTCTAAAGAGGAATGAGTATACAACCAGCATAACATGGAAAGAGGTTGTGACTAAAACATTTATTGAAATCATGTCTCAAACAGAAATGCAAATGATTGTTCTTCAAATTGGCAAAATTAGTGGATCCTGACAAGCAAAATGGAATACAAGAAGAAACTGGATCTAGATCCTGCAAGCATCACAAAGGGTCAAGTCATGAATTAATTATCCATGAAGTGTGGGAGCTGTCAAAAAAAAAAAAAAAAAACCAACTGCTTTCCCTGAGACTCACATGGCTATTTCCCACATCAGCAAACTGCAGGACAAGTGCTGGTATGGAAAGGAATCACACAAGCTGGGCAAGCCATGTGATTAGTGCAGCCAGGCATTACTGTTCAGCATGGAACCCAACTATGGAGGAACTGTTTTTCTAGCCAATTACCAGGCATGCAAATTAGGTATCATTCACAAGATCAGTGAAGAATAACACCAGGGAACAATGGAGCAAAGGGGCAGTATCCAAGTGGTGAGTTCAGAGATTTGCATGGGGAAATTAAAATACATACATTCTCCCACCTGAATGACATAAATTCCATTCATAAGCCCTGCCTGCAACATTCCAAAGATTCCAGTCATACAGTAGCACACTTCCTAAATAAAAGACAGTCAAGAATTTAGTCACAACTCTGAAAGAAACTTCACTTGTAACATCATGACCTGCAGTTTTCCCCAGACCTCTTTTCAAATATCATTACCTCATTCTCCTTCAGAACAGTTATAAATCTATGGCATTTCAGTTTTATACAGAAGGGATACTAACTCTCTGGCATGATCAAAGCCTGAGGCTAAGCAAAATTTGAACACAGCTTTCCCAATCAGACTCAAACCTGAAATATTATTATTCATTAGTGACCACACAAATTCTGAACCACTGAAATATATCCTTCCCACTATTGCTATTTCCATATGTCATTTAGAACCAATACGGTATGCCATAGCATATACTTAATTGACACCATCTAAGTACCTGTATAATTGAAGAAATTCATAAAATCAACTGTAACAACAGTTTCCCAAGAGAGGAACAGGATAGGCCTGCCAGGTCCTCTTAGCAGGAACTTAAAAAATAAGCAGATTGAGTACTTTGTTAGGTTCAACTAACACATTACAAATTTGTGAATTTATCTTTTAACTGGAACGCCTCAGTGCTACAGATTGCAATTAATATACTGTATTTTACCATTCTTGTGGTAAAAGATCAGAAATGGCACCTGCTGTTTAAGATACAGCAGCTCCAAGACATCTCTATTTTACATTGCTTGATGAACCAACTGGTCACCTGCCAATAACAGTTCACTACCTTAGATTGGCTTTTTCTTTTCAAAAAATGATTTAATTTCATAGATATGTCAAGTTTGTTATTCACCACGATAGTTTAGAAGAAAATCTCTGTCATCACAACAAATCTCTCTTTAATTGTAGTAGGCTGGGGCTAAACAGTGTACAGTAGTCACCACTATGCTTTGCTGAAACATTTCCCATGAGTATTTTGACTGACCACTCTCAATAAAACAGTACTGTATCACATACACATTCAGAACCTAATTTAGTAAAATGTGGTACATGCGCTGGTAACCTCGCGTCTCAACTTCTGTAATGTGCTCTACATGGTGCTACCCTTGTGCTTGACTCCGAAACTTCAACTAGTTCAGAACATGGCAGCCAGGTTGATTTCTGGCGTTTCCAGAAGAGAGCATATAACACCTGTGTTAAAAGCTCTCCACTGGCTGCCTATTAGTTTCCGGGCACAGCACAAGGTGTTGGTTGTGACCTTTAAAGCCCTACATGGCTTGGGTCCAACTTACTTCCAGGACCGCCTCCTCCCATACGCCCCTCCCCGCACACTTCAGTTCTCTGGGAGGAATCTGTTACAACCTATGAAAACAAGGCTGTCGGTGACCTCCCAGAGGGCCTTCCCTGCTACCGCTCCCAGATTATGGAATGGCCTGCCAGACGAGATCCATGTTATTACCACCTTAGACAGCTTCAAAAAAGCTGTGAAGAAGGATATTTTCCGGCAGGCCTTTCCCGAATAGCTATCCCAGCCCGAAGATTCGGCTGTCTTTTCCCTTAAGCTGCCATTGAATTATTCATTTTTTTCTTTTTAATTATTGTATGTTTTTAATCTTTTTAATTTAATATTGTTTTAAGGGGTGGGTGGGTTACGGTACTAATGTAATTATAGAATTTTTATGCTGTAAGCCACCCCATTTGCGTTGCAGAGGGGTGGGATAAAAATAATTTGTTATTATTATTATTATCATTATCATCATCATCATCTAGCTAAACTATTACATATATCACATTTCAGGTATGCATGTAAGATTTTTGTTGTGTGTAACTAAGAAGGTAAAATGTACTTGCTGCAGTTGCAGATCTCTTTACACATAGGATCCTCAGGTAGCTAGCCGTAGCACAATGCTTTATAAGCATCCAGTGGAACAGAGCCCTTGGTCCATACAGCTCTGCAATTTACAGGTTTAAAATATCTCCTCATAAAGGTTTCCACAATTTATAGACCGAAGCAAGGGATACAGATAAAGGAAAGGAGATGGAGACTGATGTAAGCAGAGGGGATTTGCAGTTATTTTCAATACAAACTACAAATCCTTCCACCTATTTACCACCAAGTGTTGGAACACAAATTACCAATCCTTTCAGTAATTTACCTTAACGAACAAACAGAAGCTTGTACAAAATGATACATATACAATTCCTAAAGAGAAGATGATGCAGGTAGCTGCTGAGATAAGGACTGCTGAAAACGAAAACAAAAAACCCAAAAGATTTTTTAGATGCAAAAAAACCACAATTATCTCCATGTTACTTTATAAACTCATTATTCTCCCTCACATACATTAAGCCTCACCAGAAAAAGATTTTCAGTGCCAGAGCCAAGACACTCAGTAGGGTTGAGGAAGGATCCTGTAGATGTTGTACAATACAAAACCCAAGAGCCTCCCCCCAACCAGTATGGCCAATGGTCAGCAATTATGGAAGCTGGAATCCATCAACATCCACAGGGCCAGAATTTCCCCACCTTTATTTTAAATACAGGAAGCTCAAATAGTTGCAAGCAAGTACAAGCACCAAAGCATTAAAAAGAGCATGTCTTTCATCACTGGCCATGTGTGATGATAGGGCTCTCCCATCATCTGGGCAACACAGCTAAGCAGGTAAAGGAAGGTTTAAGGATGTATCAGGTTAAGTTACAGCTTATGAGGGTCAGGAGAATGAGATGGCCACCTGGAGGATGCATCTGGGCCACAAAGTGTAACTTAATCTGATACATTCTTAATCCTTTGTTTACCTACTTGGCTGGTATTGCCCAAATAATGGGAGAGCCTCATTATCATACCATGTTACAGAAAATCTTCCCATACTGAGGCCTGGATAGATTATTGGAGGAGGGAAAGAAAGAAGCCTCTCAGATCAAAATGTGATGTTTCTAGAAAGATCTTATTCCTTGCACGCCAATTCCCTCTTCCCAATTTTATTGGGGGAAGCAACCACAGCCTGGCAAGGTCATGCCTTGGACTACCACAGCTGGAGGTTCTGGGACTTGTGGTTCCCCAAAAGGTAGCCTTTGCTAATCTCTGAAGCAGTGGTATTCAATCTGTGCCCCCACAAGTATTTTGGACTACAGCTCCCAGAATTCCAGACCCTTGCACCAGCTGGTTCATGCTTCTGGAAGTTGGAGTCCAAAACCCCTGGAGGGCTAAAGGTGGACACCACTGTGAAGTTGAAGGCTTTCACGGCCGGCAACCATAGATTTTCCTTGTTTTTTTTCCGGGCTGTGAGGCTGTGTTCTTAGTTTCTTTCTGACGTTTCACCTGCATCTGTGGCTGGCATCTTCAGAAAATGGTTGGGTAGGAGTGTGTCACAAAATGTTATTTAAAAACACTGAAATTCTGGACCAGGCCAACAATTATCACGTCAGAATGCACAGAGAAAATATTGAAATCCACAAACACCTGGACAACTTCAACAGGAAAGAAGAAACCCTAAAAGTAACAAAATCCGGCTTCCAATTTTGAAAAACAATAGAATCAAAACTGAACACTTACAAAGGAACTGCACCCAGGGACAGGGGGATTTCCAGCAGATTATGGCCCATCAACCAATCATTAGCCAAACATACACTAAGGACATTTTCAGACATGACTTACAGCAGAAGAATCGAGCGGGAGAGCTTCGCCGCTGCAGCATAGCAGGGGATCCATTTCGGATGACACCGTCCCTGTGGTGAAATTGTCCGTGTCACTTCCGTTTAGGCTTGGAGCCGGCCGCACCATATTTTGCTCACAGACAACTTCCGTGAATAAAATCTGATGGAATTTAAACGGAAGTTTAAATTTAAATTTAGATTTAAATTTAAATCTAAATGGAAGTGCCACAGGGACGGCGTCATCCGAAATGGGTCCCCTGCTGCGCTGCAGCGCCAAAGCTCTCCCGCTCAATTCTTCCGCTGTAAGTGGTGTCTGAAAATGTCCTAATCCTCCTTGCATTTCTATACCCACGATACAAGGACTCCCTGAAACAACACCTCAGGCTCAGCCAAACTGATTACCAACAATGGTCCCCCCTGGCCTCACATCGGCAGGCATGGAGACACACTATCCACAATGCTGCAGCCTTATTTGAGAACTTGAGAAAAGAGATTGGCCTTTTTAGTCATCAGCGCACTTGCAGAAAGCGCGGGATAAGTCCTTCCTGAATCTTCGTTTGCGAAGAAAAGCCAAAGAGAGGAGAGATTTGAGAATTCACTCCGAACAAGTCTTGAAGACAAATGACAATGCAGAAAGAATCGCAACCCAGAAACATCACCCAAGGAGACCTTCTGCTGTGCTTTCTGCAACCGGACTTGTTTATCTCAGATTGGCCTTTTTAGTCATCAGCGCACTTGCAGAAAGCACAGGATGAGTCCTTCCTGAATCTTCGTTTGTGAAGAAAAGCCAGAGAATCTATACCCAGAAACTAACCATTCAAATACACAAATGTACATAACTCTCCAATAGGGGTTCCTAGTGTGTGTGTGTGTGTGTGTGTGTATATATATATATATATATATATAAACTACACACACACACACACACCTACCCAGCCATTCTCTGAAGATGCCAGCCACAGATGCAGGCGAAACGTCAGAAAGAAACTATTCCAGAACATGGCCTCACAGCCCAGAAAAAAACCCAAGGAAAATCGTTGGACACCACTGCTTCAGAGCTTGGCAAAGGTTACTTTTTGGGTGACCACAAGTCCCAGAAGCCCCAGCTGTGGGGGGTTTATGGGAGTTGTAGTCTGAAGAGAACTGGAATTTCTGCTCTGCCTCCGAGCGAGGCCTGTCTCCACATGGCTTCTTCGCTCAAACCCGAGGCAGCCGCCGCCAGCCTCCGTTATCTGGCCACCCCTGCCTTTCGTCCGGGCCCTCAATAACCCCACTACCGCCACCACCCGGTCCCGGCCTCCTGAGGCCTCCTCAGCACCTTTCCGCCCGCCTTCGCCGCCTCACCATTCAGTCCAACCCTGAACCTCTTCCCTGGAGAGCCGCCATTCGAGAGTCACCCGAAACACACACCACACCAATTCAAAAAGCGAGCGTCCGCTCCCGCCGGCCGCCTATTGGCTGCCCTGACCCATATGCAAAGTAGCGTTTCGGAAATACCGGTTCTCATTGGTTGGGTTGGTTCCAAGCAGGAGGCGGGACTAGGAATTACATCAAGGTAGGCTTCTTCTTGACTCTTTGGTCACCCGTCGCTATGGTTACCGGCTAGGTTTTGGACGTTTGGTTGAGCGGCGCTTCCCATGAAAGGCGGTTGGCGATTGGTGCAGATCGATCGCCCCCATTTTGTGACAGGGTGGGCGGCTGTTGTTGTTGTTTAACCTCGCGAGTCCCTCGCAGGGCGGAGCGCAACTGCGAATGGAAAGTGTACCCCTCCCTCCCCCTCTAAAAAAAAAAAAACGTTCTTAAAGGCGGTTAATGGCTTTAGGTCGCTCATAGTCGATGTCGACTAGAGGGCCGCTAACAAGTAATTTGGGCGTGAGGGCCCAAATACCGCCCGCTCAAGGCTTCCCCACAACAGGACGGTCAAGAAATTAGCTAAGACATGTGCAGAAACACCACACGTTTGAGAACCATGTCCTAACCTAAACGCTCCACTCACTCAAGGAATCCTGGTTAATGTAGTTTTAGATTTTTCCAGGAAAAATGGAAATTTTCGGAAAAATTGGGGAAAAATGCGACATTAGCACTTTTTACAGACTGAAAGTCACTCTGTTACTTAAGGAACATAAAATATGACGTCCTACAATTTGATTTGGCATAAAATTATCACAATTTGTATATTAAATATTTTATTGTCTTAAAGATGTTATTCATCATGCTAAAATAAAGCATTCCATAATCAATTTTCATCCTTTTTTTCAATTTTTCAGAAAATAAAGCTCCGGGGAAAATGTGACATTGTCAAGGTTTATCTGGGTTAACAAATAACGGAGTCTCAAGGTCAGGTTCTATTCATTCAGATGGCTTTAATTGCTAGCAATGACACAGGATATTTCCTGCCGAACTGTGTCAAAGAATCAAAAGCATACACAACCTTTTTATTTCAGAAAAACAAAACTTAAGAAACTCAGGCTTTGCGCATGTCAACTACATCAGCACAATAAAGTTTTCATTTCTCAGACAACTTGTAAAAGATTCTAGCTTTGTATCATTTATTTTGAACAGAAACATGGGTCACCTATCACCACCACTTACGACTCCTCGAACGCTTTCATTAGCGCTGTATACGCACAATCCTAAATATACACTGGACAGACTATGTGACGAATGTTGCTGTCCTTGAGCAAGCAGGGATCACTAGCATTGAGGCCATGATATTGAGAATACAGCTGCGCTGGGCAGGGCACGTTTCTAGGATGGAGGACCATCACCTCCCAAAAATAGTACTCTACGGTGAACTCGCCACAGGTCAGCGTAAGAGGGGCGCTCCAAAAAAGCGATACAAGGACTCCCTGAAACAACATCTCAGGCTTGGCCAAATTGATCACCAATAATGGTATGCCCTGGCCTCACATCAGGAGGCATGGAGACACACTATCCACAATGCTGCAGCCTTATTTGAGAACTCACGCCGAACAAGTCTTGAAGAGAAACAACAACGCAGAAAGAATCACAAACCTTCTGCTGTGCTTTCTGCAACTGGACTTGTCTGTCTCGGATTGGCTTTTTTAGTCATCAGCGTGCTTGCAGAAAACGCGGGATGAGTCCTTCCTGAATCTTCGTGTGCGGAGAAAAGCCAGAAAGAGACAAGGGCAGGGCATGGATGGTCTCCCCAGCTATTTTGCATCTACAAGGTTGGAGGGTGGGGGACAGAGCTGGAAGGCACTCTGAATTACTCGGGGCTTGTTTATACAGTAGAAAAAAATACTCCTCACAGAATTCAAGAAGAATACATTTTGTCCAAATGGGATGCCACATAATTTTGTTATATTCGGAAGGAGGGGGACAAAAAAACTCCAAAAAGTCAGTGGGAAAAGCCTTCTCTGCTTTTCCCAACTTTTTTTAAATTGGGAAATGCACATTCCCACTCCAAAGAAAATGCACATTCCCGCTCATTGGGACAACTGATTCACTTTGCTGCGCTTTCCCAATAATAGTGGAAACTGAAAGCTGATTGATTGGTTGTGTGCAGTGGGCGGAGCTTGCCAGTAAGGCTGCTCTAGCAATCAACATGTTGGATTTTCACCATAGTGCTCATGCGCTGAGGCAATGAAACAACCTTTCCCCCTTTTTTTCTGTTTATTTAAGTGGAAGATCACACTTCTACACCTTGAATTTGCCTTTTTTTTAAAAAAAAATACTGTTTGGTGGCAGTAACTGATAACAAAACAAACGAGTAATTCACTCACACCTGCCATCTAGATTAAAAGACATGCCCATTTGAACAACAAATGTGTATGTCTTCACATGCCTGCAATCTTTAATCACCATGGAGACAAAGGAAAGCTGCTACAAATTGTCATTGCTATGCATCAATCCACATTTTATTGCCTCATACAGACAAAATTGTAACTAGGCTGAGACAATGCACTAGTTCAGCACTTTATTTCACCTGACTTATATAAAGAGAAGGCAAATTGGCTAGAGTACTTCTCATTTCAAATTCCCAGATACGGTAACCTCCCTCAGCAGCTTAACGTAGATGTTGGAAAGCATAGGAAATAAAACTGACCCTTTCAGATCCCATAACAAATCCCATGTAGCTAGGAAAAAATCTCTGAGCACCTTCTTCTTAAAATGGCCCTCTAGATTCCTGCACTGGCAAGGGGCTGGACTAGTTTAATGCTACTCAAAGTGGTGGTCTGTGAACTGGTGCCAGTCTGTGAACCACTGTTTGCTGATCTGCTGCAAGTTTCCAGCAAGGTAAGAAACATTTGTAACCATTGGGCACAAATATGGTACTGGTCCCTAGCACTTTCGGTTGGCGGTTCCCCACATCAGATAGCCGGAGGAACACAGGAGTATATGGTGTTTGGAATTACTTCTAGCTTTATGAGTCCATGATAGGAACACTATTACTGCAAAGCCACCTTCACACACATTGAAGGGACTGTGAGCATAATCAGAAGTAAGTCCCACAGAGGTGGCCCCCACCCCCTAGCATTGCCTGTTCCCTCCTGACCTCACCTCTATGAAGTCCAAAACTCAGTGCTGTACGAGAGCTGGGGCTGCAGGGGTGAATCACCAGGACGGATTAACCATGACGATGATATCTTCTACCACACTCTACAAATTTTAATGTTCCTTCTGAGTTTAGCTGCATTCCTCACAATAGTTGGGAAGGTGTGTTCCTAGCAACAATTACTTGTTGTTAACCAATCCTGTCATAATTCAAAGTGTTTCAGGGTGCCTCGCTCTTGCATGGACAGTGAAGATACACTAAGCATATAAGACCCAGAGATGACAACTGCTAGAACTGGTTCTTTGACATGAATGAACACAGCTGCCTGCATTTTCTTATAGGACTGGGTATGGTGTCATTTTGAATACATGCACTGGAAAATTTATAGTTTAATTCCAAGCATTAAGTTCACATGTATGTATGCAATGCAATCAGTATCTCTAGTCATGCAGGGTTCCCAACAGCAGCAACTTGCACAAAGCATTGGGAATGCTTCCCTCTCCATCATTTAAAGGAGAGACCCCTGCTATTCAATCAACAAGCCACCACTGGTTCCCAGTCGTATGAAGCAGCTACTTCTTTAACTACTTTCACATATACAGTAGCTATCCTTTTGTGATATATATCAGGTCAGCTCTCTTCCTCCAGCACAGCTTCACTGACTGAGCATTTGCCAAACTAATTTTCCAGTAGAGAAATCAGGCTATATGAGTCCAACATCAATTGAGGTTAGAAGGAAACTCGAAGTCTTCGGCCATCTTGATCCCAGCCCTCAGTCAATTTATATCCAGGCCATATCATCTCACTTCCATTACAATGCACTGCAAGGCTGATTTCCTTGTCAAAGATCTTACATAATTAGACCCACAAGATAGTTTCAGAGTTTGCTATCTGAGCTTTAACAAAGAGCTCTGGGGCGAAGACAAAAAAAAAAAAATCCAGCAGGTTAATGCATTCTTGTTCACCACTCATAAACAAATCACTATGTATTTGAGGGGGGGAAACTATGCCTTTCATTAATCTCTGAATACGAAATATAACAAACCTTCTATTGTCTCCAGTCATGAGTGCTGAGTTTATATACCTCATAATTCAGACCCTGTACATGTTTTCTTGAAGTAAGTTCCAACATATTTTTTTTTCTTAAACATAGTCTCATTTAGCCCAGGAAGTCTTTTTGAACTCATTGGGACTGACTTCTGAGGAAGCATGCATAGAATTGCTGCAATGCTTTTCTTAAGGACAAAAAACTCCACAAGGAAGTATATACTTCTAAAATGGAATAATGTAAACATACCATTATGTAGGGTAGAAGGGAAATGAGTTAAGAGTCCATAATTTCAGCAGAGGACACTTTCTATCATTCAATACATATAATTCCTTAAACATAAAACAAACTCAAATTTTGAAATGGGAGGAAACTAAAAGTTATGTTCTATCTAGAATAATAGAAGTGTGTGTTCAACAAGGTTCTAACATGAAATTTTGCCACTTGAGAACTAATATGGGTACAAAAGGGGATTGGGGTGGGTGGGTGGCATTTGAAGGTTATTTTGTTTTTTAAATGGATTGTTGAATTTTAGTTAATTAAACATTTCAGTAACCAGAAATACCAACTTCAGTCACTAGGTGGTACACCTCTCTAGCTTGTAATAAATGTCCTGTAAAGTAGTGTCAAATAATAGTTTTATAAAACATACCTGACTGAGCCCTGCCCTGAGCCCTCTTTTCTGTTTATTTGTCCTATCCAAGTGTTGAAATAGTAACCAAACCAAAGAGAAGAAGCAACATCTTCTATTTTGTTTAATAATTTTTAAAAATATGTATACCCCACCCTTCCACAAACAGACAGTGCATGGGTCAAGATGAATATGAAGATTTTTTTAAAAATCAAATGTGTGTGTCATCTAAATGATGAACCTGAATCCCAACTGGATGGTACTAGGGCTGCATCTACACTGCAGAAATAGTCCAGTTTGACACTGCTTTAATTGCCTTGGCTCAATGCTATGGAATACTGGGATCTGTAGTTTCGTGAGATATTTAGCCTTCTCTGCCAGAGAGCTCTGATGCCACAACAAACTATAAATCTCAGAACTCCATAGCACTGAGCCCTGGCAATTAAAGTAGTGTCAAACTGGATTATTTCTGAAGTGCAGAAGCAACCAAGGTGAGATCCATAGAGGCCAACTGAAAGCATCATCCACCAGCACTGGAGTCAATACAGCCAGCAGCAGACATTTTAGATTTCACACACATATGCACTGCTGTGGCATCACTAAGGCTGGTGTCACCCTCCCCTGCCCAGCAGTGCCACCTGGTGCAGTTCAGCCTCTCCGCACCCCTCTAGTGCCACCACTGATGCATTGCATTTGATTTTGTATCCTAATTCTGTCCTGAAATCAGCAGCAAAGATGAAAGACTTATTCCAAAAAAGGAGGGATTAGTAGCACCACTGTAGAGTGACCCTCCTTCCTTGGATGAGGTCATGACCCTCTTTGGGGTCACTGCCCACCAACTGAAAATTAAAAAGCTTAAGTAACATCAAGTGAATCCCCCTTTTGTCATGCTGTTCTGCCTCTGTATTTTGTGAGTCAGTCCACACCCTGAACTAGATTTAAAACCACACTGAATATTTTCCCCCCTTCTTTGTCTGTCAAGCACTTCTCAGTGTGTCTGAAAGTTACCAAAATGAATTTAAAACAATTGCTTTGAACATTCTGGCAAAACACTAAAATATAAAACTAACAAGATTTACCTTTGTAGGATTGGAGGTGCCTTTCATCTTTTCCAGTGATAAAGTGGAGCTTGTGGATGATTAACCTTAAAGCAGAGGAAGGATATAGAAAGCAGTAAACGAAACGTGAATACATTCCACTGCCAAAGTACAGGCATAAAATTGACTAAACCTAATGCTTTTCAAATTTATTTTCCTTATTTCTCTCTTACACTCAAAACCCTGTGAGGTGGAAAAGACTACTTCTGCACTTACTGATTCTTTTTATTGATGAAGATCCTACAAGTTGTCTTCTAGCATAAACATAATGGGGAGCTGATACAAAAAGCAGTTTTAGTTCGCTTTCTTTTTTTTATGTGCAAAATTCTTGCGAGCAATTTTTAGCACATCATTGAATCTTCTGAATGTCATTTGATTTTGACTTTTTCACACTGCAAAACACAAGCCAGCTGAACCAGAATACAATAGTAATAGTAATAGTAATTCTAATTACTATAGTTTCATAAGACTTCTGTCAGGCATTTTGGAACCCTGAGCTTACAGAAGTTACTTTTTTACTACAACTCGCAGACCTCCCCTCCCCTATCACCTTGGTCTATGGCCATGCTGGTGGATTCTGGGAGCTGTAGTCCAAAAGCAGCTTTTCCAAGTTCTGTGTAAAGTTCTGAAATAGACAAGCTCTGAAATAAAGTGTTTTTTTTTTAATGCATGAAGAAGGGAAGCATGCTAACACTACCTCTCATGCATTTCTATCAACTCTTATGCATGGACAGTGACTTTCTTTTTTCTTTTTTCTTTTATTTTATTTAGTTATTTATACCCCGCTCTTCAGCCACAAGGCTATCAGAGCGGCTTACAAATTGTTTTAAGCAACAGCAATTTACACATCTACACTGCAAGATGCAGCTTCCAATGTGTGTTAGCTAATTGCCCCCACAAACCGGGTACTCATTTTACCAACCTACGAAAGGATGGAAGGCTGAGTGAACCTTGTAGCCCTCTGGAATCAAACTGAAGTGGAAAAGCATCTGAAAATCTGAAGTGGAAAGCATGCTCTGTCCATGGAGGCATTTCATACAGTTTGGGGCTCATGTGTAAAGGAAGATCACACTCCATATGTGGATATTTTCAAAGAAGTAGCCCTGTTAGTCTGTTGCAGTCTAAAAAAAAGAAAGGGTGGGAGGAATCTAGCAACACCTTTAAGAATAACTGATTTTTATTGTATTTATTATTTATGCCATAGCTTTCATGGATATCAATCCACTTCTTCAGACACAATGGCAAAATTAATGCCTCAGGTTATTAAGCATATTAATATAGTTGTGGGAGTGGGATAGAATGTAATAGGATCTAGAAAGATGCAAATCATTTGGACATCAGGGTTGGAGCAGATTCAATTGACGAGGTGTCCAGTAACTCCACTGATGAGGTCATACTGGATCAGTTTCAATCTGTAAGTACTGATGATGTGGACAAGCTCCTTGGTAGGGTAAGGAAGACTACCTACCCTCTTGACCCTTGCCCTTCCTCAGGGACATCATCAATGCATCCCTTAGGGAAGGTCATGTTCCATCTTGCTTGAAGGAAGTGGCAGTTAGAATGCTTCTCAAAAGACCTTCCCTTGACCCTCTGGATATGAAGAACTACAGGCCAGTCTCTTTATTACCATTTTTGAGCAAGGTGATTGAGAGAGTGGTTGCTCTTCAACTCCAAGCTGTCTTGGAAGAAACCGATTCTCTAGATCCATTTCAAACTGGCTTTAGGACAGGATTTGGAGTAGGGACAGCCATAGCTGCCTTAGCTGATGACCTCCGCCTGAACATCACATTACCACCTTAAATAGTTTTTTAAAAGCTCTTAAGATGGATCTCTTCTGGCAGGCCTTTCCTGAATAGATACCTGGCCATCAGAAGAAAAAAAAATCTTATAGGTCCGATCTCTATTCCAGTTATTTTATTTTATTGTATATATGGGTGTGGGTGTGCTTTTGTATTTATTAAGTATTTTTAAATATTTAATTATTTAATTGTATTTTAAGGGGGGTGGGATGGAGGGTTTTATATGTATATATTTTAAATGTTGTAAGCCACCCCAATTGCATTTTGTAGAGGGGTGGGATATAAATATTATTATTATTATTATTATTATTATTATTAAATCATGACTCTTACCCTAAATCTTAGAAGCCCTTCCCGTTTACTTAAAGAGATGGGATAATGAACATTTACTCTAGCTTACTTGCTTCTAGTCAGAAGGTGGCTGCAGAGCAAGCCGTGGTGCCACAAGGATGGGGCAGTAAGGACGAAACTAGCTAAGTAACTGCACAGACCACCTAGAAAGTCTTTTTTATGTGGCAGCAACAAATCAATTGCAATTGCAAAATTGTAACAAGCTGCTGTTCTACCAGATGAACTTGCATGCATCCCTATCCTCTTTCCAGGAACTGAGTCCACCAAACCTGGAGAATTAGCACCCTCGTCTCCCAACTGGAGATCACACATGAAAACTGGAGACTCAGAGCTAGGCCCTGGGATCTGGCAACCCTTATACATATGCCTAGGCATAAAGATAGGCATGTACATATGCATCTACAGTTGTCCTTTCATATTCACTGGGATTTGGTTCCAGGACCCCCGTGGATACCGAAATCTGTGAATACTCAAGTTTCATTATATGCAGTGGCATAGCAAAATGGTGTCCCTTATATAAGATGGTAAAATTAAGGTTTGCTTTTTGGATTATTATTTTTTAAATACTATTTTCAAGCCGTGAATACTTGAATCCATGGATATGGAAGGACAACTGTACATATTTTCATTTGCTCAGAGGGCAACAAATCAGTTTTATAGGGCAATTTAAAATCAGGAAAGCAGTGCAAACGGAAATGTTAACAATGCCACCCATTAACACCACAACCCTGATTGAACTCATTGTGTTTTGAAGCGGCCATTCACTTTGTTTAAAGCCTCCTCTTGCTTGATTTGGCTCTTCTTGAAAAAGTCCTATTGAAACACCTTGGCCAAACTTTCAGGGCTTCTGAGCTGTAATCTCTGAGAGCCTTTAAAGAGAGTTAAGAGTTACTTCATGGTCAGCCATACCATTAGAGAGCATGAGACATGTTGGAGGGTGAACTGTGATGGTGAGGTGAGGGAAGACAGAGTTTTGGTGCCCATGTGGCTTGCCCTACATTCCTGTCACCATCACTACTACCACAAACCTGTCTGCTCTCCTCATGTGCAATGGAAACAATCACTGCCTCTTCACCAGTGCTGAAGTAACATTTAGCTTTCAGCTTCTGTTAGCAGTGTATATGAGAAGACTACAATCATATCTTTTGTCTCAAGCAGCAAACACCTTGGGCCCATCTAAATGGTGAAAATACCCCTCATGGAATTTGCTGAGAATCCTACCTGTCTAAATGGGATCCAGTGCCAATCCACACTATTCGGAAGGAGGGCCCCCCAAAACGGCAAATACGTGGTAAAAGCCTTCGCAGATTTTCCTGTACTTTTTCAAAAACCATGAGGGGGTGTGCATTCCTGCTCGTTTGGACTATCACATGACAGAAAATTCAAAGGGAAACACAAAGCTGATTCGCCAGATGAGAGCAGGGGTGAGGCTTGCTAGCAGAGCAAGTGCCTGCTACTGTCATGTTGGATTTTCGCCTTAGCAATCGCTCACTAAGGCAATAAAACAGGATGAATATTTCCTATTTTGTTTTTCTATAAAATTGGAAAATTGCTCTATCACACCAGCACACCTTGGAGTAACTTAAAAAAAACGACGGTGGTGAAGAACTAATGCGAGTAAATCATTCACGACTGCCATCCAGAATGAGAGGCTTATGGGGGCTTCTGAGGTCAGAAAAACGGTTTAGATGTGTCACTGCTGCTGTGAAATGCCAATACTACGAGGTACTTTGGATTTTTTCCCCTCGTGTAGATGGGCCCCTTGATTCAGTCTTGAATTATTACTTTTTCCTCACCACTTGTGGATCCACTCTTTTAGAGTTAAAACATTAGCCATCTCAATCCACATATTAATTTTTCAGATAATAATATGCCAGTGTTAAAAATGGTTTCACCATGTAAGGTGGCTGCTTTTGAATATGAGACACAGGGTACATCTGCGCTGTAGAAATAATGCAGTTTGACACCACTGCCATGACTCTATCTTACAGAATCCTGGGATCTGTAGTTTTGTGAGGCACCAGCATGCTTTGACAGAGAATGCTGAGGACCTTGTAAAACTACAAATCCCAGGATTCCATAGGCTGGAGCTACAGCACTTAAAGTAGTATCAAACTGCATTATTTCTACAGTGTAGATGTACCCATAGAGACCTCTTCAGCTAAGAGTTATTTATTATAATGTCCAGGGACACCGAGTGTACATCTGACTTTAAAAACACGTAACATGAGTATTGTCCTTGGCTGGTAGTATAGTCATGATAGGCCCAGATTGCCTTGGCCTGTAAGGGGACCCCAACTACTACTCCTAGATTCTGCATCAAATTGAAACAATTCCCTTCACAACTGAAAACTACTATAGTATTCTAGCAATTAAACTTTCTGGGCAGCACATATTATTTGGTTCTCTAAGATGCCATGCTGGGGAACGCCACCTAGACCAAATTCATTATCTCCTGGTCAATGAGGCTAGTTTCTCCAAATTTAATATCACTGAAACATGTGATAGGGATTAAAAATATTTCTGCTGGGATTGTATCAAACTAACAGCTGTTATTCCAAGACAGTTGCTGCAGTTAGCCTTCCTTTTTCAGAATCAATTTAGAAATGAGCTAATTGTATTTCCATATACAGTACAGTAAATATAAAATGAAGCACCAATGACAGTCCTTGTAGACAAGTGGCTACCACAATGTATATTGAATAAATCTGTGTTTATATCATCTTCTTCTTTACAGTGTGTCACTTCTGCCAGGGTTTCTTCTGCTTTGTCTCATTTACAGCTTTATTGTCTTCAAGTCAAGATGTGTGGGAACTATCAGGCTTCTTGTTGCATTCTTTGAGGATTTATTTTACCGTGTAAACGACCCCTGGGTTTATTGCACATGTTCCTATTCATACTTCCAACACCATCTGTCTTTTAATTGTGTTGAGGCTTCCTCCACACCTGTCATCTTCTATGCTACATAGAAATGCTGTTGCTAAAGAAACATGTTTAATGTTCAGAGCTGTGCTATTTATCTAAGGTAGACTTGACATTACTTTTCAGCATGTGGGGTTAATTTAAGTTCTGCCTAGGAGCAAGTATTGTTAATATTCTTTATGCAACCAAAAATTGTTGCATGTAACTATAAAAAAAATGTAAATTTCTCACTTCCGTGGGAATGACCACAGTCCTTCTTCTATTAATTGGGAATATAAATCTTCTTTTCCTCCTCCTCTTCTTTTTATATTGCACCTTTGCCCGGAAGCTGGGAATTAAGGTGGCTTGCCAATTAAAATGATTACAATCTCTCTCTCTCTCTCTCTCTCTCTGGCTTTTCTTCATAAATGCAGATTCAGGAAGGACTTATTCCACGCTTTCTGCAAGGGCACTGATGACTAAAAAGGCCAATCCGAGATAAACAAGTCTGGTTGCAGACGCACAGCAGAAGGTCTCATTGGGTGATGTTTCCGGGTTGTGATTCTTTCTGCGTTGTCGTTTCTCTTTGAGATTTGTTCGGTGTGAGTTCTCGAATAAGGCTGCAGCATTGTGGATAGTGCATCTCCATGTCTCCCAATGTGAGGCCAGGGTGGACCATTGTTGGTGATCAACTTGGCTGAGCCTGAAATGTTGTTTCAGGGAGTCCTTGTATGGCTTTTTTTGGAGCGCCCCTCTTACGCTGACCCGTGGCGAGTTCACCGTAGAGCACTATTTTTGGGAGGTGATGGTCCTCCATCCTAGAAATATGCCCTGCCTCTCCATTGGATTACAATATACCTGTTGTTAAAAACATACAAAAAATATTGTTAAAATAGGATTAAACTACCAATGATATTAAAACAATTTTAAACATAGACTTCAAAATTATAAAAAGTAGTTAAAACAGTACACTTTAAAATACACCCTCTAACAAGTGTTTTCCTTAAAAAAAACCTCGAGCTTTAAAAGACTGTAGGGTTTATTTAAAAAAAAAAAGTCTTCACCTGCGGATGAAGACAACAAGGAAGAGGCCATCTAGCTTCCCTGCTGTGGAAGTTTCAGAGCCTAGGGGCAGCCACTAAGAAGGCCCTATCTCATCTTCCCACCAACTGTACCTGTGAAGGTTATGGGACTTGAAAGAAGGGCCTTTCCTGAGAACCTCAATGGCTGGGCATGGGGGTAGGGAATAGGGGGAGATAGCCTGGACATTAGCTGTGTAACACTTTATAGGTCATCACCAGCATGTATTAGATCTTTGCATACAAAGACAAATAATTTATTTAGTTCTTTCACCACTGTGGGATTTCTGCACAGTATTTTCATGTTGTAAAGTGTTCTGGGAAATTACTTTGCACACAAATACATGTGGCATTTCTGTGGAGGAAATAGTGACTGAGATCCTACATCACATTTGTAGCTCCATAAATGTAGCAATTAATGACCTAAGGAATCAGCCCCTGAAACCCACCTTAAACCGCAGAGAAACACTCCAAGCAATGGGAGGTCTGCATCATGGTAGAGTGTGGCGCTTCAGGAAAAGAGATTCCACCTAAACATTAGGAAGAACTTCCTGATGGTAAGAGCTATTTGACAGTGGAGTGCGCTGCCTTGGAGTGTGGTGGAGTCTCCTTTGGAGGTTTTGAAACAGAGGCTGGATGGCCATCTTCAGGCATGCTTTGATTCTGTATCCCTACATGGCAGAATAGGTGTTTTCTTCCTACTCTAATGTTTCTATGATGTGGCCATTCCCCTCCCACCCCAAGCCATGGAGCGACAGTCTTCTCCTGGTCACATCATGCACAGAAATCTTTCTGCTGCTTTATTCTTCCTTGTGGGATTTCACAAGTGTCACAAAACCTTTTACTTGGCCAAGAAATGAATAAAAAAATCTTTCCATCACCACGTTGGATCCCAACTGCCCCTTTTCACACATCCACAGTTACAGAAAAGTTGTAGCTGATCTATATAAATACCTGGTTTGATTTTTTTTTGTTGTGAATCCAAGTCTGTAATCACATTAAGAAAAGGCCACTTGTTTCCTGAGCTTGGAAAAGTGACTTTTTTTGGATTTACAGCACCCAGAATCTTCCAGTGTTGCCAGCAGCTAAGTAACCACCCTGGCTGGAGAATCTGGGAGCTGAACTTCACAAACGTAACTTTTTCAAACTCCTCTTGTTTGTTTGCATGAAGGCCCTTTGACCACAATTGCTTTTATTTTAAAAGCAGCAATGATGGTTAAGCAGGCTACACTGAGTGCCTAGAACTCAGGAAGTAACTTTGAAATACACTGCCTCTGGAACTACATATTCCACATGCCATGGGGTGGGGGAGAGACCCATGAGTTTCCCATGGAAACCACAGCCCCACTTTTATTTCCTCTATACCCCTATAACTTATATGAGCACTTAGGAATAAGAAAAATATCTGAGCTCATTCCTTTTCTTTAGGATGAACTTACTTGCTTTAGGCACCCACCCCCTCTCTTTTATTTATTTTTTTCAGGGTCTATCCACCTCTTGTATGCAGTCTAGGGAAACAATCATAGTGGCTTATTCTACAGGACTGTTGCATAGATTGCTGTGAGAGGTTCTGAGAGAATAAGGGGGAGGTACATGTTTGGAAACATGTGGTATGAGTGAGGATGAAAGAGGTAGCTACAGACTGAGGAGGCAGCTGTGGAGATGACATTAGGAAAAGACAGTTGAAAGAGATTAAGATATGAGTTGCAAGAAAGCCTAGTTCTATAACAGGATTAAGACTGAATTTGAACATAAGAATGAGAAGATGTAATTATTTCATGTATAAAGTATTATGTGTTTCCACACGCGCATGTGTGTGTGTAATGTTTCTATGTAATATGTATATATGTAATAGAATGTTGTTACTCTATAATCTATGTTGTGATAGTGGTGCCTTCAAGTCGTTTCCAATTTATAGCAACCCTAAGGTGAACCTATCACCGTGTTTTCTTGGCAAAATTTCTTCGGAGTGGTTTTGCCTTTGCCTCTTTCTGAGGCTGAGAGCATGTGACTTGCCCAAGGTCACCCAGTGGACTTCTATGGCCAAGGGGGGATTTGAACTCTGGTCTCCCAGAGTCCTAGTCCAACACCCAAAGCGCTATAACCAAATATTAAATGGCCAGAGGGTGGTGAGAAGTTAAATACAATTATTTTTCATGCTGCAACTATAAATTATATTAAAAAAAATACTCTTTGCTTCCTTTGAAAAACCACATCTATTCTTTCATCACTACAATATGAAACTTATGAGTAGCACCTAATGGTCAATAGTAACACAACTTTGATACTGAAGTTGGATCTGGGTAAAGAATGTGTAGGCATTTGCCAAAGGCAGTCCTAAAGAGAATGGGATTACAAACAGGACAGTTGCTACTCAAAAGGATTAATGGACACAAATATAACATTATAAATAGCAATACCGAAAAAGCAGTCGCAGAACATTTCTAGCTTCCTGGACACATAGTCAAGTACTTACAGGTTGTGGTCTTTGAACAAGGAAATTATAAAGGAAGACTAGAAAGAGAAACTGCTGGATTGGATTATATTCACAAATTCCAAACCATTAGCAGAGGTATGAACATAATGTTCTTTGCTTCACGACACACTACATATAGTAATTCAATAACTGCACATATAACAAAAGGAATCTTCTCAAAGAGAGTTTTTCACCCAGGGAAACTGACTTTTGTTAGCTGATTTATTGTTTTCACACACCAACACTAACTGACCACTATAAAGATCTGAAAGACCTGTATCACCTTACACAGCCCTTTGAAAATTTAGAGCAAGGATCATGATTTGCATCTTTCTGGATCCTATTACATACTATCCCACTCCTACAACTGTATAAATATGCTTTATGCCTGAGGCCTTAATACCAATTGGTACTGCATCCAAACAAATGGGTTTATATCCATGAAAGCTCATGCACAAGTAAAAACCAGTTAGTCTTAAAGGTGCTACCACATTCCCTCCCCCCACACACACACACTTCCTTCCTTCCTCCTGTTTAGGGCTTCACAGTTATGAGTTATGCATGCTCACTCCCAGCCGGAATATTCTGGGCAAAATCAAGAGAGAAAAGGCATTAAATGACCAACTGCTATGAGAAACAGATAACTGGAGTCTGACAATAGAGTGGAATTCACTATGCCTGAGGTGCCTCTATGGACAAATAAGCTCTGCTTTCATCACTGTTAAAACAACTGGAAGACTAAGAGCCCAGAGAAATTATTTGTTTTCACCTCTGGCTGGTTCCTAACACCTACATGATGAACAACAGTATCTTGTTGAGCAAGTATTGCAGAATTGAAGATCAGGGCCAGCATCTTGAATGAGTACTATCAGAGCTTGGTAACGGTCTCACAGAAGTCCCCAGTCACCATAGGCACAGATCATGCTGGATGGGAGATTATGGTAATCCAAAATATAACTTTTCCAAACTCTGGGAGCTTGGCTACATGGGGAGGGGAGAGGGTGGAATCCAGATGGGATTTGGACTACTTTTGGCCTGGAGCATAAAATTCAGACTGTTTTGGTCCAGATTTCAGCGCCACACCTGCCGAAGCCCGAATCTGCATTGCGTTATTACTTTTACCACCCATTCAAAGCTGTTACTCACACTTGACTCTGAGATCCGGGAAAAGCAAAGGGCCAGAGGTAGCCACCCAATCTGGCTTCAGAGAGGTGACTACTGCTGGCACTTCACTTTACCCAGAGCTCAGAGGGGTGATTGTGCACCAGAAAAGCAAAGCACCAGTGGCAGTTGCCTCTCTGAAGCCAGACTGGGCAGCTAGCCTCATAAAGGTAGGGCTTGCTGGGGGTTCTGACCTCAGAGAGACTACCACTGGGGCTCTGCCTTTGGACTGAGAAGTGGCACCAAGGAGGGGGGTGAATGGCGGTGCCTTGGGCAGTGCTTGTCCTTCCTCTCCTCTCCTCCCCATCCCCTTCCTCCAAATCTAGTGCGGACGGATTGTTCACACAGCAGTTTTCCAGCAAATTCCAGAGAAAACTCAGTTTTCTAACACCCGGCTTAAAGGGGTATTCCCTGAGTCTGATGCAAATAGGGCTATACACCATTATTATTGGGCTGGATTCAGGGGAGATTTGGGGTTTGTGACTGGTGTAGACAAGCCCTAAGTCAGCCTGTTTTGACATCTGACTGCAGGTCACTGCCCAGCAGAGGGCCTATTCAGCAGACCATCTTGGAATCTGTTTCTCATCTTCTCCACTGCAATTTGCTTTTTCAACTCCTTCTTCCTTTGTCCAAGAGAAGATGAGCAAAACAAATAAACCAGTAGTAGCTGAGAAAATGGATTAGTATCTGCAACTGTCTGGTTGCTCATGGGCAAGCAAAAGAGTATATGTCTTCATAAGTGAAGCAGGAAATAGTAATAAGAAGACATGAAAGAGTACCAACAAGTGACATCAATGGCACTGAAGAGCTAGATTCACTGAGAGAAGAGGCCCACTCAAGGGTTAAGCCCAAGGGCATACCAAAACCTAAAGTCAGCACTGATGAAGATGATTTTCTTTTTTGTGTATCTACAGAGACTTTACCAATCATTGTCAAAGTCCTGGAAATTAATGATTCTGGGTGAAAATTTCAGCAACCTTATCATATGGTATGACTGATCCTTCCATTTTTATTTTGCTTATCTCCCTCACTTCCTGTACACTCCATCACAGTTCTTGGTTCCATCTAATAATGCAAATGGGGATGAGAGCACAGGAGACACATGCCTAAGACACAACCTGGATGAAAGCATAATATGGGCATTACAGATCATGTACCATCTTGACATATATTCAGTGTCAGATGAGAACTCTGGGCAGGATAAAAGCCTAATGTAACCTACCTCTGCGACTTAGCAAGGACGTATCCAAACAATGCCTGGGCAACCAGTCCAAGGATGATTACTACCCAGCTGATAGCAGAGGCACAGCACAGTCAAGCTAATTACAGGCAAAGGAATCAAGGTGGCATGAAGTCAGACACTTACTTTACTAGCAAGCAAAGCACAAGTTTACAAGACGTCCAATATACAAGATCCAGGTCTGGCAAACAGAGTTCAGAGTAGTCCAGCAGAATCCAGGTCAGGCAAACAGTCCAAAGTAAACAAACACAGTTCAGGTCAAACACAGCAAGCAGGAATACGACAGGTACTCAGGTAGGTCAGATAATCTCCAACAAGGAGGGCAGTGTTGTGTATTTATAGAGCAGCAGCTAATGCAGCTGCTGCTTAACTAATTGCTGCTTCTGATAAATACACTGAGACCACCTCAAGCCCTCCTTTTATTGTTTCCATGCTGTGAAGATAGGTATAAGTAAGTTGTCCTCTGTACCTGAAGGGGGAGGACCCTCTGCCTGAGCTGGTACTGTACTATTGTCTGTGTCTGAGGCCTGTGGCTCTGGAACATCCCCCTGCTCTGGTTCAGCAGGTCCTGGCATGTCCACTGCTTCAGTCCCTGAGTCAGGGTCCATTTCCAAGTTCTGGAAGCAGGGCATGACAGGACGCCAAACAAGGCAGCATGGAACAGGTATTCAAGAAGGATATTCACAAGCTGGAGAATGTGTCCAGATGAGGGCAACCAAAATGGTGGGAGGTCTGGAAGCCATGCCCTATGAGGAGCAGCTTAGCGAGCTGGGTAAGTTTAGCCTAGAGAAGAGAAATTTAAGAGGTGATGTGATAACCATGTTTAAACATTTGAAGGGATGTCATACTGAGGATGGACCAAGCTTGTTTTCTGCTGCTCCAGAGACTAGGACACAGAGCAATGGACTCAAACTACAGGAAAAGAGATTTCACCTAAATATAAGGAAGACCTTCCTGACATAAGAGCTGCTCAGCAGTGGAATGCACTGCCTCAGATTGTGGTGGAGTCTTCTTCTTTGGAGGTTTTTAAACAGAGGCTGGTTGTCCATCTGTCGAGAATGCTTTGATTTGACTCCTGCATGGCAGGGGGTTGGACTAGATGGTCCATGTGGTCTCTTCCAACCCTATGATTCTATGTATGTGTGTGCTATCAAATGAAAGATCTTGACCTAAATCTAAGTGCTAGTCCCAATTATAGTAGTCCTGCTGAATCAGTTGTGCTTATGCAAACCTTGCCTAACTGAACTCCCACTGATTTATCATGAGACAATGTGACTCATTGGAAAAGATTACTGTATAATACTTGGTAAATGAAAAAGTGGTATGAAAAGAGGGAGACCAGATTATAGGTGAATTCATTTGTCAAGGATGCAAGAGCCCTGAGTCTGAAAGATCTGAGCTGGGCAGTTGATGACCGTGGTTCTTAGAGGTCTCTCATTCATAGGGAGGCCATAAGTCAAAGTCCATTTGATGACAAATAACAACAACAGCAACAAACTGCAGTGGTAAAAGATCACAATTTTATTGACTTACCGACCTCTCACATACCTACAAATCCAACATGGCAGTGTGGTTTCCCTGTTTACTAGCTCCGCCCCCCATGCTCATCTGGCCAATCAGCTTACTGTGCCTCATTGCAGCAATGGGAATGTGACAGTCCTAACGTGACTGTCCTTCCACATTTTCTTGGAAGACTGTATGGTAGATGTGCTGTTTTGTGTCGCGTGGATAATTGAATCAGTGCATAATGAAACAGTGAATACGGGGGTCCTACTGTACATTCACATCTCCTATGGAGCTTTTTAAAAGGCTTCCCTTCAGAGCTTTATGATGGATTTGGCTGCCCCCCCTTCTGAATGAGATGTATTGATGCAAATGTCCATTTAGACAGATCACCTTCCATTCAAATTCCATTAGGATTATTTTCACTATTTGGACAGGACCTGCCTGTGTATGATTTGCCCAAAGTTATCCAGGTGTAGGGTTGCTAGATCTCAGGGCCTGGCCCTAGGTTTCCAATTTTTGTGGGTAATTTCCATATGGGAGGTGGGGGTCCAGATTCCCCAGTTCTGTGGGACTCAACTCTGGACAAGAAGAAAGAGCTGTGTGTAAATTTTCAGCTCAGCCAGGAGAGCAGCAGCCTGCTGCATCTTCCAAGACTTAATTGCTACAATTTCCAATCTAAGAGTATGGATTTACTTAGTTAGCATCCTCTCTCTCTCTCTCTCTCTCTGTCATTGTGGCTCCAGAGCTCACCCTCTGTTCTGCTCTGCTCTGCATCCATCTTCTGTCTAGAAACATGTAGGGCAGATGAAATGTTCCATATCCCATCTCAAGTAAATAAGAAATAACAATCCCCTTATTTCACTTTCATCTGGGAACAGCCCCTTTACCTAAGATTTCCGAATCCATTCTCTATGTTTGTGTGTGTGTGTGACAAGCTGTGACCAACTGTAGCTGGCACATAATTGTTAATGACACTACCAGAGGCCATCCTTTCCTCTTAGATTTTGGCCTGAAAACCTCAGGGCCTGAGGCAGTCATGAACTGGCAACACTAGTTGCTAAGCAGTTCTTCTTTAACAGAAAATTCCATCCCAGAGACAGAAGTATCATGGAAAGAATAGGGATAGACCATAAAAAAGAAAAGCAGTTCAACATGTTTCACCAAAGTTTTTATTCAAAACTAAAAAGATACACATGTGAAATGAAACAACCAGATCACATAAGTCTTGCATGAGTAAACATCACCAGGGATCATCCCTAGGTCTCTCAGGTTTTGGCCCATAAATCTCTGGACCTGGGATGATCCTGAACTGGGCTTTTCCATGGCTGAGTTGGGATATGAACCCTGCTCTCCTAGAGTGCTATTCCAACATCCCAAACACACGCCCTCTCTCTTTCTCAAAATGTATGTATGGCCCTATCTATACAGGGGATGGGGAATGTAGTGCCCTGCAGTAAGAGCAAGTTGCAGGAGCTGCGACTTGTCTTAATGGTGGTTTTTCCCCCAGCAGCCCCCATAAGCTTTGTGTCCAAAGATGACAACTGGTGTGGAGGCGGCAGCATGGCGATGGTGAGGGGGGACTGGGAAAAGGGGGAGGATTGCAGCCACCCTCCCAGCTCCCCCAATCCCCATGGGGGTGACAGCAGTGGTGGCCAGGATGGGTGGGTGGTAATGACAGCTGCCCACCTACCTTCCCCATCCCTGATCGATCAGGGGAAAAAATGGTGTCTGTGGGCGCTTGCCCTGTCAGCAAGCCTTGCCCCCTGCACATGTCTGGCCAATAAGATTTGTGCTTCCTCTCATTTGGGCAAGCAAAGCAAATCGACTCACTTGTTCTAATAATGTGCACCTCCTCATTGTTTTCAAAAAGAAATGGGAAAAGCCGCAAAGGCTTTTCTGGCGAGGTTTTTGGCCTTTTTTGTCCCCCTCCTTCACAATATGGCAAAATAACGTGGAATGTCATTGGGACAACCAGGATTCTCTACGCATGCCATGAGGCATTTTCTCCTTGTTGGACAAGCCCTATGTATATACGTATGCATATGCCTATATATGGGATTTGTGTGTATGAGCCTTCAAAGTTGTCCATGGACTTATGGCGACCTCATGAATTTCATAGGGTTTTCTTGGGCAAGGAATACTCAGAGGTGGTTTTGCCAGTCCCTTCCTCTGGTATTCGTTGGCGGTCTCCAGCACCAGCAGTGTCTGCATCTCCGGGGGGGGCCATCATTGTGGGAGTCCCATAGTAACCCTCCTCCTGCAAAAACATTATTAGTAATAATCTGAATATCCTGTACTGTGAATCGCTTAGGTTGCGTTAGGTTACATTGACCTGAGATAAACATATGAGGCCCCCAAAATAAAGCATTGCGGGGGGGAGGGCAAAATTCCTTAAACCGGTCCTGGTTTCCCACCTTGCTTAGCTTCCAAGATCAGGAGAGATCTGGTGCCTTTAGGCGTTTAGGCTGGTACTGGTAGCTGGTACAGATTTAGGAGGTGCATATAGGAATTTAGTTTTTTGGGGAGGTAGGAATTTTTTTATTGGAATAAGACCATTCTACTGAAAAACACACCCGATGGGGTTTTTTTAGTCCCTCTGAAATATGGATCGCTAGCTCCACAGGGATACGCACCCCCCACCCACTGCCCCGCCCAGCCTGCGGTGGCTTTGGGGAGGGCTTTTCGGAGGCCCCCCCTGAGCTGCACTGCGGCCGGCCGACCCCTAGGTGTCTCTGCCAGCGGCTGCGAGGGCCTCCAAACCGGGGCCCCGATGAAAACAATGGCCAGGAGACGGGCGGCTGGCAGGGCAGGACGGAAGCGCCTGGACTTCCTCTGGCCGCCTCTCCCCCGCTGATTGGCCTGGGGAGGTTATGAAAGCCTTGCCGGGGCGACGGCCAGAGCAGCCCCGGCTTTCCGAGGCAAGAGCCCCAAAGCCGGCGCCGCAGGAGAGGCAGGGAGGGAGGCAGGCAGGCGGAGCACAAGCCCCGGCCGGCATGGCCCTGAAGGCTGCCGCAGTCGCCCTCGCCGCCTTGCTGGCTCTGGCCGCCTACGGCGTCTACCTGCCTTTGCCCGGCACCGTCTCGGAGCCGTGGAGGCTCCTGCTCTTGGATGCTTCGTTCAGGATGGCGCAGCAAACGGTAAGGGGAGCCTCCCTTCCTCTCCCTCAGGCCGGCAGGGAGGAGGAGGGCGGCCGGGTTCCCCACGGGGGCCGGCGGGGCGAGGGGCCGAGCCGGGCAGGGGGGCTGCTGACCTTTGCTTTAGCAGGGACCCCCTTGAAATAGCCTTCGAGACTTAACTCAAGATTTAAAGCCATAATAATAATATGCTTTGCTTTGCCTTCCTGTGAGGCTGAGAGTGTGTGACTTGCCCAAGGTCACCCAGTTGCCCAAGGTCTCCCGAAGTCCGAGCCCAGTGGCTCGTAACTGTTTCTTTACCAGGGACCCCCCTGAAATATCTTTTGTTGCCGCGGACCCCCAACACGTAACTCAAGATTTTTAAAACCCTAACAATAATCATAATCTCACCTAATAACAACAATAATAATACAATGACACCATCCATTAACCCTTCCCTCAGAGGCACTTGAGGGAGAGGGAAGACATCTCTCCTGCTTCTTCCTGCTCGTTTGTGGCTGGAGCGGGTTGAATGGCAATGCGCAGGCCAAGCCAGCCAGGCTTTGCATTGTCTCCTGTCAGGTGGGCTGAGCAGCCTTCACGGACCCCGTGTGAGGGCACCACAGCCCCCTGGGGGTCCCCGGACCCCAGGTTAAGACCCCGTGATCTAGCCCGCGGCTGGCCCCATCCGGGCAGGTGAGGATGCCTCGCTCTTCTGTACCCCCGACGCCTCAGGAAGGGATAGATCGCCCTCTGTGCAGGTTGCTTCCAAGCCGGTGGTGCAGCCCACTTTGCTTTAAACCCACGCCCAGGCTGCAGTGAGAACCGAAGGACGCGTGTCGCCGGCTGGGGACGCGGTCTCGACCCACGCGCGTGGGAAGGCGCCCTGCTGCGTGGCGTGACTCCTTCTGCCTAGACACCCAGGGGCTGGTGCCCACGACCGCAGCCCCCCGTGGAATCAGTGGGGATTTCCCTATAGGTCGCTATATGGCAGTCGGTGCAGTAGTGGGTCTTCTCGAATCAGGAATTGGTTTGAGGCTTGGGCTTATTCCACCTCTCCATCCTTTGCCACTTTGGCCTGAAAAGCTACACCTCCTCTCTCCATGGGGATAGGCAAGGGAAGGAATAGTCCTCCTTCTTCTTGGTGTTTTTTTTGGGGGGGGGTAGGGATTTTTTTTTTAATTGAAATAAAACCATTCTACAAAATAATACACCCAACCCAAAAGGATGTAACAATAATGCAAACTCCCCCCCCCCTGATCTCTTTACTTACTAATACAAAAATAAAACTATCTATCCTAACACTACTACATTTTCCATTTTAATCTAAATATACTATAATCACTCTTTTCTTTTCCAATAAACATTATATTTACACCTTTATACTAAATTTCATACTAAGGCAGCCTTAGCCATGTGAAAATCCCACACTTCCAGACCTGGGAAACATTACTTTCTCCCTCTGGCTTCCTAGCTTTATCTCTGGGAACCCCCCCCCCAGGTCTTTCTTTCTGATCAGCTGCCTCTCAGGACTTACAGAAAGTACATTACAGAAGCTACCAGTTAATGAAGATAATGAAGGAACAGTCTGTAATCTAGCACGGCTGGGTATTGTTTAGAAGTGACCTCCTGGCAAGGATGAGCAGGCAATTGGCAGGTGTTTAAACTCGCCAGCCCCAAGGCAATGTCTCCAGATGTACATCATCCAAGGACCCCCAAACTGTTTTTAAGATGTGTGGGGATTAACATTGGCAAGCCAATTGTTTCTAATTTTTACCTACTTGCAGGTATTTTCAGGGGGAGGGCAAATTCCTTTGCCCATCCATTATCATTGAAACAACCATAAATATGAAGACTCTTACAAGCACAGGGTGTATTGAAAAGTGCCCTCTGTGTGTTCAGTGCAGCTTACTCCCAGGTAAATGTGCATAAGACAGATTGCAGGCAACCTTTGTTATACCTGGGAGAGCTCAGTGACAATTCTTGTCTTAATATTTCTTAGCGCTTGATCTTTTAGTGCATTTCTGATTGATAATTCCTGAGGAGGCTAATTTCATAGAAGTCTTGGTAGCCGGGTTTTGCCAGGGGGACTCTGCTACCCCCTTGTCTAGTCCGGGGGAGTCAAGCCCCCCCCTCATTCTGGTTCCACTACTTTAAAAACAATTTCCTTCCAGTGCCTTTGAAGTACAATCCTAGAAATGATGATGATGATGATGATGATGTTTAATTATATCCCACCTCTCCCATGAGTATTGAGGCAGCAAACTTCATTTAAAACATTAATCCATAATCTACAAACATTAAAATCACTCTGCCTTTTCTTTGCAAACGAAGATTCAGGAAGGACTCATCCCGCACTTTCTGCAAGCGCGCTGATGACTAAAAAGGCCAATCCGAGATAAACAAGCCCGGTTGCAAAAAGCACAGCAGAAGGTCTCCTTGGGTGATGTTATTGGGTTGTGATTCTTTCTACAATGGTAATTAATACAAATTTTACCTATAAAAACACTATTAAAATAATTTAAAATAAGAAAAGGCATAAAACAATTAAAAAATGACAGAGTGACAGCTGAGCATCCAATCTAATCTGGAAAGGCCTGCCGGAAGAGATCCATCTTAATAGCCCTCTATTTCCCCCCCAGTCTCTTTACTTACTAATACAAAAACCATGCCTACTTAAAAGGAACCTCCATTGAGTTCAATGGAATGTGCCTTCCAGGAAGGTGGGTGTTAGAACTGCAGCCTTCCACTGGTTAAAGGTCCTAGTCTGAGACTAGGCAAGGTCTCTTTCCTTCTTACCATTAGGCAGGGTGAGGTGGCTGCCGTGATCAGCTGGTTTGGGGTTGTTATCAAAGGGTAACAAATGGTTATTTAATCTTTTAATGTGTTTCTACCACCACAGAAAAGGAGAAGTATATGTGGGATGGGTATGTTTGCTTATTTGCCTTACGTGCCAAACTTACTCAGTTGGCCTTGGGTTTCAGTGTACAGAATTTTGGGTTTTATAGTTTAGTAAGGTACAGCAGGACCCCTGTATCCGCTGGGGATTGGTTTGGGGGGGGCGTGGATACCAAAAACCGTGGGTAATAGCAAACACCATTGAAAATAACAGGACTTCTGGTTTAAAATACCATAGAGTTGCCTTGGAGGACCTAGAAAATGGCTAGAGAGGACACATTTTCTTGGAAGGCTGTCGTAGGTGTGCTGTTTTGTGTCCTGTGGATAATTGAATCAATGGATCATGAATCAGTGGATACGGGGGTCCTACTCTACTTAGTTTTAAATCAAAATGGAAACTGTAATCAGGAAATCAGAAGAAGGCTAAGACTTGGAAAGCTATGAAGGAACTAGATAAGACCCTGAAGTATAAAGATACATAATTGAAAACCAAAATCAGAGTCATCGGTGCCATGGTATTTCCTATTTCTATTTATGGTTGTGAAGTTGGACAGTAAAGAAAGCTGACAGGAAGACGATCAACTCATTTGAAATGTGGTGCTTGAGGATGCCATGGTCCACCAGAACAGCAAACCAAGAGCACATCAACTCTCCCTAGAAACCAAAATGAGTACACTGAAACTGTTATATTTTGGGCAACACACTCATTGGAAGAAATCATGCTTGATAAAGTGAAAGGCAGTAGGACAAAAGGAAAGTCACACAACAAATGGATTGATTTAATAAGGGAATGGCCTTGAGTTTGATGAACAGGGCTGGTGGAGATCTCTCATTCATAGGGTCTCTGTAAATCAAAGTTGACGTGATGGCAAATAAAAACAAAACAACAGATTGCTTAGAATTCCCCTCTAGTTATTGTTGGGGGAACCTGTCCCTTTTGAGTTTTATGGCTCTCAGTTTTATGGCAGCTCCTCCTGCAGCTGCTTCACTGTACAGGAGCCATCCAGATATGGGACCCAATTCACAACAAAGATCTGACAGCAGGAAAGTGCCTTTTCTTTAGCTGACCCCATTCACCTGAGAGTTGGGTCCTCAAATTCAATCACTAGCCAAATCCAAATCCCTCTCTTTACCGACAACAGAAACCCAGTAGCATTTTACTAAATCTTGGTGTCACCAGAGTGACCCCTGTTGCCCCCTCCTCATTGCCAGTGATTTGTTTAACAAAATCAGCTATGCCTGCCAGACTTAAACTGCAGCCCCACCCCATCCAAGCTAATGCAGGTGTAAGCTCCATGGAAAACTGTGAGATTTACTTCCAGAGTGAATATGTACAGGATCATAGCTGTTGGCTGTGCCAACAGAAGTGCAGCTGATAACCCTGTTAGGCCAGTTTCATGAAACTGGTAATACTACCTACCGTACATATAATACAAATCTCTCTCTCTCTCCCTCTCTCTCTGGCTTTTCTTCACAAACGAAGATTCGGGAAGGACTCATCCCGCACTTTCTGCAAGCGCGCTGATGACTGAAAAGGCCAATCTGAGATAAACAAATCCAGTTGCAGAAAGCACAGCAGAGGGTCTCCTTGGGTGATGTTTCCGGGTTGTGATTCTTTCTTTGTTGTCGTTTATCTTCAAGACTTGTTTGGCGTGAGTTCTCAAATAAGGCTGTAGCCTTGTGGATAGTCCCGATGTGAGGCCAGGGTGGACCATTGTTGGTGATCAATTCGGCTGAGCCTGAGATGTTGTTTCAGGGAGTCCTTGTATCACTTTATTTGAGTGCCCCTCGTACGCTGACCCATGGCGAGTTCACTGTAGAGTACTATTTTTGGAGGCCATGATATAATACAAATAGAGGCTGTACATACCTGAGTTGACTCAAACGCCTTTTGCCTTTTGGACAGTATGTTATGTTTATTGGTTTCCTGATGCACAGTAAAATATTAGGCATTTATTTTGATAGTCTCCACTGAGCCATTGTACTTGGTGGATGACCTTGGGCCAGCCAGTCTCTTAACCTGACCACCTTCTCAGAATTGCTGTGAGTGTAAAGTGAGGAGGAGAGAACTCTGTATCCCAGTTTAAGCTCATTCAAGGAAAAGTGGAATATAAATATAAGCATTGGAGTAGCTATGGCTATGAGCTATGACTTGGATTCATTAGTTAAGAGTCACAGCCTCAAAATGAAACTATGTGCCACATACTTTAGAACTGAATGGTATCTCTGTTGAAGGTATTCTTCGTGCATGTAACTTGTACACAAGATGAAGAGGCCCAGGATGAGCAAGTCACACTCTGTTATCACCCCACTGTGTCTATGTTGTCCTCTCCCTATATTGATTGCAGTGGAGTTCTTCCTCTATTTGTGGAGAGTCTGCATGATTTAAACTTTCAGTTGCATACAGTTGCCCTTTGTACATACAGAGTAGTGATAACAGGACCCATTTCAGTCTGGTTTCAGGCTGGGGAATGGCACAGAAATGACCTTAGTTGCTCTGATTGACATTGGGGAAAGACAGGTGGAGCGCTACCCTATTGATCTTCCTGAATCTCTCTTGGCATTTCATAGAATCATAGACTTGCAGAGTTGGAAGAGACCACGAGGGCCATCCAGTCCAACCCCCTGCCATTCAGGAAATCACGATCAAAGCATCCCCGACAGATGGCCATCCAGCCTCTGTTTAAAGACCTCCAAGGAAGGAGACCCCACCACGCTCCGAGGGAGTGCGTTCCACTGCCGAACAGCTCTTACTGTAAAAAAGTTCCTCCTAATGTTGAGGTGGAATCTCTGCTCCTGGAGCTTGTATCCATTGCTCCGTGTTCCGATCTCTGGACCAGCAGAAAACAAGCTTGCTCCATCCTCAACGTGACACCCCTTCAAATACTTAAACAGGGCTATCATATCGCCTCTTAACCGTCTTTTTTCCAGGCTAAACATACCCAGCTCCCTAAGTCTCTCCTCATAAGGCATCGTTTCCAGACCTTTCACCATTTTAGTCGCCCTTCTCTGGACACGCACCAATTTGTCAATATCCTTTTTGAATTGTGGTGCCCAGAACTGGACACAGTATTCTAGGTGAGGCCTGACCAAGGCAGAATAGAGCGGCACTATTACTTCCCTTGATCTGGACACTATACTTCGATTGATGCAGCCCAAAATCGCATTGGCCTTTTTAGCTGCCGCATCACATTGTTGACTCATGTTCAACTTGTGGTCTACTAGTACTGCCTCCTAGATCCCTTTCACACGTAGTCTCATTCAGCCAGGTCTTCCCCATCCTTTATCTGTGCATTTCATTTGTTCACCCTAAGTGCAGTACCTTACATTTCTCCGTATTGAATTTCATTTTGTTACCTTTGCCCAGCTCTCCAGTTTATCCAGGTCATCTTGAATTTTAATCCTGTCCTCCAGGGTATTAGCTACTCCTCCTAATTTGGTGTCATCTGCAAATTTGGTAAGTATGCCCCTAATTCCCTCATCCAAGTCATTGATAAAGATGTTGAATAGCACTGGGGCCAGGACAGAACCCTGTGGCACCCCACTGGTCACATCTTTCCAAGATGAAGAGGAGCCACTGCTGAGCACCCTTTGGGTACGGCCGGTCAACCAATTACAAATCCATTGAACTGTTAACTTGTCTAGCCCACATTTTACAAGCTTGTTTGCAAGAATGTCATGGGGAACCTTGTCAAAGGCCTTACTGAGATCAAGGTATGCGATGTCCACAGCGTTCCCTTCATCTACCAAGCTGGTAACTTTATCAAAAAAAGAGATCAGATTAGTCTGTGATGACTTGTTTCTCTGAAACCCATGTTGACTTTTTGTGATTATGGCATTGCCTTCTAAATGTTCACAGACTCTCTGTTTAATGATCTGCTCTAGAATCTTCCCTGGTATTGATGTCAGACTAACTGGACAATAATTGTTGGGATCCTCTTTTTTCCCCTTTTTGAAGATGGGGACAACGTTTGCGCTCCTGCAGTCTGCTGGGACTTCTCCTGTTCTCCAGGAGTTCTCAAAGATTATTGCCAATGGCTCTGAGATTATATTTGCCAGCTCTTTTAATACTCTTGGATGTAGTTCATCCGGTCCTGGAGATTTAAATTCATTTAGATTAAGAAGGTATTCCTGTACTACCTCTTTGCTTATTCTGTGCTGGATTTCCCCTGTTGTGTCTTCTGTACCTTTATCCTCAGGTTGGTCCCCCTTTACCTTTTCTGAAAACACTGAGGCAAAGAAGGTGTTGAGTAATTCTGCCTTTCCTCTGTCCCCTGTTAGCATTTTGCCATCTTCTCCACGTAGTGGCCCTACCATTTCCTTCTTCCTCCTTTTGCTGCGGACATACCCAAAAAAACCCCTTTTTATTGTTCTTAACCTCTCTTGTAAGCCTGAGCTCATTCTGTGCTTTAGCTTTTCTGACTTTACTCCTACATGTGCTCGCTATCTGTTTGAATTCTTCTTTGGTGATTTCCCCCTTTTTCCATTTCTTATACATGTTCCGTTTAAAACTTAGCTCCGTTGATATTTCTTTAGTCATCCATCCTGGTTTCTTGAGACACCTCCCATTTTTCTTCCTCAATGGTACTGTTTGAAATTGTGCCTTCAGTATCTCCCTTTTGAGAAAGTCCCATCCGTCTTGAGGTCTCTTCTCTTTTAGTATTCCTGACCATGGGATCACCCCCAGTATTTCTCTGAGTTTATTGAAATCAGCTCTCCTAAAGTCAAGAATGCGTGTCTGACTATGCCTGGCTTCTCCTTTCCATTGTATAACAAACTCCAGGAGAACATGATCACCCTCACCTAAGGATCCCACCACTTGCACCCCATTAACCAGGTCATCCCTGTTGGTTAGGATCAGATCTAAAATAGCTGACCCCCTTGTTGCCTCTTCCACCTTTTGGACCATGAAATTGTTTTCCAGGCAAGTCAGTAATTTGCTAGACCTTGAAGTTTTGGTTTTGTTAGATTGCCAGCAAATATCAGGATAGTTGAAGTCACCCATCACTACTACATCTCTCCTTTCTGCGTGTGTGTTCATTTGTTCTAGAAAGGCATCATCCAATTCCTCCGTCTGACTTGGGGGTCTGTAGTAGGGGGGTTTGATACTATTGATCATGGTATCTTACTGAACTGGGTCTTATTTATATTTTCTTACTGTTTTTAACCTGTTTAACCAATTTTAATGCTATTTGTAAGATGCCCTGAGATCTTCTAATATAGGGCAGGGTGTAAATATTTTAATAAATAACAGTGATGCAGAGGGGTGAAACTAGCACAGTTACCACTCTTGCTCCCACTCTGTGCATCTAGAGCAAAGATGAGGATCACGCAGTGCTCCAGCAAGCCTAGGTCATGGTGAAGAATGCTAGGACTTGCAGCCCAATTCCATTTGGCAGGTTACCTGATTCCTGCTTGTGGCCTAGAGCAGTGTTTCTCAGCCATGGTTCCCTGGGTTCCCCAAGAGGTTGCTAGGGGTTCCTCAAGAGATTGTGATTGTGGGGGAAAGCAATAGCAGTATATAGAATAATGTTTATGCAGGGGTCCCCTGAGACCTGAAAATTATTTCAAGGGTTTCCCCAGGATAAAAAGGTTGAGAAAGGCTGGTCTAGAGTGTATTAACATGACACGGTTAAAGTAGTTAAAGTAGTTTGATACCCCTATAACTGTCTTGGCTCCATCTCATGGGACGTTGGGATTTTTTGTTTGGTAAGGTACTTAGAATTCTTTGCTAGAATATTCTAATGCTGTAGTTGAGACGAGTGGATAGAATTCTCTAGCAGTACCTCCTAGAGAGTAACTCCAGGATTCCATAGGATGGGGAGAACAGTTAAAGCAGTATCAAACTCCTATAACTGTGTAGTGTAGATGCACTCCTAAACTGCCTGCATAAGACATTTTCAAGGACAGGTTATTAATTTTTTAAAATAAATGTTATTTTAAACTTTAAAACATGCAACAAACATAATTCATTCTTTCATTTATATTAAATTATAATAATTTTCATCTTAATTATTAACATAATTAAGTCCTTTCTGAATCTTTGTTTGCAAAGAAAAGCCAGAGAGAAAGCTTTAACATAAATGAATTACTCTCCACCCCACTACAAAGTGCTCCCCACTCCCAGGATCATCTATACCATTAATTTATTCCTTTTTTCAAAATTGCCATGCTTCTCTTAGAGGTGTATGCCTCTTTTTTCCTTTAAAAAAAACATATTCTACAAATGGCTTCCATATTTCATCAAAATTACAACTTTTCCATAATCCTTTTTTAACTTTCAATCTGCACATTAATTTAACATTAATAACAATATCCCAAACTTCTCTATACCATTCCTCTATTTGATAAACTCCTTGAAGCTTCCAGTTTCTGGATATAGTTAATCTTGCTACTGTTAATAAATTTGTAATCAAATCCTTAATAAGGGGACAGTTTATTTGTATGTGTAACCTGTCAGGTTATTTGACATTCTAATCCAATGTTGGCAGTTCAGCATGGCAGCAGGTTTCTGGACTCTTTAGGACAGATCTTTCTCAGCACCTGGTATCTGAATTCTTTAAAATGAAGATGCCAAGGACTCACTCTGTTGTTTTATATATATATATATATATATATATATATACATACATACACATGAGGGCTCCCACCGACCACATATTGGAAAAGTGACATTTTGATTGGCGGATTCTGGGAGTTGTAATCCAAAAGAGGTAACATTTCCAAACTTCAGTGCATCCCAACTGGAGGAATTTCCATTGACCTCATTGGGGTTTACCTTTGAGTAAGTATGCAAAGGGCCAGGCTCTGATATTTGAACTTCAACCAGTGTTCGCTCTGCTTTGGTGCTGACTCCTCCATTTTGCACAAGAAGGATACCCTACCTTTTTTCGACAAGACTGTTGTTGAGAATTAAGTAGGCAGGTAGGTAGGTAAATTTGAGCAAAGTGCTGTTAAATCCTGGGGGAAACAAATTTGTGTTATGGAACCTCTTTATTCTAGGATAATTCCAGAGCTTGATTAGGTTTCATTTGTTTGTGTGATTGGGGTCAACTGGGGGTTGAAGTGAATTGAGTTGACAACTAACAAGCTCAGGAAGGAGAAATTGCCTCACTGAATTAGAGCAAGAGCCCATTGAAGTGGCATTCTGTTTGTAGCCACAGCCAAACAGATGCCCCCAAGAGGCTCAGAAGCTGGGCTTGATGGTAATATGTATGGTTTCTTGACCTTTCTTGACCCTTGCCTTGAATCACCTCTGTGAACCTTGAATAATTGATCCCAACATTTAAACTAATGCTGCAGTATTGTGGGGAGAGCCCACAAAACCTGTGGACTGCCACAAACAAGCCAAGGAGTGGGGTTGAAATCCCTGGGGCACCCCTTGGTCCATGCAGTGGCTGCATCCAGTGACCAAACCCGGAATATAACAACCTCTGCGTTCTGACTCTGTAAATGTACCTGGAATTGGACGTCTCTTCATCCCTCCAGTTTAATCCAATCCTAGAATGGAACATCTTCTTGTGGCAGCTGATGAGCTCTACAACAATAGCAACCTTAATCTGTTTTGTTGAGGCATAAGCCAGTGTGGCAGGGACCTGGAAGCATCCATAGTGCTCTGTTTTTGTCTTAAATTTATGTCTTATGTTGATTGTCTTAGACAATGGAGGAGGGGTAGAGCTCTAGTACAGTGGCAGAGCACATACTTTGCATTTCAAAGGTTCTAAGCCTGACCCTGGTATCTCTTGATGGGGCTGAGAGAGGACTCTTGTCTGAAACCCTAAAGAGTTACTGCTAGTCAATGCAGCTCAGCATGGAGTTTGAGCAGTGAGGTCCTTATTCCATGCTCTGGAGCTACATACTATTGCTTCTACTAGTTGGTTTGCTCTGAAAGGGAGTGCCTCTCAAAAGTTGCCGATTTACTGATCAGCTAGTGTAGCTGTGTTCAAAACGACCACAGTACCAAAGCATGGCATCATGTGGCTTGGCTTGCCTAAAATCTGATGGAGATGCACATCTCTATGTCCCAGCTGCAATGGGAGTATGAGGAATGGGAACAAGAGCAGCTGGTGGTTTCCATGTCCATGGGATTGTGAGTCCAGTCCAGACTTGAAAGAAGCTCCCCAAGGTGTTAAATATATTTTAGGGATCAGCACCTTGGAAAGCTCATTTAAAGTTTGGACTAAAACCCAGAGATGATTTACTGCCTCATTGGCATGGAAGTCACTAGCCACCACTGGAGAAGAGCAAGGGCATTCTCACTGTTCAAACTACAGTTCAATTCTTGGTCTTGGGGGAAGCTAGGAAGCCCTTTTTGAAAGCATATGGTAGGCAGTTTTATCTGATTTAGGGGCAGGGAACAAATCAAGCCCTCCTGGGATCCCAGGCTTGCCTTTCAGAGTTTTTAAATGGCCATACCCCCTTGCCCATGGCCCCATCATTTAAGGATTTCCTAGATTTATGTGAGTTTTTCTTCCCATTCTAAAAGACGAAAATATCTTTTCTAATGCTTAGTTCTGGGCAGTAAGAGTTTCAAGCAAAAATACATGGGTCTCCCCCACCCCCTGGTCCTGCATTTCCCCTCTTGTCTCTCACACTACTTGGATGCTTCCCTGTCCCAACAACAACTTCTCCAAAACTGAATTTAGTTTTCAGGCTGAAAGAGATTTCCCACTCATCATCTAACCTTATTATCTGCTGTATTTCTGTTTTTATTATTATTATTATATTGTAGTTATTTTGAGGTTTGCTTTTTTTTATGATAGTTAATTGTGTTGTACAGCGTTTTTCATGTCACTCACCTTGCTAATAATTGATACTTCAGTAAAGATTGACTGGCACCTCTGTTGCCTTTGGACAGTGCCAGCGGGTGTTGTGTTTCTTGAAATGTGGCCACTGAACTTTCACCTATTTTGGAATATTATTTTCAGTCAGCTGCCATTTGTCCCAATACTCTCTCCCTGACTAAGGACAGAAAACTCCCAGTTCTGTCTAGCTCTACAAGTTGTGCAATGCATTTTTTTAATTCCCATAGCAAGAAATGTATCATGCATTAAAACAACCTTCCCAAACTGCTTTTCTAAAGGCTTGTTGTTCATACTGTGCTGTCTGAGAACTGAAAATTGTAATCTTATTTTGTTTGTATAGGAGAGAATTTTAATCTTTCAACTGTTTAGTCTTTAAAACATTTCCAAGCTGCCTTTCATCCTTACAGATTCCAAGGTGGTATTCAGATAGAAGTAGAAGGATTAAATACAAGCACAACAATAGAACCTTGCAATGTGTCATCGAAACAAAGAAGGCCTGTTCTCAGATAAGGGCTTCTCTGGGTGACCTTATGTCACAGGCAGGGTGATACTGCAAGAGATGTTCCTGCAGATATTTGGACTCCCTCAGTGTTTTATTGCTAAGCATCAATATCTTGAATGAGGCTCAGAATGAGAGTCAGTGCAGCTTCTTCAGAATCACTGTAATAAGATTCTACCTGGTTATATGAAGGAGTGGCCATGATCCAGAAACTGCATGGCTGCACTGGCTGTTTTTTGTTTTTGACTACCTGCATCAGAAAGCTGTAGCTGTGCTGTCATGGCTGAAATTTTGGCAATCACAAGTGGCATTTGGATTGCTTCTGGTCACCTTTTCATCTGTTGTGGGGAGGAGGGTTGTTGCTAACTGGGTGTGCAGGACACCCTGAACAAGCTTGCTCCATCAATATGACATAATTTCAAGTATTTAAACATGGCTATCATGTCACCTCTTAACTTTCACTTTTCCAGACTAAACATACCCAGCTCTCTAAGCAGCTCCTCTTCTGGCGTAGTTTCCAGGCTTTTACCATTTTGGTCACCCTTCTCTGGACACATTCTAGTTTGTCAATATCCTTCTTGAATTGTGATGCCCAGAACAGGACACAGTATTCTAGGTGAGATCTGACCAATGCAGAATAAAGTGGTACTATTACTTCCCTCAATCTAGACACTAAACTCCTATTGATGAAGCCTAGAATCACATTGGCTTTATTATCTAGCACATCACTTTGTTGACTCATGTTCAGCTTGTCATCTACCAAGACTCCTAGATCCCTTTCACATGTACTGTTGTCAAGCCAGGTGTCACCCATCCTGTATCTGTGCATTTCATTTTTCTGCCTAAATGTAGTGCTTTACATTTCTCCCTGTTGAGATTCATTTTGTTAGTTTTGGCCCACCTCTCCAATCTGTTAAGATCATTTTGATTTCTGATCCTGTCCTCTGAGGTATTTCTTACCCCTCCTAATTTGGTGTCATCCATAAATCTGATAAGCTTGCCCTCTATTCCGTCATCCATGTCATATATAAAGATGTTGAATAGAACTGGGCCCATGACAGAACCGTCTGGAACCCCACTGGTCACTTCTCTCCAAGATGAAGAGGAGCCATGGGTGACCATACTTTGGGCTCGGCTGGTCAACCAATTACAAATCCACCTAAAGAGTAAGATTGTCTAGCCTACATTTTAATAGCTTGTTTGCAAAAATATAATGGGGGACCTTGTCAAGGGCCTTACTGAAATCAAGATATGCTACATCTTCAGCATTCTCTTCATCTACCAGGCTTGTAACTACAAAAAAGAGATATGACTCGTTTTTGAGAAACCAATGTTGACTTTTAGTGATCACAGCATTCCTTTCATTACAGACTGTCTGCTTAATGATCTGCTCCAGAATCTGGTATTCTTCCTGGTATTGATGTTAGTTAGACTGACTGATTTGGATCCTCCCCCCCTTTTTTTAAAAAAAAAAAAATGGGGACAACATTTGCCCTCCTCCAGTCTGTTGGGAGTTCTGTTCTCCAGGAATTCTCAAAGATTATTGCCAGTGGTTCTTAGATTACTGCCTGTTCTTTTAATACTCTTGGATGTACTGTATTTCATCTGGCCCTAGAGAGACTTGTATACATTTAGAGTGACAAGGTATTCCTGTAGTACTACTTTACCTATTCTTTGCTGCATTTCCCCTACTGCATCATCTGCTCCATTTTTTCTGGGTTGGACACTGTTTTCCTTTTGGGAGACGACTGAAGCAAAAAAGGTATTGAGTACTGCCTTTTACTCTGTTCCCTGTTAGCATCTTCTCCATGCAGCGGCCCAACCATTTCCCTGTTCTTCCTTTTGCCATGGACATAACAAAAAAAGCCCTTTTTATTGTTTCAAACCTTTCTAGCAAGCCTGAGCTCATCCTGCGCTTTTGGTTTTCTGACTTTCTCCATACACATGCTGGTTATTTTTTTTTAAATTCTTTTTTGGCGGTTTCTCCCTTTTCCCATTTCTTGTACATATGCTTCTTTAAATCTTAGTTCAATTGAAAGTTCTTTAGATATCCATCCTGGTTTCTTTAGACAGCTTCCATTTTCCCCTCCTCACTGGAACTGTTTGAAGTTGTGCCTTCAATATCTCGCTTGTAAGAAACTCCCACCCATCATGAACTCCCTTCTCTTTTAGTATTTCTGACCATGGGATCACACCCAGTATTTCTCTAAGTTTACTAAAATCAGGTTTCTTAATGTTTAGAATGTGTGTCTTTACTTGGCTTCCCTTTTCCACTGTCAGCCCTCCGCATTCATGGGTTCTATATCCACAGATTCAACCAACCACAGCTTGAAAATATATATATTTTTTGTCAGTCTATATACTGTTGTTGCTTTCCCCCAACAATCACAATCTCTTGACGAACCCCTAGCAATCTCTTGGGGAACCCTGGTTGAGAAACACTGGTCTAGATCAAGGGACGTAATAGTGCTACTCTATTCTGCTTTGGTCAGACCTCAACTGGAATACTGTGTCCAGTCCTGGGCACCACAATTCAAGAAGGATATTCATAAGCTGGAATGTGTCCAGAGGAGGGTGAGCAAAATGGTGGGAGGTCTGGAAGCCATGCCCTATGAGGAGCGGCTTAGGGAGTTGGGTATGTTTAGTCTGGAGAAGAGAAGGTTGAGAGGTGACGTGATAGCCATGTTTAAATATTTGAAGGGATGCCATTCTGAGGATGGAGCAAGCTTGTTTTCTGCAGCTCCAGAGACTAGGACATGGAGCAATGGACTCAAACTACAGGAAAAGAGATTCCACCTAAACATTAGGAAGAACTTCCTGACAGTAAGAACTGTTTGGAAGCGGAATACACTGCCTCGTAGTGTGGTGGAGTCTCCTTTTTTGGAGGTTTTTAAACAGAGGCTGGATGGCCACTTGTCAGGAATGATTTGATTGTGTATTCCTGCATGGCAGGATGTTGGACTGGATGGCCCTTGGGGTCTCTTCCAGCTCTTTGATTCTATAATAATAAGATACTATCACATGTAAAGACTTCATTTAGGATTACTTGTCATTGAGAAGTACAGCTACAGTTATCCAACCTGTTTGGCATTTCTATGCACACAAAATGGGATTTAAATAATCATGCATGTACTCCCATGTGTGTGCATACATACGCTACCCCAAATATTTTGCATTACAACAGGAATTGCACACAGCAATATATTGTTGGTGGGAAAACATATTTCCCTAAAAAGCTCAGGTTAACCATTGCAGCTAAACTTAGAATAAGGAGTTTGGCTGATGATTTTAGTGTATCTGCTGAACAAAAAGTTCCAGCACTCTGACCTTGGTAAATCCTGGTTCCACTAGCCCACTGCTTAATAGAAAAGGTGCCTATTCATCTATTGAAGATTGGGTGCTCAAGATGTTCAAGGTGGCAGAAATGGACAAATTATCTATGTTGATAAAAGAAAAGTCAATATACATGGGTTCTGCATTTTTTTTGAAAACTAGGAACCCCTTTTAAAGTTTTTAGAGGAGAGTGGAGAAAAAATAACATTTTCAGGTTTTGAGTATTAATATATTTCATAAATGCAGTAGGAGGTTCATTAACAAATTATTTTTGGAGGGAGGTTTCTTTCTTTCTTTTTTTTAAGATACAGCCCCCCCCCTTCCCAGTATTCACAGGGGATACATTCCTGAATTTAATGTGTATAAGTGCAATAGTGGATAATAGCAAACCCTATTAAAATAAAGGACTTCCTATACAAACATACCATAGAGCTGCACTGGAGGACCTAGAAGATGTCTAGAGAGGATGCATCTCTAGGCATTTTGTGTCCCCTATTTTGTTTCCCTTAAACAACTGAAACTGTGGCTATTGGTTCTACAGATATGGGGTGGGTAACCTGTATAGGGTTTACGTCTTTGGTAAGAAAATGGGAAGTCAACTTTTAATGGTTTAGGTGTAGGTTGTTGTTGTTGTTTTTTTAATTTGTATATCTTCAGCTGTTGTGTTTTGTTTCTTTTTTCAATGTTGTGATGTGTTTTATTCAATAAAAATACTTTTAAAAAAGATAGCGCACCTATTGATCTGCTGTGCCACAAGCCACACATGTTGCAGTGTGTACCAGAATGCCGTCTTATTATGCCAAGGTGTGTTAAAAAAGGCGGGGGGGGGGACAGAGCTCGTTGTTCTTTTGGGTAGAAGAACTTTCTTAATGCTACTTTAACAAGAACAGTGCAAATGCACTCACCCATCAAAACATTATGCAGCTGAGGATGGGAGTGTGATGAGTTGCAGCTTGTTTATCAGTCAGATGACCTGTTTGCAACATTACATTTGTGACAAATTTCAACACATTAAGAATCTCAGGGCCAAAGGAGATGGGAGGCTAACTGTGTCATTATGATCCATGTCAGAGATTTTTTTTTCTCTGTTCAGAACAGATGAGAGAAACTTGATTTTCATCATGCAGCAGAAATTATGTGGTTTGTAATGATGTGTACAGTGCTTTGATATTAACTTACTGGGGAGCAGTAGAGAAAATATTTGTTTGTTTAAATCATTTGTAGTATAGCTTTGTAAAGTTACCTGTTTTGCACTGCAGATCCCATCATTGTGCAGCCAGGTGGCCAGTGTTCATGTTGGCTGGAGAATCATGGGAACTACAATCCAAAAAAGTAAATGTTTCAACTCTGATCCTTAGCCAAAAAGACTCCCATGCACCTTCCAGTGCTGGGTTGTATAACAGACCATGCTCTAAGGTTTATAGTCTAAATCAAGCCATGACATAAAACTAATACGGAAGGGTGAGGGAAGATAGTTCCATTCTTATAATAACCAGCACAACAGAAATTCTTTTAACTGCCTGTATGGGGGAGGAGTAATAAAAAATAGTTGAAAACCATGTTAAATGTTGAAAAACTCTGATGAGAAGAATCCTGGACTGACAAGAATCTTCACAGTTCAGGACATACTCTCTGCAAAAGTTACACAGGATTGTTCTGCACAGAAAATGTCATTTTCCATGTAGGAAACAGCATTTTCTATGCAGAAATATTATTTTTCTATATAGAAAATACTATTTTCTGCCCCAAAATACCATATGCAATATATATATATTTGCACAATAAGTCTGGCAGCAGGAAGAAAATATCTAAAATTCTTCATTGCTTCCTTCAAGAATAAAATCAGCAAAGATTGCATGCATCCCTGTTTAACTTCTGTTCTCTCCCTCTTCTCTACAGCTTGCTAGAGTGGCTGCTATTAGATGATTGTTGAGGGAGGGCCAAAGGCAGTTTGGAGACAATAGACAAGTCCTGCTTCTTTTGTCATGATCTTCTAGTGGAGTTCCAGATGCATCTTGCTGGCTACGAAGAGAACCAAGTAGCTGGGTTAGAGAGACCTGTTGTCTCATTCAGCAGAGCTTCGTCTCTGACATGCCTATGACTGCACATATGAAATAATACTTCAAACTGGTATCTCATCCCTCTCTTGAAAGAATGTGGGGGCTGGAGAGAGTAAGCAAGTTAGCTGACAGTTGAGCTCTGTCCCTGATTAGCAACCTCTGAATAGGTGTAAAATCTAAAATCATGGAAGGCCCTGGTTGCATGTTGATATAAAGCTAACTATACTTTAAGATCACATGAACAAATTTCAGGCTTGTCAGCTCTCCTTCTCCTCCTGTGAGGAGACTGGAAGGTTTGGGTTGCATTTTTAACTGACCAAAGCTTGGCATTATGTTCTAATTCAGATAAATTGTGGTTACTTTTAACTATGATTTAAGGAAAGAAGCTGTCTTCAAATGATTTATGAAGTTGGCTTGTTTCAATAAACCTTAGTTTATTGGCTTTGGATATAACACTAAATCACTCCCCATGCTGCAAAAACCAACCAACCACCAGCCTATAAATAGCCAGTCACGCCCCTCCAAAAGCCTTCAGGAGATATGATTGGCCATTCAAAAACTATTTGGTGGGAGAGGGGCTATTTTAGACCCAAAATATGCTATAATTTTTTTAAAGGGAGAGGGGATGATTGAGAAGGCTAAGGGTAAGACAGTAGAGCACACCCTGTTACCATGCCTTATACCCCCCTCCCAATAATATTTCATAATTTGTCAATAGTGCACACTTCGTGAGGTCTAGGTAGACCAGGGCAGACCAAAAGTGGGGTCAGGTGAAGGTCACCAGGGCCTAACAAAGCTGTTGTGGAAAATTCCCACTAGACACACCCAAGATAGGATTATATGGAGCCCCCTAGTAAACAAAGCCATTAAGGTGGAATGTACTATCGGATGTATTGGCAATGTGTCATACTCCAAAGCAAAGAGTGACCGGAACCCCCATTATCCCCAGAACATCTCTTCTTGTGTCTTTTCCTATCCCACAATAAGAAGGTTGTCATAAACCCATCAACTCTCATATCTCAACCGTTAGCGACAGTTAACAATGTTGTGGTTTCCTTTGTTTAACTGTGGGAAACCCATCTAAGCATTATTTTACACACAAACACCCCTTCAGGATACAAAATTGGATATAAATATTAGCCCCAAATAATAGCCAAATGTTCTACTGACACCATCACTCTGCCGGATTGCTGTGTCACCCTCAGATTCACATCAGAGTCTTCTTCGCTCCCTGAACCTCTGCTCTTCAGGACTGGTAAATATTGCCCATACTTAGCTGAATCTAGTCTTCTATCCAACCTTTCTGCCTTAACTTTTCATTAGCCTTGTGTGGTTCTTGTGAGTGCAAGTGCATATGTGAATGCTTCCATGTTTATTTTCCAATAAAAAACATTTTATTTCACTTTATCCTGGAGTCTCATAAGTTAGTACTTGTATACACAGGTATAAAGATCTTGCAAGTTACCTGACTTCTTGCAGCCATTCATTTGAGCTAATTATAATTTCCCCAAATAATATCATAATTTTAGTGTCATGAGTGAGTCCCCCATGGACCCCACCAATTTGGTTAACATCCTCCAACTCTTGGCTTTTGTCCACCCATGCTCAGAGTAACAGTTGATCTGTTGTTGTTGTTGTTGTTGTTGTTTCTTACCTGCCTCAATCCATAGGGAACAACAGATTAACACACAACATCTAATATCAGTTAAAATAGAAGTGAACATGGTCCTTGAAGCTGCATCAGATGAAGACAAAGGACTGCAGGAGCCCAGAGCTTGTTCACTAGCACTGAACTATAGTTTAATATCTGGACTGAGGTATTGTCTTAAATCAGGGATGGGGAAACTGTGGCCATGGCTATATGTGGTTTCCAGCAACAGTTTTGCAGATCTCCTCCCCAAGGCCTACACACACACACACACACACACACACACAGGCATGCACACATACCTGCCCCAAAAGCAAATAATCATTACTGGTCATGCAGAGATAGAACGCACCCCACTTCTTAAAGCATGAAAATTGGCTGAGAATAAAAACTAAGTCACTTCTGCTTTCATTTCCAACTGATTAGCAACTGAATTCCAGGCAGATGTGATGCAAAATCTCCCCCTCACAACCCCTGTGGTTGCCCAATACTGTTTAATGCTTGTACTGTATGTTACAGGCACAGGTTTTTCTTTCTTCATTCCTTTCTTTTTTGTTTCTCTCTCCCCCACCCCACCGCTCTCTGTTTGATACACACTGATGCACATACCACTAGCATATACAAATGTTCTTCTTCTATTTTTGCATGCACACTTCTGATCTTATGCATTCCAATTCAAATGCGAGTCACAAAGTGTTCAGTGCCACTTTCTCCCAATGACCTCTGTCTTGGTTGTTGGTTTTATGTGCCAGGCCTGTAACCACTTTCCATCAGGGAGCCTTGGGATTCTGCCATTTGGTTGCTATTAATTTTTATTTTGTGATCAGAATTTCAAAACATGACTAGAAGACTTGTGGTATTGATGCAACTGCCATGGTCATGGATTGTCATGGGAGGGATGTTTTTAAAAACTGTTTCTTTCACAACTGGTTAGTTAACTGCTGCCCTGCTCCCTTACGGAATCTGTGTTAAAGGTTCTTATTGCCATTCCATGTCCCCCTTTCTCTTTCGTGTACTTTTTTCCTTTTTAACAAAATTTCAGATAGTCTACCTCTTCAGTTTCAAACCTTGTATACCATGATCTTCGGTCAATGCTGCATAGCCTGCTTTTTCCAGCTTCTAAGTTTCAAGTCCTGGGAGATGTAGCAGTGCAAGTCTTTTAACTGGCTTCTGTAGCGATGTCATTAGCAGTGGCCAATTTGGCAGAGATAGTCCTGACTAATCCTCTGTTGTCCCACCTTTTCAGTGGCTTTTAAAATGTCCCAGTTTCTCTCTCCTCCCACTTTTTCCCTTTGGTCCTCAGTTTTCTTAAGTTGCTGCAAACTGAGTTCAAAAAAGAAAAAAATAGTTTGAATTCTATTAACTCAGAAGGGGGGAAAGGAGAGGACGGGGTGGATCCTGCCCTTCCCAGTAGACTCAGGCAAAAACTAACTGCTGCAGCCTCTCCTAGTTTGTATGTTCCTCTCCATTAACAATTTGTCTCATTTTGAACACACTCTGATGTTGCTTGGCCATACGTGTTCCAGTTTTCATTTGTAAAATGGAAGGTATGGACTTACTGTGAATCAGTTTTACTTATTTCGTATAAGCAGTGCTTATTCAATGATGGAGTAGACCATCTGCAACTTTTTATAAATACTTGTATTAAAAGCTATTTAAAAAGAACAGAAAAAACCCTTTGTAGTCTAATTCATAGAAGACTTTTAAGTTGAACATTTTTTTTACAAAACAATGAAATAATGCAGATATAGCCCTGTTTGATTCTTATTAAAACATACCTGTAGCGTGTTCTTTAGCTAAGAAGAACAAGGCTGCAGCAAACATGCCATTTCCTCTGTTACCCTCACCGCAAGTCCATGAGGAGGGCTAAAGCTGGCCAAGATGGAAAGAGCTCTTTGCCTGACAGCCACCTCACTGTTGTGTCACTTGCTGATTGTAGCGAGGCAAACCATTTCCCCATCTACCCTAGTATTGCATGCTCTGATAGGTAGCAACTATCCTGAGTTTCAGTTAGACTTCTCAACCTGTGGGTCTCCAGATGTTGTTGGACTACAGTTCCCAGGAGCCCTCTGAGGTATCACCTTGACAGCCAGGTGGTCCTCCCAGCCATTAGTGGGGCTGTGAGTTCACAGCTCCCAGTCATTAGTGAGGCTGTAGGATTGAACTCACAGCCTCACTAATGACTGGGAGGACCACCTGGCTGTCAAGGTGAGACCTCAGAGGGCTCCTGGGAACTGTAGTCCAACAGCATCTGGGGACCCACAGGTTGAGAATCACTTTGTTAGAGGATCTTCCTCATCACCTTCTTCCCTGGTCACTGTCACTGGAAATTCCAGGGGCTGATCCTAAAACCTTCTGCATGCAAAGTGCAGGCTATACCACTCAGTTGTGTTCCCTCTCCTGTGTAGCAGAATAGAGAATGCCTCATTTAGGATAGTGCTTGCTCATCACTGAAAATATTGTTTTGCTTTTAACTTTTTGTATAATCATAGAGTTGGAAGGGAACCCAAGGAGCATCTAAAATATTTTACAATATTTTAATTATTGTAAAACAGTAATTAAAAATACTTGGTAGATAGGGTCTAAATCACATACCCTCCGACTGTACTGATTTGGCAGGACAGTCCTGGTTAATCCTCTGTTGTCCCACATTTTCAGCTGCTTTTAAGATGTCCCAGTTTCTCACTCTTTCTCCCACCTTCCCATTTCATTCTCAGCATACTTCAAACTGAGTTCAAAGTGCAAAAGTAGTTTGCACTCAGTTAACTCAGCAGAAGATAGGAGAGGAGGGGGAGAATCTTGTCCTTCCAAGGAGGCACAGGCAAAAGCAAACTGCTGCAGCCTCTCCTTAGCTTCAGGACCTGTTTAAGGAATTGGGGGGGGGCTGCAAGGCTTTATTGGGAGGGCTATATGTTTATCTCATGTCAATGTAACCAAATTCAATCTAAGCTATTCACAGTACAAGATATTCAGATTATTACTAATAATGTTTTTGCAGGAGGAGGGTTATTACAGGAGCCCCCATAATGATGGGGCCCCCTGCGGATGCTGATGCCACTGGTGCCTTAAACTGGCCCTGCCAAACTGTGAATTTTGCCAAACTGTGAATTTTGGAGTTTACACCAGGACTGAGGAACCTGTACCTCTCCAGATTTTGTTGAAATGCATCGCCCTGCATGCCTGATCTTTGGTGATGCTAACTGAGGCCATATGGAACAGGAGTCCAACAAAATCTGAAGGGTCACTGGTTCCTCACCCATGTCTTGTACAGTACTGGTTTTACTTGGAAACAGAACTTTTGGGTCCTTATAGTATCATCTCACTACTATGCTGTGTGCTTTTTTAAACAAAGCTTCTAGCATTCTTGATTATGGTGTTGTTGTTGTTTTTAAAAAAGAATGGAACAGCAGTATGTTTTGTTTGCACCATTTCCCTTCTGACTCTTAAAGAGCGTACGTTTGTCAAAATTCAAAATGACCTGGATAGACTGGAGAGCTGGGCCAAAGCTAACAAAATGAAATTCAATACGGAGAAATGTAAGGTACTGCACTTGGGGGGGGGGAATGAAAAGCATAGATATAGGATGGGGGAGACCTGGCTGAATGAGACTACGTGCAAAAGGGATCTAGAAGTCCTAGTATAGAATCATAGAATTGCAGAGTTGGAAGAGACCACAAGGGCCATCCAGTCCAACCCCCTGCCACGCAGGAAATCACGATCAAAGCATCCCCGACAGATGGCCATCCAGCCTCTGTTTAAAGACCTCCAAGGAAGGAAACCCCACCACGCTCCGAGGGAGTGTGTTCCACTGCCGAACAGCTCTTACTGTCAAAAAGTTCCTCCTAATGTTGAGGTGGAATCTCTGTTCCTGGAGCTTGCATCCATTGCTCTGTGTTCCAGTCTCTGGAGCAGCAGAAAACAAGTCTGCTCCATCCTCAACGTAACACCCCTTCAAATACTTAAACAGGGCTATTATATCGCCTCTTAACCTTCTTTTTTCCAAGCTAAACATACCCAGCTCCCTAAGTCTCTCCTCATAAGGCATGGTTTCCAGACCTTTCACCATTTTAGTCACCCTTCTCTGGACACATTCCAATTTGTCAATATCCTTTTTGAATTATGGTGCCCAGAACTGGACACAGTATTCTAGGTGAGGTCTGACCAAGGCAGAATAGAGCGGCACTATTACTTCCCTTGATCTAGACGCTATACTTCTATTAATGCAGCCCAAAATCGCATTGGCCTTTTTAGCTGCCGCATCACACTGTTGACTCATGTTCAACCTGCCAGGGAGAAGAAGGAGAGCAGCTTCTGGACAGCCACTTTGAGTGGGGGAGTTTGAATTTTTTTAAACTGTTGGGAGAGGCTGCTTGTTGCATCTTGAATTTTGATCCTGTCCTCCAGGGTATTAGCTACTCCTCCTAATTTGGTGTCATCTGCAAATTTGGTAAGTATGCCCCTAATTCCCTCATCCAAGTCATTGATAAAGATGTTGAATAGCACTTGGCCCAGGACAGAACCCTGTGGCACCCCACTGGTCACATCTTTCCAAGACAAAGAGGAGGCACTGCTGAGCACTCTTCGGGTTCGACAGGTCAACCAATTACAAATCCATTGAACTGTTAACTTGTCTAGCCCACATTTTACAAGCTTGTTTGCAAGAATGTCATGGGGAACCTTGTCAAAAGCCTTACTGAAATCAAGGTATGTGATATCCACAGCATTCCCTTCATCTACCAAGCTGGTAATTTTATCAAAAAAAGAGATCAGATTAGTCTGGCATGACTTGTTTCTCTGAAACCCATGTTGACTTTTTGTGATTATGGCATTGCCTTCTAAATGTTCACAGACTCTCTGTTTAATGATCTGCTCTAGAATCTTCCCTGGTATTGATGTCAGACTAACTGGACGATAATTGTTGGGATCCTCCTTTCTCCCCTTTTTGAAGATGGGGACAACGTTTGCCCTCCTCCAGTCTGCTGGGACTTCTCCTGTTCTCCAAGAGTTCTCAAAGATTATTGCCAATGGCTCTGAGATTACATTTGCCAGCTCTTTTAATACTCTCGGATGTAGTTCATCCGGTCCTGGAGATTTAAATTCATTTAGATGAAGAAGGTATTCCTGTACTACCTCTTTGCTTATTCTGTGCTGGATTTCCCCTATTGTGTCCTCTGTTCCATTATCCTCAGGTTGCCCCCCCCCCTTTTCCTTTTCTGAAAACACTGAGGCAAAGAAGGTGTTGAGTAATTCTGCCTTTTCTCTGTCCCCTGTTAGCATTTTGCCATCTTCTCCACATAGTGGCCCTACCATTTCCTTCTTCCTCCTTTTGCTGCGGACATACCCCCAAAAAACCCTTTTTATTGTTCTTAACCTCTCTTGTAAGCCTGAGCTCATTCTGCACTTTAGCTTTTCTGACTTTACTCCTACACGTGTTTGCTATCTGTTTGAATTCTTCTTTGGTGATTTCCCCCTTTTTCCATTTCCTATACATGTTCCGTTTAAAACTTAGCTCCATTGAAAGTTCATTAGTCATCCATCCTGGTTTCTTGAGACACCTCCCATTTTTCTTCCTCAATGGTACTGTTTGAAATTGTGCCTTCAGTATCTCCCTTTTGAGAAAGTCCCATCCGTCTTTAGGTCTCTTCTCTTTTAGTATTCCTGACCATGGGATCACCCCCAGTATTTCCCTGAGTTTATTGAAATCAGCTCTCCTAAAGTCAAGAATGTGTGCCTGACTATGCCTGGCTTCTCCTTTCCATTGTATAATAAACTCCAGGAGAACATGATCACTCTCACCTAAGGATCCCACCACTTGTACCCCATTAACCAGGTCATCCCTGTTGGTTAGGATCAGATCTAAAATAGCTGACCCCCTTGTTGCCTCTTCCACCTTTTGGACCATGAAATTGTCTTCCAGGTAAGTAAGGAATTTGCTAGACCTTGAAGTTTTGGTTGAGTTAGATTTCCAGCACATATCAGGATAGTTGAAGTCACCCATCACTACGACATCTCTTCTTTCTGCATGTGTGGTCATCTGTTCTAGAAAGGCATCATCCAATTCCTCCGTCTGACTTGGGGCTCTGTAGTAGAGTCCCACAATAACATCCCTGTTGTTGCCCTCCCCTTTTATTTTTATCCAGATGCTCTCCACCAGGCTTCCAGTATTGATGTCATGGATCTTTTCAGTGGTATAAATATCCCTGACATATAATGCTATTCCTTCTCCTTTCCTGTTTGGCCTGTTTCTCTTATAAAGGTTATACCCCTCTATTCCTACATTCCAATCATGCAACTCATCCCACCAGGTTTCAGTAATGCCTATTATACCATATTTATTTTGTAGTGCTAGGAGTTCAAGTTCATCTTGCTTATTTCCCATGCTCTGTGCATTAGTGTAGAGACATCTAAGACCATGTGTTCCCTTTACTTGCTGTCTGTGCAAGTTTTTTTGCCTCCCACTGTTGGGTCCTTGCACTGTTTGCCTTGTTCCCTCTATGACAGTTTGACTATTTTCTCCAGCCCTTTTGCCTTCCAGAATATTGTCTCCCTCCCCTGTATGACTCAGTTTAAAGCCCTCCTGATCAAATTCTTGAGACTGTAGGCAAAAACGTTTCTGCCAACTGGTGTGAGATGCACCCCATCTCTTGCCAGAAATCCCCCCTCATGGAAGCGCAGCCCATGATCCAAGAATCCAAATTGTTCTCGGCGACACCATCTACGGAGCCAGTTGTTTACATCGGCTATTTTCCTCTCTCTTCCTGGACCATGCCCTTCAACTGGCAGAAGAAACGAGATGACAACCTGTGCGTCCATTTCTTTCAGCTTCCTCCCCAGAGCTTCATAATCTCTTCTGATCTTCGGAAAGCTGTGCCTTGCAGTATCATTTGTTCCCACATGGAGCAAAAGGAAGGGGTAATGATCCGTTGCCTTGACGAGTCTTGTCAGCCTCTCTGTCACATCACGGATCTTTGCCCCAGGGAGACAACACACCTCCCGAGACATCTTGTCAGGACCACAAACCACTGCTTCTGTACCCCTCAGCAAGGAGTCCCCACCACCACCACACACCTCCACTGAGGCTTCGCAGCTGCTGTTCCTTGCGGTGGTCCTCTCAGGGTCCCCTGCTCTGCCCCTAAAGTATGTCCATGCTGTTCTTCCTCATTGTCTTCGATAAGAGAGAGGGCTTCGAATTGATTCTGTAGCTGCAAGCTGCTCAAAGACTCCCTGGATTTTCTTGTTCTGTGTGTGACATTCCTCCAGCTGTCTACCTCCTGTGTCTGTGAAGTGACCCTCTCCTCCCCAACCAGTTTCTCTGTGCGGTCCCCGTCCAAGACTGTTTGTTCTGTTCTGTCCAGCAAAATCTCTTGCTCATGAATCTTTTGAAGTGTAGCTACCCGTGTCTCCAGCTGCTGGACTTTCTCCTCCAAGAGGGCTACCAACTTGCACTTGGTGCATGTGAAGTTCTCCACGTCTGTAGACAAGAAGACAAACATTGCACAAGTGTTGCAGGTGACTGCAGCAGTCCCCTCAGTGTCCATGGTGAGAGCTTTTAAGTAATCTAAGAAGTCTTAGTTAATGATGAGAACTCTATGCTGTACTTTTGTTTGGTGACTCAGCAACAAGCTCCCAACAGTTTGAAAAAAAAAATTCAAACTCACAGAAGCTCCACCCCACTCAGCAACAAGCAGCCTCTCCCAACAGTTTAAAAAAAAATCAAACTCAGAGAAGCTCCACCCCCTCAGCAACAAGCAGCCTCTCCCAACAGTTTTTAAAAAAATTCAAACTCACAGAAGCTCCACCCCACTCAGCAACAAGCAGCCTCTCCCAACAGTTTAAAAAAATTCAAACTCCCCCACTCAAAGTGGCTGTCCAGAAGCTGCTCTCCTTCTTCTCCCTGGCAGGTTGAACATGAGTCAACAGTGTGATGCGGCAGCTAAAAAGGCCAATGCGATTTTGGGCTGCATCAATAGAAGTATAGCGTCTAGATCAAGGGAAGTAATAGTGCCGCTCTATTCTGCCTTGGTCAGACCTCACCTAGAATACTGTGTCCAGTTCTGGGCACCATAATTCAAAAAGGATATTGACAAAGTGTCCAGAGAAGGGCGACTAAAATGGTGAAAGGTCTGGAAACCATGCCTTATGAGGAGAGACTTAGGGAGCTGGGTATGTTTAGCCTGGAAAGAAGACGGTTAAGAGGCGATATGATAGCTCTGTTTAAGTATTTGAAGGGGTGTCACGTTGAGGATGGAGCAGGCTTGTTTTCTGCTGCTCCAGAGACTGGAACACGGAGCAATGGATGCAAGCTTTAGGAACAGAGGTTCCACCTCAACATTAGGAGGAACTTTTTGCAGTAAGAGCTGTTCGGCAGTGGAACACACTCCCTCGGAACATGGTGGGGTTTCCTTCCTTGGAGGTCTTTAAACAGAGGCTGGATGGCCATCTGTCGGGGATGCTTTGATCGTGATATCCTGCGTGGCAGGGGGTCTCTTCCAACTCTACAATTCTATGATTCTATGCTTAGCTTGTCTGTTCTTCCTCATTAATAACTTTTGCCATCTTGACCACATTCTGACATTGCCGGGCCACACATATCGCAATTTTCATCTGTGAAATTTTTTGGGGGGGAGGGTATGAAATCCTCTTGTATGTTCTGATTAGAGTAAACCCATTCAATCAACAGGATTTACCTATATGTTGACCCACCATTCAACAATTGAATGAATAGGTCTACTTTCGTTGGGACTAACCAACAAAATGATTGCTCAGAGTGTTTTTTTTATTTTATTTTAAAGAAAAAGACATCTAGTAAGTTTAATTCTGATAATGATAATAATCAAAACCAGGTAATTATCTTGCTTTAGACTCTGTTTCTTTTTCTCAGAGGCTAGCTTCTTATACAGTTGATTTATTAGCACAATCCTGTAAATGTCTACTCAGACACAAGTCCCATTAACTTTAGTGAGATTTACTTCCAGGTAACTGTATATAGGATTGCAAACTTGGTCTTCCTAATCAAATGACCTCCCTAAACATAATAGTTAGGGAGGCTTTTGAAAGCTTAGATCAGGGTTGGTATTAGGCAAGGAAGGGGTATATTTAAACTTTATACATTTTCAAACTTCATTTTGTGCGCTCCCCTGGGAGAAATTGCCTTCAGTTTTTATCACATATAGTAATTTTGGATAAATGTATGTTATAGTGTGACTTTATGGTAGGCTTGGGCTGGAAGTCATTCATTTTAATAGCGTTCACTATTATCCATGGTTTCCAGTACCCAGGGTAAGTCCAAGAATGTATACTCCATGGATATGGGGGTCATACTGATGAGTACTTTATAATTTAGAACAAGTAGAGAAATCAGTGCTTATTGAAATACATAAACAACAAAGTTGAAATTTACATGGACCATGGCTTTTGTCCTTTCCAGTTTTTTTTTTCATTTTATTGATCCTTGCTGTTGTTTTCTTCTTCTAGTGTAACCTGGCCCATTTCCTGGGACTTGGCCATCATCTGAGAGTTCTGAACTTTATGATTGGTATGTTTGACCAGCTGAATCCTCCGTCCTCTGAACGAGTGAAGATAACAGATACTCAGTTTGATGGTGTGGAGGTCAGAGTGTACGAACCCTCTGAAGAAGGAGAGAAGACACTAAAACGTAGTGTGGTCTACATCCACGGAGGAGGATGGGCCTTGGCAAGTGCAAGTATGTTGTCTACAGCCTTCCTTCTTTTTTACTTTGAGTTTCTCCATTCCTATTTTATGATATTAGGATGTGTTACAGAAGTTTCACCAAAGCAGAGTGGGTAGAATATAGGTCAGGATCTACTGGTAGGTCTCTGACTGATGCACAATCACTTGGGAAGAGTTTTTGACTCCCAACTGTATAACAATAGCAATAACTAAAATTATTTTTTCCCTAAAGTAAATTGTTTGAACAGTATGTTTTAAGGGATGAGGTTGTGGGGAACCAGAAATATATGTTCATGTGAAAGGCATGGTGAGCTGTCTTCAGGCACCAGTGACAAATTCTAAAGCTGTGTATATGCTTAGAGACACATCTTGTTTCTTAATTTGTAGCATATGTTCTCTTCTCTTTACCACTGTTTCGCCCTTGGGGTCTGTTTTTTGGACACTAAGGGGTCTAGTAAAAAAATAAAATTGGCCCCACAAGCCTGTAGTCTGCTCATCCCTGTGTAAAGGTTCTCATCTGTGTCTCTGAGAGATCAGTAAGAGTAAGTAGTTTACTTTGTCAGATTTTAATACAAGTAAGCAGGCCTGAATATGCTTGGAAGCACACTTGTCTGTCAGGGGATGATGGGACAATCAATCCCCAGGTGAAGCCAAAAACTGTCTCAGCAAACTTGGTAGCAACCCTTTCCCAAGAATACTCACACACAGAGTGTTTGGCGTCCAGAAAACAGGAGGTGCTTTTGCAAATGTCCAGGTCGTTTACATTTGAAGCACCGTCTGGCATATATGCAGGCTCCTTCCTCCACAATCTCCTGGTTGTGCCTAGTAATCTTTGGCTGATTCCCCTTCGTGCCAGAATCAAACTGCTTGTGCTAGATGTCTTCCAGGATATGTCCAGCCACAAGGTCTACAGATAAATCACGCTCTCTGACACTTTGCAGACTGTAGATCAGGAAATCCCATTCCTTTGGCAAACTGCCCAACAATATAACACACTTGTGGGCTTCTGGAATCTCAACCCCCTTGTTGGCTACCTCTTGGAGAAGCCATCTCATCTCCTCTAAATGTGTTTTCACACAACCTCCAGGGCACAGCTTTGTATTATACAGTCTCTTTGCCCAGATCATCTTTGATAAACAAGAAGAATTCTGGTGGATCTCCTCTAGTGGTCTTCCAGAGTTGGAAGGCTGTGATTTTTTTGTCCAGTGTGAACCATTTGGGAGGGGCTTAGACATAAAAGAATCTCAGACCTGGCTTTTTGATCAGCCAGTCTGAATGCTGCAACTTCATTTTTAGAGCCTTCTGGGATTACGCTCTCATTCTCCAAAACATGCCACAAATTGTCTTTAATTAACAAAGCTTCCATGTACATTCTCCATACTGGGTAATTGCTGTTATTCAGCTTTTCAAAGCGCATGGAGCTTGCAGCCTCTGCCACGGTACTGTCTCAAAAAAAAAAAAAAAAATCACGAACTGTGAAACTCAAACAGGGGCAGCTGGCAATGCTCCAAGGTCAACTACTGATAAAGCAAGCCTGGCCGAGAACAGAGCCGGTTAAGAAATAACTTAACTGTTTCTCAGCCACCTAGCCAAAAATACTCAAAACAAAAAGAGTTTCTGGGAACTTTTCAGGGTGCACCTTATCTAATCTGAGATCAATCTACTGGGCCCATAACCATTGTTAGGGGATGGTGGGACAATCAATCTCCAGGTGAAGCCAAAAACTGTCTCAGCAGACTTGGTAGCAACCCTTTCCCAAGAATACTCTCACACAGAGTGTTTGGCATCCAGAAAACAGGAGGTGCTTTTAATCTTCAGTAGTTTCAGTATATACAAGCAAAGTGCTACGCCAGGCATCTCAGGATCATAGGAAGAGAATGATCTCTGTTCTGTCTTGCTTTTATACACACAGTACAGCATTGGCTTAGCGAAGCACATGGCCACATTGCATCATATTTCTACCTTCATGGCTTTGTACTGTAGTAACCCTCTTCTGATGCAATCCTTCTCATGCAGCTGTAGCATGACTGGCAGTTCATGGAGTCAGTCATTATGACTCAGCATTATTTCTGCAGTTGTTTGGCCATTTTAAAACTTAGGGTTCAGCATCCATTTCCTGACATTGTCTGCAGAAATGATGTGTGGATTATGTCTAGTTCTTGGAAAGGTTACTTTTAGGAATGTAGCCCCCACAATCTCCCAGTTCCCAGTTAAAGTTTTAAAAGTTTTGCAGATCTTGAGGACTGTCAGTACCAATTATGTTGATGGTGGCAGCTGGGAAGAATACCACTGAAAATAGAAATTGTTGCAAGCCCTACTTGTGGTCAGATGATTCACACAATAAAAACATAAGACAAGCCCTACTTTGTCAAGCCAAAGGTCCATCTAGACTAGAGGTTTGCAACTTTTGGTGCTCCAGGTGGTTTGGACCGCAACTCCCAAAAGTTCCAGCTGATATGGTGAGAGCACAGGAATCCTGGGAACTGAAGTCCCAAACATCTGGAGGACCAAGGATAGACTCATGTGGCCCTCCAGATATTGTTGGGCTGCAGTTCCTAGCAGCAGTAATAAAGGTAGCCAATGGTGAGAATGCTGGGAGTTGCAATCCAACAACATCTGGAAGGCTGCATGATTCCCACCCCTGATCTAATCACTAACAGATCTATACATTTATCTTATCTTTTTAAAAAATCATCTATGCTCAATAATCTTGCCCCCCAAAAGATTAGATACGGATCTGTAATCGTTCAAGTCAAGAGCATCCAGGGAAGGCTTTTTTTTAAAAAAAAGAAGAGGTCATACCACTGCTTCTTTTAAACAAAATAGAAAACTTCCCTCCCTGAGAAATGCAATAATAATCTATTCCAGCTGAGATCTAACTGCATCTCCTCCCTGGATGACCAGCCAAGAAGGATATGGATCAGGGGGTCAGGTTATCCTCTTTACTCATCCTACAGTTTGTCCACATCTGCTATTCTCACCAACTGAAACTGATCCAATGTAATCCTACTCACTAAGTTGCTGAACACCCCACTGTCAGCTTCTGCTATAATGACAGAATCTAAGTTGGCTCTTATCTGAGAGTTTTTATCAATGAAATGATTGTTAAAAGCACCACAGCAAACTGCAAAAGTCTCTAGAATTGGATTCAGAGGGGAAAGTGTCTGAGTTAGACCCTCACCACCCTGAATAGCTGAGTTGGACATGAATTTGCAGATGCAGTGCATGCAGAGAAGGTTTTCTTCACTGCAAGTATCGCCACCTTATTGGAGCAAAGATGTTGCTATATTATGTCTTGTCAAATGTAAGTTGAGTTTTTCTCCATTTGTGCTCCAGTTGTCCTTTCCGTTTCAGCTCCCTAAGGTCTTCTATATACCCAGGAGCCCGATTAGTAATAAGTTGTAGAGGACTTTGGGAACAATTGTGTCAATAGCCCTAAGTCAGGTCTGGATTCCATTTATTGATCAGGGCTTCGACAGGATCCTCAGTGATACTAGCCATAAAATGGATCCTGAACGATCCATTAGCCTTCAAGGGTGGACCATCTTAATAAGGTCCACCACCTCTGCAGGGGTAGACAGTAGCTATGATGCTAACTCTGACCAGAAAATGATCTGGCCATGGCAACTTGGCAGTATTAATCACCTCCGCCCACAGATCCATCTGCTCAGAACTGAAAAGACCATCAGGAGAGTGACCTGCTGAGTGTATGGACTCTGAGATAATTGGTACATTTTTGTCATGTTTGTCAAGTATGCCATGAACTCCTGAACTGCATCTGACAGACTAGCTTTAAGGGGATGTTGAAGTCACCCAAGTCTGGGTGACTACAACAACAACTTGGACACCAGTTCTGTGAGTTCAACAAGGGAGTCTGATAGGCAGTGGGGTAGTACACTAAGAATCCTCAGTCTATCCCTGGTCTTTAGACTCAGATACAGTATTTTATTTTTAACTGACTTGGCATGACACAGGAGCAAGTTGAGGTTGTGTGGGTTCACTCTCCAGGTTCCCTGAGATGTCAGGATGAGTGGAAGGTAAGACAGATATTAAGCATCTTTCACTTCTTCCTCTGTAACGACCCTTCACCATGCATCACCAGATCTCCCTCTGCCTGGGACAATTCATATTGCCACCCCATTTCCTTTAAACATTATGGTCATGTAAAACAATCCCCACAACAACAGTGAATATAAACTACACAACTGACACAATCACCAGACCAAGATTCCTAATCCATACATACTGAGTTGGTAGAACTGAGTAGTTGGCCAGTCCAGTAAGGTGAAGCCTTATAGCCAACTATATGGTACCAGGTTGTGTTGTCACTACTACACAGTCTTACAGCTGCTACTCCTACTGCCAGCTGGATTTATCAATATTACAGATTCCCAGTCAGGTAAAATTCTCATAGTGTACTAATGGGATTCTAACATACAACAATACTACTCAATAAGACAATACAGTACAAACATAATTCTTCAGTCATGTCAGTTTAGTCACTCCCACCCCTTCGACCTCCACCTCAGTTTCTCTTATGTAATTTTGTGTCCCTTGCTGCCAGCCTTCTGTCAGTCAGTGTGCAATATGTATTTAAGACAGGAATCCATTTAGACACCAAACAGATATCAAATGAGCAATGACCTTTGGCACCACCTAAGGCTGCTGCCTTGGGCTTCTGCTGATGATAAAGCTAGCTGGCCATGCCTGTGTAAAGGAAGCTGGTACTTGGTAAGGGCAAGGTGGCTAGTTCCTCAAGTAAGGCTGAGAAATGTTGAGAGTGATTGGTAATTGATGGAAGGTCTGAGGGGATTTGAATAAAGTTGGTAAATGATAGTTGGGAAAGTTGATATAGTCAGGGTGGTTAGAAAGAAGAAAAGAGTAAGTGAAGTGAGGATTAGGGTTAAGAGAGTCAGTCAGGTTTAGGAATTAGTGAGTAGTGTTTAAGAGTCTGATTTAGTTAGAAATGGAATGTGAGAGAGTGTGAGCTGTATTCTAAATGTATTAAATGTTTAATCTGTTCTGTTATTATTCAACTTATGCTAATAAACTTTTATTTTTTTTTATATTTATATGCTTTTAACCCCTGAGAACGCTGTATATTAGAAGGCTTGGTTCAGACAAGGTATCTGTGGTAGCAGCAGTGAATAAAGAGCGTTGGTGTCCGGTGGGGATATAAGGTGGTAATATCTCTCACAGGTACCTTTAGGGCATCTAGGAGATCCCCACAATTGGTGGACACAGCAGTAGGACAGGAGAAGGTCCTTACAGTGGTGACAGAGATTGGGACAAGGGAAAGCCCTCACTCTTGGTGGTAACCATGAGATTTGTAGAAATCTTCACGTTTGGTGACAGCAGAGGTTTGGGCAGAGCCTCGCATATGGTAGAAAAATGGTGGATTAAGTGGTAAACCCCACATTGCATTCCACACCCTGCTTTGAGGCTTTCGAGGGATAATGATTTAGAAAGTGTTGGAACAAAATGTCTCATTAGATGAGTCTTTGATCTCTTTACCTTCTGGGTCCCCTTGGCTTCCCCCACTAGAGGAACTACCTCACTGGATCCTGGCCTACGTGTTGCAGTGTGGAGTGCTCCCACATCACTGTTCCAGTCAGTCAGCCTTCTAGGATCCTGCATTCTGTTCCCTCTCTCATCTTTGTTTTCAGGGTTTTATTCTCCCTAGCATTCAGTGGCCACAGTTCTCTTGGTGCCCAACACTAGTGGCTGATATTTTTTTCCAGGATGAGTGACATGGGAAAGCAAATGAGGCCTGCCATTTCCAAGCATCCTCTTTTCTCCGATGCCTTAGTTTTTTTCACAGCTACTGCACTTGTGGCCTTCTTCCTCTTGCCACCTACACTAGCATAGTTACACTGGCATATTATACCAGCAGAATTTTGGCCTGTGTCCACTGGATGTATTGTACTCAGTCCTTGTTGGAATGGTTTTGGGGATTTCTTTCTACTCTTTAGGATTTATTTTGTATTTTTTTTTTGTACTTTTGCAAACCTTTATGTATTTATGTATTTATTGATTTAGTATCCTACCTTCTCCTGAAGGTGACCCAAGGCAGCTTACACGAAGTTGAAGGTCAGATACAATGTTTAAAAACTGATGATACAATTTTAAAAAAACACACAAAAAAGCAAATTAGCTATTATGTTAAAATACCCGTAATTTACAACATTATAAAATAATTTAACAGACACAGCAATGAAGATAAAAATACAGCCCATTAAGAAGCCCTTCTGCATATACAATAAGTTTCCAAATGCCAGTTTAAATAAAAAGGTCTTTACTTGCTGTCAAAAGGTGAGCAGAGAGAGGGCCAGCCTATTCTCCCATGGGAGGGAATTCCACATCTTGGGGAGCAGCCACCAAGAAGGCCCTTTCATTTGTCCTCACCAGATGGGCCCATGATAGTGTCAGGGACCTGAGAAAGCCCTAGCCTATGGATTTCAAGACTAAGGAAAGCTCATATAAGGTTCTGCTAAGCCTGTGGATACTTTCTTATGTGTGGCTCATGCCATTTCGGCTGCATAAGAAACAGCATTCAAACCCCTCAACATCAGAAATGGCAGAAATAATATCTATCCTGTAGACATTTTGTGAAATCATGGGTACGGTGCTGTGGCGTCACTAAGGCTGGTGTCACCCCCCCCCCTGACAGCATCACCTGGTGTGGTTTGGCCTCCCTGCACTCTCCTAGTGCTGCCACTGATATGGAGTAACAAGTGACTTTCATATTTGGATGAAAATGAGCCTAAGGCACTTTGAGATGCTACAGAATTAATCTAGACTGCATGTATTTTCTTAATGATTCCTTGCTTCTTATTATTGGTTTTCTCTAATTCTAGGAGGAAGTTACTACAATAATCTGTGCTTGATTATGGCTGAATCTCTGGATGCTGTCATTGTCTCAATTGAGTGAGTAGATGGTGAACAGTAACAAATTTCTGGTGTATCTTGGCTTTTCGTTTTCATCATTTCAAAGGTTTTGTGGTTCGGAAAAAGAAAAATAAGTTCCTACACAGTATTACTATCAGTGATTTAGGACAATGTCATAGTTCTGCATGCAGTGATATTTTCAGTTTGATAAAGAAGCAAAACAGCTCTGGAGGAATTGCCCTTGCTATGACATTATTGCCAAATGGCCAATGTTGGCCTTGTAGTCATCATAGTATCAAGAGAAGTTCCACGTTAATTTGTTCTTAAACTTTGTTGGCACCAGCTATAATCTATTTTAGGCACTAAGTTAAATCCTGGATTTTTAATAATGCCTTTGGGGCTTAATCGTATTATTTTTTTAAAGTGTATATGTACAGGGTTTTAACCATTTTAGCCTTTTCTGCTGTTTTAATGTGGTGATTTATGTAGGATTTTTTAAAATCCTATTTACATTATGTATTCTGTTCTATCTGGAATTGTTTTAGATAGTTTCTTTTGTTTTAGTCGTATACCAGCCTGAGATCTCACAACAGAGGGTAGGATAGATATGTTTTAATAAAATAAATAAATTTGATCCCCATATGAATTATTTAATTAACATGAATTTGTTCTCAGACTTTGTTCTTCTCAAACTTTGGTTCTCCAAATGTTTTGGACATCAACTCTAAGAGGCCCAGCTAGATTGGCCAGTGTTCAGGGATTCTGGGAGCTGAAATCCAAAACATCTGGAGGACAAAAGTTGGAGAACCCCCACATTAATTCACCCCAGGGACATCTGGTTTATCAGTACAGACATGTCCATGACAGAGAATGATGTCCCCTCCTTGTAGAACAGGAGCAAGCAACTTGTGGCCTTGCAGATGTTTTCTGACTGCAACTCCTATAGCATCTCATTGTTGGCTAAGCTGGTTAGAGGTAATGGGAGCTTCAGGCTGAAAACATCTGGAGGGCTACTGTTGACCACTCTTACTGTAGAGAAGGGGTGGGAGACATGTGGTCTTTCAGATTTGATTGGATGATACTTCTCATAATTCCTTGCCATTGGTAGTGCTGGCTAGAGGTTATTGGAGTTGGAGTCTAGGAACATCTGTAGGGGTCCACAATTCCCACCCCTGTTGTAAAGTGTCCCTTTGAGGAATTTCCCTTCCTGTAGCCTGCTATTCCCACACTCTTTTCGTCTGGGCATTGATTAATATACCTGTTTCACTAGACTTTTTGGAGCTCAATGAAAAGAGGTTGCATTTATTTAATGCTACTGCTGAGTGATTCTATTATATTTGCTCCTGTTCCACTGCTTGCTCCTCCCCTCATCATTGATTATACAAAAAACCTACACACCCTCATTTGTTGAACAGAGGCATTCCCCCCCCCCATTCTGTCCTCAGTTTGGTTCCTTGTCTTTTGCACTCATTTGGTTCATGTATTGGTTTTTTAGACAAGCATATTTTTTTAACCATAAATTGTCTCTATCTTCACTTTCGGTGGTTTGCCAAAATTCTCAACAAGGCTAAATCTTGCAGTGTGATGATGGAACTATCACTTGACTGGAATTTAATAAGTTCTTGCCAACCTGTCCCCACCATTTCTTGAAGATATCAGAATAAAATAATGGATGGGATGCTGGTACCTATAAAGCTGCCCTGGGCATCTTGTAGACCTTCAGATGTTTTGAACTCCCACCATCCCTCATTTTTGGCTATACTGATTCAGACTGATAGGAGGTACAGTCCAAAAACACAAAATTGCCACAAATTGCCTACTCCTATCTTGAGAAATTCCTTAATAAGGAAAACCTAACTATTTAATCTAAGCCAGGAGGATGTGTGATCCATTCTTCTTCTTTTCTTTTGTCCTTTCTCTTGCTTTCTCTGTTACCTTGTAGAAAAACACAGCTGTTTGGGGGGAAATAGGCACTGTAATCATGTAAAGAGCACTAGATTTTGGGAGAGGCTGATTTACAGAGGGATAGAGGAGGAAATGTTCTTCCATGGAAAAGCCAGTAAATTATGAATCCTGCCACCACAAGAGAGAACATTTTAGATAAAAATTTGTTCCTATTTCTTATTAAAACATTTGTCTTCTAGCTTTTAAGTAAAAACACTGGACATTGTGTTGAAGGATGGTACATACTTTTGAAATAAAATGAAAATGTTCTATCAACAGCAAAATGGGACAAAGGCTAAGGAACATCGTTTCTGAAGCAAAATGAAGACCAAGGTTATCATGTTAAATGTCTTTATGAAAAGGCATGTGTATTGACATTTGTTTCCCCTCCTACCCATACATTCCAAAAAAAGATGGAAGCATCACGTTTGCATCTGTTGATCTGGCTCCATGCAGATGATGCCACCTGGTGGTTATACATTTGAACGTTACATATAATCTTAGTTTTCTTTCCCATGTCAAAAGAGAACAAATGATGACATATGATGCACCATGCTTTGTTTTTGTTGCTGTTGTTTTTCATAGTTAGGGCCAATTTGTCAGAACTGCAATGTACTTTCTTCCTCTGCCAACCTCCTGAAGGACATTTCCCCAGCCAGTATTTGTTATTAGCACTAGAAAGCATAGGGAGCAAATTAACCCTTTCAAGTTCATGATTGGAGGCTGTTAGTAGAATGAACACAGTAGTTTATTTAGATAGACACAGTGCTGAGCAGCGTCTGCTGTACATGCTCAGAGTATGCTATCCCCAACAAGCCCCCAATTGTTGATGTAAACAAAAGCAAGCTCTGTACGTCTCTTTAGCTCTCAAAATAATTGCTATCTGCTGCTTCAAGCAAACATTGGAGATTATATTGAGCCACCATTAATATAAAAATGTATGAGCTCACAAGCAGCTTTTTCCTAACCTAACCTCAAAATTGGACAACTCTCATTTTTCACGGACTGCATGGCCAGTGGATAGGGATGATAGAAGTTGTTTTCATGCAACATCTGGGGATCCTAGATTGCATCTGTTGTGGTGGTTCTGTGCCTTCAAGTCATTTCAGATATACAGTGACCCTAAGGCATGGGGTTTCCTTGGCAAGATTTGTTCAGAGGGGGCTTTCTCTGAGGCTGAGAGAGTGTGACTTGCCCAAAGTCACCCAGTGGGTTTCTATGGTTGCGCAGGGATTCAAACCCTCATATCCAAACACTCAAACCACTACATCATGCTGGTTCTAGTCTAGACCTTATTTCTCCATATATAACTTATTTTATTTTATTTATTATTTTTTTTATTTTTTTATTGCAGCCCCTCACAAGCAGCACCCGCCCAGATATTTTGGACTATAATTTCCATAGTCACCAATTAGCCGTGTTTGAGAGCTTTGGCTTTGTGAAAGTAGTGATCTTTCAAATTTTCTGCCTTTAAAAGAGAAATTGTATAGTTCCTTTAGAGCAACACACCTTTTGCTGAAAAGAGATGTCTCAGAGCATGGGAAAGGGTTTTGGTTTTTTACTGTAACTTCCACTATGAATCCCTGACATTTCACAAAAGATGTAGTGGCTTCTCTTATGAAAACAACTCTTTTCATTGCAGGTACAGGCTAGTGCCAGACTTCCACTTCCCTGTGCAGTTTGATGATGTCGTACGTGCTGTGAAGCACTTCATGCTTCCTGAGGTCCTGGCACACTATTCCATTGATCCCAACAGAGTTGCAATTTCTGGTGACAGTGCAGGAGGAAACTTGGCTGCTGCTGTGTGCCAAGAGGTAACCTCTATTTTGTGGGGGTGGGAAGTACAAGTGCCCTGGGTATGGACCAGTGGCAATTAATGCTTTCCATATCAGTGGGGCAATGAATCCATTCTAGGTTTTAATTTGAAGTTTAAAGGTGTTGTCCATATCCCCAAAATATGTTCAAGATCTTGGATAGCCTTTTGAAAGTTTGGACTAAAACTCAGAACAGATTCACAACACCAATGACATGGAGGCCACTGGTGTGAGTCCCTCCTACACAATGCAGAACTGTGGACATGTGTCCATATTTCTGTGGTACAGCATGCAGAAAGTCCCAGGTTTGATCCTTGGGATCTCATTAAAATGATCAGGCAGAAAGTGGGGACAGAGACTTTTCTGGCTGGACTGAGAATCTGGCTGGTTCTGTGGCTTTGTGAACCTGGAAAGACACTATCTATTTTGAAAGTATAATCTTAGAATTGATGAATGCCAATAAAGGTATACCCACACCTCATGTTCTCATTCTTACTTGCACCGTTTAGCTTGCTCAAATAAATGTAGCTGTCTCTTTTTCAATGCAATCAACCATCTCTCTCCAACTTGGCATCTTCCGGATATGTATGGATGGCGCTCCCATCTTCCTCAATGGCCATGATCTCTGGGGATGATGGGATTGCAGTCCAACATGCCTGGAGGATGGCAATTTTTGAAAGACTGCAGTAATAGGAAAGGTAACACTTTAGAATGTATTATGTGGGGTGGGGATGGGATATATCCCATAAATATTGTGGTAGGTGAAAGCTAGTATTTTAATGTGTTAACCCAGAACTTGAAAAAGTTTTGGACAAGTTTTTGGTCAACAAGGCCATGCTGACAGGGATCCTGAGAGCTGTCATTCAGAAAAGTGACTTTTCCAAGTTCTATGTTAATCACTCTCCAAGGCACCTTTGTGACCAACAGTTGGTGAGGATTTGGAATATAAATGCTGTTTTGGAACCGATAAAGTACTAAAATTAAAAACATTACTTATTGAACAAAGAAGATATTTACTATCTTCTGGTATATTTGACTTTTGGGGCACATCCACACTATACAGTTATAGGACTGTGATTTCACTTCAGCTGCCGTGGTTGCATCCTATGGAATCCTAGGGTTTGTAGTCTGGTGAGTCAGTACAGCACTCTGGCTGAGAATTCTAAATGCCCCTCCCTAAACTACAAATCCCAGGATTCCACAGGATGGAGACATGACAGTTAAAGTGGAATCATAGTGCTGTAACTGTGTGATGTTCCAGTTCATGTTAACACTACAGGTCCACCACTGAGCCCTGAGTTGGCCACTCACTGGAGTACCCCATATGCTAGTGCTCCTTCCTCCTAGCAAGCATAGATGTTGGGCTCATTCCCTGGCACTGGCTTCTCCATCAAGCCTTTGCATGGGCTGATGCTTATTTATTACTGTCAAGAGTGCCACACCTTGGGAAGGTTTTCCAAATGTGGATTGAGTGCTGGTGAGTAAAAACCCAGTCTCCTCCAAGTCAATTGTAAGGATAGTTGAGATAAGGGCAGGATCCTTTTAGTGACAATTCTGTGACTGTTTACCTTGAATACAATGGGATTGACTAAGGATAAACATACATAAGATTGGCTTGTGTAGTTGTGAAATGCAACAGACATTCCAGAGAGTTTACCAGAAACTCTTAGGTTTCTTTGTAGTCCAAATTAGCCACTCTCCTTCAGTATGGGTGTGGAATTCACTGCAAGGGAGCTTGCCCCTTTCACAAAAGAGAAAAGGCTGCAGAGCATGGGAAAGTTCCTTTTTAAGACTACATCTCCCAGAATCCCATCCAGTTACCAAGCTGGCAGGGAGATTCTAGAAGTTGTAGTCCAAAAGAGAACTGTCCCAAGTATGGATTAGAGAAAATGAAGTGTAGTTTCTTTGGGTGAGTTTAGTATTATATAATACCCAAACTATACTCACCTGCTTGTCTTCTATAGATGACTCAAGAGGAGAATGTCACAAACCGATTTAAACTGCAAGCTCTCATCTATCCAGTCCTCCAGCCATTTGATTTCAATACTCCCTCGTACCAGCAGAATGCAATCACACCTGTCCTTTCCCGCTTTGTCATGGTGAAGTTCTGGATCGACTATTTCAATGGGGACTATGATTTTGCCCCATCCATGGTGATCAACAATCACACTGCCCTTGACGTGAACCATGTCAGCCCTTTCCGAGAACGGTTGGATTGGACTTTCCTTCTGCCTTCAAGATTCAGAAAGAACTACAAACCTGTACTGCCTGCAACAGGAAAAGGAGAAATAATCCAGGCTATACCTGCACTGCTTGATGTCCGTGCAGCTCCATTGCTAGCTGAGCGAGAGGTCTTCCGCCTCCAGCCAAAAACATACATCCTGACCTGTGAGATTGATGTTTTGAGAGATGATGGGCTAATGTATGCCAAACGATTGGAGAAGGCCGGGGTGGAGGTGACTGTGGATCACTTTGAAGACTGCTTTCATGGCTGCATGATCTTTACCATTTGGCCTACCAATTTTTCTGCAGGGCATCACACCAGAGACAGCTATATCAACTGGCTAAATCAAAACCTGTGAAATGAGAGGGCTCTTTCTCTATATATACACACCAACCAACCCTAAGGGGTTACAAAGCTATGTGTGCTCCTTATACAGTCTTTTGCCATCCGTTTTAAGACCTTGTGGAAGGATGTCAGTTGCAGCATAACCTTGCCTGTGTGCCCTTTATGTCTCTCATATGACTTGCTTGGACTCTTAAATTGCTGTTGTGTCTTAATCCATTCATCAGCCTAAACCCCAATCTACCATGCAGGAGAAAAAAGTAATAGACTAGGCCAGTTACTCTTAACTTTTTCTTTACCGGGGACCCCCTTTAAATATCTTTTGTTACCGCAGACCCCCAAGACTTAACTCAAGATTTAAAACAACAATAATATCTGATGATAATAATAATACAATTACACCACCTATTACACCTTCCCTCAGAGGCAGTGGATGGGGAAGGAAGACTCTTCTCCTGCTTCTTCCTGCAAGTTTGTGGGTAGAGTGGCTTGAATGGCAATGTTCAGGCCAAGCCAGCCAGCCTTTGCCTTGGCTCCAGTCACGTGGCTGCTCCACTTTGGGGGGGAGGTGGACTGAACAGTCTTCAAGCCTTTGCAGGCCCCTTGTGAGGACATTGTGGCCCCCTGGGGATCCACAGACCACAGGTTAAGAACCACTGGACTAGGCAGTTCCAATTCAGATTCTGGAGGTAGGGCAGAATTTCATTTCTGAATATTTTTTGACGTAAAAAAGCCTCCCCTTAAGTAGAACATCAACACATCGGCAGGAAGGACTGTGTATAGTTTTCTACTTACACGGTGGGTGTGGCAATGTCATATGATGCGGTCCAGTATATTACCTCCTTTTGTTTCATGTACTGTATAAACCCAGCCGGAGTTCCGTTCAAATCCAGTGCCCTTAGAGGCCAAATTTCAGATTGCATTTAGAACCAAGATGTCTGAGAGCTAATTCTTGTTGACTTCAGCTAAAATACTGATACCATTCTAAACTTGCAGTTCTTGATCTGAAATGTTTCATGTTCAGCAGATGAGAATGGAATGATGCTACTTCCATACAACATTGTGAGTAACTAAGGGTATAGCTGAAGTACACAGTTACACCTGTTTATCCCACAGAATCCTGGGATTTGTGGTTTAGTTAACTGTTTCAAATTTTCTGCTAGAGATTTCTAGTACCTATCAACAGAGAATTCTAAGTGCCCCACCAAATGGCAAATTCCAGGATTGTGAAGGATGGAGCTATAACAGTTAAAATGGTATTAAACTGCTATAATTGTTTAGTACAGTCATAGTAAAGATTATGGCTTGTCCATCAGGGCTGCACAACTTGTGAAATTAAAGCTTGGAGAAATTCCTTTTAAAAAAAACTACAGACCCCTCCCCCAACAGTGTTTCCCAGGGGATTCTGGGTATTCCCCCCAAAAGAGGAACTTTTTGCCGCTCTTCTTGTCTTCCAGCCAATTGAATGCAGTGCTTCAGACACCAATTGTGACTTTTCTGTGGTGCTTTATCACTTCTGGAGCCCTCTCATACTACCCAGTTACAACACTGTGATTCCACTTTAACTGGATTCCATCCCATGGAATCCTAGGATTTTCAGTTTAGAGAGTGCTATTTAGAACTCTCAGCCAGAGAGTTCTAGTGTGTCACCAGACTACAAATCCCAGAACTCCATAGGATGCAGCCCTGGCCATTAAAGGGAAATCATAGAACTATACTTGTTTACTGTGAATGGGCCCCTGGTCTGCTTTTCCATTTTGGACCAGACAGCAGAAAAAGAAGGTTCAGCAATCCTTCAGGGGTCTGTGTTTAGCTTGATGAGTCACAGGTCCTTCGAAAACAGAAGGCAGCAGACTGTAACCTGTGATGTGGGTTTTATGTCTGTTCTTCTCATTGGAAATTCAGACAGTGGCATTCTTCACTGGCTGGTTCAGGTGTCTCTTGACCGCCTGTCAAATGAAAGATTGTAGGGCTGATGACTGGCTTGTGTTCTACTGTGGGTATGATTCTGGGGTGGGGATACAGCATAGTAGTACAGCATGTGATTTGCATGCAAAAGGTGCCAGGTATGTATTCCAGCCACTCCAGATAGTACTGGGAAATGCATCTCTCTGAAACCCTGCAGAATTTCACTCTTCAGTTTAGGTAAGACTGAGTTACATGGACCAGTTTTCTGCCTTGTTATTGTCTTTAATTTCAGGTTGGTTCAGCACCTTTCATCCTTTAATATCTGGACTAAAACCTGGGGTGGATTAATTGCCCCATTGATATGGAAGCCACTAGGCCACCATTGCTTTTTGCCCTCTGATCAATACAAGATGCCTGATGTCGTAAGCTGTAACTCTGCTCCTGTCAGATCAGGTGCTGATCTCTATCTTATCCTTAATTTTTTGTGCTGGTATTTAAATCTTTATGTTACTGTAAAAGGGCAAACTTGTCATCTGAGTGGCTTGCAAGAAAAGTGAATATTGCCCATAGATACCTCCTCTTTGAGAAAGGCTGTGATCCCACCTGGCTCTAGGGTCCCATTGATTTAATTTAGGCTTCTGACTTTGCCATCTTCTCCATGTTACGTGGAAGGAAGTCAGCACCCAGAAAAACTCACCAGGGCTTCCCCTCAAAAAACAGTTGTGTTACCTGAGACACAGCAGCAAACAGTATCCTCACTGACCCAAGTCAAGGTGCATAGTACCAAAAGCCAGTCAAGTTATTTTGGCACATGATGATACCCGTGCTTGAGGCAGTCTTCTCAGACCAAAGGCCTATCTAGTTCCATCATTATGTTTCTCAGTGGCCAACTCTTATGACTCTAAAGAAGCCCACATACATGCCTTGAGGACAATAGCTATTCAGTGACACATTGCCCCTGAAACCAGAGGTTATATAGAACAATCAAGACTAGAAAACCCCATTGTACAAATTAGAGGGGGGTGTCAAAGTGAAAATGCACCATATTTGCTGTAGTTTTGAGCTAAATTTAGCCATGAGAGGGGATAGCACCTGTACAAAATATTTTTAATGTTTGAGTCTGGGGGCTTTGGGGCTGCAAAATGGGGCAACAAGGGCTTCAGGTAGCCCATGGGCAACATTTTTGCTACCCCATCCATATGGATTTCAATGGGACTTGCTTCTGAGTACACATGTATATGATTACACTGTAAAAACATTATTTAGAAAGTTCTGATGTAGCAAGACAACAAGGCCCACCCCAAACAGCATTCTTTGCTAGAATTCTACCAACCAGCAATAAAAAGATGGCTGCTGGACCACAATTTGTTCTCTTAAGCTCAGCAGAAAATAAAGAGGTACCTAGAGAGCCAGCATGGTGTAATTGTTTGAGTGTTGAACCCTGGGAGACCAGGGTTTGAAGGAAGCAATGAATAGTAATTTTCTTCCTGCTGTGAGAGTCTCCAAAACCCATGCAGTTTTCAAAGCCCATTTGCAATTTGGGATTTTTTCTGTGCAAAATTCACACATGGTTGATTTGTGCAGAAAACAGTATTGACTGGACAGGGAGCAGCATATTCTGTGGAGAAAATGCTGGTTTTGGTGCAAAATGATCTCCAGGTGTGCACTCTTCCTGCTGGGAGCACGCCCTCCCAGCTCCTGCCTTTTGAAGTACAGAAAAGTCACTGCCGCAGGAAAAATGTGTGCCTGGTGCCCAGGCCTTGGCACCACAGCCTCTACTACTACCTTGGGACCCGCTTGTTGGCCTGGCTGCAATTGTGTTTTTCTTTTAAAAATAATTAAATATTTATTAATTTCAATTCGCAGATGTGATTGATTGACTTTTGATTGTTGTCTGGCTGCAGTGATCCCTTTGATTATAACCACAGAACACAACCAATGCTGAATGCCATAATGTGCCAACTGAGGCTCAAACTGAATCCATAGAAAATATTACTGAGGTCAATAGGACAGTTTGAATGATGCCTTTCTGTCCCTACCGGTACGCCGAGGTGAGGTGAGGTGGGCCAGGAGTCAAATACAAGAGTGCCTAGGGCCTACAAAAACCCCTGCAGATGGGATATTCAGTCTTGATTACTGTAATTAATTAATTGAGAGTCCCTGAAATTCTATGAAGGAGATTAGACAAATTATATAATAAATGTCTAATATGGAAATATCATTAGGGATTGGAACCTCTGGATTCCAGAAGGTTGTAGCATCCTAATTTCACCCACACTGAAGTTCTGAAGGGCTGCAGCACGCTATTGCAACTGCCAGTTTGGGTGACTGGAGGGGATGTGTCACTTTGAGTTGCCTTTGGGTCCCTGTTCTTTCTGTTCAAGGTGCCCACACCAAAATAAAGGAAGGCAATGGCAAAGCATCTCTAAATAAATCTTTCTAAGAAAACCCTAGGATAGAGTCTCCATAAATTGGAGTTGACTTGAAGGCACATAACAACAGATATAAACAGTTTCACCTGGTTATTAGCCACATTGAGTTCTATTGGTGGGAGAAAGGTGGGACAGAAATGAATAAAATAATAAATAATAATTAGTCGGTTGATTTAATGCATTTCTTTGCCATGTTTAAAGAATGCAGTCTTTTGAAAAGGGTTTATAATACAAAACCAGAGCTTGTAAAGGTCTGTGTTTAAACTACAATTCCCAGAGTGCCCCAGTTAGCATAGCCATTGCCTATGATGACAAGAGGATGCTGCAAATGGCATTTGAAAACAATAATTTTACAAGTGCTATACAAAATCTATAACCCAGTAACAACATACATTCACAAAATCATAAATTCAGATATGTTCTGATGATTTTTTATCTTTCAGATTTTCCCTAGTTCATGAATACTGGCCATTCAAATTGTATATATATTCTCTCTCTCTCTCTCTCTCTCTCTCTCTCTCTCTCTCTCTCTCTCTGGCTTTTCTTCGCAAATGAAGATTCAGGAAGGACACATCCCATGCTTTCTGCAAGCGCTCTGATGACTAAAAAGGCCAATCCGAGATAAACAAGTCCTTACTATCAACAGAAAAAAGAATTCACCTTTATATTGTAATGGGCAACTATTGCCCTCTAGATGCTGTTGGATTGGATTTCCCATCAGCTTTGGCAAGTATAATCAAAAGTGAGAAATGATTGGAGCAGTAGTCCAACAACTAATATCCTTTGCTAATTTATATATCCCATTGTGATGACAAGTCCAGCGGTACCAGGTTGGGGAGAGTTGATATAGACAAGTTTCCCAATCTAGGGACTTCCACTTAGGTTTAATTGCAGCTCCCAGAATCTTGTTGCCAACTGGAGATTTGCAGTTCAACATATCAGTAGGGATATATCAGTAAGGACAGCCAGCATCATGCAGTGGTTTGGGTGTTGAACTAAGGGCACATTTACACGGGCCAAATACCCTGGCTTGCCCTTGTTCCAGAGCCTTGCAGGCCAGATGATGTAGAGCTTTGGCCCCGTTCTGCCCCCAGGCAATCCTCACCACCCCTGGGGCAGATATGGGGCTGGAACAGGGGCAAGCCAGGATAGGGCTTTACTGTGCTTTGGTGCCCGGACCTGGCAGAGCAGGGGAAATGGTGGCGGCGATGATGCCGGCAGCTGCAGCATGGGCCAGCATTCCTGCGTGGACTCCAGGATGTTTTCTTCAGGTAATGGGGGCAGAACAGGCCAGCTCTGCAGCCAGGATACACTGGTGGAGAGCCAGCATAGCCTGGCTAGTGCAGATAAGCCCTAGGACACTGGAAACTAGAGTTTGAATCCCTACTAGGCCATGAAAATCCACTGGCTAACTCTGGGCAAGTCACACTCTCTCAGCCTCAGAGGAATGCAATGACAATTCGCCTCTGAACAAATCTTGCAAAGAAAACCCTCTGATAGTGTTACCTTAGAGTCACCATAAGTTGGAACTAACTTGAAGGCACACAACATCAAGAGAGAAAAAGTCAGCAGGTGTAGCTTGCCATGCAAGCCTGCTCTCCTCATGAATGATCTTTTGAAGCCTGGGAGAAATTTACAGCTTGTTCTCTTGCCTAGCCTTTTCCCAGTTTCCATGCCTCTGATATGCAAACACATCACACTTCCTTTCAAATCTTCCTGCCAAAAAGATTTGCATCCTTCCCAAAAGCTAGGAAAGCATCCATGTGGCAAATACTTTCCTTTAAAAAAACAATTAGCAACAATATGAACCATTTGTCTTCTCCGCCTTCCTGGTAGTCTTGGGGCAACAGGAAATGGTTAAATTTGCATGCAAAATGAAACCACAAGCTCTCCTTCCCAGATTTTTTTTTTTTTAGAAACAGCAACATTGTTTTAAAATGTAGTACAATTGGTTTCCCACCAATGTTACTACTTTTCTGAGGTGTTGGATTGTGTGGTTCTGTGAGGCAAGAGATTAGGCTGATTCATGTCAGACAGGCTTTTGCTGAGGAGCCACACTAAATGTACCAAACAAATACTGGGTGGCAGCAGTCTCTCTCTCTCTCCTCTCTCTCTGGCTTTTCTTCGCAAATGAAGATTCAGGAAGGACTCATCCCGTGCTTTCTGCAAGCACGCTGATGACTAAAAAGGCCAATCCAAGATAAACAAGTCCGGTTACAGAAAGCACAGCAGAAGGTCTCCTTGGGTGATGTTTCCAGGTTGTGATTTTTTCTGCATTGTCATTTCTCTTCAAGACTTGTTCGGCGTGAGTTCTCAAATAAGGCTGCAGCATTGTGGATAGTGCGTCTCCATGCCTGCCGATGTGAGGCCAGGGCGGACCATTGTTGGTGATCAATTTGGCTGAGTCTGAGATGTTGTTTCAGGGAGTCCTTGTATCGGTTCTTTGGAGCGCCCCTCTTACCCTGACCCGTGGCGAGTTCACGGCAGCAGCAGTAGTGGAGGGTGATACTGGTGGAGGAGCTCTCAGAAGCAATGGCAGTGGCAGCATAGCTAACACTTGTTGGTACTGTGCAGAAGGAGGGAAGTATGTCTTTTGAATGTCTTTCCCCATTAAAACCCTATTATGAGACAATCCCAAAATGAAACAAGAGAGAATTCCAGATGAAACTTACAGGTCAGATGGCACTTAATGAGCTTCGGGCGTACAGCAGAGGTCAGCTACAAGTAGCACTGTGGCTAATGTCACAACTAGACTCAAGCTGAAAGGATGTTTAGCTGTTGATGTGATCAGAGGTGAAAAGGCAGTTTAATTGGTTTTTCCCCCATATGTATTTTAAAATTACAAATGAAAACAGGAACAGGTGCTCACAAAACAATACACCTAATCAAAACCACAAGAATCTAAGCTGTTCAGAGGCCGCTTCACACTTAGGAGATTTTCACATGGGGCCAAAATGCCCCATTACTGCCCTGCCACCTCCTCTGCTGTTCCTGCCGTGGAATGGAGAAAAATGTTTGCACACTTACCTCCATTCCGCGGCAGGAACAGCCTCCCCATACCCAAGCTGGCTGGCTGCAAATGCAGCCATTGTAAGGCTGCATTTATGACCAGAAACACAAATCTTGGCCGTTCTCTCGCGAGAACAGCCACGTGGCAAATTCAAAAATACCCCCCACAAATGTCAAAACAAGAAACAAAATATAAAAATAAAATTTCAAAAATACAAGTAACCCGGGGGGGGGGGAAGGGTGCCACTTACCTGGGTGTCCTGTTCCTGCCCGGAAGTGTCCAGAACAGTGCCTCCCTCCATAGCTGTCATCGCGGGAGAAGGACACCTTTCAGACCACCCGTGATTCCGTGATAGAAACGGAACAATGGTCATTAACAACTTCTCCTCATGAATATAATATCATGGGGAGAAAACAGAATAGTAACGTTGAGGGCACGGAAGGGGGTGAATGTCGTCTGAAAGAAAAATCTTTCAGCGACCCTGTTCCGTGCTTTCATCGGAACAGATAGCTAGTGTGAAAATCTCCATTGTTACTACAATTATAGCACTTTGATACCACTTTTACTACCTTAGCTCCATCCTATGGCATCTTGAGATTTGTAGTTTCATGGGCTATTCAAAATTTTCTGACAGCTTACTTCACAGGTCTGCCTCCCTTGTGGCCTAATCTTGCATCCAGCATGTGATGTCATCTACTCAAGTGAGCCTTACTTTTGTGTGGGAGTGGGAATCTCAAACATTTGTATCTTTAGAAACAAATATACCAATACAGACACAAGGGAAGAAAACATTCCTTCTTCAAAGAAAAAGAATGCTTCATAAATTATGTGGAGAGATGCACAGACCTTGACTCATACCAGTAATGTCATGTTTTAATTAGCTGAGTTTCTTCTTAGGAAAAAGAAGAAAAGAGCTTCTCCCAAATTTTCAGTGCAGCATGAATCAGGAACAGCACAATGTTCAGGTCAAGTTCAGAAGTATAGATTTAGAAGGCTAGGAAGAAACGATTTCAAATCCCTGTTCAGTCACAAAGCTCCTTCATGTGGTTATTGTGAGGATAAAATGTTTTCATCTACAGCTCCTTGAGAAAGGATGGGGTAGCTATTGTAGTTTTGTGCCTTCAAGTCCTTTCTAATTTATGGCAACCATACTATCACAGGTTTTCTGAGGCTGAGAGTGTGTGACTTGCTCAAGGACAGCTATGCAACACATAAATGATATGTTCTTCTATTCTGTGCCTCCTCTCTCCCACAAAGGGTCAGGACTAGTGATTTTGCCTTAAAATGTATATACTGGTCCTTTCCCTATGCCTTCAATGGGACAGGGGGTTATAGTGCAGTATGTATTGAAGAAATCAGCAAATCAAAAAGGTGGATATTTTCCTAAAATGGCAATATCTAATGGGGAAAGCTTCACCTGAACAATTTCTGCTTGTCATACTGCTGTTCATATCTATAGGGAAAGGAAAAACAAATAGCACTCAACTATTGGATCATTTAAAACAGAAGAGAAGGTACCGGTATATCTCATAAGGCATGGGTCTAGCTTATCTGAAAGATTTTATCTCCTCATATGAGCCAGCCTGATTTTGAGATCATCAGGAGAAGACTTTTTCTCATTTCCAAGATCTTCACAGGCCCATTGGATGAGGAATTGAGAGAGGACTTTCTTGGTGGTGGCTACCAGGCTTCTGACTTCAGAAAGAATGACTCTGCACTGGGAAGACAGAGCTCTGGTACTAGTCACTTTCTCTAAGGTCAGAACGAGTGACCAGCCTCATTATGGAGTGGCTGGGCTGCTCCTTCTGATCCCAGACAGAGCAATTATGCACCAGAAAGACAGAGTCCTGACACCAGTTGCTCTCTCTGAGGTTGCTCTCTCTCTAACAATTGGCCGGCCACACCATGACAAGGCTGACCACCTTGTTTTGACCTCATAGCAGGCAAATGTGCACCGGAGCTGTGCTTTCAGAATGAGGAAATGGCACTGAGAAGGGAGGAAAATAGTGGTACCTCAGGCAGCGCTTGTTTTAAAACATGGAGTAAGGTGGGTATATCCCGAGTTTGGTGTAGATAGAGCTATACAGTGTGTGGACTCTTGCACCAGATTTGGGGAAAAGGCTGCACATAATGTGGCCTTATGAGGCCAGATTTGGGGTGAGTTGGAGTTTTTTCAATAGTGTAGACAAGCCCTTGGTGATCCAATTTTGCCAGATCAAGAGGGACCCAGCACCACCAGGGTAATCTTGAGGGGACTCAAGCCCCTCTGGACCACCCAGGGCCCATGTCCCCTTCCGAATACCACCCAGCCTCCATGAATTTATGGTTGTGTGCCTTCAAGTTGTTTCCAACTTATGGCGACCCTAACGCAAAACTTTCATAGGGTTTTCTTGGCAAGATTTGTTTAGTCTACTAGCCTCTGGCTTAAAGGACAAAGGCAGAGTTTTTATTCTGTGGTCTATCTGGCAGCTCTTCTGTGGGAAAAAATAATACTAGGACTCCTTGTGTTAGATTGCACTGGGATGAGAAGATGAGGCTGTTACCACCCTCTCATATAGTTTGTTTACCTAGGTCAGCAGGATTTGACTTCCTGGAAACTATGTTTAAGACTATAATACTAAGTCACGTTCACAATTCTTCTGTTTGCCCAGGACTTTATGGGGTTCTCCTAAGCTTCTGACTGGATTTAACATATAAAGGAATGTTTCCTCCCCAAAGGCTGCCAACCTTTTGTTACTAGTTTAAAAGTGTATCAACATATGGATGCTTTTACATTTCAGTATATAACAATTTTCATTCTTATTCTGTACTGACCTACTACAAAGAGTCCTTGACCACTCAAAGATGCTTATTGTTTCAAATACAACAATCTGCCTGAGGGATAGTCCAGATGGTGAAATAAATCCTCATAGAATTCTCATGAAATCCCATGTGTCCATCCTTTTCAGAGGGAGGGGGAGCAAAAATCGAGGAAAGTCCATGGCAAAAGCCTCTGGGTCGTTCCCTGAGTTTTTTGACAACTGCAGAGGAACTGCGTACTCCCGTATATTAGGACAACCAAATTGCATCACAGCGCATTGCTGAACAGGATAACTGATTGGTCGGATGTGCGCAGGGAGCAGAGCTTCCTAAGATGGCAGATCATGGATCCACCACGTTGGATTGTTGCCATAGTGATCGTACACTGAGGCAATGAAACAGGCCTCTTGTTTTCATTATTTAAGCAGAAGATTGCTCTTGCGCACCATGGATTCAGTTTTTTTTTTTAATATTGTTTGGTGGAGGCAAGTTGGGGAGTACAAAACCAAAAGTAATTCACTTGTGGCTGCTGCCATCTTGATTCGCTGGCATGCTTCTGTGTGAACAAGAAACACAGAGAGCTTCGCACACCAGCAATCTTGCGTTGAGATAGATGACAGCTATTGTGAACTGGCGTTTCTTCACACCAATTCACATTTTATTCCCTCTCATCTAGACAGGCCCCAAGAAGCAGCCTAGGGAAGTGGATATTATAGAACAATACAGTTGTCCCTTCATATTCACTGGGGTTTGATTCCAGGACACACACACACACATGGATACTAAAATCCGTGAATACTAAAGTCCCATTATATGCAATGACATAGCAAAATGGTGTCCCTTATATAAGATGGCAAAATCAAGGTTTGCTTTTTGGATTATTATTTTTTAAAGAATATTTTCAAGCCATGAATACTTAAATCCGTGGATACCAAATCTGTGGATACAGAGCGACAACTGTAGGGAGCCCTGGTGGCGCAGTGGTTAAATGCCAGTACAGCAAGTCTCCACGTTGCAAGTTTGATTCCAGAGGGCTCCAAGGTTCACTCAGCCTTCCATCCTTTCATAGGTCAGTAAAATGAGTACCCGGCTTGTGGGGGCAATTAGCTAACACACATTGGAAACTGCTTATTGCAGTCTAGATGTGTAATTGCTATTGCTTAAAGCAATTTGTAAACCACTCTGATAGCTTTGTTGCTCAAGAGTGGGGTATAAATAAATAACTAATAATAGCATATACAGTATAGTTTCAAAAGAAAGGGAACAAAGCTAACATAAGTAAGCCCAGCAGGTGGCGCTCTTGAAAATAACTGCTGCTTTTTCCAAACTTCTCTCAGGCCACGTTGCTGTTTTAATGCAAGGTCTCAACAGTTCTAAAAATACAAGCTGTTTTATAGTAAATGTAGAGTTGATCTCAACCTCAAAATACTTTTCAACCTCAAAATACTTCTTTTGTCGCAAGACTCAAGCGAGGCACTAGATCTAGGAAAGGATATGTGTTGGAAATAAGACACTGTCAAAGTACACATGATGCTGATTTTCTGGTGCTGTTTTCCTTTAAAGCAACTCTTTGTATACATGTGTATGCATATAAAATAAAATCCACAAAGGATTTATTGACCAACCAGAATGCACAAAACACTTCATGCAAACTTTTCATGGTCCACTGGTTTCTTCGTGAGGCAAAAGATGTTTTAAAAATTACAGAGGAGAAGAAAAGTGACAGTGTTGGAATCACAGGCCTACATTTTGTATCAGATGTTTTTTCTGTTGTAGTTTGGTTGGTTTGGAGGGATCTCAATGCAGGCAGAGGCTGTTCTCCCTTTTTTTGGCCATGTGGAGGTTGAGACAAAGGCCCTGTCTAAACAGTGAAAGTAATCCTGATAGAAATTGCATGGAAGGCAATGTGTCTCATTCAGAAGTGGGGCAGGCAAATCCACCATAAAGCTCCAAAGGGAAGCCTTCCGAGCTTTGCTCAAGAGTTTTTAGAAAGCTCAGTAGGTAATGTGAATGTGGGGCAGCAGCCATAAAATGAGGTGTGTGTCTTTTTTTTTTTTAACTTGCAGCTGCCATCTTGTGGCTTGAGGGCATTTGAAGTTTATGGGGGCTGTAAAACCATTTACACAAGTTGCAGCTGCTGCAACCTGTCTTTACTGTGGAGCACTAAGGTTTTTTGGGGCCCCTATAGACAAGCCCAAAGAATAGTAAAATTTAAACCACAATAGCAGCAGTAAAGTAACTCCTCTTGGGATCCAGGGTGTCTTTGTCCTTTGTGAAGCCAAAAGCCCCTTTCATAGGCATTGAGTTTCTCAAGAAGTCTCTGTATTGTTACATCTGGAAAAAACATTTAGGTGCTACATAGGTAAAATTTAGCTAACTATAGTCCCAGAGGGAAAAGTTTTACTTTTGTTGGAGGCAGAAACCTCAAAGAGTTACGTTTCAGTCCTTATTTTCCTCTTGTTTAGGATTCCCCTTGTTGCAGCAAAATCAGCTATCTTCAACTTCAGGACACATATTCAGGGGTAAATGCACAAAATACTTCATGTCAGCTTTCAAACCTCCACTGGCTTCCTTATCAGGCAAAAGATGTATAAATATCACACATCTGATACAAAATATAGGCCTCTGCCGCCCAACACTGTCACTTTTCTTTTCTTCTACTGTTGGTTGCGGGGTTTCTTGGTGCATTTTGGTTGGCCAATAAAGGTCTCCCTCCTTTGTGGATTTTGTTTTATTTTGGTAAATGGCCAACACATTTACTCATGAATATGTTTCCTGTATACTGTATACACATATGCATGTTGTGTGTATTCCAGGGTTTTTTTCCTTCAGAGAAGCAGTGTTGTGGAACTGACATTTATCCCTGCTCCAGAGGCTAATGTTAAAAAAGAACAGGGAACATTTGGCCTCTGATGTCCCATTACATCTCATACTGTGGAGGCTGACTAGAATTGTCATCATCATTTATTTATATCACTGTACATGGCACTTTACAAATAAAGAACAACAAAACAGTTCCCTGCCCTCAGGCTTACAATCTAATTAAGACATGGCACAAAAAGAAAAGGGAATGGCAGTGCTGAAGGCAATTTCCCTAGGCCTGACTTCATGGCACTGTGGAATGATTTAGATCAGGAAAATGGCACAGTGATAGTTTTCAAAGGAGTAGCCATGTTAGTCTCTTGCAGCATAAAAAGAAGGAAGAAAGGGGGGATTTAAAAATGTGGCGGCATCACCTTTAAGACTAACTGCTTTTTATTTTCACATGAGCTTCCTTATTGTGGCATAGGATGGGTTAAACACACAGTTGTTGGACAGGGCACTTCTCCAGCAACTTTGAAAGGAAAACAAAAGCTTAGGATCAACTTTCTCTTTTCTGAAACATCTGCTTTGTTTTTGCCCTTCCAGCAAAGAGAGGTGCTGAATCAGCACACATAGGCATAAACCCTATTTTAGTTCCAGACTTTCCAGCTGTTCCAGTTTGGCATGGGCAGTCTCAATTAACCCTCTGTCATCCTACTTTTTCAATTGCTTTTAAAATGTCTTAGTTTCTCTCTCTTTCTCCCCCACTTCCCCCCTCTGTTCTCAGCATACTTCAGATTGCTATAAGTACAAAAGTCCTTTGCACTCTGTTAACTCAGCAGTGAGGAGATGAGAGAAAGGGTGGGATCTTGCCCTTCCCAGTAGATTCAGGCAAAAGCAAACAGAGAATCAACCATGCTGGCTCTAGCCTATAGCCCTCCAGAAGCTGTTCAACTGCAACTCCAGGCATTTGTCCCTCTACTGACTATTGTGACTAAGACTTGTGAGAGTTGAAGTCCAAAAACATTTTGAGAGCCACAGGATGTATTTATTTATTTAATTAATGTATATACCACCTTTCTCCCAAAGTGGAGAAAGCCAGCTCACAAAAGGAATCAATTAAAATACATCAATACAATTTAAATATTAAAATCATCACAATTAAAAAATTTAAATTATTTTAAACATATAAAAATTAAATAAACACACACAAACTACCCCAATAAAAAGCCTCTGTGGGCGCAGCTACATATTAAAAGCCTGCTTACACAAAAAGGGGTTTGCCTGCTAACTAAATAAAAGCAGGGATGGGGCCAGCCTAGTCTCCCACGGAACTGAGTTCAAGGAGGTGGGAGCAGCCACTGAGAAGGCTCTTTCTCCTGTCCTCACCAAGTAGGCCTGTAATGATGGCAGACAGGCTTTCCTGGGCAGGCTTTCCATGGAGCTCCTGCTTGCGAGAAGAAGGCCGCTCTGATGAGATCCATCCCCTTCTCTGTGCTCCACTGCCACCACCTGACTGGCCAAGCAGCCATGGAATGCCTACCCAGTGTGGTTGCTTCTGCTGAGGGCAGAAACAGGGAGCCCATGCAATCAATAAGGAGGGGACAGAGCGAACATGTCTGGGCACCCCATTCTGACCTCAGTAGAGGCAATGCCACCGGCCAAGATGTCACAGGGAGCTGCCTGGCTGGAAAGGCAGTGACAGAACCAGGGACAGGGGGATGGGCCAGCAGGGCCAATGTGATGCCAGTCTGGCTGGCATGTGTGGACAACAATGCACCATTAAACCAGACTCCGCTCAGCCACCATTGTGGTCAATATGGGGCCAGTCCAGAGCATAATGATCCAGGTTGGCCCTGGATTAAGCGACTAGTGTAGATAAGAGTAATCTTGGGCTTCTAGGGGGAGTTCAAGCTAGCCTATCTAAAAGCCAACAAAGACCAGCATTCTTTTCACATAGGGGCCAACTGGTTGCCTATGGGAAGCCCACAAGACTGCATGAGTGCAACAGGCCCTTTCCTATCTATGATGCCAAATTACCAGGGGAGAGGAGAAAGATTGATCTGGTGCTATGCCATTCCTAAAAGCTTGATGGATAAATTTGTCATATAAATTTGATATTCCTTATCATCTGTAAAAGTAGGCAGACCAATCAATTCTTCCAAGAACAAGAACAGCTAGGGTTGCTAGTTCAGGATCATCTCAGGCCCTGAAGTTTCTGGACCGAAATCTGAGACCTATGAGCAGCCTCTGGTGATGTTTACTCCCCCCAAATTATTTCTAAAAATTACATAATCAGAAGACTTTTATGTAATGTAATATACAGAATCTGATTACTGCAGTCCCTGTTCTTGTTTTCCTTTCTCAGTCATGTGTATTATGAATGCTTTATGTCTGCTTGCCACTGTGGAGAACTTAGTGGAGACAAAATAATTTTCTCTATTTTACTAACGTTGAGCATTTCTTCCATTTTTATTATTTTTGCCTGCTCTCATAAACTAAAAAAATCCAAAGAGGCTGCATATAGTTTAGGACCTTCTAGCTCTATTTGTAACAACATTTACAAATTTAAAAAAGGAAAATCAATTTGCAATTATTGTCTGAACAAACTGTCCTTTTAAAGTACCAAACATGATAATTTTATGCCAAACAAAATTATATATAATGCATTTTAGGTTCCTAAAATAACAAAGTGACTTTTAGTTTATAAAGAGTGGTTTGATCACATCTTTCTAATTTTGCTGATTCACCCCACCCCACCCCACCCCACCAGAAATATTTTTTTCCACTCCAAGAAGAAGAGAAAAACATTTCCCTCCATGGTTTCAATATTTCTGGAAACTTTACATCTCTAAATACAGACACCTCCACCTGACTTTATCCTCATAATAACCTTATAAGGTAGGTCAAGCAGAGTGAGTGACTGTCCCAATATCACCCAATTGGCATCATGGCACACTGCAAATTTGAACCCAGGGCTCAACAGTGCATGTTTGATACTCTAACCAGGAGTGATCATGCTCAGAGGGTTGAAGGGCTATTGTCAGGTTCTTATAGCTCCATGTGGGCTACACACTCGTATATGGCATTTTCTGAAGCCAAAAGTAATGTTTTGGTCACTACTCATAACTTGTGGTGAAGTTTGCCAGCTGTTTCAGGGTGAGGGCCCTGACCTATGCCACAGAGAGACATTTTCAATCAAAATTTGTAGGAGTTTTAGGTGGGGGAGAAGGCCTCTGAGGGGTTGGGAGGTCTGGGAAGGTCCAAGGGCCACATGGGGCCCACATGGGAGCCTTGGGTAACATGTGGTCCATGGACCATACAATATTCACCCTTGCACTATAACACAGCACCTCTGTTGTTGAAGACAATGGAGGGAAGACCAGGAAAAGGGGCAGTGTCCCATTTTTTAAAAAAAAATTCTGTTGGTTATTGCAATGTATTTTCTTCAGAAAAGCACCAGGTTGTTGTTTTTTTTGCATTGTTGTCAAAGTGTGTCATAAGAACAACATTGTTGTTTTTGCAACAACAATGTTGTTGCTATATATTGTTTAGCAAGCACGGGCCACAACAACATTATACACTATAGCATTAGACACAACAACAATGCATGTTTAAAACAGTGAGGAAAAAAAATCAGAAATTAACCCAAGAAATACAGAATCATAAAGCCCTCTTCAAAGCTCACCTGTTAACCCTTTACCTCCTGAGTAGCCAACTATACCCCTTCACTTATTTTATACCTTCCAACTGTCCTACTTTGTCAGGATTATTCCTGCCAAATTGGGACAATTGGAGGGTATGAAATTGCGAAGGGGTATCGTTGGCTACCTCATAGTTGGCTACCCATGAGATAAAGGGTTAATCAATCTTCTCTTGTTCCACTTTTCCAGCTCCTTTTAAAATGTCCCAGTTTCTCTCATCTCCTTTGTCCTCAGTTTACTTCAAGGGCTGCAAAGTAGTTTGTAGTCAATCAACTCAGCAAGGAGGAGAGGAGCGGAGAGGAGAGGATCTTGTCGTTTTTGCTGCAGAGTCTGCTATCTTGTGTGCTCTTCCTCACTAATAACTTCTGCCATCTTAACAGCATCTTGATGTCTCCTTATCTGTGAAAAGTTGGACGGTATGATATATTTGGACTGCAGTTCCCATTATGTGCTAGATGTGATTACACTCCCCTTGAAATCTCAGGCCCACTGCTTTGGTGTTCTCCTGGACACAGCTCTGAGCATGGATGCCCAGGTTTCAGCAGTGGCCAGGTGTGCATTTGCACAGCTAAAGCTAGTGCACCAGCTGCACCCATTCCTTGAGAGGTCAGACCTGGCTATGGCAAACATACCTTGATTACATCCTGTTTGGACTACTGTAACGCACTCTACACGGGGCTCCTTTGGAAATGGTTTGGAAACTTCAGTGGGTTCAAAATACTGCGGCCAGAATGCTGACTGGGGCCACTATAGGGGGCATATCACTCCCTTGTTAAAACATCTTCACTGGCTATCAGTTTGTTCCCAGGTACAATTCAAAGTGCTGGTCATGACATACAAAGCCCTATATGTCTTGGGTCCAGAGTATTTGAAAGACAATTTATCACACTATACTATTATAGTGCTATTATTCCAGTTTAACTGCTATGGCTGCCTCCTGTGGAATTCTGAGGTTTGTAGTTTAGTGAGGCCTAAGAGCTCTCTAGCTTAGAGTTCTAAATGTCCCTCCCTAAACTGCAAATCCCAGGATTCCACAGGAGGCAGCCGTAGCAGTTAAAGTGGAATAATAGTGCTATAAGGGAGCCATTGTGGCACAGTGGTTAAATGCCTTTACTGCAAGCCACAACATTGCAAGTTTGATCTCAAGGGCTCCAAGGTTCACTCAGCCTTCCATCCTTTCGTAGGTCAGTAAAACGAGTACCTGGCTTGTGGGGGCAATTAGCTAACACACATTGGAAGCTGCATCTTGCAGTGTAGATGTGTAAGTGCTGTTGCATAACAATTTGTAAGCCACTCTGAGAGCCTTTGTGGCTGAAGAGCGGGGTATAAACACCTTTAACAAATAAATAACAATATAGTGTGATAATCTCCCATATCTCCCAATATGAACCTGCCAGAGCTTTAAGATTGTCAGGGATAGGCTTTCTCTTGGTCCTGCCAGGATCACAGGCCCCCTTGGTGAGGACACAAGAGAGAGAGCCTTCTCAGTGGCTGCTCTCACCCTCTGGAATGCCCTCCCTCGGGAGACTAGGCTGGCCCCCTCCCTGCTTTCCTTTTACCAGCAGGCAAGGCAGGCAAAGACATTTCTGTTCAGGCAGGGTTTTAATAGATAATCATTCCCAGGGAGGCTTTTTATTGGGGGTGTGTGCTGTTTTTGTTTTTGTTTTTTAACTTTTGTATGTCTTTAACAACATTTTATATTGTGATTTTAATTGTTTTAAAAATTGTCTTTATTTTTAACTAATTTTATTTGTGAGCCACATTGGGTCCCACTCCGGGAGAAAGGCAGCATATAAATAAAATAATCCTTCCACATTGGCTATTCTGGCTGGGGTTTCTAAAAACTGTAAGCTAGAAAACATCCTTAGGGCTATAGTTGCCTACTCTTGCTTTAAGATCAACCCCTAATTCCATGCAACCAGCTCAAACCCAGGTGTAATTTAACTTTATCATGGGAGAGCTGATTATTTGAAACCCAAAGAGCACCTGATTAGAAAAGTTTACTGCATGACATGCTGGGTTCATTTCCCTTGTGACTACCTTCCCTCTGCACATTGCAGAACTGAGAGAGTACTTCTACTTAAATTTGTGCTAAAAAAGCAATCACAAGCTATTTTCTAATTGTGGGAAAGTATTTTTGTTGTTGTTGCTGATTGTTACTGTTGTCATGAGGCTTCAAGTATACTCCAACTTATGGTGACCCTATCACAAAGTTGTCTTGGCAAGATTTGGTCAGAGGAGGTTTGCTGTTGCCTTTTTTTTATGGCTGAGAGAGTGTGACTTGCCCACCCACTGGGTTTCATGGCTGATGGGGGATTCAAACCCTGGACTACCAGAGTCCTCTCAATACTCAAACCACTCCACCATGTTGGTGCTCTCTAAACATCCCATCCAGCATAACTCTTGGCAAGGAGTGTTGAGAATTGGTGGGCCTGCACAATTCCCACCTCTTCTCTAGGACATCACACTCACACACAACCCTGGGCAACCCTGGGGAGAAAATAAGGACAGTGATTGATCAGGACTGAGTACCAGGAAAAAAGGATACTGTCCCTGGTAAATATTGAGCAGCTGGAAGTTTTCTCTCCTGACCAAAACTCTGTGCTGTTTCAACAAAACTGTTGGATCAATCCTCTTTATGCTGACAGTGGGGCTTTTTAATAAGTAAACAATACTGCCTTGGCTTCAGAGCCAAAGGGTTATTTCACCCTCCCCTTGCTCCTCCAGTGCAATATGATTATTGACAGTGCCAACCAGGGTTGTCCCAAGAGGTCTGGCTACCTGAAGCAGAAAAACAAGAATTTATTTTCCCTCCTACTTCCAGTCCCACATAGAGAGGCAAACTGGATCAGCTGTATCTATGGAAGAGCTTACAAAAGTTATTCTTTTGGCCACTGGCCAGGCTCAGGATTATAGTCCAAAAAGTAACTTTTCTAAGCTTTAGTACAGCAGTGGGCAACCATTGGGGGTTGAGGGCCATATTGTGCCCCCCAGGAGATTTTGGAGGGCTGAACCCTCCACTGAACACCCCCAGCCAAAAAAAATATTTTTTTTCTCCAAATACCCCAATGCTCTCTTGGGTGGGGGCATTTCCCCCACATTTTTGGGCTTCCCTTGCCATTTTAGACCCAGGAGAGGCCATATTTAGAACAGAATTTACTTTTGAGCAGGTGCACACATGCATGCATGCATGCACGCTCACGTGTGCACGCACACACACACCAGGCATTTCAACTCGGAACATCATAGAATCATAGAATCATAGAATCATAGAATTGCAGAGTTGGAAGAGACCACGAGGGCCATCCATCATGGCCTGTTTGGCATTAACATGCCATCTCCTTCAGACATTTTGGACAAAAGGGATAATTTTTGGATTTATAGACACCTGAAAGAGTTGACTTCATTCTACAGTTTAGCAGAGTCTGCCCTGGTATGAGCTTGATGGGCATATGCATTATAGGTGAGATGAGGAGATAAGACACAGGATGAAAGTAATTTGTTATGGGACGAAGAATGCAGGAAAAGAAATGGATTGAAACAGTACTGTACTCCAAAGGCAACGGATCCTGTCTGATTTTAGAAGCTAAGTAGGGTCAACCCTGGTTAGTACTTGGATGGGAGACCACCAATGACTACCAGGTGCTGTAGGCTATATTTCAGAGGAAGGAACTGGCAACATGACTTCTGAATATTCCTTGCCTAAGAAAACCCTATGAAATTAGTGGGATCACCATAAGTCGACAGGCAACTTGGAGGCCCACACACTCAGAGGGAAGGTTGGGAAAAACACAATGACCCTAAACATTTCACAGTCGAATCTTGTGCATGTGTGTGTAGGCCTCCATCTATAAGACACCACACGACCCCCGCCCATAGTCTTTTGCTGTTGGTTACAAGTTCAACAACTTATTCTACCGACAATGGTTTGATGGCCCTCTTGGTATGTTATTATTTCCCTACACGAGCTCCAAATAACACTCCAAAACAGAAATGAGAAAGCAAAGACCAGAATGCTGATCTAGGAAAAAAACAAAGCAGTGGTAGCTAGTGGAATGAGTGGGTCACCTGTGTACAGGTATGAAATTACACTCAATAATGCTTTATGGCAGTGGCTGTTAAGCTTTTCTTTACCAAGGACCCCCTTTAAATATCTTTTGTTGCCTCAGCCCCACAATACTTAACTCAAGATTTAAAACAACAACAACAACAACAATATCTGATGAGGAGGAGGATGAGGATGATAACAACACAATTACACCATCCATTAAACCTTCCCTCAGAGGCACTGGAGGGGGAGGGAAGACTTTTCTCCTTCTTCCTGCGTTTGTGGCTTCAGAGGACTGAATGGCAATGTGCAGGCCAAACCAGCCAGTTCTTGCCTTGGCTCCTGTGACATGGTTGCTCTACTGTAGGGAGGAGGTGGGTCAAGCAGTCTTCAAGCCTTCACGGGAGGCCCTGTGAGGACATTGCAGCCCTCTGGGGGTCCACAGATGACAACAGGTTAAGAACCACTACATTATGGGATAAAGCAACAATAGCCAGTCTTCATTTGTGAAAACAAAGGTCAGCAGCAACTCAAATTTTAAAAAATATCCCTGCAGTTTTTGAAAACATGCATAGGCTCCTGAATGCATGATGCTGTCAGCCAGAGAGACATGCAGCTTCCATAGTAAATTAAAAAGATAAATGCAGTCTACACCAAAACAAGCACCATTGGATTTAATGGGATTTACTTCCAGGTAAGTGTGCATTGGATTTTGATTTAAGTAGAGTTGTTAGCCAACCAGCAACATGATTTACTTTCGGACCTTTAAGTACAGCTTGGGCTATAGAAATTGGGCTATTGAAGCTTTCAGTTTCATGGAACCAGGAAGGTTACTACAGGGGTTTTTGTTGCACTACCCACTAGTCAGGAATACATGAATGAGTTCTTCCCAATCTCAGGATGCAACCTCCCTTTTGTTGCTGGTTTGGCTGTGGGGTGTCTTTGTAGCATCACTTTCCATTCATGGCAAATTTCTGTGAATGAAATCAGTAGCACTGTGAAACCACCATACTTTCTTGTGCAGCAAGACTTAAATGTATATTTTTATTTAAAACAAACATAGGGGAGGGGGTTGTGAATGCTTTTTTTCAGGGGGGGGGGTTGATTTGGCATGTGAGGAGGGGGTGGTGGTGAGTCTGCCAGGCACCATTGCAGGGATGAATATTTCTATGTAATGCTTGTAGCCCATAGAGTTGATGAGCAAAGAAATCTCTGTCTGGAACTCTTCCTGGCCAGAAGTGGGAGAGAAAAGCTTCATTATTTTTTTTTAGAATTTCTAAAAATCTTTCTTCCTTCTGCTATGTTTTAAATTGAGGATTTTTTTTTACAAAAATAAATAAATCAGTAATGTGTCTTAGCCAGTGGAAGACTTCTGACCCCTCTCCTTCTCTCCTTTCCCACATGGCTTTACTCAAAAGTAAGCCCCCTTGAGTACGGTAGAGTTTACTCTTAAGTAAGCATGGCTAGGTGTGCTCCAGTGCTTTTCCTGCAGGTTGGGTTGAGCTGGTTTTTGTCCTCTTGAAATAAAAAAAAAAAGCAAGTATTTGTCAATCAATCAAAGAACCACCCCTTTCCCGCCTCAACATTTTGTCTATGGGTTTGCACCTTGAGAGTAAGTACCTACTGAGCTCAGTAGAGACCTACTCCTGAAGAAGGGAGAGAAACTCCTTGCTTGTCTCGTGTGGGGGTTGGCCCTGATCCACTTCAGAAGTGGAGAAGCTGTAGCCTTCTGGGTGCCAAGTAAATAATGGAGTTTAACAGGGAGACTTACTTTCCAAATAAAAAAGGGAAAACACGAGTGGCAGCGTGTGGCATGTAATCTACTGTTTGGTGTGAGTTTAAGCAATGTTAGGAACCACCATTTCATAGTATGTTCAGTGTTTAGGGTACATTTCATTATTTGTCATATTAGTGGCCATTAACAAGCAACAACAATTATAGTTAAATATCCCTGGGTTGCTTTCCAGCAGTTCAAAACCGTGCATGCGCGAGAACAGGAACATGCATGAGAACTTGTACATGAGTTTTTAAACGGGCACCCAATTTTGGATAATAGCAAAAGGTGGATGTGAGGTAGCTCTGTGACATCCCTGAATAAATGTGTGCTTAAAAGATCATGAGACTGTGAAATTGTGCTGATTTTTTAAAAGGTGCATGCACCTTATTGAAAATGGATATGACAGTTCATTGAGGGAGAAGGAGTGATAAACATGGGGGTAGAGGGGGAAGGGCTAATGCGGTGCCCTTGGAGCAATACCAGATGTTACTCAACAAATTTTAAAAACAAGATTGGGTATAGAGTTTGATAATGTTTATTTGCATCAAGGAATCTATTTGTTTCCTAAAGAAAGGGCATGAACACTTATTGGAAGCATGGTGTGGTAAACCTCCAAGTGTGATCACCTTGCCAGTCACAACACACTGATCAAAGTCAGTGGGAAAGTACTAAGAAAGTATACAAAGGGGTTAACAGGTTTGACTCTGCAGAGATATTTTATACAATGTCAGGACTTTCCCACTTTTATGTTTACAACAGGCTACAAACAATGCCCAGCCACAAAGGCTTCAGAAACTATAAAGAAGGAAGTTGAGCATGTTTGGGTTCTTGTTTTTACAATCCCTGTTGTAAAATTCTGCATATGTCCAATTTCAGGTTTGCATGTTAAGATCTTGACAGCCAGCAGGATATACTGTTTTGAATGTTGGACCAAGATTCTGGGAGACCAGGGTCTGAATCACTGCTCAGCCATAGAAACCAACTATGTGCTCTTGGGCAAGTCACACTCTTTCAGTCTTAAATTTTGACAAGAAAACCCTATGATAGGGTTGACATAAATGGGAAACAACATGAAGGAACACAACAACAGCGATGTTAAAATTTAGTAGCAAAACCTTGAAAACCTTTGCCTAAATCCATGATAGGCATGTTGGCAATTCCAGAGCATAGGGACACTGTGGACACAGTGTACTGTTTTGTGTTATCTCCTTGCTGTTGGATAAAGAAAGTTGGCAAATTTATTTTGTTTACAAGTATGTCATGACTTTTTTGGTACTTTGGATTTTATCCATCTGTTTTCAGCGCTTTGGGGAATTCCACCCACAAAGGTGGTGTTTATGTGCTTCCTCATTGCAGTCATTTGAAATGATGCCAGATTGAGTGCTCTGCAAGATTATGACTCTTTCTAAGCAAGGTGGGTGTGCTTTATTTGCATTAGCATTATTTCATTAGACTTTTGAAGACCAACGCTTGCATTTTCCAGCTTTTCAATTAGAACAGACCAGTTGCAAGAGTTGGATATGAACATGTACATCTGGATCAACAGTTCAATTGAAAGTATTTATTTATTGGTTTGTTTGTTTCATATCCTGTCTTATACAGGATCCAAAGCAGCATCACTTTGTAGCTGAGTGAGGACTTGAACTTGGGTCTCCTTGTCTCATGGACGATATTCTACATCCACTATTCCACACTGTCCCAGCTTCATTTCCAAGCCTGATACACACAAAATGAGAGTTTCCAACACTGAATTCTGCTAGAGAGTAAAGTCAGTTGTAATGTTAATATCTAGTTACATGCATATTGTTGTTGTTGTTTGGTCCTTTTCTTCCTTCAGTCTAGCATTCTTACTTGACTAGCTGGGGTGATAAGATTTTTTTTTCATTATAATTTTTATTTCCGCGTATCAGCTTCAATTACCATATTTACAATATTTATGTCTTCTAGTACATTCAATTTTACAGTACATAGCATAGTTTGAATCATCCATATCTCAGTTCCAAATCGTACTACAAATCATTTATCTTCTAACTCTCTTTCACGCTCTTTAAAATAAAATCTTACCCACATCTACCTCCTCTACCATTTACAATCATACCTCTCATATATTCAATCTTCCATTCCTCTTTCATTACTTCCTATTGAGGCCACCATTGTTGATTCTTTTCCAATCTTTAGTTTATTTGCCTTAATCTTATATAGTCTATTTTTTACAACAATTTATATAACTATGTTATACCATTATTAGGTAAACCAAACTCACTTCCTACTTTCTTTTCTACACAAGAAACCCCGTTTTTATCCAACTTCCCCATGTTACACTCAGGTATTCCTTAGTCTCATTCCATTCAGATTCAAATTCTTTAACATTCTTGTCTCTAATCATAGCTGTTAATTTACCCATATAAATCAATTCAACCACTTTGACTGTCCACTCTTCCCACGTAGGAATACTCTCCAATTTCCAATGTTTAGCATAAACAATTCTAGCAGCCAAGATTAAGTTAAATAACATTCTCTCCTTTCCTTTATCCATGGTCTCATTAAAAATACATAACAAATATTTAACAGGATACATTTGAGAGTGAACTTTAAGAATTTTCTCTATTGAGGAGTAGATCATTTTCCAAAATTTTTGGGCTTGGTTACATGACCACCAGCAGTGGTAAAATGTTCCTATTTCTTTTTTACATTTTCAACCCTGATTATTAGAATTCTTATACATACGTGATAATTTTTCAGGTGTCATGTACCACCTATGAAACATTTTCCAGCAATTTTCTTTCAAATCTTGACTAGCTGTCAGTGTCGTTATCTGATTCCAAAGTTTCTCCCATTGATCATACATTATCGGCTTTTTTATATTCTGTGCCCATTTAATCATGGGATCTTTCACCACCTCATCCTCACACTCCCATTTTAACAGGATCTTATAGATCCTTGACAGAATCTTAGTATCATCTGATGTAATAACTTCTTCCAATTCTGATTTATTTTACACCATAAATCTTCATATCTTGTTTTAATTTCTCGCGGACTTGCCTATATAACAGCCAATGACATATAATACCCTCTTCCTTCAATTCCTCTTGTGATTTCAACTCTAGGGTATTTCCTTTCCATTTTATTATATCCTCATATTTTAACCACTTAATATTTGGGAGTTTTTCTCATCTATAGAAAGCCTCATGTGATGATATCCACACTGGGGTTTTAGAGAGGCATCTACTTTTATATTTCTTCCATACTCTGAGGAGAGGTCTTCGTATAAAATGGTCATTAAATTCTTTATTTGCCATCTCCTTATTGTACCATATAAATGTGTGCCATCCAAATCTTAAATTATCTGCTTCCAATGCTAAAGTCGTCTCATCTTTTAATTCACACCATTTCTTTGCCCAACACAAACAACTGGCATGCAAATATAATTTCAGATTTGGAAGGCCCATACCTCCCCTCTCCTTCACATCTTTGCAGATATTTTAATTTTATTCTGGGTGTATGTCCTGCCCATATAAATTTGCTTAATTCCTTTTGCCAATCGTATAGTATGCCATCATTGCTTATTACCGGAATCATTTGGAACAAAAACAAATATTTGGGAAGAATATTCATTTTTATCGAGGAAATTTGCCCCAAAAATGAAATTCTTAACTTAGTCCATTTTTCCAATAATCTCTTCATCTCTTTCAAAATTCTATCATAGTTGTTGTTAATTAAATCACTATTATTTTTTGACAATATTATCCCCAAATATTTTATCTTACTTTCCCAACTAAACCCAGACTTTCCTTCTATAGCCACTTTTTCCTGTTTACTCAAATTGAATGATAGCATAGAAGTCTTATTCCTATTTATCCTTAATATTGGGACTTCTTCAAGTTTTCCCAGTATATTAATTATTTCTTCAATATTCTCTTGTGGGTCATCTAAAATCAGTACTAGATCATCAGCATATGCCCTTATTTTCATTTCTATTTTTTACTAAAGACAGATCTCTTTCGGCAGGCCTTTCCTAATTAGATCCCGGCCTCAGGGGATCCTGGCTTCTTTTAGTCCGCTGGCCATTTATTGTATTTTATTGTATTTATTGTTTTTAAATGTGATTTTAGATCAGTTGGTTTTAATTTATAATTGTTTAATTTTTTTTATGGGGGAGGGTGGGGGTGGGAGGTGTTTGGGGATTTTATCTGTATTGTATTTTAATTTTTGTAAGCCGCCCCGATTGTTTTAACAGAGGGGTGGGGTATAAATAAATATTATTATTATTATTATTATTATTTAACCCCTTAACCTTTGGATTGTTTTTAATATTATTTATTAATAATTCCATTATTACTAAAAAAAGTAGGAGTGAAATTGGGCAGCCTTGTCTGGTTCCTCTGAAAATTTTTATAGTCTCAGTTTGTTCCCCATTAACATTAATAGATGCTCTTTGTTCTTTATAGATTGCTCTCATCCAATTTGTAAAATTGTCTCCACATTTCATCCTTTCTAATGTATTAAAGATTAACCTCCAGCTTACACTATCGAAGTCTTTTTCTATGTTAAGGGAAATTACTGCTGCCTTCTTTTCTGGGTGTCTCCTATAATATTCAATAGTGTTTAGTACCAATCTGATATTTTCCTTAATCTGTCTATCTGGCAAAAAACCCTTTTGTTCCTCTCCAATCATTTCCCCTAGAATTTTTCTTAGCCTTCTTGCCATAATTTCTGTAAAAATTTTATAATCTTGATTTAATAGCAAGATTGGTCTATAATTTGCTACCTCCATAGGATCCTTCCCTTCTTTGTGAATTAGTACTATTTGAGCCTCACTCCAGGTGTCCGGCATGCCATTATCCTTAATCGTGTTCATTACTTCTAGCAGAGGTGCAACCATAGCTCCACCTAGGGTCTTATAGTACTTCATAGATAACCCATCTGGGCCTGGGGACTCCCCCACTTTCCCTTTTTTGATGACTTCTAAAATTTCTTCCATCTTTATCGGATTATCTAATTCTTATTTTTGAGTTTCTGTCAGTTCTATGGTCATGTTATCTTTTATAAATTTCAACATCTTATTCTCATTTGTTTCCTTTGATTTAAATAACTGTGAGTAGAATTTCACAAAAGCCATTCTGATGTTATTTTGTCTTTATATTCTTTACCATTTATCTTGATGCCATTTATTATATTTCTTTCCTTCTTTTCTCTTAATTGTTGAGCTAACCACTTTCCTGGTTTATTAGCTTGTTCATACCAATTCTGTTTGGATTGTCTCAGTTTTTCCCCCAATTCTTCCACCAGTATCGACTCCACTTGTTTTTGTAATATCTGGATCTCTTTATTAATTTTTATATTTGAAGGATTTTGTCTAAGTTCTTCCTCTTTATTTTTAATTAAATGGTTAATCTTATTTATCTTATCTTGTTCTTTCCTTCTCCTAATTATGCTTTGCATAACCGCTTTCCCTGCTTCCCATATTGTCTGGATATCCATTCCTATCATCCAATTCTCTTTGAAATATAATTCTAATGTTTCCTTTGCCTTTTTTATTATATCGCTATTACTATAATGTATCATCTAATCTCCACTTCCTACTCCTTTTCTTCCCAGCAATAGTCATTAGAATAGCATTATGGTCAGATAAATTTCTTGGTAGAATATTAACATTTTTTACCATTGGAGCCCATCCTTTTGATATAAGAAATAAGTCCAATCTGGCTAGAGATCTGTGTCTGTTAGAGTAAAATGTGTAATCTTTCACTCCCTTGTTAACTACTCTCCAGATGTCCAATAATGTTAATTCTTCCAGCATTTTAAAAAATTATTTTGGGAGCTTTCCTTGATTTTCCTTAATCGCTTTATCTGATTGTCTATCTAGGGGGGGATTCACCACCCCCATTAAAATTTCCCATCGCCAACAGGTGGTCAAAATCACAAAATTTTATTCTGTCCATCAGCTTCTTATAAAATTCAAGTTTATTATTTGATGGACCATATAATCCAACAATCAAGCAAATTTCCTCCCCAATTTTCACTTCTGCCGCCACCCAACAGCCTTGATTATCATTGATTATTCTTTAGCCTGAAATCTTTTATTTATATATAATATTACTCCTTTTTGTTTTTTATTCGTTGAGGACATAAATTCATTACCCAACTTTTTATTTTTGATAAGATATTTATCGCTTGTTTTAATTTTAGTTTCTTATAAACATACTAAATCCAACTTTTGTTTATTTAGGTAATGAAATACTTTGCTTCTCTTTTGTGGGGAATTGAGCCCTTTGATATTCCAGGATAAAACCTTCAGATAGTTCATGTTTTAATGCTCTTATTTTATTAATCAATTAACCATTCAACTTTTTTCTGCCGCTTCCTCCTCTTCTTCTGATTCTATCGACTCATCTCCTGCTTTCCCTCTTTCCCCTGTCTCCTCTTCTCCTTCCAAACTTTCTTTTTCGCTTTCCATCTGATCTACTTCTGCAATCCCCCTCTTTTCCTTGAGATTTCTACTCTGTGTTTGATGCTTCACTAAATCCTGTGTTTCTTTTTCACTGTTATTCCCTCCATTTTCTCCTTCTTTTCTCTCTTCCTTCTTATCAGTAATTTTTTTTTTATATTTTTCCCAAAATTGATGCACCTCATCTAAGTTAGTCAGCTGGTGTGAAAAGTTTTAAAGGTTGGTTAGCATCTTATAATCAAACCCTAGCTATGCATTCAGGATCCAGGACATTTCAGCATGGCACAGTTTTGCTTGCATATCAACTGATAATTTGATAATTTTATCAAGAAAATGCAATCAAAACCATTTCTGTTTGGTTGGGATTGTCTTACAAAACCATTTGGGTAAGGATTAGGGTTAAGGCAAAGGTTAGGGTTATTATCAATTATCAACTGTTATTATTTATAATTGGTAATAACCCTAAACCAAATACTTTTGCAAGACAATCCCAACCAAACAGAAAGGCATTTTCTTGACAAAATTATTAGTTATCAATTGATATGCAAGCAGAACCATGTTGCACTGAAACAGCCACACTGAAATGGCTGCATTGAACTGGCCACATGGAAACATCTCATTCCATCCATTCAGAGGTATCTGGGTATAATCCAATGCAGATTGAAAGAAGGCAAAAGAAAACATGCATTCAATTTTGGAAGAGAGTCACTCATAGCAGAGTGAAATACACAAATATAATTCATGTAATGTACATCATATGCAACTAGGGAATTATTTGATGCAAAAGTGCACCATATGCAACTAAGGAATTATTTGAACTAGGGGTGTTCACCTGGTACTTTTCAAGATATTCAGAGGAATTCTAACATTCTGACCCTTCTGGAAAGTTTCTGCTTGCTGAGTGGATACAGCTTTATGTTGTTACTGCTTATCTTGATCTTATTGTATTTATTACACTGGATTAAAAAAATAAAATAAAAGAGAAACTGCTTTGACCTTCTGATAATGTTTTTAAATGAATAAATGCCCAGAAATAGGTCTAGTACTAAAGTGATGCCTCACAGATTCATAGCTATGAGTTACAAGCCAGTACTGTACCACTGGAGGTCCTGTATTGATGCCCAGTTTTATATATTTATGCCAAGACATGCTGGAACGCCTTAATAAGTGTTATGTTCTAGAGAAAGGGAATTATGTAGCCTTCCAGATGTTGTTGGACTGCAGCTCCTAGAATCCCTAACAACATGGTATTTACATATCCTACAACAGTCTCCATTTGATAGAGAAAGCCCCAATTATTCCTCTGCCATCCCATTTTTTCAGCTACTGTTAAAATGTTCCAGTTTCTCTCTCCTCTTCCCACTTTCCCCTCTTTGTTTTCTGTTTATTTCAATTGTTGCAAACTGCATTCGAAGTGCAAAAGTAGTTTACACTCAATTAACTCAAGGCCTATTTACATGGGCCAGGATACGCCAGCTCCCTGACAGTGGATTCTGCCCACAGATCTGGCCCATTCCTCCCCTGTTCCCGGTTCCCTCCACAAAATGGGAGGAAATCCAGATTGGCATGCCAGCCCATGGCTGCAGCCACTGCAGTCTCCCTCACTCTCCCAGAAGCTAGGAAGCTAGCTGGCAACATGTGCCCAAGGCCCCCTGCATGTGACTCCTCCCTGCTTCAGCAGAGCAATGGCAGACTGGCAGCTGCAGTGATGGGCCAGTGTGCTGGATGTGCTCCTACAGTCATGTGGGGCCCAATATGTTTTTTCCCCAGTGAGAATTGATTGAAGCAGGTATTTCTTTAGAATGGTGTAATGGGCCCACCCATCTCCCCTCCCCCATCTTAGCCCCGTCTTTGTCCTGGGGGCTATTAGGACTGCCCAGGGGCAGAACGAGGCAAAAGCCCTGTGTCAGAAGTTCAGAGCTCTAAGACAGAGGTAAGATGGTATATATTGCCTGTGTAGATAAGCCCTCAGCAGTGGGGAGAGGAGAGAGGGAGCTGAATCATGCCCATTCTCAGTAGGTTCAGGAAAAAGAAAACTACTGCAGTATCTCCTAGCTTGTGTGTTCCTTCCCATGAATAGCTTTTGCCATCTTGACCATGCTGTGATGTTACTTGACCACACGGGTCTTGGTTTTCATCTGTGAAATGTTGGAGGGAATGCATTTATGTTGTTGGACTCCAGCTCCCATTCGTCCTAGCCACCATAGCCAATGGTGAAGATTGCTGGAAAATACAGTGACACATTGCACATCCCCGATTTAGTCATGAACATGCACACTGTTAACTTATTTAAAAAAAAGATAGTAAGTTTCACATTCCCAGCAAACGATAAAAGCTGTTACTGGTTTCCACAGCTTGCTGCCTTATGAAGCAAAATTGTTCAAACAGAGCTGGGTTTCTGTTTCCTGAGTTGTTCAATTAGTTTCACTTTTTCTTCTGCTGCATTACCAGTACTGGCATGGATGCCAAACACTTCTGGAAATCAATAATCCCATTTTAATTGTTTTAAAGGTTTTTTCCTTTCATGTTATTGTCAGTGTGTGTTTTTAAACTGGGCTTTTATTTACTGCATTTTGCAGTCATAGAATTTCTGGTCATTGTAGAATACTTGTTGTTCTCATGTATTTTTCAACATACTTTAATATTTGCCAAGGCATTTGGCTGTAAGTCAACAGGCTATTTTAAGGTGCATACACACACAATAAAAGTTGGTCTGAACTTGAACACACCCTGTACTCAGTTCATTGCCTTTTATCCTGTAGATTAGAAGCAACTGAACTATTGTCAGCCTTGCATATCAGTAGACTGTTTTGTAATTAAGACCAGAAAAACAACTAACAGCAGATCTAATAACTTGTCATGAACAGAGCCTTGTCTCCTTGGGCAAATCCACACATTTATGATCATTCAAAAGATCATGTTTATCATTATTTGAATATGCCTAAAATTATTCTTTTTTAAGCATATTTAAGAAAGAATTTTTTATATATATACTGTATATGCTAACGGCAGCCAGGCTACTCTTTACCCCAAAATGGAAAACTGGCAATATTCTGTCAACAGATGAATGGCTTTTAAAACTGCTAGATATGATAGAGATGGATAAACATTAACCAGCCACCGTGAATGTTGGAAAGAAGTTATAAAATTTTGGGAAAGAAATGGGGTCCACCTATAATAATAAATCAATTGAAATAAGAAAATTTTAAGTGGTGATAAGGTGCTAAGATCAAAGGAAAACAGACTATAAAATCATAAGAAAGGGAGTATTTAGATCCTACAACTTTGGACAGGTGAGAATGTAAAATTCAATCTGTAGGTATCAACAAATTACTAAGTATGGAATGGAATTCTCTCTCTCTCTCTCTGGCTTTTCTTCACGAATGAAGATTCAGGAAGGACTCATCCTGCGCTTTCTGCAAGTGAGCTGATGACTGAAAAGGCCAATCCGAGATAAACAAGTCCGGTTGCAGAAAGCACAGCAGAGGGTCTCCTTGGGTGATGTTTCCGGGTTGTGATTCTTTCTTCGTTGTCATTTCTCTTCAAGACTTGTTCGACGTGAGTTCTCAAATAAAGCTGCAGCATTGTGGATAGTGTGTCTCCATGCCTCCGTATGTGAAGCTACATACATGAAAACTCAGTAATTGGATGGTGGGAAGTCAAGATAAATGATATTATCTATAGCAGTGGTGGTTCTTAACCTGTGGTCCAGGGACCCCCAGGCGTTCACAGTGTCTTCACAAGGGGATCTGCGAAGGCTTGAAGGCTGCTTGGCCCACTTCCTTCCTGCAATGGAGTGGACACATGACAGGAGCCAAGGCAAAGACTGGCTGACTGGCTTGGCCTGTGCATTGTCATTCAATCTGCTCCAGCAGGAAGAAGCAGAAGAAAAGCCTTCCCTCCCCCTCCCCAAGAGTTAAACCTTAGGGGTCCATGGCAACAAAAGATATTTAAAGGAGGTCCTTGGTAAAGAAAAGGTTAAGAGCCACTGTTCTATAGAATGGAGTGATATAATACTCTATATTTAAACAGTGAACAGCTACAATTCTATAGGAAACAACACACAGACAAAATGGTAAAGAAATTAAGTTGATTTAGTCTTATAGAATGTATATTTTAATATATATTTTCAATATTTCTTTTTGGAAATAAACAATTTATTTTATTCATTAATAAAAATTATATTTAGGCAATATGAATATGCGTAACATTTTAAAAGAATACAAAGTTCTAATGCTAGGTGACTAGGCCCTGAAAGACCTTTCTGAGCCATGATTCCCTCACTTTATGGATCAGGAGAAACAATAGCTTACTTTTCTCTGTGGATGGGTAAATTATTGTTTTTGTTTTGCTATCTAGAATTGGAAACCATAGTCCCCCCCTCCATTTCTAACTGTGGTTTGAAGAGCAAATGTTTCCTGATTGGATAAAAACTGTGGTTTGCTTCAATCCAGGGAAAGAGGGAGGGAGACCCTAGGTCCTGAAAGTTTTGCCACATAGCACTAAAGTGTGGTTTGGCGTGGTATCTGAACAGCTGAAACACACTAGTCCTACAATTTGGTGTGTACATGTATGCCAGTTCCCATTCAGTGAGATGCATATTCTAACACACATTCACATGTCAGTACAAGCAGCTCACAGAAGTATGTCATAAAGCACTGCTAGACTAGGTTGAAATGATAGAAAGTTTGAAAGTGAAGCCAGTATCATATGACATCATTCCACAAGCACAAATGTTGTTCTTCTTATGGACATCTAAGGCCCTTCCATACTATGAAGTTATGGTACTCTGATTCTAATTTAACTATCATGTCTGCATCCTATGGAATCCTGGGATTTGTAGTTTGGTGAAATACTAGAGCCCCTTGGCTGAGAATTCTAAATACCCCTCTCCAAACTGCAAATCTCAAAATTTCATAGGATGTTGCTGTGGCAGTTAAAGTAGAATCAAAATGCTGTAACTGTGTAGTGTGAAAGGGCACCTAGTTGTGAACAAGAGAGAAATCTAGCAGTTCCCAGTTGTACAACCATTCACATGACAGATAGCATGTCTAGGGACCATAAAAATGTATTTGATGCTGTTTGCCTGACAGGAAAAATGTGAGTGTGTACCATTTTTCTCTGTCAATGTTACATTAGGTTTGGACTTCAGCTTTCTAATGGACATGTTGTTTTCCTCACCTAGGGAGTTGCCCTTTTTTGTTCCAGATAGCAGGCCTTTTCCTTTAACAGCTGTATAGAAGAGAACCAGCATGGTGTAGTTGTTTGGATGTTGGACTAGGACTCTGGAGACCAGAGTTTGAATTCCCACTCAGCCATGGGAACACCACTGGGTAACGCTGGGCAAGTTACACTCTCTCAGCCTCAGAGGAAGGCAAAGGCAAACTCCCTCTGAGCAAATGTTGCCAAGAGAACCCCATTATAGGTTTGCCTTAGGCTTACCATAAATTGGAAATGACTTCAAGCACACAAGAAGAAGAAGCCTTAAACATACAGAAAATATTGTTCACATGGAGGCTTTCTGTCCATGTCAGGAGTTCATATTTTTTTGGGGGGGGGGGTTGGAGACCTACATGTGATGTATGCTTAAGGGCTGCATGGATGTACATACATACACCCAGGGACACACACATATGCAAACACAGAGGCATCAGTAATCCTGATGCAGATTGACTTTTTTCTCTCCTGGTTAGCAGCAGTAGGGAAAGAGAGATCAGTATGAGAATCCTTAGGAGTTCAACTGGAGAGCCTTAAGTAGTGGGAAAATCTAGGAAAAGAGATTTGGTGGCAATAGAGGGGAGGGGAGGCCCTGGAGGGCACAGTCAAATTGCTGGCAAGGACACATGTATTCCCCAAAACCACAGGTTATGGAGCCCTGTAAAATACTGGCATAACTCAGTTAACAAAGCCTCTGACAAAGAAGCTTTTTGCAAAGGTTTTTACTCCTGCACAGCCCCTCCCTTTCCTCCTCATCTTCTGTCTAGCTGGAAGGGTTGTTTTTTTTTAGCAGCATCAGCACTGGGTGAAGGAGGGCTAGAGAAACACAGACTTTCATTGTTGAGTTGCCCAGTGTTTCTGCGGTAAACAATGAAAAAAACTTCAGCTAGGAAAGAATGGAATTCTATTTGAGCTGATCCTACTGTAACTGTATGTGCTGCTTATACTAGGCAAGGTAAACAGCAGAGACTTCCAGAATCCCTTACTGAGGACATTATCACACCAGCCTCCTTTCTTGCAGCAGTTGTGTTAGTGAAGCAAACAGGAACATGCTGGTATTAAAGCCAAAACTGTTGCACCTCCTCTTCACTCACATGAGTGTGCTGTGATTGTGCTGCTTTGACAATGTCCATCCTATCGCATTGCTACCCAATGTCTTTCTTATTTCTCCCAGCCAGCCATGTGCTTAGAGCCTATCAGAAGATGTAGCTGTCAAGAGGCATGGAACTTGCTTGGGCTGGGGTAACCTGCACAGACCTGTGACTTTCCCCTCTTGACCATTTTTCAAAGAGGAGGTTTTATCTGAACCTTTCCCTTCCCTATGTGACTAAAGATTGGTTCTGGTTTGGGTAAGCAGGCTTGAGAAAAGCGTGAGGCTAAGAGGAGAGGCATGTTCTGGTACATTGAATAAATGGGCCCTAGAGCAAATCAAGCCTTAACTTTTCCTACCAACCAAGATGACTACACTGAGACTGTCGTACTTTGGACATATCATGAGAAGATATGACTCCCTAGAAAATATAATAATGCTTGGTAGAAGGCAGTAGGAGAAGAGGAAAACCACATTACAGATGGATAGCTCAATCAAGGAAGCCACTGCAAGATCTGAGCAGGGCTGTTGAGGACAGGATGACTTGGAAGTATCTCATTCATAGGGTTGTGTCAAGTTGAAACCAATTTGATGTCAGTTAACAGCAACAAAGAGAGGGTTAAAAAACTTGGAAGCTGATCCACCTGGCTGAGCAAGACCTTTGGTTCTGATCTCCCAGGAGGGGGTCCAAGTCTAACCTGGTATCTGGCCAGCCCACCAGCTTTGCTTTAAAAGGAGAACAGTCAATCATTAAATCATGACAGCTTCTCAGCATACCTTTGTTAGGCAGACTGCTGGTTAATAGCCCAGGATCTTTGGTTGATGTTCCATCAGGAGAGCTAATGAGTAACAGATAATGGGGGGCAGGGGAGATGAATGGAATACCTGTCACAGTTTGGGAAAGAATACTTAAAATGGAAAGACAGAGTAGATAATCTGAACAGGACAGAAATTGGAAAGTTACTTTGTAGTTACTGTTTATTTAACATAAGTTACTTTTTATGTTATGTTACTCATTGTGGTATTGGAAAAGTAACTCATTGTCAGTTTTTGTGTCTGTGTGGAAAGGGTAACTTATTTTGTAACTTGTTGCACTGCTCTTTAATTTACTTCATTGCTTTTTCCAAGGGGGGATAAAGAGAATGGCATAAGGGGGATAATTCTGAAGTGACTTCTTTCCTACTTATGGCATCACTTTTGAAATGTAATTTTGTTGCCTGCCTCATCACTCCTGAAAAGTAACTAGTTACAGGTAACTGTTATTTATAATGGGTTCTTTTGAAACTCTGGAAGAGACTAAAGGGGGAACACTCTGGGAACTCAGCCATTGAGGTCTGATGGGAGGCAGTGGACTTGCTAACTTGCAGGACTGCCTGCTATTCATTCCCATTTACACCTTTATTATTCTTATCTCACAGTTTTGGAAGGTGTGCTGCTGTGGGGATGGAGGATGGAGGCATTGAAGCATGATGCAGGATGAAGGTTATGTGGGAACTTTGGGCTGCCAAAAAGACAAATACCTCATAAATGGGTCCAAGAACAAATCAAGCCTGAACTCTCCCTAAAAGCCAAAATGTCTAAGCTGGAGCCATCATACTTTGGACAAGACACATTGTGAGATGATTTGACTCATTAGAAAATACAATAATGTTGAGGAAACTGGAAGGTAGGAAAACAGCATGAGTACACGATAGATGGATTGATTCAATAAAGGAAGACAAGATCCTGCATTTGCAAGATGTGAGCAGGGTTCTTGATGAGTGCTCTTGGAGGTCTCTCATTCATAGGATCACTGTATGCCAAAGCTGACTTGCTGGCCAATAAGAACAAAGGCACTGAAAGAACCTGTGACTGGGGTTTGGTTGTCATAGGTTTGCTAATAAAGATATCAGTTTTTTGTGGATTTTGGATTTTGTTTTGCTGCATGGCCAAAACAGCTACCCCTGAATGAATTTCATAGGTTTGCTTTGTTATTCATATGTTGCATTTATTTTCTACACTTGGTTTCCTCCAGTATGCTTTTAAAATGGTGTGCATGGGTCTCTTCCTCTCTACTTTATTATGTGAAGTAGGTCAGTCTGTGTGAGAGAGTGACTGTCCTAAGGTGAGCTTCCCAGCTCTGGAGGGACTAGAACCTGGCTGTCCCATGTTGTCTCAGTCTACACTGATGCACTGGTTGTACTGCATAGCCTCACTCTGCTATTGCCACACAAACTAGCCATGTGCCTTGCTGCCCATGCCTTTGGCAGACATGTGAAGGGGCCCTACTAACATGCATGAATAGAGCTCTTCCATGTGAAGAGGGGATCCTGGGCTAATCATGTGGAAGAGCTTTATATACATACAGCTGTACACATGTAAGGCCCATTCACATAATCACCAAACATCTGGCTACTATGCAGCTCAGTGGCAGGGAGAGAGCTATGCCTCCTGACTCATCCACGTTTTCTTTCAACAGACAAAGGGGGGCTTCATTGACCCCCACCCCCTGAGACTCATGCTAAGAATCTATGACAGAGGTAGGACTTTGGCCTTTCCCAACCTGATATCCTCTAGATGAGTTGAACCCCAATATCTGTCATTCCTGGGATGATGGAAGTTGCAACCGAAGACATCCTGGCTTTCCTAGATAAAGTATTCAACAATTCAAACTCATTAGGATCAAGAGTTTCTCATGAAGGGTGCACTACAACTGCTGTGAGGTGCAACCCATACCTTGCCAGTAGTCCACCTCCAGGAAACCACACCCCATGGTCCAGGAAGCCAAACTGTTCCTGGTGGCACCATCTATGCAGCCAGTTTTCACCTCCACTATCTACATCTCCCTTCCTGGGCCATGCCCTTCCACTGGAAGGACCGATGAAATGACTACCTGTGCATCCAAATCCTTCAGCTTCCTACCCAGAGCCTCATAATCCCTTTTGATATTTTGAAGGCTATGCCTTGCGGTATCATTGGTTCCCACATGGACCAAAAAGAAGGGATAACAGTCAGTGGGCTTCGCAAGTCTCATCAGCCTGTTACATTGTGGATTTTTGCACCTGGGAGACAGCACACCTCTCAAGATATTTTATCAGGCCCGCAAACTACTAATTCCGTACCCCTCAGCAAGAGTCTCCTACCACCACCACCACCACCACACACCTCCTCCAAGGATTGGCAGTAGCCAGTCTGTGTGCTGAACCATCCAAGATCTCATGCACATTCTCTGAGGCCTGGTTCTGCTGCTCTCCTTCCCATTCCTTGTCATCACTGACAAGGGAGAGAGCTTCAAATTGGTTCTGTAGTGCCAAACTCATAGAATGGCCCCTTCTCCTTCTATTTCTATGAGTCACATTCTTCCAAACATCGACCTCCTGTGTATCAGAACTAACCTCTTCCAGAGGGACATCCCCTGCATGTTTCTGAACTAGAACCTTCTGCTCTGCTCTGTCTGAGAAAACCTCCTCCTCTCTAATATGCTGTAAAGTCTCAATCAGGCCTCAAGTTGCTGGACCTTCTCTTCCAGCAACACAACCAACTTGCACTTGCTGCAGGTGTAGCTCTGCACATCCACAGGCAAGACGACAAACATCCCACAGCTGTTGCAGGTGACTACAGCTCTTCCTCACTGTCCATATTGAATACTCTGAAATAGACACTAGAACAGAAGTCTGTGCTTCCCCCTCAAACTCCCCTGCTAAACACCCATGCCAAACACCCCTGTTGGCTTCTCTCCTGTACGCTGAGCTCCAGAGACTGGGACTTCAGCTATATACAGAGCTACTGGCTGCTAGCTCCTCCCTCTACCTCTCACTTACTTCCTCTCAGCAATCTCTGATTCACTTCCTCTCAACACAAGCAGCTCACCAAACAAATGCTAATGACTCCCCTAGGCAAGCCCACTCTCAGATCACACAAACAGCCTTGACCCAAGCCAGCACACTAGCTTTACCCAACAAACACTCCCAAAAACTCTCTGGGGCTAGACAAGTGTAATTCAACAGCCACAAGCTCACCTAACACTGTCTCTTCCACAACCCAAGCCAAACACCCCTGTTGGCCTCTCTCCTGTTGACCTTGCTCCCGTACACTGAGGTCCAGAGACTGGGTCTTCAGCTAGAGAGAGAGCGTTATTGGCTGCTATCTCCTCTCTTGTGCATCAAATCGAATTGGTTGTCCCAATGAGCAGGAATGCACATTCTCCATGGAGCTTCTTAAAAACTTCAGGAAAAGTCATGAAGGCTAGTCCCATGGAGTTTACGGTGGATTTGGCCCCCCTCCTTCCGAATACTGTATATTGATGCAGGATTCCATTAAGACAGGTCATAGCCTCCTTGAATTCTATGAGGAGTATTTTCACCGTTTAGACAACCCTGTGACAGTGCCGCAGAATGTCTCCATAGTTCTGTGTGGATTCTGTTAAAGTGCAACGCTGGGGGAATAAAGTAGCCTCTCTTGGTTTCTAAATCCCATTGTTTATCCTGATTACAGTAAATGCACTGAACCAATTAGATTTACCTAAGTGTTGACTGACCATTCTCCTCTAGCTGAGATAAACCAACAGGATGCTACCCTGCATGTGTTAATTGGTTTACCCTGTGCCCATTTTGTGAATTGCCACCGTTAATAACATTATTGTCACTATCGCTGACACTATAATATCATTTGCATATTTCCTTACTGTTTGCAATCTCTTTCCCCCCATAAAACTTTGTATGTCTGGGGTGGAGTATTGTAGTCGAGGAAAGTTTACACCAACATAGATATGTTTCTTTTGCAAATTATTAAAGATGCCAGAAAACTCTTTGTTGCTGTCCTTTCCATTTAGTCAAGCTGGCTGAAGCTGATGGGAGCTGGTGTGATTTTGTTTCATTTTGCTTGAGATCCCTTTTTAAAAATGTGCCCACATATTTTATAAAGGTTGTGAACTGCTTTGAGGGCTAGAGAATATAAACATGTCAGATAGATAGATAGATATAGATATTATGCTTTTATGCTGTCTTTCTTCCAGAGAGTTCATGGTGGCATACATGTTTCTCCACCCTGTTTCACCAGCACAACAATCCTGCAAGGTAGGCTGGACTAAAATCACAAATGAGATCCAGAGTCACTCAGTGAACTTTATGGCTGAATAAGGGCTTGGGCCCCACTCTGTGTCTAAGTTGCTCAGGTCAAAATTCAGCAGCCTGTCTCTAATTTGCTCAGATAGACCAAAATATTGGGTTGTTTCTCTTTGATATCATAACAGGCTTGCCCAGGTGGCTAAAAATGAGTTGGCCTAAAATACCTTTTCCGAACTTGATGCCTGCAGCTGTGTTGGACTACAGCTCCCACAATCCCACTGGCTGAGATGTGAGATTATGAGAGTTGTAGTACAACACAGCTGTGGGGCAGCAGGTTGGGGAAGGCTCTCTCTCTCTCTGTATGTGCCTGTCGACTTATGGCGACCCCTTGAATTTCATAGAGTTGTTTTAGGCAAGATATATTCAGAGGTAGTTTGTCAGCTCCTTCCTCTGAAATACAGTAGGACTCCCATATCCACCGATTCATTATCCACGGGACACAAAACAGCACACCTACTATAGAGTCTTCCTAGAAAAGATGTCATCTCTAGCCATTTTCTAGATCCTCCAAGGCAACTCTATGGTATTTTAAACCAGAAGCCCCATTATTTTCAATGGTGTTTGCTATTATCAATGGTTTTCGTTATCTATGCCCCCCACCAGAACCAATCTCCAGGGGATAAGTGAGTCCTACTGTATAACCTACAACACCTGGTATTCATTATTGGTCTCCCACCCAAGTACTTACCAGATCTGAGCCTCCTTAGCTTCCAAGATTAGACAGGATCTGGTTCCTTTAGGGTGTTTAGGCCTCGGGTTAAGGCTGGCCTTAGTTAATTTACAGTTTCACATACAGGAGCCGGCCAGATTGGCAGTTGAATCCTCCAGTAAGAGCATCCAGCTTTCCAGTTTCATGGCTGAAACCAGCAGAATACTAAGGGTAGGGGGCAGGTGGAAGGCAGACTGCACAGCCCACACAGCTCAGCTTCCCTCACTGCCTGAGGCAGTTGCCTCACTCTGTCTAATGGCAGGGCCAGCCCTGGGTGAAGATTTTCATTTCTGGGAACTTAATCCAATTGCCTGCTGGTTGCTGCCAGTCTAGCTGCTGTTCAGGCTACAGGGGTTGAATTAAAAGTTGGTTACCCAGCTCAAAGGCAGGTCACCTATGTTCTCTCCATCTTGTCCCATATTTGCTTCTCTTTTCATGCTTCACATTTTCCCCTTTTATTGTGCAAATGGGCAGATTTTTTTTAAGTAGCCTCTTGAGAATAAAAACAGAAGTCAGCTGTCAAATCTAACAGCATTGGAAATAACTGAGGAGGGTTAGATAGAATGAGGGAGGGAATATTGTGAACAAAATAATGCTATTTTGTTTCATATGTCTGCAGCCGTTATTCCCATAATGGGACTTCTAAATTTAATTCTGGGAGTCATAAAGATGGTCAGAATAATTGCTCTGTCTCCCAGTGCCTTTGTTTTCAATATAAATCAGAGAAAGTGTGTACTTTGAATATATGTCCAGAGCCAAGAAACCATTTTGTTGGCTAGAAGATTTGCCAAAATTAATTGCACATGGCAGGGCAGAGAGAGAAGCCTGGATCATAGTGATGGCATCGAAATCAAATGTGTCCCAGGAAGATTCATGTGAGCATCCAGTTCTTGCAACCCACCTAGCCAGCCATTGATTCTGCTAAGCATTTACCCAAAATATAAACTGGTTTGTGAATGAAGAGACTGCAGAATGATACAAACCATATACATCCCCAAGACTGATGGTTCTTCTCACTGAGACAGTGACATTCAGATTAATAAAACCTGCCTCTGTTGAGGAAAGTATAGTGATTTAGGATGAAATACAGCCAGGCACCAGTAGCTGCAGCCCAACCTTTGGGTGTTTCCCCCCCCCCTTCCAAATCAGTCTGTGATACTCATGGAGGATACCCACAAACTGCTTCCCAACATAACTAATGGTCAAGCGAAGGAAGGAAGGAAGGAAGGAAGGAAGGAAGGAAGGAAGGAAGGAAGGAAATGAAGTTATGATCATAGGAAGCTGCCATATACTAGACAGAGTATAAATATGTTTTTTGGTTTTGTTTTGTTTTTTAGACTTTAGCTCCCCAAATTTCCCAGTGGACATGCCAGCTGGTGATTCTGAAAGTTGTTGTCCCAAAGTAACTTTTCCAACCTCTGCATTCACACCATCAGACTATTTTCCTGTCTAACCCAGCTTCCATGAACCTAGTGTCCTCCAGATGTTTTGGAATATAACTCCCATAATCACTGACCACTGGCCCTGTTGACTGGGGAGATAGGATTTGTAGTCCCAAACATCCAAGGCCACCTGCTTGGTTTGCAATGGCTGACAATGTTAAAGACTTTTTTGGTGTCTATATTAATGCTCCCCACCCTCTTTGCTCTCCTGATCTTTAAACCTTAGTATCGCCCTGAATTGTTGGGTACCGAAAGGGTTGCTCCTCCTCTGGTGACCTTTTTTCTCTCTGCCTTTAGGCCCAGTGGCCACCACTCCCCACTGTCATTGGCAAAGTGTTTCTTTGGCTGGGAGAGAAAACTGGAGAGGAAAATGAGAAAGGAATTGAATTGAGTGCCCTGAAAGAAGGCATGGCTAGCTGGCTGGAACACTGGGCAGGACGCATTAAACACTTGCAACCCATTATTTCAGATCCTGCTTCTAGGACTTTTGGGTGCCAGTTACACAACAAAAATTGTCGTGGTGCTTACCGTGACTTTGTGATTACGAATCCGTCCCTCGCTGTTTATACGATTTATGTCACTGATCTGGATATCCCGGGTGGTCTCATGACTGATATTTACACGTCCAAAGATCCGGGTTTTTTTTAGGGTTTAGGGTTTTTTTGGCTGTCAATCAAGGATGCGATTACTCATGTTTTCACAACCTCGGTGACGCACTTCCTTTAGAGTTCCGTGCCACGAGCGATGCTATTGGCTGGCTGGGGGGGGGAGAGAGGGGGGGCAGAGGTTTGGTATTCCCCTTGCTTCTTTAAAATGTTAACCCTTTAAGCAATGGCAGAAAGCATTTTGAAAGACCCAGACTGAGATCTTTCACTCAGACGCAGGAACGAACGAGTGCTTTTGAAATCAAGCCGAGTGCTTTCCTTTTGAAATCAAGCCGCTTGGGTTTCCTTTTGCCTCTTTAAAATGTTAACCCTTACAGCAGAGATTTAGCTGCAGAGTTTAGGTTTCAAGCCAGCTACAGACAGGCGTTTTGAAAGACACAGACACAGAGAAGGGGAATTAAAGGGTGTTCATTCACTCAGAGGCTGGAATATTTTACTGTGCCCGTTCAGACCCAGGGAGGTGATAAAGGCTGGGGATGAATGGGCGACCCTCTGCCCACCACGATCTCTCTGTAACATGCAGTTGAGGAAAAGGTAAAGCTGAAGGGTTTGCAGTGTAGAAATCCATTTAAAAAGGTGATTGAGTACACGCGCACACACACACACACACACACATCAACCTTCGTGCAGCTGGAAGGGATGCCTTTGTTTTCGGTTGGTGAGGCTGGATCTGTTGAACGGGTGACTGACCCCTCCTTTTCTGGTCGCTGATCTCTAAGCCCGCCCCCAGTCACCATTTCCGGTCATCCCCTAGTACCGAGATATTTTGTCCCAGGCTGTTTACATTTCCGATTTTCCGAATCCTCCAGTGACTTTTTTAAAAACCGGCACAAACCTTGGGACTGGAAGCCCCACAGGTTGAGAGATAAAAGGTGGGCCCCCTTCCGAAAATCACATACCCGACCCAATGTACGTGTAAACTGCCAGGGATTGACACAAATTCTTCCCGGGACATTTTTATCGTGTAAACGGCACCTTGGTTGGAAAGTAGCAGCTGGACTTACCCAGAAACAGAAGCAGTAATTGGGACTATTAAGTAAGGTGAGGCAGGCACCTCAGTGTATAGTGTGACCTCCAGCCAGACCCAGTAGAAATGGCTAATCTCATCACCAGTGTGGAGTATTCAAGTGGCCAATCCAGACAGTTGTAAATTGAAGGGGAAGGTTCCATTGGGTCCATTTCCTCAGGCAGCAAAATGTTTGGGAGCAACTGCAACAGAAAAATGCATTGCCCTATCCATTCCTAAATGCAGCATGGCCAAAAGGCACCCTTCCAGAAGTTGCTTTCTACGGCAGCTCCCAAAATTCCTCAGCATTGGCTATGCTGGCTAGGGCTGATGGGAGCTGGAATACAACAACATCTGGAGACTCACCTTTAGTCCTAAGGGGAAAGTGGCATTTGAAGGACTATGTCCCAGGAGAAATATTTTAATTTTCCTCAATACAGGTCCCCCAACCTTCTAAGTGAGCTTCCTAGTGGTTGCCTTTACACCTATACCAGCAAAGTTATTCTGAAAGAAGAGACAGATGGACTCACAGAAGTGTGCAACATTATTATAACTGCAGGCATAAGTCAGCATGGTATAGTGGTGTGAGTATTGGACTATGACTCTACAGACCAGAGTGTTATTTATCTAGACAATGAAAAAACTCATGGAATGTAAGGGGAATACCTTTTGCCCTGATGAGATCCCGCAGGGATTCTCTGTATTTGAAAGGAGGATCCCCCCAAACTCCATGTATTAACAGCCTTCATGTGTTGTTGTTTTAAAAAAATAAATGGAAATGCACATTCCCACCTGTTTGACAACCAATTTGAAGCAGGGCACATTCTGGAAGGCCAAACATGATTGGTTGGATGTGCACAGGGGTGGGCTTGCTGGTAACAAAGTGTCCGGAACCACCATTGTTGATTTTTGTGCTACTAATCGTGTATGATTTTGGAGCTGTAAAGCAAAAGCAGCAACAATAATAACAACAATTTTTTAAAAAAATGTTTTCTCTAGGTATTTTCTAGGTCCTCCAGTGCAATTATATGGTATGCTTCCACTGGGAGTCATTCATTTCAATAGGGTTCACTCTTATCCACAGTTTCACATATCCATGGTAAGTCTGAGAATGTATCCCCTGTGGATATTGGGAGGGGGCAACCTGTACTATAATTGTACCATGGGAAGGAGACTAGCATCAAGAGCTGGCACAGCCCCTGGATAGGTTGAAGCAGTCTGCCTTAGGTGTTGAACTTTAGAGTACCATTAATGCAAATAGTGTAACTATTATAGTATTTGTAACAAACATTCCAGAAAATAGTAACAAACAAACAAGCAGAGGCCATGCGGCTGTTGTAATTAAAACAGTAGCTTTCTCAAGTGCTACATTAAAATGATACAAAGTGTCACTAAAATAATATTTTATTTAACCATCTGGAATGTCTGGATTTCTCCCCACTCTCATCAGACGTTTAAAATATCTTTCTCTTTCTCCAGTTTCAGGGTATTCGTGATGGGGATAAATAAAACAAAAAAAAAAATCATCCAAATTAACCAAGGTAAGAGTGGAGATTCAAAATGCCCAAGGAACGATAAGAGTCTGGTGGGAAATTCCTTAACTGTTCAAAGAGCCAGACGGACAGAAGTCAGAGGAAGTTGGTCTAAGGACATGTTTAGATGATGATGCCATTGAAAGCTGAAGTTATATTTATCTTTCCCTGTTCAAATTACACAAAGAGGTTGACTACATGAAGGGAAAGACAGTGCATAGAGATGCATTACTGGGCATTTGAAGCAGCTCTCTGTTGTCTCCTTGATTTTCTCCAAAAAAGAAGTGCCTGCGAAGTGATGTGTGGCGAAGAAGTCAGATGGATGCCTTCCCATGAATCAAGATGGTGGCCATGAGTACCGGCCGCTATCCCAGTAATCATCACTGCAGTTTTTTACACTTTCTTTAAACAAGCAGAAGCAAGACATTTCACTTGTAAAAAAAAAATCCATCCCTGCACTGCGATGCAGTGTACACTCAGTGCTCCGGAAGGCCAAAATGGCACTTCTGGACCAAGTAAGAAGAAAACACCCCCCTCTTGCAGAATGGACCAGTCTCCTATCATTTTCCTCCAGGCTCAGTGTGTGCAGATGACTGGTAATGTGCAACACTGCACAGTAAGAAAAACTTCAACGAAAACCATGAAGTCTCCTAATGTGCAGTAAATTGAGTGTTTTGGGAGGGAGGGCCCTGAAAATGTAGAATCTTCTCACAGCTCGTTAGAACAACAGATATTCTCATTGAATTCTATGAGAGGTATTTTCATCATTTAGACAACCCCAAAGAGTTTGTTATGGGGTTAACTACAGTGAAACAAACTGGTGGATCCAAGAACCTGATCTGGTAACAAGTTTGACAATGAATTCAAGTTGGCCAGAAATGGCTAAAACAAGTGCATCTTCCATAAATAGCCCTCCAGTAGATGAGGGCCAAAAGGCATGTTTGCTCAAGTTTAGGAAATTGTATACCTTTCAACTGTTCCAATTTGTCATCCCACTTTCTCAGCTGCTTTTAAAATGTCCCAGTTTCCCTCTCCTTTTACTATTTCCTCCTTTGGGCTCATGTACATGAGCCAGGATAAGCTGGCTCCCCAACAGTGTATCGTGGCCATGGATTGGGCCCATTGTTCCCCGTTCCCTTCACAAAATGGGAGGAAGTCCTGACAGGAATGCCGGCTCTGTTGCTGCAGCTGCTACCACCACCATCTTCCATGCTCTCCTGGCACTGAGGAAGTTGGCTGCAACATATAACCAAGGCCCCCTGCATGTGACCAGCCTTGGTGACATGGTGCAGGACTCCCTCCTGCTTTCTGGGTGAGCCAAGGAGACTTCAGCAGCAGCGAGGGCTGGCTTGGTGGAATGGGCTCCTGCAGACACATGTGGCCAATCCATTTTTTGCTGGCAGTAATGGAGCAAACCAGGTATTATTGTAAAATGCTGTATTGTGCCCTACCCCACCTTCACCCTGTCTGAGCCTGGTACCTGCCCATTAGGTGTTAAGGACTGCCTGGGGCAGAATGGGGCAAATGCCCTGCATCATATAGACCACAGGGCTCTGAGATAGGGGCAAGACAGGGTATATTGCCCATCTAGATAATCCCTTTGTCCATTTAATGGAGGAGATGTGTTTCATGGCAGTACTTTTTTAACAGAAAATTTGGTACTAGAGGCAAGAATTTCATGGAATACAGATGGGTTCCTACACCACAAAAAAAGAAGAGCAGTTCAGCATGTTTTGGCAAACTTTTAAATCAAAACCAATTATAGTATATGCACATCTGGAATGAAATAACCAGGCCAGGTAAGCCTTACATAACTAAACAAATTTTCTCTTTCTTTCAACAGCCTCCGCTTTTCTTATTATTTTCATTTCAGTGGCTAAAATATAGACCTGTGCTTTTTTTTTTTTAACATTCTGGGGAGAGGTCCTGAGACAGGCTGATCTGCTTTCTCCTTTTTCTCTGTTTTGCTGTTCACACATACTCAATAAGGGATTCTGGAGGAAGCTGCTCTTTATGTTGTCTGTTGTAGTAAGCACACACAGCTACATTAGGACTAGCTAGAAGATAATCCCATTCTTTCTCAGCTCAAACTGGATTGCTTTGTTTATTGCACACATTCTGCTGCAACCTAGCTGTGAGCTACTGTCCCCTCACAACAAATCTGTGAGATAGGTCAAAGAGATAGGAAATGACTAGCTGAAAGTCACCCAGCATGTTTCCTGGCTCAGTGGGGACTAGAACTGGGATCTCTAACATTCTAACTAGCAAGCCACACTGCTGAGGTGAGCTTAACCAGAAAACTCCTAGAAGGGCACAGGTTCTGGCACATTCCTATCTCACCTTACCATGATTTCCTCATTGGAGTCCCTTCCTCTCATTCTTTTTACTAGGGGAAGGTTAAAAGAGCTGCAGTCAGAGCAGTTGTTGAACAGAAAACATCCAGCCACAGTGAGAGCAAAATTCAAAAGTATAGTCGACCCTCAACTTTCTTGAGGGCTAGGAGTACAGCACCCCCATGAAAGTGGAAAAACTGCAAATATAGGGCCACTTATCTTTTTTATCTGAGAGAACACTTCTCTAGGCATTTTTAGGCATTCTAGTATGATTCTATGGTCAACCTCTGGTGGAAGTTGACCATAGAATCAAGCTGGAGGACCTACAAATGCCAAAAAAGAACATATTAATCAAATCCACAAATGCTTAATCTGCAAATGTGGAGGGACAACAGTACCTGTCCTGCAAGCAGCAAGATAGCCTGTAATTTCCTTGTTTGTCTTTGTTGCTGCATGAAGAATAATGCTAGAGGATGTGGGAGCCTGGAAAAGTTACTTTTTTGGATTACAGTGAGAGTTTGCTAGTCAGAATGGCCAGTGGTCATTTTGGCTGGGGGATTCTGGGAGTTGCAGTAAAAAAAGAGTGACTGTGATTCTAAGAAAAGGCTGGAATGAACTGTCCATCTGACAGTAGCTTTTCTCAGACCATGGGGAGAACCTATTTACATCTTCTGTGTGAACCAGGCTACTAACCTGGGAATAAAAGGATTCACCTGTTCAAGCACACCTTAATTCTCATTCTGAATAAAGAATTTTATGGAGCAAGGGTTCACAGGTAGCACCAGACCCTTATTGTTCCAGAGGATTCATGTTACTGACAGGTTTGGGCCTATCAATTTCAGAAGCTTCTCAGCTATCTTTTTTTGAGACAATAGTTCATTAGTATAATAAAGCAATTTCAGTTTTTTTATTGTAAGAAAAAAGTCTTCCAACATATTTGTGGGCATATAGTTTTGTTACTCAAATGTTCCTTAACTACAGAGGGTCATATAAGCTTACAAATGGTGCACTGAGCCCTGGTGGCACAGTGGTTAAATGCCGGTACTGCAGCCACCAGCATTGTGAGTTCAACCCTACAGGGCTCTAGGTTGACTCACAATTCCATCCTTCTGTAGGTCGGTAAAATGAGTGCCCAGCTTGTTGGGGGCAATTAGCCAACACACATTAGAAACTGCTTAGGGAGTGCTTTGGCACTGATAAACGGTATAGAAATATAAATGCTATTGATTAATGTCATGGAAGGCTTGGAGGACACTCAAACCAGGCAGCTAAACAAAAGCTTTAATTTTGTCTCTCTAAAGAATAGTAATGACACTCTCCACACAGCACTGTAACTGTGTGGTCTCTTTAGCGATGAACAGTTTGGCCAAAAATAAAGGATAACAGAGAAACATACCCACAGAGGAAAACTTGCCAGTGTGGGCAAGCAACATTGGAGTGTGGTCAGGATGGCAAAAGCTTTGCATTTTGAACTCCATTTTCAGTAACTGAAGTAAGCTGAGGACAAAGAGGGAAAGTTGCTGGAGAAAACTAGGACATTTTAAAAGCAGCTGAGAAAATGGGACAACAGAGGATTAGTCAGGATTGTCCCTCCCAATTCCAGACAGTTGGAGGGTATGGAGAGGTAGTGCAAAGTACCAACAAAACTAACTGAACCTCAGTTCCAATGTTATTTTATGAACATTTTGGAAAAGAATGTGCAAACTAGGGTCCCTCACCTAGAAACTGAGTTTTTCCATGCGGGAACTACTTCATAGAAGTAAGATTGCCAGGTGGTTGCAACTGTTAGCAACCTGATTTAACTTTTTATGTTAAGGCTGAAGCAGGAAATGTGACAGTCATGGAGCTTGGGTCCTTTCTTTGCCTTCTCTGTGGTCATTGTCCTTCCCCACCTTATCCCACTGCAAGCAGGATTCTACTATTGTTTGATAGCAGGCAAGGGAACAATGAGTGGGGAACCAGGAACATACAGCAGTTGTACCACCTCCCTATTCTTAGGCCTGAATCCAATTGTTAATCTCAACTACAGTAAACAAACTGAAACAGTGGAACTGACATAAGTGTTAACTTATCAAGTTTCCATTGATTCAGTGAGTCCACTAAGGTTGCAACTAACAACTGGATTTACAACCTTAATGTTAAAGGTAAAATCTCATTCTCTGTGTTGAAACTTGGGCATTCATGTCAAACAATGGGGAAATCACTGTTTGTAAATGCAGAGCTGCAGGTTGCAACCTAGACAACATGCCTTTACCTCTTGTTATTATAATTAAAATTTTAAAAATATACCTTTAAGTTGATTCCAACTTATGGCTACTCTGTATAGGATTTTCTTGGCAAGATTTATTCAGAGGGGGTTTGACATTTCCTTCCTCCAAGGCTGAGAGAGCATGACCAGCCCAAAGCCACCCAGTGGGTTTCCATGGTGGAGAGGAGATTATAACCTTGGTCCCCCACTCAAACCACTGGCTATCACCTTTAATTACACCAGTGCAATAGCAAACATAGATATTTTGCACCTTCTTTTCCTGTATGTACAAGCAACTATAATATTGATTATGGCTCACAGCATATAGGGTAGGGATGGGAACTGTGTAGCCCTCCAGAAGTGGATGTACTGCAATACTCATTAGGCCTAGGCAGCACAATCAATGGGCAGAAACACTAGAAGAAGCAGTTCAAAATCTGGAGGACCACATCATCTCCACCCATGGTCTAGGGAAAGGTAGTGAAAGCTGGGATTTGGAAACAAATAGGAAGTAGAGTAGAAGCAACATCTTTTCTTGTATTAGTATTGTTTTCTTTGTGGTAACCTGGCAATGCTACATGAAACAATGTTTTGGTGAGGCTTCTAGGATGGCATTAATCTGAGGACAGTGCCCTACATCCCAACTTTGTCCTTTGCAAAAACAAGAGTAAAAACATGTCCTGATAAATAATGGGAAGATATACGCTCTACTTTGAAACATTAAATGGTATAATGGGCCCATTTGTCTCTTGCCTTTTGGTGCTTTTAGAAGGAAAGTATCCACTCAACAAAAAAGTGTGGTTATTTAATTTTACCAGGTCAAACAAAGATTGTATCCTGTTCCCAGTACTGACAGGGAAATGGGGTCCAAAAGAGGTGGGGGAAAACATCCTGGATTTCAAATTGTGAAGCTCTTTGTGTACTTCCTAGCCTGGGTATGTGGAATGCTTCATTTTATAAAAAGCATTTTTAAATATGACTTGCCTAGGGGTTCCAGAACATGGGGCCCTTAATTTTACCATGAAGCTACAACCCTTCCTTGTTAAGGTTTCAGTTACAGTCCATGTTCATGTCAGCACACAAGTTAAATATCAGAGAGAGTGGTGCATAACTCTAGGCTTCAGTTACAGTATATATTCATGTCAGGACACATGTTAAATATCAGAGAGAGTGGTGCATAACTCTAATGCATGGGCAGGTAAATGTAGATGCATGAACTCAAATTGCTAGCACGCTGTTATGTTCTTGTCCTCATCCCATGAATGCCCATCCAGAGAGTAAGTAGTTGCTGAATATGTTTGAATTATGGCTATTCTACAGTAAATACAGCCATGGAAGTTAAAACATTCTTCTTCTTCTTCTTTTAAGGAAACAGAGATTCAATATACCCTGCTTGAGAGCCAGAGGAGAACAACTTCCAAAGGAGAGCTGTGATCATTTGCTGCAACAAGAGCAGAGAAGTCCTATGGCACCTTAAAGACTAACAGATTTCATAGATTCATAGAATTGTAGAGTTGGAAAAGACCACAAGGGCCACCGAGTCCATTCTCCTGCCATGTAGGAAATCACAATCAAAGCATCCCTGACAGATGGCCATCCAGCCTCTGTTTGAAGACCTCCAAGGAAGGAGAACCTACCACACTCTGAGGGAGTGTGTTCCACTGCCAGACAGCTCTTACTGTCAGAAAATCCTCCTAATGTTGAGGTGGAATCTCTGTTCCTGCAGCTTGCATCCATTGCTCCATGTTCTAGTCTCTGGAGTAACAGAAAACAAGGTTGCTGAATCTTCAATGTGATACCCCTTCAAATACGTAAACAGGGCTATCATATTGCCCCTTAACCATCTTTTTTCCAGGCTAAACATACCCAGCTCCCTAAGTCTTTCCTCATAAGACCTTTCACTATTTTAGTCACCCTCTTCTGTATACTAGTATATAGTATAGAATGAGCTTTTGCAAAATAAACAAATACAATTTGCAAGAGTCAGAGAAACATTCAGCTGGTCCAGCCCTATCATTATGGAGAGTGAAGTAGCCTCCTCAAGGGGTAGGTGCAGGGGAAAGAATGGCTCCGAGCCTTTCCTCCTGAATACCAACTATTTTAACTAGGGTTACCAGTTCAGGATCATCCCGGACCCCGAGGTTTCCAGGCCAAAGCCTGAGACAGGGATGATCCCTGGTGATGCCATTAAGCATTATGCTTTTTAAGTACCAATCACAGTTTCTCAAAGCTTGTCATACACATGAAAATGAAAACAAAAATCTTTGCTAAGAGGCTGTTCCACAATCAAGGTGAAATGAGAGGATTATTTCTTCTCGCTTAGAGAGATGGGATAAGGAAGCTTTAATCCAGCCTATATGCTTCCAGCCAGAAGGTGGATGCAGAGCAGAGAGGAGGGTGGCCCTAACACCAGAATGACTGGGAGCAAAGGAGAAGACTAAGTAAATACATACCTATGTCCCCCAGAGTGTCTTCACAAGTTGCAGCTTCAAATGAATGAAGCCTTGAAAACTAGAGCAAACTGCTGTAGCAGTAACTGGAACTGAGATCTATGCATAGCCGCCTGGAGCTGAGTCACCCCAAACTGGAGACTTTGCACCTTTGTCTCCTGGCTGGAGATGATCTATGAAAACTGGAGACTCAGGACCAGATCCTAAGATCTGGTAACCCTAATTCCCACCCTCGTGAATCAATGCCCTGGATGGAGCACGGTTGTTGGTCCTTCCTGGCCTGGCTTGTCTGTCCATCTGGCTATTCTCATCTCAATGTGTGTCAGACAGTGCTCTTGCAAAACATCCCTGAACCAAGCAAATAGGCAGAGAGAGGCAACCAGGTTAAACCAACAATTGCCAATATGCAGCTTGTGTGCTTGGGGGTTCCTCTGCTCATGGGTCGCATGAGAAAGAAGCTGATTTTATTTAATTATAACAACTTACATTCAATCTCTCTCTCTCTCTCTCTCTCTCTCTCACACACACACACACACACACACACACTTTGTATATTATTTTGTCCTCACAGTTGGGACATAGGTGATCCATTGTGTACACCAGTGTGTCTTTGAGAATATGCTTAACCAATTTTCCTTGATTTAAGAATTGCAAGGGGGAAGGAGTAAGTAAATTCAGGCTTGTCTGATTTTCTTGCTTGCTTGCTAGTATCCAGACATTCAGCACAAAACCTATAGCCTTAGAATTAAAGAATATGTCATGTTCACTGAGCACATTCTGAGCCAAGGAATTTGTTTTTAGTACCAAATCTAAGCTGAGCTGGGAGTGTTTTCACACCAAACTCCATTCTGGGAGTTTCAACAGCCTCATTTAGATGGGAAAAATCATGTTGTTGTTGTTGTTGCTATTGTTAAACAATTGGGAACCAAAGCCACACAGACAGCCCCCTCCATTATCTACATTCTGTCCGCTCTTGGTTAGAAGTACACAAATCGTCCTATTTTTATCTGTAAAATGCTAGCAAGTAATATTTGTCTGTGTATCAAAAACAAGCCATTTTATTCCCATGTAAACATGGACTCCTCACTCTATGTGTACAGTGGGAGTCTCCTGGGTCACAAGCACAGAGATTTGTTTTCGCTTTGTCCTACATACAACAGTGATAATTCTGCCTTGGGCAGCCTTTTTTTTAAAAAAAGTTCTGTTTTCATGCCTGACTTTGCTTCTGTGGGTCTCTTTCTTGAATAAGGAAATCCTGTTTGGAACTAGATGAGGATGGGTCTGTTTTGATTATCACATCTCAGTGGTATGGGATTTTGTGAACGCCTACATGTTATTAAACAAAGTTTTAAAATTATTTTTAAGCAAGTTTTTAAAAATATACACAGAGGGATGGGGGGGAACAACCATGAAAGACATTAAATAGTATAATCTCAGCATAAAAATTCTGGCTTCTCTTTCCAAACATGACCTCCTGGTTGTTGTTCAAATATTATCCTAGTTATAGATTAGCTGGGCATGTCTAGACTGAAAACACCATGTCAGATTATGTGTCATACGCCTCATTCTATGGTGAGAGTCACTTATTAATTAAATAAAATGCCAGCATAGAATGCATGTGTTTCCCAGCCCTTCTCTACCATGTTGCAATGTGGTATATTTTCTGCTTTGCATGCTTCTAGTTTACCCTTTCTTGGTTCCTGCACAGTCCTTAGGGACTTTTGCGGATGAGGGTTTATAACGCTAGCAGCCTCTTCCCCATTGCAAGGCTGCAGTGCTGCAGGGCGTCCCTTTCGGATGACGCTCTGCCCTGCTGATCCTCTGCCGGTACTGTTGTGTAACCGCGGGGACGCAGTAGCATTATATTTGGCGGTTTTCTAATCGCGATCAACTTTCGTGATTAGAAAACCGCCAAATATAACACTGCTGTGTCCCCGCAGTTACGCAGCAGTACCGGCAGAGGATCAGCAGGGCAGAGCGTCATCTGAAAGGGATGCCCTGCAGCGCTGCAGCCTCGCAATGGAGACGAGGCTGCTAGCGTTATAAACCCTCATCTGAAAAAGTCCCTAACTCTCTTGAGACTCCAGAACATGTCATTTAAGCTTCTTTCTAGCTTTGTGGAAGAAAAACCTTATACCTTTGTTAAAGACATTTAGCTGTCCTGTGTTCATGGCATTAAATGGGCACATACAGCCTTCCATCCTTACAACAACCCTGTGAGATAGGTTAGTCTGAGAAACACTGACAGGCCCAAGATCACACATGGGGATTTGAACCAGAGTCTCCTCCATCTTAGTCCAAAAGTCTCACCTAGGCTTGCAATGGACATATTTTTGAAGTCACGGCTGCATTCCCTTAGGGGAAAGTGGTATACATGTGGTGGTGGTGGTGGGTACATACAGGGTGGCAGGAAAGAACCAGTGTGTGGGTGGGTGGAGCTAAAGGAAAAAATGGCAAGCAAAGTTAATGAGGAAGAACAAAACAAACTAGGAGAGTTGTAGCAGCTTGCTTTTGCCTGAGCCTACTGGGGAGGGCAAGATTCTGTCCTGACCTCTCCTCTCCTCCCTGCTGAGTTAATGGACTGCAAACTACTTTTGTACTTTAAAGTCAGTTTGCAGCAATTGAAGCAAGCGGAGCACAAAGGAAGGAAGTGGAAAAAGGAGAGAGAAACTGGGACATTTTAAAAGCAGCTGAAAAGGTGGGATGACAGAGGTTTGATTAGGACTGCTCCTGCAAAATTGGGACAGCTGGAAGTTATGGAGGGTTTTCCATCCTAGAGGTTCCTCTTCCTGAGGCCTCCATGCAGAGGAAAAGAAGAGACAGACACATATGCAAGCTTGAGTGCTCCAGTGATGGAGTGCTGCAGCCAAAGTGTCATTCAAAAGGCAGAGGTCCCTTCTATACGAGGGGGGAAAATATGAAGTCCTCTGAAAAAGCAGCCATTCTCAGTGCTGCAACCTGTCTTAAAGGTCAATAGAACCCCCTAACTTCACATGACCCCTAGCCAAGATGATAACCGCAAGTGATTTATTCGCCCTTTTAAATCTGCCACTGCAAAAAAAAAAAAAAAAAAAAAAATTAAACAGTTTACCATGATGCACACATGCGATATTTCGTATTTACAAAAAGGGGAAAAGAGAGTAAAAGATCACCATTTTATCAACTTACCGGACCCTCGCTTATCCGAAAATCTAACATGGCGGCAGCAGGTGCTTTCCCTGTTTGCTTGCCCTGCCCCCATGCTTGTCCAGCCAATCAGCTTACACTGCCTCATCATAGCAATGCAAATGTGACTGTCCTAACAATTGCACATTCGCACGCCATATGGAACTTTTTTTAAAACTCTGAGAGAAGTCTCAGAGGCTTCCCACATGGAGTTTAAGGTGGATTTGGCTGCCCTGCTTCTGAATGAGACATATTTCTGCAAATATCCATTTGTGCAGATCGGCTTCCATGCGATTGCCATTTGGATTATTTTCACCATATAGACAAGCCCTAAGACTCCACTCTAGCCATTGAGTGATATGGTCAGAGCTTCTGGGTTTGAGCAGGTGTCTGAATGCCTGCTCCATACTGACTCTATATCAGGTCTAACAATCTATATGGCCAAACAGGGACCAGCACAGAACTGTTGCTGGCCATGCAGACCAACGTTCTTCCATGTGAATATACAGTAAGTATGACTCACTTTTGGTGACTGCCTTTCCCATGCTTTTGTCTGATCTTGCATAACAACCAGACAAAAAGCAGACTCTTCCTGAAAGCTGAGGATAGTTTGCATGGAAGAAGGAAGCTTTTGAGGCAACTTGGCCCTAGGCCATGAAGATTGCCTTACAAGACAGAGGGCAAACTAAAACACACCATCTTCTCCCTCTCACCTACAAGGGTGGGTAGGAACAATGTCTTTCAGGGAATCATGACTTACAGTCCTAGCCATGTCTACAGGATCTTCCAAAAAACTTAGAAACCAGTGTTCTAAATTGTGCAGGAGCTTTGGCGCTATAGCTATCACAATCCCAACCAGCATGTACATGCTTGTTGTGGGTTTCTAGCACTTGCTACTTTAAAAAGTAAAATTTCCAGCCCCCCCCCCCCTGGAGCCTACACAAGAAGAACAAGCTCCCTGCTGAAGATTTTCAGCCATTCTCATAGCCAAAGGCACATGGGGGTCTGGCCTGGCCAAACACTCCTGTGGTTTCCCCTGCTAGAGAGGGGGGGGCAGGGGGGCAGGGGGTCGGACTGGATGGCCCTCGTGGTCTCTTCCAACTCTGCAATTCTATGATTCTATGACTGGCTACTGATCTCACCAGGCTACATATGTCCTGGATATCTATTTTCATAGTGGAAGATGTGGAATTGATTATGCCAACTGAATGTGATATATTTATAAGTATCAAGCCTCACCCACTTAGCCGTCCTCTTTATAAACTCAGGCTGGTCCAACTTGAAACTGGTCTGTTTTCTGTCTTTGTTCAGCCCATAATAAACAGGGTGGGCAGTGTGGTGTGAGTGTTGGACTAGGACACTGGGAGACCAGGGTTCGAATCCCTGCTTGGCCATGGAAACCTACTGGATGGGCTTGGGTAAGTCACATTCTCTCAACCTCAGAGGAAGCCAAGGACAACCCCCCCTTGAAAAAATTCTGCCAAGAAAACCCCATGATAGGTTCACCTTAGAATCGCCATCAGTTGGAAATGACTTGAAGATACACAACAACAGTAAAGGCAGTGGACTAGCCGTGGGAGCACAGAGATTCTTGGTTTTCCTTGGGTTTTTCCTGGGCTGTGAGGCCATTTTCTGGAACAGCCTGGAAAAAAACCAAGGAAAATCTATGGATGCTGGCCATGAAAGCATTCGACTTCACAGTTTCTTGGTTCTTTTTTAACATGCTAAGCTAGTAGGGTGGTCACTTATACCTTACTAAGAGGTATAAAAAAAGACTCAAATATGAATAAAACTGTATATGCTAATTTATGTGTACAGACTGGAAATGGTTTTTATGGTTATACGAACTGCAATACCTCTCACTAAAATGGATGGGGAAGGCTGTGATGAAATGATCTATGTGGCTGTTCAGCCTCCTGTCCTGGGAGTAACTTCAAAGTCCATGGAATCCCTTATGGTTCTTTATCTTTATATCAGACTTGACCTGGACAGACCTTTAAATGGAGAACACCTTTGAAAAGAGGATGCTTCTTCTGCAACCTTTCAGATAGAGGACTATCATCTGTTAAAAAAAGAAGTACATGCAGCCTCTCTGTATGTTTGACATATGAGTGGGAGGATGACTGAAAAGATCAGTCTGCAATGAAGCTGATCTTTTTGCCTACTCCATTTTCTAACTTGATAGGTACACTAATTGGAAGTGAGGGGTAGAAACTGTGTTCTGCCTTCCAGGAAAAGTTACAGCTTCCTTGCTGGAAGAAAGTGGTTTCACACAGGATGGAGGAAAGACTCCCATGTTCCCCACAACAGTTAATGGAGGTGTATATATTGTGCAAGGTGCCATCCATTGCCTATCATCTGAAAAGGCTGTAAGTCACCATAAGGAATTTAATCTCCTCTGCTTTCATTATCAGGCATGCTGCAAGGTCTAGTTGCCTTTAGATGGAGGGAAGCAGAGACTTCGCCTTTCAGATAAGGATATAATCAGATTTCATGGTTCACTCTTCTTGCATGCTACAAAGGCCTTTCCTCCTTACAAAATACTACTCCCAACTTTGCCTGTGATTGATAACCCTCACATCCTGATCCTCCCTCACACACTGCCTGCAAAGCATTTTAACCAAGATTTTGTTTCATTCAGAGATGCAAATATTTATTTATTTATAACGGCTTACAAAGTGTTTTAAGCAATAGCAATTTATACATCTATGCTGCATTAAGCAGTTTCCAAATGTGTGTTAGCTAATTGCTCCCACAAGCTGGGTACTCATTTTACCAACCTACAAAAGGATGAAAGGATGGAAGGATGAGTGAACCTTGGAGCCCTCTGGAACTGAACTTACAACGTGGTGACTTGCAGTACTGGCATTTAACCACTGCACCACCAAGGTTCTTTCTTCTAAGTGGGAACTGAGTCTAGTTCTGGGGCTTCCCAAGAGTTTCTTTGGCACTGCTACAGCATAAACATTATTGGTGGTAAAGGATGCAGTAGATGGTACACAGCAGAGAAGCATTCCAGTCCTTTTGCTGACAGGGTCAGCACCCCTTATAGCCCGCAGTAGATTCCACACACACACCCCAAATTCTACACAGACTATCCTGGCTGATAATCAAATTCCCTGTCACTGTCTATATGAGGCACTTTGGTTGGGGTGTACTCCTCAACCTTGGCTGAAGGTGATGGAAGACAGACTCCTAAGGGTTATATATTCCAGAAGCAAGCAAAGAAAATCAAAGTGTGCAAGTATGACCCATCACCCCCCTCATAGTTATAAGAATTACAACCAGGCCAGCAACAGAGGGAAATTCACTTCCCTCCATGCATTCCCAGACATCATATCTTTTCCCAGCCTTAAACTGCCAAGCTAATGCAAAAAAAAAAAAAAAAAAAAAAAAAAAAAGTATAAAACAAGGTCACTAAGACAAATGGACTCTTTCTCTACATTGGATAGTTCTTAAAAGTTTGGCTATGAGGCTAACAAGGACTCAAAAACTCCTTGGCACAATTTATATGAGTAACTTTGCAGCTCACACAATTGTTATCTATCTACAATTATGTCCACACCAGGATACCCCTAGTAGAAAGGTCAACACCTTGCAGCTGCTTTGCTAACAACTTTGCTCTGTTGTTACTCAGATGTAGCTATGCTATATATCTTATTTTCCCACCATCTTATTATTTCTCTCTCCACCCTCCCTTCTCAACCCTGCTTATGTTATCCAGTCCTCCCTAACATACAACTGTTGAGGAGAGAATATCTTACACTGGCTCAGTTTGGATTCTTGTTTCAGGTTTCATAAACCAGTTTATGAAACTGGGAGTGACCTTCCATGCTGATCAATCCTGGTCCTCCCATTCTCCCATCAGACATTGCCAAAAATAATGTTATGCTGCTCAAGAGGACAGGACTCAAACCAATGGATTCAAATCCAAAGTCAGAAAGGAGCTTCTGACTAAAATTGGGTAGTACGAACTGTTTGATGGTGAAATAGACTATGGGGTAATCTACATGGGCCACAATATGCCAGCTTCCCACCAGCGTATTCTGCCTGCGGATCAGGCCCATTCCTCTCCATTACCAGCATAAAATGGGATGGATTAAGAACTTTGTAGCCCCGCATCTGCATCCCACTCTACAAAGCCAGGAAGCCAGCCCACAGCATTGAGCAAGGCCTCCTGCAAGGCACATGCTGCAGGCTGGCTTCCTGGCTTTGGAAGGGCAATGACAGACTGTAGACGCAGCATCAGGCTACTGTGGGCTTCTATGGTGGTGTGGGCTCCTGTGGTCACACAGGGCCCAATCCATTTTTTGTTGGCTGAAGCTGTTTTTCCTAGGTATTTTTTAAAAAGTGGTATAATGAGCTTTACCCCACCTCGGCCCCGTCTTTGCCCCGGGAGCTGTGCAGACTGCCTGGGGGGGCAAAACAGGGCAAATGCCCTGCATTGTCTGGACTGCAGAGCTCCAAGATGGGGCCAAGACAGGGTAAATAGCCCATCTAGATGAGGCCTACATCAGAATTTGGTGGACTCTCCTTCACTAGAGGTTTTAGGAAAAAAGTTACAAAAGTGACTACCTCTAACTTAGATATGTATTCCTGCACAGCTTTAGATATGTATTCCTGCACTGACAGGAAGCAGGATGTCCCTGGGGTTCCTCCCTATTATATGATTCAATTATTCTATCATAGTTTGTATTTAAGCCAGAGATCCCTGTGATATCCATATCAGGGAACCATGGTTTAACATCACTCAAAAAAACAGGAAAATAAGAGAGTGAAGGGGAAAGGCGGCTCCTGGCTTCATAAACCATCTTTTATTGGACCAGTACATACAGTTGTCACTCCACATTCACGGATTTTGCATTCACAGATATAAGTATTCACGGCTTGAAAATATTCTTTAAAAAATAATAATCTAAAAAGCAAACCTTGATTTTGTCATCTTATATAAAGGACACCATTTTGCTATGCCATTGCATATAATGGGACTTGAGTATTCACGGATTTGGGTATTCACGGGGGGTCTTGGAACCAAACCCCAGCGAATGTGAAGGGGCAACTGTATATTTAAGAGCAGGAGCCTATCTTGTTGCTTCTTGTATTTTATAACAGGAGTGGGCAACAGTAGCCTTCCAGACCTATTAAACTGCAGCTCTCATAATCCCTCACCATTGGCTTTGACAACTAGGGCTGCTGAGAGCAGTAGTTCAACAACATCTGGAGGGCCACAATTACTAACCCATGTTCATGTGCCTGATTGACAATGTTGTATAAAAATAACAGTGATCTTGCAATTATCAGGCTTTATTTCTGTTAGTTTTCTTCACTCTCTCAGAGTCCAAACCTATAAGTAGCCAGAATAAGAGGGCTCAGAACAGGGTCTTTTCAGTGGTTGCTCCTTGGCTGTGAAATTCTTTTCTACAAAAGGCTAGACTGGGCCCTTCTCTGCTCTCCTTTCATTGGCAGGTAGCTCAGGGGTGGGAGGGGCCACTTGACCACACCCTAGACCTCTGTCACTCAGAGCACCTCCCTGGAGTTTAAGGTAGATAACTCAAGGTAACTGCAATGCAGGATGCCAGCCATTGTTTTTAGCAGGATCAGGCCTGATTATTTACTTGGACAGGAGACTGCTGTGGAATGCCAGCTGCTATAGGCTATATTTCAGAGGACTGCAATGACAAACTACCCCTTGCCTAAGAAAACACTATGAAATTAATGGGGGCACCATACATCAACTTGAAGGCAATATTGTATTTCCATATGGAGAAGCATTCTATTATACTCTCTCCCAATTTCTGTCTGAAAGAGTAGTCAATCAGAAGGCCTTCACAATCTAGGGCATTTGTTGCTATGGTATGCTTGCTTCTCTTGCTCCATTTAGCTAGGGGATTTTTAGGCAGAAGCAAAAGCTCTTTGTGATTTCACATGACGAAGAAGTATAACCCAAAGTCATTCACAATGACACAAAATGGCAGTGAATCACCCTTGACCTCCATGTGCCTTATAAAAGCATGTCCAGTGGTGCAAATGAACACTGCTAAAAAGAGGCTTTCAGATACATTTCCTATAAACTGTGAATTCAGAATGGTGAAACAAGAGAATGTTTTGTCACCTACATCTAATTCTGTATATCTTTGAAAACTTAATCATCTTGGTTCCAAGGCTTGGGAATGTAATTTTTTTGGAGCACACTTCCCATAATCTCCTAGCCAACATGTTCAAGGATTCCAAAAATTATTCCAAAAAAGAAACATTTCTGAGCTCTGATACTTTAAAAATCATCTTAGAGTAGGAGCGGTAATTTTGTGGTCCACAGGTTGCATATGGACGAAGCCAAAACCACCTGATTTTCAGCTAATAATATAACATAATAATAATAAAATTTATTTATATCCCGCCCCTCTACAAAATGCAATCAGGGTGGCTTACAACATTTAAAATATATACATATAAAACCCTCCATCCCACCCCCCCTTAAAATACAATTAAACCATTAAACATTAAAAAATACTTAATAAATACTAAAACACACCCACACCCATATACAATAAAATAAAATAACTGGAATAGGGATCGGACCAATAAGATTTTTTTTTCTTCTGTAAAAAGAGTCCTAGTAAAACCTTGTTTTTCTTGCTGTTGCTGCTTTTGTTGTGTCTTCAAGTCATTTCTGACTTACGGAAACCCTAAAGTAAACCCATCAAAGGGTTTTCTTGTCAAGATTTGTTCCGGGGGGGGTTGCCTTTGTCTTACTCTCAGGCTGAGAGAGTGTGACTTGCCCAAGGTCACCCAGTGGGTTTCCATGGCTGAGCAGGGATTTGAACCTTGGTCTCCAGAGCTTTAGTCCAATGCTCAAACCACTACATTACATTGGCTCCCTGTAACTCTAAGGATGCTTTAAAATGCTGTTTTGGTGGGGGCACCTGGAGCAGGAAAAAATAGCTCCCCCTAGAGGCAACCGAGAGTGACACAATATAACTTCCAGTCACCCACAATGGCAGCCACAATGTTGTGCTGCAGCCCTTCAGAGCTGTATATTATATGTATTTCCTGCCTTTCTCCTGAATGGGACCCAAAGCAGCTGATATTGATATTGGCTTCCACTTCCATAATTCTCTTATGCTTTCTCACTGCCGCTTCTGCTCAACATCCCCCCTCACCACCCCCCAAAAAAGTGGAGGAAGAAAAGCTGGAAGAGCTGACACAATGACCTTTGACTTGCAAGACAAGGAAGGAGCTGTTGGTCTGGAAGCACATGCAGATGTTGCTTTTAAGTGGCTTCACCTCCACTCCAACTTATGGCAACACTGTCACAGAACTTTCCCTTCAAGATTTATTTTGAAGATGTCCCCCATTGCCTTCCTCTTAGACAGAGAGGGTGTGACTTGCCCATTTCCATGGGATGAAAAAAGTCCTCATGGAATGAGAGGGGAATACCTTTTGTCCTAATGAGATCCTGCAGAAATTTGCCATATTAGGAAGGAAGACCCCCAAAAACTCCATGTATATTGTAATAACAGCCTTCTCTGTTTCTTGCAAAAAAAAATTTAAAAATACACAGAAATGCACATTACCACCCATTTGAAGAACCAATTCGAATCGCAGCACATTCTGGAAGTTGAAACGTGATTGGTCAAGCATGCATGGGGGCGGGCTTGCTGGTGATGAAGTGGCTGGAGCCGCCATTGTTGATTTTCACAGAAGCTATCATGCCCAATTTTCAAGCAGTAAAACATAAAAAACATTTAAAGCAGAAGATCGTTCTTCTGCATCTTGGATTTAACGAGGGGGGAAATGTGCAACAGTGGGAGCTTTTGGAGAATAATAACATGAGTAATTTACTCACAGCCACCATCTTTATTCGTGGACATGCTCTATGAACTTCATACGCGGATAGCTTCCCATATCAGTGATCTTGAGAGAAAAAAATTGTGAAGACAAATTAATGTGCTATTATCTGCTGATAATTTTCCTATCAAGCTGACCCCCATGACTGAGCAGGGATTTGAACCCTGATCTCCTGGAGTCCAACTCCAACACTCAAACCACTACATCATATGGGCTACGTTACTGAATCACTGAAATCACTACACTCTCAGGTGAGCCCATCTGCTACTAGAGGCCTTTTCACACTACACAATTATAGTCTAGTAGGATTCCCGTATCCACTGATTCATTATCCACTGATTCAATTATCCACGGGACACAAAACAGCACACCTACCATAGAGGCTTCCTAGAAAATGTGTTCTCTCTAGCCATTTTCTAGGTCCTCCAAGGTAACTCTATGGTATTTTAAACCAGAAGTCCCATTATTTTCAATGCCATTTGCTATTATTCACAGTTTTCAGTTTCCACAGGGCCTCCCAGAACCAATCTCCAGTGGATATGGGGGTCCTACTATACTCTGATTCCATTTTAAGTGTCATGGCTACCTTCTATGAAATCCTGGGGGGTTATAGTTTGATGAGATACTAGAGCCCTGTGGCTGAGAATTCAAAATAGCCCTCCCTAAATGGCAAATCCCAGTATTTCATAGGATGTTGCCATAACAGTCATAGTGGAGTCATAGTGATATAACTGTGTAGTGCAAAAGGGCTTCAGGGAATGGGGAGCAGTTAAGACTAATACAATTACATGCTACATGTGAATAAAATAATATTCTGTTTCAGACAATGTGAGAGTGAGGAATACAGGTGGCCTCTCTCAATGGGGGCAAGACCTTCCTCCATACTTCAACCAGACATATCTAGAAGCAGAAGCTTTCTATCAAAGCACAAAGAGTGTGTGGAAACTGGGCATTTCTTCATCAAACTGGGGGGTCAGTTGGTGGATTCTGTGTCAGTAGGGCAATGAACCTGTTCAGGGTTTAATTTGAACAGTAAAGGACTGACAAATATGTTGACCCATACCCCCAATTAGGTTCAGCACCTTGGATAGCTCCCTTAAAGTTTGGAATAAAACCTGGCATCGATGCACCACCTCACTGACATGGAAGCTACCAGCCTACATTGCATGCATACAAAACTAAGGAGATTATTAGACACGATCAAAAAGCCCAAGAGGAGCATGCGAGGACAATGTTACTGACCGCAAATGGGTCCCAGTTTCAGATGTCGTTGTCATCCTCGTGTACCCAGTCTGTGCTGCAGCCGTGAATAAGGCATTGCTTTTAATTTACAGGGAGGTCCCATCAATGAAAAGAATAAGTAAAGAGGTAGTACAGGAATACCGTCTTAATCTAAATGAATTTAAATCTCCAGGACCAGATGAACTACATACAAGGGTATTAAAAGAGCTGGCAAATGTAATCTCAAAGCCATTGGCAATCGTCTTTGAGAACTCCTGGAGAACAGGGGAAGTCCCAGCAGTCTGGAGGAGGGCAAACGTTGTCCCTATCTTCAAAAAGGGAAAAAAGAGGATCCCAACAATTATCGTCCAGTTAGTCTGACATCAATACCAGGGAAGATTCTAGAGCAGATCATTAAACAGAGAGTCTGTGAACGAAATGCATAGATATAGGTTGGGGGAGACCTGGCTGAACGAGATTATGTGGCAGGGGGTTGGACTGGATGGCCCTCGTGGTCTCTTCCAACTCTGCAATTCAATGATTCTATGATTCTACGATTTAGAAGGCAATGCCATAATCACAAAAAGTCAACATGGGCTTCAGAGAAACAAGTTATGCCAAACTAATCTGATCTCTTTTTTAAATAAAATTACCAGCTTGGTAGATGAAGGGAACACTGTGAATATCACATACCTTGATTTCAGAAGGCTTTTGACAAGGTTCCCCATGACATTCTTGCAAACAAGCTTGTAAAATGTGGGCTAGACAAGTTAACTGTTCAATGGATTTGTAATTGGTTGACCAGCTGAACCCAAAGGGTGCTCAGCAGTGGCTCCTCTTCATCTTGGAAAGATATGACCAGTGGGGTGCACAGGGTTCTGTCCTAGGCCCAGTGCTATTCAACATCTTTATCAATTATTTATTGACACAATTAGGGGCATACTTATCAAATTTGCAGATGACACCAAATTAGGAGGAGTAGCTAATACCCTAGAGGACAGGATCAAAATTCAAAAAGACCTGGATAGACTGGAGAGCTGGGCCAAAGCTAACAAAATGAAATTCAATATGGAGATATGTAAGGTACTGCACTCAGGGCAGAAAAACAAAATGCATAGATATAGGATGGGGGAGACCTGGCTGAACGAGACTATGTGCGAAAGGGATCTAGGAGTCCTAGTAGACCACAAGTTGAACATGAGTCAACAGTGTGATGCGGCAGCTAAAAAGGCCAATGCGATTTTGGGCTGCATCAATAGAAGTATAGTGTCTAGATCATGGGAAGTAATAGTGCCACTCTATTCTGCCTTGGTCAGGCCTCACCTAGAATACTGTCTCCAGTTCTAGGCACCACAATTCAAAAAGGATATTGACAAATTGGTGCGTGTCCAGAGGAGGGTGACTAAAATGGTGAAAGGTCTGGAAACCATGCCTTATGAGGAAAGACTTGGGGAGCTGGGTATGTTTAGCCTGGAAAAAAGATGGTTAAGGGGCTATATGATAGCCCTGTTTAAGTATTTGAAGGGGTGTCACATTGAGGATGGAGCAAGCTTGTTTTCTGCTGCTCCAGAGACTAGAACATGGAACAATGGATGTAAGCTCCAGGAACAGAGATTCCACCTCAACATTAGGAGGAACTTTTTGACAGTAAGAGCTGTTCAGCAGTGGAACACACTCCCTCAGAGCGTGGTAGGGTCTCCTTCCTTGGAGGTCTTTAAACAGAGGCTGGATGGCCATCTGTTGGGGATGCTTTGATTGTGATTTCCTGCGTGGCAGGGGGTTGGACTGGATGGCCCTTGTGGTCTCTTCCAACTCTACAATTCTATGATTCTATGAGTAAGGTATTGAACAGAGCAAACTCATATTCCTCATATTGCACTGTGCCTGCTTCTTTGGTTCCTGAACTGCATTTCCAAATGCTCAACTGACATTTTATGTTACTGCGATGTTAGAAATGTGGGGACTGAAGGAAAATTTCATGGAGGGAGCAGAATTCTAATTTGGGGGGGAAGGCCTTCATTTCCTCGCCTGCAACTACACCCCCATAGGAAGATGAGTACAGTGTTTCATTTGAATAATATGAGTGCTTAATATACCTTATCTCATGGGAGTATTTAACAGCAGCCTTGACACAATGGCCATGGGCCCTACTTTACAGAGGATATTCCTCAGACTGAAGGACTGTTGAAGGACAACCCTCTGTTTTAAGATGTGCCCTGTTTGAAAAGCTGAACAGTTCAAGTTCAGTTTAAAGATAAAGATAAGTTTTAAAAAGGGCAAGGATTTTGGAATCTCCCATCTACAGTGAACACCTAACAGCTAACTGATCAGGTTCATGAGTCAACTGGATTTAGGGTTTGTCTACACCAAGGATAAAACACATACTCACCCCAGATCTGGTGTGATTTGTACATGCAACGCATGGAGCGAATCTGCTCCTTTTAGCCATCAATCCAGCTTCATAGAAAGCAGAAGTTGCTCCGGAGTTTCCAGGAAACTCAGGAGTGGCCCCAGCAATTTGGGCATGTGGACAGCTGGATTTGGAGTAACCCATCTGTCCATAAGTCTACAAACCCACTACATCTACCCCCTCCTTGTTGATCACATGGTGTGGTGCACCTGCACCGTTCTGACCTCATCAGCAGTGATGGCAGTGGCCAGGCTCTGCAGAGAGCTGCTTAGCCTGTGGGCAAGGCAGTGGCAGCAGTGGAGCTGATGCAGTGTCAGTCCATCAACCTGCCTCTACTCTGGCACAGATCTAGAATGGATCCACACTGGTACATGTAGCCAGTATTGTGTTGATCCAGGGCAACTCTGGAGCCTAACTATTATGACACCAGCATAGGTGAGCCCTTAGTCTCCCCTACTCTGGTGGGAAGAGTTCTTTTTCTGTTTAAATTACATAATTATTTTGAAATACACATCTATACACATACATTAGTATATAAACATTTAATGCAGATATCTGTTTATCCTCTTTTTGGTACAACATTTTCTTATGCTTGGCCTGGCCTAAAAGTGCACCCTAGAGAATAAAGCCCATACTAAGCTCTGGTCAAGTAAATTCTACATAACTTGAAACAGTTCTGGAAAAGCAAATCTATCTGATTTCAGTTCATATTTCAATAATAAAGACATATCTCATGTACATCTAATCTCATCTCATTGCTTTTTTTTTTTTAATAGACTTCAAACAATTCCAATGAGGAGGAAAAATGGCAGGTGTCTAAAGAAACCAGGATGGATGTCTAAAGAACTTTCAAATGAGCTAAGATTTAAAAGAAACATGTACAAGAAATGGAAAAAGAGAGATATCACCAAAGAAGAATTCAAACAAATAGCCAGCTCGTGTACGGGGGGAAATCAGAAAAGCAAAAGCAGAGGTGAATTCAGGCTTGCTAGACATGTTAAAAACAATAAAAAGAGTTTGCTTGTTTTTTAATATGGCCATAGCAAAAGAAAGAACAGGGAAATGGTAGGACTGCTGCAAGAGAAGGTGACAATATGCTAACAGAGGATAGAGAAAAGGCAAAACTACTCAACACCTCCTTTGTCTCAGTCTTCTCTCAAAAGAGAAGATGGAAAAATGGAACAGATGACCCAGTAGGGGAAATGCAGCATAGAATAGGTAAAGCGGTTATTCAGGAATACCTGGCAAGTATAAATGAATTCAAGTCTCCAGGATCAGACGAACTACATCCAAGGATATTAAAAGAACTGGCAGAAGTAATCTCAGAACCATGGCAATAATCTTTGAGAAATCCTGGAGAACAGGAGAGGTCCCAGTGGACTGGAGGAGGACAAATGTTGTCCCCATCTTTAAAAAAAAAAGGGGGGGGAAGAAGACCCAAATAAATACTGCCCAGTCAGCCTAACATCAACACTAGGAAAGATTCTAGAGCAGATTATTAAACGCTCTGTAAGCACTTAGAAAAGATTGCCGTGATCACTAAAAGTCAACATGGTTTTTTTGAAAAACAAGTCATGCCAGACTAATCTTATCTCTTTTTTTTATATAGTTTCCAACTTGATAGATGAAGAGAATGCTGTGGATGTAAGTATCTTGATTTCAGTAAGTCTTTTGACAAGGTCCCCCATGATATTCTTACAGAAAAGTTAGTAACCTATGGGCTAGACAATGCAGCTATTATGTGGATTTGTAATTGGTTGACTGACCGAACCCAAAGGGTAGTCATCAATGGCTCCTCTTCATCTTGGAGAGAAGTGACCATTGGGGTGCCAGAGGGTTCTGTCCTGGACCCAGTGCTATTCTACATCTTTATCAATGACTTGGATGAAGGAATAGGGGGTATGCTTATCAAGTTTGCAGATGACACCAAATTAGGAGGGGTAGCTAATACCCCAAAGGACAGGATCAGAATCCAAAATGACCTCAACAGATTAAAAAGCTGGGCCAAAGCTAACAAAAGGAAGTTCAACAGGGGAGTAAAAATGAAATGCAAAGGTATAGGATGGGTGACACCTGGCTTGATGACACTACATGCGAAACAGATCTAGGAGTCTTAGTGGACCACAAGCTGAACATGAGTCAACAGTGTGATGCAGCACTTAAAAAAGCCAATGCGATTCTAGGCTGCATCAATAGGAATATAATGTCTAGATCAAGGGAAGTAATAGTGCCACTCTATTCTGCTTTGGTCAGAACTCCTGGAGTACTGTGTCCAGTTCTGGGCACCACAATTCAGGAAGGATATTGAGAAGCTGGAATGTGTCAAGAGGAGGGCGACCAGGATGGTGGAAGGTCTGGAAGCCATGCCCTATGAGGAGCAGCTTAAGGAGCTGGGCATGTTTAGTCTGGAGAAGAGAAAGCTGAGAGGGGACATGATAGCCATGTTTAAATATTTGAAGGCATGTCATACTGAGGAATGGAGCAGGCTTGCTTTCTGCTGCTCCAGAGACTAGGACATGGAGCAATGGGTTCAAACTACAGGAAAAGAGATTCCACCTAAACATTAGGAAGAACTTCCTGACAGTAAGAGCTGTTTGGAAGCAGAATACACTGCCTTGTAGTGTGGTGGAGTCTCCTTCTTTGGAGGTTTTTAAGCAGAGGCTGGATGGCCATCTGTCAGGAATGATTTGATTGCGTATTCCTGCATGGCAGGGGGTTGGACTGGATGGCCCTTGGGGTCTCTTCCAACTCTATGATTCTATGATACATGATAAAATTCAGGTATAAAGCTACCAAGCAAAATTGGGAACAGCACTTTTAAAACAGATTTAACTTGCAGTGTGTGTGATCAAGGATTGCTCCTTAAACTTCCTGAAATGACTCACCAAAGAGTCATCTTTTCTTCCAGACTTTTGGTTTACTTTATGAGAAAGGAGATTTGCTGTATTCTTAGGAATGGGTTTCTACAAGAGCAGGCCTATGGCTGCTTTTGCTGAAGAGCACAATGCATGTGTCATTAATCACAAAGTACCTGTATTCTGCCTGTAATTTTGATTCATTGCCTTCTAAGATGCAAAGTACAGAATGAAGGATCTTCAAAGATTCCAAATGCAAACTGACTTCTGTAGCTAGAAATTGGTAGGGAGTGGGGGTGGGGGGTGGGAGGCATCCTAAGCAGAACTTGTAGAGGTTACTTTTCCATGTTCTGAAGCTAAGAATAGGTTATCAAACTCAGAAGAAGCCAGGAAAAAACAAAATCCAAGGTCACTTCCACACTAGTGCTGGAATCCTAATGCTGACTGAAGCAGTTCCTCAGCAGAATGAAAGATGGAAAATGCTCTTGCCTATTCAAAAGGGATTCCAGCATCTGTACCTTATAGAATCATAGAATTGTAGAGTTGGAAGAGACCACGAGGGCCATCCAGTCCAACCCCATTCTGCCACGCAGGAAATCTTGATCCAAGCATCCCCGACAGATGGCCATCCAGCCTCTGTTCAAAGACCTCCAAGGAAGGAGACCCCACCACGCTCCGAGGGAGTGCATTCCACTGCCGAACCCTAGATGCCCGTCCAATTTCCCAGCTACCAGGAACCTACTTGGCATGCTCCAGGTTGGTCCGTGAGGCCGGGGGCGGCAGCTTCCCCTTGGCGGCTCCTGTCTCGTCCTTGTCGATGCTGATCCACTCTAATTCCTGACATTATTAAATACTTGTTCTCTTCTGATTTCCTCATATACGCGCCAATATTTCACAGACGAAAACTGGGACATATGTGGAAAGCAACATTGGAGTGTGGTTGAGATGATAAAAGTTATTAATGAGGGAAAAAACACAATCTATGAGAGAGTGCAACAGTTTGCTTTTGCTGAGTCTACTGGGAAGGGAAAGGTTCCACCTCCTCCTATCTTGTCCCTGCTAATGAACCCAGTTTGCAGGGACTGAAGAAAGTGGGAGCACAAAGAGGGAAAGTGAAAGGAGCAAAAAGAAACTGGGACATTTTAAAAGCAGCTAAAAAAATGGAATGACAGAGGATTAATTAGGACTGCCCCTACCTAATGGGGATGGTTGGAGGGGATGTCCCCATGCTTCTTCCATTTCTTAGGGGAGTTCCCAAAATGGGACTGTTTTAGAAAGGATAGAAGAGTACCACTACAGTATCTATGTTTGTGCAACAATTTCCAAAGGAGAACCTATTTTAGTCCATTGCAGCAAAAGAAAAATACCAAGTCTTGTGCACCGTAGAAACAAGTGATCTCCATTAGTAAACTTTCACTGATTGGCAAATGCACCATCCAGGTTTAGAGGGAATGAGAATCATGGCAAACGTGCAACAATTGTGAATACAGTACAAAAGAGTTACAGATGAATAAATCTAAGTAACTGTTTCATATTCATGATCACTACTTAGTCATGATTGTGACACTATTGTAATTCCTCTCCAAACCTACTTTACCAGGCATCAGCTACATGGGGAGGAGATCCATTCTGCCAATGATGAGAATGCAGGTGAGTGAAATTTCCATCAGATTTGGGAGTGATATTCCAGCCAGTATTTGAGACAATATTTTTTAAAAAACAATCATCATGAGTCTTGTTTATACTTATTTTTTAATGTGATTTTAGTTAGGTGGTTTTAATTTTAAATTGTTTAATGTCTTTTTATGGGGGTGGGTGGGGGTGGGTGGTGCTTTTAGTTGGCATTGTAGCATTTTAATTGTTGGAATGCCCCAATTGTTTTTAGCAGAGGGGCAGGGTATAAATAAATATTATTATTATTATTTACTCCTTGATAACACTTGTAATGCCTTAAGTTTCTGTTACTTACTCACCATCCCTGTTTTACTTTTGTTTCTAGTTATCTTGCTTACCGGTACTTCTTACCCAGATGGTTTCAGTTTTCTAAAAACAGGTTGGAAATTTATGCAATTGTGGAAACATTCTTTAAACTTTTGTCTTCTGTCTACATTGCAAGATTTGAAGGTAGGGAAAACCTCACTGGTGAAAGCCAGCATGGTCTTGTGGTCTGAGTGTTGGACTAGCCACTAGAACACTGAGAGACCAGGGTTTGAATTCCCACTTGGCTGTGGAAACCCACTGGGTGACCGTGGGCAAGCCACGCACTCTCAGCCTCAGAGGAAGGCAAGGGCAAACCCACTCTGAACAAATTTGCTGAGAAACCCTGTGATAGGATCGCCTTAAGGTCACCATAAGTCAGAAATGACTGGAATACACACAACAAAGACCTCAATGTCATTTATTATCAGAAAATTCTTCCTGCTCATTTGATTTTAACTGTCCAATAGTCACATTCTCAGTTCTCCCTTTTTGGCCAGTGCTGTAAATATCTGGAACAAGTACTACTATTTAATATCCTTTTGGTCAAGGGTGATATTTGTGCAACCACTTCTGCACAACCTCCCAACTGCTGTGCCAGAAGTGAAAGAAAATGGGGTCAAAATGGAGACTCACACCTTCAGTATCCTCCAGGATGCAGAGTTCTGCATTTCTTTCCTATTTTGCCCCATGACACACATGCTGGAAAAGTCCAGGGCCAAAATCCTGTTCATGTCATATTTTGACATGCGGTCATATTTTCTAGCTTTTGTACAATGGACTTACTCTGTTCACAGTTGTGTAAGCTGAATTCCACTAATGTAATCAGTTCCATTAGGGTTGGGGGGAAAACAAGTTTTTAAAAAACAAAACCCCCAGTGTTTTTGGTTTAAACTAGTTTTTGGGTTTGGGGGGCATTAAAACCAATATAGGACTAAATCAGAACATTAAGCACAAAAATGTAGTTCAGATAGTATGGCCATTAGCTAAAATAATAATTGTTCATTTAAAAAGTGCTCTTTTAAAGCAAGTTGTTTTGGCTGAACTTATGTTAATTAATGGATTTGTTTTTGAATTGCATTTCTTTCACTATAAAATAAAGTGATTAAAAAGAAGCAACTGACACTGGATACTGGTCTAACAATGATAAAACTGTTAAAGTTAAAATGTTTACATTTAAACAGTCATTGTTGTTCCAGTAAGAGTGTTGGAATATAGTCATAATAGCCAGATTTAAATAAATAAATAAATAAATAAGAATAATCAATTAAAAAAAAAACAGGAGTGTTTTTTTTAAAGTCATTTGGTTTAAACCAGCCAACCATGGTTCACATGTGCCTAAATCCTACTGCTTCTTCTGCTTACTATAGAGACACTGAATAAATGGGATTTATCTACATGCTGGCTCAACATTCAAGAATTGGTTGAAAAGGATCTACTCTAGTTGGGACTAACCAACAGGATTCCCAGTCAGCTGTGCATTCTTGGCTGGTGTGTAGCTGTTTGTCAGTGCCTTCAATGTACAACATTCTTCACTGGGACTGCAGAAACAGCCAATGTAATGCACCACAATGGGTCAATAGGCAGGTGCATTGCCAGATACACAACTGGTTCCACAATGCCTGTATTTAGCAGAAAGCTTGTACAGTGCCTAGTTACCATGTAATTATATGAGCATAGATTCACTACTTTATACAACTCTAACGTGGGATCTCAGTGTGGAACATCACTTCTGGTTTTGCAAAAAATAGTTTGTAAAGCCTGCTGAGATCAGGAGAAAGCAGGTCAGGGTGGCCCCAGACTCTCTGCCTTAATTGAATGGAAGTCCTTTATCTTACAGGACCATATTTTATTTAAGAGTATCAGTATCATAAGGCACCAGATCCAGTCTGATCTTGGAAGCTAAGTAAGTCAGCTCTGGTTAGTACTTGGATGGGAGACCACCAATGAATCCCAGGTGCTATAGGCTATATTTCAGAGGAAGGAACTGGCAAAACTACCTCTGAGTATTCCTTGCCTAAGAAAGCCCTATGAATTTCCTGGGGTCGCCATAAGTGGACAGGTGACTTGAAGGCACATACACATCCCAGGATAATAGAAATACAGAGTATGTGTTCTTCTAAAACAAGGTTGGACAACCAGTGTCTCCATGTATTGTTTAACTCTGATACCTATTAGGCCTGGCCAAAGGTCAGGAATGAGGGGGATTGTTATTTAACTTCTGGAGAACCACACATTCCCCATCTCTGCATTCTAAACCTGTATGCACAACTGTTTTGTATAATAAAATGTTTTTGTTGTGTGCCTTCAAGTCATTTCCAACTTATGGTGAACCTAAGTCAAACCTATCATGGGCTTTTCCTGGCAAGATTTTTTCAGAGTGGGGGTTGTGCCTTTGCCTTCCTCTGAGTCTGAGAGAGTGTGACTTGCCTAAGGTCACCCATTGAGATTCCATGGCTGAGAAGAATTCAAACTCTTGTCTCCAGAGCCATAACCCAACACTTAGTCCAAAATATCTTTGTTATTATTTTTTATCTGGTGAACCCAGGCAGGTGTACATCCTTTAGAAATGAGGTCAGGACAGGAGAATGGCCCACTAACCTTTAGTGATTTGACTGCCCCACCTTTGTAAAACCTGCATTTCTGCTTCTTCTCTTCTTCCAGGCAGGTGACTTTGACAGAGGTTACTCTGGAGTAAGTTCTGAATGAAAATCTGATTGTGAGCAAAGGGAGATCACTGAGCAAAATGAGCATCACATTAAAATAAAAGAAGCCATGCATGAGGTATGTTAATCTGTGAACTGTCAGTTCATGAACCTCTTTAACTGATCACTTCAGAGGCCAGCTGTGACCTAGAATTTTAGCATGCCTAGGGTAAGAACTGAGTGACATCAATTCTTCTACTTCCCTGAGGGCAAACTCTAGTAAGAGCCTGTCCTTAAAGCAAAACTAGGCTGGAGAACTAGACTTTTGGTAATATATAAGTGCTACCTTGTCTACCATACCAACTGTCTCTACATCTCACCAAATTAAATATGCTTAATAGCACAATCCTATACAGTAATGTTGACTCAGAAGCAAGTCCCATTGAATTCAATGGGATGTACTCCCAGCTATTAGAGACTTACTGTTATAGGCCAAGAGTAAGAGTAAGAACAGTTTGTGGCCCTCCAGATGTTATTGGACTAAGGTGCCATCACCCCAAGCCAGCATAGCCAGTGGTAAGGGACAATAGGAGTTGTAGTTGAATTACTTCTGGAGTACCACAAGTTGCTCACTTCTGGCTTACTGTATTTTGAGGCAAGTTTTGATCAGGCTTTTCACATTCTTCACATTTCATTAAGGAATGAGGCAGAAATGGAAGCAGGGTGATAGAGCTATGGAGCCTTTCAAAGTGTGAAGAATACAGAAGAAATGGCTTTTCTTGCAGAAAGGGAAGAGCTATTGGTTTGAACAAGCCAAGCTGTTGATTACATCCAAAATATTGTAAATGCAAAAAAACCCAGGAGAGTAAACAATTAGAGTTGCAATGTTCCAATGGTTATCATTAGATTTAATTTATTCAAAAGTGATTTATTAAAAAATGATAACAACTGTGGAAAGCAAACAAAGCATTTTCCCCTTTCCTCCTTAAGAGGGAATTATTCTAAAATTCTTCTTCTCAAATCTGATCTTTGGGGCAGATACTTATATAGCCTAAAAAGAAAGGATGGGCTTGCTTTCAGAACTGATGTTGTTACTGGTATGCACATTTATTGTCTAAACAAAGGTAATCCACATTAAGTGGCACTTCATCCCATGTAGGTGGGTTGCCAACCTACCCAGAGACCTGAGTGTTAACCGTATTGAACACAGTTCTGCATAAACAGGTTTAGGATTGTACTATAAGATGCCCTCAATCCGATAACATAACAGGCCAGTTTCACTTGAACGCCTCCTCCCCATCTGTGTTTGGAATGAGTGACTTTCAAACTATGCAGCAAACCCACACCCAAACACAATTTTCATGTTTTCATTTTCCTGTTGTATACAAGATCTTTTCTTCCAGGCATTTAACCGTTATTAGCCTCTTGGTGCAAAATCAGCAAGAGATAAATTGTGGAATCAGCTTTCTTAGGGCGAGAGTCCAATTAATCAGATGCACAAAGTCAACAAGAACGTATTATGGGAATCCAGAGGAAGGGAAAGATAATTGTTAGCATGTTGAGATTTTAAAAATGAATAAACATCTTTGCATTCCCTGTCCCTAGTTGACTTGGCTATGTGTCAAGGTGAGCACAAAGAGGGGCAAATATGAAGACACACACTCAGCTTTTCTTGAGACTCTGGATCAGTGGTCATCATTTTTATTTCATTTTTTTTTGCCACCCTTCTCCCAGAGTGGGACCCAAGGTGGCTCACAAAAAGAATCAGTTGAAGCAATAAAATTTTAAAACACAATTAAAAGAATCTCATTTAAACAATAGATTTTAAAAAGTATAAACTCATTTCAAACATAAAAGTGTTTTTTTTAAAGTAGCCTTCCTGCAAGTACGTACTCACACATTAAAAGCCTGCTTGAACAATAAGGTCTTTGGCTGCCAGCAAAAGAAGAGTGAGGAGCCCCCCTCCTCAGCCTCCCATGGGAGGAAATTCTAGGGGATGGGAACAGTCACTAAGGCCAAGTCCACAAAACACAAATAATTCAGTTTGAAACTGGATTATATGTCATGGCTCCTTCCTATAGAATCCTGGGATATGTGGTTTGGTGAGGCACCAGCACTCTTTGTCAGAGATGGCTAAAGACCTTGTAAAACTACAAATCCCAGGATCCCATAGGAAGGAGCTGTTGCAGCTCTATAGGAAGGAGCTGTTTCAAACTGGATTACCGTTATTTGTGTAGTGTGGATTTCTGCCCTGTTCCCACCTCATCATCAAAGGAGCCTGTGATGGGGGCAGGAGAGAGAAAGAGCAAACCTTCCCCTGTGAATGTATACTATGTAGCATTTGGTTTACCTGCTTTTTACCTGTTCCATGTAAACCACAATCTATCTCCTTCTCTTGCATTGTTTTCTTCCTCTTTTTAAAACATTATTTTATTTGGACAGTATTTTCTCCTTTTTATTTATTTGCGGTCTATTGACAATCTGTAATTTATTTATTTTTTTAAAAAAAAAGCTTTAAAAATGCACAGTCTCCTTCCTTGGGAATAGACTGTCCTTTGTTGGAGGTTTTTATGGTTTAGCTGAAGATTCCTGTGCTGGCAGGGGCTTGGATTAGAGTGTGAGACCCCTTTCGGTTCTATGATTTACAAATCAGAGCTATCTTTTATGAGTTAAAGTATTAAGTTTCCAAATAGTATTCGGCACTTCCCATGCTTATCTAGGATACCGAAAAGGTTTACAAAGGAGCAACCAAATGATCCTGGCATTGGTTCAACTTTCCTATCAAGAAAAACAAGGAGTCTTATCAGAAATGGGCTACGGTATTTAAAAACTCAGGCTATAAAAAGAAGTCCTCAAGGTGTCACAGGACTTTTTGTTGTCCTAATTATTTCCTTATTAAGATGTCACCAGAAGTGTATGGGAGGCCCCCCTGCAATAAGAACTATGTCCTCCCCCCAATCAAATTCCTAGGATTGCAACAACTTAAGATGGAGCATTTAGAAATGCAGCAGTTGAGTCCTCCCAAGAAAAGGGGCAAGCAAGGAGACAAAGGGAATGGGAAATGCAGCAAAATACAAGCAAATGTATGTTAGAAAATTGGGCGCAAAAAGAAAATGTCATAGTGGGGCAGGATTCTTATTTGGAAGAATAATGCCCCCCCCCCTTTTTGCTCTCCCTCCCCATAGCTACACCCTGTGCCTGTGTTGCCTTTGCTTTCAGAGGCTGTGGGGGGGGGGACACCTGATTTGGGCAATGGAGGCAATAAATCATGTCTCTAGCTGCTGCCACAGGGCAGAAATAATGCAATTTGATACTTTTATTTTATTTTATTTTATTTGATACCACTTTAACTAGCATGGTGCCATCCTATGGAACCCTGGGATTTGTAGTTTGCTGTGGCACCAGAGCGCTCTGACAGAGAAGGCTAAATATCTCACAAAACTACAGGTCCCAGTATTCCATAGCATGGAGCCTTGGCAGTTAAAAGTGGTGTCAAACTGCATTATTTCTGCAGTGTGTCAGCAGTAGAGATGTAAAATTTCCAGAAATTTTGAAACCATGAAAAAACCTATTTTTTCAGAAAAAAAATGGAAAAAATGCAACATTAGCACTTTTTACAGATTGAAAGTCACTCTATTACTTTAGGAACATAAAATACGATGTACAATTTGATTTGGCATAAAATTATCACCATTGGTATATTAAAAATACAATGTATTCAAACAATTATGTATTCAAACAATTATACATGAACACCTTGTCTTAAAGATTTTATTCATCATGCTAAAATAAAACATTCCATATGTGATTTTCTTCCTTTTATCAATTTTTCAGAAAAACAAAAACAAAAAAGCCTTCGGGAAAAAAAAGGGGGGGAATGGGTTTTCCCTGAATTTTGTCCCCGTCTATATGAGGCGGGGGGGGGAACGTAGTGCCCCGCAGTAATAGCAAATTGCAGCAGCTGTGACTTGTCTTAATGGTGGTTTTGTCCCCAGCAGTCCCCATAAACTTCGCATCCAGGATGACTGCTGAGGAAGGGAGAAGAGGATGAGATGCAGGGCTGAGAACCGGGGAAGGAAGAAGAGGAGGACAGAGCCTTTTCCCTTTCTCCAATCCCCATGGTTGTGGCGGTGGCAGCAGTGGTGGCTAGGGGTGGTGGTGGTGGCTGGGAATGACAGCCACTCTCCTTCCTTCCCCATCCCCGATCGATCGATCGCTGTGTGTGTAGGGGGGGGAATGGCGGCTGCAGGCCCTTGGCTCCTTAGCAAGCCCTGCTCCCTGCGCTCATCCAGCCAATCAGATCTGTGCGTCTGCTCATCTGGGCAAGCGAATCAAATCGACTTGCTTGTCCTAACAAGCAGACATGCGCACCCTCTCGTTGTTTTTCAAAAGAAACTGGAAAAGCCACAAAGTCTTTCTGGGCGGGGTTTTTGGCCTTTTTTGTCCCCTTCCTTCACAATATGGTGAAATCAGACAGGCCCAAATCCACACTACAGAAGTAATCCAGTTTGGAAACGGGATTATTTGCCGCAGCGCCTTTCTATGGAATCCTGGGATCTGTAGTTTTGCGAGAGGCACCAGCACACTTTGGCAGCACAGGCTCGAGACCTTGTAAAACTACAAATCCTGGGGTTCCATAGGAAGGAGCCGTGGCAAAACCTCTCCACTTTCAAACTGGATTATTTGTGTTGTGTGGATTTAACTAGGGAATGCCATTAGGACAGAGAGGATTGTCCTGGCATTCGCTTCCCTTCCTTTCCCTGTCTTCCCAACAGGGAGTCTCTCCTGGCTCCGGTGGGAGGAGAAAGAGGAGGAGGCGGAGGAAGAGGCGAGTTTGGCAACTTGGCTCCACCTCAAAACACCCCAGGCCCCGACCCATAACCACCCACCCACATTCACAGAGACAACTGCCGGATGCCGCCTCCTCCTCCTCCTCCTCCTGGCGCTCCTCTTTGTCTCGAAGCCACCACGATGCTCTCCTCCGGCAGCGGGCCCAGCGCCGGGCAAACCTGCGGGCTGGTGCTGATCTTCGCCGTGCTGCTGCAGTCTATCTGCGTCGCCATTATTTTCCTCTACTTCACCAACGAGCTGCAACAGGTCGGTGCCCCCCCCCATTTTTGTTTTTTTTGGTGGCCTCGAGGAGGGGGGGGGAATGGAGCCGGGAAGGGGAATCGAGGGTGCCTTTGGGGGTGGGGGGTTGGTTGCCAAAGGAGCTGGCCCGCTTTCTTTGCTCCTGCCCCGTGATGGTGCCAGTCTTGCTCCTTGGCCAAGGCGAGCTCCCGGAACCCAAAAGTCCCAAAGCTCCAGCTTGCCTGGCCTGCTTGCAGGAAAGGGGTGGAAGATCGTGCATACTGTAGTTCTTTTTTTTTTTTTCTGGCTAGTTTGCAAAGTTGCAAATACTGCACACACACACACACACACTTTTTTTTTGCAACCCTACTGCCCTCATTTTGCTTTTACTCCACTCCAGACCATTGCCCACCCTAACTTCAGGGCCCCGATCCTTCCTCTAGGCTCCCTTTTCTTTCTTTCTTTCTTTCTTTCTTTCTTTCTTTCTTTCTTTCTTTCTTTCTTTCTTTCTCTTTCTCTTCTCTTCTTTCTCACGACAGGCGGGGACCCTAATCCGTTTGCTTCTGAGTCAGACAAAGAAAGGGAGGGAGGAACCGGGCTGATCCTGGGAAAGTTCCTTTTTTTAGCCCAGAACTCTCTGGCTGGGGGATTCCGGGAGGAAATTGCAGTTTTTAAAAGTAACTTTTCCCCCTTCCAACTACGGAAGCGGGTCGCGTTTGCAAGAAGTAACGAGCCCTGTTAACGAGGGCCTCCCTTTGCAATAGGTTCCATTCTTCTCAGGGGGAACTGAATCCTGTGCCTACAGATCTGGGATCGGGTGCAAGGCTGTGAACCCATTTCCAAGGGATTGCACGGAGGGAAAGGGGATTTACCCCTGCAGGCTTCCCTTGAGAAGTAAACTTGGTTGATCTCAGGATCCAAAAGGGATCATCTGGTTGCACCTTTGAGACCGAGAGAAAGAAGTTGGAGCACAAACTTTTGTAAACTGAGGGTGCATCTATGCTGTAGAAATAATACAGTTTGACACCACATTAACTACCATGGCTTCATCTTACAAAAGCCTGGGATTTTGTTTTGTGAGAGGCACCAGCACTCTTTGGCAGAGAAGGCTGAAGACCTTGTAAAACTACAAACCCCAAGATTCCATAGGATGGAGCTACAGGTCTTAAAGTGGTTTCAAACTGCATTATTTCTACAGCCTAAGATGCAGCCTAAGTCTGCTTCCTCAGATACATGGAGTGTACTAGTCCTCAGTGACCTCTGTGAGAGTTCTTTTTCACATTCCACCCCTATTGCACTTTGATACTACTCCTGAGGGCTAGGGCTGCATCCTATGGAACCCTGGGATTTGTATTTTTCTGAGGTAATTAGAATTGTCTGCCAAGGACCCCTTGTGTTTCAGTATACTACAAATCCCATGATTAGCTAGGAGGAAGCCATGGCAGGTAAGATGGCTTTGAAAGTGCAGTAACTGTGTAGAATGAAAAAGACCTTACTTAGGAGAAAACACCATTGGATCAGGAGGTATCCTATGCTCAGGTATGTCTGAGAACAATGGTGCAAAGGATCACATTGCATGACCAAATTTCCCTGTGTCGAAACACTATTAGCTGGAAATAACTTTTGGTAGGATTCTTCCAATATCCTTGTAGTCATTTAAGAACGACTCGCAGGAGAAAACAAGATTGCTTTTATACTCCAGAAGTGACAAACATTTAAAATATCAATATCTAGCAGTTCCTTTCCTATTCAGCTTGTTACTGTTATACACATACAGTGGACCCTTGGTATCTGCTGGGGTTTGGTTCCAGGACACCCGTGGATACTAAAATCTGTGGGTGCTCAAGTCCCATTATATACCATGGTGTAGTAAAATGATGCCCCTTACATAAAATGGCAAAATCAATGTTTGCTTTTTAGAATTCTTTTTGTGTGTGTGTGTGGGGGGGTATTTTTAACCTGTGGATGGTGGAATCCATGTATGCAGAATCCATGGATGTGGAGGGCTAATGGTATTTTGGGAAAGTTACTTTGGGTGACAACTCCCAGAATTCATCACCAGCACCATGCTGGCTGGGTGATTATTGGAACTGTAGGTCTGATAAAGTAAGGCTTCTAATCTGCATACTTCCTAGCTGGTGAGGGATAAATGGTTTGATTGGATCAACAGGAGGCTTGAATGCATACCTAAGCCTCAGAGAATAAGGTGCTTTGTTGTTGTTTTTATAAAGCTCTTTTCCCCTTTAAGCCTTTTCTACTTTAAGCATTTCCCCAAACACACATGCTGTTCTTTCATACATACAATGACTAAAATTTGTGGCAGTTTTTTTTTTAAAGAAAAGAAAGCTTCCTTTGTTTTCCCCTTCCCCCTATACCTGATTTTTTTGGAAAAGGAGAGGAGATAGCAAATTTTGTGGCAATCAAGATTATTTGAAAATAGACAACAAGAACCCAAACTTTGGTTCTACAACTTCTTTCATGTTTATCTTCTCTCAAGAGAGAAGAATTCTGTTTGGTTTGTAGGATAACCTGCATTCTGTATCAGCTGGTGGTAAGCAACCCCCCCCCCATGCCCCAAGCTGGAATCACAACAATATGTGTGTGAGTGAGTGAGTGAGAGAGAGAGATTGGAAGAATGAGAGATTTCTCTGTAGCCAAAAAATGTGAGGGTCTGCATGTGTGCTCATGGTGTCACAGTGTGTCATCCCAGGATTTTTAATTCTGGCACTAGGAATGGTGAAATGCAACAGGCTTGTTTTTTTGCTGCTCCAGAGACTGGGGCACAGAGCAATGGATTAAAACTACTGAATAGGAAAAGAGATTCCACCTTAACATTAGGAAGAACCTCCTGACCAAAAGAGCTGTTCAGCAGTGGAATGCACTGCCTCCATCTGGTGAAGCCTCCTTTGGAGGTTTATAAACAGAGGCTGGATGGCCATCTGTCAGGGAGTGCTTTAATTGTGTATTCCTGCACAACAGGGGGTTGGACTGGATGGCCCTTGTGGTCTTCAAAATCTGATTCTAACTGTCCTTGGAAATGTAACCCCTTCTCCATCCCAAAGTAAAGTAAATACACCCAGGAAAAACAGAGGGACTTTGTTCTAGTCAGGGAGTAATAACACGATAAAACTTATTTTACAACACTATCAATAACCAGAGCTTGGAAATTTACTATTTTTGCACAGTACCTCCCAGAATACCCCTGGGCAATTAGAAATTGTAATCAGGAAAGGCAAACTTTTCCAAGTTCTTGATGAAAGCTGGTTTTAAGAGAAAAAATAAGTCATTTCAAAAAACAACTTAAGGCTGCTTGGTGGACTGGTCAAATTGTTCATAGGATTTTTAGCAAGGAGGTCTTTCCACATTGCAAACTGAGTTTTACTCAGTGGGGGACTAAAAAGTGGAAAAGGGACAGGGGCAATGGTGGTTCCCACATCAGTGAGGTAGAGAATTCACACTAGCTTTTAATCCAGATTTTACAGAACCTACCCAAGGTACCCTCAAAACAGATTTGGCACCCTGGATGGCACCTTTAAAGTTTGACCTAAATTCCGTGAACATCCATGGTACGTCCCATCCCCAATGAAGGGAGACTTCGTGTGTAGACTTCATCTCCTGGCGAGAAGCAGGTTGAAGTCCTGTGGCTTTAAAGAGCATTCACATCTCTATTTGCCTTCTTTTTTTAGACTTCCTCTTGTGTGTGAAGTACGGTAAGTTTCTTCTTTGAAACAGACACCATGACACTGTTCACTGAGTTAATAGATAGGCTGCTGGAGTCTTTTTTCCACCAGATGTTTTGGAATACAGTTCCCATAATCCTTTGTCACTGGCATGCTGGCTTGGGTTTCTGAGATCTGCAGTCCAAGACTTCTGGAGAGTCTAAGGCCCCTTGTTGTTGTGTCCCTTCAAATCGTTTCCAATTTAAGCCAAACCTATCACTGGCAAGATTTGTTCAGAAAGAGTTTAATATTGCCTTCCTCTGAGGCTGAGAGAGTGTGATTTGAACCCTGGTGTCAGAGTTTGGGCCAGCACTGAATTGACTATACCACATTGGCTCCCCACCCCTAGAATATTAGATATGCAGACATTTAGGTTACATCCTTAGGCTGATTTTACATGTAATAGGTGACATGGGACATGTAACTGACATTCACTTCCTGTTTCCTGTGTGTCTGAGGAAGTGGCTTGAAATGGACAAAAGCTCACCCTAACAAAAACCTTTTACGCTTAAAGGTGCAACTAGATTCTCTTTCCCTCTCCCTCCCCCTTTCCTTTTAGGCTGCAACAAGTTTAACCTGGTTGTTTCTTTGCAACCTGTTTCCTGCTTCCTTGTGGTTCTCCATCTTACTTTCTTGCATGTTACTCCACCATAGGAGCTGTCTGAGATCTGTTTCCAAGGAAATACAAGAAGTTTAAAGTGCAAGGTTGCTGCACATCAGCTCCAAGACTGTTCTGAGAGCTACTGAGTTGTAGGGGCAGTGAGGGCAGCACACAGAATGGTGATCTTTGACCAGGGTGACTTGATTTTAGGTCCAACCATGAAAACCTGACAGTCCTTGTATAAATCCTAGCTTAGCCTACCTGGCAGGGTTGTTGTGAAGATTGAAAAGGACAGCTCCATGTGACTGGAGGAAATCTGAGGGTACCAACACAATAAATGTAGGCAACATGGGAATGAGTGTGGCAGTGGAAATGTTAAACTTCAGGTCCCAGCATGCTTAACCATTAGCTGTGCTGGCTATAGCTGATGGGAGTTGTAGTTTGAGAACACCTGGAGAGCCACAGGTAGCTCACTCCTGGTCTAGACTAATACATACTGCCACAAACTCTGGTTTGATGTGAAATGTTATTTTTCCAGCACAGATGCCTAAAACTTACTGGAGCTTATGATTCAAGCTAGGAGAGGGTCTGGAGGAAGTTTAGTTTAATGAAATAGATTTTTGTAGCAACCTCAAGTATATTTCATGTGTTGGGGGAGGTTTGAACCCTTTCATGGAAATCCAAACTCCAGCAGAAAGATGCCAGAACACTGAAAAGATCAATAGATAATCATAACTTGCTCTGCTATGTTGTTTATCACTGTGTAACAGCCCTGAGGGTCAGATTCCACATGGTTTTATAAGTAAGGCTTTAGTTTTGCTTGGTTGGTTTGTTTTCAAAAGGAGGAAATGTAGTCTTTGCCAAGATCACATTAGTGGCTGGCAAGGGAGTTCAGGCACTCTTCCCAGTGTGGTGCTGTGGTAAACTTTCTATCGCCTCCATATATGCTTCCTTAAAAAAAACTTGAGAGAGGACCAGAAGTAGTATGATGCTGTATTGCAGGATTGTAATCCATACTCTGTCATCCTCCCCCACCTCCATGATTTTGCACATAAAATACTGGACCACATTGTGTGAACCTGTCTGTCAGGCTCTTTCCGACTTACAATATTTAAAGTGGCAGTGCAGGCTTCTCATAAGACACTCTCAGTTTCAGACACTCCAAACTGCAATATGGGAACAGTAATGACTGACTGCTTGCGTTTTCATTGGCAGAATATTTTTTTAAAAATAAGTCAAATAAGATTTTATTTTTTTAAGGTGCCCCTCCCACGTGAAACAAACCTTAAATTAAAATAAGTCTTTTGTATTACCAAAGGCACAGAGAATATCTGTCAGATACTTAATAGAAGATCATAACTAAAGCATTGTGTTTCTCCACTGTTTTGTACAGCTGTCACCTCTGCCCCGAAGGAGAAAGAAACAGACATCTAAAGTAACCAGGAAGTCTTGTTTCCAGACAGTCTTGTTTGGAAACCTGAGCGGAATTTTTATGAATGTGTTTCCTGCATGATGAATAGAGACAAGCTAGGAAAGAATAGGGAGGACTCTACTCTAGCAGAGTTCACATGAACCAACACTATGGAGTGAAGGTGTGTGCTCCATTTTAAGAAATTAACCAGACCCTGCTTCTGTTTAGTTACTTTATTTTTATCCCGCCTTGCCTGTTTATTCTTAGCTCCTCTTGCCATGTGGACAGGTTGGTTGAACTGAAGCCATTTACTGTATGGGCAGAGTCTTTTTCTAATCCCCATGTGTCACAGTAGCATGACGGTCTGGCATCCTGAGAATCATTGCTTTATTCTGGTGTTTAAAAAGACAAGTTTCTAGGCACTACTTTCTGCATAGAAAAAGCTCTTAACATGTGAAGTGAAACTGGCAATCTTCATGGAGTTTGGACAGAAAATTGTGTGGAAAATGACCCAGCTTTTAACATGATTTATGTCCCAAATTGTGTGAGAAGTTGAACCATTCCTCACCTGGAGCGGCAACTTTGTAGTTTGTGTGAAAGAAACACTTCTTTGGAAAGGTTGAAGCAGAGCCATCTCTCAGGAGTGTTTTAGCATGTGTAATGCCTGCGTGGCAAGGAGTTAGGCTAGATGATGCTTGCAGCCCCTTCCAACTCCTAAGATTCCATGATTGTATCACTCATGCAACCAGGTAACAAACAACACCTGCTGAAATTCCGTCTATGCAACCATTGAAGGTATAAGAGCATGCTCCAGTTTTCACTCTGGCAGCCCTATATTTTATACAGTTGCCTGTTAGGGCTCTTACTACAGGTCCACAGCAGGATTTTCTCCTAGACTAAAGAAAGAGAAGGAAGTGGGGAATAACAAGTTTGGAGTGCTCAAGGGGACAGTGCACAGTTAATTCAGTGTAACTGAATACCACACACACACACGCGCACGCATTGGTTAGGACATCCTATATGGCCCATTTTCTAAGGCACAGGCCTGCCATCTCCCCACTCCTTCTTTTCTGAAATATTTACTAGAGCACCTACTTATTTAGACCCTAGTTGGGAACATGTGACCTGTGGGCAACCTGTGGACCCAGACTCTACTTTTGTGGCCCCTGAAGCCCCAAACAAGTCCCTCAAAGCAATTGCCTCACTCCCAATTGGAGGTGAGGTAAATCCCAACTAATAGCTGTGTCACAGCCCTTGTACCAACTGCATGAAACATGGAAAAATACCTTCCCATACCCGTAGAGCCCCCATACTTTTGCTAGTTACCGTTTTGGCCATGATACAACCAAAATGGGGCATATGTTTTGTATCCTTCCAAGAATGTGCAGTCCAGGGGAGGGGGTTGGGAGGAAATTCGTCCCCATACAGTCGCCACCCCTAATCTAGATGCTTGATTTTGTTTAGCTTTTAGCAAAAAGTAGAGTTTTGGAGCCTGCTTTCTTCAGATCCTGCCTTGCCACTCCCAGTTCCTTCCTGGTATACAATTTCTGGGGATGTTTATGGGTGAGTGAGTGCAGTAATGTGCTTTCAGTTTATATTAAAAAAAATAAACTGACAGTATTGCACAGTAATAGGAGGAGGAAGTAAGTATTGCATGCACTGAGGTAGTGCTTAGATTGAAGGGTGTGAAAAATACTTCAAGCTGTAAGGGACAGAGCTTGGCTACCCAGCACTACCAGAGTTCAAAAAGTTAGGGATTATAATTCTTAGAATCCTCTAGTTATGATGGCTAGGGCATTCTGGGAGTTGTACTCCAACAAACAACTTTCCTGGTCTTCCAGTACAGCTGAAAGATTGGTTGCTAAATTTCTGACCACTGGTACACTAGCTTGTACCTAATCCCCAATACGTTCATGGATTTTCAAAATAAAATATGCAAATAAAACAGGTTTGCTTAATTTGTATATAATTCAGCCTTGATTACTCTGAAGCCAATCCCTTTATATTCAGTGGGCTGTTACTTCTGAGTAAGTGTATTGGGATGGTGACCTAAGTCTGATCAAGGGAGTTATTTTTATTATTATTATTATTATTATTATTTTATTATTTTAGGTATTTATACCCCGCCCTTCAGCCACAATGGCTATCAGAGCGGCTTACAAATTGTTTTAAGCAATAGCAATTTACACATCTACACTGCATTAAGCAGTTTCCAATGTGTGTTAGTTTGATTACATTGGCACAGAATCTATTTTATTTTTGATTGTGTGTATGTGAGGGTGTGTGTAAAAAGAGAGATCTTGCTCCAGCTTTTATTTTTGCTATGGTAGGAAGGCAGAACTTGGAAAAGTTACTTTTTTGTACCAGAATAGCAGCCACACTGGCTAGGGGATTTTAGTTCCCAAAAGTAATTTTTCCAAGCTCTGTAGCATGACATCTTCACAAAGGATTTCTTTCGTCTTCTGCTTTTGGAGTAAAATCAGTTTACAAACTGAAGAGTGCAGGGCCTTGAAGAGAAGGCAGTTTACAATAGCTGGCCACCATTCTTCATAATTGCTGTTTCTGGCTGACCTTCTTTACTACCTCCCTCTTCCCTCCCCACTTTTTCTATCTAGTTTTTACTCTGCAGAAAGGAGAGCATAGTTTCAGAGTTGTGGCATATCTATGTGCATAATGGAAAACATGGGCTGGATGCCCATCTGCAAGTGGGAGTAAGTTGTGGGCAAAGTGTGGCTGTGGCCTGCATGCAGCCCTTGAATTTCCAAAGTGTGGCCTCAGGCAACCCAAATATCTTTTCAAAATTCATGTTGATTTTGGGGCTACAGGTTCCCCCCCCCCAAATCTGCAGAACCAGTATCCATACCTTAAGTTATCTGTGGTCTCTTCCAACTCTTATGATTCTATGTATCCTCCAAATGCATTGAAATACCACCACCATCAGCCCCAACCAATATGCTGACTGGGGATGATGGCAGTAAGAGTGCAGAGCATTTTGAATGTGCCAGGCTGGGGAACGCTCTTGATAGAGGTTCTTCTGGCACTGTGGTGGGATTGGGAGGTCCCTGGCCTGTTTAAGAATAGATTCTCCTCTTCACCCTGTCTCACTGAAACTTTTTGCTCTGGTCTCTGCTTCATTTTGGCTTTCTTCTACTGCACAGAAAACATTGCCTCCATCTCTGGAGTCACATCCTCCATTTTCTGGGTTTTCCAAAGGGTTTTTGGGATAAGATAGAAAACCACACAAAAACCCAAACTTGTTTCTGACCCCAATGGCAACTTCCTGCCTGCAGTTTGCTTTACAGAGCCCTTTGCAGGGAAGGGGAACTTGAGTGCCATTTGCATCAACCCCCCCCCCCAAAATGTTTCCCCAGTGTTGCTTTATGGGCCCCAGGCTCTCAGTCTACCTTCTCACTGCTGTTGTTCCTAGCTGCAGAGTTCCCATGTCAGTGGTGTTATAAATCTGTTCTGGGCTGTAGCCTGAACTTTAAAGGAACTATCCCAAAGTACTGATCTTAGCTTGGCAGCAAGATTCAACATGAGGGATAGATAGATCCTCCACAAAGTTTGGACTAAAACCTGGGGCAGATTCACTGCCCCATGGAAGACTTTAGTCTGAGAAAGCCAAGAAAGAAGCAAAAAGCAGCAGCTATTGTTTCTCCTTTTGACCACCTCCACTGTCTAGTGTGGAGCAAGAGGTAGGTGAATAAGCAGGTTGAAGTAATGAGTAGGCAGCCCCAAACACCTTTTTCAGGGGCATCTGAGTCATTGGCCTTTAGGAGGTGCCCAAGCTTGCTGACTCTTGATGCCAGCTTCCTGGGGCCGGTGGGGGAGAATCCATGCGGCTTCTTGAGAAGAAAATTTCCTATGGCTTTATATAGGCATCATTCAAAATTGTGGTTAAGAAAGATCTGGGCTTAGCTGTAGTTAGTGTGTTAGCACCTAGCTTTACCTTTCAGTCCCAATACCAGAGTGATGGTAAAAGTCACAAACCTTTTGAGTGACTGAATCTGTAGCAATTTCAGACTGGAATGGGGACAAGTGCACTTAATCCAGACAACACAGATGTATTATTTGAATGCATGATCCATTGATCATGCCGAACGAGATCCGTCAGATGACGAGACTGAGTAGCTTTTAAAAAGCACTAAAGACTGATCTCTTTCGGCAGGCCTTTCCTAATTAGATCCCGGCCTCAGGACCTCCTGGCCTCTTTTAGTCTGCTGGCTATTTATTATTTTTTTTAATGTGATTTTAGATTACAGTTTCCCCTCCACATTTGCGAACTCGACATTCGCGGTTTTGGTTATTCGCGGTTTTGGGAGGGCCCCCCCGGGCCTTCGCAGAGGCCTTCAAGGCTCCGTGAAGGCCCCGGGGAGGGTGGGGGGGAGGCTCCGTGAAGGCCCCGGGGAGGGTGGGGGAAGGCGGTGGGGAGGGTGGGGGGAGGTGCTGGGGAGGGGGGGTGGGAGGCCGCGGAGGCCTTCGCGGAGCCCTTCAAGGCTCCGTGAAGGCCCCGGGGAGGGTGGGGGGAGGTGCTGGGGAGGGTGGGGGGGAGGCCACGGAGGCCTTCGCAGAGCACTTCAAGGCTCCGTGAAGGCCCTGGGGAGGGTGGGGGGAGGCGCTGGGGAGGGTGGGGGGAGGCCGCGGGGGGCTTCACTGGAGCCTTGGAAGGCTCCGTGAAGGCCCCGGGGAGGGTGGGGGAGGCTGCGGAGGCCTTCACGGAGCCTTGGAAGGTTCCGTGAAGGTCCCGGGGAGGGTGGGGGGAGGCCGCGGAGGGGTTCACTGGAGCCTTGGAAGGCTCGGTGAAGGCCCCGGGGAGGGTGGGGGAGGCCGCGGAGGCCTTCACGGAGCCTTGGAAGGCTTGGTGAAGGCCCCAGGGAGGGTGGGGGGAGGCGCTGGGGAGAGTGGGGGGAGGCCGTGGAGGCCTTCATGGGGCCTCGGGAGAGTCTCCGGAGGCCCCGTGATGGCCTTGGGAGGGAGTGGGGAGCCCGGGAAAAGCGAGTATGGGGCCTCCGGTGGCCCCATGGTCGCTTTAGCAGGGGAGGGGAGGGCAATCAATATTCGCGGTTTTTTGACATTCGCGGGGGTCCGTGGAACCTAACCCCCGCGAATGTAAAGGGACAACTGTAGTTGTTTTTAATGTACATTGGTTTAATATCTTTTTATGGGGGAGGGTCGGGGTGGGTGGTGTTTAGGGATTTTAATCTGTATTTGTATTTTAATTTTTGTAAGACGCCCTGATTGTTTTTAACAGAGGGGGCAGGGTATAAATAAATATTATTATTGTTGTTGTTGTTGTCGTTTTTGTCCAGAATAGAAATTCTAACTGAGGCAGGATTATACCCAACAACAACCCTCCAGAATATTCAGAGTTTGAAAGTACAGGGTAATCAGCCCTGCTTCTGGGTTGCCAGGTGGCTTTGGTAGTTCAGAGTGCTATTTAACTCACCTTAAAAGGCAACAGGACCCTTGCTTGGAGAAGCCAGATCTCCACTCAGTGTTGCATACATAAATCAAAATGGAGATTGTGGTCATAAATCAAAATGGAGATTGTGGTCCAGAAATCAGAAGACTAGATATTGGAAGGGCAACAGGGCACCACTGAATACAAAATCAGAGTTGTCCATGCCATTGTATTTCTGACTTCTGTGTATGGTTGTGAAAGCTGGACAGTGAAGCTGATAGGAAGAAGACTGAGTCATTTGAAATCTGGTGCTGGAGAAGAGTTCTATAGATATCATGGACTGCCATGAAAACAAATAAATGGGTCCAGAGAGCAAAACAGCCCTGAACTCTCACTAGAAGTCAAAATGGCTAAACTGAGGCTGTTGTAGGTTTTTTTTTTCCAAGTTAAAAATTATGTTTTTATTGGAGGTTTTTCTTTTCTTTTCTTTTGGATACAAATGAAAATTTGTCTTGCATATTCCTCCTGTCCACATATGGTAAGAGGGAATTCTTGTTTGGTTCAAGTTTACTTCTGTATTTCATTATTCTTTTCCGGTAGTAGGTCTGGTGGGGCTCCGTTCCCTGTGCCAGCAGCTTCCCCGTGGGAGACGATGGTCACCTTGATTTTGGCTCGCTTGGCAGATTTGCCGCCATGGGTTGGGCTGGGGGGCTGGGGCCTCTTCTGTTGCACCTGGGGTAGCTTTTCTTTCTCCCCTGCGTCTGGTGGTGGCTGATGCTGCATTGTCATTGGCTGCAGCTCTGAAGCGACTTGAGCCTCCTTGTGAGGTAGTGCTGCTTCTGTCCGCTGCACAGGCCTCTTCAGCAGCTGGGGAGCACCAACCTGGCTGGACTTCAGCACAGATGACATGGTGGCCATTTTAGCCTTGGGACTGGATGTTGGACTACTGGATACACTGGAGAGGTCCTCGGAGCCTGATGGGGAAGCAGGGACTTTGGCAGCAGGGGAGGCAGGCCGGCTGCTCCTCTCGGGCATGTCAAAGGACAGGTCCCGTTGAGCTGAGTCACGCATGGTTTTCTTTTTCTTCTTGGTGTCAAGATCGCGGGGATCAGAGCCTGAGTGACTGTCAGCCTGGGTGAGCACTCCAGTCAGGAAGTCAGCAATTTCATCCTGTATGCACCTGTCCACCATGCTCTGTTGTAGTTTTGACATAATAATGTCCAAGGTGGCTCATTAGAAAAGATAATACTTGGTAAAGTGCAAAGCAGTAAGAAAAGAGGAGGACAGCACTACTGGAGAATTGTTTCAGTTAAGGAAACCATGGCTCTTGAGTTTGGAAAAGCTGTGCAGGGCTATTCCAAACATCTGTTAGTTTAAAATGTGGAATCTTCTGTTAGCTACAAAGGTGACTGCTATAGTTTACAATTAGCTAACACACATTTGGAAACTGTTTAATGCAGTGTAGATGTGTAAATAGCTATTGCTTAAAACAATTTGTAAGCCACTCTGATAGCCTTGTGGCTGAAGAGCAGGGTATAAATAAATAAATAAATAGTTCTGTCTGCAACGTGTTCATCCAAGCTTCACTTGCATTACTCCAGTTCCAGTTTGTTGACTCAGTTCAAGGTGCTTTCCCTAATCCAGAGATGGAGGAACCCTGGCTCTCCAAATTACAGTTCCTACAATCCTTACCATTGGCCATGTTGCTTAGGGCTTCAGGGGATTGAAGCCAAACTACTAGTGGGCCAAAAATATGCCTCACCCTGATCCTAAACAGTTCCAGATCAGAATATCTGCAGAATCCACTGCCTCTACCTCAGCTCACTCAATAAATTGTGTTTTTTCTTCTTCTGAGGGTCCATTCATAAATATAGTAGGTGTGTAACCAAAACAGGATCTTCCCTGATGTGGCCCCCCAAGACTTGGAACAACCTTCCAAGGGCCACCTCACTCTTACTTTAACAGTTGCTACTCACTGTTAGACAGTGAATACCACCTTACTGCTGTGGGTTTTTCAGTATGTATTTTAATGTTATTTCTGCCTTCTTTTTAGGTTCCAGGTTCTTAATGTGCTTATAAATTATTTAGCTTGTTGTGTCATGTTTATTTCTGACCTGAATAATGCAAGGCATTCAATATTGGCTTGCAGTGGTCTGTATGAATGAATTTTTTTTCCATAGTGTCTCACTGACTTTCAGTCCTTATAATTGTGCCATTTTCTTCAAATTTATCAGTCCAAACCCAAATTCAACTCCTACTTCAGTGGGGCTATGAAGAAGACAAACTGAACACTCTGGCTTGATGTAGAAAGGAAGCAAAATCTTACACTAGATGTTGGAAGTGTACCATAAAGTAATCTGCTCTCATGATCTTGGAGACCAATTTCAGGATTCAGGAGACTGATGAGTAACAAAGAATTTTGCCCTGTGGAAGTTTTGCCTTTGCCTCTACAACAGGATTTTAAGCTTGGGAAATTGTTTTAATAGCTAGAGCAAAAGAAAAGGAATGCAAGGAATTGACTTTTCATTTGAGGTGTCCCCCCTTCTCTTCTTTTTCTTTATCAAAGATTCCAGTAGTTGGTTTTTTTTTCCCCAGTTGAGGGATTAACAGATGCTCCAGGCAAGAAGAACAGGACTCCAAAGGTTCAGAAAGAGAGAGGGAGCTGAGGCCTAGATTAGTTTGTAGACTGGAACTAATGCTGGGCTAGAGATCCCTTGTACTAGCATTTCATGGTTCTGTACTCCTTCACTGTGTTATCACAGTCTGCTGGCTCAGCTCATAGGTTATGAGAAACCACCTTCAGTCAGCGAAAGGCAGTAAATTTCCCCTGCCCAGTCACCCCTGAGGTGAAGCCAAGTCATAACAAGTCATTGGAAATGGGTTGGGCTATTGCTTTTGACTTAAGAGGCTTACCACACAAGGGTTTGTTACAGCATTAAATCGTGTCTGTTTTGCGACTGAATTTTTCCTACTGCACGACGCCGTCATTATAGAGTGTGTTTTCCATAGCTGTTTTGTCCCTAGAGCGCAACTTTTCATTAACGGGCGATGCTCGTCAATGACCCTGACAGTGCTATTATTCCATCATAATTTGAAATGTGGTAGAGAATTCTGCCACTCTTTTGCGATGTTTTTACCATGTACTCTCCTATAGGCATGTCTTCCTATATCCTGCTCTCGTCCACCCCCTCTTTCTGTTCATTAAACTTCCAATGGCCATATCTCAAGAGTCCGAGCATATACCTGTAAAGGTAAATTTCTTTTATTATTTTTTTCTTGCCTTCGTGTGATTTCGCAACCGTGCAGAAAAGCAGCATATTTTCCCTGCGCCTAAGAATGCGTAAAGATATTTGTTTTTCAGAGGAAGTGCTGATTTGGTCCAGCTACAGTTAAAGAGTTAAACAGCAGGGATAACCCCCCCCCCCTTTTCAATGGTTGTTTTGCCACACGCTTAATCGCCATGTTTCCCTGCATGTACTCTTTGGTGTTTCCAGTTTTCATCAGTGGTGTTGGGTCATGCCACGTGACCTGCAAATGTTTGTAATACTGATGTGGGTTAAACCTTTCATCTTTTCTCATTGGTGGGCGAGTTGCAATTTTTATTACGTATACCTGATATGTGCATAGAATCATTTACCCTAGGAGGTCAACAGAGCATTTTCTCTCTCCTACTGCCATTTTTATTTATTTATTTATTTTAGTTATTTATACCCCGCTCTTCAGCCACAAGGCTATCAGAGCGGCTTACAAATTGTTTTAAGCAATAGCTATTTACACATTTACACTGCATTAAACAGTTTCCAATGTGTGTTAGCTAATTTTTTCACTACTCTGGACACTATTGACTTTATGAATTTGTATTTTTCATCTTTCTGCGTTATATCTGCAAGCAGACCCAATCACACCTATTTCTTGGGTAATGTCGTCGTGTGCCAGTGGAAACAGTAATCCTACAAGACACATCGGTAAGCACTGTACCTTAAACCTGCAATATTCTCTTTCCCTTTTTATAAGAAGGCATAAACAGTGGGCATTTCTGCTCCACTGATGGAGAGTGTGGGCATGGGGGTGGAGACCATGGCTGCCAGAAATTCAACGTTACTCAATTTTTACCATGTTAACTGTTTTCTGACTACAGGGATCTGACTACAGGGAAATGTATGTTCTCCTGCCATCCCCATGGGGCTGATACCTTTAGATTCTGTTTGTCTACCCAAGGAGATAGCTTGCATTGCTGTCCTGGATTATCTGCTGAGAAGCCTGTTTGTGTGAGGTCTGGATGCAGTTCCTACAGGGCAAGATACATTTCCGGTGTTGCTGGTAAGTACTTTTACATGTCCTATTAATGGACTCCTTCCTCCATTTAATCCTTACAGACATACGTGTAACACTGGCATATTTCATCAGAAGATTGCAGACCCATCACACCTTTTCCTTAAGGCTCTGCTTCTCCCTAAAAATGGTATGGAATACTTAAATGTAAATAAAACTTTCCATAACTTTGAGAGGACAAACAGATGTATCTGTGCCTGAGACTGCCTTACCATTCACCGAAGGCTGATGGCACATTTTAATATTATGCTGAAACACATAGCAGGAATTAAAGCACTACATTGATGCTCTCTTGGTGCGTGTGCTTACTCCCTCCCTGGTGATATTCGTTGGAACAATTATTAATAAGTGTGAGGGGGATTGGACCTGATTAATCTATTTTGTTCCTTCTGTTGAAATAGGTGTCCCCTTGACCTATGCTGCTGTGTGCTGTTGTGGGATGCAAACTGCCCCTGGAGCAAAGAGGAGAAGAGAATCCAGTGTGAGGGAGGCAAAAGGGGTAGTATCAGACAGTGAAAGTAAGACTGAGTTCTTCCCTAATGTTTTCAAAATTCTGTCAGAAAATATAAAGGCCATAACTGCACTCTCGCAAGCTCTGGATTCCCTGCAGAAAGTTGTGGAAAGGCCACCTTGCATCTGTCCCTGGTGTGCTGGTTGTATGGATACCGATGGAAACACTCATTTCCTGGATAGGTTGCTCTCCATTGACAACGACACTACCAGCGTATCTAACAGGAAAGAAAATGCAAGGAGCTCCACCCTACTAACGCCCCCCAGGTTAAGGGTAGTTCCCCTAGACGAGAAACCAGGCTCACCCATTAGGCATAAGTACTGATTACTGACTCCACCCTGACTTAATGCTCCCTGTAAGTATTGCGTGCGCTTAGACACAACCCAGCTTAACCACTTAAAATTCCCTTGTGTGCTGATTCTCATTTAAAGCGCAATACCAGTAGAAACTGTGTGGTTATCTCTTAGATTGAATATATGGCCTGCTTCCATAAATTACACGCGTAACTGTGCCATGTGTTCCTCACAGACAAGAAGAATGGACAAATATAAATAACATAAGCTGTATTAAATAGTATTTTGGTAGGGAGATATTTACATAGGGATTCATTCTACTTACAACATTTACACAGAAAGATGGTGAAAACAAGACAGTTTATAGAACAATATTAGGAGTTCAACAAAATGTTAATTGTGTGCAATTCTTCTGAGTTGTTCAGTACATGCACTGTTTCTGTTTGTGGTAACCTTGAGCAGTGTATCAGTGTTAAGGAAGTGGGCCTCCTGCTGCCTTGCCAGTTAGCCCACTGCAATAAAAACAGATAGCAAAACAATCCATCAGAACCTTTTGAATATATATGTTGCTGCAACAGGTTTTTATTACAGAGCAACACATGGTTGGGTGCAATGCCTGGAGGCATGCTTTTGCTTTACAACATTTGACAACCCAAATCACTAGTACATCACCCCTCACATGGTTGGAGAGCATCCCTTGATGCTCTTCTATGTAACTATACGGCCTATTTTGGAGTAGCCTACTCACCTTTAGCTTTTAGTGTGGTCAGCATCTCCACTGCCCCTCACAGATTTGAGGGCCTTCCTCCCATCCCTGCCTCGGTTTGGACCCCTGTTCAGCAGTGTATCTTGCTGTGCCCTCCATAGATTAGTCTGTCTGGACTGCACGGTCACTGATATCATTGATGTTCACTGCAAGTACAGTTGATAGTGGAATCAATTACTCAGTCCAGTGCTTGATAACTGTGCTAAAAATACACTGCTATGTTAGACAGTCTGGAACTGAATATACTAAAGCAGGCATTTACATACATCCTTGGTTAGATGCGCTGAAAACCAACATACCATTTCAAAACAAAAAAGTGGAAATTTTCTGATGAGTTACATGGGAATTCCAGTACATGCTGCTTTCCAGACTTCAATTGAAGGAGTTTATCACACCAAACAATTTACTTGACATTTCATAGGGGTTATAATGTGAAAAAAACCTTGGCGCATGGTTTCCACATACCCTGCAATGTCCCAGACGACCACCTCTGCATCCACCTCGTCCTCTTCACCAAGGTACTCCACAGGGAGAGGGGTTGGCGGTGACTGTAGAGGAACACCAAACACCTCCTCTGCTGACTCCTCAGGAGCGGGAGGACTGTGGCTAGCAGAAGAATCTTCTGCAGGCTGGGGAGGTGACACAGGGCGAGGGGAATCTATAGCACGACGGTCTGAATCCTCTGTGCTATCCTTCACATCCTCTTCCTCAACAATAGGCCTTGCTGCAAAGGGGGAGGGGGGAAATTTAGAATAATGTTAGAATGTGTTGCAGTGTTGTCTTGTAATCCTTAAAAGGGCAGCCTTATTACAGTATTCTCTTACCACGATGGTGTGGCCTTCTCCTGCTAAGCAGTGTCTCGGGCACCTGTGGATCTCTGGCCTGTAACCAACAACAATGGGCATTGCTTAATAATCTGTGCAACACTACAAATGCCGTTATTTAGCAGAACAGTGTGAGGGGATATCTCTATAACTACCCTCTGGACTCACCGTAGACATGCCTCTCCTCCCAGCAAGGCCTTCCAGCAAGCCTCCACAGAGTGTGGAGCTGCTTGAAGAAAGGGGGCTAATGCGCAAGGGTGGCCTCCCTTCAAATAGCTCCATCACCCTGTAGAAACCTGCTTTCAGGTTTTATAATGGCCCGCAAGGCATACTGCCCTAGTTATAGACTTATAAAGGTGCCTGTTTGGCACCAATGTCCTCTGCATAAATGTGGTCCTCTATGTCCTCTACTCTTCCTCACTTCACAGAGAAGGGGAGAACTTCCTCTGTGGTCCACCTTGTCCCACTCCATGACATTTCTGCAGATCCACAAGGGTGGCCATTAACTGTCCAGGTTTCATAGTGTCACTGCAGTACTCTGCATTCCCAACAGCGACGTCTTGGTGTTGTATTTCAAAATTATTTATTTATTTATTTATTTATTTATTTTTGCGCAGAAGGAGTAACTCAATAACATGTAATCAATAAAGCACTGCTCCAAAACCCTGATTGTGCAGTGAATAATCACAAAGCCAAAATCATGGGATGGCATTACGTGATTTGAAAGTACGCTTTTTGTAGTGGCTATGAAATACCTACACATGGTGCTAGTATATAAAATGGGATACATATTTGGTCTTGCTTACAGTAACTATCAGTGATGTCATAAAGGTATGACTACAAATCAGAAACAAAAAACTTCCTGTTTGTAAGTTGGCTGCATGTTCTGGTCACGCAAGTGCAAGCATCTGCCACCATTTTCGAAAGCTGTTCTCCATTTCGAGAAATCGCAGTTGCAGACATGTTAATTTGCTAACACTTGCTACTGGAATGAATGCTGAGAGTAGGGGAAAGATCCAGGGTTGGGGTATAACATCGAGAGACCCTGAGGTAAAGAGTTCTTCTGGCAGTTTGTGGGGGGGCAGGGTGGGGATAGTACAGGAACTGTTACACGCCAGCCACAGAAATTTAGACGTTTTTGAGAATGTTGTAAAGGAGATACAAAATACTAGATATAAAAGATAAGATATAAAAGAAGGACCTGGTATTGATGCACAGAAAAAACGTTCATTTCAGTGGGTGGGGAAACAATGTGAGCCCAATTCTAACCCATTTCAGAAGTAGAGAATCATAGACTTGGAAGAGACCACAAGAGCCATCCAGTCCAACCCCCTGCCATGCAGGAATACACAATCAAACATTCCTGACAGATGACCATCCAGCCTCTGCTTAAAAACCCCCAAAGAAGGAGACTCCACCATGCTATGACGCAGTGTATTCCACTTCTGAACAGCTCTTACTGTCAGAAAGTTCTTCCTAATGTTTAGGTGGAATCTCTTTTTCTGTAATTTGAACTTATTGCTCTGTGTCCTAGTCTCTGGAGCAGCAGAAAATAAGCTTGCCCCATCCTCGGTATGACATCCCTTCAAATATTTAAACATGGCTATTGTGTCCCCTCTCAACCTTCTCTTCTCCAGACTAAATATGCCCAGTTCCCTAAGTAGCTCCTCATAGGGCATGGCTTCCAGACCTCCAACCGTCCTGGTCACCCTCCTCTTGACACATTCCAGCTTCTCAATATCCCTCCTGAATTGTGGTGTCCAGAACTGGACACAGTATTCCAGGTGAAGTCTGACTACAGCAGAATAGAGTGGCATTATTACTTCCCTTGATCTGGATATCATATTCCTATTGATGCAGCCTAGAATCGCATTAGCTTTTTTAGCTGCTGCATCACACTGTTGACTCATGTTCAGCTTGTGGTCCACTAAGACTCCTAGACCCCTTTCTCATGTACTGCCATCAAGCCAGGTGTCACCCATCCTATATTTGTGCATTTCATTTTTACTGCCCTGTTGAACTTCATTTTGTTAGCTTTGGCCCAGCTTTCTAATCTGTTGAGGTCATTTTGGATTCTGATCCTATCCTCTGGGGCATTAGCTACCCCTCCTAATTTGGTGTCATCTGCAAACTTGATAAGCATACCCTCTATTCGCTCACCCAAGTCATTGATAAAAATGTTGAATAGCACTGGGCCCAGGACAGAACCTTTTGGCACTGTGCTAGTCACTTCTCTCCAGGATGAAGAGGAGCCATTGATGACTCCCCTTTGGGTTCGGTCAGTCAACCAATTACAAATCCACGTAATAGCTGCATTGTCTAGCCCACAGGTTACTAACTTTTTTGCAAGAAAATCATGGGGGACCTTGTCAAAAGCCTTACTGAAATCAAGATACCCTACATCCACAGCATTCCCTTCATCTATCAAGTTCGTAACTAAAAAAAAAAAAAGAGATAAGATTAGTCTGGCATGACTTGTTTCTCAAAAAACCATGTTGACTTTTAGTGATCACGACATTCTTTTCTAAGTGCTTACAGAGTGTTTAATAATATGCTCTAGAATCTTTCCTAGTATTGATGTTAGGCTGACTGGGTGGTAATTATTTGGGTCTCCCCCACCCCCCCGTTTAAAGATGGGGACAATATTTGACGTCCTCCAGTCCACTGGGACCTCTCCTGTTTTCCAGGATTTCTCAAAGATCATTGCCAGTGGTTCTGAGATTACTTCTGCCAGTTCTTTTAATATCCTTGGATGTAGTTTATCTGATCCTGGAGACTTGAATTCATTTATACTTGCCAGGTATTCCTGAATAACCGCTTTACCTATTCTGTGCTGCATTTCTCCTACTGCGTTATCTGTTCCGTTTTCTCCCGGTTGAGCACTGTTCTCCTTTTGGGATAAGACTGAGGCAAAGGAGGTGTTGAGTAGCTCTGCCTTTTCTCTGTCCCCTGTTAGCATATCACCACCTTCGGTCCTACCATTTCCTTGTTCTTTCTTTTGCTATGGGCAGATTTTTTTTTTTAAAAAAAACACCTTTTTATTGTTTTTAACATGTCTAGCAAGCCTGTGCTTTTGCTTTTCTGATTTCTCTCCCCTACATGAGCTGGCTATTTGTTTGATATCTTCTTTGGTGATTTATCTCTTTTTCCATTTCTTGTACATGTTCCTTTTAAATCTTAGCTCAGTTGAAAATTCTTTAGACATCCATCCTGGTTTCTTTAGACACCTGCCATTTTCCTCCTCATTGGAACTGTTTGAAGTTATGCCTTCAATATCTCACTTTGTAGAAACTCATCCATCATGTATTCCCTTCCCTTTTAGTATTCCTGACCATGGGATCACTCCTAGTAATTCCCTTTCTGAAATCAGTTTTCTTAAAGTCTAGAGGAGCATGTTTCCATTATACCTGTATGGTCTTATGGTATTACCCCACTTTAACAACTGTGGCTGCCTCCCATGGGAATCTGTAGTTTGCTGCTCATTGAGGCCTAGGAGAAATCTGTCACACAGTTTAAAATTCCCATCCTTAAACTTCACATCATGGTATTGAACAGAGGGGGAGTCATAAAGATAAAAGTGGGAAATCTGTACTATTGCAGTTATGTGTCCTGTTATCTTTGTGCCAGTGTGCCACCAACTCGCTATTTGACTGTACAATAAGCAAACAGCTAACATACACTGCTATATGGCAAGTTATGTTTATAAGCTATTAAATAGACTAGGTTATAGCTTGTACCTGTAAATTTCCACCAAAGTAGAATAGCTACCATCACTGGTTAACTTCCCTGGTGCTTTTTTGGTCATATCTGTTTATCACATGCGAACAAAGTGACCTCTCCAACATTTAGGCACTTCAAGAACTTTTTGTCTGTAAACTGATGTAATAATATCTCCAGTTTTAATCATGAGTTCCCGTGGAAGTGAGAATAGAGTGCCTAAATGGAAAATTAACCAATGGTAACATAAAGCAGGACAAGAATTCAAGTAAAATGTTAAATAGGTGCTATATTCATTAAATATGGGAAAAGGAGATAATGTAGTTGATGGTAATGTTGGAGAAGGGGACCAGGAAACTTATTGTTCAGATCCACATGTAAAGCTGGAAGTAAAAGACGTGGTTCAGCAGTCAAACAATATATAATGTGGAAGGCATTGACATAAGAGCAGGGTGGACACATCAATTAACACAAAAACCCAGCATGGAACAGCAAGCCAAACAAAAGAAAATGAAGTGCAATAGCAAATGAGTATCCAAAAGCAAGTTTAGTCTTTTTGCAGGTAAGGGCACATTATTCTCTAGCAATCATCCTAGCAAGGGCAGCCTGTACAATGACACCCTCCTTAGTACAACCATCGTTGTGCGGCCAGTACTGCTCTTGTAATTGTGGGAGATGCAGTTCTTCAGTCTCCTGTGTTTTTTCTGAGAGAAGGTGCCCTCTCGACTTACAGATATTGTGCAGAATTACACAAGCAGAAATTACAGGTACAAAATTTTCTTCTGACCCTGTGAGCTGGGAGGAAAGACACTGCCAGCGGGCTGTCCGTCGCTTGAAAGCATGCTCTACCACATTGTGCGTGGCTTAGGGTCATATTGAAAGCCTGCTTCCTCCTGTTCAATTTCCCACTGTAATGCTTCCTGGCCATCTCTGCAGCGGGTATGCACCATCTGCTATTATGATGGGGGGACCTGCATCCCAAACACAGTAATGGTTGGGTTGCCCGGTACAAACTCCCCTGCGTCTATGGCCTGGCAATGTGCTGAATGCCAGAACACGTGACTGTCATGATTCCGACGCATGTAACCAAAGTTCCATATCTGTAAACCTGCCAGTATGATACATGCCCTCCGTTTCAGCAGTCTCAACAGCAGACTGAGGACAAGCCTCTGCCTGCATCTATGAGCCTGCTCTGCATGACAGAATTTCTGTAACACAATTCGGAGCTGTAACACATTGGGAGGGCAAGCTGTGCTCCATTTGTCAAGCGTTCACAGACAATCACATGCAGATAGAAGAGCAGGGCTAATCACCACTGCAGTTGAGTCGAAAGCAAAGACCACGACAAAACACAGTGAGATATGAGGTGCAAAGTTAGTGATGTCGAATGTGCACGCGCGAGGAAATAAAAGATCACAATATCGCACAAATACGCGTTCCCCAAAAAGAGGAAAGCCTGGACAACTCATGCACTCGGGCAGAAGAAAACTACTCTCGAGTGAGTATGTGGTCTCGTGATTTTGTGCAGTTTTGCTAGCTCTAACAGCTGAATTTTCAAAGTAAACGCATGTGTACAGACAACACAGGAAATGATGTAATCCTGAGGGGGTTGAGAAAACACTGGGGAGGAGGGGCAAAGCTGGACAATGCACTGTGTGGGTAGCACAAAGATCCATTGCTGTGTGGCTACTGATCTGGTATTGGGTAAAGCCTGTGATAGAGACTGTACTGTAAATAGCCAGTTATGAGAATTATTGGAATATAGGACCATGGTGTGGTAAACCCCTTAGTTTCACTGTGGAGAAAGATCCAGGTGCTTACACTGTGCAATTACCCTGCCATGAACACAGAATTAAATTGTTTGTGGGCACATGCATGCACATGCGTGTTCAGACCTTGAAAAGGCTGCCCTCTTGGACTAGAAGTTCCAGAGTCCCCCAGTCACCATTGCCCTATTGAAATCTTCCATGTTTCAAAATATAGTCTAACATGCTATTTAAAACAGGAGATGTCAAACATTGCTGTGTGAGGCTCTGAAGAGTAGTTCCTCAAACCAGCAGTCACTCCAAGTGAAGGAGATCTGTTCTGCTGGCAATCAGGATGATGTTTCCAGCCCCCTCCTGCCAGCAAGCAAGGCTGTGACAATCAGAAGCAGGATCCCTGTTGCAACACCTGGTGGGATGGGGCTGGAAATGTCATCCTACTGTGCACCAGTCACCAGACCTCCATCACTCTGTGAAGCTGCTGGTTGTAAAGGTAAGTTTGGTGGGTCAGGCCGGGAGATTATACTTAGTTATGGATTCGTAACTAAGTCAGCGATGTAGGATTATGGCCTATAAATATAAAATATTAATAATATTGTAATATTTATTTATAAATAAATGATAAAAATAAAATTTGTGAGATATGATAAAAACACTGACAAGGCAAGAATAGTAGGAACTGCATCCTAAACATTAAACTACATCAGACATATAGGTCCTTTTTGGATGTATCATAGGGATAGCTTACAGTATAACACTGAGAACAAAAGACTTTTGCTACTTGTAAATACAGTTTCTAAGGTTCAGATTCATCTGTAATATTACTCATCTTCCTGTTTCTAGAGAGGCATACATTTAATTAAAAATTGTTCTTTAAAATCTGTTTTCCCCTAACCCAGCTCCGTGCTACTTACACCGAGAGCAGCTTGGCTTGCTTTTCTAGAGAAGACTTTTTCCTACAAGATGTGGATCTAGATTACAATGAAGACAGCGACCCCTGCTGGCAAGTCAAGCGGCAACTTTCAAGGTTGATTAAAAAGGTACTTGTCTTAGTAAAGGTGGTATCTAATGAAAACAACAGAATATAGTTCCAGGGATTATTTTAGTCTTTTCTGTGGTTCACAGCAGCCTGCTCTAACCTGGTAGCCTCAGAAACGTTGGATGACAACTTTTTGCCAGGCTGTCTTGTATAGAAGTTAGAGTGATGATCTGGGACTAGATATGTGAAAGCCCAGAAAAAACCTGGAAAAATTCAGAAAAAAAGGACCCCCCCCATTTTTCCCCTGAAGCCTTTTTTGTTTTTTTCTTAAAAAATTGAAAAAAAGAAGAGGCTCCATATAGTTCAGGAGATTGTTGCTCTCTTTGTTACAATTTTTTGTACAGTATATTCCAGTGTATAAGACGCCTTTTGAACCCTGGAAAATATCCACAAAAGTCAGGGGTCATCTTATACACCGGGTATATGGTTTGCCTTACCTGCCACCCGATCTCCTACCTCTTCACTCCCTTCGCAAAGGGAGTGAAGACGCAGGAGATCGGGCGGAGGGGGGGTGAGGTAAAGTGTGTATGGTATGTGAGGAGGCCTTGTAAAAGTGCAGAGGTTTGGCTGGGAACGCTCTCTCCCCCCCCCCCGCCAGCCAAACCTTTGAGGTGGCTAGGAAGCTTCTTAGCCAGCTCCCGTCCTTCCTGAGTCAGATGGGGCTGGCAGCCCCATCTCGGACTGTGGAAGGATGGGAACTTCCCCCCCCCCCTCCAGCCAGCCACCCTGCAAAGCAGGGGGAACTTGGAGGTTTCTTTGGCTGGCTGGCTGGCTGGGGGGAGTGTCCCCAGCCAAACCTCTGCGCTTTGGTGAATCTGAACCATCCTTCCTATGTAGAAGACATTAACTATGTAGCTTACAGGTCAAAGTGTCATATATTTTGGGTATCATTCCCCCCATATGTATAATTTTACCAGGGCAAACAATATAACACAATTACATTTGCAATTGCAGATGATGGCCGCACACCTTCTTCAGGAAGCAGCTTCTGATACAGTCTCCTCATCACAAGGTATTGACACATTTGTATACCATGTTTGGTAAATATTCTTGGAATAATGTTAGGCTGTGTGGACACACTGGGAAAGTGGTTGACAGAGCTCTTAAAAGTGCATTAAAGAAAGCAACTAAAAATCAGAATGTGTAGACTGATTCCTCTCTAAGGAGCATTCATATGGATGAAGAAGGATGCAAGCTAAGGGTCTTTAATGCTGGAACTATCCCTTCCTAAAGTGTACATAAATGGGACAGACAAGGCAGATGATGGCTGAGGAGGCCCCCAGCTGAGTGGCAGAGTATTTGCTTTGTTTGCAAAAGATCCCAAGTTTAATTCCTGGGGCCTCTAATTTTGTGAAAAAGGATTCAAATAGCAGGTGATGGGCAAATACCTATATGTCTCTCGGATACCTTGAAGAGATGTTGATAGCCTAGTGTAGATGGACAAGAGAGGAAGAGTTGAGAAGCAAGGCTGGTTGACCGACTGAACCCAAAGGTTGCTCACCAATGGCTCCTTTTCATCCTGGAGAGAAGTGACTAGCGGGATGCCATAGTGTTCTGTCCTGGGCCCAGTGCTATTCAACATCTTTATCAATGACTTGGGTGATGGAATAGAGGGCATTCTTATCAAGTTTGCAGATGACACCAAATTAGGAGGGGTAGCTAATACCCCAGAGGACAGGATCAGAATCCAAAATGACCTTAACAGATTGGAGAGCTGGGCCAAAACTAACAAAATGAATTTCAACAGGGAAAAATGTAAGATACTACACTTGGGCAGTAAAAATGAAATGCACAGATATAGGATCAGTGACACCTGGCTTGATGGCAGTACATGTGAAAGGGATCTAGGAGTCTAAGTGGACCACAAACTGAACATGAGTCAGCAGTGTGATGCAGCAGCTAAAAAAGCCAATGTGATTCTAGGGTGCATCAATAGGAATATAATGTCTAGATCAAGGGAAGTAATAGTGCCACTCTATTCTGTTTTAGTCAGACTTCACCTGAAACACTGTCCAGTTCTGGGCACCGCAATTCAAGAAGGATAGTGACAAGCTGGAACATGTCCAGAAAGGGTGACCAAAATGGTGGGAGGTCTGGAAGCCATGCCCTGTGAGGAACCACTTAGGGAGCTGGGTATGTTTAGCCTGGAGAAGAAAAGGTTAAAAGGTGATATGGTAGCCATTTTAAATATTTGAAATATTTCATACTGAGGATGGAGCAAGATTGTTTTCTGCTGCTCCAGAGACTAGGACACAGAGCAATGGACTCAAACTACAGGAAAGGAGATTCCACCTACGCCTTAGGAAGAACTTCCTGACAGTAATAGCTGATTGGCAGTGGAATGCACTGCCTCAGAGTGTGATAGAATCTCCTTTGGAGGTTTTTAAACAGGCTGCATGGTCATCTGTCAGCGATGTTGTGTACATTCCTGTATGGCAGGGGGTTAGACTAGATGGCCCTTGTGGTCTGTTCCAACTCTGATTCTAAGGCTGCTCCCATCAGCTCTGCTGAGAAACCAGCTCCATCTAGCTCCCAAAAGTATTTCTTTTCTAGCTGGTCATCATAACAGCTACACTTTGACTTTAAGAAGAAGTGCTTGAGTTTGGATTTCTCTTCCTTTTCCTTCCTCATCAGCTTTTCCTTTTCTACTGACTCTTTAGTGTGAAAGTCTCTAGATGGAGAGTGTCTTGTTTTTGTCAACCATATGGCAGTTGCTCTGGGAGCTGCACTTAAGACATGGGGAGAACACATTAAAAATAATAAACAAACAGGATCAGGTAAAAGGGAAGTATGGCTTCACATAGCTAGGGTTGGTAAGTGAACTATAAGACAGGGCTCCTTTGTTTTTGATAATTGTATAGAAGAGGGGATTTCACCAGGTGTTGCTTGCATACACACAGCACACAGTTAAAACTATGGAATTCAGTACCCAAGATGAACGCCGAATTGAGCAGCTTTAAATGGGGATTAGACAAAACAATTAGAGGTAATTTGCCATAATTTCTGTTATTATGATGTGACTCTCCATTGTAGTTGCATGGAACAGGAGTGTGAGGATGATATTGCAGTCATGCCTTGTTTGTGGGCTTCACAAAGACAAACCAGTTGGCCACTGTGGGGGCAGAATGCTGGTCTAGATAGGCATTTGATCTTCTCCAGCAGGGCTCTTCTTAGATTTGGTTTCATTGCTGCAGTGGTGACCGCCTTAGGTGTGGTCCCACTTAATATTTAAGCATTGGTATTTCTTTTCATCCAGGCAGTGTTTCTCAAGTTTCCACTGCAACTGAAGGAGGTTCTGGGAATGCTGTACCCAGAGTGGCAGCTCACCTCACTGCAAACCAAAACAGGAGGAGTGCCTTAATCACACAAAGTAAGACATTACCTTGTTCCATTAAAAGTGGACAACGAACAGGAGATCTGGTGAATTGATTCCCCCCCACACCTTTCCCCCAGCTGTGAACATCTTCCTGCCATTTCTTAATTATGGGTATACCCTGTTCTCATTGACCTGATGAGAAGCATACTGTGGAAAAGGCCAGAAAATGGTGCTCCCCCCCCCTTTTTTTTTTTTTTTTTTTTTTTAGAAAAACTGCTGGGGATTTATTGTTGTTGTCCTCATTCGATCTTCCCCTTCTTTAGTAGCTCAGCTCTTTTTTGTTGTCCCCTAATGTGCAACAACATAAAATCTAGAAGCAACCCAATAGTTAGTGTTTTCTGTATCCTGGAAATCCCCCTAGAAATGGTGGCTAGCTAGAGTGTTGGCTTAGGACTTGGGAGATCCCTGTTCAAGTCCCTCACTCAGCAGAGAAACTACCTGGGTGACCTTCAAAGAATCTGTCTGCCAGATTGATTTCACAGCAATCAATGGTGTGAGTATAAAGTGGGGAGGAAGAAGCTATGTATGCTGCTTTGAACTCATTGGAGGAAATGAGTATAAATGTAGCTTACATACAGCTTTAAAAGTTAGTTTTTCTAAGTAATGCATTCCCATTACTCAGTGTTTTTTTAAAAAAAATACAGTTTGAGTATTCCTTATCCAAAATTCCAGAATACTCCAAAATCCAAAATTGTCCACATGGGTAGCTGAGCTCGTGACACCTTTTGCTTTCTAATGGTTCAATGTACATGAGTTTTGTTTTATGCACAAAATTATTTTAAATATTGTGTATAAAATTACCTTCAGACTATGTGTATATAAGGTGTATATGAAACATAAATGAATTTTGTGTTTAGACTTGGGTCCCATCTGCAAGATATATCTCATTATGTATATGCAAGTGTTCCAAAATAGGGAACACTTCTGGTCCTAAGCATTTGTTGCTCTTGTTCATGGCAGTGTTGCAAAATTCCTCAGTGCAGCAATATAGTGATTCCATTCCTCACTTTGGAGTATTATTGAAATGTAACCTGGTTCTGCCATGATTACCCAAAAAAGGTAGCTTAGGTCACTGACTATGTTACTTGTAACTCCTTATTTCCACCCTATAAATAAATATGTGCAAACTTCTTTCTTTAAAGTTAAGACTTGTGACTCCTGGGGAAGGTTCTTCTCGTCTCAAATCCATTATCCTCTGTTCCTTAATGACAGTTGTTGGGACCCAGAATTAATTGTTGTTTGAGTAATCCCATTGAAATTAATAGAACTTTGGTTGAGAACACCTTCCTCCCTCCCTGCATATAACCTTCTGACAAAAATGCCATTCAAGGCAGCTAACAATAGTAAAATTCAAATAATAAACAAATACAGTCAAAACATTAAACACTGAAATAAATAAATAAATAAAGGTTAAAAAAAGAATAAAACAATAAAAAGAAGTAACCTTTCAACTATGACATGTTTATGAGTTTTCTACCAGCACTGCTCTAGTCACCATCTTGTTTGGCTCTTCTTTGTTCTAATGCTCTGTGTCAGAGCATCAATTGCTTTAAGGCAAGAGTGGGCCAAGAGCCCTGTGTGCCCCCCTGCATATTTTTTTGCCTACATTCTTTGGAGGTCTAAAATGACCATTAGAGCCCACCAGCTGTTCTAAGCCTGAGGGGCCTTTTTCCAAACTGGAAGTGACTTCTTATCACTTCTGCTTGTGAGAAACGTCCCCTCTTAGTTGGTGGTTGTGGGACAAAATTAGCAATATTATTCCCCCTCCCATCACCTGGGTGGTGGGTGAGAGGCCCACCTATTTGAGTTTCAAAATGTGGAGGGGGGGTTGGGGCAGGTGGGGCTGAAGTCTTCTGAGGTTCAGTGGGGTTCTGAGCAGCCCCTGGACTTCTAGAAGCTGGCCACCCTCTTTAAATGCTGTTGCTTGTACTTCCATTGTAGTTTTTGATTATACAAGCTACTTTCTTTATGAGCAGAAAGGCAGAGTAGAAGTATCCTGTACATCAATAGTGAATTTACTCTATGGGCTGATCTTTATGTAACCAAAACTGTGCCATCTATGCATGAGACAGAGAGAGAGAAGTTTTGCAGATACAGAAGAACCGAAGGTTTTACAGAAGTACAAAAAAAGTTCAGATTAAAAACTAGAATACCCAATGGTACTAAATATCTTTGGTGGGCAAAGAATACCGAATCTTGGGAAGGGGACAAAATCTAGGAGATTGGAGTGGTATGGTTTCTTGTGAGAAGGTCCAACTTGCATAGAACACTAGAACATAGAAAATAACACATAGAACATAACACCTCCCTTCATCATAATGGGTAGGAGGCTGAGTATCTGTAGAAGCTTCCAAGAAGTTGCAAAATACTCAGGTCCCCACACCTCCAACGTACTTATTTCTTGTACTTAAAGGGTATGGGATTTTATTCTGTGCTTTGTAAACTTTAAAAAGATTTTCTTCTTCTTTTCCAACCAATTTCAGATTCCTCACTCAGAAACAACCTAGGATATAAGATAAACGCATGGGAGGCACCAGGAGGAGGCTATTCATTTCTTCACAATGTTGGGTTGAGCAATGGAGAGCTCATCATACCACAGACAGGCTTCTACTATATCTATTCCCAAACTTATTTTCGGTTCCGTGAACCTGAGGGGGTAGAACCTGATTCAGATCCTGGCTCTGACAGTGTCCGAAACCCTAAGCAAATGGTTCAGTACATTTCAAAGTTCACAGACTACTACCCAGACCCTATCTTGCTGATGAAAAGTGCTAGAACTAGCTGCTGGTCCAAAAAGGCAGGATATGGGCTTTATTCCATCTATCAAGGGGGGGTGTTCCAGTTAAACAGGAATGATAGGATTTTTGTCTCCATCAGCAACAAGGACCTAGTAGACATGGATAAAGAAGCAAGTTTCTTTGGTGCCTTCCTGGTCTTTTAAAATAAAGAGAAAGAGAAGCCCAGAAACCTTGAAAGGATTGCCTAAGGAATCAAAAGATAACAGATTTGAATTGGATAACAAGGACATTTACTCTGTAGAACTGGAATTGCTGTGCACATTTCCTACTGAATGGTTTCCCATCATGAACTGCCTTGGTTTTGCTGACAAACCAATGAACTACAATTAGCCAAAGTCAATGAGGAAAACCAGATATAAATGGTTGGAATACCATTGTACAGAACTTAATAACAAAGAACATCAGGTTCCTGAACTGTTTTGTAGCTGTCATACCAAGAACATTGCCAACACAGAAGACTGCACACAGTCTTTCTACAGAAGGATGCACAGGCTGTATGGAGTAAGATATGAAGGTATCACTGCATCATAATCATATCTTTTCCACAGGAATGCATGAGATGTATAAGGATCCCTGGACTGGAGCTACAATCTTTGTCAATATGAGCATTCAGCATTCAGCTAGAGGGTTGCACTCAGCCAAGGTTCCCCCATCCCATTGCAAAACTTTTCACAGCAGGAGTTGAACTACCCGTTCAGAAAGTTCACATGGAAGAGCTGTCCCAAATCTATACCATTCCATACTGTTGGTGGGTGAAATGACTAAGTCCTGCTCGTTGGTATGCTGAGCTTTACATGTGCAGATTTTCATGTGGGGAAGCAGCTGAACATGTGATCCCTTTCAATGAGTCTGATGTGGGTACAGTCTCAGAAGGACTACCACATCTTGTGTCCAAACTTGCTGCTCATCTCTATCATACTGTGAAGTCTGCAGAAAAACACAATTTACATCTTACTCCAATTGTGCACAATGGATAATAATGATCAAATTGATTTACACTGCAGTTGGAAAAGTGACCCTGTAAAGTCACAATGCTCAGATGGTTCTCCTTTTGTTGAGCATTACCCTTTAGAACAAGGCTTCCTTCTTTGGAAAAGAAACCCTCATGCTAACAAAAACCAAACATGCTAACAAAACCCAAAAATCCTTATCAATGCACACTTCCAGAAACCTTCTGCATCCTATAAAGCATGAACACTGAAAAGACAGGATTTACCATTCATAGCAGGCTGCAGTTGTAGGACTCAACAACAGTTGTGAGACTTCACTCTGCGAAGATAAACATTATTACTTCCAGGTTGCTGTTAAAGATAGAAGAGCAGGGCCTGATTTAAAAATAAATATTGGCCCCTCATAACTGGAAGGTATTTCAGATCTTGGGGGCTGCTAGCATGTTTATGCAGTTTTTGAGTGTCTTGCTCCAGAAAGGCGAGAGGGAAAAGGGCACAACCATCAGTGGCACAACCATTGCTTTCCAGAACACCAAATAGGATTTGTCAATGTTTCTTAATTGGCCCTAATTTTTTTTTACAGTAATAGTAGATTGCCAGGTAGATATTTAGTTCATGATGCTTTCCCCCATCACTGTATCACAGTGCCAGGAAAACCTTCAGCTGTATAAGTCATTTGTGCCAGTCCCTTCAGGTTGCCTTTGAACCAGACCCTGTAGCCTCCCTTTAAAGGAAAGCTTGCAATGTAGGAATTAACAGCTGATAAGCAGGCTTACTTCCTACTGTTAAAAAAAATGGATTTCTACACATTAATTGGTACCAGAATAATTTAGCCAGTGTTGTGTCTTACAATATGGTGATGCTACAGAGGCTGGGCTCCTTTGCCTTTTCAGATTTGCATTGAAGGAGAGTTACCATCCTGTGTGGCTTCAATGTTGCATTGCTAAAACCTTCCCCAGCATGTCACTCTTTGAAATGCGCAGGAACTTTTCCAGATTCATTACCTGGCAGTCTTCATATTGGTTTATGGAGTTATGTACAATTGGCACAAGTCAGCAATGAGGTAAGGATTGTTTATTAGGGTGGAAGTCTCAGGATATAGCCAATGTCCCAACTTCTGCTCATTTGAAGTTTCAGGCATTCATTTTGAAAAGAAAAGACCTTGGGAATAAGCCTTTAGTGCCAACAAGCATAATGCAGCTGTGGGATAAAGGTTGCCAGGCTTTTACCCCTTGAGGGCAACTGCTTGCAAGGGAAAGAGAAGGAATACAGTCTGTGCTATTTTCTGATTGTTTCTATCAGTCTATTGAATTGCTGTGGATCAAGTAAACTTAGAAGCCTACCAACTACAGGAAGAAGTTGTTGGTGGACAAGGAGAATAGCAGGGCACATTTCTTTTTCCGGTGCCTTAGTACATTTATATGGACCATATCCAGGTGAAGGCCAGGCAACCTCTCATGGAACACATTTGTTCTCTATGATTCTGAGGTCCTGATTCAGTTTCTTTTATATACAGTGGATCTTCCAGATCCATGCATTCAACCAACTGCACATTGTCATGCCCTATATTATTAAATGGTGGTGATGTGAATGCAGACATGCTGGGGTGTGCATGTTCACATCACTGCCACTTAATAATATGGGGCATGATCTTCTGTGGTTTTTGGTATTGGTGTGGAATCCAGGAACCTAACTCCCATGGATCCGAAGGACCTGTTCTATATGTGTTTTGGCTGTGTGAAATGGAAGTTTGCATCAGTTTGTCACAAAGCCAATTCCAGAGCCCCATCCCCAGTGGCAGATAATGGCTTCCCTGCCAGTAGCAATGATAAATCCACTGCAGGTTTTAGGCCATGTGTTAAAGGAGCTGACTAGGGTGCTGAACTCAATCCACAATGTATGTTCAGAACCATGGTCTGTTCCTTTAATATTTAGACTAAGACCTGGAGTGGATTTAATGCCCCACTGCTATGGAAGCCAAAAGCCGCCACTGCCCATCTCCAGCTAAGGTAGGCTGCTCCCAGATGTCTGCACTTTCTCCATATTATTTGACTACTGCAGTCGGCTGACTTGACAGTAGTGGTGGGCAACCACAAGCTTAAGTTAACAGATGCTTTACAGCTGCTTGCAGGTTAGAGTAAGGGGAGCAGGCAGGATAGGGCCCAGTCAGGCAAAGGCATTCACAACCATCCAAGGATGTATGGTGCTAACACAGAATCTGATTTGCCCAGTGCTGCCAAAAATCAGATCCACACATTTCTCAATCACCTAAAGCATGGTTGGCCAATTTGTGGGTCTCCAAAGGTTGGGTTATAAATCCCATGATCCCTCACCATTGGTCCTGCTACCTAAGGCTGATGGAAATCACAGTCCAGTATCCTAGGGGCGCAAGTTGCCAACCCTAATGGTCAACCACTTTTGCTTGGTATCCTGAGGTTTTCTTAAACAACAGCTGGCATGTATGGAGATAGAGCATTGATGGGAGGTATTCCGTTGTTGCAGCTGCCTCCATTACAATGAGAGCCATTCATGCTACACAATTATAGTGCAATATTCCACTATATGGCAACATCTTGTGGAATCCTGTAGTTCATAGTCTAGTGAAGCACTAGAGCTCTGGCTGAGAAATATAACCTAAACTCCCAGGATTCCATAGGACTGAACCATGTCAATTAAAGTGGAATCCTAGTGTTATAATTGCAAATTGTGAATGGGCTCCTGAAGGTACAAATTCCCAGACCCACAACTTGTGTATGTGCCTTCAAACCACCTCTGGACCTACGGTCACCCTATGAATTTCATAGGGTTTTCTTAGGCAAGGAATACTCAGGTGGTTTTGCTAGTTCTTTCCTCTGAAATATATCCTACAGCACCAGATATTTGTTGGCGATCTCCTATCCAAGTACTAACCAGAGCTGACCCCTGTGTAGCTTTCAAGATCAGATGGGATCTGGTACTTTCAGGGTGTTTAGGTGCACCCACAATCTATATATTTGGCATTCAGTTCTTCTAATGGTTTTAAGGAATGTTTCACTAGTGCAGGCAAGCTGATGGCAAAGATGGCAGGCAATCTCGATAACATTTTTGTCTATTTTCAGGATGGGATATTCAGAGTCAGTGGAGACTTCCTTATATTGTATTAAAACTCTGCCATGTTTTCCACATCTCTCGAGAGCTTGCATGTGTGACCAAAATGACATGACCCTGCTTCTCCACCCACAAACAGGATTAGGACAAGGTGACCTTGATAATATCCATCTCAGGCAATGTTGTCATTTAATGCTACTACCCCCCCCCCTCAAGTGAATTTCAGGATTGCATAGTAACAAGAAAGCCAAGGAGGTTGATTTTTCATTTTCTGTGCCATAAAATTTACAGCATAATCTGATGGAAGCTTAAATAGAAGTAAACCTCACTGTGTCCACTAAGATATATTCCTAGTATATAGGAACAGTGGTGCTGATGAACCCACAGCAGATTTTTAGTCTGAATTTTTGGGAATAGTGTTCAACACCTTGGATAGCTCCTTTGCAATTTGGATTAAAACCTCGAGCCTTGTTTAATTTTATTCATCTCAGTTTGGTTGCCAGATGTAGCAAAGTGTGTGCGTGTGTGTGTGTGTGTGTGTGTGTTTACAGTGTATGTAATTAGAACTGCACTATGGGCTAGGTTCTTTTTCATGAAGATGGGGCAATTGATTCACTTTTCCCAGGAAGGTGAAGCTTTAGCATTTTGGGGTGTGTGTGTGTGGGTGTTATTTCTTTTCTTTTTTTTTTTTTTAGCTCCCCTGCTGTTCTTTCCAGAGGCATGGTTTCCCCTCCAGTATTGCCTAGTAGTTCTTGTGTCAGTGGGATGCTGACTCCAGTCTGGGTTTTAGTCCAGATTTTAAGTGTGCCACTCAAGATGCTAAGTCTATTTGGGGAATTAGAGGAATCCACCCACATTGAATTCATTGGCCCACTGACCTGGAAGCCCTTGTTGGCAGTGTTTCTCTCCTAGGAGCACTGTCAGCCACCTAGTCCCAAAAAAGTGGCAAATTTGGTTTGATTTTTTTAAAAAGTAAAAAGCAGCAACAAAAACTATCCTCAGCTACATGGTATTTAGATAAACCTTTCTCCCCCTCACCCCCACAAATAAAGGTCTAGAGTTTTGCTCCCCACCCAAAGTGGACAAAAATACCTCCCTGTTTTCACATGGAAGGAACATCCCTGCACAACTGTGTTGGCTTAACGTGATGTGTAACAGAAAAATGAACCAAGTAAACAGAATTATCACAGTCTGTGTGTGTGTGTAAGAGGGGGTCATTTTCCAAAATTGTATTTTTTTCCTTGCTTCATTTTGTAAATAATTATTTTTATATAAAACATTTTTTCCACAAATGGTTTGTTTTTTCATTATTGTGTATGGACTTCTCTGATAAAAAGCTAGCCAGGGGAAAAAAATGACCTTTTCTAACTAGGGTTGCCAAGTGGATAGAAAAAAAAGGGAGGTGAAATCCCATCTGTTCACCTTTTAAGAGAGGTATGATGTGCAGAAATAAATAGGTGAAACTTTTTCATGGCATGGAAATAAACACAATTGCCTGGTAATTGCTGCAGATCAAATTACTGTTTTTCAGCAACAGAAGGTGGTTCAGATACATTCCTGTGAATTGTCAGCACAACACAGGATGATGATTAAAGCACTGTTCAGAAGAGCCCTCTTCATGGGTGTATCCAGCATTGTAGGTCAAGTTCCACATGCACAGCTAGATGTTAACTGGCTCTGCATTAGTGAAAAATCTACATTTCCATAGGATTTCTAATGGATTGGAGGGCCTGCACTGAGAGCTAGTGTGGAGGGGACCAAGACAAAAGAATGGCAACAAATCACACAACAGATTTTCAAATCACAACATATTGTCAAAGCAATCCATTCTTGAAGTCTTATACATACCAGTGAGACTTAGGGAAGCGAAGTGTAAGTAAAGCCTGAGAGCAGAACGTCAACTGTTTTGATCCAGTCCCATGGGAGACTGGTAAAGGTGAGCCTTTTTGTGGATTTTTCTAGTTAGCAAAATAATATAATAATAATAATAATTTTTTATTTTTAACCCGCCCCTCTGCTCAGCAACCGGGGCGGCGTACAACAAGATTAAAACAACAGGAAGTTAAAACAATCATTCCCAATCCTAACCCTCCCACCCCTTAAAACTAAATTAAACTGGTGGAGAATTAAAACAAACATCAAATACAGTAAAATGTACAAATTATGGGGAGAAAAAAAATGACAATGGTGGCAGGGGAGAGGGTAGGCAGTCAACTCCACTTGAGCTGGGAAGTTATTCTGGGAAGGCCTGCCAGAAGAGATCCGCCTTTAACGCTTTCTTGAAGCTATCAAGAGTAGTGATAAGACTGATCTCGTCCAGCAGGCCATTCCAAAGTCTGGGAGCCGTAGAAGAGAGTTTTCATAGGCTGCAGCAGGTTCCTCCCAGAGGACCGAAGTGCGCGGGGGGGATCATATGGGATGAGGCGGTCCCGGAGATAAGATGGACCCAAGCCATGTAGGGCTTTAAAGGTTAAAACCAACACCTTGTACCGTGCCTGGAAACTGATTGGCAGCCAGTGGAGAGATTTAAGCACAGGTGTTATATGCTGTCTCCTAGATGTAACTGTAATTAACCTGGCTGCCATATTTTGTACCAGTTGAAGTTTCCGGGTTAGGCACAAGGGTAGCCCCATGTAGAGTAGATTCTCTACCACCATCTTCCACAGGGCTGGAATGGAAGAACAGCTGAAGCATGCCGATGTTGTGCGATAAGGCAAGGCAGGACACACTTTTGTTGGTCTTTAAAGCCACTTCCCTCTAAGGCTCTCAATCTCAGATAAGTGTACGACTGCAGTGTTATTTAGCTGTTTTTATCTACTTGAGTCCTGGATTTCTGAGCATGTGCAAACCTCAGTGCTGCAAAGACAGTCTGCGAGAATAGGAAAGGGCCACTGATCTCTTGTCCTGCTGGTGAATGTCTCATAGTTGACTATTGTGGGAAACAGGAGGCTGAATTAGGCTTTTCATATGATCCCTGTTAGAGGTATATTACCTCTAACATATAACTGAAAAATAAGGAATAATACGTCTGGCCCTACTTTAGGCAAAATGAAGCAGCTACTTCATTCAGTAAATGTGGAGGCCAAGGGTATGCCAGCAATGTGTTGGGAGAGAAGAGCTGCAGGAGCCATGTAAACTGTTATTTGTTCCCTTGTGCCCTCTGTTATCAGTGAGGATCCAGACACATCTGCCCTGTGGAACTTGGGCCTCTTATGTAATTATAATTCATTTTTACTGCCATGGCAACATCTTATGGAATGCTAGGATTTGCAGGTTAGGAAGGAGCAGAGTATTTAGAATTCTAACACCCTTCTGCCACATGACCTAAGAATCAAAGACTGTTTAAATAAACAGGTCTATGCCTGCTGCTGAAAAGAGATGTGGTCAAACCAAGGCAACCTCACTGCTACCGTCCATGCTTGCAAGGCCAGCAGATGAACCTTTGGTTTAAAGGGTGAGGCCAGTTCTGTGCACGCTGTGCTCCACCAGAAAAATACATTGCACAGGCTTGAAGGACAAATCCAATTAAAAAAAAAAAAGCCCTGTAGCGATAGGCAAGGGACGAAATGGCAGGTGTAAAGATGCACTGGAAGCCGCAGACCCAACCCTGCATGCAGGCGGTTCAGGACTTTGGTCGCTCAAGGCTGACCCAGGAGATGACAGTCTTGTTCGGCAGCATCCTGAATAACCAAGCAACCTTTTTTAAGGAGAGCACTGCTTGCTCCATATGGAGAGGGGCCTAGAAAAGGTGGCCTAACAAAAGCTCATCCCAACTACCTGGTTGGCTAGCCGCGGCCAACGGGAATCTTCTATCTCGGATTGGCCTTTTTAGTCATCAGCGCGCTTGCAGAAAGCGTGGGATGAGTCCTTCCTCCCATGTCATCATCAAATGTGCATGCGATGGTGGTGGTGGGACTGAGAGAAAATCCTCATTTTCTTAAGCAAAATCAGCATATAAGGAGCTTATCTGTAATTGGGGACAGTGCCAAAGAGGGCAGCGTAATACCTTACCTTGGAGACTTTGATTTCAGGTACTCCTTGAATACAGATCGCAAATCCATTATTCTACACTGTACTTGTCTTTGTAGTTGGGGCCACATTACACAAATGTAGTGCTATGATTCCACTTTAATGGCCATTGATGCATCCTGGAGCTTGTAGTTTGGGAGGAGCTAGGGTTCTCTGGCTGAGAAATCTAAGTACCCTCCCTAAACAACAGATTCTAGGATTTTATAGGGTGGAACCACAACAAGTTAAAGTGCAATCCTAGTGCTATAAATGTATACAGTAGTGTAGAATGCCCCCTGGTGGCCAATCTGGTAACGAACATCTCAACACAGGCTAGGCTGGTTGCCAGAGGCCACCAGTACCATACTTTAAGCCTTCCCATTTTGGCACACTGCTTGAGCTTGCCTTTCCCTAGCATAACCTTTAAAAGCCCAGGGTCACATTTGCACTATTGGTGGCTGGTGGGTTCCACACTAGTGAGGTGGTAAATCTTCAGATTTTAGTGCAAACTCTAAAGGAAGTTTCCAAGAACCCTATTCTTCAAATAGGAGCAGCACCTTAGATAACCCCATTAAAATATGGGCTAGTATTCACCATGGATTTGCCACCTCACTAATGTGGCAAACATTAGCCACCAGTGCCCTGCACCAGTGGTTCTTAACCTATGGTCCAGGACCCCCAGGGGTCCACAATAAGCTCGCAGGGGATCCGTGAAGGCTTGAAGGCTGCTTGGCCCACCTCATCTCTGCAATGGTGTGGCCGCGTCACAGGAGCCAAGGCAAAGGCTGGTTGGCTGGATTGGCCTATGCGTTGCTGTTCAATCTGCTCCAGCCACAAACTTGCAGGAAGAAGCAGGAGAAAATTCTTCTCTCCCTGTCCAGTGCCTCATGTGGCAACAAAATATATTTAAAGGGTGTCTCTGATAAAGAAAAGGTTAAGAGCCACTGCCCCACATCATGCTGAGGTAACGGAGTAAGACTTTGTGGGGGCCAATGGAACAAGAATAAGCAAAAACAAAAACATAAGATCTAATGTCTAAAAAAAGAGTACGTCCTATCCATTGCCTTCATCCAAGAAAGTAGAATATAGGCCCATTCAGGTATTCAGTACCATGCAAAATACGAGAAGGAGGGGACACAGTAGTCTCTCGGAGATTTCATGTTATTTTTTGGACTGCAACAAGCTATCTGAGTCTCAGAGCTATCTTCTGGAATCTACAAACTGGGTGAGAGTGGGGCCACCACAGAGCGGAACAAGCCTCTTACAAATGAACACACCAGCGATAGGTGGTTCCTTCTGTGGGAGAAGGCTGGTGAATCCGCTGAGTTTTGTTCTGAATTTTATAAAGAGCTATTTAAGATGCTGGACCCCAGTTCCCAAAAGTGTCTCAGCAGCTTGGGTAGCTGCTTAAAATTCAGGCCAAAAGTCAGAGAAGATCCACAAGCCCACAGCCCTTACTGGAACAAGCCACCTCTAAAGTGCCCAAGATGGATTTAGAACTGAGTATATGGTGTGATTTTCCCACACAACATATTAATTAACTTATTTAATTTGCTACGAGGAGATACAGTGATAGTGTTTTTATCTTAAGGCCAAACTACATGCTGTACTTAACTTGCAGTGTAGCTACATCTCTAGTTTTACTTAAATAAATGTAAGCAGATGTGGAGAGGGGAGAGTGAACAGTTCTTGGTAACAGAGTACATAGGAAGGCTTGTCTTTTCCATTTTCAGCCACCACCTGCCTTCCAATCTTTCAAGAAACATGCACAGGGTGAAATGTGTATGTATTTCCACACATGTAGTCTCACTTTCTTCTACCACCTGAAAGAGAGGCAAGGGGATAGCTATCCAGACCATAGAGAAGCACTTGGTTTCAGCTTGGTCAGGGGAGGAGAAGATAAATCAGGATGTGCTCTCAAATGGAGTAGGTACCTTTTCCTCCCCCCAGGAGCTCAGAGCAGCTGGATCTTCATGGCCTGAACAGAGCTTGCATGGTATAGTGGCTTGAGTGTTGAACTACAGATCTGGAGACCAGGGTTCAAATCCCCACTTGGTCATGGAAACTCACTGGGTGACTTTGGGCAAGTCATCGTCTCTCAGCTTCAAAGGGAAACCCCTTCTGAATAAATCTCGCCAAGGAAGCCCCATGATAGGGTCACCTTGGAGTCACCATAAGTCAGAAACAACTTGAAGGCACACAACAACAACTACTGTTGTCAGCTGTATTGTACTGTTACAGTTTTTAAATTGCCTTGTGTCCCAGTTTTGGGGGAAATTAAGGATGTAAATTAAGATCATGATCATAATCATGGTGACTAGGATGTTCATCATGATCATGATGTTTCTCACGATACTACTGTTAACATTTCTGATGCCAGTGCAACTTGCACAGCACCAGGTTGTCCATTATTATTTTCAGAACAGACTGAAAGTAATGTGACTACACTCTGTTCTTGTGAGCTATGAGGTTACTATAAATCATTAGAACACAATCCATAGAAGTGTGTGCTGTAATTTAACCTATTAATACAGGAGAGAGACCCTCCAATTAGGCTTAGATAGGGAACTGAAAGAACAATCTGCTAAATTCAGTAGTCAAATAATCTAGCTTCCATTCTGGAAATGCATCTTTTCCAAAAATTAGAGAGAGAAGATGGGATTGCTTTGCTTTCTGTCCTACCCTTTTTATACCATTTTCTAGTGGTCATCTCTTCCTACCACCCACCTACACATTTTATATCTTATAAATAATGACTCTCCATGGAGTTTAAGCATATTCCCATGACAACAAATTGATAGACAGTCGTCCCTTCATATTAGCGGCTTTGAATTTCACGGTTTTAAGTATTTGTGGTTTGTCCTCCTTCTCCTCCCCTCTCTGTCCCCAGAGAGTGCAGTGATGAGGGTGCTGCGAGAGGAGCAGCGGTCGCCACTGCCTTGATTGCCTCTTTGACTCGGAGGTGGTGGTGGTGGCAGGGAAGCAAGGGAAGTGAGGGAATTCCAGCCACCTCAGGGGCTTGGCTCTGTTTGGAATTGGGAGCCAAGTCCCAGGAGAGCAGGGAGTTCAGGTCTAAAGCACCCAACTCCCTGGTCTCCCGGGGCTTAGCTCTGTTTGGGGTGGAGAGCCAAGCCACAGGAGAGCAGGGAGTTTGGGTCTAAAGTGCCTAACTTCCCGCTCTCCCAGGGCTGCCTCCCCACCCCAAATGGAGCCAAGCCCTAGGACAGTGGGGAGTTCAGCGACTTTGCCCCAAACTCCCCGCTCTCCTGGGGCTTGGCTCCGTTTGGGTGGTTTTGGAGGAGGACGGGGGCGGGAGGGCCAGTGGCGAGGCTGCCCAAGCCCTGCCACCACATTTGGAGGGATGCGAGGGGAGGTCCGGCTGTGAGGCTGCCTAAACCCTGCTGCTGCTTTTGGAGAGGCACGGGGGGCGGCGTGGGAGGTCTGACGGCGAGGCTGCCCAAGCCCTGCTCCTGCTTTTGGAGGGTAGCCGGGGGCGGGCACTCATTGGGGGTGGAGCTGAATGTTATTCACATTTTTTTCAAATTCGCAATGGTGCTCCACCCCAACTCCCGCAAATTAGAAGGGAGGACTGTATAACATACTTTTAGATTTGGACAGAATTTAAATTAGGTAGAAGAGACAGAACAATGTCAGAGGGGAAACTATTAAAACTTTTCTTCAGCATGGATAAACCTGTTGCAAATGTAACACACATTCTTTCATGCTAAAATTTTCAATTTCCAGAAGGGAATATAACTCACTAAGAGAATCATTGATGTTTTAGATTTCAGCAGGGGAGCCTCCTCTGGCCTGACAGTCTTCTCAGGGTTAGACTACAATGCCTATCAAACACAGCCAAGATGATGGGGATGATGGGAGTTGTGTATCTAAGTTTGTTACACTTCTAGGCCAAAATTGAAGACATCTGAAGGACAACAGGTTGAGGAAAGATGCCTTAGGGCAGCTGCAGTAAGTTCAGGGCCCAATGTTTAATCTAGGGGAACTCTGGGGGTCAAACTGTGTGCCAAAACCATCACAAAACAAAACAAAAATCCAGAAATGACTGAGGCCAAGATTCTGCATTGGGAGATATATGGGTATCACATAGCAACATCTCTGTAGCTGCATCTCCTCTGAAAACTCATCTTGTACACAGAGTAGCTCCTCCTACACACACACACACACACACAGAGAGAGAGAGAGAGAGAGAGAGAGAGAGAGAGAGAGAGAGCCATTTGAGTATTATCAGAGAGCAGGAAGATGAGAATTAATACATCCAGCTATTTTCCTGTAGCTAGACATGCTGCAACAGGCATGAGTTCTCCAGGGGTCCTTGTGAGCTCTGTACATGATATCCTTGCAGCACATCCCTCTACAGGAAAATATGCTGGACGCAACCCTGCTCTCCTGCCTTTTCTCCAATAACATGCAAATGGCAATGTTGGGGGTGAGACTGCACTACTTACAATGTGAGTTGGGGGTATTTAATCATTGCATGATCAGAACAGAATTCCAGCCTCACCAAAATGTGAGTTGCGACAGCCTAAGTCTAAACTACAATAAAAACTTAACTACAATAGAATACAACTTTAAAAGTGCAGAACAAAGATAAGAAAAGAAAAGACCATCTGGGGTCTTGGGACCATGTGAGGGCCATATAGCCTGCTATTTATTATCTAACTATGTATTTGATTTTTATGCTACCTTCCTCCCAGAATGGGACGCAAAGGCAACTCACAACACATAAAATACAACTTACAATTAAAATATGACTAGTAAAACTTAAAAACAATTAAAATAATGACAATTTAAAATTATATAAAACATATAAAAGTTTAAATGCTGTGAACCGCTGTTGGGGAGGATATGTAAATTTGTGTATTTGAATGGTTAGTTTCTGGGTGGAGATATGTAAGGAGGATTAGTGTCTGTTTGGCTAATGGTTGGTTGATGGGCCATTATCTACTGTAAATCCCCTTGGCCCTGGGTGGAATTCATTTGCAACTATTGAGTTTTGATTTTAGTCTTTCAGGATTGGAAGCCAGATTTTGTTAACTTTAAGGAGATTTTCAGACAACACTGTTATAGTGTTACTATTCCACTTTATTTGCTATGGCTGCCTCCTCTTGACTCCTGGGATTTGCAGTTTAGGGAGGGGCATTTACAATTCTCAGCCAGAGAGATCTTAGGCCTCACTAAACTACAAACCCCAGAATTCCATAGGAGGAAGCCGGAGCAATTAAAGTGGAATAGTAACACTATAACAGTGTAGGACATTTTCAGATGCGTAAAAAGTGCTGCAGAGGGCTCAGGAGAGGTATGTGCCTGTTTCACAGCAGGGGGCCAGTTTCTGATGACGCTGTCCCTCTCGCATTACCCTCCATGTTCCTTCCATGTCACATGGAAGGAAAAGAACTTCCGTGAGTAAAAAGTGGTGCCTTTTCCTTCCATGCGACACGGAAGGAACACGGAGGGTAACATGATCAGAAACTGCCCCCCTGCCACGAAACAGGCGCGTACCTCCCCCCGAGCCCTCCATAGCACTTTATGTGTCTGAAAATGTCCGTAGTCTGAAAATCTCCTAAGAATTTCTTCTTTCCTGTTGAAGTTGTCCAGGTATTTGTGGATTTCAATAGCCTCTCTGTGCATTCTGACATGATAGTTGTTGGCCTGGTACAGAATTTCTGTGTTTTTAAATAACATTTTGTGTCTAGGTTGGTTTATAACATGTTCTGCTACTGCTGATTTTTCTGGCTGGCTCAGTCTGCAGTGTCTCTCATGTTCCTTGATCCATGTTTGCACACTGCGTTTAGTGGTCCCTATGTAAACTTGTCCACAGCTGCCAGCCACAAATGCAGATGAAACATCAGAAAGAAACTCTTCCAGAACACGGCCTCACAGCCTGGGGAAAAAAAAAAAACCAAGGAAAATCTATAGAAAAGAAAGGCAGCCTGGAGAATCTAGATGTGCTGGTAACAGGCAAGAGTAACCTTTTGGGAGGGGGTACCTGTGGACACTGGGCTGCATTTTGCCCACACCTAACCTAGGGCCTAATCCCATTTTGTTTGTTTATTTTTAATATTAGGACTTTCTCCTAGTAGGAAACATGATAGACCTCTTCAGGACTTCGAGTTCTAAATGTTAGCCCTGGTGGCGCAGTGGTTAAATGCCAGTACTGCAAGCCACCACGTTGCAAGTTCTATTCCAGTGGGCTCCAAGGTTCACTCAGCCTTCTATCCTTTCGTAGGTCGGTAAATTGAGTATCCAGCTTGTGGGGGCAATTAGCTAACACACATTGGAAACTGTTTAATGCAGTGTAGATGTGTAAATAGCTATTGCTTAAAACAAAATTTGTAAGCCGCTCTGATAGCCTTGTGGCTGAAGAGCGGGGTATAACTAACTAACTAAATAAATAAAAAATAAAAAAATGTTAGGGGGCCACATGAAGATGAGAACAGGTCTTCTGTACCCTTTGCAATTATGTGATGGAAGAAATTTCAGCCAGTCAAATTCTGAAACCTACACTTGCTGAAGTTCTGTCTTCCACAGAACTATTAAATATATCGCAGGCCTGTCCATTCTTGTATGTGGTTACCCTGCCCAAACATGGGAATGCACGTGACTAGCTCTGCACCTTCATTGGCTGAGTCCAAAAGGAGCAGTCTTCCATTGCACAAACTGGCCAACATTCTGTTAGTGACATACACTGGCATAAACCCAGCCTAGGAATGTTCTTTTTGGTTGTTGCAGTGTGTTACATGAATTTCGTGGAGTCCACAAGGATCCCACTAGTGTCTGAAATTAATATGGGAAATATTTAATTAGCATAGTTATGACAGCGAGAGGCCAGATAATGGCAGGATCTTTTAACCTATGTATACTGGTAGTAACAGAGGAGCTTATCAGCCAAAATGTACAATTAAATGATCTTTATTGGAAATTAATATCAACAGCATTCACACAAACACTCAGGCTTCAAGCAATCACACAAGACTATCAAAGATAGTAGGAAGTATTTGGATAGAGGAATAGAGTAAGGGGATTGCAGGTTATACCCGGCTTGTGGGGGCAATTAGCTAACACAAATTGGAAATCGCTTAATGTGGTGTAGATGTGTAAAGTGCTATTACTTAACAATTTGTAAGCTGCTCTGAGAGCCTTTGCGGCTGAAGACTAGGATATAAATACCTAAATAAATTTTAAAAAATATATTGTACCAATCCTGCAGAGCTGAGATTGCGAAATACACTGACAGTGAAGGAGGTCTGGAAGACGGGATTGCTACACAGTCTGATGTGAATGAAGTTGAGAGGAAGTGGAACTGTGCATGCTTCGGTGGTGTTTTAGGTTGATATTTATATGTGATAACCCCCCTGAAGGGATAGGATTTTGAGTGTTTCTCGGAGGTTCCCAGGACTAGACAAAGGGTGCTCCAGAAGAGTTAACAACCATTAATGGCTGATGTATTTAGAATTGGAGTAGACAAGGTTTATTGTTGGAAGGGGACGAGGGAAGGAAGGGCCCATTTTTCAAGCATCAAGGACTCTGCTATTTTTGAGTGGATTAATGATTGACTCACCTCCAGGTGTTAATCTCTAACCTGAGTATTTGCTTGGTGAATTTTCAAAGGCCCGTCCTTTGGTTATACATGACTCCAACCTTGGTATTTGGGGATCCCTGGTTTACTTGCTAACCATGTGGAAGGCTGCATTAAGCCAAATTATTAAATATAGCCAATTATTTGTTATTCCAAGATGGGGGCTATCAGGACAGGTAACAAGAGGTTGGTATACTTTCCCTCCCTCTAAAGCTCCCTGCGATGCTTCACTTAGCGATTCAGTGGCTGGTGGAGAGCGGAGGGGATTGGAGAAGTGTGTGGCTATGTCTAACATAGCAGATCTCATTGGATGATGTCTTCAGTCTGGATTTTCCTTGGTTTTTCCCCCGGACTGTGAGACTGTGTTCTGGAATAGAAAGAAACTATTCCAGAACACGGCCTCACAGCCTGAAAAAAAACAAGGAAAATCTATGGATGCCGGCCATGAAAGCCTTCGACTTCACACTGAACGTATCATCAGTCTGCATTTGGCTGTTGGGATGTAGGCAGACATTTCTCACATCCCCCACTCCACCAGCCACTGGATGGCCATGGGGGAGTGCTTATATTTCCACCTTTGAATCTTGGATCCAACAGATTTGCAGCAGCATGAATTGGATGGCAACAAAATTCTTTCATTTTTTAAATAAAATCTTTCACTTTACTTTCTTCTATAGCTGTAAGTGGAGATACACTGAGATTCTCAAAAACAGTTGTTTTTATCTTGGCCATTTGGTAAGGAATTTCTGACAGAAGTGCACTGTCTGATTCAGATGCAGTGACTGCTGCAGAAATTGGCTTTAGAATCTTCAGGCAATTCTGCAGCGGAACCCAGAAAACATCCTCATCAAGAACACTGATTCTTACATTCCTGGGTACTTTAAGATCTTCAACTATTTCTTGGAGAGCTTTTTTGGTTTTTTAGTTAACTTTTAAAAGAGATCACCATTCCACCCCACTGAGTTTTACCACAGAGCTTCAGCATCACTATTTTATTCTTTGCACTTTTTCCTACTTACTTCTTCTTGAAAACTTCAGCTACAATATGAGTAGCTTTTACATGTGTTATAACTTATTGTGCTCATCTGTAGATCATTTGAAAGGTATCCAGTTTCATAATATCATTAAGAAGCAAGTTTAGCCCATGAGATGCATATCGTATTGCAGTAATATGTGGTTACTTATCCATTATGATCTCCCATGCTGCTTTCATATTGCTGGCATTGTCAGTCAGCAAAGTGAATACTTTATCACTCCCAATTTTCTGTAGGACTTCACATATTTTACAACTGATATACTCTGCAGTATGTCTGTCCTCTCCTGTTTCAATGCTTCTGTAAAAAAATGGTTGAGGTGGTGTTAACAAAATTTATCATTCCTTCTCCTCTCACATTTGTTCTTCCGTCTGTGAGTAGTGCAAAACACAGTGCTTTGTTGATTTTTCCTTGCACAGATTCCATTATGCATTCATATTCTGATTCCAAAAGAGGCTTGCTGAAAGAATGTCTGCTGGGCAAATGGTATGATGGTCTTAATAATTTCAAAGCTTCCTGTCAGTATGTATTTTCAATTATTGAAAATGGCATTCCAGAAGAATTTATTGCTCTTGCAAGAGCTTGATCAATTTTTTCTTGATCTTCACGCGTCATCTTGTCTACAAATGAAGTTATTGAGTATTTTTTGGATGTGTTGTTTTCAACATTTGTATACTTGAAGATGCTGCTGACAGGACATTTTGTGTTGCTATTGATGTTAAAGATGGAGCAGGACTTCTTGAATGAGAACACTGATGAAAGCTATGTGCAGTTTCATCATTATAGTCCTCTTCACTTAGATCCATGAAGGATTTTTAAATATCTACAGGACACTTGTTACATACACGAATGTGTTTTGTCATCCTGGTAGCCTTTGGAAATGCATATTTCATCTGACAGTATTTGCAAATCACATTTTTCTTCTCAGAAGAATTTGTAATGTGAAAATGCCTCCATATGCTAGATGTTGGTCTCACCATTTTCCTGAGGGGAGTAGGAAAGAAAAATGATTTAGTGGCTAGCTTTCAAGAAAACACTAAGCTATGGTTGGGGATGGGGAAGTAAAGAACCAGATTAGTAGTAATTAAATTATTATTTACATAAAGGTTATAAAGATAAACTAATGTAGCTAAAATATGGTTCAATTTTCTGAAATCAGATAAATTTAAACTCTTACCTTTTTAAATTAAGTATACATTCAGGTCCTTTCTGTTGCTCTGTACAGTTGTCCCTTCATATTCACTGGGGGTTGGTTCCAGGACCCCCGTGAATACCAAAATCCGTGAATAGTCAAGTCCCATTATATGCAATGGCATAGCAAAATGGTGTCTCTTATATGAGATGGCAAAATCAAGGTTTGCTTTTTGGATTATTAATTTTTAAAGAATATTTTCAAGCCGTGAATACTTAAATCCGTGCATACCAAATCCATGGATATGGAGGGACAACTGTACTATCTTCCAGTGTTTTGAGGCCTAGTGAAGAGGACCGAGCAGAACCAAACAGACCCACCCACAAGCAAAAACAAAACTGAAACCCTTTTCTTCTCTTGTTACAATAGCAGTGCCCCCTAAAGAAAGAAATGCATCTTGCTTATAGATTGGAGAGTTCAGTTTATAACCTAGGACTCACTTGTCCTCAGTGCACAGAAATTAGAATAATCTGATACTGTACATAGTTTTTAGAAATGATTTGGAGAATATATGAACACATTGTCTTAAAGATTTTATGCATCATGCTAAAATAAAACATTCCATAATTGATTTGCTTCCTTTTTTCAATTTTTCAGGAAAAAAAAAAAAGATGCATCAGGGAAAAAAAACCCAACAACAACGGGATTCCCCCCCCCCCCGAATTTTTCTGTTTTTTTTTTCCTGGGCCTTCACATCTCTAGCTATTCTAGAAGCAGTGGCATATTGGAAATTAAACCATGAAATGAATCAATAAAATACAAAGTGCAATAAGATCAGCTGAACACAATTTTTTTATGTGTATGTATCCATTTTTAGTCCTGTAAGTTTGGTACGCTTACCAGATGTATGATCTCTATGGATTTATTTTTACTCTCTTACTAATATACTGGTGGGAATCCGGTTGGGGACTTACATCTTCTTAAGTGGACTTACACAAGTGGGAATTAAAATTGTGCAGTTGCACAAAGTCCATATCCAGTAGAGGGCTCTTGTAACATTACTACATAGCAGTGCCAGCAAAGTGCCTGATGTGCATTGGGCACCAGTGAACACTGAGCACTCTACTCTTATTGGTTTCCCATTATACATCTTCACAATTGAGTAAAGGGGTTTCTTTGTCCCTTTGCTACATACAGTTAGGTTATGTAACAGGTCATATAGGATTCCGGCAATTGATATTAACAGAAGCATTGAGCGATTCAGAAAATGATTGGAAAAGAGGAAGGAAGTTACACCTATTCTGCTTTGACACTGTGCCCTAGGTGAATGTACGGCCTGGAATAATTGCAATGATTTAACCACTGGTAATCCAGCCCTGGTAGTGGGCATGTCCAGTGGCATCAAGAAGGGCAGAACTAACCCTGCATGTTCCTGTGGTCACTCAATACATTTGGAAGTTTGTACAGGAGGCTGGGTATCATTTGTTTCTAGTCAGTGGTGATTTTATTCAATAACACCTTTATTTACAGGTCAACTTTATTCAGCTTTATCCACTTTATTCACAGGCCAGAAAACCTTGATGTTTAAGGCTTATTTGGCTAAAGAGAAAAAGGTGAGAAACTGTAAAGGAAAGTCTCCCAAATGGATTCTTGCCCTATTCCTTAATAATAAGAGGCTTTAATATTCAAACCTAGTCAGATCACCACATTTATGTTTGGTTGCATTCCATAAGTAAGTTTTTTAAAATCCTGGCCCTTAGCCAAAAAGGATCTCAAAGTGGCTTACATACAATTAGCTTTTAAAAAATACAGCCATCCCTCTGTATCCACAGATTCTGCAACCATGGTTCAGCCAACCATGGTTTGAAAATATTCCTATTCCCCCCCCCAAAAAAAAGCAAATCTTGATTTTGCCATTTTATATAAGAGATGTCATTTTGCTATCCCACTGTATATAATGGGACTTGATCATCTATGGATGCTGGTATCTAAACCCCAGTCCATCAGATTGCAGTATAAAACAGCACAACAAAAAAGAGAAGTGATGGGGAGGAAGGAAGGGAAAGGGCAAGAAGCTCTTCAGCTAGTGTCATGATCAGTCCTGGAGGTGACCTCCTCCTGCCAGCTTCAGTCCTGTTGTTTCGTTTTGTGGCTTTTTATGTTTGCATTCCTTTGTATTTGCTAACAAGGATGTACTGTAGTCTGGGAGAGACGAGGATACATTCTTGTCTGTAACGGTTTTGATTAAAGTTTGCACCTGGCCTTTTCCATAAGAAATATGGGAGATACCAACTCTCAGTGGGAGTGGGGATGATGGATAGCCAATGACTGTATAGCCATTTGTAGATTGTAAATACTTCTTAACCTAATGCTTTGTAAATAGGTTTCATTCTGAGCAACAATTTTGTAGGGTTAGTTCTTTAGATTCCCTCTCTCTCTGGCTTTTCTTTGCAAACAAAGATTCAGGAAGGACTCATCCCACACTTTCTGCAAGCGTGCTGATGACTAAAAAGGCCAATCCGAAATAAACAAGTCCGGTTGCAGAAAGCACAGCAGAAGGTCTCCTTGGGTGATGCTTCTGGGTTGCGATTCTTTCTGCATTGTCGTTTGTCTTCAAGACTTGTTCGGCATGAGTTCTCAAATAAGGCTGCAGCATTATGGATAGTGTGTCTCCATGCCTCCCGATGTGAGGCCAGGGCGGACCATTGTTGGTGATCAATTTGGCCGAGCCTGAGATGTTGTTTCAGGGAGTCCATGTATCACTTTTTGGAGCGCCCCTCTTATGCTGACCCATGGCAAGGAGAATAGACAGTACAAAGGCTCTATACACATTGATTTTTGTGCTTTGCCTCAGGTGTTTATTACTACAGACTCTTTCTGTACCAATAAAATCATTGTCTAACTCTGAAACTGCTGGTTACTGAGTCTGAAGAGGCCAAGGCCAGTACATGACAGCCAGATTGGTGGAATGGCCTTGCTTCCCACTTTCTCTCCTACTGCAGCCATGTCTCCCGATGTGAGGCCAGGGCGGACCATTGTTGGTGATCAATTTGGCCAAGCCTGAGATGTTGTTTCAGGGAGTCCATGTATCACTTTTTGGAGCGCCCCTCTTACGCTGACCCATGGCGAGTTCACTGTAGAGTACTATTTTGGGGAGGCAATGGTCCTCCATCCTAGAAACGTGCCCAGCGCAGCTGTGTTCTCAATATCATAGCCTCAATGCTGGTGATCCCTGCTTGCTCAAGGACAGCAACATTCGTCACATAGTCAGTCCAGTGTATATTTAGGATTGTGCGTATACAGCACTAATGAAAGTGTTTGAGGAGTCGTAAGTGGTGGCGATAGGTGACCCATGTTTCAGACCCTTAAAGGAGAATAGACAGTACAAAGGCTCTATACACATTGATTTTTGTGCTTTGCCTCAGGTGTTTATTACTACAGACTCTTTCTGTACCAATAAAATCATTGTCTAACTCTGAAACTGCTGGTTACTGAGTCTGAAGAGGCCAGTACATGACAGCCAGATTGGTGGAATGGCCTTGCTTCCCACTTTCTCTCCTACTGCAGCCTAACAGAGGTGGGTTTTTCATCAGCCGGAGTTCTACAGTACTTCCATTTTGGGTCTCCTTTCTTTGGAACTCTTGCTACCAGTTAAACCCAGGATAAGTGTGGACCTCCAGCTGAGGCTGTTTCACATTAGCCCTCACCATTAGCTGTGTGACCTGGGGCTGCTGCAAGGTGCATACCTTCCAACATTTCACAAATGAAAACTGGGACATGTGTGCCTAGGCAACATCATGGTCCACGGCAAGCATTAATATTTATTTATTTATTTATTTATTTATTTATACCCCGCTCTTCAGCCACAAGGCTATCAGAGCAGCTTACAAATTGTTTTAAGCAATAGCAATTTACACATCTACACCACGTTAAGCAGTTTCCAATGTGTGTTAGCTAATAATGAGGAAGAACACACAATGTAGGAGAGGCTGCAGCACTTTGCTTTTGCCTGAGCCTACTGGGCAGGGCAAGATTCTTCCCCCTCCTCTCCCCTCTGCTGAATTAATTAAGTTCAAACTACTTTTGTTCTTTGAACTGAATTTGCAGCAATGGAGGACAAAGCTGAGGTCAAAAGGGGAAAGTGGTAGGAGGAGAGGGAAACTGGGACATTTTAAAAGCAAATGCAAAAGTGGGAAGATGGGAATAATGAAGACAGTTGGAGGATGCATTTGTTGTTGGGGATGCAGTCCAACAACACCTAGTGTAGAGATGGGAATTGTGTAGCCATCCAGATGTTGCTGGATGGCAATTCCCAGTAGTTCTAACCAGCATAGTCAATTATGGTGAATGCTAGAAGTTGCTATTTAACTATAGAGGCTCCATGGTTTCCACCCCTCATTTAGAGAACTGCAAGCACTAAACAGTACGTTTCAAAGCACCAAAGCACTTTTGCAGAAACGTGGTGTTGCTGGGCAAAAGGCTTTTAGTGTGCATGCCGACTGGTTGGCAAACAGCTAAGGAACAATCAGAAACTTCAAGGGTTCTCATGATAGCCATGTTTAAATACTTGAAAGGGTGCTATATTGAAGAGGGAGCAAGCTTGTTTTTTGTTGCTCCAGAGACTAAGACATGGAGCAATGGAGTCAAACTATAGGAAAAGAGATTCCACCTAAACATTAGGAAGAACTTCCTGACAGTAAGAGCTGTTCAGAAGTGGAATACACTGCCTCATAGTGTGGTGGAGTCTCCTTCTTTGGAGGTTTTTAAACAGAGGCTGGATGGCCATTGGTTGGGAATGCTTTGATTGTGTGTTCCTGCAAGGCAGGGGGTAGGACTGGATGGCCCTTGTGGTCTCTTCCAGCTCTATGATTCTATGAAACTCTCCTTGAACAATTTGATTGGCTTAGCATTATACAGCAGCATAATATAACCAACAGAATCTCCCCTTTTAATGCTTTTTCAGCTCCACCCTTATGCTTTCAGCATTCAGACAAGTAAAAGAGTTTGTTGGGTTTTGTGTGTGTGTGTGTGTGTGTTCTGCAGACTCAGACTGCAACAATTAATGTAGCAGAATGAGATGATAGGATCTTGAATGTTAGAATGCACCATATCATTCCAAACTGCAGTTAAGGAGATCGCTTTTTAAAGAAAATTGACTTTCTGCATAGAACCACTACAATAGCAATTCTGTGTATGTAGAAATTTTTGCTTTCATTAAAAAAAATGCCCTTTAATACCAGATGTAGCAGGACAGAGCATAATTAGCACTGAGTAAAATGCATTTCAAATATGATCTGGGCGGGGAACATGCTTCCACTTACTACATTTTCCCCAACACAGCAAGGTATTAAGCTTTTAGCTCTGTTCCTTAACCTTGTCATGGAAAAGTCAGAGCAATAGTTCTCAACCTGTGGCCTTTCAGATAATATTGGACTTCAGTTCCCAGAATTACTTACTACTACCCATGCTGATTGGGGCTTCTGGGATTTGAAGTTCAAAACTGTCAGGTGCTATAGGGCATGCACTGGGAACCTAAACAAGTCTAGGTAGCTAAAATAAACAGCAGAGTGTGGTTCCTTCAGGCATCAGAATGAAGGCACAGACACAGGCTTTGGAGATTTTCACATGGGGAAAGTATTCCCTAGGGAGATCGGGACAGAAATGGGGCTGTTCCAATAGCAGCACACTGTTTCGCATGCCCCCTTCCTTCTCGTGATCTCCCGTTGTCTTCCCTCTGTGCTGCTTCCATTTCTCTCCCGGTAAGTTCCATGATTTTTTACTAACAAAACTACTTCATTAGTAAAAAATCACGGAACTTACCGGGAGAGAAATGGAAGCAGCATGGAGGGGAGATCAGGAGAAGGAAGGGGGCATGCAAAATGTGGCGCTGCTACTGGAACAGCCCCATTTCTGTTCCGATCTCCCCTGGGAATAATTTCCCTGTGTGAAAATCTCCTTTGTGTCTAGAATCTTCTTGTTCTTTACTTGAACACAATAAAGACTATTTACAGATATATACAGCATTCAAAACTCTGCTAGATCACTCTGCAGCTCTCTGCAGACTGTTTCCCACATCCCAACTCTTTACCGGATAAATCTACTGTATGTCCCAATATCCTGACAAAAACTTTCAAAAGAGCATAGCTTGTGAATCACTAACTTGGATGACTATCAGTCAATGAACTATGTATGAACTTGGGCCATCATTCTGTACCACCTATTTAACTACATAACCACCTTAGTTATATGATTAAGTGGTATCTCCCAGCCCGCCCACCTCTAATCCTCACTTACTGGGCAACAGCCACTGAAAACAACAAGGGTCTGTTCCCCTGTTGATTGGAAAGCAGCTGACTGATGTTTGAACCCCATCCTATGAGTGATCTGTGGGTTTATAGTTAGAAGCAGGCTTCCTGACACAATTCATGCTTGCCTCAGAGTTTACTTGCAGGAAATGTCAATCAGTTGCTTCCCAATCAAAAAGGAAAACATCTCTGCTGCTGCTCACAGCGGCTGCTTCCTGGTAAGTGAGGATTGGGGAAGAATCCCTTGTGTGCCTTCAGGTTGTTTCCAACTGGTGCCACCTTAAGACAAACCTATCATGGGGTTTTCTTGATAAGATTTGCTCAGAGGTGGTTTGTCATTGCCTTCCTTGGAGGGTGAGAGAGTGTGACTTGCCCAAGGTCACCTAGTAGGTTTCCATGGCCAAACAGGGATTCGAATCCTGGTCTCCAGAGTCGTAGTCCAATACTCAAATCACCACACTAGCCCCACATATTCCCTAAACTAGTGGATATGTAAGGATTGTGAATACAAACCAGTCACAAATGCATAACTCTAAGTTATATATTTGTAACCACCTTAGTGAATTCCAGCCTTTTTTTTCTCTCTGAAAATAAGAATAAAAAAGCAACAAAAAAATCCTGATTCTTGTCGTTTCTCTTCAAGACTTGTTTGGCGTGAGTTCTCAAATAAGGCTGCAGCATTGTGGATAGTGCATCTCCATGCCTCCCGATGTGAGGCTAGGGTGGACCATTGATGGTGATCAGTTTGGCTGAGCCTGAGATGTTGTTTCAGGGAGTCCTTGTATCGCTTTTTTGGAGCACCGCTCTTATGGTGACCAATGGTGAGTTCACCATAGAGTACTGTTTTGGGGAGGTGATGGTCCTCCATCTTAGAAACATGCCCTGCCCAGCGCAGCTGTGTTCTCAATATCATGGCCTCAATGCTGGTGATCCCTGCTTGCTCAAGGACAGCAACATTCGTCACATAGTCAGTCCAGTGTATATTTAGGATTGTGTGCATACAGTGCTGATGAAAGTGTTGGAGTCGTAAGTGGTGGCGATACGTGACCCATGTTTCAGATCCATAAAGGAGAATAGACAGTACAATGGTTCTATACACACTGATTTTTGTGCTTTGCCTCAGGTATTTATTACTCCAGACTCTTTTGTAAAGTCTTCCAAATGTGCTATATGCCTTTGCTAATCTGTGATCGATCTCTTTGTCAATCTTGGCATCTGAGGAGATGATGCCTCACAGGTAGGTGAACTGCTGAATGGACCTAAGCACAGATTTGCCAACAGCAATATAGGGATGGTGGTGTTCGTCCTGTTGTGCAGGCTGGAAAAGAACTTCCATTTTCTTCAGATTGACTTCCAGCCCAAACAGCTCTGCAGCTGTTGCGAAGCAGGATGTTAGGCGCTGTAGAGCTGCTTCTGTGTGGGCAACAAGGGCAGCATCATCAGCGAAGGGCAGCTCGCGAACTAGATAGTTTAGAGTCTTAGTGCGAGCCCTCAGACAGCTTAAGTTAAACAAGCTACCATCAGTACGGTAACGTATATAGATGCTGTCTTCTTCAAGCTCTGCCATAGCCCTTTGGAGCATCATGCTGAAGAAGATAGTAAATAAAGTTGGAATGAGAACACAACCTTGCTTCACTCCATTAGTTATTAGAAAGGGCTCTGAAAGAGCATCGCCATATCTGACTTGACCGTGCTGGCCCTTGTGTAGCAAGATAATCATTTTAAGGAATTTGGGGGGACATCCTAGTCTTTCCAGGATCAGATATGGTATTTGCCCTTAGACAACTGCAAGAGAAATGTAGAGAGCAGAACAAGGGTCTCTATGTAACATTTGTCGACCTCACCAGAGCCTTCGACATTGTTAGTAGTGCCATCTACTGATTGAGTTATATAATGACACTATCCACACACACACAAAACTTTCACAGAGATTTCAACATTTGCTGCATTTAGCCACAGATCCATACGAGTTAAAGAGTATAACAAAAATAATTTGTTAGATTAAACAAAATGACAACTTTTGAACTATTGTTGGATTGTTAGAAAATTGTCCATGCAACAGATATACTGACAGTCCTTTAAAATGAATGATTAAGAGTTTTAAAAAGAATTAAGAGCTTCTACTACAGTAGCAATATAATTTCTGGGCTGATCCAGCAAAACACACTACCATATTGTTTATATAAGATTGATTATCATCCAGTAATTGCGCCAGTATATGTTGTGGAATTTTGTCTGAGTAATCTAGGAGAACATTTGATAGAAATGTTGTCCTTAGGCTAGTATAAAGGGACAAATAATGTACAAGAACGTCATCTTGATAACAGCCAAAATTATATTGATGTTCTGTCAGAAAAGAAATATCTAAGCATCATCCCTTGAGATAAACAGAAGGCATCAAAGTTCAGCAAAGGCTCTACACAGCTTGGGAAAAAAACAAGATTTAAAAGCCCTGTGCCCTGGAGTGATCAGATAAATCCTTTTTCTTGTCTTGCTCAGAAGTCTTTTCTACGTTAGATGTTTCCTACAACTGGGGCATTTCATAATTTAGACTAGGCTTCCATAAGCCAGTGCCCTCCAGGTATATTGGGCTACATCTCCCATCATCCCCAGCCCAATTCCAATCAACTGAGAAAAGCATCATGGTAAAACTGCTCTAAAGAAATGTTTTTGCATCCATTCAGGCTATTGTAGAAGCAACCAGGATGTTTTACCAGGTGGTGAGCTGGTGGTATAAGCTGCTTTTAAGACCCAGATATTGCTGGAGTGGGGTTCCCATAAATCTATTGGCTATTCTGTTTAATCCTGCCCTTTGACAGGGCAGAATGGGCTCTCTAGCCTTATGGCAACCATCCTAGGAGAAGGAAAACTCTAATTCCAAACCTGGGCAGATGGTGCCCGTTCAACCCTGTAAGGTCAACCATCTAAGAGAAGGAAACTCTAACCAAACTTACGACCCGAGGACCTCGTTGCTACCATCCATGCTTGCAAGGCCACAGCAGATAAACCTTTGGTTTAAAGTGTGAGGCCAGTTCTGTGCATGCTGCGCTCCACCAGAAAAATCCATTGCACAGGCTTGAAGGATAAATCCAATTCCGTAAGTCCTTCCTGAATCTTCGTTTTGCGAAGAAAAGCAAGAGAGAATTCTGTTTAATGCTTCTATGAGTTTTAGGGCAAAAAAGCTGTAGGGCCATGTGTTTCCCACTCCAGTGATAGACACTAGCCATGATCCTACATTGTTGTTGTTGTTTCTGTAATTTATTTATATAGTACCATCACTGTACATGGCACTTTAGAAGTAAAAGAAGAACAACAAAATATTCCCCTGCACTCAGGCTTACAATCTAATTAAGACATGACACAAAAGGAAAGAGGGCCATCAGATACTGCCTCTTCTTCTCTTCCTCCGAGGCCACAGCAATGGCAGTTGAGATGGATGGAGGGCCTTTCATCATTTCAGTATGGTGTAAATATTTGCTGGCAGAGGTACATTATGCAACCTCTATACTAAATACCAACATAGCACATTGAACATGGATCAACGGTCAATGCACACAGCTGACAGTTGTGCAATTAGAATGCACAGTAAGCAAAGGCAATGCAGTCTAGCAATGCACATTCATGTGGTACTCTGTGTACTTTAATGCACTACTGCATGCACAAATTGTCCCACATGTGTAACTCTGCTTACACTGCCAGCAGTTGGATGCAAATTATTCTGCATGCATAACTCAACTTGCACCTGCATATATCACTAGGAACATGCCAGTGTATAAGTTGTTTGATTTTCTATCATATTTTGCCAAACAGAAATGCTACAACAGGTAAACGTGGTGACAAAATATGTGATAAGATGGCTGACTGTGTCCACTGTATGATCATCTAAGATGATCATCAACTATGTGATCACAGGGCTGGTTTAAGGAATTTTGGGGCCCCCTGCAATGCTTTATTTTGGGGCCCCCATATGTTTATCTCAGGTCAATGTAACCTAACCTATTCACAATACAGGATGCTCAGATTACAGTAGGACCCCTGTATCCATGGATTCATTATCCATGGGACACAAAACAGCATAACTACCATAGAGTCTTCCTAGAAAACCTTTGTCAGATAAGGAGGTCAGCAGGGGGGCCCCCTTGACCTTGGGGCCCCCTGCCAATGCTGATTTGGCAGACTGGTTAAACCGGCCCTGTGTGATCATCTAAGTTATGTGGGAATATTTTACTGTATTTCCTGTATCTGATAAGAAATCCATAGACAAACAAAGAATGTGCTTTTGTGGGCCTACTATACACTTGCTTTGATGCACAAAACATTATTCTCATTTGGCAGATGCAAAGATATGGAGGAAAAGAAACCTGTGGTTGAAAGGGGTATGAAATGTAAGAGGCACGTTCTGTGACATTATTTCTATGCAAGATTCAACCAGACAAGTCACAAGTTGTACCTTTTGCATTTCATATCCACCTTGTCCCCACTGTTTATTAATAATCTTTCTTGATATCATTTCCTATCCCATTAACTCAGAATGCCTCTTGCATCAGAGAAAGGGGTCTCTGCAAAGCTTATGTCAGAATACATTTGTTAAAACCCAAGGGAAGCAGTGGTTAAAGTGCAGGCAAGGGCATCTTTGTACCCCAAGCAGCCCCATTGCCCTCACTTTTTAAGGCATGTACAGGCCTTTTCCAGGTGACACTGAGCCCTAAAACTCCTGAAAAATATGGTGCAAACTGTCTTAATGTTTAAGGGCCCTCATAAACTTTGCATGCCCCCTAGCCAAGATGGCTGCAAGTGATTTACTTGTGTTTTAAAATCTGCTGCCACTGACCTTTAAAAAAACACATTTCCCATGGTGCGCACAAGTGACATTTCACAATTACAAAAGAAAAGAAAAGAAAAGAAAAGAAAAGAAAAGAAAAGAAAAGAAAAAGAAAATAAATAAAGAAAGATCATTTTGTCGCCTTACCGATCGCTTGCTAAGCCAAAAATCCAACATGGCAGCAGCGGGCGCCTGCCCTCTTTGCAAGCCCTGCCCCCATGCTCATCCAGCCAATCAGCTTGCACTTTCTTGGCACAGTGATGCAAACACAATTGTCCAAACAAGCAGACACGTGCATCCCATATGGAGATTTTTAAAACTCCGAGAAAAACTGCGAAGGCTCTCCAGTCGCAGTTTATGGAGTTTTTAGCTGTCCCCCTTCCAAATAAGATGCATGTATGCAAATGTCCATTTAGATAGATTGATTTCTCAGTTAATTCTATGAGGATTATTTTGACCATTTTGACCAGGATTATTTTGACCATAGAGTTGGAAGGGGCTCCATAGGTCATAAGTTCCAACCCCAGCTAGAGAATCCCCAGCAGGTAGCTGTCTAGCCTCTTTTTAAAGACATCTTGGGGTTGTTTAGATGACAACAACAACAACAAAAACCCATAAAGAATGCGGGCAGAATACCTTTTGTTCAGATGAGCTCCTGCCAGGAGTCACCATACTGGGAAGGAGGGTGGCTAAAAACTCCAAATAGTTTGCAATACTGTAACAGCATTTACTGTTTCTCGTGATCTTTTTAAAAAATTACACAACAATGCACATAACCGCCCAGGTAAACAACCAATTTGAATAGGGGTGCATTGAAGAAGTCAAACATGATTGGTTGGATCTCGGCGGGGGTGGGCTTGCAAAGGATGAAGCGGCAAGAGCCACCATTTTTTTTTTTAGGTGAACGATCATGTGCACGATCATTCAAGTGGCAGAGCAAAAAAAGAGGGCTTTTTAAAGTGGAAAATTGCTCTTCCACATCTGTTGTTCAAGTAAAAAAAGGGGAGGAGAATGGAGGGAGATTTTTAGCAGACAATTGACTCACGGCCACCATCTTTTCTTGGGGGCATGCTCTGTGTAATCTGCAAACTTGGCTAATTTTCCATGCCAGTGATCTTGTGAATGAGTTGGCACAAATGAACGCTGCTGCAATAGGGAGGTAAGATGCTATTTTTAGCAATTAATTCTGCCATCTAGCTGCACCCCTAGAGAAAGAGACTCTGCCACCTCTCTAGACAATTGGTTACATTGTCAGCTTCTTACATGTAAGAACTTTTTCAGACAGGACTTACCATGCAAGAAGACTCTGGAACAGTTACGACACTGTCGCAATGCAGGGGGTCCATTTCGGACGATGCTGTCCCTCTCTTGCCGGCGTCCATGACTGTTCCCGGTATGATTGCAGGCAGCGGTGCCATTTTTCACTCACGGACAACTTCCATGAGTAAAAAATGGCGCGGTTGCCTTCAATCATGCCCGAAACAATCACGGACAACACTGAGAGAGGGACAGTGTCATCCGAAACGGACCCCCTGCCATGCGACAGTGTCGTAACTGTTCCGGAGTCTTCTTGCACAGTAAATCCTGTCTGAAAAAGTCCCTAGCAACCTGAAGGGACTAGTGGGACGGGATGGGATGACCTTGGCACAGCATGGCAGATGATTATCTCTAAAACTGAGGGAGCCCTCAGCTAAATCTTTCTGGTGTCCTCACTCCCACATAGGCTTCTCTGATAGCAGTAGTGGTTGATTGGGAAGCTGACATTTTAAATTTCCCACAATGCCCCACAGTGCACGGCATAATATTGTTTCAATATACTATGGGACATTCAAAAAGGCTGCCATCAAAGAGTGGATCATAGCCACCTGTGGAGGGGCTCTGCCATCTCTCTAAGGCGTTCATGCTGACGGAAGCTCTGGCTGTTTCATTACTTTATAGATGAAGCATTCCTCCTCAGAGTGATAAACACAGTGCTGCATTTGTGGAAATGTAAGGGGGGAGGGTCCAGACATCATCATGTATTTTCATCCCTGCTGTGTTTTCCTATTATACATTCTGCTGTGGTGTCTTGTTGTTTTTTCCTAACCAGAGAAAATCTGTTAAGGCAAAAAGAGAGGACAGCTGCACAGTGAGTCTTAGCTGTGAGCTATTCCCTTCCTTCTAATTAACCCTCACATTGTACTTCTGACTCCCTAACTCTGTTTCATCCTACCTCTATTTAACCTTTACTGACAAGCCTCTAGTTTTTATATTTGTCCACTCATAGGTCCTTCCTCACAACATTCTGAAGGCTGTGATGGGCTGTCTCTAACTGGGCTTGCCCAGCTTCTCACTTCACAGTCTCCAACTATGATGCTCACTTTAGCTACATGAGATCCTGTAATCCATTACCTGGCCAGGGAGGACAGGCTGCATCTTCAGAGAGGTAAAAGTTTTGGGGGGAAAAACCATAGCTCAAAGGTAGAGCATGTCCTAGGAATGTAGAACAGGGGTGGTCAACTACAGCAACTCTGGGGGTAGGTTTCAGTCCCTGTGCCCTGTAAACACTCTGCAGAATGGCCCAAAGCCTCCCTCCCACCAAGACAAAAACACCTGGAAGTGGCTGGAAGCTAGGGTTGCCAGAGTGAAAAATTGGAGAAGACTCATGTGCCTTTAATGGTTGTGCAGAAGTGGGGATTTGATCAAGTGTTGTTTATCATGCAACAAGCAACATCTGCTGAAATTCCCTCTTCTACACAGCCACAGGTGTACTTTGTCCACCTTGATGTAAAAGATCCCAGGTTCAGTTCACCACCATCTCCAGCTGAGGTAGCAGATGATGGGAAAGACGAAATGCGAGGAAACTGTCATCCATCACACCATTCAAGAGGGTGCATCCAAACTGACTGAAAAGCCCAGATTTTCCTCCTGTTCATTTTGATTTTATACCTGGGTCAAAATAAACCAACCTGGGGAGCTGGGATAAAATGTCTCTGATCATACCAGGAGGTAGTTTACATGGCAAAAAATAACCGGGAAGAATTTGGGTCCAACCCTATTGGTTCACACGCTCATCGGGGCAGACACACACTATTCGAAAGGAGTGGTTGCAAAAAAACCAGTAAACCCATGACTTTCCATCCCTCTATTTTCCAGGGACTTTTTTGGAAAGTCCAGGAAATCCTGCACTATCGGTTGTCCAAACAATCAGCAACCATCCTGGGAAAGGGGCAGAATTTTGATTGATCAGACTCTGGAGGGGGCGGGCTTGCAAGTGAAGCCTTGCATTTCTTGATTTGCTATTTTAATGGCCCTGTGCAGGATCTTCCGCTGCCTCCAAAGCCTGGCTAGCAGAAGCTGCAGCCAGCTGAGAGCCAGGTGAGGGCTGAGCTTCTCTCCCCTCCCCTAACTGGCCTTTTCTCCCAGCTCACTGCCGGCTGCAGAGGCTTCTTTCTCTGAGGGACCATTCCCTCAGTGACAGAAGCTGTCGTAGTCAGCGGTGAGGCGGGCGAGGGCCGAGCAGGCCAGATGTCCCCCTGTCTAGACCGTTTTGCCCAATGCCCTCACTGCTCCCTCTAACGAGGATGCTTCCTCCATGACTGACAGTCATGGAGGAAGCGCCCAAGGCCTCACGAGCTTTCTCCATGACTGTCAGTCATGGAGGAATCATCCTCGGCTGCGGGAGTGCTGGACGGAATGAGCTCCAGATTCCCAGGGCACTTCTGAGTGTCAGAAGTGCCCTAGGCCTTGGGAGCTTGTTCCACCCAGCGTCCCCGCTGCTCCCACTACCCCCGCTGCCAAGGACAATTCCTTTGTGGCTGACAGTCATGGAGGAAGTGCCCAAGGCCTTGGGAACTCATTCCGGCCGAGGACACTTCCTCCGTGACTGTCAGTCAAAGAGGAATTGTCCTCGGCTGTGGCAGCTGCAATGGCGCTGGGCGGAATGAGTTCCCGAGACATAGGGCATTTCCAAGTGTCAGAAGCACCCTAGGCTTCGGAGCTCATTCCTCCTGGTGCCCCTGGTGCCCCTGCTGCCCCTCCTGCTGAGGATGCTTCCTCTATGTCTGACAGTCACGGAGGCAGCACCCTCGGCTGGAACGAACTCCCGAGGACTTGGGCGCTTCCTTGTAGGGGGAATGAGTCTAAAAATGAAAATGTATTAAAATTCTAGGATCTAGTCCTTTTAAAAGCAATAAAAAATATCTTCTTTAAAAGGAGTTTAAAAAAACCATTTACTTTCAAAGTGATGCAGAGTGACGCTTAGGAATGCTGAGACAGACAAGCTCAATTAACATTTAAAAGTGTAGTCAGAGGTCTGTGGTCTGTGGTCTGATCACCCACTTAAATTAGACTCATTACAAAAACAAAGGAGTCAGTTTTAAAATGCAAAGACTCACCCAGCCTTTAGCGGTAGAAGGCTGCATGGTGAATATCATGGCATAGCATCATAGCAGCAGCATGGCTAGGACATCATGGCAAGGACAAAGATAGCAAAGATAAGATGGCTACAGCCACATGGAGACTCTAACTTAAAAGAGAACTTTCAAAGAGCAATAAAATTTAAATTAGGCCATGTGTTGAATGACCCAGCACTCCAGTTGGCTGGAAGTGCCCAGTGAAATAAGAGAAAGGGAGTTTGGGAGAACAGAAGCATGCAGGGGAAAAAAACCTAGACTTATCTTAGGATGTGAATGAGGTACACAAGATTTCTTTTACATTACAATTAATTATTTCCCCACATACTACATTCCTCCGTGCTGTCAGTCATGGAGGAAGCATCCTCAGCAGTGGGGGCAGCGGGGGTGCCGGGCAAAATGGGCTAGGTGAGGGGGGATGCCTGGCCCGCTCAGCTCTGGTCTGCCTCACCACTGACTACGATGGCTTTTGTCACCAAGGGAATGGTCCCTCGGTGGAAGAAGCCTCTGCAGTCAGCGGGGAGACAGGAGAAAGTGCAGGCTAGGGGAGGTGGAACATCTGGCCTGCTCGGCCCTCGCCTGCCTCACCACTGAATACAACCGCTTCTGTCACTGAGGGAATGGTCCCTCGGTGGAAGAAGCCTCCACAGCCGGCAGTGGCTCAGGGGAAAGGGCTGGCTAGGGGAGGGGAGAGAGGTCTTGGCCGCTCAGCCATCATCTGGCTCTCAGCTGGCTGCAGCTTTTTCCAGTCGGGCTTTGGAGGTGGCGGAGGACCCTGTGCAGGGTCATACAAAAAGGGCAGTTCAAGAATTGCAAGGCTTCCCTTGCAAGCCCGCCCCCTCCAAAGTCCGACCAATCAAAATTCAGCTCTGCTGTGTGCCCCTTTCCTGGGATGGGGGTACGTGTAAACAACAAAGCTGAAAAACCAAGACTTTTGCTACCCGCAACAAATTGTGGAAACAGTGGGTGACAAATTCAAGTTCCTAGGACTCCATAGGATTGAGCAATGACATTTAAGTGGTATGAAACTGATATAATTAAGTAGTGCAGTTACACCCAGACAGAGGTGCATGATTATGTGTACACACATTTTCAAGATAGTGAATAGCTTATGGAAAATACTTGCCTTTCAGTTTTCCACCATTTCCCCCCAGCTGTAGGAACTCACACAGATTTCCCTGTCCTTTTATATATGTACACATAAATGACAATAATATCTTAATCCAGTTCCCAGTTCCCAGTTCCCTAGACCGTTTCCTACTGCTTTTAGAAATGTATCTCTCTCCTTATGAGCTTGCTCTCTCGCTTTCTCTTTTTCACTATCTCTTTTTTTCTTATGGAAATTCAAAAACAGACACTCTTCAGATCAATGACACCTGATGAACACCTTCTCTATTCTGGCACATCAGCACCATGATCTCCAATTATCCCTGCCTTCCTGTATCACAAAGCCAATTTCTCACTTGTTTCTCATACAAATCCTTCTGTTTTTCTTTCTCAGTGACTCACATATCCATCCCCTTCTCCTCATTCACATGCTACACAGAGATGTCTCTGCTGTTGGTGTCTCTGTCAGGATGCCTTGGTGTATTTTGTCCCTTCTGAGTAGATTTTAACAGTTCATTAGTGTTCACCAAAAAGTAGCGCAAAGGCAAGGAACTGAATTTGCACCCATTGGGTGCATGCATATTAAGGAAAGTTACTGATTAGATGTAGCAAATGAGAGGGGATTGTACAACTTGTTGATTATTAATCAAGCATGGAAGGGTACAAATGAAAGCAGCAAAATCTTACATGCAAAGGGCTTTTTATTTCATGTTCCAGTCATGCCATCTCTCCAGGACACTCCATTTCCCCACACATACTGTTTTCTTCCCACCAACACACACACACACTGTGGCCATTAAGAATCCTCCTTGGAGTATTTTTTCAATGGTACCCTTTATTGTTGATTGCCTTCCTCCAGAGGGTTTTTCAGCTTCTTCTGCAAACCTTGGGGCTTGTTTTTCCATGACTCCATTTTGGCTATGTATATCATCCATGACATGGCTTTTCTTTTTTCTTTATTTTTTTATTGAAAGAAGTAGAACTTAACAAAATTCAGCAATACAAAATAAAATTTACAGACTATCAACATTTCTTAACAAAACGTATAACAAATGCATGCACACACTTCTTTTTGTAGACTTCACATTATGATGTCATTCCAAAGATCAACATGAGAACCAGGTGGATCTAGATCATCTCTGTTTCTATGCTAGGTATGGTTATGAAAGCTGGACAATGAAGAAAGTTGATTGGAAGAGAATCAACTAGTTTGAAATGTACTGGATACCTCTCTCTCTCTGGCTTTTCTTCGCAAAGGAAGATTCAGGAAGGACTCATCCCGTGCTTTCTGCAAGCGCACTGATGACTGAAAAGGCCAATCCAAGATAAGCAAAGTCCGGTTGCAGAAAGCACAGCAGAAGGTCTCCTTGGGTGATGTTTCCAGGTTGTGATTCTTTCTGCGTTGTCATTTCTCTTCAAGACTCATTCGGAGTGAGTTCTCAAATAATGCTGCAGCATTGTGAATACTGCGTCTCCATGCCTCCCGATGTGAGGCCAGGGGAGACCATTGTTGGTAATAAATTTGGCCAAGCCTGAGATGTTGTTTCAGGGAATCTTTGTATCGCTTTTTTGGAGTGCCCCTCGTACGCTGACCCGTGGCGAGTTCACCGTAGAGTACTATTTTGGGGAGGCGATGGTCCTCCATCCTAGAAATGTGCCCTACCCAGTGCAGCTGTGTTCTCAATATCATGGCCATACCAGGGACTGCCAAAATAACAAATGTATGAATCTAAGAGCAAGTCAAGCCTGAATTCTCCCTAGAAGCCAAATGACTAAATGGAGGCTATTGTACTCTGGACATATCATGAGACAATGGGACTGACTGGTAAAGGCAATAATACTCAGTAAAATGGAAGGCAGTAGGAAAAGAGAAAGACCACATTACAGCTGGATTTATTAATCCACAGCCCTGAGTTTGTAAGATTTGAGCAGGGCTCATGGAGATCTGGATGTATACATTGGTGAGCAGGATGGGGGGGGGGGTAAATGAGGGCATTGCTCTCCCGAATTCTGCACCCCAATGAAATTTATCCACCAGTCTGTATATTTCAAACACTGGCAATCATTCACAACTAGAACTCTTCTACTTGCTATATTCTTATTCCCTTTATAACTTTGCCTGCACCTTTTCTTTGGATGCCTAAACTGGATTTCTAAATAGATTTTCCTTGGGGTTTTTTTGGGCTGTGAGGCCTTGTTCTGGAAGAGTTTATTTCTGACGTTTTGCCTGCATCTGTGGCTGGCATCTTCAGAGAATGGTTGGGTAGGAGTGTGTGTGGGGGTTTATGTACTGTGAACCCCTGTTGGGGAGTATATGTAAATTTGTGTATTTGAATGGTTAGTTTCTGGGTGTAGAAATGCAAGGAGGATTAGTGTCTGTTTGGCTAATGGTTGGTTGATGGCCCATTATCTGCTGGGAATCTTCCTGTCCCTGGGTGGAATTCTTTTGTAAGTGTTGAATTTTGATTCTATTCTCTGATTTTGTAAGTGTTGAGTTTTGATTCTATTCCAACCATTCTCTGAAGATGCCAGCCATAGATGCAGGCGAAACATCAGAAGTAAACACTTCTAGAACATGGCCTCACAGCCCAGAAAAAAGCCAAGGAAAATCTATGGATGCCGGCCATGAAAGCCTTTGACTTTATATTTCTAAATGCTCACCTGAGGTTTTCAATTACTGCAATGCTGGGAATTTGGAGAATGAAAGATAAATGGATTAATGGGGGAGAACATACTGCAAACATCATATGTCACCCATTATAAGAGAATACCTTCTATCACCTCTGAACACTCTTTGCTGGATGCACTTCCCTTTTGACAATTTCTCAACAGCTTACATGGGAAGGACAGGATATTTTAATTCTCCCCTTTCCTCCACAATCCAAAATCGACAGTCTTAACATCATATCCAGTCTGGAAAGGCTCGGTTGAATTTATCCCTGCACAGTTTTAGAAAGGAGTTTTTTTAAAAACAACAAAAACAACAACAACAACAAAATCCCCTTCCTTTTTCCAGAAAATACATAGAAAAGCTTTTTGGATATTATATTAAAATTATTTGCAATGTTTCAAATATATCAACTCTCACTCATAGTTGTGATGGTGTGCCTCCAAGTCCTTTCCAACTTTACGGCAACCTGTCATGGATTTTCTTTGCAAGATTTCTTCAAGTGAGGTTTGCCTTTGTTCTTCCTCTGAGACTGAGAGAGTGTGGCTTTGTTTTCCTCTCAGGCTGAGAGAATGTGACTTGGCCAAGGTCACCCAGTGGGTTTCCATGGCCAAACAGGATTCAAACCCTGGTCTTTGGAGTCATAGTCCAGCATTCAGGCCATGCCACCATGCCGGCTCCTATCACTCATAGCCCTACAGCTAAATTACTAGCTCCCTCTTGAGAGGACCCCATGGCATATGCATGAATGTTGGGTCATGTTGGCTGAGTTCACCAGGCGGGCTCCAATTGAAACTAGCAATTTGGACTGGGGGCACTGTGCAGCTCTCTAGATACTGTTGGGTGAGGAATGCTGGGAGCTGCAGTTCAGCAACACCTGGCAGTGCCCCACAACCCCAGCCCCTGATTTAGGCTATACAAAGTTGTCATACAAAATATGGAGATTTTTCAAATAACTAGGAGAAGCCAGATAATAACGCAAAATTAAAATCCTGTTTAGATTTATACATAAGATTTATGTGTTTGTTTCTCTCTTTTTAAATCCCCTCCTTCCTCGATTTTTAAAGAAAACATATTTCTAAGACTAGTTTCAATAGGCGTTTTTATTCCATCGCAGCTCCCTTGCTCCCGACTGCGTTGCCTGCGCGGGATCCCTTAGAATAAAAAAGGTGGATCAGGACCCGGGAGGGCATATAGACGCTCACAGGCGCCGATCGTTCCGCAGAGACGTTACTGGGGGGAGTGAGGGAGCGATTGAGATCAGGGGATCCGTTTGCCACTCGGCCCCCGGGGGCTCGGTGGGAGGCGGAGCGGGGTTCCCGTCTGTCGCTGCTTCTCCCCTCGGTTGCCAGTTCTTCCGTGCTGGAGACGGAGGGAGCAGAAGAGGCGAGATGCGCGCCCGGCCAGGGCGGACACTGGCAGAGGGCGATCGCCACTGCAGGCACGGATCCCTCCAGGCTCCGCTCGGATCCTGCAGTTCCAGCCAGGTGGACCGTCTACTTTTAGTACTATTTTTAAAAAACAAATTTGAAAGACGACCTGGAGTCAAACCTTCCCCTCCCCCCCGAAAAGTTTTCACCCCCTGAAAAGTCTTTTCTCCTCCTTTTGAGAGCCGGGTTGGATGTCGCTGGTGAGGAGGCGGCATTCTGTACATGCTCACGGGCGCTCTCGTCCCGCCTGCTACGGGTTTTCTAGAAGTTGGCGCTCGGACCCCAAGCGAATGGACTCAAAGCCGAGGAGGTCGTCAGAAGAAGAAGGGGCTTGTTGACGGGTAGGTAGAAAACTGGACGTGGGGTGTGAGGGGAGGGGGAGAGGAGAAGCTCACAATTCCCTTTGGGTTAGATAGAGCCCCTCATTCCAGAAGAAAAAGACTTCTTTAGACCTTCCCCCTCCAAACCAAAAAAAAAAAAAAAAAAAAAAAGTGGGGAGGAGATCATAGAATCATAGAGTTGGAAGAGACCAAAAGGATAATCTAGTCCAACCCCCTGCCATGCAAGAATACCCAATCAAAGCATTCCCGACAGATGGCCATCCAGCCTCTGCTTAAAAACCTCCAAAGAAGGAGCCTCCACCACACTCCCAGGCAGCACATTCCCCACTTTAAAAACGGAGCTGTCCACTGGTCTTTGAACTGTCTACTGTACAGTACAAGACAGGCCAGCTTCAGTACATCCAATCTGGTCTGATTTCGGTAGCCAAGCAGAGTTGCTCCTGGTTTGTGCTTAAATGAAAGACCACCCAGTAAATCCAGGGATCTCCTGGTAGGGCTGGCAGGGAATTTGGCCAGAAGACTTGGAGGGTCACTGCCATTCAAAGTTGACAATACTGGGCTGGACCAAATAACTGTCTGCCTCAGTGTAAGGCAACTTCTATATTCCTTATAAGGCACACAACAATAACACCCACTCCTATTGCATGCATCTGTGGCAGCAATTCCCAGTGAGTTCAATGGGTATTACTCCCCACGTGCTGTAGTGGCTTAAGCATTGGACTACGACTCTGAAGACGTGGGTTCAAATCCCCGCTCAGCCATGGAAACCTACTGGGTGACCTTGAGCCACACTCTCTCATCCTCTGAAGAAGGCAAAGGCAAACCCCCTCTGAACAAATCTTGCTAAGAAAACCCAGTGATGGCCGCTGTAAGTCAGAAATGACTTGAAAGCACACAACAAAGACTATGGATATGGGGGCTGCTTTGAATGTGCAGTGGGGCTGCAAAGCCACATTATTTTGTGTGTGTGTGTGTGTGTGTGTGAGGGAGAGAGAGTAGTGATTCCGTACTGATCCGTTTGTATTACTGATGATCACCCTGCATCCAACAGGGAGGAAAGGGAGGGATGGAGAGAGATACAAATCCTCTTCCGTCTCCCTGGCCTTTTATCTTCAATTCATGCATATAAGTTGCAAGAGGATTCTAAACAACCTTATAGAAGGTGAGTGTTTCAAGTGGTGAACTTATACTTCATTGTTTACTCCAATGATTGTGGACATGGAATACCAGTGAAAGAGCGGTAAAGCAAGACATGCTTTGTTTCTGTGCTACTTATCTGTAGCATCTGTATGCTACCCTCTGTTTCAAGAAGCTCAAGTTGTCATACATGGTGTGATCCTCACAACAATCCTGTGAAGTTGGGTTGGGCTGAGAGAGAAAGTGTGTCACATTCAAAGCTGGGCAGTGAGTTGAAAAGGGATCTGAGCTCTGGCCTCTGTGCATTGAGTCCAACACTTTCTTGAACCTGGGTCTTTCTAGATGTGTTGACCTATAGTTCACATCATCACCAGCTGTGCTGGCTGGGGTGATGGGAATTACAGTCCAGCTCATCTGGAAGGACCTAGATTAGGGAAGATTTCAATACACTGCCACAATGCACCACAGTGGCTCTTGAATGTCCATGTAAGCACAGAGTGGGAATTCCTAAAAGTGGCAGCAATCCTTATTCAGCAGTGCTTGGTGGCTGCACCTATTGCGGAATAACATTTGGAATAAAATCCAGAGTGAACCCACTAGGTTTGTCCATCACAGCATGTGGTTTGTATGCTTGAGCTATCTTGACATGCATGTCTGACAAAAAGTCTTCTTCACCTTCTGTGGAAAACTATGCTTCAGGTTGCTTGGCTGGAGAGGATGCAGATGGATGGATGGTCTTGCCTTGGTGGAAGAAGTTACATTTGGGTTCTTCCACTGTTTTTGATTCCATGGCCCACTTCCCACATGCACTTCATCTATCCAGTGGATGGATGGGTATGTGAATGGTCCACCACATAATATCTCTGGTAATGTTTTTCAAGGGAGCTGTCTTTCTCTCTCTCTCTCTCTCTCTCTCTCTCTCACACACACACACACACCTGGCAGCCATCACTGAATGCACTCCAGTGATGAAATGCACATGTGAACTGGCCTATCATTAATTCTAACCTGCATTACCAACCATGAATGCAGAAACAGGGTGGTCTCCATGGTCTCCGTGCTGTTCCAGATGAGTGAGTTTAATTAACTGCACATACGGTTTCCATGAAAGCCACTCAGAGTTTGAAAAGCTGTTTTATCTCAGCTTCAGGCTGTCCACTCCTCTCCTTTTTTCCCCTCTTCCTGACTTGCTCACCAGGTTTGGATTTTTGTTGGTTTGTTTTCATGCAGCATTTCCTGGATGTTCATCAACACTTTTTTTTGCTCCCATTGCTGTTGTCACCTTGTCCTTCCCAACAATGATAAACAGCTGACGCAGTCCCTCTGGATCATCAGAAGCCAACCTGTGCCCAGAAGAGTTCTAGAGGTTCTTGGGATGCACAACAACAAGAGCATCATCCGTCTGGTCATGGATTATGACAATGACACATGGCCGGAGTACCCACTGCACCTCTTCCCCGCCTCACTGCTCACTGGTATCACTGTCACCTGTGTCCTCCTCTTTGTTATTGGGATCTTAGGGAACATGATGACCATGCTGGTGGTCTCCAAGTTCCGGGACATGAGGACGACTACCAACCTGTACCTTTCTAGCATGGCTTTCTCAGACCTGCTAATCTTTCTCTGCATGCCCCTGGATCTTTTCCGCCTCTGGCAGTACCGGCCCTGGAACTTTGGGGATCTTCTCTGCAAGCTCTTCCAATTTGTCAGTGAAAGTTGTACCTATGCCACCATCCTCAACATCACTGCCCTGAGCGTGGAGAGGTATTTTGCTGTTTGCTTTCCACTCTGGGCCAAGGTGGTGATCACGAAAGGCAAAGTCAAGTTGGTTATTCTTGTGCTCTGGGCTGTCTCTTTTGTCAGTGCTGGCCCTATCTTTGTCTTGGTTGGGGTTGAACACGAGAATGGGACCAACCCCCTGGACACCAACGAATGCCGGACCACAGAATATGCGATTCAGTCAGGGCTCCTGACCATTATGGTGTGGACCTCCAGTGTCTTCTTTTTCCTGCCTGTCTTTTGCTTGACTGTGCTTTACAGCCTCATTGTAAGGAAACTCTGGAGGAGGAAGAGAAAGGACATTGGACCCAAGACTTCTATCAGAGACAAGTATAACAGGCAAACTGTCAAAATGTTAGGTAAGGATGTCTTGAATATTTTCCATGATATTTGTGCTTGTCTCTGTGCATCCAGGATATGAAAAAAAGAAAAAAAAGAAAAAAGAAAAAGGAAAAGAAAGAGCCATGTTGCTGTCTATTGGACCAATTCCTGTTAATGTAAAATAGAATTCCCACATCCCCGCAACTTAAATGTTTTTACATTATTAAACAGCTTGCATGTAATAAGGGGCAGACATATAGTATGTGGTAGGCCTGAGGGATATTGTGGCGGTGGATGGGGGGACTTTCAACCCCTTACAAGCTGCACATAACTTTTTCCTCAAAGCCACCATTGACCATGTTGGCTAGGGGATTTGGGGAGTTTTAGTCCAAAAGAGGCACTTCCCCATATAGATCAGCTGAAAGCTGGACTAGCATCTGGTCCAACTTCCTCCTTCATGTAGTGGCCAACAAGACAGCTCATGAAGGTAACAGAACTTAGAGGTCCCCTGTTGGGCCAGGTCAAAGGTCAATCAGCAAGAAGCAAGAAGTTTCAGGGAAGCCTGAATTAGCTCTAGGGCAACTAGTATTCAGTGGGTTAAATGGGAATGTCTTCAAGGTCAGAAGGGTCGTGTGACTACCAGACCGTGGGTTTGAGAATATACTTTCTCTAATAATAGAAGCTTGTTTATTATTTGTAACAATACACTGAGTATGATCCAGCCAAAGTTCTGGACTCTGAAGCACCATTTTCTTCATTAAGAGAGCTGCATGCTTAATTGGGAGTAAGTACCACTGGACAATATGGGTACTTAATTCCTAGTAAATATATATACGGCTAGCCTGAAAAAGTGGTCAACTGCAATCAGTAAAATTCACAAATGTGCTCAATGCTGATTGGAGCGTGCCCTTGCCTTCAAAGCCCTCTTTGAATCTTCAAATACCCCCAGATGATTAGAATTACATAAAGAGAGAACAGGAAGATCAGGAAGGAAATAGCACCGAAGTTGCAAGGGTAAGTACGTTTGTTCCATCCCCTCTGTGGCATCTTTATAGCTGGCTTCCCCATTGCCTTCCATATGCTCAAAGGTGAATTCTTAGCAGGGGAGTCTTCTTTGCTAATGTCAGCTCTCTCTGTAGTTTAGAAACCTGAATGGTGTGGGTTAGGAATCATGCTGGAACCTTACCCAGAGTGTTATAGCACAGCCAGAGCTCCTAGAGATGGAGGTGCATGATTTTTGGATTGAAAGGAACAAGGACATCATCTGGACCAACCTTTGGATGTCTCAGTTCCCTCTCAGCTGAGCTGCAATCCTCACTTTGGCTCAAGGGATTTTCCCAGCCCCAGTATAGTATGTGCCATAACCATGTTGGGTTTGGAAGTGGCTTGGTCTTGATTAGGCAATTAAGACCAGTTAGCTTTCCAAAAAGCCCAATTGCTGGTAGAGATGGGAACTGTTAGAACTGGTTTTGTTGCTGTGGATCAGCACAGCTTTTATAGACTCTCTTTGAGAGTATGGATAAGGGCACCATCAGGATGAACACCTGCACTTCAGAATGTATCACTACCTAAATGAGTAGACCTACCTCCCCATTGTAAGCATTTGCCTTCCAACTTTGAAGTGTAACAGAGACAGAGATAGTCTGCTAAATCTTACTTAGCCTCCCTTGATTCTAATCACAGGGCTTTAATCCTTTCCACATTCAGCTTTGATTCACAGAACAACTGACAGGGATGCTGTTCTGAATGAAAATTGCATCCAGTGGTCTACTATTGATGCACTAGCTGGTATACATGCCCTGGAAAGAGAGGGCTGTGCCATTTATGGAAAGGGAGGGGCAGTAGGTCTGTCTGTATATCTCTTTTGCTTGCCCATATGTGTGACCTTTTGAGTAGAAAATGTGGAAGGGCCACAGATCTGTAAACCACTGTTGGTCATGGTACTGGGTTAGCTAGCTGTGATTCAGTACAAAGTAGCTGTGTATGTTCATAGTAGATGTTGAACAGGCATGCATGCACAATTGATCACAAAGTGCTAGTGAAAGGCAACAGCAGCTGGATATGTTTAGCCTGGAGAAGAGAAGGTTATGAGGTGACATGATACTCATGTTTAAATATTTGAAGGGATGTCATACAGAGGATGGAGCAGGATTGTTTTCTGCTGCTCCAGACAAAACAGGGAGCAGTGGACTCAAACTACAGGAATAGAGATTCCACCTAAACATTAGGAAGAACTTCCTGACAGTAAGAGCCGTTCAGAAGTGGAATGCACTGCCTCAGAGTGTGGTGGAGTCTCCTTCTTTGGAGGATTTTATAATAATAATAATAATAATAATAATAAATTTTTATTTTTAACCCGCCCCTCTGCTCAGCAACTGGAGCGGCTTACAACAAGATTAAAACATCAAGTTAAAACAATCCCTCCCCATCCTAACCCTCCCACCCCTTAAAACTAAATTAAACTAATGAAGAGTTAAGCATGGCAGGCATGCTTTGATTATGTATTCCTGCATGGCAGGGGGTTGGACTGGATGGCCCTTGTGGTCTCTTCCAATGCTATGATTCTATGATTCCAACATATTAATCTTTGTAATATAAATAAAATACACAGAACGCTGAATCTGAGCAACAGTTTGTGACAATGGGTAACCAATCATCAGTTTTTATAAAACATTTCATGCGTGCTCTATTTATGCCCCTTTGTATCATTTATGCATATATTTTATGCCTGTGCAAACAGACCTGTTTGTATAGGAGGAGGAGGAACCCTCTCACTCCATGAAAATGGTCCCCATCATCTCCTGCCATTTTAGATAGAAACAAAAACACCACAAACATGTAAACTTATCAAAATGTGATCAGTAGACATGATCCATGCTGCAGACACATCTATACCACACTGTATGATCCCTAGCTCACCATGTGGTTAGTGGATCTTTAAGTAGTGCAACTTTATGTATCTCTATTGAGATGTAAGCTCTGCTAAGATAATTGGAACTTACGACTTTATCAGATGGGCCCCTTAAAAACATTCTTTTGCCTGCATAAACAATCCATTTTTATGCTGGCAAAAGAACACCCCTGCCTGCACTTACCTCCTCTCCTGGCAAAGGTAGCTCCATCTATAAAGAGGAATTGAACGGAGCTCCGTTCACTTCCTCATTCGAAATCCTGTGTGGAAAAAAGAAACAAACACCTAAAAGGTACACTAAACATCTAAACACACTCAGCCTTCCATCCTTTCGTAGGTCGGTAAATTGAGTACCCAGCTTGTGGGGGGCAATTAGCTAACACACATTGGAAACTGTTTAATGCAGTTAGATGTGTAAATAGCTATTGCTTAAAACAATTTGTAAGCCGCTCTGATAGCCTTGTGGCTGAAGAGCGGGGTATAAATAAATAAATAAAAAAATAAAGAGAGGGTCATAAAAAGTTCATCACTTATCTGGATGTTGCAGTTTCATCTAGAAGTGTTCTGTCTAGTCTGTCCATTGTTGGGGTAAGTACGAGAGTTAAATGGCCCGATGTTTTGCACACTGGCAATGCTGACACAAAAGCAGCACGGGGGAGCTATTGATGGCTTAAGCTGCCAATTAAAAAGTATGTGATTTTGACAGGGCATAAACGTGAAAGGGCGATGTTGTCTGATCTGCACTTCCTTTCGTGTTTATGTGGCATCGTTATGATGCCATATTTAGTCTGTCTGATAAAGTCCTTCCTTCCAGGTACATGTTGTAGGTATGTGGCTTTAAAAAGTATTATCATTTCAGCCCATGCCTTGCATATTTCCTGAGCTGCTGATGGAAGAAATATTGGTGACTTCATAGCATCACCACCTGATCACTGTTGTTCTGCTCTAAGGTATGAGAGACTGCAAATCATTTCCCACACTTTGGCAGGTAAAGTGATCCCCCCCACACACTTACTTATGTACATCTGGCTGTGTTTTGTCCACATTCATTAAAAATGATATGCACAGCAGCCAATCAATTGTCCAAAGCCCTCTTGAATAAAAAGCTTTTTGACTCCCAAGAGACAGGTGACAGCATTTCTTTTGAGGATGAAGATATTTGTAGGAAGTGTAAGACTTCAGGTTCAAATCTGCAAAAATATTGCAATGCAGGGCAGAAACTTCACATTGGTGCTTCCCTATGAACTCTCTGTGCCCCAGGCATATTCCTCTTCCACCTTTTCAAAGGCAGAAACATCTGCAGGACAAGGAGAAAGAAAAAAGGGCCTTTAAGACTGATTTTTGTTTCAGCATAAACTTTCATTGATGTTAATTCACTGCTTCAGATGTGATAGAGAGTGATATTAAAGCCTTGGGTTATTAAACATATATATTTTACCCTTTATTATACCTGGATGTCCTTTATTCTCTTGCAGACAGCTTTCCCTGTGTTAGCCCAGATGGATTCAAGTTGAAATGAAGGGAGAAGGGGTAGGGAGAATATTTCTTGGAAACACAGAAAACAAATTAGGATGCATGCTCAGGAATGCACCTTTTCAAGATTCCTCTTAATAGCATGACCTCCAGAATAATATTCCATACAGGATGTTTACAGTTAGAATGTGAGTGGTTTGTTTGTCTGTCTGTCTCTCCTGCTCCTTATCATCTGCCTGTCCCATCTGTTTTCTCCCCTTCTGATTGATGTGAGCACATGTATTTGCAACCAGAGAGAGAGAGAGAGAGAGAGAGAGAGAGAGAGAGAGAGAGGGAGGGAGGGAGAGAGAGAGAGAGAGAGAGAGAGAGATTTTTAAAAAATAGATTATCTTTTTAAAAATTATTTTCTGTTACTCTACTTTGCATTTAATGGCAGGAGGTCCTTCTCCAGGCACCCCCTGAACTGAGAAGGCAGCATCCTGGAATACCCTCCTCAGGCAAGTTTGCCTGGAAGTAGCATCAGTATTTGCAATGACAGATGAAGACCTTTAATCCTCCCAAACTTTTCCTGGGCGATTGATGGGGGCTGCTTTTCTGGCAGAGCAATCTTAGGTTCAGGGGGAGGGAACACTGTAGGGAAAGATCTGCAGCAAAGCTACTGCTGCAGCCAGCGCCCTGCTCCTTCACAAAAGCTACAGCAGGAGATGCTTCTTGTATATTATATATTGCATATTTTTTAAATTTCCCTCCTATTTAAACCACTATCATGGCTGGCATTGAGGTACAGCTTTGGTGGGAGGGGTGATGACAAAATGAGGGCCTTACTGCCACCACCACAAAGTCCTCAATGGAATTTTTGCCAGTCCCCAAATTTCTAGCATAGCAGAGAGTGTGACATTGAAAAGCATTCATGCCTACAATTGTCTTATACTTGGTGTGTATGCATTATCTTGGTATCTTTGCCTGCCTCTTTTCTTTGGATGCCTAATCTATATTTCTAAAAGCTGGGCAAATTTGGATAATGAAGTAAAATTTCAGGGGGGGGGCAATTCTTATTTTGCTGCCATTCTCTCTACCTCTCTCTCTCTCTCTCTCTCTCTCTCACACACACACACACACACACACACACACACAAAGAGCTATACAGCTGGCTGGCATGATTTTTGGGGAAAGAAGAGTATTAGTGTGGTATAGCTATGTGTGTGTGTGTGTGACACTGGGGGCCAGGGCTTGAATCTGTTTGGCCATGGAAACCCACTGGATGATCATGGGCAAGCCACACTCTCTCAGCCTCAGAGAAAGACAAATCTTGCCTCTGAACAAACCTTGCTCAGAAAACACCCTAACCCTAGAGTTGCCATAAGTCAGAAATGATTTGAAGGCACAAAACAACAACAACAACAACAACAACAACAACAGGAGTATTGAGAGAATGAGGAGGCTTAGACTCCTGTAGATCTGTGACAGGGTTTTGAACTGTGCAGTCCTCCAGTTGTTCTTGAACTGCATCCCTCACCCTTGGCTATATCAGTTAGGTATGCTGGGACATGTAGTCCAATAGCATCTGAAAGGCCACATGACCCTCACCCTTGATGTATGGCTTCCCTGTTCCCATATTCCACATGTCTGCCCTTGCCACCCATAAACTATCATGGAATGGTCAGGGATGGTAGTGGACAGAGTGAAGACACATTGCTTTTTTGAACTACAGCTCCCAGAATCTCCTGGCTACATTGGCTTGGAAGTTTAGGGAGATTCCAAAAGGAACTTTCCCAAGTTCTGTTCCCCACTGATACGGAAAGGGTCAAAACACAGGGCTGCAGCTTTGGTCACATTATGCCTTTGCTTTTTGATTGTATCTCCTAGGAAATGGTATACAAATTACTGCAAATTGGGTCTATTGTGTTTTTAGTATGGCTGGGAGCATTTATATTGACTGGGTTAATGGAAATGTTACATATCATTTTTTAAAAGAAATAAAAATATATACATGGAAAGAAATCTGAGGAAATTCTACAAAGACCAACAACCCCCCACCCCAATGTTAGGGAGCCCACCTTTTTCACTTCCAGCAACTCTATTACTCCATACAGCAAAGCATCTTACACTGTTTGTAAAATTCTTTTTTTTTAAAAAAAATGGGTACAATGCAAGATTTCAACTTGGCACTTTCCAGTTTATCACTCATGCACAGGTTCAGATAAAATGTTTGCAGCAACATGTGGAACTAAAAAGCAGAACGTCATGCATCTCTGTGTGAGTGGGGTCTGTAGTGGGGAAGTGGCTAGTACCATTTTTCCATTGTAGCTTCCTCCTTCATATTTACTGGGGTCTGTTCTTGTTCCCACTTTTGGTTTTTAAGATGTACATTTACTGCATTGCTAGGAAAAATAGCTGGAGGGAGGTGACTACACCAACACACACACACACACACACACTATGGAAGGGCATTGGTGGGAAAGATGACTTTCTTGAACTATATAACAAAATTCCACACCCCCCTTGTTCACTAGATAGGCTGGCTGGGGGATCTAGAAAAGAATCTGCAAAATAATATTCTGCTTTCTGAGGTAGCTTTTCCAATGGGCTTTGACTTGAAAGGGTTAAGCCCTTCTGCCTTCTTTTTCTCCATGGCACACAGCACCTCCCCAGTACTGCATTCCAGGCTAGGCAAGCCACAAAACCAGATCTACCTTGTACAACACTTCACACCAGGTCTTTACTTCCTCCAATAGTATTGAAAAAGAAAGATGAATAAATGTCATGATGTCATTCATTCCCATCATTCAGACCTAACCTCTCTGTGTCTCTTTCCTTCTAGCTGTGGTGGTTTTTGCTTTCATACTCTGCTGGTTGCCTTTCCACATAGGACGCTATCTGTTTTCCAAATCGTTTGAAGCCGGATCCTTGGAAATAGCTGTCATCAGCCAGTACTGCAACCTGGTATCATTTGTCCTCTTCTACCTGAGTGCTGCCATCAACCCAATCCTGTATAATATCATGTCAAAGAAGTATCGAAAAGCAGCTTACAGGCTCTTTGGAATCAAGCCACCCAGGAAGAAAAAAATCTTGATGACAAGGAAAGGAGGCTCCTGTGCTTGGACAGAGTCCAGCATCACAGCCACATGACAGTGTTGATGGGACATAATTGTCACCTAAAGCCATAACAAAATGGGAAAGATGTTCCATCTCCAGGAATGCCATGCTATTTCGTGTCATGATTCAAAATGGCTGTAATTTTAAAATGCAGAGAGAGGCATGGAAATGGAAAAAACAAAAACAAAACCAACCATGCAAAGTGCCACTGCAAAATGCCCTGCCAGGGAATGTGGAAGCAGGACTTGATGTTGGACAAATGTGGTGGTTGGGTTTGCATCAGAGATATTTGGTTGGATAAGGCAGGGTTACTGTCCCAGCTGTGTGCAGTGTCTGGTGGGACTTAAGAGATTGGGCGAGGTGGTATTGCTATGATCTTTCATGATTTCTTGCCCCTAACCAGAACTTCCATCCCAGAGCCTTCCAGTTTTGAAGGTGGGTCTCCAGGGTACAGCTGGGAATTTATTTCACTACAGCAGCATTGGGCAAATGTGGCCTAGTATATGTTCTGGGCCTTACAACTTCCACCAGTCCTAGCCAACACGGCCAATGGGGAGGGAGGGTGACTCTTGCCTGCCCCACTGCCCAACAGTCTCTGTTGCTGGACTAACTGGAGTGGTCACAGGGGAAGTGCTGGAGTTCCCTCAGTTTGTTGTGTTGGGAGACTTTAACATCCACACTTGACACCATCCTGTTGGTAGTGGCTCAGGACTTTAGGACTTTAGCCAATCGGTATCTGGCTTCACACATTCTGCAAGACATACATGGAATATGGTTTTCTGTATTGGGTGAGATGATGGTGAGGTGGGTGCGGAGGAACTTTCTATCCTTCAATTGTCATGGATGTATTACTCGGTTTACTTGGACTCAGAGCCTTTGTAAGTGTAGGGAGACTGATTAAGATTGCCTGCTCCAGGTGGCTAATGGATCTGGATGGCTTTTTTGATGGTTCTTCGGATTTTCCTGTCACCTTCACTGACTGTTGAAGTCCTGATTGACATCTAGAATGGGACAAGTGGTTCAGCTGGTTGACACAACTGATCCTGAGCAATGCTGGTGGAAAAACTCAGAAGGAATCCACCTAAATACAGGCTAGAGTTTATCTGAAGGCCCATCTAAAATTGGTATTGGTGATATCAAAGAAACCATTCTTCTTTGACAGTATTCTTTCTGTGCAGAACCATCCAGTGGGGTTCTTTCCCTTGGGTCAAAGGCCTATTAAATTCTGGCCCACTATCAAATGCAAACCATTGTGACCAATTTGTTCAATATTCTGCAGATGAAAACATTCAGATAGCTATGATTTGAATGCCATAATTGATAGTGGTCCAGACAGAGCTTGGAAGAGTTACATTTAGACTACAACTACCAGGATCTTACAGTCAGCATGGTCATGCTGGCTGGAGGATCCTTGAACTTACACACCAACTGTCCTGATTTGACAGGGATAGTTCTAATTAATCCCCTGTCATCCCATTTTCCCAGTAGCTTTTAAAATGTCCCAGTTTATCTCTTCTCCTCCAACTTTTCCTCTTTATCCTCAGCTTACTTCAGTTGCTGCAAACTGAGGTCAAAATCCCAAAAGTCCAAAAATGGGGGAGGTGGAAGGTGGAGAGGGGGCACCTCCCTTCCCAGCAGGATCAAGCAAAAGTAAACTGCTGCAGCCTTTCCTAACTTGTGTGTTCTTTCTCATTAATGACTTTGGCCATCTTAACCACACACTGATGTTGGTTGGTGACATGCGCCCCAGTTTTTATCTGTGAAATGTTGGGGAGTATGAATTTTCCAGACTATGAACTTTCAGACTTTCCCACACCCCGGGTTCAGCAGATGTAATACTGGTCTCCATTCATCCAATTAAACCATTTATAGAACCCAAGGATGTGGACAAGATCCTTGGAGAGGTGAGTCCCACCACTGGTTTGCTTGATCCCTTGCCTTATCTAGCATACAAAACCAGCCACAAAGTGGATAGGTAAATGCATTGGTGAGTGGCGTTTTACAACCATCTGTGGCTCCATTGTGCCTAAAAGAGACAGTGGTGAGCCTCTAGTACGGCAGCTTCACTGGTTAACAGACTGTATCTGGGCACAGTTGGAAGTGCTTGTTATGACAAATAAAGCTCTATACTACTTGGCACCAGGGTGTCTGAAAAACTGTGTGCTCCTATATGAGCCTGCCTGGGTCATACAGTTTTCAAAGGGAAGGCTTTTTGCTTGGTCACAACACCATCAGAGGCAGTTCTCTGGGAATGAACGAGACGGCTTTCTCCGAGGACACTCCCAGCCTCTGGAACACCCTCTGCTTCCTGTTGTTCTTTTGTTGGCAGACAAAGAGCTTCTAAAATTATTATTCAGACAGGCCTTTGGCACAGCCATGGCTTTATTGTTGGAAGGAGATTTTGATTGGCTGGACAATATTGTTCCTCTTTATTAATGTGTTTTAAATCTGTTTTTAATGTTCTCACTGTATTTGGTTTTTATCTAATTTTATTACTGTTAGCCACCTTGAGTGCCATGGAAGGGGGCAGAAAGCCAGGATATAAATTTAATAAACAAAACAAACAAACAAAGATCTGTGCATGGTAAGCACCAGCAGAGATGAAACAGTTTCCTTTCCCATCCTTTCTGTTACCTATGATTGTATTCATAAGCAGGGCCGGCTTAACCATACTGCCAAATCGGCATCTGCGGGGGGCCTCACACAGCCACCCCGACCATCCTAACCCTCCTCCTGAAAAAAACTCCTGCTGGCTTTAAAAAACAAACAAACAGTGTCTCCCAAACAAGAAAGAGAAAGAGAAAGAGAAAGAGAGAGCTTTCTTTCTGTGGCTGAAGCTTGAGGGAGTTTGTTGCTCCCTCGCCCCACCTCCCAGGATCTTCAAAAGGTAAGCCAGCCAGGCGTGTGTCAGAGAGGGGTGAGTGTGTGTGTGAGTGGGGAGGCATCTCTTCTCTTTCTCCCCTGCTCTCTCTTCAGAAAGGGCTTCTTTCTTTCTTTCTTTCTTTCTTTTTCTTTCTCACTTTCTATCCCCCCTGTTTCTCCTTACCTTCCTTCTTTCTTTGCCTTCCTTCTTTCTGACTTTTTGTCTCTCTCTCTCTCTCTCTCTCTCTCCTTCCTTCCTTCCTTCCTTCCTTCCTTCCCTTCCTTCCTTCCTTCCTTCCTTCCTTCCTTCCTTCCTTCCTTCCTTCCACATAGATCCCCTCCAGCCCATCTTTCCAGCTGCTTTTAACCGGTCTTGGTTCCTCTCCCCTCCCTTTCCCCCTTGGTCTTCTTCAGCTTCCTCCCCTTGCTGCCAACTGAGTTCAACCTGAAAAAGGAATTTGTGTGTTTGCCTATGTGCCTTCAAGTCATTTCTGACTAAGGCAAACCTATTATGGGGATTTTCTAGGCAAGGTTTGTTCAAAGGGGGTGTGCCTTTGACTTCCTTTGAGGCTGAGAGAGTGTGACTTGCCCAAGGTCAGCCAGTGGGTATTCATGGCTGAGTAAGGATTCAAACACTGGTCTCCACAGTCATAGTGCAATGCTAAAAGTTCTACAACACTCTGGCTCTTTTAACAGAAGAATATAAAGAATATACATACAAAATTGGATAATATTACTGGGAACAATGGTTTTATTGTTGTCACTAAAACACCAGTATCCCATTAGTGTTATGTGAGAGCCATTGGGATAAGCAGTGGTTCTTAACTTTTTCTTTACCAGGGAACCCCTTTAAATATCTTTCGTTGCCCCAAGACTTAACTCAAGATTTAAAACCCTAATAACAATAGCTAACAACAACAATACAATTACACCATCCATTAAACTTTCCCTCAGATGCACTCTTGCTTCTTCCTGAATGTCTGTGGCTGGAGAGGATTGATTGGCCATGTTCAGGCCAAGCCAGCCAGCCAGCCTTTGCCTTCATTCCTGTCATATGGCTGCTCCACTACAGGGCCAAGCAGCCTTCAAGCCTTTGTGGACCCCCTGTAAGGACATCACGGGCCCTAGGTTAAGAACCACTGGGCTAGAGACTGCTGGAAAAGGAACAATGCAACCAGACCTTGAGAAGGGTGCTGGCAGGGGGATTCTGGGAGGTGTAATCCAAGAGTAACTTTCCCAGGCTCTGAATGCAGCCTAGAATCATAGAATCATAGGGCTGGAAGGGACCCCAAAAGCCACCCCATCCAATCGGCTTCTGCCATGCAGGAACACACAATCAAAGCCCTCACGACAGATGGCCATCCAGCCTCTGCTTAAAAACCTCTAAAGAAGGAGACTCCGCCATGCTCCAGTGTGTGTATTCAACTTCCGAACAGCTCTTACTGTCAGGAAGTTCTTCCTAATGTTTAGGTGGAATCTCTTTTCCTTTCATTTGAACCCATTGCTCTGTGTCCTAGTCTCTGGAACAGCAGAAAACAAGCTTGCTCCATCCTCAGGATGACATCCCTTCAAATATTTAAACATGGCTATCACGTCACCTCTCAACCTTCTCTTCTCCAGGCTAAACATACCCAGCTCCCTAAGCTACTCCTCATAGGGCGTAATGGCTTCCAGACCTCCCACCATCCTTCTCAGTATCTTTCTTGAATTGTTGTGCCCAGAACTGGAAACAGTATTCCAGGTGAGGTATGACCAAAGCAGAATGGAGTGGCACTATTACTTCCCTTGATCTAGACATTATACAGTACTCCTATTAATGCAACCTAGAATTGCATTGGCATTTTTTGCTGCTGCATCACACTACTAACTCATGTTTAGCTTGTAGCCCACTCTTTCTTTCTTTTGAGAAAATCTACACCATTACGTTAATTGCTAATTAACATTATGTTAGTGCCTATAATATAGTTTTTAAACTGAATTATTGGTGGCAAATTATGTAATACAGTAGGCCCCCCTTATCCACTGGGGATTGGTTCTGTGCAGGCATGGATTCTGAAAACCATGGATAATAGTGAACGCCATTGAAAAGAATGGGACTTCTGGTTTAAAATACCATAGTGTTGCCTTGGAGGACCTAGAAAATGGCTAGGGAGGACACATTTTCTAGGAAGACTCTATAGTAGGTGTGCTGTTTTTTTGTCCCATGGATAATGAATCCATGGATACAGGGGTCCTACTGTAATCTGAACATCCTGTACTGTGAATAGGTTAGGTTACATTGCCCTGAGATAAACATATGGGGCCCCAAAAATAAAGCATTGCGGGGGGGGGAATTCTTTAAACCAGCCCTGTTCATAAGAGATGCTGGAAAGTCAGCTAACAGGGACAGTCTTTACTGCTAGGTAGCTCAGGATGGGGTGAACAGATGTGATACAGGGACCTGAAGAAGGAATGTTCCTTTCTGTACATCATGTTCATGTCTGGTGTTGATGGGATACAGGTACTGGAGGTCTGGGCAAAGGAAGAGGGCATGGTGCCATGCCAAAGAAGGACAATGGCAGGACAAGGAGAGATTAAAGTGACACAGCACACACTTCCTGTCCCTGTTTGAATGGTGGTATAGTAGTTTGAGTGTTGGACTATGAGTCTGGAGACCAGGATTTGAATCCATGGTTGGCCATGGAAACCCACTTCATGAGCTTCGGCAAATCACACTCACTCAGCCTCAGAGGAAGGCAAAGGCAAACTTCTTCTGAAAAATCTTGACAAGAAAGCCCCATGATAGGTTTGCTTTAGGGTTGCCATAATTTGGGAACAACTTGAAGGCACACAACAACTTCAATTTAGGTTTCAGAACCATCACACAGACCATAGGAGACCTTCTCCCATATCTCCATGGAACAAGCCTGGCATTGGTTATCCTCTGATTGGTCAAAGCATTAGTTCGCCTTGGGAGATGAGTTTTTAAAATGAAATGTGAGTGTGCAAGCTGATACTCATGGAAGGTGGAAGGTGATTTATATGGAGAGAGGGGTGTGAACCAGGAAGTTTCACAGGTGAGAGGGGCCCCTGTGTGAGAATGTGTGGATTGAGGCAATCTTGCTATTGCTGAATAACCATAATGCAAAAACAAGGATGCCCAGAATTCAATGACAGCAGACGTTAGGAGAGTTCCTTATTTCTTGAAAAGTCCAAAAGCATAACACCTCTCATGTGAATGCTCAACAGGACTGATGCAAATGTTTGTCTACAATCAGTTTTGAATTGCACATCAAAATGATGTAGCTATTTTATATACAGTAACTTGAGATAATGTTATGTAAGGCATGTATGTACAGCATGTCAAAACTTAATTCTGTTAAAAGTACCAGTAAAAATGCTAGCTGAGTTTCTTTCTTTTCTTTATGTTGTATAAATATGGTAAAATTTCCTTGCTCAGGATAACTAAAAACACATGTTGAAGTTCCTGTGATGTACCCTGAAGACTGGTTCACACAAAACTGAATGTTACAAAATATAGTAGTTCATCACAGGAATGTGATGTAATAATCTGGAAACTATTGTAGGCAACTTGATACAACACTTTATTAGCAACATTTGACCTAATGTTTGGTGTTTCATTCACACATGCAGTTATTATTTGATGTAACCACCATGTATGACCAACATCCTGTTGGTGCTATAAAGTGTTCATAAGTGTGGCTTACATGTATGGCTGTCTCTTTTTGGATGGGGTGCAGGGGGCTATTCTGTAGCCATTTGTAGCCTATCCAAAACCTCTCTTTACCAGACAGCTATCCATTCCTTGAGTGATCCCTCTGCTTCTTCTTTCCAGTGGGAAAGCATTTCAGAGGAGGAAGATGCAGCTGGTATGCTCCAAGGGGAAAAGAAGTGAGGGAGTGCTTCCAGGTGGAGCACAACCTTCTTTCACTTCCTTTCAGAATCAAGACCAGCTACATCTCCATCCTCTGAATTCCCTCCCCATAAGTACAAGTATTGACCCCTCCTAAGGCTTGACAGCTGGCAGAGTGGGAGAGGAAACACAACTGCATGGGTAGAGCATTATGGTCTGTTTGCAAGTATCTTATTACAATGCAGTGATTAGCAGGAGCCAGCATGGGTATGTCAAAAACAAATCCCATCAAACTAAACTTACATCTTTTTTTTGATCGGGTCACTAGTTTAGTAGATGGTGGGAATGCTGTGGATGTCATTTATCTAGATTTCAACAAAGCATTTGATAAGGGCCCCATGATATTTTAATTAGCAAACTGACTAAATATGGAATAGATGGAAACATCATCAGATTGATCCATAATTTGTTTGAAAGCTGTACTTAAAGAGTTGTCATCAGTGACTGTGCTTCAAATTAGTAGGAGGTGAAGTGGAGTGCCACAGGATTCTGCTTCTCTAGTCTTGGTGTCACCAGAAGGAAGGGGTTTCCTTTGCCTGCTTAGAAGGGGTGTGTGAGGGGGAGGAAGAAACTGGAATCTTTGGAGTTTTGGTGTGGCTAGAGGGATTTCCTCTGGTTGCATAGGTAGGGGAATTGTGATGGGAGAGAGCAAGTGGATAACACTAGTAATGTCAAAACAGGTAACTCTGCAAAAAGATGAAGAACCTTGTGGCATCTTACAGTCTGCTTATTACCAAGGACTGTGTGGATAAACAGAAATTGATGGTGTTTGGTGCAAGGATTTTTTCTTCTTTTTAATGCAGCTGCTTACTGTATGGGAGATATGCGGCCTCTCCTCCTGTTGTGACCTCTGCACCTGCTACAGAAGACACACCAGATGGTTTGCTGCCCCCCCCACTCTCTGATGTGCCTCCTCCACCTGGGAAGATTGCTGGAGATGGCAAAGCAGCAGAAGACAGTTCTTACTAGTTGTTCTCTCTCTGTGTGTTTCTTTGAGGAACTATCATCTCATGGCAAGGCAGCTCACCTGACAAGGTTCCTTGGGATTAGCAGGTGCTGCCTTTCCCAGTCTCTCTGGAGACAGCTGAGATCCTGCATCAGAGATAACGATAATGATAATGTGAAGTTGAAGGCTTTCACGGCTGGCATCCATAGATTTTCCTTGTTTTTTTCTGGGCTGTGAGGCCGTGTTCTGGAATAGTTTCTTTCTGACGTTTCGCCTGCATCTGTGGCTGGCATCTTCAGAGAAAATGCCAGCCACAGATGAAGATGCCAGCCACAGATGCAGATGAAACATCAGAAAGAAACTATTCTAGAATACGGCCTCACAGCCCAGAAAAAACAGAAGGAAAATCTAATGACTTTACAATGAAAGAGCCACGTCACTGACATGATATGCATCCATACTAGTGAACTGTGATGATGTACAATGAGGCACCACACATTATGTCCCATTGCACAACAGGGGATCCCATTTCAAAATGGGGACTCACATTGCACAAGACATATTGTGCATTGGGACATGTTGTGCATCAGGACACAATATGAAATAGTCAGCTTCTGAACGATGCATATCAGAAGCACCCAATGCATGTTGGAACACTCTTGATGGTGCCTGGATGGACATCTTCACAATCTACTAACAGGGTTTCATTGCATTTGTGCAACATAGCTATGCATTTGTAAAGTTACAAATTGTAGACTATGATGTAAAATCTTGGCCTTGGTTTATTGATGTTTGCCATCAGGGCTTAGCAGTAGGAAAGCAGACTGAGCATCAGACCTACACAGGTCACCTGGTCACAGTCTTCCCCACTATTTAAAATATAATAAATTATGCCTAAATTTGCATATCTTTGTGTTAGCCTACACAAATTCTATGCAAATACAGTCTGCTTTCCACATTTGCAGTTTTAACCTTTGCAGATTTCATTATTGCGAATCATTTGCTACCACCTCTGCTGCTGTCCTATGCCATTTTTAATCAGGATTGCAAGCCTCACAAGACTGAGATGGTGAACATGTGGCAAGGCTTGTAAGTCCCTTATAAAAATGGTGTAGGGCAGCCATGGAGGCATCTGCAAGCCCCACCTGCTGCTTGCTTCTGCCTTGCCAAGGAAACCCAGCACCTTGAAGGCATCCACAGTGCGTAGAATCCATGGATCATACTTTTTGTGTGTGTTAGATATACTGTAGTTGGGGGGTGGGGTGTCTAGAGATATTTGTAGTTTTCCCAATTTTGTTTGGATTCTGAACCCCTAACCCCTGCAAATGTGGAGGGCCAACTGTTTGTGACTCTTTTGTTTTCTTTTTTGTTCACGCTGTGGATCAGATGAACTGGCCTTCCTATTAAATTTGCTCTGAAAGCTGCAGTCCCAAGCTGCTGCCCGGTAGAAGAGGAAAGCTCCTCAGTGCCAATGGCAACTTCATTTCTGGGGCTAATAGCAACTTGTGACTATGGCATAAGAAACACTGGCTTTAACAGTCACCTAGTCTGACCTTTAAAGTGGTCTCTTGTGCATGGCTACCAAGAGATGACAAAAATGTCTCCTATCCCTTGGTGTGCAGTGTGAGCCCAATTGCACCCCCCATGCCCAGCTGACACATAAAGTTCAAATAAGCAAAACAAAACAAAAAACAAACAATTGTGCAGCACTCAATAATGCACTGACATAATATGTAGTTCGGCACTACAATTAAAACATTTAACCTCCTCAGATTCAAGGCTGTCTTCACATTTAAGTTAAAAAAAACAACAGAATGGGATAATTACTGAAAGTTCAGGAATCATTGGCCTAGTGGGAAAGTGACAGAACATTCTCAAATGCTTTTTTTCCTACTTGAAAAAGCCAAAGCAATGTACAGGTATAATAAAATCATAAATGGCAGAAAGGAAAGCAATTTGTGAGACCCACCTCCAGCTCCATCTCTGCAGAAAACAGAGCTAACTGGCCTTATCCTGGCAATAGTTGTCTGTTTGGACTTGCTTGATTGCTCCTAAACATTAATCCCCATTGCTTTAGTATGAAAGAGAAAAGGACATCTCAGGAAGCAATAGGTTGACACAAAAGGAAGTATCAGCCATTCATTTTTCTTCCTTTGTTATTGACTTTTACATTGTTGCCTGCTGTATATTGACATAAAAGGTGCAACATGGGGTCTACTGTCATCACCCTTACTGTTCTTCATGTGACATGGAAAAAGACCAGAATCAACAGTCACTAGAGGCAGGAGAAGGGGTGAAGAACACAAAGCCTGAAACATTATCTAGAAATTACCGTACCTCCAAGCTCATCTTGATAGCTGTTTTAATGCCTTGCCACTCACACAACAGGGAGAAAAGGGGAACTGATTGGCTCCATATTCTCCTCTGATCAAAGTAAGCAGGGCTGGAGTCAAGAACTGGCACAGCTGGGTACCTGTTGAAGGCTTGCACCTCAGCAGGGGACTCATTGAAAAGAGCCCCCCCCCATTACAACCACTTTGTTGTTTCCCAGCTTGCCAGTCCCTTCCAGAAACAGTGAGGAAGTGGGGGGGCAGCAATGATCAGAAGGAAGAGTAGTAGGTACCACTGCCTGCATGCTCTTGGCAATCCACCTGGCAAGCAACTGAGTGATGACTATGGTAAGGAAGAGAAGCCACAGCTGGTAACAATGGACTAAGTGTGCAGGTTGAACAGCTAGGGAAGAGATCCATTGAGTGTGTCTTGACTAAAAATCCACCAAAATCTGGAACCAGCACTCAAAGTGAGTCTGAGAGACTTGTCCAGATCCATGCAGAAAGGGCTTCTCTACACATCATAATAAATATTTAGGTGTACACCTTCACAATTTAATTGTACACCTAAAACAGGCATGAGAATCCTGAGAAACTTGAGGTGTAGTGTAACTGTAATCCCAGCATTCCCTGCTATTGGCTATGCTTGCTAGGGCTCATGGGAGTTACAATTTGACAACATATGAAGAGCCCACATGATTCCCACCCTGGCCCAGATAGATGGCATGAATGTAAGAAATGAGAATCACCTTTGTCAGCCAAGGGCAGGGCCTACAGGGATCATAGCCAGTGGTTCAATTGTGTATAGAAATTAGATAATGATTCAGGAAGCCCATCAGGGAGCCTTCTGTTTTGTCCCACAAAATATTTTAACCTTCAAACATCTTATATCACCTTTAAAGGTCATAGACCAGGTTGATGTTATTGCTGCATTGACTCATGCACATTCTCATTTGAGATTCTCAGTTCTATCACTTCACACAAGATCTACTTTTAACTGGTGAGTGTTTGTTACCATTGGATTCAGTAACATAATGAAAGGGTAGAATGAAGCAAACTGACAACATGAAAGGACCTGGACAGGTTGAGGGGAAGCAGTGCATAGTTGGCATTGTTATTTGGGAATGCAGCAAATGAAGCATAGAGGTACTGTTGCAGCCAGCCATAGACTCTGCAGCTTCAGTGACTAACAGGGGTAGACAACCTGGTGCATTCAAGCTATCTAGGACTCATACTTCTCGTACTGCTGATCATTAGCAATGGTCCCTGGTTGCCTGCCCTTTAATGCATCCCACTAAAGCACACAGGCCCGTTTCAGCACATGCTGGAGTTGTCTAAATGGCAAAAATACTCCTCACAGAATGTGAGAATACAGGCTGTTTTAATGGCATCCCAAATAGTTTTGCCATAATCTGAAGGAGGGGGGCCAAAAACTTCAAAAACTGCGGAGGGAAAGCCTTCACAGTTTTCCCCGGAGGTTTTAAAAAACTCTGAAGGAAATACTCATTTCTGCTCATTGGGACAAGCAATTCAATTTGAATCGCTTTCCCGTAGGAGAGGAAGCGCAAGCTGATTGGCTGGATGAATGCAGGGGGTGGAGCTTGCTAACAGGGCAAGGGCCTGGAGCCATCATGTTGGTTTTTCACCTTTGTGAGAGATTGCTAAGGCGATCAAATGGGGTGTTGTTATTTTGTTGTTGTACAGGTGAAATACTGCTTGAGTGTACAATGTAAAATAGTTTTTAAAGAAGTATGGCGGTGGCAAATAAGGCAAGTAAAAAACACAAGTAAAACACTCACAGCTGCCATGTTGTCCAGCATGCGTGAGAAGCTTTTGGGGGCCAAAACACCATTAAGGCAAATCACAGTTGCTGTGATTTGCTATTACTGCAGAGCTATCTGTCCCCGGCCCGCCTCCTATAGACAGGGCTGATATTTTCATCTAACAGCCAGGCCTCCAAGAGGGCTCACTTCCACTGACACTTGGTGGGCTATCATAGTCTCACATAGCTGTACAGCACTACACTGTGGGGGAATTGAAGTGGTAGTGCTGGTAAGTCAAACGAGGTGGGCCTTGATACTTCTGTTAGCATTGCTGGTGGGCAGCATGTCAAAGAACATTGCCCATGGCCCTCTCAGATATGAAACTGGCATTGAAAACATTCAACCACTGATTACTTGTGCGGCAAGAAAAACATAGTGACCTATTGTAGGAGCCATTAGAGTTTAATTACATAATAGGTTCTAAGCACCAGTAGCCTATATAAGCATTGAGAATTTCAGCTGCAGAATCTTTGGAAGTGTACAACTGCTCTTATTTCAGAATGTGTGTGTGTGTGAGAGAGAAAGAGAGTGCAGATGCATAGACCAGAAGTGGATGGAGCCTATTTCATGCACAGAATGAAAGAAAGCAACCTCCATGAGCAAAAGGCCACATTAATCCCACAAAACTTCCCGAGGGTTGTTTCTCCTGCAGTGAGGGAACCATAATCGTCCTTTAAAACAAGGCAAATGCACATACTTTGTTTACAAGGAGAATGGACAGGAGATTAGAAGCTTCCTGGAAGCACGAATCAGTTCCCATGCTTGCTATCAAAATTACTTGGCAGAAGCAACCATTGCTAGTAAGGGATGCTCTGCAGGCAGTGCCTAACATATAGACCATTCAAAAGCAAGAGTTTTTCATGGGCAGATAATGTCATACAGAAAGGGATCTTGCTATCAAGAAAGAATTAAAACATTTATTGGGCATAAATATATTACATATACACTACAGATACAGTTACATACATAGCGTAATATTTGCAAAAACTATACATTAAAATTGATATGGCAGTTTTAATAGAATGCTTATGAAATAGTTAAAATTTACAATACAAGAAAACTTATGATTATTTCTCTCAAAGTTGAAAAGCTTGGAATGTATGTTCTATAAGTGAGGTAAAACAAACAAGCAAAACAACAACAACATCCTTTTATTTTATTTTATTCAATTTAAAGAATTGTGCAAGGAAAACATTCAGAAATATTCAGTTTAGGGCACTTTCCCATCATAACAGTGAATACTGATTTACTGTTGCTGACAAAACAGGATTAGAAAACTACAACATTTCAAGTTCATAAAGGATGAAGGCAGATAATATAAAAATGTTTCTTTTCCTTTTAAATAGTTTCTTAAAATATTTTCCCTACTTTTTATTTTTACAATTTCTTTATAGTCCACGCACAATTGAGGGCAGGGGAAGGGAAGGCTGGTCATACAGAGCTGATATTGATTAGGTTAGGAAAGACATTCAGGGAAATCAGCAAAATGACTGGGTCTGCCACTTATGGAACTAGGAATAGGAATGGTTTGAATTCATAACACTTGCATTTTATGGCTGTGTTAGAAGTTAATTCTAGAGAATACCTACAGCAAAAATGGCAGTGTGTGCAATCTAACTACTGATGTCATATTGAAATTTTTTTATCTAATAGTAGTGGTGGTGGGTGCATCAGAGAACATTTGATTTTGAAACCCCCCCCCCACACACAAATACAGTAGGACCCCCGTACCCACTAATTCATTATCCACTAATCATAGTTGTCCTAGAAAATGCCTACAGAGGCAACCTCTCTAGATGTTTTCTAGGTCCTCCAAGGCAACTCTATGGTATTTTAAACTGGAAGTCCCATTATTTTCAATGGCATTCTGTTATCCACATTTTTTTGGTACCCACAGGGGCCCCTGGAACCAATCCCCCATGGATACGGGGCCCCTACTGTACTTCATTTTTGAAATTACTGTAAAGGATTTTGAAAAGTTTTCTTGCTAAGAACGTGTTACATACTGTACTTTACTCTTCATCTCATCGCAAGTGAAACTACTCTGTATGTTTACACAAGGGGTGGGCGATATCTGGCCCTCCAAATATTGTTGGACTATAATGCCAACAACCCTCTCTCATCACTGGTAATGCAAGTTAGAGCTGATGGGAACTGCAGCCCAATACATCTGAAAGGTCACAGGTTGGTTACCCCAGTTTAAACATTCAGAGGGATAGATACATCTCCTGCAAGCCTGACAGAAGGGATGTTAGATGCTGCAGATCTCTCCCCCACACCATAGAGAAAGATCTGGCCACAGAGAAGGAAGTTCAGCAACAGAGCTCAAGACCCTCTGCCAGACAGAGGCACTACCTTCTCCCAATATGGCTGCTCCACTGGCATTGCTCTGCAAGCAAGGACATTAAAGTCAGCAAACCTGGAAGCCTGCTGGAGGTGGCTGGTGACTGATTGTTTTGACCCTATCCAAAAGTTCCCAAATTTAATTTTCTTCCACTGGGAGAAAAAATGGGAGGGAGGAAAGGCTGGTCCTACCAACCACTCTCAAGAGGCATAGTTTAGGAAACATTGGTAGGTTTGCTGTAGAATCCTCCACCCATACTGTGGTAGGCTTGTGCTGCCCATCAGTTCTGCTTTAGTTTCATTGAAATCAATGGGAAAAGCCAATCATGATTAACTTAAATAATTTCAATAGGATCAAATGTGACTAAATGTAGTTTGGAGCCAACCTGAAATGTCTAAATTTGAATTTATGGTGCACTTTTCATTTGAATAAAAAAATTTAGGTAGCAATTTTGCCAGACGAATTTTCATGGGAAGAGGACCTCTATAAATGTGACACTTTTGCAGCAATCAGCTTTTGAAACTTCTTGGTCTTGATGCAAAGAACGTCAGTTGTCCTAAACACTCATTAGAAACAATGGAAATCCAGCTATCCAACACTAACCTTTAGTGGTGATTTCAATGAGATTTAAGCACAACTAACTTTTTTTCGTGTGTGGGAGGGTACAGCTGTTTTTGTGTTAATGTTCCCACATAAAAATAACCTTTATGAAACTTTAATATTTGAAATCATCAAAGTTTCACAGAAAAAATTAAAAATAACAATATGACACCACTAGCAACATTTGACAGGCCATGACTTTGGCCAAAGTGAAGGGGGAGAGGGAAGATGTTTATATTTATAAACTAACAATGTTCAGTAACAAAATACAGAACCTTTGTACTAGTTTGCTACATCTAGAGAGGCACACAGAATAATTCATCCGTCTTAGAATATTTTTCCAAGGGATGATAATGATTTTTATTTTATTTTTTGGCTACATGTAAACTTTTCGGTCAAGAGCACAAGTTCACAAGCTCTGTAGACAGACAAAATTCAGAGACTGAATAGTCATTACCCAGGATGATGCTTGGCTGATGATGCCAATGTTGGGTGGGTTCCTTCTTCTTTTTTAAAAAATCTTTTTTTTTTCTTTTTTGGCAGTTAATATACTTAGATTCTCCCATTTTAAACATACAAGAAAACTGTAAGAAGATTAATAATTCTAGGAATGCAGCTGTGGATAAAAACATTTTTACCTAAATTACATTTGTATAAAACTGAACCAAACAGAAATATAACATGCTACAAGGGAAGGGGAAAATTTAGTACATAAGTACACTTATTTATTTTTATTTTTTTGTTTGTACAATAAATAAGATTGCACTGTAATTGGCATTTAAAGTACAGTATGCAGTATATAGTATAAATAAACCTAAAACAAAAATAATGTTGGTTGCCCCATTACTTTGGTTATGGGAATATATGGTAGCATACAGGACACTGTATCATAGCAAATACAGAGGACAAAAGAGCTATGATACAAGGAAAATCCAGAAAGGAAGAAAGAAAGCAAAAATATACAAAATGTTTATTTTTGTGTTTTTTTTATAAAAGCAGGGATATACCAAGTGTGGAGCACAGTTCACCAGAACCTCTCCATTGTGTGCAGAGCTATATTAGTCAGTGCACAATGGTATTTTCTCTGTGTATCTAGACTCTATGGAAATTAAGGTGGAGCTGTGGAGGGATCTGTGTTACTGCAAATGGGCAAGCAAACAGGAAGCTCCTGGTAGATTGCACCCTGGGTCTGCTGCACTCTTTTGCACCTCCTGCTCCCAAATATCCCTGAGGCACTTGAATGTTGTTGACATCATAAATAATCCAATGAATCAAAGTTTTTGTTAAGTTTTTTTTTTAAAAAAAGAATTCCCAAGGATTTTAATGGATTGGACTAACATGCATGTTTGGGCCACTGATGTAAAGAATAGACAAAATGTTCTTAAGGAGAAAAATGTAACTGGATTTGTAATGGCTCACATAAGCTGTTGATAAATACTAGCTTCAGACTGGAGTCAGGGATAGAGAGCACACATGGTTGCCACTGAAATCGACAGCATCATACCTCTTGGGTCCATCTCCAGCCTTGCAAGCAACAGACGGTCAAGTTGAACTGGACTAGAGAAAGCCTGCCAGTGATTGATGTTATGGTCACATGCTTTATAATGGTAGGGGTGACAGGACAGGGTGAGGAAGAAGAGGAGCAGTGCTTGAAAAGTTACTTTTTTGGACTGTAGCTCCAAGAATCCCTTAGCAACCATGGTGGACAAGTTGACTGAGAGATTCTAGGTGTTATACTGCCAAAAATAACTTTTTTAAACTCTGGAGAAGATGCATGCTATGGTCCTGTTTTCAGTAGCAGCCACATGTCCTCTGCACCACCTACTCCCTAAGATGCCTCAAATGAACTCTTCCCAGTTTTCCTAAGGCTGAAATATCAATGGGCTTCTTTCTCCCCCGTAAGTGGCTGACTGAAAATTACTTATGTCAAAAAAGTAATAATTAATATAAATAGCAAAGGCAGCAAGCTTTCACCAGTTCTAAACTTATAAATCAAGATGAATATAACAAATCTAGTGATTGGATTAAGAGTAAATTTACATACAAAGGCAAACAAACAAGTTAAAAGCAGCTTTAAAAAAAAACAGCTGGACATGGGAGTAACTATTGCACAATGCCCTCTTAAAATTACGGCTATAAAATAAAGAAAATGGTAGAAACGGTAATGTTTTGTCATTTATAAAGCTATCTAGTTATCAGATTTGCTATACAGGCAGTTCATACTGTGCAAACAGTTGGGATAGAGAGATTAATAATTTTTTTTTTTAAAAAAGACTTCAGCTTGCAGGATAAAATTATTTGGATTGTACTGTGCTAAATATATAGTTGAATATGTAGCAGAATTTAAATTATTTAGCAAGAGTTGGGGAGGGAAGGGTTGGGGAGGGAAGAAAAACATGGGTTGGAATCCTGTATCAACTTGACCAACTCCCCCAAACCTGATGGAAACATCATTCACCTGTGCTCCAATCACCAGCAGAATGGGTCTCCTCCTCCCCCATGCAGCTGATGCTCAGTAAAGTAGGTTTTGGTGGGGGGGGGGAGGGTAGAATTAGGATAATGACAATAGTGTCATAGTCATGATTAAGTAGCAATTGTGAAAATGAACAGTTACTTAGATTTACTTATCTGTAACTGTATTGTATTCATGACTGTTACTGAGTCATGACTGTGACACCTGCCACGATCATATTCCCCCCCCCCCCCAAAAAAAACCACCTGCAGGTTTGGGGTGTGTGTTTTAGACCAGGAGAGGTTGCTTAGTTAAGTATATGTAACTAAGTACCATAGCTCATACAGGATTCTGGCCATAGTGAATATCATCCTACATAATGTTGATCATTACATAATGTTGATCATTACATAATGTTGATTCATCCAACATCGCGTATTGTGAACATCACATTTTAGCTGCAACACAATTACATACTGGTGGTTAACACTGGCAGATGCAAAAGAGCCAAAAGCATATTCTAAGGTAATAAATTTGCAACTTAAAGACTGCAATGATTTTAACCAAAAAAAGAAAGCAAGAAAGCAAGCAAGAAAGAAGGCAAACTGGTTACATTTCTGAATTGGAGTGGGGAAGAATCAACCAATACTATATAGATTTATTTTTTAAAGGAAAAAAAAAAGCAAAAAGCAAAATAAAAGGAAAAAATAAAACATACTTGCTTTTGGTTTCTGGCTGGGATAGCTCTGGCCACTTCTAGTCTTGAATTTTCAAAATGGTGCACCTGAACATTGATACGTATTTATTTTCCTAAATAGGACTATCCCTTCCCAATCCCAACCTCATAATAATCAGGAAAAATGTATAAAATGTACTGGAAAATGCCATTGGAAAAAATGAAATAAAAAGGAATATCTGAATAAAATTCATGGATTATAATGCGTAGCATTAGTAAAAAATGATACCTCAAACGCTGGCACTGGGACTCTTTACATCATAAACAAATATTGTAGTATAAAGGCAAATAATATCGAGACAGTTGCAAAGCCAAGAACAAGGAGGGCTGCAAACTGTTCATCAGAAGGCATCATACTTTTCGTCTTAGGGTCATCTATCCTTCCTGTTTCCCCTGTAAGCATGAGCTCGCTTCGCTGGAGCATAAAGGCAACAGATGGGCTGAAAGGTCCGTTAAGTTCTTGTGAGGTATCCAAGCACCGTCGGCAAACACACACACGGAATCTGTAGTCTGTGTTGGTTTGAAGGCCTGAGATTTGGAACGTTGTCTCCTCTCCCTTGTACACCTTTCAGTAACAAGAAAGAAAGGAAAAGGGTTTTTTCAAACTTAAGTCTGAACAAACACTAGGGCTGATATCTATGCGTTTCAAGACCTTTCTTCCAAAAGACAGAACAGAAACCATTCTAAGTGGTGGGTAGCTGGACCAAAACCCTATGAAATGAGTCTGTGTAGGAGACCACACTGAACACACTATAAACAATTACTGAGATTCAGGTGCCCTTCCCCAATAGCCATGTCCCCTCTAGGCATTTTCTAGGTCCTCTATATTATTCTATGGCAGTTTGCTATTATTCGCGATTTCACTTATAGACAGTAAGTCTGGGATGTATTCCCCCATGGATATGGGATGTTTGTGTGTGACCTGTATAAAAAGTCTCCTCAGTACATTCAAAATATGACATGGAAATTATATACAGGACTCAGACCACAAAATTGGAACCTCACACTGACATTCCCCCATGTCTACTTATGGAAAGGCATGATGTGATAGTATCTTGCATGTTTCCTCAACCACTGCCTCTCATTATAGGCTACCTGTGTGTGTTAAGGAGTACTTAAGAAAGTGCCTTGATGTAACATCACATTGCACAGAGAGAAAGTGCAGTGTATTTTCACACCATGCATAGCTTTAATTGCACACTGCAGAGAAAAGAGAAGAAACTTAATATAGCACTAGTGTTTTTGAATGCAGCTTTATGATTGCCATTAAGTGTGCTCTCAGCCCTCAGTGCAAAGCTCATGTTCACACCCTAAAAGGTGCCTGGAACAATTGTTGTACTACCGGTAGGTAGATTTTGAAGAAGTGGCAAGGTCACCTGCCAAAATGCTGTATTGGATTGATATAGAACAAGGGTGATGGTCGTTTATTGTCAAACAAATGCAAGACATGGGGAAAACGTTTGCGCAATAAGCTACAAATCAGGGGGAGGGGAGGAGAAGTTATGTCCTAGACTAGTTCTACAGACCACTGTGGCAACCCTCTCTAGCAAGGCAATTCTCAGCCATTCAGCTCACCCCAGACTGCCAACAATCAGAACTGTCCCATTTATTTGGACCTTGTAAGGAACAGTGCTAATGTATAACCCTGTATATCAAAGATGACAAGACATTTATTATAATCACTGAAGTTTCATCTTTGTAGTCAGTGAACAGTTCAAAAGCTGACTCAGTCATTTTCTACCAGATGGAAGGGTGATTGTCCTAGTGATGCTCATCAAACACTGGCAGAACTGGGAACAAAATCTTTTTGCCTGTTCATGTGCAGTGCTGCAATGAGAGCCAGCCATAAGTTAGATTGCACAATGAGGCAAATGGGGACTCTGAAGCAAGAAAGGTTAGATGTACTAGCTCTAATTTACATTAGAGTTTGTAGCTAGAAATAAAACAACCCTGTCCTTGCAATGAAATAATTGGTAATTTGGATGCACAATCCACACTTAATTGACATAATTAAAAACAGGAAATAAATGTGCATAATACACATGCATTGCACACACTAAAGCTAAACGTCAGACATTATTAATTTTAAATCTAAGATTGTAACAGATTAATTGTTTCTTCTATTCAAAGAATAGCAAGTGAGTAGTGTGGTTTCTTGAGAAAACATGACAACTAGAAAAACAATGCAGAAAGTTTCTCTTGGGTGCGTTTATCCATCTTATCACTGCCACCACTACCATCATTGCTGTTGTTGACTGTAGCTGAGGTTTCACCAATTTGGACTAATAAAACATAGGAAAGTTATGAGTCAGTCAACATGAGTCACTAAATAGGAGACAATATAAATCTGCATAATGCCTGGCATGAGGTGTTGCATTTCTGATGGTAGAAAATGCCAAAAGGGAGTTAGCAACAACTTTTGTAAACAAACAACTTTTGACAATGTAGGTAAGCAAGCAGTCAAATGTTTTAAGATTACAGTGTATTATGTGTCGCTTAAGCCCTTGAATCCCTGTGCATTCTTTTTGGTGTGGTATCTAGTAATATTTCCTAAACCATTTTGACAGCTTCCTATTTCAATACAGGACTTGTAACAAAATGTTGCAATGCTGAATGTCCTTGTTCAGCCAGCCAACCAACCAGGATATCCTTCTCCATGATATTTCACCCTCTGCCTGCCAATTTTCTGTTTCCCCAATATACCAACATTCACAGTGTTTTTCTTGACTGAGAGCAAAACTGTATATTGGCCTAAGATGTAACAGTAACAAGCCATGCAATGCATCTGTACACATGGAAGCACAGTTTATTCTCTTCTACACAATTTCCCCCCATTTCCTCTCTCCTGGGTGGAACAAACTATGGCTTCCTTCAAGACCTACCACCCTCTCAGCCTCATCTGGTACGAACACAGGAGAGGGACTTCTTGGTGGCTGCTCCTATCCTATGGAACTCCCGCCCCCATGCCAAGGGAGTTTCAGTGTGCTCCCTCTCTGTTATGTTGTTGCCAGCAGGCAAGACCTTCCTGTTCAAACAGGCCTTCAGTCTTAAACCGATCAGGGTAGAGGGACATGCAATTTTTAATACGTAATACATTTTTAATATGTAATATGTATTCGGTGTGTTTTTAATTGTTTTAAAGTTAATTTCTCAAAAGTAGTGTTTTAATTGGATTGAAAATGTAATGCTTTTAAAACTTTTATACTCCATACTGTTTTACCTGTTTTATTTTAACTTACATTGTAAGCTGCTTTGAGTTCCACTTGGGAAAGGACACAATATTAATCAAATCAAATCAAATCAATCAGTCAACCAATCAACCAATCAATGAATGAATAGTTTTGGAAAGCACTTGGAATTATTTGGAGATGTAAACAGGAATAGCTATTTTGTTCTGTATCCCAATGCTATAACTTATAGGAAAGTTGAAACGGGTGGAGTTGAAGATGAGTAAAATGGTTCCTTCATGAATCCAGATACTCCAGAAATACCAAAAGGGGAGCCTAAAGCCTGGATGACTAGGATCACCAGAAAGATGAGTATTCTCAGCATCATAAGGGCATCACCCCCCAAATCTTTTACTCACAAGAGTTAATTCCCTCCCACTGGTGGTAAACAGAGTTGAAAAAAGAGTAGGGGAACCTGAGCTTTCACCATCTTCTGCCTTGGGCCAGGGGAGAAAAATGGTAGGTCTACTGTGTGGACTCAAGGCTTGGCAAAGTTATTTTTTTGGACCACAACTCCCAGAATCTCCCAGCAAGCATGGCCACTGGCAATTAGTTTGCAGGCAAATTACTTGCAGGGTGCTGGGGGCATGTCTTCCAAACTCTGATGGCAGTCCCAAGAATGTCAGCTGCCAGATTGCAGGACAAAGGCCAGATGAAATGAAAGACAGACAGAGCTGGGCTAATGTTAAAAAGACTGGCTCAATGATTGGCTTTCCCCACCTACTGAACACGAGCAGACCTTACCGAGAACATGTGTCACAAACAACACTTATTACAGCCGTTAACATTTTGCTTGAAATTTGTTAGCAGTGCTCTGTGCAAGGCACTTATATTTGTTTTTCTCTTAATTTACCATGTATTTACTTGACTCAGATCCCATTATGAAAAGCCTCTCAAGCGAACTGACAGAACAACTATAGACAAGATAATTCTCCCTCTGTGGCAATACAATGAAGTATATACATGACAGTCAATTTGTGTTCCCCATTAAATGCTGCAGCTCTCATGGTGAAACAATGGGAACTGATAATCTCCCCCAAAGGTGATTCAATGTATACTATTCTTACATGATTTCCCCCTATATACTGGGGCACTCTAGTACAACTACTTTCATTACTATGTATGAAAAAATGTCTTATTTTTCTGTCTGTCCAGCTACCTCTTCCTTGAAGTAGCTCTGGGTAGTATCAATGGGGGATATACCAGTTTATCCCCACAATCATCATATGAGGTATGTCAGGTGAACAGAAAATTAAAAGGCCAAAGTTACTCAGAGATCTTCATGGCATAGCAGAGATTTGCAGTGTATCTTAGTTGTATCTTAATTACCAACCCACAAGTATATCTCTCAACTTGCACCAACATTTTGCTGTTGTTTTATAGGATTTTGTTTTGCAAACCCTCGGTTTTGTAGCATCACAACTATATCTGACTAATCCAAAAGGCCCATTGTGGATTTTGAGTTGTGAATGGAAGACCCTCAATTTGATAATCAAGTTTCACAACTGTGGGTGGTGCTACAAAACACTACAAAAATTACTACAAAAGCTATAGTTTTGAGTGAAAAGGACAGTGTTCCTTTGGTGGGGGGGAGGATCCCACATTGGATATGCCAATTACATGTTTGTGAGTGGAGCTACCAAAATTGGCATTTGGTTTACAAAACTGCTACAAAACTTTGGCATAGATTTTCAGTGAAAAATACAACATTGGAATTTTGGAGTGTTCACTGGAACCAAAGCTAGTGACATACAGTCGTGTAAAAAGAAAGTACATTCTCTTTGAATTTTATGGTTCTACATATCAGGACATAATAACAATCATCTGTTCCTTAACAGGCCTTAAAATTAGGTAAATGCAACCTCAGATGAACAACACATGACATATTACACCATGTCATGATTTATTCAATAAAAATAAAACCAAAATGGAGAAGCCATTTTCTCACACTCCATATATTTTGGATTTCAACACCCAGCATCCCTTACCACTGGCCACCCAGGATAGAAATGATGGGCCCAAACAAGCAGAGTATAAGCAATACCTCAAGTTTTCCCCCTCCCCATTCTTCAAGCAAACCATGTCTCCAAGGAATAAGAAACACTTGCATGCCAATGTAGGAAATTCTACCAGAGGGGAATTGCCTTGTTACCCCTACCATAAACTTTTCTGTCTCATTACACAAAGTTGTTGGGAAGGAAACAAACAGTAATAGCAAGGGCCTTAAGTGACTGCTGTGCAATTATATTGACACATAAAATAAGCCATAGCCAATTAACTGCACTGATATGAATTTTAACCGATTAATTAACAATTCATTTTGATGTATTAGTTTATTCAAATGAAACATATCTTGGACTAAATCTGAATAGGCAATCAAAGAGTGGAAAATGTAGGCTGGAAAACAGAATTAGTGTCTCAGTATTGCACAGCTTCTGGTAATCTGCCATTGCAGTGCTAAACTGCTTTAAAGTAATGATTATGTTTGTCATGATTGTTCCCATTCTGCAGGTGGGGAACTGAGGCTTGGAGAGAGTGATTTCCTCAAAGGCATCCAACGAGCTTCTTTTCTGAATAGTATTTTAAAACACAGGTTTCACTGCTCTGCATCCAGTTCCACCACCTCTCTAGTACATATTCATTTTACTTATAAAGTTTTACTAGGGCCTGTCTATACAAGGGGGGGGGGGATGTCAGTTGATGTGCATTAACTCACATTTGAAGCAGCTTCTATTTGTCTTAATGGGTTTCTGGCAAAATTGCAGGCATGCAAAGCTATGCTTTTGCTGTCCCAATGGTCATGCCTGTGAATCAAGATGCCAGGTGGGAGTGAATTACTTGCATTTTTATTGTCGCCAGTTGCCACCGCCAAACAATTTTTTTAAAAAAAAGTGTATCTAAGGTGCAAAAGTGAAATATTCCACCTAAATAAATAAAAAAAAGAAAAAGGCTGTTTCATCACCTGAGTACACAATTGCTAAAGTGAAAATCCAAGATGGTGGTTCCAGGTGTTTGTCTTGTTATGTCTGACCAAATAGCTTCCTCTTCTACTCTTTTCAAATGCAAATGAATGCGAGTTTGATTGTCCAAATGAGTGACAATGCGCAGTCTCTACAGAGCTTTTTAAAAAAATACAGGAAAAGCTGTGAAGGCTTTCCCAGCGGAGTTTACGGTAGATTTGGCCCCCCTCCTTCTAAATACTGCAATTTGATGCAGAATGCCATTAGGACAGGTAGGATTCTAAACAAATTCTATGAGGATTATTTTGACCGTGAAGACAATCCTGTAGAGTAGCTTCAGAGGAGCCCAAGCATGTCTACGTGGTTGGTTCTCTGTAATGATCAAAGGTGTGTCCATTGGAGACAAAGGTTCTGTCTGTGTTGCTACTGAAGCATTACAGCAGGGCACTGACTGTGGTAAGCAGCTATGTGCACAATCCCTTAAATTGTGCGTTCCTAGTGAAAAATTCTGAGTGTGTTGGAGGGTTGTGTTAAAAGTTAATGAGTTAGCTACTTTACAGAAACACAAAGCTGTTACAATTTCCTTTCCAAGTAACATACAGGGTTATATTTTGGAGCAATTTATTACTTGAGAGCCAGCATGGTGTAATGATTTGAGCGTTGGACTATGGCTCTGGAGACCAGGCTCAGCCATGGAAACCCACTGGGTGACCTTGGGCAAATCACGCTCTCTCAGCCTCAGAGGAACCCCTGAAGAAATCTTACCAAGAAAACCTCATTATAGGTTCCCCTTGGGGTCACTAAAAGTCAGAAATGACTTGAAGACACAACACTTATTACTAATGTGTTATTTCTAAAATTATTTTTCTTTACATTTTGTCTTCCCTTAAAAACTGAAAAATGGCCAAAACTGGGGGGGTAGGGGGACAGAAGACTCATCTAATAATCCCTACAACCCTAATATTTTGGAATAACAAGTACACATTACTTGTTGCCTGAAATCTTTTTAAAACATTATAAGTTACTGTTGTGATATTTATTTATATCTTGCCTTTCCCCACTCAGTCTAAGACTCCAGATGGTTTATAAAAGTTAAAAAAGATACAGCAAAAAGAATTTACATCACAAAAAAGTTAAAAATGTAATTGAACTAGCAATGCAATTTAAAAAGTTAAAAACATAACCATTAAAAAGAAGAACAAAAAAGAAACATAGATTTTCCTTGGGTTTTTTCGGGCTCTGAGGCCGTGTTCTGGAATAGTTTCTGACATTTCGCCTGCATCTGTGGCTGGCATCCTCAGAGAATGGTTGTGTAGGGGTGTGTGTGGAGTTTATTTGCTGTGAACCCCTGTTGGAGAGTATATGTAAATTTGTGTAATTGAATGGTTAGTTTCTGGGTATAGAAATGCAAGGCTCATTAGTGTCTGTTTGGCTAATGGTTGGTTGATGGGCCATTATCTGCTGGGAATCCCCCTGTCCAGGGGGGGACATGATAGTTGTTGGCCTGGTCTAGAATTTATGTGTTTTCTTTTGTAAGTGTTGAGTTTTGATTCTATTGTATTTCAAAACTGGGAGCCAGATTTTATTTACTTTTAAGGTTTCTTCTTCTTTCCTGTTGAAGTTGTCCAGGTGTTTGTGTATTTCAATAGCCTCTCTGTGCATTCTGACATGATAGTTGTTGGCCTGGTCTAGAATTTATGTGTTTTCAAATAGCATTTTGTGTCCAGGTTGGTTTATCACACGTTCTGCTACTGCTAATTTTTCTGGCTGGCCAATCTGCAGTGTCTCTCATGTTCCTTGACTATTTGTGTTAACACACTACGTTTAGTGGACCCTATGTAAACTTGTCCACAGCTGCATGGTATGTGGTAAACTCCTGCAGCTGTGAGAGGGTCTCTTTTGTCTTTCACTGAGCATAGCATTTCTAGGATTTTTTTGGTTGGTTTATAGATTGTTTGGTGGCTGTGTTTCCTCGTCAGTTTCCCTATTCTGTCTAGGACTCCTTTGATGTATGGTAAAAATACCTTCCCTTGGGTGGCTGTTTTTCTTCTTCATTCCTGTGGTTTTTTTCTGTGTCTGGCTGCTCTTGTGATGTCTGATCTGAAGTAACCATTACAAAAGAATTCCACCCAGAGACAGGGGAATCCCCAGCAGATAATGGCCCATCAACCAACCATTAGCCAAACAGACACTAATGAGCCTTGCATTTTTATACCCAGAAACTAACCATTCAATTACACAAATTTACATATACTCCCCAACAGGGATTCACAATATAAACTCCACCCCCCCCTGCACAACCATTCTCTGAGGATGCCAGCCACAGATGCAGGCGAAACGTCAGAAAGAAACTATTCCAGAACATGGCCTCAGAGCCCTAAAAAACCCAAGGAAAATCTATGGATGCCAGCCGTGAAAGCCTTAGACTTCACAAAAAAACAAACAGCACAGTTTATTAGTTGGTATGGTAATGATGTCTAGAAAAAACACAAAATAAACAAAAAATGCAAATATGTATATTTGCAGTCCCAAATTGGGGAAACTGAAATCCCGAATTGGGGAAAAAGCATGATGGAGATGATGATGATTATTATTTTGGGATTTCATTTTTAGGAGCAGTTCTGCATTTTGAATTTGACATAAGTTTGCAAGAAATATGAAAAAGACAAATAAAAAAAGGATGACTTGGCATTTCATGAAAGATGATAACATATCTATAGCAAATGAGCTCAATATCTCATGACTCTCATAAAAATCTTGGTAAAATAAAATGTAGTACAAGGAATAGACAATCAGTTGAAAATTACGGGAAATCTCACTGGCTGTCAACAGCCAGAGTGTTAATGGTGAAACAGAAAAAGCACTATGTCTGGAAAATCTAGGACACAAACTTAATTTTTAGCCAGAGTTTAGAAGTGTTACATTGCTGGACTATAACTTCCAGAATCCTCCAGCCAGTAGAGCCAGTGTCTGGTGCCTTAATGTTTCTGTGCATATGTTATGTGAATACTAGAAACAAAACCCACCCATCTCTCCCACAGTAATGTAATGATTAGAGACCTGGGCTTGGAAGCTTAGTGTTTCTGTGTGTACATTATGTGCATAACACAGACACAATCCACCCATCTCCCACACAGTAATTTGATACCTAGAGACCTGGGCTTAGAAACTGAACCCTGAAAATGACAATATGAGCAATTCACACCTACCACATTTTAACATAATAGGTGGCCAAATGGAAACAATTAAGATAAAATAGGGCCAGATGCCAGAAAATAGGGATTTTCACCTATGAACTGAGATGGCTGGAGAGCTGCTCATTAAAAATTACTAAATTATGCACCCCAAAAGCTGAATTCTGTGATAATTTAATCATTATTGACATTTATGCATATTTATGTAATTCGGTCAGCCATTGGAAAAGGCAAATTGATAGATAGGCCACAATGAAATCCCATTCCCAGACCTCTTTGAATATTTCTTCCTCAACCACAATTCTAAATCTGGCTTCTTTGATTTCGCCTGATGCTGTTCATAGACTTGAGCATACTCAGAACTTCAAAATGTTGATGCTAAAAGTTAACATTACATGATTAACTAAAATTTATCCATTAATATTAAAAGTACTGAATTTCTTGCTAAATTAAAAAAAATAATTAAAATCACTAAAATGGACAGTAACTAAATGGTAAGAAAAATTGGTTGTTAAATAAAAATAATATTGTTGGCTTTTAATGATTACACTTTTAAAAAAAGATTTTTTTAAAAACAAACCTTAAAAAATTAAAATAGTCAAAAAGTTTAAAGAATGAGGCATAGCAAGTTAATGTTTAGTGGATTACTTGCATTTCCAAGTCCTGGTATAGCTCTCTCTCTCTGGCTTTTCTTCACAAACGAAGATTCAGGAAGGAGTCATCCCGCGCTTTCTGCAAGCGTGCTCATGACTAAAAAGGCCAATCCGAAATAAACAAGTCCAGTTGCAGAAAGCACAGCAGAAGGTTTCCTTGGGTGATGTTTCCAGGTTGTGATTCTTTCTGCGTTGTCGTTTCTCTTCAAGACGTGTTCAGCATGAGTTCTCAAATAAGGCTGCAGCATTGTGGATAGTGTGTCTCCATGCCTCCCGATGTGAGGCCAGGGCGGACCATTGTTGGTGATCAATTTGGCCGAGCCTGAGGTGTTGTTTCAGGGAGTCCTTGTATCGCTTTTTTGGAGCGCCCCTCTTATGCTGACCCGTGATGAGTTCACCGTAGAGTACTATTTTTGGGAGGCGATGGTCCTCCATCCTAGAAACATGACCTGCCCAGCGCAGCTGTGTTCTCAGTATCATGGTCTCAATGCTGGTGATCCCTGCTTGCTCAAGGACAGGAACATTTGTCACATAGTCAGTCCAGTGTATATTTAGGATTGTGCATATACAGCGCTGATGAAAGCATTCGAGGAGTCGTAAGTGGTGGCTCGAAGTGGAGCTCGAAGAAGAAGATGGCATCTATATATGTTACCATATTGGTGGTAGCTTGTTTAACTTAAGCCGTCTGAGGGCTCGCACTAAGACTCTAAACTATCTAGTTCGTGAGCTGCTCTTTGCTGATGCTGCTGCCCTTGTTGCCCACACAGAAGCAGCTCTGCAGCGCCTAACATCCTGGTATATATACTTGCAGAAGATTTGCAAGATGCCAAATTCTGCACCCTACAGCAAGTTCTGCAACTTGTGTGTGTTAGTTTGTAATAATATTGCTCCATCCTAATGACTTCTGCAGAGATGTATTATACAACTATAAACACAAGGTCTTTAAACTTTGCACAGCAGCTATATTAAAGGGACTTTTCCTCAAAACCTCTAAGACCACAAAGAAATGTTTGACAAACGCGTGCACAAGGCAGCAAAGCAAAGATAGCCAGATCAATTCCAGCCATCAGCCCAGACAAAAGAATAAATGTGGAGCCTACACTCAATAAAAAAGCACAAATCACACTCATAACAACCTTCAGCAGAAAGGGAGTATTTTATATAACAGTTCTCAAGAAGGAAATGTAATTATCCCCACTCTGGTTGCAGTTGATTGAGAGACATTTTTACATTTAGGTGCTTGAAACTTTCAAAAGTTACCAAGCTACAGTGACACTAATTTCTTTACCTAGCTAAGTTTATCAAGGTAGCTGCAAAGTCACAGTGAAAACTTTTGTGTGTGTGCGATTCTGTCACTGATTTCAGGCAAAATCTTGTGGGTAGCACCACAAGATCAATAAGATTTCAGTTTTCCATTTTTGTGGCTTCCCAAAATTTCACTCTATCAAAACGCTACAGATTGCACAGTCTAATACTGAGCCTCAACTGGGTGGTGAAACACACATGGTGCTTCTGTAGGCGTTCCCATTCAAATCCATTGAGGGCAATAGCTCCAACAAAGGGCTTAAAAAAGTCACTTTTTTGGGTTACAGCTCTCAGAATTCCCCAGCCACCATGCGCATTGCCAGAGGCGCCTGGTGCTTTTCATGCTGGTAGGGAGGAGAATCTACTCTGTATTTTAGTCTGAATTTTAAAACTGATATGTTGAACTTTATATCCCCCAAAATCACACTGACATGGGAGCCACTAGCCACACTCCTTTGTAGAAGTGAATGTGCTGATCTTGCAGGAACTTTATCTGTGCACAGAAAGCTCCGGCTTCACATCATTAGTCCAGAGTGAGTATATGGTACAACTAGGGATGCATAACTCACATTCCTCATCTCCGAGAATTTTCAGGATCCAATCATCCTTTGACACAGATTAGTCATTCCCTTAAGCAAAACCCTACCAGCCTGATTAGTAGAGAGTAAGGATACATGCAGTATCATTTCAGTTGTTTTCAACTTTATTTGAGTACAGTGGGCCCTCGGAATTCAGGGGGACTGGTTCCACGACCCACCACGGATACAAAAAAATGCTCATGGTCAAGTCCCCATTAAAAATGGTGTAGGGCAGCAGTGGAGGCAGTTGCTGCTATCCTATGTCATTTTTAAGTGAAGACATTCCCAATCTCTCTGAAAGACTCATGAGTGAATGCATTCACTCTGTGAGGCTTGCAAAGAGACTGTGAACACGTTCACTTCAAACTGTCAAACGGCAGCAGTGGAGGCAGAATTCTTGGAATCCTTCCCTGGGTCAGTGCAGAGTTGTGCAGAGGTTCCGAGCACTTACTCTGCTGACTCTGCAAAGTCTCTCTCTCACACATGCATTGTTTGGGGATCCCCCTCAACCAATCAGCAAGCAAGGCTCCCCAGAGCTAGAAGCCTGCCATGCATAGCTGAGCTTGACTGCTGGAGGAGCGAATATACAAGTGGCACTTGGAGGAGCTGTCGCTGCTAGCCGCAGCACACTGATCTCCACCAAGCTCCTGGTCCACCTTGGCCTGGCCCTGCAGGGGGAGTGTGCCCAAAACACTTGCCCCCCCCCAGTAGCAGCATGAGCACCGGCAGCATGGAGTTTGTGCAAACTGGTGAGAACCTTACCAACTCAAGTCTGTATCAACAGCCCTCAAGTCCTGTCCCTAAGAAATGCCTCACTGCCAGTTGGCTGGAGAAGAGGAGAGCACACACCTCCACTGCAACATGCTTCTCAGGCATCCAGCTCACATGCTAGTTTGCATGTACATGGTACTGCTGCTACTAGTGGTGGATGGGCTGCTGCCTTTTGCCAGTTTTAAGTGAACATGGTTAGTCTCTGCAAGCCTCACAGAATGAATGTGTCTGCTTGCAAGGCTTGCAGAGAGACTGTGAACACATTCACTTAAAAAAGGGCATAGTTCGCCAGTGGAGGTGGTAGCAAGCCTCCTCAAAGGCAGAAGCAGATGGCTGGCAAATGTACAATCTTGTGTACGTTTGAATCTGCGGTGGATTGAATTTTTTGGATATGGCAAGGCCACTGTACAAATATACAATAAGCACATATAGGCATAAATCACAGGATTAATATGAAGAGGCATACATTAGATAGCTCTGTTATAGGGCCTAATAGGGCTAATAGGTATACTTAGGTCCAGTATAGTATCAACCTTTTTACCCTGCAGGAACCCTTGACATAATTTTCAGGTCTTAGGGAATTATTATATTATTATAAATATATACTTATTCTTTTCTATCATGATCTCTTGTGGAACCCTAGGATTCTAGGGAACCCTTGTTGAGAAAACATGGGAGAGGTATTCAGCTTGCTCACACAGTTCAATTGTTAAATAAACTGGCAGGAAGAGGTTGTGTTCTCACATGTCCTGGGTCAGGAAAGAACACAAAAGAAGAACTAAAACAGGGAAGGAGCTGATGGCACATCTGGTCTGTACTTGAACATATGACTATAGACATGAATAATGAAGTGGAAATTCTATCTAAGAGTTGGCGAGAACAGAAAAAAAAAACAGTTAACAACAAGCAGGAGGACCTCCTGTTGCTGACAGAACACCCCTTATTACTGGAAGAGGTAATAGGCAATAACCAATCATTATCTAGATTTTAGCATAATTGACCACAATTAAGTAAGCTCATGTTAAGTCATAGAAGGTGGGTTTGGGAAAGGAGTTAAAAGAGATGGACCAGAAAGTCTTAAGTGTTAACTTCAGTTTTCAGGGCACTTTTTATGACAGTTAATTGAGGAGCACCCACTGCTAGCTGTATCCTATTACTACATCTTAGAAGAGTTCTTTCTTGGTGTGAATGCTGAATCTCTGACCTTTATCCTTTTTTTTCTGTCAGACTTACACTTTAGAGAAATCTGCTTAACCTTATGTCAATCTTGTTTGTCCTTTGGAAATCCTCAGATATAGACTGAGAAGCCAGGGCTTTTAAATAAACTAGAGGGCTTTTTTTTTGTTTTGTTTTGTTTTTTACTATGTCTCAACTTCCTTAAAGAAAGGAGGGCTATATATGCAATAAAGAAGAGCGGGAGAATGTAGTCTACAGATGTTGGACTGCAAACCCCACTAACTCTTGCCAAAAGTTAGGGATGGGGTCATCTAACAATCATCTGAAGAGCCATATATTTCCCAACAGAGAGGAAGGAAGAAAATAGATATAATTTTCACATATGACATAGCACTTGGATTTATTCTCTTTCCAACACCAAAACAAGATAAAAAATGGTATGTGGAAAATGGTATATTTCATTGTTTGGAAGCCCTTTCACACTACACAATGATCCTACTTTAACTGCTATGGAAACATCCTATGGGATCCTGGGGTTTGTAGTTTGGTGAGGGACTAGAACTCTCTGGCTGAGAGTTCTAAATACTCCTTCCTAAACTCCAAATCTCAGGATTCTACAAGGATGCAGCCATGACAGCTAAAGTGGAATCATAGCACTTTAACAGTGTGAAAAGCCCTGAGTCACTGATGTCTGGGATTAATGCAGCACCCTGACTGGAGCATTGGGGATGTTTGCAATAAGGAGTTTTATTTATTGGACAAACAGTTCAGAGGCTTTTCTAGTCTGGAAATCTCTTGACTTTTACATCTGTAGAGATGGGTTGAAAAACGCCTGGCAACACTTACAGAAATTTCCCACAAGCATTCTGCATTATCTGCTGTGCCTGGATTGCCTTTAAAGGCAACTCCATATAAAGTACTGTATATTGCAACAGTTCAACTGAGAGATTGTTGGAGACTGAAATACTGAGGCCAGTCTGTTTCACTCTGGGAACAGACGTATCTAGCATATTATTATTATTCATTGCATTTGCATTTATTTATGATCTGAAACCCAGTAAGGTCACCTGGGTTCCCAGTGACAGCTTAGAATTAAGGAGTACACTTTAATTATGCCCCTCCTATTTCAGGAAGGAGGTTATCTGTCTACCCTGCAAGCACAGCCATTGCTCTATGAAGCAGTCAGTAGTTTCAGCAAATTTATTGAGAAAGACTGTTTTGCCGATTGCTTCTATTTCACTGAAAGGCCATCGTCTCTCTAATGTTCAAGCCTCCCAGCTACTCTCCCACTTGAAACAGTCTAAACTCAACAAAAGATGCTCAAAGATGCAAGCAGATTTTGAGACAAAATCAAACACTGCCAGACACAGCCATGCTCCCTTTCCCTCTCCTTTGCCTGCAAGCAACAACATGGTGGCACCAGTTACGGTGTGAGTATTGGGTGTAAATAGATTCTCACAAACAGCTGCAAATGGAGACTCTGAATTGAATAATGACAATGATGAAACAACAACAGCAGCATTGTTATAGCTGTTGCCTACTTGGCTGTCTGCTGTCCACTTTTCTATTGCTTTTAAAATACTTTCCCTCCCTGTATGTGTGACTACATTTTACAGAATACCTCTCTGTTTATGAACTGCAATTATTTATCTCCAGTTTTTTTGGGCTCCCCCTTAGACTTTTCTCATCATTCCCCATATGTTTTCTGGACTCATCTCTCTCCTATCTTGATTTTATTTTTGTTTCTCTTTTACCATTTGACCACAACATTGCAGAGAGGCACTTGTATCCAAATCCAATTTTGAGAAATATGTAAATACTAGAAAAAGCATAAGCATCCTATTCAAATGCTTTCAACTTCTTGAAGAAGGTATCAAAGTGGGAGCTTAAAACAGTGTGCTCTTCCACAATTCCTTAGCTGCCAAAGCAATTTGCAAGGGCTTATGTTAAAAAGTGTCTGAGGACTTGACTAGACACAGTCATGCAATCAGCAGCACTATAAATGGATGTGGAAGGTAGAAACCCCTGCAGATGGGGAGTAATCACACCATTTACTGCAGAATCAAGTTCAACTGGTATGGGAGAAAACGTGAAACCACAAATGCTCCCCACAGGGCTAAGGCACAATTTGGAAAGGGACAATCCATCAAGCAAACTGGAAAGAGATAACAACTGAGAAGAACAGGTTGCTTACCTGTAACTGAGGTTCTTCAAGGGGTCATCTGTGAACTCACACACTTGGACCTGCTCAGTGCATCACTCAGAGCCTTCATTTTGACAGTGGCCTCCCCGCCCCCACTCAGCCCCAATATGTATATCTAGAAGCAGCTTCCACCCTTGCCCTCAGTTCTAAGACTGCTAAATTAGCAGATCTAACTGGACTATAGTAGGACAGTGCAGCAGGACAAAGTGGGGGGTTGTGTAAATTCAAAGATGACTGCTAAAAGAAATTAAGCTTGCCTACTAAAACAAGTGAGCAACCTGAACCTAAATAAACCTAAATGAACTGGTCTAAAGGACTGGTTTATGCACAGCCTTTAGAACCTTCTGGAGTCAAGGTAGTTATAAGAATATTCTCCATGCTGTTAGTTTTAGCATGGAGAGATCTAGAGGTTCCTGTTGTACCAGAGATCAGATAATGATTGGAGCCTGACTTTTAAATTGCTGTAACCTGGCTTTTAAAATATTGAATTGTATCAAGGATGCCTGGGTCAGTATGGAGTCATTAGGATGCATAAACTGGTGGTGCTCTCCAAATGAAAAGCAACATGTCTATTAATGAACATGTCCTTTTTGGATGTCTTGAACAAAATCATATGCACTGAGCATCTTCCTTAGAGGCAAACAGGTCCACTTGAAGAGTTCTCAATTTTCTGAAAATCATTTGTAAAGTCATGGTATACATATTCCCGCTACTGGCTTAAAGAGTTGCCCTCCACCCCAGGTAGGTTTATTGCTACTGGATAAATTTCTCTGAGGTGACACCAGCCTCACAGCTGGATGGTGAAGCCTGGAAGTATGCCTGACTTTGTCCCTCCTTGTTTGTTTGAATTAAAAAAAAAACCCATCATAGTATTGTCTGTCACAACTTGAATTACTCTGTGTCTCAACATCTTCTCAAATGCCTTGAATTCATCTAGATGCTCTCTAAAATTCCATGTACAATGCAGGATGACTGTAGGATTAATGTTTTGTCTAGGCTGACTCCCAGTCTCTGACAGATTGTGCTACATCAGCTCTAAAAAGAGCAAGACAAGATTGGAGTACTAAAGCATTTAGAAATTACTGTAACAGACAAGGTACAGAAGTATGCTTTGAAGAGAAGTGAGTATCACTCTTACTAGCAAAAAAGAAAAAAAAGAGGGCACAGTAAGAATTAAATAAGAATATATCAGTCCTGCACATGTACTGAGTAACATGGGAAATTTTACTGGCATATTCCAGTTATGATACACAAATTTACTATGGAGCGTTTGCAGAATACCAAGATGTGTCCCAAGCTGTATACCTATCTTGACTCTTTGCATACCTTCCAGAACATGTGGCAAAGTACATTGAACCTGCTGAGGAATTGTCTCTTTCTTCTTGCAAAATGTTCACTCTTCCACAGGGAATCAAGCTCAAAAGTAAACAGCTCTTCCTATTTCTAGTGGAAGCCAGCTGTGTAGAGCACTGATGAGATGGCCCTTGTGGCAGTCACAAAACCAATTCCTTCCTTCTTTCATGGCAATATTGTTTTTTAAGAAAATAGGGTAGATTTTTAAAGGCCATGAATAAACTTGCCATGTGTCTGTTTTTTTTTGTTTTTTTTTAAGAAAAAGCCATGAAAGAAAAAGCTAGAGTATTCTAGTGCCACAACTCCAGGGTGCTCTAAGATATAGCTTTATGTCCTTGTGGAAAAGGTATAAGTAGCTTTTCTCAGAGGGTTTACAGAGATTGCAGTCTTTTGAAGAAGATCTCTATGCATGCACGTGCTGTGAGTCTTCTCTTTTTGGTTTAAAGCAGGATTGGAAACTGTATTACTCTCCAGATGTTCTTGGACTTCAACTCCTAGCATTACCACTGGCAAGGGCTGCTACTAACTGAAGTTCTACAACATCTGAAGGACTGAGCAATTACCACCTGTGATTTTTTTAAAGGTGGGGGGGATGGGCATTCTATTTTAAGAAAGAAGAAGAAAACTGGGTGGGGGGAGGAAGTCTGTTCTCAGATGAGGGAGGGGGCAACATATAATTAGAACTGCAGGAAAGCCTTATTTTAGCAGCAGGGGAAAAGAATGTCCTGTCTCCTTGTTGCATTTTCTTTAGAAGGAATGGTGTTAAGCAGCCATTACTACCAAAGGTAATTTGTAATTCATTATTTCCAAGCTTTGGGTGAGAATCATAAGATTTTGAGCTGAGTATGTACCATGGTAGAAAAAAAAATGTTATATTAGCTCTGGCAGGAACATACGTCTGAACATACTCACACCAGGATTATTACATTCATCAAATCTTTTCTGCAAAGCAGTGTATGTTTAAGACATTTCTAAGCACCTGCAGAACATAAAATCCATGATGGTGAATACACTCCAGCAGACATATATAGCAGGGCCCATGAAGCTGAATGTCTATGGGTATAATTAATTTCCTGATTCTTGAACAGAATGCAATAAGTTTTCTGAATATATCGTATTTTAAAAAATTCTTTTGGTATTTAATTTTTTTTATCATGTAAGTTTCATGGTGTGTGATATACAGAACTCCTCCTTTATTAAATAAATCTCTCTCTGGCTTTTCTTTGCAAACGAATTAGATCATAAGGAAATAAGATATTATTAGGTGAACTTTGTATGAAAGAGCACTCTCTTCCTACCTGTTTGTACTCAGATTCTCGTCCAACCAATATCTGCAGAATGTAACTGACTGGATCTCCCTTCATGGGGAGTACTGCCTCCCATGCAATTTCACAGGCATTTCCTTCCAACTGTCTTACTCGAGGTGCTAAAATAAAGATTTCCATAAATTAATAGATACATCCAAAAGGAATCATTGATGCAAGTTGTTTATAATTTTCTTCATATTTTTAAAATTATAACATATTAGATTCAGTCAATTCATTTGGGAGGGGCTATAAATAAGTGAGATCACTACCAGAGACAGTAAGACCTATCACACCAGAGATTGAGCTGTACAACTATAGGGACTAAACTGAGGAAGTACAACCAGGGCAGGCTGAAGACATTCTGCTGCTTGAGCCAAAGGACAAAATTCCCCCCTCCCTCAGCCCATTCTACATACAAAGGGTGATAAAGAGTGGTTACTGCTTCTTCCTTCAGTGCTAGTGAAAGGACAGCATCCCCCAGTGCATCTGAGGAAGTAGATTAGTTTATGGGATGTAAGGTAGGCTGCGGATCACACATACTTCAGTTGTTCTTTACATAGGTATGTGCCTCAGCCCCACATTTGCTGCTTATGACAGCTGCTTCATATTACTTGACCAATGGCAGTTGTTGGCTTCCAAGTCACTAGTAAGGTAAATCCACTCTTGGTTTAGAAAGAGCTCAGGTGGTGACCTTAGGGGGTAGAGTTCAGCAGGCTGGATAGTTCCCTTAAGTCTGCATTAAAGTGGCAAGTGAGGATGACATGGTGGCCACCAGCCATAATAAGGCTAGCCCAGAATACATCACTTGCACCATCTACGGATGTGCTGAGATTGTGGAACAGATATTGTATAAAATGTTGCCAAGGAGAAATAATTTAAACACTGAAAAAGCCATTTATGAACACATACATATAGAATGCACACAAACATCTGGAATAAAGTGGGAGAAAACTAAACATATTTTAAATAGCGTTCTTTAGAAGAATTTATAAAGTGAGCTGGACAGAGAGATGTAGAACCATTGGATGCAACTGGAAAATACATACAAAGATGTTATCCATAATGATAGGGTGCAGTCTAAAAAAAAAAGCCAAACCAACCTTGGGCAAAAAGTCAAATAAATGGACCTGAGAGCAAATCAAGCCTTAACTCTCCCCAGAAGCCATAGTAACTAAACTAAGGCTATTGTATTTTGCACATACCGTAATACTGCATGACTCATTAGAAAAGACAATAATTCTTGGTAAGGCAGGAGACTGGTAAAAGAGGAAAAAAGAGGAAAGGAAGACAGACTCAATCAAGGAAGCCTTGGCCCTAAGTTTACAAGACCTGAGCTGGGCTGTTAATAACAGAGTGTCTTGGAGGTGTCTCATAATGTCACCAGAAGTTGAAGCCAACTTGATGGCAATTAAAAACAACTAATGTATAACCGGAGGCAAAAACGTAAAAGGAAAAAGGAAAAACCTAGTTACACTTTTCAAAAAGCAAAGAGGAAGGTTTTAAAAAATATATGGGTATCGTGCTTTAAGCAGTTCCCATATGATAAATGTTGTACATTCTCCCAAAGAAGATGGTCATAAGGCTATACCAAGATTTCAAGCTATACAAAGGTCTTGGGGTCAGGAGGAATGCAAACCTGTAGATTTTCCTTGGTTTTTTTCGAGCTGTGAGGCCGTGTTCTGGAATAGTTTCTTTCTGACGTTTCACCTGAAGTTGTCCAGGTGTTTTGTGGATTTCAATACCTCTCTACTGAACACCTGGACAACTTCAACAGGAAAGAAGGAACCCTAAAAGTAAATAAAATCTAGCTTCCAGTTTTGAAAAACAATAGAATCAAAACTCAGCACTTACAAAGTAATTCCACCGAGGGACAACGGGATTTCCAGCAGATAATGGGCCATCAACCAACCATTAGCCAAACAGACACTAATCATCCTTGCATTTCTATACCCAGAAACTAACCATTCAATTACACAAATTTACATATACGCCCCAACAGGGGTTCACAATATATAAACTCCACACACACTCCTAACCAACCATTCTCTGAAGATGCCAGCCACAGATGCAGGTGAAACATCAGAAAGAAACTATTCCAGAACACGGCCTCACATCCTGGAAAAAAAACCCAAAGAAAATCTATGGATGCCAGCCGTGAAAGCCTTTGACTTCACAATGCAAACCTGGTTTCATGAGAAGAGCAATACAGTAAGAAAAACCTGTGCTTGAAGAATAGAGTATGTCATGCAAATCAATGAAGAAGGAGAGGTTTTTTTGGGTCTTTTTTGGATGATGTAGCTTAGAAACCTTCAGCCACCATAGCACACCATACCAGCAAATGATATTGAAAAATGGTGAGCTGTTATGTAGAATAGTGAGAAAATTAGGAAAAAGATGGTAGCAACAGTCATGGGAGAAGGCAGCCAGCTCTATGCTGCCTATTTCTTAAATGCTTGGCTTCTGTGGGGTCTATGGAGCCAAGGAAGTATGGGAGGGCTATCTTGGATAATCATCTAGCTTGTGGCATAGGAGATTGTCCAAATCAGCCCTCCAATTCTGTCTTGGCTCTGTTGACCACCCAACATCCAGTCCTACAAGAAACAGGGAGCACTGGAAAAGCAGCCTTTTCTCCTATCACAGATGCCTTCCTGTGTGAACATGAAAAAAGCGGAACCAGTAGCATAGAAGATTGTTACACTTGTGTACTCAATCAGATTCCTGAACCATGTCTTTAATATTACAGCAGCTATGGCTCTAATAATGCAAACTTTTCACGGTAGGCTATTGAGGAAAAAACACTGTGTGTTATAAGTGATATATGAGTTGTTTTGGGGAACAATGAATTATGATAAAGTTGATTCTATCTATTAATCCCCTTTCAAATCCCAGACTAGGAGAAGAATCTTGTTTACCTTTGATGACAGGGGGAATGGATTTGGTTGTGCTGAAGGTAAACACTTCTGAGAAAGGTCCTTCACCAGCATCATTTACAGCTTGTATTCTAAAAGCATAGCAGGTATATTCCATCAGTCGTTGTACCTTGTAGGTGTGACTTGGTCCCCTATATATTGGAATAAACCTAAAACACACAAAAGGAGACAGGAGAACAGTTTAGATATTCTTTATCTTAATATGAACCTAATGTGCTTTCTAAGAACAATTAAGGGTTCTTCACACTATCCAATTATAGTACTATGATTCCACTTTAACTGTCATGGTTCTATCCTATGGAGTGCTGGGGTTTATAGTTTAGGGAGTAACATTTAGAATCCTCAGCCAGAGAGCTCTAGTACTTCACTCAACAATGAACTCTAGGATTTCACAGATGCAGCCACAGTAATTAACGTGGAATAACAGTGCTATAATTGTGAAAGGGTCCAAAGCATCTTACATACATTCCAATATACAGAAGTTCCCATCTTGGAATCTATTATTTTCCCACAGGGGGCAATTGTGACCCTTGAGTTGCTTTTAGACTGTAACCCTCATAATCCCTCCTATTGGCTACACTGGCTGTGGCTGATGGGAGTTGTATGGCAAAATCATCTGGAAAGCCACAGTTGCTCACTCCTGTTCTGGACGAGGGGAGAATCATGCATCCCTCCAGATGTTGCTGGACTACAGCTCCCAACACCCAATGGTGAAGAATGCTGGGAGCTGCAGTTCAGCAACATCTGGAGGGCCACGTGATTCCCCTCTGATATAGACTCTTTTAGTTAAGGCTGGTACAGAGTCATATGTTAGCCTGTTGTGTGGATCAAGTTCAAAGTGCACTCAAGCTGCCTTAATGTTCTGTCTCCTGACCTGATCATTTTTCAGTACATGTGCTGTACTGTTGTTTGATCATGGATCCCACAATCAGATGACTACTTCATTGTATGGACAGGCAGTTCTTTGCGTTTTCTGCACTCCTAATAGCTACACTGGGAACACAAGTAGCTGAATACTAATGTTTCTCAGAATAAATCTGGATTTATTGAATTAAATTAGGGTAAAACGGTTTCCAGGACTTGACTCACATATAAAGCAACTCACTGACCTATACTGGTTCATAACTGATATGAAACAAATACACAATTAAAATATGGCTTAGAACAAGAAATTGTGGAAAGTAGTATGCCTGATATGTCAATGTAGGTGTAAAACTGATTTCTTGCAAACTTTGAGAGCCAGCCTTACAAAGCAAACTCTTCCCTCCATTGACCATGGCTAACTCTAAACAGCTTTTCTCTTAATCAGAGTTTGCAAATCAACTTCAAGTCTGTATGAAAATCAGCTAGCATTTGTACAGATTTTAAGTTAAACCATTCTTGGAATAAAGGGAAGGAGAATTTACAATAGAGAAGGGATAGGTAGGTATGGAGCATAATTCTGGAGTTTGGCTCCTGATTGGCAAAATCCTACATTGCAGCAAGGTGGCCCTACATCGACACCTTATCAAAGTGTCAATAGCTGACAAATTTCACAAACTTAAAATCTTAACACTCTTAAGTAGCCAGACAGCACTACCTGTTTACTACTACCTTCCTTCATTTCAAATCATGAGACTTGACTTGAAGTCACATTTGCTACTTCAGGCCAAATAAACAGAGGAATTTTTATTTATAATCTCATGTTTGCACTTCATTGGTGTAAATTTGCTTATGCATGTATATAAAGCACCTTTATGCTTGATGCTATGAGGAATGTTTTCTGCCTCGGGAAATAGGCTAGGAGCATACACCATTAAACAGCCAAGTATTGTATATTCCATAGTTTGTTTCCTATACATATATTGAGTTCACAACCTTTGTGGCCCTAAGGGCCAATGTGATGCTGACGGCTTACAGGCCTGTGCACATACACTCACAAACTTGATACAGATCATTTTTTTTCTCACTGACAGCTGCAGGGGAAAAAAACCAATTTGTATGGAAGATTGTTAGGAGAGGGACTGGAAAGTCTTTCATAGAATCATAGAATTGCAGAGTTGAAAGAGACCACGAGGGCCATCCAGTCCAACCCCCTGCCACGCAGGAAATCTTGATCAAAGCATCCCCAGCAGTAAAATCAGAGGAGGGTGTTGGAAGGATCAAAACACATTGGGGTGCAATTAAAGCCTGAGGGGGGGGCACATTCTGTCCATTTTACATGCCAGAAGTATTTTATTGGACAGTATGGCTGAACAGATCAGAGTCACATTGTACATTGAGGCTAGATCCAAAGAACTGAGAAAAAAATCCTGTTTGGATTATTGTAATGTGCTCTATATGGGATTGCCTTTGAAAAGTGCTCAGAAACATAAGGTGGTCCAAAGAGCAGCAGGCAGGTTGTTAACTGGGGCTAACTACAAGGAGCACAGAACTCCCTTGTTGCAACAGCTTCACTGGCTGCCAGTCTGTTTCTGGGCACAATTCAAAGTGCTGGTTTTGACCTATAAAGTCCTATACAGCTTGAGTCCAGGTTATTTGAAGGACCATATGAGCCTGTATGAGCCTGTTAGAGCTCTAAGATCATCTGGAGAAGCCCTTCTCTCTGTCCCACCGCCTTCTCAGGCTCGTGTGGTGGGAACAAGGGAGCAGGCTTTCTTGGTGGCTGCTCCCAGACCTTGGAACACCCTCCCCAGAGAGAGCAGGATGGCCCTGTCCTTGCTCTTTCTGGTGGCAGGTTTAAAATACTTTTGTGCCATCAGGTTTTTACAGACAAGGGCTGGGCTTCTAAGGCTACATGGTACTGTTTTAAAGAATTTTTTTAGAGTTTTAAAATGCATTTTAGTATTTTTAAAATGTTTAATGTTTTAACTTATAAATTGTTTTTTAACTTTTATATGTAGATTGTTATTTTTTACTTTTGTATTTTTTAAAACTTGTTTTTAATATGTTGTTAGCTGCCCTGGCTCCTATTACCAGGAGAAAGGTGGGATATAAAACAACAAAAACAGCAACAGCAACAACAACAACAACAACAACTGCTCTCCTGCAAACATTTCTAATATGTAAGTAGGTAGGCTTCACAGCAGTGCTCATATTATAACCTCCTGGATATGCAGATCACCATTTTGGATGTAGTTTTACTTTTCTTAACAATAATCTAGCATGAAACATGAAAACGTTTCCTACAGATGCCCTTCAGAAACAACAACACACAGATGGACACCTTGGGACACAGCCCACTGTTGTCCAATGCCATGCTTTCAATTGGTTATTTATATTGCTTATATTCATTTAGCGGTTTCAAGCACACTCATTCATACTGACAGATGCATATTACAACTCTGACCTTCATCACTGAGTCCTGCTCAGGAGCTTTTTGAGGCAACCGGTTGGGTAGTGGTGAAAACGTTATGCTGGACTAGATATACATTAATCTGTTACTGAAAGTTTTATGACCCCCAAACATGATTATCAACTGATAACTAACCTTTGAGTGGTCATTTTGGAAGCCGAGTTTTAAAATCTGGATGTGACGCTCAAAAGAAAGTTTTACAAGAACTGGCTCCAACTGGTGACCACTGTTACTATGTTAGAGAACAACCCCATCCTTAGAACATATGTTCTTCTGCTTATACTGTTAAAGAATAATCTCATCCTCTTTGAGATTCAATTCTATCATGTAAGTCAAATATTGCTCTTGCTCAAGTATCTTTTTTGCTAACACATTAGCAAGTGAAGAGGAAATGTACTTTTAAGTAGCTTCTGCAATATGTAAAGCTTCCAAATCTGTACAGTCTTAGGCAGAGCCTAGAAGTAACTTTTTTGAATGACGATCCCAGAATCCCCCAGACAGTATGTCCACTGCCTAAAACTGACTTCTACTGAAGCTGGAGAAGCAATTAGTTTTAATCAGAGGAAAAATAGCCCCAACAATTAATCTTAATTATGCCTAGAAGACTCATGTTGTGATTAAAACAATAAAAAAGTTTCATCTTGATTACAAACATTTTAAACTTCAAGAGACAACTAATATCTTGAGTAAATGTGTACAATTCAATTACAGCCTGAAACAGGCACTTAGTATTCCTTGACAATTTCTCCTTTCAAAGCAGCATGGCTGGGTGCTGCACAGACAAAGAAGATTTGTGTGCATGTGTGTTATAAATCTAATTGTGCAGTTACTAGAAACACAAGGAGTCCTCAAGGATTTTTTTTTAAAGTGGGGGACAGGAGGACATACTAATTGTCTATGACAGAGTCAGACTATGAAAGATCATCTGTTCTCTAACACAGATAACATCTTTGATACAAGCAAATGTAAAAAGTTCCATTTTAGTATTTTGCATGGAAAACTGTATTTAGCCCCAAGGGATGAAAGGAGGAGGAAGATAGGGTATAGCAATGGGGTGTGGGAGAGAATGAAAGCACTGCCTCTCAGATAAGAATGCTGCTCCCCCCAATGAAATTTTCCTTCAGTTCCTGAATTCCTAGCATTGCATTAACTTAAAATTTCAGTTGAGCATTTAGAAATGCAGTTTAGGCATCCCAAGAAAAGGGGCAGGCCCTACTACCCCCTCCCTATGATATCTCATAATTGGAAATATTGGACACTTCTAGGTGTTAAGTTGACTGGAGTGATAAAATAAGAGGTTAGGTGGAGGTCACAAGGACCTGGGATATGTCTTGTCCACCATTGCGGTTGTCGTAAACCCATCAATTTCTATCTCCCAGCCATTAACACAATCAGCAAAGTTTTGGTTTCCTTTGTTTAGCTGGTGGGAAAACCATCCAAGCTTTGTCCTAGCCAGAGTACCCCTTCAGGATATGAAGCAGGGTATAAATATTAGTCCCCCAACAATAGAAAGCTAGGCCACTGTGGACAAACCCAGCCACTCTCTTTTTCAGTGCAATTCCGGATTGGAACCTCCAGTGACACCCTCAGACTTCTGTCTGAATACTGTACTTTACTCTTAAAGACTGGTAATTATCACCCTGTTTTTCCCAAATATCTCCCCCTATCCAATATTTCTGCTTTATTAGGCCTGTGTGGTTCTTAGGAATGTATGTTTTATGTGTGAATGCATCTTGTGCTGTTTCCAATAAAGGCATTTTTATTTCACTTTAACCTGGAGTTCTGTGCAGTTAGTACTGGTATACAGTACAAAGGTGAAAAGATCCCTGCAATTACCCTCCTCTCACAGGCATACTGTTTGAGCTAATAATTCCCCCAACTAGATTTTTGGTATCACAGGGGGGGTGTCTCAACCTCCTCCACCTCTTAGGGTAAGAAGATTGGTGGAGAATGAGGGCAACACCCTAGTTTAAGGGTTCTAAGCCCTAGGTCTATTATTTGACTTTACAGCCCGAAACAATGCATCTCATCTATACATCTGTATACTTTAATTTAAGTAATTATGAATGAGGAACATATCAAGATGATACAAGTATGACAAGCCCTGCTTTTTTGTTCTCCTTGCCTTCACTCTGCTAGGGCTGAACCTAGAGTTGGAGAGTCTGTGAAGTCAGCTGCTAGGGTCTGAAGTGGAGCAAGAAGGAAGTGGCAGGACATGTGGCCAAGGTACCATCATTTTTACCAGATATAATCAACCCACATTCCTTGAATTGCAAGAGCTAACACTGAATACCTGTATTTATTTATTGAGAGTATTTATATTGCACCTTTCCAACAGATATTGCTCAAGATGCCAACAGTGAAGAAAATTAACCAAAACAGCCATTAGACAGTTTACCACAATCTGCTTCCAAGGAAGCAAGGTTAAAAACCAGCACTAGAACATACATTTGTACCAATAAGATGTGGGCAAAGCTTTCAAATATTTTGTTAGAATAATAAAAGGACATGAGGGGAACAAGGTGACTATCATCAAATGCAGCTCCACTTTCCAATAAGTTTGTCACTGACACATGCTATGCTTTAACGGGAACATTTTAAACTTCCATACAGGCAAAACCTGGGGAAGAAAATGCCATTTCCCAGTGAAGGAGGAGGCAATCCCTAGAAATATTACTCACCTCATATCTTTCTTGTTAATAGCCTGAAACAGTTCTATTCCCTTGCATTTTAATGTCAAATCAAACGATAACATACAGACAACACAGAACATAGTGTTCCTACAAAGACTTCAGCAGATGACAAGGCTGCAATTTTGTCATCAATACATTTTTATCCCTTGTTAGGATCTTCCAGGAACTTGTATGTCATCATATTGAACCTCCTTTCAACATTTCAAGAAATTCAGCTCAAACTTGGGAATTGTGAATAGAACTGAGGTTCTCTGCCTTTACATTTTTATTTAGTAGATTTTATCCTTCTTTTCTTCAAGGGAGATTTTCCATTTCTCAACAAGTCTGCTTTTGAAGGAATGCCTCCTACATTTTCAGTTTTAAAAAGGAAGGTGCTGCTGGGCAGCATCAGGCAAAGTACAGTGGCATAAATAAAAATCTGAGTGCTGCTTCACCATCTCCATGAAAATGGAGCCATTATTTATCCTCTCCATGGAAGCACAAGAGAAAGGGAAATGAGAAGTGGACAAAATATCATTAATATCCTCACGAATTAAGCTTCTGACCCGAAGCTGTTTTTGCCACAGCACAAGCAACCGGAGCATTTGAAATGGAGGTTTACACACTTTGGCAAGCAACAGCTGCTAGTAGTTAAATGAGATTACCACCACAGCAAAGTGCCTGCTTTTGACAATTAACACTCCATGCTCGCTCTTCAAAAAATATAAAATGAAACATCCAACTCTTCTTCTGTTATTGAACATGTCCAACCACCAGCTATTTATAGGATTACATATCTATATCTATATATACTAGTCCATTTGTAGCCCAGGAAGCTACAACAGGAACAGATAATTTGATCAATGAATGGAAGAACATTAAGTTCTAAGCAGTGATTGAACTATGAAAAAAAATGAGGGTCAAATCACCGCATGATGTAAATGGGTGTAGCCTTTTACCTGCCAAATGGCAGAAAACCCTTTAATAAGGGTGCACCAACAAGGGAGGGAGCCGTGCTTTCACTGCTGGTTCCTAAGGTGAACAACATAGCAAGAGCTCTACCAGATGTTAATCGTTTTAGCAATATAACCAATTATCTTCCCACATGGTTTAAGTGAAAGTCTCTGTTTTGACAATGTCAGTATTTGATGTGCAGGAGACTTTATTTATTCCTGACATTCTTAATAGTAATATACGGTATTTATTATTCTTTTTATTTTCCCATTTGGAAAACACTTCAGGAGGCTTATTTATGATTTTAAAACAAACCCACAATCATGTAATAAAATAATTTTTAGAAATTACACGAACACAAAATAAGACAATTTGTGTGCTTGATACAGAATAATACCATTGGCCCCACAGAGCTGAAAACCTATGTATCATCTGTGGGTGTCTGCCCATTCTGAGGCCCTGTGAGCACAGGAGTGAATAGTAGTGGGAAAATGATTGCTGGAGAGCAAGGTAAGAATGGTATGAACATAAAAGGAATAAAACAATGGACCAGAGTATGGCTAACCAGAGCCCAAGCCTTTATTAATAAGGCAGATAAAATTGGCTACGAAATTGCATTTGCAATCTGGTTGCTATTCAGAACTGATGAAGCACTTGTCTGTAGATCTGATTCTGGATCAGTAAAACTTCAGGTAGTTTTCTTAAACATACAGTACATTAATGCACTAGAAAGTAAATTGGGCATTATATCACCTACAGAATCATTCATAGCTACTGGCACAAGCAAGCTTTAAAATAATTCCTTGGAATATCTTTGTGTCCCAAGAGCTGCTCCCAGGCTGTGGAAGCTAAGGCTGGCCTCTCTCCCTTTGGTCCTTCCACCAGCAGGCAAATACTTTGTTATTCAGGGGGGCTTGTAACAACTGCCTGGCTGCTGAGAAGGAAACTTTTAATGGGCAGATGCTTTGCTTTTAAACTGCTTTCAATGTTGTTCCAATATTTTTTAAAAATGTATCCTTTTAAGTTAATTTTGTTCTGTGCCAACTATTTTTGGAGACCGGCAAGATATACATCTAATACATAATAAAAACAGTGCACTTCCTTTTGGCCACAAAGTACTCCAGAAATGATGCATCGCTAACCCTGCCACCTAGTAAGGAAAAGTAACCTGCTGCAGAGAGCACCATATCGAGGGGTATAAGTGGACATATGAAGTCAGGAAATGATGTCTTAATGTGCACCATTAGAACTCCAGGCAGAAAAATATCTTTGGCTTCTACTGCTTCTGAGTCTTTTAGTCTGATCCAGCATGGTGAAGCTTATATGTAATTACTCCTCATTGATCTATTGGAGAGGTGGGGAAACTCTGTCTCTTCACAACTTCTTTGGAGGTTTTCAAACAGAGGCTGGATGGTTATCTGTCAGGAATGATTTGACTGTGTATTCCTGCATGGCAGGGGGTTGGTCTATGATAATTGTGAGTCTATACCTCCCACAATTCCTTACTATTGGCCATGCTGTAGCCAAAAACATCTTTTTATCCCCTGTACAGATTTTTTACCCTTTGTGTAGACAGGACCTTAGTTTCTTTTGTGTAACTGTACTGTACTTGTGAGAGCTTGGAACATGTTTTCCTTTCATTAGTGTGATGACACACAGAATTCCAATTATTAGCCATTAATAACAATGACACTAGAAATGTACATGGGTATGTACTACACAGTGGCGTCAATCCGTGATGAACAACATAAGTTGTATCTTTAATCAAACAGAGTGTACAGTATCAGCTTTTTTTTTTTGGTCTTGTCTTTTGTTTTCTGATGGGTTTGCAATTTCAGAATCAATACTATAGCAACCATATGGCTCAGCCTTAATTGCCAATTTCCTTTCCTTATTTGTTGGTTAAAGCCTTCCAGTATGTGTATGCTGATTATTATGAATGAATATGATAATGTACCTCTTGTTGTTTTTCATTTTTTTTTAAAAAAATCCACTTCTAAAGCTCCCCAAGCCGGATGGAAAGCAGACATGGTAAAATGGGTGTTAATGGTCTTGATTCAATTAAAAGAGTAAACCATTTTCTAATTAGACTCCTTGGAAAACCTGCAATAACTAGATAATAGCTATATTCATCACGAGGCAAAACATCTGTGTAGCCTTACGGTGTTGCATACCAACTACTTATTGCCAGAATATTATTTTTAAAACTAGCATACCAGGCTCATTCATATGCAATGCCAAGCCATGGTATGTCATCTGATGTTATACAACCAAGGCAGAGATATGTTCAAACTGGCAAACTATGGTCTCTATCCTTCCCTACCCTCAAATTCATACTGTAAACTAGATTTGCACTCCTAATTTGGAGGACAAGCGTAAACCCTTGTTTACCAGTTTAGACAGCAAATCATAGAGTTTGAAGAGACCACAAGGGCCATCTAGTCCAACCCCCTGCCATGCAGGAATACACAGTCAAATCATTCCCGACAGAGGGCCATCCAGCCTCTACTTAAAAACCTCCAAAGAAGGAGACTCCACCACACTCTGAGGCAGTGTATTCACTTTCGAACAGCTCTTACTGTCAGGAAGTTCCTCCTAATGTTTAGGTGGAATCTCTTTTCCTGTAGTTTGAATGACTACAGGTTGAAAACAAAGGACAGGATGAAACATATTACTGTGGTGTGCATGAGCACAAGGCTCAGTTCCAGAATAAATCAGGGCTAGGCATTATAGACCCAATGTGATGTAGTGGTTTGAGTGCTGGACTAGGTCTCTGGGTGATAAGGATTTGAATCCCCACTCAGTCATGGAAAACCACTAGGTGATCTTGGGCAGTTCAAGCTTTCTCAGCTTCTGAGGAAGGCAATGGCAAATCCCCTCTGAACAAATCTTGCCAAGAAAACTCTGTGATAATTTCACCTTGGGGTCACCATAAGGTGGAAATTACTTGAAGGTACACAACATAACACCACAGGCATTACGTATGGACAAATTCAACATCCAACATAATGAAGACATTTCCTCTAGCATAGGGTTGGGCAGACTCAGAAGGTCAGAAGGCCAGTGTTTTCTGGTTGCCCACCCACATTGTAAAGTTGCTAGCGGCACCCAGCGAAGGTGCAGCAGAAGTAGTTTGCTCACTCACCTTCCTCTTCTCCCCATCTACCTGATAGTAAAATGCTACTGTTAGTGCTGCTACGAACAAGAACAAATGAAGAAACTGGCATGGAAGGGTCTGCTTGGCTGGTTTCAATTTCCCCCTTCCTGTCTGACCTTCCAAGCATCAGGTCTGCTCCAGCAGCAAATGTTTGGCTGCCTCCTGACTCTTGTGGATCCTCAGAAGCAGGTAAGGGTGACTAGGGAACCATCTGTGCTGTGGTACAATTTTCCAAATCAGCCCATTCCTCTCCTCCCTTGCCTGTTCCCAGTCTCCAATTTCCTTATGAGTTCCATTTTGGTGGCCAAATTTATAAATCTATGCTTTTCTAACATGCTGGGTGTAACTGGTGAGGCAGACTTATCTACTTTCTCCTGTTCTCTCAATTTTGCTGTTCACACGTGTTCACTACGGGATTCTGGAGGCACCTGCTGTTTACCTTTACTGTTGTAGGCAGGCACACACAGCTACAATAGGACAGGCTAAAGCAGAATCCCATTCTTTCCCAGCTCAAGCTTTATTTCATTATTTTTGGCAGACATGCTGCTGCAAGCTGATACTGAAAGTGCCAAAGACTTGTAGCTATACAGAGGATGAGAAGGAAAGTGGATGGGGAGGTGTAAAGACTTTGTAAAAAGGAACTTCTTTGTTAGAGGCTTTGTTAACAGAGGTAAACCTGTATTGTACAAGGCTGAAGAGGTAGGGGAAAATCCACTTTGTGTTTAAAAAGGATACTCTGCTTCTGAGGAGTGAGCTTCAGAAAAGAGGTTTGAAGTGCACACCCCAAGTTCCCTATTAATTCATCAATGTCATGTTTGTTATCAGTCTGGCAGTGTGTTGTGCTAAAAGGAAATGTTGGGTCAGATACAAGGCTATGATGTGATGCAGAAGACATGCTCGTAGGGGTAAGGGTGCATGATATATGAGTGGTCCAAAGCTTATTTGATTTTGCATTGATACTGTTATTGGTGGCGAGGAGCTGTGGATTTCCTGCACAGTCAGTGAGTCACTTCCTGTTTGGTTGAAGCACTGCCCTTTGCCTCCTGAAAGCTTGAGAAGTGGGCACAACAGCCACATAGGGCCTCAGTCTATTCCACAGGAAAGTGGCTGGTGGTGCAAGGATTGTTCTACCCTCTATCTGCACTATAGTAAGATCAGACTGATAACCAATGATAAAAATAAACTGTTTTGCATTATAGTAGCACCCCCGCATCTGTGGGGGAATGGTTCCAGACCCTCCCGTGGATGGTGAATTCTGCGGATAATAGCGAATGGCATTCCAGGGGCCATCCCGGGGAAAGGAGGGGTGAGATCATTCCCTTCGCTCCCGCATTATTATTTCTGCCCCGGGAGCAAACCCAGGGAATGATCCTGGGGGCAAAGGGAGGAAGATCTTTCCTCCCCTCCTTCACCCCTGCCATTTTGGCCCCAGGAGTGAGCCTGGGGAGCAATCCCGGTGGCAAATGGAGGAAGGAGGGAGATCTTTCCTCCCCTCCTTTCATCCCTGCATCACCATTTCCACACCAGGAATGATCCTGGGGAGTGATCCTGGGGGCAAAGGGAGGAGGGAGGGAGATCTTTCCTCCTCCCATTTTTCCCTCTTAGCCCCCTGCATCACCATTTTGGCCCACATCACCATTTCTCTCCTTCCCCATCCACCCTCCCCCCACTGTCGTCATCCACAGATAATTGAATCTGTGGGTGGTGAATCAGCAGATGCAGGATGCTACAGTACAGTGAACATTGCAACTATTTATACAGGTCACCCCACCTCTGTATCCATGGAGCACATGTTCCTGAACTTAACTGTTTATAAGTGAAACAACAGATAATAGCTAACTGCCACAGAATACCATAGATCCCTTGAATTTATGGTATTGTCAACACTTATGTAAATCCCACTGATTCAATGGGTCTTTTCTAGTTCAGATTAGTATTTGGATTGAGTCTGCAAGTAGTTCTTGTTTACTGGGCTATGAGAAAAGTCCACAAAAGGTGGGTTGCAGTTAAAAATGAACATAATGCAAATAATTTTTAAAAATGAAAAATACAGCTACATAAAATAGTAATAAATCTCAGCACTAATCAATCAATCAACCAACTATATTAATTAAAAGTCCAGGCAAATGTTTAAAAAGGTAATGTATTTGTGGATGATTTTTATTGCTGCCCTGAACTTTGGATACCTATAAAACATAACAGCACTAAAAGTGATTAAAGTATCACTGTTCCTAAAGTAAGAATCCCACAGAAACTTCCACAGCAGGCCAGTGAATGAAGCTAAGTAATTACTTATAAAGTAATCATAAATAAGAAAAAGTCAGGGTAAGAATGTCAGGATACCCATTTTAGATATAAATTTAAATCCCCACTGAGATTCTGATCAACAACTCAAAAGGCTTTCCAAAGCTTATCAGAAAACCCACAAAGGGAAAACACCAACAGCAGAGGTGGGAAGAGCTGAGTAACAGGTATTATCTTACAAAACAACTCCAGTGCCATTGCACACATTATTTACGCACCATGGGCAGGTCTCAACAACATTTTGACCTTTCCCTATGAGCAATACGTGGCTTGATTAAGCCGATTCCCGTAAGGTCACATACTAGCTATTAGCACAGATGACTATAACTTGCTTATTCTATTTCCCCTATCCAATCCTATTCAAATCCAGCAAAAACAGTTTCCAAGTCCTGCTGTGTATTTCTGCTCCTGATCACCGGGCTGAAGGCATATATTTTATCTACCATAATACTTTATCTGTACATTAATATGAATCAGATACAAACAGGCAACTTTTTCTATCTGTTCAATTCATACGTCTCACTTAAGTCTATGGATTGTCCCTATTTCTTTAATACCCTTTGAAGTGGGCTACCCAAATATTGACTGAAATACAGCTTGACCAAAATAGAGCAGGCTCTTTTTTTTTTTTTGACGGGGTGCCTTTCCTTTCCTTTAGGTTCACCTGGATGTTTCCAGTGTCTTTTGGTTTAGTTCCAACACATGGTATATTACAGTTAATAATTCATTTTATACTTTTTAAAATAATGCAGGAGTTAACCAGATCTATGATTAAGCAAAATGTTTGTAATGTTTCAGGGAGCACAATCCAATTTGTTTTGTATAGAGTTATCCCTTCATATTCGCTGGGGTTTGGTTCCAGGACCCCCCGTGGATACCAAAATCCGTGAATACTCAAGTCCTATTATATGCAATGGCATAGCAAAATGGTGTCCCTTATATAAGATGGCAAAATCAAGGTTTGCTTTTTGGATTATTATTTTTTTAAGAATATTTTCAAGCCGTGAATACTTACATCCGTGGATATGGAGGGACAACTGTATTCATAAAGCACAACATGATTACTACAAATGTGGCATTTATATGGCGCTAAAGGCACTTTTATCATTATGTAGCTTCGTAAGAAAAGAATTACACTTCCCAATACCCATAACAATAACCAAGAGCTAGAATATTTTTGTCAATCTGCTTAGTACAATTACATAGCTAAAATAATCAAATCAGAGGGGAGGAAACTGGGGGACTACCTAGTTTCACCTCAAAATCTAACAAGCTACTTTGAAACTGCTGATAATTATCCAACTTGCAATCCCTGATAAAATTACTGCTATAAGCAGAACATGAATAGCTCTGCCTCTAATGGAAACTGAACATTTTCAACACAGGATTTTACCATGGAAAGCAGAGAACAAGGCAATTAGTAGTTCTCTGTGTTACAACAATATAATGGAGAAAAGCCATTCACTATGCATCCCAGTGAACAACACTGAATGTAAATTGATACCCTTACACCCCTCTTCTTCAATGTGTCTGCAATCTACCTGCAGACACTCAATGGCCATTATGCCAACCAGAATCTTTCTTTCCCTATCCTCTAATTTCTGTACCATTCATCCTGAATGGTGCTCAGAGTTTCTAATAAAAGTGTTACCCAATGTTGTTTCTAGTGTTAAAAAATTCTTTCTATTTCAATCTACTTTTACATTCAGCAGCCCAGAAATCCTGGATACAAAAAGTTTTCAGTAAAAGGATGAATAGTCATAACCCCTCCGTCAAGAATACGCAACTTGATTACTAGGACATAACCATTACAGTGGGCCTGCTGTATCTGTGGGCTTGTGATCCACAGATTCACACCACTGAAGATTCAAATGTACACAATACTGTACATTTGAATTTGCAATGGTGCAGAAGTGGGCAGTTTTGGGGGGAGCCTGAAGAGTGTGTGCCTGGCTTTGCACCTGGCAGCCAAGGCTTGCCACCACTTCCATTGCTGCCCTACATAATTTTCAATAGGGACTTATAAGTCTCACCTTGCTTTCACAGTCTTTCTGTGAGCCTCGCCTAAAAGCAAATATGAGGAGAGGTGTATAAGTCTCTATTAAAAATGGCACAGGGCAGCAGTGGAGGTGGCAGCAAGCCCTGCCAGTTGCCCGCTTCTGCCTTGCAAGGAACCCCGCCATCTCGAAGGCAGAAGTGGGGAGCTGGTGTGCTCTCTGGAGGTGGAGGAGCCCAAAGCCCGGCGGCGTGGCTGGCAACCAGAACTTGCCAGCACCCCCACTGCTGCCCTGTGCCATTTTTAATAGGAACCTGAACATGTGTGTGTTTTGGTATTCGTGGGGAGTCCTGGAACCACTCCCCCATGAATACCAAGGGCCACTGTACTGCTTTGTTTCTTAACACAATACCAAGGCTGTTTTGTGCCTTAACCCTCTCTCTGGCTTTTCTTCACAAACGAAGATTCAGGAAGGACTCATCCCACACTTTCTGCAAGTGCGCTGATTACTAAAAAGGCCAATCCGAGATAAACAAGTCCAGTTGCAGAAAGCACAGCAGAAGGTCTCCTTGGGTGATGTTTCTGGGTTGTGATTCTTTCTGCGTTGTCATTTCTCTTCAAGACTTGTTCGGTGTGAGTTCTCAAATAAGGCTATAGCATTATGGATAGTGCATCTCCATGCCTCCCGATGTGAGGCCAGGGCGAACCATTGTTGGTGATCAATTTGGCCGAGCCTGAGATGTTGTTTCAGAGTCCTTGTATCTTTTTTTTTTTTTTTGGAGCACCCCTCTTACGCTGACCTGTGGCGAGTTCATCGTAGAGTACTATTTTGGGCAGGCGATGGTCCTCCATCCTAGAAACGTGCCCTGCCCAACGTGCCTTAACAATAACATTCTAATTAACCACATGACTCTAATTAACTCTTACCTGATCATGTTGGATGACTTCCAGTTGTTAACACTGATGGACTCGGGCAAGATCTTGGCACTGTTCTCTCTATGGCATGGCCTCTTGATTTTAACCATTAAACAAAACTTATGAAAGTTGGCAGTTTAACAAAACTTATCATTACCACATCTCTGTGGGAAGGAATGCCACCACCACAGGGAGATGGCCCAGACTGGCACAATTGCTCCAAAGGATGTAAATTACTCTTGAAAGTGTCCTCCCAGCTGATGGGAGTCACACGGTTTTCTTAATTGTCCAGTGAGCTCAGGGTAATTGTGGATCAGCGTGGATGCATAGCAAGATGATGAAGATGTGTGATGAAGCCAAGTGAGCATTGGCTACAGCTAATACTAAGCCCACAGTTGTAGCAATGATGGTAGTGAGGAGAAAGAAGGGAATGAAATATTGTGGAAGAGGCCATTACTGACAAGCTAAAACCCTAAACAGGAGGACTCTATACTGCAACAACTGCAGCAAGTACATGCTAGTGTTCAAGAATCACATGCTCCATTCAGATGTATTGCAAAGCCCATCTTCTCATTCTTTTTACAAATGTAGTATTTCTAAGACTAGAAACAATCCACAAGAAGTACAAGAAGTACTAGTTGAATTAGACATTCAACTAAAAGCAGAGTTCCACTTTAAAGATGTAGCACTTTCTAGATCACATCTTATTTCTGATCCAATATCTGTGGCTGTAAAGTACTGTATTCTTATATAGTTTCTCTCTCTCTCTCTCTCCTCTAACATTTCATTGTTCTTTTACTGTTATTGTTTTGTGTTATTATATAATCTTATTTTATTATTGCTTAATCTGATTTTAAAATAGTAGCTTAATATAATGTATATATAATTATATTCACAACAATTTTATTCATGACAACCATATACAGGTTACACCCATCAAGTTACAATCTTACAACAATTATTAAAACCATTAAAAAACTTTTAAAATCACTGTTGGCTCTATTATATATATAGTTAGATAGACAGATAGATAAATGTTTAATAAAAAGATTACAAAAGTGTTTAATATTAATCATGGCATAGTGGTACATAATCCATTCAAACCAGTATGTATATATATATATATATATATATATTTATTTATCACAAGTTCCCACCTGGACCATTACCCTCAAAATCTAATCTGAATTTGGCTGCATTCACTACAAATCTGGCAGTATTAAACATGACAGACTTGGCTGTATTGGATAGCAAATATATTATTTTCTCCAGATCATTTTGATTAGCTACTGTATATTCCGGCATATAGGATGACCGGGCATATAAGATGCCCCCCCAATTTTTAAGTTAAAATATAGAGTTTGTGTAGTATGTGGGGAAATTATTATTGTGATACAATGCAATCTTGTGTATCCCATGTTAAGTTCAGTTTAGGATTTTCCCTGCATGTATCAGTTCTTTCACACACCCCTTCTCCTTTCACTAGGCAATTTCAGCCAACTGGAGCAATGGGTCATTCATCACATTACCTAATTTAAATATTATTACACTTTGTGAAAGAAATAGATATTAAAAGTTTGGGAGACATCTCACACTATCTTGGAGTACAAATTGAAAGAAACTATGATGGAAGCTTCTTTCTTAATCAAAAGCAAAAGATTATAGATCTTCTGGACTATCTTGGTTTAAAAGATGCAAAGGATGCTCAAACACCAATGGAAGTAGGTTTCTTAAAGAACAATGAGACATCTGAACCCTTGAGAGACAATGAAAAATAAAGAACTGCAATTGGAAAACTTCAGTACATAGCTAATTTCACCAGACCTGATATTGCAAATGCTGTTGGCATCTTATGTAGAATGGTTAACTCTCCTACTCTCCAAGATTTTGTTGCAGTGGAAAGAATTTCAAGATATCAAAAATCAACTGCTGACTTCAAACTGATGCTTCCAGCATGTGACCAGCCATGACTAATTGCCTATGCAGATGTGGATTGGGGATCCGATCCAGCGGAGAGAAAATCAACCAGTGGAAACATCATCTTTTATGGTGGTGGAGCAATAAGTTGGACAAGTCGAAAGCAGAGTACAGTAGCAGATAGTTCCACAGGTGCCGAGTGCATCTCAGCAAAAACAGCCTGTGCTGAAATCAAATGGCTGCAGAATTTGCTTCTAGAGTTGGGATAAAAGAACCCAAGCCAACCATTCTGATGCAAAACAATCAAAGCTGTATCAAAATTTCTCAGAGTGACAAGCCTCTGAAGAAGAACATAGACATTGATTTCCACAAGGTGAGAGAGATGTGCCAGAGTCAACTTGTTCAGCTGGAGTACTGCAACTCAGAACAAATGATATGTGATATTTTAACTAAGCGTCTTCCTAAGGACAGTTTCCTGAGACTACAAGAAGAAATGAAGATTGTTCATGGAATCCACTTCAATTGAGAAGGGGAATGTAGTATGTGGGGAAATCATTATTGTAATGCAATGCAATCTTGTGTATCCCATGTTAAGTTCAGTTTAGGAACTTAGTTTTAGTTTAGTTTTTCCCTGCATGCATCAGCTCTTTCACACACACCTTCTCCTTTCACTAGGCAATTTCAGCCAATTGGAGCAATGGATCATTCATCACATGACCTAATTTAAATATTATTACACTTTGTGTAAGTTCCTTTTAAGTTTTGTCTCCATGTGGCTGGAGACATCTTAGAAGTCTTAGAGTCATAGTTCTTAAGCCATCTGTGTTCCTTTTAGTCAAGTCACCATGTAGCCCACACCGCTTAAGGCTGGGTGAGTCTTTTCCTACCCTAAATCCTCTTAGTCAGTTAGGGACCTTTTAAGTTTTGTTTTAATATGTAGATTAAGATTGATATACCTTCAGTAAACTTTTGATATGCTTTTTAAATTGACTTCTTTGTTGTTTTAATGAGTCTAATTGACTGGGTGATCAAACCACACATGTAAATGTTAATTGAGCTGTGTCTGCATTCTGGATGCTTCATTCTGCTTAATTTCAAAGAAAAGTGTTTTTACTTTTAAAGAAGATATTTTTATTTTTAAAAGGGCTAGATCCCTGGATTTTTTAATAGCTTTTTTAATTTTAGACTCATACCTCCCTACAGTTTGCCCTCCCCTCCAGCCAGCCAGCTCAGTGGCTGTAGATGATGGAATAGTCTGTGAAATTAAAGGACTGAGAACAGCTAAAAAAAGCATGGGATACTTTGAAAAATCTCTGTGGTGTTCAATCTTTGGAAAGTAGGGTTGCATTAAAAATTAAGTTGGTTAATATGAAGCTGGTTAATATGAAGCTACCAAATCCCAAACTTTTGAATGAGCACATTAATGATTTTAGAGCCACTTGCAAACTCCTGGAGAGGAAATCTCCTAAAGCTATGCAAATGGGAATCTTCCTGGCAAGTTTACCAAAATACAATCCCATAATAAATACCTTGCAGTTAAAGAATGATTAACTCTGCCAGAAGCTTTTATTCAGATAAGATAATTTTACCATAGATAAAACTTAATGCAAAATGATAAGTTTGAATCCAGAAATTCTAATTTTAGGCTAACATAATTTTAATGGACTGTTTTTCTTCTCTCCTGAGATAAATGGAGGGCAATTTAACACTTCAGTGGCAAAGTAGTCATTCTCACAGCAGGGGGAAGGATCTGCTAGGAAAACTGCCCAGGGAATTTAACACTTCAAAGACAAAGCAGTCATTCTCACAGCAGGGGAAAAGATCTGCTGGGCCTATAAGATGACCCCCCCCCTTTTTGAGGAGATTTTCAAGTGTTAAAAAGCAGTCTCATAGACCAGAATATACAGTAGTTTTAAACTTCTCTTCAAAAACTTATCTCTTGGGGTCTTACATATCCTACAATGTAGCATATAATGTATGGTGTCTTCTTCAACGTCCGCACTTCCACATATGCAAACATGCTGCTCCCTGGGGATCTTTTTATATTTCCCTTCAATAAAATTGGTTTTCATTGTCTGAGATCATAGGGCTATAAGAGCCCTGAGAAGGAGAAGTTGAGTAATTTCCGATAGGTATTTCTCCTCTCCAAAGCATATCTTTACAAAAAGGAAACTGGAAGAGAACTTTGAAACTCTAATAGCCTCAATATCACGCAAAGCATAATATTCTTGCATCCTTTCTTTAACAAGTTTCGTACTGTGCTGAATATCACCAGATTTTAGAACTGTAGGGTCCAGGCCAAATTTCTTTAAATTTTCCTCACATTTTAATAGCCATATGAATTTTTATAACTAGAACCTCTTTGTTCATGTACAGCACAAATTACCAATTCATTAACTGAATATTTCAATTTTATAAAATATTAATTTTCCGACTCCCCAAGGACACAGGAAAGTTAGAATCATTGGCCAATTGAGCAATTATATCATTTACATAAGTATTAAACAAAAATGGGGCAAGCAGACAACCTTATAAAATCATAGAATTGTAGAGTTGGAAGAGACCACAAGGGCCATCCAGTCCAACCCCCTGCCACGCAGGAAATCTTGATCAAAGCATCCCCGACAGATGGCAATCCAGCCTCTGTTTAAAGACCTCCAAGAAAGGAGACCCCACCACGCTTCGAGGGAGTGTGTTCCACCGCCGAACAGCTCTTACCTTGTCTCACACCCTTTGAAGTTTTGACCTCTTCTGATAATTGTCCATTTTTGCCTACTCTTACTTGAATGTTTATATCCCAATATAAATTCTTTGTGCCATAACCTCTCCCTATTTATTCTGTCAAAGGCTGAAGTTAAGTCTACAAAAATGGCATATAAATACTTTTTGGGAGGACTTGTATATTTCTCTCTCAGGTGGTTCAATATGAAACAGTGGTCAGTAGCTGATCTGCCCTGTCAAAAACCAGCCTGTTTCTCATTAATTACATTATTTTGATCTGCCCAGGCTTCCGCCTTAGACAGAAGATGACATGTATATAGCTTAGAGGTAATGTCCAGCAAACTAATAGGGTGATAATTGGCTGGTGAGGCTTTATCTCCTTTTTTAAAAATAGGAACCACAATACTTTGTCTCCACCCATTGGGAAATTTCTGGTAAATTTCTGAGCTGGTAAAAGCAAAGAGCATTGCTAATATAGGAGCCCACCACTAAAAATTATCCAAGAAAATATCTGGTTGGGGCATATCCTATAATTATATTCAGATATGCTACTTTCAGTTTAAAAGTATAAAGTTGTTTATAATATTGCAATGTTAAATTCACAAGATACAATAAGGTCAATATATATAACTATATATATAGGGGGGCTATATATAGGGGGGAGGGAGGGGGGGAGAGAGAGTCTCTTCAGAAGCTCTCCCTAGAGGATTTCCATCCTTTCGAACCCTCCATGCAGTCCCCTTCATCAGCTGTTCTGATCTTCAGCCACCCAGCTTACCTGGATTCTTCTTCGCATCAGTGTGAGAAAATCTGTGTGTCTTAGTGTGTAGTCCCTTAAACTTAGCTTCAGCCCTCTAGCCCCCTTAGATTGGACACGAGTAAGGTCTTAAGCACCCATGTTATCATTCTCCTCTTTTTCCTTTTTAATTGAAGGTTTTTAAAACTTTTAGCCTGTAAGGTCCTGCAGAGAGTTAGTGCCTGGAAAAGCTTTCCCACCAAACCAGTAAACTCAGCACACTGTTCATAACACACTTCTTATTCTACTATGCCGAGCTTCCCCTGATTCATGGTTCTCACATTCCATGTTCCTATAATATGTGTTGTGCAGCTTCTGACTTTCCTTTTACCTCTGAGCAGGTCAACAGCTGAATGTCCTTTCAGCTTGAGTCTAGTTACATCATTAGCCACAGCACTACTTGTAGTTGTCCTCGGCTGTATCCCAGTAGCTCATTGAGTGCCATCCGACTTGATAGTTTCATCTTTTGTTGTTTCATTTTGGATTGTCTCCTCATAGGGTCTTCAAAAGGAGGTTTACTGTGCCTCTCTCTGTGCAGTACTAATAAGGGTTAGCTATGGTGCCACTGCCATTATCTCTGAGAGATCCTCTGCCAGTATCACCCGCCCACAACTGCTGCTGCCCAGTAGCTATTTGGTGCATTTAATTTGGCTCCTCAGCAAAAGCCTGTCTGACATGAAAGACCAGACCAGCAGCACTTCTGCCATCAGCATCGCCTGTTACCTCACAGTCCCACCACCATAGAAAGGTTTAACTCTCACACTGAAATTAATGGGACTTCATTATGTACAAATCAGCACACAGTAAGACTTCAGTGTGCTTATTTTTCCCATCCCTGCCTCAACATAATGAAAGTTAGAGATACATAGTATCTGCAATAACAAAATTAACCCAGAATATTATTTTCTTATACATAAAAACAGAAGGAGCATGATAAAATAAACTGCAAAGATATGATTGTAAGACAAAATTGCCTGTAACCTAAAAGCTTGGAAATGTACTATTCTTTTGGAATACTATTCCAGAAATAGAATATATAAATAACTATGTATTAGAGAGTGGATTTTAAGATACATTTCCAAACAGAACTATTCTGTATAAGTGGAGGTGAGGGGTAAATAGGTCTTAGATTAAAGTGAGCTGAGAGTGGTGTTTATTTACAATTTCATTTTATAAACTGTTGTTACCTTCAATGTTCCAGGACTTTCAGGAGAACTTACATATTAAAAACACATTATACAAAATACAAAAAGCAACATGAATGAAACAAATTATTTAGAAATAAAAGAAGGAAGAATTAAAATCCATGGATACCTACAAAACTAAGAAACAGCAGCTCAAAATGCTAGGTCTTCTTTTCTGATGGTCACGATTCCAAAAAAGTATTCAAGGTTTTCCAGAGAACAGTCTGATAGATGAACTGATATACAGACAATTTAATAATATTTTCTCTGAACAACTTTGGCAAGCAATTGAAAAAATGGGACTGGGGAGCAATTGAAGAAGAATATAAAGGAAGGGAAAAAAAGAGACCTAGGATAAAATAGCTATGCCTACATACCCTGAGGACCTTGGAGGTTAAGAATGGTCAGGTTTAGGTAGTACATGGGTGGGTGGCAGACTGCCAAAAAAATACCAGGTGCTGTAGGCTATATTTCAGAGAAAGGAACTGGCAACCCACCTCTAAGTATACCCCTTTGTAATCCTTGAATGTATTTATTCACTTGGATAATTAAATGAAAACTTTTCCTCTTCCCCGTTTACCTCTCTCTTGATTTCTCCTCTCCTTGCTTCCCCTCTTTCTACTTTTGCCCCATCCCTAATTCAATTGTTCACACATTCTCAGTGGAGTCTGAAACTGGAGATATTTGTTTGGAGCTAAAATATTCTTTAAATTAAACACATGCCCTCTCTGAAGTAAATTCAATTGAATCCCTTTTATAATTCCATTGAATTATAATCCTATGATATGTTTATTAATGCTCACACAATGCACTTGGACAATTAACTGGAAGGTTTCTCTTTCACCCTGCCCTCATTTCCTTGTTTCCATGTTTTTTCTTTTTCTCCCTTCTCTCTTCCCATCCCTCCCTTTCCACTTTTCTTCCTCCTTATCCAGTACAATAAAAACTTTGATGTTTTGGTAAGGGTGAAGCTTAGAGCCAAAAGATACAGCTAGCTAAACTCACACTTTCCCATCCATTGTTGTTGTTGTGTGCCTTCAAGTCACTTCCGACTTACGGCAACCCTAAGACATTTTTCTGAGGGATGAGAGCATGTGACTTGCCCAAGGTCACCCAGTGGCTTTTCATGGCTGAGCAGGGACTCAAACCCTGGTCTCCAGAGTCATAGTACAACACTCAAACCACTATGCCACACTGGCTCCCTCTCCCATCTTTGCCTATGTGTTTCTTTAAAAACAAACAAACTCAGAAGTAAGTTCTGGAGGACAAAGTTAAGGACCTCTCTGTTCCCTCCTTCCCTCTTGAAGAATTTCCATGAAACATTTGACAAAACACTAAAGCTGGCTGCAATTATTAATGATTATAACACCTGCAGCTCCAAAAGCATTCAGCATCATGAGCAGTGGCTCAGAAACCCAAAGCACCATCAATTCTGCTCCTCTTCTGTAGTGAGGTCTTGAGTGTAACATAACATCTCTAAGATCATTCCCTTGCCCCTCCTCAGCTTGGAGCAGCAGGGTTGGGGAAAGAGACAGGAGGTTGCCAGTTCAAGGCTCAGAAGGCAAGCAGACCACTTAACTGCTCTCAGAATCTCTCTGGGGCTGAATACAAGCCCGGGAGATTGTCCCATCTCCACAACTACACAACTTTGAACAGCCAAGAAAGCAGTGAGGCATTGTAGCTCAAAGATGCTGCATACACTTTACATAGTGAAGATCCCAGGTGCAATCCCTGGCATCTCCAGGTAGTTATGAAAAAACAACAACTACTGCCTGAAATGCTAGAGACTTTAGTTCTTGTCAGTCACATTTCACAAAGCTGAACTAGATGGTGCAATGGTGTGACTCAGTGACAAGGGACCATTGCCACTGGGTGACAATAATGGCATCGTCTTGCTTGGGGAGCGAGCAGCCAAATGCCGGGCATATGTGAAGGCCCTGCACTACAAAGAGCTGGCATTCCAGAAGGGCCCAACCCCTGCGATCCTGGAGTCTCTCATCAGGTAGGGCTAGGGGGTTCTGAACTTAGCCATGCATGGTGGTTGGAGGGAAGACTTTGACCAAAATGTATGTGTTGCTTCTTGTGATCCTGCCTGTCCAGCCACGAGCTTAGCACTGAAGTATTAGGGTGGGGGATGGCAGGTACCTTTTTATCCATATGAGACACCTCTACTTATGATGGGGAAATATGATGGGATAGGATAGGAAGTATTTGAAGGGGTGTCACATTGAGGATGGAGCAAGCTTGTTTTCTGCTGCTCCAGAGACTAGAACACAGAACAATGAATGCAAGCTCTAGGAACAGAGATTCCACCTCAACATTAGGAGGAACTTTCTGACAGTTAGAGCTGTTTGGCAGTGGAACACACTCCCTCGGAGCGTAGTGGGGTCTCCTTCCTTGGCGGTCTTTAAACAGAGGCTGTATAGCCATCTGTCAGGGATGCTTTGATTGTGATTTTCTGCATGGCAGGGGGTTGGACTGGATGGCCCTTATGGTCTCTTTCAACTGTACAATTCTATGATTCTATATCAATGGTCCTGGGACATTCGCACCCCAAACTGCAGGTTCTCCAATAGCTGAATGCCAAGTGAAAGGCTAAACACATTAAACAATATAAAAATAATCAAACTTGCATGTCCCCCTCCACAAACTCCTATAGGCAGAAATCAGTTAGGCATGTGTTTTGTGATTTTCATTGGGAGAAAGGTGAATTTCAGAAGAATGGTGCCAACAGGGCTACACTCTGTCTTACCTCTTGTTCCTGTCCTCTATCTGTAGGATGTATACCATATCATCAGCAGCATGCTGTTTGGAGCTGCTCTCCCCCCACTTCAGCTTCAGGCTCTGAGGACCTGCTGCAGTACACTCTAGCCGAGGAGGTAAAGGTGGCAACGACCTAGTTTTTGCCTTAATGAAGTGGCTAAAAGGACCAGCTCCAATGTCATTGACAGCCTGAATCCGGATCCTGTGATTGGAAAACACCAAGAAGAGGATAAGTTATTTTCATGGTAATTGATTTCTGCCATTCTATAGACAGAACAGAATCTATAAATACACTATACTTAAATACAAATACATATGCAGGGAAAAAATAGACACATTTTGCATCATTTTGATATCATGTTTGCTATTGGCTGCAGCTAAAATATCCCCTGGAATAACAGATCTCTCTGAGAATGCACAGCAATATGAATCAGTTATCTTAATGAGCGCTAGTGAGCGTTCCCACGCATTATTTTAAAAAGTTCAGGGAAAGCTGCAAAGGCTTTTCCTGTATAGCTTTTGGAGATTTGGGCCCCCTCCTTCCAAATACAGTGAATCACTGTGAAATCTCGTTGGGACAAAAGGTATTCCCTGTGAATTCTATTTTCACTGTCTAGACAACCCCCTGGTTTCTCAGAAGCCTAGACCAACATTCAAACCTCTATACTAGATAGGTTCTCTTTCTTTTAATCCTTAGAAGCTTAAACATACACATATACACACACAACAGCCATAAGGCAAAGACCTGCAGTTATATACAAGAATATAACTGATCCTTTAGATTTCAAGTTTAGAAAGACCCCAGAACAATTTTAAAAATTAGACTAATTTTAGCTGGCACTCAATGTTCTGATTTTTCATTTATAAAATGTACCAAACTGCAGGAGAAGAACAGCTGAAGAGCCTTCCTGGGCAGAAATTGCAGAAAGCACAGGATGAATCCTTCCTGAATCATTTGTGAAGAAAAGCCAGAGAGAAAGAGATAGACATATTTCTAAAACCAATGGAAGCAGAAAACCAAAAGCTGTCCACTGCTATATGAAGGCATCAGTTGCTTCATCTGCATAATGTAGATTTGGCACAGTCTGATGGCAGGGCTTTCTAGCCTATATTAATTGTTGTTGTGTACCTTCAAGTCATTTCTAACGTATGGAGACCCTAAGGCAAATCATGGGGTTTTCTTTGCAAGATTTGGTCAAAGGGGGTTTACCTTTGCCTTCCTCTGAGACTGAGTGTGTGTGACTGGCCCAAGGTCACCCAGTGGGTTTCCATACCTAATCAAAATCCAACCCATCAAATCAACTTCTAAATGGTAAGTTGTGGAAGAGTAGAACTTGTCAGGAGTACCACCTTGTCTGCTCCCAACTCCCAGGCCTCAGGATTGAAAGAAAGGTAACTATTGGTCTCAGTCAAAGCCTCTGCAAGGGGAAGAGCCCAATAAAAAGCACTGAAGGAGAAGAACTAGAAGGCTGAAAGATTGGGAAAAAAAAAGCTGTAGGCTTTTCCTTAAGACCTGAGCAGCAGGGAATGAAGGGCTACTACCCAAGACTTGTGTAACTAGTATGACTCTCCTGTGTGTCAGGGTCAGAGAATAAGAAGCAGTAAACTGAGAGATATTGGCAAGTTAAAGAGGGGCCTGGGGTAGCTGATATTAAGTGCCCTTTCTTATCTTCTCAGATGTCTCCTTTTTAACTGGTTTGTGCCTTGCTTGTTCCTTGGGACTCTAAATCTCCCACCCTGTCCCCTCCTGGACTCCTCATTCTACCACTATCCTACCAAGATCCTTATCCTGAGATCACTTACCTATACAACCAAGAAGCTCATCCAGTGGGTACTTTCACTGGTGCACTGTCCAGTTGTCTACCTGGGGACTCTAAACTTAAAGACTCTTCTGCCTGCACTGAGCTTGACTCAAGCAGGGGTGGTGGTGATGTACTCCTTCCCATAGAAGGTACAACCTCTTATAACAAATGCAATTGATCAGTGAGTCTACTCTAGTTAGGACTAGCCCATTGTTTTCTCTCTCAAAAATCTAATGTGCACTGTTTTATTTTTAAAATCCCACACCAACCACAAACTGAATATATATTTCATTGGTTGTCCTTTACTACAACAACCCCTAAATATGGCTATTCTTCATGTTTGGGAACTGAACTACATTAAGTAGAAAAAGGTACATGAAAGAAGCAAATAACTCTAATTATGCCAATAGACTTTCTACAATTCTTTTTGATCCCAACCCTCTTTCAAATCTGTGTCCCTCTAAGCTCAGTCAAGACACACACACAAGGAAACAGACCTTTGTGTATGAAGTGAATGAGGAACTCATGTGTTTCCTAGCAACCATCTACACCTCTAAGGAAGCTCTTCTCATTCACAGAGGGCTGATTTTCATGGTCCACAGAAGTCGTGACTGTGGAAACTTGAATGATTCATAGTCCATCCATACCACATTTCTGAAACTTGTACAAAATGTTTTATACTCACAAGTGCAATGTCTTTATTGGGGAAAAATTATAAGTTAACAAAATGTGCAAGCTTCTGTTTTCTCTATCACACTAGATGGTAAAAAAATTAAGAGGAGAAGAAGCAAGAGAAGTCTAAAAAAGTGGGGTAAGATGTTCTAAACCATTTACAGCTGCATTTATCTATCCCAAGTGTACCTAATGGCTAGCCAAATTTTTGGGATTTCCACGCTCCCACCCTATTTGCTTTTTCTTTAACTTTGATTAGTTCTGGAAAACTCAAAAAGCTGGAACAATTTGTTAATCTAATTTTTTTCCTCTCACCCCCTCTCCTTCCTATTCATTCTCTTGTCTCACCCCCTAGCAATATATCTCCCTTGCTTCTTGCATTCTGCTGCTTGCACCAATAGCTTTCCCTTCCTTCCTTTTCCTACCCTTGCCTTACTTTGTGCCAGAAAAAGTGAAAGGCAGGGGCAGACTTGTTTCTTCCAGAAAAACTTGACAGAAAAGTACCAGTTATGGGCACCACAATTCAAAAAGAATATTGACAAGTTGGAGCGTGTCCAGAGAAGGGCAACTAGAATGGTGAAAGGTCTGGAAACCATGCCTTATGAGGAAAGACTTAGGGAGCTGGGTATGTTTAGCCTGGAAAAAAGATGGTTAAGGGGCGATATGATAACCTTGTTTAAGTATTTGAAGGGGCGTCACATTGAGGATGGAGCAAGCTTGTTTTCTGCTGCTCTGGAGACTAGAACACGGAACAATGGATGCAAGCTCCAGGAAGAGATTCCACCTCAACATTAGGAGGAACTTTTTGACAGTAAGAGCTGTTCGGCAGTGGAACACATTCCCTTGGAGCATGGTGGGGTCTCCTTTCTTGGAGGTCTTTAAACAGAGGCTGGATGGCCATCTGTCAGGGATGGTTTGATTGTGTATTCCTGCATGGCAGGAGGTTGGACTGGATGGCCCTCATGGTCTCTTCCAACTCTACAATTCTATGATTCTATGATTCTACCTGCATGTTTTGCTCTATTTGTTGGCTCCTACAAGGGCTAGAGAGTTAATTAAAAAAAAAATAAAATCAAAATTTGGAATCTGCATGATGGTCCAAACAGGCACCAGGTGGCATGCCTAGAATGTGAGTAAAACCCAGCTGAGTTTGTATGGCAACCCTGCCCAGGGTCACCTAGTGTATTGCATGTCTCACTGTGATCTGGAATCTGGATCTTCTAAATTCCAGTCCAATACTGCAACCCCTAAACCATTCTGGCAGTTAAACCCCTCTGTTTTTAATTATGCATGCATGCATGTAAGTGAATCTCTTTTGGGGTCCCTCTGAACCAAAAAAGTATGATAAATAAATAGAATATGGACTCAGTGTGGGTTGGAACTAGATATACTTAAGTCTAGATAGACCAACTAAAATCTGTAGAATGGAAACTGTCATGACAGAACAGTTGAAATTGACAGAATGCAAGAGAGCCACAGCTCTAAGTATAGCTGTGTCTGGATAAAACCAAACTTTTTAAAAGTTGTAATATGCAAAAAGAAAAAGCTGACAACCAACAACTGTCAACCAACCAAACTAGGCAACCAAGTATATTATGACCAATGGGGAAAGACATCTTCACTGAGGTAAAGCAAATAATTTAAAACAAATCAAGTCAAAGGCAATAGTCACATGACAATAGTGTGGGGGAGGAGGGAGAGAGAGAGGGAGGGTGGGAGGATATAGCTAAGAGAAAGCCAATGAAGACCTACGAGAGTTTCCAAGGGGTAAGGGCCAAAGCCTGTGAATAATGACAACAGGATGCAAGAGGATAGGAAGCACAGGCAGCAAAGGGCAACTCAGTGGAAACAAGGAGGAAATATTTTCAGGATCAATGCAATCTGGGAGAATCAGAAATTTGGCTATTCAAATTTAGGCTTATTTACTCCATACCTGTAACCACCACCAATGTAAACCTTACACCATCAAAACACATCTACTTGTTCTCCCCCCTCCCCTTTGGTCAGGAAGAAGGGTAGATAAAAAACAGATTATTGACTCTGAAAAAAATAAATAATCTGATCACAATACATTTGACTTCCCCTTCCCTGTTCTTATTCTTTAATAAGTAGTGTCCCAGCTGAGGCACTACGGTATCTGCTTTCACTCTTTCCAGCAAACAACAAGCAAAGCTAAAAACAACATAAAGGATGCTACAAAACACCAAAAAGGTTTTATTTGGCTATGAGCATGAAGATGATCATTGAAAGGGTAGGTCTGCTGCTTTGCAAAGCTGGTGAATTATTATCAGGTGAAGGAAAGAAAGCAGAACTACTCAAAACCTGTTTTGCCTCAATCTTCTCCTATGAAAAGAGTGGAGTTCATCTTGGGACAAGTAAATGGACTAGTAGTAAGTTCTACTTTCTCTTGGGATAAGTAGCAAGAGGAGGCTTTTAGTCCAGAGGAGGTAAAAAGAGAGAATATTGCCACTTTAAATTAGTTAATTAGTGGTCAAAAATTAATCTTTCCCTGTTGGGGAAAATAGCATCGGTGAAAATGAATATACTCCCCAGGTTCATGTTTATATTCCAGAACTTGCCCATATTAAATAACGATAAGTATTTTAAGATGTGGCAATCTGAAATATCAAGGTATATATGGTCAGGAAAGAAACCGCGTATTAGGTGGAAGCTGCTTTTAGATAAAAAGGAGAAAGGAGGCTGCGCCTTACCAGACTTACAACTATATTCTCAATCTTGCTCTCTTCTCTGGCTAGAAGAATGGATACTTCTTAAAGATACCAAATTGTTAACGTTAGAGGGATCAGGTAACAGATTCGGATGGCACGCTTACCTCTGGTACAGGAAGATTAAAGAGAATAAAGATTTCAATAACCACTATGTTAGAAAAGCTCTCATTAAAGTATGGCTGAAACTAAAACCAATCTTTTATAGAAAGATTCCACTATGGATCTCAACCGAGGAAGCTTTCTCCGGAAGGACAAAAAATAAAGAAGAAAGCTGGTTAACCTATAAAGAAATTGTAGTAAAGGATGGGTCAGAAACTGGGATAAAGACTAGAGAGCAATTAGAGAAGGAAGGCCATTTCATGAATTGGTTCTTATATAAACAAATTTACGAACGTTTCAGGATGGACAAGAGATTAGAAGGCTTTGAAATTGATAAAAACCAATTAGATGAAATCATTGGGGATAATAAAAAACACCATATAAAGAAATAGTATAACATCCTGTTAGAAAGGAAACTAGAAATGGATTATGTTAAAGAACCAATGATTAAATGGGCCCAAGACATAGGACATATTATTGATTTAAACAGATGGGAGAAAGCATGGGCTAATACACATAAATTTACTATGTCACAAAACTTAAAAGAAAATTTTATGAAGATGTTCCATAGGTGGTATCTAACACCCGCAAAATTACATAAGATGTACAATACAAGTAACAATTTATGCTGGAAATGTGAGAAGACTAAAGGTACGCTAATCCACATGTGGTGGAATTGTCAAGGGGCAAAAAAGTTCTGGAAGAAAATCCATCATGCTATTTCTGAGATGTTAGGTATCAGATTTGCTATGGAACCAGAAATATACCTATTAAATATGGTAGATAAAATTAAGGAGAAAAATATCAATAACAAATGGAAAATCTTATTATATATGATCTCAGCGGCAAGGTTAGTTTACGCTTTAAAATGGAAGGTGAAGGAATATCCTACGGAAGAGGAGTGGCTAATTAAATTACAAAAAATGAAAGATATGGATATCTTAACAGCCGCAATAAAAGAGAAGATGGTAACTGAAATGAAAAAAGATTGGGAACCGGTAAGAGAATACTGGAGGAGGAAATGGAGGAATTTAGAGAATGTAGAGCTATAGATCAAATTTTACCGAGAAGGTCAATGAACATAAGTTAAATTGGAGGTTTATTAGAAGGTTAGACTTAGAAGAACATTAAAATGTATAAGTAATGGGAAATAGGATTTTACGGTACGCAGATAAAACACTTCAGGAAAAAAGATTGGTCAAGGGAAGTTTGAATTTGTAAGGTTTGAGAAAGAAACAGCATGAATATATGAAATATAATATATGATATAAATTGCGGTGATGAGAAGAATCTGATTTCTTTTAATATTGAAATATATGTATGGATTATGTTTGCATAATTTGTGATGTGACAACTATATAAAAATTATTAATAAAAAAATAAATTAGTTAATATATCAAAGGCCAGATTAATTACTTCCCTGAATGCTAAAGGAACTTGTAGATATGGCAAGAGTTATTCTCTATAATCTTTGAGAATTCTTAGAGAACAAGCAAACTGCTAGAAGACTGGAAACACATACATTCATATTCATGAAGGGCAAAATAGATGCAGGAAATAACATATTGGTCAATCTGACATCAATATCAAGTAAAATTCTAGAACAGATTATGAATGAGTCAGTCTGTAGTAAGTAACTAGAAATATGTACTGATTACTTGATATCAACATGGATTTGTCAGGAATAAGTGATGTCAAAACTTCTCTATACCAATTTCTAATAGTTTGGTAGACCATGGGAAATGTTGCAGGCATAATATATTTTGATTTCAGCAAGCATTTGGCAAGATGTACTACAATATCCTTGTTGAGAAGCTGGTGAAATGTGCTACAAACTACAGTCGTCTCTCCACATTCGCAGCTTTAGCATTCACAGTTCCGCATATTCACGGATTGCCGCTTTGGGGAGGGTGTGGGGTGTGGAGGAAAGTGGTGACGGAGCTCTAGAAGCCCTGTTGCCACTTTGAGGAGGGTGGTGGTGGTGGTGGGTAAGCCCTGTTGCGGCTTTGGGAAGGGTGGGTGGGGGGTCTTTGGCCCCTAACCCCTGCGAATGTTAAGGGACAACTGTACTACTTACCGGAGACCCTGAAATGGAAACAATTAAGGAATCAATGCTAAAATGGGCAAAAAACTTTGGCTATCCACTAAATTTGGAAGACTGGGAAAGTGCCCGCAAATAAATTCACAGCCAGCCAAAACATAAAAGAAAACTATTTTAAAATTGCCAATAGATGGTATTACACACTAACAAGAACTAAGAAAGTTACAAATTTAGAAAATAATAGATGCTGGAAATGCCAAGAAGCATCAGGTATGGTGTATCATATGTGGTGGACATGTGAACACATAAAGAACTTCTGGATTAAAATTCATAAAACGATCTTATTGATACTTAAAATTCAGTTTGCCATGAAACCAGAATTAAACCTTCATAACATGACCACTATATTAAACAAAAAAAGATGAAAACAGATACTGAAAGATTCTCTTATATATGGTTAAAGCTACAAGATCGATTCTGGCACAAAACTGGAAAACAAAAGAAATTCCAACTATAAATGATTGGCTACTAAAATTAATTGACATGATTGCTAACCTAACAATTAAGCTAAGAACAAATCATATAAACAAATTACAAAATGACTGGTCACCAGTAATTTTGATTATCTATCTATCTATCGCTCTTAGGTATGTTGCTGTTTCCAGTGTGCTGACTGGCTGCTTAGGAAACTAACCAACCAATCAAAGCTCTGTTGGGCAGCCACTCAGCACACTGGGGGCGGAACCATGTAAAAGTTTCACTCCTTTCTAAACATGGTGGAGGCAGTATGTGAATAGCATGGGGGGATGTGGCATGATGTGTGTGTATGCAGTCTGTTCAGGGCATAGGGAGGGTGGTGCAGGGAAGGTAGCATGGGGTGTGGGGAGGGTGGTATAGGGCATGGGGAGGGCAGTAAAGGGTGCAGGGAGGGCGGAGCGAGTGTGGGGACGGGAGTGTGAACACAGGGAGGGCAGCACAGGGTGGCACAGGGCATGGGGAGAGAGGCATGGGGTGCGGGGAGAGCAGCACAGTGGAGTGGCATGTGTACCATGGGGGGTGTAGTAGATGGGGGGGGGGAACAGTGTATATTACACCGGGTATAGCTAGCTAGTTACTAGGAAAATGTAGAAACAGCTTCAGTTAAAATTCTGAGATAAAATCAAGATGGTAAATGGTGGAGTAGACAGGAGGGATGTCTGGGTATTATCAGGAGATCATGAGATCTAGAGCTGATCAATTCAGGGAATGTTTTTATGGATGAACTTACGGAAGTCGATGTAAGAAGATTCAGTAACAATTTTTTTATATATACAGTATTAATAATGTAAAATTGTAAAGAATATACAATTGAAACTTGTTTTTAATTGCTCTTCTTTTTTATTTTATGAACTGTAATAAAATCTTTTTTTAAAAAGAAGCTGGTGAAATGTAAATTGGCTGCTACTACTGTTATGTGGGTCAATCTCCCTCTCTCTGGCTTTTCTTTGCAAACGAAGTTTCAGGAAGGACTCATCCCACGCTTTCTGCAAGCGTGCTGATGACTAAAAAGGCCAATCCAAGATAAACAAGTCCGGTTGCAGAAAGCACAGCAGAAGGTCTCCTTGTGTGATGTTTCCGGGTTGTGATTCTTTCTGCGTTCTCGTTTCTCTTCAAGACGTGTTCGGCATGAGTTCTCAAATAAGGCTGCAGAATTGTGGATAGTGCGTCTCCATGCCTCCCGATGTGAGGCCAGGGTGGACCATTGTTGGTGATCAATTTGGCCGAGCCTGAGATGTTATTTCAGAGGGACTCCTTGTATCGCTCTTTTGGAGCATCCCTCTTACACTGACCCATGGCGAGTTCACCATAGAGTACTATTTTTGGGATGCGATGGTCCTCCATCCTAGAAATGTGCCCTGCCCAGCGCAGCTGTGTTCTCAATATCATGGCCCCAATACTCGTGATCCCTGCTTGCTCAAGGACAGCAACATTCGTCACATAGTCAGTCCAGTGTATATTCAGGATTGTGCATATACAGCGCTGATGAAAGTGTTCAAGGAGTCGTAGGTGGTGGTGATAGGTGACAAATGTTTCAGATCCATAAAGGAGAATAGATAGTACAATGGCTCCATACACACTGAGTTTTGTGCTTCGCCTCAGGTGTTTATTACTCTAGACTCTTTTGTGAAGTCTTCCAAATGCGCTATATGCCTTTGCTAATCTGTGATCGATCTCTTTGTCAATCTTGGCATCTGAGATGATGCTTCCCAGGTAGGTGAACTGTTTGTGGGTCAATAGCTGGTATGAAATAACATAGAATCATAGAATTGTAAAGTTGGAAGAGACCACAAGGGCCATCCAGTCCAACCTCCTGCCTGCCATGCAGAAAATCACAATCAAAGCATCCCTGACAGATCACCATCCAGCCTCTGTTTAAAGACCTCCAAGGAAGGAGACCCCACTACGCTCCGAGGGAGTGTGTTCCACTGCCAAATAGCTCTAACTGTCAGAAAGTTCCTCCTAATGTTGAGGTGGAATCTCTGTTCCTAGAGCTTGCATTCATTATTCTGTGTTCTAGTCTCCGGAGCAGCAGAAAAGAAGCTTGCTCCATTCTCAATGTGACACCCCTTCAAATACTTATACAGGGCTATCATATCACCCCTTAACCGTCTTTCTTCCAGGCTAAACATACCCAGCTCCCTAAGTCTTTCCTCATAAGGCATGGTTTCCAGACCTTTCACCATTTTAGTCGCCCTCCTCTAGACATGCTCCAATCTGTCAATATCCTTTTTGAATTGTGGTGCCCAAAACTGGACACAGTATTCTAGGTGAGACCTGACCAAGGCAGAATAGAGTGGCACTATTACTTCCCTTGATCTGGACACTATACTTCTATTGATGCAGCCCAAAATCACATTGGCTTTTTTAGCTGCTGCATCACACTGTTGACTCATGTTCAACTTGTGGTTTACTAGGACTCCTAGATCCCTTTCGCACGTAGTCTTGTTCAGCCAGGTCTCCCCTATCCTATATCTATGCTTTTCGTTTTTCCGCCCTAAGTGCAGTACCTTACATTTCTCCATACTGAATTTCATTTTGTTAGCTTTAGCCCAGCTTTCTAGTCTATTCAGGTCATTTTGAATTTTGATCCTGTCCTCTAGGGTATTAGCTACTCCTCCTAATTTGGTGTCATCTGCAAATTTGATAAGTATGCCCCAAATTCCCTCATCCAAGTCATTGATAAAGATGTTGAACAGCACTGGGCCCAGGACAGAACCCTGTGGCACCCCACTGGTCACATCTTTCCAAGATGAAGAGGAGCCACTGATGAGCACCCTTTGGGTTCAGCCGGTAAACCAATTACAAATCCATTTAACAGTTAACTTGTCTAGCCCACATTTTACAAGCTTGTTTGCAAGAATGTCATGGGGAACCTTGTCAAAGGCCTTACTGAAATCAAGGTATGCGATATACATAGCGTTCCCTTAATCTACCAAGCTTGTAATTTTATATATAAAAAAAGAGATCAGATTAGTCTGGCATGACTTGTTTCTCTGAAACCCATGTTGACTTTTTGTGATTATGGCATTGCCTTCTAAATGTTCACAGACTCTCTGTTTAATGATCTGCTCTAGAATCTTCCCTGGTATTGATGTCAGACTAACTGAATGATAATTGTTGGGATCCTCTTTTTTTCCCTTTTTGAAGATGAGGACAACATTTGCCCTCCTCCAGTCTGCTGGGACTTCTCCTGTTCTCCAGGAGTTCTCAAAGATTATTGCCAATGGCTCTGAGATTACATTTGCCAGCTCTTTTAATACCCTTGGATGTAATTCATCTGGTCCTGGAGATTTAAATTCATTTAGATTAAGAAGGTATTCCTGTACTACCTCTTTACTTATTTCTGTGCTGGATTTCCCCTATTGTGTCCTCTGTTCCATTATCCTCAGGTTGACCACCCTTTTCCTTTTCTGAAAACACTGAGGCATAGAAGGTGTTAAGTAATTCTGCCTTTTCTCTGTCGCCTGTTAGCATTTTGCCATCTTCTTCACGTAGTGGCCCTACCGTTTCCTTCTTCCTATTTTTGCTGTGGACATACCCCCCAAAACCCTTTTTATTGTTCTTAAACTCTCTAGCGAATCTGAGCTCATTCTACGCTTTGGCTTTTCTGACTTTACTCCTACACGTACGTGTTCGCTATCTGTTTGAATTCTTCTTTGGTGATTTCCCCCTTTTTCCATTTCCTATACATGTTCCGTTTATTACTTAGCTCCATTTAAAGTTCTTTAGTCATCCATCCTGGTTTCTTGGACACCTCCCATTTTTCTTCCTCATTGGTACTGTTTGAAATTATGCCTTCAGTATCCCCCTTTTGAGAAAGTCCCATCTGTCTTGAAGTCCCTTCTCTTTTAGTATTCCTGACCATGGGATCACCCTCAGCATTTCTCTGAGTTTATTGAAATCAGCTCTCCTAAAGTCTAGAATGCATGTCTGACTATGCCTGGTTTCTCCTTTCCATTGTATAATAAACTCCAGGAGAACATGATCACTCTCACCTAAGGATCGCACCACTTGCACCCCATTAACAAGGTCATCTCTGTTGGTTAGGATCAGATCTAAAATAGCTGACCCCCTTGTTGCCTCTTCCACCTTTTGGACCATGAAATTGTCTTCCAGGCAAGTAAGGAATTTGCTAGACCTTGAAGTTTTGGTTGAGTTAGATTTCCAGCAAATATCAGGATAGTTGAAGTCACCCATCACTACATCTCTCCTTTCTGCGTGTGTGGTCATCTGTTCTAGAAAGGCATCATCCATTTTCTCTGTCTGATTTGGGGGTCTGTAGTAGAGTCTCACAATAACATCCCTGTTGTTTCCCTCCCCTTTAATTTTTATCCAGATGCTCTCCAACTGGCTTCCAGTATTGATGTCATGGATCTCTTCACTGGTGTAAATATCCCTGACATATAATGCTATTCCTCCTCCTTTCCTGTTTGGCCTATTTCTCTTAAATGAGTACTAATTATTTACTTAGCATCCTCCTGTAGGGAGATCTCAAGCAGAGGGATGCAGAGCCCTAGGCCTTGTGCTATTTCTTACTTTTATAAAGACTAGAAAAGGATGTAGAAGGGTTGCTTACAAATTTTGCATGTGATATAAAGCTAAGAGGAATAGTCTACACCATAGAAGGGGGGATCAGAATTTAAATATATGTTGTGCATCCCATCCCCCCCATATCCATGGGGGATATGTTCCTGTACTTACTGTTTATAAGTGGAACCATGGATAATAGCAAACTCTATTAAAATAAATGATTTCTGAGTACAAACATGCCATAGAATTGTGTTGGAGGACCTAACAATTCCTAGAGAGCGCACCTTTCTAGGCGTTTTCCAGCACCACTCTATGTCCCTATTTTTTTCAGCTGCAAATAGCTGAAACCATGGATATTGGTTCCACAGATACAGGTGGTGACCTATATAGACGGGCTGGAACACTGGACTGAAATGAATAAGAGGAAATTTAACAGAGATATGAAGTCTTGCACTGAGGCACAAAATGTCAATTATGGCATGGGGAATGCATATTTTGTCAAGAGTTGGTGTAAAGACTCATGCGTCTTAGTTGTTCACAATTTAAGCATGACCCTACAGTGTGATGTTTAGTAACGGAATCTTGCTTTGCATTAACAGAATTGCATTAACCTTTGCATTAATCTGAATTACATTCAGGTCAGGGAAGTAATACTTCCATTCAATTCTGCACTGCTTAGGCTGCATTTGAAGTACTTTGTCTAGTTCAGGGCATCATGTTTTACAGAAGGGCAAACTAACAGTGGCTGAGATACTACATATCTCAGCATAGTGCAAGTGTTCCTCAGGCAGAGCTCTACTATGGCTCCCCACTCCTCACCCTGGGACTCATGCTTGTGCTGTAATAGCCCATTTTAATGTCTGTTCTGTGGCTGATGAGTCGACGTGGATCAGGGAAGTATCTGGTTATGCCCTAGTCAGACGCAGAGTGGTGTTTTCTTCCACCGAGATCAGCTGGGGTCTCAGCAGATGTGGTAGTATAGGTTCCTCTGTGATTTCCACCAGCCAAGAAATGGTTGTTCAGGGGGTCTATCATAGGTCTACTTCCAATTCTATGATGTTAAAACTGGCTGGGTGTGTATAATTTTAAAGCCGTGTGTGATGTGGCCCACCTGAGGCAGCAGATTTTGATACATAATAAAAGGTGATACAACTGTTTATTTATTTTTTTTTGCACTTTTTACCAACAGGGCTGCCATTTGGAGGTGTATGTTTTTTGTTTCAAGACCCAACACAATTCTGCTGTCTCCATCTGCAAGGAGAATTAGTGCACTAATGTTGGAAGATCCAAATAATCTGCAGCACAGAAATATATTTTTCATCGGGGCCGGGTAGGAATTTTTTACCCTCTTTTCCTGGTAGTTTTTTTGCCTACCCTGTACTATGGTAAGTGGCAATGGGAAAATTGGGCAGGGTGGTGTATAAATAGGTAATTTCCCTATATTTTGAATGGAAAATGGAGGCATTGATTTCGGCCTCTGGAAGGGGCACTTAAGGTCATGTGGCCTAAGGGGACAGAAGGAGACCCACCTTGGGGTTGGCCTGAAGGATAATCCCTCACCTTAATCCCTGTGGATTGGGTGAGGGACTTTTGGGTTGACCTTCCAAATGCAGGCTGGCTGGGGAGCAACCCCATTCATCGGGGTTCCTCTCCAGGACCCAGGTGTTTGCCCAGGGAAGCTGGGGTGTGTGGTCTCGGATAGACCTAATGCGTCAGCTGCTCCCTCACTAGGTTGCCTCCCCCCGCTGAAGACCTTTAGAGGGAAATAAATAGGTAGGGTTAAATAAAGGCCCTTTCATTTCAGCCCATCTCTTGTGTCTGGTCTCTTTATTTCCCTGAATTGGTCGGCAATTAGTGCACTAATGTTGGAAGATCCAAACAATCTGCAGCACAGAAATATATTTTTCATCTTTATCAGATACCTTCATATTTCACTGATGCTGACAGCAATCATTATTTAACTTACAACAACCCAGTCACCAACCTATTCAACCAGAACAAGTATAATTAATATTGCTTCTGGCTGAGTTGGCCCAATGTTTTGTACACTGGACGTCTGAGAACTAAAAAGGCCCTAGTGATATTGAGTGACTTGCACAATTAGGCAGCTTCTTTTTTAAAAGAATACAAGGCACATTGCTTCATAGATACAAGCAGCTGAAGCACTCCATTTGATGTCTCTTTGCAATGACAAGGTTACACACTCTGTAACAGAGAGCTTTACCTAGCCATTTAAAGGAGTCCATTTGTAGTGCAGTACTAAACTCTAAAGGTTAATGATTTCAAGGCTGTGGCAAATAAGCTATAAGTTAGCCATTCATTAGCTTAACAAAATCAGTTGACATGTGGCAAAGATGGAAGGAAGGAAGGAACCTGCTGGGTCTGCAAAGGGTTAAAGAGACAAGTTTGACAAAGAAGAAAATTGTTAAGTATTGGCATGTTTTAGAAATACTGCTCACCAGAGCTTTTTCTTTTATCAGTCAAAGATGAAATGCAGTTATAATGCTTAGTTTTATAATGGCTTATATCTGTTTTTTAAAATGTTGTTTCATTTCCATTTCATAAAAAAAAATCTTTCCTGCATAGCATTTAGGTTTTATGAACCCTGACTGGAAAATTGTTCTCCCCAGCTTACCTAGCAGCTCTTCTGTTTTTCCATTCATATAAAACAAGCAGAAAAGTGGAACCTTAGATTTTAAAAATATAAGTTTTTTTAAAAAAAATAGAAGGTTACTTATGAAACCTAAACACATTAGGAAGGAACAGCCAGTGAGGTATGATAGTTAAGAGAGATCTAGTGTAGTATAATAGTCAGAGTGACTTGAGGCATACAGGTACAAGACTTCACTAAATCAAGAAGCTACTTTTATAACCTTGGGTCAGTCACTTTTCCTCAGCCTACCCAACCTGCCAAGGTTGTTATCATGATAGAACAGGGAAAAGGAGAGCTATGTATGTCACCTTGAGCTAAATGGAGAAAAGGTATGATTGGTAATTGATAATTACCAGGTAATTAATAAAATAAATAAATAAATACATGTTACAGAAGGGACTATCAAAATATTTCATCTCCAATATTAAAAAGGCTGGGAGTTATCAGCATGTCCAGTACATGCCAATTGGCCTTTCCATACAAAGATAAAGAAACTATGAAGAACACTACAGTCTAACCTTTTCGCAGTGCACTTCCTGTTCATTTCTGAGCTGGAATTTCACAGGAAATTTCACTTTCAAGCTCTGCATGCAAAATGCAGTGGAAACTTTAATGTTTGTGTGTGTGTATGTGTGTGTGTGAAAATGAGCAAACTGAGAGTTCTATATTCTTCTGGTTATGTGAGACAGCTACATATACATGAGGTGTAATTAAAGGTCCTAAAATCATTATTCCTCCCTTAATCTGCCTCAGTGACACCAAAATACTAGTAGGTCTGTAGCCATCAAGTAGGTTATGCCATGGGGGCAAATCTAGCTGATGTTATCAACATGCAAAAAATGTTAATAGAGAAAGATAAAAGAAATATTAGGCAGTGAGTCCAACAAGGCTGTCTCATGAAAAAGCAAGAAGCTGATGCGTTTATTCCACAAGCTGCTGCAATAGGTGGCAAATAACTTGATATTGCTTTGGGTTTGCTAAATTGACCGTGATATTACATTGTACGCCACAGTACCATAACAAAGACTGGTGGGAAAAAATGTGTTGTGCCAGAGATGGCTCCATGGGCCTTGCTGAGGATCTAGAAGCAACTCCTCTGTAAGAATGCAATAGTCTTGCTGGACTGGCCCAAGGTATTTTGCTGCTGGCAATGAAGGATAAGATGGTGCACCCTCCCCACTTTGTCTGAGAGCAGGAAACTAGTTTAGGGGTTGAAGTATAGTCTCTATGGCACACATAGCTCTGTCTTCCAAGAGAGGGAGTGCCCAGAATTCATGAGGAATGGATAACCACTGCCATAGGAGATGCCCAAGATGGTTTCCACACACAGCCTAAGGACATGGTCAACTCGCCATTCTAGTGCAACACCCTTTGCCTCCTAAAGTCTTGCAGGCAATATCCATTCTCTACTATTTGCCCTGTCTCCACCCCTGCCATGAATAGTGCCATTCAGGTATTACCGTTCCATTCAGATACTATGAGTGGCTGTTCAATAGCAATAGCATTGATATTTATATACTGCGTATCAGTGCTGAAGCACTCCCTAAGTGGTTTACAATTTTTTTTAGCTAACTGTCTCCAACAAGCTGGGTACTCATTTTACCAGCCTATGGAAGGATGGAAGGCTGAGTCAACCTTGGAGCCCTTTGGGATCGAACTCATAACTTTGTGGCTTGTAGTACTGGCATTTTAACCACTGTGCCACCAGGGTCCACCTTCCATGAACCTGTCTAACACAAAGTCTGATTCCTTTGAGCCTTGTGAGCTTCTGAATAATAGAAAAATAACTCTCTCTTCAAATGCATTCCATACAGCTGCTATTTTACTTGAATGGGGATGTGTAACAGCAGCAGCCACTGTTACAACCTAGTTCTGCCTGATCCACAGGCTAGACTTGGATGGTTTGGAACTGGACAAAGGAGAACTCAATTCAAATTTAGGTCAACTGAATAGAAGACCCTGGGTTGACATAAGCACAAACCCAATAAAGGTCATAAAGCATGCTGCTTCAAGTTCTTAATAGCCAAAATTGCTAATAATAAATTCTGTGTGCATTACCGTGTTCCCTGCAATTATTAGGGATAATTTGAATTGAAGAGCCATTGTGTAGAGGCCTAAGAATGGGACGACTTTGAGCAATTTCAGAATTTTTCAAAATTACATTTACCATCTGACCTCTTACTAACATTCACTCCTAAATTAAAATAATTTCTCAGAAGTGCACAGGGGGGAAAATCATAATAATTACCAGTTTAGCCACCAATTTATCACTACAGGCACATTAACAGAGTTAATATGCACACTTAATAATCACTGCTCAGAATCTGACAAACAAACCTATTGCTCAGCACAGTGAAGCATCACTGTGCTCTGGCAATCTATGTTTCCTATTCTTAGGGAGTATATCATAATTAGTTTAATCTTTGCTTATTTATGCTACAATAGCTATTATTGTTTTCAAACACTGAAAGGCAAAAAAAAGTCAAATTGCTAAGTGAAGAAATAGTAATTAATAATCAGTCAAAAGTCTGAAGACTATTTATGGGCAGGATTCTACAGCAGGGATCATGAGCAGGACAAAACCTTGGGCACAGTATGTTACTTCTCCCCACCAATACAACCCCCAGGCTTATTTCATTTTGGTGCCAGCACCACAAGATATTGCATAGCAATGGCAAGTAGTAATGTAATAGAAACAAGATCCTGCTTTCCATTTGGAACACACAGTCAACACATGGTCAATGAAAGCTACTTGTAAGGCACTGTTAGAGGTGGGGGAGAGACAGAGTTTTCCCCAGTATTTGACATGATGAGAAACTGGGAAAGGGAGAGGGCTCCATTGCCTCTCTGTGTTGGGCATCCAAAGACAAATGGTTTCCAGTAATACCTCCTGTTACAATTGGCTATCATAGCTATAGATAATTACTTGTGGGAAGCTATTTGGGTATTACACCCCAGGTAACAAAATGTCCTGGGCTGTGCCTCTGAGAAGCAAAGCAGCAATGGGAAAAGAAGAGCCCAAGGATCTTCGGAATCCTAATAGTAAAAATGATTATTACTCCTGTGGTATTCAGAGGTCAAGGCAAAGCAGTTTCTATTTCACATTTGCCTCTCAACCAGAATACAGTTTTCATCAGTGCAGCTGATGTAATTGTTTGCATACCTATCACCATGTAAAGAGTTAGGATTAAAACCAATAGCTAGTCCCAGTGAAAGTGCACCCATTAAATCAGTTGCTGAACTGTTAAGTCAATACTTGTATAAATCCCATTGATTTAATATTTAGCTGGGAATAGTAACTGGACTTAGGCCCAAGATAGCAAAAATGTCAAACATCCACTCAGTGTAATCATCTCACCCTTTAATTGCATACTGAAGTTTGCCCCTACTATATAAGCTAAATTATTGTTTGACCCCTTAAAACTCATCTTATAAAGATTCCTTACATCAAAGCGTAAGCTTTCCAAACTCTATTGAGTGGCCCTTTACATTTAAACTTACCGGAACGTTGTTTCAGGAAGCAGGTCACTGATAACATAGCTTGTGACATTACCCACTGGTATGATAATATCACCAAGATCAATGTTGTAAGAAGTAATCTCAGACCCATTATTGCACGGTTCTTCCCAGTTCAATACAAGGCACACAAAGGGTGATATCGGATAGGCATCCAAGTGCTCATCTTCTGATACGTAGAGGGTGGTTACAGCATCAGGTACCGACGCTGGGGCTCTGCAAGTGACAAGGTCACTGTAAGGTCCTGCCCCTGCCTGGTTTATTGCCTGGAGAACAAATATACATTTCTATTATTTCACACACTAATCACATCTACTAAGTGTCAGTGCATGGATGCTACATGTACATGCAAAAGCCCAGTAATCAAAGCCAAGCTCAGCCTGGGAAGTTTTAGGACTAGTGTTCATTTCTCACTGTCAGTTCCCCATTGGTAAAATGCTGATAGTAAAATTTATCTCAGAGCAAGCATTCTTCCTAGTTTCTTTGATAAGAGTTATCTGGATCTCTTGCATCCTAAGCCAAAATGAAGCCTCTAGACCAGCCTCGCCCCACCTTGCATCTTTCAGATGTTTTTGAACCCTCCACAGATCCATGCCCATGGACGGGCATGGTGGGAGATGCAGTCCAAATATAAGGAGGACACCATGTTAAAGGAAGCTGTCCTAGATCAAACAGAAGTATTTGAACAAACTACTTCTCCCTCAATCTACTGTCCACTAACCATGAAGGAGGAAGGCGCTGAGAGCCAGGGGAGTGGAGAAAAACTTAAGTCTATCTTTTGCATCTTGCTACATTCTGCTAGGAAGGCAAGGCAAGACTAGGGTTTTGGGTGCCGGATAGGAATTGTCTATTCCTGAGCTCTACAATTTTGAATGTTTGGGAGGCAGAGTTGGCTTTGGGGTGGGGTCAGCCTTTGGGTTCTGCTTGAGGCATCAGAAAGTCTTGGTCTGATACTGGATCAGTATAAACACAGTCTGCAGATTCTGGTTGATTTTTTTTTCCTCATTAGAGCTGGTGTTTGGTAGTATGGAAAGTTTCTGACATGTGGACCTAGTAGGTCAAACTTTCTAACACTGGTCATGATAATTTTCACCAAGAGCATTCATTTCTCTTTGTCAAAAGAAGCTAATGTGTCTTTTGCAACAGAGGAAGAAAGCAAAAGGTAGTATTTGCATTCTTTCTGAGAGACTGTTATCTTCAAGCAACAATGAGGATGTGACGCCAGGCATCCTCCTAGCGGCGTGGGGGCCTTTCCTATCCCACCACTGCTACCACTTTGTGGAGAAGGAGGATTTCCACCTCACGCCCTGTCACCACTTTGTGATGCCCAACCTCCATGTCACAGCCGAACTACGTCTCCAAGTGGTATAAGCACAAGCACTCAGGTGTGGCTATGTATTCTTGGCTGTGTCTCCTTCCCTGAGAATCACTCACGCCAGGCTGGATGTTTCTTTCATTAACAAAAGAATGTTTATTATAAACAGAATAAAACACATAACTGTATAAACAAGTAATTGGGCCTGCACAAACATTCACTCTTTGTCTAAGCCTCTAACTGTCTTGAATCACTCAAAGCCTCATCTCAACTATCTCAACTGAAAACCTAAACTTAAACTCTAACTTAAACTCACTGCTTTCCTTACTCGCTCCCCCTTTATCTCCTCCAGAAGCTCCTCCTCCCTCCACTTCCTCACAGAGGATTGGCTCCTGGAGTACCAGGTCCTCATTGGCTCCATGGCTGTCAATCACAGAGGATAACAATTGTTTTGTTTTACAATCTCATTTGTTCTCTAAACACTTTCAACCTCCAAAACCACAAACTAAAAAAAACAACATCATGCTTTATTTTGCTCTCTTGTTTCCTCACCCCCAATGTTTCTACAACAAGACGCTATATTTATTTTATCCTTGAAAGGGCATTTAACCAACACCATACCAGAGAAATTAACATGTCAGGGAGACCATAAGCGTAAACATCTGTTCAGATGCAAAAGTGAGTCTCAGTTGTGAACTGTGTGTGCTATCTGGATTTCCTTTGTTTGTGAAAATCTCATTTTAAGGGATTTGTTGTAAATGCTACTCCCCCCTTCTCTTATTGGACAGTTTCAGGAACATAAAGATGGAACATTATTTTCCACTTACACAATGAGCCTCTATTTTACTCTCCTTCAGTTAAGTGTCACAATATTTTTTTTTTCAGGCTTATGCCCAGGAGACATAACTCTTGGGGAAATGTTCATTCCTGTGATTCAGATTCATCTTCTTTTTCTTTTCTTTTTTTTAAACCAAAGCTAAACAAGCTCCTTTCCCACTCATATAACCCTGTCATAATGGGAATCTTTGGCTTTCCAGATTTCGTTGGGCCTCAGCTCTCACCATCCATGACCACCAATGGGCATCATAGCTGGAGCTTAAAGGATGAGAAATCTAGCAACATCTGAAGGACCATTGGTTACCCAGTGGTAGCATTAACTTATAGGAATCCCATTGACTCCAATGCTGTTTTGTACTAGTTGAACTAGATGTGACAATAAGAAACCATGGGGTTGTCTAAACAGTGAAAATACTCCTCATAGAACTTGAGAATATAATTTGTCTAAATGGCATCCCACATCAATCCGCAGTATTCAGAAGAGGGGGGGCAAATCTACCAAAAAACCCAAAGGAAAAGTGTTTGTGGCTTTTCCCAAAGTTTCATAGAATCATAGAATTGTAGAGTTGGAAGAGACCACGAGGGCCATCCAGTCCTTGTAAAAAGCTCTGTGGGGAATGTGCATTCCTGCTCAATGGGACAATCTGATTCACATTCATTCGCATTCCCAATAAGAGCAGAAGTGGAAAGCTGATTGGTCAGATGTGGGCAGGAAACGGAGTGGTATAAACACAAGCAAGTGCCTGGAACCGTCATCTTGGATTTTCACTTTAGCGATAATGTGCTGAGGCAAAAAACAGCCTTTTTCTTTTCTCTTTAAAATTTATTTAGGAGGAGTATCACACTTTCACACTTTAGATATACTTTTTAAAAAATACTGTGTGGTGGCAGCAACTGGTTACAATAAAATGTGAGTAATTCACTCACACCTGCCATCTTGATTTGCAGGTATTCCTAGTGAACAGCAAAAGTGGATAGCTCCACATGCCTACGATTTCTGTTCCCCAAAATTTTAAACAAATCAAAATTGCTTCAAATTGGCATCAGTGCACATCAATCCACATTTCCCCCCTTCATATAGACAGGCCCCATGTCTTTGAATACCATCTGTCAATGAACAGTTGTAAAACAGAGTGGATGGACAAGTTCAAGTGAAAAATCAGCACAAAGATTCTGAACTTTTCTCTTACCTGTCACTTTACCACCCCAGCCCTTCCTCTTAGCCTCTTTCCATTCAACCAGTTTATTTTACGTGTAATTCTCCTCTAAGAGGAAGGCTAAAGAAAACAGAGGAATGCCCCAAGCTAAACACAAATCCAAGGTTTTGTGAATGAAAGGTTATTAAAGGGAAAACCCTATTTAAAAAGCACCGTATGTTCTGGTGTATAAGATGACTGGGCGTATAAGATAAGATTTCCAGTTAAAATACAGAGTTTAGGATACACTCACCATATAAGACTACCCCTGTCCAGACACTCACCCCATCTTGGCTTCAGGAAGCGGGTGGGTGGCTGGTGGTGGCTGGCAAGCTTCCCCCCCCCCCCCGTCCAGCCAGCCACACCTCCGCCCTTCCTGAACCTGTGATGGGGAGCCCCATCGCAGATTCAGGAAGCATGGGAGGTGGCTTGCAAGCCTCCCCCCCCCCAGCCAGCCACCCCTCTGCCCTTCCTGAACCTGCAATGGGAGCAAAGGGAGCGAAGACCCAGGAGAACGTGTGGGTGTGTGAGGCAAAGCGGCTAAAATCGCCCCTCTCCTTGGCGTTTGCTCCCTTTGGGGAGGAAGCGAAGGCTGAGGAGACGGGCAATTTTAGGGGTTTGCCTCACCCACCGCTGCTCTCCTGGGCCTACGCTCCCTTTGTTGGAGAGGTGCGGGAGGTGGCTGGCAAGCCTCTCCCCATCCATCCAGCCAAACCTCCGTGCTTCTTCAACCTGCGTGGGAGGTGGCTGGCAAGCCTTTCCTCAGCCAGCCAGCCAGCCAGCCCTCTGTGCATCTTCAACCTGCAATGGGCCACTACTGGGGTGCAGCTAGACGGGAGATTTAATAGCGAAAAACAGCACCTTACCTCCCTATCACAGCAATGTTCATTTGTGCCCACGACTCATTTGCAAGATTGCTGGCATGGAAAATTATCTGAGTTTGCAGTTCACACGGAGCATGCCCCCAAGAAAAGATGGTGGCCACGAGTGAATTGCCTGCTGAAAACCTCCCTCCATCTCCCCCGTCCTTAAATGACAGATGTGGAAGAGCAATTTTCTGCTTAAAGAACCTTTTTTTTTTTTTGCTCTGCCTCTTGTATGATAGTGCAAACTATCATTCACCTAAAAAAACAACAACAATGGCAGCTCCGGCTGCTTCATCCCTTGCAAGCCTGCCCCCACCAAGGTCCAACCAATCACATTTGAGTTCTTTGACATGCCCCTATTCGAATTGGTTGTTCAGACATGTGGTTATGTGCATTTTTGCATGATTTTTTTTAAAAAATTGCAAGAAACAGCGAACACTGTTACTGCAAACTATTTGGAGTTTTTAACACCCCTCCTTCCCAATATAGTGAATCCCAGCAGGAGCTCATCTGAACAAAAGGTGTTCTGCCTGCATTCTTTGTGGATTTGTTTTGTCATCTAAACAACCCCCTGGCCTGTCTAAAATGTGCAGTGAATTGTGATTTTTACAAGTGTTCCCAAAGACCTATGATCATTCAATGGAATTAAAGTTTGCAGCATCTGGAACCATCCTAGATGACTAAAACCCTCTAGTAATTCTACTTTGGTTCTAATTCAGTTGCAAAAATATCACCATGTCACAACCAACTTATGAAGAAAGTAGAGACTGAATGAAAGTAATAGCACTAAATCCTAAGTAAGTAAATTTGATTTACCTGTAGTCTACAGAAATAGTGTGCTGCTGCCGACAACTGGCCGATTTCAAAGGAGTTGCCTGTGCCGACGTACACCAGTTCTAAAGACTCTTCATCTTCCCCCCACTCCAGTCTGTATTCTGAGATGTCAACACCAAAACTCTCAGGACTCTGTGACACAGACAGAATGTTTGATCATATTTGAGCTGAAAAAGGTCTTTCAGACGTTAAGGAAAGGGAAGGAAAATACCAAGAAGGAATATTTTTTGAACATTGGCAGTCCATATGTGAGCCGGATGAGCAGCTGGGTCCGAGTCTCCAATTTCTCCTTGAGTACAGAATTTATAAATCAAGGAAATAAAGATTTCAATAGAGAAATTCAGTGGGTAGCTCCTAATCTAATTCAATCTAGATATCATACAATAGGATCCCCATATCCGCTTATTCATTATCCACTGATTCAATTATCTGCAGTTTCAGTTTCAGCACAGCTACCATAGAGTCTTCCTAGAAAATGTGTCCGCTCTAGCCATTTTCTAGGTCCTCCAAGGCAACTCTATGGTATTTTAAACCCATTATTTAAGTCCCATTATTTTCAATGGTGTTCACTATTATCAGAAGTCCCATTATTTTCAATGGTGTTCACTATTATCAGTGGATTTCGTTATCCATGATGGGGGTCGGAACCAATCCCCTGCAGATACGGGGGTTCTACTGTACTGTAAGTAATGTAATTTTTAACCATCCAGGACACGAAAATGGGACATGGACAACTCTCCAGATGTTGTGGCCCACAAAATCTTCCATCATAGGGTTTGTATATCCGGGGGAGGGGGATGTGGATTGATGCACACTAACACCAATTTACAGCAGCTTCTATTTCTCTTAATTTTTTTTTTGGCAAGATCGCAGGCACCATCTCCATCTCCCAACCCACTTTACCAGCCACCAGCTGCATGGGGAGGAGGTCCATCGTGCTGGTGACTGGAGCACATTTCCATCAGATTGGGGCAGGCCAGGAAAGGATACTTAGGACTTTATCACACTACACTGTTATAGCACTATTATTCCACTTTAACTGCTATAGCTGCCTCCTGTGGAATTCTGCAGTTTGTAGTTTACTGAGGCCTAAGAGTAAATGCTCCCCCCTAAGCAGCAAATCCCAGGATTCCACAGGAGGCAGCCATAGCAGTTAAAGTGGAATAATAGTGCTATAACAGTATAGTGTGAGTTTCTCTCCTGTTAACTAAGTCAACTAAGTAGCTGATATAAAATATCAGTCATTATTATTAACTTTTTATATGTAGAGAAGTACAGTGGGCCCTTGGTATCCACTGGGGTTTAGTTCCAGGACTCCACATGGATACCAAAATCCATGGCTGCTCAAGTCCCATTATATACAATGGCATAGTAAAATGGTGTCCATTATATAAAATGTCAAAATCAAGGTTTGCTTTTTGCACTTTTTTAATAGAATATTTTCAAGCTGTGGGTGGTGGAATCCATGGATGCAGAATCCGTGGATACAGGACCGACTGTATTGAATATATAACAGTCCTCCGCAGTTGATCACATCATATCAGGATTCTACCAATTAATTCTGCTGAGAGATATGCCTACTGTCAGTTTATTTAAGCAAGGTGGAAGCATGAAGTACAGGGAAAAAAAGCTCCTCTTACCTCCCAGGTAGCAAGTACACTTGTTTCAGAAAGGAAGGTGAGGCAAGGAGCTTTACACTGCCCAGGAGGCCCAGCGGTAGTTATGATTTTTGTGGCTTCAGAGTAAGTCCCATACTAAGAAGGAGAAAATGCACATATAAATACTACTTATTATGTCTTTGTGTGTGTGTGTGTGTGTGTGTGTGTGTGTTTGTGTGCATTTTTTTTATGGCTGAATCTCCAACATAGAATGTCTGAAAATATGAAGACAAGACCAGTGAATGTGAGTAAACAACAAATAGCGGCTTCAGCATTCAATGGTGTAATCCCACCATTTCAGAAATCACTGCCCTCTGCCAGATGCAAGAACAATTATCTAATTTCTCATGTGCATAACAATTACTATACTTTGGATATTTTTTTAACACACGCCATAAAATGTGTGTATTTTCTATTATGCACACAAAGACACATCCCTGATATATTTGATTTATGTCATAATATCAAAACTTTTAACGTTGGCCCTCCGTGCCCTACCTTAACCTATCTAAACATTCTTCCAAAGTAGTTAAACACTTAAATTTAGAACCCCAGGTTTGAGATTTTAATCTGCTCCCTTCTGACTCAATCTTCCCAGACTTCAAAAACCCTTGTCTTACCAGCTCCTTATTTATTTAATTTATACTCCATTCTTCTACATAAAAAGGTATCCAATGCAGATAACAATAACAGTATTTTATAAAATTAAAACTGAAACGCCTGTCTGAAAAAAAAACCTCTTGCAGCACACAGCTCTTCTTCCCCTATTTAAAAAAAGATCTGTTTGCCTCCTTCACAATATGCACACTAAAAATTCTGCACTCTGTGAATGACATCCTGAGTGTGTGTAGTTCTGCATGCTCAGTTCCATATCCTCCCACAAGCTAGCAGCTGTGAAGCCCTGGAAGCAGTCGCAACTGCTGTCACTTATTGGTGGGGGAAGAGAGGGAGATGATAGAGACGACAGAGGTGCCGTTGGTTTCAGCTCAGTCAGGGCTTGGAAGCTAGGAGGGTGCATGGTCAAATGGAGTGTACCCATATTTTCCTTCCCCCAGGAGCTCAAGGCAGCCTTATTATCATGCTCTGCATTGCCTCCTCTGTTTTTCCTCTAGTAAGAAAGAGTAGCAACATCTCCTTCCACTGCTGGACATCTACTGGGCATGGGACGTTTTTGAACAGAGTGCGAGAGCAAGAGAAAAGCCCTCTGGGTGCCTTGTTCAAAAAGGGACTTATCACATGCATACATCACTAACAGGATGCTATTAGTGACATTTCTTTATCCATAGACAGAATGGTCATGAACTTTCAGTGACATCTCAGACATACAGCTAATGGCAACTTGTAGCTTGTTACGATATGTAAACCCCCCGTCCCCGAGAAGACCTCGATCTTTGGACAAACACATATGGGGAGAGGTGCTCCCTCAAGTATCAAGGTCCCAAGCCATTTAGGGTTGAAACATCATCAGAAGCACCTTCAATTCAGACCAAAAGCATATTGGCAGACAATCCAATTCTTTAATTAGTGGCATTGTATGTTGTCTATATTGTATTCCAGTCAGCAGTCAAGCTGCTGCATTTTGCACTTGCTACAGCTTCTGAGTCTTCTTTAATAATTGTGAGGTTACTGATCCATGGATTACTGATCCATGGATTACTGGCTAGACTTGAGCTTGGGTATCCCTCTCTCAGTTAGGCATGATATATCTCACTGAGAAGATTTTTAAAAGGATGCAGAAGAACTATGTGCTCCTTAAAAGACAGGCAAGATATGAATGAAATAAATAATTGCACACATTCATTATAAAGCTGCACTTTCAACCATGTTTCTTCCAAGGGCTGGTATCAATCACATTTCGCTGTTCATACATCTTTGCTTGGATGCGGCTTCCTTACCCCTCCATCATTCAGAGCCCTCACTCTGAAGTGATACGTTGTCCCAGGAAGAAGGTTGCTAACAGTGCACTCGAGATCTGGACCATGATAAACTTCTGAAACTACTTCTTCAGGTCCAGTCATTTCTACACTATATGCAGAGATATGATGACTATTTTCTGACACAGGGGGAGCATCTGGAAAAGAGACATTGCAATAATCAGTATAACTGTCATAAATTGGTATTGCTGTTGTACCAGGTGACAGAAATCCAAAAATGCATAAAGCATTGTCGTTGTTATAATGTCAGTGCTCTCATATAATAAGAGCAACAGCTGAAGCAGTTAGTTTTGGTCAGAAACAGGAAATGTGATGCCTTACAGGTGTTTTGGATTGCAGCTTTTATAGTCTTTGACCACTGGCCCTGTTGACTAGCGTTTATGAGATCAATAAGTCCATAACATCAGGACAGTACTAGGTTCTCTACTGCTGGTGTAGGTGACTTCTTGGAAAATTTACAAACATTGCATCCTTTGTGAATCACACATCTCTACAAATTGTCATGATTTCATCAAATCCCAGAGAAATAGGTCTGTAATTGTTCACAGGTTGATACTTCCATACTTTTTTAAAAGGAAAAACGGTCCATAACACATTTCAGATAACTTTATGAACAAAGAACTGAATGTGTGTATAGTCGCCTCCTCCCCCAGTATCCACAGATTCTGCACCTATGGATTCAACCATCCATGGCTTGAAAATATCCCCCACCCCCCAAAAAAAAATTCCAAAAAGCAAACCTTAATTTTGCCATTTTATATAATGGAAACCATTTTACTATGGTATTGTATATAATTGGACTTGAGCACCCACTGATTTGGGTATCCACGGTGGGTCCTGGAACCAAAACACAGTGGATACTGAGGGCCCACTGTACTTGGTACTCCTTCTGTACTTGTCTATCTGTAATGGTCTATTAAATTTAATGCCAGAAGACACTTTCAGTTATCATGGATATACAGGTCATTCCCCGTATCCATGGATTTGGTATCCATGGTTTCACTTATCCACATTTGGAAAAAAAAGTTCTCTCTAGACATTTCTAGGTCCTGCAATGTGATTCTATCGTAAACTTTCAGCATTTATCTCATTATTCATGGTTTCAGGTATCCACGAGGGGTCTTGGAACATATCTCCCATGGATACAGGGGTTGACCTGTATTACAGAAGCTTAAGCCTACATTTTGCTGTCTCCAGTGAAATTTGCACTGCAAGAGAAAAGAACAGATAAACAATTTGCTACTTTTGTGGGGCTATATCATGTATATGCTGCTTGACTTAAAAACACTTTTATCAGTTCTAAAGCTTCCTCTTTAAAATGCTGTAAAATATCTCTTTTGTATGCAGTTAACTGCTGGTGGCTCCCATGCCAGAGGGATGGCGAATATGCTCCCCATTTAGTCCAAACTTTAAAGGAACTGTCTATAGTGTTGAAACTATTTTAGGAATAGGGTTCAGCACATTGGGAGGTTCTTCTAAAGTTCAAACTCAAATCAAGAGCAGATTCACTGCCATACTGGCATGGAAGATTTTCTGCTTTTCTTTGGGGGCCCCCAAAACAGTACAAATATTAATTTAAATGACAGCGTGCCAAGTTCCTACAACTTACCCCATTGCAGCTGCACTTCTTTATGCTTTGGTTTCCCGAGCACTCTGGGTGGTTGGCACTGGCCTGGTGCAATGCTTAGTGTACGAACAAGTAAACTTTCAGCACACTGGGCGGGGGGGGGGGGAGAAAAGAATGTGAGCTGGATTTAAACATTATTTGGGGGATTTACACTACATGATGAACAAATATACAGACAGTTAACTGAGCCTCCTGGCCCTGCGATAGCATCTTTGCTAGTTCTAATAGTCATACATTGGGCCCGAGCTGAACTGACAAAGAACAAAACTCTGGCTTCAAATCCCAACTCAAGAATGACGTTCATTAGGTAAGCCTGGGCCAATCATTATCTTTCTCTTTCTGCCTAATTTATTTCTTAGGTCCACTATGAGGTTAAAATGGTGCTACCTTGAGTTCCTTAGAAGGAGGGAGGGCAGGAACAAAATGCAACTTGTAACAAATATCTGACTTTTTTTCTTCTTGTGTTTATCATTTGATGGAAAATTTCAGCCACTTCCTACTGTAGGATTGCCCTTGTCAGCTGGAACAGAAAGGTAACACTGCCTCCTATGCCACCACTGTAGTCAACTGCCCAGGAAACTCATATAGAGTGGGGAAATCATTCGTATAGTGAACACTCTTAACACTTCCAAAGCTTGGAAGTCTGAACCTTCTCAGAAATACTCAGGGCAAAGAATTATTAGTAGGTGGATTTTACCATTCCAGCTGGCAGTGGCCATATTCACTCAGCCTAATGGATACCTCAGCAGTACAGCATATTGTTTGCTTTCAGAAGGTCAAAGTTCAATCCCTACCAGTCAGAGTAGATAATACTACACTAGATGGACCAATGGTATGTGTCAGAACAAGAACATTTGATATTTCTCTGCTCTCAGTCCTCAGCAGGCTGGAGAAAAGAGCTTCTATTTTTCTGTCAGTCACCCTCTTCAAAGCTGGAGGTAGTCTCTTTCTCTGTGTAGTATGCATGTGTATGGGTGTTTTAAACTACACCTTGATTTCAAAACTGATCAAAGTTTGGATCAGACTGAAAACCAGGGCTAACCCAAGACATTTTTCTGACTGAGGCAAAAGGCAAGATGATGTCCCTTCTCCAGATGATGTAGAAAACCCCAAATGAATCTGATTTCAGTACTGGTGATAGGATAGTATCTGATAGTATCTCACTAAACCTGAGAGCAGCAGGCCAATTCAAGGGGCCTAAGACAAATTTTTGCAACATCCCCAGCTCTATTCTCTAATGGCAGGGAACTGCTGCCTCCCCAACACCTGCTACCTTGGCTGGTTGTCTAGCTCTGCCTGATGATAGGACTGGCCCTGCCCCAGGTCCACATGAAAACATAATAACCACCTGTGGCATTCCTACAGTGCATTATACTGTTCAAAGCACTTCACAAATTAATCCTTACAAGAGATCAATACTGAAATCACCTGTATTCTACAGATGAGGGGCTAAGGCAAAGAGAGAAAGAGAGAAGGAAGAAACATCTGAACTGGAAACTTCTCAAGTAATAGCTAGAATGGGTAGACGAGGCCCTCCAGATTTTTCCTGGAGGGCAGAGTTGTCCACCTGATTTGTAACTTTAGACCTCAAACTCCATATAAAGAAACATGGAGGGGTGGGGAGACAGGAGAGTAAAAAAAAAAATTGAATGATTTCTGTTCTTATGGAGAACATAACATGATGTTTGAATGAAAGTACTAGGATACAGTAATCCACTACCATTTAGCACAGATGTATAAACAAGACAAAACAACAATAGCAAAAAGCAGTTGTAACACAGAACACAAGCAAAGCTTTTTAAAAGGGTATGCATGCTGCTGGGGGGAGCTGAGCATAATAGTAGTCTTCACCATTTTTCAATATTTACCTGACTGTGTCCACCAGTGCTAATACAGCATGCCCGGAGCTTATACAAAGTGCCTGGTTTCAAGTATGTACATGCACATTCTGTAGCGGATCCTCTGTATGCCACTGACCATTGATTTGCTGTAAAGTTAATTGGACTCTCTCAGATAACTGATAAACAACTCCAATGGGACTAAGGTACTATTTAGACTTCATTAAGTCACAGGCCTCCCTGTGATTAACAGCAAATGGATGATTTATGCGAACAAGTAGGCTATGGACCATTCCCAAGAAGGTCTTTTTAACCACTGCATATCAAGTTAAAGCAAGTAATATGCGGTGTCTTCATTAGAGTGCACTGCCCCAACCCACTGCTGAGTGTTGCAATTATTCTTGTCACTTTGCAAAACAAAGTGTAGATATGAAAAAGGCATAATGTACAGCCATATGTGTACTTTGCCAGGCATCCTGTTTAGAAATATATAATTTCAACGAGAAACTACAAAGTTAAATGTTCTAACTCATAATTATATCACTGGCACTTTACTTGTTTGCTACAAATTTCTCAATGTCATGTTCATTTATTTAATGGTAAATAAATCTGTAATAAAAAAACCTCTGTAAGAAAAGGATCATCCAGATTAAGCTAGCTACAATCCTCTTTTTTATTATTATGCAATATATCCCGGCTTTCCCCCAGAAATTGGCACTCAAGAAGATTTACCAAAAATTAAACCAAATACAAAAGATAAACATATAAAAGAATGATAGCTTTAAAATACAACAGACTTAAACTATTAAAGCATAATCATTAAAAAAGCAATAAATAAATAAATTTACAGCACATTATTAAAGCCTTTTCTATATAAATACTCAGTTCCTAAAAGCCAGTCAGGTTAGAAAAAAGGAAAACAAAGTTAGAGTCAGGCACTCCCCTCCTTAGGAAGGGAGTTCCAGAGCCTGTGAGCATCTTCTTCCTTATTCCTACTAGACATGCCTATGAGAGAAAGAGGACCAAAAGAAAGGTCTCCCTGAAAATCCCAAAGCTCAGGAAAGTTCATAAAGGGAGATACAGTTCTTCAGATAGCCTGGACCCAAGTTATATAGGACTTTAGAGGTCATAAACAGCCCTTTCAGTTATATCTGGAAATGGTCAGCAGAGCTGTTGTAAATGGGGAGTTAATCAGCCTCATCCAAGAGCTGTCTTGGTGCAGCTCTTTGTGCTAGCTGAAATTTCTGAGTGCTTTTCAAAGGGAGAGCCATGTAGAGAATGTTACAGTAATCTAAAAGAGGTGTAATTAAAGCATGTGTTACTGTAGCCAGATCAGATGTCTCTAGGAATGGAACAAAAGCAATGGCCACTGCAAAAGCCTGAACATCCAGGTTCAGGGTTGAATCCTTGAGTACAGTCAAACTACAAGCCATTTCAGAGTGTTAAGACTTTGCTCTCAACTGGTGACACTCAGGTCCCATCTATACAAGGGACCAATTGCTCTGTAGTAGCAGCAATTTGCAGCAGCTGTGATCTGTTTTAATGGTTTTACAGCCCCCATAAGCTTTGCATGACCCCTAGCCAACATGGTGGCTGCGAGGGAATTACTTGCCATTTTAAATCTGCTGCTGCCCGTTAAAATGTTTACGGGCAGCATTTTTAACATTTTAAAATGTTAAAAACATTTTTTAAAAAATGTTTACTATGGTACACACAAGCAATATTTTGCCTTTACAAAAGAAAAAAGAGAAAAGAGAGAGAAAGACCATTGTTTTATCCCCTTACCGATCTCTCACTTAGCCAAAAACCCAGCATGGCAGCAGCAGGTGCTTTCCCTGTTTGCAAGCCTGGCCCTTGTGCTCATCCAGCCAATCAGCTTGCCCTGCCTTATTGCAGCAATGTGAATATGACTGTCTTAACGATCGAACATTCACATCCCCTACAGAGCTTTTTAAAAACTCCAGGAAAAGCCCCAAAAACCTACAGATGGAGTTTACAGTGGATTGGGCTGCCCCCCTTCTGAATGAGATGTAGTGATGTGAATGTCTGTATAGACAGATCAACTTCCATTCAAATTCCATTAGGATTATTTTCACTCTTTGGACAGGACCTCAGTGTATTCAAATATGTATAATCAAAAGTAACCCGAGTATAGATGCATTTACCTTCAGAGCTTCCTTCTGAAATTTCCAAGAGATAATTTAGGATTTCTGAACCACCATTATCCTCAGGAGGCTCTGTTGAAAAAAAAGATGAAGTTATCAGCCTAAAAACTAGGAGCAGCAAGCCATCATTTTTACAAGTACTGTACTGTAAATATTATACAGTCGGACCCACGTATCCACAGAAACAATATCCATGGTTTCAGTTATCCACAGGATACAAAATACCAGGACACACATACCATAGAGTCATGCTGGAAAACGCTTAGAGAGGCATCCTTGCTAGGCATCTTCTAGATGCTTAAACACAACTCTATGGCATATTTTTACCAGAAGTCCTTCATTTTAATAGGGTTCACTGTTACCTGCAGTTTCCGGTATCTACACTAAGTCTGGGAACAAAACCCCTGTAGATGTGGGGGTCTAACTGTACCCCAAATCTGTTCTTTTTATCAGAACTGGATTCTATCCAGCATTGGAACTGGTCTCAGGTCCAAAGATGATCCACCAGATTCCATTGAAATATAATCTAACAGCCAAGGAAACGGGTGGATCTTTGACAAGATTAAGAGGTGGCATCTTTTAGAAGCTGCAACAACTCAATCTCTATTTAATTATGTTCACTTTCTGCTGACTTTCACAGGAATCACAGATATGACTGTTGACTTCCTTTGCTCACTCCTCTCCATGTTCTGTTTTACACATTTTTCCGTGATGTCAAAAATAAAAAATACTACAATAAATCTATGGGAACTGAATGCAATGTTTTAAAATTCATGCATTTATGACTGGTTAAACCACTAAGCATCTAGCCTGATACTTCCTTGCTGGAACTTTCAGATAATATATATATCTACAACTCGTAGATATTTTGTTCAGGCTATTTGTCTGCTTACTGTTTCTGTGACTTCTTGCAACATTAGGAGGAATTTTTTGAAAGTAAGAGCTGTTTGGCTGTGGAACACACTCCCTCGGAGTGTGGTGGGGTCTCCTTCCTTGGAGAGGTCTTTAAACCGAGGCTGGACAGCCATCTGTTGGGAATGATTTGATTGTATATTCCTGCAGGGCAGGGGGTTGGACTGGATGGCCCTCGTGGTCTCTTCCAACTCTACAATTCTATGATTCTATGACCATCCATCCCCCTTTCCATACCACTTCCAACACTACTTAGGCTGCACCAAAATGTAATATTACTTGTTTATTTGCAGGATCAGGATCAGTAAAAGCCAGCTCTGAGGATGGAACAGTAGCCAGGTTTGAATAGCATTGACTGGCAGGAGCCTGTTATATCACAGACCAACCTGCCATCTCTAGAGCAACTTCACAACTCCTTTAAAGGAATTTTTCTTCTTGATTTTTTAAAAGCACAAATGTAACAAATTAATTTTAAATGAATAAACATAAAAGTCATGTGAAGTCGAAGGCTTTCACAGTTGGCATCCATAGATTTTCCTTGGTTTTTTCCCCCCTGAGCCGTGAGGCCGTGTTCTGGAAGAGTTTATTTCTGATGCTTCAACTGCATCTGTGGCTGGCATCTTCAGAGAATGGTTGGGTAGGAGTGTGTGGGTTTTTTTTAAAATATACTGTGAACCCCTGTTGGAGAGGATATGTAAATTTGTGTATTCAAAACTAGCCATTCCAATACACAAATTTACATATCCTCTCCAACAGGGGTTCACAGTATATAACCCCCCTCACTCCTACCCAACCATTCTCTGAAGATGCCAGCCACAGATGCAGTTGAAATGTCAGAAATAAACTCTTCTAGAACAAGGTCTCACAGCCTGGAAAAAACCCAAGGAAAATCTATAAAAGTCATGTGTTTACATTGTGAAGACGAGAGGAAGCCAAGCTCAATATTGCTTCAGCTCTTGTCCTAAGAGTTATACACTGCCTTGGAGTGTGGTGGAGTCTCCTTCTTTGGAGGTTTTTAAACAGAGGCTGGATGGCCATCTGTCGGGAATGATTTGATTGTATAATCCTGCAGGGCAGGGGGTTGGACTGGATGGCTCTTGTGCTCTCTTCCAACTCTATGATTCTATGAAATACAGGTGCCTTATTTCTTCAAGACACAGTTTCTTTCTTAGACCATTCTAACTGCAACTTATATGACAGCTGCTCCATTCTGTTTGGCCCTGATCCTCGCTATGTTCATCCCCACTCTCTCCATGGAATTCATGCACACACTACAAAAAGATCTCCCAAAGGAATGGAGAATGTAAGGAACCAATTCCAAAGTGCCTTTTGTACTCCAGATATTCTCTTGGTGTCTAGGACCTAAGATGAATGGCAAAGCCTGTAAATACAAAAGTATATTCTTACCCCATTTCACACTGAAACCATGAGATGTTATTGGCCCTTTAACAATAAGTCTGGTGGGAGGCCCTGGCCTGTCAGGGCTTGTGGTACAAACCAAGACATCACTAGGACTACTCTTCCCTTCTACGTTGGAGGCAATTAGCTGTGAAGAAAATGAAAATGATTATCTGTAAGTCTATCTGCCAATTGTACTGTACAAGAAAATTTCAAGCAATCTACAAGTGAATAATTTGAGCAGGATGTGTATGAAGAAGAGCTCAGAAACATTAAATGTTTTCCCCTTTGGTTCACAGACTACCATGTGCTGATTTTGATTTTGGGTTCCTAAACAAACCTCTCTACCACCAGCATCAAGCCTTAAGATGTCAATTGCATCAAAGCTAAAAGAACTGGTGGTTCCTTCATAGTAACCCTGAAGTCACAGAATGTTAACATGTCTAAATATCTCTGCATTACACTATTTCCTTTGAGATGATGTCCTAATGAAATCAGAGATAATTACTTTCAAATTGTGTGATTAACATACTTTTCAGTTTCAAAACACTGAGGAGCAGTGAGAAGAGATCATTAAAACCTCAAAAAGGCAAGGCTAGCAGGATGAAATGCTACCAGTGCTCAAACTTCTGGCTACCTTAGAATTAGAAGCTCTATGGGTAGTACAGGTGCACATATCTGCCCCATTTTTCTGCTGCCTGACTGCCTGCCCTACAGTGCCAATGCAGCTATCCATTTACACCAGCCCTTGCATCTACTCAATGTGCATGAGGCTGCTGAAGGGTTGGTCAGGGATGGAAAAATGCAGTCCATGGCTTGCATATATTCCCCAAACTTTTATTTGTTCCTTTATTCTTTTGCATCAAGTCTGGCTTGTTCTCCATCTGTAAAATGCAGAGGTGATGTCGGAAAGAAGATGACATATATTACACTGGAAAAAAGATTTGTTGACACATGCTATTTTCTATGTCAGCAATGCATTCCTGCATTCTACATAGGAGTAAACATGCAATTTTTAAAAAGTATAAAATGACATTGAAGTTTGTAGCCAAAGTGGGATGCAGCTTGCCCCTACAGAAACATGCTTTGTCCCTTCTAGCCCCCACCCCCATAACTATTTTTTCTGGTGCTGCCATTGCTTTTTTTCTTGAGCAAGCACATAGAATCTGACACTAAAGGCCAGCCTTACTTTAATATTGCCTGCTTCAGTAAGTATGTGTGTGTGCACAAACACATTTGAATCTAACTTAGTCTTTGTATACACATTGCAAGATCAAGTATACTGTAATCTCTGGAAAAAAGATAGGGTGACCCCTTCTGTCAAGATGCTAAAATTACATGTAAAATTAAATCAGAATATCATTAAGCAAGGTTTACAAAGCGGTTGTTATTGTGTGTGCCTTCCAGTCTTTTCCAACTTATGACACCCTAAGGTGAACCTATCATAGGGTTTTCTTGGTAAGATTTGTTCAGAGGAGGTTTGCCTTTGCCAAAGGGGTAGCAGTTTTATTACAGCATAAACTTTTATGGACTATCACTCACTTCATCAGGTGCATGGCATGTTAGCCAGAATTTCAGATATACATGCAGTAAACATGGTTGAGCCAGCACAATAATTATAGATAGAAAGATCAAGGGGAATTAAAATACTGTCAGTGACAACTAAATTGTTAGCACTACATTCACAAAAACTGTAATTGAAACAAATGCAACAAAGCAGAAAAACTGTTTCTGATAAGGTAAACATCCTTGCACAAGCTAAGTCAATTCACACTCGCACCATGATTACAATCTACTGTCCCTACTCAGACCTCTGGCGGCAGACTGCAACCTCCTAATAAATTCAGTAGTCATTCTCATGCTCTGCTCTCCCTTAGAAGTTAGTTTGGTCCACTATGGCTACTTTAAAGTTAGTGATATAATGTCCTAGAGGACTAAGTTTTTTATTCTAGTCACTTATGATGTAAGATATATGTCCCTTTATTCATTTGCATTGGGTTTGGCCTGTTTCTATTCATAGAATGCAGAAGGGCATGCTAAACAGAAGATGGCAAATATCAGATTGGGAAAAGATTGCTGTGGTATGTGCTATTTCTATGTCAGCAGTGCACTCCTGCATTCTACGTAGGGTAAACTGGCCAACCTCTTGGTAGTTACCTTAAGCTTGTTTCAGTATCTCAAAAAAGCATTTACCTACAATGAGTCTTTGGAATTATATGGAAGTTTAATTGATCAAGCAAGTAATTGACAAAAAAAAATGATAAATAAATCCTTTTAAAAAGATCCCACAGCACATGTGTGAGGCTATCCTTATCAATATTTTGAGCCAATAAAACCTTATACTAAACTACTGAATTCATATGGAGGAATATTAGCCCTAGGCTTTTACTTTATAATTTGGAGCAGATTTTTTTCTAGCCAGTTGAATTATTGTTGTTAATGCATGTTTGCACCGTTCTACAAAATAACCTATTTACAGCAGATTTTTAAAGATTTCCTGGTTAAAACTGCAACTCCATTTTATCTCCTCTTCCACTCTCCCCCATAGTATCTAATACAAGGTGTGTGAAGAAACATCATAATGTTCTGAGTTCTCCCACATCTGACAGTAGTGTGAAACAGAAAAGAGAACACCTACCCGAAATTTATATTGTGTGCTTCTTTTAAGATTTTTCACAGTACAGGTTTGGTCTTCTCCAGTGTACTTTGGATGAAACACACTATCCTGAAGTGTATAAGGTGACAAGTTAAAGAATAAAAGAAAATGAGTTCAGAAAAAACACCAACAGTAACATATTCCCTAGTATCACTGCATCAGAAGCAGAGTTTGAAAAAGTTACTGTAGTTTTTTTGTACTGCAACAGCAAGAATCAATCAACCCACCATCAGCAGTATATAAGACCATGCTGGTTGGAGGGTTCTAGGAATTTTAGCCCAAAGAAGCAGCTTTTCAAAACTGTGAATAGAAGTTGTTCTTTTTTTTTATAAAATTTGCCATTATCTACTTGCAGTCAAAATTCTCTCCCTCCAAATTTATTGCAGGATTTTGTGGTTCTGATGTTTTTCCTTCATTAATGCATGCATTATATGGACTGAGAAGGGGAGGAAGAAAGGAATGTGTGGACCCCAGGCCTGGATGTGGACTGCCAAACTGTAATTTAGTGTTCCAAGTGAGCCAGATGTGTGACCTTCATAAGGGGAAAACCCTGGAAGACTGGTGCTGGCAGCCCCAGATCTCTAAAATAAAATCTGACACTGCCTCTCAAAATTGCCCAGTGTTCATCTTGCTCCTGGACTCCTGTTGCTTGCTTTCCTGCTAAAATCCCTACCACCACTCAACCCTGAACTGCTCTCTATAGATTCTGTATGCTTACTACAGGGCTAGGCTCTTACCCAAAACCCAATTTTAAATGTTCCCTTACTTCAAGAAGTAAGCAGGCTCCCTCTTCTGTCACAAAAAGGAAACTGCAAACACAGCATCTCTGAGAGATGCTCCCTCCCACCTGTTCAGCAAGCATATGAGGAGCTTGGTTTATTAACGGGCTGTGTCTTGCCACAGCAATGAAGCAAGGTAGAACATTTGGGCTGGAATGGAGGCTGAAATAATAGCCATATGTGTGGATCAATAGCAAGAGCTGATATAAGAGCAAGTATGGAAACAAGACTGAATTAAAGCACTGCCATTCCAGCACAGTATGAAAAGTGGGGGCAATATTCTAGTGATATAAACAGATGCAAGCTGTCATACAGAGACAACAGCTTGACTATGTGCTACTTTCAAAGCTACCATCATAGCAGATGCTTCACAGGGGCTGTACAGAACTTATCATGCGGCATTGAGAGGGGCAGACAGAACCCCTCATTTATCTTTTGTCTCAACTCTCCATGGCCAAGAAATAGAAGTGGCCTCTGCCTGCATGAGACCCCTCACCTGAACAACAACACAAGTAACATCTGAAACAGCATGTTGGCCTGTGACTCCAACATGATCACTTTTCTTTCTTTCTTTCTTTCTTTCTTTCTTTCTTTCTTTCTTTCTTAACATCTTTTGCCTGATGAAGAAGCCAGTAGAGCTTCAAAACTACATCATGTGTTTAACGTTTGGTGTTGCTTTTTTGTGGATTTTGTATTTGTTTTGCGGCATGGCCAACACAGCTATCCCTGCATGTGTTCTACCCCTGAATGTGGTTTGACTTACAAGCCATTCAGCAAGATTTTTCCTACACAACTGTGTGTTGTTGATGATGCCGTAAAATGCTATAATCTTACACACATACATAGTTTCACATTGCCTTAAATTGTTTCCACTGGTTTTCTGTAGTGACACTTACACATTCGGGTTTCAAATTTTAAAAAATAGCCATAAAAGGAGGAGAAATGGGGAAATTCAGTCGAAAATTCAAATGGAAACCAAGATTGCATATAGAGGGGACAAGGCTCGAATCCTCTTGGTAACTTACTCTAGCATAAGTACTCTTTTGGACATTAAGTAATGGATTATCCAGTAGGCTTACCCAGACCTTCAACAGAAGTATGATGGTGGAACTTCATGCTCCATCAGCATCAAATAGGATCTCTTCCAGAATTATTCTGGGCCTCCTACAATTTTATGTTTCTATGATCTTACAGCAAGAAGCTTTATGTTGTCAAGATTTTATAAAAATGCTAAAATATTGCATTTGATCTCAGTGCATCTTAAGGACAGGACTTAGGTTCAGACATAAGGTATTCTAAGACTGCTGACACATTGCAGAAATAATGCAGTTTGACACCGCTTTAACAATCAACACTCCATCCTATGGAATCCCTGGATTTGTAGTTTGTTATTGCACCAGAGCTCTTTGACAGAGAAGGCTAAATGGCTCACAGAATTACAGATCCCAGAATTCCATAGCATTGACCCATGGCAGTTAAAGCAGTGTCAAACTGCATATTTCTGCAGTGTGTCAGCAGCATAAGTGAGAAGAAATCTTATTAAGTTAATCCTCTCTTTGCTATAGATTAGAGTGCTCTTCTGTAAATTATGAAATGCCCTTAGTCATATAGGAACTTCTAGTTTCTTCAGCTGAGGAATGACCAATAATAAACAGGAATCAAACTCAAATCTGCAACCCCTTCTTTATTCAAGTGAGTGTAGTGACAGGATGTTCCACCTTGATGGACACTAAAACAAGCACATAGCACTGCTACAGTGTTGAAGCGGGAGTGCTTTTTTTTTTTTTTGGCCAGGATTCTAACTACAGTATTTCCTGTTCTTGTTCCAGGAGACACTATTCCACTGCTATCCAGTTTTCTGTGTTTTCTCCCCCATCTATTTGCCCAGTTGGAGCAAATGAATGACAATCAGATTTTTGCTGGAGACTCTGGGATCACATTTATTTCTTTTTCAACATTTCTCACAGGGCAAGATGCAACAGGTGGAAGCTATCCTGCCAGGTGACCTTAAAGAATGGTCCTTATCTTCTCCAGAGAATGGAGACAAGGAAGAATAGTGTCAACTTCCAATATGATGGGAACTTCCCTGCTTACTGATCTAGCCTTTGTAGGAGGATAAGTAAATATGGGGAGGAGAGTGGGATGAATTTTCTCCAGACCCCTTAGCCCAAGACCCTTTTAGATCTATCTTTATTACTCAGGTTCTGTCTACACAATGAAAAATGACATGTATTTATTCGAAAAATCAGTGATCTGTACAGACCGCCATTCGAATAAATACGTGTCATTCAGAGGGTGGTGGTGGCAAAACTCATCTTTTACTCCATGTCCAGTGGATCTGGGGCTTGAACGAGATCTCAGGGATTAATTCGCTTCTGAATGATTGGTCGTTTGTACACTCCTGTTCGCACAGATATGAACAGGGGTACAATCTGATTGGCTGGCCGGGTAGAGGGGTTGGGACTATAGAAGCGGGAAAGAGGCTGCTGACGCCATGTTGGATTCCTGGCTTGGTGAGGGTCCAGTAAGTCCGTGCTACATTTTTTTGTGTTTATATTTAAATATTAAAACATAATCACAGCTGTCCGGATCGCAGGCACCTTTTTAAATTAAAAAAAAAAAAAAAGCAGCAGGAGATTTAAAACCACCGCATGGATCACTCGCTCCGGCCAGCTAGGCAAGGGGGGAGTTCATATGGAGTTTGTGGGGGTGGTGGTGGTAAAAATTGTGTAGGCAGACCATATGCGTTCAAACAACTGCCTTTTCAAATTTTTTACCCCTGCCCCAAATGGATTTTTTTCCCATCATGTAGACAGGACCTCAGAACTTACATTGTCATCCTCCTGAATCTCCAGAGTGTATGTAATCACTTCTTCTGGGGTGCAGCCCTCTGCTTTATTCCACTGTAGGGTGATCCATGTGACTCCTGCTCGGACAAGCCTTGGTGCGGAAGGGGTTTGAGGAATATTTCCTGATGTGTAACATACAACTTCTTGGCTAAAGCCACTGTGAAGCAACAGGGACAACAAAGGATTTCCATTACACAAAGTCTGTAGAATTCAATGGAAAATGCAGAATGCCTTTTATTTTTTAAAAATTAATCCCATTATTTATGCTACATGCACTATACATATGTATTCTCCATTATACACTAAATCATACAAACAGGGTGTTGGACAGATTAGAGCTTGCAAACGTTCACATTAAAGTTAGCATGTTACTGTTAATATTGATTATAAAATCAGTTTCCTACATTTAATAGTTTTAATTAATATTATAATATTGTTACTTTAACTGTTAATGATCTGTTATGTTGCTGTTGTTGTTGTTGTTGTACACCTTCAAGCATTTCTGACTTATGATGATCCTAAAGCGGGGTTTTCTTGGAAAGCTTTGTTGAGGGGGGCTTGCCACTGCCTTCTTCTGAGACTGAGAGAGTTTGACTTGCCCAAGGTCCCCCAGTGAGCTTCCATGGCTGAGCAGCAATTCAAACCCTGGTCCCAAGAGCCATAGTCCAACACTCAAACCACACTGGCTCCTGTTTTTTTTTTTTTTTAATATTTCATTAAAATCAGTCAAAGTACCCCCCCAAATGGCCATTTCCTCCAAAGTACCTTCTCCAAATTAATGAATTAAAGTAAAATGAATCAGCAAATCACTAATATCACAAACACGATATTGATTACAATAAATGACTTTTAAAAATTGCTGTTTTAAGTAACAATGCATTGGGGTAATGAGGTAATTTTAATGAATTAATTCCAAGCTCTAGGACAAATACAGCCTTTGGAATTGTGCTTTGAAATAAATTTGCTCAGACATGGCAGGTTGAAATCGCAGTGCTGATTTCTCAGGTGTAGTGCTAACAGGTAAGATTTAAGCAATTTCAAAGTGGGGTCGTTTTCTAGCACCTGTGAGTCTAGAACCCTGGTTCTGAGAAGGAAGATTTCAAATGGCATCCAAAAGAACAACACAATCATAGATTCAAAGCAGATAAATATTCTATTCCTTTGATTGGTTAGAAAGGTTTCTAGGCAAATTTCCTCAATTATCTTAGCTTCTAATCCTGAACATTCTGACTGCCTTTTTGTGTGAACTACCTCTGCAGTACTTACAGAATCCTGCATTTCTAGGCCACCATTTCTGCTTTGTCTGGTACAGCCTAGTTGCTCTATCACAGAAGTGGTAATGGTGCAACCTTCCAGAGGTAGCAGAAGTGCAACATCCAGCATTACTTGTCATTGGTTATGCTGACAGTTGCAATTCAACATCTGAAGGACTGCGCAATTCTGAAGATTCCTGCTTCAACATCTGCTTTCCTGGCAGATGAACACTGCTTTGCTTCCTTTTGAAAACCCCCATTTATTCTTAACTGATGTCAACCATGAATTTAGGCTCAAATGCATGAGTATTCCCTATGCTTGGAGCAGAGTATTTCTGAAACCACAATCCCCTCCACTGTGAGAAACAGGATCCTGAATTAGATAGGACTTTTGTCTGATCCAGTAAGTTATTCTTAGTTCAGGCTTAAATTCAAGCACCAGCTTAGTCTTAAAACATACATACACACTTCACTGCTGAGCCACAGGAACAATCAGAAGTAACAATTTACCTAATGCCCATGTCATTCCGAGCTGCTAATCGGAATGTGTAACCCACAGCTGGACAGAGCTTCATCACCTTGTAATGTTTCTGGCTCCCATCATAACATTCTCTGAAAACATTGCTTCTTTTTCCCTGAAAGGAAAAAGCATGTATTTTAACAAAGTCATAAAAATAACTTTTTCTGAAGCCCAAGGGCAAGTTCTGCCTGGACTTCAGCTTTACACCAACTGCTTAGCATCACTGTTAAACACACACATGAAACTCTTTAAACAGTTGTCCCTCCGTATCCATGGATTTAAGTATTCACAGCTTGAAAATATTCTTTAAAAAGTAATAATACAAAAAAGCAAACCTTGATTTTGCCATCATATAAAAGGGACACAATTTTCCTATGCCATTGCATATAATGGGACTTGAGTACTCCCGGATTTTGGTATCCATGGGGGGTCCTGGAACCAAACCCCAGAGAATATTAAGGGACGACTGTAGTTGGGATCCTACTGGGCGAAACCATTCACTGAATGGACTGTTCTGGGCACAGATCAACCACCTCCCTGCCTGTACATGTTGGAGAGCAACAGCAGCAAGAAGAGGACACAGTCAGCTCTCAGCCATGTATTCCATGAATACCAGATTTTTGAAGTCAACCTTGGAAAAGTCATATTTCTCTGCTTTGAGGAACCTGCCTGCCCCACAAAGCCAAGAATTCAAGGAACAGGCAGCTTGGAACCATCTGTATCCTTCTCCCATCACCTTTTAATCTTCCTGTTGTCACAACGTTCCAGTCCTAGGTTTCTTTATCATTGCTGCTGTTTCCATCTCCAGTAAAATTACTATAGCAGCAGAGTACTAGTATCTCCGGTTCTGAACAATATCCTCATATTTCTTAAGACACCATCTTCAACTCATTAGTCAGTGTTCTTAATTAACTATAAGGCTTCATACCAAGTTAAAATTTGAACCTGGAGAAACTTGTGGGACTGACAATAAGTAAAGAATCTGAATTAGGGTGGGCATTCATTGACAGCCTGCCACATTTACTGTGGTAGATGCCATTAAAACAACACTTAATGGTATCTTTTCTATTGTATCCAAAGCTTTCAGACTGTTTCTTTGTAACTGCAAATTGTTTTCAATTACAAGACACCCTATTTTCTTTTAAGAGCCTTAAACATAATCTCTGGGAAGTTTTGTAACATTAATTAGCAGTGAACTGAAAAAGTAACAGACAATTTAACAACTTAAAAAAAGAAGTAATAATCAAATGGTGCCCCTTGCTGAAATGATTTTAGCCTTAGTTCTTTGTTTTGTTTTCCCACTGCTGTTGTAGACTGTACAGACACATCTTTGGGGACTGATTTATTTATTTATTCATACCCCGCTCTTCAGCCACAAGGCTATCAGAGCGGCTTACAAATTGTTTTTTAAGCAATAGCTATTTACACATCTACACTGTATTAAACAGTTTCCAATGTGTGTTAGCTAATTGCCCCCACAAGCTGGGTACTCAATTTACCAACCTACAAGAGGATGGAAGGCTGAGTGAACCTTGGAGCCCGCTGGAATCGAACTTGCAACGTGGTGACTTGCAGTACTGGCATTTAACCACTGCGCCACCAGGGCTCCTTTCATGATTCATGATGAATCATGAATTCATGATTCACTCATGAATGTGTACATTACAAGATCCCCCCCACCCCCCGCAACACATAATTGCTTCTAGTGGAAAGTATGACCAGACAGCACTCAAAAAATATTTGACTTAAAAAATATTTGAGATTATATTGAGGTGAAACTGGACATTGTTTGGGTCTTTCACTCCATGGATCCATTCTCTCTTGTTCTGTAATCTGCTCAATTAACCCTTCAAGGAATTATTTGGACATTCCTGAGGTTACATTTTATTTGTTTAAGAGGCTGGTTCCCAAGATGGAAGATTCTCAGCAGCCACAAAACAAGTAGCCCTTGAAAAAAATATACTAATGTGCTGCAGCACAGTAAATCTGTTATGACCTGCAGTACACAAAAGACAGACAGCACCATAGTCAATGTGATATGAATGGACAAATAAATAAACAAATAAACAAATAAAACTCAGCCCCTGTTTCCAGATTGGCAGTCCAAAACCATGTTTAGAAATGCAAAATCATGTTTAGAAATGTTCTTGCTGAACACCTGCAACACTTAATGGAATGATGGCCTCACTTTAGGACAAAACAATAATATAATAAAAGATCAGAACCAAAAATTATACAAATGTAAGTCAAAAATTATAAAATATTTTTTAAAAACCTATAACTAAATGAATCATATGCAAATTCATAACAAAATGCAATCAAGCATCTTCAGTTGCCCAACAGAGAGATAAAACAGCTTCTAATTTCCTTAGAACAGTCAGTATTATCTGCTCAAGGTTCAGTCCGTTTCAGAGATGACAATCTTTAACCTAGGCAAATATACACTCTTGTTACCCGAACTGGCATTTCACATTTCTAAAGCTAAGTTTGAGCTGGCTGCTATTTTAAATGTCTCATGGCAGATCATATTTCATGTTCTACTGGTAATCACATCAGAAGCCATCTGATATTTCTAATTAACTAGGCATTAATTGCTTGGAAATCTTCCTGTTCTCAAAATAACAGAAGCTTGAGTATCTGCTGCTTTGGAGAAAAAATTGAAGCAAGCTGATGAGCCTCATATGTTTCACAGAATTCTGTGCTGTTTTGAACATTCTTCTTCCAATTTTATGTCACATTTAAACCAATTGTTTTATATTCTCCAGGATTTAGAAGGAGGGCATACAAAAGATGGTAATGTATGAAGTTCAGATGAATCTTCTGCCTTCTCATATATCTCCAAACTGCAGAATATATATTGCCTAATACCAAGCTTAGACAATTACTTTTCAAAAAGTTATTTGTTCTAGTTACTTGTTACTAGTTTCAAAAGTAGCCCATTGAACTTACTACCGTGTTTTTTTATTTTAAAAATTATATCTATTGTATGTTTAAATAACTCTTTCAACAATTGTGTGTTCCTGCATGGCAAGGGGTTGGGCCAGATGGCTCTTGTGGTCTCTTCCAACTCTATGATTCTAAATCAACATTAACAACTCATTATTCAGAGCACATTTTTGCTTTACAAACCTAACCAGATAATATTGATGACAATTATGATATCAAGAAGAGGAAAAAGAAGAAGCACACTATCTGTTAAGAGCACTTATCATTAATCTTGTTCAGTTATTAAGCTTTTTGGAACACAGTGAACATTGTTCCAATGGTTTGCATGTGTTCAGAAGGGGAGAATAATTCTGGATTTTGCTCAGAATATGTAATAAAAGGAAGCTATGCACTGTTAAAAAAAAAAAAAGGACACTGCCTGGATTCTTATTTCCTTTGATCTGATATTAGGTTTTCTTTCATTACAGTGTTAAAAAAATAAATAACTTGCTACACTGCCTGTTGCACTGATTATTGATTTTCTGTTACTCTCAGCTATATTTTTTAAAGAAAAAAGTTAGGACTGACAACAGAATAGCACATAAAACTTGAAAAAACTAGAAAGCATTACTTGCTACACCAATGAAGTAACTCTATTGCTGCTTCTTGAGTTATCCATTGGGAGAGGAGGTAAGAAATAATAATAATAATAATAATAGGAATGTGTCTTTATTGCACCCTATTGAATAAAGCAAATGAATAAATAAATAATAGCAAGTAGCTTCTGGTCTCAATTGGACTAGAAAAGCAGCAACAGGTGAAAAGGAATGCTTGACTCTTTCTTTACATGCTGCTCCTCCATTCTAATTCATTTTCCCTCCACCAGATGTATTATCTGAGCTGAGCTTCATGTTCATGTTTGCAATGGCTAGATTCACTGAAGTGGCACTGATAAAGCATTCTACACTGAGTAAAAGTTAAATATTGATATATTTTGATTTTAATAATGATTCACCTTTGCACCATGTGGCACTTTATCTTATTGGACTATTTGTAATTGCACATTCTAGCTAATATTTTTGCAGAGATGAGTCTGAAAAATCAAAAGATTATGGATAATGAGTGATGGCTTTTTTCTAAAATACCATCAACTATGGATGTTTTCCCCAAACACATTTAGAATGTTTCAAGGAGAAAGGAGGTTCACTTTTATTTCAGCTTATTGCTCTGAGATCTGATTCCCTAAATGTGGGCTAAACATTATTGAGAGTAATGAAATAATTGGTTCACCATGACAGAATTGGTTAAGAGATTTTTTTTTCTTGGCCTTTAATAGCCATGCAACATGTAAAGATTCAAAAGAAAGGGACATTTTCTTCTACTATATGACTTCAATGCCCAATAACCAAGGGTTTTCTTGCAATCTCTGGCTTTTCTTCGCAAACGAAGATTCAGGAAGGACACATCCCGCGCTTTCTGCAAGTGCGCTTATGACTAAAAAGGCCAATCCGAGATAAACAAGTCCGGTTGCAAAAAGCACAGCAGAAGGTCTCTTTGGGTGATGTTTTTGGGTTGTGATTCTTTCTGCGTTGTCGGTTCTCTTCAAGACTTGTTCGGCGTGAGTTCTTAAATAAGGCTGCAGCATTGTGGATAGTGCATCTCCATGCCTCCACCCCAACTCAGAAAAGCAGACCAATCTGCACTTAGACTACAACCAGGACAATGAGTCAGGAGGTTACTTTAAGTTGCAGAATTTTTCCTGCATTTTTCCTGTCTGTTTTTCTTTTTAAAAAGCCAAACAATGTTTTTGTCCTCCTGGACTGTTTTCAGGCAATACCCAGCACCAGCTGCAACATTTTATTCCTATCCTTGAATGTTTTTTTAATTGTAAGACACATCAGAATAATCCTTCCCTTCTCTTCTCTGTTTCTCTCCCTTTGTGAAAATTTTAGTATTATAACGAAATCAATGAAATGGCATTTTTGCATTACAACACTATGACTGAGACAGAAAATTTGCTCTCAGACTATCAGACCAATTCACCTTTGGTATTAAAAACAAACCAACCCCTGAACCTTGGGAGAGCCATAGTCAAAGAACTCCCTATAAATAGTCCCCCCAAAGAATGGAACAAGTGGATGCATAGGCAACAACAACAAACAAAACCTGTAAGAACTCACATTTTGTTAGAGCAATATGGCAGAACCTTTCTTTGAAGGTCAAGTGCCCCAAAACCACTGTTTCTAGAAGTTTAACTACAGAAGCTTCCACAAATGAACATCCGCTCAAAGGAACCCATCTTCCAAAGAAACTAATTGCTTTTGCAAAATGCATTCCCAGGAGGTGGTTGCTTGCCTTGATATCAACACATGGCACCACTAGAGGAAACCCCAGAGGAACTCAAGCCACAGTCTTCCCCTCCCCCATGGCAGAAAGAGCTGAGTATCTGTTAGTCACAATCCCTGAGGGTTCAAAACCACGCCACCATGTCATAAGCTGGCCCTTCCCTTTCAGCAGGAAGGGAAGGCTTCCAGCTTATTTGTACAACCTGAAAACACACTCTCAAGGGTTTCTCTAGTCTAGAAATCCCTTTTATAAGGCAGGCCACCACCACTCACTGAGTTTCCCCCTTTTTCATGTCTGGCGCAGTGAGAAGCCAGACAGGCTGTGTTAAAGAAAACAATAATAATCCTTTTCTCTATCCTAGAGAAGTTCCGATAGCTGAGCAAGAAGGCAGGTGATTCAGGGAGGTTATGAAATAACAGAAAGCTTTATTCAGTTCCAGAGGTCTATGTTACTGGAGAGAGCAGGACTTCCCCTAGGCTTCAACTTAAGAGTTTACGAAGTTATACATTCATTCAGAGCACTACAAATAAAATCATAAAAACTAACGCAGCTAGCTAGACGGTCCTTAAGCTAAAGTTATTGATAACTTACAATCTGGTAGGATCTATCAGCCTCTGTGATGAGATTCAGAGTCCAGAGCCCTATTTGAATAGGAACTTCCTCTTGAAGTTTCAATATCATTTTAGGACCTTGGTTTTATCCATCCCTTAAGAAAGTTTGGCTCCCCCTCCCAACCTTTTGTTATCACAGTTGCATCTTGTTGATTACTGCATGTGGCTCGAGGTTCTCACCAGCCACACGAGGCATGAGGCTTCTCGGTTATGTGTCCATGTGCTCAGAGCCCATGAGGTCCAGAACAAAGGGAAAACAGAAGTTTTAAAAAGTCTTTGCAGAGGCACTCTCATTGGCTCTGCATCGCCAACTGTGATTGGGTCTACAGTCAGGTGATGTGATGTCTATTCAATCAGGTTCTCCCACCCCCTTCCCATTTCCAAATAAGGAGTGGAAGTTTCCAATGTTGTAACTGTGAGTTTGTGATGAGGATTCCATGATGACTGGCAGGTCATCATGACACATGGGTCCCCTGATGTTGCTGGATTATAGCTCCGAGAATCCCTGACCATTAGATGTGCTGGCTGGGGCTTCTAGGAGCTTGAGTTCTATAAGATCTAGAGACCCAAGCTTGGGAATTATTGGTCTACAGGATGAGTCTTCTACAAATAACCTAGTCAATGAAGTCTAACCAACAAAGACTAACAAAGTTATTATGGCTTAGTCCACAAAAACATATGTCAGAACATATTTGTTAATTTTAAAAGATGGAAGAAGACTCTGCTGTTTTTGCTGTACCAGGGCAAGGAAGCTACCTATCTAGAGACTAACATAAGCACAGTTCAATATGTGCACTGTAGTTCCATTAGAAATGATGAAAGAGTAATGAAAATAAATTCAGTACATTAAGACTGAATTCCACCCTCACTTCAGTTAACATTGTCATACTGGCACATAAGCAACTTGATGGTTTGTTGTTTTTGAACTGGATTAATATTTAAATCTGGTCAAAGATGTTGGCATAAAAGCAAAATAGTACCGCAAGCCCTTTCACAACACACAATTATATGTGTCCATTTTAACTTCTGTGACTGCATCATAACTAGAGTTCTCTGGCTGAGAATGCTAACTACTCTCTGCTAAACTGCAAATCCCAATCTTCCACAGAATGAAGCCATGGCAGTTAAAGTGAAAACAGTCTGTAACTGTGTCACATGGAAGGGCCCTACATTTACACAATTTAGTTCTCCCATATTTGGAATATAATTTGTTTCATTCTACAAGAGATTCATGTGTGGGGAAAAAACTAGAATACAAATTTTATCAATTATCACTTACCTCATCCCACTCTAAACGGTAGCTGGTGATTTTCGAACCATTGTCAGCTGGGGCCTGCATACAGAAAACAAAACAAAGCAGAAGGGTGAGAAAGAAATTAACAAGAAGTTTACAAATGTCAAAACCTTGGAAATTCCTACAGCTAGGAGTCTGAATAGATGTGGCCTCATTGTGGGCTCCACTTACACTTCTATGGCTATCATTTATATGCTTTTCTGAGTTTAAGAAGTCTTGGCTCTCTCTGAGGCGAACCTTACACCTACCTCACATGTCACACCAGCTACTGAGAAGAAAGAAATGCTGGTCTTACCTGAGATACATTTCTTTCCAGCAGATAAGGGACAAATATCCTCTGACTGGGTTGCACTCCCCTCACACCAAGGGGAACAACCCCTAGGGAGGTCAGTCACTACAATGCTCCAAGAAAAGAAGAAAAATAAACAGAAATAGAAAACAGGTAAAGGAAAAGGGAACAGAGTTGGTACTTTAACTCACTCTCCTGAAAGGGAGAAACTATTTATAGCTATGGCTAGTCTATTGCCAGCTCCAGGGTGGGCAAGGTGTTCATCCATTATCTGCTAGAAAAGAATGTATCTCATGTGAGACCAACATTACTTTTCCCAGCAGAGAAGGGAGGAACATTCTCTGATTGGGTTATACCAGAGCTTTCCTCATTAGGGTGGGTGATACTGGTGCCACCAATGCTCTAAGGGTTATCTATGTGCTGCAACATCTGTCTGCCGAAGGTGTCTTCCACTGAGTCAAAGCTATCAAGCTAATAATACCTGACAAATCTTGAGGATGACTTCTATGTGGCTGCAGATTTCAATTAGGGGGGCATTCGTGGTCAGAGCCACTGATGTGGCTGCACCCCTTATGGAGTGGGTGACACTGTTACCTGGTGGTAGAACCCCCAAGGATTCATAGCATGTCATAATTCAAGAACTGGTCCATCTGCTAAAAGTGGAAATCAATACTTTCTTTTTCTTAGAAAGGGCCTGAAAGGAGACAAATAATGTGTCAGATGACTGAAAGTTGATTGTCCTCTTTTTTTCCAGTTCCTTGGAAGGGTGAGGGCAGAAGGACAGGAGAATCACCTCCTGTGTTCTGTGGAAGGTAGAATTCACCTTAGGGATGAAGGCTGGGTCCAGTCAAAGCACCAGAGAGTCAGGTCTGATGATGCAAAGCTCCTTGCATGCTAACAAGGCCCCTAGTTCAGACACCCTGCATGCTGAGGTGATGGCAGTAAGGAACAGTACCTTCCAGGACAGGTGTTTTAGAGATGGTTCCCATGGGGGCTCGAAGGGTGGGACTGTCAGTGCCTTCTGGACCATATGTGGGTCGCAGGATGGGAAATGATGCACTATAGGTGGAGTGAGCAGTGACAGTCCCTTAAGGAATCACTGTACATTTTGATGGGATGTGATCCTGGTTCCTTGCACATGTGGTAGTAGTGCAGTGATGGTAGTGATCTGCCTTTTGATTGTGTTTGGTCTAAGACCATGGTCAATTCCCTCCTGGAGGAATTCCAGTAAGGAGGAAGTTGTAAATTTTGAGAACGTCAATATCCTTATACATGCAGCATCTGTGGAAAGCTCTGAAGGTGTATGCATAAATCCTATTGGTGGAAGTGCATCTGGAGGAGAATATGGTGTTTGCCACCTTCTAAAATTATCCACGGTTGCTCAGCATGCGCTGCTCAATTTCCAATGTGCACGACTGAAAGAACCAGGCCCTCCTGGGCCATGCTGGGGTGACTAGGATCTCCCTGCAAATCTTTCTCATTACTCTGGGGAGCAGAGCCACTGGGGAGAAGGAGTATAGGAGTCCCCTTGGCCAGGGAAGGGGGAGAGTGTCCTTGCTTTTTGGCACCTTCTGCTTGGACTCGTGGATATGAACTGTTCCACCTCGAAGTTGGCCAGGGATGTCTGGATAAGCAAATCTCTTCATAAGTAAATGGAAGACTTCTACATGCAGACCCCATTCTCCTTGGTCAATATCTGTCTGGCTTAGCCAGTCTACCTGAAGTTTAGAGCACCTTGCAGATGTTCTGCCTCTATGAATATCAGGTGAACTTTCACCCAGCTCAAAAGGTTTTGGGTCTCTCTCATGAGGAACCGTGATCTTGTTCTTCCTTTGTGATTCATGTGGGCCTTTATGGTCACATTGTCTGTGAATCCACATTCCAGTTTTTAAGCCAGAGTTAGTATCTCATCACTATTAACAATGTCTGAGCCTTGGCGCTGAACTGAATTGTATCCAGGCTAGTATATGCTGTGAAGGCCACCAGTTGCATCAGTTTGTTCATTACCTGCCTGAGCTTATACTCATTAGTGGGAATTGCTTTTAGTATATCCTTGGCCCAGAATAGTGAGGTTCTAGCCAGAATTGAAATCGAAGCTGCTGTCATTAGGACCAGGGAAGAGGCCTTATGCACCTTCCTGTCCTCTGTAATCTTTAATGCATCCTCCCCATCCTTGCAATACATGGGAGAGGATATGAAGGATGTCACAGAAGCATCAACTAATGAGTACATGGCTTGTGGGGGCAATTAGCTAACACACATTGGAAACCGCTTAATGCAGTATAGATGTGTAAATTGCTATTGCTTAACAATTTGTAAGCCTCTCTGAGAGACTTTGTGGCTGAAGAACAAGGTATAAATACCCAAATAATAAATAAATATATATAGCTGTAGTTTGGCTATGACGTTCTTAGGAAGGCCACAAAACCTTTTCAGAGACTTTGGATTAGTTCTGTTGGAGGCGGTCTTGTTCCAATCCTCCCTCACTACTTCCACAAAATCAGGTGGAAATGGAACCTCCAGGAGAGAGGGGGATGCTTTGGGGAAATACTCCCTGCTTTCCTCAGGGAGATCTGGATCTTGGGGTTGGGGAGGGGTCTCTGATGGCTTCCTCAGTAATTCCAGAAAATCCTCTTGCTGGGAAAAGCATGGGAAAGTAGGAGCTATTGCAGCTCCCCCCTCCTTTGATGATGGCTCTCCCTCCTCCCCCTCTGAGGAGTGGGGAGAGTAGTGATCGCCATAATCCTCCCCCAAAGAGTGTGTGGAATATGCCAGGCTTCCTAATGTGGAACCGTGGTGGGTCTTTTTTCTTCTCTTGGTTAGTAGTCTGGCCTGTGCCTGCTCAGCTGGCTGAGAACCTGAGGCCAAAGTCTCCAATTCCACATGGGCTATGGGCCATTTAGGCCTTCTGCTCCCTATGTCATCAAAATGGTAGCCTTCCAGGTATCTGAGAAAGTGCTTTGCCAGCAAAGTCTGGGAAGGTGGCCAGCTATTAATGAGCACACCGGAATGCAAACATAGTCAAGCAAAGATTTAGTCAGTAACACAGTCCAGAAAGTCAAGAACTTATGGCAGGCAGAGTGGGTCTAAACAAGTCCATGAGTCAGTCAGAAACAGGCAGCAGAGTAATCAGGAACAGTCCAAGGTCAAGTCACAAGTCAAGGCAGCAGGAGTCAAGGCAGCAGAGTAATCAGGAAAAGGTCAAGGCACGAGTCAGGGCATCAAGGATCAAGGCAACGAAGTCAGCAGGAAGCTTTCTCCAGGAAGATCAGTTGATCATTGACAAAGCCTCCATCACCTTCCAAGCCTATATATAGTAATCAAGGCTTTGTCAGGTGCTTCTTGACAAGCAGGTTTTTCTCATAAAGTCTCAAGAGATTTCCTTCGAGCTTCCTTTTGAGCTCGCTGCTGGGTGTATGATGGCGGAGGTAAGTCCGTCTCTTCTTCGTCCTTATCTGAATTGGTAGAACTCTCTGCCAAGACTGGTGCCAACCCACTCGGGCCAGGCTCTTCCTCTGCTTGAGCCTCCAGGTTGGCAGGGTTCCAATTGGCACAGATGTAGATAAGCCTGTGCCAGGGTCCATAGGGCCGTTCCCTGCCATGTCCTCCTCCTCCTCTGATTCCATACCCTCACCCAACTCACGAGGCATGACACCAGGCCAGAAGAGGAGGCTTCCCATGTGTAAATGGACTGACACACTTTGTTTGGCTAGAACCATGTGTCCCAGGGCCAGAAAATGCTCTGGGAGACCATGTGCTATTGGGCTTGGGGAGAGGGTGGGAGAGATGGACCAATCACACACCCATGCTCTTCCAGTCCTTCCCCCAATGCTGTAGCCCTGGGCCGCTGGTGTGGTTGTGCCCACTGTGGTGATGGTGGCAGCTTCCTGTGAGATTACTACCTACAGCCAGGCTGCTAGTTCACTGGCAAGTTCCTTGCTGGCAACATTCCTTCCCTTGGTGCTCACCCCATTCCTGATCTCCTTAGCTTCTTCTGCCACCTCCTCCCCTGGCCTGTTTCAGGCTGGATGGTGGAGCCATGTGGCCGCAGTGTTACGGAGGGATTATCCCTCACCTGGCTGCTCCTGCATCTCTTTCCTGGATGTGTGTCCCTCTGTAAAAGATCCCTGCCCACCTACTGGGGGGGGGGGGCAGATTCAGAGGGGTGGAGTGTCGCTGGCTAAGCTGGAGATCCTCTCCTCTGTGTGTGCAAGCCTGGACATAAATCCCAGAGGGTTGTCTTGTCTGTTGGTTGCCTGAAGTCCTTTGAGCTTCCAGGGGATGGGGAAAAGGAAGGGGGAAAGGCAGCAGGAAAAGAGTGAAAAGTTGTTTGGTCATTTTTTTTCTTAAAGGAGTTATGCCTTCCTCTTGTTTTATAGGAAGGAATAGAGCAATGGAAAAGGAGGAGGGGGAGGAGGAGGTTCTGAAGAGCTGAAAATAAGCTTCAGCGTTTCCTTAAAAAAATACCATCCTCTCTAGGGATTGCTCCCCCTGTTGGGATACTGGAAGGTCTCTCTTTTTCCTATCTGTTGGAGTGACTTGGAGGAGCAACCCAATCAGAGGATATTCCTCCCTTCTTTGCGGGGAAAAGACTGTGAATGAAGTACAAAACCTGCCTGATTAGGGCTATGTTAAACTCATCAGCAAAACCTGTTTTTGATAGTTTGTACTATTTTGAATGGTTCAAAATATTATTGAAACTGCTTCAGCTTACCAGAGAAAAAGGCTATGAAAGAATTTGCCTCAGTAGCAACTGTATCACTATTTTATTTTATTTATATCCCACCCTTCTCTCAGCATGAGATTCAAGGCACCCTACACCAGTTAAAAAAATAGAACAAAAAGGAAACCATTTATACCAAAGTTAAAACACAATTAAACCAGACTTCTGTTTAAAAAACACAAGTTAAAAGCAGTTCTTAAAACATATGTAGATGAAATAAAATAGAAGCATAACACCCACACACATACCCGCAAATGCTCCATATGTTGCAAAATATTAAAAACAAAATTAAAAAAGGCCTTTACCTGCCAGCAGAAAGACAGCACAGAAGGGACCAACTGGAACTTCTGAGTTTCACAACTTGGGAGCAGCCACCAAGAAGGCTCTCTCCAGTGTCCTCACCTAACAAGCCTGTGGTGGTGGTGGGACTGAGAGAAGTCCCTCCCCTGCAGGTATTAAAGCTCGGACAGGCTCATATATATTTATACTAATGTATCATGAGAATTAAACATTGAAATGACAGGAAAGATGGAGAGACTGGTGGCTGGAAGAAAAAAAGATTGGGAGAGACCTTAGGCTGGTCTTGGGCTCCTCAAAAGAACAGGAAAATGGAAAGAAGCCCTTGGGGAAAGTTCCTCAGGAAGGGTCTACAAGAGAAGGCTCTCCTAATACTAGGGAAAGGATTTGCCCAATCTAACACCTGAAGCCTGCTCCAAAATTTGAAGAAAGACTTATACTTTGGTGGAAAATGCTGGGCCTCCCCCAACTTCACTCGTTACCTTTCACATCTTGAAAGGAATCTTGTCACTCATTCCTACCCATTATACTTCTACTCCAATTTCTACAAGAATTTTCTGCACTAAGTTATTGAATACACCAGAAACTTTGTCTGAGTTTCCTTTGTCTGAATTCACATCACCCTCTTTTCCCAGCTGTTTGTGTCCTGAATAAGAGTAAGACAGTTTCAGGGCTAATCTGCATGCAGGACTGAGAGTAAAATAGAAAGGGATCTTAAAACTCCATGCCATATACAGTATTTAAGGGAGCGTGTAGTTCAGTCCTTGATTTCCTCTTTCTTCTCCTCCCAAATAGCTGCTTGGGAAGAGGAACACCCAGCAACTCCTGTTTGCTGGATCATGCTCCTTGTAGTGGCAATGTAGTATGGCTTCCCTTATCCACTTCAAAGGAGGAGTGTGAAGATGAGAGAGAAAACTGACTGGAGGTCATATGGTGGAAGCACTAGCCTCTATGGGAAATATCTTCTCAGCTCAAAACATTCTTTTAGTTGTCTTGTTCAGATACACTGGAAATAGTCTGTCAAGTAATTTTGTTAGAAGTATAATATATGCTTGTCTACTTTTATGTGGCTTACCTTCCACTGCAAAGTCAAGGAATTTTTGGTCCTGTGTGAAGGTTTGGGTGGGAACGGGCAATCCGGAGCACAGCTGTGAGTTGTGAAGCTAACAGGTTCTGAACAAGATCCCTTTACTGAATTGTACACTGCATATACCCTGAAATTGAGAACAAAAATATGAGATCATATATATCTCCATATATCTGATTCATTTGACTGTATCTGAAGCAGAAGAAATTCATTTCATCTTATAATTTTACAGGGCTGTTGTAGAAATTGCATGTAAAGTGCTTCAAACACTCTATGGTGTTATATGTATGCTAAACATTAAACATTACTTTTGTTTCAATGGTTGCTGTTCCAGTTAATCTTTTAAATGTGGATTAGGTATTCTCAAAGGAAGGAGAAATGATGTTGCTTAGGGACAACTATGGAACTCTCTGTTGGTTACTTGGATATGAGACCATGGAGAAACCCCTGTAAACCACAATACCTATATTTAAGTCACCCACCATTTCTGCAGGGGATACATTCCTGGACACTTTCATTTCATTTATAAGTGAAACCATAGATAATAGCAAATGCTATTAAAATAAAGGACTTCCAGTACAAACATACCATAGAGTTGCATAGGAAGATCTTGCGATTCCTAGACAGGATACCTCTCTAGGCATTTTCCAGTGCAACTCTATGGCATGTCTCCCTATTTCCCCCCGCCATGGATAACTAAAGCTGCAGATATTGGTTCTGCAGATACAGAGGGGCAACCTCTATTATGCATGCAAAAATGCATACACAGAGGCTGGAATCCTGTTCTCTCAACCAGTGTCAGTCACTATCAGCTGGCAGAGGCAATAGTGAAAGCATGGCAAGCTGAGAAAGGCTCTGGGTGCAGGAAGATGATGAAGGTGAGAAGGAGGGGGCAGTGATAATCATAGAAGGATAAGGCTGCTGGTTCTGAGTTGCATATTTCCAGATGTCTGACTTTTAGGTGGGGCATGGCTTTGGAGCTGAGGCATTCTGGGAGCGGTGCCATTAAAAACTGCCTGTGCAACAAGATTTTGGCTGCACACATCACAATACATACATATATTCTGAAAAATGTGGATATATATTTATATGTTACAACAGAACTTTGTGCATAAGCACACAAATGTGTTGTATCTGATTTGTGTACTATAAGTGAGATGTACCGATTTAGTATCATACTTTTCAGCCAATGAGATGCTCAAAGCCACCTAACAGAAGACATATAGCACCACCACAAAGTTTCAAGCGTGTAACAAGTAAATCATTTATTCAAGAAGAAAATAGATTTCCAATGTTAAAACAAATTAAACTGAGAAAAAACTAAAAACTCTCATAACTGAAGGATCTTTTCTTGATGCCTAAAACTTGGTTGACAGACAAATCTGCTACAGGAAGAATTCCTGTGATGAAGACACACATCCAAAAAGGGCCTGTTTCACCATTAGCTATCTCACTTAAAATAAGGAAAGTTGAAGAAAAGCCTCTGGGAATGTTCTAAATGCTTGGGAAGATTTATATGTAAGGAGTAGGTTCTTTTAAAGCTCAGGTTCTCAGCCATATAGGACATTAAAAGGCTCCCACCAGCACTTTGAGTTGGGCTCAGAAACAAACAAGCTGGACGTCAGTCATTTAATAATAATAATAATAATAATAATAATAATAATAATATGTTCCTGTTCTAATTAGCAATCTAACAGCAATTGTGTGTGTTTTTAAACTAACTGTATTTTCTGAGGTAACCTCACCTATAACAGCACACCAAACCTCAAGTAAAACCCTTCCTCGAAGCTCAGGCCACTCAGAAGGCAAAAGAGGCAGGAAAATACGGTAAGTGAACCAAAGCTTCAACATTGTAATTCAGCTGACTTCGTACCTCCCTCCCTTTCTCAAGACCAGAGCTAGCTTGAGATGCAGCTGCAGCCTTGAGGAGCATCTATTCAATCTGTATATTGCTCATCAATTACCCTCCCTGGTGCACGTAAGGCAAAGGAAGACTAAATCTAGGCCAGTATGCCTGGATTTTGTCACAAGTGTCTGGAGGAGCAACTCTTCCAGGCACAGGCCATGCCCTCACAAATGCTGGTTTCCAACCCAACTGGGACAAGTTATAGTGAGCAATTGGACCAGCAACTGAACAATATAGCACTCATTGACCTAGTGAGAATGATAAAGGGCAGGCAAAGTCAGCACATGACTGACCCGATAACCCTGGAAGAGCTATGAATGGAGCTCTGAGCAAAATGGATAAGTGAAATGTGTTGGATGATAGCAGGAGGTTCAGATTCAAGAGGGAATGGCCCCTATGTCATTAGGCTCTCTAGATTGGTTCAGGAGAGCATTTCCAGCTTCTAGGATAGTTCCACACCATGATTTACAGTGATGTAAGAACACAAAATGTGTCATGCTGGATCATACTAAGTATGTTCTTGGTCCAGCACTGATTCTATTCTCCACACTGATTTATAGTGATGTAAGAAAAAGTACAATGCTAAATCATACCAAATATATTTCTAGTCCAGTATTTCTTAATGTGTCTAGAAATGGCCACAGCTTGTGGACTATTCAAAGCTGTTAAAAAGTACCTTGTGGCACTGAGACCGTGCAGACACCCAAAGATAAGTTTTGACCTAACAGCACCCCTCCGTCCAGCAACAGCAAACTTGATCTTTGATGGTGTCCTCCCACCCCCCACAAGACAAAACATGTAACATTCACTTATTCCCCCTTTTCCCAACTTGTAAAAACTCCACTGCCTCCCAAATGCCCTAGTTAAACCCCAATTACAAAAATACTGAAACACTGAGAGTCTGACTTCTCTCAATATAGAATTCAACTGCAGGATTTACACAGTTTGCCATGGAACATTTTCAATCTTGGTCAAGGGTATTGTTCCCAAGCTGAAAAAATGCCTTCCAGGAAGAACTGCCAGTTATCTGTTAACTGACGGCTGGTGAGAATTAGAACAAATTGAATGCATGTATGGACTCTCCCATCTGGAAGCTTGGCTTAATAATGCATGGACAGCATGCATAATGCCAGCTGCCAAGGCTCAAGATGTATCAGTATCATCTGTAGGCAAAAGTTCAAACTGGACCGAATTTCATGAAAAAGAGAGGCAAAATAATCATCACTGTGTAAAAGCACTAACTACCTCAGTTCTCCTATGATACATCCAACCTTTGTAAGCAGACCTATAATCCCAGACTGAAGGGTAAAATATCCATCTGAAAATAATGGATAAAGAGGAGGAGGGAAATGCAATGAGTCAGCCATTGATGGAGTGGAGCTGTGGTGCCTTGCTTGGAAGATATAAGATCAACCACACAAGGGGTATTCATCAGAACCAAGGAAAGTTCCTTTTTGGGATGATAACTCTTACAAGTCCCCAGCCAACATAACTGGAGTCATATTGGCTAAGAAGCCCTAGGAGTTGTAGATACAGCAAAAAAAGTAGCTCCAAAAGAGTAACTTTCCAGGCACTGAGTATTATGCAGCTATGAAGAAGGATTTCCACAGAACCTCTTTCGACAAACAGACAGGCAGACACTTTATTTCGGTCATTGACCAATAAAATTACAATAAATAAAACAAGTGACAACCTCTAACATTAGTGATTATCGGCAACCATACATGGGCAAAGCTTACACACAAAATGCAGCAAAATTTTGCTACTTTTAAAGAAATAGTTTTATCCTGATTGTCCACCAAATAATGTCCCAGAAATTTGAATAAAAAAAGGACTAAACAGCTGATGATGAATATTCCCATAAAACTGATAGTACAAAAGTATATGAGCTGTGGTTTCTATAGTACCCATATCACAAAGGCAGTGTCATGGTTCATAGGGGCTTTTCCTATATTTCCCTTCCAAACAGCTGTTGGGAGAACATTAAATCAGGCTAAAGATAAAGCTCTCCTAAATTTGGTTACTGTAATATGATATAGATATGTAGCTGGTTTTAGAAACCAAAATTTGATTATTTGCAAATGTATTACAGTTGCCCCATCACATTTGCGAACTCGACATTCGCGGTTTCGGTTATTCGCGGTTTTGGGAGGGCCCCCCGGGCCCCCCCAACACCGCGAGATGGGGCCTCTGGAGCCCCCTAAAAGCCCTTGGAGGGAGCGGAGAGGGCCGGGGAGGCCTTCACAGGGCCCTCAGAGACCCTCCGAAGGCCCCGTGAAGGCCCTGGGAGGGAGGGGGGAGGGCCGCGGAGGCCTTCACGGAGCCTTCCAAGGCTCCGTGAAGGCCCCGGGGAAGGTGGGGGGACGCACTGGGGAGAGTGGGGGGAGGCGCTGGGGAGGGTGGGGTAGGCCGCAGAGGCTTTCACGGAGCCTTGGAAGGCTCCATGAAGGCCCCGGGGAGGGTGGGGGGAGGTGCTGGGGAGGGTGGGGGGAGGCCGCGGAGGCCTTCACGGAGTCTTGGAAGGCTCCGTGAAGGCCTGGGGAGGGTGGGGGGAGGGCCGCAGAGGCCTCCACGGGGCCTTGGGTGGGAGTGGGGAGCCCGGGAAAAGCGAGTATGGGGCCTCCGGTGGCCCCATGATTGCTTTAGCGGGGGAGGGGAGGGCAATCAATATTTGCGGTTTTTTGAGATTCGCGGGGGTCCGTGGAACTTAACCCCCACGAATGTGAAGGGACAACTGTATATGGAAAAGCAGCAATTTTCATTTGGCTTTCCATATCTAAAATTCTTTGTCTTAATCTTGCCAAGAAACCCCTTAAGGTCTCTGTAACTCAGAAACAACTTGAAGGCACACAACAACAACAAAGTATATGTATGGGTTTTGCTGTTCCACGTTTTGCAATCCTCCCAATTGTGGGATTGGTGTGATTTAGCATGACAGGCAGATATGTATTTATTTAAACATTTATATCTTGTGTGTATGTTAATAGTCTACAAGCTACATTCATTCACATGTCTTTACAGCACATAACAGACCTAGATAGGTTATTGTCATATCACATAAGGACACATTCATATAGATATAATTTGTTTCAGCCCTTCAAAATCAGATGTGTCACTAAAGTTATGGATGACCTCTGACAAGCAACATATAGACTTGCATCAAGTCTTAGTCATATTTAGAAAAGATCCACCAATAGATGTAGGAGTCAGCTTGCTTTTCAACTGAGAAAAAGAGATATGTCCTGAATATATGTATCCTGTATCATGGTTCTGTCTTAATGGTCAGTAGAATTAGCAAACTGAGAAACTTACAAGCAATTCCTTTTGGGAGAATGGGGATGGTGGCCTAAATATTTAACCAAAACTTATTGCATCTTATTTTTATCAGCAGAACCATTTAGGCCATCGTATTCTTATCATTCAATATCACTAGAAGAACTTTTTCTTTCACTTGAGAAATGATAATCCCATCAGGATTTGGAATCTTTTTTTTTTTAATCTACCATGGATTTGAAGACCACAGCAGGTTAGAAGTTCTGTGCACTATGGACAATACCCGATGAAGCAGTGATACACTGGTGAATGCTGAAAGGTTGTCAGTGTTCTCTTGGATATGTCCCAAAAGTGGGGAAATATATGTCTGTTTTCAGCCACTCTCAAAATCCACCAGGCTTGTTAATATTCACATGGAAATGACAGCAATAACTGACTGGGTTAGAAGTGTGAACACTTCTCAACCGCTGTAGCTTACCTGACATGATATTCTGTTGCTGGCCTAAGGTCTTTCAGTTTATATTCCAATTCTTCTCCACTGGAAAAAAAATACACTTTTTAAGAAACAGACAAACAGAGTTATATTAATTACACGCACTGCATATGCTACACTGTATGCTCAACTCCCTAAAGACCTTAAAAACCAGGGAAACTGTTTCATAAACACTGACAATAATTTTAAGTCCTGCCATTTTTTCTACAATAATAAATTCAAATTTGGGTGGGGTTAATTCCAAGGTTGGGTGGGGTTCCCATACTGGGGTATACTGTAAATATTTATTTTCTTAAAATACAGAGCAACTGTCTCAAATACATACAAGTTTGAAAAATAATAGTACAATGCCACACCACAGAGCCTATTAATCTTGTACCACAGGACAAAATTTTGCCAAGTTTTCCTCTATATTGATTTTTCCTCTATATTGATTTTGGCATACTTTTCATGAATCATAGAGAATCCTAGAGTTGGAAGAGATCACAAGGGGCATTTAGTCCAACCCCCTGTCCTGCAGGAATACACAATCTTAAGTTTCAATTGTTTGTTTCTTTTGTGAATTCCCATGAGATTTCAAATTGAAGGGCAGTATAAAAATACTTATAATTGATAAAAAATAAAGTAAAAGCGAACCATTTACAGATAGCATGGGAGGGCTCAATCAATGGCAACAAAAGACAATTACATGTTATAGTTGCATGAACCAAAGCTTTCCCTATATCACCCATTATGGCTAAGATACAGAAGAATTTCTCCTACTCAGGACAGAAACAATGGTGCACAAAGCCTCTAGCTCCATGAGCAATACTGCTTCTTATTAAGTACAGGTGACATCCAAGTTATAGAAAAGCAGTTGTGACACCCAAATTGTGGCTATGCTATCAGATGCAAAAGGAAATGTCATAAGTTTCTTTCCTAAAGGGCCTCTCTTCTAGAGGAAATGTGTGGATAGTACAGTAGTCAATCTGGCATCCCCCCAATATTCGACTCTGGCAGTCGTTGGGATATGTATATAAATCCTTAGCAGACAACTTTTCCAGCTGTTGAATACTATGAAGAAAAAAAAAAAACCCTACTGAGAGGGGATGATCAGAAGGAGAGGGAAATGGGAAAATGGCAACATATGGGAAGAACTCTGGAAATAATAAACACAGTCAACTCTCTCTACACCTCTACCCCCAGTGCTTTAGATTTCAAAAATGTTATGTATAAAAGCATATGCACACTTCTACCTGTAAATCATTTTGTACTTTCCATCTCTCCCTTTGTCTGATAAGGCAACTTCGTAAGTACAGGTATAAGGCAAACCATTGCTGTGTCTATCTCCACTTAAAAGGCCATTTGGAGGTGACCAGGTGAGCAAAACCGTCCTTGCTTGAATATTTGAAACCTTAGGAGATTGAAAAAAATCTGTTAATGTCAAGATGTAAATTGAAATTCTAATACACTGGATGCATACCCGTACACGCAAAGACAAAACATTTTATGTGATTGCAATGAAAAAAAAACCCTGAATCGGAGATGGAAAAACTTACTTATATATTAGAAAATAAATTAAATGGAACATATCAGGAGGTGTGGTGTCCCTTTTTAGAATATATAAAAATGTAATGAATATAAGGAATAATGTATGAAGAAGGATAAAATGAATAAAAATGAGTAAAGTAGAGAATTAATGTAGGAAGGAGCAAATATGGAATTGAAAAGAAGAGATAGAAGAGGTATTTATTTTTTTTAAATTTTATTTATTTATTTATACCCCGCTCTTCAGCCATAAGTCTATCAGAGTGGCTTACAAATTGTTTTAAGCAATCGCAATTTACACATCTACACTGCATTAAGCAGTTTCCAACGTGTGTTAGCTTCCACAATAAAGGGAAATTTTGTTTTATAAGTAACTGTATAAAAAGTAATATTAATCAATTAAGTTTTTACTGAGGGGGGAAAACATTTACTAAGAACTGGCAGTAGAGGAGATCACCAGTTTGTTGTAATGTACTGTTTAGTATTTGTGGTATATTTTGTTATATGTGATGTGAGATATAGTGTTGTCTTGTGGGATGTGGTGATGGTCGATGTGTTTAATTTATATTGTTATTTTTCAGTGTTATTGTCTTGATAATAAAATTTTCAAAAAAAAAAAAAAAAGGAAAAAAGAAAAAACCCAGAATCTTAGATTCACCGATAATTTTACTCCATTAAGTTAATGAAACGGAATCCCCTCTTTACTGTGCAATAGGTTTATGTCCTCAGAAATTCCTCTCTGAAAGGGCCAGCCTCCATTTCCTTTAAAAAAAAAAAAAAGGCAGGGGAGCTGGGGGGGGGGATTCCTCCTAACTGGGTAGAAGGAAACATTTCTCCTGTGAACCTCCTTAAGATCCAAGGCATTCCCTTTAAACAAAAAATCTGAAAAGGGGAAAAAAAAAAGAGATTGCTATGGGACCCTTAAACCAGGATGGACAGCTGTTGAGGTTTAGGGGATTCCATTGGCTCCCCAGCAGACCTTGGAAGGCTACCTCCTGGAAAAAAAGATTGGAAATAATGAACCCAAATGCCTCTCAACACCCCTAGGGGCATGAGATAATTTTCCACCAAGTTTTTAGGCCTCTCTTGGCCCCCCTCCCAACCCACTTCTCTTGTATCTGAAATAATCCTACGGGGCAGAAAATTTGGCAAAACTGTTGTGCTAAGGAGTCGGGGGCCTGGGGTCCACAAAAACAGCCTGGGGGATTGCACAGAGGCTGCAGGCCACACTGCTCCCATCCCTGCCTAAAATTGTTCCCAGTACTAGAAGAAGAGTCCCAGCAGAGGCATTTCGTAGTACAGTCTCAAAAAAATACCCCACAGTCTTTCTGGAAGTTCAAACTGGCTCTGAGTTGTGAAGTGCCATACTTCTCCCTCTACCAGAATCTAGAATTCTGGGAGCAATCTGGACCAGCAGAGTTTTCCAAATATAACTCTAGCCTGTTGCAGTCTAGCAGATTTATGCTCTGTTCTGAAAGCAGCACACAATTGAAACACAGATGGCTTCAGCAACACCCACAGGTTGCATTCCTGTGGCTGGCGTAACTTATTTTACATATATTTAAACTTACATATATTTAAGCTTTAATGCAATTGTCACAGGCAAGTATTTTTTCCATTTAATTTCCCTCTGATGTTAATACTATATTTAGATTTCCTTCTATAGACCTATGAGGATAGCAAGGCTTGTATCTGACGACCTGGACTCAAGTCCATGTAAGTGTAAAAGTATTCATTGCTTATATGCCAGAAGACTCTTGGTTTTGCTACAAAACACTAACATGGTAACCCCTCAGAAAAAACATTTTGTATGTTCTGAGATCTATGATGTAGCATGGCTATCACTATACCAGAAGGCTGAATCTGAGGCTTTAGAGCCTCTAAGTTCATTAGATTCTGCTCTGTGTACCCGAGACCTTCTGATGCAGTGAGGCATAGCAGCGGTGACACTGATCTCAACTAAGTTCCTCAATACATGTGGAGAGACACCTAGCTACACCAGTTTTCTCTTGTCTATGATTAGGAAATGTCTTTGTTTCACTATGTAGTACAATAGTTCCATAGTGAGAAAGGTTTTTTTTTTTTAACTCCTTTGCCTTTCCCCCAGCATAATTCCTATCTCCAGATGCTATTAAGTTTGTGGGGAAGAGAAAAGAGAGGACAACCAGTACAGATAGTGGGACTGCCAAAATCACGTCTAGTTTTGGCCCTAACATATCATGCATGTGTGTTTTATGCCAAGCTGAAATTATGAAATCTTTCACTGAGCCAACCAAACTGTGACACCACAGAAATTATTATCTGTAAGTGCAGTGAATCACATCTTGTACCAAAACATCTGTAGCATTAACATTTTTCACAAATAACTTTTGGAATTATTTAGATTCAAATCTTTTAAAAAATACGTATAGACCCTATAGGTAAAATTTATCTGGTGGAGGAAGATTTTATGTAGTGTTAACATTTTTCTGAGCTTATGTAAAAGAGTAATTGCTTTGAACACCTGGACTGATTAAAACTGGCATCAAATTAAGCCAGACGTCTGTAAGCAAAAGCTCAATGTCTCAAATCACATGGTGCAATTAAAATGTCTCAGGTATCCTAATGAGATGGAATTGTAGCCAAGAATAAAGATACTTACAGCTAATAAACTGCACAATACTTTATATCAATTGGGACTTTTATAAATAAAAAAATTAGGACTAAAAGGAAACAAAACACACTCAAACTGGATTTCAGGGGGCAGGTTATTAACCAGCAGAATTAACTTGGGGAAAAAAAAACAGACCCTGGAACACAATTTTTTTATTACGGACACATGGTTGCATAACTGTTTTGCATAAAATCAGACAGGGACTTGGAACTTAATGTACCATATCCAGCCAATGTTCTATTGGAATAGTTTCTTTCCTTTATGATCACTAGCAAGGACACACGTACCCATGTAGAACATATGGCTAAACACGAAAACAAAACATTTTATCCTTTTATGAACTTTAATAATCTGTAGAATCCAGAGAATAAAATGAACGGTGATTCTTACAGTCTCCCTGAAGATGATCTTCAAAAAACAGCGATAAGAATAGCAATGTCACATATGAAGGAGTCAGTTGTTTGTATCACTAATGCTGCTCCGGAGTTGAAACTCTCTTTCCCGACTGAAGGAAAATGAGACCATGGCTTTCTGTCCAATGGCAAGAGACTAATGTGCATGCCAAATTCACACTACACAAATAATCCAGTTTGAAACTGCAATATTTGCCTTGGCTCCTTCCCAAAGAATCATGGGGTTTGTAGTTTGGTGAGGCACTGACACTCTTTGGCAGAGAAAGCTGAAGTCTTTATAAACCTACAAATCCCAGGATTCCACAGGAAGGAGCCATGGCAAATAATCCAGTTTCAAACTGGATTATTTGTGTAGTGTAGATTTGGCACAAGACCAATGTTTTAAATTGTGTTCCAGCCATCAACTCTAGAGTGGCTCCAGATTTGAAGAAGCTCCAGGTAGATGTCCAACTGGTGACCTCCTCCTAGTCCCAGGTTTACCTACATGCAAGGGCTGAATCTGGGAAACTGTCCACCATGTTAAATTTGAAATAGCTCTCTACAGGGATTACATAAAATTTAACAAGGCATGGGGCTTGATATACTTATACAGAGAGCAAAAGCAGGCTCAGTTGAATTGGACCAGAATACACCACGGACTCAATATAACCACAAGTTTCCATTTGGTCTGCACAAACTACGTATTTGCAATATTTCCCTTAATTTGTATATGATACATTAGAAATCTTTCCATGATGAGAATTTCTCTGATGAAATGAAATCCATACTGTTGCACAACCTGGATTCATTTCTATACACTCTGCATGGTAGTACAAACTCAGGAAAGTTTCTGTACCCCTGACATTCCTTTAAATTTAGAGCAGGAGTTAAATAACTTGTGCCCATCCAGATACTGCTGGAACCATAGTGCTTTAGTTGCGTAGTGCGAAAGGCCAGAGCTCATTAAAAGGTTCCAGACCACCCTAGTAAAGTGATCCAACTATATGATCAACCCTTATTTTTCTGTGTGTGGGATGGGGATTGACTGGCTTTTCCAACCGATTGTGTTAACTATGACCACAAGCCACATATAATACAAGTCTTCCCAGCAGTAAAGCATGCATGCACACACGCATGCACACACGCATGCACACACGCACACACACACACTTCAGTGTCTTCAAGGTTGATTGGTGCTGATGGTGGAGGGGGGAACTTTTCCTATCACATCTTCAAATATTATCATAATTACTGTAATTTTCAGAGGGTCCCTTATGACAATGGCTGACGCAGGGCACCAGCAGGCCTTCCTCATCAGTGTTCCAGGGCCCAGCACCATATTTGTGCCCACTGCTTAAAAAAACTTACTTTCTTTCCTGAAAACTTGCTCTGAACTGGCAGCCAAAGGCATACAGAAACACCAGTCCACAGACCACCACTGCCTTATAACACATGCACTTAGATGCTTCTGTAATGTATTAGAAATATAAAGATCAGTGGACTGGTGGACATTATTTACCTACTGGTATTTCCATCCCACTCCTTTAGACCATGGGTGGGCAATTTTAACAGGTCTGGGGATCAATTATCTCTTCCAGGAGCCTTCCAGGTGTTGTATGGGCTGGTAAAATCCTTCTTCCCCCCAATGAAGAAAAAACACTCAAAACCAAATGAAAGATGGTGGGAAGTCCACTTCAGGTTTTGAAAAACAGGTATTTTTGCAGGAGGGGTCCTCCTCTGTGTCCTACATGTAGGGGCAATACAAAGTGGGATTTACATAGAAGAAGACCTTCTTGGCTGTGGCACTCTGATAATGGAATACCTGGCCCCTTGAAGGTCTGACTGAAACTAATATTGGCTTCTTTTTGGTGCCAAGCCAAAATATGGTTTTTCATTAAAGCCTAATTTATTTCAAAGTATATATGTACATGGTTTGAAATTGCTGTAGTTTTTAAAGTCACTTTAACTATAGCTATGTTTTCTCTCTCTCTGGCTTTTCTTCTCAAATGAAGATTCAGGAAGGACTTATCCCACGCTTTCTGCAAGCACGCTGATGACTAAAAAGGCCAATCCGAGATAAACAAGTCCGGTTGCAGAAAGCACAGCAGAAGATCTCCTTGGGTGATGTTTCTGGGTTGTGATTCTTTCTGCGATGTCGTTCCTCTTCAAGACTTGTTCGGCATGAGTTCTCAAATAAGGCTGCAGCATTGCGGATAGTGCGTCTCCATGCCTCCCGATGTGAGGCCAGGGTGGACCATTGTTGGTGATCAATTTGGCTGAGTCTGAGATATTGTTTCAGGGAGTCCTTGTATCGCTTTTTTGGAGCACCCCTCTTACGCTGACCCGTGGTGAGTTCACCGTAAAGTACTATTTTTGGGAGGCAATGGTCCTCCACCCTAGAAACGTGCCCTGCCCAGCACAGCTGTGTTCTCAATATCATGGCCTCAATGCTGGTGATAGCTATGTTTAATACACACACACACACACACACATACATTAGTTTTAATCTGGAAGTGTTTTAAACTGTTTCTATTGTATAGCGTCCTTGAAATCTCATGATAAAGGGCAGGATACAAGTGTTGTAATGCATATATACATAGGTATATGAATACATCCATGCACACAGGTCAAACAGGGCAGGAGAAAGCTGTGGCCTACTTAAAGGTAAATTGTTGCTCTTGAAGGCTTTTAGAACAGATAATTCAGCCCTTTTTGTGAGGTGGCGGGGAGGCAGAACCTGTCCTGTCCTTGCTTAGCTTCCAAGATCAGACAGGATCTGGTTCCTTCAGGGTATTTAGGATATCTTTAGACATCTTAGTGCCTCCCTTATCTTACTGTTCCTTTGTCTCATATTTTTCATTAAGCCATCATTTTGTTTCTTTCTTTTGTAATGTTACCTTTAACTTAAAAATGCCACTAATTAAAAACAGCAGCAGAAACAACCAAGGCAATACTACAATTGGAAGAAAAGGCACTAACAGTTATGCTGTGGCTATGGCTCTCTTATTTAGGTTTTACACAATGAATACTGGATGGAAGTATAAGGTTACTGCTGGTCAGAATCAGAGTAGCCATATGTGATGAAGTCACAAGTAAAGCATGCAGGCCATCTCCAACTATCTCCAAGGCATACTATTAAAACCTTCAGACCAGACTGTCCTGTTACATGATCTCTGAATACCACATGTGTGAAAGGAAAAGCTAGAAACAATATGTGAAGAATGCTACTGAGTGCATTTTATGTGTTTATGGGGACTATTTCTGTACATCCACTTCTTTTTAAAAAGCTAAATGACTAATGGTTTGATTACATGAGCTGCAACAGCAATTAAATGTTTTAAGATAAGAAACTGCAGCTGTGCCAAGGCAGTATCATGGCCCTTGCTCTACAAGGTCTGGCTAGGCTAGGTCAATAGGTGATCATAATGGATGCCTGAGACTTCTTAGCTATTTGCTGGATTTTGTGCTTAGGCATGATTAAATTCATGGTAATTCAAATGCACAAAAATACTATAGCCTGGATATTTTACCTTTCTGGAATACAGCTCCAAGAATCTCTCAACCAGCATGGCCAGTACCCAGCGCTGATTGGGAGATACTGGGTGGGACTTGTTGTCTAAGAAAGTAACTTTTCCAAAGTCTGAAAAATATTTATTTTCAAAGGTTTTTTTTTAAATGGACAAATTAATACAAAATAGAAGATGATTATGAATAAAAATATATGATAATGAGCCAGGCTATGAAATATTCCTCTTCTCCCCTTGGTTTATAAACCGGGGGTTTCAGTACACTCTTATATTTTATTAAAGCTGGTGGTTCATGCTGAAATGTTTTGTATTTTTTTAAAAAATATATTTATATACTGGATATGTGATTGATGGTCATCAGTACTGTTTCTCTCTAGATGAACAGACTGAATCCAATGGTCTGCTTCTTCAAGCAGAAGTAAAAGGAACTATGATCCCTGCCTTCTTGTTGTTCAAGTTGTTTCTGACTTATGGCAACTTTAAGGTGAACCTATTGCGGGGTTTTCTCGGCAAGATTTGTTCAGAGAGAGTTTGCCATTGCCTTCATCTGAGGCTGAGAGAGTGTCACTTGCCCAAGGTCACCCAGTGGACTTTCATAGCTGAGCAGGGATTTGAACCCTGGTCTCCAGAGTTGTAATCCAATGCCCAAGAACTACATCACACTGGCTCTCATGATCCCTCCCTACATCCTGCAATCTCTACCCCCCACTCACTCCTGGTGCACCTTCAGAACTTGTTCCAGAGGGCTACAAAACCCTTACCATCAGGCCTTCAGCACCACAGAAGGCTTGTGGGGCGGGGGGAAGAAAGTTCTGAGGTCATCATAAAGCATCACTTTGCATCTACCCCTGGACCTGAATCTAGGAGGGTGAATTCTGGCGCTCAAGATCCCTGTGTTCAGAGTCTGGAGCCAAGAGCTTTTACCTGAAGAAGCGCTCTCTCTCTCTCTCTCTCACACACACAAAATCCCCATGAGCTTCTAATACACTGAAAACCTGAAGATTCATGCTTAATTACTGCCTGCACCTGCAGTTATCACTGTTTTGGTTTAGCCAAGGCCACAAAGAGTCCTAGTAGCTGGGAGAAGTTTTATCAGATATGTTCATATGGGAAACTGAATGTCTACAAGAGTTGGGAAAATTCAGGGTTTTAGGTAAATCAAAATTATTTATGCTGCCATGGGTCCTTGCATAAAAGCAGTTTTTGTCCCTTGCTCGTTTGCCTCATGTCTGTTCCTTGCAGTTTCATATAATTCTGATCTGTACTCTCTTCATGCTTTGGTTCCTATAGTCTGGGATCCCTGTAATAGTAAGGTCAATCTGGGGGTAGATTAAAATTTAGTCATACTTTTGTTATTTTATGTCCTATTGCATTATTTCCCCAACAATCACTTTGTTTGTATACAGCTATCCTTTTTACCCCATTCCTTGGTAAATAAATCCATCTCCTTCATCAGATTGTCCATGGGTCTGCTAAAAATGGTCTTTGGTAATGAATCTAGCCTGAATCTTTTGGCTACTGTTCCTGTTTAAGGTTTTCTTGCCTGAGGCTATGGGCCATTACAATGGTCTACATCAGTGCAGCCCACAGTGATGATAGTACATGGACTAGTGGTACTCCTTGTGCCATCAGCTGTGGGTTTCTGGAGAGTTTCCAGAAAAGAAATATATAATTTTAGCCAACAGGCACAAATATTGTACCAGTCCCTGGGCTACTGAGGGAAAATGCCTGGTCCGCTAGATCAGACAGTTTAAGAAGCACTGGTCTACACTATAATAACTCTGCCAATTTTTGAATCATAAGAGTGCCCAGGCTTCCCATCATCTAGGCTGAATGGACGGTAAAGGAGTGGTGGCAGTTCCTATCTTGCAGGGTTGGTTTCAACCCAGAGCTTTAGTCATCTTTGCCTTGTCTTGTGTGCTCCAACATCATAAGCTCCTATTTGGTTTGATAGAAGGTTGTGATAGATCCTGGACTGAGAAAAAGCTTGACAGTGCAGCAATTACTTCTCTGCTGACTAAACCAGGGCAAAAAAAAATTGAAGCTCCCAGTATTTTTATTGTTGTGGTTGGTTCAGGGACTTCAGACTGCCAGCCAATTGGATCTGTTGGATAACATATGGTCTACTTTCATTTGATCACAAACACACACACAGTGCACATATATGTCTCTCTGTACATATATATGCATTCAAGTCATCTGTTGATTTATGGTGACTCCATAAATTTCATAGGGGTTTCTTAGGAAAGGAATATGCAGAGGTGGTTCTGTCAGTTCCTTCCTCTTGAAATGCAACCTACAGCACCTGTTATTCATTGGTGGTCTCCCATTCAAGTTCTAACCAGGTATGACCCTGCTTAGCTGTGAAGATCAGACAGGATTTGGTGTCTTTAGGATATTTAGGCCCTAGTGCAATGTTATACATTTAAAATGTCCATCAGTCACATACCTGTGGTTTCTCAATTCCAGAAAGAACATCTTGAACTCTTTTTGTTTCTGTGTCACATTCTGTATAAAGGAACAAAAGAAAGGGGGGGGGAGGAAAAAAATAAATCATAGTAAGTCATAGTCATTTTCAGTAGCAAAGAAAGCCAAATGAGTTCTAGATGATTATAGAAGACTTTAAAATAACAGGGAATAGGTACATGTGTTACTTTCTCAGTCTTTGAACGATGAAATCTAGGTGGACTGCAGTCCTCTGCAGTGTGTGTACAAGCATGCCTTCAAGTCACTTGTTGACTTATTGCGACCCTGTGAATTTCATAGGGTTTTCTTAGGCAAGGAATACTCAAAAGGTGGTTTTGCCAATTCTTTCCTCTGAATTATAGCCCCCCAACACCTGGTATTTGTTGGCAGTCTCCCATCCAAGTATTAACCAGGGTTGACCCTACTTAGCCTCCAAGATCAGACAGGATCTGGTGCCTTTGCAGTGCAGATATAAATATATCCACCATGTTGGACTTAACCTGTTTTATGCTGGACTTAGCCATGGTCAAGATGAAGCAGGCATTCCTGTGAACCAAGTTTTGCAACCAGCCTTAACCAAGATGTGAAATCAAAGTTTAAGAACAAATCTCACCAGTGGAAAATGAGATTCAGAGATGTGCCAATAGAAGTCTTAACAATGGCTGAGCACTAAGGGGAAAATGTAAAAGGAATTCATACTAGACAGAGGACTGAAATGTGATCCCTATTTTGCTCCTTCAACCACAAATGAGAAGTGTTAACATAAACACTGACTGAGCAGATGGCATCTCTAAAGGTCAACTAGTATTCTGTTTACATTATTCTCAGAGGCATAGCTCTCATGGGGGTTCACAAGACACTGCATCAAAAAAATAAAACTTACAAATCCCAGAACATAGAAAACTAACATCAGAGTCAAGACAAGACTCTTCCCTGAATGGCTTGTTCTCTATATGCAAGGAACACTTGCCTTTAAAGAAGAATATCCCATCGTGTAAGCCTCTTCCAAACACAGGTTCATAGAATATCAAGGCTAAATCTTTAAGGGTCTCCTTAAGGAGATACAAGTAGGTACTAAAGAAGGAAGACAAGCTTCATACTGCCTTAAGATGAAGCCATGTCTTTGCTTTTTCTGAATGGAACTACATGCAGAGCTAAGCCAAAACAGACACACAAGGTTTAAAAAACCCCAATTAAAATAGATCCTAATTGGAATCTGAAGTCTGATTTGTCAAAACCTTTTTAAAAGTAGGTTGGAAAAGTCACGTGGCCACCTCTTTAAAGGAATTGTGACAAAAGGCTAGACAAGATAAACATCATTGTAACTATACTTGCAAAACAATAGTTCTAGGCTTTCAGCCAAAAAAACTTGTTAAGGTCAGATTCATGAGTGAAAAGGAAATGCATTTGGGGCCTATTTATTAAAAAAAAAAATTCCCAACTGTATGGTGGTTTAGACACCATCTAGTTCTTGATTTCAAACCAGAGGCACACAATCATTCTTGAACAGCACTTTGAAAAGGTATCTTTTTTGGACTACAAGTCTCTGGATCCTCCACCCAGTGTAGTCATTGGACTTGCTGACTCACCTCTTGTAACCCAAACTAACTTTGCAGCAGAGTTGTAAGAGATATGCACTTGTGGACGCATCTCATCCTCTCTATGTGTGTGCATGAGCTGCTGCTCTTGGCATTCCTCCTGACTGGAAGAAGGCAGAGCTGTGACTCATTCAGAGACAGAATAAGCACACTCCTGTGAGCATCAGGGATATTGCTATTCCATTATTTTGTCCTTGCAAGTAAGGATGAATAATTTCCAGTTTTGTTTCCTCTGTAGAGGAAATGACTATTTTTGTGCAGTTTTCACCTGTGCAGTTCACATATCTAAGAAACCCAATTTTTCAGCCAAGAAACAAACAATGGCAAATACACTTTCCATCCCTATATGTAGCCCAAGACCACTTCAAGGATGATATGCTCCCCAATGCTGCAATAACATCTGGTGTAGAGCAGTAGCAGAAATAATCACTGCTGAGTATGGACCGAATGGAGGAGACAAAGGCAGAGCCATAAACGTTAGGAAGAACTTCCTGATGGTAACAGCTGTTTGACAGTGGAATATACTGCCTCAGAGGGTGGCAGATTCTCCTTCTTTGGAAGTCTTTAAACAAGGGCTCAATGGCCATCTCTCAGGAATGATTTAGATATTTATTTTTGCAAAGCAGGGGGATGGACTAGACAATCTCTGTTGCCCACATAGTCAAGGGGCAGATGCAATTATCTGCCCTTGGTCCTTCTCTCAAAATGGAATATTGGAGAATGGCTGACAATTATCCATCACTAAGGCTCAGCAAGGGCTTTATAAATAATGACCTTACAATTGACTGTTTTAGCCATGATGGAACTTTCCCTGCAAAAATAATAATAATAAAAAATGCCACATTGGTACTTACCATGAATGTGCATTCTAGGGCTAGTAGAGAGGAGGAATCCAATCCTTAATCCTTATACTTGGGACGTACCCAAGCCCTGAATCCCTCTCCAGGGAGGGAGTGACTGCTCAAATGTGGGACTAGCCCTGAATGATCTCCTGGAGGACTCTTCAGGCAAAGGTAGCCTCTGTGGATCTGAACTTGTCAATTTTGTAATGATGGATGAATGATGAGGGCGTGCTCCACATCGCTGTCCTGCAGATTTCTGCAATCGGCGCGTTGGGGGAAAAAAATACCGAGGTCATCGCCGATCTGATGGAGTGTGCTGTGACCCCTGTGGGATGCTTCATCATAGGATACAGGCCCTTATCCAACTTGTAATGGTCCATCTGGGAGCTTTCTTGCCCAGTGACGTCAGGTTGAAGGACACAACAGGGAGTCGCACCTCCTGAACACCCGTGTCCTACTGATGTAGATCTTTACTGCCCTACAGATATCCAGCTTGTGCCAATCTCCCTCCCTCAGGTGAGAAGGGTTTGGACAGAAGGAAGGGAATATCAACTCCTGTGAGACGTGGAATGATGACAGCACCTTCGGGAGACATGAGGGATCTGTGCGAACGACCACGTGATTGTCATTGGAAGAGCAGAGGTGTTCACTCACTGAAAATGCCGACAGCTCCCAAACCCCTCTGGCCAATGTTATTGCTACTAGAAAGGCCACCTTCAGCATCAGCATCCTTAGAGACACCTCCCTAAGAGGCTCAAATGGGCATTTAGAGAATTGCCTGAGCACCAGGGGTAGGCTCCATGTGGGAAAACGGTGTCTCACTGAAGGGGAGAGAATGGAAGCTCCCCTTTTCATGTGTGGGTGATAAGCTAATGGCTGTCCCTTCGGAAGTGAGCTGATGGAGGATAGTGCCGCCGCTTGTCGCTTCACTGTATTAGGCTTGAGACCAAGGTTCAGGCCTTTCTGCAGAAAGGCGAGGACATGCTTGATTGATACATGAGACTGATCCAACCACTTGGCTGTGCAACATCTAGAGAAAGCCTTCCAGGTAGCTTCGTATATCCTAGTTGTTGACTGCCTTCTGGGGGAGAGCTTCATGGATATCACTGCCTCGTCATACCTGCAGAGGCGCAGGGCTCTCTGCCCAACCTCCACACAGCTAGGCGTAGCCAGCTGAGGTCCGGGTGTAGTTGTGGTCCTTGAGACAGAAGGTCTCCTTCCGAAGGGAGGAACCATGGTTGCGACAGGAACATCTCCCAGAGGTCTGAAAACCAGGGTCTCCTTGGCCAGTGTGGAGCCACCAGCACTACCTGGCTCCCTCCTCCCTTATCCTCCTAATTGCCTTGTCCAGGGGTAATGAAGGGTGTCTACCCCTTCTGCCTCCTGCTCCGGGAACCTTGCGAAGAACCTGTGAAGTTTCCGATTGCTCACTGACATGCTTCTGAACCTGTGTTGAAACTGTTCAAATACTTGAGGATGGAGAGACCACTCCCCCAGCAGAATCTCATGGCTGCTTAAATCATCCGCTCTCACATTGTCTGTGCCCTGTATGTACCAGGCTGTCAAGGAGGCCACCTTCTTCTCTGCCCAACTGAAGAGAAGATTGGCTTCCTTTTGCAGAGATCAGGACCTCATCCCACCCTGCTTGGAAATGTATGAGCGTGCCACCGTGTTGTCCATAAGAACCAGGACGTGCTTTCCAATGAGGAAGTCTTCAAAGTGGAGGAGAGCTAGTCTGATTGCTTGCAGCTCCAATCAATTTATGCTGTGAGTCTTCTCGGTTAGGTTCCAAGACCCCTGAACAAAGAGATCCTGACAGTGCGCTCTGCAGCTGAGGAGACTGCTGTCAAAGGTTAGCATGATATCTATCCTCTGAGACCAAGGGGATTCTCTGGATAGATTGGTTGCATTTGTCCACTAGCGCAGGGATGCCCTGATGTCCCAAGGAACTTGAAGAAAGAGCTCCTGTCTCGTAGAGATTTGCTTCTGGAATTGATGCAGAAAGGATTGGAGCTGTCTGGCATGGAACATGGCCCATGGAATGATTAGAACTGCAGAGACCATCAGTCCCAGAAGCTGGGAGAGTTCCACCAGTGAGGACTGTGGACAGGAAAGTACGCTCAGGGTTTCTTGCTTCAACGTGGTTTGCCTTTCCTGGGAAAGGAAGCTCATTCTGGTTCAAGTGTCTAGCACCGTACCCGTACGGGTGATAGACTATGTTGGGACAAGGGTGCTCTTCTTGAAGTTTATCAGGAACCCATGTTCCTGAAGGCACAGAATTGTGGTCTTGAGGTCCTCCTGAGCCCATTGCCTGGAATTGAAGCAAGATGTTGTCTAGGTACGGTAGAGGTGAACCCTTTGAGTCCTGAGATGCGCCACTACCATGACTAGAATCTTGGTGAATACCCTCGGGGCTGATGCCAACCCAAAGGGCAGGGCTCTGAACTGGTAATGTTCCTGACCGAGCATGAAACAAAGGAACCGCCTGCTGTCTTCCGTGATCAAAATGTGAAGGTACGCTTCTGCTAGATCCAGGGAGACCAAGAAGTCTCCTTGCTTCCTTGCCTTGCCAATGCTTCCCGGATGGAGGACAGTGTTTCCATGAGGATACCTAGTTTGTATACTAGGTGCGTCTTGGTGTACTTGAGGTCCAGAATGGAGTGGTAATCTCCATACTTCTTTGGAATTGTGAAAAATATGGAATAGACCCCTGAAAACCTCTGAGGCACTGGCACTGGCTCTATAGCCCTGATGGAGAGCAGGTGCTTCATGGCCTCAATCTGGATCCTTCTCTTCTGAGGATCCTTTGAGAGTGGTGATGGTATGAACCTGCCCTGAGGCAGTTTGTTGCATTGTCATCAGTACCCATGGAAGATGGTGGTGACGAACCACCTGTCTGTGGAGGTTGTTTCCCAGTGTTGACAAAAAACTTACAGATGACCTCCCATGGGAATGGAGTCCGAGTCAGAACTGTTGGTGACCCCCTTCCCTCTGGGAGTGGGAGGCCCCCCTACGCCCAGATTGTGACTGGGTTGTGGGGGCTGGTGTTGATGAGTAATAGGATCTGCCCCAGAAGGACCGAGAGGGTGGAAAATCCCATTGTCTTACATTCTTCTGGGATCTGAAGGACAGAGAATAGTGAAAAATTTTCTTAAATGACCTCTTGTCAGACTTCTTGCTCAAGCATGGCAGTGCCTTTTCTTCTTCTTGGTTTCGACCAGAACATCTTTCAGTGTGTCTTCTCCGAATAAGTGTCCCCCTGGACTGTGTGTTCACCTCCCAGTGATGCAGCCAGATTGAGTGTCTAGCCACAGTCACTGTAACCATGGCTCTAGAAGTGAAAACTGCTGAGTCTAGCGTGGAGTTAGCTAGAAATTGGAGGGCGACATACACTTTCACCAGTGACCGTTGTAAGGAGAGCCTATACAAAGACCTGTCCTGCAAGGCATATGCCATCCACAGGAGACATGCTCTGGCAAACAAAGAACCTGTCATAGAGACCGGGATTGCCAAGGCTGTTGTCTTGTGGGTCTTCTTACGGGCCTCCTCCATTCTCTTCTCTTTGGGGTCCTGCAGGAACCCTTCTTCGCGTGGTGCTAGAGCTCCCAAAATGAGGGAAGCTACTGGAAAATCAATTGCCGGGACCCTGAGCTTGTCCAAAATGTGTTTAGCTGGTGCATAATTTTTTTTGTGTGCCAGGCAGGTACCTTTTTTACTCTGCAGGGGTTTGTCCCATTCACCCTCCACCGCACGTGTGAAGATGTATGGGAAAAGTACCTCCTGTCCCAAGGGCTTGGGGGCACCCAGCACCGCCTCCACCCTCTTGCTGAATTCGGTGGAGGACTGATCCAATTGGGACTGTGGCTTTGACAGTCCCAAGATAGAGGAAGCTTTAGCCAGAAGAGGAGGGAAATCCTCCAAATGGAAAAGTCTCTCTGAGGCACCACCTTGAGGGACCTCTGAATCTGACCATTCCCCTTCCTCTAACTTGGATTGGTTGTCTTCCTGTTCTTGCCCTAGATCCTCCAGATCCGGCAAGGTTGACTCATCCACCAAAGTCCCTTCGATTCAGCTGAGGAATGGGGGAGGGAGGGGGGAACCTTGCACTTCGTTTGGTGGTCATGGCGTACGCTGCTAGGTCCAGGGGTCATATCATCCTGAGTGGGGTCCTGTGTGGAGGATCTTTCCCCCAGAATTCTCATTGCCTCCCAAAGAAGGGAGCTGGCATCCCATGCACCCTTAGTTTTCTGATGTGGCTGGCACGCATCAGCCCGGGTGATCTCATCCCCCACTCCGGCTGACTGAAGTGAAGTGAACGTGGCACTGGCTGCTGGTCTGGTTCACACCCAGCCCTGAAGCAGTTGCAAAGGCCTCTGCAAAGGCCTGCTTGGCAGCCCAAATCTCATGCTGTTCTGTGGCCCGGTATTCAGCTGGGTCAATGGGTAGCCAGGCCATGACCCATGCCAGGGCCATCCTCTCTGGGGGGCTGCAGTCCCAAGATGACAGCCGCCATTGTTGTCTGCCATGTGGGCGATGGGGAACGGTGCCTCTGATGCGCCCTCATCCCCAGAGGACTCGTACTCAGGATCCCCACTCGGCAGCACTGCCACGGGTTCCATTCTCACCCAGTTCCTCCCAGGTGACTCCTGCCCCCACAAACTTCCTGACAGCCAAAACCCCCACAAAGCTGCTCCAGCCACTGTCCCCTGACCGAGCCGCAGGTACTTCCCTGACTGCGGTCTCCAGCGTCAGTTCTCCGGTCAGCAGAGTGGTCGGTGTGGTCGTGAGCTCAGCCTCCCCTGACTGTGGAGCTAAGCTTGGCGGCAGGAGGGAGAAGCCGAATCCGGCAGCAGCTGGCGTTCCGCTCGCCTGTGGAGCAAAGCTCTGTGGCATGGAGGCTGTGCCACTCGGGGTCTTCCTCAACGCCTGCTGGTCAAGGATCAGCGGCGGAGAGACTGCCTCCGATCGTCCCTTTTCCGGCTGAGATGCCTTCTTCTTTTCCTTGTTCTTCTGGCCAGTGGGGGCCATGCTAAAAGCGGGGAAAGAAAGCGATGGGAGAAAGAGGCAAGGAAGAAAGGAAAAAAAATTGAAGCAGGAAAGAGGTAAGGCTGGGAAGGAAAGTATGGAAGCAAGATTCAAAGTATTAGGTATCAAAAAAGCAGATGAAAGGAAGGATTCAATGGGAGGAAACCAAAAAGGATCTACTGTGGGTGAGGCAGGAGAAAAAAACAGATTATGGAAGGGCTGGGAAGGGGGAGGAACCAACGATCCTCAGCAGCCATGTGATCAGTTTGAATCCTGCCTCTTCTCTGGGTGGTGGAGGGGCATATCCAATTGTAAGGATTAAGGATTGGATTCCTCCTCTCACCAACCCAGAGAATGTGTACTTTTCCCATTTCCCAGTCAGCCAGTCCTTGCCTAGCTTATTTTATAGGGAAGCAAGGATATGGAGCCAGCATAGCATGGCGGTTTTAGTGTTGCACTATGAGTCTGGAGACCAATGTCCAAATGTCTGCTTGGCCATGAAAACCCACTGCGTGACCTTGGGCAAGTCACACACTCTCAGCCACAGGAAACTCTGTGACAGGGTTGCTGTCCTGTTCTGCTCTTGGCAGCAGCTCAGATTCTCTGTGAGTGAGTTCAAAGTTCCATGGAGAGGCAGGGAATGAGTGAAGCTCACCAGCAGTGTAGGTAATTTGGTACAGTCCAAGTCTTACATTGTTGGCCAAGCAGTCCAAACAAACAGTCCAAAGGGAAATCCAGAAGCAAGGTCAGAAGACAAAAGCAGAGTCCAAAGCAACAGTCAAACATTCATGGATCAGAGTTCCAGCATAGCTTCTACCAAGAAGGATGGTTATCAGCCATGTCCTTCTAGAGGAGGTGCTGGGTTATTTATAGCCCAGCTGAGCCTCGCAGTTGTTACCTGATTGCTGTGTGTTTCTATATAAAAGCTCCAACTGCCTGTGAGCTTCCCTTTCCTGTCGACACTGGGCTGGGGTGAGGATAGGTAAGTCTGCACTTTTGTTGGAGGGCTGTGGCTGCTGGATATTCTGTTCCTCAGAGGGTTATGGCTGCTGGACACTGTTCTTTTGGTTCTTGCCCTGGCAGGCTCTCTGGACTTTCAGGCTCTCCTTCACTTTCAACCTCACTGTCTACCGGGAGGCAGGGCATGGCAGTTGCCATAAGTCAGAAATGACCTGAAGGGCAAATACTATGTGCATAGTTGATGGATTTCATCTCTTCAAGGTTCCCCTCCACATTATTCAGATATGGTGTCTTTAGTAACTGCCATTTAAAAACAAAAACAAAAACACCCGGTACTGTATTTTTCAGTGTCGTAAAAGAGAACAAGGACTGGGCATAGTGCCATGAGAAAAAAAAAATATTAGGAATTTGATGTTGGCAAAAATGCTCAGAGTTCTGCTATTTAAAAAGAAGACTTATAGATCTTCCTGGTTTGAAATCTACAGTGGCTGGCCAGACAAAAATATCTCAGTCTTCTAGTTCCTGGAACTTGGATACATGCCTGCTTTCTTTTGCATTCCAACAATCTAATAGAGAGTCACCTTTCCTGTTCCAGCAAATATTGCAGGAGGGGGAAGAGAGAAGGTAACACTAAAGGATGACTGAGCACAGTGACTATCTTGAGCTCAGAGACAGGCAGACTATACTAAACTTGTCAATCAGCTTCAGACAATTTCCTTTGAAAGGAAGAAACACAGGATGATTATTCAGCTGCCAGCAGAAGCTCTGAAGGGTTTTTGGAGCTTTAACATAATAACAGCTTCTTCATCTGACTCTGTCTATTGCATTTGGAATAAATCAGTTAAGCAGGGTTGGGTAACATGTGGTCTACAGGCTGTGTGCCCCCTATTTGCTGCTGTCAATAGAAGCAGGCCACCAAAATTTGGTGCACAGCTTAAAAAAAAAAGATAGCCCTTTCCTCCTCCTTTTTCCATCTGGAAGGCAAGAAGATGTTCTATCCTGTCGGTCTGCAGGACTCTATAATGCAGGAGGGCTCAACACAGAAAGTCATTGCAATTCTCATGACATTTTGGCACCAACTGAAGTTGCTGTAGAAACCTTGATAGCTTTTAGTCAATAGTCATGGGGAGTTGGGACTACAAATATCAGAATCCCCCAGCCAACATGGTGACTGGCTGGCCAGGGCACACGCGGAATATACACTTGTATATATTTGCACATATATATATATATATATATATATATATATACACACTCATACATACATTCATACATGTGTGTGTGTTTATACATCCATCCATACGTGTGTGGATACATTTGTATCTCTCTCTCTCTCTGTATACATACATACACACGTGCACACATACACAAACACATTCAAGAGGAACAAACTTGAGTTTTACTTGTTGCCAACATTTTAAACACCAAACCTAGTTATGTAAGGTCCAGATCAAAATTGTTTATATGTGCTGTCAAAGTCACCTTTGTCTTATGGTCTGCATTTCAATTAATGAGTGAACCAAAGTTAAAAAAAATGTTTAGCAATATTTATATCTTTGTCATCCACTTTTAAATTATGTAAATTGTCTCTGCTCTCTCTGAAAACCTTGGAGTCCATTTTGAAGTTCGGTATGTTTTTGATCTGTATGTGTTCCTCCCTCCTCCCTCGTCCCCTCTCCTCTATAGTATAATACAATGCTTTAAACATTTTAGTGGTAAGTGCTATCAAGTGCTAACCTATCAAGTCCCTTCTGATTCAATGGGTCTAGTTTAATTAGGCTTAACAGTTGGATTTAGGCCCTGGAATATAACTCTCATTATGCAAAACTATCTTCATTCTTGTGAATGAAATATGCATGTATGGAAAGCTTCTGCCTAGTGTCAAGACTCCAAAACCTATCATCCAGTACATCAGTGGATCATACACATATGCATAGAAACATCTGGGCCCTTTTATCAATTTAATTAATAGACAATAGTGAATGAAACCCAGAACAATGGGAACCAGATGAAAATTTGAGTAACATGGTATTTCTGTAGAAAGTTACTAGCTTTTCCTGGAAAAATGAAATAAAAATGCAATTTGGCGTACGGATCTTGTTTTAAAAATGGCAACAAAAATAATCAAGGGACTGAAGCAACTGCCTATGCATTACAATGTTTGGAGCTGTTTAGCTTTTAAAAAGGGAGGGGAGACAAGATAGAGGAGTACAAAATTATGCATGGTATGGAGAAAATAAAAAGGGGAAAGCTTTTCTCCCTTTCTCATAGTACTAGAAGCCTGGGTTATCTGCTGAAGCTGATTTGTGGGAAATTCAAGATAGAAAAAAAGCAGCCATTCACAGTGCTGCGACCTGTCTTAATGGTAGCAAAAAAACCCCCCGAAATATCACATGCCCTCTAGTCAACAAGATGGCAGTCATGAGTGATTTATTTGTGTTTTTAAATCTGCCACCATCAAAAATTTTTTTAAACAGTTTGCTATGGTGCACACATGTGCTGTTTCGTATTTACAAAAAGGGGGGGAGAGTAAAAGATTGATGCTTTATCAACTTACTGGACCCTCACTTAGCAAAAAATCCAACATGGCGGCAGCAGGTGCTTTCCCTGTTTGCTATCCCTGCCCCCTGCTCGTCCAGCCAATCAGATTATGCTGCCTGGTTGCAGCCATGCAAATGTGACTGTCTTAACGATCACACATTCACATGCCTTATGGAGCTTTTTTAAAAATCCGGGAGAAGCCCTGGAGGCTTCCCACATGAAGTTTAAGGTGGATTTGTCTGCCCCCCTTCTGAATGACACGTATTCACGCAAAGGTCTGTTTGCACAGATCACCTTCCATGCAATTGCCATTTGGATTATTTTCACCGTATAGACAAGCCCCATATTTAAACTGTGGAACTCACTGCTACACTATATAATGATGGCTGTCAACTTTCTTAGCTCTAAAAGGTGACTGGATAAAATCATGGTGGATGGGTGTTCAGGATAGGTATGCTTTGCTTCTGATAACAGTCACAGAATGCCTCTTTGTATCAGTTGCTAGAGAGTGCAATATGGAGGGTGCAGTTACTGTACACTCACATCCTGCTAATGGGCTTCCTGTGAATAACTGATTGGATACTGTTGTTGGAAAACACAGGTCCTTGTTCTGATCCAACATGGCTCTTCTTAAATTCTCATTAGCTTCCGATTCTGTGTTATCATTCCAGCTGTTACAGATGTAGGTCCAAACCACATAATCTGGGTTCACAGAGTTCATGTTCCACTTTGTCTTGGCAACAGAGAGCCCCTTCACTAGGTACTAATATCCACTTGGGAATGTTCTTATAGATATATTTTCCAGTCAAACAACACGTACCCAGGTCTGGTTATGATGCCTTGTGAGTAACAGTCAACATAACTCAAATCACTACCTAGCAGGCTTGACATTGCTTCTACAAACAGAGGAGGGAGGAAATTAGACCTCCCTTCTTTGTAGTTATTACATCACCTTAGCTGCTAGAAGCTGAAGCTGAATCATTCTTGACCTTTAATCCTTAACATGTGGACCAGATTTTCTCTCTTTAGATTGCTTTATAGAAGGGATTCCGGTCACACTCAGTAATGAGATGAGATAAAAATAAGACCACAAAGCTCAATGAAATTTAATTTCCCTCTCCATGTGGAAAAAGTGACAAGTTTTCCACAGTAACTAACCCTCACTGTGACCTTTTCCATGTCAGTGATGACTAGTACTCTCTAGTTCAAGTACTGGATAAGAATAATAAGACACAGGGACTATAAAATAAATATGCTGGCTGTATTAGAACTTTAAAAGTAGGAAAAATAGAACTCTAAACATATTAATCAGCAGGGAATTACAAATTCCTGTAATAACATCTGCTTTATACATATACTTCAATCTGGTAAGGGCCATATACACTTCAGGGGCTCAGGGCTGCTAAGGTGGACTAATACCTCAGAGCAGATAGAAAGGCAGAAACAGTTCACTCAAGCACAACTTTTAACCCAGGCCCTTTCCCTCTTTAACACAGCCTTGTATTTATAAGCAGACATGACAGTATACCTCATGAGTATATGACTCACACAACTGATCACTGACAAATGCCCTTCACTAAGCAAGGGGATCTTGTAGCACCTTTAAGACTAACTGACATAAAGAGCTGAAGCTTTATCACACTACACTGTCATAGTGCTATTATTCCACTTTAACTGCTCTGGCTGCCTTCTGTGGAATTCTGGAGTTTGTACTTTAGTAAGGCCTAAGCACTCTCTGGCTAAGAGCTCTAAATGCCCTTCCCTAAACTGCAAATATCAGGATTCCATAGGAGATAGCCATAGTAGCTTAAGTGGAATAATAGCGCTATAACAATGTAGTGTGATAATCTCCTAGGTCTGCTTCCTCAGATGCATGGAGATGTTATGCCTTTGAAATGCCCTTCAGGAATTGTGCCTTTCCCAGAGCTCTAGTGCTAGCTCTTTTTGCACCCCTGTGTACCAGAAACAAAAATATGTGTTCTGCAGACTGAGAATCCTATCAGCACCATTAACTCCCACTGCTCTTTCCAATCTCTCCTGCTGCCTAACACCATACTGTACAGGCTCTTCCTGCCTGTGTACAGACCATGGTCTCAGGAATTACAGAATTCTATGATGGTGGGAAGGGGAAGAAGACTTGTTCCATTTTGTTTCTGATTGGCTTCTGCAAAATGTATACAGGTATGAAGGAAATAAATTCACAGTTAATAGGGAAAATGAAACCCTCCAGCCACTTTGATTCCCAGTTTGGGAAGACAGCCAGGAATTTGTAGTAGTAGTAGTATAGTTGATTCTCCCTTACCCAGAATTCTGAAATCCAAAATATTCCAAAATCCAAAATTGTCCACATGGGTGGCTAACATAGTGACACCTTTGCTTTCTAATGGTTCAGTGTACACAAACTTTGCTTCATGCAGAAATTATTTTTTAAAAATATTGTGTATAAAATTACCCTCAGGTTATGTGTATAAGGTGTATAAGAAACATAAATGAATTTTGTGTTTAGGCTTGGGTCCCATCTTCAAGATATTTCATTATATATATGCAAGTATTCCAAAATCTCAAATATTCCAAAATCCAAAATTCACTGATTCAATTATCTACAGGACACAAAACAGCACACCTACCTTAGAGTCTTCGGAGAAAATGTATCCTCTCTAGATAGACATTTTCTAGGTCCTCCATGGCACCTCTATGGTATTTTAAACCATAAGTCCCATGATTTTCAATGGTACTCGCTATTATCTATGGTTTTCGGTATCCACAGCCCCCCCGCCAGAACCAATCTCCAGCAGATACATGGGTCCTACCGTACCTCCAGTCCCAAGCATTTTGGATAAGGGAGACTCAACCTGTATTAGTAGTAATGGTAGTAGTAGTAGTGGTAGTAGTCGTAAAGGGCTGCAATTCCCACCAACCCTAACGAGGACAAACAATGGGGAGAGATTATGGGAGCTGATATTCAACAACATCTAGGTGGATCACGTTAGCCAACTGTGACCTACAATTTGGTTATACCTGTACTTCAGTTTGAAAGGTAAACTGGAATAGTACTAGGGGAAAAAACCTGTAACAGGCACCAACTTTTTAAAATATAATAGAGGAAATTGTCCACCTAAGGCTCCACAAACATCATCTGGAGTCTCTCTTTTCTATTCTCACATGCATCTCCGTTTCTTGCCACACAGTAGACAAAAGGCATGGAGCAGTTTAGGGCCAAGCACAAAAATACTTGAATAGATATGGGTGAGGAGGAATCCACTCTGCAGTATTCTTTCCCTGATCTGCACCATACACTAATGGGTGCAGACTACGTGTACAGTACTGCACATTCAGGACACTGCACAGTTCAAGACGCTGAGAAGTGTTTCAGATAAAATGTGTACACTTGGAAAATGCACAAAGAAAAACCCATGCATTTGAACAAGTTTGTGTGCATGCACATTTCAGTGCATGGGTAGACACTTGCAAGCAATGCATATAATTTTTTAAAAATGCATAGAAAAATTAACACTTCTTTTTGGAAAGCCCTTCCAAAAGGATAGAAAACAAACAAACAAAGAACACCAAACCCTTTACAGAAGCAGCATCAAAAAGATGCAGAAGCTGTAAAATGAATATATTCATAGAAGTGGACTTATCAAACCTGGCAAACCTTGTTAAAAACTCTGTATCCAGCAGAGGTCAGCTGAGAGCTAGAAGCACAATTCTGATGTGATAAAGTGAATCACCATAATCCAATGCAGAAAGGGCCCAGAAAAAGATAATCAGGTAATGCTATACGTCACTATCTGACACAGTTGATGGGACTGTTCAGAAATGAAATATATGCTACATTCCACAGAACATCTTGCAGCCAAGCTAACCAACTTGCTCTCTCTCTCTCTCTCATTCTCCTTTCAAATTACAAAGGGCATAGCACTGCAACTGGGAAGCCACTTCTTGTTGTGTGCCTTCAAGTCATTTCTGACTTATGGCAACCCTAAGGTGAACTGATCATGGTGCTTTCTTGATAAAATGTGTTTAGAGGGGGTTTGCCATTGCCATCCTTTGAGGCTGAGAGTGTGACTTGCCCAAGGTCACCCAGTAGGTTTCCATGGCTGAGTACGGATTTGAACTCTGGTCTCCCTCCCAGTGTCCTAGTCCAGCACTCAAACAACACTACAGCATGCTGGCTATAAGTGGTTGTAAGCCACTAAGAACAACAACAACAACAACAGAAGAGTTTAAGAAGTACTGTATGCAAGGCATCTGCACTCATCCACCCGAGAACCTAAATGCCTCTCTTTCTAGTTTAGGAATCTGCCTTATACCAACACTACCTAGCTCACTGTTGCCCACATTCCCTTTCTTGGGCATGAGTTTCCCAGTACTGGAACAATAACTGACACTGAGCCCCATATACCTAACACCTCCGCTTGAATCACAAGTCATCTAGGCCTTCTGTCTGATGGCCTATTTCAGAAGAGAAAATAATATCATGCATCTAATACAATTGCTGTGTTATATACATATGGAATGCCATGTTTCAGATGGGAAGAAAAATGGGAAAACAGTGGTGTGAATAATGATGATTTAAATAGCAACTTCTATTCCCCCTTCCTCCTCCCACTGAATGTAGTAAATGTAACAGAACTGCAACATTTCTTTAAAACACAGGCAACTCAATTCCTAAACTTCTGTCTCTGATTAATGCCTCTGGCTCACTTTCAGGATACAAAATTAACTAGTAAAAACCAGAAATCCAATCCACAGGCAAAACTACTTTCAGTGTCCATCATATTGAACAGTCACTTATACAGAAAAAATAATATCTTAAATATTTGGGTCTCTATGTACGATAACAAGTTGAAATGACAGTTAAACTTTTAAGAGAAGATTGTGACAAAGATGAAAGCAGAGTTGTATCATTGATCAAGTTTAGTTTGCTTTTCAGCCTATGGATAAGGTCAACACTATAAAGATGGATGTTCATGGTTAATGTATATCCTGAGCCGTTCCAGTCATACTTTCCCAAAGTATATCAGATATTAGAAAAATTATGTCATCTTACTATATGGGGAAAGCTGTCTAAATAACCTAAAACCAACAGGTCCCTTCTGATCTTGAAAGCTGAGCAGGATTAGTTCTGGTTAATACTTGAATGGAAGACCGCCAACAAATACCAACTGCTGTAGGCTATATTTCAGAAGAAGGAACTGGCAAAACCACCTGAGTACTCCCTTCCTAAGAAACCCCTATGAAATTCATGGGGTCACCATAAACCAACAAGTGACTTGAAAGCAAATATGCATACACTGTATGGGGCTATATCCTATAATATCATGACAGCTAACACAAAGGTAATGTGGAACATTTCTACTAAGAAAGGCGTTACAACTGCTGATTAACAAAAATTTGACAGGCAAGGCCAGTTCTGATTCCACCTAAACATTACAAAGAACTTCCTGACAGTAAGAGCTCCTTGACAGTGGAACTACTTCAGAAGGTAGTGGGCTTTCCTTCTTCAGATGTTTTAAAACAGAGACTGGATGGCCATCTGTTAGGAGGGCGTCAGCTATGGATTACTGCATGGCAGGGGGTTGAACTAGATGGCCCTTGAGGTACCTTCCAACTCTATAATTCTATACACATAGGTTTCAAAGACTTCTGGGTCACCTACACAGTGAATTTCATTAACAACATTGCCAGATTCAAGGCTCTCATACTAGCGACTTGAGACACTCCACCTCTATCAGTTTGTACAGAGATGTTGTATCTAAAACCAACAAATCCCTGCATGGGTCAGTTTATGATGCTCTTGCCCCAGTGCAGAGTTAGCAATAAAACTGAAATGTTTGCAATGAAAAGCAATATTGAAATATGTTAAACTGTCTAAATGAGATCTCAGAATGTGACTTACACAACAGAAAATCTTATATAGAATCCCCTGGACATCATACTGCTTCTTATGCCTCCCCAAAATAGTACTCTACGATGAACTCGCCACGGGTCAGCGTAAGAGGGGCGCTCCAAAAAAGCGATACAAGGACTCCCTGAAACAACATCTCAGGCTTGGCCAAATTGATCACCAACAATGGTCCGCCCTGGCCTCACATCGGGAAGCATGGAGGCACACTATCCACAATGCTGCAGCCTTATTTGAAAACTCACACCGAACAAGTCTTGAAGAGAAACGGCAATGCAGAAAGAATCACAACCCAGTAACATCACCCGAGGAAACCTTCTGCTGTGCTTTCTGCAATCGGACTTGTCTATCTAGGATTGGCCTTTTTAGTCATCAGCGCGCTTGCAGAAAACGCAGGATGAGTCCTTCCTGAATCTTCGTTTGCGAAGAAAAGCCAGAGAGAGAGAGAGAGAGAGAGAGAGAGAGAGACTGTTTCTAGTACCTGAACACCTCACAGGAGAGTACATGTGAAAAGTACTGTATATAGCTGGCCAGGAGCTTACAGTGTGGTGCTATTCCGGAACTGACTTTGGTGCATGTGGGACTGTGCCAGAGCATGGGAGGATTACTTTCTGCATAGCAAGTCGTAGAATCCCTTATTCACCATGACTAGATTCTCAAAGCTGTAGTTCAAAAAAAGTAACTCTTCCAAACTTTGGGCAATCCAGTGGCAATGTCTTTTTTAGAATGAAGTCTAAACCAGGACCAAGGTGGTCCTGTGACAACCTCGCTTAAGATACAAGGCATCCATAAACTAGTGGGGCATATTTCTAGACACTTTCACTTCACTGAAAAGCCATACTTAAATGAGGTTGTGCAGGGTCACTCAAACTATTGTACAGAAATAGAAAGTATATAAAACCTCCAATATAAGAAGTTAGAGTCAAGATTCATTAGCCTTGTAATTGTTGTTGTTGTGTGCCTTCAAGTCACTTCTTACTTATGGAGACCCTAAGGCAAACTTATCATGGGATTTTCTTGGGAAAAAATGTTCAGAGTGGGTTTGCCCTTGCCTTCCTCTAATACTGAGAGAGTGAGACTTGCCCAAGGTCACCCAGTGGGTTTCCATGGCCAAGATGGGATAGGAACCCTGGTCTTCCAGTGGTCTAATTCAACACTTAGACTACTATACCACACTGGGCCTTGGCTGCCCACTAAAAGATATAAAATACTAAATAAGAAACAGCAAACCTCTACTAATATGGGGACATTTCCCTTGAGCTATACTCTGATTGATACACGTTGGCTTAAGAAGTCATGTAACCTCACAGAAAGATTTGCCTAACACAAAGCTTCCCCATCTCTACTTTTGGCTATTTTTTGGGGGCTAGCAGTTTAATTTCTAAATAATTGTATTGTTCTTTTAAATTGTGAGCTGTTTTGAGTCATAATAATAATAATTCTAACAACCTTATTTCCTTTTGGGGAATATTTGGGTAAAGAATGAGGAAACCCAGGTGATGGGAGATGCACTGTTTGTGATGTATTGAAAAACAAAAACTGTAATAAAATGTTGGCAACAAAAACAGTGACAAAGCTGAGCTGAAATGCAAACAGGTTAAAATTAAAATAAAATAGAGGAAAACAATGAGTGAACACTGGCATTTTTTTTTTTTAGCAGTATCAGCTTTCAATAAAGAAGAAAAATAAACGAAGCACTGATTTGTCATGTTTCTTGGATTTAAAGTTTGTTTTAAAAAACAGATGGATTTTTATGAGGCTTATAGGACACCCCTACATGCTGGTTTGGATCAACAACTAATAGGAACAGATTACTCAAAGTCTTGCAGGCTGGATTTTTCTGTTACATAGACACCCACATCAAATGTCCCACGTTGTAACACCGAATCATGAACAAGTTTGCCAGTTAGACGGTAGTTTTTGTCACGGGGCGTCCTGGGACTTCTTGATCCCGTATTCGTCCCTCCCTGCTTACACGATTTTTGTCTCTGAACTGGATATCCCAGGAGATCCCGGGATCATTGTTTACATGGCATCGCGTCCCGTGATATGTACCTTCTCCCACTATATACTACCCCGGGGTTTTGGTTTTTTTTACATGAGTTTACGGTCCCGGGATTTTTTTTTTTAGCTGTCAATCAAGGATGTGATTACTCGTTTTTTCACAACCTCAGTGATGTACTTCCTTTAGAGTTCCGTGCCACGAGTGATGCTATTGGCTGGCTCAAATGTTTGTTCAGGCTTCTGGTTGGGGATGAGGGGATGAATGAGTGTTGCATTGAGGATGAGGCGCTGAGGGGATGAGGGGATGAATCCTGGGGAGGAAGGAGCGATCAGTGGCTAAACCCTGTGCTTTCCTTTAGAAATGAAAGAACACCATTTAAAGTCAGCTAAACTTGAGGGGGGGGAGGAGCGATCAGTTGGTGTTGGGGAGTGTTAGAGAGATCAAAAGCAGAGCCGACTGGAGCCCCGGCATGCACACACACACAGAGAGAAGCCCAAGCCAGTATGCTTTCAGCCAGGAAGCCGAGTGCAGGGGGCCAGAGGCTTGTGGTTGTTCTGTCTCTTTAAAATGTTAACCCTTTAAGCAGAGGCAGCTGTGGAGTGAAGGTTTCAAACAAGTGCAGGGGATCATAAGAGGAGGACACTCAAGGCATTTTGAAAGACCCAGACGCTGGCATTTTTTACTGTGCCTTGTTGGGGGGATGAATGAATGTGTGATCATCCACTCAGATGCTGGCATTTTTTACTGTGCCTTGGGGTTGGAGGATGAATGTTTGATTATCCATTCAGACCCAGGGAGGGGATGCAGGCAGGGGATGAATGGGCGATCCTCCACCCACGATCTCTTTATAATTTACTCTCTCTTTAAAATTTAAACCCAGCATGCAGGAGAGGAAAAGGTTAAAGCTGATGGGCTTGCAGTGTAGAAATCGATTGAACAGGATGATTTAGTACACGCACACGCACACACAAACCTTCGTGCAGCAGGAAGGGATGCCTTTGTTTTCAGCTGGTGAGGCTGAATCTGTTGAACGGGTGACTGACCCCTCCTTTTCTGGTTGCTGATCTCTGAGCCCGCCCCCAGTCACCATTTCCGGTCATCACCTAGTACCGAGATAGCTTGTCCCGGGCTGTTTACATTTCTGATTTTTCAAATCCTCCAGTGACTTTTTTTAAAAACCGCCACAAACCACAGGACTGGAAGTCCCTCATGTTGTGGGATAAAAGGTGGCCCCCCCTTCCGAAAATCACGTGCCCGACCTGATGTATGTGTAAACAACCAGGGTTCGACACGAATTCTTCCCACTACATTTTCATTGTGTAAATGGCACCAAGGAAAAATTCCATTTGTTGTCTTACTGGTCAGAGGAGAAATGTACAAGAACTTTGGAAAGCCATGAAAGCAGACAAAAACAGCTTTCAAAATGAAAGCAAATTTAGAATGGTGCCCACAATAAGGGTCATTAGAGAAAGTACTGGTGCCAAATAGAGGCATGAAGGAATTCTCTTTATGAAAAGCTGAGCGGGCTTCCTAATGGTGATGGAGGCCAACAGAGAGAAAAGATAAGTCAAGGACATGATTGAACATGTCAACTTCATTCTGTCTAACTTTTGGCCACCACTTCTCTGATGTGAAGAGTTTTGTATCTTTTTAACTCTTCATCATGTTCATATAGTGAGAAAGAAGGATCAACCAATAGAAACTAAGTGGCTTCTTCTATCTACATCTGGGATGCACAAGTATTTCATGCCCATTGATTTAACAGAACTTCCTTCCATATATATATGCTGAGGGGGAAGGCTTTGCAACTCATCAGCAAATGTCAGGGGCCTTAAAAATGTCTTCTGGGGAGTTCTGGGTGAGGCACCCAGTACATTTTATCTATGGATCCGCCCTATGAATATATAAAGCAGGGATGGGATACACACCCTTTACATTGGCCTCCAAAGAGGTCTCTTGCTTGATGTATCCTCTGCATTTTGGTTGGTCAATTGTTCTTTTGTGGATTTTGTTATATATTACTGCATGGGCAACATGACTACCCCTGAGTATCTTTCAGATGTGTTGGGCTAGATAGGTTTGGTTCATGGCTCTCCCCATGGAGAGGGTATACAGAGTATACATTAGATATTTTTTTCAGTTCCAGTTTAAGGCATTTTATTCATTACAAGTCACATTAAGTCTTTCTTTAGAAAGAGGCATTTAAAATTTTAATTGACCATGGCCAGAATCCTATTGATCTCTTATAAATGCGTAAGTTCCCCTGTGGAAGTTGCTGGAAAATTTTGTCTGATGTGGGATGTCCACATTCAGTTCAAAACTGGGGAAAGTTGTGCATGCAGGTGCACACTGGGTTGGGCACTGAGTTGAGTATTTGGTTGAATGTTCACTTGTGCAATGTTGACAGTCAACACAAGGGCCATGTAGCACAATGTGTAACTCTACATGTTACACACATAGAATCTCTTCTCATAAATCGTAACAGTAAAACATTCCCCCACAGCAACCTGGCCACACACCTCTACATGCCATTGGCTTGTGGGAGGCTGCTTGATATGGAAAGGTCACATGGAGGGAGGCAGGAAAACCTAAAGGCAGAAGAGGGAGAACTACTTAAAGCAGGAAAGTGGAATAAGATTAATTTGGGATAACACCTCACTTTTTCTATTAAAGGATAGATCCTACCCAACACAGCTATATGTAGAACTGGACCAGGCAGGTGCCCTGAGAAGATAAAGTCATGGCAGACGGAGGTAGAGAATGTGTAGGATGGGATCTAGGCATTCTTTCATTATTCTGCCATTCTGCCAAATTGAAAGACATGCTCCAGAAATTTCTGCTACATTTTGAGGTTCTGCAACATCATGAAGGGATTTCTCAGCAGTCAACTCAATGTGGGAGGGAGACCTTGAAAGTAGAAAGTTTGGAAACAGCTGGTAGAGAGGTTTAAATGCACTAACAGGTGGAACACAGACATTTGTAGATTGCAATCCACTTCCTCAGATGCATTGATAGAGTGCAATATTCAAAACAGGCAAGCATCAAGTATACAGGTACAGTGGCAGAAACAGCATCATAGTGAAATGAGATACAAAAAGACAAGTGTAATGTTAGATATAACTCTACAACCAGAGTCACAATTGTTTTTCTCTATATCCCATTCCCCACAATTACCAAACTGTTCCCATATAAATGAAACTTGAATGTTGTATTCCATAATGCATCTGAGGAAGTGGATTGCAATCAATGAATATACACGCTAAATTCAATTGTCTGTCTTACATTTGTCATGAGACTCCTTTGTTAGAGATAATAACCCTAGCATATTATCTACTGCTTATACTCAGTAGTTACTAGTTTACTTATCTAACAGTTTAATCATAGCATATATTCAGGTAATTCCTGTTGGTTGGTTTTAGCTGTACCTTATCTCTTCCTCAAAGACATAACCATGTTCTTTTGGAATAGTCTGAGTCTGTCCTCTGTTTGGTAAATGGAAATTCTCCCTCTCTGCTCCACATCTGAAGAGCACATGTTATAGAGCCTCTCACCATGAGATGAATTTTTTATGAAGAGCACCCCTGCTTTATTTCTCTCTTAGAAAGTATGGTGGGGGGGGGGGAATCATGGTGATGGTGTGGGACTGATAGTTCATAGAATCATGGGTTGGAAGAGACCACAAGGGCCATCTAGTCCCTGCCATGCAGGAACACACAATCAAAATACCCCCGATATATGGCCATCCAGCCTCTGTTTAAAAACCTCCAAAGAAAGAGACTCCACTACACTCTGAGGCAGTGTATTCCACTGCTGAACAGCTCTTACTGTCAGGAAGCTCTTCCTAATGTTTAGATAGAATCTCTTTTCCTGTAGTTTGAGTCCACTGCTCCATGTCCAAGTTTTTGGAGCAGCAGAAAATAAGCTTGGTCCATCCTCAGTATGACATCCCTTCCAATATTTAAGCATGGCTATCATGTCACTTCTTAACCTTCTCTTCTTCAGGCTAAACATACTCAACTCTCTAAGCCACTCCTCATAGGACATGGCTTCCAGACCTTTCACCATTTTGGTCACCCTCTTCTGGACACATTACAGTTTCCCAATATCCTTCTTGAATTGTGGTGCCCAGAACTGGACACAGTATTCCATGTGAGGTCTGACCAAAGCAGAATAGAGTGGTACTATTACTTCCCTTGATGCAGGCATTATACTCCTACTGATGTACCCAGAATTGCATTGGCTTTTTTAGCTGCCGCATCACATTGCTGACACATGTTCAGCAGTTGCTCACCTTCTGCTTATGAATATGAATTACTCTGCTTGTGAAATACAATGTTATCTGTAACATTTGCCAACATCCTTCTCCTCTACCCTTTTTATATTAACAGGGCTATTCTCTAATAAATTTGTTGAACACCTCTCCCATGAAACATGGATAGACCTGTCTTTGCCTACTCATGAAGACATTTTTTATTCTGGCAGTTTTGCCTGGCTAAGTGGCTGATGTTTTATTTAAAGGTCAAGTTTTATCTGTGATCTCTTCCTCTGTTTTATTTTGACAGAATATATAGTTTTATGTGACACTGTGATTTTTTTAAAATATACACTTCCTTGATAGTGCATAGCACTGCCTTATACAATACACTGTAAAGGGCAGAATAGAAATTCCAAGATAAATAAAAACAATAACTGCACTGGAATCAGTTGTGCACTGAACCAAAGAGTCCTTTGTAAAAGTTTCAGCTACAACTACTCTTCTCTGCCTGAATTATAACTATCATAATTCTTCTTTAGCTATTCCAGAAATTCTTTATAAAGCAAGAACAGAACTGAATGCACTTATGGTGGTGGGGGGGGGAGGAAGGACGGCAGATTTGTTACAAACCAAAACTCTCACATTCCCACAAGGGACAGTTTTCATGTTTGCTCTAACAGCAGCTGTTTTATGCAAATTGTTTAAATTGCAAGCCTTACAGTTAATTAAAGTATCTCTACTGTAAACATGGCTTAAGGGTTTGTTCTCCCCACCCTTCCATAGAAAAAAGAGGAAAAGGAGTCCAGCTAGACACTTAGTGGCTAGTGATAGAAAGTATTGTTTACTATTCCAACTACAAAACACAGAGCTTGTACATTGAACATCTGATTCTCAAGCACAGCTTGCAGATGGGCCAATCATAACAGAATCTACCTCCTCAGAATTTCTTCCAGGTTCCTAGAAGCTGTAACCATTTCAAATACCAGTAGGTCATGCAGAACTGTAGCATGTCATTTGAAAAATAATAGGGCCTCTCTAACAGTGTTAGGTTAGGAGTGATCTAATTCAAAACTCATTCCTCAAGCTTCTATGCTCTTGAAGCAGCTGCCAGTTGTGTGACTTCTATATTTTGCAGCAAAAAGGAACAGCATACAGCAGAGGGCTGTCTATGAAATAATGAGATTGTGTTTCTACCTTTCAAACAAATCAGGAAGAACTGATTGTGAACATTTGAGTGGTGTGACCTTGAACATTTCTGAACCTGCATGACAAACATCAACACTCTCAGCCATTCAGTTAATTGTCAGTTTTCATTTAAGTAGCTGTTTTGTCTGTTGTGTGCCATAAAAATGTTAAGTTCAAAAGTCAAGCAACGTAACATTCTGCAGCAACTTGAGGTACACTTGTGATGAAACCTGGATCTTCCAGTATGATCCTGCGACAAAATGATAGTCAATGCACTGGAAAACACCATCATCACCAAAAATGAAAAAAGCATGTTAAAACAAGTCCACATTCAAGACATGCTCATTGTGTTTTTTTTAACATCAAGGGCGTAATTTTGGCAGAATGGGTTCCAGAAGGTAGAACAGTGAACCAGCATTATTATAAGGAAGTTTTGACAAAGCTGGCAGAAAGCATCAGAGAGAAAAAAGGCCAGAACTATGGAAAAAATGCTTTCATTCTTCATCAAGACAATGTGCCTGCTCATACAGCACTTTCTATGAAGCAGTTTTTGGCTGATAAACACATTACTATATTTGAACCTCCTCCATATTCGCCAGATTTGGCACCATGTGACTTTTTTCTTTTCCCTAAAGTGAAATCAATGCTTAAAAGAACATGTTTTGAGTCAACTGATACAGTAAAGAAGAAAATGGCAGATGTGTTGAAACAGCTGACAAACGGATCTGCTCCCTGCCTTCAACCAGTGGAAAACAAGATTGCATCGGTGTGTGAGTGTGAGCATACTGAAGGGAACAAGCATTAGAATTGTAATTCATATAAATAAAGATGGGTTATTGTAGCAATCTCGTTATTTAACAGACAGACCTCGTACAGTTATGTCCTAGGGAGAGGGGCAAAGAAGTTCTCCTCTGGCAGAAACCTTCCTATCTATGAGAAGCTACCTATGAAAAGACTAGGCCAAGGTCAGTGTGCTTGAAATCCTCCTTATTCCTTGCACTATTCCTTATGGATCCACTCTACCCTATCTAAAGGAGCTGAAGCCAGAACCAGAATAGCCCACTTCTAACTTTAGGCATAGTAAGCCTAACCACCTGAGTTGCGGTGTCATTAAAAGCAGAGTTTTCAAAAGTTATGCCCAGACCCCAAGCCAGTAGGTCAGTGGCCAGCTGGCTGGGGGATTCTGGGAGGTATAGTCCAAGAGAGTAACTTCTGCAAGCTTTGATTACAAAGGAAGGAAATATTACCTTCTTGGGAGAGAGAAGGGATGTGAAGATGTCTCCCTAAATTATTCATTCTTAATGAGTCAGGCTGTCTTGAAACAGCAAGATACATTGTCAAGAGTTTGTGAACCCCCCAGAGATTTCTCTCCTGCTGGACAAATGCTTCTTTTTCTTCTTCTTCTTTCAATTTGTGCAAAATGTCTGTGTGCAAAACTAGCATCCTTTCTCTTTGTGAATAAAAGCAGAAGTACATATGCATGCACACACACAGCAAGTACAGTATAGGACTGGTGGATTTATCAAAAGCTTGCAAACATTCTATCTGATATGTCTAATGTTTAAATTAGATCATATAACAAGACAGCACCTAGTGTAGTTTACTGGTACAATTGAGACAATTTACACTAATTTGTTCAAAAATTGTTCTTGCAAGTGCTATTTTTTTTAATGGATAGAAATTATCTCACTGTTCTGCCAGTAAGGAGAACAATGTTGTTCTTGTGGTTTTTAATTCTCCTATGTAAGAAGGAGACACGGCAGGGTTTATATCCCAAGGAGAAAGGCACATATGTTTTCTTCCTCAGGAACCAAATGATTGGGGCACTTACTATTCACAGGAATCAGAGGAAGTGTGGACTTCAGAACACTAGCGATTTTTTTTTTTAAAAAAGGACTTTGAACTTGCTTCTTTGACTATGTTTTTTTCCACAAGCAAAGAACAGAAGAGGGGAGCGAGGAAGTGGTTGCTGACGCATGTGACGCAAAACACATCTTCAGTTAATTGTCTTCTTCCCCTTTATTAGAAATGCTGAGACAGCAGCAACAACAGCAGCAACTGTCCTTCCTATATCAGTAGTCTAAGATTTGAGCAAATGATTATTATGAGCAACATGCAGCTGCCTCATCAGAAAGTCAAGCAACATTTTCTTTCTGGTTAAAATGGTGTAGTCCATGACAAACAGGAGGATACATGTAGTGTATGTGGCATATGCATCGTGCCCTGAAGAAGCGCTTGTGTCTCTCAATAGGGGAACAACAGAAACACAGTACAAAGCACAGCTACACCTGGATGGTTCTGAAAGCAGCACCAATTAAATGGTAAAGCAAAGATTCATACTTGAATAAAAGGAAAATGCAAGTCAGTAGGTCTAACATAAGCCTTTCTATAATCACACCATGGATAACTGGATCATAGAATCATATAATCATAGAATTGCAGAGTTGGAAGAGACCATGAGGGCCATCCAGTCCAAAGGATGGCCCTTTGCTGGCTACAGTGAGAAATGAAAATCTTTTGTCTGGAATGCTTTAAATGCATCTAAAAGGAGACCATGCTGGAGAAAATGGTACATCCTCATGGCTCTGAAAGTGTGAACAGTGATTCCAACAATTCAAATATCTCTCCGCTTCCTGCCATATTGAGATATTAACTCTTCCAACAGCAGTATAATCTACTCCATCTATCTATCTATCTTATCTATCTACCTACTCTACTCTACTCTACCTTTCCTTAAGAACTTCAGGGTGGCTCACATTTTCAAAAGAACTAGGCACACCATAAATAGACAATTAAAAGTACAAAAACAAGATTGGCCTAAGATAATGTATGTGAAGCATTTTGAACATTATAAAGCCAGTCTCTGTGCAAAAGAATGCACAGACACAATTCCATAGCATAAGAGGGCTTAATTAAGCAATGTGTACCACCAACCTCCATATCTGTGGTAGACCAGGAGCCCCAATCATAGCCTATGTATAAGGGACAGAAAGGAGACAAATAACATAAGAACTTAAGAAAAGCCATGATGGATCAGATCAAAGGCATATCTAGGCCAGCATTCATAGAGCAACCAAACAATTGCCTACTGGAAGCCTGCCAGAAAATTCAAGTAGGTAACAACACTCAAACTTCTCTTATTGGGGCAGCCACACCAGAGTGTGATGAGCTTTAAAATCTATGTCTAGGAACTGAACCAAGGTCAACAATCCACATCTTTTGAGATTTACAGCTTTTGGTTGTAAATGGCCTAGGTAAGTGGCTTTCAGCTAGTTTGCTGCATTGTCATACCACACTATTTAATCTTCTAAGAGGAAATAGCACACCTATAAGAGATTTCAACAAGGTATAAAAGCCTAAAAGTGTTTGCACTGGTCTGAACACAGTTCTGCCTTCTTTACTCTGGGGTGGGGGGAGGCTATAGGAAATGACTAATCCAAGGACTTTGGCAATCTGCAACAAAAAATTAACAAGAATTAAAAAAAAAAACCTCACAAAGACTTACAGTATGCACATGTTTGTTAAACAACACATAGCTAAGGAAGGTTTACATGACACAGAGAATCACAGAACCATAGAGTTGGAAGAGACCACAAGGGCCATCCAGTCCAATGCAGGAATACGCAATCAAAGCACTCTTGACAGAGGGTCTAGCCTCTGTTTAAAAACCTACAAAGAAGGAGAGTCCGCCACACTTTGAAGCAGCATATTCCACTGTTGAACAGCTCTTACTGTCCAGAGGTTCTTCTTAATATTTAGGTGGAATCCCTTTTCTTGTAATGAATTCCATAGGAAGCCACAATATGACCTTGGTTAGAAAGAGCCTGACCTACCATAATAAACCTAAATTGGCAAAGATATCTCCAAAACTACTTCAGTGAAAGAAACAATATGAAATATGGTTGGTAGCAGCTAGGTATCATCCACATTGGTAATCATTTTACAACACTTAAAATAAATTAGAAGAATGCCTAAAGCTCTCAAAGAATGACTGAGGTTTGGACTTTCTTTCCTTCATACAGCTTTAAACAGAAGTTATTACATGATTAATCTGGGTTCAGACTAAGGTCTGTTTGAGTTTACCTACCATACACTGAATATTACAGCACTGTAAGTTTTCAGTACATCTAAGGTCTTGTCTATATGAGGGGGGGAAATATGAACACGTTCAGAAAGGCAGGTGTTGGCATTAATGCAACCTGTCTAAACAAAAGGTCCCCCCTCTAAACTCTGCATGACCCCCTAGCCAGATGGCCACTGCGAGTGATTTGCTCACGATTTTAAATCTGCCACCACCAATTGTTTTAAAAATGGTTTCCCAGAGTGTACACGGGCAACACTTTGTATTTACAGATAAAGAAATAAAAAAAGGGTATGAGATCGCCATTTGATTGACTTACTGGATCCTCGTTTAGCTGAAAATCCAACATGGAGGCAGTAGCCGCTTTCCCTCTTTGCTAGGCCCCCTGTGCTCGTCCAGCCAATCAGATTGCACTGCCTGTTCATATCTGTGAGAACATCAGTGTTCAAATGGTCGCACATTCGGAAGTCATATGGAGCTTTTCAGAAACTCTGTACGAAGCCCTGGATGTGGTGCACACAGACTTTGCGGTGGATTTGGCTGCCCCCTTCCAAATGGACATGTATTTGTGTGAATAGCTGTTTGAACAAATTGCCAATCTTTCGCACCGCATAAATATTATTTTGACCGTATAGACAGGACCTAAGAATGTAGAAAACCTTTGTTTAAAGTACATAGCTGCTTTACTTTGTCATGACAAGCTAAAAACCCAACATGTTTAAATCCTGAGGAGTTTGTCAAATGACTAATGCGAATGATATCAAACACTGTTCTATATAGAGGAGACAGTTATCTTAATAAAGTAAGACAATTCTAACTCTAATGAGTGACCTTTATTAACAGTCCTTAAAATATAATGGCCATACTCCAGAGATCCCAAGAGCCAGGGTTGTACCCCCTCCAGAGCCCACTGTGCAAATATAGAAAAGACGATTGCGAGGCAATAAGACAGCCATTGCGAAATAGTTGAAAGACTGTCATGCAAAAGAAAGACCAACCTTGTTTTCTGTATCATTAGAATATTAATTTAACTGTATTTTATTTTAACTCAAATAGTGAACTGCTTTGAATCCTATACTGGGGAAAACTGGGATATAAATTTATTAAATAAATATTTTGTAAAAACTAAATGCTTTGTATCCAAATATGCCTGGCCAATGTGGGTGTGCATCAGACAACACATCTGTATTGAGTCAAAATATATGGTCACCAATCTTCCCTTTAAATGAAACCATCTGATGTTCAGGTAGTTTAACTTACAAGAGACTTATCTAGATGAAAAGATATAATGCTGATTGCTACTCATTAAAACAAATTTGTAGCACGTTCATTTGTCTCCATGTTTTTTTTTGCAAAATCACTGGTATGCGAAGCTATTCATTTTTGTAATTCACACAGAGCCATGCCTGCAAATCAAGATGGTGGCCGCAAGAGAATTACTTGTGTTATATTCTCCACATGTTGCCACCGCTGCACGGTATTATTATTTTTTACTGTAAATCTAAGGTGTACAAGTGTGACCTTCTGTTTAAAAAGCTGTTTGATTGCCTCAGTGCAGCAAAAAAGTGCATGATACCACAAAACTCCAAAATGATGCTTCTGGCGACTTTGTGGCTGGCAAGCCCACCCACCCCCCACATCTAACCAATCACGTTTCCACTTCCACTCTTATCCAGGAATGTACTGTGATGAGATTTGGTTGTCCTAATGAGGAGGAATGCGCATCTCCCATTCCTTTTTTTTTTTTAAACCTCTGGAGACAATGTGAAGGCTTCTCCTGCGTAGTTCTTTGTCCCCTTGCTTCCAAATACGGAAAATCGCCACAGGATTTTGTTGGGACAAAATGTATTCTTGAATTCTATGAGGAGTTGATTCCTCCATCTAGACAACCCCAAGAATAACATGAAATTGAATTAAGTAATTTGGTGAGACAAAACCACACTCCCATTGTAGAATTCCTATCAAATCTCGAAAAAGTAATCATATCCATTTAAGCAATTTTATTTCACTGAGATAGGAAGGGGTTTTGTTTTGTTTTGTTTTGTTTTGTTTTGGTTCATTCTTGTTTATGAGCACACAAACCAGGATGGTTTTGCTGGAAGCCAAGGATGGGATACTTTGCAGTCTAGTGTCCTGGATCTCACTGGACTTTTCTCCAAGGCAAGGCAAAGGGCAGACTCAAGGTTTGGGAAAGCTGTTGCTGGCAAGATGGAATTTAAAATGTCAGTTCTTAGAGTAAAGATGCAAATTCAGAAAAGCAGGCAAATTACCAAAGGTAATGACAGGGAAACCAAAAAGTCCAGACTAGTCTCTTTGATTCCTCATTCATCTGCTGCAAGAGCCACTTGGCTTTTGTGAGGAGAGGAAAGGAAAGTTGCTGTAGCTTATCCAATACAGACAAGTATAGGCTAAAAGGAGGCCTCAGCCAAGTCATTATCCAATGAAAGGAAATGCTGAGTTTATTAACCATTTTCTCAAAATTAATATTTCAGCTCCAAGCCACACCAGGGTGCGGCCAAAGCAATAAAAGTCTTGCTGCGAAGTTAGCTGCTGGTTTAAGAAAACCTCAAATTTGAACTGAATTATGGGCTCAGGTAGTCATAAATGAACTGAGCGACTTGTAATTAAAAAAAAAAAAAGCTAATAGGTATTGTGTAAATTCTGGTTTACAGCTGCGTGCAGCTTTGAAATCGCAAGCATTCCATCTGCTCACCAGCTGTGTATTCTAATCCCTTTTAATAAGTTTAGCTTGCACCACACCATGAGAATCCAGGGCTCTTCAAAACTTTTTCTTTACATTCACTGCTAGGATTGTAGCTCCTTTTCTTTCTTTTTTTTTAAACAGACACTTCTCTTCAGAGAACGCTACATGCACATGATGTTACACTTCATGACTGTTCATAAGCTTCAAGCTGGTACCACATCCGGCATCTGTCTTCAACAGGAGCATTGGGGCCACACTATCAGGGGAAATTTGTACCCCAATCTGGATGTGAGGCAAAGGGCAAGGACATCAAATGGCCAGAGTTATGAGACCACAGAAGCCAGAGAAGTGGCTTTTGAAATATGTATTTTAAATCATAGAATTGTAGAGTTGGAAGAGACCACGAGGGCCATCCAGTCCAACTCCCTGCCACGCAGGAAATCTTGATCAAAGCATCCCCGACAGATGGCAATCCAGCCTCTGTTTAAAGACCTCCAGGGAAGGAGACCCATGGTTCATCCTATGTTCTCTAAGATATCCGAGGAAGTTCAAAAGTATTAACTACATTAAATACTGTTGCAAGTCAACAAACACACTCTGGGAACATAACATCTGTCTTGAGCCCATTCCCCAGACATAGTTAGGAGACTGGGGGCATTCTGAGTGCTTCCAGTCTCTTTTAGTTTTCTTTCCTCTCACTTTCTACTGGGCAAATGCCCACATCCCAACTTTTGGGAGGTTCGATATCATGGCTGCAAATATATTAACATTAACCCCATTGATTCAAACCTTTGCAGACTCAAGGATTAAAATAATCCTACTTAGCTCTACGGTTGGTGGAGATGAAACACTGCATCATTGTTAGCTTTAAGAAGTGACAAGAAGAGAGATTTCATAGGAAATGGGGAAAGTGGAAAAGTACGCAGTTCGCAGAAGATTTCTAGTTTCTTAATTATAGTTAGGAGATTGGAAGTATTTGCAGCAGCTTGCTCATATTTAATGTCTGATATGCTGTTTGGGTGAGACTGGAATTGGGCCTCACACTGTCTAGTTCAGAAGTAAGGAACATGTGGCCTTGCTGGGAAGATGTTGGTGGACTGCAACTCCCACCAGTCATAATCCACACAGCCAATGCTGGGGGATGATGGGAGTTTAAATTCAATATCTGGAGGGCCACACATTCTGTATCCCTAGTGTACATTGATCAAATGCTTGTGATCTGCTTCCATAAACCCCCTGTGATGAATTTAAAGGAAAAGATTATGATAGAGGAGGTGCCATTAGCAACAAATGCTGTGCGAGCTGAATTTCACCCTGATTTTTGGGGACAGGGCACTGAAAACTTTGAGAAGTCTGCAGACTACCAGATGGCATGAAAATGTTTTGAATTTATTTGCTTAACATGCAACGGTGGCTTGCAACTTCTGTGTCAGAACAGAGGTGAACCTCATGTCAGGATTTACTCCCAGTTAAAAGGAAGTATCTACGGTACTGAACTGTACTTTAACTGTCTGTACATTTTATCAAGGTGAGCTTTTATCTGTATCTGTTTTAATTTTTTTCAAGCTGCCTTGAAACCCAAGTCTGGAGAAAAGATGAGATACAGATGAATAAATATAATGATAATGATAACAACAATAGTAATAGCACTGAGATGGCTCCTATCTTTCAGTGAAAATAAAGTTCAGTAAGAATTTGGCTTCTTAAATCCTGTGAGTGCTTGTGTGTGAAGCAGGCCAGCACACAATTAAGCATGCTAATTCTCACACACAAACACCCAAATTTACAAATATGATAACACTCAGGCCTAAAAACCTTAAAGGCACCTGATCCTATCTGATCTTGGAAGCTAAGTAGGGTCTGCCCTGGTTAATACTTGCATGGGAGACTGCCAATGAACACCAGGTGTCATAGGCTACGTTTCAGAGGAAGGCGATGGCAAACCACCTCTGAGTATTCCTTGCCAAAATAAATAAATAAATAAAAATTGATGAGGTAACCATAAATCAACAGGCGACTTGAAGACGCGTGCGCACACACACACACACACAATACATAAGCAGGGATGGAACCACTAGTCAAGTAGGCTGAAGTAGCTTTGAGGATATTATTACAGGGCAAGTTATGTCTATATGCGTGTGTCTTTAAGTCACATGTTGACTTATGGCAACCCCATGAATTTCATAGAGTTTTCTTATGCAAGGAATACGTACTCGGAGGTGAAGCTGCTTGTCAATTTTCTTTATAGTACATTAGTATATTTTTAAGTGCCATGACAGAGGGCCTGCCATTTGGAATTTTTGCCCCAGGCATCAGCATCTTCGAGGTTTCTGTATGTAGGCTCAGCTGTTTTATCACAGACTAAACTTTTTGGAAAGAAACATAAAAACACACCCTTGGCCAAGTGTCAACTGTCACAGAGAAGAGCTACAGCATGAAACTAAGAAGCATTTTTACACTATTAAATAGAAGCTCTCCACTTATGTAGTAGGCCTGTGATTTATTTACCACCAGGAAATCTTTTCCTTTCTACATCCTCCCCTAACCCACCACTCAAAACATTCAAGGTCTTCTCAGCCAGCAAATGCATTTTCTGCTCTCCACATTTGATTATCAATGACCTTATTCAGTATCCCCATTTCCTCAATAGTGAGACACAGCAGAAAATGTTCTCTTTCTGAAGATAAGAAACAAGATGGTGCCCCTTGGCATTATCTCTGCACAGAAGCCAACTGGTGTCATGCACAGCCTCCGTGCACGATAAGAACAGAGTATTTTAACTAAGGACTTCTCAATTATTACCTTGCTCTCCAAAGCCTTTATGTTACATTAGCCCAATTCCTCAAGTGTAAGGCAACTTCACCGGATTTTTTAAAAAAATAATAATGATGAACAATCAGTCACTGTGGTGAAATTTATTTTGTCAAATGAAAGATGGATAGATGGACACACTTGCTGTAACCCCCTTCCAAATATAGTGCCATTAGGGCCGCCAGAAGCTGACTAGGAAGAATGGGAGCTAGGAACTATTTTGCAGTGAGGCATTTTCCTAGACTTAAGTGCCATTTCACACATTACATGTGCTGGTACACATTTAAGCTACTGAAATGTACAAACAAGACATAAATGCAACTAAAATGTGTTTGCAAATGTGCATCCAAGAAACACTTGCCAAGAAGCTGAGAAGAGCTCCAGCTTCTTGTTGGGTATGTGCTTTGGTGGAAATCCAGGTTTCCTGCCCTGAAATGGCTGAAATGATCCATGGAATGCTCAAGAATACTGGATTCTCTCTTGAAGTCTCTCTTCCTTTAAGATTCTTTTATATTGGGCACACACTATCATGAAATAAAAGAGCAATGGTTTCATTTCTGTTATTCTTTCATGTGCTAGCTGTAGATGGTATGTTATCATACCTTCCTAATAAACCACTAGTATTTTAAGAATTATTTGTGCTGAAAAATGCAAGACAGAGTATAAACGTTTCTAAATGTCACAAACCAGCCTTGAACTTTGCCACATCCAATACAGTATATATATTTCATTTCAATAGAATTAATAGGGCAACATGAATTCTATAAAATTAATTTGAGTGTTATTACTATTATTTATGAGCAGGGTTGGCACTGGAGGCTGGAGAAATGGTTCCCTCAAGGACTTTCAGTCGGTACCTCCAGATGTACCATATTTCACATGGCAGCAGTGAGCCTTGAAAGCAGAATCACAGGCTGCAATCCTACATCAGGAAGAGGCAGCATGTAATGCTCCACCTGTACAACTATGTGTCCCACACACATCAGCATATGCTTACCTGTGAGGAGGAGAGGGAGGGGGAAGGCAGTTCAGATGATGAAGGAGAAGAAGATCTCAGCTTGGATGGGGGAGGGAGAAATAAGGTTGCATTCACAGATGGAGTACACCTTCCTTTTCCTTCCCATGGGAGATAAGAGCAGTTGCATCTTCATCACCTGAACTGCTTTTCCTCCTTTCCCTCCTCACCGGTAAGCAACAGCAGCAGTGGCCCCTCACCAGGCTTGACAACTGCTAAAAACAGTTTTTGGACAGAGCACTGTGTCTAAAAAGAGATGTATGTGTAAGCCTTTTGCAGCAGTGAGACAACTGAAGCAAAAGAATTTACATTTTACTGCCTTTTGTCTCAACTCCACATGGTCAGGAAGTAGGAGTGGCCTCTGACTGCATGAGATCCCTCACTTGAACAACAACACAAGTAATATTTGAAACAACATGTAGGCCTGTGACTCCAACATCATCACTTTTCTTTCTTAATTTTTTAACATCTTTTGCCTGATGAAGAAGCCAGTAGAGCTTTGAAAGCTTGCATCAAATGCATCATTTGCATTTGGTTGGCCAATAAAGGTATTGCTTTTTTTTGGATTTTGCTTTGTTGCATGGCCAACACAGCTACCACTGAATGTGTTTATCATGAGTGTTAGGGATAACATACAGCAATTCTCAGGACATATGGAAGAAGAAACTAACAGCCTAAAACATAGCAGGGGCGGGGGGGGGGAGTGGAAGCCCCCGAGAGCATCTGTATAGGAGAGGCAATGAAAGGCAAGTGTTATGTTCAGCTACTGCTGCTATTGCCTGGATTGGCTTCACATGTGGGACTTCTTTGTAACTGCCTTCTTGCAGACCTAGAACCACAAGCTGTGATTCAGCAGTTTCTGCCATCAAGTGGAACCCACCCATTATCGCAGTTGGGGGAACTGGCAGACAAGAGCAGGGCTCCAACAGGCTGGGCCCATTACCACTGGGAAAACCAAAAAGTGTTGCCCCTTTGGGGGGGGAGCATTTTGCAGGATCACAGGTGCAAGGGCCGTTCCTCCTGCTGAGGAGAAGAGAGGGTACCGTAGTTGTGGAAAGATCTGTCATGGATAGATCACTACCTTCTGTAGTTAGAATTTGCTGGAACTCAGAACCTCTACAGAAGTGGGGGAATTATTAAGATGGTCCACCTGAGAAGGCTGATGAATTCAGATGGCTTCCTGATGGCTCTTGGGAATATTCTTTTTGCCTCAGTAGACACTTTTGTCTATTTTATTTTATTTTAATCCTGCCTTTCTCCTGGCATGGGACTCTAATTCTAAGTCCTGGTTCACCTCTGGGCTGCGGAATGCCCAGGGTGGTGAACATGATCACTCATGAGCATTCCTCTCACAGAAGATATAAGCCAGCCCCTAATTTTCTAGGCAGTTGGCAGCAAAGAAACAAATGAGATAATGACTAGAGTGACATTGGTGGAAGTCTCTAGCCAGACTGAGCTCAGGCTAGACTCTATCTGAAGGCCATCGATGTTGGCACCCAAATTCTTCTGTGCCAGAACTACATCTGCAAAGAGTTAGCCAGTGGAGCTGTTTTGAGAGGTCTGAGATGATTTACGTGCTGGCCCAAATGCATCAACCTACTGTGAACAACTTGTTCAGCATTTTGCATATAAAATTGCTTAGATCTGCTCTGACTTGGATGCTATTGTTAATACAGGTACAGTGGACTTTATTTATTTATTTATTTCCAGGCTTTTCCTCAGCTCTGGGCCTCAAGACATCTTTAAAAAGTTAAAACAGATACAACTAAAAGTACATATCATACAGAAATTAAAATACAACTAAAAATCTGAAAGGGTTTCCTGAATGCTGTTGCAACAAATTTCTGCCATAACAGAACCAGTGAGCCTTAAAAGTAGCAAAAAATAAAAATGTTGATCACAAAATTGTGCTTATATGGCCACAACTGATGCAGCATTATTTGTATGAGCATGCCGTCCGGAGAAAAGGGGGGAAAAAATCACATTTGCCCACAATACTAGGCAAATGCAATTTCTCTACAACAGGTGCACCAGCTATGGGAAGAAAAGTTTCTGCAAGAACTGGATAACACATTCACTGTGCAAAAGAACAGTAATATGGAAAATCTTAATATGTCATAATTCATTTTCAAAGCTTCACTGCAGCACAAAGAGCCAGCCTCTTACATTTAAAGTCCCTCCACTACTTCTTAGTTGAAATTCCTTCTTATACTGCAAGCAGAATCCAGTCCCAGGGAATTTCAGCACCAGCTATGTACAGGGATCCTGAAGCACCATTCCTCAGCAGCTTGTGTGGCAACAAGACTGTTGTTGTTTGACAGCAACATGCCTGCCAAAATCACATCGCAGAAGCTGGCTCTCCAGATTGCTTTGGAGATCCAGATGGAGGCTGCCAGCTGCCATTTCATACACATGTCAGCTAAACTGTGGACCTCATCTACAAATACCTAACACAGTTTGCTTGGTTTACTTTTTGACAAATTGCACATTTCACTTTAATGCATTTGCATGTAAAAGTCTAGTATCTCCTGTATTTTATCTCTTAAAATATATGTTCACCCCCAGGACACTGGAAAGAGCAACAGATACACCTTCTTGCATCCTGAAATGTGAAGAATTTGTGAAATCTCTCTCAGGTTTGGTCTAATTCAATTTACAAAAACACCCCTCCCCCATTATTTACTTACTTTAAATGCAACAGATTTGTTTTGTGATTTTGTTTGTTTTTCAATGGCTGTAACTGAGGAAGCTTGCACTAGAATGATTCAGATGAATTGGCATTGCCCATGGCTGGCATATCAGAATCCACCTTCTGGATCACTTGAAATTAGACTTAAAAGATCTTTGATTGAGCACATCATAAAATACTCTACTGTCAGGTGCCATCCACCTAAACATTAGGAAGAACTTCCTGATGGCAGAGAGCTGTTCGGCAGTGGAATACACTGCCTCAGAGTGTAGCAGAGCCTCCTTCTTTGGAGGTTTTTAAACAGAGGCTTGGATGGCCATCTGTCAGGCGTGCTTTGATTGTATTTTCCTGCATGGAAGGGGGTTAGACTGGATGGCCCTTGTGGTCTCTTCCAAATCCATGATTCTATTGTAACAATACATACTGATTCATGGGAGTGGGGTTGTCTTCTTGATGAGTCACAATTGCCTTATTTTCCCCCAATCCAGAGGTGGATAACTATAAAACGCCCCTCAGGAGACCATATTTAGAGGAAGGAATTGGCAAAACCACTTCTAAGTATTCCTTGCCTAAGAAAACGCTATGAAATTCATTGGGTCGCCATATGTTGACAGGCAACTTGAAGACACATGCACATACACACCTTGGAGAGCCACAGTCCCACTGCCCCTGAACATTCTTTAGGGGACATGGGGGTATTTTCACCAAGCTTTGGGCCCTTCTGGGCCATTTTAGGCCAAAGAGAGGCATTTTTAAACAACAGAAAGTGAGTGCAAGTCACTTCCTATTCACTCCCTATTTTTTTAAGAAAAGGACTCTCTTGGGTCTAAATTGGCCCAGGGCCATAGCAAAATGTGCTGGAAATGCCTCCAATCCCCCTAGAGGGCATTTGAGGGCAAAATTTTGAAACATACATATTGTTTGACCCCTGGGAATAAAAATGACCTCAATGTGGTAGAGATACCCTCCACACTGCATAGAGAGCATTTTGGACAATTTTGGAGCAAGACATTTTGTGGGGATTTATAAAACAACAACCCTGGAGTGTGCTGGGGAGCTGTCTGCAGTCCACAGGCCACCCTTTGCCCACTCCTGCTCTAACCTAACACTCCCAAATTCCAGTCAAAGGAGGACATTTAATCCTACTCAAAGTGTTGTTTCTTTAAAGTGCTGGAAGTCTTTAACTAGAGGCTAGACAAATATGCTCCACTTATGGATTTTCTGCATAGAACAGGAAATGGACCAAAAGGTCTATGAGACCCACTCTAATTCAGCAATTGTCTACTACCCCAAATCCTAGTTACAAAGGATTCCCAGCACTATTAGTTAACTTTTTTGGTGGGGGGCATGTAAACTAGATACTCAATTACTGTGGCATTCTGAGGGTTGTCTTGTTCTGGGTAAACATAGTCATCTCCCCTTTCCTACCCAGACCACAAAATAAAATCACTTTGTGTTTTAATGAGGTTTCTCCAAAAATTTCTTCCAAAATCCAGCAAAGAAGCTTATCAGGTGCAGAAGCAAAATATACAAGGTCAATTTGAAGGAAAGACAGTCAGCACACAAGAGGCTTTTCCAAGCATTTTCTGGTGCACTTGGCCCTAGGCCTTCCCGGAAGTGCCTCTATGGCTTCGGAAAATGCATATTCTTAGCCTTCAGTGGAAAATTCCTTTTAATATCCCCCTTCAGGGTTTACAGAGAATTCAAGCTATGAAGTTGAAGACATTTATGAGTTTCCTCCTTCTGTAGTTTGACCTGGAACCACACTTTTCATAACACAGTTTCAAATTGCCAGCCTGTTCCCTTTTTGAGCCACATTTGAAAAGGGCAGCCAGTATGCAAGTGTAAGAAAAAAGTGTCCAGTCACTTAAACACACACCAACTTAATTAAAGTTTCCTGCATTGTTTTCCACCCTTTCTTTTGTGCAGTTTTAACTAAAAAGCACTTTCTGGCTGACCCTGTGAATGTTCCAGGGACCTGACTTCACTCTATTTCTTGGCATTTTTCAGTTGTGCTCAAGCTCCACAGCTGTGAGGCCTGCAAAACTTCCCAGAAAATGTAGCTGTATAATATTTTACAATCAGAGCCAGGAGAGAAGAAAATAAGTCTACTTCTTCTAAACAGAACATGGCTGAACAAGCAAGACGCTTCCATTCAGTATAGTGGCATGACCTGCCAAATATACATTCATACTCAGATGCAACAAATGCCCTTTTATTCTCATTGAACACCTGATCTTAATCAAAGGTGAACAAAATATTCACATATCTCTATATATAATTCTCTTGGGTATGTTGCCTTTCCCAATATGCTGATTGGCTGCTCAGAAAACACACCCAATCACATGCAAATTCCCTTTCCACTTCACAATCCACTCCTGCCACTCAATCTGCACGTCCCCAGCCTCACAAGGGACCCTCCCTCCCCTCATTCCCTCTGCTACTCACCAAATATGCACTGTGACGGGACCCAGACAGTCAACTGGTGGTGGGACATCACTGCTGCTGCCATGACAGGACCCAGACAGTCAACTGGCTGTGGCAGAGAGACACCACTGCTGCCACAGCAACGGGATCCAGACAGTCAACTGGTGGCAGCAGCAGGATACCTGGGTCAGGGTCCAGGCACTCAACTGGTGGCGTACCGGGCATTTTGGGGGGAATTTTTTATCGTCATATGTTACAGTGGGCACAGCTAGTAATTTTAAATTATTCTAATTTAATTTCTTGCTCAAAACAAAAACAAAAACAAAAACAAAAAAACAGAAAGACATGTCCAGTATTTCAGAATACACATTAGGCTTGCGACCAAATGCAAGCTGAGGTACACATTTCTCTCAAGGCTTTCCTCACTCTGTCCCAAATCTGAGAGGATGATCAGGCCTAGAAAGTAGGTAGAAAGATATATGCAGAGTTTATACATATATGCACAATGAAACCAGCTGAACTATCTCCACAAAAGACCAGATGACACCCCTGAAGGGCCAGTGGTTCCATACATAACTTTCCATTGGCCTCTGAGACTAGTTTTGTCTGGCACACACATGGAAAAATGGATTGCTATTTTCTACAGTGTAAGTGAACCCAAGGGCCTAAATACCCTAAAGGTACCAAATCTCATCTGATCTTGGAAGCTAAGCAGTATGAACCCTGGTTAGTTCTTGGATGTGAGATCACCAATGAATACCAGGTGCTGTAAGATATGTTTCAGAGGAAGGAAATGGCAAAACCACTTCTGAATATTCCTTGCCTAAGAAAGCCCTATGAAATTCATGGGGTTGCATAGTGATGTACTGTGATGCATTGTATTATATACTGTGTGATGTTGTACCCTGCCCCGATCCTGAGGGGAGAGGAGGGTAATAAATAACTAAGTATAAGTTGACAGGTGACTTGGAAGTACACACACACACACACACAAGTGAACCCAAACAAGTTTATAGAAATGTGAGATCTGAGATGGTAACAACAGTTACTTGTGCAGTTAAAACTAGTGTGCCAGCTGCTCCCTTTCCTTGACAAGTAAGACCTGGCTATGGTGACACATGCTTCTATTACATCCCATTTGGACTACTGTAACATGCTCTATGTGGGGCTGCCTTTGGAAACTGTTCAGAAACTTCAGTGGGTCCAAAATGCTGTGGCTAGGCTGCTGAATGGGCTGGCTACAGGGATCATGTGACACCCCCCAACCCCTGTTGAAACAGCTGCATTGGCTACCAGTCCATCTCCGGCAGAATTCAAAGTCCTTTAAAGCCCTAAATGGCTTAGGTTCAGACTATCTGAAAGACCATATCTCCCTATATAAGCTGGCCTGAGTGTTAAGATAGGCAGGGCTTTAATACCTGCAGGGGAGGGACTTCTCTCAGTCCCACCTTCACAGGCATGGTTGGTGAGGACTTGGGAGAGAGCCTTCTCTATGACTGCTCCCAGACTGTGGAACTCCCTTCTTTGGGAGGTCTGGTTGGCCCCCTCCCTGCTCTCTTTTCATTAGTAGTTGAAGACTGTTTTATTTAGGCAGGCGTTCGGAAACATGAATTTCAACTCACACGTTGCTTTTAATGTTGTCTTTTTCTTGATATTATGTTTTTAATTCATGTTGTGTTTTTAATTATTATATTTTAATAATGGTAATTAATTTAATTCTTTTTAAACTTTGTATCTTATAATGTTTTAGTTGTGTTTTTTAATTATTGTAAGCCACCTTGAATCCCATCTTGAGAGAAAGGCGGGATATAAATCCAATAACTCCAACTAACTAACTAACTAACTAAATTCAGAGTCAAAGCAATGTTTTCTGTTGTCAATTCACTATCAGTAAATTTCAAAAGGCAGCTTCACAGATGCATGCCACAGTGTGGGAGCAAAGCATATGAATGCTGAAGTACCATGTTTATTTAAAGAAAAATGGACAGCTATCCTTCCTTCTCAGCTTGAAGGGAAAATAACACTAAAAGAAAGTGCTTTCATTTTTCTACTTGAAACTTCAGCCCTAGAAATTAGAAGATGGATTCAATAGAGGTGGCCAAACATTTCAAGTGCAGAAGGAGGAGGCAAGAAAGAGAAAACCTTTGTAGTTCTGACATAGAGGGCTTTATTGACATGAGTCATCACTACTAGAAACAAAGGGAAGTATTGTGAAGCCCAGGGACAGGTGTGCCATTTCATGAATGCCACTGGAGCTACTAAATCAGAAAGGGAAGACAGACTTTGTAGTAGCAATGTAAACATGCCTGCAAGGATGTTCTCTAACTCACTGAGTTTGGAAAACTTACCTCCTTGGATTATAACTCACAGAATTCTGCACCCTCCTCCACTCTCCACCCACCATGGTCATGGGCTGCTAGAGGATTCTGGGAGCTCTACTAAAATAACTTTTTTCATGCTCTGCTCGAACGCTGCATTATGTACATACAACTCTAGCCTCTATATCAGTAGCACACTCAAAACAATGCAATGACAGACTACAGTGGGTGCGGCTATACGATCATAAAAAAATCCGTTTGGGGGGCAAAAAATACGAACAGCCTGTCATTCGTATGCATACGAACCGGCTATACGATTTTTAACCCCCCTAAACTCCGTATGACTCCCTCTTCCCGAAGCTGGCTGGAGCGAGCAAACCAAGCGGCGGTTTTAAATCTCCCACCGCTTTTTTTTTGTTTAGGGTTCCAGCTTTGCGGACAGTCAGTTTTCCATATTTACAATATAAAATAAAAATAAACATATAAATTCACAGAATTACCGGACGCTCGCTAGCCGGGAATCCAACATGGTGAGTGCTCCCAATTCCCCTCCGTGCTAGCCCCGCCCCCTCTACTCAGCCAGCCAATCAGATTACCCTGCCTGTTCGTATGTGTGCGAACGGACCGTACACACCCGTCAGCCATCCAAACGGCATACGGATTTCTCTTCGTGATCCGCTTTCCCTCCCGAATGCCGCATGTGCGTATTTCAGGATGGAAAACCGCACCCCCTCTTTTGCATTCGTGTGCATCCGAACGGCCATTTGTACCGAAGCACGAACTTCTGCACGCCATACGTATTATTTAAATCGTGTAGACGGGACTAGTATTAGAACAACTTGTTTGCCATTTGACAACAGCATATCGTTTTTTTAAAAAAAATGTCAGCTTTTGTTAGCATTATATATAAAGTTTGTCTATCTAACCTAGTACTATCTACACTGATTGGCAGCAGCTCCCTGGAATCTTAGGCGTTAGCCCTCACCACCAGCTGGTACCTGAACTTGTAAACTGGAGATGGCAGTAATTGATCCTAAGATCTTTTGCATGCAAAACATATGCTCTGTCACACTACATAGTGCCCCTTTCAAAATAAGCCCCATCACTCCATGTTTCAACAGCTCTGTAAAGAAGTTTAGGATTATTTCTATTTTACAGGTGATGTACTGACTTCCTCAAGTGACTTGCTTCAAGGAGACAGTGGGCAAATCTAACACTAAAAAGCATACAGCAGATTTATAATTCCTTTGTCAAAATTTCTGATAAGGAATCCTGGAAATTGTAGCTAGAATTCCAGGCTATATATCATACCTGAAGAGAATCATACTTGAAAGAGTTCCCTAAGAGGAAAGAATCATAATTAAATCTGTTTTAACTTTCTGGCATAGACGCACCCATCAAATTCCCTGGCGGAAATGCTATTTGAACATAAGACTGTGAATATATGTATTTGTATATGTGTATGTATAATAACCATTTGCTATTTACCTGCCATGGTTCCATCCCATGGAATCCTGGGATCTGTAGTTTGTTGATATACACTTAAGAGTTCTTTGTTAGAGAGCTCTAGCCCACTCCCCTGAACTATAGCAATAAAGCACTATACTTTAGTACTAAAGCTACATCAGTACAATACCAAAACTCTCTAGCAAAAACTTGTAAGTACCTTGCCAAACTAAAAATCCCATGATTCCTTAGGATGAGACACATCTCCAACTGGAACCATTGCTGGCTTCATAGCACTGGATATGATTTTTTTCCACATACAAGAAGAAAAACTCCAAAGATCATAGAATCATAGAATTGTAGTGTTGGAAGACACCACAAGGGCCATCCAGTCCAACCCCCTGTATGCATGAAATCACAATCAAAGCATCCCTGACAGATGGCCATCCAGCCTCTGTTTGAAGATCTCCAAGGAAGGAGACCCCACCACACTCTGAGGGAGTGTGTTCCACTGCCGAACAGCTCTTACTGTCAAAAAGTTCCTCCTAATGTTGAGGTGGAATCTCTGTTCCTGGAGCTTGCATCCATTGCTCCGTGTTCTAGTCTCTGGAGCAGCAGAAAACAAGCTTGCGCCATCCTCAATGTGACACCCCTTCAAATAGTTAAACAGGGCTATCATATCGCCCCTTAACCATCTTTTTTTCAGGCTAAACATACCCAGCTCCCTAAGTCTCTCCTCATAAGGCATGGTTTCCAGACCTTTCACCATTTTAGTTGCCCTTCTCTGGACACGCTCCAATCTGTCAATAACTTTTTTGAACTGTGGTGCCCAGAACTAGACACGGTATTCCAGGTGAGGCCTGACCAAGGCAGAATAGAGCGGCACTATTACTTCCCTTGATCTAGACACTATATTTCTATTGATGCAACCCAAAAATCACATTGGCCTTTTTAGCTGCCGCATCACACTGTTGACTCATGTTCAACTTGTGATGTACATGTTATAGATTTGTTTCAAAGCCTATCCTGAACAGATGTGCCACATGCCTTTCCTGGGCACAAGCAAGCTTAATGGGAACCAAGCAATTCAGCCAACAGGTACACTTTCCACTTCATGCCTCTGTACCTTGATCCACCTTTAACTACACAGCTTGGGGAAGATGTACATGTTATAGATTCGTTTCAAAACCCATCCTGAACAGACGTGCCACATGCCTTTCCTGAGCACAACCAAGCTTAATGGGAACCAAGCAATTCAGCCAACAGGTACACTTTCCACTTCATGCCTCTGTACCTGGATCCACCTTTAACTACACAGCTTGGGGAAGATGTACATGTTATAGATTCGTTTCAAAGCCCATCCTGAACAGACGTGCCACATGCCTTTCCTGGGCACAACCAAGCTTAATGGGAACCAAGCAATTCAGCCAACAGGTACACTTTCCACTTCATGCCTCTGTACCTTGATCCACCTTTAACTACACAGCTTGGGGAAATGCTCTGTTGTGTCTGTGGAAAAGGAAACTGTACTGCAGTTGCCAGATAACCTTAAGGTTTTCTCTTTCGACACTTCTGATGGTGGAGTGGGTGAAGACCTGGGAAGTGATGAAATGGGTGTGTGCAGTCCCACATATACACAGAGGCGTTTCTGCTGAAATATATCATCATGTCAAATGCCTGTCTCTGATTTTATCCCATCATCCAGAATGCACAGTTTGCAGCAATACAATGCATACAGTGCTGTCAGTCATCTGGGTAAATTGTATTGAGTACTACATCTGAAGAAGTGGGTTTAGATCCATGAAAAGTCATGGGAAAATAAAAGCCAGTTAGTTTTAAAGGTGCTGCCACATTTATTTATTTTTCCTCACCCTTTCTTCCTCCTTTTATGCTGCAAGAGACTAACACAGCTACTTCTTTGAAAACTGGTAAATATATTATTTTGTCATATGAGGGGGTGGGTCAGAGGGTACATGCATTATTTGCTTACTGGATCCATCAGGAGTTTGCATAAAAAACAACTGTTTATGTTTTATCAGGGAAAAAATAATAATCTAGAATTACTTTACTGGTATCCAAGTGGCTCCACTTTGGAGGACACGTAGACTGTACAATCTCCTATAGCAACAAGTTGATGTTACTGCAAGACCTCCAAGGCACATTACTTGCAAGGCAAATTTCAGCCACCATGCAAGATAAACAGAATTCAAGTAATCCAAGACAGCTTGGTTTGGGTGATAGCTGGGCATTACTTCATGATCACTAGCTATTCCAGTTCCATGAGTATGTTTACAGAGTCCCAGATTTCTCTCCAAGAGTCTATTCCAGCTCCAAAGTTGAAGAGATTTTCTTCATGTCTAGGTTCTACTACTTATCTCTCATCTTTGCATTTCCACAGTGAGCTTAGCCATTCTACCTTTGAGTTTTTATTTTGTGGCTTATACATGCTCCACTCCCAAGGGCAAAAGTAAATGGAATTTGGTACCAGCATAGTTTTAGTCAGATGGAATGTAGCCTGTGTTGGTAACTGCTGTCAAGTTGACTTCAACTTATGGTGATCCTATGAATGGTGTCCTGCTCAGGTCTTGCAGACTTACAGCCATGGCTTCCTTAACTGAGTCTACCCATCTGGAATATGGTCTTCCTCTTTTCCTACTGCCTTACCTTACTAAGCATTTATTGTCTTTTCTAGTGAGTTATGTCTTCTCACAATATGGTCAAAATACGACAGTTTCAGTTTAGTCATCTTGGCCTTACACATGGTCAAATTGTTTGACAATCTAGCTACTTTTGTTTTGTTGCACTAGCAGAGGACAGCAAGTATCTTTCACTTCACAGCTATCTGGCCCATTTACCTGAAGATGCCAGGGGTAGAGCATGGGATTGTCTATGTATAGAGCCCTAAACTACAGTCCCTCCCTTAAGCATGAGGGCTAACACACCAAGCTGGTGTGCATGTCTGAAAGCTTCTCAACAATCTACAGTAGACATCCATATTTATCCTGATGCCAAGCATATGTCAAGATGACAATTTGGCTGACAAAAATTATAAAGTTACTCGGAAGTTACACAGGAAGCTACCTTATACTGAGTCAAACTATTGGTCCATCTGACCCGGTACTGTCAACTCTGACTTGCTGCAGCTCTCTATTATTTCAAGAAAGAGTCTTTCTTAACCTTGCTTAGAGATACCTGGCATTACCTAATGGTCTCCCATCCAAGAATTAACCAAGCCTAACTCTGCTTCGCTTCAGAATAAGATAAGACTAGGTGTATTCAGGACAATATGATGGTATACTTGCCATGACGCCAGTCACTGTCCTGATGTTTCAGAAGCTATACGCCAGAAAGGAGACCTTGAATCCAAAGTATTTAGAACTATAGAGGTGGAAGAAACCACAAGGGTCATCTAGACCGGTGATGGCGAACCTATGACATGCGTGTCAGCACTGACATGCATAGCCATTTGTGCTGACATGCGGCCGTAGGCCTCCTCCCCCCCATCCCCGCCAGCAACCTCACCACCCTCCCTAAAGTGGTGATCTGGGCTTCAAAGCCTCACTTCAGGGAGGGGGGGAGGAAAGTGGCAGGCCTGCCGTGCTTCCCCGGAGCCGCCTTGGAAAGGCCAGGTAAGGTGGCCAGCAGGCGGGACTCTGCCAGGGAAGGTGGCGGGTGAGTAGAAGAGTGGCTGCCCGGCCTCTCCCCGGCCTACCCGAGGTGGGTCTGAAGCCTCGGAGCCGCCTTGGAAAGGCTGGGGAAGATGGCGGGTGAGTGGAAGGGTGGCCGCCAGGCCTCTTCCTGGCCTTCCTGATGTGGCTCTGAAGCCTCAGAGCTGCCTCAGAAAGGCCGGGGAAGATGGTGAGCGAGCAGGAGGGTGGACGCCTGGCCTCTCCCCACCCTTCCCAAGGGGGCTTCGTGGCTTTGAAGCCACGGAGTCGCCTCGGGGAGGCCAGGGAAGACGGCGGGTGAGTGGGAGGGTGGCCGCCCAGCCTCTCCCCGGCCTTCCCGGGGTGGCTCCGAAGCTACCCTCCCACTTGCCCGCCATCTTCCCCAGCCTTTCCGAAGCAGCTCCGAGGCTTCAGAGCCACCTCGGGAAGGCCAGGGAGAGGCTGGGCGGCCACCCTTCTGCTCGCCCAGGGAAGGCTGGGGAAGATGGTGGGCGAGCAGGAAGGTGGCCGCCCAGCCTCTCCCCAGCCTTCCCAAGGTGGCTCCAAGGCTTCGAAGCCTCGGAGCCATCTCAGAAAGGCCAGGGAAGAGGGTGGGCAAGCGGGAGGGTGGCCACCCGGCCTCTCCCCGGCCTTCCCGAGGGGGCTCTATGGCTTTGAAGCCAAGGAGCTGCCTCGAGGAGGCTGGAGAAGATGGTGGGTAAGTGGGAGGGTGGCTGCCCAGCCTCTCCCTAGCCTTCCCGAGGTGGCCCCGAAACCTCGATGCCTCCTCGGAAAGGCCGGGGAAGATGATGGGCGAGTGGGAGGGTGGCCGCCTGGCCTCTCCTCAGCGTTCCCGAGGTGCTTCCAAGGCTTCAAAGCCTTGAAGCCACCTCGGAAAGGCCGGGGAAGATGGTGGGTGAGCGGGAGGGTGGCCACCCGGCCTTCCCGTGGGGGCTCTGAAGCTTCACAGCCTCGGAGCCGCCTCAGAAAGGTGGCGAGTGGGAGGGAGGGACTCTGCCTGGCCTCTCCCTGGCCTTACCAAGGGAGCTCCGAGGCTTTGAAGCCTTGGAGCCAACTTGGAAAGTCCGAGGAAGGCAGTGGGCAGGTGGGCCTCTTGTTTGAGCCCAGGGCACCACGTGCAGCTTCTCTAATGGAGCCCTCCTAAATAGCTCCACACAGGGGAGCTGCCAAAAGAGAGGGGGGAGAATGCACGTGTGTGTGTGTGTGGCATTGTAGGGAGGGGGAGTAAGTGCTGTCAAGTTAAGAAGCCGAGGGTCTGGGAGCTGAGGAGCTGCCCGCGTAATCACTCCTAGGCTAGACGGCAACACATGCTCTGCTCCATGGCTAACTCAGGCTGCTTCCTCGTCTCCAACTCCGTCTTGCTCCCACACTCGCTACCGTGCCCCCCAGCCTTCCTCTACCTCCAGCAGATGTCCACCTCTTTTATATCTTTCCCTGCTTCATTCGTGGGTGAGGTATTCCCCCCCCCGCAAAATAAACCCATGGGTCAGAGGAAAGCCGGGGGAGGTGGGGGGAAAGTAGCGGCAGGGCCTCTGAAGGACCCGTCGCCACTTTCAGTAGGCCAGGGTCTGGGGGAAAGTAGCCGCAGGGCCTCTGGAGGCCCCGTTGGCACTCGGCACTTTCAGGAGGCCGGGGGGGTTGTTATTATTCGTGGATTTTTCACATTTGTGGGGGGCTTCAGAACCTAACCCCCATGATTATGAAGGGACGACTGTACATTTTGATTACTCAGTTGTCACATGAGTTGTGACAACTCATTAATAAATAATTAATAATATTGTTGATTAAACAATAAATATCGCGAAAAAATATTTTTTCCTCAAAGTGACACACCACCAGAGTTATGCTCAATACCAAGCTCAAAAGGTTGCCCATCGCTGATCTAGACCAACCCCCTGCCATGCAGAAATACACAACTGAAGCAACCCCAAAATATGACCATAGAATCATCATGTCGGAAAGGACCACAAGGGCCATCTGGTCCAACCCTTGCCACATGATTAAAACTCATGTATGGGAAGGAGAAAGATTGTTTGAGCAACAGCAGGCAAATAGCAGATGGACAGTAGGAAAAGGAGGTAATGAATGGAATCACATTTAGGGTGCTCAGGGTTCTATGATAGAGGAGAATAAAGAAAAATGTGACCTGAGGAATGTAGCTGCACACCCCTTTTGCCTCCCATCTCTCTTCTCCTTTTAGTACCCCCTCCCACATACTGCACATACCAGTATGCTACTGCCAGTTACCAAACACAATCAGCATTTGAGAGCCAGGAAACAGGGTTCTTTTCTCCCACAGCCCAAATGGTCAGGAAAATATGGTTGGGATGCTGCTGGCATCATGGACTGCACAGGGAGCAATCAAAGGGCCTGCTTTTGCCTCATAACCACTGGTTATGTCATTGTTTTGTAATTAATTTTTTGTAATTAATTTTGTAATTCTGTGGAACATGTTAATTATGTAAAAAACTGCCATAAAATGAACTATAGTCCTGCCTATGATTCATTAGCATTAGAATTACAAAGCATACATAACTATATTAAAGATCCTGACCATACCTACTTGAGAGCAACTCCCAGTGAACACATTTCAAGTTGCTACCAAATAATCACACAAGCACCAACTGTAACTTCATTGTGACACAAGAAAATTATCTTGGGTACTTTTCAAGAGCTATTTTGGCATGGCAATACTGTACATGCCTTCAGAGAAATAAGACCCACTGCGTTTAATGGAGCTTATATCAAAGTGAGTAAGTATAAGATTAGAGCCCGCAGGAACTATTTTTAATAATAATAATAATAATAATAATAATAATAATTTAAAAAATTTATTTATATCCCGCCCCTCTGCAACGCAATCGGGGCGGCTTACAATATAAAAACCCCATACTCACAATACCCTAGCCCACCCACCCCTTAAAATAATATTAAATTACAAAGGATTAAAAACATGCATTAATCAAAATATATATAAATTAAAAGAAAAAAATTTAAAACATACAATTGTAGCCTAGAAAGGGCAGCTGAGTCTTGGGCCGGGATAATTATTCAGGAAAGGCCTGCCGGAAAAGATCCGTCTTGACAGCTTTTTTAAAGCTGTCTAAGGTGGTAATAAGATGGATCTCGTCCGGCAGGCCATTCCATAATCTGGGAGCAGCAGCAGAAAAGGCCCTCTGGGAGGTCACCGACAGCCTTGTTTTCATAGGCTGTAACAGATTCCTCCCAGAGGACCGAAGTGTGCGGGGAGGGTCTGCTTTGCTCATTTGCATTTTTGATGGTTGCCCAATAATATTTAAACTTGAAACTGTAGACATTAACATGACAAACCTCTTTGCTAGAATGTACAAAATACATGGAGACTATGGAGACTTTCTGAAGACCACTGATGGGCTGATGCTCCCAATATGCTAAATGTGAGTACCTTAACATGCAAGCATTTCCCACACTCAATCCCCCCACTGCAAATTCAAAAAATTAAGAGCACTCAACTACAGTTTGCATGTCAGTTGATTCATGTGGCTTCTGCATGGGCATGGCATTCAGAATCCTACACCCTATCTATTTCATCAGCTAGCACTTCACAAATAAATAAATAAACACTATGAAATCTCGTAAACAAGGTTAAAAAACATCAGTGAACTTTACCATGCACATCCTGCTCATTTGATTTTGGGCTGCTTCTTGCTCTGCGTTCTGTTTTTTTCACAGCAGGCACTCCACCTCCTCCAACTCCACCTCCACCGCCTCCTCCCCCATTTGCAGCTCCATTGTGAGTCTTGATGGTACCATTGTACATGGTTGCACAGTTTCCCAGGTGGCTCTTGTAGATGGACGAAGGAGGGCTGTTCAAGCGGTTTTGGCGATCAATCTGTCTGTCCTTGATTTTCTTGGGCTGTGGTTTGTTGTACTGATCTTCCCTGGTTATGTAACTGGACATGCCATATATGATTTCTGGAATTAAAGGAAATAAAGAGACACAGTTCACTTTCCAGTGTCAGCACCATTAGCATTCATATGCTGCAGAAATGCACACTAAGGCTACCTTCAGATGTCACACTATGCCAGAGGTAGGTACGCTCCAAGGAGCCAATGTACTGCTCTCAGGAACCTGCTGTGGACTGCATCAGCCCCCAACATATATGCAACACAATCAATTATGGTATGTTACATTTGTAGCTACCTTTTCAAATAACAGCAATTTACTTCCAACAACAAAGAGTTTGAGTCTAAATCTAATTGTTAGACCTGATTCGAAGAAATACACTGAATCAATGGGAATTTGGTAAGTCAATATTTATGCAATTTTCACTGAGTCAATGGGTCTACTCTAATTGGGATTAACAATTGGATTCAAGCCCAAACTTCACTAGGTTTGAACATCTTATAGTGTTGATTCCTTACGGAGAAAACAGTGTATGAAAGAGAAATTATTTGTTCTTCCACTGACTTCCACTAACAGCAGACAAGGGCTGTTTAAAGGGCAGGTGCAAACATCTGCATTTTGACACTGTTGCCTTGACTACCACTGCTTAGCAAGTCACTCCTTGTTGATGCTGTAGCTTTCCAAATATGTGTAGCAAGTCTAGTGTCTTCAACAGGAGTGGGCAAAATGTAGGCCTCCAGATGTTGCTGGACTGCAGCTCCCAGCATTTCTCATGGTTGACTATGTTGGCCAGGGCTCATGGAACATGTGGAGGTTGGAAGTTTGTCCAACTCTGGTTTACAGGTTCTCAGTTTTATGTACAGTTTAACAACCACCAAAAAGCTATTTTGTAGAGCTCATAAACATCTGTTGTAACCTCAAATATTTTTCATCTCAGGTTTTCCAACATAACATAAACAACAGATCTAGAAATTCACATGGCCACAATTAACATTTTGCAGCATGAGGCAATCCTGACAATCTAGCCCATTTTAAAGAAAACAAAAAGGAATTGACTATCCTTTAATTTGAAAATGTTCTGCCAAGCAAGTGCAGCCAAGAACTGCAGGTGACAACAACAGATTTTCTGCCATTTTTCCTCTTAAAACTTGCACTGTAGTGGAATATCCACTTCAGTACAAGTGGATGTACCGGTAAATGTCATTGAGAGGATGGGGACTTTAGTTATGCTACCTTAAAAAAAAAATCATGATGAAATATGAGCTAAAATAATTTTAATAAATAACAACACTAATAACAATAAATAAGCTTTCTTCCATTGGTATGATCAGCTAATCATATGTGGCTGCATCCATTGATATATCCTTTCTACCAATGCCAAAACATTCATTTAGAGTCTGTTGATCTTTTCTATATGCATAGCAGCATAATTGAATGCAAAATACTAATCTGTGCCAGAGCAATTTTCACACTGTACAGTATTTTGCTAAACTGAGCATGAGTGGGGAACAATTGACCTTCTACAGCCACAGCCATTAGCTTCACCCAGTATGGCCAATAGAGAAGGACTGTGGAAGTTGTAGTACAAAAAAAATTGAGTACCAAATGCCACCCCTCATCCTGGAATCTGTGAAAGCACAGAATCAGCACATTCACCCCAATCCTGCCCAACTGCAGAAGGGCTCTTATTTAGTTGCAGAATGTTGACATTCCCCTGCCCTCAACATAAAATGATAATCTCAATTTGCTTCTGATTTAGAAGCACATAACAATACTAAGACCTAGCATTTAAAAGTAGTGAGGAATGAAACGTGTATCATGATTTTATAATTTGCAAAAGATATTCTTTTCTTTATTCCATGTATTTATTTACTTATTTATTCCTTTATTTCTTTCTCCTGCCAAGGTTCCCAAGGTGGCTAATCTAGAACATAAGTCAATGTCCTACTGTAAACCACTGAGTCTTACTTTTACACATTATAAATTAAGTCTGGTTTAGCCTAACTTTATTGTGTGACACCTGGCAGTCTATGGGATGGGAGTGGCCTATAGCTTAGTACTGTTCCTTTGGGGCAGCTGTAAAAAGGGAATATGCTAAGCATAACCAAGTATGCTCATGAATACAGCCACACTTATTCAGTCAGGGATGGAGAACCTCATGTCCTGCAGTTGAATTTGGTCTACCTGTGGTCCAAATTCTGCCCTCTCTAAGTTCCTCAGATGACCATGCCCAATAGCCTGATACAACAGTACTGGGCAGTCTCCTGGCTTTTGTACTAGTTTCTTTCCCCATTCTAAAATGCTGAAATGCTTCTCCTAAAGCTGTTACTAAAGGTGAAAATTTTAAGTTAAAATATTTATAGTCTTATCTTTTTGCCTTTGACCCTACCCATTACTGGAATGCAGATCCCAGAAGTCTCTGAAACTAAATTAACCCCTCAACCTGAAAGAGGTTTTCCACCCTGTGAGCTATGGGAGAAAAATGCCCCTGGGAAATCAATATCCCACCTTTCCTCCAAGGAGTTCCTAGTGGCTTATACAGCCCTCCTCCCCACTGTTATAAAAAAACCCTAGATGGTAGTCCCAGACTGGGAAAATGGTGAGATCTAAATAAATGTAAGAGTAATAGTAGTAGTAAAGGTAAAGGTTAGAGAGAGTGAGTTGCCCACAGCAAATGCCTTTGTCATGTGCCTTCAAGTTGTCTTCAACTTATGGTGACCCTATCACAGAGTTTTTGGCAAGATTTATTCAGAGGAGGTTTGCCATTGCCTTCTTCTAAAACTGAGAGAGTGTGACTTGCCCAGCGTCACCCAGTGGGTTTCCATGACTGAGTGGAAATTCGAATCTGGTCCATAGTCCAACATCAAACCATCTTGGCTCTCACCGAGGTAATCAGCAGCAAACATTACTCTCAGTTGGCCAGAGAGTTTAAAAAATGTGTCTTTTGCAAAATTGCTTTCACAGGCACCTTCTGACACAGACTTTGTCCCCACTTCCCAAAAGTATTTTTGATGTCATTCTGCTCTCCATGATTATAGACAAAACAAAAGTGCTGCTCAAGGTTGGGGAAGATATCAACAGGTTTAGATAGAATAAAGTTCTTTCACTCTTCAGTTTATTTCTACTTCTGGAGGTGATGAAAGATTGCTCTGTTCACATCAAAAGACAATTGCTTTCAAAATGACCCATCATACATTCCTTTCAAGGAGCTGGGCTCAAGTAAAGAAAACAACTGCACCAGTTCTTCCCCTCATTTTTTTTTAGTAAAGGATAGAAAAGTGCTTCATTTCCATTCATCAGAGACAAAGCAGAGCCTCATATTTGCTTTTGGCTCTGGCCATTGCCTGCAGGGTAAAGCTTGTCAGATCATATTTGCTTCACTAGTCTGATCATGACTGGCCAAAGTCAAATAGAGCACAAATCAAAATGCCTGAGACACAGAAGTGGATGGTGAGAGGGCTATGCTAAGGTGGTGTAGTATGTAGGCCTCGGAAGTGAACCATTCTTGAGAGTTGCATACACAGTCTTTCACTGAAGGCCTCTGATGAAAGTAATTCTCAGCATCATATCTTCACTTATAATTCTGAATTTCTTCATAGCACATAATTCAGATCTACCTTTCACTAGTTTAGACCCATTCACTTTCACCCTCACCTGATGGGATTTTCTTAAGTGTACAAAACTTAAGTGCAACATTATCCCAGCTATCTTTTCCAAAAAATTCTAACAATAAGAGTGGTCAACAATTATCCACCTGTTAGGGCCTAGCTTTCTACCAGGCAAAAGGGTGAAATGATTGCATTTGATGTAAAATAAAGTGTGCTACAGCTCAGGTAACCATAAAAACCTCCCTCTTTTCTCAGACATTTGAGTATGGCAAACATATTACCTGCACCTTCTTCCATAGCATTCTTATCTATATTAAGCAAGCACAACTATTTGTATCTATTCTACAATAGTTTTCCTGAACCTGGCACTATCAGAAATGTGTCAGATTATAACCCCCATCCTCTCTAGCCAATTGACATGCTTTAAAGCTGATAATTTTCAAGGGGGAAGGATGTCCCACAATATGACTATCCCAATTCTTTGTGGACCTAAGGCTTTATGTTGTAGCAAGTTTCTGAATCTTCCATCCTACTACCATGGCTACTTTCAATATCTGTGAAAATCTATAATTATAGTGCCATCTCAAAGCCACCTGATCAGGACAATGTCAGGATGCATCTTTTCTATCAGATTATCCCTTCCAATATGGAAGTTATAGGTTCCCTGCCTATCAGTTGGGCAGGGTCAACCCAAGGCATTTGGTGCCTAAGCCAGAAGACAAAGTGATGTCCCCTCCCCATCCCATGTAGAAAAGGTGGCTGGAATGGCAATTTAACTTTGCTTCAGTCAGGCAAGAGGTTAGTGCCCTCAGCCACATCTAAGGCAGCAGGCTAGTTTCACAGGTCCAGGACAAGTTGTGTGGGATACGTAACTCTGTCCTCCAAAAGAGGGAAATGGCCTGGGAGTCCAGCAAGAACAACTGGGAAGCTATCTCTGCTGCCTGAGATAATTGCCTTAAGTCAGTTTGATGGCAGGGGCAGAGAAAAGGGGCAACTCCAAAAGAAATAGTTGTGTCTAGTTCTAGTTTCCTCATACAACAAGCAAAAATCCTTGCGCTCCTGAGTTCTGTACAGCAGAAAATTTCTAGGAGGAAGAGTGGAAATGGTGTATCCTCCTTTATTCCTCCCTCTGCTCAAGCCTCTTGCATCCTGACTGCTCCTGACAATGCTGTATGGCTCCTGTTCTAAGCTGACTTGAGCTCAGAGCAGCAGCATTCTTGTTGGGACCCAGGGAAACATAGATATTTTTGTTGTTGTTACAGGTCCCTTTCCTGCATTACTTCAAAAACCCTGGATTGAGAACCAAAACAACAGCGGGACTATTTAAACATTTCCCTTGCATATGGATTTTCCACTCAAGGGCTGAGGAATAGAACATTCACGGGATAAAGTATTTCTAAAAACTCTAGTCTCAATAGACTTTGTATTGCAAATATTATAGATCCTGGCTCTACATCAAAAGATCCCAGGGCATTGTACAAATAAAATACTTGTGGCAACTCAACCATTTAATTCCTGTTCCAAAGATTTTGGGGGGATGGGGATGAGAATAGTTGACTTCACGCACCCTAGCTTAGAAACCTGTTCAACTCACCTTGCTCTCCATAGATTGTAGTGGGAAGATGATGCTGAGGGAAAAACTGGGGTGGCATATCTCCAGGCCCAGTAACAGGTGGGTAGAAAGCCGTATGAGAGTTGTGAATGAAATGGGGATGATGAGTAAGGTACGGTGGTAAGTGGTGTGTTGGAGAAATGGCTGAAGGATAGCTGGGAGGGTAACATTCTGGAGACTGAGGCGTGACTACCACCCTGCGAACGCCTGTGTTGTCTTCTATTACCTGCAAAAAAATGAAAAATATATAAAGTAAATAAAATAAAATAAAATAAAAAATAGGCAGCAAGATTAATATAACTGATGTATTTCACTCCTGTGTAACATACACATATTTTATACCCATAAAAGAAAAAGAAAAGAAAAAACTTTTCATAATCAGGAACAATAACATTTATGTCTAAATATATCCACTGCCAGCAATTTTGGTGGTAACGTAGCTCACGGCAGACATTCAGGCAGCCATACTAATTATAGCAAGGCATTCTGTAATTGCTTTAACAATGAGATTTTGAATGGAGATCAAATAAAAACTAAAATACATGCCCTACCAGTTCCTTTAAGGGACAAATCTTGGCTTTTGCATAAACACCAATACCAACACAGCTGAATTAGCTAAAGGCAAGCAAGGTTTCATTTATTTGTGGCTTTTAACAATAAGATCCAATGGTTTAGAATGCGGGGGGGGGGGGTACAACATCAGAACTAGATATGGCAGTGCGCCTTGTGTCTTGAATGTGTATTTAAACAATGAACTGACACAATTATATAGAACAGGGGTGAGAATTGTGTAGCCCTCCATATGTTGTTGGACTGCAACTCTCAGCAACTCTAGCTGGCATAGCCTATGGTAAAGGATCTGGGAGTTGCAGTACATTGGGAGTGTGACACAATTCCTATTAGGGTTCCAGATCACAGGGCCTGATACTTAGTCTCCAGTTTTCAATGGGTCATCATCCAATGAGGGTGCAAATTTTCCAGTTTTTTTGGGGGGTGCGGAGCTCCAAGTAAGAAGAAAGGGCTCTGCAAATCTCAGCTCAGCTAGGAGAGTAGCAGCTTGCTACAGTTTACAAGGCTTAAGTGATTTCTTGCTGACTCTCCAGGGGAGTCTATGTAATTGCATAGTTAGCTTTCTGCTTCACTCCCAGTTGATGTGGTACCAGGAGTTACCCTCTGATCTGCTCTGTATCCATCTTCTGACTAGAAGCAAGTACGCTAGATTAAAGGTTCCTTATCCCATCACCCTATGTAGGTGAGAAGGAATAATTCCCTAATTTTGCTTTAAGATTACTGCCTTAATATCCATACAGGAACATATGTTCCCACCTCCCCCTTTCTGTGTATGTGCATTTGGATGACAAGATGTGAGCAACTGTGGTTGCTACTTAATGCATAACTCTTAATGAATTCGCCAGAGGATGTCCCTAGGTTTCAGGTTTTAGCCCAGAATCCTCAGGACATGGGACAATTCTGAACTGGGAACCCCAATCCCCATCCATGTATAACAGGAGGTAAACAGGAAGTCATTTCTAGTCACTTTCTGTTATTAAAAAAGGCCTCCTAAAATGGATTAATTGGTGTTCGTGTTTTCAACTGTGTTATATGTCTATTTGTTGCTGTTTTTGTTAGTATTATTTATTACATGGCAAAAACACACTGCACACCCCTTAAAGGGGTTTTTGGACATTTTGGCACAATAATTTTCCTCGGGGAGGGGGCACGAGATGCAGCCCTCCAAGATCCTCTAGCCTCCCTATTGTAGGGGTCTGATTTTAAAATGAAAGAGGATAGTCAGGAACAATCTCTCCCTGCCATTCATAGATTAGTTTCTGTAGTCCCCTACAGCCAGACCTCCAATACTGGAAACATAATTTTAGATTTGTACTTCAAAAAGGTAGCTCTGGGAGGGACTGCAAGGAAGTAAGTCATCTCCCTTCACTCAATTGGGTTTAGCGTCAGGTCAGTGTCACTGGGCATCTGCTATTATATAGGGTTGTCAGAGTGGAAACTGAAGAGGTCTCCTGTACCTTTACAGGTTGTGTAGAAGGTGAAATTTTAACAGGTGTTGCTTGTTATTTGGCTGCATTAAAACAGCACTGCTGAATTTCTCTTTTCTGCACAACCGTTAAAGGTAAGAAGCCCGCTCCAGTTTCCTCTCTGGCAACTCTATCTGCTAAAGTTCAGACCTCTCAACAGGGGCCCATACAACTCCCCCTGTGGTCTCTTCCAACTCTATGATTCTATGATCCCTGTAGATAAAGATTTGTTCCCAGTGTTATTCAAGAGTCAGCTAAAATATACTTATTTCTGTAGCATTTCTGATTTCCTCCCCATTAGCAATGTTTGCTAAGGCTGCTGGGAGATGCAGTCCTAGCAACATCTGAAGGGACACATGATTCCCATTTATTGCCACTTTTATAAGGTAAATCTTACTTCCATTGTAACCGTGGGAATTAGTGACTCCATTCCTACAAGCATTTAAAGAGATTTACCCAAGACCTTGTAAAGAAATTGTATCTACACTTACTTGGAGTTTAGATAATGTTCTATTTAACTTTATAGGGTCTTATAGTCCAATATTTTTAGTCTATAAGTCATATGATTTCCTTTCATCCTTCATCTCAAGAGAATGAGGTCTGAACATTGTTTTATAAGGGCTGAGCTGAACATGCTTTTCAGGAAAATTGTGGACAGCTTTGAAAACTGATCCACACTTGAAAGCCTTGAACTTCATGATCCAGACTTTCCTTGATATTTTTGGATTAATTACAAAGTTGGTTGCCATTTTGAATTTTTATATTATTAGGAATGCTTCCTTATATTTAAAATGCTTAGGCTTTTCATAATATGTACTAATATAGTTATGATATTTGTTGTTTTATACTTTTATCACTAAATGAAATGGGAGCTTCCCAACCCCCAAGCTGCTATACAGCCAAAGGCATAGAAAAGTAGGTATTAAGGCTTCATTGAAGGGGAAGAATGACATTTGGAGGCAAGATAGTAGACTGACATTTGGAGGCAAGATGTTGGACTCCAAAATGGTGGAGTCATGTTGGCTGAGAAATTCTGGGAGGTGTAACATCACCCAAGGAAACCTTCTGCTGTGCTTTCTGCAACCGGACTTGTCTATCTTGGATTGGCCTTTTTAGTCATCAGCGCGCATGCAGAAAGTGTGGGATGAGTCCTTCCTGAATCTTTGTTTGCGAAGAGAAGCCAGAGAGAGAGAGAGAGAGAGAGAGAGAGAGAGAGTCCAAAACAGAATCAGGGACGTAGCCAGCCAGCTTCAACCCAAGCAAGCAGCTGGGGGGAGGGATGGGGGGGTAACTTGCTTGCACTAAATGTCATAGCTAACTTTCTGAATGAAATGGCTGGAAAGTGAGGCACACTTTCCACACACAAAATTCATGGCATTCTGATCTGTTTCTCTCATCAGACAGAATGAGGTTGTTGCTTCAGATGGTGACAAATCATACCCTTCAATGTCAAAGCTCCCCCTCTCCTCAATACACACATGCAATGAAGACCCTTGCTGGGTACTCACTAGTTGCAGCACATGCAGCACCTTGGAAGTGGCTAGCTGGATTCTCTGGAGTATTTAGAAGTACAGTATTTAGAACTATAGAGTTGGAAGAAACCACAAGGGCCATCTAGCCCAAACTCCTGCCATGCAGGAATACACAATTAAAGCAACCCCAAAATAGGACCATAGAATCATCATGTTGGAAGGGACCACATTGCCCATCTAGTCCAACCCCCCCACACGACTAAAACATATGTACGGGAAGGAGAGTGATTGTTTGAGAAACGGCAGGCAAATAGTAGATGGACAGTAGGAAAAGGAGGTAATGAATGGAATCCCATTTAGGGTGCTCAGGGTTCTATGACAGAGGAGAATAAAGAAAAATGTGACCTGAGGAATGTAGCTGCACACCCCTTTTGCCTCCCATCTCTCTTCTCCTTTTAGTACCCCCTCCCACATACTGCACATACCAGTATGCTACTGCCAGTTACCAAACACAATCAGCATTTGAGAGCCAGGAAACAGGGTTCTTTTCTCCCACAGCCCAACCAGTCAAGAAAGTAGAAGCAGGGCACCATAGAAAGTCCTTTCCCTGTCCCAACCCCACTCCAGAGAGCTTCCGTACCTTTTAGCTAAGGAAATACCACAGCCAGCAAACAACTGAGCAGGCCCTCCAGAGGATGGAAATGCCCAGATGGGCAGGCCAAGAAGATTGCCTGGGTCACACATGGCCCTGTTCAGAGGATAGACCCTCCTCAGATTGATATTTGGAATTAAGGAGTAGTGCAGGGAGAAAGCTGTGGGGAAGCTTCCCTTGGCACTATTGCCATTCTAGTGCCAAGTAAAAAGATAGCTTTTTATTAAAAGCCTTTGGGACCTAACTGTTTTTATCCGAATCTGCACATGCGCTATGTTTCAAAATTGCTTTAAACTTTTAAATACAGACTGACCTCCATATTCACACATTCAATATCCACAGTTTCACTTATCCACGTCCAAAACAAGTATGTTCTCTCTAGGCATTTCTAGGTCCTCCAATGGTGTTTGTTTGTCTCGTTGAAAATGAAAGAGTTCCTTATTATCCATGGTTTCAGGTATCCATGGGGATGGTGGTCTTGGAACGTATCCCTCACAGATATGGGGCACAACCTGTACTGGTTTTAACTTGGCAAACTGTTTAACATGCTTTCGATCTATTTAAATTATTTTTTACTGTTTTATATTGTTTAAATGGATTAAACTAATTTTGTTGTATGCCATTCTGAGGTCTTACGATATAGCATGAAGTATGAATATTTTGAAAATAAATACTGTACACTAAAAGTAGGCTAGACTTGCTCCCAATTGTAGTGTCTCTGAAAAGCTAAAATACTAAAACAATGTGTCCTGTCACTGCATGTGGATCCAGTTGTGGTGTCCTACTAGCTTAAACAAAAACTCTATTCACTTGTTGGTTGCATTACACAAAGCAATATCCAGCTACAAAAAGAGAGCTAGCTGTTCAGGTATTTGCAGAGAACACCAGCAGTAAACATACCTTCCAAAATTTCACAAATGAAAACTAGGACACATATGGTCAAGCAACACCAAAGTGTGGCCAATATGGCAAAAACTATTAATGAGGAAGATCACAAAAGCTAGCCAAAGCCCTAGTGGGAAGGGAAAGACCCAGCCTCCTGTCCTTTCCTCCCTGCTGAGTTAATCAAGTACAAACTACTTTTGCACTTTGAACTCAAGTTTACAACAACTGATGTAAGCTGAAGAAAGAGGGGAAAGAAACTGGGACATTTTAAAAAGCAGATGAAAAGGTGGTATGCCAGAGAGTTAATCAAGATTGTCTCTGCCACACTGGGACAGCTGCGAAGCAGGGGGGGGCGGCATATGATTAAAGGAAGTATTGTTTGAGTCCTGAGTTACAATCAATGGGAAGCAAGGGTAATGTTCAAGTCTCATACTTCCATCACAACATGGGGGGGGGGGGAGAAAGGATTTTATGGCTTTCACTTACAACACGGGGGAGGGGGGAAGAAAAGGATTTTATGGGTTTCACTTAATAGGCACAACTATTTCTCCATAGGAGTATCTGTTTTCAGCCCAGCTCACAAGACTCAGGTTTTGGGGGCCAACCAAATCCAAGTCAAAAATATGTTTTTGCTCACAAGCTGGAATGTTCTTATTTCCTTTACATCCTTGTCACTCAGGTGCCAAAACAAACAGATGGCAAATTAAATAATCACTCAGTAATCCCTATTAATTATCAACATCACTGAGCCCAGGCAAGAGCAAACAAGGGAAACACAGCTATTATAACATCAGCACCCACAAACAACAACAGGAAACTAAACCAAGTGACTACTACGTGCTCCAAGCTGTTATTTAGTATGAAGTCATTTGCAAAGCAGAACATTTATTTTCCACATGGTGGGAAGTACATTTCAAGTAGATGGGGGGGGGGCAGGGAGAGAATAATAATATATAGGTTTTCCTTCCATTTCACTACTAGCCACTTTATTGAGATTTAAAGGCTTGTTCCACAAAGCTGGTTCTACTCAGTAATTTAGAGCAGCAAGAGATGACTGCTGGCCTTGGATATGGGAACAGTGGAAGCTGCCTCTTACCAGGTCAAACTGTTTCTCTGTCTAGCCCAGAATGGACCACACTGACCAGCAGTAGTTCTGCAGAGTCTCAGACAATAATCTTTCTAATCACCAATCCTATTTATAGTAGATGCTGAGTACGAAACTTGGGACCGTTCAGTTGCAAAACACAAGCTCCTCCACCAAACTGTGGTCCTTCCTCCATTTTGGCCTAAATTTTAACTGAAGGTGGGAGGAAGCAAACTAAAAATGTTTTAAAATTACAATGGCTGGAATTCACAATCACAATTACAAATGCATAAGTTAAGAGTTATGTATTCATAAGTGATTTGTATTAATGATCCCTGCATATTCAATAGTGTAGGGAATATGTAGGGATCGTAAAAGTCCTCCAGTCTTGACTTTTCAGGTAGTAGCCAATGTGAAGAACTGTGGTCTGTTCTCCTGTCAATTGGGACACATCCCCCTCCCACAAGTTATCCCCACTGTGTGGAAGAATGGCAACAGGGATCCTGATGTGCCAGAGATCACTCGTGGAAGGAAGTGGAAACGTCAGTCTTCTGTGTCCGGATCAACAGGACAACAGACCCCATCACTCACAGAGGGTGCTGGCCAGTAAGTCAGGATTGGGGAAGGGATCTGACTGAGAGATGTTACTTAGCTATACAATGTAAATAAGTAGCATATCCAGAATACCAGCTAAAATATTTATGTTATACTCCTCTCTTTGGAAATCTCTCTGCAATACTCAGAAGTTGAAAATGTTACCTTTTTTTTTTTTTTAATACAACTTTCAGAATCAGACAGTATGGCCACTGAAGTTCAAAAGGTAATATCACCAAGTTCTGGGTTTTAGCTGTACCTGAGCACTAAGGCTATAACTGAATACATAATACTTAACATTCATATAATACTTTTGTGTGTTCAAAGCATTTTGATAATCCCATGAAGAATGTCAGTATTATTATCCCCAGATGGGCAGACTAAGGCCAACAGAATTTGTCTTGCTGAAGGATCTCTAACGACTTTAGAGTGCAGCACAATTCAAAAGAGAGACTTTCTGATTTGCAAGCTCAGTCTCTTAACCTATATTTTATCCATTATTTAAAACATCCTTTTGGGGTTTTGTACAATCACAATTTGTATCAAAATAAAAATGCAACAATAAAGCAACAAATACAATAATTAAAAGCAAGTTTTAAAATGACAAACATTTAAATGTCTGGGAAATATTTTTTTTTAAAAATTGCCTCACACTGAAAAGACTGCCAGAAAAACCTGTTTAGAAAAAATGTTCCATTATCAGGCCATCACTCCTCTGCTACTGACGACAGTACACCTGGTCTTCTGTACACGTAGTAAATTCTGAAAGTTTTCCTGTTAGATGGTTTCAACATTTTTCAGTTGAGTCTGAATGCCTGTGAAGGGCTCACCTTGGGGTAAAATGCACTTCTCTGAGAATACAAATGTTGGTTATCCCTGATTTAGAGCACAAAAATCTAATCTCTGTGTGTGTTTTTAAAGTATCTGCTGCCTGAGCCACTCACTCTCTATAATGGTAGGGCCAGCCCTGTGCTCTATTGTGAATGTACAGTGTGTATGACTGGAGTGTGTGGGGATGGGGTGACACTGTGCATACTGGATGATAGGTCTATCAATCCTTAGCAAAAGCTTTATGTGAAAGAGCAGTACAGTGGGCCCTCAGTATTTGCTGGGGTTTGGTTGCAGGAGCTCCCCATCATAGGTACCAACATCTGTGGATATTCAAGTCCCATTATTTACAATAGCATAGTGAAATGGTGTCCCTTATATAAAATACTGAACAGCAAGGTCTGTCCTTTAGACAAAATAAAATAAAATAAAATAAATTGGGGGGAATATTTTCAAGCCGTGGGTGATTGAATCCCTGGATAAAGAATCCGTGGATACAGAGGACCAACTGTACACATTTGAACATCAGCCCCTGACCAATAAGCTATCTAGCAGTATCTAGCTGATGAATACTAGACAAAGTAACTTTAACTGGCTAGATCCAGTAAGCCAGTTCTTATTTGTATGCCAAAAATTGTTACAACTGTCTGAAAAACTTTGTAAAATCAAGGAGGAAATTTCAAAAATTCCACCTTCCCATTTTAATCAACTTGTATTTTGTGTTTTGAAAACCATGAAATTATTATTGCTTATTATTATTATTATTATTAGGACTGAGGCAGCCTATAACAGTAAAAGAGAATGTGTACCCATGTATGTCTGGCTCTTTCACACTACACAATTATAGCACTTTGATACTACTTTAGCTCCCATGGCTATATTCTATGGAATTCTGGGATTTACAGTTTAACTAGGCTTTATAGTGCTTTGGCAGAGAATTCTAAATATCACATGAAGAGACAAATCCCAGGAGTCCAAGGAAGGAGCCATGACAATTCTCTCTGGCTTTACTTCGCAAACGAAGATTCAGGAAGGACACATCCCAATTAAAATGGTGTCAAAATAACATGCTTCTGCAGTGTGAGAGACCTTTGTCTCCACTATAGCTCCAAAACCATGAAACCTAAATAACTGAAACTTGGGCCCTGTCTACACTGCAGAAATGCTGCAGAGCGACACCACTTTATCCACCATAGTTCTATCCTATGGAATCTTGGTATTTGTAGTTTAGTGAGGCACCAGAGTTATCTGATAGAAAAGGCTAAATACCTCACAAAACTATAAATACAAGGATTGCATAGGATAGAACTATGATGGATAAAGCAGTATGAAACTGCTGTATTTCTGCAGTGTAGCTCTAGGAGTGGATACTAAGAAAACTCTAAATGTGCATCAAGATTATTTAGAGTGTTTTAAAACTGATTAATTAATTTATTTAATGAAAATCTACCTATGGCCTGCAGAGCCATCTCAGTCACTAGGTGGTATATTTCACCTGTTGGGGGATAATGGGACACTCAATCCCCAGCAGAAGCAAAAAAAATCTCAGCAGACTCAGTAGCAACCCGTACCCAAGAATACTCACACACAAAGTGCTGTCATCCAAACAAACAGGAGGCACTTTATCTTCAAGCTCAACGCAGTTGCAATATGTACAGATATATACAGCAGACAGACAAACTGCTTTGCCAGACATCAAAGTATTTCAAACAAAATAATGCTCTGAACTGAGCCTTCTTTTATACAGATTTACAGGGCATTGTCTCCCTCAACCACATGGGTACATTACATCAGATTTTGCACTCCAGACTCTATCCTGATGCTATGCCCTCCAGTAACCTTCTTATGCAGCAGTGGCCTCAAGACTAGCATGACTTGGCAGCTCCCTCGCCTCAGCTAGCATGACTTTGCAGTTGTTTGGCCATTTTCTATGGAGTTCAGTCTCTGACATCACCATCCTCCCCTAGATAGATTAAGTTGTTGTAAGGGCAGAGAAATTCATTTCTCCCAGAGGACTTTAAGCAGTTTCATGTTGTGTTTCCCTCTCCAGGGCACCCAAATTCCTTAAACACAAAAGGGGTGGGAAGGGAGAGAAACATTCTGGAGAGAGAGAGAAGAGAAATAACCAAAAGGAAAGAACTCTGAAGGTAGGAGATGGGAGGTTGCCAGCCCATACCTTGCTTGTGGGCTTTGGAAGCATAAGAAACAAGAACATGAACCACAATCATTGCCCCATGGTCTAACCTAGGAGAACTTCACATGTGTAATGTTGCACTCTAGATAGGATACATGTTTATTGTATTGTATTGTTTTTTAAAAGCTTATAATGAGCTTATTGCAGGCAAAACATTAAAGGAAAACACATTAAAATATATTAACTGGAGAATTATGTTTTGGAAACTTGCTCAGAGTGTATTGTTTCAATATGGGTTATATCCATTTTGGTCAGAATTAAGCATTATTTCAATATATTAGATCCATGAAATAGGACAATTCTTAAAACTTCTAATAGGTGGCTGAAAATGTTTTACCTAGTTTATCGCCCCCCAGATGTGCAAGTATCTGAGGGATAAACAGTGTTTTTGCAGCCTTTGAGCTACTGTAATTCATTAAAGTGAACCTTCTTGAACTTGGCTACTAAACTATAGTGTGGGTTTCCTGACTTATGGGAAAAGTAAAAAGGAGGAGTGCTAGAAGATGTCAATTGCATCAGAGCGAGGATGAGAGATGCCGAGTCCTAGGTTCTCTCCCTAAGTTAAAGACTGAAACATCCCAACGTGCCGTTAGAAAACAACAAGCCAGTTGAAGTTGAACATTTTGGATGCTTTTGTTTCAGATACTGAGATTCCTAGAAATCAGTATGCTTATTAGATGCTTATTTTCTATTTTCAAGTAGAAAAAGCAACTAATGTTCAGCCAGAGGGATCACATTATGAATAGTTTCAGGCACAAAGTGAAGAATTTACTGTAGCTGTCACAATAAAAGGGTCCAAATATAATATAATGTTCCATCAATAGATGACTGGTTATTGAAATTAAGTTAAATGATGTTAATGGATAAACTAACAATAATGATAAAAGAATATTCACTTTAAAAAATTGTAGAACAATGGATTAGAGTAACAGAATATTACAAAGTGAAATGGAAAGAAATAGGGATGTGAAATTTGAAATTGTAAAACAGTTATATACTGGTTAAATTTATTTATTTATATAGATGTACATGTTTTATATATATATATATATATATATATATAACATGTAAATCTATATAAATTTACATTTATATAGATATATGTTACATTTATGCAGATATATGTTTTAAAAATTAAACAAAAATCTCTCTATGAATGAATGAAACACCAACCTATTAGACAAAGATGGTAGAGTAACTAATCATGTGTATAACTTAAGTGGTAAACTTTGAACTGAATGTGTAAATATTATAACAGGGTTGATGGAAATGAAAGGGGGTGGGAAAAAAATTTTATATATTTTTTTAAAAAAAAAATCTTTTCAGTGATATATATTAATGCGAACGTAACAATGCATGATTACCAAATGATTGTATAATCATCCACTGAACTACTGTAAGTAGTAATATTGTATTAAGATTAAGATTATTTTAAAAAACCCAAATATAATTACTGCAAAAGGCTGGCTTACAAACTGGCCCCAGAAACTTACAAACAAGCCCAAGAATTGTACATACTGTCTGCTCAGGAGGAGGAAGCAGAGGAAGAAAAAGAGGAGGAGCAGAAGTTGCAAAGGTTATTCAGTGTCTATGGCAAGAAATAAAATGTGTTGTGGTTTTTCTCCCTGTTAAAAATCACAACCCATTGAACTCCCTCATTTTGCATAATATTTCTATTTCTGCTCATTTGGAAGAGAGCAAAGAGCTGCTACCTCTTGATAACTGGAATCCTGCTTCTGAGATTTCAACTAATAGCTAAAATACACATAGACAGTCAAGCCTGTCTTCACAGTCATGAGGGCTAGAAGCTTTTATTTAAAGGGAAAAAGATGATGTTGAATTAAGCCACAGAAATTATATATCTCTGACAATGCACAATTCTGCAGCTGCTGAAGATGCATACCTGTGATATGTAACCTGGAGGCACATGTATAGGAGGAATAGATCCATTGGGTGACATCATGGGAACCTCTGCAGGTCCTGTTAGGACAGAAAGAGGAAAATTAAATAAATAAGATATAGTTTAAGCTCTCAGGTACTGTGCCAGAATTCTCTATGATATGAATAGAATCAACTGTGATATGGCACTTTTGGGGAATCAAGACAGAGAAAAACATGTCAAAAACCACACTTATATATTTGATACAATTTGATCATCTAAGGTAGAAAACCAGCATGGTGCAGTGGTTTGAGCATTGCATTCTGAAAACCAGGGTTCGAATTCTGCAGGGCCATGGAGACCCGCTGGGTGACCTTGGGCAAGTCATACTTTCTCAGTCTTAGAAGGAGGCAAAGGCAAAGGCTCCTCTGAACAATTCTTGCCAAGAAAATCCTGTGATAGGGTCGCCGTAAGTCATAAACAACTTGGAAGCATACAACAACAAGGGATATTGCATAGACTTTTGCATAGGGATGGCATCCCTATTAATTCAACCAGGAATGCTTAGTACTTTCACCACTGAAGTTAGACTTCACTGTCACCCCAGTCTAAGTTCATATCTAACTATTCTTCGAACAAGTCTCTCTAAACTGATCCTGATTGTTGTAGCAGAATGCTTCAGATAATAGACTGCCCTGTTCTAGAAGTGGCTGTGAAAATTATGAGTGTCATTTATTTTATTACTGATGGAAATATTTAAAATCACATAGACCTGGGCAGTTTATGAATATAATTATGTCAATTAAAAAACACACAAAAAGCATGTCATCATAACAATTAAAAAAACCAAAGAAACACAACTGTTCCAATAAAACATAAAGAACCACTTAGCTAAATTGTCTGCTACATAAAAAGTTAAGAGCTGCTGCCAAAACAATTGCAATCTGATGAAGAGAATCAGAATGACTACCCACTAAGCAAAGAGATACTTCAGTTAACTTGCAAAGCGAATTGCCATTCACAAGGGTTGCAGTTCCTAGCTTGCTGGCCTAGATAAACTTTTCTTTTCTGACAGATGGGATCAAGTTTCCAATCACACTCAATTTTACATATGTGAAGAACTATCTCAGGAACATATGAAGACCACAAACCTCATTACCTCAGCAGTTTGGATTAACCGAAGAATGTGGTTATATAAGCAAGAGACTTAAAGTTTCCACTCAAAACTCCAACCTTGGATGTGAAAGTTCCTTTCTGAAGTATCAAATGTAAATATAGTAATGCATGTGCCATAAGCATTAAGATCCCGAGCTATATAAATCTAGGTAAAATGGAAAATAGGAAACCATACAGAAAAAATTTAAAGACATTATAAGCACTTATTCTATAATGCCTTTGACATAAATGTCATAAGACATTATAGGTTCCAAGCCCATAAGTAGACTTAAGTTTGAGGCATTCAACTATCATCTATATTTTTTCATTTTTTACTCATATAACATCTTCTCTCAAAGAGTGTAAAATATCTAATAGAATGTTTCAGTCTGGCTGGGCCAAGCCCATTGAATCATAGAATCATAAAGTTGGAAGAGATCACAAGGGCCCTGCCCTGTAGGAATACACAATCAAAGCATTCCCAACAGATGGCCATCCAACCTCTGTTTAAAAACCTCCAATGAAGGAGACTCCACCACACTCTGAGACAGTACATTCCACTGTTGAACAGCTCTTACTATCAGGAAGATCTTCCTAATGTTTAGATGGAATCGCTTTTCCTGTAGTTTGAGTCCATTACTCCATGTCCTAGTCTCTGGAGCAACAGAAAACAAGCTTGCACCATCCTTGCTATGATATCCCTTTAAATGCTTAAACATGGCTATCATGTCACTTTTTAACCTTCTCTTCCCCAGGCTAAACATACCCAGCTCCCTAAACCACTCCTCATAAGGCATGGCTTCCAGACCTTTTACCATTTTAGTCACCTTCCTCTGGACATGTTCCAGCTTGTCAATATCCTTCTTGAATTGTGGTGCCCAGAACTGGACACAGTATTCCAGGTGAGGTGTGACCGAAGAAAAATGGAGTGGCACTATTACTTCCCTTGATCTAGACACTATATTCCTATTGATGCAGCCTAAAATTGCACTGGCTTTTTTAGCTGCTGTGTAAGATATTGATTAGACGGCAATCACAATTTATATCCAGAAACAACCTATAGTTCTAATCAGGTGTGGGAATCATGCATCTCTGCAGTTAATGTTGGACTTGAACTCCCAACATTTATCCACACCAGCTATACTGTTTAGGGCTATACTGGGAGTTGTAGTGTAACATCTGGAAGGCCACATGATTCCCAGCCTTGGTTTAAACAAATCTTTTAAAAGATAAATTCTTATTTAGTTTTCAGACAATTTACAGTTTAAAGCAAACACAGGAAATAGTAGTGTTGAAATAGTAGAAACTTCCCAGAGAGGTTAGCCTGACACCCTCCCCTCTGAAGGCAGGTGAAGATCCTTTTGTTTTGGCAGGCCTTTGAGGATGGATTGCTTATCTGTCTGTTCCCACCTCTCTTTTTAATGGTTTATATTTTTAACAGGTTTAATTTTTTAATAGTTTATTTACTTTTTAACATTTGTATGCTGTAAATTTCTAACTATGTTTGTTTTAAATGTTATAGGACACTTTGAGTTCTGAACTGAGAAAAAAGGCAGGACATAAATGAATATAGTAATACAATAACAGTAATATGTGATTTCCCCAAATATACATTTTTTATATCCTTAGAAGTGGACTCAGCAGGCGATGGAGTTCATGAGCAAAATAAGGAAAAGATGCTTGCTTTCTTGGGTGTAGGACAAAGATATTTCAATCATGATAACCTGGAAGCTAGAGAAAAAAGCATGGTGAAGTGTTTTGAGTGTTGGACTGGGCCTCTGGGGATCAGGGACCAAAACTTTGCTTGGCAATGGAAACCCACTGGGTGACACTGGGCAAGTCACACTCTCTCAACCACAGAGGAAGGCAATGCCAACCCTCCTGTAAACAAATCCTGACAAAAATCCCATGATAGGGGGAACCATAGGTCAGAAATAACTTGAAGACACATGTGACAGTGCCTTCATTAATATGTGGTTGGTCTCACTCTATCAGCCTTGTAAGGCACCCCATCACCAACACTTTACCCTACTTCTACCCCTTCTAACACTATCCTGAAGTATCAAAAGGCTAAGGTTCCAAGTGTTTCCATAAATCTGTTACAATATTTGTTCTCTCTTCTTTCCAGTTACTGTACTAGCAATCAATTTAGTCTGAGTCAACCACTGTAAAACAGAAAGTAACTTTTATTGAAGAAGATACAGATAGAAAGTATCTTATGTGAGTTGCTTCAAGCTCAGAATGGTTACATTAAAACCAAACATTTGGCAGACTTTAATCATTCTCTAACTCCCTTCCTCTTCTAGACACACATCTCTGTTTAGGCTCCTCAGCTCTCTCAACTCCTGTTTCCTCCCCATCTGTCTAGAACCAACTACCCTACCCCAAGGTTTCTTTGAAAAACACTTTCCCTCTCACCAGGAGTTCCCTCCATAGCGACCAGCTATGGAGATACAAGCTGCACCTCACCCCAAAGAACCAGTTCATAATTTTGTCACAAAGGAGTATTTCTAGAGGTAAAAGTTTTGGGTAAACATAAGGAAATACTATCAATATGCTTCCCAAGAAAGTAAAACCCACTTTGGGAAGCCCAGTTCACACAATAACAACAACAACAACCTGAAAGCCACCAAGTAGTCCAAGTTTTGCTTCAAATTAAACAAAACAAAACAAAAACAAAAACCTTAAACAGGTCCACTTTTTAATTCAGTATACAGGTCAAACCCCATATCTGTAAGTGAAACATTCCAAGACCCTCTGTGGATACCTGAAACTGTGGATAATAGGGAACTCTATTGCATGGCAGGGGGTTAGACTGGATGGCCCTTGTGGTCTCTTCCAACTCTATGATCAAGTTCATCATCCATAAACTTTGGGTTTGCAGCACTAAATCCTAGAGTTTCAATAACTTACTCTTTTGGTCTGCAGCTCCTAGAACCCCCACCCAGCATGGCTATGTTGAGATTCTGGAAGGTGTAGTCCAAAAACAACATCTTGGAATTCTGCTAACTCCTGGGTTAATTTTGAATGCAATCCAGTATGTTGTTATTCCTGGCAACCTGTTTTGACTGGTTTTGATAGAACTTAGTCGTGACTTTGTTTAGCTGATTTGTAAGTCAGTATTTAACTCAATGATGGGAAACACATGGGGTCCTACAGAATTTGTTGGACTGTAAATCCCACCAGTCCTAGCCAGCATAGCCAATGGTGAGGAACAAAGGCAGTTGAGGTTCAATTACATCTGCAAGTCTACAATTTCCTCAATACCTGATTTAACTGACAACTCATCAGACACTGGCCAAGGCTAAATGCAGTGGGTTGTTAAATTCATTCATGGTTTTAGACCAAATGGCAAATGAGCTTGCCACAGTATTGAACCATATTCCCAAATAAATTCAGCATGTGCCGTTCGGACTAAAAACCAGAGATGATCAATTGTCCCACTGATATTAGAGCCACCAGTTTCCAATGACTAAATGAATATTATTTAATACAAATACCATCTTTTGAACAATACATTTCATTCATGTACCCATTAAGAACTATCAGTTGCTCTGGGTACCATAGATGCCAAAATTTCTGAAAAATTAACACAGAGACACAACAAATATTTCACAACATTTCTCCACATTTAGTTTTAACACCTAAGAAGGTGTTAACTGCTTTGACACTTACAATGCCCTTGTTTGGAACCTCTTCAAAAAACATCTGTCAATTAGTCATATAAAGCAACCAGCCACTTTTCAGGGTGTAACTGTACTCCCACACAACAGGCTATGCTGTCTGTAAATGCCTCAAATGCAATAAAAAGGTTGCATTTTATCATCAAATGTGCAGTGTGCAAGCAGACTCTTAACCCCAGGTGTGACCCTCAGACTGTTAAAGTCATTTGGGTAAAGGCTTTAAGGAATCTTGGACAGGTGAATGATTTACTGCTATATGAAGTTTTCTTCACAGCCTCAAGTTCAGGGCTGGCAAATTACTTTAACATACATTTCTCTTCTCCTCTCTGGTTGGGCCTATCAAAACAACTTGAAGTGGTAACAGTGTATAAGGAATAAAAACCATCTTCTATCTGGGTTAACTCCTTAGAGCTATTAAAAGACTCCTCTGGCAACATGGCTTGTACAAAGAAATACTAAATTCAAAAGAAGGAAGGCTGCAATTTCTACTGCTAAAGAAGATATAGGCTTAAATCCAATTATTAGATCCTCTCCCACCCACCCCCAGTAGACCCACTGAATGAATGGGAACATAGTAAATCAATACTGATATAAATTCCACTGATTCAGTGGACCTACTGCAGTTGGGACTGACAGTTAAATTCACCCCCCCAACACACACACACACACACACACACACACACACGGGGGGGGGGTAGGTTTGATGTAATTTTAAAGTTTTTAGCCTGATTTTCAAAAAATGTGACCATAAGCAATACTAATTTAAACAGCAACAATGTAAGAACAGTGGGCAAAGTCCAACAGTGTACATCACTATCCAATGCCAGCAGAACTGGATTTTCTTCATGACTGCTTTATAATATTTGTACTGCTCCTGTAGCCATACCAGTGCACTAGACAGACTTTCCTCTGCTATGCATACACTTACCTGCTCATTTTTCTTACCATAGTCCTTTTAATTACTTTTTGCATCCATTGTTAAATTGATACTGATAACCACTTCCACATGTTTTGCATTTCTATTACATTTCATCCTCTCCCCTGGCCCCGCTTTGTATATATGTCTATCCACAGATGCTTCACTCCATGCACATGATGATGAGGGCTGGTAGTCCATGGAAGCTTAGGCTAGAAATTACTTTTCCCGACAAGAATTTGGTAGCATACACTTTCCTAGACTAAGCCTACTTCGTCAGATGCATGGACTGAAGTACCTAGGGACAGACATGTATACCTATGTATGAGCAGGTTGTGTGTGTGAATAGCAATAGAATAAAACTTGTGGGTATGGTGATGAGGTGACAAGTTCCATTTTAATGATGGGGGACAAAGGTGGGAGGAAAGATACTCCCTAAAGCCAAGATTAGAAGGTAGCCATACAGTGGAGGGAGTTATTGGAATGTAGTATGATGCTGGCTGTGAACCAGAAAGGAGATGTGATAACATTTTCTGTGGAACCAACAACTTCTGAAGCAGGTTTTAGGGTATTTGGAAGGGATTTATTTATTTATTTATTTATTTATTTATTTATGGGGAGGAAGGAAGAGGGCCACTGTTTCTGAGGGAATCAGCAAAAAACAGCAGGCATACACTATTGGATCCTGGTCATTAGCTGCATGATCATTTTGATCCAATTGCATGCTGAAGAAGCGATGGGTATGAAGCTTCCTTCCCCTTCAGCTGGCCCTAGCAAGTCACAGCAGAATGAGCATACTCCCCAGCCTACAGAATAGGAAGTGACTGTACAACTCTTCTACCTCCCTCCATTCCCCAAGGAATTGCTTCACTGGTTGTTCAGCACATGCAGCAAAAGGAGAGAGGAGGGCACTCCATTGACCCCTATGCTGATCTTCTGAATTGGTGCTTGATCCTCAGTGAATCTGGCTAATCTCCCTCTCTTTTAAAACCTTCTAAACTAATGGTAACTTCTACATCTCCTGCAATAATCAGTTTGCATTAGGATACCCTAAGGAGGATGAGTAAGATAATAGGATTATAAAGCATTTCACACCTTTAGAGTACTAGAGAAACAAACAACAAATCAATTACTCCTGTGACCCTAACCATGCCCTCATTAGTCTGGCACACTAATTACACAGCCTGGTCAAGTGAAAGCACAGATTAAATCCAGCCAACATAACCAGGTCCCCTCAAAGTTTCCATCACTTTCCAGAAATAATCTCAGTTCTGCCACAATGAAAGTGCTCATATCCCATGACTATTTTTTTTTCTTGTTCAGAATGAAGTAATGTCTTGTTTCAGGAAATTCTGCCTGATTAATCAGCCTCTCAGTTTTACTCCCCAGCTCCTCCTTTTTTTAAATAATTACTGCAACAAAAGATCCATTTTTTTTTTTTGGCAAAGACCAGATTATTTTTCTTGTTCATGCATGAGATTTTATGTACACATTAATTAAATCCTTTTCATTTACCTACTTTTAGTACTTCTAGTATCATGTTGGAAACATCAAGGGGATTTTTTTTTTTTTGGCATTTTGAGTAATGTGTGCTATTTTACACCTTAGAACTCTAGCTTTTTGCCAATGTCTTTCTTTCCATACAAAATCGTACAGAATTTTCCTTAAATGTCTTTCTTAACCTTAGTGGTATAGCTTTGCACTATTATACCTAAATTTACTTTTTATTCCTTTTAATTCTTCAGTACTAATTAATGCAAAAAGAAAATTAAGACAGCCACTAGATTTTAAAATAGTATCTTTCTTCTGCTTCCACTTATCACACTTGTATGTTGGAACAGAGTCCAAAGGTCCTCTATATAGAATTTATCTTTTCATAACTACCTAGCCCTTTTTTTATTTTTCCGCCTGCTTTGTTTGTCAAATACTTGATCTGTATAAAACTAAAAGTGATAATTCTGACAGGTCACTCAGAATCACCTTAATCTCAGGGGGATGCTTAAAAAGGAATTCAGAGAAACTCAAAATCCTGCAACAGCCAAGCAACTGTAGTCCAAAAACTCAGTACCTACTTCATCTTTGTAAGAGCAAACAGTCTGGCAGGCATGAGAGACTTGATCATCTTAGTGGCAGTCTTCCACTTGTGGAACTTTTTCCCCAATTGATAGCCACCAAGCCTCATCATTACAGGCCATCAAGTGAAAATACTAATTTGTTTTTCTTTCACTGTGATTTATTGAATTACAGTAATTAAAATCATATTCCATCTTTCCTCCTTAGAGCTCAAGGCAGTATAACTGTGATGTTATGTCAAGCTGAGAGAGTGACTGAACCAATGCCACTCAGTGAATTTTATGGCTCAATAGGGGTTTCTCAAGTCATACTCCAATGCTCTAAGCACTACACTAGATAGAATCATAGATTTGAAAGAGATTGCAAGGGCCATCCAGTCCAGTCCGACCCCGCCCCCCTGCCATGCAGCAATACAAAACTAAAACATTCTCAAGAGACGGCTACCCAATTTCTATTACAAAACTTCCAAATGGAGATTTCATCACTCTCTGAGGCATTCTGTTCCACTGCTGAACAGTTCTTACTGTCAAGATGTTCTTCCTAGTGTTTAGGTGGAATCTCTTTTCTTGTAATTTGAATCCATCAGTTCATGTTCTAGTCTCTAAGCAGCATACTGTACAATTTCATTCTGTTTTCTACATGACGTTCCTTCAGATATTTAAGATGGGCATCATGTCACCTCTCAGTCTCCTCTTCTTCAAGCTAAACATACCTAGCCCCTTAATTTATTCCTCATAGGGCTTGGTTTCCAAACCTTTTACTATCTTGGTTGCCTTCCTCTGTACTCATTCCAACTTTTCAATATCCTTCTTGAATTGTGGTACCCAGAACTGTCCAAAATATTTCAAGTGGGGTCTGACTAAAGCAGAATATAGACTGGCACACTTACTTCTCCCAATGTAGATATTACACCCCTGTTGATACAAGCTAGGATTACAATGGTTGTTCCATCACATTGTTGATTCATGTTTTGCTTGTGGTCTTCTAAGACCACCTAGAGACTTTACACATGTACTGTTGAAAAGCCAGTTACCACCCGCTCTATAGTTGTGTGCTTCATTTTTCCTGCTTCAATACAGTACAGTACCACCCCCATATCTGCTGGGGATTGGTTCCAGGCCCCCCTGCAGATGGTGAATTCTGTGGATAACAGCCAACACCATCCAGGGGGGGCATCCCAGGGGAAACAGGGAGAGGTGAATTTGCTCCTCCCCCTCCATTCCCCCTTTGTCCCCGCCATGGCCCTGCTGTGGTGGCAATTGCGGGGGGAGGGTGAGATTGCTCTTCCACCCCCTGCCCATTATGGCCCCACTGTGGCAGTGATCACGGGGGCAAAAGGGAGGAGGCGGGATCGCTCCTCTGCCCCCTTCCCCGCACCATGGCCCCGTGGCGGTGGCGATCGCAGACGCGAAGGAGGGAGGGGGGAGGCAAGATCTCCCCTCCCCTCCCTTCCCCCCCGCAATCACTGCCACAGCGACAGGAGCCCTCCCAGGGGAAGGGATGTGGAAGTGAGATCCCTCCCCCTCCCTCCCTCCCCATCGCCAACCATGAATAATTGAATCCGTGGTTGGTGAATCGGTGGATACAGGGGTGCTACTGTACTGTACATTTATCTCTGCTCAAATTAATTTTGTTAGTTTTGGTCCAGGCCATTTTGAACTCTGATCCTGTCCTATTAGATACCCATCATAATTTGGTGTCACCTGCAAATTTGGTAATCATGTCATCTATTCCATCATCCACATCATTTATAAAGATATTGAAGAACTCCAAGCCCAGGACAAAACTCTGTGACATCCATAAAAATGAACCTTTGGTGACCAATCTTCAGGTTCAGCCAATAAGCCAGTTACAAATCAATTAAGTAATAGCACTGTGATCCCATGATATTCTTGAAGATTCTCTGCAAGAACATAATGGAGCGACTTGTCAAAAGCCTTTCTGAAATCAAGATATAGTACATCCACAGCATTCTCTTCATCTACCAAGCTTGTAACACTATCAAAACAAGAGATAAAATTAGTCTGGCATGATGTTTTTGAGAAACTCATGCTGACTCTTAGTAATCACAGCATTCCTTACCAAGGGCCTAAAGATTGACTGTCTGTTTCAGTATATCTTGAAAGATGGATTACAAAATCTTTGAAATACATACGTACATACTTTGTAGACATCTAAAATTTGTTGTAGGTACAGAGTGTCACAAGAAACAACTAGCAAGTCAAACCACATTCATTTCTGTAAAGAGGAAGGCTGGGATACTCCTCAGTGCTTTACTCCTATGCTTAGAAATGGACAAGCAACTGAAAAGTTTGCCTTGTTGGGTTTGCCCTTCATTGGCCATTGCCGGGAGCGGGGGGAGGCACAGCAAAAAGTGTTTGTTGCATTCTACAGGGCAGTAGCAAGTTCTTAGAGGTAGTCTTTAGTAACAACCCAAAGGAAAGCCAAAGATGTGCCAAGGAAAAAGCTTAGGAATTTCCCCCCAAAATATTCAGGGGTTCCTCAGCAAACCAGCCAAAATGGGTTAAAAAAAAAATCCTGGAGAGGGCAAATATGAAAGCCACTGGTATAACTCATAGAACAAATAATCTTTGCTGTTTTATATCCAAAAAAGAATGAAGTCTTGTGATGTTCTTTCCTCCACATCATTGGGCTCAGCAGGAGGTTGGCCTGATATATTGTACAGTCAACTCAGTCTGACTGTCTTTGTATGGTCCACCGAAACAGTTGGCAAAAATGATGGCATAGGAAGTCAAGGATACAAGAAGACACCCAATCAAGAATTTGCTTCATGGAGAAAGCTATTCTGGAACAGAACACCTCTTCATGTGAGAATGGAAAAACATCAGATTATAGCCAAGGTTTAGCCGACCTCATAAGTTAGCTGCAGACTATAAAAAGTCTCATTTTAGATCATTCTGTTTTGGATCAAGAAAACAAACATAACTGGCTGGTTTATAGGGACAACTATTCTGTTGTTTATCAGCCTCCCATTTGTTGAACACACTCTTTTTGATTAATGGGATGCAACTCAGGCAATTTGTCAGTAGCGCAGCACAAGCAGTGAGTGAACCTATGGAATTTTCTACAGAGATTTTCAAAACCTAAACAACAAGTAACTCAGTGGTATTGTTTCAAGGATGCATTCTGTTCTCCCACTACTTGTTTCAGACCCCATGCAATCATTCTTTTGGAGCAGGATTATAGCTGGCCAGTTCTGCATCCTGAGTGAAAACGGACATAAACAATTTAGTGGTCCTATGGATTAGTTAAGCATGCCAAATTACAAACACTGAGCTCAAGCAAAACACTAATTTAATTTCCCTTTGCTGAAGTCATTCATTGTTGTTTCCTCTACTGTCTCCTCTGACAGTATTATAATACACATCAGTTCAGGTTTATTTGAAAACACATACATATTATCTAGTGAGTATGTATGAAACCTAGCAATGCTATTCTATACAGGAGATCCAAATAATTATTTCATAATGAAATCTGATGTCTCTTGATATGGTAATATGATGCCACAGTATATGATGATCAAGAAAACAAATAAAATCACCCACCAATTGATATCCACCACCACTCCAATTAAATTTTGTCCTATATAGCAACTCATCCACGGCATGGAGTTTCTGATTTCTATGTATGGGTATGAAACCTAGGCAGAGAAGAAAGCTGATAGGAAGAAAATCAACTCATTTGAAATATGGTCCTGGAGGAAAGTTCTGTGGATACCATGAACTGTTAAAAAGACAAATCAGTGGATCCTAGTGAAAATGACTATTTATTGATCCAATATGGAAGAAATATTTGCATATAGGTACTGTAATAATTTAATGGATATATAATTGACACTGTAGATTGAAAGATACAATTTTGAGTTGATAGTATAAAGCCATATGTTACTACAAAATAAATTAGTGACAGTCGGAAACAAATATGGAAGTGCAGAAGCATCTTATTCATGGAGAGGATGATATTTAAAAGAATTGGGACTAATACTTTATTTAAAAATGTTTCTTTTTGTCAAAAGGAAAAGAGTACTATGTCATCTTGAATGTTGCATTTAAAGGTGTGACTAATATTTATTTTGCATATTGTAAAGTATGGAAGATTCTTGGGGGGGAGGATAAAATAAATTAAAAGTGAAAATGACTAAACTGAGGCCGTTGTACTTTTGGGCATATCATGAGATGACATGTCTCACTGGAACGGACTGTAATACTCAACAAAGCGGAAGGCAGTATGAAAAGAAGAATATCACATTACAGGGGGATTGATTCACTCAAGGAACCCACAGCCCTGAGTTTGTAAAATCTGAGCAAAGCAGATGATGTCTGGGGCTCTTGGAAGTCTCTCATTCATAGGGTTACAATAAGTTGAAGTTGACTTGATGGCAAATAACAACTACAACAAATTAAGTAATTCTACAACTGTGTGATCTCATCTAACCAAATGTAGAGCTTGGAAAGTTACATTTAAGGTCGATAACTCTCAAAATGCCTCATGCTGACTGGTGGATTCTAGGAGCTGCAACACAATGAAGCCCCTTTCCCAGACTTTGAGGAGAAAATCCCATCCCTACACAAAAAAGAAATTTATCAACATAGAAATGGAAATAAATTTAAGAAAAGAATCAAGATAGAGCCACAAATAATCTGAATAAGGAATGAGAATAATCAGTAGGCAAAAAATGAAGGCTGACTATTGGAGAAGGGGGAAGAAAGGGAATGGATAGAATGAAGAAGCCTGGGAAAGGGCATGGCTGGCTGGAATCCTGAAGGGGAGGATTCCACAATGCAACATTTTCCATGGAGATCTAAGTTGTGTTAATTGAGTGGCACCCTGTAAGTCTTTTGCAACATGAATTTCTTCTTGAAGAATTATGAAACAGTTATGGAGAAAAATGGAAATAAGGGGTGGTATAAAATTGAAGCATTTGGTTGAAGTAACCACTGCTTCCTAGGAAAATTCCAGACAGATTGCTGAACCCATACTCCCCAAAACAAGACTCCCCAAAACAAAGCTTGTGGGGGCAATTAGCTAACACACATTGGAAACGGTTTAATGCAGTGTAGATGTGTAAATAGCTATTGCTTAAAACAATTTGTAAGCCGCTCTGATAGCCTTGTGGCTGAAGAGCGGGGTATAACTAACTAAATAACTAACTAAATAAATAAGACATATTTCCAGTTGCCTTAATTCTGCAAATAGTTGAGGGTACCATTTTGGAAGGGTGCTTTATTGAAAAAGGGATCACAACACATAATACAATGATGAGAGTAGAGAGATATTATGATGAGTAGCAAACAGGTCTGTTCTGCACTAACAGCTTGTCTTTATCTATGAGTGTACATCTGCACAGACAGCCAAAATATAAATTTTAAAGTCAAGGAAAATAAACTGTGAACATTGAGTGGCCATAGTTCCATGCAGTACACTTGTGATGTATGCAGAAGGTAAGAAATTATATTACATGATTCCTCCAGCTAAAAATCTGGATCTCAGGTAGAGAAATATTTATTTATTAGCTACACTTGTACCCTAGCTTTCCTCCAGTGAGGATTTATGCATAAGCATAAACATCTTTCCACTTTCCCATTTTCACCATCTCACCAACCCTGCAAGCTAAGAAAGAATGACTGGTACAAGGCTATCCAGGGAGTGTTGTGGTTCAGTGGGAACATGACCCTTAATCTCCTAAGCTAAAGGCCAACAGTAACCACTAGACTACCTTGGCTCTAGAAACTATTTATTTTATTTTAATTTATTTTATTTATTTATTTATTATATGGGATTTATAATATATGTTAAAATAGCTAAAACAATACATGGTACAAAAGTTAAAACAGCATACATCTACTTAAAAAAGAAATGAAAACACAAAAAACACACATATATTGCACATCCTTCCACCCCAACCAGAACAAATGCTGAGAGCTGTTTAAATAGGAAGGTGTTTGCCTGCCAGCAGAAAGAGAGCAGAGAGGAGCTGAGTCTCATAGATTTTCCTTGGTTTTTTTTTTTTCCGGGCTGTGGGACCGTGTTCTGGAATAGTTTCTTTCTGACGTTTCACCTGCATCTGTGGCTGGCATCCTCAGAGAATTGTCTCATTTTGGAGGGGTTCTCATAGCCTAGGAGCAGCCATTGAGAAAGCTCTTTCTTGTGGACTCACCAGATGAGCCTGGAAGGGTGGTGGGATGGAGAGAAAGACCTTTCCCAAAGATTGTAAGATCTGAGCAGACTCATATGGGGAGATACAGGCTTTCAGTTAGTCTGGACCTAAGTAATATAGGGCTTTATAACCAACACTTTGAATTTTGCCCAGAAATGAACTGAAAGATGATGAAGTTTCCAGTTTCCAAAGGCAGCCCCACATGGAGAGTTTAACAGTAATCCAAATAAGATGTATCAAGACATGTGTCACTATATCAAGATCTGACATCTCAAGGAATGGGCACAGCTCGCACACCAATTTTAATTGTGAAAACACACTCCTGGCCACTACTGATACCTGGGCCTCCAGGATCAGGGCCGAGTCCAAGAGTATGCCCAAGCTATGAAACCGAGATTTCAGGGGAGTATGACCCCATCCAGCACAGGTTGAACTATACCAATGAGGAACTACTAGCTATCCAAGTAGACAGTGCTGGACTACATCAGGGGTGGGAATCATGGACCATCAACCATGGTATTCTTCTGGGCCATCTTCCTGGGATAGGACTTAAAAGGACTATTTTACATTTGGTCTATGCCTTCCTAGAGGGGCAAACCTCCAGGAAGGTGACTCCTGTTTGACCCCTTGGCCAATGAATTGATTCTGTCTCCCCCTGCCCATACTATTTAATAAATACATAAAGTACTGAGAGAGTCTGTCTCAAGTTTTGGGGATCAAGTGCAATAACTATGCAGATGATACCTAACTCTATGCACCTCAATCCAAGGGAGCTGTTTCTCTTTTTATCCATCATCTGGCATCAGTAATGGATTGGATAAGAGCAAACAAATTGAAACTTATTTCAGGCAAGACAGAGGTGTTCCTGATCAGCTGAAAGGCAGATCAGGGAACAGAGATTCAGCCTGTGATGGATGGGTCACATGGTAACATAGCTCCTGAGTTTGGCTCTACTGTGTTGTCTAGATGGTGAAAAAACTCCTCATGGAATTTGAGGAGAATACCTTTTGTTCCAATGAGATCCTGTGGTGATTCACCATATTTGCAGCTTCTCCTGAGGTTTTTTTTAAAATGTGGGGGAAATGTGCACTCCCACTCGTTAGGACAACTGAATTGCAGTGCAGCGCATTCCTGGATAAGAGCAGAAGTGGAAACCTGATTGGTTGGATGTGCGCGGGTGGTGGGCTTCCTGCAACAAAGTGGCTGGAAGCACCATTTTGGAGTTTCACAGTCACAATCATTTGTTTTTTCACTGTGCTGAGGTGACCAAACAGCTTTTTAAGCTGTAATAATAATAATAATAATAATACTGTGCAGTGGTGGCAACTTATTGAGAATAATAATGCAATCAATTCACTCCCAGCCACCATCTTGATTCACAGGCATGGCTCCGTGTGAACACCAAACACGGATAGCTTTGCATACCAGCAATTTTGCCAAAAACCATGGAGACAAATGAACGCTGCTGCGAATTTGCATTAATATGCAGCAATTAGCATTATATCTTCTCATCTAGAAAAGCCCTGAGACTGGAAGCTAAAGTTTCTGTGGTGGCAAGGAATGCATTTGCACATTTAAAACTTGCATGCAAGTTGTGCTGTAATACCGGTACTTTCTGCACAGGGCTGCCTTTGAAGAGTGTTAGAAAAACTTTAGCTGGTCCAAAGAGCTGCAGCCAGACTGGTACCTGGGGATGGATACAGGAAGCATGTAACTCTGTTGCTGCAGCAGCTCCATTGATTCCCAGTGGATTTCTGGACTCAATTCAAAGAGTTGGTCATGACCTATAAAACCCTATACAGCTCAGATCCAGATTATCTGAAGGACTGCATTCTTTTATACAAGCCTGCCCATGTTTTGAGATCTTCATGACAAACCCTTCTCTGTTCCACCACCCTTAGCAGTACATCTGGTTGGGAAAAGTGGAGAGGATCTTCTCAGTGGCTGCTCCCAGACTCTGGAACTCCCCTTCCTAGAGAGACTAGAGAGGAAAGGATAACACCCTCCTTGTTCTCCTGTTGTAGGCAGGTGAAGCCTTTTTTGTTTCATAAGGCCTTTGAGGACTAATTGCTAAAAGGGCCTTTAATAATGTATTACACTGTCTGTATTTGTAGTTTTTTTTAATGATTGTTTTAAAATTGCTTTTAATTCTATTGATAGTTTAAGTATATTTTAATTTTTGCATTGTATGAACATTTATACACTGTATATCTATTTTAATTTTTGTAGGCTGCGTTGAATCTCAGGGCTGGGCAAAAGTTGGGATACAAAAAATATATAATTATTTTGCCACTAGTGATTCACCCGCCTCCTGCTCCCTGCTTAGTGTCCTGTTTGGATTTCTCAGCCCGAGCTTTGCTTTTAATTTTGCCATTTGTTTATGTATCGAAAAAGCAAGACAGCCACTATAAACCATCACATTGTGTGTGATACACTTCCAACTTTTCAGAGCATATTAGCCTGAGCATTTTAGTATTATTTCTCTCCCTTAAGTCATAACGACAGAGTTCTACAGCACAGTGTGAGAATCTTGCAGCCCTCAGATGTTGGACTATAACTCCCAGCAAGCCTCACCATTTGCTATGCTGGCAACTGCAGTCCAACAGCATCTGAAGGTCCATAAGATTCCCACCCCTGCAGCTTAAATATAATATGGGTAGTGAAAGGGGTTCACTGGAAAGAGACTACACACCAGAGTATGTGTAAGTTACTATTTTGGACTATTAATTACAGATCCCAACTCACAATCTTGTGTAGCCAAGCTGGCTGAGGGTTTTTCAGTCATAAGTAAATAATAACAATAACAACTGTTTCAAGCTGTACAAAATACTTGTGAGTTTTACTGACATAAAACTACATCATTCAGTAGGTAGAAATGAGTGTGCATACCATGCATATCTGTTGGGAATATAAACATGAAATGTAGACATTACGTAATCCACGAGTACTTGATAGGTGCTCTGATACTGTGATAGTGGAAGGCTGCATGAGTGCTTCAAGCAATAGGTTCTCCTTTGCTCCCTGAAATCTTAAGTCTAAATATTGGTTTGAGCCTAACCTTTATCTGCAATCAACAGTTTGCTAGTTTCAATTTATGGAGAAATGTTTTGGCAATGTGAGACAGTGAATTAATTGGATGTAGCCGATTTAAAAAAATACTTCCATGGATCTCCCTCTCAGTCTTCCTTCAACAGCTGACCTGATGTCTTTAACAGCATTCACTATCCAAGTTAGCTGATTTTAGACAGATGTTTGTCTCTCATCTTTTTGAGTCTAGACAGATGTGATTTACAAAGCATAGCCCAGCTGGTAAATTGCCCTGGGACTAAGTCTTATTTTCAATGCATAAAATATTGTGAAATACTATTTCTGCAGTGGCATATGCAGGATGTCTTACCCCAAATAAGTGTAGCGGATGAAAATGTTTCGGGTCTTTAAAAGTTGAAGTGCACATTTGGGCTGCAAAATAGCAAGTTGCTACCTGGTTGGTGGGTGAGAATATTTCTTGTTGTGTACCTTCAAATTGTTTCTGATTTATGATGACCCTATCACAGGTTTTTTTGAGGCTGAGAGTGTGTGACTTGCCCAAGATCACCCAGTGGTTTTCACGGCTGAGCAGGGATTCTAACCCTGGTCTCCAGAGTTGTAGTCCAACACTCAAACCATTACACCATGCTGGCTCCATATTTACCAAACCTCTATGTCATGCTGTACATGATAGACAGCAGCGGGGGCGGGGGGGGCTATGGAGGTAAGAACTGACTTCATTCTCTGCCTCTGGGATCACTAGGAAAGCAGGTTTTACTCACAAGCCCTTAAAAAGAGTAGAGACTGGTGCTTGAGAAAGTTGTTTGTTTGGACTACAATTCCCAGAACTAACTAAGCTGAAGGATTCTGGGAACTGTAGTCCAAAAAGGTAACTTTCCAAAGCTATGAAGACTACTGGTCCATGTAGCCTGGGGAGGCTTTTTCCATGGCCACTCTCAAACTGTGAAACTTTCAACCAAGAGCTTTACAAGGGGATTGGATAAATTTATGGAGAATGAGACTATCGGTAGCCTTCTATTCATGGTTGATATAGCTCTATACCAACTGTTAGAGGTTCGGAGACCCACTTTGGAGAGCTACTTTTGTTGTTAACTGCCTTCACGTCAACTTCGACACATGGAGACCCCATGAATGAGACACCGCCAAGACCCTCTGTCCTCAACTGCTCTGCTCAGGTCCTATAGGCTCAGGGCCATGGCCTCCTTGACTGGACTGGTATGCAGTCTTCATATCTTTCTACTGCCCTCCACCTTTCCAAGCATTATGGTATTTTCTACACTCTTCTGAAAAATAAATCATTTTTCGTTCCTAAATGCCCTCACCTGGAGTTGTGGAGAGCACCTCTAGGCCATTTCTTTTCAAAAGGAAGTTGGGAGGGGGGGGCTCTTTTCTTGGACCTAAAACCACATGGCAACAAAAACATGGTGAAATTGGCACCTGGGGGCCAGACATCTTCCACCTCGCTCAATGATGGTGATGATATTTATATTTATATTCCACTTTCCCCCAAAAAATTGGGACTCAAAGCACCTCACAATGTAAAAGAGCAATATGGTACAATTAAAACATACAAAAAGAAAAGATTAAAATAGAATTAAACTATTTGCAGTATTAAAAACAATTCACATTTCAGTAAAAGGAAAAAAATACAATTAAAAAGGATTTTTAAAATCTTAAAAACACTTTAGTTAAAACAATACAGCATCCCCAGCCTGTTCTTTAAAACATTTTTGTTTTAAAAGCCTGCCTGAATAAAAAGGTTTTAGCCTGCCGACAGATGGACAACAAGGAGCAGGAAATTCTGGCCTCCCTGGGAAGGGAGTTCCAGAGTCTAGGGGCAGCTGTGATGGATAGCTGTATGAGCGAATGAGAGTAGTGTGTTCCACGAGCCAATCCTATGGCACAAAACTGAAAGGGGAGGCTGTACAGTACTAATATCGCACTGAGCCTTTGAAACAAAAGTGTAGAAGTGCCGTTGCCCAGCTGCTGGCTGTGGGACCTTTGTCCAGCTGCAGCACTTCTGTTCTTTCATTTCAAAGGCAGAAGAGGATGGCTGGTGTGCTCGGGAGGGAGCACGAAGAATGTGTGTCTGGTGGCTGCACGAAGGCACCATAGCTGAGAAATCATGAGAAGGTGCTGCAACCAGGTAGCTGCACAAGGGTGCTTCTGCTTTTTCATTTCAAAGGCTGTATGCCATATTAGTACTGTGGAGCCTCGCACCTGGCTGCATCTCTCTCCTCTGACCCTGGGGAGCCCCGAGAGAGCTCGGCCAGCTGTGGAGGTAAGTAGGCAAGCCTTATATAGAAAATGGTAAGATGGTTCCTCCTATATAAACACATGGAGGACTTGAGTACCCGTGTTTTTTGGTATCCATGGGGGGGGGTGTCACGAAACCAAACCCCCAAGATAAGGCAGGTGCACTGTACTATTGTATTTGAATGTTTGATCTATACCAGTGGCTTTTATTTACCAGGGACCCCCTTTAAATATCTTTTGTTGCCGTGGACCCCCAAGACTTAACTCAAGATTAACAACAACAACAACAGCAACATAATACAATTACACCACCCACAACAACAATATATAATACAATTACACCACCAATTAAACTTTCCCTTGGAGGCACATTTCTCCTGCTTCTTCCTTCAAGTTTGTGGCTGGAGCCCATTGAATGGCAATGTGCAGGCCAAGCCAGCCAGCCTTTGCCTTGGCTCCTGTCAAGTGGCCACTATACTGCAGGCAGGAGGTGGTCCAAACAGCCTTCAAGCCTTTGTAGACCCCACCATGAAGGCATTGCAGACCTCTGGCAGTCCCCAAACCACATGTTAAGAACCACTGATCTATACTATAGTGTTTGTATTTAGAGTATTTGAACATCTGTCTGTTATGCCATGCAAATCACAACTCTTACAAGCCCACCTGACATTGGGTTCAGTCAGGGCTGTGCAGGTGCTGGATCAGTGCCTGGATGCTATAATGAGTTGGATGAGGGCCAAGAAAAACTGAATCCAGATAAGATGGAAGCTATGTGAATTGATGGTTCTTAAGTTTGGGAATTGGCTAAGCTGTCTGCTCTGGATGGGTTCCACTTCCCCTGAATGAGCAGGTGTGCTCCTCAATTCCTTAGGCAGATTCCTTAGGCAGACTCCTCAATTCAGCTCTTTCGCTCAAGGCCACCACTTCATCTAGTGCCCCAGATATAGCCTTTCCTGGGCACAGATAACTTAGCCACAATTGTCCATAAACTGGTAACTTCCCAATTAGACTACTATAATATGCTCTATATGGAACTGTCATTGAAGACGATTCAGAAGCTACAGATAGTGCAAAAGGCAGCAGCCAGATTGCTAATTGGCATACCACACAGACAATATATAATACTCATCTTGAAAGAATTGGCCATCAGTTCACTTTTGGATTGAATTTAAGGTGCTGGTGATGACATTTAAAGTCCTGAACACCTTGGGACCTCGATACTTGAAGGAGTGCTTCTCTATATATAACTGACTAAGCTCTTTAGGAGGAGCCCTCCTTGTGTCCCACCAGTTGGGCAATATTATGTGGGAAGTCATGGAATATAGTTTACTTACCAGTTGCACCCCAATTGTGGGATGTTCTTCCCTTGGAGGGCCATTTGGCATCAACATTGATTTCTTTTCAGCACCAAACCAGGACATGACTTTTATTAAAGCCTTCGGGGCATGATTTACTAGAATTGTGCCTGTGTATGGTTTTAGATATATTTGGGTTTTTTTTTTTCATTGTCAGCCACCAGAATTTTTAAAAATATTCAGTGTAGCTTTTTGCCAACAAAAACTTCTTGTTTTTAAGGGCTTACTTCTGTATTTAGGAGCCCAGGTGTGTATCTATGTCTTCACATCTTGAGGGAACTGTTACAGTTTGGTGATTTCATTGCAACCAGCAAATGACAAATACAGACATCTTACAGATGTTTTGCCAGCATGGCCTAAACTGCCCAGTTACCTTGGACAAGAAATAAAAGCTAGAAATACAGCTTGTATAGAGCACATTGAGTGCTGGACAAAGACCACAGATTACTTGAATCCCTAGTAATCCATTAAATCCATTGGGTAAGTCTGGGGAAATCACTACACCTCAACCCTCCTTGCAGGCATGTTGTGAAAAAAGGACAATTTTATCCCATGTACACCACATAAGAAAGGTGGGGAAAATAGGCTAACCAAATACAAAAAAAAAAAAAATCAATTATGTATTGGGTATGTTCCCATTTTCTTCTTGTAGAAAGCGCATATTTTGCTGCTTGCTGATGTACATTCTTTTAAAGCTCAGAGCAGTTTTAAAATGTCACCACCAATCTTATATATTGCTACAGGAAGGCTATTTAAGGCCTGGGGTGGGGTCAGGGCACAGAACTATGAACACAAGATTCAAAACTGCAACAAACAATTTAGTGTTCTGCAGCCACAGATGTTGTGGCTTCCAAGACTTCTCCAGCTGTGCCGTGTATGAATTTCACAATTGTCTCTGCTCAGAAATACAGAAGAACTTGCTGTCCCTCTCTTATTCCTCTCCTCCTCCTCTCCCCTCCTTCCTCACTTCATAACTAGCTATCCAAGTGTATCAGCCTTGATCCTCAGGTTCTCTTGTGACCACTTCCAAATGTTTTGCTAACATCCTGCAGGAACATCTACAGCCATTTAATGGCTGCTGAAGAAATTAAGTATGCACAGTAAAAACAAGAAGGAAGAACACTATTTGTTATTCTGAAGCACGTTTCATCTAGCAATTCAAGAGATCACAGCAACCTTGATCCTCCAGAGAAAGGAAGCATGATGTGGTAATCAGGATTCAAGAATATTGCTGGAAGAGAATTTTTAGGAGCACAAGATTTAGCTTGTTATTTAAGGGAGCAGGGGAATGCTTTTGTTGTGTGTATACTATGATGGATATGCAGCCTATTTGACTGTACATGAAAATGGTGACCCCTATGCAAGGATTTCTATTCCCAGTTTTTCTGTGTGCAAGATTAGTTCTTCTTTCCTTTCCCATCTGGCCCCGGGGAAGGTGTCATTCAGTAGAATGTTACCAAGCTTACCAATAGGAATGAGTGGTAGTAGTAGCCACTGGAAGGCATTACTTTTAAAAGTAATTACGTAGTCATTGTCATAACTTCAGAGCTAGAAAAAAGGTAGTCAGTTATTACTGTGGTTTGCAGGGTGTTTTTTTTTTAAAAAGTACATCTTTACTGTTTCTCAAATGTACCTAAAATATAACAAGGAAAAAAGGAGGGTGAGGAAAAAAGAAATCTAGGAGCATCTTTAAGACTGAGTTATATTTTAGCATGTTCTTTCATGGTTATCAATCCATTTCTTCAGATACAATACAGAGTGATATTAAAGCCTTAGGTTATTAAGCATATTTTTATGGGTTTTTTTTCTTTTAAAAGAGTATCTATCTGTCATAAGCTGCTGGCCTGTAGTATAAAACATGTTCTCCTTCCATCCCTGCCACATCACTCACAAAACAGCATGAGAGCATTTCAACCCCATGGGACTCCTTCTCCACCATTTAGTGATGCTATTCCCTTGTAACTGGAAAAATGACAGAATGGTTTCCATTACACCACAAAAGGAGTGAAGATACCCCTTGTTAAGTCATAATCATAATGTAACTACAGAAAGGCCACTGGTAAAATAATTAATTATAAGTACAGTGGAATTAATTACTGTAACTAGTTATTTCCAAATTTTGTTCCCTCGAGTCAGTGCTGTAAAGAGAAGTACTAGGGAAGAAGGCAGCTACAGCTACTGCCATGATGCTTTCCCAGTGGCACTTGGCAATAGGAAGATAGCAGTGGCTGCATCTGCCTGGATGACCACTTCTTTCTATAGGACTTTTTTAAAAGTTACAGTTCTTAAGAAAAGAAAGTGCTGACTTTAGTTGCAGGGCTCCTAGATTTTGGCACATGCCCCATCGTGCTGCATGCTTGCAGGTTCAGTTTGGGGGTTCTCTTGGATACAGCTCAGACCCTGGAGGCCCAGGTCTCAGCAGTGACCAGGAGTGCTTTTGCACAGCTAAAGCTAGTGTGGCAACTGTTCCTGTTCCTGGGAAAGTTGGATCTGGCCATGGTGATACATGCCTTGGTTACACCCCCTTTGGATTACTGTAATGCAATCTATGTGGGGCTGCCTTTGAAAAGTGCTCAGAAACCTCAGTTGGTCCAAAGAACTGCAGCTAGGTTATTAACTAAGATTGGCTACAGGGAGCATACAACTCTTCTGTTGCAACAGCTCCATTGGCTGCCAATTCATTTCCAGGCACAATTCAAAGTGCTGGTTTTGGCCTATAAAACCCTATACAGTTTGGGTCCAGTTTATTTGAAGGACCACATCTCCTGTTATGAGCCCAGTAGAGCTTTAAGATCATCTGGAGAGGCCCTTCTCTCAATCCCACCACCTTCTCAGTCATGTTTGGTGGGAACAAGGGAAAGGGCTTTCTCCATGGCTGCTCCCAGACTATGGAACTCCCTCCCCAGAGAGGCGGGGATTGCACCATCTTTGCTCTCATTCTGGTGGCAGGTTAGGACATTTTTATGCCACTAGATTTTTGTGAAACAACAAGGGCTGGGCTAGTGAGGCTGTGTGGTGTGGTTTTAAAAATTTTAACGGGTCTTTTAAAAGGTATTTTAATTTTTACTGTAATGTTTTTAACTGGTAAATTGTTTGATCTCATTTAAAATTTTATATTTATAATGTGGTTTTAACTTTGTACTGTTTTTAGCCTGTGTTGTTTGTATAATGATGTTAGTTCCACTGGTGGGATAGAAATGAATAAAATAAATAATGATATGGGTTTGAATACTACAGGTTGTTCCATCTAGAGTAGACCCATTGAATCAATGGGATTTGCCTACATGTTGATTTACCATTAAACAACTGATCTAGTTGGGACTGCCAGTAGAATTCAGGCCACTGAACTTGCTTTCATAAGTAATTTGCAAGGGTCATTTAGCAACTGCAATCTTTCCCAGATAAAGTTATCATAGAGTAATCAGGGCCCTCCAGGCACTGATGAAGTTCCCAAATGATTTAACAAATCATAAAACAGAAAGGCAAGGATGACCATTACTGGAAAGCAGAGAGGAACTTTTTCAGGGAAAAGACGAAAACTGCAACTACTTTGTGAATGCCTTCTGGAGTGACACTCTGATTTAGAAGACTATTCCTGCCAATGTGAAGTTTTAGCATTTAAGACTGCTAAAAGACTGATACTCTAGTATTGGAAAAATAGTGTTTCCCAACCTGTGCTCCAATGGAAAGAAGATTTAGCAATGCTTGCAACATTTGAGAGTTCTATTGATGTAACTTACAAATGGACTTATATTTAGATATTTGATCTGCTATTGTTGCAATTTATCAGTAATTAAGTTTCTTTTTATCTCTTTATTTCTTATTGCTATAATGCTAGAATATCACAATATGTAACTGAGAACATTCATGGTGTATTTTTATTTTGCATAACATTTTGAATAAAATATATTAAAGACTTTAAAAGTTATTTTTTTAAAAAAAACATCTGAGAATCAGACTTTTTTCTTTTTTCCCATAAGAATAGTGAACTTGAGGGAAATTGCTATATAGTTCCTCCTTAGAAATGTGACTTCTTCATTCAAAGCCTCGGCCACATTATTTCAATAAAGATGTGATTAGAGGAAATCTTCTAGACATATTATGTCAGCATAATACAGAAATCTTTCTTCATACCAAAGGTTATTAAAGCTGCACACAGATTATTATTCCCCCTAGCCTCTTCCCCTTATTTTACCATTACTGTGGTAATAGCCATGATGAAACATTGGTAGCTTACTAATTGCAGAAAAATAATGGAGAAAGAGTGCTGACTTATTGCAGGGCTAGGAATCCTGCGGCCTTCAAAATATTGACGGATTATAAATCCTGCTGGCCCTAGACAATATAGCCAATGACAAGGGATTATGGGAGTTGCAATACAACAATGTCTGGAAGGTCCACAACTTACCCATCCCGGCCACACACACCCTCTGTGTGTGTGTGTGTGTGTGTCTGTCTGTCTGTCTGTGTCTGTGTGTTGAGGATAGCTATTTTCTCTACTTCCCTAATTTTTTTTAATCCTGCTCCCACACAAGTAAATGCAATAATATAACTGACTTACTAAACTAGATGAAAGCAGGTTCTGGCCTAGTTCATTTCAATCTGAAATAAATCTTTGCATATTTGTATGGACTGCATGTTATTCTGTGTTATACTGAAGGGCTCCTAGAAAGGTTGTGGTTTAGTGAAAGGACACATACCTCATAGTCAGAGGTTCCATTTTGGGCATATCTAGTTTGCAGATGATTGGAAACTCTGCCTGAAACTCTGGGAAGCCATTTCCACAGCTTGAAAATGTTACTTTTTAAAAAACAATTCCCAGACACAATGGCCAATGGTCGTTCTGGTTGGGAGGTTCTGGATACCGTAGTCTAAAACACTGCTTAAAAGTGTGTGTGTGTGTGTGAGAGAGAGAGAGAGCTCTCAGTGCCATCAGTCAATGGAGACAGTACTTAGTGATAAGACAGATATATATAGAATGGATGGCCTATGTTACTTTTATACATGTTCACTCAAAGATGTTTCTATGTGAAAACTCCAGTTCTCTTGGGAACAGCTATTCAACTTAGGTTGGAAGGTGATTCCTAAACAGATGGCAGAGATGAACAGGAAAAGAGTATTCTCCCTCCCTGGTTTCAGGACAACCAGAAGCCGGAGTCAGCCAATGAAGGTGAACACTGGTAGATTCAGGACAGATAAAAGGACGTAACTCTTGCCATAATGCATAGGTTTATGCATTATGGAGTGTAAGCTTTTCTTTTCAATGTCTACTAGCAATGAGAGATATAAACTGCCTCCAGTATCAGAGACAGTAGGTCTCTGTATATCAGCTTCTGGGAAGCATGAACAGAAGGATGGTGTTTCCTTCTCAGAGACATCTGGTTAATCACAGCTATCAGAAGAAAAAAGATGTTAAAGGATATGGTTATTTTCATGGATCAAGGTTGTTACGTAGTTTATTTCTTCACCTGCAATTGCCATGCGCGGTGAGTACCATGGGGATCAGAGAAGGACAGAAATTCTACATGTGACAATATCACAACACACTGAGTTCTCAGGTTATTTAAACACTACACCCCAATCCTTGCATTAATTCAGGCAGGCTGGCTGCCTACTGAGACCAAACCCCACGGGCTGCAATCTACATGGTATGCAGGTTTGTGTCAAGCAGCACCCATGTAATAGACGGAGGGGCTTTGCAACCATGCATCTATTTATTTAATTGTTTGTTTGACTGATTGATTGATTTGTATCCCACCTTTCAAGATGAGATTCAAGGCAGGTTTAAAATAGTTTAAAAAATACAACTATAACCTTACAAATTACAAAAGTTAAAAAAAGAATTAAATTGAATTTCCATTATTAAAATATAGTTAAAACACATAATTAAAAACATAAAATTGATAAAAATGCAACATTAAAATGGCACACCAAGTAAAATTCACATGTCAAAATGCCTGCCTAAATAAAAATGTCTTCAACTGCCAATGAAAAGCAAGCAGGAAGGGGGCCAACCGGACCTCCTGCAGAAGGAAGTTTTACACTCTGGGAGCAGCCATGGAGAAGGCTCTCTTCCAAGTCCTCACCAGCTACACCTATGAAGGTGGTGGGACTGAGAGAAAGCCTTCCCCTGCTTATTTTAACACTCAGGCCGGCTTGTATAGGGAGATACAGTCTTTCAGATAGTATGGACCCAAGGGCTTTAAATCTGTTGGGAAAACTTACTTTCAGGAAAGGAGTGCAAGAGTCCTGTGAATTCTGTAGTACATAAGTGGGTGAATTTTAGCAGGAACATCTTTTTGTCAACCCTGCTCCTACTAAACTCATTCCTCTTGTACCTTTCAGAGTTGTGATGGCTGCTTATGCATTACCTACTAAAATTCTTACTTTCTATTCACGTCTGTCAACAATAACAGAAGTCTGCCTCCTTCATGTCTCAACATTTTACAGCTCAGCTTCCAGTTATGGCAAAAGCTTGGGAAAATTATTTTTTAAAGACTGCAATAGAATCCAGCAAATACGTTGGCTGGGGGATTCTGGAGTCTGTAGTCCAAAAAAGTACATTTTAGCAGCTCTGTCTATGAGCAATGTCTGCATGAGGCCTACATATGAAACATTGCCATTCTAAAAAGAAAAAGACCATGTCATGCAACTGAAGCCTTCCCTCCAGGATTTTTATTTAAAATGCCGGAGGGAGGAATCAAACCGTTTTGGTGGATTTTATGGCATCATTCACAATCCAATGGCTCCTAAAAATTGCCAAATTTGGAGGCATTTTAAACTATATGTTATCATCAACTAATGAGGTTTTTTTAAGCCAATACTGCTATGGGAACCTTGGAAAATGAATTAACATCCCCTACAATTTATAATGCACTGTGAAATGTCTATAAAATTGTGTGTACAGATGGGACAATCAAGTTTTGATGCAGGCAAGAAAAAAGGCATGTGAAATTTCAGCAAGCATTTCAGTGCCTCTCCATTTTAATTGTTGATCAGTGGGTTCCCCCTCCTCCCCCTTTCTTTTAAAAATCCAACTACAATGTGTTACAATGATCCCTTCTCAATCAGCTGTTACTATAGAAACAATAGAGTTGTTTGCACAGTGACTTCTTCCAGCAAATAATTTGCAACAAGTTATTCCTTGTTTCCCTTCAGTACCATGGGAAGAACTGTGCTCCTGGAGCTCAGGACAGAGATTCAAATGTCTGCTAATCCCAGTTTTAAAACCAATTTCCTCCATGGCTTTGGAAGGAATCACATATCTTCCCCATGCTTCTGTTTTCCCATCAGCTGAAAAGAGACACCACAGTGCTGCATTGGTGAGAATCTACTATCATGAAAGGGAAAGGAATATTAAACTAATTTTTAAAAGGTGAGCAACACTCTGAGAAAAGCATACAGTTTATGTAATTTACCTCTATTTACACCTACATTTAGAGAAATGTCTTTTATTTGTGATGAACTACATTATTGCTGAAAGTGACCGGGTAACTCTATTAGCTAAAAATAGTTCAAAAGCCAACAAACTGCTATGTTTAAAAGCTTCCAAGTAAGAATCCTCTCTGCTGGAATTTGAGAAAGTTGGAGAAATAAAAGAGCTTTCATTGAATAAGATCAATGATCAATCTAACCCCATGTTTTGGCTCTGCCAAGTGGAAGTTATGGAAGCTTTTAAGAATATAGCAGTGAAATTATGTCCTTTCCATTTTTAAACTTCAACATTTTTTCCAGTTACTTCCCCTGAAGATGACTTTTAGCAGGTTAGTGGGTGCATTTACACCCTAGTCTCAATTTGTTTACGTATATTCTTGACATATTTTACACATATTCCTGTCCACAGGTGAGCAGTGGGAATGGCGAAGCCTGGAAGAGAAATTTTGTTGCCCCTATGGGCACATCTACATTAGCCAGGATACACCGGCTCCCCACTGGCCATGGATCAGGCCTGTTGTTCCCCCATTTCCCCCATGGAACAGGAGGAAGTCCTGACAGGCACAAAAGCTCATCGCTGCAGACACTGCCATTTCCCTCACTGTCTTGGAAGGCAGGAAGAGGGCCTACAAAATGTGACCAAGGTCCCCCTGAATGTGCCCAAGGCCTCCCCCGCCGAATGTGACCAGCCACATGTTGGTCACATGTTGTGGGACTCCTTCCTGCCTTCCTGGAGAGCCAGGGAGATGGCAGGGGCAGTGAGGGCCAGCCTGTAGTATCCGTTTCCTCCCAGCAGAAACAGAGTAAAACAAGTATTTTCCCAAAATGCTGTATCAGGCCCAAACCCGGCTTTCCCCGTTTCAGCCCCGTATCTGCCCCAGGGGTCTTGAGGACTATTCAGGGGCAGAACTGGGGGAAAGCCTTCCATCATTAGGACTGCAAGTCTCAGAGATGGGGGAAGATGTGGTATATTGCCCATGTAAATAAGCCCTATGTATGAATGAAAACTAAAAACACACACTTGAGAACACTGAAGATAAATAGGTACAGAATTGTTTTACTCATCTGATGTTTCTCCATCCTTTCATGACTTAATCCCAGCCCTCAAAGGCAGGTCTTCCAACATGCATCACACACTTTCATGCCATATTTCTCTTTCTAAAGATTTCTTCCAGTTAAGTTGAAATAATAGGTAAAAAGCAAACCAAAAGAGGATGTTTTGTGGGGTAGATAAAATCTAAAAATCAATGGTGGAGTAGTTTTAACCAGGTGATTTACCAACACAGGTATGAAGCTGGCAGAGGACAACCTACCATTTGGGAGCTTTGGATTCAGGAACTGTCCACTGAACAGACTAAACTTGTTTTAGTTTAGAATGATTTGAAAGGAAGACAACTTGACAAAGGAGATTTTCACATAGGCTATATATCCCGTGGCAGGAACAGAACAGGGTCAGGAAAGGTTTTCCCTTTCAGATGACGTTGACCCTGTTCTGTCCTGCATCCATCCTACTCCCATGACTGTTCCAGAAAAATGTAATCACGATTTTTCATCGTGAATAGACCTCCCGTTCCATCACTATAACACAATCACAGGTGTGTGAACAGGAGCCCCGTTCCTGTTCTGAAATGACAGCCATGGAGGGGAGGTCTGTTCCGAGCACTTCCTGGTACGATCTGGACATCCAGGTAAGCGGCACCCTTTATTTTACCCTCCCTGTTTTGATTATGTGATTTAAAAAGTGTTTTTGTGCTTGGTGAACTGATTTTATGTTTGGGGGAGTTTTATTTTTTAAATTTACCATCTGATGTTATCACATGATAACGTGATAACGTTTCAGATGGCCGGTCGTAAAAGCAGCCTTACGACGGCTGCATTTACGGCCGGCCAGCAAGGGGAGGGAGAGCCTGTTCCTGCTGTGGAATTAAGGTGAGTGTGTGAAAGATTTATGTTATTCCATGGCAGGAACAGGAGAGGAGGTAGCGGTGCAGTAACGGGGCATTTTGGCCCCGTGTGAAAATCTCCAAAGTTAAGTCTCCATGGTCAAGTTAAAGGTGTCATAAATTCAGAGATGGGGACAGCACATTCTGCACATTGGGAAATCACATCTAGAAGACTTAGAAGAAGCAACCTTTCCATTCTTGTTTGGTTGCTAAAAGCTTCAACAAGACTGTGACTGGCTTAGTAAAGTCTGAAAGATTTCAGGCTCATACCCTGAGAACAAGAGGAACCATTCAAGTCATAGTGGAGTGCCTCACAGAAAACAGCAATATGCTCACAGTTCGCAAACACAGATCTGTTTGGACAGTAAGAGCAGCTATCCACTCAGTAAACACCAGGATTCCTGTGAGTCCACAGTATGGAGAACCAGACACCGTGAGCATCTAGCAACCTACCAGGACAGTCCGTTTGGAAGAACAAAAAAAACCTTTAATCATAAACCTGCAGTTCAATAAACCACACATCTTTCACCAGACCTCAGTCTCTGCTCACTTCTTATGAGCAAATTTTGGAACCGTGAAAACCTAACAACAGATTCAAAATATTCTGGAATTAAGTTTCAGTCTAACTAACATCATTAATATCATCAAGAAGACATTATAAGTACAATCTGAAAAGTGTCTATCAGTCTTGGGTATAAGTTAAATACTGCTGGTTTTAGAGTAAGTCACTGGATGCATTCAGATTGTCAGAGTAAGGCATTGGATGCAAAGCACAGAATAGAACTGTATGCCTTGTTAGGAAGTGCTATTGCTTAGAAAGCTTTGCTCTCGAATTTAAGGCTTGCCTTCTTAATATCGGGCTCTTATGCTCTCAGTAGTACATCAATGAAGACTAGAGAATCCTGTAGATTCCTATTCAGAGATAATGAACTGGAGTCCTAGTTCAGACATAATTAAGCCTTCCCAGTGAGTTCCCGATTACTGCAGCTGTTCCTGCTGAAGGGTGAAGCCAAGCAGGAACAACAGGGTGGCACATTGTACATGAATGGTAAGTGTAAATTCTACACAACCCTGGCTTGTCATTTTAGGTAAATGAGGCCAGTGTTGCGAAGTGCATTCCATGACCTTTGACTGGATAATATCACTTCAGTGACTAATTGTGGAAAGAGAAACAGCAACCTCAGGAACCAATGACAATGAGTGGGACCCTACTCCAAACAAAAATGGAAGCATTTAAAGTGTTTTTGATGGGCAGATACTAATCCATCCAAGTGTATAAGTGATCTCTGAAAATCTAAAGTAGAGGGTTTTCCTGGAAGATAGAATCTATCAAATGTGAGATTTCATGCATATTCTTGACCATACAACACAATGGAAATTATTTCCACAGAAACCTTAGAATCTCATTAAAATTACTCACGTGGATGAAAAATGCTCACACTGGCCAAGTTTTATTCAGGGTGACTTCAGCTCTCTGTTTAAACAAACTGTAGGCTATATGCTGACATCATTTGCTCTAGAAAGTGGCTTTTTAAAACAAGTTAAAGCTGAAGCTATATTAGGTTACATAACGGGCTGGGTTTTTTAAACTTTGCAGTTCTGTATGAACACGCCTCAAGATTCACCTGGACTCTACAAACCAACAGAAAAGCAAACACTGTTTTTCTCCTGCGAAGCAGTAAAAGCCTAAAGAAAAGAAACTTCAGAAAAGGAAGAGAAAACACTTCTGTTATCAGCACTTAGTATACAAAGCCAAAAGGGAACAACCCACTGTTTGCATTCCTACTGAAAGTTCCCTCTTCATCATTTTCCTATCTTTTTATTCTATCTGCACTGATAAGTATTTTGCAAAGAAATAAGTATGCTGTTATAATATGCTACTGCATAAAAATATACTTTAAAGTAGATTTGGATGCCATGCACTATCAATGAAACACAGAATCATCTACTGTAATCCATGAACACCAATGGGAAGGAGGATTTCTGGGTATAAGATTAGCTGGAATGGAATTGTTCAATTAAAAAAAAAAAGATTAGATGGAATGGAACTGTTCAGGTTGTGTTGGCATCCATTGGATTTCTATGAATTCAGGCCAGGTTCACAGGATTATGGCCAACACTGCAGAGAAATGCATGCCAATGTCATGCATATGTTCTCGGCATAGTCCCAACATTCCACAGCTTTGGTGAGATGTAAAATCTAGAACAAATTACACTTTGGCTCTATGACTGCTTTCCACATACTCATCTGGTTTTGAAGGTCTTTTCCCACGTTTGGGGGCAGAACCCAAAGGTCCAGCTGCTCTGGAGGCAAATTTGGTTATCTTCCAGCATTAGAAATCCTCAGTATCCCCATCCATAGAACATTGAATAAATGACACAAAAGTGAAGTAACTGTTTTTAATAGAATCTGTGCTTCAGAATCTTTTGTAGCAATTAAAGCTAACTTCCATTACCTATTTGAGCAACAGGACACTTTCAGCTCCAACTGTGCAAGCCAATCTATCCCACAGACATACATCTATTTCTTCAACTCTCCAGTCTTTCTTCCTTCTTATTCATGATTATTTTTTAATAATAATTATTATAACTATTATTATTTTGGCTATCAGTTTGCAGTGCTAAATGGAATTATCACCAAAACAAGGGAGAAGAATCGTTATTAAGGTTTGTTTCAAACCAACAGACACCCAAACATCTCACATATCTTATTTTATTACTGCTATGTCTAATACATTATGTCTTACTAAACACAATTCAGTAAAACAGTATTTTTTTCAGAATTAACAATAGCAACAACAAAACAGCCATGCATGGTACTATCTCTACTGCCTGTGGACTCCAACATGACATTGGTGAAAAAATCTGGAGACAAGCCCACTTAAGGTGATAACAGAAGTAACCACTCTAAAAAGCAAATAAAATTGAGCAGAAATCAACAGCTCTCCCATCACAAAGGCTGGCAGAAATGCTTGTCTAAGCAAACATTATTTATGTATGTTGGGATACAGAAACCATTTCATTAAACAGTGAATTTAGAAAAGTAGATCATCATTTCTGAGGGAAAGTTAGATGTTAAGTGAAAAGCCTTCCTGACACTCCCTGGAGATGAGTAATAGGTTCTCAATAGTCTGCAAAGGACAGAGAGCAGCCATTCTTTTGCCATGACAACCTGGTAACACAATGCAAAGTGTTGCTTAGCAACACAACAGAACTCTTTTGCTAATGCTCTCGGATTAATTTGCTTGCAGGCTAGAAGACACAATTTTCTTTCCCAGCCAATCTACAAATCTGAATTTAAACTAGAAAAATTATTTTCTTAATACAAATCTTTTACCGTGCTCTCTATTTGGTAGGAAATATAAAGAATGTCCACTGGCATAATTTTTCAAATATACCGTAATTGTCAGGCTTCTGAAAAATAATGCAGTTTTATCTAAGGCAAACTGAGTTCTAAGAGCATTTGCAGACAGCAGTTTCTATTCTACACTTAAATTTTAAAAAAAACACACAATTTAAACACCTTTAGGAAAATCTCAAGACTTTAATCCATATTTTGAAACCACTAAATCTCACCCTCTCTGGAAGGTTTCATAATTAACCATGCCAATGCATTTGTCCATATGTACAAGTGACTTTTGTAATGAACAAAATCAGGATCTGCTGAATGTGGAAGAGAAGATTATAGCCCTCTCTACATCAGAGATTATTACTTCGATTATACCAAAATGAAACCAGCTTGCAATAATTTCATCTCAGGGCCCTTTTAAAGCCCCATAAAGAAAAATGTGCAATGTAATCCAAGTAACTTGACATTTACAGCAGTATCAAAGTAACCCATCTACAAAAACAGCTTTATATTACATGTGGCCTTTACAGGCAATTTTCTGAGAAAATTTGCCATCTGATAATTACTTTCCCTGGCAGTAACTGCTCCATGAATCTTATGCCAAGCATGAAAGGAATCCAAAGCTCTGGAGATGTCAGGTAACAGGCACCTGGAGATGGCTTCTCTCATTCACAACTGTATGCCCCTCCATCATCTTGGACCTAGACTGGATTTGTTGCTCCCTAAAATGGAATTCCAACTTCTGGCTTTCACATCCCTGGCCTGTCACTCAGCCTGCTTCATGTTGTATTGAAGTTGTTCTTTATTTTTACAAGGGAGACTGACTCCCAGTTCAGTTCTAAGTGCTTTAAAGATGAGAACAAGGATCTCAAGACAGAGAAAACTCCAAAATTGACTGCTTAAGTTCTCCAACTCTTCACTACAGTTAATTCTAGGCAGCTGCACAACAAGCAAATTGTGGAAACCCATTTAATATTTTCAGATGTTTGTGATTTACACATTTGTTCTGGCTGGCTGTTACCTTCTCTGTGCTTGTTCCCCCTTTGCAAAAAGACATACACTGAATCTATACAAATATAGTCATCCTGACACATTTATGGATTAAGCATTTGTGAATCTGATTATTCGTGGATTACTTGCATAGGGTCCACAAAATGAAATTTCCCTACCCCTGGTTTAAAAATATCAAGCCAAGATGCCAAAACACAAAATGAGTTTAGCACCTTGGATACTCCTTTAACTAAAATGTAGTTCACGTTCACTACCCTACTGACATGGAACTACCAACTGCCACCACATTCGGGTGCATCTATACGATTAAAAAAAAAATCCGTTTTGGGGGTCAAAAATACGAATAGGCAGCCATTGGTATGCATACGATCCGCCTACACGATTTTTAACCCCCCTAAACTCCGTATGAGCCCCCTTCCCCAGCTGGCTGGAATGAGCAAGCCAAGCGGCGGTTTTAAATCTCTCGCCACTTTTTTTTTTAATTTAAAAAGGTGCCTGCTTTGCGGACATTCGGTTTTCCCTATTTACAAAGTAAAATGAAAATAAATAAATAAATATATATATATATATATATATATAATTCATACACTTACCGGACTCTTGTTTAGCCGGGAATCCAACATGGCGGCCGCTCCCAATTTCCCTCCTTGCTAGCCCCGCCCCCACTACTCAGCCAGCCAATCAGATAACACTGCCTGTTTGTATGTGTGTGAACGGGATGTACAGACCATCAGCCATTCGAACGGCTGTACGTATTTTATGCCGAGATCCGCTATTCCTCCCAAACGCCGAATCCACGTAGTTTACAGGGGATTTGCTAGCCCCCCTTCTGAATGACACGTATGAATCCAAATGGCTGTGTGTACGGAAGAGCAATCTTCCGAATGGCGTACATATTCTTTTTACTGTGTAGACGCGACCTTAGTACAAACTTCTTAGATGGGCCTGTTGCAACCAACCCATGTGCTAGAATTAGCAATGGCAATTCACTTCTATGCAAGGAAGTCTCCACTGATCTGTAGATGATGTAACAACACATTGTCATTTCCTGTGCAATCCGGTATTAAAGCACAATAAAAGCGAAAGTAGGGGGCTGAGAGGGAAACAGTTAAAGTGACGTGCAAGTTCTTTTCAAGCTGGAGTCACCTCAAAGGGGATATAACTCAACTCAAGATGGTGCTTGACTTTGCAAATATGGGGGCTGTATTTCAAGCCTTACTGTCATACTTGGGCACCACAGTTTACCCATTAATCTAATGTATGTTGTTCATAAAAAAGGTAAATTTGCACTTAAGGTACTAAGCATTTCTTGTTATTCTTTGCTGCCAAGTTGGCTTCAACCTATAACAATTGATGTGTTCGCGCACACTGGATGCTCTGTTCATGCTCAGAGGGATCCAGGCAGCCAAAAAATGTAGCAGAGTAGCAGAATACCCATTTGCCCAAAGATAGCCCATAAAATCCCACTGAAGTACACAGACACACAGGTGATGTCTAAAACTACTAGAATTTACTGGTACATAGTAAATATATACAGACCAACTGAGAATCCTCTCTGTGGCAATCATCAGGACTTAGCAGCTTTGCTACTGCACAGCCCAAAAGTCAGCTTGCAACTCTTTCACAGTCTCAAAAGCATATGCAATAACATCCTGCCTCAGTGAGACATACACTGTTTCCCATACAGATTACATTGACAAAAATAAACACTTCCCTTAGCTTCAAGACGACGTTCTCAGGCTACATACCCATAACATAGATCAGGTGCAGATTTGTTTACTGTACACAGTTTGCCCCCTATAGGCAACTATGTTGCTTTACTTGCTCTGCTTCTCTTTACAGCATGAATTTATCAGACTGTATATCCCATCATACTCTGACAATAATAACCATATGAGACTCCATGAATCCTCATCATCAACAGCCCTTCTCAAGTCTTGCAAACTTAGGTCCATGACTTTCTTTATTGAATCAATCTATCTGTAATGTGGTCTTCCTCTTTTCATCCTGCCTTCCACTTTGAGCAGCAGCATCTTTTCCGATGAGTCATGTCATCTGAATGTATGTCCAAAGTAGGATACCCTCAATTTAGTCATCTTGGCTTCTAGTAGGAGTATAGTGATAATTTGTTCTAAGGCCCATTCATTTGTCTTTTTAGCAGTCAATGGTATCCACAGAACTCTTCTCTAGTACTATTTCAAATAAGTTGATATTCTTCTTGTCAGCTTTCTTTACTGTCCAGCTTTCAGAATCACACATAAAAATTGGAAATACTATAGCATGGATGATAATTTAGCATTACTGAAGCAGAAATGGTCAAAATAATTTTGAAAAGCTGGCAGATCTGTTTTGTTAATCTGTGGGTAACATTCTGATATCTATCTATTTATCTATCTATCTATATTGGATTTAGCTATGAGGGGACAGGGTGAACTCAAGAGAGCCACTTATTAAGAACTACAGTAGTGTCAAGTAGATTAATCAACATTTTGTTATTATGCCATGATTTCTTCTAACAGAAATGTTAGTATCAAGAAGCAATGCTTCTGCTACATTTTCAGTTCTAAGACATGCACATCGATACTGTAATGCACCTCAAGCCGCCACTGCAGATTTAAGCACTGTCTTGCACTGCAGTTGACAATAAAGAGCAGGAAATAAGCTTTGCCTGCAAGACCTACAAACTAGATAACATTCTATTAAAATGAACTCAATGATTTGTTTCTCATGCTTCCCACAATGTTTCCCACAAAAACATTAAGACATTATCCAACAAGAACAGGTGTGGACAGATTGCATATTGAGCAATCCTGCTATCACACAAAACTTTGATTCTGTTGAATGGCATTTAGCTGTTTAAAATTTGCTTTATATCTTTTAAAATGTTTTGAAACTGATTGAACCATACCTTGAGATCTTTGGATACAAACTTGAATAGAAATATTTTAACAAACAAAAATCCATCATTTCAAAAACAGTGAGTAGTGTTTTATTTTGTTTCAAAGGAAGAGCTAAGATTATGAAGATTCTAAAAGACCCCTATACATAACTGCTCATAACAGTCAGTCGCTTTCTTTGGCAGCCAGCCTATGAATTATGGGGCCAAGTGGTGATGGTGAGTTCATAGAAAGCTAACTAGAGGGTATAAGCCCTTGGACCAACAGGCAATAATCTTCCAGGTGAATCCTCTATTAGAATTACACTCTTCTACAAGCACAATGATGCAAAGTGCAGGTACACCTCAGTTAATGAAGTAAATGTGCTTCTAGCCCTTTACAGACCGACCCCTGTATCCACAGATTCTGTATCCATGGTTTCACTTATCCACACCCCCAAAATGTTCTCTCTACGCATTTCTAGGTCCTCCAATGCAATTTGATTGTCAACTTATGGAGTCTGTCTCATTGAAAATAATAGGGTTCCCTATTATCCATGGTTTCAGGTATCCGTGTGTGTGTGTGTGTGTGTGTGTGTGTCTTGGAATGTATCCACCATGGATATGGGGGGAGGGTCGATCTGTACTTCTTTAACAGAAAAATTTGGTACCAGAAGTAGAAACAACATAGAAAGAATAGGGATAGGTTCCTACACTATGAAAAAAGAAGAGCAGTTCAACATGTTTCAGTAAACTTTCTATTCAAAACTAACAACAGCGCATGTGAAATGAAACAACCAGGTCAGTTAAGCCCTGTATAAGTAAATGAAAAGATTCTGTGGGAGGGGCAGAATTCTCTTGGAGATGTTGCCATTTTCAGTGTGCTGATTGGCTTCTTAGGGACCTGACCAGCCAATCACAGGTCTGTTGGGCAGCCAATCAGCACACTGGGGGGGGGGAACCATGTAGATCTCAAACATAGCTGCTGGAGAAGGAGAGTGAGTACCATGAGGGTGGATGTGGTGTGTGCGTGTGTGTTCTGGAGTGCAGGGGGTGGGTGGGAGGGGCAGAACTAGCGGTGGGCGCAGCAGGAGGCAGAATGAGTGGTGGGGGGTGGCAAGGGACAGAATGAATGGCAGGAGGGGGAATTAAACCTACCAGCCTAACTCAAAGGGTTGTCATGAAATGTCCTTGGCATTTTGGGGGGAGTTATGCTGCTAAAAATCTTCCAGCTAGACAGAGGACAAGGAAGAAATGGGGAGAGCTGGGTGAGCAGAAAAAGACTTTGTAAAAAGGAGCTTTTCTGAGAGAGACTTTGTTAACGGAAGTATGCCCGTACAGTAAACTGAAGAGGGATGGCCCAGTGTGGTGTAGCAGTTTGAGCATTGCACTATGACTGTGGAGACCAGGGTTCAAATTCCTGCTTGGACATGAAAAGCCACTGGGAGACCTTAGGTTAGTCACACTCTCTCAGCCCCAGAGGAAGGCAAAGGCAAACCTCCTCTGAACAAATCTTGCCAAGAAAACCCTGTGATAGGGTTGCCTTAGGGTCACCGTAAGTAAAAAATGACTTGAAGGCATACAACAACAACAACTGTTAGTGTCACTTGAAGCAATGACAAGTTAGTAATGCTCTATTAATTTGTTATAGTAATCTAGACAAGAGTGATCAGTGACAGCACAAAAGGACACAATAAGATGCCAAATCTGAAAAATATTTTATTTATGTGGTCTATATTACCAAAAGATTTATAAGGCTTTGCAATACCTTGGGCAATATTTAGGTCAACTACGGGCTCCTTCACATTGGAGACTTTAGAGCAGGGATGGACTGAATGCTCGCTATTATTAATTTCCTTGGTTTCCTCATGGTCAGGAAACCCTGCCAGGAACACTAATAGAGCAGCAAGACTTTCATACAACCCCCCCCCCCGCCAGTATTTGAAAGTCCTGAAGAGAATATTTTCAGTTATTGCACCAGGAGATGTCCAGTACCTACGTGTACAACAAACTCCTAAACGCCAGTTGACTGCAGTCAATCATGTGGGAAGTAGGAACAGCTGTTACCCTTTCATACATCACTGGAAGTCCAGGAGAGTGATGGCTGTTCCTTTTCCTTGGCTGTGTGATATGTGGCCAGGTGGTATCTGGGAACCACTACCATCTCCAGTCACTGACTGATTGTGGGGGTGTGATGCTGTCAAGTTGCATTATACAAACAGAAGCCCAGTGGCATAGCAGAAGCACAAGAGAAGAAAGCTGGTGGAGATTTATGTTATGCCAGAACAGAACAAGATCTCAGCTGAGACAGCCACTTCATTCTGTCTAATGGCAGGGCCAATCTGTGAAAGTACAGAGCATTCAGTTATGGGCACTCACACTCATGAGTGCCTCCCCCCAACCCCAACATCAAATGCTTGGGAGCAGAATTGGGAAGACACAGCATAGCTGTTAACTTGCAGTCTTTGCTCCATCCAAAAGGCATGGTTCTAGGGACCATTGGGATGGTGATAGGAATCAATGACAGGAATGTTTAGTCTGGAGAAGAGAAGCTTGAGAGGTGACATGATAGCCATGTTTAAATATCTGAAGGGATGTCATACTGAGGATGGAGCAAGCTTGTCTTCTGCTGCTCCAGAGACTAGGACACAGAGCAATGGGTTCAAACTACAGGAAAAGAGATTCCACCTAAACATTAGGAAGCACTTTCTGACAATAAGAGCTGTTTGGCAGTGGAATACACTGCCTCACAGAGTGTGGTGGAGTCTCCTTCTTTGGAGGTTTTTAAACAGAGGCTGGATGGCCATGTGTCGGGAAGGATTTTATTGTGTATTCCTACATGGCAAGGGGTTGGACTGGATGGCCCTTGTGGTCTCTTCCAACTTAAGCCTTCATGCACACATGCATTCCAAATTTGCATCAGCACTTCAGGGCAGGCTCAGGGTCACTATAATCTCAGCAATGTAGCAAGGTTGGAAGCCTTGCAAAATCTAGTGGCAACTGCAGTGCATCACAAGAAATAATCACTGAGAAATTTCATTTGGTTAACTTCTTAACAAAATAACAACAACAACATCATTAACAACAGACCTTTTCACAAATAAGGTGGAAAGAACCAGAACTCCTTTTATAAAAATCAAATGTAGAAGAAAGTGAAACTCATAAACACTTTCATTCTTAATTATAACAGACTGCCCTGGAGTTTGTTTTTGTTTTTTGTTTTTTAAAGAGAGAAAGAGAACACCATGAAAATACTCATCTTTCTCATAGGAGGAGAAAGAGACTGCCTTCTTAGGGAACTATCTGATGCTACTAAAATATGGGGAACTCTGGTAACATTCCAATGGATTTGGCCATGCAACTTCCCTTGGCTTTCACTACAAAATTCATGAAAATTCTAACGGCTGACCACCAAATAAGGAATAAAGGGTGGCTTTCTGCCAATGAACTGAAGTTTATTTGCCAGTCTAGTGCTTCAGTAGCATAGGTCGATCTCTACCCCAAAAGCATTTATTGGCATGCAGCGGATTTAAAAAAAAGAAGATTAAAATTAGCTTCCTGCAATGGGAAAAAAATCAAAGGTAGTTCAAAAACCACAAACTGTTAACTGAATGTCTGGTATTCCAAGGCCAGTCTAGTTGGAACACATTTTTTTCCTGACACAGACCACAATCATTTACATTTTTGCTAATCAATACATCTTCTGTAAGCTTTTCACAGAAAGGTCTATGCTACCATTTTATTTTCAGCTGAAATACACGGAGAAAGTGACATTAAAATTTGTTTCACATGAAAGAAAATTGGCTTGTCATTTTCCATATGGGGAAGTCAAAGAGAATTATTGCTAACTGCGGCAAGATGGCACACAAGTGAATGGATTACAAGTTCTACATCATTGGGCATGAGTGATGCAACTCTGATTTCTGAGTTAAGAAACCAGCCAAGTAAGAAAGGCACCAAAGTACAGGGGGATGGAATACTTGAATACTGGGTGTGGGAAGAAGAGGGAAGGAACCAGAAAAGTGATTTCTCTGAAAACTATGGCTGATATTCATGAGGCTAAATTTCTACAATACGTGCACCTACGGTAGTTCCTATCTACCTTCTCAACTTGTGCTACTTTCCAGGAGCATGGTATGGTGACCCGTACACAGTCAACCCACCACCTTAACACTCTGACTTTAGGATGGCAGTCCTGTGGGTTCTCTTGCATCCCACTACTGCCCCCCAAAGAATGTGTGAAGCACCAACTACTTTCTATTGAGACAGCCCTTTGTCCCTGATATCAGGTAGTGTGGTTTGAATTACCGTATATTCCGGCGTATAAGACGACTGAGCGCATAAGACGACCCCCCAATTTTTAAGTTAAAATATAGAGTTTGCCCCCCCCCCACCAGCCTGCCAGCCAGCCAGCTGGCTGGAATGCCTGTTCCCCACCAGCCAGCCAGCTCAGTGGCTGTAGATGATGGAATAGTCTGTGAAATTAAAGGACTGAAAACAGCTAAAAAAGCATGGGATACTTTGAAAAATCTCTGTGGTGTTCAATCTTTGGAAAGTAAGGTTGCATTAATACTGTAAGTTGGTTAATATGAAGCTATCAAATCCCAAATTTTTGAATGAGCACATTAATGAATGAGCACATTAATGGTTTTAGAGCCACATTGGCAGACAAGAGAATTTCACCATAGACAAAACTTGATGCAAAATGAGAAGTTGAATCCAGAAATTCTAACTTTAGGCTAACTTGTCCTGAAAAGAAACATCATTTTGACTCTCCTGCGCTAAATAGAGGGCCACTTAACTCTTCAAATGCAGAGCAGTCATTCTCACAGCAGGAGGAAGGATCTGCTGGGAAAACTGCCCAGGCCATTTTACACTTCAATCATTCTCATAGCAGGGGAAAAGGTCTATTGGGGTATAAGACCACCACCACCCCACTTTTGAGGAGATTTTCAAGTGTTAAAAAGTAGTCTTGTATGCAGGAATATACGGTAAACGGAGGCCAAGCAGCTTTAAACTCTAACGAAAGTTTATTGAAAAATATAAAACAAATAATATCAATCTAGCCGCACCAACACTACTAACTCAGGAACACAGTCCTAAATCCCCGTTATATACTTGACTTGCTCTGAGCCTCTCCCTACTAGACTCTCCAAGTCTATTCAGTCCCTTTCTGGACCCTTAAGACCCTTCTGTGGTCATCAGATTGAAAAGTTCCCTCAGGAACTCTAAGAGCACACCCTCCCTTCGGTGTAACTCTTTCTTTCCAGTCAAACCTCAAAACAACTAACTCCCTCTCACTCTCTGTCAGGTCTTTTTATAGCCATGCCCAGCTGCCTTCCTATTGGCTGGGCACCTGCTGCTCTGAGATTGGCTAAAAGAGCAGCATTTTCATCACACTTGGTAGGTCTTGGAAGGCGCTCATGTGGTACAGCCCACATTTCATTTATGTGAGAAGTATGGATCAGAATGCATAAATATTAAAGATTTTTTTGCCAGGTATCAACATGTGTCTGGCAACAAGGCCCACTTAATAACTTAGGCATTGATCCCTATAACCTGAAAAACTCCTTCCTCCAGTCAAGCTTGCAAAGTTTCTGCTTATGATCTCAGAGAAAACAGGGTGTTACAATGTCATGCATGGTTGGTCCTGTCCTTAAGTGAACCTAAGCAGAGCACTTCAAGGCAGAAGCTTCATCATACAACTGAAGTGTAGAAACTTGGACTCAATACTGAACATGGGTTCAGTACAAAGACTTAGGGAGCTGGATATGTTTAGCCTGGAAAAAAGACGGTTAAGGGGTGATATGATAGCCCTGTTTAAGTATTTGAAGGGATGTCACGCTGAGGATGGAGCAGGCTTGTTTTCTGCTGCTCCAGAGACTGGAACACGGAGCAATGGATGCAAGCTCCAGGAACAGAGATTCCACCTCAACATTAGGAGAAACTTTTGACAGTAAGAAAGAGCAGTTCGGCAGTAAAACACACTCTCTCGGAGCGTGGTGGGGTCTCCTTCCTTTAAACAGAGGCTGGATGGCCATCTGTCAGGGATGCTTTGATTGTGTATTCCTGCATGGCAGGGGTTTGGACTGGATGTCCCTCGTGGTCTCTTCCAACTTTACAATTCTATGATTCTATGATTCTATGGGTAATGATGGCACTTTTGTTTAGGAGCCAGAATGTTGTTGCAGTTTCAGTGTTGGACTAGAACAAGGATTTGAATCCCTACTTGGCCACTGGGTGACCCTGGGCAAGTCACATTTTCTCAGCCTCAGAGGAAAGCAGCAGCAAGCATCCTCTAAATAAACCTTGACAAGAAAACTCTATGACAGGGCCACCATAAATCAAAGTTAAATTGAAGGTACCATAAGAACAACTGCACTTTTATTGTGGAGACTAGGATTTCTCATCTCAGACATACCCTGTTCCCACTCCCTGTAGCCCATCCTCTGCTCTCCCAGAGATCCCACCACCCCAGAGAGTCCCACTTGCCAAACTAAAATGCAGACCCAAACCTTGTATAAGTTAATTGTAACTAAGAGTGTATCTACACTGTAGAAATAATGCCATTTGACCCCACTTTAAGTGCTGTAGCTCTACCCTATGGAATCCTAGGATCTGTAGTTTTACAAGGTCTTTAGCCTTCTCTGTCAAAGAGTGCTGGTGCTCTCTTTGTAGGGTGGAGCCATGGCAGTTAAAGTGGTGTCAAACTGTATTATTTCTACAGTGCAGATGTATCCTAAGGCTGCATACAAGCAAATAGATGTAACATTAATTTCAGTAAGACTCAAAACTAATTTTAGTTGGGCTGGAGCCATCTAAGGTATATCTACACTACACAGTGAAATCAGTTCCATACCACTTTCCTGATTAGATCCCGTCCTCAGGAGCTGTGTCTCCTGGCCTCTTTTAGTTTCGCTGGCTGTTGATTTTTGTATTTGTTTATTTATGTGATTTTAGTTTTGGTGGATTTTAATTTGATACTAATTTAATATCTTTTTATGGGGGAGGGTGGGGGTGGCTGATGCTTAGGGATTTTACTCAGTATTGTTGTATTTTAATTGTTGTACACCACCCCGATTGTTTTTAACAGAGGGGCAGGGTAAAAATTATCATTATTATTATTATTGGAATAATAATAATAGATGATGATTATTATTATTATTATTATTATTATTATTGGAAAAGAGAAGCTGAGTTTAATTCTGGAGTGCAGCCAGGGACTCAAGTTAACTTGCCAACTACATTTTAGGGGATTGGATTATATTGGAAATCTCCATCAGAATGTTCTTTACTAGTATGAAACTGATGTAACTGGAATGTAGATACATTTCAGGGGCTGCCTAGACATTAAGGAAACTCCTCATAGAATTTGAAGAGAATACCTTTTGTCCCAATGAGATCTCACAATGACTCACCATTTTTTAAAGGAAGGGGGCCAAAAATGGCATGGGAAAAGCCTTTGTGGCTTCTCCTGAGTTCTTTTTTTTTTTTAATGCAGGGGAAATGTGCATTCCCGCTTGTTAGAACAAGCGGAATCGCATTGAAGCGCAATCTCAGAGAAGAGCAGAAGTGGAAACCTGATTGGATGGATATGTGCAAAGGTGGGCATGCTGGCCACAAAATGGCTGGAAGCATCATTTTGGAGTTTCACAGTAGTGATTGTGCACCTTTTCGCTGCATGGAGGCAACTAAACAGCTTTTTAAATGGAAGGTCGCACTTGTGCATCTTAGATTTACAGAAAAAAAAATAGTGCAGTGGCGGCAACTTGTTGAGAATAACAATGTGAGTGATTCACTCCTGACCACGATCTTGATTCGCAGGCTTGGTTCTGTGTGAACATCAAACACGGATAGCTTCGCATAGCACAGATTTTGCAAAAAAAAACATGGAGACAACTGAACGCTGCTGCGAATTTGCATTAATGGGCAACAATCAGCATTACATCTTCTCATCTACACAAGCTCCTGGTTCTAGTATTAGTGATATATACTTGTGAACTAGCTACCAAAGTTAAATATCCCTTTCCCTTTTCTCTTGAAAATTCAGCAGTGTGCATCAGTCTAAAATACATGCCACATCTCCAAATTCTCCTCTATTGTCTCGCTCCCCCTTCCAATTATAAAATGAGTGGTTTGCAAGAAATGTTTCCTTCCTCAGCAGCAACCTAATGTAGCATTCACTGTTTTATTTATGGAACCAGGTTTCAGTAATGAGTCTTGAGGTTTCACTTTTTCTGTCACCACATAGGGTATGTAAGGTAACAAAGGCTTGCATGCAATTGGTTTTGGTGGGTTTTTTTTTGTTTTGGGGTTTTTGTGTGTGTGTGGTGGAGGTGGGGGTGATTTCAGAAGGCTTAATTTTCTACTTTGGTCACCACATTTTTTCATACAATACCACAGAATTACTTTCCTGCACTGATGATGTTTTACATTTCAGTTGTGAAATAACTGCTACACTTAGGATAACGGATGGAAAATATGAAATAAAACTACAAAGAACAAAAGCAGCTGCCTGTCAAAAAAAAATGTACCACCCTCATATTATATTAGATATATATATGGTGAGCTTTTCCAACCGGTTGCTTGGGTTTACTAGTTGGTATTTAACACATACGTAACAAGATTTTTTTTAAAAAAAAACTTGCATTGATTAGATTGTGAGGTATTTTCTGGAATTCTGATGTATGGAGAGTTAGCAATAGAATTGGCACTAGTCTTTGTTGTACACTTCCTGCATTTCCTGACCCAGGAGAGAATTCCAATTTTCCCCTGAACAGGGTCAACATGCTTACAATCAGGTCAGGTCATTTCTCCTTCAGGGCATTGTGTTTTGCTGAAAAACAGAAAGTCATTTTTCAGAATATTTGTTTTTCCAACATGGGCTGGTAAAGAAAGCATTTTAGTAGCAAAAAGTGAAAGATTTACTGGGACACTTTTTTTCTTCATTGCCCCCTCCTACAAATTGTACATAGCAAGTGGCTAAAAACTGGGAACACTGCTTATATTTCTTCAAGTGACAATGCTGAAGGATGGCTACACTGTACAGTAAGTCTAGTTCTGTGTGGCTTCTGTAATAAATCTTTACTAGAGATGCTGAAGTATACCATTTTGCTTCATGAAAATTAATGATAGCAAAGGCTAATGAAAGTACGTATCTTGCTGGGCCCAACAAGAGCTGGACAGCAAAATGCCTCCAGGAATTCCAGAAGCAACACCTGAAGCCAATGTTTCTGTCCCGTCAACTGCACTTCAGCAGTGAATAGGCAGTGTGCCTCATGTCTCCCCACCCGCTGTGAATTTAAACCTAGTTATCACTGACAAAGCAATTCAGTGTCTTATGTTGTACCATAACAAGATGATACCATGGGCGGGGGGGGGGGGACTGCCTCTTCGTAGTTTTAAATCTCAAGGGGGGGGGATTAAAAACATTGTTGTTGTTGTTTTAAAAAACAATTCTGACAGGGGACATAAAAGTATGCTATCTACATAAGCCCAAACACTGGGGACCTATGAAGTCTGCCAGAGGCTATGTTCTTAGGCTTCTAGAAAAAGAGAGGGAGGAGGTATAGCTTTAAAAAATAAATGGTATGTGAGAGAAAAGAGCTCTGTCCCACTCTTCTCTTGATCATGGTAGTTTTCTATGCATAGAAGGAATTTTCCTTTTTCTTTGCATGGAGTGGCACTCAAACATGCTCAGTCCACGGTGCCAATGACCAAGGCACACCTGCCATTTTGGAAAGAAGCAGTTCTGAAAAGAATGGGATGGAGAACAAACATCTCTCATGGGAAGTACTGCTAAATCGTAGAACAATAAAGTTGGAAGGAACTTTAAGGACCATCTAATTATTCTACTGACAACTAGCTGTTACCATCAGAAAGTTCTTCCTAATGTTTAGTCAAAATCTCTTTCCTCGTAATTGATCTGCTAATGCTCATGAGAATAGGCACCGGCAAATTTACACGGGGCTGTAACTCAGTGGTAGAAAGCATGTTTTTAAAGAAAAATTCAGGTTCAGCTCTTGACTGCTGATACCAAAAGACCCCTTCCTGAGACCTGAAAAAGGCTGCTGCCTGCCAGAGTGAAGACTGTTGGGATATGTAGTTTGCAATGCAATAAAATGAGATGTTTAACTGTTGAAAAGGTTAACTGATAGAAGCAAAAAATCTGTGATGTAATTTCCTATTGAGTAGTGATTGGCTTTCCAGAGGGGGGAGGTATGTTCAAGTCCTTCCTTTGTTCTGGGAGTCAATCATGAAGCCCTCTCGCCATGATGTTTTTGAAGGGGCATCAACTCAGGGACAGGGTTCCCACACAGTTTGTTTTTAACATGTAGTCAGGGCTGGTTTAAGGAATTTGGGGGGTGCGCAACACCTTATTTTGTGGGCCCCATCTGTTTATCTCTGGTCAATGTAACCTAACATAACCTATTGACATTACGGGATATTCAGATTATTACTAATAATGTTTTTGAAGGAGGGGGGTTACAAATGACGGGCCCTCCTGCGGTTTGCAGGGGCTGCGAGGCTCTTAAACCGGCCCTGACAGGGTGGGTACAGGTGGTGGAGGGAGGGAGGGAGGCACCGGCAGCAGCCCTATGGCCACCAGGGCCAGCAGCAGCAGCAGGGGGGGCAAGGCGCTGGCAGGAGGGGCTGCCCAGTACCCTCCGGTGGAGGGAGCATCTCTTGGTGGCGTCAAAGGGAGAGCAGGGGAGGGGGCTGCCTGGGTCCCAAACCAGAGGGCTCTGCAGAAGAGGGAAGGGCCAGGGCCGGACGGGAGAGCCAGGAAGCGGTGGCATCCCTCCTTCCCCCCGCTGTTTCTGGAAGGTGCCAAGTCTTTCTGCCGCTGGGCCTCCCGCCCTCTCACCCCCCTCCAGATTGGCACCCCTTTTCCCTGAGGCAACTATGAGGCGGGCCTTGGGTGCGGGGCCGCAGCAGAGTGCCAGCCAGCAGGAGAAGCTGCGGATGGGTTGCCTGGCCCAGGCCCTCCGTACCCTCTGCCGCTGCCTGCTTGCCATGAAGGAAACCCACCTCGTCGCCCTCAAAGTGGGGCGCCAAAGTCTGCGCTCCTGCGGGCCCGGAGCCAGTGCTACTTCCTGGGCGCTGCGACTCACCATGGCAGGTCCCCCTTGGCCGGCCTCCCTGGTGCCTCCGCCTGGCTGGCTGGCCACTCTGGGGCGCTGCTGTGGCTGCTGCGAAGGATGAGGAGGGGGAGGCGGTAGCCGCGCCATGCAGGGAGCCGCTTGTTTGAAGCAGCGCCGGCAGGACGGGCGGGCAGACCTGCGGGGCTGGAAGGGCAGCTCTGTGGGTGGACGAGGCCGGCCGGGCTGCCCCCCCCCTGTGGCTAGGGGCCCCTGCCAATGTGGATTTGACGCTAATGGTTAAACTGGCCCTGCATGTAGTTTTTAGTTGTGTTTTACTAGTTTAGCCTTCACTTGTTGGTATGCTGCTGATATTCACTAGTAAAGATGTTTTTATACTTTTAAACTACTTTTGAGTGTTTTTTGAGTCTTTTTATGCTAGAGAATATAAACTGGGGAAAACTGTGTGAACAGTTATCTTAAACCTGCAGGCTGGAATCAATACATGTCTGCTGCATATGTATTTTAAATAGAAACTCTGCTGATTAGTTCTGTGCTTTCAAAGGGAGTTAATGCCATCCGTTTCATGGCGCCTGTTTTGCAAAAGGTACTTCCAGTAAAGCACAGGGGGTAACATTGTTATTTTTAACAAACCCCATGAAAGACTATTATTATTACAGTATGGCCCCTGTATCAGCGGGGGACAGTTCCCAGACTTGTATATATGTTTTCTGGAGCAAAGGTGAAGGATGCTTGAAAATTCAAGAGGGGAGCAGATCTCTCTATGAAGCTCAGGCACCTTCTGGCAACTTGTCTCAACGTGCAAATGAAACTCCATCATTTTATAAATGCAGATGTCATGTCTCTGTTATAAGCTAGCCATAGAATGGTTTCTATAAAATGGAACTGAACATGTTACTTTGTCCAGGATTGTTGGTTCCCAAGAAGCTCCAGAAGTACTTATATTCTCTAATAAGAGTTGAATTTCAGATGATTGATTCCTATATACACATGAAAGCAGTCAGCTGATCTGGGTCAGAGTTGAACAGTTATTGAGGGGGAACACAATGTAAACATAACATTCCTCTTTAAACACATCAGCTTGTCAGTTTGTTGGCTGTCTCCTATTAGTCCAAAAGAAACAGCCAGGTACTGCTGAGTGACCTGATAATTTTTGGTAAAGTGTTTATATGTCATGTTTATATGCACACATAACCTGAAATTCTAACAGCCAGCTAGGGTAGTTTGGCCTTAGTCACTCAGGTCTATGTGGTGATTTATTTATTCTAAAACTATCCACCATCACCATATTTCTAAAAACAGAAAGCCACAGACAATTCAGCATTATTGAAACAAACCAAAAATAAAAACCATGTGCTTAAAAATACTGCACATATAGCATACCAATAAGCCGTGCAGTAAATTATCACTATTGCTCTCCCTATTTTTCTAGCCTGTAAGCTCATGCGAAGTTAAGACATTCCACAACTTTGGGAAAGCTGTGCAAAGTTAAGACATTCCATGGCATGGAAGCTGTTAGAGAAAATTGACAAAGCAAAACTTCTTAAATTACATTTCTTTCTTGCAATTCTATGGATGTATTTGTCCTGGTAACTTTTTTGCTTTTGAGACACTTCATTGCATGTTCCCCACTCCCTTTCCTCCAGAAGGCATATCCATTGCATAACTTCATAAGGAACAGCCAGTGGTGTGCTGATAGACAGAAGACTGATACTTGTGGAAAGTGAAGGCGGGGGAAGAGTAAGTTGCAATCACACCATGCATGATGGGAAACACTGTTGGCTAACCATTACAACTGGGAAGCAGATGACCCCCCCCCAAAAAAAAACCCACACCAGAAATCCAAGTGAATTAGAATTTCCAGTTTTGAAATATCCCACAAATCTATTTTCTTTATAAAGTGAGCTGTTTTGAGAAGGTAACTTTGCAAGCAAGATTCAAGGTGATGCTTTTGAAAACACATGATTCAATGACTGAATATCCTCTTTCCTACATCATGCAGCAATCTTATTGAAGATTTCTCCTCCTCTTCCCCATAATAAGTGGCATCACTGACCTGGTGATGAAGATGAATTAGGTTTTCCCATTCTTACAGCAAACCATAAACAGCAGAGATGGGGAAACACACAATGTGATGTCACATCCCAGAGCAAGCAATACTACACATTGCAGATGGGAGGAGAAGAAATGTTTCAGGAATATAACTTCCCACAGCCATACCCAGTCTCTCATAATATGTAGCACCTGCCTGAGTCTTGCTCCTTTGGCCTCTGTGCATTCCTCAATTGCCAGTCCAATCCCAAGCCACCTTATAATTAATTTGCATAAATTCTGGCACATGTGAAAAAAGTATCTAAATTAGTAGGGGGAGCGGGAGATAAAATGTTTATTTGTATGAACTCTGGGTGAAAAAATGGGTACATTGCCATAATCACAAAACATATACCCCAATGTCTACTGCAGATTGGGAGGTATGGACCACACTGCAAGAACTTTCTTTCATTTATTTACCAGTTAACAATAATGACAAATGGTTCATAAAGAATAGGATACTGTGCTTGCATTTACACAAATGTCATCTGTGGTGTGTCGTGGTGTGGTAGGTGTATGTATACAGTGGAAAGGTAGTGACCAAGGTGGAAACATGGTCTCGTTTTTAAAAGGAGACTTTTCAACTGACAGATCACAATGAGTCACAACATAACTATTCCATTATACCATATATATATATAATTCTCTTGGGTATGTTGCCATTTCCAGTGTGCTGATTGGCTGTTTAGGGACCTGACCAGCCAATCACAGGTCTGTTGGGCAGCCAATCAGCACACTTGGGGCGGGACCATGTAGTTTCCAAACATGGCCACCAGAGAGGGACAGTGTGTAACATGGGGGTGGATGTGGTGTGTGCTGGAGTGCAGGGGGTGGGGGCCAAGGGGAAGAACAAGCGGAGTGGGGTGGCAAGGGGAAGAACAAATGGAGGGGGATGGCAAGGGGCAGACCCAGTGGAGGGGGGGTGGCAAGGGGCAGAACAAACAGAGGGGGGTGGCAAGGGGCAGAATGAGCAGAAGGGGGTGGCAGGTGGTGGGCATAACAAACAGAGGGGGTAGCAAGGGGCAGAACAAACGGAGGGGTGGCAGGGGGTGGGCATAACAAACAGAGGGGGGATGGCAAGGGGCAGAAGAAATGGAGGGGAGTGGCAAAGGGCGGGCAAAACAAACGGAGGGGGTGGCAAGGGGCAGAACAAACTGAGGGGGGTGGCAGGGGGCAGAGTTTTTTAATGGTGTATGGTACGCCAGGTCCAGCTAGTAATAATAAATTAATCCTTCTTGACCGCTATACTGCAAACACCACACCTACAGTATTCTAAAGAGAATGACACAGCTTCCAGCTGTATTCAGTAAATAAAATAAAATGGGGGGTGGGAGCTGGAAAAAAAGGGAGAAATGGCAATGTACTATACACATCTGTTCCTTATGGGAAAAAGATCCATGCTGGTGTTTTGACAAAACGCCTCTATTAGTAATGAATACAGCTGTTTTGTTCAGTATTGCAACATTTTGCAAAAACTAAACCAGTTCCAGACTAAGCTACGCTACGTTTCTTCTCCTTCTTTTAAGTTGCAACATGTTTTTATCAACAGAAATGCTACAGTGCTTAAAACATTTCACCACAGCTGTTTACAACTATACATACATACTGGAGGGGGGGGTCTCCCTTTCTTTAGTGAAACACTATAAGGCCTGTTGAAAAGGAGCCTTTGATCTCTGCATCCAATTATATCAGTGTCCTAGTGCAAACTATATATGCATCTACAGACTTTATCACACTACACTGTTATAGTGTTACTATTCCACTTTAACTGCTCTGGCTACCTCCTGTGGAATTCTGGGGTTTGTAGTTTAGTGAGGCCTAAGAGCTCTCTGGCTGAGAATGCTAAATGCCCCTCCCTAAACTGCAAATCCCAGGATTCCATAGGAGGCAGCTAGAGCAGTTAAAGTGGAATAATAGCGCTATAACAGTGCAGTATGATAATCTGCCAAGTTAGTGTGGTTTCCCCTGCAGAAGCAGTTGTGCAATGTAGAACTCAATGCTTGCAGTGCAGCATAGCAGTATAATTAAGACCAGCTACCCTAACAGGGATTTTCACTACACTAGCATGATGTCAGATTTAGGCCTATGCCAACATGGCATTTATGACTCTGGCCCTTCTTAGCCTATTCTCTATTGCTCCAATGGCCAGACGGTAGTAGTGCAGTAGAAATCAGGCAACAAAGAGATTGTGCTTTGCTCTATAAAATGTCTGACAAGGGACAGCTTCTCAGTGGTTTTTTTTTTTTTAAAGATTACTTGGATAAAGTCTTAGACTGCTCATTTTTAGTTGCCTAGAGGCCAACACAACTTTGGCATTGTCTGGTTAGAGCCCAATAAATGCAACCTGAATTCCCAATGAGATGAAGGTGCTTACTTTCACATGTATCAGGAATTTTCTAGAGCAGGTAATTCAGGTTTAATTTGTTTTGCTGAACTGCAAAGGATGGGGGGGGCAAAACATAGTGATAACTTTAAGGACAATGGACAACATTATGTTTTTCTTCCCCCTTTACTTTACCTATGAGCAAATGAAATTGCAAACCTATATTGCAATTTGATAGACATGAGTAGTGCAACTGACAGACAGCTCCACAAGCAGACCCATAATAACTTCTAAGTTCAGCACCAGCCAGAAAAATGTCCACCTACGGTCAGGTTACATACATCTGCAACACCTTCTCCACACTGTAGCAGTGGTATGCCAAATAAATGCCATGTTCAAGGGCTCATCTCCATAGTTTCAAGGATCTGATGTGCTGTTTCCAACACTGATTCGAAGACTGGGTTTGAGAAACAGTTTGGCACATGTTGATAGCTAACAGAGACTGACAATGGACTGGAACAGATTCCACAAACTGCATGGCTGGCTGCCTGGGAGTACCATGGAGAAATGGCTTAACCGCCTTTCCCTGGAGCTGTGTGAATTCAGCAATCTTGCAATCACACACACAAGTTTGAACACTGGTTCTGGATAAGAGAATTACGCATACTGAAAAGCTCTGCTTCAGTGTTAAATGAAACAGTGATGGTTCAGAAATCCTTAAGAAGACAGGCTTGAAAACACAAGGATAATGCATGGTGAAATCTTAAAAACAAGGGCTGGAATTGTGCATGTGCTATGCCACTATAGTACAACCCACGTATCTACGGACTTACTGTGGAAACAGGAGACCATGGAAAATAGCTAACCCTATTGAAATGAATGACTTTTGGCCTGACTTCTGGCAGAAGCATATCACAGAACTGCATGAAGGACCTAGAAAATGCCTAGAGAGGACACTTTTTTTCAGACATATAGATAGACACAGGGATTTGTATAGAAATACCCTTTCGCAACCACCCCCAAACCTACTTTACTGGGCATCGGTCATGCAGAGAGAAGGGGGTTCATTCTGCTGGTGATCAGGATGCAGGCATATGACATTTCCACCCCAATCCCATGCAGCCAGGTACACTGTGACAAAGAATTGTAACAGGTTTCCTGCTTCTGATCACTGCAGCCTCAAAGGCTGGCAGATGCAGGGGTAGTTTGCACTAGATGCAGATGCAAGCAGAACAGGCCTCCCTCTCTTGGAGCAGCTGCTGCCTGATAAAGAAGACTTGGGAGGGCAGTTACCATTGTGGCAACAGCGCCACCATCATGCCTAGGGATTCTCAACATGCAGCAGTTACAAATGCATAAATCTAGCTCACACAGTTTTTAATCTGAGAGGGAAGAAAGTGTTCAGAGATAGAGTGTTCACTAATTTTCTGTATTACATTTATACCCCCACTGTTCTCTCACCCAAATCTAGAAATGCTTAGAAATAGCTCTAGTGGAGGGAGCACTTGCTTTGCATGCATTAAGCCCCAGTGACAGTGGGTGTCATGTTCAAGGAGATGGAAAAAAGGAATTCTGCCTAGCTCTTAGGCCTCTGTGAGACCTGTGTAGCTGCACCAGGTCCTCCTCTCCCCTGCAGCTATTCTCCCCTTCCCTCCCTCCCTCCCTTCCTTCCTCTCTTGACTCCTTTCCCCTCATAGGAGAGCAGCTAGTGAGAGAGCTGCATCTATATTTCCCCACCGGTACCATCACCAACATCACCCTCCCTCCTCTCACTCCAATTAAATATTATTCTGGTTTTATTTCTTTTAATTGTTAATCACCAACATCACCCTCCCTCCTCTCACTCCAATTAAATATTGTTCTGGTTTTATTAGTTGTAATTGTTAGTTATTTTATTTACAGTTCATACAGGCTGAGTCTCCCAAAGTGCTTGGGGCCAGAGGCATTTTGGATTTTGGAATAATTCAGATTTTGGAATACTTGCATATATATAATGAGATATCTTGGAGATGGGACCCGACTCTAAACACAAAATTCATTTATGTTTCATATACCCCTTATACACATACCTTGAAAGTAATTCTATGCACAATATTTTTAATAACTTTGTGCATGAAACAAAGTTTGTGTACATCGAACCATCAGAAAGCAAAAGTGTCACTATCTTAGCCACCTATCTGGACAATTTTGGATTATGGAATATTTTGGATTTCACAAATTCCAGATAAGGAAGACTCAACCTGTAAATGCATGGCCTATTTTCTGCTTTAAAAGAGCATTCTAGGTCAGTGGCTCTTAACCTTTTCTTTACCATAGACCCCCTTTTGTTGCCATGGACTCCCAAGATGTAACTCAAGATTTAAAACCCTAACAATAGTAATAATAATACCTGATAACAGTAACAATACATTACATCATCCTTTAACCCTTCCCTCAGAGGCACTGGAGGGGAGGGAAGAGTTTTGTCCTGTTTCTTCCTGCAGATTTGTGGCTGGAGCTGATTGAACAGCAATGCACAGGCCAAGCTAGCCAGCCTTCGCCTTGGCTCCTGTCACATGGGCTGAGGATCCTTCAAGTCTTCACAGCCCCCCTGTGAGGACATTGCAGCCCCCTGGGAGTCCGTGGACCACAGGTTAAGAACCACTGATATTCTAGGTGATATGCACCACAAGTAAGCAAATGGTTAACATGCTTTTCATCACAATGTGAAAAGTTTGATAACAATTATACTGGTAGCTGTCCCTGGAGAATAAAAGATGGAATTTAGGTCAAAGAGATTAATCCAACATTTTAAATTCCTATATACACATTCGGAAGAATTCTGTGGAAGGGTGACAAGAGCAAAAAGTATGTATATGAGAAGGTGGAAGGATGTCCCTATTATTAGGCAAAAGGAGACAGCTGCCTTAGGTAGCAGATTCCGAGTATTGTTAAAAGTCATACAATTGCCAGTTATTAATTTCTTATTATTCTGTTTTTACTGTCAGGAGGAGTGGGAGTGGAACTTTTTTGTGGGATTTTCTGCTTCATAAGCCCAAAATAACTTGGCTGGCCTTGGTTCTTTGGAGGGGAAGGGAGCTATCTGCTGCATCATCTCAGACAGCAAAATGTCTGGGGCTGACCCAGCTAAAGCCCGCTACCTGAGACCATGGGAAAAACCTACTGTATATTCAGCATATTCAATACTGGAATAAATAGGCAAGTATACATGCAGAATTCAAGACATTCCAGAATTCAATTGACAACTGTGGGAAAAACAGATCAGAAGCATACACTCCAACTGTCCCAATTTGACAAGGACAATCCTAATCAATCTTTTTCAGTCCCACTTTTTAAGCTGCTTTTAAAATGCTCAAGTTTCTCTTTCCTCCTTCCACTTTCTGCTTAAACCCTCAGCTTATTTCAAGTGCAGCAAATTGAGTTAATTGCTGCAAGCTGAGGTCAAAGAGCAAAAGTAGTTTCCACTCAATTAATTCAGCTGGGAAGAAAAGAGAGCAGGGGTCAGAATCTTGGCCTTCCCAGTAGACTCAGGCAAAAGCAAATTGCTGCAGCCACTCCTAGCTTGTCTGTTCTTATTCATTAATAACTTTTGCTATCTTGACCACATTCTGATGTTGCTTGATCACACCTGTCCCAATTTTCATCTGTGAAATGCTGGAGCACATGCAAAAGTTTGACATTATGAAACAAACTCATGTTGGGATGGATAAGTCACATATTTCAGTACAGTTCTAACAATGAACACAAAACCTCGCATTCAAAGGGTACTTTTAAAAACCCAGCACATAAACTGTTCAGTCTTATTTGCTTTAATCTTCTAAATTTCATCAAGTGATTTCAGGACACTGACCATTCTGGCTTAATATTCTTCTGTATCCGGAGAAGAACTCTCTTTCTCTCAAATATTTAAGGTATTAATTAGTGCTGGAGTAGAATGGTTCAGAACAGACTTTTAGCGGCACTAAACTAAAGCTGCTATGGCTGTGATTCTTTGAAAAAGGGAAGAGTTCCAGAAAACTTAAATGAACATTGCCTTTGAACAGAAGATTGTCTAAAGACAATTTTAGGGGAGGTGGAATCAACCAAGTAGGAAACTCTGCTCCATGTTTATAAGATGGATGGGCCTCTTTCAGGGGGGCTTTAGTCATCTATTCCTACATGGGAGGGGGTTGGACTAGGTAGTCCGTTCCAACTCTAAGATTCTACAATTCCATCTCCACAAATTCCTTCTAAATGTATCCTTAGAAACAGTTTCAAAAATGCAATTATATTCTGACTCTGAGTTACTTAGCTTGGGAATCCGCCACTCGCTCCTAATTCTTTGACATACCTGAACTGCAACCTAAGACAGCAGTAAATTCAGAAGACTGCCCACAGCTCACAAGCTCAACTTACACCCTTTGTAAAACTATACAAAACCAAACACAGAAGCCCTTTGTCTTACTGTTCCAGATGGTTGTCTCTGTGCCGCAGAGGCCTCCAAAGAGACCTTTCCTTTAGAGACCAAATGCAACAACCAGTATTATCTTACAGCAGATTTGGTACAATATTATGGTCATGTGATCATGTCTGCTACAACAATGCAGCATTTGTGCAAGAATTTTTTTTCCATACAAAAATGCAAAACAGCAACAGACACATCCAAGCCAAGGGTTTTTTATTGTTTGCTGCTATTTTGTTGATAATACACGCTTGACCTGTAACACTCGTCCATCCTATTCTACAACTTTGCCTCAGTGAACACACTCTTACTGCTATCCTTGAATCACACATCAACCATCACTGTGAGAAATTGTAGGAAATTTCTCAACATTCCTATGAACTCCTTGTTTTTCCAAAGAGCATAAACTCATCAACAAAATATTTTATTTAATTAATATATTTAATAGCCTTTGCTTTTCTTACAAGTAGCTCAAGGTGTCATACATGGTTCTCTCACTTCATCCTCACAACAATCCTGTGAGGTTAGGCTGAGCAGGGGGGGGAGGCCGGGGGGGGGAGTGGGAGAGACTGGCCCAAGGGCATCCAGTGAACTTCATGGTTAAGTGGGAATTTAAACCTGAGGCCAGAATTCCGGTAGGGACAGCGGCATGCAAATGTGTCCCACATATGCATGCAGGTGTCTTTTATTGGGGGGGGGGGCTGCAGAGGTTGATATTGTCTCCCTCTCTGTGCAGTGGTGCAGTGTTCAAAGACCCCCTTCTAACCTACTTTAATGCTCTAAAGCTGCTTCATACAGACTTTCCGTGCTGCAACATGAACAGGTAGGATCAGAGAAGTGACTGACAATCCCCCCTGCCTCCAGGCACATTGATTACAGAAGAGCTGAGGCCTCTAAAGGACCCTCACAGATCTTAGCACTGATGTCATCATTGTGTGTCTATGCATGTGCGTATGTGTGTGTGACCTTCTCTGATTCTACCTGGTCATGTTGCTGTACAAAATGTCTGTGTGAGGTGGCTCCAGGGCTTTAAAGTCGGTGTGGGGGTTGGTATAGGAGTCAACATAGCATAAGGTCCTCATACAGATTGTTACACTATGCTGAGGGGATGATGAACTGAGGCCATAGTCTTTTCAGTTCCAGTCTGACCACTGTATCACACTGATGAGGAGTATCTTTAACCTATTACAGTTAAGAGGATGTGAGTACTATCTTAGACAAGCTATACAATGACAAAGAGTTCATGAAAAGATCCCAGAACACTTTGAGCAGGGACGATTTATCTGTATTTTTTTTAAAAAAATAACATTGTGGAGCACTAAAGAGACAACACAGCCCTTGTCCAGCTTATCAGATACACAGAATGTCATTCTAAGTTTTCAGAGATATTTCTAGAAGAAATAAGAGGAATAAGTGGGAAACAGCCGTGTGTGTGTGTGTGTGTGTGTGTGGTCTGATAGGAACAAAATGCAAGAAATACCAACAGTAATAATTAAGTTTAAATTGGGTGTAAGTAAAATTACAATAAAACACTAAAACCTAGTTACAAGTAATATAGTTGCAGTGACCACTCACACAGTAATGTTGATATAAACATCCTGACATTGCTGTGTTAATTACCACACAGTGTATGGTGATACTCCACAATTTCAATTCAAGTAACAGTAGGAGAAACTTTCAGTCTTCCGGCTTATTCTCTTGCAGACCTTAAAGGTATTCATTCTTAGACAAATGGTATTTCAAAAAGAGAAGTCAGTGTTAAACTGCTATAAAGCAACACCTACAGGGTCTATCATCTGTGGTTTGCCCTTTAAGTGAAGAGGGGAGGGATGGCATCTCTAGTTTGCTGGCCTAGATCCTGAGGGGACCCATAATCCAGAAATTATTTTGGTGTCTTTCCCTATTCTCTTCAGGATCCGTGGAGCATTCTGTGTCAAAAAGTTGAAGTACGATCCATCAGGAAGAATGTTAAGGGAAGAGAAGCTTGGCGCCTAACCCTCCCATATTTCTCTCACACTCCCAAGTGCCATCTTTATTCCCACTTTACTTTCATATCCAAGCTGTGAGGCAGGTTAGGCTGAGATGCGCAAGTGCTACAAGAATCACCAAAGGCTAAGCAGGGACTTTAGTCCAGTGGCCCTTTCACACTATACAATGATAGGGCTATGATTATATTTTCACTGCCAAGGCAACATCCTATGGAATCCTGGAATTTGCAGTATAGGAAGAAATATTTAAAATGCTCAGCCGCAGAGTTCTAATGCCTCACCAAACAATAAACCACAGGATTTCATAAGATGGTGACGTGGCAGTTAAAGTGGAATCATAATATTATAACTGTGTAGTGTAAAAAGCCCCAGGTCCTTCAAGCCCAAGTCTAGTGCTTTATCTACAACATTTGTAAGCAGGACACGTGAAAAATAAGAAGATTGGGGTTTACACCAAACAAGAGAATGTTGTTGTGAAGATGGTGTTATGAAAAGTTCTGACAAATAGACCCATCGAGGAACTACACAGAGAGGATCTCAAAACCTTACCAACCATCCAATAAGACGTGGTTATATGAAAACAAACATTAAAGGAGAGGGAATTTGCAAACTCAATCATAAATCATCAGTGGAGGTTAGGACAGGGCTTCTGGTCCTATTTGCATATGTGTTAGCCTAAATGTCAATGATAATATGAATGTCCTTCATTTTATCTTACTGTTTCAAAGCAGCCGTGACATTTAGGCTTCCATGAATTATCTGTTATTATAAAATATCAAAGTACACGAAATATAACAAAAAAATATCTGTATGAGAAGGGGAACTGAACAGCTAAGCAACCATCCCTCTTTATACATATGTTATGGCTTCGATCTGTCTACTCTGCAAGAACATTTAAAAGTAGAACAAGGACAAAACAAACACAAATATATTCTTATTTTACACAGAGTGTGTGTTGTTTCTCCTTGAATGTGTTTCTCAACCTTTAAAATTGCACCAGCTGTTCAATGGTGAGGGGCAACCAATTTAGTCCATATTCACTAAAGAAGGAAAGACTGTCTCCATTACACACATACACCCGTATCCACAGAACCAATACCCACGATTTCAAGTATCTGAGGGACACAAAATAGGGGATACATACCACAAAGCTGCACTGGAAAATGCTAGAGGTGTCCTCTCTAGGAATTGCTAGGTCCTCCAACACAACTCTATAGTATGTGTGTACAGGAAATCCTTTATTTTGATAGGGTTTGCTATCATCTGCAGTTTCATTATACATGGTAAGTCCAGGAACATACCCCTTGGAGATACAGGGGCAGGGGGCTATATTTCTATATCATATCCATTTTCCTGAGAGTGACTGCGAGCAACATGAATGCTTAACTTTGTCACATGGCTTACCTGAAGGTCACTTGACCACTGGGTCTCTTCCTGAACAGTAAGGTCTACAATAGGGACAGAAAAAATATTGGAAAATACCATATTTGAATAAGAGACAAAAAAAAAAGAGTTTCTTGAATGCTGGGAACCCCTGATGAAGAAAATACTGAAGGGATGAGAATCTTCACAGTATGGGACATTTTCTTTGCAAAAAATGTGGGGTTTGTGCAGAAAACTGTTGGGGCATAGAAAGACACGCTGTGTCCACCACGATCACCTGCAGAGTTGTTCCACGTCGACAGGACGCCAAGGGGAAGGTTTTCTGGAGAGACTTCTGCAAAAGACTTCAGGCTGAGAAGGAAAAATTCCTTCACTCCAGCACACTACCTTGGGCTCTGGCTTGCCAAATAAAGACAGCAACAAGGCCAGCCTTCACTCAACTTGAGGGCTTTAATCTTTGTTTGCAGTATATTTACAATATACACACAGAGTATAGGACAGCCATCTCTAATACTCATAAATCTTTCTCCTAACCAACAAACTGCTTCACCAACCACCATCCACAACAAACCCACACTGGAGATAATTCCCATCTCCTTTTTATAGGCAGTTAAACAATGCCTGTTACATCAGGCATCTCAAGTGTGCATACTCTCAAGTGCTAACTCACACACACACCTGCCACTGGAGCTTAACTACTTTCATTACTGAGCTTACAGCTCCATCTTGTGGTCATATCCATGTCATTTCCTGACAAAAACATCATTTTCTGCACAGAAAACAAGGTTTCCTACACAGGAAACCTGATTTTCAGCAGAGGAAGGAACATTTATGCTCAGAAAATGCCATTATCTGTGCAGAAAATGCCATTTTCTGTGCAAAAAAAATGTGTGGGGTTTTTTTTGAGGGGGGCACCAAATAAGCCTCAATCTGTGAATAATCCTTAAAAATGGGAGTATTTTTCAGGGACTTCTTTGCAGCAAGGTGAAAGTTGGTAAATTATTAATTGTCTGAAAAAAATGAAATCTACAAAGATGAACATTTCTAGTCCACAAGCAAATATTTTTGCAGATACCACCAGTAAAGCTAGACTGGACCCTTGACTCTAAGGAGATTTTCAGACAGGAACAAAAAAAGTGTTCCTGTCCCAGAATCTCCACTCCCATCCCTGTCATGCCACAATCACCCTTCCCACCGCACTTACCTCTTCTCCCATTGTTCTGGCAGCCCAGGAGTGAACAAAGCTCCATTCATTTCCTGGATTGAAATTCCATGAATTCTCGTGAGAAGATGCAAGCATGGGAAATTCAAAAATAAAAATAACAATAACGGGGGGGGGGGAATGACAGCAAGCACAAAAACACACTTTAAAAGGTACAAGTAACCTGGGGAGGGTCATAAAAAGTGTGTCACTTAACTGGATTTCCCGATCTCACCTGGCAAGGAACTCCCACTGACGCTGGGATCTCGCCAGCATAACAGGGCACCTTGTCGCAGACAGGCAAATCCGAAACAAACAGAACAGGAGATCTAATGATGGCTTATCCTGTCAATAAAAAAGCAGAGCCAGCAGAACAGCAGCGGAACGGGTGGATAACGAGGAGGGAATGACGTCATCTGAAAAGGGAGCCCTTTTGCAATCTCCTGGTGTTAGTGTAATGGCACTTTTAACATATCTGATAATCTCCTAGGTGTAAAGAGCTGTAGAATTGTACTCCATCAAAAGTACATCAGATTCATCAGCTGATGCCTTTCATGAGATTCATTAAAGGTCTTCCTGAACTTTTATTCAAGGTTTTAGTTTGTAGGTGAAGCTGAGGGTTCGGGAGGCATGGAGACGCACTATCCACAATGCTGCAGCCTTATTTGAGAACTCACGCCAAACAAGTCTTGAAGAGAAACGACAACGCAGAAAGAATCACAACCCAAAAACATCACCCAAGGAGACCTTCTGCTGTGCTTTTTGCAACCGGACTTGTTTATCTCGGATTGGCCTTTTTAGTCATCAGCGCGCTTGCAGAAAGCACGGGATGTGTCCTTCCTGAATCTTCGTTTGCGAAGAAAAGCCAGAGAGAGAGAATGTTATTGTTTCATTTTAATCTATTATAGAAGAGTTATACTATTATACCATTATTAAAGGTATTGTATTATTGATATGCCATTCGTATGATTGTACGATTGTATGACTTGGTTTTTATACTGGTCAAAGACCGAATAAATTTTATTACTATTACCATTATTAAAGAATTGTGTGTGCATGTGTGTGTCTTTTAAATTGTCACCTACTGTCACGTTTTTATGAACTGGCTTCGTTCATTGCTTTCCCATTGCCCATTTTAAGAAATGAAGTAATGGAAAAGTGGACAGCACAACAAATTAAGTGACTTTTAAAAATGAAAGTAAATTAACACCCACAGGATTAACTGTTTAGATTTGTGATCTTAAACACATCTTCCATTTTATGTGACAAATTACAAAATGTACTTTGAACTTTCCTGTGGGCATCTCAGAGCCATTAGGTTGGCTATTGTGAGAAAATAGAATGCTGGACTAGATCAAGCAAGGCTCCTCTCATGAAGCACAGGTGAACCCTGCATTCAATCTAGCCTTCAGTGAGAAATATGGACTTCCAACAATACGGAAACACTCAGGAATTTCATACTATCAGCACTACACTGAGGTTCATCACACCTCTGACTACAAATGATTATGTAATGACCCTGTCAAACTCACACTTTCTTTGCAAGGACAGAGGGCAAGGTTGCTTTGGTTTTTGTTATGTGAGTTGTTGTTGTTGCTGCATAGAGCATTTCTAGTGGGCACATTTTAACAAAATTAAGCTGCAGTGTCTTCAAGAAGTACAGTAGTCCCTTCATATTCTCCTGGGTTTGGTTCCAGGACCCCTCGTGGATACCAAAATCCATGAATACTCAAGTCCCATTATATGCAATGGCATAGCAAAGTAGCCTTCATGGGTCATAAAAAGTGTGTCACACCTTGATGGCCTGATCTCACCAGGAAGTGTTCTGGCAGGGACCTCCCATTGATGCTGGGATCTCACCAGTGAAATGGGGCACCTTTCCGCACACTGGAAAATCCGTGACAGGAACAGAACGGGGGATCTATTGACAGCTTCTCCTGTCAATAAAAAGCAGCACCCATGGAACAGCAGCAGAACGGGTGCATAACGAGGGGGGACAAGATCGTCTGATAAGGGAGCCCTTTTGCAATCTCCTGGCATTTCTGTAATGCCACTTTTGATGCATCTTTTTATCTCCTTTATCACACTACACTTTTATAGCACTATTATTCCACTTTAACGGCTATGGTTGCCTCCTGTGGAATTCCAGGGTTTGTAGTTTAGTGAGGCCTAAGAGCTCTCTGGCTAAGAGTTCTAAATGCCCCTCCCTAAACTGCAAATCCCAGGATTGCACAGGAGGCAGCCAAAGCAGTTAAAGTGGAATAATAACACTGTAACAGTGCTGCATTAGAATCTCCTGTGTCACTGTATGTTTGTAGAGAGAAAAAAGATTTTGATAGAGAGGGCAAGATTCAGAAGGATATATTCAATGTTAAATGACAAAAAAGCAAAAACAAAAACCAATGGTCTTAAGCAATGTAAGCAATTCTGAATAAAGATGTAAATTTTTTGGAAATTTTGAAGCCATGGAAAAAAACATTTTCCCCCAGGTTTTTTCAGAAAAAGATGGAAATTTTCAGAAAAATTGAAAAATGCAACATTAGTACTTTTTACAGATTGAAAGTTACTCTGTTACTTTAGGAACATAAAATATGACAATGTACAATTTGATGTGGCATGAAATTATCACAATCAGTATATTAAAGATTTATTGTCTTAAAACATTCCATAATCGATTTTCTTCCTTTTTTCAATTTTTTTTCAGAAAAACAAAAACAAAAAAGGCTTCAGGAACAAAAATGGGGAAAAAAAATCTGATTTTTTCCAGTTTTTCCCCAGGCCATCACATCTCTACTTCTGAGGGCAGATAGACAATCTTGAGGTATAACTACTTGAAAATTATTGTGTGAAACAGGTCTGCTAACCCCTTCAGATGAAGTTTATGGACTACAGCTCTTGGTAGCAATTTCAACAGGAAAGCTATTTTGAAAAAAAGGAGGGAGGAGGTCAAACATCTCCCACACATCTCTTTTGCCTCTCACTTGGCAACTAGTTCTCTTCAGATAAAGTGGATTTGGTTCTTAGATCTGTAACCACTGCCCTTTAGATCAGTGGTTCTCAAACTCTGGTCCTCCAAATGTTTTGGACTCGCAGAAGTCTCAGACAATATGGCCAATGACCACGAAATCTTGGAAAATGAAGTCACGAACATCTGGAGAACCACTGCTTCAATTACAAGGCTAAGTTCATGATATGAAACCATCTTTTAACAGTTATGAGTGTGGGTGTGTACCATGGGTTTATATGGCACTAATTCTATGGGAAATTTAAATGCCTTTCAGACAATTTAAAAATCCTTTTAACTGTATTTGTTTAAATTTTCGTAAGCTGCTTTCAGTTTCAGATTTGGAGAAAATATACATGAAAATAATAATAATAATAACAATAGGTAAAATTATCTATATTTTAAAAGTGATAGGTTTTCTAAGGAAGGCCACTCATTTTTATGTTCTATACAGTGCTTTTGACTAAACAGATGGCATAGAGATTTCTGACCTGATTATTATTACTCCTGCTGAAACAACTGTTGGGGAGACACTTGGGGGGGGGCATTTTCCAGCACAACATTTCCCCCTCTTGTACCACTTTTCAAATAAAATTGTCTCCCCAAGCTGGTTTTGTGCCTGATTATTGTCAGAGATGGGGGGGGGATACTTTCTGGGTTGCACTAGCCATGCTGGTTGGAAGTTTCTTGGAACTGTAACCCAAAAAACAAACTTTTCCAAGTTCGGGTTACTAGTACAACATTTTCCTAACATGACAAACAGCAAACTGGGAAGGCAATTTTCAATGTCAAGCAAATTGGGCAGGGGCAAAGGTATCAGTGTCATGAACCCTTTCTAAATTATCCCCCCACTGTAACTGAAAAACATTCAAAGAGGTTAGATCTCCCATCACAGATCCCCATTGCCTAGTCTAATTTGACCATTAAAAGTTCAGTTGGCTCTGAAAATTAAATAACCACAGTGCTAACTAGTACAGTAATAAGAAACCTTATCAATGGCTATCTGAACATCCAAAGACAGAATCTCCCTGCTCCCCTCAAGCACCAGTTTCTTGACACATTATGAAACACTGTCAAGATTTAAGAAATACCCAACCTCATAAACAAACTTTACTTCAAGGGATTCCTCTGCTTAGATACAGTTTTTCCCTCAGTAAAATAGGGAGGTTATTTAGTTTTGTGATGGAATGCAATCTTTGCAGTTTTTCATCCAAAGAATTTTGGCATGGCATAGAAAGGATTTTCCCCCCCAAGAAGGTGGGGATGTTATCACTGTTGCTGGTGGGTTCTTCTTCTCCCTACCCCCAACTCTCCAATCCCCAAGCATGTGTGAAATGTTCCAGCAGACTTTTTTTTTTTTTTTTGCAAAATGCTGATTTCATATTTAGTGATTCCTCATACACACAGTGGTTGATGCAATGACAAATTAATCTCACATGTTGGCTGACTCCTCTCCTCTCCACTCCCCACCCCCCACCCCAACACTATCCTAGTGAAACTTAGCTGGGAAATCTGATTTTTCAGTCTTTGCAAACTTTTTAAATTTTCATCTGCCAAGATGAAATGGTTGCATGATGAAAAGAAACATGTGACCCTGTGGACCTAAGTAAATGGACTTAAGTGATGCACTGTATTCTGAATCCGGACTGCAAGTTCAATGGAGCAACACTGAATCTTTTTTTAATAGAGCATTTTGACCTTAAAACATTTTGTAAGTGCTTGTGATGCATAAAAGCAGACCATTAAAAAAAAATGAGGATGCAACAGACACAAACGTCTATTAACTTGTATTTCACCTCCCGTTTGATTTCATTTTAATGGCCTCAGGATGAGACAAGATAAATGTTCTGGACAAAAAAGCACCAAGAAGCATCCTGAGACGGGGTGAACTGAGGTGAGGTGACCATTTCTGGCACTGAATTTCAGTTATCATTAAAGAGGAACGAAACTGAGGAGGGGGAGGAGAGGGAGAGGGGAGGTATGAAGTCTGTTTCAGCAAGAACCATATTACAGCCCAGCTGCCATTCCTCCCAATGTGAGTCCAACAAATGACATCCAACAAATGGATTGTGTACAGTTTAATTATTTGAGTGGGGGCTACCACTGCTTCCCCCCCCCCCTCAAGCACCAGTGTGTCATGGGATGACATGCAAAAAGATGGAGACTGCTTTGGGTTTCTAGTGAAATAAGAGTTTAGACTGTCAATATAGGAATAAGGGCAAGACATAAGTAAAACGTAGAGAAAATTTAAAGGAAAAATAGAAGTCCAAGAGGTATACTTGTCGGTAGGAAGATCTCTAGGGAGGGTTCACAATGAATATTACCATTCCCCCTTGCTATGGTGACTTATATGAAAACTAATAACAATAAATCTTTTGCTTTGGGACATTTTAATCCTAAATATATACAGGGTAGCCCTTTGAACCTTGTCATGAATTTCCAGACACAAGCATTGAGATCTGAAATGACACCATTGAAAACCAGTAGATTCTACTGAGTAGAACGATCTTTATGAGAGCCAACGTTACCTTTTAAAAGCTCGTATATAACTAACTATTGTAAGCCATCTTGAGTCCTGTCTTGGGAGAAAGATGGGGTATAAATTTAATAAACAAACAAAGAAAACTATTCTTGATTTTTTTTTGTCCTCACAGAGTTTTGAGGGGAAAACCCCCAATGCTAATAAAATGCCTTTTGTGTGTTCACACCCACACACAATCTCCAATCAAAACTAAACAACTTAATTCAAGCTTATGCCCTGACCTATAATTCTAGCTGTGTGTTTCAAAGTGGGGATATCATCAAGTCTAAAATGTTTATTTAAGCTCCAAAGGCAATGAACCTGTTAAGCAGAGATCAAAGAAGAGCATTATGTAAATTACCCACTAATTGTGTGCAAATGTAGTTACTGTGAGTATGGACACTTAGTACAGCAGCAACTCTTATGTTTGCAGTGAAGGAACTGGGCTTATTTCTGTATATCTCACTTGTTGCTCAATAACAGCATCATGTGTACTACAGAGTCAACAACACACACATCTGAACCCCCTGAACCACCTCTGCAATTAATATTCTGAAAAACAGTTTGTGCACCAACAGGACACATAAACAAACATGAATTAGCTTCTGTTCCTTCTATAACCATTATTCCTGGGAACCTACCAAATTACCTATGGGTCTTATTTCAGATAGTGTGAAAAATACTTTAATTAACTCTTTGTACCAAAGCTGTTCATAACACAGGCAGAAGTAAATGAAAATGTGATTTTTCATTTAGTTTAAATGAGGAATGGTGGGGTGTGCATGCATGCGCGCCTTCAAATCACTGTTGGCTAATGGCAACTCCATGAATTTAATAGGGTGTTCTTAGGCAAGGAATACTCAGAGGAGGTTTTTGCCAGTTCTTTCCTCTGAAATATAGCCTACAGCACCTGGTATACACTGGCAGTCTTCCATTCAATTACTGACCAGGACTGGGCCTGAGCTTCCAAGATCAGACAGGATCCTGGATGAAGATAAAAGGTGATGCTCCTCTGTGCACTGACTTGAGCTACTTAAAAGAGACAAATCCACAACAAAAAAATGTACCATGGAGAGAAACAAACTCCAACAAGGTGCAGAATACCAAGCGAAAAATAAAATGTAACAATTTTAAAAAGTAATATCTATAGTATTACGAAATACGTTTTCATTTCAATAGCCACCTGAAATTCTGATACAACCAAACAGATTACACACACACACACACACCTCCAAGCTATTCCATGTACAAGTTGTTTCAGTGCCTTCAGTGCTCCTTTCTTTCTCTGGCTTTCTTGGAATCCCAGTAGCCTCAGGATCTTTTTGCTAGCACTTCAGTTTAATCCAACTGGCTGTGGTGACCCATATGGTTTTGTTTATAGCAATCCATGATATCATCACACCAGCAGAACTCACTGACAAAATAATAGGGGGGAGGGGCCATCCCAGCCACAAGGAAGGCAAGAGAGATGAAAGAAACTGGCTCTGAAAGGAATGCCATGGAAATTATGTAATTACCAACTAAAATATTGGTAACTTGAGACAAGCTCACTTTTGGGCAGCCTGTGGTCCATCACCAATTTCTTTTGCAAAATACTAGGAATCCCAAGACATGGGTTTCTTTCATTCAGGAACTATGAACTCCACTATGAGAATTATAGATAAATCTGAGCATCTTTACATTCTTTTTACAGAGAGGGAGACTCTCTTTTTATAATAAGGGGAATTCATAAGCCATCCTGTTCAACAGGCATGTCACTAAGCCATTTCAGAGCATAGAATATTTGTAGTAGTACTTGGCATCACTGTTGTTACTGTGTGCCTTCAAGTCTTTTCCAACTTATGGTGACCCTACAGCAAACCCATCATGGGGTAGTCTTAGCAGATTTGTTCAGAGAGGGTGGTTGCCACTGCCTTCCTCTGAGGCTGAGAGTGGAACTTCTCTAAGGTCACCGCAGCGGGCTTCCATTGCTGATCAAGGATTCAAACCCTGGTTTTCTGGAGTTCTAGTCCACTACTCAAACCAGTACACCACATTGACTATCTATCCTCATATTTGTTGTGTTGTTGGGTGTCTTCAAGTTGTTTCCAACTTATGGCAGCCCTAAGGAGAACCTCTCATGGGATTTTCTTGGCAAGATTTATTGGGGGGGGGGTGGCCTTTGTTGCCTTCTTCTAAGACAGAGAAAGTGTGACTTGCCCAATGTCACCCAATGGGTTTCCATGGCTGAGTGGGAATTTGAACCCTGGTCTCCAGGGTCATGGCCCAACACTCAAATCACTACACCATGTTACCTCTCATCCTCATATTTACCAGAGTACAAATGTAGGAGTCCCATATGTAGGAGTGATTCTTCCTCTATTCTATGTAACTGTTGACTTTTCTGCTGTTCTTTGGCAACCAAAAAAATGTGATTTTTCACCCCACCCTTATATGAGCAGGAGTGCTACCAAATAAAAAACACTCCACAGCTACTTCTCATCTTTCTTCTGAACATATGTTTTTGACAGCAGTGTACTGTCAGAGTAAGCAACCCCATGAAAAAAAAATAACATGTGAGCTACGTCACCACATATATGAACAGAATTTCCTGTGATCACATGTCTATGACCACATGATTTCTTCAGAGAAACTCCTCCCGTGACCAAATACTTAAGGAAGGCCAAGCCTGCATTGAAAAAGGGCTGATTCTGCAAGACATATCTAGCTGTCTGTATCCCATAGCTACCAAAAAAAATAACACAAGTGAAATTGAACGGTGCATCAAAGAAAAAAAAAACAAAACCTCTCCAACATCATATAATAAAAAACCAAGCCTAATAATTTTAGCAGTGTTTTGTATTTTAAAATTTTTGTTTTTGTCCTTCTATACAGGTTGATTATCCCTTATCTGAAATGCTTGGTAAGAGAAGCATTCCATATTTCAGATTTTTTTTTTAATTTTGGAATGCCTCTGTGTATGTGTGTGTAATGAGAATCCAAGCATACTGCCTGGCACAAATCCATGCCTCCCATCATTTCACAGATCCTTGCATCTCTCTCCAGCAGTGTCTCTCCCCAGCCTTGCAAATACAGTACAAGCACATAGTAGCTCAAAAAGTTTCAGATGTTGGAATTCAGGATAAGGGATACTCAACCTGTTTTGTTCCCATTTTCTTCTAAGAAGTTCAGGGAAGTACCCATGGCTTTCTCCAATACTTGTCCTCGCAGCCACCCTACAGTAACCCTGTTACTCCAATATTCTAATGATGACAACTACAGAGCTTATAGGTTACTTTGTTGGACAATAACTTCCAGAATCCACCAGGGATCCCTGGTGGCGCAGTAGTTAAATGCCAGTACTGCAAGCCACCACATTGCAAGTTCGATCCCAAAGGCTCCAAGGTTCACTCAGCCTTCCATCTTTTCATAGGTTGGTAAAATAAGTACCTGGGGCAATGCAATGTAGATGTGTAAATTGCTATGGCTTAAACAATTTGTAAGCTGCTCTGAGAGCCTTTGTAGCTGAAGAGTGGGGTATAAATACCTAAAAATAAATAAATAAATAAACAAACAAACACGAATCTACCAGCCAACATAACCAGTGGCTTATGTTTACTAAAGTTTCTGAACTAAATGGTAGTTCAAAAAAAAAAAAGTTTTTCAGGTTCTGATCAGCTCACATAAAGAGACCCAATGTCATGTAAAAGGGTTTTAAAAAATACTAAAAATGTTTCATAGCTGGCATACTTTGGATGTATTAAAGTAACTTTCAAGAAAAAGAAAAAAGTACAAGTCCCATTTTAAAGTCTGAACGCTCACTGAATACTGAAGTTCAATGTTAAGTTTGGAATGTTAATGACATAACAACCCAAGAGCCATGCTAGATCAGGCCAAAGATGTATCAAGTCCAACATGTTGTTCACAGCAATGAATCTCATTAGTGAATCTTGCAGTGACGAGATTCACTAGTAGTTAGAAGACTCCTACTGATAACCAGATGCCAATGGGATGCTCACAAGCAGCACATCAGTGCAGCAGCACTTGGTGCTTCCCAGCAATTGGTAAACAAAAGTGTATTTCCTCTGGAGGTAATACACAGCCATTTTGACTAGAAGTCATCGATAGCTTTATGATCTATGAATCTGTTGAATTCTCATTAAAGACTTCCAAGCTGGTAGCCATCACTATATGACAAAGTAGCAAATCCCAGAGTTTAACTATGTACTGTACAGAAAATAAATTTTGGTTGTCCTGAATATCTCAGCATTCCGCTTCATTTAATGACCCTCAGTATTAGTACTGAGTAAGAAACCATTATCCCTGTTAATGTTGTCTTCCCCATAGATGATTTTATAAAATCTCTGTCAAATCCCATTGTACTTGCCTTTTTTTCTGAACTTACGAGCTTCAAACATTGTAACAGGTTGCTCCAACCACTTGATCATTTTAGTTACACTGTTCTGCACCTTTTCCAGATCTACAATATCCCTGTCCAGATGTCAGGAAAGAACTGTACACAATATTCCACTTCCATAGTGTCGCCATAGATTTTCTGTCATGGAAGTAATTTATCAGCAGCTTTACTTTTGATTCCTGTTCTAATTATGCCCAACATGGACCCTGCCCTTCTCAAGCAGTAACATTCTGTGCAGACATTTTTATTGAGTTCTCCAACACAACTCCAAGCTAAATTATGAGCTGGGAATTAGTGATTACTACAGCATGAGGGTCTAGCATGTCTGTGGCTGCCAAGGATGCTAGGGCACTGCAAAGCAAAATCAAGATAGTCTGAGAATGCATTGACTTCACATTCCATTGGTAAGATTTGCTGTTGGTAAGAGGAATTCCATTGTGTGAGTTTGATTCTTCAAAACGTCTAGGTAGCATCAAACTCCTTCAGATAGCTGGAGCCCAGACATATGCAAGTACTATTTACACATGGTTATAGCAGCTGTTAATCCTAAACTACATACCAGTTCTGTTTATCTTCCTCACTTGTCTTATTCTTTATCAAGCCTAATCACTTCTGGAGATCTTCTCAGGTCTCTTTTGATTGTGACTTCAGTACTTTGTACACTGGCCAGCAAAGATATGTGGTACATACCAACTGTAACTCACATGCAATCTAATGCAAACTTTATAAAGTCTTCAAGGGTGGCTAAACGTTAATTGCATAGCAGTAATTGGGATTAAAAGTCACCAAGAACTGCATTTTAACCAAAGAGTTACATGTCTACATAACTGCAAAACAACTGTGTAATGGGATTTTTAATAATCAGGTGTAATGGGATTTTTTTTATAATATATTATAAAGTCTGTGGTATACCAAAATAATTAAATATGTTGTCTAAGGAATGTGGTTGTGAGTGCCCTCTCTCTCTCTCTCTCTCTCTCTCTCTCTCTCTCTCTCTCTCTCATGGTCCTCCAGATGTAGTTACAATGAAATTCTCACAGTCAGCACTCTGTGGCAAGGGATGTTCCAATTCAACAGCATCTGAGGACTACAAGTTCCCCACCTTGATCTACATAAAAAATAGTGAGAGCAATTGTCAATCACAGGTCCTTAGGGATATCCCCAGGTGGGAATGCAAAGTCTACCCATCATACCTCAACCTATGTTTCACCAAACTTCACAGACGCATCTTTCAAAAGTGCCTATTTAGACAAATGCCTGAATAGGGCTTATTATTTCCTTGGCTCTTGATAGCATGTTTCTGTCAATTAGTATCAACACCTCTAGCAGCAACAGCATCATACTGCTGTTAGTTTGTCACTGACTGATTTCTGTCCCCTGCCCCACTTTGCAAACATGAGCCAGGTTTAGACCTGGGTCTAAATTCAAAGTACAGGTAATCACAGATGTCAACATAAAATCACCAGTGCAATAAACACATCAATGCTGGGGTGGGTGGGTAGCTGAATAAAACTACAGCTTGAAAATTTAAACTTAAGAATTTATAAGCAATACAGAGGCAGACACAGTCATGGCAATGTATTAAGAAAGGGACAAAGTACATGTCACTGAAAGCTGGTCTGAGGAAGGAATGGGAAGAAAATTTTCCTTATCCCATCTGTTGGACTTCTTAATGCTAGAGCTGAAAGAATATGCCAAGAGCAAGAGGACAACACCATCACCATAAATTCACGAGAGAGTGACATTTCCTACTGCAAACCAATGGCATCTCTCAACCATACAGCATGTAGACATTTACCCTAAATTCAAAAGACAATACCAGTTTTTAGTGAGAGTTCCAGCCCTTTTCATAGTCAACATCATTCTATCCTCCTACACATAGGCGCCAGAAGTAAACATAGTAATTTGATAATTCAGTAGACCTAAATGCAGAAGGCACCGCCTAAGAGCATGGCAGTCTGTACTAATTATTTTAGAAAGGAGGAGAGGGGAACACAGTTGAGAAAATTATAACACAATACTCTTATTTTATAACCTGTTTTACTTGATAACCATGTTAATCATAATACATGATTTTATTTTAGCTGAAATGGTTTTCTACTTTTGCTTGTTTTTTTTTTTTTGCAATTTAATTTCAGAGTTATTCCAACTAATTAGTCACCAATTAAGCACATTCCACTTGATAGTTGAGTGATTTAACTGTTCAGTTTGTGTGAAGTTTTACCCTAGAGGGAAGTAAAATGCTTCTTGCTACTTATGGATTCTTAATACAGTATATAGTAAAAAACTGTAAAAAGTTGGCAAAATCAAACAACATGAATCATTATCCAAGAAAGGCTATGTCAGATGAAGAAGTATGCCTCGCTAGCATCTTGTGAAACACTCTTAGTATCAGAACATTTAAAGTAAACAGATGTAATCTTATGCATGGTGGTTGTTGTTGTCGTCGTGTGCCTTCAAATCATTTCTGACTTATGGTGATCGTATGGCAAATCTAACATGCAGTTTACTTGGCAAGATTTGTTATTTGCCTTCACCTTCCCCTGAGGCTGAGAGAATGTGGCTTGCACAAGGTCACCCAGTAGGTTTCTATGGCCAGGAATTCGAACCCTTGAAGTCATAGTCCAATGCTCAAACCACTACACCATGCTAGTGCTCATCCTATGTCTACAGTACATCTAAGTTAGGACCCACTGAAGTTAGTGAGGTACACTTCCTGTTAGGCGCTGCCATGGCAATGCCAAGTTTTCCGTGAAGCTTCCCCCCATGACACATTTGAATGTCATAAGCCAGAATTCTAAATAATTATCATTTAGCCTACTGTTGTTCTTATTCATTTATATCCCACCTTTCTTCAAATAATGGGACCCAAGGCAGCTTACAACATGTGTAAAAACAATACAGATTAAAAAAAATACACAAATTTCAAAGAAAGTATAAATGATAAGTTATTTAAGAAATTAAATATAAAAACATTAATAATTCATTAAATAAAAACTATACCAAGCCAGTATACTAGTACATGAGGCTACTTAACCTCTCTGAAAGCAGCAGCAGCTAAACAAGTCATGGGCCTTCTAACCATGGTTTACTGCAGCATGTGAACTAGGAATCCTGGCTTGTCTCTCTGTGGATAAGCTAGTGTCATCAACCACCATTTGTTCTTCATTTTTTACTTTGACATGTCAAAAGTGGAGGAGCAGTGAGGGCTCCAAGTGGACCACCACCACAGCCCATAGCTGTGCAATTCCTATCTTCAATTTTGCCACTAATATATGCAGGATGAGGCAAGTAGAAGTGAGCAAGCAGTGAGGACCAGAATGATGCTAACTCATCCACAATAAACCACAATTCTTTGGAATTCTTATTGTGCCACAATAAAAAACATAATTTGGGATATCCCCCTGAAAATGAAGTAATCACAGGCTCACAGGATCATAAAACTGGAAGGGACTGCAAGTCCAGCCCCTGCCATGCAGGAATCCACAGTCATCCAACTTCTGTTTAAAAACGTCGGATGAAGGAAATTCTACCACCTCATTTTATCAAACAGCTCTTACTGTCAGGATGTTTTTCCTAATGTCTACGTGAAATCAGGATTGGCCCTGCCTATCCAAACTGGACTTTGCTCTCTAGTACACAGGAAGGGCTAAGAAAAGTGTCGTGTTTTTGTCTGGGAACTTGTTTAGGCAACAAGGTTGTTTTGACTCTAACGTGTCCCTTGGCTCTCTTAGTTCCTATGCAACAGCTCCCTACATCTAAGTCTTAACATTATGAAATTAACAGTATGATTTACCGCAAGGTAAGGGGATCATATCCTCTTAAAATTTCATAGATGAAAACCAGAACAAATGTGGCCAAGCAGCATCAGAGTGTTATTCTTGAGAAAATAACATATAAGCTAGGAGAGGCTGCAGGAGTTTGCTTTTGCCTGAGTTAAGATTTTGCCTCCTTTTGTCCTTTCACCCTGCTGAATCAATTGAGTGCAAACTACTTTTGCACTCTGAACAGTCATCAGCAACCAAAGTAAGCCAAGATGAAGAAAGAAAATGGGACAGACAGAAGCCGGGACAGTTTAAGATCAGCTAGAGAGTGGGACAACAAAGGATTAATCGAGTCAGTCCTTGCCAAATCAGGTCAGTTGGAGGACATGGGGAACCTCAGGCATTGGCTCTAATTTGGACCTCCTAGGGTCCCAGTATGGTCTTCTGGGCTTCCACAGAGGATCCATCACACACCATATCCAGTAACACCATTGTTTGGTGGCTTCCCAGCTTTTTCAGAGGATTTTTCCCCATTCAAAAAGCTTGAAGTTCTACTCACAGAGCTTAGTTTGAACTTTAAATAGAATATTCTGGTAATTTTGGTCCCACCCTTTCATCCCTTTCTCCACCTACCACTGAAATCTGCTCCCAGAAAACATCTCTGAAATTGCATTGGCCCTTTTGTGGCAAGAGATTCCCAACCCCTGGTTGAATGATTGGTTTTAACATCCTCCTATATTTCATTTCCCTCTGAATTCACTATTTACCATTCCCCCCCACCCCCACCAATGGGGGTATTTATATCCTTGTAACTCAGGGCAACAGTTAGGGAGATATAGACCACGTAAGCTTCTGTCATAATAAATTTGTTAGTCTTTACAGTACCACAAGACTCTTCACTTTTATCTTATAGATGAATTTATCCACATTGCAGTTTGTACTCAAGGGCTGTAAAATGGCTAGGGCAATTAGGCTGCACAAGAGCAGGAACATGGAAGACTCACTGGCCAGCAGTAGAGGCCTATTAAAAGGCTGGGGAACCAAAACAATAAATTAAAGACACAGCTGGCATCTTTCTCTGTGGACCTGTACTTCAGAGTTGCAGAGATTTTAGTGTTCAATTAATTTCTCATCACAGGTAAGGCAGTCTTAAAAGCTCAAGAGAATTTGAGGATTACATCTTGGTCATTTTACCTCAGGCAAAGGAACCCATAAGCACCTCCTCCCCGTTCCTGGTTGTAACAATACAAGACCAATAGCTCACAGTTTTCTGCCTTTTTGGTTGTTGTTATCCACCTTCAAGTCAACTTCAACTTATGGTGACTATGACTGAGAGGCGTCCAAGAGCCTCAGCCATCAACTGCCCTGCTGAGGTCTTGCAAACTCAGGGAAGTGGCTTCCTTGACTGATTCAATCTCCACCTGTAATGTAACCTTCTCTTCCTATTGCCTTCCACTTTGCTGAGCATTATCATCTTTTCCAGTGGGTCACATCATCTCTCCATTTATGAAACTCAGGGCTTATCTATATCAGGCTATAAAATGTGGACTGACGCACGCTAATGCCAATTCGCAGCAGGTTTCATATGTCTCCAAATTTTCTTCCCAAGATTGCAGGCATGCAAAGCCATATGCGTTTGATGTTCAAACAGACATGCCCGCAAATCAAGATGGCAGGTGCAAGTGAAGTACTCACGTTTTTATTGTCACCAGTTGCTGCTGCCACACAGTATTTTCTTAAAAGCATATCCAAGGTGCAGAAGTGTCATCTTCTGCTTAAGTACACAGAATTTTTTTTTTAAGGCTGTTTCATCGCCTCAGCACATGATCACTATGGTGAAAATTCAACATGGTGGTTTGGGGCACTTGCCTTGCCAGCAAGTTCCACCCCCTGTGCACGTCCAACCAATCAGCTTTCTACTCCCGCTGTTATGGGGAATGCACATCAAAGTGAATTGGTTGTCCCAACGAATGGGAATGCACATTTCCATCACAGATTTTTAAAAAACATAGGAACTGCTGTGAAGGCTTTACCATGTAGTTTTTGGCATTTTTGGCCACCCTCTTTCCAAATATGGCAGATTGACGTGAGGTCCCATTGGGACAAATTGTACTTTCCTTTAATTCTATGAGGAGTATTTTCACCATTTAGACAGCCCTTCAGAATCATTTGCTTGAGATAGCCACTTCACTTTGCTTAATGGTAGGGCTGCCTCAGAGGATCATGAATCAGATCAGAAATTACTGAGGTCAGAAAGTTCTAGAATGGCTGTTCTTGATCATATTCAATGCCAACGTTTACTGACTTTTCAGCAGTTGCTAAAAAGTAAAGGTTTAGTAAGCACACTTGGCAGATTTTTTTTTAAAAAAAATAAACTAATACTGTATAATATAGTTCTGAAATTTTAGACAGGCCCACAGTATATTATATATGTGCTTATGAAACATCTAATACACAAATATCTCATGAAAAATGTGCAACAAAGGGCTTATAATCATGAAAGAAATATCCCCTCAGGGAAGGTGGTTTTTAAAAACTCTGTGTATCTGTGTGCATGTGTGCATTTTACAATTGAGTTCATTTCCATAATATTTTTTTTTTCAAAAGTGCTTTCCGGCTGCATTTTTATGAGCTTCAGTGATAAATCACATCTGGAATGAATGCATTTGCTGTAGCCAGAAATAGACTGAATTCGTCAGAGTCAGGAATGCAAACTTTGAACTCATTTCAGTTTATCACCCACCAATTAAATTCCTGAAGTCTCACCATAGGAGTTAAGGGGAGGAACACATATTTGTTTATATCATATTAAACCATGGTTTAGTGTTATGTGCTACATAGGAGCAGAAATCTTGGAACCTCTCTCCCTCATCAACCCTTATTATTTATTTTTTTTAAATATTTATATATTGCCCTATATCATGGGATGGCAGGGTGACATAAAATAAAGTCAATTTAATCAATTAAAAATAGCTTTTAAAAAAAGAATATTAAAAAATGTTTAGCTAAACCAAGATAGTTTCTATCCCATTTTAACAATTTAAAACCATTCATACATGATGATTTGGATGAAATTAATTAAGCTCCAAAGTCTTTAATAAAGAGCCATGTTTTTACCTGGCACTGGAATAACACCAGTGTCAGTGCTATTCAGTCTTCTGAAGGAAAAGTATTCCACAATGAGGATGACAAAGCTGAGAAGACCCTCTCCCATTTCCTCCCACAGAGTAGTCCACACTGGTAGGACACAGCAAAGGTTCTCTCCAGCAGACCTCAACCTTGCTATATTTTAATTGTATTTGTTTTTACTTGAATGTTACTGTTATTTGCCTTAGGTGACTTTTTTTGGCAGAAAGGCTGAAGATAAATTGAATTTTAAAAATTTGTAGCAATCCAAAAAAAATCTCAACTTCACCAGGCTTAAAATCCAGCCATGCTAGGAGGAAACAGCTGCCTGGATCATTTTATGTAAACGCAAAAATAGGTCAACATAATTGTTTCACAGCAGACAAAGAAGTACAATGGAAGACATACGAAGTTAATAGAGTTCTGGAGCTGGCAGATGTTACTATTTGAAAAATATAAAAGTTTCCATCAACCAGACAGCTGTCTAACTTCTGATAAGTAACACAGAAAGCCTACCATAAACCTGACACCATGGGATAATGATGCCCTGCAACTGCAATAGTTGTTCACAGACAGCAATATCTCGCTAACATCTTTGCCAGAAACAGCCTCCTCTTCAAGGCAGCAGGATCCAGGACACAACCCAAGATTCACCATGATAGAAGGTTTTCTGCAATGGAATGTCTAAACTAGAGACTAGGTTAAGACACAAATAGACTACTGTCCCAAGCTATTTATTCCACCTTCACTTGAGGTCTTTGCTTACTATAATTTGATGGTTTTAAGCTGAATCCGAGTGGACAGCAGACCCTTTCAGAACTAAGCCAGCACCATATGGTTCCAGCCTTCCAGAGGGGCCCATTACAAAGATGAAATTGCCCCTCACATCTGGGTAAAGATACACTCTTTAGAGCAAAGTTGATGTCGGCTCGCTTGGTATTTTAATGCAAGCTGAGATCAACCTTAATCTAAAGAACAGAAGGCAAAAGCACACAGGAGGACTAGTCAATTTGCTGTCTTCATCTGCTTATCCCAGGGATCCATCCGGTAAGATTCCGGGCCCCCTCTGGCATTCAACCAGCAAAGCACTTAAGCAAGGGCTTTGCTGTAATCCTGAGGATCAACTTCGTTTGGACGATGCATATGCCTCAAGTACACCATGAACTCAAAAATGCCTTGTTGTAGTCAAAAGAAGAGTACACTGATGGTGAGCCACAAGTTGAGTCATCCAAGAGATTTTGACAGCAATTACATTGGGACGCTGGCTGCTACCATAATGCAAAAATAAAAACTTATGTAAAATTGCTGTCATTTTCACATCTCCCATCATTTTACCTGTATGTTCACATGGAGACCTTGAAAATGGAAGTGCAAACAAGGGATCCAACAACAGTGCTTAACACCAATTAAAATTTGGAAGTACAAAGAGACCCATAGTTACAATCTTCAGATATAAGATAGGGATTTTTGTTTCATTATTTTATCAAAAACCTCTTGTAGCCCTTAGACTGCATACCTGAGAAATATATTTGGACCATTAGAAGCATTCACATGAACAAAGGCAAACCACACTAGGAATTTATCTCTCTCTCTGGCTTTTCTTCGCAAACGAAGATTCAGGAAGGATTCATCCCGCACTTTCTGCAAGCACGCTGATGACTAAAAAGCCCAATCCGAGATAAAGAAGTCTGGTTGCAGAAAGCACAACAGAAGGTCTCCTTGGGTGATGTTTCTGGGTTGTGATTCTTTCTGTATTGCTGTTTCTCTTCAAGACTTGTTCGGCATGAGTTCTCAAATAAGGCTGCAGCACTGTGGATAGTGCGTCTCCATGCCTCCCGATGTGAGGCCAGGGCGGACCATTGTTGGTGATCAATTTGGCCGAGCTTGAGATGTTGTTTCAGGGAGTCCTTGTATCGCTTTTTTGGAGTGCCCCTCTTATGCTGACCCATGGCGAGTTTACTTAGAGTACTATTTTTGGGAGGCGATGGTCCTCCATCCTAGAAATATAACCTGCCTAGCGCAGCTGTGTTCTCAATATCATGGTCTCAATGCTGGTGATCCCTGCTTCCTCAAGGACAGCAATATTCGCCACATAGTCAGTCCAGTGTATATTTAGGATTGTGCGTAAACAGCGCTGATGGAAGCGTTCGAGGAGTCGTAAGTGGTGGTGAGAGATGAACCATGTTTCAGACCGGTAAAGGAGAATAGACAGTACAATGGCTCTATACCCATTGATTTTTGTACTTCGCCTCAGGTATTTATTACTCCAGATTCTTTTGTTAAGTCTTCCAAATGCACTATATGCCTTTGCTAATCTGTGATCAATCTCTTTGTCAATCTTGGCATCTGAGGAGATGATGCTTCCCAGGTAAGTGAACTGCTGAACCGACTTAAGCACAGATTTGCTGACAGCAATGTGATGGTGTTCGTCCTGTGGTGCAGGCTGGTAAAGAACATCTGTTTTCTTCAGATTGACTTCCAGCCCAAACAGCTCTGCAGCTGTTGCGAAGCAGGATGTTAGGCGCTGCAAAGCTGCTTCTGTGTGGGCAACAAGGGCAGCAGCATCGGCGAAGAGCAGCTCGCGGATGAGATAGTTTAGAGTCTTAGTGCGAGCCCTCAGATGGCTTAAGTTAAACAAGCTACCATCAGTACGGTACCGTATATAGATGCCGTCTTCTTCTTCAAGCTCTGCCATAGCCCTTTGGAGCATCGTGCTAAAGAAGATTGTAAATAAAGTTGGTGCAAGAACACAACCTTGCTTCACTCCATTAGTTATTAGAAAGGCCTCTGAAAGAGCATCGCCATATCTGACTTGACCGTGCTGGCCCTCGTGTAGCAAGATAATCATTTTAAGGAATTTGGGAGGGACATCCTAGTCTTTCCAGGATCTGCCACAGGCCTTTTCTACTCACAGTGTCGAAGGCTTTGGTGAGGTCAACAAATGTTACATAGAGACCCTTGTTCTGCTGTCTACATTTCTCTTGCAGTTGTCTAAGGGCAAATACCATATCTGTAGTACTCCTATTGGCTCTGAAGCCACATTGCCTTTCGGGAAGAAGTTCTTCTTCAATAGCAGAAACTAATCTGTTCAGGAGTATCCTTGCAGGATTTTTCCAGCAATAGAGAACAGTGTTATGCCTCGATAGTTTGAGCAATCAGTTTTTGCTCCTTTTTTCTTGTACAGGGTGATAACGACTGCATCTCGGAGATCTGACAGCAGTTCCCCTTTTTCCCAGCAATTCGAATGCACCATCCTTTTCCAGTCCTTACGGCTCTTTCCAAGTGGCTATCTTTGAAATGCATCCAGAAGTCAGAATAGTCCAGAACAGTGAGTATGGACTTCTGTCCTATGTCAGCTGGTGTCAGAGTGGAACAGCATAATTATTATTCTTAAGAAGATCTACTTGTTCAGTCCAAGGGGCTGGCCTTTAGAGCCCTAAATCCAAGGTATCTGAAAAAGTACTTCTTTCTAATTTCTTCTTATTTTATAATAAAACTGCAACCAAAGAAATTCCCCCTTCATTGGTAAAGTCATGTGATCAGGAACCTTTTTGGTTGAGATGAATGGACGCTTGCCTGTTAGTATAATATCCTACATAATCAGTATGTACTTTTTAAAAGACAGAACCACACTCTATACTATATTAATGTATACCTTTACAATTCTCCTATCTCAGCAAAAATATTTCCTGGGGATAAATCATGCAGAAGAGTATTTCATATAAAAATTGGCAAAGGAATGCTGGAGGGAATACAGGCAAGTCACCAGCTCAGTAGGTGATCAACCAAGGCTCCAAGCAGCCAAAAGGGTAGCGGGGACACCCATCCATCCCCCAAACAGTTCAATCTACCCAGAGCAATTTGTTGCTCAGACTGAGTCATGACACAGACAGAGGTGTTAGGTATATAAGGCCAGGTGGGGTAACCAAGTTACCTGGTTATCAAAGCTATATAAATTGATGGGAGCAGATAAACTGACATATTTAATGAGAGACCAAGCAATAGATCAGTTTAAAAAAGAGTAGAAAGATGTGATTAATTATCTAGAAAAGAAAGGAGGTAAAATAGCGATTAAAGGATCAGATTGAACTCACCAAAGTTAAACAAAGTTTAAAATCCAGCCATAATAAAATAATAAATAATAAAAATTATAGACAATTAAGAGTTTTTGTAGAAGAAAGAAATTAAGCTAATTATAAGTCTAATCTAGAGATGGAGGTTTAAGGGAGGGGTGATTTATCTGAATAATCCTATTAAACATATCTGCTTCTGATGAAAAGTAGGAAGTCATGAAATCTGTTTTATGTTTATATCTTATTTTTAATGTTGCAATGTTGTATTTTGTATAAATGTTGTAAATACTGTTTTTGTGTTTTTAGTTTTGCTTTGTATTTTTTAATTCTTGTTTAAATAGAGCTGTTTTGTTTATGTGATTTTTCCTTTTTTGCCCTCTTTTAATAAAATATTTTTTTAAAAAAGCCAGGTGGGGTGTGGGGGCCTGTAACTTTCTGACCAGTGCTCCCCTCTGTTAGCAAGCTGCTCTGGTGGGCATAAGGTCACACACTTGAGCCTTGTTGCCTGAGCCCTTGGGACTAACATCAACAGTACCACACTCACTTAACAAGTCCTGACTGGAAACACCTAAAAACTGTCTCTCTGAAACTGATAATAGTGTGCAATGTCTTAATGTATCAATTTAAACCAAGGATGGAAGGGTAGGCATTCCATTCCCAGTTGTTCTTCTAATGGCAGGCCACCATCCCGTTTTTTTTAAATCACTGCACAGGAACCATTATATTTAATGAGGAAGTTCCTCATTTTTTTCTACTTGGTAGAGGGATTCCCACCCCCCACCAAAATTCTCCAAGGACTATGGAAGATTGTTTATTTTTACCAGCCAGCTAAACCTAGAGAATCTGAAAGTGTACAGTCTTAATATAATTCCCATCCTGTGGGTGATTCATCCTTCTGCCCCTCTCTTCTCCAGCACACTGTAGCTGCTCTGTTTTGCTCCAGTTGTGGGAGGCCACGTCAGCAGGAAATCATGCTGTTTGCCAGGTCACATACATGACTGTCTGGAGCAGGCAGCACACAGCACATGCAGTACAGAGCCCTGTCTTTTCATTTTCTACCTCTTTCTCTCCTTCTTCTTCTGCTCTTTCCACAAACGAAAAATGCTGCAAACTTCCTGGAAAAAAGGCGAACGCTATAAGTGTGCTGGTTGCTACTATGTACATATAGGAAGGGAAAAAAAGATGGTTTAATGTTGACTTTATGCTTGAAGTTTCCATATTCCACGGTTCCAAAAATGTTTCCATTCACACAGAGAATCTGTCCCTGACTTTGAATACGTATTGTACAGAAGCCAAACTGAGATATTTGGAAAAAATTAATAGATGCCAAATCAAACTTACTTCTTGATTATTTTTCTTAAAACTGACTAGCTCTGGACAATTTAGTCTTTGATGGTGTAGGATGGAGAAGGGAGAAAAATTTAACTGCTGTCCATGGGGTGGGGTGGGGTGGGGGTAATTTGTAGGAATTTTTCAAAACAAAATAATAAACAGGAGCAACAACAATTTTTAGATTTTAAAAAAAGTGGATATGAACTTTTACCTGCATCTTTTGCAACCTTTATAAGCTGCTTCAAGTCCCAGGGCTGATTAAAAGGTGGAGTATAAATAAATGAAATTTAAAAATACAGTAACGATAACGGATTTGTGTCTCACTAGAAATTAATGGGATCCCCATAAGTCAACAGGTGACTTGACAGTACACACACACAGAACAGGGGTGGGAAAATGTTGTTGTACTGGAGTTCCCAGCACCCTTTGCCATTGGCTATGGTGTCTGGGGCTGATGGGAACTGCCACAATATTTGAAAGACTGTACTCTCCTCACCCCTGCACTAGAAGAAGATCCAATCACTGCAAGATACTGAGAGGTGCTGACAAAGTGTTGGGGAGAAGGCTCAGTGACTTTCTACGCCTTAAGCTAGCCTGTTGTCCTTACAGAGATGATGGTACTGCCCGATTCCCATGATGAAGAAAGATTCACTTGCCAGTTCAGCTGGATTTTGTACATAGAGTGGGAGGAGTGGGAGGGGCAGCATTTTCCTCTTTGTCTTGTCTTGAGTCAGCCCTGGCCAGAAAGATGGATGCACAGCTGTCAGAATACCTACTGCCATACCTAGTGATAATAAAAAGAATATGGAGCAGGAAACAATTATCTTGACTGGCCCTTGGAGGTTGGAGCAGTTTCTAGGATTCGATGGAAAGGAGGAAGAAGGCAACTGAGGCCTACATTTCAGCGGGAAAACCAGAGGCTGGAATGTTGTTTGTAAAAATTAGCTTAGTACTTCTTGCACAATAATCTTGTCTGAGGGAAAACCCACTGCCATTATTACTGACTTTTAAATGGCTTTTTAAAAATTCACATTTAAGATAGGGTAACCAAAAATTCTATCAAAAGTAATGTTTCGAGCATGTTAAGTAAATGTTATTCACCACACTAACATACACACATATCCCGCCATTATATTCAGGATGTCAGGGCAGCACACAATAAAATCTATCACTTCAAACCAGACAATTTGAAAGCAGATAAAACCATTTAAAATAATATTGAACATAGCACATATTTAAATTGGCTATAATTATTTAAGCCCCAAAGGCTTTAATAAAATGCCATGATTTGATTTGGCATGAGAATGACACCAGCACTGGCACCAATAAAGCCGCCAAAGGGAGGATATTCCACAGCTGGGATGCCACAACAGAGAAGGCCCTTTCCCATATTCTCCCACAATTTAGTGCCCCCACCATGGGACACAGAGGACCCATCCAACAGGCTGTAATTTAATTATTAATGATAAACCAATTTCAGCATTACTTTTTGAAAGTAGTGGCAGTGGGTAACATAATTAAGTCAAGCTCATTGCAAACCAAGGGATGCAGGCCACACTATCACTTAGAGCTGGCTTTACAGCTCAAACAGTAAACTAAAAGGAAACATGTGAAGTCGAAGGCTTTCACGGCTGGCATCCACAGATTTCCCTTGGGTCAAATGTTATTTAAAAAACCTGAAATTCTGGACCAGAATTCACAACTATCATGTCAGAATGCACAGAGAAGCTATTGAAATCCACAGACACCTGGACAACTTCAACAGGAAAGAAGAACCCTAAAAGTAAACAAGATCTGGCTGCCAGTCCTGAAAAGCACTAAAATCAAAACTCAACACTTGCAAATGAACTCCACCCAGGGACAGGGGGATTTCCAGCAGATAATGGGCCATCAACCAACCATTAGCCAAACAGACACTACCCCTCTTTGCATATCCCCACCCAGAAACTAGCCATTCAAATACACAAATTTACATATCCTCTCCAACAGGGGTTCACAGTATATAACCCCCCCACACACACTCCTACCCAACCAGCCTCTGAAGATGCCAGCTACAGATGCAGGCAAAATGTCAGAAATAAACTCTTCCAGAACACGGCCTCACAGCCCAGAAAAAAACAAAAACAAAAAACAAGGAAAATCTAAAAGGAAACAAATTATGTGCCTTCCTTTCTCTCAACCCCCAATAGTGGTTTTGCTTTTCTATATTCCCAGGATATATCTACATACAGTCTGTACCCATGGATTTGGCACCCACGGATTCAACCATCCATGGCTTGAAAATATTCAAAAAAAATAAATGCATTCCAAGAAGCAAACCTTGATTTTGCCATTTGATATAAGGAATATCATTTTGCTATGCCATTCTGTATAATGGGATTTGAGCATCCACGGATGTTGGTATCCACAGGGGGTCCTGGAACCAAATCCAAGCACATACCACGGGGCCACTGTATATCACTTTCATACCACTTTAACTGTAATGGCTGCATCTACAGAATACTAGAATTTACAGTTGAGTGAAGAACCTAAAATTCTGTGTAGACAGACACTAAGTACAGCTCTCATCCAGAGAATTCTAAAAACCCACCAAACCCCATCTCCCAGGATTCCACAGAATGACGCTACAGCATTCTGTTGGTTGTGGTAAAAACAGTGTCAAGCAACACTTTCCAGTGCCTTTCCAAAAAAACCACATATGAGATGTACATATTGTAAAAATTCAAAGACAAGCGTTATAATACAATTAACTTCCACATAAAGCTTTCAATTTCATAGGATCATAGAGTTGGATGAGATCATAAGAGCCATCTAGTCCAACTCCCTGCCATGCAGGAATACACAAACAAATCATTCCTGATAGATGGCCATCCAGTTTCTGTTTTAAAAACCTCCAAAGGAGGAGACTCCACCACACTACAAAGCAGTGTATTCCACTTCTGAACAGACTTCCATCAGTCACTGAAGCTGCTAGCTGTTAAGGTACATTTGAAGGGAGTCCATTTACAATCTTTGACAATACAGTACTGAATACAGAGCAGTCAGAGGCCCATAACACTAGTTTACGAATCCATAACTGCAATACAGGATGCCAGCCATGATCTGTCACTGAGCTATGGTTCCCACTAGGAATATAATGAAAATTCCCTGATCACAATCAAATCTGACATTCTCAGCTCTTCAAGAAATGTGGGTGTAGAGAATCTGCACATCTCAAAATTTCCTGTAACAAAGTACATGTCACCATTTATTTATTTTTTGCAATTCTCCCAAAGGCTGTGCCACTTTCCCCCTACATAGTGCATCTCAATATTTCTACACTTCTCACTGTGAGTTAAACCATGTTTTTCTTGTGCAGCTCATACAAACTGATAAGCACAGAGCTTTTCTTCAAGGACACTGGCACAAACCGCCGCCCTCTTGCAGATTCGTAGAATTATATATAACTTGTTGCAGATTTGCAGAATCAAACCTGGATATATGTGGTCAGTGGTACACAGTATCAAAACCTCTCTCTGGTAAATGTAGCAAAGTGATCCACTATGGCAGTAGTGATTGTGGAGGGGGATTGCATGAGGGGAAGGTGCAGATTATAAGAGAATGGAAGGAACTGTGTGCTCAGACAAATTACTTTCTTACATTGGAGGGGGGGATAGTAGTGTGTGTTATTTAAAATCCAACAGTATTTTTTAATTAACAGTGAAGTGTGCATGCTGTGCTGTGAACGTGGACTTGGGAGGGGAGAGGTTAACAACAACTCATAGACAACATGAGGGCATGGGTGGCATATAAAAAAGAGATGGAAAAAGTATTATTTTCTATGCATCAGCTCAGCTATCTGTGAAAATAAATGGGGGCACTGTACTCATACTAATACTCATATAATTCCTCCCCCTGTATTTTCCTAGGAGCTATGTCCAATTCATTTTTCATTGGTTTTTGTATCATATGTTGGATAGCTGAGTCTTGGACTACTCGGTTGGCGCTAAAGAGACTTTGAAAATGTTCAGCCCAACGATTCAATGGAGGCTTTATCAGTAATTAATGTTTGACCATCTGTACTGTATAAGGAGCTTTGGACCTGATAAGTAGGTCCAAACACTGCTTTAAGAGCTTCATATGTGACAAATGTTGCTGTCCTTGAGCAAGCAGGGATCACCAGCATTGAGGCCATGATATTGAGAACGCAGCTGCGTTGGGCAGGGCACGTTTCTAGGATGGAGGACCATCGCCTCCCAAAAATAGTACTCTACGGTGAACTCGCCACGGGTCAGCGTAAGAGGAGCGCTCCAAAAGAGCGATACAAAGACTCCCTGAAACAACATCTCAGGCTCGGCCAAATTGATCACCAACAGTGGTCCGCCCTGGCCTCACATCGGGAGGCATGGAGACGCACTATCCACAATGCTGCAGACTTATTTGAGAACTCACGACGAACAAGTCTTGAAGAGAAACGACAACGCAGAAAGAATCACAACCCAAAAACATCACCCAAGGAGACCTTCTGCTGTGCTTTTTGCAACTGGACTTGTTTATCTCATATTGGCCTTTTTAGTCATCAGCGCGCTTACAGAAAGCGCGGGATGAGTCCTTCCTGAATCTTCGTTTGAGAAGCAAAGCCAGAGATTTTCCTAGGAGAGAAATGCACAGATAAGGGAAAGAGCATTGCTGACTAATGAAATTGTTTCCTCTTAGACATGCAAGGCCTGTGCAATTTGGCCTGTCACCTAATCCCATCATTGCCACCGACCAAACTACCCATCACCTGAGCTCCTCCAACCTGGTGCCCCCCAATATATGTCATGACTGGTATAACATCCACTTTTTGCTCAGTCCAAGGGGATTCCATAGGATAGGGGTGCATGCCTATCAGTTGCATTTTTCTACAGTTTTCACACTGGTCTGTCTATATGTTCAGGTCTGGGCTATCTTGCAGATTATATCTCTCTGTATGAATCTGACCAGGGCCTGAGATCCTCAGTAAAAGCTCCTCTTTCAGTCCCATCATCATCACAAGCATGGTTGGTGGGAATTCGAGATAGTATCTTCTCAGTGCCTGTTCCTTGACTATGGAACTCCCTTTCCAGGGAGGGCAGAATGGCCCCTTTTTGTTTCCCTTCCATCAGCAAGTGAAGACCTTTTTATTCCGATAGCCTTTTAAAACAGAAAGTTGTTGAAGAACAGGATAAGGGTGCTGTATTGTTTTAAACAGAACTATTTTAAATTACATTTTTAATTACATCATTTAATTGCATTCTATCTTTTTAAGTGTAGGTTTAATTGTTTATTATGAATAGTTTAATAATTCCATTTGCAAGTTTGCTTTTTTATGTTTTTGGGTGTATCTTTTTAAAATTGTAAACCACCTTGAGTCCCAATTTTGGGAGAAAGGCAGGATAATAATAATAATAATAATAATAATAGCAATAGCAGCATTTGCCACAATATTTTCTTCACACATTTCATCCAGGGGATCCCCATCAAATCACAACTACCCAAATGCACACTCAAGATGGCCACTAATTTGGTTTGCTCCTCTGGCTCAAACTCTATGCCATTTTTAACCTTGAAAACTGAAATTATTCTCCCCAAATCTCATCCAGAACAAGAAAATTGAATTTACAGTCACTGGTCCACCACTTCCATTTGTTAGACCAAACAAGTAAATAAATCAGACATCATTTTAAAGGTTTTAGAACAGCAGCAACAGCAGCTGTTTTCTGTTCTTAAATGGCCATTCCTAAAATACGGTAGCTCACTCAAAGAGATTACATTATCTGTGAGAAGGAAGGAAAAAATGCAGCCAGGTGGTCCCTCTTAGAAGGTTGCTTTTTTAATCTTGGTACCACCACAGAGAAGTCCATGCCCCCATGCTCACTTGCCACATTTATGACAGCAAATGGGAGAACAAGCAGGACTCCAGCATTGACCCCAGCACTTGGGAAGCTTGCCCTGCACTATGACCAGCACTATGAACTGAGTCCAGAATCAAGTAGCTGGTACAGGAAAAGAGTAAGTGGACAACATCACTTAAGAAGGAGGGAACACAAGACAAAGCCAATACAATGCAAAAAATGTACTAATGAATAAGTCGTCTGATCTCCAGACACATTTTGAAAATCTATGTTCTCCTTCAAGGGAAAACTACTCTATTTCTAGCAAGTAATAGAACATCGAAATGAAAATTTCTCACATAATTTAGCCTCCGGAAAAGCAGCTACCCATTAGATCACCATGGTCAATCATTAACATGGCTGCCTAGGCATAAAGATGCTGATCTCTCCAGGTGTGACTAGCAGGCGCTTAATACATGACAGAAGGGAAATGACCTTCAATGAGATTTGTAATACCAGATTTAATTGATGTGGAAATAATGGAAGGGAATAGGGAGGTGGTAGAATGAATTTCAGCAGTGACAACAACACAACAGGCAATTGACACTGGAAAACATCTTAATGAGTTTGAGAAAATGCCCTCCAATGTAATGTAATATCTGTGTAAATTACATTGTATATATTGTACTTTGTTGTTGATGCAGTGGCTGGCCCACCCTCAGCTAAGCGCTAATCTGCTGATAAGACAACTGGATCTTTAGATGCATACTTTCCCCTGGAAACAACTATGTTTAATTAAGATCACTAATTTGAGCTACAATGGTTTTAAAACAGTACAGTGTCCTGATGTTATTTTTATAATGAGGCACCCAGCTGAAGAAAAGTTAAGAATTTTAAAATGCCAGTAAACAAAACTCACCAAAAAAGTAAAACTACAACTGTTCTCCCCCCCCCCCATCCACCAAGAATCATATGGAGTCTGCAAAGAAAACAGACATAAATATTTGGGCTAACACAGCTAGGGCCATTTGGATAAGAACAGAGGGCAAATACAATCATATGCTGTTTGGATAGTACCGCAGACCTCCAAGGTCGCCTTGGAGGCAAAGCTCAGATACTCTGCAATGTCTGATCCACATAAGTAGCTCAAGTTTAATTGCACTAGCAAATCAAACAATCACTGAGAAAGATGAACTAGGCAAACTAGGCTCTGACTGTTCCAGATATAGCAAGCAAATCAGTTAGAAACAGGGCCTGGGAAAGTTATTTTTGGACCATAATTTCCAGGACCCCAATACCATTCCCTCCAGCTGTCCTGATCTGGTAGGGACAGCCGTGATTAATCCTCTGCGGTCCCACTTTTTCAACTGCTTTTTAAATGTCCCAGTTACTCTCTCATCCCACTTTTCTCCTTTGTCTTCAGCTTATTTCCATTTCCGCAAACTGAGTTCAACATATAAAAGTAGTTTGCACTCAATTAACTCAGCAAAGAGGAGAGGAGAAAAGGGGGCAGACTTTGATTTCCCAGTAGACTTAGACAAAAGCAAACTGCTGCAGCCTCTCATAACTTTTCTATTCTTCCTCACTGATAACATTTGTCATCTTGACCAACCTTTGATATTTCAAGTCTCAATCTTAATCTCTGAAATGTTGGAGGGTATGCAATATCTTGGAAAATCAGCAGAAGGTGAGCTGTGTGTGAGGGGTCAGCATTCATCTTTCAACTCTCTTATTAAAAAAGACTTAGTGGGGGCTTGAGTTTGCTTTTGGCCATTTGCTCTCCCTGAGCACATGGTCTGAGGGGGCGAGGCTTCTGCTGAGCCACTGACCTGCCTGGGGGAAGAGTTAGCAGCCACTAGCTCTATATAACTGCTGCTGCAGTCTTTCTAGGTTAATCTCGGAAAATCAAATGCATGTGCTTTGCAGCGTGCTCAGTCCTAACGTAACAGGAGGATAGGAGCTCTTCTGAGAAACAAGGCCAACAGGCATTGGGTGGAGGGGGGAATACTAGAGAGGTTTTGACAGGGAAAACCAAAGTTCTCTTTCAGTGACTACTTAAGAAGACTGAATATGCAGAGTGAGGGAGCTGCTGCAGTCACTGGAACACCTGTGGGATGTTGTCTTCTTGATAGAGGATGCGGGGAGCTACATCTGCAGCAAGTGCAAGTTGCTAGAAGAGAAGGCCAAGCATTTTGAGGACAGGGTATCTACTCTTCTGAATATTAGGGAGCAAGAGGTTTTCTTGGACAGAGCAGAGAAGACTATCCTGGATGCACAACACACCGGGGAGGTGTCTGTGGAGGAGGCCATTTCCCATACATAGGAAATGAACACTTGGAGGAATGTGACACAGAGAAGTAGAAGGGCCAAGGCTCATTCAGCCAGCTTGAAGTTACAGAATCGATTTGAAGCTCTCTCAATTTCCAGAGAAGAAAAGGAAGTGCAGCCAGGCCTTAGGGAACATACAGGAAAATTTGGTAGATCCAGCACATGAAGTGGCCTCTGCCAAGACTAGAAGGAGGAGGGTGGTGGTGGTGGTAGGGGATTCCCTCCGGTGAGGAACAGAAGCAGTAGTTTGCACCTCCTGACAAAATCTCTTGGGAAGTATGCTGTCTCCATGGAGCAAAAATTCAAGATGTATCAGAGATGCTGACAAGACTCATCAAGCCTTCTGACCGTTATCCTTTCCTTTTGGTGCATGTGGGAAACCAATGATACTACAAGGCATAGCCTTCAGAAGATCATAAAGGATTATGAGGTTCTGGGTAGGAAGCTGAAGAACCTGGATGCACAGATAGTAATTTCATCTGTCCTTCCAATGGAAGGGCATGGCCCAGGAAGAAAGAGAAGAATAGCAGAGGTGAACAACTGGCTCCACAGATGGTGCTGCCGGGAACAATTTGGCTTTCTGGAACATGGGGTGTGGTTTCAGGGAGGCGGACTTCTGGCAAGAGATGGGTTGCACCTCACAGTAGTTGGCAGGAATATTTTTGCTGAGAGTCTGAAAGATCTTATCAGGAGGGCTTTAAACTGAGTTGTATGGGGGAGGGAGACAGTGCTCTTGACCGCAGGAGTTCATCAAGTGCTAGAGATAATAGCCCAAATGTTATACAGAGAACAAGGCAAATAGCACAACAACCCAACACTGCCTTGCAGTGTGGTGGAGGCTTCTTCTTTGGAGGGTTTTAAGCAGAGGCTGGATGGCTATCTGTTGGGATGATTTGATGGTGTATTCCTGCATAGCAGGGGTTTGGACTGGATGGCCTTTGTGATCGCTTCTAACTCTATGATTCTATGATATCACCAGCTTGGCCAGTAACCATACTGCTTAGGATAGCTAGGAACTGTCGTTCCAAACCAGAAAATGGATTATTAGAATTATGGGGCAAAGGTATCAAAATAAAGAGTAAACAAATTCTAGAGTGGCAAACTGAAATTATTAAGATTAAAAATACTAAAAGTAAGGGAGCAACAGTTAAAATTAATTAGCGGATGATATAGAATACCACAGCAGTTATCCTATATAATAAAAGATATGCCACCAAATTGTTGGCATGGATGTGAAAGTAGGGGTAAAGGAACATATATACATAAGTGGTGGGAATATTGTGAGAACCTGGGCCCTCGGGTTCTCCCACAAGAAAAATCAAGACTGGTTTGATGAAAACAACCAAGAGATCCAGGAGCTGTTGGCAAAAAAGAGAACTGCTCACCAGGCATACCTCGCCCAGCCAACTTGCCATGTAAGAAAAGCAGCTTTCCGTCTCATATGTAGTAAACTTCAACAAAAACTCAGAGACATGCAGAACAAGTGGTGGATCAATATAGCAGAAAAGACACAACGCTGTGCAGATCTGGGGGATTCTAGAGGATTTTATGAAGCTCTTAAAGCAGTGTTTGGACCTACTTATCAGGTCCAAAGCTCCTTATACAGTACAGATGGTCAAACATTAATTACTGATAAAGCCTCCATCCTGAATCAATGGGCTGATCACTTTCAAAGTCTCCTTAGTGCCAACCGAGTAGTCCAAGGCTCAGCTATCCAACATATGATACAAAAACCGATGAAAATGAATTGGACATAGCCCCCACTTTGGAAGAGACCCTTAAGGCCATACATCAGTTGAAAAACAGCAAGGCAGCGGGATTGATGGAATCCCACCTGAAGTTTGGAAACACGAAGGTCATGTACTCCGTGATAAATTCGACGAACTCCTTGTGAATTGCTGGGAAAAGGGGGAACTGCCATCAGATCTTCGAGATGCAGTCATCATCACCCTGTACAAGAAAAAAGGAGCAAAATCCGATTGCTCAAACTATCGAGGCATAACACTGCTCTCTATTGCTTGAAAAATCCTTGCAAGGGTACTCCTCAACAGGTTAGTTCCTGCCATTGCAGAAGAACTTCTTCCTGAAAGCCAATGTGGCTTCAGAGCCAATAGGAGTACTACAGATATGGTATCTGCCCTTAGACAACTGCAAGAGAAATGTAGAGAGCAGAACAAGGGTCTCTACGTAACATTTGTTGACCTCACCAAAGCCTTCGACACCATGAGTAGGAAAGGTTGTGGCAGATTCTGGAAAGAATAGGATGTCCCCCCAAATTCCTTAAAATGATTATCTTGCTACACGAGGGCCAGCACGGTCAAGTCAGATATGGCGATGCTCTTTCAGAGGCCTTTCTAATAACTAATGGAGTGAAGCAAGGTTGTGTTCTTGCACCAACTTTATTTACAATCTTCTTCAGCATTATGCTCCAAAGGGCTACGGCAGAGCTTGAAGAAGATGACGGCATCTATATACGTTACCGTACTGATGGTAGCTTGTTTAACTTAAGCCGTCTGAGGGCTCGCACTAAGACTCTAAACTATCTAGTCCGTGAGCTGCTCTTCACTGATGATGCTGCCCTTGTTGCCCACACAGAAGCAGCTCTGCAGCGCCTAACATCCTGCTTCGCAACAGCTGCAGAGCTGTTTGGGCTGGAAGTCAACCTGAAGAAAACAGAAGTTCTTTACCAGCCTGCACCACAGGACGAACACCACTATCCCCACATTGCCGTCGCCAACTCTGTGCTTAAGTCCGTTCAGCAGTTCACCTACCTGGGAAGCATCATCTCCTCAGATACCAAGACTGACAAAGAGAGCGATCACAGATTAGCAAAGGCATATAGCGCATTTGGAAGACTTTACAAAAGAGTCTGGTGTAATAAACACCTGAGGCAAAACACAAAAATCAATGTGTATAGAGCCATTGTACTGTCTATTCTCCTTTACGGGTCTGAAACATGGGTCACCTATCGCCACCACTTACGACTCCTCGAACGCTTCCATCAGCGCTGTTTACGCAAAATCCTAAATATACACTGGACTGACTATGTGACGAATGTTGCTCTCCTTGAGCAAGCAGGGATCACCAGCATTGAGGCCATGATATTGAGAACACAGCTGCGCTGGGCAGGGCATGTTTCTAGGATGGAGGACCATCACCTCCCCAAAGGTGAACTCGCCACAGGTCAGCGTAAGAGGGGCGCTCCAAAAAAGCTATACAAAGACTCCCTGAAACAACACCTCATGCTCGGCCAAATTGATCACCAACAATGGTCCGCCCTGGCCTCACATCGGGAGGCATGGAGACACACTATCCACAATGCTGCAGCCTTATTTGAGAACTCATGCCGAACACGTCTTGAAGAGAAATGGCAACACAGAAAGAATCACAACACAAAAACATCACCCAAGGAAACCTTCTGCTGTGCTTTCTGCAACCGGACTTGTCTATCTCGGATTGGCCTTTTTAGTCATCAGCGCGCTTGCAGAAAGCGCGGGATGAGTCCTTCCTGAATCTTCGTTTGCGAAGAGAAGCCAGAGGAGGGAATATTGTAAGGTGCAGGATTTTTGGCAAGAAATAATTAAAGAATTAAATGGAACAAAAGGGAAAACCTTGGAATTAAATGGAGAAAATTGTATGACTCTAAATGTAAGAAATCTGGGATTGGGTAGAGATGAAGAGTATTTGCTGAAACAAATGGTGAAGGCAGTTCATGCAGTTATAGCTTTTGGATGAAAAGAAGAACAAAAATCGAAGGTGGATAGATGGCAATATTATGTTTCAAAATATATAATGTTTGATTTTATCTTAGAAAGAAGAATGGGGTATATGGGACAATTGAAATGAGGAGATTGGCTAAGGAAATGGAATACACTAATAGAAATAATTAAAGAAGAGGAGGAGTACAAAATTACAAAAGATACAATTAATATGATTCTCCACATCAAAGGAAAGGGATTTTGAATAAGTAACAACTTGTTCCCGGGGGGGGGGGGAGAGGAAGTGTGTGGGGGGCTATACTGGAAGAAATATTAGTATTTGGGTTATTGGGATAATTAACTTGATAGATATCTATAAGCACTAATGGTTATGTGTTAAGTTTGGGGTATATTATATGTATGTACAGTCCTCACTTCACATTCGTGGGGGTTAGGGGCACAAGACCCCCCACGAATGTGAAAAAAACACGAATTTAAAAAAAGGCCTCCTGGACCTCTGCCCCTGCCATTCTCATGCCACTTGCCCCTTCCCCCACACCATCCTCTGGGTTCTCCAAGCCTGCCTGCACCCCCCCATCCTTTCTAAAGCAGCGGTGGGGCTTAGAAAGTCTTGCCACTGCCTGCCCCCCACCCTTGGTGTTCAGCAGCTTTCCTGTGGCTTCATTCCATTTAGCGGGGTGGATCCAGGGGAGAGGAAAACTGAGCATTCCGCGGCTTTCACCCCTCCCCCCGCTAAATGGGAAGAAGCTGGAGAAAAGCGGCTGAATGCCCTGATTAAATCGGCTTTCCTCCCTCACAAGCAAGGGACAATATCCAATTTAAGCAGGGTGCTCAAAGAGCAATCCAGGGGTGGTTTACTCATTGAGTGCCCCACTTAAATCAGATTGCTTGTGAGGGAGGAGATCCGATTTAAGCAGGGTGCTCAATGGAGGGCGGGCAGGCAGGAGGCTTTTCAGCCACCCCCTGCCTTACCAAAAGTGGCCATGGGCTTCTTGAGAAGCCCATCACCATTTTGGGAACACGGGGGGATGTTTGAAAAGCGGCTTTGCCCTGAACACCTCACTCTCCCAGGGCTTGGCTTTCCACCCCAAACAGAGCCAAGCCCCAGGAGAGCAGGGACTTGGGTGTGCAGTTTTCTTGGGGAGTGCTCCTTTTATATCGACTCCCCTCCCTTGTGTGCGAAGGGAGAGAAACTGATTTAAACAGGGCGCTTGCTGAGGGAACTGTGAATAGGCGGAACCGCAAAAGTGAAAGCCACAAATGTGGCAGGGCAACTGCATGTCAAAATAATGTTTCTTAACAATCCTAAAAATTCAAAAAAAGTGTGTGTGTGTGTGTGTGTGTGTGTGTGTTTTAAAAAAGCTAGGAACTGTAGTCCAAGAAAGTACCATTTCCAAACTTTAATTAGATGACAGTGCAATCCATGGCTAAGATTAAGGAGCAGTTCCCAACATGTGACTAATTCAACTCCTTTGTTCTTAAGGCCATTTAGATAAATGAAATGCACTTTATCTAGCCTACTATCCCTTGCCCTCCACCACCACTTCTTTCTTAGAATAGGAAATAATAATAAAATTCTACTGAAAAAATCACTACGATGTTTATTTTCACTTTAATATATTGATGAGTAGAGGATAAAGTCAAGAATGGTTTCTCAACCAGGTTAGTATGTGTCAAGGAGCAGCAAGAGGTACTTGTTAGCAACTATTAGGCCTGACTTTTTCAGCTTGAACAAACAGCAGAATCAGAGTGACAGGGTGAAGCAAAGACTTGAAATTACATGAAAGATGACACTGCGAATACTGAATGTATACTTGTGTGGGGACAAAGGCCAAGATATAGGTGTGCACGCAGGTAACCTGAAATAACCCATTTGCAAAATCCTGCACTTCCTCTCTTTACTTATCCTGTCCTCCACTAAATCTGATTTTTGTTCTTCTCTTTCCTTGACCCCTGAAAACTATTCCTTCTGAATGTCCCTTGTTGTCTTTCAGTCCTCCCACCATTGTTCCAAATATCCCTGTTGAAATCATTCTCCTTCTCATTGTCCAGAGCGCAGGGCACTCCTCCTCAAGTTCCAACAGCATGTTTCAATTCCACGTTTCCATCAAGCATAACCCATCCAGCTATCAAACACCATGCTAGCTGTGAGATTCTCAGTTTTAGTCCCCAAAAGTAATTTTTCCAAACTCTCTTCGCATTACTCTGCCACTTCCTCTTCATGTTCCACTCCAGCTCCAGCATCTGAAACTCTCTCCCACAAGATCCATATGGTATTCTGTCTCCACAAGTTGAAACTTAAAAAATTTTTTTTAAAAATCCACCATAATTCATGAAATCTGCAACATGCCCTCCTCATGCTTTCCCCATCATAACACAGAATCATGGAGTCAGAAGAGGCCACAAGGGCCATCCAGTCCAACCCCCTACCATGCAGAATACAAAATCAAAGCATACCCACCAGATGGCCATCCAGCCTCTGTTTAAAAACCTCCACAGAAGATAACTCCACCACACTCCAAAGCAGTGTATTCCACTGTCAAACAATTCTTACCATGAGCAAGTTCTTCCTAATCTTTAGGTAAAATCTCTTTTCTTGTAGCTTGATTCCATTGCTCTGTGTCCTAGTCTCTAGAGCAGCAGAAAACAAGCTTGCTCCATCCTCAGTATAACATCCCTTCAAATATTTAAATATGGCTATCATGTCACCTCTTAACCTTCTCTTCTCCAGGTTAAACATACACAGCTCCCTAAGCCACTCCTCATAGGGCATGGCTTCCAGACTTTTCACCATTTTGGTCGCCCTCCTCTGGACACGTTCCAGCTTGTCCATATCCTTCTGGAATTGTGGTGCCCAGAACTGGACACAGTATTCCAGGTGAGGTCTGACCAAAGCAGAATAGAGTAGCAATCTAGACACTATACTCCTATTGATGCAGCCTGGAATCACATTTGCTTTTTTAGTTGCCCCATCAGACTGCTGACTCATGTTCAGGCTGTAGTCCACTAGGACTCCGAGATCCCTTTCGCATGTACTGCCATCAAGCCAGGTGTCACCCATCTGTGCATTTCATTTTTATTGCCCAAGTGTAGTATCCTACATTTCTCCTTGTTGAAATTCATTTTGTTAGTTTTGGCCCAGCTCTCTAATCTGTTGAGGCCATTTTGAATTTTGATCCTTTCCTTCTAAGGAGGAGCTACCCCTCCTAATTTGGTGTCATCTGCAAACATGATAAGAATGCCCTCTATTCCCTCATTCAAGTCATTGATAAAGTTGTTGAATAGCACTGAGCCCAGGACAGAACCCTGTGGCACCCCACTAGTCACTTCTCTCCAGGATGAACAAGAGCCATTGGTGACTACCCTTCGGCTTCAGTCAGTCAACCAATTACAAATCCACCTAACAGTTGCATTGCCTAGGCCACATGTTACTATTTATTTACTTTGCAAAAATATCAAAGCCCTCACTGAAATCAAGATACCCTATATCCACAGCATTCCCTTCATCTATTAAGTTTTTAACTCTATCAAAAAAAGAGAGATAAATTTAGTCTGGCATGACTTGTTTTTCAGAAACCCATGTTGACTTTTAGAGATCATGACATTCTTTTCTAAGTGTTTACAGACTGTCTGTTTAATAATCTGCTCTAGAATCTTTCCTGATATTGATGTCAGGCTGACTGGGCAGAAATTATTTGGGTCTTCTTTTTTTTCCCCTTTTGAAGATGGGGACATCATTTGCCCTTCTCCAGTCTGTTGCAACCTCTCCTGTTCTCCAGGAATCCTCAAAGATTATGTGCTGAATCTTCCAAGTTCACCTGCACGTTCTCTGAAGACTTGACATTGTTGCTCTTGTTCTTGTTTGTCATCATCACTGATAAGGGGGTGAGCTTTGAATTGATTTTGTACTTCAAACTTACATAATGATTCCTGATCCCTCTATGTGTCACCTTCCTCCAAATGTATACCTCCTGTGTTTGGGAAATAACCTCCTCCCCAGAGACATTGCCTGTGTGTTTGTTCCTTATCCAGGACATTTTGCTACACTCTATCTAAGAAAACCTCATGCTCCCTAATATGCTGAAGAGTAGATACTGAGGATGGGCTTCAAGTTGCTGGACCGTATCTTCCAACTGGGCAACCAACTTGTACTCACTGCAAACGTAGCTACCCACATCCTCTGGCAAGAATACAGAATATCACAGCTGTTGCAGGTGACTGCAGCAGCTCCCTCACAATCCATATTTATAGTCTTAGGTAGGCACTGAAACAGAACTCTGGGCCTTCCTTGTGAAACACCCACACAGGTGGAACATTACATTGGAAAAGTAACTCATTACATTACTTCTTGCCTACTGAAATCATACGTCACAGGAGTTACAGTATTGTTGCCCAGGGTACTGAAGTAACTTGGCATTTGCCTGTTACGTGATGTTTACTTGCTGTCACATAACTTTCAAGGTGGTCTATGCTTGCATTCTGTTCTGTTCTTAACAGAAGTCCTGTACTGCTCAGAGCAGTAGGGGTCTCTCCTTGTTGCTGCAATTATTACTTTTTAATACATAGAGTGTCCTGTTGCTCTTTTAATGGGTTGCTGTAGGCAATACAAACAATGTGGACTGCTGTCTCCTAAACTTCTTCATCTGTTGTAAAAATGGTTGTCCTGGGAAGTTGTCTTGCTTTCCAGGCAAAGGTAAAACAGCCTCCTCCAGCCAACTTACATAAGGATGACAAACAATGACAATTAAGGTTAACATAATGTGGGACATTATGTCATTGATTAAAAAAAATAATGTCATTGCCCCCATCATACAGAAAAATAAAAAGTAATGATAAACTGCATTAGTTCAGAGCTCTGAAAGTATGCCTTTCACCCCATATCCCGAAGATCTCAGAGAAACGGTACTATTAATAGAAATAAAAACAATTTAAAAATACCCACAATCCAGTAATCCAAGACTAGGCATTGAAGCAAGGCGAACACCAGAACCAGTTTGTGTTTCAAGGCAAGAAATTTCATGGATGGGGTACCATACCTGAAATGCCTTTTCATTCCCTACCTTTCTGCATGGTGAACTGCTATTTCCAACAGTGTGACACAGGGGAAGATTCTCTTGCCAGACTGTAATCCTCTGGCAGGTATGTACAGGCAGAGGCGCTGCTTTCTCTCTCCTTTATGTATCATTTGCCTTCTGACAGGGCTCATTTTGTTTGTGAACTGGGTGCAGCAAGCCTGTACTTTTGAGATACATGAAAGAGAGTATTCTGGCAGATTCATCTGGCATGATGTGGGGCGACCAACTGCATTGGGCACCATGTGAGTGAGGAGAACAAGGTTATGATTTGGGTTCTGGAAAATATAATCTACATAAGTAGATGATAAGTTTCCCACTGTGGAGGTAGCCTCTACTGGTACAGGGCAGTCAGGCACCAGTCAGCACAGATGTTGGGATTGTAATAAAGAGGGATGGGGTACTGAGCATGTCTTTATGCCTTGTTAGGGCTGTTAACTCAACAGGAGCTCAGCTAACAGGCAACAAGACCAACAAGTGTTTTGTGTGGGTGTTTGTTTAAGTGGCAATGTGTGACTAATTTACATAGACCTAGGCCTCTTGATCTTGAACTCACACTGAAGGAAGCTGGATCATTTCAACATACATTTAGGAAGCCAATCCTGATAACAGGGACAGATCATTTACACCTGGGAACCACAAGAAATCTAAGTAGTCTAAGATAGGGTTCCCCCCCTATCAGTATGGTTTGTCTCTGATGGACAATGCTATGAACAGCAGAGTCTTCCCAACATTTTATCAGTGTTTTGGCCCCATGAATCCTTGGCCCACTAAACTGCCCGAAGTCTAAAAAGTGTAACTAGAGATGGCAAACTTCTAGAAAATTGTGAGTCCATTTTTTGTTTGTTTGTTTGTTTCTGATGTCTAAAACTAAAATCAGTTTGGATAGAGGAATTCTTTTCCACAGCCAACATACTCAAATAATATTCTATCCAGTCTCCCATCCAGGAAGATCACTGCCATTTTAAATGAAACAGAAATCTTTGGATCATGAAGTTTTCAAGTAGTTCAGACGTAGTTCAGATGCTACCTCTAGAGAAGAGATTTCATTTTTGATTTTTCAGTTAGAGACTGACTGAGAATCTGATAAATATCACCTTGAGGTCAATCGAAGAAAGTAGACTATAACATCTTAATTTGCATCTCTTTATATTTGATAAGTGACTGGTTCTAGTGGTAGGTTTTAAAGGAACAACAACATGGTGTGTATCTGCCAGTGGACAAGCATGTAACTAGCCAGCAGAAAACCAATTTATCCCCATTTCAACACATAGTCTCCTTTCTTTATAAAGAGAATGAGTGTTAAAATGGAGGAGAGCAGAGAAATTCAGAACATTAACACAAATGTTCTTCATTAAAATTCAATCAACACCACAGCCAGACTACCAACTGAGAATAAGATTTGACTGATCAGAGAGTGTCACCACTTTCAAGACTGAGAACTAAAAAGGAACACAGAGAAAGACTCAATAAAAACACTCTATATGTGCTGTAATATTGAACATATGTGCATAGATGGAACTTAGGCTCACATTTTATTTATTTATTTTTTTAAAAGGAAGGGTACAGAAAAGGGGCACAACTTGGGGAGGGAATCCATATGTTTGTGGGCAGGAGCTGGATTGGAACCTTCTACCCAGGTTCTGTAGATATCCCATGCCCAGTTTGCCCCACCTTCACCATTTTATCATCACACAATTATTTAGAATGATAATTACACTGGTATAAGCATAGGTTTGGAAACAGTGACCTGGATGCCAAATAGCAGATACTGAAATAGGTTATGAGCTATCTAATACTGCAATAGACTGTATTGAAAGGTGATGGATTTTCCTTCATTAGAGGGGTTTAAATGGACCCTGCATGGATAGATATCAGAAATGCCATAGCAGCAGATTTCTGCAATGGTATGGAGTTGGACTAGCTAACCCTTTGCAGTATCCCCTAATTCTTTAACGGATCTCAAAGATGGTGCATAGGTTCAGATCGACATCAGAATATAATTCATGTCAATTCTTGTCTAAATTCACATGCAGTGGTATTGACGTTAGAATAGATTTTTAAAATTGCAACACATGAATCTAAAACTAGAAACTGAGTAAAACATGCATTTTATTTAAATTTTATGCAAATTTACCAATTTTGCACTTGTAGAACCACTGAATGAACCAGAACGGAATTGCAGAAAAGTGCAGCAAAATTTGCACTTTTCTGACTATAATGATGCAGTTCCCCAGTACAGGACATGCACATTATGAATGTTGTACAGAAATGTACAGCAGAGCCTCAGTATCCACTGAGGTTTCGTTCCAGGACCCCCCGTGGATACCAAAATCTGTGGATGCTCAAGTCTCATTATATACCTCTCTCTCTCTCTGGCTTTATACAATGGTGTAGTAAAATGGCATCCCTTATATAAAATGGCAAACAGCAAGGTTTGGTTGTTGGTTTTTTCCCCCCTAATATTTTCAAGCTGTGGTTGGTTGAATCCATGGATGCAGAACCCATGGATATGGAGGGCCAAATGTACACAGAAAAATAAACAATACTAAAACAGATATACAGAAATCATGCAAAAGATGTATATTTAGGGGAAAACGCTACACAAAAATGCATGTATCAAAAGACAGACACAATACTGCACACAATTTTTGCATGGACTTCCAAGAAATGTAATTCATACCCTAGTGTGGAATTGAACATAAACTCAGAAACATAAGAAACTACATGGAACTGAAATTGACAGATCTACTTTCCCTTCTCTTGGGAACCTTGCTTCTGTTAAGTCAGATATATAAATAGGTTAGTCACAAACACAAGTCATCTTTTATTAGTTTCTTTTGCATCTCTGCTTTAAATGAAAAAGAAAAAAAAGACAAACTAAATACACAAATGGATTCATTTGGTGAGATTATTCTACTGCAGGTCATGACTGAATTGCTCCATTCTTAATACTGAGCTCAAATGACTAGTTTTCCAGCTTTCATGATCACTCATTTCAAGCAGGGAAAAAAATTAAAATACATAGCCCCTGGGTAGACTTATTTACCATGAATGACTCACACACCGTACTACCACCACCTCTCCCAGATACTGGCAATGTTACAGGGAGCAATTTTCCCCCAAGGTGTGAGCTTTACTTGAAGAGTTTCTCCTTTACAGTAAGCAGCACAAATGTGCTTTTCTTCAACATTAAGCATGAATTACATATTGATCCAACACCTTTCATGTGGGCAAAGCAAGGAAAATCCAACCTAATGTTTCCTTTCTGGCTTTTCATGTCGTTTTTTAGGGACAAATTAAACACTAGAGGCAAAGGGTTACTAGGACTTAGAATTCCACATTACCAAAAGCTGAGTCAATGTGTGAATCTGATATTTCAAGTTCTGATTCAACTACAACAAGCTCACTAGGTGGTCTTAGGCAAGACAGTAGTCTTTCAACTTTAGCTGTCATCCACAAAATGGATAGTGTTGTGTTGTATTGCATTTTTATTCATTCATGAAGCTCAGGACTGGCATGTGTGATCTCTTTTCCACCAACACTTTTGCCATTACAACAATCCTGTGAAGCAGGTTAAACTGAAAGAAAGTAACCAACCTGGGCCTCCTAATGAGTTTAATGTCAGAATGGGAATTTGAACCGGGTTCTCCCAGGATGGACATTAGCCTGTACACCACTCTGTCACTCACTGGGTTACCTTACAATGTTTACTTAGCTATGTGAAGCACTGGAGAATGGTCACAAAAGATGCGGTACAGCCAAAAGACCCTCAGCTTGGTTCTGAGAGCCACATCCAGAAAGAGAACAGCCTACCTTGACAATGTTATATAAATCAATTACTTAATCAACAAGATGGTCCTTAGAAGGTCCTTTTTCTTCCTGAAGTAACAGATTTGTGCTCTGTAATGATCAATTCTGCTACATCCCAATCACAAAAACAAGGGGTTTGTGAGCACTTTGCTGAAACTATTCCAGGGCATATCAGGCTACCCACCTTAAATAAGCGTATCTCAATGATGAAAGGTAATCCTGCTGGAGTTATATCTTTCACTGGGAAACAAACCCATCATTCAAAAAGTTCTTCCCAGAGGTCATGCTGAATAATGTCCCATCAGAAACAGCCCACCCACCTTTAATGTCTGCATGCATCGGCACATAATGCAATGTGTTCTAAAAATGGAGCAAATGCTGTTGCATGTACAGCAGAAAGATCAAGATATCTGGGCAGGCAAATCAAAATACGTTATACAGTTGTCCCTTCATACTCACTGGGGTTTGGTACCAGGACCCCCCGTGGATACCAAAATGTGTGAATACTCAAGTCCCATTATATGCAATGGCATAGCAAAATGGTATCCCTTATATAAGATGGCAAAATCAAGGTTTGCTTTTTGGGGGTTTTTTTTTTTTTTAAGAATATTTTCAAGCTGTGAATACTTAAATCCGTGGATACCAAATCCATGGATACAGAGGGACAACTGTACAGGCAAAAGTAAAGATCCTCCCAAGGTCAACAGCAATTGACTGATCAGGGAGCGAGGGATCCATCCCATCTAAAGATATGGTAACCATCAGGGAATCATAAAATTGAAAGACGACTTGTAGATGTTCAAGAGTTTATGCAGAAAATCCAGCGTCAGACCATCACTAACCTCTTGCTTGAAAACCACCAAGTTCCACCAAAATAAATTATTTTCATGTCTGTAACAGCCAATATCTTGCTTTTATTTCTGGCACCATCAGATGCCACAGAAGAAATAACTTATTGCCCTGATGACACATGAATTAATGATGAGCCATCAGGCTGAACAGTGGAAGACTCCTTCTTTAGGACCAATGCTTTGATTCTAAATATATTGCTTCCTTAGGGGGTCTACAAAACTGAGCTGCTAGTTACTCATGCTTCCTCTAAAAGTTTACAAAGTGAAAAACATTTAAGACTGATGCTACTGCCTTCTGAACATTGTTTTATTTTTAATTAGAAAAAATGCACTGCAAGAACAACAAATCGACAGATGACTAGTCAAGGAGATGACATAGGGAAAAGATACTCTCCACGTTAAACAAAAATGCACCCCTATAAAGCCTTCCTTACCTTGAATGCACTGAAGAGTTCCATCTTCAGCCCTTATTGTAAAAGTTTCACCTGGATTGACTTGAACAAAAATGACCTGCAAAAACAAAAATGATATGAAAAACTTATTCCTCAAAAGATATTGATTTTATTCACTTGTGATATATTCTCTAAAATACAGATCTGGCACATGGTATTGTTGAAAAAGATAAACTGAATGAATTGATCTGCAATAACCAGAAGAATGTCAGATATGATATTATTGACATTAAGGTACATTTAAGGCACTTTTTACTCCAGAAAAGAATCTTTTGAACCTCAGTTGGGGAGAAAGGTGGGATATAGGTAAATAACAGTAAGATTAAAAAAAAAATCCTAAGAATTTGGAAAAAAAACACTTTTCAAACCTAAGTATTTTGACTAAGAAACCTGAAAATCACATTTAAACCTCTTCAAGGCATACTTTTATCACAGTTTAGGAAAGGAAGAAACTTTACAAAACTGAAGCATAATCTGAAATGAGAATGTATATGTTTTACCCACTCTTTCTCCCTCTCTCTTTGGTAAGTTGAGACCAAATTGCTGAAGAGAAATAAACAAATCAAAACTTAAAGAAATCCTAAGTAGGAAAGAAGCTTGAGAAATAATGGTCCTGTTTGATAACAGAATGTTTTAAAATGTATTTCAATTATCACAGGTTTAGTAATCAAATTTTGTAATTCAATAAATGTACTAAAAATTGTAGAGAGAGAAAATATTAGCCTCTACTGCATGGAGGGCACAACTATCTGAAAAGGGAAAGCTTAGCCATGGTAGTTCACGTCCTGAAAATGCCACAATTAGACAACTGGAGTGTGTTTGATATGGGGCTTCTCTTGGGCCTGGTTTGAATGTTGCATCCAGTGAATAATTTAACAGGCTATGGAAATCTGTCAGGCACCTATGCAGGCTATGTGTTAGCTACTGTGCCATATTCAAGATTCTTCTACTGAAATATAGGGCTTGTCTAGATGGGCAATATACCCCATCTTGCCCCCATCTTAGAGCCTCGCAGTCCTCACAATGCAGGGCTTTTGCCTCATTTTGCCCCCAGGCAGTCATCACCACCCCTGGGGCAGATACGAGGCTCAAATGGGGAAAAAATGGAGTAGGGCCCAATACACCATTTTAAAATAATACCTGTTTTACTTATTTTCTGCAAGGAGGAAATGGATCGAGCCCTGTGTGTCTGCAGGAGCCCATCCAGCAGGCTGGCCCTCAATGCTGCAGGAAGGAGTCCCACAAAATGTGAACAAGACTGGTCACATGCAGGAGGCTTTGTTCACTTGTTGCAGGCTGGCTTCCTACCTTCTGAGACAGTGAGGGAGATGGTAACAACAGCTGCAGCAACAGACTGGCATGCCTGTCTGAACTCCAGCCTATTTGGAGGCAGTAGCGGGGGATCCACAGCCAGGGCTCATGCAGATGAACCCCATAAAGGACCCTAAATCAATACTACTCAAAATGGTGGTCCATCAACTGGTGCTGGTCTGCGAACCACTGACTGATAGTTTGTAGCAAGTTTCCATAAAAGACAGTTGCCAATGTGGACAAATATGATGTTGGTCCCTGACACATAGGAGGGAAAAGGTCTGCTGCTCCACCACATCAGACAATTTAAGAAAAACTGGATGGTGATTGCTGAAGTAAAAGTGGGAGGTGCCATTAATAAGATGCGGTAAGAATGACAGACAGGACTGGGCTTCTGAAGATGCTGAAAGAGAGCAGGGCTGCTTCCAGACTGTAAACTGGAGTAGGCTCCTTTAGTGGTTGTGTAGAAGAGGGAATTTTAGCAGATGCTGCTTCTCATGAGACCAGGTAACAAACACCACCTGCTGAAATTCCCTCTTCTGCATAAATATTAAAGAAACAGGGGCCCTCTCCAGTTTTTAACCTAAAAACCCTAAAAAAGAGGGGAGGGGTTTCTGAGTTCTGCAGGGAGGGAAGGAGAGAACAGGTGAGGCAAAATTGGGCTTGTTCAGTAATGCATTTGGTTTGTTAGATGTCTATTAATATAAAAGACACGGCAACAGCAAGTGTTTACGTTCTGGAGAGTAAGCAGTAAAATCAGATCCACATAATACCTTAAGGTATATTTGATCAAATTATATATACCCTTCATATAAATGCTCATTTATGTGGCCTACTTGCATGATGAAGTTAACATCAAAGAGTATGGCTTCTTCCCTCACAAATTACAATCCACAATGTTCCTGTGCATAGATGGGAAGGGTTGGTATCATCAAAATCATTCCACCAAGAACCCTCCATTATTATTTTTTTTAACTTTCTATTAACTAATTTCAAAAGTTAACATAGATTCTTTATTATAATTCTATTCAAAAATATTAATTCCCCTACCCCCACCACCTCAGTGCTCCCCTTCACCGGAGCCGTTATCCCTTACCTAATCTTTCCAGAATCTCATTTCTTCTCGTGGAGGTAACCTCCCATCTTTTGTCTGTAATGCTTTTTTACCAAATACTTTCCAAATTTTATCAAAGTCACTTTCTTTCCAATTTCCTCTTCTTACTTTGAGTCTACATGTTAACTTATCATTTATTGCCATCTTCCACACTTCTTTATACCACTCCTCCACTTGTACATTTATTTGCATTTTCCAATGTCTTGCTATAATTAATCTTGCTGTCGCTAATAAATTTGTTATTAAATCCTTTTCTGCTTGAAGAAGAACCCCCCATTAGTGATCCACTAATTCGGTGAACAGGGGTGGGGGCGGCTTGCCAGTGCACCAACCTCTTTTAACATGTATAGAACCAATTTAACTATACTAGTGGATAAAATAAGGAGAATTCATATTGTTCATATATGCGCAATTATGGGTGAATGTTAGTCGGCTGCAGGAACATTTGAACAGACTCTTAACATGCATGAATCCATTTCACGATGCTTGAAAGCATCCTTTGGTCTATAGTTTTATTTCAAGATGTTATCGTTAAAAAATGGAATGCGGAAGGTGGCTGCATGATAAACAAAAAGGCTGTGTGTCTTGTGCTCATGATGGCAAAGTAAATTCACCCCATGCACACACTCCTTTTTGACATAGCAATGCTAGAAACACACATAAACAAAACTATCCCAGTTACCTCCTTTTCCATTGCATACACAAAATCCCCTTCCCCAAAAAGCTGTTCCAAAAGACATGGCATCTTCCTCTACTATGGACTTCCAAACACAAATGGAGATAGAGCTATTTATAGTGACTGTTTACATTATACAATTTAGCAAGCAGCACTATTTTGATCACAGCGAGAAGCTGTCTACATTTATTTTAGGCAGCATTCAAAAGAGTCATATCCGAATGGCAGAAAGATTCCTCAGATCAGAGCAAAGGACCCTGATGAACTGCTGGAGTACATTGGAACCTTGAAATTTTAAAATAAATATGGGCATTTCTGACAAACATGGGCTGAGTTTTACTTTTAAAGTTCCCACTATACACACATATAAAGACAAACAGAGGGGGGTGCAGGCAGGCAGCAAAGGCTGGTTCAATGTCATTCTTTGTGTGGTGTCACCAAGAAACAGAATGCTAGGTACAGATATATGAAAGTTTGATTCCCAACAAGCAGGACCAGCAAGGTAAGGAGATAGTGGGATCTTCATTCCAGTATGGCCTATAGAATGCACCCCTTTACTTTTCCATTTACAAGTGGTTGTTTTCATTTCTGTGGGGAAATGGGAAGCCTTGTGCCTATGGAGACACAACAGCTCATGGGGACAAAGCATTTGATTTGCATGCAGTTAAGTCCTAAGTTTAATTCCTAGCACCTTGCTTTAAAACAGAGGAGGGAATCATGCAGACCTCCAAATGCTGTTGAACTGCAACTCCTAGAAGCCCTAGTCTTTATAGCCAATGGAGAATAAGGCTGGGAGTTGCAGTCCAGCAAAATCTGGAGGGCTGTATGATTTCTTGCTTTAAAAGTTCAGGCAGCAGGTGTCAGAGAAAATCTCTCCTCTATACTAACTGCCCAGATCCTATTGACTGCAATCCCAAAAGCAACACAAAGCCCTACAAAGAATAGTTGAGGGAGCTGGGTATGTTAAGTGGGGCAGGTTACAGGGACCATACAACACCAGTGGTACAACAGCTCCACTGGCTGCCAGTCTGTTTCTGGTCACAATTCAAAATGCTGGTTATGACCTATAAAGCCCAATGCAGCTTAGGTCTAGGTTATCTGACAGACTACATCTCGCTGTAAGAGCTGTTCGACAGTGGAACATACTCCCTCGGAGCGTGGTAGGGTCTCCTTCCTTGAAGGTCTTTAAACAGAGGCTGGGTGGCCATCTGTCAGGGATGGGTGATTTCCTGCGTGGCAGGGGGTTGGACTGGATGGCCCTTGTGGTCTTCCAACTCTACAGTTCTATGATTCTATGGTTCTCATGTCTCCAAATTTCATCCACTTTCAATTTACAGTTTTCTTTCTATCAAAAAAAAAAATATGCCTGGGATCAAAAATATGTCACCATCTATATGGAGATATATAGAAAGATATCTCAATATATCTATGGTATTTGTCTGTCTGTCACCTTGTTTCCCTGCCTGCCTGCCACTGAGGTACTTTTTTTGTCTTAGCCAAATACCCTAAAGGCACCAGATCCAGTCTGATCTTGGAAGCTAAGCAGGATCAGCCCTGGTTAGTACTTGGATGGGAGAATGCCAATGAATACCAGGTGCTGTAGGTTATATTTCAGAGGAAGGAACTGACAAAACCACTTCTGAATATCCGTTGCCTAAGAACACACTGTGAAATTCATGGGTTGCCATAAAACAACAAGTGACTTGAAAGCATGAGCGCATGTGCATGTGCACACACACAATAAGGCTGCATAGCCATCTGTCGGGGATGCTTTGATTGTGATTTCCTGCGTGGCAGGGGATTGGACTGGATGGCCCTCGTGGTCTCTTCCAACTCTACAATTCTATGATTCTATGAATGTAATGAATAGGGTAAAAAAGGAAATAAAAACATGTCTATTTTACCCTGAAAAATAGGATGCAGAAAACCTGAAGTGAAATTCTCTAGTTGTTTATCTCACCAAAGACAGTTTTATTACTAGGGTAGAAAAATGGCCTACAATAAGAACAGTGGAAGGTGCCCCTCTGCCTCTCATATTCAAGTATGTTTTCTAGCTTTGAGAGCTTGAATGTTTTCTAGCTATGGCTGTTTATTCTGAAAATATAAAGCCTCACTGGCCAGAATCCTGTTAGCGTTTCAAGGTCACAGAGGCAGAGTTGCACTACAGTGTTGTTCTGCATGTCAACACATTCTCAGCTGATGCACATCTGTCTCTCTTCTGAAACTGGTAGTAGCGTTGCTTCAGTTGTGCATTTGGTTGAGCATTCAATGCAAAGGTTGCATAGCAAAATCACACATGGTAACACATTTGGGGATTTACTCTGCATACCCTTGATGTATGAGTTCAACATGTAGCCTTCTTTTTGCCACCTTGTTTGAAAACTGAGTGTACAGGAACAAAGAAACACACCTCTCCGCCACTCAAAATTTCTGAAATCCTTCTGTGTGTACAGCAGTAATAGAAATTTGTGATATCTTTAGTGTAAGGGCAATAACCTTTCTATAGATAGCAAAGACTGCATCTTTGAACTAACATCAAAATATCAGAAAGCCTTCCCCGCCCCCCAGGACACAGATCACAAATTATTGCACAACATATATAGATAGCTGTGAAATAACAGTAATTCTGCAAAAGCACATTGCCATGGCTAAATTATAAGTTCTAGAAAAGGGAAATGCTACGGTAGGCCATTATGTTAGATTTGCAGCTAGATTTTCACAAGATACTGATTAGGAGAGACAGGAACAGCAAAGACACTACAATCAGGGTCCCAGAAGAGATAAAAATAAACTAACAAAAGCCAGCCCATTCACAACCTCAGCTCAATCAGCAGTTAAAGACATCTGCCCTCCAGCCTGCAAACTGCTATGAATTATTTACATGGGTCATCGCTTCTCTTCAAATAAAACTCTGTACTCAGAACAAAGTGATAAAGCTGTGAGGTGGAAATGTGTGTCCTTCTTTAAAGAGACACATGTTTTTAAGTTAAGTGCACTGCAGTAGCATTCAAGCCACTACACTTTCAAGGCCAGGACACTGCTCTCTAGAAATTCAAGCCATGAAGTCAAGCCTCCACTCCACACACACTTTGGCACACAAATGCACATTAAATCCTAAGGAAGATTTATTTCCCCACAACAAATGGTACTGATGCTCAAATCTGCCTTGGTCCCATGACCTGTACACATTTCTCTAAACTTTACCCAGCAGTGAGGGAAATACACCATTTCCCTCACAAGGGCCCTCCTGACTACCAGGCTATTTAAAATTCCCAGAGTTAAGCCTATGAGTCCTGTCACATTCTTTATGACCTGAGACCGAAGGCCCTTCCATGTCTTTTTCCAGCATTTATTTCTGGCATGGTTCAGTTCTGCTAAGTCACTATGGCAACCAGACAGCAATCTGGAGAGTCACCTCAAGACACAGGTCCTGCTTCAGCATCCTAATATTTAATTTCTCCACCTATCAATGATGCAAAGACACCCTCTCGTTATCATCCTTAGCTAGTCTACAATCCTCTTTGAATTGAAACGGCAACCAGGTTCTACCAAGAAAAGGTAGTTTGTTTGATTAAGGCAAGGAGAAAACTTTTGTTGATTCCATTCCTGGGTTGCAATCTAATAATTGGGGCGGGGGGAGTCTCCTGGCACTTTCCTGACAACTAGCCTGGTATGGCAGTCATATATTTTTGCTTCAATCATCCTTGATGTAAGAGTCTGAGGTAATGGCAGATTTTATGACACTTAAAACCTCTCTTCTTAATATAATACACATAGAAGCATACATCAAACACCAACACCACCTCCTCGCTGGGGAATAATAGAGACCTCAACACTGAGAAAAACATTGTTTTTATAGCCCGCCTATCCTTAGAGCTCACAATTCATTTTTCAACAGTAATGCATTCAAAACAAAGACACACACTGGGCATGTTTATACAAAACATAATATATATGTTGAGAGACAGGGTGGTATAGGATAGGGTGAATTCACAGGGTGAATAGGATAGGGAGGGTAACTGTGCTGGTTCTGGGGAGCAACTGTCTGAAGGCCACACAGAATTCCAGGAACAAAAAAAATGGTAATGGACAAAAGTCCAGTTTCTTTTTTTGAGAATCAGTGTTTTTTGATGTTAAATTGTGCAGAGGTAACCTTAAACCTACTTAAAAGATGAGTTGCCCAGGGGCCTTTCACACTACATAATGATAGCATTATGATTTCACTTTAACTGCAATGGTTGCATCCTATGAAATCCTGGGCTTTGGAGTTTAGGGAGGAGTATTTAGAATTCTCAAAGAGCTCTGGTGCTTCACCAAACCACAAACCTCAAAATTCCACAGATTGTTGCCATGGCAGTTAAAGCAGAATCATAGTACTATCGTTGTGTATTATGTATTAAAGGAACCCAAGAGGAAACTGACCCCTTTTTTGGTTAGAAATACAGTAGTCCAGGGAGTTTGGAAGAATGGAGGGGACTTGTTGTGTCCCCATGGACCTAATTTGCCCACCCTAGGATTAGAGTATTGGACTTGGACACCATGAATTTCATGTGATATGAAATTCATGGGGTAACCTTGGGCCAGTCAACCCCGCCCCTCTCTCTTTGATGTATTTCTAAGTGGCTACTGGTTTAATCAATTTAATAGTGTTTTACTATTACAGTTTACTTGTGTTTTTACATGACAATCTTTTGAATGTTTTACCAGTACCTGTCCTAAAATACATTTTCATCTGTATTTGCTTTAATTCTAAGTTGCCTTGAGAACCAGTTCTAGAAGAAAAACACGTTCTAAATCAAATAAACAAATGCACAAAGAAGAAGAAAAATACTTCGAGCAGAGGAACTTTGATTTGAATTCAGTTGCTAACTGACTTACAAGCAAAAACAGGAGGGTTGAGAGCCACACTACCAATGTCCAACTATCTGAAGAGGTGGCACTGCAGTGTGCAGGCCAGAGTGTGTCCTCCACAAGGCCTCAAGGTGCCACTAGAGTACTGGCAGCTTTCATGTCAGTAAGGCACTGAAGCCACACCAGATTTTGACCTACATTCTACATGAGTTATCCACAGTGCTGAATCCTATTCCCAAAATAAGTTCAGCACCTTGGATAACTTTTAAAGTTTGGGCCAAAACAAAGAGCAGATTCACCATTGCCAGTAACACGTGGCTCAACAGATTTTACAGATTTAGAGTCAATGCTTTAAGAACCCTGTAACCTTGCACTGAACTAAGGTCCCTCCTCATTTACTCCTGCATGCCATGAGATGTTCTTGATGTTCTTTCTCCCTATCTCAACCTTTAAGCTCTGCATAAACACCATACTGACGTAAGGATATCACATCCTTAATCCTTACTTAGACCAGCGTCCCTCTCAGCCTCCCACTGGAAATGAACACTGATTAAAATAATAATAATGAAAATGATGATGATGGTGATGAGGAGGAGGAGGAGGAGGAGGAAGAGGAGAAGAGGAGGAAAAGACGACGAAGATGACGACAACAATTTGTTGAAATTTAGCCTTCCTCTCCACAAGGTTTAGAACACTTATTATTTTAAAGTACAATTTTAAATGATTTTTTTACTTTATAAAAGCTATCAACTGGGGAGACATCAGACATTAAGCAGCTCTGTGTTGTGTATCCCTTAGTGGACTGTACTTCTGCAACCAGCTGGATGTTCCTCCAAGTCCAAGGGGTGGAATTTCTTTGCATAAAATTTGGTTTCTGGAGTGGAAACCTATACAAAACCCCCTTTTTCATGACATGCTAGTTTTTAGATGTAGTGAGTTTGTTGTCAAATGTAGGCACCTGTCACAGAGCTAGGGACCACTTTTCCATTTGGTGAAGTGTTTCAACACTGCAGATGTTGTGTTTGCTTGGGATTCATTAAAATATATATTATCTTGAGATATGTAAAATATATTTTAAAATAGCCAAGATTAAAAATTAATTCTACATTAAACATTAAGTTTATTAAAATTCCACCTACTCATTATTAAAAAATAAAATAAAATAAAATCTCCCCAATCATACTTGATTGATGATTCACACTGAGAATATTCCAATTTAATTAATATGGTATTGACTGTGATATTGACTATGGATGTTGAAATAAATTGGAAATGATATTGATGACAATACATTTAGTATCTTTTCTTTCTGAGTGCATTTAGTGATTGGTCATCATATTTTGGCAACAAACTGTGATGCCATTGTTAAAAAAACTGAAATTATGGGGAGCAGCAGCAAAAAGGCCCAATGCTACATGCAGACCATGGATCACCTTTGGCCCACCTCAATATAAACATTTGATTCCCAATTCCTGATTCCCTACCTGCGGTTTGTAGGGAATCTCGTCACTCCTTTGTTTGTTTGTTTGTTCGTTTTGGCAGTTTTCTTCCTTTAGAGTTGTGCCAATTAAATCTTAATATGCCAAGAAAGGAACTACTATATATATTTTAGAGAACTACCTTTAAAAATATATGGTTCCCAACATCCGTTTCAATCAACAGAAGCTACACTCTTCCTTATTTGTTATACATGGATTATATGAGTATTACTGGTCAATAAAATGCATTGAAACAAGATAAATAGCATCTGTGTTATTCTTGTTCCAATCTGCTATAAGATTAACTGCTTCTGTATGTTTTTCAGATACAGAAGCTTTCCAGTAAACTGAGAGCACCTCCATTGCCACGTTTCTTGTTTGCACAGAACTCTATAAATGGATATTTATAATCTGTGGAACTCCTCATTGCCACATATTGAAAAATGGTCAAGGAAGGGGGGACTGAACCAGAATGTCTAGTGTGTAGAAAGCATCTTCTTATCCTATTTACAACTGGAATTCCGTTCACCAAATGACAGAACAAATTATTTCTTCCATGCTTTACCAGCACTGCTGGATGCAGAGTGCTGGGATACAAATGGGCTTTTAGGTCTGGTCCAAAAGAACTACTCTGTATCTTATTAAAACAAGATAAGACAATAAACTCATGTATGCATTGAAGAAATCTAATGTGAGAAAAATAGCACCACCCAACATTGTAATTTTTTGCACAACAATAGAAGAGCATCCTCCCCCCCCCAATATTTTAAAGTTCAACAGTTTAAAAAAGAAAATGAAAACAGCTATGCTATGATTTTGAGCAGTAAATACTGGCAATGTTTTTTCATTATCTTGTTTTTCTGTTTTAATCTGAATTTTAGACTGGATCTTATTGCTGCTGTTTAAATTGTTTCACTGCATTGATTAATGTGTTTCCATGGCTTTTAAAAAAACCACATTTTAACATTTTTTTTAAGATACATGTTTTCAATATTTGGAAAAATGAAAACCAGATCTTTACAAATCTTTAGCATCTATTTCCATTTTTCCAGGTTGATGGATGGGCAGGTTAGTAGCAATTCCAAATTCTTATTTATGCACTGAGTTCTATGCCACTGTTAATACCACCATAATTTTCTGCAGAGCCTGACCATCAAGGAATGAAAATGTATCACAGAGTATAGCAAGAGAAGCAATTGCCTAGGTATGGAACCACTGGAGAACTCAAGAATTCTGCACGGTAAAATCAATCCCGCATCAGTGGCAACCTCAACACTCCTGTAAGAATTAATTTGGGGCTGCACTATCAGGAACAACACATATAGTTGTGCTGTGCTACTTTTTAAAAAAGCAATGGCAGGGAGAGAATTGTTTCACCTGCTCAGTAGGTAGAGGGAATGGAATAAACTGTTGAAACAATGTACAGGTGCCTCCCCCCATATCCATGGAACCAATACCCATCGTTTCAGTTATCTGCAGCTGAAAAATAGGGACACATGCCACAGAGTCATACTAGAAAATGCATAGAGAGGGGTCCTCTCTAGGAATTGCTAGGTCCCCTAATACAACTTTATAATATGTTTGTACCAGAAGTCATTTTTTTTTAATAGAGTTCGCTATTATCCGTGGTTTCTGGTATACATAGTAAGTTTAGGAACTGAACCCCCGTGGATACAGGGTGTGACCTATATGTACAAAACTAGCTGAGTTCTACTTTATACAATGCTATATACTTCTTTATTAATGGCAGGACTGGAGGATCCTGCCAATTACCAGTGATGTATTCAAGTCTTTTACTTCAAGTCTCAAGTGAAGTCTCAAGTCTCTACCTTCAAGTCTCAAGTTGAGTCTCGAGTCCTTGCAAGATACCTTTAAGTCAAGTCTCATGTCAAGTCTCAAGTCTGAAAGCCAATTTTAATAGAAAAAAAAGAGGTGGTGAGGGGTTGTGGAGGGGTGTCAGCAAGGCAAAGGACAGGGCAAGGAGGAGCTGGCGAGGTTGCAGGCTGGCTGTGGAGATGCTAACTTAAGCAGCATGATCTGAGCATATCAGAAGAAGCAATCGGTGAGAAGCTGTCATGGACTGTGTGGTTGTTTTGTCTGTGTGTGGGTTTTGGGTTTTTTTTTGATGGAGGTGGGGGAAGGAAAGGAGGGATCCAGGTTGTTGAAGTAGATTAGTGGCACTGAGGGGACCAGGGGCACACATGAAAGTGTGTGATTATTTCATTTGGGTTGAGGAAGAAGCAGGAGGGATATGAGAGCCAACGGGAAAACTAAACTAGAGGTTGGGCTTGAGGTCTACTGCGCAGCCTATGAGCAATGATTCCCACATTTGGGGGCAAGACTTGCCTGCTGCTTAGGATCCTTCTGCCTCAAGCCTGTTGCTGAACTCATTTGCTGTGTTCCCCTCTGACAAATGCTTTCCGTACTCTAGGGGGTGAATCTTGCCTGCTGCTAGGACATGCTTTAGAAGGCTCCTCCTCCTCCAAGGCTAGCAAGTCAGCAGCTAAAAATACACAGTCTTGAGTCCAGTAGAGTCAGTGCTTCATTTATGGCAGAGGAGAGTTCAAGTCAAGTCACTGAAGCGACTTGAGTCCGACCAAAATCAGTCAACTTGAATCTATATCACTGCCAATTACTTATGATTATGCCACTGATTCTTGTTCTTTTTTTTCACTTTATGAAAGAGAAAAGCCAATTCTAAGCTAATTTCTTGGAAGCTAAAAATTCACCCAGATACAAAGGTTGCAAATCAGTTTTTATAATTCTCACCATAGTTAGGTGAGATACCACATGCATGTTTTCCACATCATATTTCAAAAAGCCATCACGCACCCAGTTGTCTTAGAAGGAAAGATGTTCTGGTGACAATTTCCCTCTGGCCAATTCAATTTTTGTGGTGTTGCCACTAAAACAACCACTGTTAATACCTCTCACTTTAGAATTCCAACACTTACTAAACACACAAGGAAACTGAAAAGCAAACAAACTTTATGTCTTTAGATTTCCTTTGCAGCCCCCCCCTTTAAAAAAAAGATGGCTTGCAAATGCTGCTTGTCTGCCATGAAAATATAGTATTCCCAAAAGCTAAAACAATCATTTCTGAGCAAAAAAAAAAAGGGGGGGGAGAGGAATTTCTGGAAAGAGCTACTAACAACATACTTTTGCTCCAGCACTATAATCAGCCAACCACAGTCCCAACTGTGGAATTTTCCTGCTGCTTTCTACAAAGAGAAGGCCACAGCACAAATCTGACAATGAAGACTCCTCACTTAACTCTCCCATTATGTACTGAGGATTGGGGATCAGCTAGCTTGTTCTGCTATGTGCAGCCCATCCAAACCAAAGCTTTTCAATGCTCACCAAACTGGAGTCATCACAATTCAGTACTGACTGTTCCAAGGTCCTGGATTCAGTTTGTAGACTCTGTCTGAGCTTCACTCTATTTATCCTGGCTTAAAATTACCATTCTTTGCAAAAGCTAACTATATGTGAATTTACAGTTCTGCTTATTAAAGTAATCCTCTCCAATATCTTCCTTCCTCCACCACTTAACATAGTTAAGGCTTGTGGTATCAACTGGGAGCTATAACACAGGGCCAAGCACAGTTGACAGGAGGCCCACAGTTGACAAGAAACTATTTAGGCAGCACTAGGCAGGCAGAAGGCTCCTTCTACAGGAAGAAGGGAAGTGAGAAAAACAGGTGAGAGACTGCCAGAAAAAAACACCTGTCATTTCCTTATTGCATTTAAGTTATATCTGTTAGACTAAGTAGGAAAAGTGTCAATAGCTTTGAACACACTGTTTTATACCAGAATTTGGGATGACATGGTTACGTTGTGCAAAGTTAAAGCCCAAGAAATGGTGAAGTCCAGAACCCCAAAGTAGCTGTGTGTGCACACAGACTTTGATAACATGGAATAGCATTATGTAAAATCATTGCCAACTTCAATTAAGAAAATGTCAAGTTATAAAAAATGCTTCTCATTATGACTGGGATGATAATGAAGTCAAAGGGCTCATCTATACAAGGCAATAAAATGTGGATTGATGTGCACTAATGCCAATTCGCAGCAGCTTTCATTTGTCTCCATGGTGGGGGGGCGTTTGCAATTGCAGCTATGTGAAGCCATACACGTTTGTTTTTTAAATGGGCATGCTTGTGAATCAAAGATGGCAGCGCAAGTGAATTATTCACAATTTTATTGTTACCAGTTGCCACCACCAGACAGTATTTAAAAAAAAAAAAAAAGCAAATCCAAGGCAGAGAAGTGCAATCTTCCACTTAAATAAACAGAAAAAAGGAGGGGGAAAAGTCTGTTTCATTGCCTCAGTGCACAATCACTACAACCAACATCCAACATGGTGGGGTGCTTGTCTTGCCAGCAAGCTCTGCCCCCTGAGCACATCCAACCAATCAGCTTTCCACTTCCACTCTTATCAGGAATGCGAAGCAAAGCACATCAGTTGTCCCAACGAGAGGGAATATGCATTTCCTTCAGTTTTAAAAATAATACAAGAAAAGCCATGAAGGCTTTTCTCGTGGAGCATTTTGAGTCCCCCCCCCTTCCAAATACGGTGAAATGATGTGGGATCCCATTAGGACAAAAGGTATTCTCTTCTAATTCTATGAGGAGTATTTTCGCAATATAGACAAGCCCACAGTGTAAGTCTCTATATTGCAGGGCATCAGAGCTGTGTGCTAATTTTTTGTATGCCTTACCAATAAGAGCATTTGACAATACACATACAGGGTCTCTCACTGGGGATTACGTCATAGGCAGAGTTTGCTTGGCTATAACTGTGTTCCTGTAGGAGTAGCTGGCAGCCACATCAAGAGGGGAATGTGCCTGGATATCAGCCTTCAACAAACCAACAGGCTGGAATCAAGAAAGACTTTGATCTTGACTAACAAGAATGCTTCAGGAAGGAGCAGCTAAAATAAAATAAAAAAACCTGAAGTAGATCTTTTTCTGAGAAGGCTTTGTCCTTCCAGGATGTTTTCATTCTGCAACCACCTGTCTCAAACATGGAATTTTACAGTGGTCCAGAAAATATCTCTCTGGCTTTTCTTCGCAAAGATTCAGGAAGGACTCATCCCGTGCTTTCTGCAAGCGTGCTGATGACTAAAAAGGCCAATCCGAGACAAACGAGTCCGGTTGCAGAAAGCACAGCAGAAGGTCTCTTTGGGTGATGTTTCCGGGCTGTGATTCTTTCTGCGTTGTCATTACTCTTCAAGACTTGTTCGGCGTGAGTTCTCAAATAAGGCTGCAGCATTGTGGATAGTGCGTCTCCATGCCTCCCGATGTGAGGCCAGGGCGGACCATTGTTGGTGATCAATTTGGCCGAGCCTGAGATGTTGTTTCAGGGAGTCCTTGTATAGCTTTTTTAGAGCGCCCCTCCTACGCTGACCCATGGCGAGTTCACCATAGAGTAGTATTTTTGGGAGGCAATGGTCCTCCATCCTAGAAATGTGCCCTGCCCAGCGCAGCTGTGTTCTCAATATCATGGCCTCAATGCTGGTGATCCCTGCTTGCTCAAGGACAGCAACATTCATCACATAGTCATCACATAGTCATATCACATAGTGTATATTTAGGATTGTGCATAAACAGCGCTGATGAAAGCGTTCGAGGAGTCGTAGGTGGTGGCGATAGGTGACCCATGTTTCAGATCCATAAAAGAGAATAGACAGTACAATGGCTCTCTACACACTGATTTTTGTGTTTTGCCTCAGGTGTTTATTACTCCAGACTCTTTTGTGAAGTCTTCCAAATGCGCTATATGCCTTTGCTAATCTGTGATTGATCTCTTTGTCAATCTTGGCATCTGAGGAGATGATGCTTCCCATGTAGGTGAATTGCTGAACGGACTTGAGCACAGATTTGCCGACAGCAATGTGGGGATAGTGGTGTTCGTCCTGTGGTGCAGGCTGGTAAAGAACTTCTGTTTTCTTCAGGTTGACTTCCAGCCCAAACAGCTCTGCAGCTGTTGCGAAGCAGGATGTTAGGCACTGCAGAGCTGCTTCTGTGTGGGCAACAAGTGCAGCAGCAGCAGCGAAGAGCAGCTCACGGACTAGATAGTTTAGAGTCTTAGTGTGAGCCCTCAGACGGCTTAAGTTAAACAAGCTACCATCAGTACTGTAACGTATATAGATGCCATCGTCTGCTTCAAGCTCTGCTGTAGCCCTTTGGAGAATCATGATGAAGAAGATTGTAAATAAAGTTGGTGCAAGAACACAACCTTGCTTCACGCCATTAATTATTAGGAAGGGCTCTGAAAGAGCATTGCCATGTCTGAATTGACCGCGCTGGCCCTCGTGTAGCAAGGTAATCATTTTAAGGAATTTGGGGGGGCATCCTAGTCTTTCCAGGTTCTGCCACAGACCTTTTCTACTCACAGCGTTGAAGGCTTTGGTGAGGTCGACAAATGTTACATAGAGACCCTTGTTCTGCTCTCTACATTTCTCTTGCAGTTGTCTAAGGGCAAATACCATATCTGTAGTACTCCTATTGGCTCTGAAGCCACATTGGCTTTCAGGGAGAAGTTCTGCAATAGCAGGAACTAATCTGTTCAGGAGTATCCTTGCTTCCAGAGGATGTTTTCAGTCTGCAACCATCCTGTCTCAAACATGGAATTTTACAGTGGTCCAGAAGATATATTTGCCTATATATATAATATTCCCATGTTCTCAGACTGCTTCTTCTGTCTTTTTTTTTTTTCTTATCCCAGAAAATCCAACAAAGAGGGAAAGAAGCATTTTTATTGGTGGCCTCAGGAGTCCCCAGTTGGGAGGCACTGTCTGGTCTTTTGTTCTGAATGGCACCAGCAAGGGCTCCCCCCCCCACTTCCTTCACCTTCCAGCAAGTACTGAAATCTAAATGATGTACTGTGGTGGGGGTAGGAGAATGACCACACTAGTTTCAGTCTCTCTGGTGCAGCTTATTACTGGGTTAGTTTCTATGTCCAAAATTATTTTCCCCACATAGCACTATCCTTCTCCAGGAATGCCCGAGCAGCTAACTTTAGCCTCTACCCCTTGCCCTGATAACATATTTCTTCCCAATATCCCCTACTCAAACAAGTCCCTGTAGCATTTCATTACAACTATATGAAAGATGGGTTTTTTAAAAAATAAAGCAGAAGGAAGCTGTTGCAGGGGGGAAAGAAAATATACGTAGGTTGAGTCTTTCTTATCTGGAATTCTGAAATTTGAAATATTTCAAAATGAAAAGTGTCCACATGGGTAGCTGAGATAGTGACACCTTTGCTTTCTGATGGTTCAGTGTACACAAATTTTGTTTCATGCACAAAATTATTTAAAAATATTGTGTATAAAATTACCTTCAGGCTATGTGTATACAGTGCATGTGAAGCATAAATGAATTTCATGTTTCGACTTGGGTCCCATCTCAAAGATATCTCATTATGTATATGCACGTATTCCAAAATCAAAAATATTCCAAAATCCAAAATACCTCCGGCCCCAAGCATTTTGGATAAGGGAGACTTGATCTGTATTGGGAGTTGATTTATGTGAGAGAAATGTAAAGGCTGTCCCCCAGCCTGTTTAACACTGGTTCTGAAAACAAATGCTGGCTGTGTTTTTCTGGGGATTGCAAGGTAAGCAGGGGCCATTTTTAATTTTCAAGAAGAGACCTGCAGGGGACTGAGGCTTATGTGGAGCAATGCCAGCTGTGCTACTTGCCCTTCCTGACCCGGTGGGAGTGCCAGACTGCCCATTCCTGGGCAGAAAGAGAAATAGCCACTGCATGCATTTAGAGGTTTTGCTATATTTTTGCTGTCTTTGGTTTCTATTTTGATTTAGGGGCAAGTTACTAGGATGGACACCATTCTAAAACCTATCCCATATTCCATTTTCTTGGAGGTACAGCAATAAAGTTTTATCCCTATCCCCCAACAATCTGTAGTCCATTTACTTAGTCCCACTAACTAGGAATTATGAAACCATAGCACATTTATTGGCATAGCTTCATTTTAGGCAGGTTATTTGAATTAAAAACTGGACTGGGGGTAGTCAACAGTACAGTTGGATTTCAACCTCCCCTTCATCCCATTATTCCTTACAATTCACTATGCTGGCTAGGAATGATGGTAGTTCAAATCCAACATGAGGACATCAACAAATTGTTCACCCCCACACAAAAATAGCCAATATGAAGAAAGCCCTCAAAAGTACAGAAGCAAAATGCCCATTATTACAGCTGATAGATCAAAAGGGAGGGCACAGAACTGGCATGACAGAGGGCACAATACTGTCTTCTGGTTTCTCCATAACACCGTTCTCATGCACATGACATTAAAATAGAGGCACAGTTCTTCTAAATGTACCCACATTTCCATTTCCCAGTCCAGATATACCATTCAAAAGTCTGTCATTTTCAAGTGATGAGTACTTAAGATAAGACTGGAACCTGTTTGTCTACCCAGTTAGTCCACTACCTGTCATCTCTCTATCCAAGCTGACCAAGGTGGTCTGAAGTGGAGGTGGGACAGGGAAAGAGATACTGAGGATATATAAGTGATTGTCTGCAGATACTTTAACATCCACACCAAGATCACTTAACATAATGGGAGGAAGGTGAAGGAAGAAGGTAATGTATGGGTTGTGGAACTTGATATGTTCTTACTATTGTTCTAAAAAGTCAGAAACCTTTGCCTCTCATCCAACAATTTACCAGTAGGTCCCAATCCACTTTATGCCACTCTGCTCTCTACAGTCCGTGGCCCAACTCAGGATTGGTTGACAGAGAATCTGAATCAGGAGCAAGACTCAGAGGCAACTGTACCCTAAACAATTTTTGTGGAGTATGTGCAGTAAGATCTAAAAGCCTATTTCAAGCACACTGTACTATAACAGCCTCTGCAATTAGCTGGAAGTCATCAAACATCTGGATCAGTTGGGTCCTAATGCAAGGAGCCTGGCCTTCCACCAGGTCAAAAGAAAAAGATTCTCACCTGTACTTTAAGATTCAGCTTAGGGCCAATGTCTTCTCTGGTAGTGCCCCAGACAAACTGGACTTTCTATTCAATAGTATGTCCATTATTATTGCATGTATCAGAATAATATTACGATTTAAAATATATTGACATGGGTTGTCATATTCTTGGCTAGTAGATACTTCCTCTTTGCTGTAGTTTTGTTCCAGACATCCAGCTTTCTTTTTTGTACTCACTTAAAAGTTCCCACATTGCCACATAGTGATCCTAACCATGGTGTTTTTTTAAAAAAATGTTATAATTGCAGGTACATCCAGTCACCTGGCTAGGACAGGGGTGAGCAACTGCAATTGGTCCAGGGGTTAGTTTTCTGCCCCCAACCAGGGGCTGCCTGAAATGGTAAAAATTCTTCCCAAAACCTCACCGAAAATACAAAATTCCACTGGTTTTGAAAAATTGGTATTTTGGAAGTTAAACAATGGATCCTAAAAGCTTCCAAGACAGGCAACTCAGTTTTGGGGGAGAGTGTCTGAAGGGGCCACACTTTGCCCACCACTAGACTGGGGGGGAAATAACATTTAGAAGTGGGGCTATCAAAGCACATGTCCCAAGCAGGGCCACATGGCACCAACTCAAAGCCTGGAAAAGCTACTTTTTGGACTCAAACTTCCAGAATCCCTCCGTGGCCATGCTGGCTGGAGGATTCTGGGAGTTGGAATCCAAAACAGCAGCTTGTCAGAGCTCTGTACCAGCCTTGTTTCAGCTTCTTTGATTCAAGTTACTTTATCTCAGGACCTCAAACTGTATGAGACTGCAGTTTTTCAGCACCACTGTTGTTTTTGTTGTGTGCCTTCAATTTCTTTCTGACTTATGGTGACCCTAAGGTGAACATATCAGAGTTTTCTGAGGCTGAGAGTATGACTTGTCCAAGGTCACCCAGTGGGTTTTCATGGCTGAGCCTTGGTCATACCCTGGTCTCCAGAGTCATAGTCCACTACACTACACTGTCTCCACTTTTCAGTAGTACCCTCTGAATAAAAATCTATCAGAAATGTAGATGGGCCAGAAAAAAAGAACATTTATGTGAATCCAGACGCTTCTTCTCACCGAGTTTCTGCACTGGTATCTTCTTTCCCACCCACATGTCTGGGCCTAATACAAGAGTTCTCACACACAACATACCATCTACTTTGGGAAGGAAACCTTTCTTTGAAGGTTGGCACTGAATTGAATAGCAGAAGCTCCTCACAAAGACACTCTCTGAATGAGAGATTCTCAGAACGCAGGAATATTTGTGCTTTACTTTAAGGAACGTCTGTAAGATGGGACTGTCAACCAACTCCTCCCTCAGCTATTCAAATAGTTTGTTACCCAAAAGGATTTTGCCAACTCTTTCTATACTGTGCAGGTACACAGAAGCGGGGAGGGAAACAGGAACACCCCCACTATTCAGTGTTGTTTCTTCCTTGGCAACAGCCCCACATTCTTTATCAACATTTTCTGCACAAGAACAGCAAAGGGAGGGGGGAACCATGAAGCACATTTTCCAGCCAACACCCCCTCAGCTTTCCCTCCCACACCAATCACACAGGAATAAAATGGATGCTATGCACGCCTCTCCCTCAGAGCTTTGCTGGTGCACTATGACATCAACACCAGAGATGGAGCCAAGTTTAGAACTCCATCTGGGACAAATAATGTTGGGGCGCATTGCGCTCTCTTTTGTTTATACACAGTGACTGAGAACATCTTGGTTGTAAGCAAACTCAGTCAGAAGATTTATTTCTTAAGTCTTCCAAAGCAATTTTTGGGACTTCACGTTAACTTTTCCTGACAGTCATTTAAAGAGAGGGCTCTTCTCTTGCCCTTCCTTCTCACCTTCTCTTATTCCCCTCTCTAAAGAAAATTCATTGTTCCTAAAAGCTATAATAAAACCCAAAGATGGAGCATTCACTTGAAAATTAAGAGAAGAAAGTTACAGCATAAGACACTGGGCAAAAACAATTGTGCACTCATCCTTACTCTCTCTCCAAGTAGAACTTAATTCAAAAGATTTTAGAGATCCTTTCAGAGTGAGTGTGTAGATACAATGAATGTATATTTGGAAGACAGATGTGCCAGCAATATCTGTCCGTCCACCCACACAAGGCATAAAGGTTAATTTGAAGGGCTTGGGGGGGGGGGGAAGGTCTTACAGGTGTCTTATCTCCTAAGAACTTGAAAAAGTGCTGGGCTGTGAAATGGACCTTGCTTGAGATGTCTCCCTCTCTCCCTTTTCCTCAGCTTCTCTCATGCACAGACACACTCATGCATAAACAGAAAATAAAAGTCAACTTTCTCAGATATGTTCACACAAAATCTCTTCCTAGCAATCCCTGTCTGTCCTCCAAATTCTTTCTCAAGTACTGCATGGTAGCATCAAGGAGCAGCACCTCTGTTAAGCATCTACTCAGTTATCATGTTAGGTAAGACTACAGAAAATCAAGATAACCCATCTGAAAACACCAGCTGGATGCACCATAAGGTATTGGCCCAATAAAAGAAACTGCCTTAATGATTCTGTCTCATTTGAAAGCATCCTCAAGCTGGAGAAAGATAAAGCAACCCCCCCCAAAAAAAAAAATTAAAAAAAATAATTTTAAAATAACTAACCAAATCTCTCATAGGCATGTACAGTAGGACCCCAGTATCCATTGGATAACATCAATTACAATTGAAAATAATAGGACTTCTGGTTTAAAATACCAAAGAGTTGCCTTGGAGGACCTAGAAAACATCTAGAGAGGATGCCTCTCTAGGTATTTTCTAGGAAGACTCTATGGTAAGTATGCTGTTTTGTGTCCCGTGGATAACTGAAACCCTGGATATGGGTTTTGTGGATATGGGGGTCCTACTGTATTTCAACTTTTAAACGCTTATTTCTCTAACCGAGCAGATGAGTGAGTAAAACAAGTTATAGAATCATAGAGTTGGAAGAGACCACAAGGGCCATCCAGTCTAACCCCCTGACATGCAGGAATACACAATCAAATCATTTCCCAACAGATGGACATCCAGCCTCTGTTTAAAAACCTCCAAAGGAGACCCCACCACACTACGAGGCAGTGCATTCCACTGCTGAACAGCTCTTACTGTCAGGAAGTTCTACCTAGTGTTTAGGTGGAATCTCTTTTCCTGTAGTTTGAACCCACTGCTCCATGTCCTAATCTCTGGAGCAGCAGAAAACAAGCTTGCCCCATCCTCAGTATGACATCCTTTCATATATTTAAGCATGGCTATCATGTCACCTCTCAACCTTCCCTTCTCCAGACTAAACATACCTGGCTCCCTAAGCCACTCCTCATAGGGCATGGCTTCCAGACCTCCCACCATCCTGATTGCCCTCCTCTGGACACGTTACAGTTTCTCAATATCCTTCTTGAATTCTGGTGCCCAGAACTGGACACAGTATTCCAAGTGAGGTCTGACCAAACCAGAATAGAGGGAGACTATTACTTCCCTTGATCTAGACACTATACTCCTATTCAGGGTGGGTTTAAGGAATTTGGGGCCCCCTGCAATGCTTTATTTTGGGGCCTATTCACAGTATAGGATGTTCAGATTCCAGTAGGACCCCCGTATCCACAGATTCATTATCTATGGGACACAAAACAGCACACCTACCATAGAGTCTTCCTAGAAAATGTGTCCTCCCTAGCCATTTTCTAGGCCCCCCAAGACAACTCTATGGTATTTTAAACCAGAAGTTCCATTATTTTCAATGGTGTTCACTATTATCCACAGTTTTCAGAATCCATGTCCCCAGTGGATAAGGGGGGGCCTACTGTATTACATAATTTGCCACCAATAATTTAGTTTAAAAACTATATTATAGGCACTAGCAAAATATTTTTTGTTAATTAGCAATTAACATAATGGTGTAGATTTCCTCAAAAAAAAAAAAAGTAGACTACAAGCTAAACATGAGTTAGCAGTGTGATGCAGCAGCAAAAAATGCCAATGCAATTCTAGGCTGCATTAATAGGAGTATAGTTTCTAGATCAAGGGAAGTAATAGTGCCACTGTATTCTGCTTTGGTCAGACCTCACCTGGAAGACTGTGTCCAGTTCTGGGCACCACAATTCAGGAAGGGTATTGAGAAGCTGGAATGTGTCCAGAGGAGGACAACCAAAATGGTGGGAGGTCTGGAAGCCATTATGCCCTATGAGGAGCAACTTAGGGAACTGGGTATGTTTAGTCTAGAGAAGAGAAGGTTGAGAGGTGACATGAGAGCCACGTTTAAATATTTGAAAGGATGTCATACTGAGGATGGAGCAAGCTTGTTTTCTGCTGCTCCAGAGACTAGGACATGGAACAAAGGGTTCAAACTCCAGAAAAAGAGATTCCACCTAAACATTAGGAAGAAGTTCCTGATGGTAAGAGCTGTTCATAAGTGGAATGCACTGCCTGGGAGTGTGGTGGCGTCTTCTTCTTTGGAAGTTTTTAAGAGAGGCTGGATGGCCATCTGTCGTGAAGGCTTTGATTGTGTGTTCCTGCAGGGCAGAAGCTGATTGGATAGGATGGCTGTTGGGGTCCCTTCCAGCCCTATGATTCTATGATTCTAGGCTGCATTCAGAGCCTGGGAAAGTTTCTTTTGGATTACACCTCTCAGAACCCCCTACCAGCACCCTTCTCAAGGTCTTGTTGCATTGTTCCTTTTCCAGCATTCTCTAGCCCAGTGGTCTTTAAACAGAGGCTGGGTGGCCATCAGTCAGGGATGCGTTGATCGTGATTTCCTGATGGCAGGAGGTTGAACTGGATGGCCCTTGTGGTCTCTTCCAACTCTACAGTTCTATGATTCTATGATATGCTCACAGGGGGTCCACAAAAGGTTGAAGGCTGCTTGGCCCACCTCCTCCCTGTAGTGGAACAGCCATATGACAGGAACGAAGGCAAAGCCTGGCTGGCTTGGCCTGTACATTGTCATTCAATCCACTCCAGCCACAAACATTCAGGAAGAAGCAAGAGTGCCTCTGAGGGAAAGGTTAATGGATGGTGTAATTGTATTGTTTTTGTTGTTAGCTATTATTATTAGGGTTTTAAATCTTGAGTTAGGTCTTGGGGCAACAAAAGATATTTAAAGGGGGTCCCTGGTAAAGAAAAAGTTAAGAACCACTGCTTAGCCCAATGGCTCTCACATAGCACTAATGGGATACTGGTGTTTTAGTGACAACAATAAAACCATTGTTCCCAGCAATATTACTCCAAAATTTTATTTATATTCTTTATATTCTTCTGTTAAAAGAACCAGAGTGTTGTAGAAGTTTCAGCATTGCCCTATGACTGTGGAGACCAGGGTTTGAATCCTTACTCAGCCATGAATACCCACTGGCTGACCTTGGGCAAGTCACACTCTCTCAGCCTCAAAGGAAGTCAAAGGCACACCCCCTTTGAACAAACCTTGCCTAGAAAACCCCATGATAAATTTGCCTTAGTCAGAAATGACTTCAAGGCACATGGGTAAACACACACAAATTCCTTTTGCAGGTTGAACTCAGTTGGCAGTAAGGGGAGGAAGCTGAAGAAGACCAAGGGGTGAAGGGAGGAAGGAAGGGGAGAGAAGGACAGGTTAAGAGCAGCTGGAAAGTTGGGCTGGAGGGGATCTACGTGGAAGTTAGGAAAGGGAAGAAAGAAAGAAAGAAAGAAAGAAAGAAAGAAAGAAAGAGCAACAAAAAGTCAGAAAGAAGGGAGCCAAAAAAAGAAGGAAGGGAGAGGGGGGGATAAAAAGAAAGAAAGAAACCTTTTCTGAAGATAGAGCAGGGGAAAACAAGAGATGACCCCCCTTCCCTCTTCCCCCCCCTCTCTCTTTCTCACACACACACACACACAAACACTCACCCCTCTCCGACAGGCATTTGACGATGATCCTGGAAGGAAGGGGGGAAGGAGCAACAAACTCCCTCCAGAATCAGCCACCCAAAGAAAGCTCCATCTTTCTCTTTCTCTTTCTAGTTTGGGAGATGCTGGTTGTTGTTTTTTTAAAGCCAGCAGGAGGTTTTTTCAGGAGGAGGGTTAGGTCCAGATGGGGCCCCCTGCCTGTGTGGAGCTCCCCACAGATGCTGATTTGGCAGTATGGTTAAGTCGGCCCTGCTCCTATTAATGCAGCCTAGAAGCGCATTGGCCTTTTCAGCTGCTGCATCACACTAATTACTCATGTTCTGCTTGTGGGTCCACTAAGACTCCTAGATCCCTTTCGCATGTACTGCCATCAAGCCAGGTGTCACCCATCCTATATCTGTGCCTACATTTCTCCCTGTTGAAATTCATTTTGTTAGTTTTGGCCCAGCTTTCTAATCTATTCAGGTCACTTTGGATTCTGAGCCTGTCCTCTAGGGTATTAGCTACCCCTCCTAATTTGGTGTCATCTGCAAACTTGATAAGCATACCCTCTATTCCCTCATCCAAGTCATTGATAAGTTGACCATAAAGTTATGCTGGAGGACCTCCAGATGCCTAGAGAGACCTTCTCGTTCCCCCGCCCCCGGGACCATGGCTAAATAAACTGCGATTACGAATACCAGGGATACAGGGGGCAACCTGTACTAAATACCTGTGCCCAAGAAGGCAATTTAAACTGCATCACAAATTAGCAGCACCATCCTTCGATTTATTCAGGTCTGTAATTCTCAAGCACAGCAGCTGAGGTTTGTTAGAATTTTCTCTGTGTGTTGCTTATTCCACAAGAAACATTAAGCACTTTCTTTTAAAACATACCAAAGATAGCAGTTTAGTGCGAACATGTCAAGTTTAAATATTTGTATGCTGCTATCATATATGCTTCTTCTCTTACTTAGATGTCAACTCGCTGGGCACATCCTTGTTGCTTTCATTGACCAACTTCTAGATTTTGTTTTGAACAACATCCAGCTCAGTAGGCACAAGGAAGCTGCTTGACATTTTTTTTTTTTTTAAAAAGCCAGCTGGTGGTAGGTGGAGAAAGAAAAGGGACTCTTGGAGCATATTTGATATAAGCAGCTGCAAAAGGTCAGGAGATGAATGAGACCAGAACGACAAACCATGAGTCAGTGCTACAGCACATGCTTTGCAGACAGAAAATAGAGTTTGGAAACTTAGTGTTTTTTAAAATTTGTTCCCATTAATAATTGTATTGTTTTTTAGGAGGTAATTCTTTAGCTGCTATTGTTGTTTTCTTCCCCTACTTAAAATGTTGAAAAGTAACTTCAAATGTCATCCATTGCACTGCTCTTTGAGAGAGGTTTTTTATAGTCACTTTTCATTACTTGGGAGGTAGACAGATCAATACTATGCAGCTTGAAAACCTGCTGTTAAAATGTCACTAAAATACCTTTTGGAAGGAAGCATTATCCTTACACCAATAAAGTCACTTTGTTCCAGTCACTTTGTTCCTGACTGGGGTTGAATTTGGAGTTCCCAACCCCTCAAGATACTTAGGCAGGAAGAAAAATGGCACATCAAAATTGTGGGAAATTTTTTTCTTTTTTCCCTTGCACATCATAAACTGTGCAGTTTATAAGAACTGTGCAAGAGTTTGAGAAACTGCGTAGTTTTGCAGTAAAAACCTAGAGGGTGTCTAGATGGTGAAAAAACTCCTCACAGAATTTGAGAATACCTTTTGTCCCAACAAGATTCCATGGTGATTCACCATATTCAGAAGGAGAGGGGCCAAAAACTCCAAAAAGTATGCAGGAGGAGCCTTTGTAGCTTCTCCCTAGGGTTTTTTTAAATGCAGGGGGAAATGCACATTCCTGCTCGTTATGAGAACCAAATCACAGTGCAGTGTATCCCCAGACAAGAGCAAAAGTTGAAACCTGATCAGTCAGATGTGCATGGGGGGCGGGGGCTTGCCAGCCACAAAGTGGTTGGAAGCACCATTTTGGAGTTCCATGTGTGCTTTACTTTACAGTTTAAAAAAAAATACTCTGCAGCAACAGCAATTTGTGGCGAATAATAATGCGAGTAATTAACTCCCAGCCACCATCTTGATTCACAGGCATGGCTCCATGTGAACTTCAAACATGGGTAACTTTGTATACTAACGATTTTGCCAAAAAAAAGTTGTGACTACCTGCTGCAAAGTTGCATTGATGTGCAGCAATCCACATTGTATCTTCTCATCTAGACACTCAGAGACTTTTCTACTACACACTGCACAGCTTCCCAAGGAGAAAAATAAACCCTCACCCACTTACACTGTTTTTCACTATATTCTTGGGAAGGTGCAGAAAATGCAAAACTAAATTGTAAACTATACTCCCATACAAAAAAATGGTGAAGTGTTCTAACGCCGTGGCTGCAACCTTTGCTGGTTTGAAAGTTGCATGACCCAAATGTTATGTAGCAGCTACAGAAATTCAGACCAACTGAAGCTGCAGCCACACATGGGTTTGTTGTGCAAAATTACTGACTTTGCGCAGCATTTTTGTTGTGCAACATTGCTGTTTTCTATATAAAAAAATGGCATTGCTGCACAACAAAATCACATCACTATTTGTTGTGCAGCACTACTGCTTTTGCACAAAATTTTTGTTTCACAGAACAGGTATAATACTTATTCATGCAATATCCATTTCACTTGTACTTGTTCATCCTCTCAATTTATGATTATGCAGTATAGGTAATATTCAAGTCAAGACCATGAAGCAAGGCTTGACATCAGACTGAAGAGGGTCTTTTTGATCTATATACAATGAGGAATGACCATCTGCCATCATCTGTGTTTGTGTAACAAGGAACATGCAAATCCAGTGTTCCAAAATTAGGTCCCTGTTCATTCACTCAACCCCAAAACCCAATCAATCTTGCTTTTTGGTTATTTCTGCCCTGCTGTGTTCATATCTCCCTTCACAAATTAGCTATGCAAAACTTCCAATAGAGGAAAATAAAAGTAACATGAGGAACACTAAAGTGCAAATGTTGTTCTCCTCTGAAAGCAAATAGTGCTGTAATACTGCTGAAGCTAAAGAGAACTGAGTTTGTTCTCTGCCTCTTTTGCAGACATCTTGCTGAGAACCCAACATACACTACCTTGAAGGCTCTTCAAGAAGAAAAACAGAATAGGTGATTTGTTGTTGTTGTGTGCCTTCAAGGCATTTCCAACTTATGGTGACTCTAAGGCTTTCTTGCAAGATTTGTTCTGGGGGGAATGCCTCTTCCTTCCTCTGAGGCTGATAGAATGTGACTTCCCTGAGGTCAGTCAATGGGCTTCCACGGCTAAGAGGGGATTCAAACCCTGGTCTCCAGAGACGTAGTCCAATACTCAATCCACTACACCACCATGTAACAGACTCTGGCCCTGTCTCCTTGAGTCTTGAGTAGGAGAGGGGATCCCCCAAGTCTATCTAGCTGCCACCACCCCACATGTCTCAATAACCTAGAGGGAGTTATTGACGGGTTTAACTTGTACTTTTCCCACCTCTGAATATGCAGAGACTTTCCCTCCTCCTCCCAGGGGAGACGAGAATCCTATACGCATATGTGCATGCATGCCAGGAAAAGGCATGTGAAAAGGGTACGGAAAGGAGGAGATCTTTAAAGGAAAACTTTTTCCCCCTAAGGTTTAGTAAAAACCATATCTTATATATGAAGCCACCTTCCTTCAGGCACTAGTTAGGAGTAGTTACAAGTTACAAAAGCAGCCTAAGTCATATTCAGCCAAGGTGAAAGAAACAAGCCCTAATACAACTAGCTAAACATTCCTACTCTACTCATAAGACATATAGTGTTCTGGGTGTTTGGGATATTCATGGGAGCTGGGAGTCTAGACCCCTTTGTCTAGCCTATGACCAATCTTTCCTAGGGATGATGACACAGGTGCCACCTCCTTCTCCATCAGTCCCAAAGTCTCTCAGTCAGTCTCTCTTGTGCCTCATAGCACCATGTTTTATAACCTGTCACTTGGAAGCATCTTGAAACTTTCACACTTCTTCCCAACTTGGCCATCCTCACTGGGCAATTTTCTTTTGTGATCTCTGTTGCTGCTACATGAGGCTGACACACATTAAGGCTGAAGTCTTCACTTATTACCTGAGAATTAGTTCAATTTTATTTAGAGAGACCTACTTCTAAGTAAATCAAAGCTTGAGAAAATATTTTTTTTTAGGCTAAAACTTCCAGAATCCTCCAACATGGAATGTGGCCACACTATAGGATGTAGGACCCAGGCCAGAGTATGGAGTCATGAGTTACAATTAATCATGTTACATGGAACTAGTTAATTTGGGAGTAATCAGGGGTATAACAAAGCCATTTTTCAAAAATAACCAAAGAAGCAAGAATAAAATTACTTTATTGGTGTAATGAGCAATGGTTTCCAGTTACTTTTTAATATTATTATTTTAGGGACATTTTTATATGGATTTTAGTGTGAATTTTTTCAGGTTTGCAACTCCTGAGTAACAAAAACGGGTGGTAAAATAATGAGCAGTGCTGCAAGCAATGCAACAAGTAACTTGCTTTCATCAAGGCTACTTTGTAAAATCTATAATAAGTAACAGAACCAATTACTTTTTAAAAGTAACTTTCTAAGCAATGCTGGCTGCGGATTCTGGGAGTCTGCATCTAAGAAAGTAAATGTCCCAGACTCTGAAACATACACACAAAGATACAGGCTATTAAATCACACTGCTGAGAAATACTGTAGTTTATGCCTTCCAGGTTCATTTAAGAAAACCAAGAGATATCTTCGCCTCCAAAATTTACTAACCTGCTGTGTCCCATCTCCATTGACTAAGTGAGGCATCATGGCTACCTCCCCATTCAGCAACGATGACAACTCCAGTGGGATTTGGTCGGTCATCATCATTGTGACGTACATTCATGGAGAATTTTCCTGGGCAGGCCTCCTAAAAGAAATTAAAATGGGGAAAGTATTTTGAATTTTTTTAAAAAATCATAACATTTGGGAAATTCATTCTTTCTTCAGTACCAATAGAGACTGGAAAAGCTGCTAATTTTGCCTATAAATCCAGAGGCTATGCTTGCTGGGGATTATAGTTCAAACAGCTAACTTTTCCAGGCTTGGATCACCAGTAAAAACTAGAGTAGGACAAAGCAGTCAAGCATTATTGTGGGATTCAATGAAAGCTGTAGCAAGGGGAATATTTATTAGAGAAGCACATACATTATGGAAAAAACAGGAAAAAGGTAAGAGGAAAGTAGAAGAGGAAATTAAAGGTTTAGAAAAAGAATATTTTAGAAACAGAGATAAACAGATCCACGCATTAGTACAAGCAAAGAAAAAACAGTTAGAAAAGGAAGATACAGAAATAGTAAAAAGAAATCTGCTATTTATGAAAAGAGATTTTTTTGAATATAGTAATAAAAATTCTAGAATGCTAGCAAGGGCCACACAAGCAAAGAAATCTAATAGTTTGATTGGAATTATTAAAAATGAAAAAGGGAGGAAAAGTAATTTGATGAAAGATAAATTAAAGATATTTCAAGAATATTATCAAAAATTATATTCAGCAGGTGATCCACCGAAAGATTTAGAGAAATATATACAGGAAAATTGTAAGGATATAATTAGTGAGGAGGAGAAGAAATTAATGGAACAACCTACAATAGAAGAGGAAATAGAAGATATTATAAACAAATTGAAACTGGGGAAGGTCCCAGGAGAAGATGGTTTGGGTGCTGAATATTACAAAACATTTAAAAGTATATTAATATCTAGAATGAAGGAATTATATAACAACATTTTAAAAGGAGATGAGACCCCACCATCGTGGAAACAATCTTTGATTATATTAATTCCAAAACCAGATAAAGAGCTGATGGATCCAGAATCATATAGACCAATATCATTAATAAATCAATATGCAAAAATATTCACAGCAATATTGGTGAAAAGGATGAATAAATTTATGCACAAATATATACAAAAAGACCAATGCAGATTTATAGCAGGAAGACAGATGGCTAATTTAACTGGAAGAGTAATAAATATAATAGATATAATTAGAAGAAAGAAAATTAAAGCAGGGCTTATAGCCATAGATATATTTAAAGACTTTGATTGTGTGGAATGGCCGGCATTAAAAAATATAATGAAAACATTTGGATTTGGAGAAAAATTTAGGGGCGTGATTGACCAACTGTATAAAAAAAATAAAGCTACAGTAACAGTAAATGATGGTAAGACAGAACAAATAAATTTAACTAGGGGAACAAGACAAGGTTGCTCACTTTCCCCAATAATATTTGCTATTGTAATAGAAATATTAGCTAATGTAATTAGAAAAGATTTAGGTATTAAAGGGATAGGAAATATTGAAGAGATTAAGCTGAATATGTTCGCAGATGATACATTAATAACAATACAAGATCCATTGGAAAAAATGCAAGAGATAGAGAAACATCTGGAAATGTTTGGGAAAATGACAGGTTTACAAGTAAATTGGAATAAATCAGAAATGATGATATTTAATTATACAGAGGCAGAGCAAAAAATATGAAGGGTAAAAAGAAATATATTAAAATAAAGGAGCAAATAAAATATTTAGGAATAAATATTGTGGCAGAATTGGAAAAACTAGAGGGAAATTTTTTACTATATTAAAGAAAGATATGGAGAAAAAAATAGAGAAATATGGGGAAATTAAATTTTCATGGTTTGGAAGAATAGCGCTTGTTAAAATGAAAATTTTACCAAAAATATTTTTTTTTTATTTAGAATGCTGCCTATTAAAGTATCATAGATGGAATTTAAAAAGTGGCAAAATATGATAAATAATTATTGTAATGGAGGCAAAAGATCAAGAATTAATTAAAATAGATGGTATAAATCCCCCCAAAAAGGAGGTCTAGGCCTACCCAATTTGAAGCTATATTATGTAGCGAATCAATTGAGATATATTATTTATAGTGTTGCAGAAGTAAAAGAAATGGAATGGATGGAAATAAATAAACAAGAGATAGAGTTAAAATTAAGAAATATATATTTTTTGTAAACCAAAAAAAGCAATTTAGGGAAATAATACAGTCTGTCTCCTTAAAAAAATGTACTAGATATATGGATTAAATACAAAAAAGTATTAGTTCCAGGAATATCTCCATTAACGCCAGTAATATTGTTGGAGGGTTTCCCAGCAAATTTAAGAAATGAAGTGGAAGCAAAATTAGGAGGACAAGAAATAATAAGGTTGAAGGAATGGATGGGGGAAATGAAAAATAAGAATTAAATGGAAAAAATATTAAAAGAGCAAGGATTCACATGGTTTAAATTGATACAGTTAGAACGATGGACAAAAAAATGGTTAAAGGAGGGAAGTTGTAGAAAAAATACAAAATTTGAGGAATTGATTATTAAAGCTATTCAAGAGAAAATTAATACAAAAGGTATTACAAGTAAAATATATAAAATGTTAATGGATAACGAAGAAGTACAAGATTATCTTAAAGATGTTTGGGAAACAGATGTAGCAACTGTAATATACAAATCCAAGTGGGAAAAAATATGGAATATGCAACATTTGAAAACATTATCAGTAAGAATAAAAGAAAACTACTATAAGATTATATGGAGATGGTATTTAAACCCAGTAAGATTGAATCAAATAGATAAAAAATACTCAGCACAGTGTTGGAGGGGATGCCAAGAATTGGGAACGTATATTCATATGTGGTGGAACTGCAAATATGTGCAGATATTTTGGAAAACAGTAATGAAGGAAATAAGTGAGATACTGGAGATAAATATACCTTTATGCCCTGAAATAGCATTATTATCATATTGTGAAAAAATACAAGAATCTCAAATTGTTAAGGATTTATTAACAAATCTGCTGACAGCAGCAAGGTTAATAATAGCAAAGAAATGGAAAACACAAGGTGAATACCAAATAGAAGAATGGTATAATGAAGTATGGAATATAGCTATAAATGAGAAATTAACAAATTTGGTTAGAGAAAAAAAGGAGGGCTAAATAAGAATGTTTTTGGTGAAAAATGGAGTAAATTCTTAGAATTTGTATTAATAAAGGGGAGAGGAAGCATACCTGAGTTGGAAACAATGGTATTTTGGAAAGAGGGATGAATGTAAAAGGAAGTCCCTTGGTGAAGGGAATCACTGTTATATGTGTTTGTTAAGTTGTATGTATAAATTGTATGTTGTTTAATTTTAAAATTAATAAATAATTTTTTTAAAAAAAAAACCCTGCCATGCTTCTAGACAGATGGCTGCTAAGCACCAAGAAATCATTGTTCCTTTGTTGCAAGCTACAAGCAGAATGACAATCAGCTTCTCATACTATAAGGTATTGGGGGTTTTTTTCCTTGTTTTTACATCTCTCTACATTCTGCCCATTCCAGTGTCTTTACCACTATAATTCCATCTGCATATATTTTTAAGCAATGTAATTTTCATACAGGTAGATTTCAGAGCCAAACATTCACTGTACTTTATGTAGTAGCGCCCATTTTATCGCCTGCTTTTAATCTATCATTTATTTGGCTTTACCAGACTTTTCCAGCTATATAGAATCATAGAATCATAGAATTGTACAGTTGGAAGAGACCACGAGGGCCATCCAGTCCAACCCCCTGCCATGCAGGAAATTAAACAGCAGCAAAACACCACTGAAGTAAAAGAGTACATTGATGCTATATCTTGTAATTCTGTAAGGTTGGTAAAATAAAATGGAAATTGAAGTCATTGCCAATTTTGCAAAATGTTCAGCAGGATTGAGCAAGAAAGGGGGGGGTTCATTAAAAAAAAAGTGGTCAAAATCCTGCATCAGAGGTGTAGCTATGATATCATAGTTATGCTCCATCTCCTGATCTGACCCTTGAAACGCACCTTAAAAGCCAGTCAGCCATCCCAAGTAATGGAGTTCTATGACACTGCTGGGCTAAGTGCTAACCAATGACATGACCAGCCCCTTCCCACCAGCAAGCAACAGTATGATGAAAAGTTGTAACAGAACCCCACAGGTGTCCCTTCCTCTGCTCTTTGTACCCGTGCTTGCCAGAAGAAGGGAGGGGGTGGTCACCTCATTCTGCCACATTCCATTCAGCAGCATCACAGAATTCCATCACTGAGAATGGCTGACAGGCTTTTAAGGTGGGCTTCTGGGGCATTTATAATCATGCAAATAGTACCACAGTTGTAAATGTGAACAGGAAACCATTATGCAGCTGTAAGTATAACATGCAACATTGTAACTGACTAATAGAATGCCAGCCAGCATTTTTCAAAATTCCAACTTTCTAATACTATATGCCTGTGTGTGTATGTGTGCCTTCAAGTCACCTATCAACTTATGGTGTGTTGGGATATGTAGTTTGCAATCCAATAAGTTGTGACGTTTAACTGCTGAAAGGGTTAACTGATAGAAGTTAACAGAATGCATGATGTAACTTCCTATTGAAATGTGATTGGCTTTCCAGAGGAAGAGATGTGTCCAAGTCATTCTCTTTATCTGAAAAATTGCCGTAAGGTTTACCACTCACCATGATTTTTTGTAGGGGTAACAACTCTGGGACAGAGTTCCCACACATTTTGTTTTTAACGTGTAGTTTTTAGTTGATTTACTAGTTTAGCCTTCACCTGTTGATATGCTGCTGATATTCAGTAAGATATACACACTGACTGTAAGTAAAGATGTTTTTATAATTTTAAACTACTTTTGAGTGTTTTGAGTCTTTTTATGCTAGAGAATATAAACTGGGGGAACTTGTGTGGATGGTTATCTTAAACCTGCATGCTGGAATCAATACGTATCTGCTGCATATGTATTCTGAAAAGAAACTCTGCTGATAAGTTCTGTGCTTTCAAATGGAGTTAAAGCCATCCACTTTATGGCACCTGTTCTGTAAGGTACTTCCAGTAAAGCACAGGGGTAACATTGTTATTTATAACAAACCCCATTATGGTGACCCCATGAATTTCATAGGGTTTTCTTAGGCATGAAATACTCAGAGGCAGTTTTTGCCAGCCCTGTCCTCTGAAATATAGCCTGATATTTGGTGGTGATCTCCCATCCAAGTACTAACCAGGGCTGACCCTACTTAGCTTCCAAGATCAAGTGGAATCTGATGTCTTTAGGGCAGTGGTGTCTATAACCTGTGCCCCTCCGTGTGTTTTGGACTACAGCTCCCAGAACTCCTGACCATTGGACCAGCTGGCTCATTCTTCTGGGAGCTGGGAGTCCAAAACACCTGGAGGGCCACAGGTTGGGAACCACTGCTTTAGAGTATTTTGGCCTCACTATAAGCCTACAATATTATAATACTCTACATTCCCACTACAGGCCCTAATAATGATTACTGCCATTACCTGTCTTGCTAAAATGGTGATGAATGGATAGTGGGATTTCACATACAGTCCTCCCTCCACATTCGTGGACTCCACACTCGCGGTTCCGCATATTCGAGGTTTGCCGCGAGGGGAGTCCAGGGAAAGTGGCGATGGGGCCTCTGAGGCCCCGTTACCACTTTCAGGAGGAGGCAAGGGGAGCGACAACGGGGCCTCCAGAGGCCTCGAGGGTCGCTTGGAGAGGGCTGAGGGAGGCCGGGAAGAGCAACTGCGAGGCCTCCGGAGGCCTCGGGGTCGCTTGGGGAGGGCTGAGGGAGGCCGGGAAGAGCGACCGCGAAGCCTCCGGAGGCCTCGGGGTCGCTTGGGGAGGCTGAGGGGCTGCCGGGAAGAGCGACCGCGAGGCCTCCGGAGGCCTTGGGGTCACTTGGGGGAGGGCTGAGGGAGGCCAGGAAGAGCAACCGCGAGGCCTCCAGAGGCCTCGGGGTCGCTTGGGGAGGGCTGTCATTATTTGCGGAATTTTCACATTCGCGGGGGTCTATGGAACCTAACCGCCGCAAATGTGAAGGGAGAACTGTATATTGTGTTAAGACTACAGAGATGCAGCAGTGTGATACTCTTTCATTTTAAGTAGTACTTTGCTTTATTTTGACCACCCCTGAAATCTAGTTTTAAAAAGCATTTTAGTTCTGCCATTAAACATTGTAACAACATTGTAACAAAATGCCCCCCCCGCTACACACAAATAGACAAGTTACATGGAATAGGAATTACTTAACATGCATAACATCGTAGCAGAACTATACATTATTTGATTCTAACTGGATCCAACTGAATAAGACCAGAGCAAATTTTAGTGATCCAAAGGAATGCAGGGGAGGAGAAAGCATATGCATATCCAACCCAGAGATACCTGGTATTTCTATATGAACTTTGCAGATGATACTATGCAACATGTTGTTTTCTTAAATTTTACAATGCTGTTCCTAATCAACACTTGGGAGTAATGACAGAGAGTTTTAACAGTATTGCCACAAAAGATCTTTTAAGTTCAATATCAATTGTACTTTCATGCTGGTTTAACAAGCCAATAATCCAAGCCCTCTAAAAGAACAGAAAAGGGGGTGGCGGGTTTGCAGGTGAAGGAATCAAGAGTAAACCAGAAAATCACTTTACATACTTCTCACACATGGCATCTGCACACACTCCATCACCTTCAGCCCAGACTGATTGCATCTGGAGAACTAAGACACACTCCTCGGGGAATCCCACTCTCATTTTCCCTGGAACAACTGATTCATAAGTAAATTGCAACATTGCAGTGGGATATGCCAACCATGGAAAATATTAGAACCAACAAGTGCTCTCAGGACCAGGGGCTGGAAGTTAAGACTAATCATCAGACACATATGTTTGGAACAGCTTAATTTAGAGCCATCCACAGCAGATCTATTAGCCCAAACAACTGAGCATTTATAATCACAGATAAAAGGATTAGGTCAACACTGGCCAGATTACAGTTGATAGCATTCTATGGATGGATAGATATCTATTATTTCAAATATGTTATTCAAAAGCTGTGGAATGTCCCTTAAATCTGGTAGTAACCCAGATTTTCTATCTGCCTTAACACGCACAAAAGCATTTCCTTCTGCTAGTGCTAATCACCCTCATTCAACCCATCTGTACTATTTGTTGTTGTGTGCCTTCAGCCATTTCAGACTTATGATGACCCTAAGGCAAACCTCTTATGGGGTTTTCTAGCAAGATTTGTTGGGGGGGATTGCTTTGCCTCCCTCTGAGGCTGAGAGAGTATGACTTGCCTAAAGTCACAGCTCCAATCATTTCACACTCTCTATATACTCCCCACCCCCAAACTTTCCATGTTAATTGGGCACAAAAGACAAGAGGAGTCCAAACAAGCCCCACATTACCTTGATCTTAAAAACACAGATACAAGATGTTTCTATTCTTGTCTACAGACGTGGAGAACTTCACATGCACCAAATGCAAGCTGGTAGCCCTCTTGGAGGAGAAAGTACAGCAGCTGGAGACACGGGTAGCTACACTTCAACAGATTCGGGAGCAAGAGGTTTTCCTGGACAGAACAGAACGAACACTCTTGGATGGGGACCGCACAGAGGAAGTGGCTGTGGAGGAGAGGGTCACTTCACGGACACAGGAAGTAGACAGCTGGAGGAATGTCACACACAGAACAAGAAAATCCAGGGATTCTTCCAGCAGCTTGCAGCTACAGAATCGATTTGAAGCCCTTTCCCTTATCAAGGACAATGAGGAAGAACAGCATGGACAGACTTCAGGGGTAGAGCAGGGGACCTTGAGAGGACCACCGCAAGGAACAGCAGCTGCGAAGCCTCAGCGGAGGCGTGTGGTGGTGGGGGGGGACTCCTTGCTGAGGGGTACAGAAGCAGTGGTATGTGGGCCTGACAAGATGACTCGGGAGGTGTGTTGTCTCCCTGGGGCAAAGATCTGTGATGTGACCGAGAGGCTGACAAGACTCATCAAGCCTACGGATCATTACCCCTTCCTTTTGGTCCATGTGGGAACCAATGATACTGCAAGGCACAGCTTTCCCAAGATCAGAAGAGATTATGAGGCCCTGGGGAGGAAGCTGAAAGAAATGAACGCACAGGTGGTCATCTCGTCTCTTCTGCCAGTTGAAGGGCATGGTCCAAGAAGGGAGAGGAAAATAGCCGACGTAAACAACTGGCTCCGTAGATGGTGTCGCCGAGAACAAATTGGATTCTTGGATCATGGACTGCGCTTCCATGCAGAGGGACTTCTGGCAAGAGATGGGGTGCATCTTACAACAGTTGGAAGAAACATTTTTGCCAACACTCTCAAGAATTTGATCAGGAGGGCTTTAAACTGAGTCAAATGGGGGAGGGAGACAGTATGCTGGAAGGCAAAAGGGCTGGAGAAAATAGTCAAACTGTCATAGAGGGAACAAGGCAAACAGCGCAAGGACCCAACAGTGGGAGGCAAAAAAACTTGCACAGGGAGCAAGTAAAGGGAACACACGGTCTCAGATGTCTCTACACTAATGCACAGAGCATGGGAAATAAGCAAGATGAACTTCAACTTCTTGCACTACAAAACAAATATGATATAATAGGCGTTACTGAAACCTGGTGGGACGAGTCTCATGATTGGAATGTAGGAATAGAGGGGTATAACCTTTATAGGAGAAACAGGCCAAACAGGAAAGGAGGAGGAATAGCATTATATGTCAGGGATATTTACACCAGTGAAGTGATCCATGACATCAATACTGGAAGCCAGGTGGAGAGCATCTGGATAAAAATTAAAGGGGAGGGAAACAACAGGGATGTTATTGTGGGACTCTACTACAGACCCCCAAATCAGACGGAGGAATTGGATGTTGCCTTTCTAGAACAGATGAACATACATGCAGAAAGGAGAGATGTAGTAGTGATGGGTGACTTCAACTATCCTGATATTTGCTGGCAATCTAACTCAGCCAAAACTACAAGGTCTAGCAAATTCCTTACATGCCTGGAAGACAATTTCATGGTCCAAAAGGTGGAAGAGGCAACAAGGGGGTCAGCTATTTTAGATCTGATCCTAACCAACAGAGACGATCTGGTTAATGGGGTGCAAGTGGTGGGATCCTTAGGTGAGAGTGATCATGTTCTCCTGGAGTTTGTTATACAATGGAAAGGAGAAGCCAGGCATAGTCAGACACGCATTCTTGACTTTAGGAGAGCTGATTTCAATAAACTCAGGGAAATACTGGGGATGATTCCATGGTCAAGAATACTAAAAGAGAAGGGACCTCAAGACGGTTTTGACTTTCTCAAAAGGGAGATACTGAAGGCACAATTTCAAACAGTACCATTGAGGAAGAAAAATGGGAGGTGTCTCAAGAAACCAGGATGGATGACTAAAGAACTTTCAATGGAGCTAAGTTTTAAACGGAACATGTATAGGAAATGGAAAAGGGAGGAAATCACCAAAGAAGAATTCAAACAGATAGCGAACACGTGTAGGAGTAAAGTCAGAAAAGCTAAAGTGCAGAATGAGCTCAGGCTTGCTAGGGAGGTTAAGAACAATAAAAAGGGTTTTTTTGGGTATGTCCGCAGCAAAAGGAGGAAGCAGGAAATGATAGGGCCACTACGTGGAGAAGATGGCAAAATGCTAACAGGGGACAGAGAAAAGGCAGAATTACTCAACACCTTCTTTGCCTCAGTGTTTTCAGAAAAGGAAAAGGAGGACCAACCTGAGGAAAATGGAACAGAGGACACAATAGGGGAAATCCAGCTGAAAATAAGTAAAGAGGTGGTACAGGAATACCTTCTTAATCTAAATGAATTTAAATCTCCAGGACCAGATGAACTACATCCAAGAGTATTAAAAGAGCTGGCAAATATAATCTCAGAGCCATTGGCAATAATATTTGAGAACTCCTGGAGAACAGGAGAAGTCCCAGCAGACTGGAGGAGGGCAAACGTTGTTCCCATCTTCAAAAAGGGGAAAAAAGAGGATCCCAACAACTATCGTCCAGTTAGTCTGACATCAATACCAGGGAAGATTCTAGAACAGATCATTAAACAGAGAGTCTGTGAACATTTAGAAGGCAATGCCATAATCACAAAAAGTCAGCATGGGTTTCAGAGAAACAAGTCATGCCAGACTAATCTGATCTCTTTTTTTGATAAAGTTACCAGCTTGGTAGATGAAGGGAATGCTGTGGACATTGCATACCTTGATTTCAGTAAGGCCTTTGACAAGGTTCCCCATGACATTCTTGCAAACAAGCTTGTAGAATGTGGGCTAGACAAGTTAACTGTTCAATGGATTTGTAATTGGTTGACCGGCCGAACCCAAAGGGTACTCAGCAGTGGCTCCTCTTCGTCTTGGAAAGATGTGACCAGTGGGGTGCCACAGGGTTCTGTCCTGGGCCCAGTGCTATTCAACATCTTTATCAATGACTTAGATGAGGGAATTAGGGGCATACTTATCAAATTTGCAGATGACACCAAATTGGGAGGAGTAGCTAATACCCTAGAGGACAGGATCAAAATTCAGAATGACCTGGATAGACTGGAGAGCTGGGCCAAAGCTAACAAAATGAAATTCAATACGGAGAAATGTAAAGTACTGCATTTAGGGCGGAAAAATGAAATGCATAAATATAGGATGGGAGAGACCTGGCTGAATGAGACTATGTGCGAAAGGGATCTAGGAGTCCTAGTAGACCACAAGTTGAACATGAGCCAACAGTGTGATGCGGCAGCTAAAAAGGCCAATGCAATTTTGGGCTGTATCAATAGAAGTATAGTGTCTAGATCAAGGGAAGTAATAGTGCCACTCTATTCTGCCTTGGTCAGACCTCACTTAGAATACTGTGTCCAGTTCTGGGCACCACAATTCAGAAAGGATATTGACAAATTGGAGCGTGTCCAGAGAAGGGCAACTAAAATGGTGAAAGGTCTGGAAACAATGCCTTATGAGGAGAGACTTAGGGAGCTGGGTATGTTTAGCCTGGAAAAAAGACGGTTTAGAGGCGATATGATAGCCCTGTTTAAGTATTTGAAGGGATGTCACGCTGAGGATGGAGCAGGCTTGTTTTCTGCTGCTCCAGAGACTGGAACACGGAGCAATGGGTGCAAGCTCCAGGAACAGAGATTCCACCTCAACATGAGGAGGAACTTTTTGACAGTCAGAGCTGTTCGGCAGTGGAACACACTCCCTCGGAGCGTGGTGGGGTCTCCTTCCTTGGAGGTCTTTAAACAGAGGCTGGATGGCCATCTGTCGGGGATGCTTTGATTGTGATTTCCTGCGTGGCAGGGGGTTGGACTGGATGGCCCTCGTGGTCTCTTCCAACTCTGCAATTCTATGATTCTATGATTCTATGATAAATGCACAGATCAATCATGTGGTGGTTTTGTTATTACAATTAAGACTTATTTTACTTTTGACATGCTAAAAGGTGGCTTGCCAGCACTAGTGTCAAAACACATGATTGCTTAGACAAATAAATTAGATACTGGATTATGGCAATCTTTGAGACTATATTGGCATGTTCATGATGGTCCAAAAAAAATCCCACAAAAAGAGAGTGTGTGTATTTTTAAAAGTTCTCTCTCTTCTCCCTTGTATGGGCCAATCAGTTAAAAGTACCAGCATTCCCAATTTACTCCTGGCATGCTTATAAAAGTCCATTCAGGAGACTGCAAGACTGACAAGAGACAATGTACCGTAAATGCATTAAAAACATCTCCTCTGGGACAGGAAGGTCAGGGTTCCAAAGCAGATAGAGTGTTCCAAAGCTGTCATGACGATTTTACAATTACAACTAAGGAAACTAAGGAAACAGAAGTGGCTAGGGCAGAATTGGTGTGTAGCAGCTACACAGTTTGCTGGGCAAAAGCAAGCAACCAGCTAACAGAATTGTCACTTCATGTACAAGTTTGTAAACAAGAAAATTAAGAATGCAGGAAGCTAGCTGGATTTTTAGCAGCAGATGACATTTTCCATGGCATTACTGGGCTGCTAAAAAAATTAAAATGAACCAAAAACAGACTAAACTACTTTAGTTACAAGGAGCATGAATGGAAAAACATTTATTCAAAAATAAATACAAATAAAGCCCTAATAACTCTTTAAATTTTGAATGCATTCTTCTTAGCTTAGCTGGAATTGCACTTAAATGCACTGCCTGGGCTTTCCTGTATGTGTACACAGATATACCAATTTTCTACTAACACTACTTATCTGTCTTAGCTCACTTAAATCCAGGAAATAATGGACATTTCATAATGTTGCCAGCTCAAGCTGTAGATCCAGGAAGTGAGGATATGCTTCAAACAGTTATAACAACCTTAAACCAATTATTTTGCCATTTTGACCCCCATCACAATCAACTGGTGTGCCAAACTGATAATGCAATACCTAATGGTTCTGTAATTAAATGATGTGGTTTTTAAAAACAATCCAAATTAACTCAAGATGTCAACAAGCAATAACATAAATTACCTTCATATGGCAATCATGTGATACACAGACCAAAAGCAGCACTTTTCCAAGCAACCCCCATCTATGGCCTGTTAATCTGAATCAATAAACCAAGCCAGTTTATACTAGGGTCTAAAGTTTGAAGCACAGTGTACCTTTAAAAATTCAGTTGGCTGGAAGGCTTTGGATAAAGCATGCAAGTTAACACTAACGCATGCCAGAAAAATCATCTTAATTTTATCTTCCTTCATTCTCCATATTCTCCCCCACTTTTTCTAAGGACCCCCACCACAACATCTTGCAGTTTAGTCTGACTTCAGTCAGTCTTTTTTTCCCCAACAAACAACAGGAGAAGGACAACAATGGCAACAACAGGGCATGACTTCCTTGTTCAGAAGCAATAATCTCTGAATACCAGCATACCAAAGGAAATGTCCCAGAGCAGTGTTATTTGGTTAGCCATTGTTGGGAAACAACCTTGGACCTAGCATAGTGATTCAAGCTACAGGGACCAGGATTCAACTATTCCCAACTATTAAAGTGCCACTGAATTTCAATCTGGCTTCAGGCCTGGCTATGGAACAGAGACAGCTTTGGTCGCCTTGGTGAATGATCTACGCAGGGAACTGGACAGGGGAAGTGTGTCCCTGTTGGTTCTGCTGGACCTCTCAGCAGCTTTCAATACCATCACCATGGTATCCTTCTGGGCCATCTTGCTGGGATGGGACTTGGAGGTACTGTTTTACAGTGGCTCCATTCTTTCCTGGAAGGGCGAACCCAGAAGGAGGTGCTGGGGGACTCCTATTCGATCCCTTGGACACTGGGCTGTGGGGCCCCTCAGGGCTTGGTGTTGTCCCCCATGCTATTCAACATATATATGAAACCACTGGGAGAGGTCATCCAGTTTTGGGATGTGGTGCCAATATGCAGATGACACCCAACTCTATTACTCCTTTCCGCCCCATTCCAAGGAGGCTGTCCTGGTCCAAAACCAGTGTCTGTCATCAGTAATGGACTGGATGAGGGTAAACAAATTGAAACTTAATCCAGACAAGACAGAGATGCTCTTGGTCAGTCGGAAGGCAGATCAGGAAATAGGGATTCAGCCTGTGTTAGATGAGGTTACACTCAACCTGAAGACACAGGTTTGCAGTTTGGGGATAGTCCAGGACTCAGTCTTGAATCAGGAGGCCCAGATTTCTGTGATGGCCAGGAGTGCTTTTGCACACTTAAAGCCTGTTCGCCAACCACCCCCATTCCTTGACATGTCTGACTTGGCCACAGTGATACACACCTTAGTTACAATCAATCAATCAAGTTACAATCAATACACAAATCAGTCATTGTTTTCTTAACAGGATCCTGTGAGTTTTAATAAAGCAACTTCTATTTAAGCAATTACTTGTTCCTTTCTGTAAATCTTGGCCATCTTCATTTTTGTTGTTGTTGTTGTATCACTTTAAGTCACTTCTGACATATGGCAATCTTAAAGTGAACCTATCACGGGGTTTTCTTGACAAGGTTTGTTCAAAGAGGATTTGCTTTTACCTTCCTATGAGGCCGAGAGGGTGTGACTTGCCCAAGGGAACCCAGTGGGTTTCCATGGCTGTGTGGGGATTCGAACCCTGTAGTCCAATGCTCAAACCACTATACCACACTGGATCTCTGCTTTCATCATACTATTTCTTAAAATGTATTTATTTTATATCCTGCCTTTCTCCCAGGATTTTCTGCCATAAGCAGCATCTTCGACAGCATTTAAATAATTATAAACAGGAACTGTTCCAAGGAATTAATACTAACATCCAATCCACAATAATGAAATCTGCAGAACACTCAGTATGGTTGGCCAGATATAAGGGGTCAAAATTGGCATGGCTATACCTAAAAACAATTTTAAAGAGTTCACCTGAGTGGAGAAGCAAATATTTCAAGTGATTATAAGAGGGTTGCCATCTCTTTTCCCCATTGTCAACAGGCCAAATGTGTCTCCTCCTGATTGCAGATCCAGATTTATTGATTTAAGGGGGTTGCACTCCAGCTATCATTGCTACAGGAACAATCAGCAGGGCCAGAGAAAGAAGGATCTCATGGGGGGCAGCTACAGCAGCGATTATGTCCATTTCCCTTGAATACTTTTTGGTTCACAGCATTGTGCAGGGGTGGGCAACTGAAATCATGGCAGGGGTCCTTTTTCCTTCCTGTGCCCATCTGACAGCCTGCAGCTGTCTGTTTCAGCACACCTGAAATGATGTGATGTTACTTCTGGCTTCCATTTTGGCTGATTTCTTTTCTTTTGTCTGTTTTGGGGAGGTATGGAGCTTTGAGGGTTAGTGGAGCAAACTGTTGCCTTTTTAGGTGGTTTAGGGAAATCTGAGGCAGTTTGGGGAAACCCACCCCCAAATCAGGCCAAATGTTTTTGTTAAAAAAAAACATGGGGGGGGGAATCTGTGTACTTTTTCTGGGGAGTTCCACAGCCACACTTACAGTTCCCAACCACACTTTGCCCACTTTGTAGTGTTGCAATGGATAGCGAAGACCAAAGGCATTTTGGGAAGTACAAATGGCCACCTGGTTCTTTTCTGTAGAATTGGCACATGTCAGTCCACTTGGAGAACCAATCTTATGGCCTGAACATGCACACTCAGCTCACAGTCCCGACCATGTGGGTCATTTGAATTTAAAGGTTGCCACTGGCAGTCCTGAAAGCATTAATACACACACACACACACACACACACACACAGAAAGAGTATCAACACTCTTTCCCTACCAGACACAGACACCCCTGTACCAATTAACACTCTCTTTACAGATTCATCTTCCCAGGCCCTCACTAACATAGCTAGCACCACTGACTATAAATAAACAGTCAAGTCTTCTGTCTCACAACTGCTATTGTCAGGACAACTATTTAAATAGCAAACCTCTTGCTTAATGTTTCAATACCCAAATACACTTAGACTTCCTGTCACACCCTGAGGTGCTAGGAATAGATCCTGGTAAGAGTGGAAAGAGACAAGGATTAGCACTGAATCACAAGGCAAAGGGGCAAAATAAAACCATTGCATTCTCTAAATTATATAACCTGTTCTCCCAAAAAAGCAACTCCCAAATAAATGAGGGGCAGGGAATGTGTGGGTCTACACAGATTGTTGGGCTGTGCCCTCTATCCACCCTAGCTCATGGCCAATACTGAGGGATAGAGGGAGGTGAAATCCAACAACAGCTGAAAGGCCTATGTTTGGCCTTTCTTCCCTTTCTTCCCCAGGGACCAAATTTGTTGTACTGATTAGCTCAACACAGGCGGCCACAGTGAGTTTGCCAGATTTCTAATATAAAATATTGTAGATGTGACATGGAACACAGCCGGGGGGGGGGGGGGGGAAGACCACGAAGGGAACAAGGAATTCAGGGCAATCCCCATGCTTCAGCCAAATGCCTGACCATCATGTTCTGCCACTGTGAACCTTCCTCCCTCATTTTAACCATGTTGGGCCAGTTATGAAGGAACTAGATGAAGAAAGACAATGACTGGGGATGGGGGGGGGGCTGTGCTCGATTTACCACTGTTTCTGCCCCCAAACCTGATTTTATTTTTGCCAAGAGAGAGAGAGAGAGAGAGAGAAAAGAAAAAAAGATTTGCCCCTAAATGTGGCCCCTAAGAGGCATGGGAACAATTTTGCCATGTATTGGGGACCCCTGGCACTATTTTAGACCCTGGATATGCATTTTTAAAGCAGGAAATGAGCCAGAAGTCAAGTTACAATTCACTTCACACTTACAATATGGCCTCTCCTGAGCCTAAAATGGCCTGACGGGAGAGGCAAAATGTGGTGAAATTGCCTCCCCACAACTCCTAGGAGATATGGGGGAGGAATTTGGGGTTGCTAGGGGCATCTGGGGACTCTGAAGTCCATCCAAAGCTAACATCTAACATGGCCTTGGGAGATTTCGCGTGACTTATAGACCAGACTTTTCTGACTCCTGAACTAAATAATGCAATCTATACTATAGCCATGTTCTCTACAGAGGTCAACAGCACCATTACTTTTAAGGAACTGGTTTTTTGCTTCTGTGGTAATTGTACCCATAGCACATGCACCTAGTAAATACATGTGTGATGCTTCAACAATGTACAGTATGGCCCCTCGTATTGGCAGGACCGGTACCCACAGTTTGACTTAAAAATACGTTATCTCTAGGCATTTTCTAGGTCCTCTAGCATGATTCTATGGTATGTTTCTGCTGGAAGGTGATCGTACAGTCACACTGAAGGACCTAAAAATGCCTAGAAAGGTATTCTATCTTGGAGTCTCTAGGTCCTCCAGTGCAACTCTATAGTGTGCTTCGGCCAGAAGTCATTCATTTCAATAGGGTTCACTATTATCCACAGTTTCACACTTCCACAGTAAGGAGACTATCAGACACGGCAAATAAAGTGGAACAGGGATGCCAGAGTATTGGGAAACGCTTTCCCTTTCACATGACGTTCTCCCTGCCTGTTCTGCTCCTTTTTTTTTTAATCCACAGCTTAAGCCGTTAATAGATCCGTCATTCCATTTCTGTAATGGAATGGCAAGCCTGTGAAAAGGTGTCCATTATGTTGGCGGGATGCCAGTGTTAGTGGGAGGTCCAGAGTGTAAAAACACTTCCAGATGCCTCCCTTATGACAGGCCCCTGCTGCTGCTGCCCAGATCGCCCCTCCCTGAACGCCAGCCCTCCACCCCCCCCATGGCCAACCCGATCGCCCCCCCCCAGATCACCAGCCCTCCTCCCCCCATCGCCAGCCCGGTCGCCTCCCAATCACCAGCCCTCCACCCCCCCATGGCCAACCCAATCGCCCCCCTGATCGCCAGCCCTCCACCCCCCATCACCAGCCAGACCACCCCCGATTGCCAGCCCTCCACTGCCCCATCACCAGCCTGACTGCCCCCCTGATCACCAATCCTCCACCACCCCATCTCCAGCCAGATCACCCTCCCCACTTGCCCTTTGATTTCTCCCCCCATTGTCCCCAGCCTGTCCCTTTAAATAATGGCTCTCCTCTTCTCGCAAGAGCAGCAGCCGGGATAACCAACAAGGAAGTGAAAGGAGCTTTAGAGCTCCTTTCACTTCCTGGGCTTCCCAGAACAAGAACGATTCAGGTAAGTGTGAAAGTTTTTGTTCTTGTGCTGGGACAGGGGTGGGAGAGGGGTGGGAAAGGAGATTGTGGGACAGGAATGCTTTTTTTGTTCCCGTCTGATAATCTCACAAGTCTGGGAACATATTCCCAGTGGATATGGGGGGGGGGTCATATTTAGTTAGTTAGTTAATATCTGTGCTTTCTTTTGGAATGGGACCAAGGCAGCTCACACCAAATTAAAAATAAACTACAGCTAAAACCAAATCTGAATTTCTCAACAGAAGCAAAGATAACTAAACTAAGGCTGACATTCCTTGGACAGATCATGAGATGACATGACTCACTGGAAAAGATAATGCTTTGTAAAGTGGAAGGCAGCAGGAAAAGAGGAAGACTGCGTTGTATGTAGACTGACTCAATCAAGGAAGCCATGGTCCTGAGTTTGCAAGACCTAAGCAGGGCAGTGGATGACTGCGGCTCTTGGAGGCCTCTCATTCATAGGGCTGTCATAAGCTGAAGGTGACTTAATAGCAAATAATAACAACAGCTAAAACATATTTGATTCAAAAATTGAAACAATTAAACAAGCAATTCTACTAAAAACATGGAATGACAATTTAAAACACATTGAAATTTAGTTTAAAAAAGAAAGAAAGATAAATTATAACATACCCTGCTAAAAGGTCCTTCTGCCACAAGAGCCAAAGACCTCACCATGCAAAAGGTCTTCACCTGCTAGTTAAAAGAACACAGACAAGGGACCAATGGGAGGATATTCCACAACCTGGGAGCATCCACTGAGTAGGCTCTATGATGGCAGCAGGAAAGAAAGTCCTAAATGTTGGGCATGCTCATAGAAGGAGATACAATCTTTCAGATTTTGTATGATCATTAGCTAGATAGATCATATTTGCTCTTACAGTAGTGGTGGAAATGTATTCCAAAGCTAATATCTAACTAACTTACAAGTTATGATTACAGCTTACACTTCACTGGCCAGGTTCACGCATTCATGGAAACTGTTGCTTCTCAGAGATGTGGAAGCTGCAGGAGTGGGTATACTAATCATCCATCCATATGGCTTCTTTATTGTGAAGTCCAAACCCAGTAAAAGCTGGCATTCTGGCTAGTCTCTTCACCAACAATCCAGAAAAAATAATCCATAAATTGTTATGGGCAGTGTTGTTTATCTGATCTTTTGGTGCAGAGACAAGCCAAAGTGACAGATTCTTCCACATTCAGACATCATGATAAACAGTTTGTGGAAAGAAAGAATATATGTGGCTTGTACAGTGGTATCCATGGGGTTTGGTTCCAGGACCCCTGTGGATACCAAAATCCATGGATGCTCAAGTCCCATTGTACACAATGCCATAGTAAAATAGTGTCCCCTATATAAAATGGCAAAATCAAGGTTTGCTTCTTCAAATTTATTTTTTGGGGAATATTTTCAAGCTGTGGATGGTGGAATCCATGGATGCAGATATAGAGGGCCAACTATATATTCTGCTGCTTGTTGCACCTTCTGGATGTGTTGTGGTTGTAACTTTCTCACTGGTGGAACTAAGAAAAAAAACTGCAAGAAACAGATGATGTGAGTCAGAATGAGAAGTGTGCAGCAACCAATGATGAAATTAATAAGCAAATGAATGCCCAAACTGACCTGTGAGACCCTGAACCTGTTTTAGATGGAATGCTCGGTATTATGGGTTTGTATGAATCAAAACCATGCAATTAGTTTCCTGGAATGCAGATATGGGAATGATTTCTATTACCATGGAGAGTCAAAGATGTAAAAACAAGCACATCCATGTACAAGATAGATTTGTGCCCCAGCTTGATGCTTCAACATTGGGAAGGTGGCAACAACTGTTCATGCAGAAAAAAGCTCTTGAGATAGTAACAGGGACTTGAGGTATGCACACAGCTGGATGGTCAAAGCACAAAGAAGGTGGAATTTGTCTTCTTGTCTGCTGTGTATTCATTAGCATAGTTACATCACATCTGCTTCAAAGCCTCCTTAGCCCTAAAAGAATTCTTTGTATACCTAATTGCAAGCAAGGCAGATTAATCTGAAAGCATCCAAACAAGACAGCCTTATTTGTAACAACCCCACATAAAGGGATTTTATCTTCTGTAAATTGCGCCAATTGGCATAAAGAACATCTTGTTGAAAAGTGACTGTTTCCAAATGAGACATTAAAACAAAATAAAGATATTCAGCAATTTCAGACTGAAATAACATTTAGCTTTTTAGGGAAAACGTTAAAAAAAACATAGCCAGGAGACTGTATAGATGAATCACCCGTATCAAACTTTCTGGTTGCTCTTATCCTACTCAAGCTCAAATGGAGCTAGTGACCAACAAAATGAGTTCAAATGGCCATATGAATATATTAATAATAATAATAATAATAATAATAATAAAATTTATTTATACCCCGCCCCTCTGCTAAAAACAATCGGGGCGGCTTACAAAATTTAAAATACAATACAAATAAAATCCCTAAACACCCCCACTCCCACCCTCCCCCATAAAAAAACATTAAACAAATATAAATTAAAACAACTAATCTAAAATCACATTTAAAACTATAAATACAATAAAATATAATAAATGGCCAGCAGCCTAGAAGAGGCCAGGATCCCCTGAGGCCGGGATCTAATTAGGAAAGGCCTGCCGAAAGAGATCCGTCTTTAGTGCTTTTTTAAAGCCACTCAGGCTTGTTATCTGACGGATCTCATTCGGCAGGTCATTCCACAGTTTGGGGGCGATTACCGAAAAGGCCCTCTGGGAGGTTGCAGACAGCCTAGATTTTTGTGGCTGAAGCAAATTCCTCCCAGAGGACCGGAGTGCGTGGGGAGGATTGTATGGGAGGAGGCGGTTCCGGAGATAAGTTGGACCCAAGCCATTTAGGGCTTTAAAGGTAATAACCAACACCTTATACTGGGCCCGGAAACTGATTGGCAGCCAGTGGAGAGATTTTAATACTGGAGTTATATGGTCTCTCCGAGATGTTCCCGAGACCACTCTGGCTGCCATATTTTGTACCAACTGAAGTTTCCGGACCAAGCATGAGGGCAGCCCCATGTAGAGCGCATTGCAGAAATCTAGACGGGAGGTTACCAGCGCGTGCACCACAGTCTCGAGGCCCCTTACTTCCAGGAAATGGCGCAGCTGGCGTATCAGCCGAAGCTGATAACAGGCGCTCCTGACTGTCGCATTCACCTGACTCGTCATCTGAAGCGATGAATCAAGGAGCACCCCCAGACTGCGAACACAGTCCTTAACGGAGAGCGTGACCCCGTCCAGGACTGGAGGTTGCAACCCAACTCCTGGTTTGGGGGCCGCTACTGTGAGCACCTCCGTTTTATCTGGATTTAATCTCAATCTGTTTTTCCTCATCCAGCCCATTACTGCTTTAAGACAATCATTAAGAGGAGAGACGCCATCGGAATTCGAGGCCGATGATCGGGGCAAGGAGAAATAGATCTGGGTGTCATCAGCGTACTGATAACACCCCGCCCCATAACTGCGAATAATCTCACCCAGCGGCTTCATATAAATGTTAAACAGCATCGGGGACAGGATGGCGCCCTGTGGAACACCACAAGTAAGCTCCTTTCTGCTGGAGCAGCTGTCCCCGAGCAACACCCTCTGGGACCTGCCCGAGAGGAAGGACCGGAACCACTCGAGCACAGTGCCTCCGATTCCTAACCCCCTCAAGCGATCCAAGAGGATGCTATGATCTATCGTATCGAAAGCCGCTGAGATGTCTAAAAGCACCAACAGGGTCACACTACCCCTGTCAATGCTTAGACGCAGGTCATCAGTCAAGGCAACCATGGCAGTCTCAACTCCATATCCCGTCCTAAAGCCAGTTTGAAATGGGTCTAGATAATCGGTTTCATCCAAGACCACTTGGAGTTGAAGCGCAACTGCCCTCTCGATCACTTTGCTCAAGAATGGTAACATAGAAACCGGCCTATAGTTGTTCATGTCCAGGGGGTCAAGGGAAGATTTTTTCAGGAGCGGCCTAATGGCTGCTTCCTTTAAACAAGATGGAACACACCCTTCTCTGAGGGATGCATTGATGATGTCCTTAAGGAACATCATCAAGGCAGTCCCCCCCTGGATGGCCAGCCATGAAGGGCAAGGATCGAGAGGGCAGGTCGTCTTCCTAACCCTACCAAGTAGCTTGTCCACGTCCTCAGTACTCACAGATTGAAATTGATTCAGTAAACTGACATCAACGGAGTTGCTGGACACCTCGTCAATTGTTTCTGCCAAATTACTGGTATCTAAGTCGGCTCTTATCTGAGAGATTTTATCTGCAAAGAAATTGTTAAACGTGTCACAGCAGGCCGTCGTTGGGTTAAGCAACGGGTTCTGCGCAGGAATAACCTGCGTCATCTCCCTTACCACCCTAAACAGCTCTGCTGGACGGGACTCTGCAGACGCAATACGTGCAGAGGAGAAGGATCGCTGTGCTGCATGTATTGCCTCTCGATAGGACCAAAGAAAGTTCCTATGACGAGTCCTGTCGGATAAGAGTCGAGTTTTCCGCCAGTTGCGCTCTAGTCGTTGTCCAACCCGCTTCATTTTCCTAAGCTCTGCTGTATACCATGGCTTACGGTTTGAAGCGGGTTGGAAAGGACGCTTGGGAGCGATCGTGTCGATAGCCTTGGTAAGATCGTTGTTCCAGGTATTAACCAAAGTTTCGACAGGGTCACCGGCGTTACCAACCATTAAACCCTCCGAGGCTTTCTGGAATCCTATTGGTTCCATTAGCCTTCGAGGGCGGACCATTCTAATAGGTCCACCACCCCCGGTGGGGCAGACAGTGGCTCTTAGCTCCATCTTGACCAGGAAATGATCCGTCCATGACAATGCGGTGGTTTTTATAACCTCCGCCCACGGATATTCCTGTTCCGTACTGAAGACCGCATCGAGGGTATGACCCGCACAATGTGTGGGCCCAATGACCATTTGGGATAGGCCCATGTTTGTCATGGTTTCCATGAACTCCCGAGCTGCACCAGTCAAATTTGTCAAGCTGTTCTCAAGTGGAATGTTGAAGTCCCCCAAAACTAAAGTCTGGGAGACTCCAAGAGCAACTCTGAGACCAGCTGTGTCAGCTCGGTTAGGGAGTCTGCTAGACAACGGGGTGGTCGGTATACTAGCAGAATACCCAAACTATCCCTGGTCCTCAGACTAAGGTACATACACTCAAAGTGGACTGTGTTTCGGACAGGTATCCTGGTCAAGGTCAGATTGTTCTTATAAACCAGAGCCACTCCGCCCCCCCGCCCACTTCCCCTTACTTGCTCACTGACAGAATACCCGGCTGGGAGGGCCTGCGCCCACGTGACAGCACTATCCTCTCCCAGCCAGGTTTCTGTGAAGCATGCCAGGTCGGCATCCTCATCCAAGAGTAGATCGTAAATAATATGAGTTTTATTCTTAACCGACCTGGCATTGCAGAGGAGCAAAGTAAGGTTCTGTGGAATGGTTGGTACGCTCTCCAATCCATTCCGGGAAACAGGGTGAACTGAAGGTGGGATAGCTAACAAACAGCGATCCCGCCTTCTTTTGTACCATCTGTTCACTCTGTTCCGACCATACCTCCCTTTCCCCAGCACAACTCCAATTTCCGCCCCCACTCCATCCCCGGCCTCAGCTGACGCCAATTGCAAGCTTGGAGTCCCTCTGGCTGCTGGCTGGTGTTCCTGAGGGGTGTGGGAGTGGCTTAAAACGCCAGCCACTCCTGGCCACGCCCCCTCCTGCTGCTGCTCTGCTTCCAGAAGTCCTCAGGGCCCTCCACAGCCCTCTGGCCCGGTGGAATGGGGAGAAGAGGCTGCTTCAGGCTTGGAGTCCCTCTGGCTGCTGGCTGGTCCTTATTTCTTATTGCATCTCAGTCTACTTTTCTAATCCTCAAATATAATGCCATCCTCATGCAGTAATGCATGCTTTAGTTTGCACAGCCCAAACATATACAAAGGTATTTAGGAATGACATATAAAGAAATAAAATTAAACAGAGACAACAGTTAAGGAATTATCCATCTGATGGAAAGGACTCCCATTCATGAAAGCAAATGCGATAACAAATATATTTTTCATTAAAAGTGCTGCAATATTATGTTGTTTTGCCACAACAGGATAATATGGCTGTCTTTCTAGAAACAGTTTCTGGGAAATAGAGACAGAATAATAGTTTTGTTGTTATGTGCCTTCATGTTTGACTCCAACTTATGGCAACCTTATCATAGGGTTTACTTGACAGGATTTTATTCAGAGGAGGCTTGCCTTGATCTATTAAACTGAAAGAGTGTGACTAGTCCAAGGTCATCCAGAGGGTTTCTATGGTTGAGCAGGGATTCCAGCTCTGGTCTCCCACAGTCCTAATTTAACACCCAAACCACTACACCAGGCTGGCTTCTGAATAACACACACACAATATATATGAAAGCCAGCATGTTGTAGTGGTTGAGCATTGGACTATGACTCTGGAGACCGGGGTTTGAATCCCCTCTCGGCCATGGAAATCCACTGTGTGACTCGGGTAAGTCACATTCTTTCACCTTCAGAGAAAGGCAAAGGCAAACCTACACTGAACAAATCTTGGCAGGAAAGCCCCATGATAGGTTTGCCTTAGGGGTGCCGTAAGTCAGGAATGAACTTGAAGGCACACAACAACAACAACAAAAATATAATATATATTACAGCCTCTGTTCAGAAGTAACAATCACACATTTGACCAAGGCATGAGCGGAGTCGTACTCCCAATCCTAATACTACCCATGTTGCCCACAAACACTTAATCCCAGAAGACATTTGCACTGTTTACATGGTTAGCTTCAGCACACATGAAGAGGAAAACTGAGAAGACAAATCCACTTTAACAAGTTTATAAAATCATATTGGCAGGTGGGACTTTCAATCAATCAGTCAGTCAGTCAGTCAGTCAGTCAAGGTGGGTTTTTCATGAAAAGCCAGTTTTATTTCTGTTCATGCAATAGGAGTTTTCTTTTCTCCTTCCTCCTTGCACACATCCCAAATCTAAGGTGTCCCAGTCCTCCAGAGCAGATCTAGGTGTGCTCAAGGACTTCAAAGGAGTGTGCAAATTTGATCCAACAGCAATGGATATTCTGCTAGCAGATGACAAATACAATCCTCACACAAAGCCCCTTTAAAATGTTGCAAACATGTTTTTTTTTAACAGTTTAATTTTGTTTATGGACCCAGTAACATGGGAAACAAGGAGGTGCACGCCCCCACTAGATTAGGGGAGTTGATCCCCCCTGGAATGATCAGGAAAAATTGGATTACCAAGACTCCTATATAGCTGAGCCTCTTCCAGAATTATCAATCAGAAGTATACAAAACTAAACAATCATTATTTTGCTATTACTGTACTTTCATGGTACTTAGATGGTACTTACCAGTTTTGGGGGAGGGGGTAGGGAGAAGGAGGTTGTTGTTTTAATAGCAATCCCATCCACCTTTTAAAAAGTTCTGGGGTCTTAGGTTTTGTTCCATGTTTAATTTAGTTCACAATTGGTAATTGGTGGGGGTGGGGGAACCCAACCATAATTTCCAATGTCTATCACCAGCAGATAAATGGAGCAACATGGAGCGTACAGTGTGCAGTTAGCAAGTACATCAGAAGATGAGAATCTGAGGAATGAGAAGATTAGTTTTAAGTGGTATTAAACAGGAGTGTCCCATTTCATGAAGCAGACCAAACCATTCAGGGCAGGATACCTCTGACAAGATCGCAAAATAGAGACAGCAAACACCAGTGCTGCTTAGGGAGCCTTGAACTGCTCAATAAATGCACTCTCTTCAAACTTGCAGTAAGGTTGCATTTTACTGTCTGAAAAATTGAAGTCTTGATTCTCAGCCATTCAACTGGCTAATAAATTATTTGATACATAAGATACATTGAGCCCCTGAGATTTTTAGCTAAGTTACTCAAAGCCAAATCCTTGTCAACAGAACAGGCAAATATGTGTGACAGAGATATCTATCTATATCTTCAGTAATAGCACCAACTAAGGATAGTATGTCTCCTCTGAATAAATGCCTGGAGGAGATAATGGCCTGGGTGAGGTAAAACAAACTGAAATTGAATCCAGACAAGAAAGAGAGGGTCTTACTGTCAAGGGTCCCAACCTGGGTTTAGAGGTGTGTCAACCAGTCCTGGACAGGGTGACACTTCCCCTGAAAAACTGTTTGCAGCTTGGGGGTACTTCTGAGTCTGTCACTCAAAATGACCATCTACGGCCAGAAGTGCCTATTATCAGCTTCAACCATTATGCCAGCTACACCCTTTCTTAGAGACAGAAGATCTAAAGATGGTGGTGTGTGTGCTGGTAACCTCAAGGCTGGACTTCTGTAACACACTGTACATTGGGCTAACTTTGTACCAAATTCAGAAAGTTCAATATGTGCAAAATGTGGCAGACAGATTGGGTACTGGCACATCTAGTAGTGATCATATTTACACTCATATTAAAATCACCCCAATTAGTTTCCAGTCAAGGTACAAAGTGTTGGTTATTTAAATCCCAACATAGTTTGGGTCAGGTAACCTATGGGATCACCTTCTCCTGTATAATCCACCCTGTACCTTCACATTCTCTGGGGGACATTTAGCCAAAACTAGGCTGACAATTGCTAGCCAGAGGACATTTTCTTTAGACCCCCTCTGAACAAATTTTGCCACGAAAACCCCATGATAAAGTCACCTTAGGTTCACCATAAGTTGGAAATGACTTGAAAGCCCACAACAACAACAAACACTCAGGTTTTCTGGAGGGCATTTATTTCAGTCAGCCAAAACTAGACTGACACCTGATGACCAGAGGACATTTTCTTTAGCCACCCACAGACTGTGGAATCAACTGCCAGAGGAGATTCATCAACTGAATACACTATCTGTGTTTAAAGGAGTGGTAAAGACCAGTCTCTTCCAGCAGGCCTAGCCAGATCATTTTTAAACTATTAATTTTAAAGTACGTTTTATTGTTTTAACGTGTATTGGTTTTATATGTGCTTTGAAATTGTGTTATGTACCTAAATTGTTCCCTGCCCTGAAAGGTGGATAAGGTATTGTTATTATTGTTGTTGCATCTCTATAGATGTGCAAATATATAGATATTGAAATGCTAACAAGAGCAAGTTTTTGCTAAGAAGAGCAAAGATTAGTATCTGCCAAGTATCTCATCGCAGTTGGATGCTAAATTAAACTCACATGTATCATTTATATCCTATAACAGTACAAAACAGTAGTATGATATGTTAGTTCCACATCTTTGAATGGCCTGTTTTTAAGAATGCAGCCACTGAGGCTGCAAGTGGAACAAGAACACCAACACGAGAAAGGATGGTTTCTAAGTTGCTCCCTTCACCACACTGTCCTGCTGAACATGCCCCTTCCCAAGGAAAAAATAGCCTGGAATGTTACTTTTAAAAGGAACTAGTTACACTGCTCATTACTTCCATCACCCAATAGTTCATTTCTTGTTACTGTAATACAGGGTGAAGACTAGGGAACACGTCCTCACTACATGTGCTCCCACCAAAAAAAAAAAAAACCAAAAAACAAATTTTGTCTCCAAATGCCCTCTGTAGCCCTGTAGAGGGACGGGGGGGCATGTTTTGGGCCTTCCTGGGCCCTTAAAGGGCACTTTCAGGTATTCTGAGGCCAAAAAAAAATATTTTTTGCAAAATTTTATTTTGACCCCTGGGGTGTCCAGTTGGGCTCCAGACTTGATGGAAATGTCCTCCACACCCCCTAGACATCATTTTTTAAATATTTTGGGGGGGCCCGGGGGGCCAAGAGGCCCACGGATCACACTTTGCCCACCCATGCTGTAGACCAACAAAATCCAAAACCCATACGCGGTGATACCATTTTTGGGCCAACATAAAGTACATTATTTAAGCTTCTGAAGTTTCATTGGCTTCTTTATTAGGCAAAGATGTCAAAAATTTTACAGGAGAAAAATGGCAATGATGCCAGTCATAAGCCTACACTCTGTCTTAGAATCATAAAATCATAGAGTTGGAAGAGACCACAAGGGCCATCCAGTCCAACTCCCTGCCATGCAGGAATATACAATCAAATCATTCCTGACAGATAGCCATCCAGCTTCTGTTTAAAAACCTCCAAAGAAGGAGACTCCACCACACTTCAAGGCAGTGTATTCCACTTCTGAACAGCTCTTACTGTCAGGAAGTTCTTCCTAATATTCAGGTGGAATCTCTTTTCCTGTAGTTTGAACCCATTGCTCCGTGTCCTAGTCTCTGGAGCAGCAGAAAATAAGCTTGCTCCATCCTCAGTATGATATTCCTTCAAATATTTAAACATGGCTATCATGTCACCTCTCAACCTTCTCTTCTCCAGACCAAACATGCCCAGCTCCCTGAGACACTCCTCATAGGGCTTGGCTTCCAGACCTCTCACCATCCTGGTTGCCCTCCTCTGGACATGTTCCAGCTTCTCAATATCCTTCCTGAACTGTGGTGCCCAGAACCAGGTAAGGTCTAACCAAAACAGAATAGAGTGGCACCAGTGTCTGAGATGTTGTCATTTAAGATGGCACTTAGGGATTTCAGTGCAGGCAGAGGCCACTCCCCTTATTGGCCATCTGAGGACTAGAGACAAAGAGCAATAAAAGACAGGTAATAAAATTTCAACTCCAATAGTAACAGAAGTAACTTCTCTTATTGGTATGGCTACCAATTAGCTAACACACATTGGAAACTGATTAATGCAGTGTAGATATGTAAATAGCTATTGCTTAAAACAATTTGTAAGCCATTCTGATAGCCTTGTGGCTGAAGAGTGGGGTATAAATAACTAAATAAATAAAATTTTTAAAAGGGCTGAGAATATGACAGGCTTTTCACAGGAATTTTTTTGCGGGGAGGGTCTATTCCCAACTTGAGCCAGAATCCTCCAGTTTGAAGGCTCATCTGTCCATTTGGAGCTACTATTTCAACTTACATATACAGACTAGGTGCATGCCAGTCATCATACAACAGCCCTATGCTTATTACAGCCTCCCTTCACCACACATGTGAACACAACACAAAATTCAGAAATGCTTTCTGTATAAGAAACAAATTTCAAGTCAAGCTGATTCATATCACATGTTCTGGCAACCAGTCCCAAAAAGTCTGCACTTGAACAACTTAATGTTATGCACAACTGTAGCAGAACAAGGTGGTGTGCGGGGCGGGGGAGCATGCACATGCATAACCAGTAAAATGTATTAAAATCAACAGCACCATTTTTCTAGAGAACTATTTTTCTTCTCTCAGAGCAAGATTCTTTTATTTTAAACACTAGTAAACTGACCTATAGCTGAAGTCATATTGACAGTGAGTAGTGCATTGTATTATTGTGGGAAACCACTTCACACAAGCCTCTCATTCAAGCCAGGCATTCAACAATAGCCATTCACAGAGATTTCAGAGCAGCCACTAGAATAGAGCACCTCTAGCTATTAGCTGGAGGAATTTCTAACACAGTGGAATGTTGAACCACTATAAATGCCACGTTCACAGGCCTTGATTGCCTGGATTTCAGGATAAAGCATAAGCGAATGCCTTTCAGTGATGGGGGAAAGGGTGAAAACAACCCCTTGCCTTGTTTTAGCTCAGTGCAATCAAAGACCAAAATAATAATAATAATAATTTAGTTTTTTCATCTCTAGTTCTGAGACACTGTACAGCAGGAATTATTTACAGAACAAAGAGGTACATAAAAAAGCAGGGACAGCAAAAGCATATCCCTTTAAAACATGTACAAACGCTAGAAAATGGACAGCAATCCTGGATGCCAGTACAAATAAAGTATGTATATATGTATTTAATTGAGGCAGGGAACACAGATTAAAACACAACACATAACATCAGTTAAAAACACATTAACCTGTTCAAAACACATAATATCAGTTTAAAAGAACATGTAAAGCCAATACATAGGTCTCGTCTATAAGAGGGGGAGGGGAATATGTTCAGAAAGGCAGGCATTCACAACGATGCGAACTGCCTACATGGCCAAAAGAGCCCCTCCCCCCAAACTCCACATGAACCCCTAGCCAGCTGGCCGCCGCAAGTGATTTACTAGCAATTTTAAATCTGCCGCTACCGTTTTAAAAAAAAGTTTCCCAGGGTGCGCACAAGCAACAGTTTCTATTTACAAATAAAGAAATTTAAAAAGAGTAAAAATTGCCATTTCATCGACTTACAGACCCTTGCTTTGCCCAAAATCCAACATGGCGGCCACAGCCACTTTCCCTCTTTGCTAGCCCTGTCCCCTGCGCTTCTCCAGCCAATCAGATTGCACTGCCTGTCTGTATCTGTGTGAATGTGACTGTTCAAATGGTCGCACATTCGGAAGTCATACGGAGCTTTTCAGAAAATCCGCACAAAGCCCCAGATGCGGCGCACATGGAGTTTGCTGTGGATTTGGCTGCCCCCCTCCCGAATGACATGTATTTGTGCAAATGGCCATTTGAACGGATCACTGATCTTTCACATCGCGTACATATTATTTTGACCATACAGACATGACCATATTAAAAAAACCTATCCACACTTTAACACTCATAATTTAAAAATCTCAGGATAGGCCCGATGGAAGAGACTGGTCTTTAACGCTGTTTTAAATTCAGACAGTGTATTCGGCTGTTGGATCTCTTCCAGCAGATTGTTCCACAGTCGAGGAGCAGCTGAAGAAAAAGTTCTCTGGGTAACAGTTGACAATCTAGTCTTAGCTGACTGAAGAAAATGCCTCTCCACCCCCAGGGACCTTAGTGTATGGAAAGACGCTATCCTGCAGGTAACCTGGACCCAAACCATGTAGGGCTTTAAAGGTAATAATCAACACTTTGTACTTTGCCCAAGAACTAATTGGCAGCCAGTGGTATAATTTTAATATGGTTTGATGTACTCACTCCTGGATGTACCTGAAACCAATCTGTCTGTCATATTTTGAACTAATTGGAGTTTTTGAACTTGGTACAGAGGTAGTCCAATGTAAAGAACATTTCAGAAGTTTAACCTTAAGGTCAGCATGTACCACCTTATTTCGATCCTCCAGCTCTAGGAATGGGTGCAGCTGGTATAACAACTGAAGTTGGTATTAGACACTCCTGGCCATTGCATCTACTGTTTCTGAGCTGTCATTTGGAGTGACTAATCCAGAAGAACTCCCAGGCTTATTTCAGGTGGATGTAACCCAATCCAGGACTGGTTGACACACTTCCAAACCCATGTTAGGACCCTTGACAGTAAGCAAGTGAATGCAGTGAAATGGAATAGGCCTCACGCCACCATCCACCCTACTCTAAACCAGAAAACATGGTTTTATTTTATTTTTACCTTAGATGTCAATTTTTCTCCTTTATTGTTCTCTTAAATAAAATAAAATGCTAAATCTTAAAAATGAAAGAAAGAAAATAATTACAGTGGTGGTTGTGTGACTTTAGATCCAGCATGAGCCAATTACGTGCCCCAACCCATTTATACTAACACAGTGGGGAAGCAGATAAATGGCTTAGAAGCAGCATACAAGAGTCACTAATAAATAAAATTTAAAAGGCATTGTGCATAGCACAAATAGGTTTTTTCTGTTCAGATGCCCAGATAGTCACAAATCCCACTAATCTGACAAAGTTATGACCTTATCTTTAAATGTATGACAGAAAAACATTGCAGAGACAAAACTGAATAGTCCCATATTTGTCTTTGCAAAGCTGATAACAGGAAATTCACTGGGAAAGTCCTTTTGCTCACCTACTTTGAAGGTACTGATCTTTAGTACAATGAATATCAGAAGACTGCCTATGAATCACTACCTGCAGTAATGAAGAAGTACACCTATTTAAAGGGGACTTTGTGACATTTAACTGGAAAACCAACTCCACTGGAGTTTTAAGGGAAGGGAACACACTTACAACTGAGCACTGTTAGTTAGCTAAAAGGCTGCCGAGTGGCAACAAGCCAGGAGAAACAGATGCTCATCCATCAGTAGGCCCACTCTGCATTACTTGGGGCTGTATTCCCCTGTAGTTACAGGTTACCAAGTCATGAATACTCTCTTTGTAAATGAGATCCACCATCACCACCCCCGTCAAAAAACTCAAATTCTAACTTCTGAGTTGGGAACTTTCAAGGTGAACAGAAGCCCAAAGAGGAATCAGTGTTTTCTAATGAAGAGACAGCCAAGAGCATTTCAACAACTAGAGAAAGAAAAGGAAAGATCAATACAGTAGTTTGGGAGGTGGGGCGGGAATCTGTTCATCATCTCCCACAGATATAGGATTCGCACCTTGTTCATATCCCAACTGTAAAGGTTTTTGGATGAGGAACACAAAAGGTTCAGTGTATGGATTTTTACTTTGGGGGTAAAATGCCCTGAATACATTTAATGTCAAGGGAGCCATGCTAGTACATTCATTAATATACTAAAGTTATCACTCTGAACCCAAAGAGCTTTGCTTTTTAATTAAAAAGTGGGACAGTCAATGAGAATGTATTGTGAGGGGATGTGAGCATGTACTAGCCAGGTTTTATGACATTAATATAAAAGCAAGAAACAGGAATCGTAGTCAACAATCCAGTCAGAATGTTAAATCAAGAAATATAAACTTTTATTAAAAACTAGTAGTTGATAGTAGACAAGACAAGACATCTCATAAGAAGAACAGAACAAAATGTTGCCCAACAAGGAAATTAAATTGTTATTTAGACCAAGTCTGATTCAGATTTTCAAGAAATCAAACCCAAACTGTCTTATGTCTTACAGCAGTGGTGGGAAAGTGTGGTATGCGGACTGTATGTGCCCCCAAGGTGTTTTTGTAGCCCCAGGGCTGCTCAGGGATTACACATTTTTTCCCCAAAGCATTGCCCCAAATGCTCTCTAGGGAACATGGGGGTCACTTTTGCTAGATTTTGGGTGCCCCCTAGGTCATTTTAGGTACATGAGATGCTTTTAAAAAAACAGGAAACTACCTGGAACTGACTATTTATTTATTTATTTATTTATACATACATACATACCCTGCTCTTCAGCCACAAGGTTATCAGAGCAGCTTACAAATTGTTTTAAGCAATAGCTATTTACGCATCTACACTGCATTAAACAGTTTCCAATGTGTGTTAGCTAAAGTGACTTCAGGGTCACTTCCTGCTGTAAAAATTAAAGGCTTTTCCGGGACCTAGAATGGCCACAGGAAGGTCAAAAACATAGTGTAAACACCCCACGCACACACCTTCTAGAAGACATTGGGGGCATCTGGGGGAGCAAAAAATGATTCCCCCCAGCGAATGTGAGAGTGCTGCCCTTTGAGGTCTCCTGGGGAGCTAATGAAGCCCCCTGAAGCCTGATAGTTGCCCATGCAACCTTATAGCCTCTTAAGATAATTACTGGCTTTTCCAATAATTGGCTTCCCATAGAATAATGGGATCAGAATCATTCCTAAAGAATGGCTGAAACTCCAAATGTGTTGTATCGATAGTTACCTTCTGCCCATCTCTAAAGCCTCCTCCTTTTTCATGTGTTTGTTGCCCTTTCTTATTCCCTCTACACAAAGCAGTCTTCCTGCAACCGAGTACTCTCCATATACCATCATTCCCAGCTTGGCCAAAGTCCTGGTGTCCTTTATGTCCCATCTTTCCAAGCATGGCTAATAGCAGACACATCTGGAAGTCACCAGTTTTAGGATGGCTGACATAAGACCACAAACCTGGTGGCTTGAGCAATAATTACAGATGCTACTACAGTACCTGAAAAGAAACATTTCTGAAGCTACAAATTTAAGATAATAATAACAGTCAGTCCTCCATATCCACAGGTTCTGCATCCATGGATCAACTAACCATGGCTGGAAAATATTCAGATGAAAAAAACCCAAAAAGCAAACCTTAATGTTTGCCATTTTATATTGAAGATGCCATTTTACTATGCCATTGCATATAATGGGACTTGAGCATCCACATATTTTGGTATCCATGGGAGTTCCTGGAACCCCAGCGGATACCAAAGGCCCAAGAGTACTGATGTATCTTAAAGCAGGAGTGGGCAAATGTTGGAGGCTAATAGTCCACACTGGCCCACTAGAGGATCTTGGCAGGCCACATCCCCTGCAAACAATGAATGTTCCACCCCAATGCCCTTCAATGCCACTTAGAGAGTATGGGGAATAATTTCACCATATTTTCATCTTCTCCCAAGGCCATTTTAGAACCAGATGAGGTTGTTTTTCCCTTCATGAAGTGACTTGGAAGTCAACTTCTAGAAGTTAACTTCCATGGTCACTTTCTGATGGGAAACAGATTCCCTTCCAGGGCCTAAAACATCCATGGGGGTCAGAAATAGGTGAAATTGGCCCCACAGCCCCAAGGCTATTGTAGTGGCAACTTTTTTTTAAAGGACCCCATGCTACACTTTTTCCATCCCTGCTGTAAGGGATTGTTGTAAAGACTATGAATTATACCACACACATGAGGTACTTTTAACCACTGCTGCTGTTATTGTTATTCTCGTCATCATCACCTGTTTATTTAGTGCCATAAATGTACCATACATGGCATTTCACAGAAGAAAATAATAGAAAAGACAGGCAGCCCTGCCAAATGTATATGATACACACACACACACGGGAAAGAAGGAGTAATGTAAATATAGGACAAACACAGTGCAACTGTAAAACAAGTAAATATATATACAAAAACCAATGTGATGCAATAACAAAACAAGCTGACATATAAATACAGTGGGCCCTTGGTATCCACTGGGATTTGGTTCCAGGACCCCCCAATGGATACCAAAAACCTGTGGATGCTCCAATCCACACACACACACACACATATATATATATATATATAGTATAGCTGTACCCGGCATAACATATACCGTTATGTGCCCTGCTGGGTTTTCAAGTGGTGGTTGCAGCGTGGAGCTTGGAGTGGCAGCATCCCTTTCATATGGTTCAACTACATGGTATTATTTTAGGAAAAAAATATTACATCATTTTACATGTGGGTGGTGATTGGTTGAGGGAGTGAGAGGAGGGAGAGGCCCTTGTGGGGCTGGGGGTATAGATGCAGACTGAGTGGCAGGATTGGATTGTGAGGTGGAGACAGAATTTGCATGTGGGTAGTGATTGGCTGAGGGAGTGAGAGACGGGATGGGGTTGGTTGGGCATGTTTCCTAAGTGGCCAATCAGCACGCTGGGAAAGGAAACGTACCCAAACGTTTCAGATAGATAGATAGATAGATAGATAGATAGATAGATAGCATAGTAAAATGGTGTCCCTTATATAAAATGACAAGATCCCTTTTTACCATTCATTTTTAAAAATAGTTTCAAACCATGGTTGGTTGAATCCGTAGGTACAGAATCCATGGATATGGAGGGCTGACCGAACAAGAAAAATACACAAGTTTATGAAACTAAATTAAACCAAAATCTGAAAAGCTTTGAAAAACAAGGAAGTTTTTAATTTAGATTTTAAAAATAATGAGGGAAGGAACAGGTTGAAAACATTCAGGAAGACAATTTCATGGATAAGGAATCCTTGCATGTTTACTATCATAATGGTATTATTATAATCATTTTTAGGCATAAGAATAGAATAGAAGGGCTGTGGGGAAACAACCTGATGCGGGGGTACCACCCTTCCTGCATGAACATGGAGCTTGAAGACTAGGCCTCAGCCTGTGTTTGACTTTTTGTGTTGAGTTACAAATCAGTCTCATCAATATGAAGTTGTGAATGCCACACACTGAAACGAAGCCATTGCAACCTCTTGACCCTCCCCCCAAAAAGGTGGCAGGGAGGAGAAATGTGTGCATTTGGTGATTTCTCCTGAACACTGATGACAAACTGGTTTTCCTTGGCACTAAGTCAAATATGCCAATGGATCAAGGAAACCTATACTAGTATACTGTACATAGAACTTGCTCAGTATATAGCATGCAGAATAGATAGCTAGGTTCAGGAGGTTGAAATGAAGTCACTGGAATGCACACTACAACAGTGTATAGCTGCAGCATAATGTGTATTTTAATGACTACACTCCTTAACATCCTGGGCAGTACTGAAGCTATAGAAGCTCCATCATGCCTAGGCACAGAAGCAGATGTGAGGCCCTCCATCCATCCCAACTGCCATTGCTACGGCCTTGGAGAGAAGGAAAAGGAGGCTGGACTTAATCCCCTCCCACACTCCCATCCTCTTTTCATTTTGTGTCATGTCTTCATTAGATTGTAAGCCTGAGGACAAATTGTTGTTCTTTTGCTTGTAAAACTCCATGTACAGCAATGGTACTGTATACATTAATAAATACTGTATAGCATGAAAATTAAACCCTGCTTTCTTTTGCTTAAAGGAGAAAAACAGGTATATAGCCTCTTATGGTGAAACAGCAACATAAAGAAGATGAGGAGCATGAAGGACCACCACTGCAGTTGGAGAAACGAAGACCACCGCTTTAAACTATGGAATGTTTTCCAGATCATTCCCACTTCCACAGTCATAGAACATTAAAATCCTGTGTGCATTAGAGAAAACAGCTTCCTTTTTAAGCCTGCACCTTCCGGAATACAAAAATTTATGAATTATGTCAGCAACACCCAATAACTTCATTTGGCAAATGCACAACATGTCATGAACCATGCAGAAAACAAGTCAGTTGGTCTAAATTGTAGTTGTCAAATGCAATATAATGCTTAAATTAGAGTTCTCTTCTAATTGTGTTATGCAAGACAAGCTAAATTAGCAGGCCTCCAAACCCATTTAATAAAATGTTAAATTTAGAATCATGTTGCCCCAGGTCAAGCAGCATGGCAAGAATGCAGCTGGCTGCAACCCAGCATTCTAAGGGCTCCTATATTGCTTATGAAATTGGTAAGCACACTACATTTATTACATTTCCTTCAACCAGGGTAGATGGGACTTGATCACTCTTACTTTAGGAGAGTACACTGGCTATGCACCCTGAAAAAAGTAATCTTTCATTCTACATAAACCAAAATAAGCCCTCTGTTGTTTAATTGCACAATTATATTCTTTCACTCTTTCCTTAGTGCTTCCTTAAGATTACTATTTTTGGGAGGCAATGGTCCTCCATCCTAGAAACGTGCCCTGCCCAGCACAGCCGTGTTCTCAGTATCATGGCCTCAATGCTGGTGATCCCTGCTTGCTCAAGGACAGCAACATTCGGCACATAGTCCAGTGTATATTTAGGATTGTGCATATACAGCACTGATAAAAGCACAATGTATTTAAGCATCAAATACATTCAAGAATAATGAGGCTGTAACCTCAAAGACAGGCCTAAAAGCCCAGAAATACGATTTTCAGGCTACAATTAAATGCAAAGCTAAACTCTGGTTTAATGTTATATCAACATGTGTCACGTTTACAAGTTCTGGCTCCTTTCTCTATCTCAAATATCTGCAGAATTCAGAGACACAACTGTGTTAGTCTGGAATATGAGTAAGCAAGGGAATCTTGTAATACCTTTGAGACTGAGAGAAAGAAATTGTAGCATAAGCTTTCCGTAGGTCTACAACTCCATGCATTTGAGGAAGCAGACCAAGTCTACAAAAGCTTATGCTACAATTTCTTTCTCTAAGTTAGTCTCAAAGGTGTTACAAGATCCCCTCAAATATCTGTGTGAGGGATATCAAAAGCTGTTTATTCTCTTTTCCTATAAATCGTTTGTTGATATGTTAAAAACCAGTCAAACTGTGGTCATAACTATGGTTTAGGGCACAGTGGGAAACCTCAAGCCCAGGAGGTGAATCTGGTCCACCCATGGTCCAAAACTAGCCTACTGGATTCCCCATGTGGCCACACCTCCTGCCCCAAGCTGGCAGCTTCCCAGCTTTTTAAAGGTTTGCCCTCATTCTCAAAGAGTGAAATGTTTTTCCTAAGGCTTAGTTACTGGAAATTACAATAAGAGCTTTGCCAAAATATGGTGGTGTTTTCCCCATCTCACCTTTTCTTCTTTGGACATACCTACCACTGCAATACAGCCCCAGATAATTCTCTTAAGTTGAATTTGCCCCTTGAAATGAAAGAGGATCCCTTGGTCTTGGTCTGTCATTGTTGCTGTGTGCCTTCAAGTCATTTCCAACTTATGGCAACTCTAAGGCAAACCTATCATGGGGTTTTTTGGGGCTGTGAGTGTAGGACATGACCAAGGACACCATGTTGGTTTCCATGGCCAAGCAGGGAATCGAACCGTCATCTCCAGAGTAATGATCTCAACACTCAAACCACCATGCCACACGGGCTCCTGTCTTGCTTTAGGATGGTACACAGAAATTGTACCCTGTGGTCACATCTGCCCACCCCAGGCCAAAAATCATGCCCAAAGGGTCAACTGCTGTTTCTGTAGTTATTCACTCAAACCCCAAACCAAAAAAGCACTAAAAAAAAAACTTTAAAAAAAAAGAATGATCAGAGACTTGATCACAAAACTCTAAACCAGAGTTTAGAATTACATTTCATCTCAGCATCAGCTGTCATTAGACTACAACTCCCAGAGTGCCTGACTATTGGCCATGCTAGCTAGGACAACACCTGGGAAACCATATGTGAGAACCACTGCTCTACAGCAGTGCTGTTTAAAATTGGTGGTCCAACTGGTAAGAGAGGTGCCCATGAGCCATCAGCTGACAGTCTCTGGAGAGTTTCCAAGAGAGAAAGAAAACAGTGATGACAATGGGCACAAATATAGTACCAGTCCCTGGAGCATGGGGGAGGGGAAAGAATTGCTAGTCTTCCACATCATATAGCTTAAGAAGTATAACTCCATAGGATTGGGGGGGGGGGTCCAATGATTTTTGGTAGAAAATATTTAATTCAACATTTTCCAGGGAAGACCATACCACTAGGTATGCATGTCAGTTACATGTAGAAACCCATCCACCTTCCTTGCAAGAGCTACCTCTGTTCCATATGTAGCTTCTGAAAAAGGACAGAACTGGTAGGAATTTCTAGGAAAAAGACACCATTGGCTGAATGTGGATAGCCTGGACTGAGGCCCAAAATTCTGTGATGACCTCAGTGTGCAGACAGCTCAAAAATGAAGTGGCAATCAAATTAAATGAAAGGCTGCTATTCTCAAAAGCCTCAATATCCATTTGTTTCTCAAGCAGATGGAGGAGGGAGAGGGGAATCTAGCAAAATCTTTCCAGTGACTCCCAGAGTCACTAACCCCTCCTTTTAAGAGTGTGGATGTAAGTACTACATCATGTTCCAGGGAAACCCTCCAACCCTCTATAGACAGCTGTACACATCCTCTTAACATTCTGCTAAGGAAATGCCCTCATTCTGAATGAATTCTGAACAATATTTTCCATTGCCTTGAAGACAACACACAAAACAAAACAGATCCTGCATTCAAAACTTCACCTCTTGTGTTTTTTATTACTGCATCTTCAAACACTTCACGGCCACATTCAAGCAGTCATAACATGCAATTTTCTTTTCATTAAAAGAAGTAGAAGGTGATTGAGAGCAAAAAAGTCACTATCAACATGGAAATAATGTAGACGAAGCAAACTTTCAGCCTACTACAAACAAAACAAAACAAAAAAATAGTTCAGCTTTTAAATATTTTGAAATGGGGGAAAGCCCTCCCTCTACGAGGGCATGGCAGACAGCCATGAAACTTTGGCTTAGAGTCATACTCTTCAAGCATGGTAAGGGTCTACTTAGCCATCTTAAAATGGACACTTATGAAAGCAGATGGTCCAAGTATATTGCCCAAAAAGCAACCACAATTGCACTTTCACCATCCTTCCTTCTAAACCTGGGTTATGACACAACCTTGAAAACGGTTAAACAAAGACTTCAGGACATTACCTTTTGCAATTTGCGGGCTAAATCCTTTCTGTCATGCTCACCTAGTGCATTGCATATACCATATTCAGGTTCATTTGCTCTGGCTGATTACATAAAGAACTTGACTGTGCCAATCTATCGCATATTATTTATGAAGGCCAGACGTAATGTTTTTCCTTCAACAATGTTGTATGGTAGATATGCGGGGTTGCCTTTGCATCAAGGCTCTGTCCATGTGGGTCCCAGGTGGTGGAAACCATGTCTCATATCCTACTATCCTGGGTCCTTCATTCTCAGAGTCGTAAACAACTGATTTCTCCCTTGCTATGCCATCTACCTGGCCATTCAGAGAGGTTGTATGTCAAATTCTTACTACAGGATAAATGTCCTAATATTACCTTGTCAGTTGCTAAGTTCTTATCTGTGGTCATTAAGACCAGTGAGAGGGACGTTAATAGTTGAATAAGATGGATGAGCTCCAAAAAAGTCTATCAACAAGTATGCTAATTTTATTGGTTTGCATTATGGTTTTATATATTAATGTACATCATGTCTGTTATCTGATGGGTCTATGAACTGTATGAATAAATCGATTGATTGAAATATTTTTTTCCAAACAAATGGCCCTTCTCTACCTCAGGTGAACAATACATCAAAATGTCTATTTATTCACCAGCTAATCATCTGAAATACAATACTATTTGAAATCACTCTCTGAAGTCTGGGGATCATAGTTCTCTCTCTTAAGGGATGGGAAGACACATTCCCCCATATTTAAAGTCTCTGATCATTCTTACATTTGCTACTAGTTATATTACAAACTGCAAGATACACTAGAATCCAGGCGGATCCTCTCATAAATGTAAATCCATTTGTATGTTGCAATAAGCCATTGTTACTGTTAACCATGGCTGGTGGCTTTGAGCCACAAACTATAGAGCAGATGACCAAACTATGACCCATATTCCCCATTTCTGGTTTCTTTTGTTCCCATCCCTTTTTGTCAGCTTTGTGTCCACTAGGCAGCTGGGGAAACAAGCCAGGGAAAAGTCATCATTGCAGGCTCAAGTATTGAAACATGTCTTGGCCAGTTTTTATGCCACAAACAAAACATGGTTCAGACTGTGATTTGTGACTGATCAACAAACCGTTCCTTGAAGCAGAGTCAGGTCTGCACATAACCGCAAGCCAGATTTCAACAAAACACAGCATGGCTTATTGTTATGTGTGAAGAGTCAACATGACTTCCTTTAAACATGTACTAAATTCAACACAACTCCCTAAACAGAAAACATGGGGGATAGATAGATAGATAGATAGATAGATAGATAGATAGATAGATAGGGCTCTGAGCTGTTAATAGAAAGAGTTTGATATGTGTCTATAACAACTGTCAACATTGGACCCATTCACATATTACAATTATAGCATGCATATTCTGTATTAACTGCTGTGGTGACACCCAATGGAATCCTGGGACTGGCAGTTTTGGCAAGGGCATTCAGAATCCTCAGCCAGAGGGCTCAAGTACCTTACCAAACTACAAGCCTCAGGTTTCCATATGATGGAACCATGGCAGTTAAAATGGAATAAGGGTGCTACAATTATGTGGTGTGAATGAGTCCCCAGCTAGCTGCCCAAAGAATCGTAGAAGAAAATGAGAATCTGTTAAAATTCAGGCTATCATAGTAGATGCATGTGTGTCTAAATTCATCAGTTTCAGAATGCAACAGGAGGAACCTGATTCACATATTTTGGAAACTTAGGCTTCTTTATATATTACAAAAAAATAGTGGGGGAAGGAAGGAATGGGGGCATGGAATTTGTTGTATAAAACAATTGCCTACAAGAGTTGACTGCTGTATGCACTGTTGACTGGATGCACCCCAAAAATGTTATTGTTACTTCTGCAATTTTTCCAGAGTGCTTTTGGAAGGGCACAGGGGCTAAGTAATGGCTACACTTCTTCCTATTTTACCTTTTGATTTTAACCACTGCTTATAATTTTGAAGCCAAATTTGGTCAAGGGCAATATATAAAGCACTTTAAATAAATGAATGGGTAGCTTCAGGGTGGGAATGGCAAAATAAATAATTTTATATAAATAAGTACTAGCCATGGCTTTTCAACTTATATACACACAATTTTTAAAAATCTGTAAGTGAAATTGCTACCCATGCAAATCAATGAAGAGGTTGTACACTTTCTTGCTACCAAAAATTTTGCCAGATGTGAAGAAGGCTCATGAAATTATGTTTTTGCAATTCCACCAGCTTCACATTTCTTTGGAGTTCAAATGCATCCTGGCAGAAGGCCTCTTCATCCAGTTCAAGCAATTTTACTTCGACAAATTAAATCAGTATAAATTTGCAAATGAGAAAACAAAATTGCAAGGGGTTCAAAGCAAAACATATAGTTTTTAAGGTGCAGCTGACCAAGTGTAAAGGTATTTTGTTTATTTTTTATTTATTTAGTTATTTATACCCCGCTCTTCAGCCACAAGGCTATCAGAGTGGCTTACAAATTGTTTTAAGCAATAGCTATTTACACATCTAACTATATTAAACAGTTTCCAATGTGTGTTAGCTAATTGCCCCCCACAAGCTGGGTACTCAATTTACCGACCTACAAAAGGATGGAAGGCTGAGTGAACCTTGGAGCCTGCTGGAATCGAACTTGCAACGTGGTGGCTTGCAGTACTGGCATTTAACCATCTTTCAAGAAAGAAAGTTACCCAAAACTTGGAAAAGCTGGGGGGGGGGTGGATTATAATGCCCAGAATCACCCAATCAGCATAGGTTGCTCTTTCTCCCTGTTTCCAGCATTAATATTTTGGTCTGTTTGCAGCTAATTTCATAACCAACTTTTTAAAAGTATTTCAGTCTGCAAAAGGCCATTATCGCATACTCATTTGATCAATACTCTAAAGGCACCAGATCCCACCTGATCTTGGAAGCTAAGCAAGGTCAGCCCTGGGTAATATGTGCATGAGAGACACCACCAACAAATACGTCCTGTAGGCTATATTTCAGGCAAAACCATCTCTACAAAACACTATGAAATTCGTGGAGTCACCAGAAGTCAACAGGCAACTTGAAGACACATTCACACATACACTTACCATCAAAACCAGGTTGCTTACAATAGATTACATAATAATACACACACATATCTACAGACCCAATGCAGATCCTATTATTAACCTCAGTGAGGGTATCTCCTCAGGTGGCTGGCCACTGGAAGTGGCAATTTGGGACCTGGCAGGCTACCTGCTGCTCTTTATGCATCTCCAGAGCCAGTCTGTTGGCTACCTCCAGCTACAGGTTGTGTATATGTGTGCTGTCATGGTGCTCTCTTCCCTTTTAACAGGCACATCTTCCTCCTTTGCATGCAGGTGGGTGGGGTGACATGTTCTTCTCCCTTTACGAACAGGGGATGAGCAGGTGGGGGCACAAGAGGGGTGCTACATCCTCTTCCTTTTTAGATATGTGTCATTGCCACAGTGTCTTTCTCAAGCCATGAGTGATGCTGCCACTTCATCTCCCAACTCCTGGGGGGGGGGACCACTGCCATTGCGTCTTCTTTTGGGGGATGTTCTACCATCAGCATGACAGAAACTGGTGGAAAATTGCTTCCTACCTCAAGTGCAAAAGAGTCTGTACAAACCTCAGATCTGCACAGCCCAGTAGTTCCCAGTTCCCTCCCTGGCCAATAATGAGACCAGAATGTTCTCCTCAGCAATTCTGCTGCCACATTGGCCACTGGCACCTATGGAAATTCTAACATTATCTTTAAGCTGCAGCATGCTGCTTCATGAGCATGAGTTCTTTTTTTTTTTCTCCTATTCAAAACTATGTATGGGGAACCAGTTCAGATGGGAAGCTTTGTATGGGAGTTGTGGGTCTTTAACCCTTTGCTCTTGAGCCCCTTTAATACAATTGCTGGCTTGAAATATGAAATTTGCAACGTGGAGGGAAGCTTCCACTGAATGAACATTTATTTAACATTTCTACACTTTCATTAAAAGCTAACAAGTAATCTGATCCCACATGATCAGCAGATGTGGTAAAGCATCCGGGTGGCTGCTGCTTCTATGGTCAATGGATGGGACCAGATTGTTCTTCCCCATTCCCTTGGTTTTACTGAAAGTCAATGGATGCATCAGAAAAGTCCTGCTAGATCAGACCAAGGGCTTATCTAGTCCAGCATTCTGTTCACAGTGGCCAGCCAGATGTCAACGAGAAGACTATGCTTCATATGATTTAAATAACTTAAACTGAGTTGACAGCTGCCCTGAGATCGTACAATATACAAGTAGGGTATATATTTTAAATAAATAAATAAGCAAGCCTGCAGGACATGAGCGCAACTGCTCTTTCTGTTTCGCATTCCCCAGCAACTGATACCAAAATGGTACTGTGACCAATTCTGGAGGTGATAATGGCCACTGATGGTGCTAACCTAGGTGAATTTACCAGTCCCTTTTAAAAAACCATCCAAGTCAGCAGTCATCACAACATCTTGTAGCAGCAAGTTCCACACCTGTGCTATATGAAGGCATCTATTTTATTAACACAATGGCTTATTTCTACAGCTAAAGTCATTACACTGCCTTCAGTTTCCACAAAAACAAGCATCCTGCCTTGTCTTTTGGTACAGTAGTTTCTGGCACACACTAAAGATTACAAGTCGTTTTGCTTCAATGTCAACATTTTTTTCAACACTGGATTTGTTTTAACATGTTAACAAGATATGCCAATCTCAAAGTGCAAAGTCAGTGCTGTGAATTTTTAAAAAGTATTTCCAACACGTTATCATCTCAGATCTCTCCAAGTTTTTTAAACACTAAATCCTTTAACTACTGATTAGTGTTGATTTACTTATAAAACTAGCAACAGGTAATTCTGCACCACTTTGAAAATAGTTGCTTATGTTTCTTTTAATAGACTTTAGTATATATTGGGTTTAAAAAAAAAACACCTTACAAATATGGAAATACTATATTTGACCAGCATTTAGCCAGAGCTACTTTTTGGACTATAGCTCCCAGAATTCCCCAGTCAGGTTGACCAGCATGGATGCAAAAAAAAAAAAAAAAAAAGGAAGTTTTCCAAGCTCTGCTCTCACCACCTGTGAAACTACTGCAACATGGTAGGAATGTGTACCCATGCAGCTATAATGTTCCCTTTGGCTGTAAACACATTAAAACAAAGCTATTACATAGCATAAATTTTCCAGAGGACAAGGTGCCATGCCTCAGCTTGCTCAAACTCTGTAAACTACCAATTCTGGGAAATCAAAGACAGCCAGCCACAACTCTGGCTTCTGAGATTTCAGCAGCTATTGCTTCCACCCAGTTTCTATTCATTTCCATGTATTTATTTGTTTCTTTATTTATTTTAACACTAATTCACAAAGTAACATCAGTAGGTAATATACATTCAGAAAATTAAAAAATAGAAAAGAAAAAAAGGAGACAAAAGAACAGAAAAAAAAAGATGAAGAGACATATAACTAACACACAGTAGGGCTCAGCCCACCACCCCACTCCAAACTGTGAAAAGAAGAATAAAAAAGAGGAAAAACGTATATTATTCTACCATTATGGATCCAACTAACGGGTGGTTACTAATCACTAAACCACAGATTATTGCAGCTTCCACACATTTTCAACCTTCACCTTGCAGAAATGACTAGAAACTTGCAGGGAGGGGTGGTGGTTAGTGGAAAATGGTAGAAATTCTCAAGAAGCTGAATTCTTCTCCCAACACTACATTCAGTGTCTCTCACAGTTCCCGCTGAAAATTAAGGAGCCCTCATCCTAAGTGAAAACTGTGTGTTATGCTCAGGAAACTGCTGGGAACTAATTCAGCTGCTACAGCTCTGGCGTTATGCCTTCGTGGTGTGCATGATTCATCAGGTGGTCTTACGAACTCATTAGCCCCACCATCAATTGAAAGCTCTTTTGTTGTTGCCTCAAACTGATGACTTCACAGCTCTAATGCTCCCCACCCCAAAACAGTTACCAGCTCAAGTTTCTTAATGAGCAACAAAGTAACCTTAACAAGGTCCATCTGAGTTCAAGGGGATTAAAGCCCTTTATTAAGACATCCTTACCCCTGAAGCAGCTTCCTGTCCTTTATTGCAATGAGAAAGCACAGGGCAGACAAAGCAATTGAGGTTATGCCAAATAAGGCCAATTTGGAAATAAGCCCAATCAGAAAGGGGGAGATCCATGTTCGGGACACAAACATGTTCAAAAGAATGCGCCCAGTTTGAACTGTTCAGATACAAAAAGGTGGAACTCAGTTGCTTATACAAGCTACATAATAACTCTGTACACTATATGGACTGCTTTACAGCAGGCCACCACTTTGCTAATATCCTTCCTCAGAATTCAAATAAGGGTATCTTTTTGATATGCCCGTTTTCCTCTACCTGTGTAGGTAGAGCTCTTCTTTGAATGGAATCAGCACACACACACAAAAAGGACAAGATGGTATCCACATCTCAGAAGTAGTTTAGCTATCTATTCTTGCATGGCAGGGAGCTGAAGTAGATAACTCTTGTGGCCTGTTCCATCTCTATGATTCTATATATATATGAGGTCTGTCTATTAAATAACAAGACTGATACATTAACCCATCTTTATTTATATGTATTACAATTTTAATGCTTGAGCCCTTCAACATACAGTAGCACCCCCATATCCACAGGGGATTGGTTCCAGAGGACCCTGCGGATACTGAAATCTGTAGCGAACGCCGGACCGCATACACGACCACCACCCTGCTGGAGCCCACCCGGGGAAAGGGAGAAGGGAGGTGAGGTTTCTCCTCCCCTCTCCCTTCCCCCTTCCCCCCCACCATCGCCAACCACGGATAACTGAATCAGCGGATGGCGAATCAGCGGATATAGGGGTGCTACTGTACTCCCCATTCACACTCACACACCAATGCAGTCTTGTTTTCCACTGACCGAAGGCATAGAGAAGATCAGTTTCTGTCAGCTGTGTAAACACATCTCCATTTTCTTCTTTACTGCATCAGTTGACTCAAAAAATGTTCCTTTAAGCACCGCTTTCACTAGGAAAAAGGAAAAAGTCACATGGTGCCAAATCTGGTGAATATGAAGGATGTTCCAAGTGTAGTAATGTGTTTATTGGCCAAAAACTGCTTCACAGAAAGTGCTGTATGAGCAGGCACATTGTCTTGATGAAGAATGAAACCATTTTTCCACAGTACTGACCTTTTTTTGTCTGACTCTTTCTCTCTGTTTTGTCAAAACTTTCTTATAATAATGCTGGTTCACTGTTCTGCCTTCTGGAACCTATTTTGCCAAAATTACACCCTTGATGTAAAAAAAATGACAATTAGCATGGCTTTGAATGTGGATTTGCTTTGACGTGGTTTTCTTCATTTTTGGTGATGGTGGTGTTTTCCAATGCATTGATTGTCGTTTTGTCTCCGGATCATACTGGGACATCCAGGTTTTATCACAAGTGATGATTTTTTTGAAAAAAAGGTTTGGGTCTGCCTCAAGTTGCTGCAGAATGTCACGTTGCTAGACTTTTAAACTTAGCATTTTTCCAGCACACAACAGACAACACAGCTGCTGTAAATGACAACTGACAATTAACTGAACAGGGGAGAGTGTTGATGTTTGTCATGCAGGTTCGGACATGTTCAAGGTCACCACTCAAGCATTCACAATCAGTTCTCCCTGATTTGTCTGAAAGGTCAAAACACAGTCTCGTTATTTAATACATAGACCTCATATATATTAAAAAAAAATAGGACTCCATGCATATACAATCACTCCTGATTCATACAGCCAGCCCTCTGTATCCATGGATTTCACCATCCCCAACTTGTAAATAATTTAAAAAAAAATCTAAGAAGCAAACCTAGATTTTTGCCATTTTCTATAAGGGACACCATTTTACCATGCCATTGTATATAATGGGACTTAAACATCCACGGATATTGGTATCCATGGGGAGTCCTGAAACCAAACCCCAGCAGATAACATGGGCCCACTATGTTTGGAACGAACTTTAATTTTTTTACAAAAAAAATTTAAAGAGTAATTAAAATGAGCATTATCTATATACTAGACTTTATAACAACCTTCAAAATATTGTGTTATGTTCTTCTTTTACATTTAAATATAATTTTTTTTAAAAGGTAGGATGAAGGAGCAGGTAATGGGAAAGACCTCTGACATTGCTACTCAAGAGTAGACAACACTATGCTAGATGGAAAAATGGACAAAAGTGCTACACCAGGGTGGACAACATGCAGCTCTCCAAGACTATTTTTGTGGCCCCAGGGGTCATTTTAAAACATCTGGGTCACTTCCTCTTATTGCCCACTCCTTTGCTAGCTTCATTAGTTCCTTCAATAATATTCTTATAGCAAGGCTGGCTCTCCTATGAGACACAGGGAAACTCTTTCCTCAGACAGCAGCATGGGCTACTGCTGCTCATGTGACATTCCATCATCTACAACCAAGAGAGTTGACAGCCACCACTGGCCAAATTTCCATGGTTTTCTCTAGCAGCTGCTGCTATGATGACGATCATCACCACCACCATCAACATGCTGATGCATCACTTTTATTTATTTCATGCCTTTCTTCTAAAACTAAGACTCAAAGCAGCCTGCAAATTAAAACAAGCACAATCCACCAGGCCCTTCATATTGGCGGGCTCCCAATCCACGGATGGGACTGTCCATGGATTGCCAAACTGCATATTATTCAATGGTAGTGACATTATGTGGACATGCTGAAGCCTGTTTGTTCACGGTGACACCACTGAATAATATGGAGCTTGACCATCTGCGTCTTTTGGCACCTGTTGGGTTCCTGGAATTGAATCCCTGCCGTTCCGGAGGGCCCACTGTACAGTACAACTATAAAAACCATACAAAACAGGAAAGAGAATGAAACCTAACATAGAAATAAGGATTTGCCAGATAAAAAAAGTCATAGAATCATAGAATTGTAGAGTTGGAAGAGACCACGAGGGCCATCCAGTCCAACCCCCTGCCATGCAGGAAATCACGATCAAATCCTCCCTGACAGATGGCCATCCAGCCTCTATTTAAAGACCTCCAAGGAAGGAGACCCCACCATGCTCTGAGGGAGTGTGTTCCACTGCCAAACAGCTCTTATTGTCAGAAAGTTCCTCCTAAAGTTGAGGTGGAATCTCTGTTCCTGGAGCTTGCATCCATTGCTCCGTGTTCTAGTCTCTGGAGCAGCAGAAAACAAGCTTGCTCCATCCTCAATGTGACACTCCTTCAAATGCTTGAACAGGGCTATCATTTCACCCCTTAACCGTCTTTTTTCCAGGCTAAACATTGCCAGCTCCGTAAGTCTTTTCTCATAAGGCATGGTTTCCAGACTTTTCACCATTTTAGTCGCCCTCCTCTAGACACGCTCCAATTTGTCAATATCTTTTTGAATTGTGGTGCCCAGAACTGGACACAGTATTCTAGGTGAGGCCTGACCAAGGCAGAATAGAGTGGCACTATTACTTCCCTTGATCTAGACACTATACTTCTACTGATACAGCCCCAAATCACATTGGCCTTTTTAGCTGCTGCATCACACTGTTGACTCATGTTCAACTTGTGGTCTACTAGGACTCCTAGATCCCTTTCGCACGTAGTCTCGTTCAGCCAGGTCTCCCCCATCCTATATCTATGCATTTCGTTTTTCCGCCCTAAGTGTAGTACTTTACATTTCTCTGTATTGAATTTCATTTTGTTAGCTTTGGCCCAGCTCTCCAGTCTATCCAGGTCATTTTGAATTTTGATCCTGTCCTCTAGGGTATTAGCCACTCCTCTTAATTTGGTGTCATCTGCAAATTTGATAATTGTGTCATCCAAGTCATTGATAAAGATGTTGAATAGCACTGGGCCCAGGACAGAATCCTGTGGCATCCCACTGGTCACATTTTTCCAAGACAAAGAGGAGCCACTGCTGAGCACCCTTTGGGTTCGGCTGGTCAACCAATTACAAATCCATTGAACAGTCAACTTGTCTAGCCCAGATTTTACAAGCTTGTTTGCAAGAATGTCATGGGGAACCTTGTCAAAGGCCTTACTGAAATCAAGGTATGTGATATCCACAGTGTTCCCTTCATCTACCAAGCTGGTAATTTTATCAAAAAAAAGAGATCAGATTAGTCTGGCATGACTTGTTTCTCTGAAACCCATGTTGACTTTTGGTGATTATGGCATTGCCTTCTAAATGTTCACAGACTCTCGGTTTAATGAGCTGCTCTAGAATCTTCCCTGGTATTGATGTCAGACTAACTGAACAATAATTGTTGGGATTCTCTTTTTTTCCCTTTTTGAAGATGAGGACAACATTTGCCCTCCTCCAGTCTGCTGGGACTTCCCCTGTTCTCCAGGAGTTCTCAAAGATTATTGCCAATGGCTCTGAGATTACATTTGCCAGCTCTTTTAATACCCTTGTATGCAGTTCATCTGGTCCTGGAGATTTAAATTCATTTAGATTAAGAAGATATTCCTGTACTACCTCTTTACTTATTCTGTGCTGGATTTCCCCTATTGTGTCCTCTGTTCCTTTATCCTCAGGTTGGTCACCCTTTTCAAATACCGGTAGTCAAATAGTTTGAGATTCTACACAAAGATAATACGGTTCTCTCCACAATGCATCTATAAAGTTTTTATTGGCAGCCACACCTCTCACCTGTAGCAGCCTTCCTTCCAGCTTTCACCAGGGTGTCCTCTGAAAATCTTGGCATAATAAAATGGCATGAATCTAGGTTGATCTAACAAACCTTGCACAGGTCTCTAGAAGGCTGTCAAAGCATTTATATTTTTAAACTGCGCAAATAACTAAAGATCGCTGTCATGGTACACTATGCCCAAGAGTGTTTGGATGAGGAAGCAGCGTTGCAGATAGTGATGGCTTTGAAACAGAATTATAAATAGCAAAACTGGATCTTAGTTCAGTGTTTCTAACAAGGTGTGCATGAAATGCACAGCTTTAGTATATGTCCCCATTTATGAAGTTGTTCATTTACAGGCTAAATGGTATTACACATAAACCCAATCACCTGATTTTTCAAGACATGCGTTCACATTCATTCACGCAACAACCCCGCCACTAACATTCCTGTTTTACAGCAGCATCAGTAATACCAAGGCAGCAGTTCATAATCTGATTACTCAAATGCCAACCATTTGAAGGCAGTCATGCTTCACTTTGTCCCTGTGAGAAATATCAATAAACCACCCATTGGGTTTCAAAGTATTTGTACAACAGCTAGTAGTTAGAAATCCAGCTACTGTTTCTCATACCCTAGTCTCTAGCAGAAGATACTATAGCGGAGTGTGGCACTGAGAGGGTTCCTCCCAGGCCCCTCCAGCCTCACAAAAAATTCTAAAAATTGACCCAAAATACCTTTTCTTAGCTAAAATAATCTATAGAGATGCATCTTTTGTCCTAATTGCTGTTTGGGGACCCCTGGTTTTTATGATGACCAGAAGTGACCAGTCACCAAGAAACAGTGGCAGAGGTATGGTGCAGCTCACACAGGCTCAGAAGATGTCCAAAGTGTCACCCTGATCCTCAGTGCATTCTCACCCCTGCTATAATCTTAAATATTAAAATGGATTGTGGGACAACAGTTTTAAATCCTTAGTTAAATCATAGTCCAGTAGCATGCTAGTATCCCAACTGGTCAACGTCTCTGCTTGCATTAAATCTCTTCAGAAAAATCTAAATCTACCGGTACATCTAAAATCTAAATGTTAGCTACCTAGTGCAGGCCCCAACCAGCACTTATAACTGAGGGTTTCTCTCACTGTTGAATTTGGCCTAATGCTTTGGCAACATCTGGAGTCTTTGACGTACTGGACCTCCTAGAATTTATAGTATGCTACACTGATTTATGCACATCTAAGGAGACCTTGCATTTGATGGGCTACAGTTTAAATGGAACATCAAGGCATGACTATGCAGGCAGCTGCCACAATGTTATTCCACCTCAGAATTATTAAGATATCCTCCTGGACCTTGATGCTTCAAACAGATAAAAGAACACCATTCCCTCCCCTGCCCACCAACCCCCCCCCCCACTATTCTGCATATTCATGCAGAACAGACAAGATTCAAAACTTGGAGAAGTTGTTTTTTTAGATTAGAACTCCCTGAATTCTGGCCATGCTGGCTGGTGAATTTGGTTAATTGTTGTCTACAAAGTAACTTTTCCAAGTGCAAGATAGATTCCTTAGGCTTTATTTTGACTATAACAAATGCAGCTAGAAAGGTCCTATGTTTAAGATACAGGTTTGTCTTGTAACTAGGCAGAAGAAAATATCACACAGTTGGAAGTCAGGCTGAGCAATGGGATATTCTCCCTCTCCCCTTCCCTCTCCAGCCTCCCCCCAAAACTTGCTCAACCCTCTGAAGCAGACATTGAAGACACATAGGGGGGCTCCTGGCTCCACTTACTGAAATAGTTCTATCAGTGAAAAAAATGCAGTGCAACAGAGCTTAACACTTACTAACATACCACTCATTTATTTAGGCAATTTGTATAGCGGAGGGGTGAGCAGAAGGTCACATGCTGCCCCTGGAACCATTCCTGCCATTCCTGAAGCCCCCCCCCAACTCCTCATAGTCCCCCCTCAGCCCTCTATTTAAAAAAAATATCAGAATTTGGGGGCAATTCTCACCCCAAACCAATATAGAAAGCCTCAACAAATTCATGAAAAAGCAAAACAAAAAACAAAAAAAAGCCCACATCCCACCCATCCTCCCATCCACAAATAGCTCTCTTTGATAAAAAGAGAGTCCTTCTCAAAATGGCAACAGGAAGTGACATCTTGTCTGGTTGAGAGGGACTCTGAAGAAAAAATTTGGCACCCAAGGGAGGGGGGTGGGGCTCAAAAGGATGGGATGGGGCATTGGTCCCGAGCCCCTGTGCAGTTATAGCACAATGTAAATAACAAACTCAAGCCACAATCACTACAATTAGCTTTGACTCACATTTGTCATATTACCTTTCCACCTACTTATCTATCCACCCCGTACACACACACACAAAGAATAAACAGCAACAACATCTGGAAAAGAATTCCAAAAGTCACTTCAACCCCCCACCCCATGACATAGAGACCCACAGACTCCACATTTCAGAATATGATCAATGTTCAGCTTTACTTAGCTTTGTTCTGATGGACAAGGCTTGCAAAAGGTTTTTAATTTTTGTGCTGCTGCAATTTAACTTGAAGTCCACATGGTAGAAGGTCTGAACATTTAAAAGCAGCTAAAATGGAATAAATTTATTTATACCACAAAATTGGAAAGTGCTAGTCAGCAGTATGTAGGGTCATTGTTTTTTCAGTCAACATGTTACTTCATAAAGCAGTAGAGTCTCACTTGAAGAACTGAGGAATACTCACAAGCACTGCTAAGAAGCCTTGAAACTACGGTAACACTCCCAGTCATAAATTCTTAAAGGGTCAAATTTACCACTGAAATCACTTCCCTGTGAAAGCCAGCATGGTGCAGTGGTTTGAGTGCTAGACTATGACTCTGGGGACCAGGGTTTGATCTCTGCTGGGCCATGGAAACCCACTAGGTCAGTGATGGGCAACCTTTTGAACTTGGTGTGTCAAACTTCGCCAAAAAACTGAGCATATTTCGGGTGGTGTGTCACTTTGAGGAAAAAACATTATTTCGCGATATTTATTGTTTAAATAACATAAATGTATACAGTTGCCCCTCCACATTCACAGCTTTCACTCTTGCAGTTTTGATTATTCGCGGTTTGCTCAGCAAACACCCCATTTAAATCAGCTTATCTCCCTCCCACTCAAGGGAGAGGAGCTGATTTAAATAGAGTGCTTGCTGAGCAAGCCAGGCACTCAAATCCCTGCTCTCCTGGGGCTTGGCTCCATGGTGGGGGGGGGGGAGAGCCAAGCCACGGGAGAGTGGGGAGTTGGCAGGAAAGGCACTTTTTAGGGGGCCCCGCCCTCCCCAAAGCCGCTATTGAGCCTTCCAGGGGAGGGTGGGGGAGTGGCTGAAAAGCCTCTACACCACACTCCCTCCACCCCTCCCAACCTTCCCGAAGAGGCTATATGGGGCTCTCAATCCCCAGAGCCCCTTCAGGAAGCCCAGGAGAGGCTGACCAGACTCCCTCCCACCCTCCCATTCCCTTCTTTGGCCTTCCCAAGGCAGCTCTGGGGTTTCAAAGCCCTGGAGCCCCCTCAGGAAGGCCGGGGAGAGGCTGGGCACACTCCCTCCCACCGCCTTCTCCGGCCTTCCCATGGCACCTCCAGGGTTTCAAAGCCCTGGAGCCCCCTCGGAAAGGCCGGGGAGAGGCCAGGCAGACTCCCGCCCACCTGCCGCCTTACCCGGCCTTTCCGAGGTGTCTCTGGGGAAGCACAGCAGGCCTCGGGGGGGGGGTGGCCAGGTGGGGGGGAGGCTCCACCTCCGCCTCCCTAAATTGGTGATCGGGGCTTCGTAGCCCCACCCGCCACTTTCCTCCACCCTCCCTTAAAGTGGTGACCGATCACCACTTTAGGGAGGGTGGTGAGGTTGTTGGCGGGGGGGGAGGCCTATGGCCGTGTGTCAGCCCAAATGGCTACGCGTGTCAGTGCTGACACACGTGTCATAGGTTCGCCATCACCGCACTAGGTGATCTTACACAAGTCACGTTCTCTCATGCAAAGGCAAAGCTTCTCTGAACAAATGTTGCCAAGAAAACCCTGTGATAGGGTCACCACAAGTTGGAAACAACTTGAAGGCACACAACAACAACAACAGTTCATGCTAAGAAAACCCTTAAAAGATTCCAAAAAGGGGGATCCCAGCTGAGCTGCTTAATGACAGACCAGCCACTTATACTTTGGGGGTTATTATCTACCCATTATGCTACCTATTATTGTTTGATAATCCAAAGATTTATCAACTGACAAAAAGTCTGGATTTGATCAATAGAACTCTGACTCCCCTATATTTCTCAGAATATTCATCCGCCACAATTTAAGCACATATTACATGCTTGTTGCTATGTGCCTTCAAGTCCATTCAGACTTATGGTGACCCTAAGGCAAACCTATCACAGGAATTTCTTGGCAAGATTTGTTCGGTGCGGGTGGGTCATTGCCTTCCTCTGAGGCTGAGAGAGTGTGACTTACCCAAGGTCATCCGGTGGGTTTCCATGGCTTAGCAGGGATTCAAACCCTGGTCTCCAGTCATAGTCCAATGCTCAAACCACTACACCACACTGGCTCTCAAATATTACATGCTACCTATTAATATAAAATAGAGAGCTCTAAACTGGAACACGATCTTATTAGAGAGATCTAAAGAAACAGTTTGCAATGTGTCATGCTTTTTCCAATTAAGAGGCAACAATCCTACGTCTTTCAACCATCAAATGCCATTTGTAATTAGATTATTTTAGGGTAACAATGGTATAATAAAGATACCTTTCAAAAGCAACACAATGAGCAAGAATGAAGTAGTTTTACTGGTGTAATGAGTAACTGTTTCTAGTTAATTTTAAGACAATTCTTAGAGGCATTTTGACAGGGATTTTTAAAGTTTTATAAACTGTCCCATCAATCCTAAGGGTTTTGCCCTCAAAAAAGTAACAGAAACTAAGGGAAAGCAACATGTAATACCACAGAGAATTACTTTTTCAATACTGTACCAAACAATGGCAACTGCACCTGGGCTCAACTGAAAGATTCTTATGACTGGCATGGTCTCCCACTGAACTCTATGGATGATGGGACAGTGGACCAGATGCCTCTATTCATGATGCTACACTGAAGCCTGAGAAATCCAAACCGGTACACCAGAGAATAAGGCTCTTATCCTTTCTGCTTTTTGGGGGGTGATGTTTCAACCTGAACTGGCCAATCCAGACAGAGAGTGGCCTCTTCACCTACTGTTTGTAAGTCTGGCCCTACCCATTAGACAGAATGCTGCACCACTCATAAAGTGCAGCAAACTGCTAATTGTTTGTTTTGTTGGAGAAGGTAATGGGCTGGATGAAGAAAAACAAACTGAAACTGAATCCAGACAAGACAGAGGTGCTTACTATTAAGGATCCTAATCTGGGGTTGGAGATGTGTCAGCCAGTTCTGGATGGGGTTACACTCCCCCTGAAAGATTGTGTTCGCAGCTTGGGAGTTCTCCTGGATCAATCTCAAAATGTAAGCTCAGATAGATGTGATGGTCAGAAGTGCTTATTATCAGCTTTGGGTGATATGCCAGTTGCACCCTTTCCTAGAATTGGAAGACCTAAAGATAGTATTGCATGAGCTGGTAACCTCAAGGCTGGACCAAGTTTGGAAACTCCAATTAGTTCAAAATATGGCAGCCAGATTGGTTGCAAGTACATCCGGGAGTGAGCTCATCACACCAATATTAAAATCATTCCACTGTCTGCCAATTAGTTTCTGAGCAAAGTACAAAGTGTTGGTTAGCATTTTTAAAGCCCTACATAGTTTGGGTCCAGGTTACCTACAGGATCGCTTCTTCCAGCACAATCCACCCCAATACAACTCAGGTCCTCTGGGGGATATTTACTTCAACTGGCCAGGACTAGACTGTCATTCAGAGGACCTTTTCATTGGCCACCCCAAGACTGTGGAATAACCTGCCAGAAGAGGTTTGACAGCTAAACGTGCTGCCTGAATTTAAAACAGTATTAAAGACCCATCTCTTCCGACAGGCCTACACAGTCGATTTTAAACTATGGATGATTTTAGTGTAATGGCTGTTTGAATCCTAGATGTTTAAATGGTTTTATATTTTAGTTATGTATTGTATTTTAATTCATGTTGCACCCTGCCTCAAACTTTGGGAAGAAGCTGGTAAGAAATATTATTATTGTGATTATGATTATGATTATTGCAATTTTTATTGCCAAGGATGTGGAAAGGGGCTTGTGCAATTTTCTGTCTTATGTAAGTTCTGTACAGTTCACTGTGGGTGGCAAGGGGCTGGACAGAGCAGGTCAGCATCATTTGTTGCTCTGTGTTACACACCAAAATCTCTTCAGACCACTAGGCTATCCATGGCCATCCATGAGAACTACCCCTGTAGCATACATTAGGCTGAAAGTGCTCACAATAGCCCAGTAGAATGCCAATGCCCCCTCCTTTCACTGTTTTTACTCCAAAAACATTCCTTCCCTGTGTGCACAGGAAACAGTGTGGAGGCTGTTCCAGACTTAGAATGATTTTGGAATCAGGAAGTTGTTTTGTCGCTGAACACAAGTAGAAGTGACAGGGTCACAAAGCTCATTTGTCATTCTGTAGCTCATGGCAGGGAAAGGGGCAGGATCTGAGATCCTCTTTGTACTTGGGAGAAGAGGGTTTGACCAAAAGGAATAAAGAAACTGTGGGTGACTCAGCTTTGTATTAAATTAAATAATTCCACTCACCCACTCTCTCTCTCTTTCTCTCTCTCTCTCTCACTCACTCACTCTCTCTCTCTCACACACACACACTCACACAGAGTGTGTAAAACATACATCTGCAGCGCAATCATTTTTGCTATTCATTTGATCTCACCACAAAAAGTAACCAAAAGTAAGTTTCATGTGACTTTGGTCTTAACAGACATAGGCATCTGCCAAGTTTTATATGCCTGGTAGTTATAAAATAGTTTCCTTCTTCTGCCACCTTACATTTATTTCTCAAACACACAACACAGGGAGAGGGCGGGAGGGAAAAGGAAAAGGTATTGGAAAACAAGTAGTCCAACTTACAAGCAGAAAAAGTGGCCTTCTCTTAGATCACACTAGCTCTTGAAAAAATTACTTTTTTGCAGTATAACATCCAGAATTCCCCAGCCAGCATGCACTGACCATGCTGTCAGGGGGATTCTGGGAGTTACAGACCAAAAAAGGTAAGCTTTACAAGCTCCAGGTTACACTGTTTGACCATTTAGCTGAGTACTGTCGACACAACTTGGTAACAATTCCAATGTGTCTCTGAAAGAGGAGTTGCCCATCACTACCATAACTCTGTCTAAGATGCTTTGGAATGGAAATATCAGGATTAAACCTCTAGGCATACCAGGTACTCTGCTGCTGTGCTATGGTCCTTCCCAGGCCTTTTCGATCTCTGACATCTTGAGATACACCTGGGAAAGATTGAAGAGTTGAAACACTGAAGAGCTGATAATGGCCACTGCAGACAATACTGACACAGAAAGACTAACATTCTGATTTGGTATAAAGCACAGGTGGGAATCAAACCACTTTCCAGATGCAGTATTGTTAAAATACTAGGGCATTCCTCACCCTTGGCTATGATAGCTAGAGCTGATGGAGAGACAATGCAATTCTCACTCCTGGTATAAAGCAACCACCTATGTTATTCCTAAACTGAGATGCTAGTACATTTTGGCAGGTACCCCAGATTTTCCATAGATCAGCATTCCCCCCACTCCCTCAAACCTTTCTCCACAAGTATTATCACCACTACACAGTTGATTTAAAAGAAGGGAATGAGCCACATGGGCGAACTTATGAAAGAGGTGTGAATTTTGTAACCCCCTAGTACACTATACCACCATTTATTTATTTATTTATTTATTCATTCCCAGCTCTTCAGCCACAAGGCTATCAGAGCGGCTTACAAATTGTTTTAAGCAATAGCAATTTACACATCTATACCATATTAAGTGGTTTCCTGTGTGTTAGCTATGAAAGGATGGAAGACTGAGTGAACCTTGGAGCCCACTGGAATCAAATTTGCACCTCTCCTCTTACAACATCTACAGCTATCAAATCCTACAAAGAAACTCATTTTGAATCTGAAAGTCTATTGTTTTATTTGTTTATTTTAAATCTAAGGGCTAGGATATAGAGTGGTTTCCAACTCTTTCAATCCAAGTTCTAGAACACAGCCCACAACAAGGAAACCTTGTATGGGCTGGATATGATACCAATCGGCTTTTTTGTACTGAAATAAGTAACAGCTGTCATAGCACGTCAAAAGTCAACCTGGGCCAAATTTAGTATGTGCCATAAGCATGGCTACTCAGGTGACTCTGAAAACCACAGCCACAACAGACTTCAGCAGTCATGCAACTCCCATCTCACCCTGTACTCTCCACTCTTGAGTTTTTCCTGGTTTCTGAAGTAAGAGCTATTTGTTGCTGATACATGCCTTCCAGCTGACTCTGACTTACAGCAACCCTGTCATAGAGTTTTCTTGGCAGATTTATTCACAGAAGGTTTGTGGTTGCCTTCCACTAAAGCTGAGAGTGTGTGACTTACCCAAGGTTACCCAGTTGGTTTCCATGGCTGAGTGGGAATTCAAACCCTGGTCTCCAGGAGTCCTAGTCCAACACTCAAACCACTACATCTCACTGGTTCTCAGTAATTGCTGACCATAATAAATATTTAGTGCTGGAGATAGGTGAAAATCTTCTGAAGTTTTCTATTCGCCCTCCTCTGTTTATTGAATCAGCTTAAAAATGACGGTGTCAATATTGTTAAGAGTGAGTAGCCAGAGTATTTCACTATACAGATAGATCCATAAGGGTATTTGGTTCAGAGCAAGCATAAGAGTTCCTGGTTCCCAGTGGAAGTCTTCTCAGGACTGGTAACGAGCATGAAGGAGAAATCTATATTTGCCACTCTGTCCATCAGTACTGCCATAGAGCATTATCTTCTGGGAACTGTTTGTAAAAATCATTCAGGAATGTTTCATTTTTAAATACGTATCCACAGGGGATACATTCCCAGACTTACAGAGAATACTTGAAAACATGGGCAGGCCCCATAGAATAGCACTGGAGGACCTAGGAAAGGCCTAGAGAGGCTGCCTCTCTAGGCACCTTGAGCATGACTCTGTGGTAACTTCCAGCAGAAATTACCATAGTCATCCTGGAGGACCCAAGAAATGCTTTGAGACACCATATTTTTCAGACAAAGGATAGATGAAGCCACGTATATGGGGGGGGGGTTAAATTACTGGATATTCAGTGAAGACACTCAAACTGTGCTGTTGGGGCTGCATAGGATTTTCAAGGTTTGGGATCAACAAATCACAAGCAGTTATATTTTTAGTAACATTTCAAAAGGCAGATGGAAACAGCATTACTTGTTTTTTATGTAATGAGCAAAGTTTTCTAATTACTTTTAACTGTTACTTTTGTGTACATTTTAAAGGAATTTTGAACAGAATTTTACAAGGTCTAATTGTAAAATATGTTTAAAATAATAGAAAAGTACTGAGTAAGGCATTGATTACTAAACAAGAGTTTTGTTTAACTCTGTTAATGAATAATAGGAGTTAATTATGTATAAAAAGTAATTTTCTGGTTCCTCTTGGTAAAGTCAGAAGATGGACGTCTCCTCTAGTAGGATCTCTCAACCCTGGTATGAATTTTGGATTTACTGAGTGTATTCACTCTATAGTTCCAAGATGTAAGAAGCCTTACAAGGGGAGGGGATGTTCTAGCTTGGGTTCAACTTTTGTTCTAACAAGAATTCCATAAGGGCAATCTCTGGCACAACTGTTCTATTTTTATTATTAACTAAGTCCATGTTTTAAAAATGTAAACATTTATTTATTTATTTATTTATTTAAAAAGGGGAAATGTATATGTCAATTGTTTTTAAATAACTTAATATGTACAGTATATTTTTATTGAAGCTTTTGTATAGCTTTTAATCTGTATTGTTTTTAAATATGTTGTAAGCACCTTGAGTCCCATTATTGGTAGAAAGGCGAGATGTAAATGAATAAAATAAGATAAATGAAATGAAATAAATGTGGCTTTTCCAGTTTTCAAATGCATGTTTCTGGCTGTTACCTCTTTTTTATATGTAGGAGTTTTTATTTAGACAGGCCTTTGGCTTATAATTTATGTGACAAAAAGAGCTTTTAATGGGATGGTGGGTTTTTCCTGTTTTTATCTTTCTTACCTGTTCTTTCTTATCTATCTCTTTTTTTCACTGTTATAATTGTGTATTATATTATTTTAATTTTCTGTTTTTAACTGAATTATCATTAGATTGTTTTTTAACTTTTGTATGAACAATTTTCAAAACTGTACCCTGTTTTTTAAAGGTTTGTAATCTGCCTTATATCCTGTATGAGGAGAAAGGTGGCATTAAATAAATAAAAATAAATATATAAATAGCACATCTCTTCACACCAAGCCATGGGTGGGTTGGCATGCTCTCAAATGGAGCCTAATATTTTGTATATTATTCTGAAAACATGATTATGCCTATTCTTACAAGGGGGGAGTAAAGGAAAGTCTCATAATTTTAGACTTTTGTAAACAGGGTGTTGTGGGGATTTGTGAGCTTCAGTTTATTCTATAGTGGAGTCACCTTAATTCATGCCTGTCCATGAGAAAATGTTGTAAAATGTGAAGATCACCACCAATCGGTGAGAGCCAGCGACAGTTTAGCATCAGAAAAACAGGCTGGAATTAAAGACAACAGCTTGCTGTTCAGCCAATTAGTTCAACACAATCACTTAAAATAATATGATCTTTGGTCTTTCATAGAGATTTCCATGTAACAAAGTATCATTCTTTACTAGAAGACAGTGGAATAATTGCATAACATCATGCTAAATTAACATTTTAACATGTGGGGGGTTTTTTGGTTAGAAAGAACTCCTTTTTTTAAAAAAAAAGTCCTCTGGGAACATTTATACAGTATAAATAAAACAGATTTAGGGGTAAATATGTGTTGGTATGCAGACAATGACTCGTGCCACCTAAGAAAAGGCCTGGAACATTATAAAAATAATAATACATGGATCAACAGTTCAGTCAATAAATACCTGGGTATTAAAAACATTTGTTCATTAGAAAGATGAAGAATCTGGGCTACAGTCCTACAGAAATCAACAGGATTTCTCTCTGAGCAGTCATATCTTGGATTGCTATGTTACATTTGTTACAAAAAACACACATACACTCCAGCCTTCTTCAGGGATTCAGAAGAATGCCTGAAGGTTGGAAGCAGGGACTGGAATGGAGCCATGCACATTAACCCCACTCCAACACGGCCAGCCCATTCATTCCATGGTGAGGTCTGAACAGAGATTCTACTTACCTTCAGGAGAATATAAGCAGAAAGCTCCATATGATCAAAGACCTGTATTGATTGGGATCTCCCAGTTCCCTGGACCATTCTATTCATGTTTAACTGAATGCTAGTAGAACCTCCATTCAGCCTCCATGTCTTGAGGTTGAGGAATGAAGAGGCAGGGGCAAAGTACACATCACTAACCCTGTCCTCACTTTCAGTAGTCGTGTGTTCTTCCAAGTACCTATCATGGAGCAAGTTACATTTAAAGCAATGGTGGGGTGTTTAAAACAATTTAGGCAGTTATAAATACACTAGGACAGCTGGTTGTCTCCTTCAGTACAGTACAATAAAACTCTTACTGTGGCGTACAGTTTTATATGATGAGAGGGGACGGAGAGGAATGATAACCCTGTGTGAAGACAGGAGAAGAGTAGGAAGTCTCTGTTCCTAAATGAAATGAGGGAGAAGAGGACTCAGACTTTCATGTGATTTGAGGAGTAAGAAGATAGCTGTCATTCCCAACTTTGATCTCAGACAATACTATAATACTATAATAAAGATTACAAGGTAGGTGCACAAAGTATTGTCCTGTTCTTGTGCAACATTTGACAATTCATAGTATTTGTGCAGCCAATTGATAGTATTTCGGGTGCTGTAGGTTATATTTCAGAGGAATGAACTAGCAAAACCACCTCTGAGACCTAAGAAAACCCTATGAAATTCATGAGATCACCATAAGTCAATAAGGGACTTGGAGGCACATACACACAATATCAAATACCAGGCGGGTGGGGGGCATCATTTGGTATATGAAGGCATACCTATTTACAGTCATGCTTGAGCTGAAGAACTCCGCTTGTCCTAAGATACAGTATGAGTTCACTTATGGTCTAACTAACAATCTATTGAGCCCACATAGAGTTCTTTACATTCAATGAACTAAAATGGACTTCCACATTCTGAGATTTAATGAAGTTCAAGTTCTAACTGTAATATTATCTCATATTTGAAACTTGGGTCTATATCAAATGCCAAATGTTGCCAGTTTAAGGCAGCGGTTCCAAGACACTGTATTAAAAACAGATCCAGTGTCTTAGGGCAACCTCTCCCATTTTCACATGGACTCAGTAACCACAAATACAACTTAAGTCACCATTTTAGAGTAACTGTGCCAAGCTTCAATATTTCAGAAGGTTTTTCCATCTGTTCTGTGAAAGGGCAGTTTTAACCAGGAATCAATTTGCCATTAATATTAGTGTTTTTTTTTTAATTTCTGGTTGTATTGTGTAAAGCAATCCCACAGGGACATCCAGACTGTTGCTCTTACCAGAAAACCAAGGAATTTCAACTCTGTAGGAAGAGCGGTAGATCTTCAGTAATTCTGTGCTGTACTGAACTTTCATGGAGGCATAGTTCTCCTCTCCCCACCCCCACCCCCAAAGCCAGCCTTTCTCATCTTAATATATAATGCTGAGTAAGTCTCAGGCTGTTGGGAAGTTCCAGATTGCAAATGAGTCATTTAAATCTAGTTCTTCTCTTGGTAATTAATATCATTACATATTTAGCTAAAGAAAGATTTCCAACACTGCATTTTCAAGACATAATTTAAATCAGTAGCTCTTAACCTTTGCTTTACCAGGGATCCCCTTTAAATAAATATCTCTTGTTGCCGTGGACCCCCAAGACTTAACTAAAGATTTAAAACCCTAATAGTAATAATAACAATAATACCTAATAATAATAATACAACAACAATTACACCATCCAATAAACTTTCCCTCAGAGGCCCTGGAGGGGAAGGGCAGACCCCTGGGGTTCCTTGTTAAGAACTTTGGATCCTACCCAACTGCACTGACAATACACTAGTTGCCTTTGTGGCTCAGAAGCCATTTCCCTGTAGTCCAATCCCACATTACTGTTAATATACAAGAGCAGGAACTATGCAGCAAAGGTACAACAAATATGGTTGCTTCCCACACCAATGGCATTCAACTGATCATGGCACAGGGAGAAAGCACATCTGTTGTGTTTATGCAACACAATCCTTGTTCTCACATTAACCAGTGTGGAAGGAGGCAAAACCACATAGAAACATCTCGTTCCCACCACCCCCATGAAAAGCAGCTTTTCACCAAAAGCATTTTCTTAGTCGGGCTATACAGGTCATGTTCCTGCATGCACTTTCAAAGAGGTAGCCACATTTGTCTTTTGCCAAAACAAAACAAAACACCACCTTCAAGACTAAGCAGTGTTACTAACACAAATGTTTGTGGCTTCTGATCAATGAAAGCTTTTGATATAATAAATAGCTTCATTTTTAAGATTGCTACAAAACTCTCTGCTGTTATTTCTGCATGAAGTCTTTACAAGGTAAATCTGTGGGGTATTTGATTCATAAGCCTGTCTCCTAGTTATAATAACATTTTTAAATAAACAGTCAATTCACTACCAACATGGTTAATAGCTATTCACTCCAGTTTAAGATTTCATTTAGCACCATTCAGCCTTTGCCTTCCTCTGAGGCTGAGAGAATGTGATTTGCCCAAGGTCACCCAGTGGGTTTCCATGGCTGAGCAGGGATTTAAATCCTGGCCTCCAGAGTTGTAGTCAAATGCACAAACCTCTACACCACGCTGGCTCTTAGTCTGGCATAAAGAATACCTAACTTGTTACTTCTTCGTGCTCATGGTTAACAGCAAACATCAGAGGGAAGGGAACCACCAGAGACCCAAAAAGGGTGGTTAAGTCATAAACATCTGACTTAAGTCAGCTTCTTCTTGGAAAAGTTTTTGCAATATTACTCCTGGAATCCACTAGGCATGCTGGCTGGGGTTTTTTTTTTGCAGGAGTTTAGTCCAAACAAGTAATATTTCCAGGTTCCATCATATTTTCTGGAATCCTTTTACTAGAACAAACTGACCAGAGCATTGTTAAAACTGCTTTTAGTGTTCCAAGCATAGACAGACAGTTCTTAAGTAGAGCAAATGCAGAATTCTAAGTTGAATAAAAATACTTGAAAGAAGGATAGATTCCCAAGGACTATGCTGAAAGTAGTTACAAGAGGGTCAAGGGATGATGAAAAGCTTCTTCCAGCAGTAGGCAGTATGGTTTAGCACACTTCTACTTAAACTCTCCCAGCCTAAGAATATTTCCCATTCTAAATACAGCGATAAATGCAGACTAGAAAAAGTCCAGGTGTACACTCAAGGTCCAAACAGCATCACAAGCTATATTTGTACAACAAAATCTCATTTGGTGCTTCCAAGCAACTCAGAAATAAACATTTGTAATTATTCTTTTATAGGAAAGCTAAAGAAATGCTCATAAATGTGTCTATGACTGCATCTTAATGCATTACGTCCATGGGATCCAAGAGTAATTTTACTAGAGTGGTAAAATCCTACCTCTAATAATTTTAAAAAATAATAAAATATGTATTTCTACAAATCAAGGCTAAGTCCTCTGGACTGTGACATTACTGAGGCTGGTCTTTTTGATAGAGTAATAACTAGTTAACAAATAGTAAGCAGATGGAAGGAAAAATAAACCAAGAGTCTCCAAAGTGAGGAAAGCAACCAGTGGGGTTCTCAAGGATGAACTAGGATGAAAACAAACAAATTAACAAACAATATGAAGACAGGAGGGGAAAGTAAGACAGCCAAGCATGCAGATTGGCACCAAATTATTCAGGATGGTGAAAACTATGAAAGTTCCAGTGGGTTTTGTCTAAACTGGGTGAAAAGGCAATATGTGGCAAATGACATTCAGTGTATAAAATGAATCTTCAGTTGGTCAAAAAAAGCCCCTTCATATATACATGCTGATGGAGCATTAATTATCACTGAGCATCAAGCTGTTCAAGGTGAATCTTGTGACAGATGCGGACAGGTCAATAAAGCATCCATTCATTAAATAGACATTATGAAAAAAGCCAAATTCAGTGCTTGGATTTATTAGGAAAGGGACCAAAGATAAAATGGTCAATCTCATGAAAAGTTTGTCTTATATCTGTAACATATCTGCAATATTGTCATTTAGTTACTGTTGCACCATTTTATACAGAAAAGGTGTAAGAAAAACAATCAAAATGAACATGGGATAAGAGCCCCTTTCCTGTAATGGAATTATAAAACATTCAGGTTAGTTAGTTTAGGAAAAGAAAGGAAGGCACAATAAAGGGTAACAGAGTTTTAAATAACAGGCAGTAGATGAAGATTTTTGTCCACGGTATTAAAATTTGGGATCATCAACCGAGTTTTTCACATAAACATAACAAGAAAATGAACAACATAAGATATAGTCAGCACCACATGAACACAGAATAGGAAAGGACCCCAAGAGCCACACAGCATAACCTCCTGCTATACAGGAATACACAAGCGAAGCACTACCTAAAGATGGCCATCCAACCACTGTTTAAAGCCTTCCAATGAAAGATCATTCACCACATGGAGAGGCAATACATTCCACTGTCAAACACCAATCACAGAGACAATCTGAAACCAGAGCTTGGAATTCATTAATTAAAAAGTATTTCATTGACTACTTTTAAACGTAACAAATATGATAAACAGAGATGACAAAAGGAAACATGAACAACTGATTCTATATTTGATAACATCAGCAAGGATTCTTCTTGCTAAATATTGGGAAAATCTGAAGTTCCAAAGATACAAGGCTGGTGCACTAAAATACAAGATATGATGGAAGCAGACAGATTAACCTTAATGTTGTCAAAAAATAATGTAAATATTGAAAATGACTGGGCTCCGTTAATGAACTATCTTCAAGGAAAGTGATTTAAGGATAACTTTTATACTATCCTGTTGCAAAAGATTAGACCCTCTATGTGTGAAAGTAAAAAACAAATTTATATTTAAATTATTGAGAACTTCATACTAAATTATGATAAATACTAGATAATAAGGAAGAAATAACTTTTTAGAAAATAAGAAGTAATTATGAGAATATAGAATTTTCGATATTCTAGTTAAAGGGAACTGGATTTGCTATTTCAGAAGCTAAATTAAAGAAGACAAGTAAGCATTCTGACTTTAAAAGTAGCTACTGGGAAGTACTTAAGTGTTTGATTTTTATGTTTTTATTTTTGTGTTTCTTTTTGTTGGGATTTTCATATTTTTTAGAATAGAAATAAAATGAGTATTGTCAGTAGTATTTAAAATGTATTATAGAATGATTATGCTTATGTTTGTTTAATTAGTTTTGTTAATTTATGTTTGTTAATGTATTATTGTTCTTAGATGTTTTAAAAATTAAAAATTTTTAAAAAAGCATTTAATTGCCTACAATTTGCTATAATTTTGGACAAGAATTTTATGAATTATTTTAATTACTTTAATGTCAGGAACATTAACCATTTGAGTATTACTACTGTCTATCCATTCTTTAATCTGTTGCTCTGGGGAAGGGAGGTAATTTTTAAAATTTAAAAGTAACACATCACTAGTACAATACAATAGTAACAATTAACAAATTAATTTCATATTACACACTGTATTGTCCTGCATTATCCTCATATGTGAGCCTGCCCAAATTCTGAGGTTTTCTGAAGAGGCCTTATGAGACAGTAGCTACTCCCATGCCTTGGAAGTCCCTCCCTAGAGAGACTAAGATGAATCCTTCCTTGTTGTCCTTCCAGTGACAGGCGAATTTTTTTTATTCCACCAGACTAGGAACTGAGTGCAATGATGTGCTGTTCTGTCAATTTTCCCCCTTTTTATGGGTTTGTTCTGAAATATATTTTAACACTAACATTTTGTATGTTTTATGGTTTTTATGTGTTGTTAGTTGCATTTGTTTTTGTTTTTTAGTAAGCCATCCTGAATCAGGTGAAGAAAGAGCGCAAGAAAACTGAAGCTTTCCTCACTCCGCTTGTTAGCTTCCTGGAAGCAAGTATCTAGTAATTCCTGTTGGCACAGCTGAACTAGATGAGCCTTCTGTCCAATGTACTGGCTAAGACTGATTTGTTTGCATTGCATGATTCTATTGATATTCACCAGAGTGAGGGCAGACTCAGAATACAGAGATTATGTTACATTCCACAAAACAAAGAAAGAAAGAAATCAAAAGGTGAGGTGAAGAGCTTGAAAAAAATATGGCTGTAGATCGTTTTTAAATCAAGCAGAATAAAGTTATGAAATACAGTTTTCAGGGATGAATAAAGTGTTGCTGTTTTTGCTTTTTTATGACTTGGGGCTAGACAGCCCTGCAATTTCAGTATTACACATCCATACATTTTACACATGCGCGCACCCTGCAGCGTTACTAGCATTTTCAGGTGACTGGCTCTTTCTGCACTTCCCTAATTCCATTCAAAGAAAAATGGTGGGGTAGTTGTCTCAGTACAAGAGAAAGAGCATCAGAAAATGCATTCGTTACTGAAATTACAAAGGATGTATGAGGCATGTTTTTGCAGCACCCATTTGGGGAACTCTACTTTGGCATGAGCCAATTCTCCCCCAAACTCTTACCAAACAGCTTCTTACAGAGAAGTTGCCTACAAGCCACATTCTAAAATCATCTATGAATGAACTACCTTATAACCAGTGCACTTGTTATTACGCTTTTGGGGCACTGATCCTACTACATTACACACAAGTCTCGGTAGATATAATATTCCAACATATTCTAAACATAGGAAATATTCCAAACATCATCATCATCAACAACAACAACAACAGTTCTTACCTGCCTCTCCCTATGGATACCCCTATGGGCAGCAAATTAACATACTGAGCTGGATGTGGAAGGGGAAGGCTGGATTCTCATTCTAGCCCTTTGTCACTGATGTATATTTTAAAGCCCTACATGGTTTGGGTCCAGATTACTTACAGGGCTGCCATTTCCCATATAATCCACCCCATACACTTAGGTCCTCTGGGGGATATTTGCTCCAGTCAGCCAGGACTAGATTGGCAACTGTCACCCAGAGGGCAACAACAACATTTCTTACCCACCTCTCCCTATGGATTACCCTATGGTGGGGAACAGCAAATTAACATATAACATAACATTGGTTAAAAACACATATCAGTTAGAAGCATATATCAATTTAAAAGAACAAGTAAAACCAAGACATTTTAAAACAATCAATACACAATCTAAAATTCACAATTTAAAATCATCTGGATGGGCCTGCTGGAAGAGGCTGGTCTTTAATGCTGCTTTAAATCAGACAGTGCATTCAGCAGTCATATCCCTTCAAGCAGACCATTTCACAGTCCTCTGGGTGACAGTTGCCAACCTGGAGCAAATGTCCCCCAGAGGACCTAAGTGTATAGGGTGGATTATATGGGAGATGGCAGCCCCATAAGTAACCTGGACTCAAAGTAGTAGGGCTTTAAAATATACATCAGTGACAAAGGCAGGAGGGCTAGAATGAGAATCCAGCCTCCCTCTTCCACATCCAGCTCAGTAGGAAAGAAATTACTCCAAAAAGGAGGGGTTGTGGGTTCTAATAAAAGCAGATATTTTAGACTTGACTTATAGCATACTTCAAAGAAAAATTACCATCACTGCTGTAGGAGCCAAGTGTATATCTAGCATCTGTAGCACTAAAGGCCAACAGCCACCTTACCTCTCACACACGTTATCACCACAAACTATTAAGTCCACTCAGCTTAATCTATGATTTCATGGAGAAATATTGATTTAACAAAAAGACCTTGTTGTCTTTAATAAGACTGCCTTGCTGAAGTCCCAGAATTCCTTCTTCATACAGAGGTATTCTCTTGGGCCTGAAGCCAAAAAATAAATTTTAAAAAATCCATGAAAGGTCTTTTTAAAAGCATTTTAAGATGCGTGAAGCGGGGGGAAAAAACCACCAAGGAGTACAGTGGAGGAAGATCCACCATCCAGAGCCTAACCTTGTACACACTTCCTTTCCTCTGGTACAAAATTCTTTTCCAACCATCCGGAGCTCATCAAGTCAGATCATCATAGTCTCTTTTCCCAGCAAGTGACAGATCTCACAGCTAGGCATGAGCAATGCCTAACCAGCACAGCACTCCCCAAGGGTTCTATAAACACCCTCAACAAAAAGAGAGAAAATAATAAAAGAGAGGTTCCAATTAAGCCTGACCTCTTTATGCTAAAACTGTCACATGAGCATGTGTGGACTCTAAATGGCATTCCTTCAAAAAGGTATTCAATGAACTGAAGATTTTTGTGGTGGTTGTCTAACTCGCTCCTTCCAAAAGGATGATGGTAGCTGAAAGGTAAAAATAAAGCAAAGCGTAGGATTTTAAAACCTAATTGACTTATACAGGCTGTGGCTATGATCTTTAAGGAAACATAGTACCACCAACTGCAGATACTGGCTGGTTTGTGTGTACTGTACATACACTCATAGGGTGATCTAAATATGCATCTGGGATGTACCTGCTCAGCCCACATCTTGGGGTCCACGATCTGTCTCTACCCCAACTTACCTCGACCAGGAGAAAAGGGGAGATAGTTCAAGCTTCTGGAAGAGGAGAAGATAATGACCAAATCTCCACTAGACATTTTTGAACATATCCAATCACTCTTCTCCTACCCCAGGTACACTTGAGGACCCTAAGGAGGCTGGGGAAGAGGCATAAGGTAATGATGAAGATGGTTGCGGGTGCTCTAAACCCATTAGTATTTTTTCATGTTTTATCTCTCCTCAGCAGGACTCTTAGCCTCGCAGTTATTTGTGTTTGTGGTTTTTTTCTCTTACCGTGATAGGGAAAATTCAGCATCTAAAGTTTTCATCATCACTGTGTATCCATACTGAGAGCAACTGAACTGTATGCTAAATCAAGATCACAGTTTATAGGAAAAACAACTCAGGCTATTTTTAGCCAAAAATCCTTAAATTATGCTGTTAAAGTGCATGAAAACTGTTCCCACTCCCTGCAAAGAATCTCCAGTTTTTGTCTGTCCCTGTCATAATAATGTTTTCTCTTCCCAATTTATAAAAACTTGAAAGGAGGGATCAGAAGTGTTAACCTCCTTTACCCTTCTTTCTCAAGGTTAATGACCTTTTCCTTTAAAATCACATGCTTAGAAAACAGAGGCTCACAAATAAGCTTAAGGAAGGAAGGACGGATGGATGAAGGCACAAAACAGCCAGCTCAGATAGGCACTGTATAAACAATAGACTTGGCTGGGTCAGAAAAATTGTGCAACAGCCCACAAACTGGAGAAAATTAAACCATTGAGCAGGAACTTTTATCAAGGTTTGAGCAGCACGAGGCTCCATTTGTGGCAAGCTGGGAACATTATAAAGAGCAAGCCTGCTGATGTGTGACTTCACAGTGCTTCTGGCTAATTAAAATGCGGCATCACTTAAGACAGCTTTGGATGTCTGTTTCCCCTAACACCTTGGGCTTCATTTACAGGCAACAATTTCCCAGTATTCTGGAGAAACCAGGCTCTCTGTTCTGGCTCCTGGCTTCCAGAGAACCTGGAGAACCCAGTTCACATGTTGGGCACCTACAGGAGCCTGTTTACTCCTGCTTGGCTCTTTACTGAAGCAGAAAAGATTAAACTAGCACTGGGGAATGTCTACGGTCTTCTAGATGTTGGTGGGCATGCAAGGTGTAGGTAATGGGTACTGGAGCACAACAATATCTGGCCATAGGTTCCTCACCCTGGACAAGACTGAAAAAGAAAAATTTGCCTGTAACATCCAAATATTTTGCTTGCCACTCTCAAACAGGTCGGCATGGTAAACCGAGAACTTTGGTCAGAGATTCTGGCTCAGCTAAAGAATTAGCTCCCACTGCTTACCACTGCATGCATATATGGCCAACTGGAATACCTACATTTTTAATTATTGGGGAAAATATACAGTATTTGTTCTTAACATACACTGTGCACTTTCAATTTCATCTTGAAAGCACTCCCCCACTTTGGAGTTGTAATCAGTTCACACTCTTGCTGCTTCTGTACCTTTTCAATATTGTATTTCAAGGAATTATTAAAGAATATATGATTAAATGGGCACAGCAGATTGGGCATGAGATTAAGATAGAAAAGTGGGAGAAGGCATGGATTAAGAATATTCGGTTCACAAGAAGTTATGCCCTTAAAGAAAACTTTTATAAAATGATTAATATGTGGTATCTGACTCCAGAGAAACTATCAAAGATATATAAAAAATCATCAAATATTTGTTGGAAATGTGGAAAAGCAAAAGGAACGTTTATCCACATTTGGTGGAATTGTAAGAAATCGAGGAAATTTTGGAAGATAATACATAATTTGGTAATGCAAGTTCTTAAAATAGATATCTCTCTTAACCCAGAACTATACTTACTAAATATGTTACATAAGCTACAACCAATCATTCAGAAGAAATACGGCAATATTCTATTATATGCAGTAACAGCTGCAAGGTTAATATTTGCTAAATTGTGGAAAAAAGAAGATATACCATCAATAAAAGACTGGGTCGAGAAAATGTCAGAATTTTACGAAATGGAGAGACTTTCAATTATTCTAGATGATAAGAAGACCTGGAAAGACCTTGAAGTATGGCAGGATATAATTAATTTAAAAAATAAAGAGAATAGGAAATTAAGGAAGGATAGTAAATAATGGAAGAAAGTTAAACAGAGGAATTACACACACACACACACACATATATATATATACATAGATGTACGTAGGTATGTAAATACAAGAGTATATACGTGTATATATGGATACAAGTAGGCGACTAAAGATTGTCAATGTATAATACAACCAGGAGTAAAGGAAATGAAGGAAGTCGGAATGTATGTTATGATTATGTTATTTGTTATTTGTCTGTAATGCGTACTTTGTTTTTTTTTCTTTAATATTGTTGGTTTGATGATGTATTCGGTATGTTGGTAATATGTAGGTTTGTGTAGAAGGTTTGTTTGTTCAGATGTTGTTTTATTAATTTAATTTATTTTATTTGTATTATTGGATTATTGAGTTACGTGTAGTCATTTAATGATTTTAATTTGAATAAAGAAAATTTAAAAAAATATATATATATTGTATTTCAAGTACTGTAGTTTTTATTGTGATGGTGATTTTAAGGGTTTTTGTTAAGGTGTTAGCCTGAGACTTGTTTAAATTCTCAGCCTGGGACACTACCTACCAACAGGAAGGAGATATTAAAATCTTGCTGAGATTATTTTGGGGAAGGGGCAAATAAAACCGGAGAGAAGAAACTAAATTTGGCTGGCTGAAGAATGAGCTCTTTGAAGTGCCTTACACACAAAAATAGGAAATTGGGTTTATGACTTCATTCCCTCCACCCTCAAGGGTTCATTTCCAGAAAAAAACAACATTACCTTATGAGGAACATTATAAGCTATCTACCAACCCAATAAATCATTATTTAGTCAGAGCACAGACAACATCCTCAGGTTCAATTAATTAACCAAAACATCTCTCTCTCTCTCTCTCTCTCTCTCTGGCTTTTCTTCGCAAATGAAGATTCAGGAAGGACTCATCCCGCACTTTCTGCAAGTGCGCTGATAACTAAAAAAGGCCAATCCGAGATAAACAAGTCCGGTTGCAGAAAGCACAGCAGAAGGTCTCCTTGGGTGATGTTTCCGGGTTGTGATTCTTTCTGCGTTGTCGTTTCTCTTCAAGACTTGTTCGGCGTGAGTTCTCAAATAAGGCTGCAGCATTGTGGATAGTGCGTCTCCAAGCCTCCCGATGTGAGGCCATGGCGGACCATTGTTGGTGATCAATTTGGCCGAGCCTGAGATGTTTCAGGGAGTCCTTGTATTGCTTTTTTGGAGCACCCCTCTTAAGCTGACCTGTGGCGAGTTCACCGTAGAGTACTATTTGTTGGGAGGCGATGGTCCTCCATCCTAGAAATGTGCCAAGCAAGCCATCCCAATCTTGACACGCTGACATACAGAAGTCTCCTCCTCCACCTGCACCTAAGTTACCCATTGCCTTTACCAGTTCCTGCTTAAGTAGTATCTAAGGCTGCTGCCAGGCTCCATCCCATGGCTTTTTGTAGTTTGTTGTGGCACCAGAGCTCTTTGACAGAGAAGGTGAAATATCTCCTAAAACTACAAATCCCAGAATTCCATAGCATTGAGCCATGGCAGTTAAAGTGGTGTCAAACTGCATTATTTCTGCAATGTGACTCCATTGGTATACAGTAGGAGCACCTTTCTATGCATACCATGAACACGTTCAGCCTCTGATCACTTGCAGACCAATGGAAAGCACAGCAGCAGATGTAGATGATTTTCATACATCCTGACACCTGAAGGAGAATCTCTCTTAATTAATTCTGCTGAAAAGCCAGGATTTCACAGGTTCAAATTACTAAGAAGCCAATACAGAGCATTTAAACAACCTCCCCAGCACACACACACACACACACAACAAAAAGAAATCAAGCAGAAGCCACTCTTTAAAAGTGGCTGAAATTGCTCCAGTGATTTTTAACACCTTCTCTATCATTCACACTCTTGTGGTTATTATTCTGGACCACATAACTGCTGTTTAAGCTATCAGAGACATCCCCTTTGGTTCTATCACCCACGTGGCTCCCCCTTTTTTTTCCAACAGGGTTGCATAACTTACACAAACAGATCCATTTCCTGTCTGCTGCGCCAAGCAATTTAGCAGACCTCTATGATCTTGCTGAGATCATTGGGGGAAGGGAATAAAATGGGGGAAAAGAGAAGGAGAAGAAATTAAACTTGGCTGTCAGAAGTCCATGTGCTTTGAAGTGCAATACAAACAACATTAGGAAATCAGTTTTAGCTGCTCATTCTCGCCTCCCCTTGCCCCCACTTTATTTCCAGAAAAATGCACTGCTTTATAAGGAAGATCACAACCATCTCTCTCACCACAATGAATCAGTATTGCCTGAGTCACAGACAATGTTCTCAGGCTTAATTAAGCACAGAGAAGATATTAAAACTAAATTATGTATTTTAGTACTTGGTTATTATAATCTGAATAAATCAACTGGCTGACTCAGCAAAACAACAACAACAACAACAACCATAAATCATTTAAAACAAAAGTGATGGAGCAAATATAAATCAACATTAGGTCCAGCATTATACTTTACTGTATCTAACTCACATTCCAGGGCTATCATCTATGAATATTCCTTGCCTAAGGAAACCCTGTGAAATGCATGGGGTGGCCATAGGTCAACAGGTGACTTGAAGGCACATGCACAGGCACAACCCTGAACTAGCAGATAAGAAGTGTCATTCTTCCCCTTTCCCTTGGGATTGTAAATGTCTTACTCATCTTGCATTTATTAGAGAAGGAGCTACTTCTATTTCACAGGGAAAGATGTTCCCCACTGTTGGTACAGCAGCTGAGACCTCCTTTCTTGTTACCATCAGCCTTGCCTACCCTATGTGGTAGAAAGGGAAGTGCCTCTATTAGTCTAAAGAAGAAAACAGGTTAGTACGGGAGGAGATGAGGTTCCAATTATCCTGGACTCAAACTAGTTAGTGAAGGCAAATGCCAACAGTTTACACTGTATCCAGAAGCAACTAACAACCAGCTCAGACAATGTAACATAGGTTTAACATGATGCCATGGGTGTTCCTGGACTAATATCCTTCATTGTTAGTTCAACTCCCAAGGACTCTTCAACAGATAACCCTATGCGGAGAGCATTGCAATAACTCAATCGTAATGTAACCATGATATTTGTTCCCATAGCCAGATCGGACTACTGCAAGAACAGGTGCAGGCAGAATACCAACCCTATCTAGAAAAAGGCACTCCTGGCTACCACTACAACTTGATCATGCAAAATGGAAAACCAAAGCCAGGACCTGTAAACTGCAAACTGGGTTTTTCACGGGGACCATAACCTGATCCGAAACAAGTTGAATCCCCATTGCAGAGTATGTCTCCCACCTGCCCAAGAACAGGTCTGTCTTTTATGGGGTTATGCCTCAGTTTGTCCACTAGCCCACTAAACTCTGTTATGACTGCACTGATTACACATCAGTTTTAAGGGACTGTCCCCAAGTTTCTCTCTCTGCCTTTTCTTCGCAAACAAAGATTCAGGAAGGACTCATCCTGCACTTTCTGCAAGCACGCTGATGACTAAAAAGGCCAATCCGAGATAAACTAGTCCGGTTGTAGAAAGCACAGCAGAAGGTCTCCTTGGGTGATGTTTCCAGGTCGTGATTCTTTCTGCATTGTCATTTCTCTTCAAGATGTGTTCAGCATGAATTCTCAAATAAGGCTGCAGCATTGTGGATAGTGCGTCTCCATGCCTCCCAATGTGAGGCCAGGGCAGACCATTGTTGGTGATCAATTTGGCCGAGCCTGAGATGTTGTTTCAGGGAGTCCTTGTATCACTGTTTTGGAGCGCCCTTCTTGCGCTGACCCATGGCGAGTTCACCGTAGAGTACTATTTTTGGGAGGCAATGGTCCTCCATCCTAGAAATGTGCCCTGCCCAGCGCAGCTGTGTCCTCAATATCATGGCTTCAATGCTGGTGATCCCTGCTTGCTCAAGTCCCCAAGTTAATATGACTATAAAGAGAATGTCAATTTGTGTTGTCCTAATCAATGATATTTTAAATTTATAAATTTCTTCAGAAATAAAGTCTCACCCACAATGCTCTACCAACATGCCTGTGCTGTTGAACAAGGCAGAAGAGCAAGGATGGTGAGGGAATATAGTGGGGCTGTTTGAGGTTTGGTGTGAACATATGAGTGGAAGGAAAAGCTGGCTGGACTGGATTTCTTTTACTTGCTTAGGCTAAAGGAATGGAGAGGGGAACAAAGCAACTGCAGTCTTGGAGTTGCTGGAAGGATGGGATTTCCTTTACCTGTTTAAAAGGGGGAGCATAAAAGGAAGGAAGAAATTTGAATCTTGCCATTGTTTGGAGGAAGTCAGTTCCATTGCCAGCTTAGAAGGGAGGCAATAGAGGAGGTGAAAGAAACTGGAATCTTGGAGTTGGTGTGATGGGAAATGGTTTCTTCTGCTTCCTTAGGTGAAGGGTGAGCAGCTAGAGCGGTGATGGCAAACCTATGACATGCGTGTCATCACTGACACGCGTAGCCATCTGTGGTGACACGTGGCTTGGCCTCCTCCCCCTTCCCCCCGCAACCTCACCACCATCCCTAAAGTGGCGGGCAGAACTTTGAAGCCCGATCACCAGTTTTGGGATGGGGAGGAAAGTGGCGGGCAGGGCTATGAAGCCCCGACCACCGCCACCACCCCTGAGGCCCTCGAGCCGCCTCAGAAAGGCTGGGTAAGGCAGCGTGCAGGTTGGCGGGAGTGTGCCTGGCCTGTCCCCGGCCTTCCCAAGGGGGCTCTGGGGCTTCGAAGTTCTGGAGCCGCCTAGGGCTGGGGAAGGCGGTGGGCTGGCGGGAGTGTGGCCGGGAGTCTGCCCGGCCTTCCCAAGGGGGGTTCCAGGGCTTCGAAGCCCTGGAGCTGCCTTGGAAAGGCTAGGGAAAGCAGTGGGCTGGCGGGAGGGTGGGTGGGAGTCTGCCCGGCCTCTCCCCAGCCTTCCCGAGGGGGCTCCGGAGCTTCGAAGCCCTGGAGCCACCTTGGAAAGGCTGAGGAAGGTGGCGGGCTGGCGGGAGTCTACCCGGCCTTCCCGAGGGGGTTCCAGGGCTTTGAAGCTCTGGGGCTGCCTTGGAAAGGCTGGGGAAGGTGGTGGGCTGGCGGGAGTGTGGGCGGGAGTCTGCCCGGCCTTCCTGAGGGTGTTCCAGGGCTTCCAAGCCCTGGTGTCACCTTGGAAAGGCTGGGGAAGGCGGCAGGCTGGCAGGAGGGTGGGCAGGAGTCTGCTCGGCCTCTGCCCGAGGGGGCTCCGGGGCTTCGAAGCCCAGGAGCTGCCTTGGAAAGGCTGGGGAAGGAGGCAGGCTGGCGGGAGTCTGCCTGGCCTTCCTGAGTGGTTCAAGGGCTTCAAAGCCCTGGAGCCGCCTTGGAAAGGTTGGGGATGGCGGCAGGCTGGCAGGAGGGTGGACAGGAGTCTTCCTGGCCTCTCCCTGGCCTTCCTGAGGGGGCTCCTGGGCTTTGAAGCCCTGGAGCTGCCTTGGAAAGGCTGGGGAAGGTGGTGGGAGGGTGTGTGGGAGTCTGTCCGGCCTTCCCATGGGGGCTCTGGGGCTTTGAAGCCGCGGAGCCACCTTGGAAAGGCTGGGGAAGGAGGCGGGCTGGCGGGAGGGTGGGCGGGAGTATGCCTGGCCTCTCCCCGGCTTTCCCGAGGGGGCTACGGGGCTTTGAAGCCCCAGAGCCACCTCGGAAATGCTGGGGAAGGCAGCGGGCAGGAACCTTGGAAGTCCGTCGGTGCCTTGGGAAGGGACGGCGGAAGCGTGTGGTTGGGAGGTTTTCCACCCTCCCCTTGCCAAGGCACTGACAGGCTTCATGAGAAGCCCGTTGGTGCCTTGGGAAGGGAGGGGGGAATTGTGCGGGTTGGAGGTTTTCTGCAAATAGTTGAAGTCGCGAATGTGGATGGGCAACTGTATACATTTATGTTATTTAAACAGTAAATATTGCGAAATAATGTTTTTTCTCTAAGTGACACACCACTCGAGTTATGCTCAATTTTTTGGCGAAGTTTGACACACCAAGCTCAAAAGGTTGCCCATCACTGAGCTAGAGTCTTATTGTCTGGAGGGGAGGGGTTTATCTAGCCTGGAAAAAGGTAAACTCTGGTGTTTTATACATCGAATCTCTTTGGTGAGTTGCATAAAATCACTAAATTTGTGGCTGCTTCAGCTCCATTGAAATGCATCTACTTGTTCTCCAGTGATTCCCTATGGCTTCCCACATTTACCGGTACATCAGTCTCAATTTACATTGCAATTCCAGGAATGAGACCCACCTTTATTTTGAAGCTTGTAGGAACAGGTACAGAATTCATAGCAATGTTCATTTGGAAGGGCATGATTTTGGTCATTTAGGCAAAGTTCTTTAAAATCCCCCATTCTTTAAAATGCCATGTAATCTACCAGTTACATTAGCTTGATGCATTTCAATGGCCATTTATTCCAATGGCCATTGTTGGGCATTCATTTTTAATATGTCTTCAAAGTTTCTTATTTGGAGACCTCTGGCTGTTTTAGTTTCAGCAGATGCCTTCTGCCATTCTGGATCATTTTTAGCCTATCTTATTTAATATGTGGTTTTATATTTATGGGGTGGGTGAATTAAATATTTATCTCATCACTCACCAATTTGTCCTCTTTATGAGGAGCTAACATGCAGTTTTTCAGGAACAGTCTTTTTCTGGTATTTTTTGTTGATCAAACTAGCAACAGTGAAAAGACACTGCATTTTTGTCAAAGAGAAAGTTGTATAAATTTAGAATTTCTTCATTTTTATGGCAAACATCAAAAACATTTCTTAGAGCATCTGGTGGGCTGGTTTAGTGATAAATGATTATCCAGAAGAAATTGGTACATTGTATAATCCATCTGTAAAATTAAGATCACACAGAGAGCAGTTAATAGTTCAAAACATTTTCCCTCCCACAGCAGTGATTTAAACATATGATGTTTTTCTCAGTTAAGAACAGTGTCATCAAAATCCTACAGGAATGGTTTTGCTTTTGGCCCTATGAATTTTAGAAAGTAATTTGTACTTCTAAAAAGAAAAGTTACAAAATCAGTACACCATGTTCAACTTCCCCACACAGGCTCTCATGTACACCATGCAGGTTCACATTGGAGATTGTGGGGGGGGGGGTTAAGTTTCTAGACTTTTGTGAACAGAAAAGTGGAAAGTATTGAATGCTTGCAAAAACTGAGTTTACCATGAGTTCTTTGCCCATAAAAATTATTTAGCACCCTAATGTAATAATGGCTGTGCACCACTGCTCTACAGACATCTAATACAATACCTATAAACACAGCACAGCCTAAGGCACTGAAGGAACATCTGTTGATATTTGCACCATAAACCAATTTTCTCCAGCAGTGCTATGGCAATACAAAGATTCCCAATAGGCTTCATTGGACAGTATCATGTCTTCTCAGCACTAGACATGCATTATACATTTACATTCGTTAAACATATTCTATAGAAGCTTAAAAATGCTAAGCCTAAAGGCAGCATACCAAAAATCGAGACCTTGGAAATAATACATTAAAAATATTTCTTTCCAATCCTCTCTTTCCCCACTGAAGCCCTCTAAGGAGCCCCAGAAAAGGGATATAGGATCCATAACTTTTGAAATTCCCTTTCCCCACTGCAGCCCTACTGTGCCATAGTCCAAACTTTTCCCAGTAGTCCCCTAACTCCTGAAAGACACCTCCCAAGAAAATGTGATTGCTGGAGTAGAAGGGGATGAAAACCCCCAATTAAGCAGGTTTCATTACATTTCTGTGACATTTGGCTACAACCCTCTGTGCTGCTGACATATGTTGGTGGATATATTGTAAACAAAATTAATTTCTGAGCAGCATTTTGGGGATTTTCCTGTCATTTGAAACTGTCTTGTATGCTTTCTCTCTCTACTTCCTGCTCAAAAATATGGACATACGGCCCTTATATTTAAAGGCATCACAAGTCAGGATTTTCATTAGCTTATTTTCAAAATGTCCATGACTTTTAGCACTGTACAGATTTCAGCAAGTGGGCGGATAATGAGGGGTGAGTGGACTGGGAAACAGTTCTACAGAATTTAGAGCTTGCACAAGAAATCAGTGACATGAACGTGTGGGTGGACAGGAAAGCAGTTGAGTGGACTCCACGCTTCAGTAAGCAGAAACTCAGAAAACACCAAAAGGTTATCTCCCATGTAATTTGTGTAAATCAAGGGATGGGCAAAGCTCAGTTCTTGACATCCCAGCAAGACTCCCTCCAGAAGCCCCTTTTTTCTGGCAAAAGAATGAACAGCCCATCATGGAAGCTTCTAAGCATAGGAATGCAGTTTTTAAATGGATTACAGGGGCTCCTGCATTAATGTAAAAAACACAGTTTTCCAAAAGAGAAATTGACTTCTGGCACACTTTTAGTTTTGCTTGTTGTTTTGTCATTCTTAATTCTTCATTTGTCATTCTTCTGTCATTGTCATTCTCTCCTTCCAGGGCTCCAGGCTCAGAAAACTGTACCCCTTAACTTATGGAAGTTAACTCTATCAGCTTTAATAACTTCTAAAGCAGGAAACTTTCCCCATTGTTCAGAAGGGTGAGGTGGCCTGCCTCAGGCAGCAGATTTTATGACACTATGACATTCCCTCCAAAAGACAGAGGAACACATTCATCACTCTGTTCTTATACTGAGGGCAATAGCCTACAGGAGTTACACACACACTCTTCCTATACTCAAATGTCTGTGGGTTCTTCTCTACAGTAATTTGTCCCTCATCAGAACCTTACCTGTAGCTATAAATATTTCACCTACTTTATAGTATTTGGTGCATTGTAAAGAAACTTAACACAAGGCTATCACATAGCAAGGTGATTAGTCAAGAGAAGTCACACAGGTCCACAAAAGGAGACCTGCAGGGTATTTGCAGTCCATCAAGGCTCAGCCTGGAACACAGAGATAACAGGTGAAGCTCTTCTCTTATCATTTTGTCTCTACACCTCAGGAGAAGAAAGGCTGGGAAACAAGTTGAATTAAATGAAGATGTACAGGATATATTGCAGTTTCCAAGCCTCATTTGTCCATTGCAGCTAAAAACAACTGTGGGTGAAATCTTGTGGCACCTAAAATGTTGCCAGATTTATCATGGCATACATTTTTTTCAGGCAGTCCACAAAAGTGTATGCCATGAAAAAACCTGACAGCCTTTTAGGTATTGCGAGACTCCTGGTTATTTAAAAGAAGAATACAGTTCTCCCTCCATATCCACAGATTTGGTATCCACGGATTTAAGTACTGTATTCACAGTTTGAAAATATTCTTTAAAAAATAATAATCCAAAAAGCAAATCTTGATTTTGCCATCTTATATAAGGGGCACCAATAATGGGACTTGAGTATTCACGGATTTTGGTATCCTGGGGTCCTGGAACTAAACCTAAGCAAATACGAAGGGACAACTGTACAATATAGTTTATTCAGTCCCAATTAACACAACTTCTTCTGGATTGAATAAAAACTCATCCTTGGAAGGAACTGTACAAAAATTGCAACATACTCCCCCAGTTGCTTCTTATGTGCTTTTGAGGTATATTCTCTTTTGTTTCTAGTAATCAAAATGACAACCTTGCATGTTTAACAGTTCACACTTTTACATTTGATATTTCAATGGTGAAATGCCGCTGGTTTTTTCTCCCCCAGGAGAGAGTGATGGGGGGGGGGTAGTATAAGTAGGCAAGATAGCACACACAGGCCTCAAAGTTATCTACCTAGTTTTTGTTTATATCCCATCTTTTTCCCAATATAGGGCCCATCTAATCGTCCTTTGTGAGTAAGGGTGAACATCAGCATGTGGATGGACGAACACCTTTTTAAGAGGTATTGGGAAGCTAACAGTGCCAACAGTGGGTTAGCCTAAGAAGATCATAAGTCAAGTTCAGGGTTTTGCTTCTTTGAATTTAAAGCAAATCACATACACACACTGTCTTTTTTTTTAAATGACAATTAATTATTTTATTTATATACTACCTTTCCCCCAAAATGGGACTCAGGGTGGCTAGATACTATAGATTCAAGGAACAGTTGAAACCTCTTCTAGGTATCACTATCCTTGTAATTAGAGTGTTTGGCAATCCAGTATTTCACCTTCAGTCAGCAGACCACTATGAAAGATACTAATTTATTTTGCACGCAAGTCTTTACCTTTACAGGGCAGATTAAAGAAAACTCCACATGAGCTCTCCATTTTTCTTCCAGTCCTGACTCTAATAGGATTATAGTAAGCCACCCTGAACTCAACTAGATATGGCAGGATACAATCTGAAGTGCAATTCGGTTATAGTCCTCTTCATTGTTCCCTCAGAGTCAGCCACACTGAATACAGTGGGAATTACACAATACAAGATAGCTGATAGCTTCAATGCAGGCAAACAATCTACAGTATAGGAAATAGCTGGTAAATTATGACATGAAAACAAGTGATATTTCTATAGAGGCAACTACTTGTCATTTCATGTTTTCTTGTGGTAACATTTGAAAAACAAACACAACGTTCTTTTTAGCATGTGCTTGCTGTGATGACTTTCCTCCAAGACAACACTTTCCAGAACTACAAAATATTACTTGCAAGAGCTTCCTTGGAAAAGGCATGCATCCTCATCAGCTTGCCAGTGGGTCATGACCCAGTTCATACACACTTCTTTCCTGAATTGTACAGATGACTCAGCAGAAAGCAGCTGATAAACCTTACCATCATTTTTCCTACTTAGCATGGGAACAACTTTTCACCTTTTGTTAGAGCCACACAGTGTTATCCCAACCATACTCCCCCAAGTATGTACTTAAGATGGCAGCAGCAATTGGGATACTGAAACTCAATGAATAGATTTTCCAACACTCTGCTCTGCTCACTACAGATCAAAAAAAATTCATTCATAAGCCCCTCATCAACTAGTATAAATAACCTGCAGAATATGGTACAAGCAAAATACACTAGATCTGTAGTTATAAAAATGCAGGCCACTATACATAAGGATAATACGGTACTAACAATGATTCCCTAGTCTAAACATGAGAAGACACCAGCAATTTACAATGACACATTCTCAACTAATGCACTTATGAAAATGGAGTCCAATGGGGAGATTTGTTATGGAGAAGCAAATAAGGTTGCCTGAAGGGACCATCAATGAATACCACGTGCTGTAGCCTATATATCAGATGAAGGAACTTACAAAACCACCTGAGTATTCCTTGCCTAAGAAAACCCTATCAAATTAATGGGGTCACCATAAGTTGACAGGTGACTTGAAGACACGCGCACGCACACACAACTACTGTGCTCATCTGACAAACTCAAAAATTTGTTTAGTTATAAAACTGTTATAGTTATAAAACTGAAGTAAAACCACAATGCAGATACAGTTACTGTATATTTAATTAAACCAGGATATGCAGGGCAGAAGAGAACATGGACCCCTTGCTCATTTCTGGCTGCTAAACTATGGTCTAAGAAACTGCATCATCTAATCATGGTTTAACAATCAAAACTACTGCATAGATTTCTTCTTTTGCCTCCAACCTTTTATTAACCATAGCTCACAATGACATTTGAACTGTCAGACTATGGTTAGCACTTTACCTTCAAGCCATGTTTTGAAGTAGGTTTGCAAATTATGATTAAGGTACAAAGCACTAATGTGGAAGCCAGGAAAATGAAGGAATCTGCATAAGCGAGTGCATGAAAACACACATGAATAGTCCCATATGCCAAACCATGATTTGACATTACATCTGAATCTAGCAATTATGTGGTCTTTGCAGGTCATGTGTCCTCAGACTTTACAGAGAGGAAATAAAGAGAGAAGGACAAGTATCTACTTCACTTGAATATTTAGTACAATGACAATAAAGGATGGTAAAGCACATTCAATTTGCAAAACCTAATAATTAACAATGAGTATTTACACATCACTGACAGTAACTGAATTTGTCCCTCATTAAAATGTTCACTGATAAAGCATGCACATAACTTTTCTGACTCCTGTAACACTAACAACACCAAACAGCCACTCTTGTTCAACAGTAAATCCTAGGAAGTTAGGAAGAGCCCCTAAACTCTGCCCAGCTTCCCAAGAAAAATAAAATGTGTCATACTACAAGCAGTGAAACGTAAATGTTTGTACCCTTCTCTTACAACTCTGTACTGAAAAGGTCTAGAGGATACGAGTAGAAAAGTAGGCAGAAGAGACCCTATTCTCATTCTTGTCCCATTTCCATACTCAGTCAAGAATGGCAGAAGCAATTCCCTCACACTACCTCCTGAGATGTCTCACCTTGAGGCCTGTGAATTCTGGAAGACTCTAGTGTTAAGACACTTTTTGTAATTTTTTATTCATTTTTTCCCAAAATGCAATAAAAATTACAGATCTTTTGAAAAGGGAAAGAAAAAAACAGAAGAAAAAAAGTAGGATATAAAAAGAAACACAGACAAAAATAAAAGTGGCTTCTGACTTTCTTTTTGGTGGTTATACAGTGGGCTCACCCTATCCACAGGTTAGCCATCCATAGATTGGAGCATCTGTGGGTTGACATGCTCCGTATTATGGTGGTACATGCACATGGTTGCAACAGCACACACACTCTGCCATTGATTAGTATCGGGCTTGAGCATCCGCGTTTTTCCTCATCTACACAGGAGGGCAGAACCAACCCCCCACTGATGGGAAGGGCCCACTGTACATACACATATATATCCATACCTCTCCCTCTAAAACTACATCATACACTTATTCCGGTAACCAAATCTTACTTATTAACAAAACCAAATGTTATCAGGCCATTTTCTTTCTTTCTTTTTCTTCCTCTTCTTCTTTTGCAAAAAGTCATAAAATCATGGAATTGGAAGAGACCACAAAGGCCATCCAGTCCAACCCCCTGCTGTGCAGGAACACACAATCAAAACACTCCTGACAGATGGCCATCCAGCCTCTGTTTAAAAACTTCCAAAGAAGAAGACTCCACCACACTCCACGGCAACGCATTCCACTGCCGAACAGCTCTTACCATCAGAAAGTTCTTCCTAATGTTAAGGTGAAACCTCTTTTACTGTAGTTTGAACCCATTGCTCTGTGTCTATAAGTCTATAAGGGTTTCCAATCCTTTAGAAATGTCACCAATGATTTTTCTCTAATCAAACCAGATAATTTGTCTACTACTGCTAAATCAGTCTATTTCAACAAACATTCCTGGGGAGTAAGCAGTATTCAATTCTTGCATTTTATGCATACAACAATCATGCTGCCATGGTCATATATTAAAGTAGTCCCCCATGGCTCTTTTCCAACTATTTATCCATAAGTCCAAAAAGACCAAGTTCTGGTTTTAACTGAATGTTAACTTTTAAGATCCTCTACATCAAAGTATGTATTTGAATCCATAACTTTTTAGCCTTTTCACACAGTAAAATGTCTCTTCGTGTTGTTCACATTTCCAGCATACATTCGAAAAACATTCTAGACAATTTCTTTGACATCATGTACCAACAATTTATCATTTTATAAAAATGCTCTTTAAGATCATAACATAGTGTACATTTCAGTACCTTTGACCACATTCTTTCTCATTATTCCATTTGTATGTTATGTTCAATGGCATTAAGGCACCTTTTAAAATACGGTGCCCACAATTAGCAATCACAAACATCACCCAAGGAGACCTTCTGCTGTGCTTTCTGCAACCGGACTTGTTTATCTCAGATTGGCCTTTTTAGTTATCAGCGCGCTTGCAGAAAGCGCGGGATGAGTCCTTCCTGAATCTTTGTTTGCGAAGAAAAGCCAGAGACATTTCCGATGAGATGCCAATCAACAACTCCAAAACTTCTCAGAAGTTACCACCAGGAAAGCATTGATGTGGGGCAAGGGTAGGTCAAGTACAATCCCTCCAGACAGTAGATTGCAACTCCCAACGTTTCTCACCACTGGCTATTGTAGTGCAACAAAATCTGGAAAACCACACTTTGCCCAGATCTACTGTACAACTGGGCAACTCATCAATAAAATGTAAAGCTTCAGGCCCCATGAAAAAGAACGCAACTTGCATGGAAGAGCATCAGTCTATCCTTGGGCAATTCTCATTTATTCAATAGGACAGGGATCCCAGAAGACAATGCCCAATACTGAACTGAGTCTCAGTGCTAACAGTTATTTCCATATTACATTGCTTTCAGCTACAACTTAAATGGTCCTTCCTAGGAGATGTTTAAAATTCAACAACAAATGTATGTATTTAAACCATCTTTTTCTTCCTGGCTGCCTGGTCCCCTGAAGAATGTGTTACACAGCCTGCTGAAGAATTTATTATTTTGAAAACTCTCTTGCACATAGGCAGCTTAAAAAAAAAAGTCAACCCCCACACAGGGGAGAGGAGAGGGAAGAAAGAAAGAATGTTGAAAGACTTTTATCTGTTTTTCAAATAGACAAACATTCCTGCCTGTAGATGGCCTGTAATCATTGTATATCTATCGGCTCCTATTTCCCTTTGTTGTTTGAAAAGCTTCCCTCTTCCCACATACCTTTGGTCTCTAGGGACAGATCACACAGTGACACTAAATCTGAGCCATAAACAAGTGAGCTTTTGATACATGAAACTCCTGTTAGAAAGGATTCTATATAGTACTACCTTGGTAAAAACATGAGAAATCCTGGAAAAAAAAACAAGCCTAACTGCCTCAAAGATATTTGTTAATTTTTTCACAACAGCACACCATTGCTAAAATGGAGATGTCCCACAGTGCTCATAGACCTCCTCTTCTCTTTTCAGTTGTGCTTTTAAAGGTGGAAATTCAAGATAAATTGTGCTTTGTCTGTTCACTAAATGGTCCTCCTTGACCAAAATACACATTTAGAACAACTGTGAATACAGTAGACCACCCACTCCTAGCATGGAATCAGGCATAACTTTTCCAGACTTCAATATTTTTGAATTCCTTCTTTTACATTCACCACTAAGAATCTGCTATTCAAGTACTGAGCTATAGCTAGTTCAAACTCTTCCCTTCAAAACAATTTTGACACAAGGCAGAAAAATAAGCATTACGGAAGAATGATTTTGTACAATTATGAACAATTCTGTACTGACAATATGTAAAGGTATATGCTTATATGGAAAAGCATTAATCATGTAATCACTGCAATTAAACAACTCACTCACTTCATTATACATGTAGGCTGATAACCAGATTTTAATGAGACCTGTGTTCAATGGAGATTCCAGTGCCAAAAGCTTCTGTATATTCACTTCTTGACTCAAAACAACTCTTTTCAGATATTATTGCCATGCAGACTAGAATCCCAAACACTGAATAAAACTCGACTGAAATCAACAGGTATCTCTATCTCTCTCTGGCTTTTCTTCACAAACCAAGATTCAGGAAGGACTTATCCCGCGCTTTCTGCAAGCGCGCTGATGACTAAAAAGGCCAATCCGAGATAAACAAGTCTGGTTGCCGAAAGCACAGGAGAGGTATCACTTCCATAGTACAGTATTAATTTAGGATCATGAGTGCCAGGCTCTGTAAACAGTTACCAAGAATACCTATTTATTTCAAGGGAGAGTTGCTTATGAAGAGAGCTTAGAAGTTTCGTTTTGGGGCTTCAGCCGTCAGAATCCACCAGTCAGCAAGACCAGTGGGAGTCAGAGGTTTTTTTTTTGTTTTTGTTTTTAAACCTTTCCCAAGCTCTCTTTATGAATAAATATTGTATTACTGCACCCTTGTAGTTAAGTACTGGCTTGGTCATCAAACGCAGGGATGTGAAAAGAATTCTCTCCCAAGTATGAACAGACTTGTATGAACAGTATGAGTAGACTCATTCTATCTTCTTCCAGTTCACTCATGGAAAAGAAAGCCCTTCTTCCTCAACTGACAAAGAAAGAATAAAACACATCATTCCTCTTATGCCCGCCTGCTGTCTTTGTCAGCAGGACTACAGGAAAGCAAGTTTCCTTCCAAGGCATCCAGCACAGAAACACAGTGGGTTCCCGATCTACAGAGCCTGGAAGTGATGCACTATAATGATGTAACACATTATATTATACAATGAATTATAAGTACAGTAATGTAAAAAGTTACTCCCTACACCAATAACAAGGGCACAACAAAATCACATTTCCAAAGTACTGCAATAAAGTGAGTGGGAATTACACTGTATCAGTGCATCGCCTCCCAAAAATAGTACTCTACGGTTAACTCGCCACAGGTCAGCGTAAGAGGGGCGCTCCAAAAAAGTGATACAAGGACTCCCTGAAACAACATCTCAGGCTCGGCCAAATTGGTTTTTTAAAGTAACAAAACATAATGAGTAGTTTAACAAATTACAATGAGCAATAAGAACAGATCACTCATTAAACATTAAACTGTTTTAACTTGCTTTCGTTTGTATTGTGATATGTATACAGTTGTCCCTTAATATTCACTGGGGTTTGGTTCCAAGACCCCCCATGGATACCAAAATATGTGAATACGCAAGTCTCATTATATGCAATGGCATAGCAAAATGGTGTCCCTTATAGAAGATGGAGAAATCAAAGTTTGCTTTTTGGATTATTATTTTTTAAAGAATATTTTCAAGCTGTGAATACTTAAATCCATGGATACCAAATCCGTGGATACAGAGGGACAACTGTAATCTAATGTGTGTTTGTGCTTTCAAGTCATCTGTTGACTTATGGGGACTCCACTGGGTTCTCTTAGGCAGGGAAACCCACAGAATGTTTCCCATGTGTGTTTACTGGTAGGTTTGTTTATTTGTTTTTAGTTATGTTGGAACCCACCTTGCATCCCAGTCATGAAAGAAAGGTGGAAACTTTATCATAAATAAGTAAATATTATTTTAGATGAAGAAAGAGGACTTAACCCATCCTCCACCAGCCCAATTCACAAGTAAAAAGCAGATATAAATGTTTTCAAGCCAGCAGTATATTAAATAATATTGTATTATGGCTGTACCATATTATTTCTCCATCTTGAATTATTACTATTTCTGTCCTACTAATTTAAATAGGCCTTGTCTTTCAAAACAGCACAGTCCAACATACAGTATATGACAAACTGTTCAAAAGATAATGTAAATATTCTCAAAGTAAGACATTCATTGGGAACATGGACTATAATCACTCATATTACAAACAAAAGAAAAGTTATATACAGTAACCTCCAGCCAATATGGCCAGGTTTTTGTAGTTCAAAAATTAACTTTGTCAAACTCTGGCAAAGAAGAGTCACTAAGTCTCAGATCTCACTACCTATAACCAAAAGCAATGCCAGCTGGTGCTTTCCATGTCAGTAGGGCAATGAAACTGCATTGGGTTTTAGCCTGAATTTTAGAGGAGCAATCCAACGTGTTGAAAGTTATTCCCCCCAAAAGGCTCAGCACCTTAGATGGCTTCTTTAAAATTCAGGCTAAAACCTAAAACAAGTTCACCAACTATGGAAGCCACCAACTGTCACTAATGAACAGGTTTGCAAACTTTTTTAACCTACCTTTCAATATTAATTCATCTCCCAAGGAACCCTTCAACATCTCCCAAGAAATTCCTACATGTCATAGAGAGTACACATGATCTCAAGAATTTTCCTGCCACACCTGTGGAGCATCACCAACCCTCTGTTTTGACCTGTTTCGTGAAATTACTGTAGTATTTTCACTGTCAAGAAGGGGGAGGTGCCTATGAGATTTTTCATCCTCAAGTGTGAAAATACTTCAATGGGCCTTGGATACTATGCATATGGAGTGGGATGGGTGGAAAGAAAGCATCTGCTTCAGACAGCAAAACGTCTTGGGCCAGTACTTTCCTCAACTGTACCTTCTAGCAGAAATGTGTATCTGTAAACGGCTTGGGTCCAGGACATCTAAAGGACTGTATCTCCCATATGAGCCTGACTAAGCTCTAAGATCTTCAGGAGAGGCCCTTTTCTCAGTTCCACCATCTTCCCAGGCATATTTGGTGGGTACAAGTGAGTGGGCCTTCTTGGTGGCTGCTCCCAGACTTTGGAACTCTCTCCATAGAGAGGCTAGAATGGCTCTTGCTTTTCTTCTGCCATCAAATGAAAACTTTCCTATTCCAACAGGCTTTAGGAACTTACTGCAATGGGCTTTTAATGGTGTATGGTTTGATATTGGTTTTATATCCCATTTTTAACTACTTTTAAATGGTTTAAAATCTATAGACTGTTAATTTATTTTTAAAATAAATTCTATATATTTTTTACTTTTAATGTATTCTGGTTTTAATACTCTGTAAGCTGCCTTGAGTGCCAATACTGGGGGAAAGGCATAATATAAAATAATAAGAACAAAAAATCAAATCTTTTCTTTGAAGACCTGATAAGGAATTCTGTTCCCTAGACAATTTGAAAGTCGCTGTATTAAAATCTAAATACTACTACTAACAATACCACTAGCCTTAAAAGATATTATTTATATTCTTCTACCTCTTTGTAAACTTAGGCCATATTTGGTATGGGGGAAATCACAGTTTCATGTGAAATTAGAGTTATTGCAATATGGAAAATCTACTGTATTGCTATCCGCTGTCTGAAACATGAGGGAAAGACATGCTGCAACCTAATCACAGGTATGGATGTCTCCACACTTTTCTGTGAGTAGCTCACACTAAGAGAACTCTTTGAGAGGAACAGAAATTTCCATCTCCTGACAATGAGTCATCATTCAAATCTTTTTCTTCTCTCTGAACAAATATGCAAGATATTTATTGCTCCGTTGTTACTACTTGCTGACCCCTTATTGCTTGGTCCTCAATGGAGGGGCATGAGCACATTGCACTAGTTATAGCGCTATGATTCCACTACATCCTAGGGAATACTGTAGTTTGTAGGCTGGTCAGGCACTATTGCTCTCTGGCTAAGAATTCTAAATCTCTCTCCATAAACTGCAAATCCAGGTATTCCATAGGATGGAACCCTGACAGTTAATGTGGAATCATAGTGCTATTGTTGTTTAGTGTAAAAGGACTCCAACTGCTTGCCTGGCTCACTACTCCTCTGATTATTTTATTTTATTTATAGATTGCTTTCTCATTAAAAAAAGCAAGTACATGACTGACTGGCATGCTTCAAAGTGAAGTGTCAGCCTCCAGCACCATTTTCATTTCCAACAATGGCCTCCTTGAATTTCATAAAGGCATCCTTGAAAAATAAAAATCACAGACAGTTGTAGCCCAGTTCTCAATACTGAGCAGGCCCAGCTGCATAGAAAAAAGAAACTTCTGTGTGGTGATAAGGAGGGAATTCAGCTTTTTGTCTAGAGGGCCTATGTGACACAGACATTTTTGTGCTTTGATGGGGGAAGGGATCACCTGGACCCCTTTGTTTGTTTGTTTTTTGTGGTACCAGTTTTGTCTGCATTAAGTGTGCTTCCCAGTATGCCTTCTATAAAAAAAACTTGTTGCACTTAATGGGGCAAGTATATGTGATTTGGCATTTTCAGGCACAGTCAGAAACTAATGGTGAGATAGATGGGACTAAGAGAAGGTCTTTCCCTGAGGACCTCAAAGCCTCAGCAGGCTCATATGGGAAAATACAGTTCTTTGTAGATCCTGGATGAAAGCTATAAAGGGCTTGATCAGTCATAGCAGCACCTTGGATTATATCCAAGAACAGTCCCATAGCCAATGGGATTGTTGTCTGACAAGGGAGCTGTGTACTCTTTATAACTAGCCCTATAGCACACAACTGCCCCATTACAACATTTCTACTAGCTACCAATCTGTTTCTGAGTTTTATTGAAAATATTGGTTATGATGCATAAAGAATAAGTCCAAGCTGATCCAAGTTAAAAGTCTAATTGTTAAAGAAGAAGCTTTACTTCATATGAAAAGTGAGTCCAAACTTCACCAAGACCGATCATTAATAAGACTTCAATTAAGTGACAGTTACACAGGCAATGTAGCCAGTAAGAATTTCAGGTATGGGCCTGGAAACCTTTTGACAGAAATGTCTCATCACTATCCCAGCAATGACCTCAGATCACTAGATGAGCTCACCCATTTTAAAAAAGGCAAGTGATTCAATTTCCATGAGGGACCAGACATGAGCTATGTTAGAAGCGTAGGCTATCCAACCAGTCATTCGGCAAATTATGCTTAGTGCGTCTGGATCACCATTAGTGCCTTTTTGCCAGAACAGACCTCTGATGTAAACAGACAAAAATACAACTCTCAAAAAGAAAAGATCATGCTGGAGAATGATGGCTGATCCCTGTATTTGAGAAATGTTTGGTATCAAGAGGCTGAGGGACACCTTTTTTATGGAACATCTCTTGAAGACAGTGTAATGAACAAAGAAAAGCCTCACAGTACAAAATGACCCTGCAAATACAGTATTGCCAAAAACTGTTTTGCTCTCTGAATAACAAGACCAACTTAATCACATCATCTTAGAATCATAGAATTGTAGAGTTGGAAGAGACCACCAGGACCATCCAGTCCAATCCCCAATCCATCATTAAGCCATATGCATATAATGTTAACAGATAGAACTGTATGTATGAAAATGATGAAGCCAGAATTCTATATCAAGACAACTCAATTTCGGCAACATGAAAAGCTGAATTCAGCTATCTGCAAAAATGCATGGATTTGTCTTCTGCTTCTTCAAACACAGGAAGCTGTCACATACCAAGTCAGGCCCCTGATCCATCTAGGACAGCCAGTGTTATCCACTTACGGTACTAGTAGCAGGTCTGCAGAGACTTTTTTCCAGCCTTACCTGGAGATGCCAGGAACTGAACCTGAAGCTAAATTGGACATGTGTGTAGCTATAGTCCTTTGCTTTTCTAATAATTATCAGAAAGGGAAAAAGCAGAAATGTCTTTCATCAAATTCTAAGGTTTTACTCACAGACTTTCAAGTACAGCTTTTAACAACAAAAAAATACTGAAAATTTATTTTCTCTATAGAACTGAAATCAAAGACTGTTTAAAAGCTGGTTTCTTCCTGTAATACCATATTCTGCAGGGTTAATAAACTTCTTCAGAATAATAACATAGTACCATGATTATACCACAAAAATCTTAAGCCTTTAAAGGTTCCAAAACTATCTTTGCTGCTTTAATTAATTAATAAATAATTAGTAAGGAAGTCACTTGAGGAATTCAATTCATCTTACTAAACATCCTCTTGAGCAACCCGGGGTACAAGTGTTTCCCCAATCTATGCATACTGATGCAGTCAGAACCAATGACATGGGGTTTTTTTGGGGGTGTGTGTGGAAAAAGTAAAACTGGGCAATTTTCCAAAAAAAGAAAAAAAAATCCTGAAGATTTTTCCAGTACACTGAGTAAGTAAGGTTATCTGTTTTAACACATTTGGTTTAAATGCTCTATTCAAACATATTCAAAGCTTTATGTGGAGTTTATTTTACTGGAATGTTTGTAATATTGTATATAGAACAGAGTATACTTCCCATATATTTAATTAAAAAAGGACTACACCTGAAAGAACAGTTTTTTTTAGCACACATATCTAAAGAGAAATGTGCTTGTTATACTGTATATCAACATAGATTTTCCTTGGGTTTTTTCCGGGCTGTGAGGCCGTGTTCTGGAAGAGTTTATTTCTGTTGTTTCACTTGCATCTGTGGCTGGCATCTTCAGAGAATGGTTGGGTAGGTGTGTGTGTGGGGTTATATACTGTGAACCCCTGTTGGGGAAGATATGTAAATTTGTGTATTTGAATGGCTAGTTTCTGGGTGGAGATATGCAAGGAGAATTAGTGTCTGGCTAAAGATTAGCTAATGGTCCATTATCTGCTGGGAATCCCCCTGTCCCTGGGTGGAGTTCATTTGCAAGTGTTGGGTTTTGATTTTAGTGTCTTTCAGGACTGGCAGCCAGATCTTGTTTACTTTTTTGGGTTTCTTCTTTCCTGTTGAAGTTGTCCAGGTGTTTGTGGATTTCAATAGCTTCTCTATGCATTCTGACATGATAGTTGTTGGCCTGGTCCAGAATTTCGATATTTTTAAATAACATTTTGTGTCCAGGTTGGTTTATAACATGTTCTGCTACTGCTGCTGATTTTTCTGGTTGGCCAGTCATATCCTCTCCAACAGGGGTCCACAGTCTATAAACCCCCACACACTCCTACCCAACCATTCTCTGAAGATGCCAGCCAAAGATGCAGGCGAAACGTCAAGAGAAATAAACTCTTCCAGAACACGGCCTCACAGCCCGGAAAAAAAACCAAGGAAAATCTATGGATGCTAGCTGTGAAAGCCTTTTGACTTCACATTGTATATCAACAGTTTGACTTTTCTTTGCTGAGGTACACAACAGTAGTACTTCAGCTTCACTCAATCACTCTCTCCACTACTTATGAGTTCCATTTAAGCTGAGAAAAATCTGATCCAGTACAATTACTTGAACAGTCTATTTCACTAAAAGATTTATTGCAGTACAACAGCCTAGACAACTATGGATAAATGTAGACAACAATACATTTTCCATAGAAAAATATAAGATAGGGAAAATTTCCAGAAAAATTTCTACACCGTCTGGGCAACCATTTAGCACTACTTTGTTCAACATGTTCATATTTGTCTGGTCACAGACAATGGAAGGGGGAAGAAAGGGAGAGACTATAGGAACTATGTTGCTTAGATGAAAGAATTCTACCCACTGTATTGTGTGTATCTGTGCCTTCAGGTCACACACCACTATTCAAATGAATTATTTGGGCTAAAGAAGAGAGAGAATACATCATCACTACCTCAAAAAGTATTCAAGAATCAAAGAAGTGTGTTCAAACATGACTTATTGATCACATGACTAGGAAGCACAGAATATAATCTAAAAATGGAAAAATCAATATTGCTTGTCTAAGAATGGGGTGGGAATGGTGTGGTCCTCTAAATATTGTTGAATTGCAGCTTCTACCATTCCTCACCATTGGCTATTCTAGGATTTGTAACATAACAATATCTGGAAGGCCACAAGCAGGCTCCTTCAAGAGAAGCTGACCATCTCTCTACTAAATGTCCTCAGTCACTTTTTTTTTTTTTGCCACTTCAACTGTCTTCAGTGTCTTAGTGCAGAATGATTATTGCTTCACCATTTATTGCCAACAAGTACTTTTGCTTCAGTCAGCATATACAAAACCATTCCACGTGACTCAGTTCAAATGTGATTTATACTCTTTCCTACAACACAAATATGCATGCACATATACATGCACACTCTCCTAAAAAAAAAATCACTGTAAGTTGGACTCAATGTGAAGACACCAAACAACAGGGATCTGCTTCTTTCCCTAAACCTTTTTATTTGCTGGCATTGTGGAAGAGACCATTCTGAAAGGAGATGGCTGTGCTTTAGCCTCAAAGCATATCTCAGTAGGGTTGATATTTCAAGTAGATTTTGGAAGAACTTGCAAGTGGCATGTTTAACAAGGGAATTAAAAAGATGGGGAATTGGTAAGGCAACTACAAGAAGGCCTGATGTTAGAGGTGGGCAACTGCGGTTTTCCAGATTCTGTTGGACTGCAGTTCCCATAATTCCTCATGATTGCCTAAATTACTTAGGGCTGGTGGGAACTGAAAAAACATCAGGAGGACCACAATTCTCTTAAGTGCCAAATTGAAAAATGTGTGTGGATACCCATAGGGTTACTTTACCATGACAATAGATTCAGACATTCTGCTACCCAACGCAAATATAAATAAAGGCCACTACTATGCACAGAGAGATCCAACAACACAGATATTATGGGGAAGTAACACATAGTGAGAATGCTGTGATCAAAACATCTCTTGTCTACCTCCCACAAAGTGCTGCCTCCTTTGTGCTGCCCTCCTACAGTTGCCTCACATGCAAGTTGTTCCAAAATCCACTTTTCAATTCCACAGAACAGTCACCTCACTGCCAGTGATAAACAGTCTAAACCTAGCTTTTGTAAGTCTCTCTGTCCATTTTCCACACCCAATAATTCCTACTCTTGAGTTAGAATCCTATATGTGTGTTAACCCAAGTGTTAGTCTCACCACTCTTATTTAAAGAATTTGAGTAGACAAGGGTAGGGTTATGTTCCATCCAACAGTTTGGATGGAAGATTAGACTAGCAACCTGCTCCCTTGCATGGTATGTTTCTACAAGAGGAGGAATCTTTTCCCCTTTTCTCCCCCACCCCCTTTTCATTTATTTTATGCTCAACTCTACAATAGCAGTTGAGGTGAATCATGTGGGCCACTAGTAGCCTTCCGAAGTGGTACAATCAAGGCACAGGCCAAGGAACTCAATGAGGAAAAACTAGGCCTCAAACAACTACCTTCACCTATCCAACATCTTAGGAATAAGAATAGGAGTCCAACTGTGGCCCTCCAGATGTTTTTCACCTAAACCCCCCATTAGCCCTAACCAGCACAGAGAGCCATAGGGGCTGCAATCAAAACAATACTACTTGTATAAATATCCCAGTGTGTCAGTATCAGTGAGAAAAACAGGACATCTGCTTCCCTGCTCTTTTCATCTGTTTGTCCATGCAACAAAAACATGGTCTATTTAGCACAGATTTTCCAGTTCCTCTTGCTTCCTCCCACTATGATTCTGTCAAATTTATCACTAGTATTCCTATTATGAAAATAGAAAATTTGAGAGAAAGAGATAAGAGACTTATTCAAGGCTATTCAAGCAAGCCCATGGATAAAGTAGGATTTGAATTCACTCCCAGGCACAGCTCTGTATCTCTGGCACTAACAGTGGTGGATACACAAATGAATCTTCTAGTGCAGCTTGGAACTTAACAATAAAGAACAGCACCTGCCACTTACAGTCAATAAATACTGGCATTGGTGCTTCAGTAGTAACAAAGCACTAAAGTTCTATTAGCAAGGAAGATAACTCTGTTGGAAATGATGGCTAAACAGAGGGGGAGGGGAATACAATGGAATATACTGCTTCTGTTAATGGGTATGTTGTCATCATTATTATTAACAAGATTTCTATACTTCCCATCAGAAGATCTTCCAGAATAGATTACAAAACCAGAGTAAGCTATAAATAAAAATATGAACATACTAATATGAACATAATATGAACATAAAAATTTGAACATACTAAACACATATTAAACAATTTAACAGGTTTTAAAAAGTTAAATGGTTTTAAAAGTTTAACACATGGGTGGGTGTGTACATTGGGGGTGGGGAATCAGTTAAGCCACAAAGGCTTTAATAAAAAACCTCGTTTTAGCTTGGTGATGGAATGAAGACCACTCTATCACCATCCAGCCTCCAAAGGGCATTCCACAAGCAAGGTGCCACTACAGACAAGGCCCTTTCTGCTGTCCTCCCACAATGCACTGCTCCCACAGGTGGAAGACAGAGGAGGCCCCCTCCTGGAGACCTCAGTTCTTGGACAGGTACATCTAGACAGCAGAGTAGAGGTGGAAAGCACTCCAATATGAATTCAATGGAAAGGGATTCTTGTGAGCAGACATTATTTCCGGGACCTGCATCCTAAGTTGTGTAAAGATATATGTACCAGCACTTCGAATTGTGCTCAGAAATTGTCTGGAAGTCATCAAGCCATGTCCTTTGAGTAATTCCCAAACAACTAATCAGAATCCAAGTATAGTATTCAAAGGCAGACCCACATTCAATGCATTACAGCTGACAGTCTTCAATGTTACCAGAGCATGTGATTTCTGACCCAGGAAGATGACAACTGGCATATCAGTCTAATTTGATAAAAGGTACTCATTACCACAGAGGTTACCAGGGCCTCCTGCCTCAAAGCTGGATCTAAGAAAACCCAAAGAAAGCAGACCTGATTCTTTTGGAGGGTAGAGTGAACACCCTCTCTTTAAACAAACCCACAGAACACCTATCTGACTAGGATTCAGTTTCTACCAAACTAGCCCATTCCTGATTCCAGAAAATGGTTGGAGTCTGGAATGAACCTCACCTTTATCCAATGGGCAAGAGAAAGAGATGAGGTGTCATCAGTGTATCAATGGTACCTCACACCAGTTGAATGACTTCTCCCAGTGGTTTTCTGTATTTAAAAAGCATGGACTCTTTTATACAGAGGTCCTATATGGAGGCTCAGTGGTGGGATATACATTCTATCTACAGTAGGTTTAGTTCCCAGTATCTTCATCCTGCCACTCTTAAGAGATGCTCTCAGGCAAAGAAGGCAACAACCGGCTAGATTTTTAACTCAATACAAAGCAGTTTCCACATTCGGCAGCAAAATTAATTTGTTCAAAACTCCAGCCATTCCTCAAGATTTTCATCAGACCTTCCCTCACATGTGTGGTTTGGCAAAGCGCATTCTTGACACCTTTGAATGCCCCCTCCCTATTTCAGGTACAGCCCACCCCTTCCACCCAAATAGACAAATGCCAGCAGATAAAAGAAGAGGGAAGCCACGAAGGAAGTCAAGGAATTACAGTGCAGATTCTGCCTTCAGACAGAGAGAGAAAAAATTGGCCTTAATCTAATTGGAATTAATTTCTCTTCGACTGGAATTTTAGGACACATCATCACAGAGACCCAAATCTTTTGGCTTTCTCTCCCCTAACTTAATAAAACACGTTAAAGGAAAGGGGTGGGGAGAAAGAAAACTCCCAAGCTTAAGCAAAGGGGGCAGTTTGGCTTTAGAAAAGGAAACAAAACGGCATTCCATTTCCTGGTAATATTCCCTTCTGTTGGTAGGAAGGGTGGGGGAGGATGGTGCTGAGCATCTGGCAACGGAAAGAAAAAAGTTTCCAGAATATTTCCCCACCACCACCACCACCACGTCCTTCTCCTCCTCCTCCTCCTCCCTCTCCGCCAGTGGCGTCAGCGAGGCAAGGAGGGGCGCGAGGAGGACGGCCTGGAGGAGAGACGCCTGTCTGTGTCTCCTTTCTCCAACGTGCCCCCTGGATCCAGACATTTTGGGAAGGCTTGGAAGATGGGGAGTGGGGGGGGGCGAGACGGGGGAGAGAAGCCTCCAGCTCTCTGGCGACTGCAGGGAGGAGCCTTGGCTGCTTTGCCTTCACCTGAGCGACAGGCATCCTCGCCAGCCAGCCAGCCGACCCAGAAAGGGGCCAGGCGCCACGTGCCAGGGCTGAGAAGCCCAGCTGGACCAGCCCTCGCCTTGGCGCTCCTCGCCTTCTTCCCGCCGTCTCCTGCCCTCTCTGCCCCGGTAGAACTCCGCTTCTGGCACGCTGTGGTGTGGTGTTCCCCCCCCCAAAAAAAACCCAGCCCCCTCCGTTTAACAAAAAAAGATGGACCCTATATGGCCCCACCGAAATCTCTCCTCCCCCCCCCCATATTCTACTTCCTAGCGCAAGGAGGCCTGTCTGGCAATCTCTGCGCAAATTTGCTGGGCGCTTTTTAAAAAATATATACATTATTTCAGGAGAACTCCAAGGTTGTCTGCTCGGAAAACCTGGTCTCTGAGGCTGGCAGTTTGGGTTTAACCCCTGAGGAGAAATATGCCAAGCCAAGGGCAAGGAGGAGGGGGTGCCTAAAATGAGCCCGACCGTCCTGAGGAGCCTGCCTGGATTACTAGGTTATGATGGTGACTCGGCTCTCCACCCGCCCTGCCAACGGAGGAGAAGGGAGGGAGACTTTTTTTTTTTTTAAATAGCACTTTGACAGTGGAGATGAGGCGGCCAGGCCGGCAAGCCGTTCTTCTTCTGTCCCTCCCAAAATAAAAAGAATTAAGTCGGAGGCGGCCACCTTTCACAACCACTTCCCCCCCCCCGCCTCTAAGGCCGCCTTGGCGCCTTCCCTCCCTCAGGAACCCGGACCAAGTTCTCTCGACTTGCTCCAAACTCGGCGCCCACCGAGAGAAAGAGAAAGAAGCTGACAATTAATGGTCGTTTTTAAAAAGTCTACTTCAGATTCTTCCCCCTCACACATACACACTAAAAAAAAAAAGTCTTCCTTCTCTCCTTCCCCCCCCCACCCTTCATTCCCGGAAAATAAAAATCTGAAACTAACAGGAATCCAGTCTAGGATGATTTCCTCGCTGAGGGCTCTGCCCGGCTAAAGACCCGGACGAGGAAAAGCCTGTGGGGATGCTGGAGCCTCAGTCAGGCGTTAATGAAGAAAGGATGGCGGGGATCTCCCAGCGTTGAACGCCACCAGCAAGGGACAAAAGGGGAGAGGGAGGCACACACACCCCAACTTTGGGGGCCCGTCCTTCGAGCTTCCAACGTCCACGCCCCACTTCTGCCAAGGCTTCCCCGATCCCGCCCCACCGGCAGGGGATCCCCCAGACAAGGAGGAGGACACCCGGCTCCTTGCCTCTCCCCCCCCAACCCCACAAACCACCACCCCTCTCTGTTTGCACTTGGCGTTTCCCCTCTGAAACAAAACGAATCCGGATTAGGAAGGCGACGGAGGGGGACACACGAGGCGCGGAGCAGGAGGAGGCAAGCGAGGCAAGCAAGCGCCCGCCTTGCTTCAGCCCCCGAGGCGCGGCGGGCTCTCCATCCTGGCAGGTCCGCTGCCTTTCCCGGGCTCTCGCCCCCCTTCCCTGGGCGCTTCCAGACGCCGGGGACAAACCCGTGACGTTTCCCGGCTCTGGGGAAGCGAGGCGGCCGCCGGGCTTACCTTGCGCTGGAAACGGGGAGAGCGGCACCCGAGAAAGCGAGCCCCGCTGCCCGGCTGTCGTCGTCGTCGTCTTGGGAGGGCGGGGAGGCAGTCGGGTCAAGCGCCGCCTGGCCGAGCGAGCGAGCGGGCTGGACTACCTCTCAGAAGGGCTTGGAGGGGGATTCCGCCATGGCAATGATGTCGGACCACATGGGGATTTGGGACCAGCCCACATACCATGCAGTCTGGATTAGAAGCTACTGTGGGAAAAAGGAGAGAGAGAGAGAGAGAGAGAGCCAGCCAGCTGGGAAGTGGGAGGGGGGCAGGCGCCCAAAATCCAATCCCGGAGTCGAAGGGAACGGCGAAGGGGGGCGCCTTGCAAATGAAGGCACGCCCCACCCCTTCGCAAGGGATTAACCGGGGGGGGGGGTACCCCCGCGCCTTCGGCTCCCTTCCCTCTCCCTTGAGGCGGAGAGGCTGCTGCTACGGCAAGGACGCCTCGCTTCCGTGGAATCGGTGGCCCGCCAGATGTTGTTGGACTGCAACTCCCATCGTTCCTCACCACTGCGCGTGCCTGATAGGGCTGATGGGAGTTGCCGTGGAACAACACCTGGAGGGCCGCGAGTTGCCTGCCCAACCATGCAGCCCTCCAGACGTTGTTGGACTGCAACGCCCATCAGCCCTAGCCATTCTCTCTCCTCCCTTCTAATCCTGTTTAAATTGCAATTCTAAGCATATTCACTCATGAGTAGGCTTGGTTGGGGGTTCTCTTCTGAGGAAACATGCAAAGGGTCAAATACCAATCCTAAACCTTTGAACAGAGGTAGGTGGGGTGGGATCCCTCAGTGAGTGTTTGCTTCTAAGTGAGCAGATATTAGGACTGGGCTACAGCAGTGTTTCTCAACCAGGGTTCCCTGGAACCCTAGGGGTCCCCGGGAGGTTGCTAGGGGCTTCTCAAGAGATTGTGATTGTGGGGGAAAGCAATAGTCTATAATGTTTATGCAGGGGTTTCCTGAGACCTGAAAATTATTTCAAGAGTTCCTCCAAGATAAACAGGTTGAGAAAGGTTGGGCTGTAGCTTTCAGTTGTAGTTGCAACCCTGTGAGTGCACTTGGAAGTAAGCCCCATTAAATTCAGGGATGCTTTGCTTCAATGACTCATGCATGAAATCCCATTTTGGGGGCTGTGCTCTAGCACAACTTTACCTAAGATTCAACTTTACCTAAAAGAATGCCCTAGGGAGTGCAATGGGCTTCTGTGTAAAGATGTGTTATTGTATGAGATCTAAAAGAAGAGCAACAAGAATGTAGGATACTACTAAGAAGGATACAACCATCCAGCTACCGCCCCCCACAAGGAGAAGGCTGACAGGGCCCTAGCCTGGGGGCCCAGGAACCCTGGATTAGGAGGGGGCCCCAGCATGATATTATTGTAAGTTTTTAATATGTAAATTCATTTAGTTTTTTAAAAATAAGTATAAATATTACTTTGGTGTCATCATTTAAACTGATTTATTTTAATTTTTATCCTAAATCCTGTAGGAGGTATGAGTCTAAAAATAAATTGTATTAAAAATTCCAGGAATCTAGCCCTTTTAAAAAGAAATAAAAATATCTTCTTTAAAAAAGTTAAAATCACTTCACTTTCAAAGTCATGCAGAGTGATGCATCAAAAATGCTGAGACAAGCTCAATTAACATTTAAAAGTGTATTCTGAGGTCTGTGGTCTGATCACCCAGTTAAATTAGACTCATTACAAAAACAAAGGAGTCAGTTTAAAAATGCATATCAAAAGTTTACTGAAGGTATATGAATCTTAATCTACATACTAAAACAAACTTTTTTAAAAAAAGGGTTCCTAACTAACTAGGAGGATTTAGGGTAGAATGACTCACCCAGCCTTTAGCGGTAGAGGCTGCATGGTGAACATCATGGCATAGCATCATAGCAAGGCTTCATAGCAGTATGGCTTCAAAGCATGGCTACAGCCGCATGGAGACTCTAACTTAAAAGAGACTCACACAAAGAGCAATAAAATTTAAATTAGGTCATGTGCTGAATGACCCATCACTCCAGTTGGCTGGAAGTGCCCAGTGAATTAAGAGAAAGGGAGTTTGGGAGAACAGAAGCATGCAGGGAAAATTCCTAGACTTATCTTAGTATGTGAATGGGATACACAAGATTGTTTTACATTACAATAATTATTTCCCCACATACTACAAATCCTGTAGAGCATCTCACTACCCTTAACCTTAGCAGTAAGTAGGGTACCTGCTGAAGATCCTGGCCTGGGGGTCCACTTCAGGATGTGGGGGTCATGCTTCCACATCTCTTTCTACGGTAATGGGGCCTATTTTAATAGATTTGTTTTTAATTTTTTTTATAATGTTATTGATAGTTTCATTATATCGTAAGTGTTGCATGCTTTTAGTGATGTGAGCATTTAACTTCCCTGCCACCTCTGTCTCCCATCACAGGCACACCCTTCAACTGTTCCAATTTGGCAGAGGTAGTCTTCATTAATATTCTGTCATCTTTGTCATTTTTTCAGCTATTTTTAAATTGTTCCAGTGACTCTCTCCTCCACCAACTTTTGTCTTCAGCTTTCTTCAATTACTGTAAACTGAATTCAAAATATAAAAGCAGTTTGCACTCAATTAACTCAATAGAAGGGAGAAGAAGTGGAATCTTGTCCTTCCCAGTAGGCTCAGGCAAAAGCAAACTGTTGCAGCCTCTCCTAGCTTGTGTGTTCTTCCTCATTGTTTGGCCACATGTGCTGTGGTTTTCATCAGTAAAATATTGGAGAGTATGCACAAGTAAACAATAAATAAAATCCCTACTTTGTATGTGTGCACATGCCTTCAAGTCACCTCTAGACTTGCAATGACCACATGAATTTAATAGGGTTTTCTTATGTAAGGAATACTCAGAGGTGGTTCTACCAGTTACTTCCTACAGCACCTGGTATTCATTGGCAGTTTCCCATCCAAGGACTAACTAGGGCTGATCCTGCTTAGCTTCCAAGAGCAGGAGAGATCTGGTGCCTTTGCGCATTTAGGCTGGTACTTTTTATGCTGCTCACTATGACAGGGGACTTGACAACACACACACACCTTATCAGTGTTCTGATCTGTGTCTCTAATCACAGACTTGCTGATGCACGCATGTTTCAGAAGGCAGCTTTGTATGCTTCTTTCTCCAGGAAACTTGTGATGCTGCTAGGTGCTGGCCTTGGAAGAAGGTGAAGACAAGGAAATGGGGGGATTTAAAAACTGTTTGCCAAATCAGCTTCTGAGGGACACCAAAAGTATGGAACAGACATGCATAACCTTTATTACTCCTTTGGTGTGCAATTGTGCTGTTTTCTCCACTGCTACTTCTGGGAAAATAGAGAACAGGGGGAAATGCTGTGATGCTCAGTGAGCCTTGGAAAGGATAGAAGTTTACTTTTAGGAAACGCTGCTTCATTTCTGGCATATGAGGTCTGTCTATTAAATAACAAGACTGATATAATAACCCATCTTTATTTATATGTACTACAATTCTAATGCTTGTCCCCTTCAACATACTCCCCATTCATACTCACACCAATGCAGTATTGTTTTCCACTGGTCGAAGGCATGGAGCAGATCAGTTTGTCAGTTGTTTCAACACATCTGCCATTTTCTTCATACTGCATCAATTGACTCAAAATGTGTTCCTTTAAGCACCAATTTGACTTTAGGGAAAAGAAAAAAGTCACATGGTGCCAAATCTGGCAAATATGGAGGGTGTTCAAGTGTAATAATGCATTTATCAGCCAAAAACTGCTTTACAGAAAATGCTGTGTGAGCAGGCACATTGTATTTTCCACTATTCTGGACTTTTTCCCCCCTGAATCTTTCTCTCAGCTTTCTCAAAACTTCCTTATAATAATGCTGGTTCACTGTTCTGCCTTCTGGGACCCACTCTGCCACAATTACACTCTTGGTGTTAAAAAACAATGAGAATGGCTTTGAATGTGGACTTGGTTTGACTTGCTTTTTTCATTTTTGGTGATGATGGTGTTTTCCAGTGCATTGATTGTCGTTTTGTCTCAGGATCATACTGGAAGATCTAGGTTTCAACACAAGTGATGATTTTTTTGAAAAAGGTTTGGGTCCGCCTCAAGTTGCTGCAGAGTGTCATGTTGCTCGACTTTTAAACTTAGCATTTTTCTGGCACACAACAGACAACACAGCTGCTTTAAATTATGACCGACAATTAACTGAATGAGGGAGAGTGTTAATGTTTATTATGCAGGTTCAGACATGGTCAAGGTCACTACTCAAGCATTCACAATCAGTTCTCCCTGATTTGTCTGAAAGGTAGAAATACAGTCTCGTTACTTAATAGACAGACCTCATATATAGATTTCCTTGGTGCAGTCTCAAAATGTTACTTCTCAAGAGACATGCACTTTTTGTGAAATATTTCTGGATTTTGAAGCAGGTTCTGTTGCTGCATAGGAACCTAATAGAGCTCTGTATGACCTGCATTCTACTTTAAATTAGTAGAAATTAAAGTGGGGGGGGGGATTAAGTTCATTTTGCCCACTTTATCCGCTATACCCTTTGAAGACTGGAATTTTGCTTCCAGAGCAAAAAATGGTTCCCTATTCCTTGCCTTCCAGCCCACCAGCTGCCACTGATGTGACTGTGTGTGTATGTTTCTGAAGCTATTTTTAATATATTTCAGATGTTTAGTATTTTTCTAATTTGCTTTTGTAATTAAAAGAAATCCCAATATATTAAAAACTGTTAAATAAAAAATTTCCTTAAAAATCACTATGCCAAGATCTTCATTTGTGTGGATGTGATTGTGACATACCCTGCAACTGTCCTGATTTAGCAGGCCCCAATTTTATGACTATATGCCATTTTATATATGCTAGTCTTCAAATAGTGAAAAGATACTTTGTTGTTTTTGCTGCTACAGACATGGTTACCTCACAGAAAACTGTAGTATCAGAGTTATCCTTATTAAAAATTGTTAAATTTGGAATGAAGACCGGAGAGCCTATGCATCTTTGATTGTTTTAATTCTTCAGCCTGATGAAGAGAACTGTGCAACTCAAAAGCTTGCACACTTCTTTCACTAAGAGGGGAATAATTATTTGAATCACTGAGTCACCTTTGACTTCTTCCTTTTTCCCAGTTTAGGACTCAAGGCGGCTTATAGCAGTTAAAACAAACACAGCTAAATATTCACAACACACAAAAGTTGAAAATGCAATGGAACTATCAAAAAATTAAAACCTGTTTAAAACAAACCATAATCATTAAGAGGAAACAGCCAAAAGAATAATAGAATCATAGAGTTGGAAGAGACCACAAGAGCCATCTAGTCCAAACCCCTGCCATGCAGGAATACCCAATCAAAGCACTCCCAACAGATGGTCATCCAGCCTCTATTTAAAATCCTCCAAAGAAGGAGATTCCACCACAGTCTTAGGTAGTGCATTACACCGCTGAACAGCTCTTACTTTCAGGAAGTTCTTCCTAATGTTTAGGTGAAATCTCTTTCCCTGTAATTTGAGTTCATTGCTCCATGTCCTAGGAGACTGTCCCACAATCTTTACTTCCACCCCTGTCCCGTCCCTGTCCCGCCACAATCACCCTCCCCACCGCACTTACTTTCTCTTCCAACGACAGGGCAGCCTAGGAGTGAATGGAGCTCTAACAGAGCTCCATTCTGTTCCTGGAGTGAAATCCCATGGATTCTCATGAGAATATGCAAGTGTGGGAAATTAAAAAATAAAAACCAAAATACACACAAAAAGTTACAAAAAGCACATACACACACTTTAAAACTTCCAGGTAAACCAGGTAAGTTTTTTAAAAGTGTGTCACTTACCTGGATGTCCCAATTTCACCTGGAAGTATTATGTCAGGGACCGCCCATTGATGCTGGGCTCATGCCAGTGAAACAGGACACCTTGTCACACAAAGGAAAATCCATCACAGAAACAAAATGACAGATCTATTGATGGCTTCTATCAATAAAAAGCAGCACCGGCATAACGGCAACAGAATGGGTGCATAACGATGGGGGAAAGACATCATGTAGTAAGTGAGCCCTTTTGAGATCTCCTGGCGTTCCTGTAACTTCACTTTAAACACATCTGATAATCTCCCTAGTCTCTGGAGCAGCAGAAAACAAGCTCACCCCATCCTCAGTATGACATCCTTTCAAATATTTAAATGTAGCTATCACATCCCCTCTTAACCTTCACTTCTCCAGGCTAAACATACCCAGCTCCCTACGCTGCTCCTCATAGGGCATGGCTACCAGACCTCCCACCATTTAGGTTGCCCTCCTCTGGACACATTCCAGTATCAATATCCTTCTTGATTTATAGATCCCGGAACTGGACACTGTATTCCAGGTGAGGTCTAAGCAAAAAAATGTGCTAGTCCTTTCACTTGAACAATCAGTCTTCCAAGGCCTGCTAAAACAACAACAAAAAAAGGCTTTACCTGCCTACAGAAAGACAGCAAGGAGTGTGCCAAAGAATTCTAAATTCTTTGGGAAGGGAGTTCTGGAGCTTGGGAGCAGCAACCAAGAAGGCCCTCGCCCATGTTCTCACAGATGTACCTGCAAAGATGGTGAGACAGAAAGAAGGGCCTCCCCTGGAAATCATAGAATCATAGAATCATAGAATCATAGAATTGCAGAGTTGGAAGAGACCACGAGGGCCATCCAGTCCAACCCCCCTGCCACGCAGGAAATCTTGATCAAAGCATCCCCGACAGATGGCAATCCAGCCTCTGTTTAAAGACCTCCAAGGAAGGAGACCCCACCACGCTCCGAGGGAGCGTGTGCCACTGCCAAACAGCTCTTACTGTCAAAAAGTTCCTCCTCATGTTGAGGTGGAATCTCAGTTTCTGGAGCTTGCATCCATTGCTCCGTGTTCCAGTCTCTGGAGCAGCAGAAAACAAGCCTGCTCCATCCTCAGCATGACACCCCCTCAAATACTTAAACAGGGCTATCATATCGCCTCTTAACCGTCTTTTTTCCAGGCTAAACATACCCAGCTCCCTAAGTCTCTCCTCATAAGGCATGGTTTCCAGACCTTTCACCATTTTAGTTGCCCTTCTCTGGACACGCTCCAATTTGTCAATATCCTTTCTGAATTGTGGTGCCCAAAACTGGACACAGTATTCTAGGTGAGGTCTGACCAAGGCAGAATAGAGTGGCACTATTACTTCCCTTGATCTAGACACTATACTTCTATTGATACAGCCCAAAATCGCATTGGCCTTTTTAGCTGCCGCATCACACTGTTGGCTCATGTTCAACTTGTGGTCTACTACGACTCCTAGATCCCTTTCGCACGTAGTCTCGTTCAGCCAGGTCTCTCCCATCCTATATTTATGCATTTCATTTTTCCGCCCTAAATGCAGTACTTTACATTTCTCCGTATTGAATTTCATTTTGTTAGCTTTGGCCCAGCTCTCCAGTCTATCCAGGTCATTCTGAATTTTGATCCTGTCCTCTAGGGTATTAGCTACTCCTCCTAATTTGGTGTCATCTGCAAATTTGATAAGTATGCCCCTAATTCCCTCATCCAAGTCATTGATAAAGATGTTGAATAGCACTGGGCCCAGGACAGAACCCTGTGGCACCCCACTGGACACATCTTTCCAAGACGAAGAGGAGCCACTGCTGAGCACCCTTTGGGTTCGGCCGGTCAACCAATTACAAATCCATTGAACAGTTAACTTGTCTAGCCCACATTTTACAAGCTTGTTTGCAAGAATGTCATGGGGAACCTTGTCAAAGGCCTTACTGAAATCAAGGTATGTGATGTCCACAGCATTCCCTTCATCTACCAAGCTGGTAACTTTATCAAAAAAAGAGATCAGATTAGTCTGGCACGACTTGTTTCTCTGAAACCCATGTTGACTTTTTGTGATTATGGCATTGCCTTCTAAATCTTCACAGACTCTCTGTTTAATGATCCATGCTTGCAAGGCCAGCAGATGAACCTTTGGTTTAATGGGTGAGGCCAGTTCTGTGCATGCTGCGCTCCACCAGAAAAATCTATTGCACAGGCTTGAAGGACAAATCCAATTAAAAAAAAAAAAGCCTTGTAGCGATAGGCGAGGGACGAAATGGCAGGTGTAAAGATGCACTGGAAGCCGCAGACCCAACCCTGCATGCAGGTGATTCAGGACTTTGGTTGCTCGAGGCTGACCCGGGAGATGACAGTCTTGTTCGGCAGCATCCTGAACGACCAAGCAGCCTTTTTTAAGGAGAGCACTGCTTGCTCCATATGGAGAGGAGCCTAGAAAAGGTGGCCTAACGAAAGCTCATCCCCAACTACCTGGTTGGTTAGCCGCGGCCAACGGGAATCTTCTGATGCGGTCAAACCAAGGCAAAAATACAAAGGCGTGCACCGGCCCTCAAAGGTGTAAATAAACTAACGCTTGCATGCTGGAACATCCGAACCATGCGAGAGTCTGAAGATAGTGGATGGCCTGAGCGAGACTCTGAGCGAACCATGCGAGACTCTGTTCTAATAGCCCATGAACTATCACGATTTAATATTGACATCGCTGCTCTTAGTGAAGTTCGTCTCCATGAGGAAGGCAGCCTTAAAGAACACGGTACCGGCTACACACTTTACTGGTCTGGCAAACCCAAAACCAAAAACATCTTTCAGGAGTAGGCTTCATGATTAAAAACTCCATTGCCTCCAAACTCGAAACCTTGCCAACAGGACACTCTGATCGCATTATTTCCTTACGCCTCCCACATGTTGTTCTCTTTAGTATATATGCCCCAACTATGCAAGCCGACCCTGCAGAGAAAGAAAAATTCTACACAGACCTACGCCACCTCATACAAAAAGTCCCTGTAGAAGATAAAATTATTATCCTTGGTGACTTCAATGCTAGAGTAGGAAAGAACACCAAAGCCTGGAAAGGTGTCTTAGGCAAGCATGGTGTTGGAAACTGCAATGATAACGGACGCCTCCTGCTAGAGTTCTGTGCAGAACAACAGCTGACTATTACAAACACAATCTCAAAACATGGGCAGGCTTATTGTGGGAAATACAGTTCTTCAAATAACCTGGACCTGATTCGTATAGCACTTTATAGACACATAATAAATTGTCTTATTGTCTTACCTATTGATGTATTTTATTTAATACCAACAGAATAAATGTTAGCAGCACATATATTAAAGGCATATGGTCTCCATATGACTGGATGGTTGATTACACAACCATAATTTGTTATGACACAAACTTCAGCATAATCTAAGTCCTAGCCTCCTCATTTTTTTCTCCAATAACAGTTTTAATTATTTCCTTCCATAGCTAGGCCTGAAAATCTGTGTGACACCCCAAAAGCAAAATTAGGGCACTAGTACTCATGTATTCTATGACTGAGGTCACCATGACCTGTACAGCTTCTTCATTTTGGCCAGGAAAAGTAAAATAAGCACATAAATAATTTGCAGATTTGCTTCATATAATGTATCTACAGTTAGGAAGGAAAAGGGTTGGACCAAGTTTGGTTTGCTGGGTACAATTTACACACTTGGCCACTAACATAAAATCAAGTTACCTTGTCATTGCACCAGCCAGTCCCCTGCAGTATCTGTAGTGTCAGAATATTTGAGATGGATCTCCTCCAATTTTTGTTTTATCCTCTTTAAAAAATGCATTAGTTTACATATGTAGGAGAGAATGAGCCTAAGAGCAGAAGAGAATCATTTTAGGTTTTTCATATGGTGTGTTGATTTTCTTTATGGAAGTGAATTTAAGGAAAGGGTGGACACATCTAGCAGGTCCCTGGGCCAGTTTAATGATCATAAGACCCTCTATGAGCCACAAGGGCTGAAATGAAAAAGAAAGTGGGGTGGGAGAATGAAAGGTAGTGACAATAAGACCACTTTTAGAATTGAAAACGGGAGATATTTAAAGCATATTAAACAGTGCACTTAGGTTCCCTGGAGGCATGCTGTTTTTGGTCTCAGCAGCAAAAATGTAAACATGGGGATGGAATCAATCAATCTCCAGTTTCCTACATGGAGATTCTTCTCCCCTCCATCTATGTTTGTGGGTCAGTTGCAGTGGTATGTGATGAGTTTAACTGTGGTGCTTGGGAAAGTTACTGGTTTTCATTGTGATTCCCAGGTTCCTCCAGCTGGGAGTCGTATTTCAGAAAAATAACTTTTCTAAACTCTACTGTATTGTTTCTTCAGTCTTTTCTTAACTAGGACAGTAGAGGGACAGGATGGGTACACTAAAGGGCAAATGTGGAGTCAATATGACTCAGTTATTCATTTAGGAGTCTCAGGGAAACCAGCAAATGCCTTCCTCTCTGCCTTATGTTGCCTTCCAAATCTAAGGAAAATCAGATTTGACTGGCCAAGGGAAACCCTTAAAGGGAAGCCTGCCAAACTCTGAGTCCCTCTACCTCCTGTTGCTATGCTACAGTGCAAAAGAGCAGTGCCATCAAGTATAGAAACACCATTATCTCTTTTCCTTCCTGAGTAGCCCTAGCTGGAGAGCCAAGGTGCTGATCGTCTTAGCTTTTTAGCTCTATTGTTTAAGAAAGCCCTTCCCCCAGGCAAACAGGTCCTATAAGAAAAAGAAAATTCCCTGTGGTGAAATGCCTTTCTTAGAACCAGCTAGAAGCCAACAAAAATGTTCCAGATGTTGAGTTCTTCAAAGTTCTTCATTAATCTAGATGGTAGAAAAAAGGGATTCTGTTAGTATACTGTCCACCCCATTGTCTAACAGACTCCCTAACCAAGCTGACACAACTGGTCTTGGAGTTGTTCTTGGAGTCACTCAGACTGTTAGTTATGGGTGATTTCAACATCCCACTTGAGACCAGTCTGTCATATTTATCAGGTGTAGCTCGGGAGTTCATGGAGTCCATGACAAACATGAGCCTATCCCTGTTGGTCGACAGGCCCACTCATTGTGCGGGTCATACCCTCGATGCAGTCTTTAGTACGGAACAGGTATATCTGTGGGCGGAGGTGACTAAAACCACCGCATTGTCATGGGTGGATCATTTCTTGATCAAGGCTGAACTGAGAGTCACTGTCCATCCCACTGAGGGTGGAGGACCTACTAGAACGGTCTGCCCTCGAAGGCTAATGGAACCCATTGGATTCCAGGAAGCTTTAGAGGTTCATTGGTTGGTAATGCTGGTGATTCTGTCAAAGCCTTGGTCAATACTTGGAACATCAATTTTAACAAGGCTATCGACATGATCACTCCCAAGCGTCCTCTCCAACCTGCTTCAAATCGCCATCCATGGTATACAGAAGAACTTAGGAAGATGAAGCAGGTTGGACAACAACTAGAGTGCATCTGGCAAAAACTTGGCTCTTGTCTGACAGGACTCATCATAGGAAATTTCTTAGTTCCTATAGAGAGGCAATACATGCAGCAAGGAAATCTTTCTCTTCTGCGCATATTGCGTCTGCAGTCTCACCCGGCAAGAGCTATTTAGAGCGGTGAGGGAACTGACACAGGTTCCACCTGTGCAAAACCCATTACTAAATCCAACAACACCCTGCTGTGACACATTTAACAACTTCTTTGCAGACAAAAAATCTCTCAGATAAGAGCCTACTTGGACACTGGGGTTGTAGCAGGTTCGATTGACGAGGCGTCCAATAACTCCGTTGATGAGGTTATACTAGATCAATTTCAATTTGTAAGTACTGATGATGTGGACAAGCTCCTTGGTAGAGTGAGGAAGACTACATGCCCTCTTGACCCTTGCCCTTCGTGGCCATCCAGAGGGGTGATGCCTTGAGGATGTTCCTTAGGGACATTATCAATGCATCCCTTAGGGAAGGTCACGTTCCAGCTTGCTTGAAGGAAGCGGCAGTTAGACCGCTCCTAAAAAGACCTTCCCTTGACCCTCTGGATATGAAGAACTATAGGCCAGTCTCCTTACTACCTTGTTTGAGCAAGGTGATCGAGATGGTGGTTGCTCTCCAACTCCAAGCTGTCTTGGAAGAAACTGATTATCTAGATCCATTTCAAACTGGCTTTAGGACAGGATTTGGAGTTGAGACTGCCATGGTTGCCTTGGCTGATGACCTTCGCCTTAGCAGTGACAGGGGTAGTGTGACCCTGTTGGTGCTACTGGATTTCTCAGTGGCTTTTGACACAATAGATCATGACATCTTCTTGGATCGCCTGAGAAGGCTAGGAATTGGAGGCACTGCACTGCAGTGGTTCCGTTCCTTCGTCTCGGGCAGATTTCAGATGGTGATGCTCGGGGACAGTTACTCTGCAAGGAAAGAGCTTAATTGTGGTGTCCCACAAGGCGCCATTCTGTCCCTGATGGTATTCAATATGTACATGAAGCCTCTGGGAGAGATCATCTGGAGGCATGAGGCGGGATGTTATCAGTACGCTGATGGCACCCAGATATATTTCTCCATGACTTGGTCTTCAGCTCTGACTTCAGATGGTATCTCTTCTCTTAATGATTGTCTTAAGGCAGTAATGGACTGGATGAGGGAAAACAAATTGAAGTTGAATCCAGATAAAACATAGGTACTCATGGTAGCAGCCCCAAACCCAGGCATTGGGATACAATCTCTAGTCCTGGATGGGGTCACACTCTCCTCCAAGGACTATGTTCACAGTCTGGGGGTGCTCCTGGACCCGTCACTCCAGATGGTGATCAGGTAAATGCGACAGTCAGGAGTTCCTGTTATCAGCTTCGGCTGACACGCCAGCTGCACCCTTTCCTGGAAGTTGGGGATCTTGAGTCCATGGTCCTTTCTCTGGTAACCTCTCATCTTGATTTCTGTAATGCACTCTACATGGGGTACCCTTGTGCTTGGTCCAGAAACTTCAATTAGTACAGATATGGCAGCCAGACTGGTCTTGCGTGCATCCAGAAGATACCATATAACACCAATCTTAAGATCACTCCACTGGCTGCCCATTAGTTTCCGGGCAGTACAAGGTGTTCCCGGGAAGTTTCCAGGCAGTACAAGGTGTTGGTTATCACCTTTAAAGCCCTAAATGGCTTGGGTCCAACCTATCTTCGAGACTGCCTCCTTCCATATAATCCTCCCCGTGCACTCAGGTCCTCTGGGAGGAATTTGTTACAATCTTTAAAAACTAGGCTCTCTTCAAACTCCCAGAGAGCTTTTTTGGCTATCGCTCCCAGATTATGGAATGGCCTACCGGACGAGATCTGTCATATCACCACCCTAAATAGCTTTTAAAAAGCTCTTAAGACGGATCTCTTCAGCAGGCCTTTCCTGAATAGATACCCGGCTGTCAAAAAAAAAAAAAAATCTCGCTTCTCCCAATCTCGCCACGTCCAGTGTCCATTGTTCATTTCTATTCTTTATTTTTTTTTATTTAAGTATGTTTTTAATTCCTAAATTATTTAATTTTATTTTAAGGGGTGGGTGGGATTGAGGGGTTGGATGTATATTTAGTTGTTGTAAGCTGGCCCGATTGCAATTCGTAGAGGGGCAGGATATAAATAAATTATTCTTATTCTTATTATTGTTATTGTTATTGTTATTATTAAGTGAAGGATGGAGAAAAAAGGCAAAAAAAAAAAGTCTGTAGCTAAATCCAGTCCCATGTTAGAAGTTGCATAATGGATAGGCTCAAAATATGTCGGTCTAAAACTGGGAACAGGGTTGGCAAGTAACCCCCCCTCCCCCATGTTCCTCAGACTTCTGGAAGCAAGTTCTGTCTTTGTATGTTGAGCATAAAGGGCTAAACCACATACAACTGAACACTGTTACAAAGCTCTCATAAAATTTGATAAAATTACCTGCTTGGTAGATGAAGGTAACGCTGTGGATATTGCATACCTTGATTTCAGTAAGGCCTTTGACAAGGTTCCCCATTATATTCTTGCAAACAAGCTTGTAAAATGTGGGCTGGAAAAGCTAACTGTTAAGTGGGTTTGTAACTGGTTGACCAGCCACACCCAAAGGGTGCTCAGCAGTGGCTCCTCTTCGTCTTGGAAAGATGTGACCAGTGGGGTGCCACAGGGTTCTGTCCTGCGCCCAGTGCTATTCAACATCTTTATCAATGACTTGGATGATACAATTAGGGGTATACTTATCAAATTTGCAGGTGACACCAAATTAGTAGCTAATACCCTAGAGGACAGGATCAAAATTCAGAATGACCTGGATAGACTGGAGAGCTGGGCCAAAGCTAACAAAATGAAATTCAATATGGAGAAATGTAAGGTACTGTACTTAGGGCGGAAAAACAAAATGCATAAATATAGGATGGGAGAGACCTGGCTGAATGAGACTACGTGCAAAAGGGATAGAGGATTCCTAGTAGGCCACAAGTTAAACATGAGTCAACAGTGTCATGCGGCAGCTAAAAAGGCCAATGCGATTTTGGACTGCATCAATAGAAGTATAGTGTCTAGATCAAGGGAAGTAATAGTGCCGCTCTATTCTGCCTTGGTCAGGCCTCACCTAGAATACTGTGTCCAGTTCTGGGCACCACAATTCAAAAAGGGTATTGACAAATTGGAGCGTGTCCAGAGAAGGGCGACTAAAATGGTGAAAGGTCTGGTAACCATGCCTTATGAGGAAAGACTTAAGGAGCTGGGTATGTTTAGCCTGAAAAAAAGAGGGTTAAGGGGCGATATGATAGCCCTATTTATGTATTTGAAGGGGTGTCACATTGAGGATGGAGCAAGCTTGTTTTCTGCTGCTCCAGAGACACGGAACAATGGATGCAAGCTCCAGGAACAAAGATTCCACCTCAACATTAGGAGAAACTTTTTGACAGTAAGAGCTGTTTGGCAGTGGAACACACTCCCTCGGAGCGTAGTGGGGTCTCCTTCCTTGGAGGTCTTTAAACAGAGGCTAGATGGCCATCTGTCAGGGATGCTTTGATCGTGATTTCCTGCATGGCAGGGGGTTTGACTGGATGGCCCTCATGGTCTCTTCCAACTCTACAATTCTATGATTTTATGATTCTAAGTAAGAATGCTGGTAACAGTTGGATTCCCATTTATCGGAGCTTTGTAACTGTGTTCATCCAAAATGGTTACAGAGTTCTCTTTTGAACTTCATGTTCAACATGGTCTAACTCATTTGAGGTACATACTCTGGAACATTATATGGTGCAGCTTACGTGTGTAGTCATGTCCCTAGTTTTAGCCCTCTGCATCAAGAGGTCTAAATACAGTACCCTAAAGATCCTGTCTAATCTTGGAAGCTAAGAAAGGTCAGGCCTGGTTAGCACTTGGATGGGGGACTACCTTGAAATACCAGGTGTTATAGGTAATATTTCAGAGGAAGGCAGTGGTAAACTGCCTCTGAGTATTCTTTGACTAGGGAAAACACCATGAAATCAGTTGGTGGACTAATCACACATGTGTGATTAAATTGGACTAATAAATCACTGGTATCCATGTATCAGGTTAACACTAGTAATGCATTCTGGGATAAGGAAGCAAAGGCCATTCTCCATGTTTGAAAACAAAAAAGTCTTGCTGCCATTCACTGTCCGATTGTCTCAGGTTCTTAAGTGAGCACACAGCAGAAGTACAGGGAAACACAAATCTTTCGGTATGTTTAGCCTGGAAGAGAGAAAGTTGAAAGGTGACATGTTAGCCATGTTTAAATATGTGAAGGGATGTCATACTGAGGATGGGGCAAGCTTGTTTTCAGCTGATCCAGAAACTAGGACACGAAGCAATGGACTCAAACTATAGGAAAAGAGATTCCACATATACATTAGGAAGAACTTCCTGACAGTAAGAACTGTTCAGAAGTGGAATACACTGCCTCAGAGTGTAGTGGAGTCTCCTTCTTTGAAGGTTTTTAAACAAAGGCTGGATGGCCATCTGTCGGGAATGATTTGATTGTGTATTCCTGCATGGCAGGGGGTTGGACTGGATGGCCCTTGTGGTCTCTTCCAACCCTATGATTCTATGAACAAGCAGAGCTTGAGATTGACATTTAATTAATTTATATCTTACTTTTCTTCTAGTGAAGGATCCAGTTTGGCTCATAGCATTAATAAAACAAGATACTACTAAAACCAGCAAGCTGTAACATCAGACTACAATTTTTTTAAAAAATGAATGAAAATCAAGCTCTCAAGTAGGGTTACCAGACTGTAAATGGAAGAGGGCTTCCCTACATTTAATGGTTGTGCAGACAATGGAATTTCAGCAGGTGTTGCTTATCATGCAACCAGGTAAAAAACAACATCTGCTGAAATTCTTCTACACAGCCTTTAAAAGTACCTCTCCACATTTCCTTCTGGCACAGGTAAGTGCAGAATTAGAACAGTTTAAACTAAATTGAAAACATGAGATGGAAGCAGGGAAGAAGTACAACCTCCCAAATTAAAAGAACTTTCCAGCAACCAGTTAGTGGCCAAAGGCCTGTCTAAATAAAGTTTGTTACCTGCTGGTGGAAGGAAGGCAAACAGAGGGATGGCCTAGTCACCCATGAAAGGGAAATTAAATTTAAGATGGTGCTGTCAAGAGCAGTCTTCAATAGACTCAACATGCAACAGCTTCAGGTTAAGGAACAGTAAGCTTTATTACAGATACCGTAGATCATCTACAGAGTTACTAGCTCAAGGTTGTTGCTTAGAATGAGGAACAAAAGGAAATACAGAGATCTAAAAGTATTTACAAACGGTCAAGCCTTGTGTGGCTTTCATTCATCAGTCAGTTTAAACATTTTACAGTCCTTTTCTCACCACTCCCCCCCCCCCACTTTGTTATTTTGAATTCTTTACCATTTGGTCTGTTTCCGGCCATACCAGTTGTTCACTCCTTTGCCATTACTAAGGGGTTCAATTCAGGAAGGCACTTTGACTCTCATGTAGGCAGAGGCGATACAATGCTACCTTGCGTGTATCATGGTCGTTTGAATGGCAGGAATGACCTGTTCCTGACAGGTGCACTAGGATAAAAAAAAGGGAGGAAAAGCTAACAAAGGCCTAATTCACACTACACAAATAATCCAGTTTGAAACTGGATTATTTGCCATGGCTCCTTCCAATTGAATCCAGGGATTTGTAGATTTACAAGGTATTTAGCTTTCTCTGCCAAAGAGTGCTGGTGCGTCACAAAACTACAAATCCCATTATTCCATAGGAAAGTGCCATGGCAAATCTCTGGCTTTTCTTCGCAAACGAAGATTCAGGAAGGACTCATCCTGCGCTTTCTGCAAGCGCGCTGATGACTAAAAAGGCCAATCCGAGATAAACAAGTCCGGTTGCAAAAAGCACAGCAGAAGGTCTCCTTGGGTGATGTTTTTGGGTTGTGATTCTTTCTGCGTTGTCGTTTCTCTTCAAGACTTGTTCATCGTGAGTTCTCAAATAAGGCTGCAGCATTGTGGATAGTGCGTCTCCATGCCTCCCGGTGTGAGGCCAGGGCGGACCACTGTTGGTGATCAATTTGGCCAAGCCTGAGATGTTGTTTCAGGGAGTCTTTGTATCGCTTTTTTGGAGCGCCCCTCTTACGCTGACCCGTGGCAAGTTCACCATAGAGTAGTATTTTTGGGAGGTGATGGTCCTCCATCCTAGAAACGTGCCCTGCCCAGAGCAGCTGTGTTCTCAATATCATGGCCTCAATGCTGGTGATCCCTGCTTGCTCAAGGACAGCAACATTCGTCACATAGTCAGTCCAGTGTATATTTAGGATTGTGCGTAGACAGTGCTGATGAAAGCGCTCGAGGAGTCGTAGGTGGTGGCGATAGGTGACCCATGTTTCAGATCCATAAAGGAGGATAGACAGTACGATGGCTCTATACACACTGATTTTTGTGCTTTGCCTCAGGTGTTTATTGCTCCAGACTCTTTTGTGAAGTCTTCCAAATGCACTATATGCCTTTGCTAATCTGTGATCGATCTCTTTGTCAATCTTGGCATCTGAGGAGATGATGCTTCCCAGGTAGGTGAATTGCTGAACGGACTTGAGCACAGATTTGCCGACGGCAATGTGGGGATGGTGGTGTTCGTCCTGTGGTGCAGGCTGGTAAAGAACTTCTGTTTTCTTCAGTTGACTTCTAGCCCAAACAGCTCTGCAGCTGTTGCAAAGCAGGACGTTAGGCGCTGCAGAGCTGCTTCTGTGTGGGCAACAAGGGCAGCATCATCGGCGAAGAGCAGCTCACGGACTAGATAGTTTAGAGTCTTAGTGTGAGCCCTCAGACGGCTTAAGTTAAACAAGCTACCATCAGTACGGTAGCGTATATAGATGCCGTCGTCTTCTTCAAGCTCTGCCATAGCCCTTTGGAGCATCGTGCTAAAGAAGATTGTAAATAAAGTTGGTGCAAGAACACAACCTTGCTTCACTCCATTAGTTATTAGAAAGGGCTCTGAAAGAGCATCGCCATATCTGGCAAATAATCCAGTTTCAAATGGGATTATTTGTGTAGTGTAGATACACCCCAAGACATAACTTCTACAGCAATATACCTCTTTCTCCCCCTACAAGAACATATGTTTCCTTTCTCCTTGAATGGAAATTTGTGCACAAAATGTCTACTATGATTAAAGTTTGTTAGATCCCTCCAAGGGCCAGAGACACATCACTTTGGAAAGCAAGTTTGTGTTGAAGTGGAAGTTAACACTGAATTTGACTAATTTAGTCCCAATTTGGGTACAAACAATTACAGGAATTATTTCCTGCTCACAGCAAGCTAGAGTTCCTGCACATGTATTTATTCTCTTTAAGTCTGCTTATAAATATTATCATATATATATATATATATATATATATGTATATATATATATTCTACACCCATCTTTTCTAGGTTTGGTCAGGGGAAAATTTGCCTGCAAAAATGGCCTCCAGCCTCTGGACCATATTTGCCTACCACTGCTTTTCAAAGTTATTGACTTCGGTGGTTGGGGAATTTGTGAAACAGTAGTCCAAAAAGTAACTTGTCCAAGATCTTACTAAAAGTGGTAAATGGATGCCTAAGGTGTACAAGAGCAGGACAAGAAAGGTTCAACTGCCTTATTCCATTTTCTTGCATAATGTCTTATAAGTCTTGAAGGAAAGATGATCTATAAATACAATGCAAACAGACAGAGAGACAGAGGTTGCACTCAATTCTGTGCTCTCCAGTTTTTTTACCTGGCCAATGGCCAGGAATTCTGGGAGTTGTAGCCCAAAGCATTAAAAGGGCACCAAGTTGGGGAACCCTACTATTATAAATGTCTCTAGGCCTAAATGTGGCCTAAATCCAATGACTTGCCCCAACTAGAAGAGACTCGCTGATTTACCTAAATGTTGACTTGCCATTCAGTAGCTGATTAAATGGGTCAGCTCTGGCTAGGAATAGCCATTGGATTTAGGCCCACATGTAGTAATTTCCTTAAAGATACCAAGTGATGGGGCTGGAAAAAACTTGTCAACCTGCAGTGCTGGAAAACCCATGGCAACCAGAGTGGTGAATATTAGGCTAGATGGGCCAACAGTAATTTTATTATCATTTCTCATACAAGCATTTCTTTGTAATGTCATTGTATTCAATGTTGTCATTTCTTTAATTGCACATTGTCATATGCAGCACAGCAGAAGGGAAATTCAGAAATAAATAATGTTTTTGCCAGTTTTTTATTATATTTTAATAATTATTCTTTATTAGTTTTAACACAGAACAGTCTAATCAACATTCAAAAGGAAAAAGGAAAACAAAGAAAGGAAAAAGTATAAACATAATACAGTACATTGATACATGCATATATATAAGTAAGACTACAGATAATCTAAGCTAAAACTCAAACACTAAAATACAATACTAAGACACAATACCAAGACTAAACTAAGACTAAAGACTAAAACTAAAACCATAAATATAAACTAACTAATACACTAAACACTAACTAAAATACAAAGGATGTCTGACCTCCTCAATCCAAACTGTAATAAGAAAACCAAAAATATGTATTATTCTACTATTAAAGATTTAGCTATTATCTAGATCTAGAATTACTAGTAACCATAACCATTATTACATTGTTAGATTTGCTGTCCTTGAGCAAGCAGGGATCATTGAAGCCATGATATTGAGAACACAGTTGCACTGGGCAGGGCACGTTTCTAGGATGGAGGACCATCGCCTCCCAAAAATAGTACTCTTCGGTGAACTCGCCACGGGTCAGCATAAGAAGGGCGCTCCAAAAAAGTGATATAAGGACTCCCTGAAACAACATCTCAGGCTCGACCAAATTGATCGCCAACAATGGTCCACATGGCCTCACATCGGGAGGCAGGAGACACACTATCCACAATGCTGCAGCCTTATTTGAGAACTCACGCCAAACAAGTCTTGAAGAGAAACGACAATGCAGAAAGAATCACAACCCAAAAACATCACCCAAGGAGACCTTCTGCTGTGCTTTCTGCAACCAGACTTATTTATCTTGGATTGACCATTTTAGTCATCAGTGCGCTTGCAGAAAGTGTGGGATGAGTCCTTCCTGAATCTTCGTTTGTAAAGAAAAGCCAGAGAGAGAGAGAGATTTCTTATTGCTCAAAAAGTCCATAAATGGTTTTCATTTTTCAAAAGTCCTCAATTGTTTTGTCTTTTAATTTGGCAATTTGGCATCATGACTACAAGTTTTGAACATCTCAAGGCCACAGAGTCCACTAGATTCCCTTTGCAAGATCAAATTCATCTGCAAACATAGAAATACTAGCAGCATTTTAGCTTCAGAATGAAACTGGGCGTGCATGAGGTTTGCCAGCTTTTGTTTTTACCAATATTTCATAGAAATATATAGGGCATGGATTTAAATATGAAAAAGCTTTATCATTTAGCAGTGGATATTAACACATATTTACATGCAGTACTTGTGCCCTTTATGCCCAATTGTGCAATTGAGGACATATTCCATAGATTACATATGCTTAATGCTCCAGTCCTGAGTGTTCTTCTTAATAAGTAAGAGCCATTAAATATAGTGGCACTTTCTTCTTAGCATGCAAATAGTAAATTATTTTGTATCATAACTCCGGAAGTGTTTTAATTCTTTTTCCAAGTCCATTTTCAGTGCATCCCAGCAGTGGTAAAGCCAAGTGAAAGGTAGACATAACTAGATGGGGTGCACAGACTCGTAATGACGAATACCTTGTAGTGAGATCCAAAATTGTCATGGTGACTAAGCCCTGTAGAGGTAGGATATGGAAACGACTGCATGAATCAGCCTTGTGTCTAGGCTGGAAAATTAAAGACTCATTGGATGGGTAAATGCAACTTCTACCTCAGCAGCACCTTACTGTCCAGCAAAATCAAATAATCCCTCTGAGAAACTGCCTTTCATTTCTGTCATTACTATACAAGTTTTTTTTTACATTCTTTTGACACTGGCAGCCTATTGCTGTTACTTGTCAGTTTTGCATAGCAACAGAGAGAAAGAGAGTGAGAAGAATAAATTGTGCTAGGCTCTGTATACAGTCTTAATACTAAAATATATCCTCCGCTTAGACAGCAAATAACTTACAAGACAGTGAGAAATGCAAGCAGGTCACATTTTAAATTGTTACCCGAATTGCTGAGGTTAATGGAAATTCCATGTGTGTCTCACCAATTTCTATGGGAAATTTTAATTAGCTCAAATAGCGGCTTTATGAGAGATCAGATAACAGCAGGATCTTTTGATCTATGTATATGGTACTCACTGAGAAGACTCCAAGCCAGAAATAAAATAAAATAAAAATGGTTTTTATTGAAAAACAATCAGGAGAATGCACATACACACACACATGCACTCAGGTTTCAAGCACTCACACAAGACTATCGAATAAAGTAGGAAGTATTGGGATAGAGGAATAAAGTCCAGGATGCTGGGCTATACTATACCTGTGAAAAGGCAGAGATTCATGTAGCAGAAGATACTCAGACAGCATTCTGAGAGTCACACAGCAGATGGACAGAGTAACAAAGTGCAGGATGCTGTGCACACTTTGACTGTGTTTGGGGTGATATTTATTTTCAATATTCCCTCTTTGAAGGGGTGTTATGAGTTCAATACAATGTCTGCCAGAGTTTTCCAGGATTAAACAATGGATTCACTGGATGTGTTAACAATCGCTAACAGCTGAAACATCAGAACTGATGGGTCTCAGGCAATTCTCTGTTGTTTTAGGACAGGTGTGAGGAAAAACTAATTTTGCAAGGCAATGAGTGTCCAGCTACCTTGACTGAATTAGTGAATGACTCACTGCTATGTCTGTCCAGGAGAATTAGCCCATTTCGTCTCTAACTCATCAGTTTAAGGGTTTTTTTTTTCTTAATTACTATACGGATGTGTCTTTTAGGAATTTGGGCTGGCTACTTCCTTAGGCTTTTTGAGCAACCTTGAATCCTTGTATTTGGGAGTTCCTAGTCTACTAACAACTATGTGGAGTGCCAATAATAAGCCAATTTATGAAATATAACCAATTGATGAATTATTGGAAGAGCGGGGAGTACTGGGACAGGTAACACCCACCCCAAAATGGAATTCATTCACAGAATTGAATTCATTTTTGAACAACGGAGCAGCTGGCACTCAATTGTTTGCAAAAGCAGGGATCGGGAAAACAGGTTTTGGGGAGTAAGGTTGCCCAAGTCCCTCTGTGGCTAGGCTGAATTGGGGTGAAAAGGGACTACCTTGCACTAAGAAAAACTTATTTTTCGACAGAGACAGAAACTTAACTAACTCTAAAGAAAAACCTATTTATGAGAATGTGGGCAATAAGAAAGGACTCCAGGGCACATAAAATGAACTGAGTGATAGGAAATGTATGGAAATAAATTGTAGCAATGGAAATAACTTTTGTACAAACACACGTACACATGTACAATGGCATACATCTTATGAACAAAACCAGCAAGCTTGCAAAAGCAGTGCAATGAAAGAAACAGTATATACAGCACAACAGTATTCATAAAAATGACAATGGCAATTGAAATTGCAAATGTAAAAACAGCGATACATATATTGCATGAAATATATTACATTTGCAGCAGTAGGAGAGGAGAAAGCTCCCTGTCCCTGGGAACTGAAATAATTGGGACATTTTAAAGTCCAAAAGCCCCTTTTCAATGAACAGTTCAGGAAGCTCATAGTGGTAAACAGTTAAACATTTCAAATGGTGGTGTTGGAAGTAAAAGTCCAAATAAAGTTCCAGGTGCACAGCTCTGCTCCACTCCCAGGTGCAATAGTTGAATGTAAGAAGTCCAACAGCAGTAGCAGAGACATCGGTTTGTTGAGTGTTCAGAGGGGAGATGGGCTTCACTCCCCCACCCTCAATATCCAAGAAAGCTGGCAGTGGTGTGGATGCATGTCTCTTCACCAATGACTAGCACATTGTGTGAGTTGGGATGGCTGCTTTGAAGAAAGTAAAACTGAATCATAGAATCATAGAATTGCAGAGTTGGAAGAGACCACGATCAAAGCATCCCCGACAGATGGCCATCCAGCCTTTGTTTAAAGACCTCCAAGGAAGGCGACCCCACCACGCTCCGAGGGAGTGTGTTCCACTGCCGAACAGCTCTTACTGTCAAAAAGTTCCTTCTAATATTGAGGTGGAATCTCTGTTCCTGGAGCTTGCATCCATTGCTCCGTGTTCCAATCTCTGGGGCAGCACAAAACAAGCTTGCTCCATCCTCAACGTGACACCCCTTCAAATACTTAAACAGGGCTATCATTTCACCCCTTAACCGTCTTTTTTCCAGGCTAAACATACCCAGCTCCCTAAGTCTTTTCTCATAAGGCATGGTTTCCAGACTTTTCACCATTTTAGTCGCCCTCCTCTAGACACGCTCCAATTTGTCAATATCCTTTTTGAATTGTGGTGCCCAGAACTGAACACAGTATTCTAGGTGAGGTCTGACCAAGGCAGAATAGAGCGGCACTATTACTTCCCTTGATCTGGACACTATACTTCTATTGATGCAGCCCAAAATCGCATTGGCCTTTTTAGCTGCCGCATGACACTGTTGACTCATGTTCAACTTGTGGTCTACTAGGACTCCCAGATCCCTTTCGCATGTAGTCTCATTCAGCCAGGTCTCCCCCATCCTATATCTATACATTTCATTTTTTCGCCCTAAGTGCAGTACCTTACATTTCTCCGTATTGAATTTCATTTTGTTAGCTTTGGCCCAGTTCTCCAGTTTATCCAGGTCATCTTGAATTTTGATCCTGTCCTCCAGGGTATTAGCTACTCCTCCTAATTTGGTGTCATCTGCAAATTTGATAAGTATGCCCCTAATTCCCTCATCCAAGTCGTTGATAAAGATGTTGAATAGCACTGGGCCCAGGACAGAACCCTGTGGCACCCCACTGGTCACATCTTTCCAAGATGAAGAGGAGCCATTGCTGAGCACCCTTTGGGTTCGGCCAGTCAACCAATTACAAATCCATTGAACTGTTAACTTGTCTAGCCCACATTTTACAAGCTTGTTTGTAAGAATGTCATGGGGAACCTTGTCAAAGGCCTTACTGAAATCAAGGTATGCGATGTCCACAGCGTTCCCTTCATCTACCAAGCTGGTAATTTTATCAAAAACTGGAAAAGTTCCATTGCAACAGAAACCAGGGTGCCAATGAGTCTGTATACAACGGGGTGCCTGGATTATGGGAGGAACTTAAAAACAATTATTTATGGGGCCACTCCAAGGCAAAGCTGGAGGACAAGGAGCAAAGCCTTATGGGCATTACCATTACTAAAACAAAGCTTAATTTTTATAAACACTCTCTACACATAAATCAGCAATCAAAATGTCTTTCACTATCCCATCCCTTCTAGGTTAATGGGAGTGGGGTTTCTTAACCATCCATTATACCTAGGAGAGAGAGTTCAGAGAAATAGAGGGGATTCTGGGAAAAACAAGGGAGCTTTTGCTTGGGAGTTTCAGCTACTCCAGAGTCAGGAGTAGCAATATGGCCCCGTAGGGAGAGGTTTTTTAAAGGCCCTTGTCAGCCCCCCAGTTGTGTGCTTGGGTCTTCCTCTAGTCTTGACAGCCTTGGTTGTGTTGTTAGTCTTGACTCTGGAGGGACTGAAGCTCCCATCTCTTAGGGCCTCCCTGAAAAAGAAATAGAGGGAGATCCCAGGAGTCCAACAATGGGACCCTGAACAAACTGGTTAAAGAATAGACTTAAAACTTCTTAAAGAGGAAAAACTATGAAAATCCAAAGGGGAACTTATTTACAAAAGGTTTGCCTTACTAAGCTTACCTACTTTACTAACAGTTTCTAGTTTTACTAATTGACAGTGAACCCAACAAGTTAAACCAGTTAAGCCAATCACTAAGAATATTTGAAATGCAAAAATCACAGTAATGGGATGACTAAATGGGGTGCACACATTCACTGTAATGAAAACTTTGCAGTGGGATCCATACTTTGCAATGGGATCTAAAATAGTCATGATGACTAAGCCCTGCAGAGTTAGGACATGGAAACTAGCCTAATTTTAATCTCTTAGGCCTATGCCTAGCTGCACCTAGCAGTTAATGATGTCTACCAATTGAGAAAGCATTCACTGGCTTAGCTGTCCCTATCCACATATATGCCACACCTTTATTTTAATTATTTTCTGATTATATGTAAACAACCTCTGGCAGTACTATACCTTTAGTCTGCTCATTTAGATCTTAGGTTTAATGTTTCTGTGCAGGTAACATCTCATTGGAAGAAATGTTTTGTACAGTATAGCTTGCTGTGTTAAATATAAAAGCAGATTTTCAGAAGTCTGCTAGCTGCAACCCAGTAATATTTTTAAGCTTTGTTTTCATGAAACAGCTGGAGATGAAAACTATAATACTAATCTTAGCCAGTTGCTCCTGGTTATATTGTACTTTCAGGAAATTCATAATCAGGTGTTTATATCCCCTGTGTTTCCCTGACAGCACGCTGCAACTTTCTCCATTTGTCATTTTCCATGCCATTAGAAATACAAACAAGAAGGAAAGGGCTGAGATCCAAACAAGGATGGCTATTCTATTTGTAAAAAAAATATAGTTCCAGTATAATTTTATCAGTACATAACCCCATGCAGCTCTGCCCATTTTTAATACAGTTGTCCCTCCGTATCCATGGATTTGGTATCCACAGATTTAAGTATTCATGGCTTGAAAATATGCTTTAAAAAATAATAATCCAAAAAGCAAACCTTGATTTTGCCATCTTATATAAGAGACACCATTTTCCTATGCCATTGCATATAATGGGACTTGAGTATTCACGGATTTTGGTATCCATGTGGGGGGTGGGTGGGTCCTGGAGCCAAACCCCAGCGAATATGAAGCGACAATTGTATATTCATTTTCTACCAAGTTGTAAGTATCTCCTTCTTCCTTTCCCATTCTCTTGCTGTAAGATTTCCATTTTTTAAAATGTTGGCCTTTAACAGGTGTGGGAGAAGTGGGAAATTATCAGGTACTCTGTAGAAAGATGATATTGAGCTGGCAGATCTGTTTTGTTTAGGTGTGCACATAGTTACAATTTAGACACAGATACAGTTGTAAACATTTATGAATTTTATCTGAGACCACCCTCCGTAAAAGTTCTTTTTCCAGCATGTTTTAAAACATTTTTATGCTGCCAAAGGAATCCCCTTGATCAGACCTACCTTTAGCAGTGTAAGAAAGGCAGCCCAGGCACTGACAAAGAGTGAACAGAGCTCCGTTCACTTCCTGGTTCAAGATCCCACCAATTCTCACAAGAAGATGCTAGCATGGGAAATTCAAAAATAAAATTCAAATTTTGAAATTCAAAATTCAAAATAAACACATAAAAAGTACAGGAAAGCACAAAAATACACTTAAAAAGTCGCAAGTATATGGGGGGGGGTCATAAAAAGAGCATCCCTGCCTGGCTGTCCCGATCTCACCCAGAAGTGTTTGCCCATTGACACTGTATTCATGTGAGTACAATGGCGCAAGGATTCGGGAGATTTTCAGATGGGGAAATAACCCCCATGGAGATCGGGAGAGAAATGGGGCTGTTCCGCTCTCAGCGCTCCATTTTGCACACCCCCGTCCTTCTCCCAATCTCCATTTGTTCTCCCTCTGTCCTGCTTTCATTTTCCTTCCATTATTTTCTGCTATTTTTTACTAAAGAAGAACTTCTGTTAGTAAAAAATAGCAGAAAGAAAATGAAAGCAGGATGGAGGGAGATCAAATGGAGATCGGGAGAAGGACGGGGGTGTACGAAACGGAGCACTGACAGCAGAAGAGCCCCGTTTCTCTCCCAATCTCCATGGGGGTTACTTCCCCCATCTGAAAACCTCCTCAAACTCTGGCAATGCCAGCAACAAATCATCATGGGAGATCAATTGACGGCTTTGGCAGTCAATAAAAAGAAATGGTTTTTCACAATACATGTTCATGAAAGGGCGATGTCGTCTGGTATGTGTGCCCTTTTGCAATCATTAGGCGTCCTTATGTTGCCATATTTGCTTGGTCTGATAAAGTCCTCTGATTCTTATAACTGAGATTATGTGTGTGTGTGTGTGTGAGAGAGAGAGAGAGAGAGAGAGAGAGAGATAATGCTCTATAGTTGGGGATAAGATTTTTGCCTTTGTTCTGTCAACAACCATTGTTGTTAAACTGAACTTGTCACCTCATCACCACACCCACTATTTTGAATGTCTTTTGCATTTCTATGGCTATTCAACAGCCTGCTTATAAGGTCTGTTCCTAGGCACCAGTTCACTGAGGAAGTAGACTAAGGACTTTTTCGGACGTTGATTTACCGCGCCAGAAGGCTCGTAACACTCACAACGCTGCTGCGCGGCAGGGGGCCCATTTTGTATGATGCCGTCCCCCTGCCAAAATCATGGAAATTGCCTGTGAATAAAAAATGGCCAAATATGGTGTGGCTGCCTCCAATCTCTTGCGGAACTGAAACAGCATCATATGAAACTGGCCTCCTACTGCTCAGCAGCGTTGTGAGTGTTACGAGCTTTCTGGCGCGGTAAATCAATGTCCAAAAAAATCCTAAGTCTACGAAAGCATATGCTACCATATCTTTCTCTAGTTAGTCTCAAAGGTACTACAAGAGCCCATTGCTTGCTGATATTCCAGACTAACATGGCTATGTCTTTGAACAAAAGATTACCATAAGTTACTCCAACAACAGGTTTCATTTTTTACAGTTCAGGTACAGACTGTACCTTAAGCAAAAGAACTTTGAATTCAATTCACTACTAAAATAAATAGCTGTTGCTGAGTTAGCTCAAATGGCCAAATTAATATGGGAGTTGTCTAAATGGCAAAAATGCTTCTCATGGAATGTGAGGAGAATTCTACCTGTCTTAATGGCATTCCTCATTGTTTCACCATATTGGGAAGGAGCAGGGCCAAAACATCAAAAACTATGCAGGAAAAGCCTTTGCAATTTTCCCGTGTTTATTAAAAACAGTGAGGGGAATGTGCATTCCTGCTTGTTGGGACAAGGGATTTGATATGAATCGCTTTCCCACAGGAGAGGAAGTGTAAATCTGATTGGCTGGTGAGTGCAGGGGGTGGAGCTTGCTAACAAGGCAAGCACCCTCTGCTGCCATGTTGGATTTTCACCTTAGCAAGCGAGTGCTGAGCCAAGAAAATGGAGTGGTGGCTTCCCCCCACGATTAAATCGAAAAGTTGCTCTATTGCACCTTGGGTATCTTTTTTATTTTTAAGTTCAGCGGTGGCAAATTAAGTGCAAATAAATCACTTGTGGCTGCCATCTTGCATGCAAAGCTTATGGGACAAAAATACCATTAAGACAAGTTGCAGCTGCTGCGAAATGCCATTACTGCAAGGCAATCCGGGGTTTGTTTTGGTCTCATATACACAAGCCCGTGGGTTCTAATGGATAAGCCAACTGAAGACTTTTTGAATGATTGGAAACTGATTATGGATTTTTTTAGCAATAAGAAATCTGACAATGTTATAACCTGTGGTTATGGTTATTAGTAATTTTAGAAGGAGGCTAGAGCGTTGATTGCAACTCTGGAGACCAGGGTTTGAATCCCCTCTCAGCCATGGAAACCCACTGGGTGATCTTAGGCAAGTCACAAACTCTCAGCCTCAGAAGGAGGCAAAGCTAAATCCCCACTGAGGAAATCTTGCTAAGAAAACCCCATGATAGGGTTGTCTTAGATTTGACAAAAGTCAGACACAACTTGAAGGCACACAGCAATAACAACTATATTATCATGTAATCTTATGTTTTCTCTCCCATTAACTTTATACTGATCTTGATGGTCCTTTAATTTTACTCTGTTAGTCTCATTGCATCACTTTGGAATAGCCAATGGCAGATGACAAGGATTATAACCAAGCAAAGGGAGTGGTTTAAAATAAAAAACAGTATCCAATGTGCAGAGCATAATTTTCCTTCAGCTAAAACCATGCAGCCCTTCTGGACATCAGCTGCATAACATATATAGCTAAGTCCGATGAAAGAAAAATGCAAGTTATGTCAACTCAGTGCCAGAATTGGCCCAAGCCTGTGAATTTACAGGAAACTTAACAAACCCTTCTCACACTCAGCCCTTTGCAATGTATCCCTTAGCTGTGTGATTTAATTCTGATAATCCTCCAAAATATCGAGGAAGGGAGAAATTAATAGTTCCAGAGAAACTATTATTTTGGCTCTTGCGAACATTGGCCACAAACATTTGTTAAAGCAACAAATGTAGCTCACTGGATCTGGAAGCTTTAATCAGTCCTCATCAGGTTCTTTCAAACAATCCAGTAGTTGAGCAACGCTTTATACCCCAGGGCTGTCCCCCTGCCAAGCATTTCTATCACTACACAAAGTCTTTCTGCTACAAAGGATGCACAAAAAAATGACTTTACTCAATGTTTTTGTCCCCCTTGCATGTTTTCCCTTAATAATTGGGATGTTTAAAGAAGCAGCTGTCTTCCTTCCTCTTCCCTCACCCTGAATGCATGAGATTTTGGAAGTATCCACCTGCACTGTGGTTTTCCTCAGCAGCCTCAGGGGCTTATTAAATGAAGCTTGTTTACAGCAAGGAAAATGCTTTGAGCCAACAGGAAAAAAATTGGTCAATGTACTAAAAAAACTTTAAAAAAGAAAACGAAAGAAAGAAAGAAAGAAAGAAAGAAAGAAAGAAAGAAAGAAGCCTGGCAGTAAGGAGACACCCAGAGATGATCACAATTGCTACCTGTCTGGAACTGATTTGGAACCAAGCCTTGACAAGACCTCCCCTCCCCCCCCCCACTTTTGATGCCTCAAATGTTGCCACAGATGCAGGCAAAATGTCAGAAAGAAACTATTTCAGAACACAGCCTCACAGCCCAGAAAAAAACCCAAGGAAAATCTATAAATGCTTTAACCTTTTCTGACAAAGACCGGTTTGCAAGAGAGCAATCCTGGGTGCCAGTTATACGACAGAAATTGTCACGGTGCTTACCGTGATTTTGTGATCATGAATCCACCCCTCGCTGTTTATACAATTTATGTCACTGATCTGGATATCCCAGGTGGTCCCGTGACTGATATTTACACGTCCAAAGTTCCGGGGGTTTTTTTAGGTTGTAGTTTTTTTGTTTTTTCATTTTTGCTGTCAATCAAGTATGCGATTACTCGTGTTTTCACAACCTCGGTGATGCACTTCCTTTAAAGTTCCGTGCCAGGAGTGCTGCTATTGGCTAGCTGGGGTAGGGGGAGACGGGGTGCAGAGGTTTGGTATTCCCCTCGCTTCTTTAAAAAAAGTTAACCCTTGAAACAGAGGCAGAAGGCACTTTTCAAAGACCTCAGACAGAGGAACAATTAAACCATCTCCTTTCCTTTTGAAAGCAAGCCGAGTAGAGGCTTGCAATTTCTTTCACCTTAAGCAGAGGCATTTTGAAAGACCAGACTGAGATCTTTCGCTCAGACGCAGGGAGATCAAGCCGGGTGAGGTGGGGGTGGGTGGGTTTCCCCTTTAAAATGTTAACCCTTACAGCAAACCAGCTACAGACAGACAATTTAAAAGGCACAGGCACAGAGGGGGAATTAAAGGGTGTTCATTCGATCAGAGGCTGGAATACCAGGGAGGTGATCAAGGCAGGGGATGAATGGGTGACCATCTCTCTGTAACATTCAGTTGAGGAAGAGATTAAAGCTGAATGGTTTGCAGTGTAGAAATCCAAAGGTGATTGAGTACGTGCGCGCGCGCACATGCACATCAACCTTCGTGCAGCTGGATGGGATGCCTTTGTTTTCGGCTGGTGAGGCTGGATCTGTAGAACGGGTGACTGACCCCTCCTTTTCTGGTCCCTGAGCTCTAAGCCCACCCCCAGTCACCATTTCCGGTCATCCCAGTACCGAGACATTTTGTCTCAGGCTGTTTACATTTCCGATTTTCCGAATCCTCCCGTGACTTTTTTAAAAACCGGCACAAACCGCGGGACTGGAAGTCCCGCAGGTTGAAGGATAAAAGGTGGCCCCCCTTCCGAAAATCACGTACCCGACCTGATGTACATGTAAACTGCCAGGGATCGACACGAATTCTTCCCAGAACATTTTCATCGTGTAAACGGCCCCTTGATCTGCAGATCTGTTGGTGTAGGGTGTTTGGATGGGGTAGAAGCATTCTTGGAAAGGATTTTGCCAGCAGGAAGAAATTTTCCACTGTGAAGGCTCCCTGTTCATTTATAAAAGCACTTATCTATGGCCTGTGATGTGTCTCTGGGTGATAGTGTAACTCATAGTGTTACCACCATTATTAAGAAAAAAAGAAGGAAAGTGTGGTGAAAAAGTATACTTGCATGTGTCTGTAAGTAGGTATATAATACCCTCCAAATGTCCCACTTTGGCAGGAGCTGAATGAACTGAAAGTGTCCAACTACTCCTAACCATACTTGGCTCCCCCTTTCCCTCCCTTTAATTGAGTACATGTCCCATAACAGGATCAATTAATCTGCTGAATGGAGCTCATAGCACAGCACCACAGAAATACCACAGTGGTCTCTAAATGTCTGAGGACAGGGATCAGACAGAGATTGTCACCTCCATTGATAGCCTCTAGAAAACAACTTTTATTTTAATTGCATACCTCCCAATTGTCCCAATGTGGCAGGGACAGCTATGACCCATCCTCTACTTAGAAGTCCCAACTTCTAAGCTGTTATCAAAGTGTCCAAGTTTCTCTCTCCTCCTCCTCCTTTCTCATTTTGTCCTCAGCTTACTTCCATCACTGCAAACTAAGTTCAAAGTACAAAAGTAGTTTGCCATCATTTCAGAAGGCTCAAGTAGTCAGGTGAGCACGACGGTCAGGAGTGCCTGTTATCAGCTTCGGCTGATACACCAGCTGCGCCCTTACCTGGATACAAGGGATCTGGAAACTGTGGTACATGCTTTGGTAACCTCATGTCTGGATTACTGTAATGCACTCTACATGGGGCTACCCTTCTTCCTAACCTGGAAACTTTATTTGGTACAAAATATGGCAGTAAGGTTAATTACAGGTACATCTAAGAGAGAGCATATAACACCTGTGCTTAAATCTCTTCACTGGCTGTCAATCAGTTTCCTGGCACAGTACAAGGTGTTGCTTTTAACCTTTAAAGCCCTACATGGCTTGGGTCCATCTTATCTCTGGGACCGCCTCCCCCGTGCACTTCGGTCCTCTGGGAGGAATCTGTTGCAGCCTATGAAAACTAGGCTGTTGCAGACCTCCCAGAGGGCCTTCTCTTCTACGGCTCCCAGACTATGGAATGGCCTGCCGGATGAGATCCATCTTATCACTACTTTTGATAGCTTCAAGAAAGCATTAAAGATGGATCTCTTCTGGCAAGCCTTCCCGGAATAACTTCCCAGCTCAAGTAGAGTTGATTGCCTACTCGCCCCCCTGCCGCTATTGCTATTTTTTGTTGTAATTTGTATACTGCATTGTATTCTATGTTTGTTTTAATTCTCCACTAGTTTAATTGACCATATATTCCGGCGTATATGATGACTGGGCGTATAAGATGCCCCCCGATTTTTAAGTTAAAATATAGAGTTTGCCCCCCCCCCGTCCAGCCAGCCACCCGACTAGAAATCCTGCCCCCCATCAACCAGCCAGCTCAGTGGCTGTAGATGATGGAACAGTCTGTGAAATTAAAGGACTGAGAACAGCTAAAAAAGCATGGGATACTTTGAAAAATCTCTGTGGTGTTCAATCTTTGGAAAATAAGGTTGCATTAATAATTAAGTTGATTAATATGAAGCTGGTTAATATGAAGCTATCAAATCCCACATTTTTGAATGAGCACATTAATGATTTTAGAACCACTTGCAAACTCCTGGAGAGGAAATTCCCAAAGCTATGCAAATGGGAATCTTCCTGGCAAGTTTACCAAAATACAATCCCATAATAAATACCTTGCAATTAAAGAATGATTTAACTCTGCCAGAAGCTTTTATTCAGATAAGAGAATTTCACCATAGACAAAACTTGATGTCCTTTTAAAGACTGCTTCTCTTCTCTCCTGAGCTAAATGGAGGGGAATTTAACACTTCAAAGATAAGGCAGTCATTCTCACAACAGGGGAAAAGATCTGCTGGGCATATAAGACGACCCCCCACTTGTGAGGAGATTTTCAAGTGTTAAAAATCAGTCTTATACACCAGAATATATGGTAGTTTTAAGGGGTGGGAGGGTTAGGATTGGGAAGGATTGTTTTAACTTGCTGTTGTTTTAATCCTGTTGTACACCGCTCTGAGCAGAGGGGCGGGTTAAAAAAAAATTATTAGTAGTATTAGTAGTAATAGTAATAGTAGTAGTAGTAGTAAAAGCAAACTGTGTCAGCCTCTTCTTGCTTCTGTGTTCTTCCTGATTAATAACTTTTGCCTTCATGACCACACCCTGATGTTGCTTGGGCACATATGTTCCAGTTTTCATATATGAAATGTTGGAGATTATGGAACTGTTGCCCACTTGCATTCACTCCATAGTTAAATTGACAGTGTGTGCTCACTGCCCTGCTTTCTCTCAGAAGATTGCAGTAGCACATCTAGTAGTGTAGTCCCTATAAATTATCCATTTGGCCCAGTGGGGGTGGAAATCCTAAAGAAGAGGGGGTGTTTCGTGGTTCAGAGGGAGAGAAAGAGAAAGAGGGAGAAGGAAGGGAGGGAGTGGAGCAGAGCTGTGTTTGCAAGGGATAAGAATTAGGACCTTGCCCTTTGAATTAGGTGATACAATGGAGGGGTAAATTCCTTACAAAGGATTATATATTAGTTTGTATCTATTTTTATTCTGGTCTTGCAAGTGGCACACAATAACTGCTGAACAACAAGTTTTCAGCAAGTAAGTTCTGCAGTGGTAGTTTTTGGGGTACATGGAATTTTGGGAAACTGTATGTGTGCAGTACTCAATAAAATATATGTTGTATATTTGTTGTTTGATTTAAACTGATTTAAATTTGCAAACTGTTTAAACAGTTGTGATTGTGTTTGCAGCGTTCATTATAACTGGCCCCATAAAGCTCAAGGAAGAGGAACAGCTGCAGGGAGAAAAATGGTCAGAGAAGGGCTAAGTGGTAATCACAGGCCTGTCCTCAATTATTACAGGGTTCATCAAAGTTAATGGTTTTCTGCCAGATGTCATTGTGGAGCACAATATGATAGAGCTGTTGAACAAAGAATTGTGAGCTTTGTCCTGATTATGGTCTCAGTATTCTAAGAGCTTTCATATCATTTAAAGTAATCTAGAGCAATACTTAAGTTCTCTTCTACTGTTCAATGTAAACCTGAAGTTGCTGAAGATATGGTAACATCTTGTTTAATGTAACTGCAGTGAGCCATAGTTATATACATACTATCTATATGGGGGAAATGAATTTAAGAAATTATTGGTTTGATTAATTTATTCACAGATGGGCAAATAAAACCATGGACAGAAGGTCTTCTGTAGAATCACAGAATCATAGAGTTGGAAGAGACCTCAAGGGCCATCCAGTCCCCTGCCATGCAGGAATACACAATCAAATCATTCCCGACAGATGGCCATCCAGCCTCTGTTTAAAAACCTCCAAAGAAGGAGACTCCACCACACTCTGAGGCAGTGCATTTCACTGCTGAACAGCTCTTACTGTCAGGAAGTTTTTTCTAATGTTTAGGTGGAATCTCTTTTCCTGTAGTTTGAACCCATTGCTCTTTGTCCTAGTCTCTGGAGCGGCAGAAAACAAGCCTGCTCCATCCTCAGTATGATATCCCTTCAAATATTTAAATGATATGAAAGCTCTTAGAATACTGAGACCATAATCAGGACAAAGCTCACAATTCTTTGTTCAACAGCTCTATCATGTCCCCTCTCGACCTTCTCTTCTCCAGACAGCTTGACTAGTTTGGTTTGATTAGAGGTTGACCTTCATAATCATGTTTTCAGTACCCACAGTTCCACATATCCACGTCTGGGGGGGGATGTGCTCTCTAGGCATTTCTAGGTCCTCCAATGTGATTCTATGGTTAACCTCTGGTGTTCATCTAATTGAAAATAACAGGGTTCCCTAGTATCCACTGTTTCAGGTATCCACAGGGATCTTGAAATGTATCCCCTGCAGATATGGGGGTCAACCTTTACTTTCTTCATGGATGGGCTAGTGCAACCATGGATGGAAGGTCTTCTGTCCAGCTTAAACAGAACCTACCTATTATTGGTGGGTTGTGGGTTTGAGAAGGCCCCAAAATTAGACATTCTAGGGGTATGTCATGAAAGTGGTCCTGGTCCTGGATACTATGGGTCAAAGCCCTTTCAATTCTCCAAAGAAGCTTCAGGATTAGGCCTGGATCTGCTGTAGTTATTTTCCCCTCAATTGATTTAATTGGTATTGGTGTTTGTGTGTCCCCAATGCAACAAAGATCTGCTGGGCCTGTTTTCAGGGGAAGCATACCATTCTTCTCACCCTTGCTGGCATGTGTCCGACATCTACCATTTTACTTCCCTGTCTCTCTTAGGATTGGTCTGTAAGTCTAGAAAAGCTTCAGCATAATTTGGTATTGATTTTACAAAATTCATATCTAACTATGAACCTATCAGCATCATACATACAGTCTAGAGATTGTCATATCAATGCTAATTTTGTAACTGAGGCTATAAATTGCTCAAGTGTTCATATGCATATATTCTCTGAATCACTGTTAAGAACGTGCCTCAGAAGGGTCATGGATGTGGAATGTGCATCATGGAACGTGCATCAGAAGGGTCATGGAATAGAAGCTTATATAATTTAATGTTCCACTTGCCATTTAACTGTTCCAAGGACAAAGAGAATTTGAGCAACAAGGGATGACTAAGCACCAACATCCCTTCTAAGTCTATCACTGAATTAACCAGCCAGATATTACCTTGAGATGTGAGTCACTGAGTATGATGTAAAAGGAGCAGTTGGAGATGTTCAAAAAGTATCATTTTTTTTAAAGAAAAACATGGCTCTGAATTTTTGCCATCAACAGTTTTGATGCCTCATTGGAAAAAACAATAAAATCATCAGCCATATAAATATGCCACTGACCTTGTTGGATCAATGATACATTCAACATTTAGATTTCATACCCAAGCTGAACCTGTATGAAATTTAAGGAGAATGTGGAATGTTCTGCTCAGCCAAAACATCTGTAGCAACTTGAGGATAAGTTTTTTTTAAGGATACTGTTTGTGAAATCTTCATATACTGTATGTGTTTTGTGAATCTGTAGTCAAAACAGGAGAAAGCTAGCTTTGAAGGATGTCAGCTCTTGGGTGGTGCTTATCTTTCCATGAGTGGGAAATATGGTCCTTTAAATTATTTTATGCTTTAGCTACAATTGTTTATTTATTGTTGTTGTTGTTGTTGTTGTGGGTTGCCTAGAGGGCACAGCTTAACTAAAGACCCCCTTTTTATTGTCTCTGGGGAACATAGGGCCTGGCCAGAGGATCTTAACTGAAACAGTTGGAAAGAGATGAAACAAAAGACACACAGAAGTGAGAAACAATGTGCATTATGATCTTTATTTGGTGTATGGCATGCTGTCTGTTAATATCATAGTGGTCTTATTTCTGGCAGATGGGCAAAATCTGCACTAGCTGGTTTCCTTCCAATTGTTAGATGTTAAAAATACAGGAAAGTTGGGGGGGGGCGTTTTTCTGTTTTTTGCCACCCTTCTTGCTGGATTTCTAGGTTCTACTGAAGAAGATGGAATTAGATTTATTTTCTAGATAATTTATTTTTCTAGGAAAGCTTCCATCAACTACAACTCCCCCAGCCAGCACACTGAAGGTCAAGTACTAAAATATCTGGAGGGGGCCAGATGGGGAAGGCTTCTCTAGTAGGAATTGGAATTGGTTAATAACAAATGTTTAGCCTTCTCAGGGCAGAGATCAACAACCTGGGATTGTATACAGCATGCATCTTCCCTGACCCCACCGAATCTTTTGGGATGTTTTGTGGCATTTAGTTAGAATCATTAAAATTCGTAGTTTAAATATAATAGATACATTTTTAGCTTTTCCAGCTGCAGAAATAAACATGAATGTACAATGATTCACTTTCATTCTTTGTAGTCAAGCAACTCTCTACAGTATTTGATTTCATATATGTGTTTCCATTCAATAATTTCTTAGTACATTATGGGCTTTGTAGTCTGGCTTTGGCATTTTTCTCACACTTCTACCTTGCATGTACTGCTTCATGTGAGTGTGTCTTTATATCCCAGCATATTCTTCATATTGCAGGATTTGCCAAGGGAAGAAGAAGTCATCTGGCATACACCAAAAAAGAAAGAAAGAAAGATGAAAATATGGCGAAGATTGAGGAGATTTTCACACTATACTGTTATAGGACTTTTTCGGATGAGCTTTTATACCGCTAGTTGATCGTGATTAGAAAACCGCCGAATATAACGCAGCAGTGTCCCAGAGGTTACGCAACAGTCTCGGAAGAGGATCGGCAGGGCAGAGCATCATCCGAAAGGGACGCCCTGCAGCGCTGCAGCCTCGCAATGGGGACGAGGCTGCTAGCGGTATAAAAGCTCATCTGAAAAAGTCCATAGTGTTACTATTCCAGTTTATTTGCTATGGCTGCCTCCTGTGGAATCCTGGGATTTGCAGTTTAGGGATGGGCATTTATAACTCTCAGCCAGGTAGCTCTTAGGCCTCACTAAACTACAAACCCTAGAGTTCCACAGGAGGAAGTCAGAGCAGTTAAAGTGGAATAATAACACTATAAAAGTGTAGTGTGGAAATCTCCTCAGATGTTTCCTTGTTGATCAAAAGTGTGACAACGATAAAAGTAGACCCATTGAATCAGAGATGAAATTAGAAATTGTTTTTTAAAATTATTTTTATTTTTAGGCATTTATATCCTGCTCTTCAGCCACAAGGCTCTCAGAGCAGCTTACAAATTATTAAGCATTAGCGCTTACACGTCTATACCACTTTTATAGTGAACTAGGCACTCTCCAAGCGGTTTCCAATGTGTGCTAGCTAATTGCCCCCACAAGCCGGGCACTTATTTTACCAACCTATGAAAGGATGGAAGGCTGAGTGAACCTTGGGAGCCCTTAGGATTGAACTCACAAAATTGTGGCTTGCAGTACTGGCATTTAGCCACTGCGCCACCAAATTAGATCCATTGAATCAATGTGATTTACTTAAGTGTTGACTTAGCATTTAACTATTGGTTCAATGGATTGACTCTAGTTGGGACTACCAGCTGGTTTAGACCCTTGACTCTAGAAGTTTTCACATTATACCATAGGTGGGTTTTCCACTCCTATGCAATGGGTGTGGGACCTCCATAATATGCAGAGGCATTCCTCCTGTTCTGTGTGTAACCAAGTGAAGCCATCCAACTCACACCCAATTGGCCATCCAGATTCTAAAAGAGGAACAGAGGTTTAAAAAGTGATTCTTTTGGATTACAGTTCCCAAAATCCTCCAGTCACTATGACGACTGGTTCAGAAGAGGAAAAAGGTCATGCCAAAGACACCAGCCAACACCTTAACATTAATTAGCACTTGTGCATTAACACTTCTGTATGCACCAGCTATGGTAAGCCCACAGGAATCATAACTACATCCTCACCCCTTTTTTGATCAAATGGATAAATTCTTCTCTGAATGTTGTTTGTGGAAGTCTTCACAATTCATGGTAGTAGAAGTTTATACAGAGCCTAAAGGGATCATCCTTTACTTTTTCTCTGTTTTTTAAGGCTTGTTGGGGGGGGGTTGTTTGTTTTTGGCTGTGTGCTTTCCCTGAGAACATGCTCTGAGGGGGTGGGGCTTCTGCTGAGTCACTGACCTACTTGGGGGAAGAGCTAGCAGCCACTAGCTCTTTATAACTGCTGCCGCAATCTTTCAAGCTTAGTCTCAGAGAGCCAGTGGTGCATGCCTTGTGGCACGGTAGTCATAATAGGTGGTCTGATGACAAACTAGGTCAACAGGCATTGGGGCGGTGGTTAGCGGAGGAATTTTGAGAGGAAAGCCCAAAGTTCTGCTTCAGTGACTACTTAAGACTGCTGAATATGGGTAGTGAGGGGGCTGCCTCAATCACCTGCGACATCTGTATGTTTGTTTTCTTAGTGGAGGCTGTGGGTAGCTATACCTGCAGCAAGTGCAAGTTGGTGGCCCTGTTGGAAGAGAAAGTCCAGCAACTTGAAGAGGAAAAATGGGAGATGTCTAAAGAAACCAGGACGGATATCTAAAGAACTTTCTACTGTGCTAAGACTTAAAAGGGACATGTACAAGAAATGGAAAAAGGGAGAAATCACCAAAGAAGAATTCAAACAAATAGCCAGCTCGTGTAGGGAGAATGTTAGAAAAGCTAAAGTGCAGAACAAGCTCATGCTTGCTAGAGAGGTTAAACACAATAAAAAGGGCTTTTGTTGTTGTTGTTATGTCTGTAGCAAAAGGAAGAAAAAAGAAATGGTAGGGCTGCTGCATGGAAAAGATGGAGAAAGGCTAATAGGGGACAAAGAAAAGGCAGAATTGCTTAATACTTTCTTTGCCTCGGTCTTCTCCCAAAGGAGGAACTGTGCTCAATCTGGGGAAGATGGAGCAGATGTTGCAGTAGGGGAAATGCAGCATAGACTAGGTAAAGAGGTAGTTCAGGAATACTTGGCCAGTATAAAAGTGTTCAAGTCTCCAGGGCCAAATGGACTTCATCCAAGAGTATTAAAAGAACTGGCAGAAGTAATCTCAGAACCACTGTCAATAATCTTTGAGATTTCCTGCAGAACAGGAGAGGTCCCAGCAGACTGGAAGAGGGCAAATGTTGTCCCCATCTTAAAAAAAAAAAGGTTGGGGAGAAGACCCAAATAATTACCACCCAGTCAGCCTGACATCAATACCAGGAAAGATTCTAGAGCACATCATTACACAGACAGTCTGTAACCACTTAGAAAGGAATGCTGTGATCACTCTACATGGGTTTCTCAAAAACAAGTCATGCCAGACTAATCTTACCTCTTTTTTAATAGAGTTACAAACTTGGTAGATAAAGGGAATGCTGTGGATGTAGTGTATCTTGTAGTGTAGTGTACCTTGATTTCACTAATGCCTTTGACAAGGTCCCCCATGATATTCTTAAAAACAAGTTAGTAAAATGTGGGCTAGACAATATGACTGTTAGGTGGATTTGTAATTGGTTGACCCAAAGCGTAAGTCACCTGTAAGGATCCAGTCAGAACTTCAGTTCACTCAGACAATAGTCACTGGTTAAGTGTTTTATTGCAGAGATAAAGAAGTGAACAGGTCTAAGAATATTGGCAGAACTAACTCGCCACGGGTCAGTGTAAGAGGGGTGCTCCAAAAAAGTGATACAAAGACTCCCTGAAACAACATCTCTGGCTTGGCCAAATTGATCACCAACAGTGGTCCACCCTGGCATCACATCGGGAAGCATGGAGATGCACTATCCACAATGCTGCAGCCTTATTTGAGAACTCACACCGAACAAGTCTTGAAGAGAAACGACAATGCAGAAAGAATCACAACCCAAAAACATCACCCAAGGAGACCTTCTGCTGTGCTTTCTGCAACCGGACTTGTTTATCTCAGATTGGCCTTTTTAGTCATCAGTGCGCTTGCAGAAAGCGCGGGATGAGTTCTTCCTGAATCTTCATTTGCGAAGGTAGCTGTGGGCATTTACCACTTAACCCACCACTTTTCCACCAGGTATGAGAATCATAGAATGGGAGATTATCACACTGCACTGTTATAGCACTATTATTCCACTTTAACTGCTCTGGCTGCCTCCTGTGGAATCCTGGGATTTGCAGTTTAGGGAGCAGCATTTAGCATTTTCAGCCAAAGAGTTATTAGGCATCACTAAACTACAAACTCCAGAATTCCACAGGAGGCAGCCATAGAATCATAGAATCATAGAATCATAGAATTGCAGAGTTGGAAGAGACCACGAGGGCCATCCAGTCCAACCCCCCTGTCACGCAGGAAATCACAATCAAAGCATCCCCGACAGATGGCCATCCAGCCTCTGTTTAAAGACCTCCAAGGAAGGAGACCCCACCACGCTCCGAGGGAGTGTGTTCCACTGCCGAACAGCTCTTACTGTCAAAAAGTTCCTCCTCATGTTGAGGTGGAATCTCTGTTCCTGGAGCTTGCACCCATTGCTCCGTGTTCCAGTCTCCGTGTTCCAGTCTCATAGCAGTTACAGTAGAATAATAGCACTATAACAGTGTAGTGTGATGAAGTTCATAGAGTTGGAAGAGACTACAAAGGCCATACAGTCCAACCCCTGCCATGCAGGAATACACAATCAAAGCTTTCCCGACAGATGGCCACCTAGCCTCTGTTTAAAAACCTCCAATGAGGGAGACTCCACCACACTCTAAGGCAGTGCATTCCACTTCCAAACAGCTCCTACTTTCAGGAAGTTCTTCTTAATGTTTAGGTGGAATCTCTTTTCCTGTAATTTGAATCCATTGTTCCATGTCCTAGTCTCTGGAACAACAGAAAACAAGTTGTTAAAGTCCTGGCCATGATACATGATGTTTAAGAATATGTGTGGTACTGGATATATATATATAGAACAACCAAGAACACATAGTAACACAGGTCTAGAGGATAATGGGTGTCAGATCTGTTTTGTATTAACCATTCCTTCCCATTTTAATAAAGTAATAGAAGAAGAGAGAGCCGGTGTGATGCAGTGGTTTGAGTGTTGGACTATGACTCTGGAGATTAGATTTTGAATCCCTGCTCAGATTCATACTCCCCCAGCCACAGAGGAAGGCAAAGGAAAGTCCCCTCAGAACAAATCTTGCAAAGAAAACCCCCGTGATAGGTTTCTTAGGGTTGTCATAATTTGGAATGACCTGAAGAAATACAATAAAAACAAAAGAACAAGAAGACATAGTTAATTTCACAGGGAAAAGTGGGGGGTGTGATTTGAAAATGTTTTTTTTAAAAAATATTATATATTGCTCAGTATTTCCTGAAATACTCCTTTGTTTATTTCAGGACCGTTCCACTATAATACACAAAGGTTTCCAAATGCCCATAAATGGATTATCTGTTTCCCTATTTTAAAAAAGTGGGACAATTCTGTAATCATCAAAGTTTGCCAGGCATTTCACAGTGAGTTCTCCATCAAAGTATGCTTAGCTTCTTCTAAATATTTTTAGTCAATACACAAGCTGTGATATGCTAATTATTTACTCTCATTTTCCAGCAACAGAACTTCAGATTTTATAGATACAGCTTCTTCTGTAATCTCTTTGATAACTATGTGTTTCCAAAAAGTATGCAGTTACATGATTGCAAGATGTGTTCCAACCTGCATTCTGTTCCTTACATCAACAGCAACCTGAATTAGCTAAAATGAATATTTGTTGTAATTTTGTATTGTGTAGTGGTTTGAACTTTGGACAATTACTCTGGAGACCAGGGTTCAAATCCTTGCTCAGCCATGGAAACTCACTGGGTAACCTTTCTGTATTGCTAAAGATAATATCAAAGATTGTTAATCTTCTGTAAACATTTCAAGTTCTGTTTTATTGTGGCACGTAGGTCCTGTGTACTACTAAAAGAAGAAAAATATTTATCTGTCTCTGTACATTATTGTTGTATGGTTCCACTGAACATTCAAACCTATATCTCTGATTGATAAACAAGGGGATCTTGTAGCAAGTTTGAAACTAACTGAAAGAGAGAACATTGTAGCATAAGCTTTCATAGACTTAGGAGATTTTCAGACACAGTTTTCGGGTGTATATATTCCAAAACAGCTCCGTTGCTGCCGCGCGGCACGGGAGCAGTTTTGGACAACACCGTTCCTCTGCCGAACCCCTCCGTGTCACTTCCGTGACAGAATGGAGGAAGCCATGTCATATTTCACTCACGGGCAACAACCGTGAATGAAATATGATGCGGCTTCCTCCATTCTGTCACGGAAGTGACACGGAGGGGTTCGGCAGAGGAACAGTGTTGTCCAAAACTGCTCCCCTGCCGTGCAGCAGCAACGGAGCTGTTTTGGAATATATATACCCAAAAATCGCATCTGAAAATCTCCTTAGTCTACTTTCTCAAATCCCTATCTCTGATTATTAATCCAGAGTCCAAAATTAGAACTACATTGCCAGCATTAAATTACAGGGAAAAGATTATAAAATAAAAACATGATGTATCTCCAGCAAGTTGTAACCTGTATTTATCCCATGCTTTCATAAGAGCTTTACACATGCTTTACTTAATAGTGTTTTCCTTTTATGCTTTGCTTAAAAGATCTAACAAGACAAAGAGATTTATATGCCAGTTTGTGAAATGTCCCCTTTCTCTCCCGTAAACCTTCAACTTTGCCAGATTTGTTGAAAACATGAAATTATTATTGCCTCATATTGTTCCCGGTCAGGAAATAGTTTTCTTTCAGGATTTAGAATCCACTCAGTTCATAAAAGAACTGGATTACTTGTATCAGACGTATAAATCATGATAACCAAAGACTATCACACTACACTCTTATAGTGCTATTATTCCACTTTAACTGCTATGGCTGCCTCCTGAGGAAACCTAGGATTTGCATTTTAAGGAGGGGCATTGAGAATTCTCAGCCAGAGAACTCTTAGGTCTCACTAAACTACAAACCCCAGAATTCCACAGGAGGCAGCCATAGCAGTCAAAGTGGAATAATAGCACTATAACAGTGTAGTGTGATAAAGTCAAAAGATTCTTGTGGCACCTCTAAAACAAATATTACAGCATACACTTTGGTGGATCATAGCCCACTTCATCAAATGCATGAATGTATAGATATGGTGAAAATCGTAACCAGTGAGGTCAGATAGAACTCAAATGCTGAAACAAATTATAGAGTTGGAATCATAGAGTTCCACAGGGCCATCCAGTCCAACCCCCTGCCATGCAGGAGTACCCAATCAAAGTATTCCCAACAGATGGCCATCCAGCCTCTGCTTAAAAACCTCCAAAGAAGGGAGACTCCACCACACTCCAACGCAGTGCATTCCACTTCCAAACAGCTCCTACTGTCAGGAAGTTCTTCCTAATGTTTAGGTGGAATCTCTTCTCCTGTAGTTTAGCTTACCTTATTAAAAACTGCCATTAAAAAAACAGTTGCTGGTGGGAACACAGGCATCCTTGCCTTGCTAAGTTGGTTAACACACATAGGCCTGCGTTCTGATAGTTTACAGAACCGCACAGAAAACTATTGTGTTGCCCTTGCACTCTGTTAGAAAACCTCCCACCTCCCAGCCACTGCCAGGTCCTGGGTTGGACCCCTGCTGCTCGAGCACACTCTCTCCCCCCCCCCCTTCCCACAGACCAGGGGCCAGCTACTTTTCCATGGTCTTAATCACCTCCTCCTTCCCTTTCTCTCAATAAATATCAGCAGCAGGGCCCCCTTCCTGGGCTTGACAGCTACCAAGTGGCGGGAGTACTGAACATGTGGAGCTATGCCCTGATGTGGAGTCTCAGCCATAATGTAATCAAAGTCCAATTCCAATTCTGTCTGACTTTTATATTTTACAATCCCACAACAACCAATCATGTCTATATATTCACGTGTAACTAAAGGAATAACATTTCATGCATCTGTAACTGTGGAATCAATACAACATAACAAATGTGTTTGTTTTGAAGGTGCCAGAGGAATCTTTGGTTTTGCTGCAACAAAGTAAGGATTAAATCTATTTTTAGTCCCAACTAGATAGAGTACACTTGTTGAAATGAACGGGACTTTTTAGTGAACTTTAATGTAAATCCACTGTTTTAATTTGGCCTATACTGGGATTTATTATCAATATACCAACTTCTCTGGGATGTGCCATAGTAAGGCTCAAACTACACACCAAGAAGTTCAGTAATAGACTAAAAGGGGAAAGGAAAATTCATGTCCTCTGATGAAAACTAGAAAGAAAGAAATGCATGGGAAATGGAAAAATAAAAGGTTTAGGATTCCCTTCCCACTTCTGATCCCAATTGACCTCACTGGCTGTAGCTTTTCTTTTTCTAAAATGCTCTCTTCAGCTATTGCTCCATGCGTTTGCATGCAGCATGTTGCTTGGGTCTTAAGCGTAAGTAATGTGGGCAAGTTTTCCTATCAGTTCTCTGTCTGCCAACTGTTCTTGGCCTATAATTTTTCAGGAATGCTTTCAAGTTATATTTAGGGTAGCTAAATTCAAGATAAAATGAGTGCAGAGAACACAGCATATAGGAATGCTTACAATACAAGCTCCACAAGGAGCACGTCCTACACCAAATAAAGGGGTATTTGAGTTTTTGCTGCCAGACTAATACAAAGCTTTATTCTCAGACTTGTCTGGTGGCACTTCCAAAGCACACTAGACAGGCCTGTGTGATTTTTTTAAAAAAATGGTGTTTGGATTATAGCTGCAGAATTAGCCACGTTCCTTAATTAAGGCCAAATAAAGTTCCTTTACCTCATGAGGGAGTGTAGGACTGACCGTCAGGTTCCCAGACATTTTGGCCCTGGATAGTTTGCATTTTGGCATTAGCTCCCCTGCCACACACACATTTTTTGCGGATTGCTTTAGGGTTGGAAATCCAAAATATACAGCTGTGTAACATTAGCCTCTTTTTAAACCTATGGGATATCACCAAAGAGAAATCAGAATCATTGTATATAGGAGCTATATATGTAACCAGCAGAATTATGTGTTGCAGCTTTTTCTGGGCTGCACAGCATCAGAGGACTGGATGGGCAATTACTGTACATGCTTCAGCTCTCACTTCAGGTTAAAATGAAAATCATTGACTATAGAAAACCAGCTCATCTTGGAGAAGGCTAGGATAGAACTTTTCTTCCTACTAGATGTTGATATCCTGTATTTTGCTGTTTTTGGACTACAAGTCATAGCAGTCCCCAAAAACATAGTCAGCATTGACTATGGGCTGCCATATTCCCACCTCTGTGCTAAAGGTTGGGTCTGCCACCTGCTATGGTCGGAAGAGCCTGGCTTCCCTTCTTCCCTTCAGAGGGCAATGGCTGCATCATTGTTTATTGTGACAGGAACAAGAATAGCCTTCCATCATGCTTATGTGCTCAATGCCACCCCCTACGATCTTGAGGAGACTGGAAGCATTTTACCTGCAGCCAGATACTAGTCCATAGTTTCAACCTGACTTGTTTCAAACAAATCATGGGTTTCTGGGTACAGATGACACAACGAGCGATGGTTAATTAAAAAATGGAAGTAACAGCTTCTACATAGAATCATAGAGTTGGAAGAGATCACAAGGGCCACCCAGTCCAATCCTCTGCCATGCAGGAATACACAATTAAATCATCCCCAATAGATGGCCATCCAGCCTCTGTTTAAAAACCTCCAAAAAAGGAGACTCCACCACACTACGAGGCAGTGTATTCCACTTCCGAACAGCTCTTACTGTCAGGAAGTTCTTGCTAATGTTTAGGTGGAATCTCCTTTCCTGTAGTTTGAACCCATTGCTCCATGTCCTAGTCTCTGGAGCAGCAGAAAACAAGCTTGCTCCAATCCTCAATATGACATCCCTTCAGATATTTAAAAATAGCTATCATGTCACCTCTTAACCTTCTCTTCTCCAGACTAAACATGCCCAGCTCCCTAAGCTGTTCATCATGGGGCACAGTTTCCAGACCTCCCACCATTCTGGACAGTCTCCTCTGGACATGTTCCAGTTTCTCAATATCCTTCTTGAATTGTGGTGCCCAGAACTGGACACAGTATTCCAGGTGAGATCTGACCAAAGCAGAATAGAATAGCACCATTAGTTCCCTTGATCTAGACACTATACTCCTATTAAAGCAGTCTAGAATCACATTGGCTTTTTTAGCTGCTGCATAACACTGCTGACTCATGTTCAGCTTGTGGTCCACTAAGACTCCTAGATCCCTTTCGCATGTACTGCCATCAAATCAGGTGTGACCCATCCTATACCTGTCCACTTCATTTTTATGGCCCAAATGTAGTATCCTACATTTGTTAGTTTGGCCCAGCTCTCTAATCTGTTGAGGTCATTTTGGATTCTGATCCTGTCCTCTGGGGTATTAGCTACCCCTCCTGATTTGGTATCATCTGCAAACTTGATAAGCATACCCTCTATTCCCTCATCCAAATCACTGAAAAATATGTTGAATAGCACAGGGGCCAGGACAGAACCCTGTGGCACCCCACTAGTCACTCCTCTCCAGGATGAAGAGGAGCCATTGACAACTACCATTTGGGTTCGGTCAGTCAACCAATTACAAATCCACCTAACAATTGCATTGTCTAGCCCATTGGTTACGAACTTTTTTGCAAGAATATCATGAGGGACCTTGTCAAAAGTCTTACTGAAATCAAGATACACTGCATCCACTATTCCCTTCATCTATCAAAGTGGTAACTCTATCAAAAAAAGAGATAAGATTAATCTGGCATGACTTGTTTTTGAGAAATCCATGTGGACTTTTAGTGATCACAGCATTCCTTTCTAAGTGGTTACAGACTGTCTGTTTAATGATCTGCTCTAGAATCTTTCCTAGTATTAATGTCAAGCTGACTGGGCGGTAATTATATGGTTCTTCTCCCCACCCTTTTTTTAAAGATGGGGACAACATTTGCCCTCTTCCAGTCTGCTGGGACCTCCCCTGTTCTGCAGGAATTCTCAAAGACTATTGACAGTGGTTCTGAGATTACTTCTGCCACTTCTTTTAATACCCTTGGATGAAGTCCATCTGGCTCTGGAAACTTGAACACTTTTATACTGCTCAGGTATTCCTGAACTACCTCTTTACCAATTCTGTGCTGTATTTCCCTTACTGCATCATCTGCTCCATTTTCCCTGGGCTGAGCACTGTTCCCCATCAAACATCAGGTCTGATGCTGGGTTCAGAAGGGAGTGGGGAGCTCAAGTTCACTCCCATCAAAATAAGTATATTTTGTTTGCAAAAGTGCATAATCATATTCAGTGAAGCAGAGCATCCCTACTCTACAATCTTCTTAAACAACTTATCCAGTCTTGTGCCCTTCGGATACTTTAATATACTGTTCCCATTGTTCCCAGCTACGATAGCTAAAGCCCATGCTGATTGGAAATGATCAGAGTATAAACTAGCTCATCAGGACAACACCAGTTTGGGACAAGCTGCTTTACAATGTTCCTTATCTTAAGTCTGTTTCACACTTCAAGACTGATTGATTGAATTCATACCCCACCTTTCTCCTGAGATGGGATCCAAGGGATTTGTGATTTGTAGTTTTGTGTGATATTTAGAATACTCTTGCAATGTGTTCTAGTGCATCACCAAACTACAAATTCTAGAACTCCGTAGGATGCAACCATAGCAGTTATAGTGGTATCAAGACTCCTTAGACAGAGAAGTTATTAGCCAAGCTCCTATAGAAAGGGTGGCCTGAGGGTACACAGTTTTTAAAACTAGTGACTAATTTCAACTGCAACGTAAGTACATATTGCCAGAAGAAGTACCTTTATCATAGTTATTCCACTGATCCTCAGATTAGACCATTTATAATATTTAGACTTGTAGTAACTTGTTTGGGTGTCTCACTTCAAGGAGAACCTTAACATCTGCGAAATCATTAGCAAAAGTCCTCTGGACCTTTCTTTGCCAAACAAAGACACAAAAGTTCATAAACTAAGTGTTCAGTTTTTTTTTAAAAAAAATTATTATTGCTATCACTGAGTTTATAATGAGAAAAAGCGAGCTGGCATAGAAACAGGACTTCTCGGGGACCTTTCCCCTTCTCTTCTTCCTTTGCCCCCTGCAGCTAATTATTTCTGGAATATTTCCTGTTGAAAAACTGGAATATGTTTCTGTGGTTGCATATTTGGAGACTATTCTACACTGAGCTTCTGGTCTGCATTCAAATAAATATCGACTGGATGAAGTTTAACTCGACTTAATTCAGGATTAAAGAGATGCATGCCAAAGAGACCTTGAAAAGAATCAGCAAATATTTTTAGAGAGAACATTTGCCTCATTGGATTAATTGAATTTTCTTTGCCTTTTACCTTTGAGACTTGCAAAAATAATAATCAGGGCAAGCCTTTTGCACTGAAAGCATTAGCACTTTGACTTCTAAGGAAAAGGCACTTTGTGAGAGAGTTTTAGCTGTGCATATATTCAATGGCATGCACACATCATAGAGAGCCAACACATACATTTCAAAGATCTGTCACACAAGATAGTGGCTCCACAGTACTGCCTTGATAGTTACTGGTGAAGTTTGAAAAACAAATAAGTAAACAGGAAAAGAAAGGTTAAAGGAAAATTAAGCAAATTGCTGCATTCAAGGACATGTGATACATCTCAGAACTTCACCCTTTTCTTTTTAATGAAAGAAGACTGAAAAGGCCAATGAAGAACAAATAAAAAACAACTGCTTTTTTCTTTTTTCAGGGGGCAATATCTTCCCAACCTTGTTGTATTATATGTAATTTTTATGAAACTCTTTAGAGATGTCTGTAGAATTATGTCCTCCCTCACTTTAACTAAAGAAAACAGGATAATAGGAAGAGACTGAGATGTTCCTGGACAACAGGACCCAAGCTGGCTATATAGTACATCCTCCCACATGTTTTGAAGCTCACGTTATGAGGAGATAAGCAATATTAGAACAAATGTGCTTCAGAGACATGTTGGACCAGCCCTAGCAGTAGGCAGAGGAGGAAGCTGGCTTAGAAAGCAGTTTGTGGGTAGCAGGAAGTGAATACCCTACAACTGTCCAGTTTAGCAGGAACACTCCCAGGGGTTGTCTAGATAATGAAAATACTCTTCATAGCTTCTCATCAGGCAGCCAATCAGCACACTGGGGGTAGAAACATGTGGAAAGCTTCAAGACCTTTCTAAACATGATGGTGGAGAGGCTCTTGCATTGTGGTGTGTGTGTGTAGTGTGGGGTGCTTGTACATGGTGGTGGCAGAGGGGCTCTTATGTCCTGGCATGCATGGTGTGTGTGTAGTGTTGTGTACAGTGTGGTATGTGTATGTGTGGTTGCATAGTGGTGATGGAAGGGCTCTTGCATCCTGGCACACATGGTGTGGTGTGTGTAGCATGGTGTGTGTGTGGTGTGGTGTGTGTGTGTGTGTGGCATGGCATGTGTATGCATGGTTGTATGCCATTGGTGGAGGCACTTTCATATGCTGCCACTAGTGGAATATGTGTAGTGTGGTGTGTGTAGTGTGGTGTTCGTGTGCATATGTGTGATTGCATGGTAGTGGTAGAGGGGCTCTCATGTCCTGGTGTGTGTGTAGGGTAGTATGTGTGTCTCTGTGTGTGTAGCGTGGTATGTGTGTGTATGCATGGTTGCATGGAGGCAGCGGAGGGGCTCTCACATCCTGGCATATAGTAATAATAATAATAATAATCCCGCCCCTCTATTAAAACAATCGGGGTGGCTTACAAAAATTAAAATACCAATACAATTTAAAATCCCCAAACACCACCCTCCCCCATAAAAAGATATAAACCAAATACGTTAAAACAACTGATATAAAATCACATTAAAATAATAAATCATAAATAGCCAGCAGACTAAAAAGAGCTAGGAGCCCCTGAGGCCGCGAACTAACCAGGAAAGGCCTGCCGAAAGAGATCCGCATATGTGGTGTGTGTGTAGCGTGGTGTGTGTGTGTATGCGTGGTTCCATGGTGGTGGTGGGACCCTCATGTCCTGGTGTGTGTGGTGTGTGTGTTTATGTGTCATAGAATCATAGAGTTGGAAGAGACCTCAAGGGCCATCCAGTCCAATTCCCTGCCATGCAGGAATACACAATCAAATCATCCCTAATAGATGGCCATCCAGCCTCTGTTTAAAAACCTCCAAAGAAGGAGACTCCACCACACTATGAGGCAGTGTATTCCACTTCTAAACAGCTCTTACTGTCAGGAAATTCTTCCTAATGTTTAGGTGGAATCACTTTTCCTATAGTTTGAACCCATTGCTCCGTGTCCTAGTCTCTGGAGCAGCAGAAAACAAGATTGCCCCATCCTCAGTATGAAATCCCTTCACATTTTTAAACATGGCTATCATGTCCCCTCTCAACCTTCTCTTCTCCAGACTGAACATGCCCGGATCCCACCAAGCGTTTGCATGGTGGTGGCAGAGGGGCTCTCGGCACGAAACTAGCCATTATAGTTGATTTCAAAGGTTATATATTAATGCATCAAATAATTGTACTCTTGACATGTTTCCTAAGTGGCTAATCAGCAGAGTGGGAATGGAAACATACTGAAGCGTTTTATATATGTAGATAACGGTGTATGTTATGCCGGGTATAGGTAATGTGTGTGTGTGTGTGTGTGTGTGTGTGTGTGTAATCCTCTTTTCAATCTGCCGGTTGCTTAAATCCATGGATACCAAACCCACAGATACCGAGGGCCCACTGTACTGTGCAGCCGTGACAACATGTGGAGAATAATAACATGAGTAATTCACTCTCGGCCACCATGTTGATTTGCAGGCATGGCTGCATGTGAACTTCAAACACTGATAGCTTCGCATACCAGTGATTTTGCCAAAGGACCGTACAGACAAATGAACGCTGCTGCGATTTTGCATTAATGCTCAGCAATCAGCATTATATCTTCTTGTCTAGACAACTCCCCAATTAATCCTCTATCATCCCACTTTTAAAATGCCTCAGTTTCTCTCTCCTCCTGCACTTTCCCCTCTTGTACTCTGCTTACTTCCATTGCTGCAAACTGAGTTCCTGTTCCCTCTCCAATACCGTTCTACGTTCAACTGAAGCAGAGGCAGCCAATGTTGAAGTATGATTCAACTGCAAGTCCAGTTCCTTTCTGTACATGGGAGATTTTCACACTACACTGTTTATAGTGTTACTATTCCACTTTAACTGCTCTGGCTTCCTCCTGTGGAATTCTGGGGTTTGTAGTTTAGTGAGGCCTAAGATCTCTCTGGCTGAGAGTTGTAAATGCCTCTCCCTAAACTGCAAATCCCAGGATTCCACAGGAGGCAGCCATAGCAAATAAAGTGGAATAGTAACATTATAACAGTGTAGTGTGAAAATCTCCATGGAGTGGTTTGTGTGTGTGCACATCTGCCATTTTGTCCTTTTCCTCAGGCAGCCTCTTAATGCAGTCTAATACTAGGAGACCTCAAATGAACCTTCAGCTCCACAGGCCCTGTCCTGCTTGGTGGCTTGGTGTCATGCATCCACATAGCCAGGAGCAAATGGCGGCTCTCATATCAGAAGTATGGTGAGTCTACTCTGGGTTTTAGTCTAAACATTCAAAGAATGACATATTTGAAGTGCTGAACCTATTCTGGGAATAATGTTCATCCATGGGGATAGCTTCTCTAAAGTTCAGACTAAAACCCAGGGTGGATTCTCTTCTTCACTACTTTGGGAGCCACCAACTGCCATTGCTGTAGCTTCAGCCCTTAATTACTATAATTTTAGTATTCTAAATCAAGATGTGAACTGATCCAGGAACAACCAATAGTATATAGGCGGTGTGTCACATGGGTGCAAATTGCTGTCACATTAAGGGACTGGGGTTTTTGTTTTATTTTGTTTTTGGAGAAAAGTTGCATTGAATCACAAATTCTGGATCGTCAACTAAGAGAGGCCTTAAAACCTAGCATTTTCATTGTACTGAGGGACTATCACTTACCATTGTTTTAGAACTCAAGGGAAAGCTACTTGATATTCTGAGGGTGAAAGCACATCATTGACAATACAAAGGATTTGATTAAGAAAGAGAACTTCAGCCTTTGGTCCTAGATTTTAGAACCACTCAATGGACCTTGTACAGTCTGTTTGTGGTTTAAATTAAAATATGAAGCATGAGATGCTTCATTTCAGTGCAGGCCCACCTTCAAGACAATCAGAGTTTATAGTCCCTCTTATAGCACAGTCTCACCAGAGGTTGAAAAAGGATTGTTTTTTTAAATACCAAAACTTCCTGAATCCTTGAACCAACATGGCCACTGGGCATATTGGCAGGGGAATTCTGAGAGTTTAGTCCAGGACAGTAATATTTCCAAGCTCTGTTTAAACCTGAAGCCAGCCATCCCACCTTCTCTCTGTCTTTCTCTCTGTGCTTGTATTAAAAATGGTTAATAACAGCAGCTCTGTGGAGTGATGTTCATACAGAGAAATTAAAGCAATTACTAGTTGTTAGATACTGTATCAGCAATTAAAACAGGCCAGATTCTATGATGTCAATTACTAAGGGAACACCCTGTTGCTTCAGCTATAAATGCATATTCAATGAACAGAGCCAGATTCTAGAAAAATGGTTCATAATAATTGTTCTAAAGAACAGCCATATCAACTCAGTTCAAATGAACATGGAATCATGCCCTTATTTTTCAGTAGGTGTGAAGTAGGGCATTACTTTTTGTTTCCTTGCTCTTATACTGTTACAGCCTACTTTAGTTTGAAGTTCATGTTTTGTTCCTTGGCAGTAGCTTGCATTTTGATTTCCAGTGGAAAAATTCATTACATAAATTGCCTCATGACATGATTTCTCTTGATAGCAGGTGTCATACTGTGAGGTAATTATTTGTAATGCTTCTGCTACAGACTTGAACTTGTACTGTTCATGCTTACTGTGAGCAATGGTGGACATAAATTCAATACAGTACTGTTTAGTGTGTCTGACGTTATCCCAGAAACTGTGAGCTGTATTAACCCTCTTTCAACTCCGTGGGGGCATTTTAGTCTCCCCAGGCCATCTTTTGTTGTATAATCCATAGAGAATTAATCTCTATGAGTTGTTGGTTTGGCCCAATGGGTGGGGAAACCCTAAGGAAATGTCTATACTTAACCAGTTCTGTTTTGAGAAAGAGAAAGAGTTTGCCAGAGGTGATGTTTAAACCAGGGGCAGGTACAGTGTGGCCCATGAGCCATAAGTTGCCCCCATTTTTGTGTCCCCCCCCCAGGAGGGTCAAAAAAGTTGCATTTTTTTCAAAAGGGGGTGCATTTCCACCACATTTTGGGCCCACCATTGGTCAATTTAGGTCCAAGAGAGGCCTTTTTTGAAACAGGAAGTGACTTCCTCTTTTTAAAAAAAGCCCTCTCTGGACCCAGGAAGCCCCCACAACATGGTAAACATGGTAAAACTGCTACCCTAGAGAGCATGTGGGGCAAAAAACATTTGTTGTTGTTGTTGTTTTGCAGGAGTGGGTGTGACAGGAGATGTGGCCTTCCAATGTCGGGGGGTGGTGGTAAAGCGGCCCTGTACCCTTCCACAGTTTCTCACACTTGCTTTAGACCCTTGTTACCTTGAATTAGGCAATATCGTTTTAATACATGGATTTAGAGGAAATGAAGGAGTTGTTACCTGAATTATGCAGGGTCAGTGGGGAACCCACTAGTGTCAATATATTACTATGGGGAATTTTAATTAGCTCAAATATGGCAGTGAGAGGCCAGGTAGCTACAGGACTTTTGGACCTTTGTATACCAGTACTCACTGACGAGACTCCAAGCCAGGAAGTAAAATAACATGTTTTTTTATTGAAAAAGAATCATGGAACCACAACCACACATACACTCACACTTCAAGCAATCACACAAGAGTATTGAAGAAAGTAGGCAGTATTGTGATAGAGGAATAGAGTTCGGGATGATGGGCTATACTATACCTGTCTGACAAGCAGAAAGTCATCAAGAGAAGTAGTATGGCTATGTGCGCCAGGTGACACAGCAAACCAGCAGAGAGACAGCCTCTGGAAAACTGAGCAAACTTAGGCTGTGTTGTGGGGTGACATTTATACTCAATATTTACCCTTAATGGGTGTTTTCAGTGGAAAACAATACTTCAGCAAGTTTCCAACAGTAAGACAAGGGAAGCTCTGGCTTTGTTGATCACTGTTAATAGTTGGTGCATTAAGACTGATGGGTTTCAGGAAACCTCCACTGTGTATGTAAGAGAGATATGAAGGAAACCCATTTGCAGGCCAATGGGTGTTCCAGTCACTGGTTTGTGTTAGAAGTATGACTCAGTACCAGGTGCATCCAGGAGAAGTAGCACATTCTACTCTAACTACAGTCTGTGGGGGCTCTGCATAATTACTTCCCAAGCATGTCTGCTTTTTGGGAAGTTTCCAAGATGTCTTCTTAGGTTTTGAGCAAACCTTCACTAGTCCCTATATTTGGGCTTGGTCTACTGCTAATCATATAAAATGTCAATATAAGCCAAATTATAAAATATTGTCAATTAATGAATTGTTAGAAGGGAGGAGGTGTTAGGGCAGGTTGCAGAGTGGAATTTATTTTGCAATTGTATGTACTTTCTATTTTTATCTAGGGTTTTTAGGTTGTTTCCCTAACAGATATATTTTAGATTATATCAACAGATGAGGAGCAAGATTTCTATACGTAGATCCTCCACTGGTGCTTCAGAGCATGGTTGAAACTCTGGGAGATTCTATAGGTGCTGGATTTTGTATAAATATGCTGTATTGTTGGTGGAGTGATCATGGTGGCATGTTCATGAAGTATGATTTTGGAGATCAGGTTTTAAATTCCTTCTCAGCCACAGAAACCCACCGGGTGACTTGGACAAGTCACACTCTTAGGCTCAAAGGAAGGCACAGACAAACCTCTTCTGAACAAATCTTGCCAATAAAACCCCACTATAGGTTTGCCTTAGGGTTGCTATATGTCAGAAACAACTTGAAGGCACACAACAGCAAGAACAACAACAACATTGTTGCTGAGTGTGTTATTTGTAAATTGTTATAAACCTGCAAATTGTTAAAACCTTTGTTATTGTGTTTGCACTATTCATTTATAAAATGGACCTATGGAAATTAAGTGAGTGGGCATTCTACAATATTGCCACCTGCACCTCAGCTTTCCATCTCCAATCCTATCTTGAATTAACAGCTTCTTCATGCCAGCTCCACCAAACAAGCAAAAGTTTCTTCTGTCAAATGACAATGGTGATCAAGCTATTTCTTGAACTATTGAAAGGACCTTTTGTACAGATGCTACACATAGATCTGTGGTTTCAACATTCGTTTGAGGTATTTGGATACTTTCCATATGAAGAAAGCCTTCATAGATTCCACTCTGTCATCAATCAGCAGAACATGATTATGTACTTAATTCAGGTCATTTCAGTGATTCAGGTCACTAGCAAGGTCACCACAAGTTGAGGTCATTGCTCAGGCAATCTAGGCTTTCTGAACTGCCCCTGAACTGTAAAGAAACACAACAGATTTAATATCTTTTGGTAAGACTAATATCCGTCAGTCTTCACCTACACAAATACATGGTAAGACTAGTATCTATCAGTCTTCACCTGCATAAATATATGCTCCACCATGTAAGACAAACACCATGTAGTGATGGTGATGATAGCTGCTACCCTAAAGATCCTATCTGATCTTGGAAGCTAAATAGGATCAGCCTTAGTTAGTACTTGGATGGGAGACCACCAATGACTACCAGGTGCTGTAGGCACCAGATGCTCCTCCTTTTCAGAAGAAGAAACAGGCAAAACCACCTCTGAGTATTTCTTGCCTAAGAAAACGCTGAAAAATTCATGGGATCACCCTAAGTCGACAGGCAATGTGAAGACGCATGCGCGTGCACACACACACATGTATTCAGTATTGCAGTTACAGATTTGTAGCCTAGAGTTTTTGTTGTATGCCTTCAAGTTGTTTCTGAATTATGGCAAGCCTAAGGTGAACTTATAATGGGTTTTTCTTTGCAAGATTTGTTCTGGCAAAATTTGCCTTTGCCTTCCTCAGAGATTGAAAGAGTGTGACTTGCCTAAGGTCATCCAGTGTGTTTCCATGGCCAAGTGAAGATTCAGACCCTGGACTCCAGAGTCATTGTCCCACACTGAAACCACTATACCATGCTGGCACTCTTCAGTTATGTATCTGTAACTGATCTGTATTCAGTAAGACTACATAGTCATACTGTTAGCCTGCATAAATGCCACCCCAGTCCACCTTAAGAGTCAACTGCTGGATTGGGCAAAGGATGTCCATTCATCTGGTGAATAGGGTGCAAGAAGGATGATGTTTACACTCCTTTGTCATGGTAGTGCACTGGTACCTCTGAGCATATCAAGAGGACCAGGCAGCAAAAGTTGTTGTAGCAGAGTTGCAATCATCAGGTGAAGAAATGAGCACACAGACGTGTATCTAAACTGTTTCTCTTTACTAAAACATGTTACAGTATTATTAACAATGAGTCTGCAGCTCCTAGCATACAGACTACAGAGATTTTCAGACAGCTTTTTAGAGAGCTTACCACGGGATGAGGTCCCGGGAGAGGAATGGTGGTCTTGCGCGGCAGGGGGTTGTTTTCGGACGCCGCCGTCCCTCTCCCGAAATCATCAGTGTCACTTCTGTGAAGCTTTGGAAGTGGAAGTGGCCACGCCATATTTTAAGCATGGAAAGGGGCGGTGGCATCTGAAAATGACCCCCTGCCGTGCAAGACCGCCGTTCCTCTCCCGGGACCTCATCCCGCGGTAGGCTCTCTAAAACGCTGTCTGAAAATCTCCTTCATAACACAGCACAATGTACAGTGCAGCCCAGACTGAATGCACACAGTCTGAGAGCAAAATCCAAGTCAAGTGCAGAGACAGAGAGTGGGGTGATATAGTTATTCAGTCCAGATACAGTACAGTCAAGTCACTTAGTGTTTCTAACACACATTTTCCTATATAGAAAAGGCTTCATCTTTCACATGTCCTTCCCACACCTGTCTCCCAGACATAATCTAGATATGCTTGCCAGCTTCATTGAGCCTGTTCATTGCTGGCCCCTGCAGGATGTAGCATATTATACCATGCTAGCTCTTTACAGTATAAATTTCCAGAGATTGTATATCCCATCACCTTAACATCCTATCCCACCAGTGAGCAAGCCTGTGACATCAGAAGGAGGATCCTGTCCACTCACTGGCAGGAGCATGGTGGAAATGTTGTCCTCCTTGCACTGTGATAGGAAGCTAAACAGACTTCCTTTACGCAATCTGGCCACTGGCTCTTAAGGTGGGCTGGAAGGGAAAGTCAGGCCAGGAGATGTTGCTTAGTTATGTCTCCTTAATTAAGTAGCTAATGAGGATTCCATCAAATAATAGCAGGAATAATAACATCAGCTCACCAATTCCTATATTATTAGATAGAATCCTTGTCACTGATGGTCAAAAACTCCATCAGTAACACTTGGTAGACAAAATTGAGAAGGAGATGATGATGGGGCGAGGATGATGGTGACAGAATAAATCATATTTAATCATTGCAGGATTGCAAGACTGAAAACTGGAGATGGCCCCTGTACTTTTTAATGTTTGTGTAGAAGAGGGAATTTCAGCAGGTGTTGCTTGTCATGCAACCAGGTAACAAGCAACATCTGCTGAAATCCCCTCCTCTACACAATCATTAAAGCTACAGGATCCCTCTCCAGTTGGTACTCTGGCATTCCTATTATACTGTTTTTCAGCCAAAATGGGCCTCAGAGAGGTCAGCTGTAATAAAACCAACAGATCATATTGTCCTCACAAAAACAGATCCGAAACACAAGGTGACATCAAGTGTTTTGACATTAAAATTGCAGTTAGAACCCTCTAAAGTCACTCTGTACAAATAACAATAGCTAAATCTATTAAAATTTGGAATGGCATATATAAAACTAAACCAGTAGGTTTTTAAATAAATAAATGTGGTGCCCAATCCCACACATGTTTACTCAATAGCAAGAACCATTGTATTCTATAGGGCTTGTTCCCAAGCAGATGAGTGCATAGTATTTCAGTCTAAAGCCTTCTGAAAAAAGCAAAATCTTAAGTGGGGAGATCTTATGGGGGCAGGAGAGGGAAATTCTGAAGCAAAGGAAGGGGCAAATCCAGAATGCCCTCAGACTTGTCAGAAGGGGTGTGTTTTTAAAACAAATATTTATTTTAAAACAAAAATTATATTTCTCCACTGCTTTAATTGAGAAGGGAAATAGGTATACCAGTTCTTAGGCCAGTGTGCTATTTCTATTGTTCAAGTGTAAAATGCTGGTAGAATGAAAAGACTTTGGATACAGGCAATCAAAGCCTCTTGCAGAATGTCTCCTGTCACTGGAGTTGTCTAAACGGTAAAAAAAACCCAACACCCTCACTGAATTAGCTGTCTAAGGACTTTTTCGGACGCTGAAAAATAACGCAAGCAGCCTCGTCAGCTTGTGAGGCTGCTGCACTGCAAAGGGTCAGTTTCGGATGACACTCGCCCCTGCCGGTACTGTTGCGGTACTGTGGGTAGAGTTGAGTGTCATATTTCCTTGACTTTTACTCACGAAAGTTGATCATGATTAAAAATCAAGGAAATATGACGCTCAACTCTCCCCGTGGTACCACAACAGTACCGGCAGGGGCGAGCATCATCTGAAACTGATGCTTTTCAGTGCAGCAGCCTCGCAAGCTGACGAGGCTGCTTGCGTTACTTTTTAAACGTCTGAAAAAGTCCCATATGGTTAGTGCACCAATCCACACTATTTGGAAGGGGGCCCAAAATGGCAAAAGTAATGCAGGAAAAGCCTTTGCAGCTTTTCTTGTACTTAAAAAAAAAAACACCCACAAGGGGTGTGTGCATTCCTGCTTGTTAGGACAATCAAACAACAAGCAATTTGAAGGAAAGCACAAAGCTGATTGGCCAGGTGACAGAGGGGATGCGGTTTGCTAACAGGCCAAATGCCTGCTGCCACCATGTTGGATTTTCATCTTAGTGATTGCTCGTTAAGGCAATAAAATGGGATGGTTACTGGTATTTTTTGTTTTGCTTTCCTGTAAAATTGGAAAATCACTATATCACTCCAGCGCACCTTGGACGACTTTTTTAAAAAAATATCAGCGGTGGCAAAGAACTAATGCGAACAAATCACTTGCAGCTGCCATCTGGAATGCAAGGCTTAGGGGGCTTCTGAGGCAAAAAAACCCTGTTAAGACATGTGGCTGCTGCAGTGAGATGCCATTACTACGAGGTACTCTGGTTTTTTTCCCCTCGTGTAGATGGGCCCACTGTCATGGCACTTAACAGCAGAATGACAAGGATGGCATTTTTGTGATGAGGAAGTTTTCAACTTACAATCCCACCCATGAGTGGTGGGGGAAACCTGCTCTGCCCAATCTGACCTCCTGGGATCAGACTGCAGCTTCAAAGATTTCTGAAAACCAAATGTAGGGGAACATGGAAATCCACAAATGGAAGGATGTTCCACAGAACTGGCACCACCAGACAGGAGGCTGGTTTCTTACAGCCATGCTTGGGCACTTGGAATTTGTATATGACTAATAGATATGGATGCCATACATTCCAGATCTGGCTATAAATGCAATGCAGGCAGGCATGCTAAAATATAAAGAGTTTAAGCAAAAGGATGTAAGAAACTAAAGGGCACTAATACAGCCTCCAATTTTGCAAAATGAATGCCTTTGGAAAAGTGAGGGAAAGGGGTGATGTTACAAGTTTGTATGTAGCTCAGATAAATTATGCTTGTACCTGGCTGAATGTCAAATGATGAAGATATAAACGTGCAGATAGAAATATATACAGATTTTAAAATAAAGCTTCTTCTGAAGCCTTCTAAATGTTACATGCACTGACCTAACATTAAAGACCACTGCTGTGTTTCTCCACCCCATCTATCGCTTCATTGCAAATCCTTCACCTTAGCATCTGAGTCCTCTGTCCCCTTGTGCTTGATCCTCCAGGCAATAAAGCTCATCCTCTCAGCAAAAATGGCAAGTTTGAAAGCTATCAAACGACTGCCCCACACCATTGTTTATCTTGTCGTGCAACCTCTAATCAAAAACCTCTCCCAGTGCTGGCCAGATAGCATGGTCAGTATCAACCCTGTCATTATTGTGGGAAGTAATCCCCTACAGATTGAAGAGTTCACATAAACCACAGCGGCAGTGGTTTATGTGCCTTGTTGTAAAAAGGGTTGTTGAGACTTATCTGTTCTTAAGGGTTAAATTTGATTATGGATAAGAACAGTTTTGGATAGCGGCCTTTGCTGACTAGGCTTTTGATTGTTCTGTTATGCTATATTCCTTCTGCAAATTCCATGCATTAAGAGTAAATTGTACCTGTGCTCCTAGGTTGCACAAACACTGGTCTGAATCCCATCGGTAATCCCAACAAGAGTAGATCAATTTAATCAGTGGGGTTTACATATGTGCTGACTCATTCTTCAACAGTTGGTTCAGTTTGTCTACTCTGCCTGAGACTACCAATAGGATTCAAGCCATTGTTTTACCACTGGGAGCTGGACAGGACCCAAAGAATTGCAGGGAAAGCATCCATATGAGAAAATATATTTGTTCCTGTAGCTCAATACCATCCCAGCTCACTGGCTTGCCAAAGTTTAAGGCAGAGACTTATCTCACTGCCAGCTGATGTCTTACCGCACTCCAAAGAAACACAGCAATGCAGCAGAACATTCCGCATGACGTCGCATGACTGCCTTACTGGATGACGTTGCCGTTCTTCTGGTTTTCTGTCATTCTGGTGCCATGGGGGACTGAGGTAAAACCATGTCTTTTTGCTAATAAGTTTTTCCACTTAGAAAAAAAGACATGGTTTTACTTTGGTTCCCCCATGGGACTGAACAAAAAAATGACATCATGTGGTAAGGCAGCACGGAAAACTGAATTTCCCTGCTCCCTTATCACTTTTTTTCAGAGTGCAGAAAACTCTAAATCTTCAGATATGCAAGAGTACTCTCCCACTGTCTTGATTGGACAGGGACAGTTCTGATTAAGAACCATAGCTCTGTCCTACAATCTTCTGACACCCCACTTTATCAGCTGCTTTTAATATGTCCCCGTTTCTCTCTCCTCCTCCCACATACTCTTTGTCTTCAGCTTAATTCAGTTGCTGCAAACTGATTTCAAAGTGCAAAAGTAGTTTGTACTCAACTCAGCAGGGGTGAGAGAAGGGGAGGTGTAGAATAATGTTGTTACGAGGCCTGACACACCCCTCCCCTCTTTTCTGGGAGTCCCCATCATAATAATTGGCAGTATTTAATAATTTGGCTCACATAGCCCTCCAGTGGGATCAGCAGGCAAAAATGCAAAAGTCCCAAAGCCAAGGGTACTTAAGATAAGACCTGAATGAAGTTATGCGTACTACAGGAGAGGCTAAGCCTAAATTCTAAAGAGATTAAATACAAATCTAGGATGCTTCCTCAGGTGAACATCTGCATCTAAGTCAGCACCTTAATGTCACCAAGACGTTAGGTGTTCAGGGACCCATTATCCTAACCCTGGAACTTGTTTGCTCTGTTCAAATGCAGATTTGCACATATTTAGCAACCATTAACTACTTGGCCATCCCATTGTATTGGCCTGGAAGATATTGTCTAAAGTTATTGTGTCCAACTCTAAATCCATGCCATGGAGGTTATTTTTGGCTATATAAACCCCTTCAAAATTCCACTCAAGTGCACACAAATCCCTTTCCTGTGGACATTATATCCAGCTATGTAGCCATTCTGGATTCCAGATGTCCATGCTGCTAGTTTTTATCAGTCTCTGCTCTGGTAGACAGGTGTCATATCACCCACTTGAAACTCCCCACTCTATGGAGATTATCAGATGAGTGTCTAAAAATGTTTTTGTCCCACTATATTTAAAAGTGTAAGTGTCCCAGCATAATAACCCTTTTTATCACATGTTGCTGTAATAACAAGAAAGAGCATCCCCAGCATTATTGGAGCAGGACTGCTAGCACTGTTTACTTCCGCATTCGTGGGGGCATGTGATCTCGGTGGCTCTCACAAAAAGATGTGAGTGCACTTAAAAGTCCAAAAACACCAAAACTAACAAGGAAGATAAATGCACAAGCACTCAGACACACTTAATGATTTACTAGCAAAATGGGTAGATTCATAAAAAAAGCATCCCATATGTAGTTTTCACGTTATCACCCAGAAGTGTTCTGGTAGGGACTGCCCATTGACATTGTATTCATGAGAGCATAACAGGACATGGTTTCAGTCACTGGTAATAGTGCAGAAAAACCACATCCACCATCAGTGATCTATTGATGGCTTCTCTTGTTAATAAAAAAAGAATGCCTTTTTCATAGGAGTGGAATGCAGGTGTATAATTTGATGCTTGCCCCTATTTAATGCAGAGAGACAAACACAGAAGCTTGTAGTAACAGTTAAGGCATGCACAAAACTAGTAAACACTTGCTTCAAGTTTCTGGCCATGTATCTGGGTTAGGACTCTGTGATACGACATAATACCGTATATTCCGGCGTATAAGACGACTTTTGAGCACTCAAAAGTGCCCTCCAAAATTGACAGTCGTCTTATACGCCGGATACACTTTGCTTCACCTGCCTGCCTATCTCCTGCCTCTTCGCAAACGGAGCGAAGAGGCAGGAGATCGGGCAGGGGGTGAAGCAAAGTGCTCCTCCCTGCCACCCGCCCACCCCCTGCGCTTCCACCCCCCCCTCCCGAAAGTCGTGGAACCGCGGCTTTGGGGGGGTGGCTAGGAAGCCCCCTCCTCCCTTCCCCCCGCCCACTCCCCCTGCATCCACCCCCCTCCCTGAAAGCAGCGGAACCGCGGCTTTCAGGGAGGGGGGGTGGCGGAGAAGCCCCCTCCTCCCTTCCCCCCGCCCACCCCCCACGCATCCACCCCCTCCCTGAAAGCAGCGGAACTGCAGCTTTCAGGGAGGGGGGGTGGCGGAGAAGCCCCCTCCTCCCTTCCCCCCGCCCACCCCCCGCGCATCCACCCCCCTCCCTGAAAGCAGCGGAACCGCTGCTTTCAGAGAGGGGTGGCGGAGAAGCCCCCTCCTCCCTTCCCCCCGCCCACCACCCGCTCATCCACCCCCCTCCCTGAAAGCAGCGGAACCGCTGCTTTCAGGGAGGGGGGGCGGAGAAGCCCCCTCCTCCCTTCCCCCGCCCACCCCCCGAGCATCCACCTCCCTCCCTGAAAGCAGCGGAACCACAGCTTTCAGGGAGGGGGGGCGGAGAAGCCCCCTCCTCCCTTCCCCCCGCCCACCCCCCGCACATCCACCCCCCTCCCTGAAAGCAGCGGAACCGCTGCTTTCAGGGAGAGGGGGTGGCGGAGAAGTCCCCTCCTCCCTTCCCCCTGCCCACTCCCCATGCATCCACCCCCTCCCTGAAAGCCGCAGAAACGCGCTTTCAGGGAGGGGGGGTGGGGGAGAAGCCCCCTCCTCCCTTCCCCCTGCCCACTCCCCATGCATCCACCCCCCTCCCTGAAAGCCGCAGAAACGCGCTTTCAGGGAGGGTGGGTGGCGGAGAAGCCCTCCTCCCTTCCCCCTGCCCACTCCCCATGCATCCACCCCCCCTCCCTGAAAGCCGCAGAAACACGCTTTCAGGGAGGGGGGGTGGCGGAGAAGCCCCCTCCTCCCTTCCCCCTGCCCACTCCCCATGCATCCACCCCCTCCCTGAAAGTCGTAGAAACGCGCTTTCAGGGAGGGGGGGTGGCGGAGAAGCCCCCTCCTCCCTTCCCCCTGCCCACTCCCCATGCATCCACCCCCCTCCCTGAAAGCCGCAGAAACGCGCTTTCAGGGAGGGGGGTGGTGGAGAAGCCCCCTCCTCCCTTCCCCCTGCCCACTCCCCATGCATCCACCCCCCCTCCCTGAAAGCCGCAGAAACGCGCTTTCAGGGAGGGGGGGTGGCGGAGAAGCCCCCTCCTTCCTTCCCCCTGCCCACTCCCCATGCATCCACCCCCCCTCCCTGAAAGCCATGGAACCGCTGCTTTCAGGGAGGGGGGGCGGAGAAGCCCCCTCCTCCCTTCCCCCCGCCCACCCCCCCACGCATCCACCCCCCTCCCTGAAAGCAGCGGAACCGCTGCTTTCAGGGAGAGGGGGTGGCGGAGAAGTCCCCTCCTCCCTTCCCCCTCTCCACTCCCCATGCATCCACCCCCCCTCCCTGAAAGCCGCAGAAACGCGCTTTCAGGGAGGGGGGGTGGCGGAGAAGCCCCCTCCTCCCTTCCCCCTGCCCACTCCCCATGCATCCACCCCCCTCCCTGAAAGCCGCAGAAACGCGCTTTCAGGGAGGGTGGGTGGCGGAGAAGCCCCCTCCTCTCTTCCCCCCACCCACCCCCCACGCATCCATCCCCCCTCCCGAAAGGGAGGAGGGCTGGGAAGCCCCCTACTCCCTGCCACCCGCCCACCCTCTGCCCAGCCACCCCCCTTCCCCAAAGGCTCGCTTTGGAGAGGGGGGGTGGCTGCGAAGCCCCCTCCCCCCAGCCACCCTCCGCCCAGCCTCCCCCCTTCCCCAAAGCCCCGTTTGGCCGCACAGCCTGCGGATCCCCCTCCTGCGCTCCCTCCTGGAAGGGAGCACAGGAGGGGCATGCAGAGGCTGCGCAGCCAAACCGCGATTTGCCCCTTCTCCCCACCTTCCTGGAAGGTGGGGAGAAGGGGCGAATGTGCCCCTTTTGGGCGCACAGCCTCCGCATCCTCCTCCTGCGCTCCCTCCTGGAAGGGAGCGCAGGAGGGGCATGTGGGGGCTATGCATTGGAAGAGGGGGGTCATCTTATAGGGCGAATATATCACAAACTCTGCATTTTACCTTAAAAATTGGGGGGGTCGTCTTATACGCCGGGTCGTCTTATACGCCGGAATATACGGTAACCAAATATTCAAATTCAGGGCCTTACCTTTAAGGTAGTTTTGACAAAATGGCTGTATGAGCTGGCTATTTCAAGTGAAGTGCAGCTTGATACCTGGTTGCCAGGCGATGGGCAGCAACCCATTGGGAGAGAAACCCAGCATGCGATAGGAGGGGCCTCCTGATGAGAGGCGAGTGTTTTAATAAAGAGTCTTGCAGGAGTTGGTTTGATCATGATTAGAAAACCGCCAAATATAATGCTGCTGCGTCCCTGCGGTTACGCAATAGTACCGGCAGAGAGGATCAGCAGGGCAGAGCGTCATCTGAAAGGGACACCCTCCAGCGCAGCAGCTTTGCAACGGGGACGAGGCTGCTAGTGTTATAAACCCTCATCTGAAAAAGTCCAGAGAGGGAGGAAGAAAGAGTTGAGAGAGCTGAGGAGCTTACATAAAGATGTGTGTTTGGAATAAGGGAGCTAGATAGAGAATGGTTAGTCTGCCAAATGTTTGATTTTAATGTAATCATTCTGAGCTTGAAACAACTCAGATAAGATACTTTATATCTGTATGTTCTTTAATGAAAGTTACTGTTTGTTATATAGTGTTGACTCAGACTGAATCAATTGCTTGTAACTGGAAAGAAGAGCTACCTGGTCTCTTCCAACTCTATGATTCTATGATTCTAAAAGATTGTAACTGATTTATGGAGACACTTGGGACCCTAGCCCTTTTACACTTCAGGAGAGTGTTAAAAGGGTGAAAGGAAGGTAAAGTATTGGTGACAGGGTGCCTTATGAGGTTAGTAGAATGAGACCAACCATGATTTAATGAAGGCAACACCACACCAATTGATCAGGAAATAGGTATGGAAATACCTGGATCTAATGTAGGCTGCCCAGTGTGTTATATAGTAAGCAGAGATCCTATGTCTTTAGCTATGGATTTTATCAGACATGGCAAAAATCACATGATTACCACATTACTGTAGCATGAATGGTTTTTGCTATCGTACGATGTTGTCATGTTTGTGTGGTCAGTCTGTGCTCCAGCCACAAATAAGGCATTGATGGGACAAACCATTAATAACGCTCAATATCGCTGTTCTCATGGTATTGAAGAGCTTGAGATTACATTGTGAATGGGTGGTCCTTTTTTCCCCCCTCCCTGTTCCCAGTGAGAAAACGTCCAGGTGAGAACATGAAAACTATCCACAGGATGCTCTTTTTATGAACTGTGCTGGTTTGTTTGCACAGTTTTAGGTTTTTTACATGTTCGTTTACTTTGCAAATTAAGAGGGTTTTTTTGTGTTTTTAAGCACATTCACTTCTTCTCACGAGAACTACTGAAATCTCACCCATGCTAAATCATGGAAGTAAAGTCCTGTTCTTAAACTGTTGGTGGTGGTTGTGTGATCATTCCGTGGCGGTTCTTTCATGTGATTACAGGGACATGTAATAATACGTGTAATAATGCCACTATGTTTCCACTTTCCTCATTTGCAGAATTATAGCATTTTTAGATGCTAGCATAATAAAGTCCATAAGCACTACCAGAAGAACTTTGAGATTTGGCTGGCAGAATCTGCACTATTGAGACTTATCCAGAATTGCTTCTCTCCTTTTATTGGCTTTGACTAAGAAAGATGTCCAAAAATACCATAAGAACCAAGAGTTCGTCAAGCTTTTTGTTCTTATGTTCCAGTTGGATCCAATATCTCAACTGTCACTGATTAGCTTCATTTTTCTGAAATCACTATTGCCAGCCAGCCTCGTTAATCCTCCTTCAAATTGCACCCAGTTCTGAGTCCCCATGTCTGATGGAGCAGTGTCCTGCAAGACAGGCCCTTTGAAGATTCAGTAGGCACAGTCATTCCCTACATCCCAGTGCTGTCTTCGAGAGTTATTATTGAAGCAAATCAGCAAAGATGTGCTACAGCACAACCAAGGCTAAAAGACCCTTTGTACTGATGACTTGTTACCCAAATTGTGTGGGGTTCTTAGGGACCCTCTGATGTCCTAATATGGAACTGAGGAATTTACCTAACTCAACTTGGCATGCAAGAGGTCGGGCGATGGTGGTACCTTTTAACCTATGTATACCAGTAATAACGGAGGAGACTCTAAGACAAAAGGTACAATTAAATGATCGTTATTGGAAATTAATGTCAATGGCATTCACACAAACACTCAGGCTTCAGACATTCACACAAGGCTATTGAAGATAGTTGGAAGTATTTGGATAGAGGAATAGACTAAAGGGATGGCAGAGTGGAGACTGCAAAGTACACTAACAGTGACAGGGGTCTGGAAGATGGAATGGTTACACAGTCTGATGTGGAGTTGAGAGGAAGGTGAACTATGCACCTGACTACACAGACTAGCATGGGGTAGATAGAATGGGGATCTTTGCACACTTGGGTGGTGTTTTGGTGTGATATTTATATGAAATATTTCCCCTGAAGGGATAGGAGTTTGAGTGAAATACAATGGTTCTTGGAGGTTCTCAGGCCAAAACAAAGGGTACTCAGGAAGAGTTAATAATCGTTAATGATCAATGTTTTTAGAACTGAATAGCAACAGGCAAGGTCTTTTGTTGGAAAGGAACAGCAGAGGAAGGACCCATTTTACAAGCATTAAGGTCTCTTTCTATCATTGGGTGGATTAGTGAATGACTCACCTCCAGGTGTTAAGTCCTGATCTGAGTATTTGTTTTGGGAATTTCCAAAAGCCCTTTCCTTGTTATTTGGGGCTTCCTGGTTTACACATGGATGGCCCCACTGAGCCAACTTAATAAATATAGCTAATTATTAGATATCCCAAGATGGGGGTATTAGGGTAGGTAACAGTATCTCAGAATATGTTTAAGCTTATGGAAGTTGCTGGTGAGGGTGCTTGCTGACACACTTACTTGAGCATAAACAGTGTTAACTCAGCAGGACATACTTTTGAGAATAGTTTGTTAATTTAAACTATTTGTCTGTACTGCAGCCATGGTTTGAATCAATTCTACCATCTATTTACCTTTTTATTTGAAGTAGCTACTCAAGGCATACTTTAATCAGGTGGTAATATGGAAACAGCTTGCAAAGTTCCATCATTCATTTAGTAACATTAAAAAAAAAAAAAGCACTGTTCTATATGAGTTCCCCATCTGTTTTGGAAAGGACTGGTTCTCTAATTAGAAATCTATCACAGATTTTTTGCTGAATTATTCTATTGCTGTTAGAATAATATTCCAGATGACCATGACCGGATCTAACTCCTCTTCCAGAACTACTTCATCATTACGAGTAAGACAGATATCACTAGAAAGCAGAGATGCATGTTTGGGAAGCCCATGGGTGTTTACCTGTGAAAAAGACTTTAAAATACTCATATCTTTGGAAAACGAAATGAAGGTAAAGAGCGCTGTGTTATTAATTTACCCATTTATTTATTCAAATATTTCTACCCCACTCTATAACACAAGACCTCAGGATGGCATGCAAACGAAACCAATTTAAATTTATGGCACTAAAACCAGTTTAAACTTAGGGAGCTGAGTATGTTTAGTTTGGAGGAGAGACAATTGAGATGAGATATGAAAGCCATCTTTAAAAATCTAAAGAGATGTCATATAGAAGATGGAGTGAGCTTGTTTTCTGCAGCTCCAGGGACAAGAACATGAACCAATGGGATTCAAATGGGAAGAAAAGAGATTCCACCTAAACATTAGGAAGAACGTCTTTACCATAAGAACTGTCCAACAGTTCAAGAGACTTCCTTGGAGGCTGGTGGACTCTTTTCTGAAAGTTTTTAAACTGAGATTGGATGGTCATCTCTCAGGAGTGCTTTAGTCATGTATTTCTGCATGTGGCTTGACCTTGGTCCCTCACAGGACTAGAATGAAAGAAATCTGGAAGAACAACGATGTCATGCAGTAACTTCACTGGCTGCCTATCAGTTTCCAGGCCCAGTAGAAGGTGTTGGTTATTACCTTTAAAGTCCTAAATGACTTGGGTCCAACTTATCTTTGGAACCGCCTCCTCCCACACAATCCTCCCCGCGCACTCTGGTCCTCTGGGAGGAATTTGCTTCAGCCACAAAAATTTAGGCTGTCTGCAACCTCCCAGAGGGCCTTTTTGGTAATCGCCCCCAAATTATGGAATGGCCTGCTGAACGAGATTCGTCAGATGGTGAGCTTGAGTAGCTTTAAAAAAGCACTAAAGACGGATCTTTTTCGGCAGGCCTTTACTGATTAGATCCCGGCATCAGGAGCTGCATCTCCTGGCCTCTTTTAGTCTTGCTGGTTGTTGATTTTTGTATTTTTTAATGTGATTTTAGTTTAGGTTTTTAATTTTATACTAGTTTAATATTTTTTTTTGTGGGGGTGGGTGGCGTTTAGGGATTTTAGTCAGCATTGTTGTATATTAATTGTTGTAAGCTGCCCCGATTGTTTTTAACAGAGGGGTGGGATAATAATAATAATAATAATAATAATAAGGCAGCACAGAAGACAGAACATTCCTGTTGTGTTGCTGCTTTTCTTTGGAGTGCGGTAAGGCCCTTAGTTAGCTTCCTCCTTCCTTCCAAGTCATTGTGGTGCCAGGTCTCACACCCTCTGATCTGTTTTGTGTCCATCTTCTAGAAGCTAGTAGATGTGCTTATATTTTCATTATCCTATTTCCCTAAGTGAGAACGAACAATCTCCTCATTTCATCTTGATCTGGAAACAGCCCCTTAACCAAGACTTCTGTCTTAATTTCCAAACAGGTATGTTCTCTCTCTCTCTTTCTTTCTCTGTATGGGTGTTTGAATGACAAGCTGTTAGCAATTGTGATTGGTGCTTAATGCATAAATGTTAATGATATTACCAAGAACAGCCTGTAGGTGTCACATTTTGGCCCAGATATCTCAGGGCTTGGGACAATCTTAAACTGGCAAATTTATGCTGGAATCAAGCCCGTGTAGGCACCAGGAGGGTCTATGTTGGAGAGAGCATTCCACAGCAGGGCACCACAGCAGTGAAGGCCCTCTCTCATGTCCTACCACTGGTATTGCTCCCACTGGTGGGAGGCAGAAGGCCTTTCTAGCAAACCTCAGTCCTTGGGCAGACATATGTAGGAGAAATGTTCTTTCAAGTATCAGGATCCTAAGATGTTTGGGCTTTGAATGTCATCATCAACACCTTGAATTCAAACAAGAAACATATCAACAGCCAGTGCAATTCATTTAAGATGTGTGTTGTGACATGCACTTATCAGGGTCTTGCTGCCTTTGAGTTGTACTAGCTGTAGCTTCCAAGTTGTCTTCAGAGGCAGTCCCATGTTTACTGCATTACAGTGATGTAGTTAGCAAAATACAAGTGCATGAACTACAGTACTGTGGCTAGGTTATTCCTGTCCAGGAAAATCAATTGCTAGTGGACCAGTTCCCAAGCTATCCTCAATAGTTAAGGGATATTGTTGCATTAGCAGTCCCTTCACCAATCCTTTCCTTCTGCTGGTAATGTATCTGCATAGCCATAAATTCTAATGTAAGCTGTGCTATTGTACAGACTTTATTCACACAATTTATAATATTTAAATATCACCTGCAGAGAAGAAAAGAAAACAATTTTAACATTACAATCAAGTCAATACATTTGACCATAGATATCATCACAATTATATCGTTTGGATTTTCTTCTTATTAAGAAGTCTAGCAGGAATCCTGTTGGGCAGCTAGAAATGCATAACCTAGAGTTACACACTTATGACTTTTGCATTCACAGTCCTTACACAGGCTCTAGTTTAGGGGGCTATGTAGGGACTGTAAAAGTCCCTACATAGGGCTGCTTCCCACTGTTGGTTGCAGCAGAAAGCAGCTGCTATGATCAACAAGGGTTTGTTCCCCTGTCAATTGGGAAGCAGCTAGCTGATGGCCCCACTCCCTCTCTCACGAGTGATCTCCAGCATGAGGAAGAACTGTGACAGGGTGGTTCTTCTGTCTGTCCCACCAGAGATTGCTCCCAGGAAAGGGGGGGGGGTTTGTCAGTTAGCTGCTTCTTGAGCAATGGGGGACAGACTCCCGTCTATAGTTCCTCCCTGGTAAATGCAGATTGTGGGGGTCGGGACAGGATTCACTGCATAGCACCATCACTGGGAGTGTTTATGCACACATAAAAGGAGATATGATCCTTCAAATAACCTGGACCCAAGCCATATAGAGCTTTATGTTGCAACAAAGGAGTTGTGTGCTCCCTGTAGCCAGCCCCAGTTAGCAATCTGGCTGCAGTTGTTTGGGCCAACTGAAATTTCTGAGCACCTTTCAAAGGCAGCCCCACATAGAGCACATTACAGTAATCTAAATAGGATGTAACCAAGGCATGTACCACCATGGCTAGAGCTGACTTCTTGAGGAAGGGGCACAGTTGGCACATCAGCTTTAGCTGTACAAATGCACTCCTGGTTGCTGCTGAAACCTGGGCCTCTAGGCTCAGAGCTGAATTCAGGAGTACCCCCAAATTGTGAACCTACATTTTCAAGGGGACTGTAACCCCATCCAACATAGGGAAATTAGAAAACTTCAAATAAAAATAAAATAAATAATGTGCTTTATTTGTCCCAGTCTTTCTTAAATCTTTTGGGCTGTACACTTACCTAAGAATGAATCTCATTGAATTCAATGGGATTTGCTTCTAAGATTAGTGGGCATTCTAAGTGGAGTGAGGGAGAAAGGAGATGCCACTCACACTTTCTCTTGGCCAATTTGTTTAAAATATCCCAAACAACGCTCTATCTAATTTTATTGTACATTTGCAAAACTGACTATTGCATATTTAACCATCTTAGTTCTTTATTCTCCCCCATCCCAACCACTTATCAATGTTTGGAATTTCAGACTGAGAAAAAGAGAAGATAAAAGTTGAAGCTGGAACACACTTGGAGATAATATGTTCCAGCCCCTTGTCCTAGGGCAATCTATACATTCTCTCCTTATCCTTCCTTTCCCCCCTCCCTGATTAAGTCACATCATCCTGATTATAGCATGGCTAAAGACAAGCTCACAAAGGAATAAAGTTGTTCATATTTACACAGTTCAAAAAGTGAAATTATAGCAATCTTTTTGAAGTAGGGCCATTGGCTAAGGATGTAAGGAACATGCTCAAATTTTCTCAGACTTGATGAGAAAAAGTGTCTCAACACATTAGAATACCCAGATGAGAAAAGGTGTCAGTGTTGGGTTTTTGTTTTGTTGCATTTTGGGACTTTTTTGTGTGAAAAATTAATTTGTGCAAAAAATTGTTTTGTTCACAAAAATTCAATGTTTGCGCAGAAAACAGGCCATTTTTACACAAAGCCATTGATTTTGCACAGAAGTGTTGTTCTGTGCAAAAAACAAGTTTCTCTCCACAAAGGATTTTCCCCCCAAAAAGTTCTGAAATGCAAAAAAATTTTAAAAATGCAGAAAAACTATAATAAACTTGTCCAGCAGACAGAATGTTTTTGAAATTATTCATTTTTGCATGTAAGAATGAAATAAGCAAAGACGTACATCCTTACCATTTGTTACATTACAGTCGTACTTTTATAATACACAAGACAGGATAGTACAGCATAAGTGAGGAAGTGTGAATTTTATTATTTTTACTATAGAGTTAAAACAGCTGCAACTAATTATAACTTCACACAAATTATTTAGGGCTGATTCCCAAATGTATGTATGGTATACAATATGCATACATGTATGAATACCAGGTGCTCTGGGCTATATTTCATAGGAAGGAATGGCAAAACCATATCTGAGCATTCCTTGCCCAAGAAACCCCTACAAATCTATTTATTTATTTAATTTATTTATATTCCACCTTTCTCCCAGCACAGCGCTCAAGGTGGCAAGTTTGGGACCCAATTCATGGGGTTGCCATAAGTCAACAGGTGACCCGATAGCACGTGCACACACATACACACATGTATGATTCACAAATGTATGTATGGATAGCTCACTAGTCAGTGGCTGGCACCTATGTGTGTGAACTGCTTCCATTAAAAAAAGTATTGTTTGGGATGTGAGAAGACAAATGCTCTGTCAAGAAAACTGAGACTTAACAACTAGGATCTTTATTGCTAAGTCTCTTGTTTAGTATAGTGAGATGGACAATTTTCAGGGGTTAGCAGTAATGTTGTATTAATGGTTTGGAGGCTACATTGACACACCCTGAACTCACTGGGGACCACACTTGGGTCCACTGCTCCCAGACAGTGGGGACATTCAAATCTGCCTCTGATGGCAATTGTACTTTTTTGACATTTCTTCCCTATGGCTTCTTCCCCTGAAGTCATGCCACTGTGGATTCAAGGTATAAGCTGGATGGATGCAAGTTATTCTTGCCCATAGCCTCACTTAGGATGGTATCTGTGCATCCTTCAGCAGCAACAACAGCAATTCAATTGTATTTGGAAGAAAATGTTTGACACCTTTTTGTCAGTTGGGTGGGTTTGCAAATAGGACATTTCTAGAACTACCTTTTCTGTTATTGTGACCTTGGTCTTTATCAATTAATTGGAACCATCCTACTATCTCCTATCCTTCCTAGGAAGAATCTCATTATTTCAAATAATTAGGAATAAAACCTGATAAAAAGTGGTGGGAGTGATGGAGGGATACTGTACATATTTCAAATTCCCTATATGATGAAGAGAAAGCTAATGTTGTGTAGTGGTTTGAGTGTTGGAATAGGACACTGGGAGAGCAGGGTTCAAATCACCACTTGGCCATGGTAACCCACTGGATGACATTGGGCAAGTCACACTCTCTCAGCCTCAGAGGAAGGCAAAGACAACCCCCCTCTGAACAAATCTTCCAAGAAAACCCCACGATATGTTCCCTTTAGGGTGCCATAAGTCAGAAATGACTTGAAGGCACACAACAACAACAATAATGTGACAAAGTCATATGTTATTTTTAAAATTATTCTATTTATTAATTTTAAAATTAAACAACATACAATTTATACATACAACTTAACAAACACATATAACAGTGATTCCCTCCACCGAGGGACTTCCCTTTACATTCATCCCTCTTTCCAAAATACCATTGTTTCCAACTCAGGTTTGCTTCCTCTCCCCTTTATTAATACAAATGCTAAGAATTTACTCCATTTTTCACCAAAAACATTCTTATTTAGCCCTCCTTTTTTTTCTTTAACCATATTTGTTAATTTCTCATTTATAGCTATATTCCATACTTCATTATACCATTCTTCTATTTGGTATTCACTTTGTGTTTTCCATTTCTTTACTATTATTAACCTTGCTGCTGTCAGCAGATTTGTTAATAAATCCTTAACAATTTGAGATTCTTGTATTTTTTCACAATATGATAATAATGCTATTTCAGGGCATAAAGGTATATTTATCTCCAGTATCTCACTTATTTCCTTCATTACTGTTTTCCAAAATTTCTGCACATATTTGCAATTCCACCACATATGAATATACGTTCCCAATTCTTGGCATCCCCTCCAACACTGTGCTGAGTACTTTTTATCTATTTGATTCAATCTTATTGGGGTTAAATACCATCTTCATATAATCTTATAGTAATTTTCTTTTATTCTTACTGATAATGTTTTCAAATGTTGCATATTCCATATTTTTTCCCACTTGGATTTGTATATTACAGTTGCTACATATGTTTGGCAAACATCTTTACGATAATCTTGTATTTCTTCATTATCCATTAACATTTTATATATTTTACTTGTAATACCTTTCTCTTGAATAGCTTTTATAATCAATTCCTCAAATTTTGTATTTTTTCTACAACTTCCCTCCTTTAACCATTTTTTTGTCCATCGTTCTAACTGTATCAATTTAAACCATGTGAATCCTTGCTCTTTTAATATTTTTTCCATATGATTCTTATTTTTCATTTCCCCCATCCATTCCTTCAACCTTATTATTTCTTGTCCTCCTAATTTTGCTTCCACCTCATTTCTTAAATTTGCTGGGAAACCCTCCAACAATATTACTGGTGTTAATGGAGATATTCCTGGAACTAATACTTTTTTGTATTTAATCCATATATCTAGTATATTTTTTTAAGGAGACAGACTATATTATTTCCCTAAATTTCTTTTTTTGGTTTACAAAAAACTATATTTCTTAATTTTAACTCTATCTCTTGTTTATTTATTTCCAACCATTCCATTTCTTTTACTTCCACAACACTATTAATAATATATCTCAATTGATTAGCTAAATAATATAGCTTCAAATTGGGTAGGCCTAGACCTCCTTTTTTGGGGGATTTATACCATCTATTTTTATTAAATCTTGATCTTTTGCCTCCATTACAATAATTATTTATCATATTTTGCCACTTTTTAAATTCCATCTATGATACTTTAATAGGCAGCATTCTAAATAAAAAAAATTATTTTTGATAAAATTTTCATTTTAACAAGCGCTATTCTTCCAAACCATGAAAATTTAATTTTCCCATATTTCTCTATTTTTTCTCTCCATATCTTTCCTTAATATAATAAAAAAAATTCCTCTAGTTTTTCCAGTTCTGCCACAATATTTATTCCTAAATATTTTATCTGCTCCTTTATTTTAATATATTTCTTTTTACTCTTCATATTTTTTTTGCTCTGCCTCTGTATAATTAAATATCATCATTTCTGATTTATTCCAGTTTACTTGTAAACCTGTCATTTTCCCAAACATTTCCAAATGTTTCTCTTATCTCTTGCATTTTTTCCAATGGGTCTTGTATTGTTATTAAAGTATTATCTGCGAACATATTCAGCTTAATCTCTTCAATATTTCCTATCTCTTTAATACCTACATCTTTTCTAATTACATTAGCTAATATTTCTATTACCATAGCAAATATTATTGGGGAAAGTGGGCAACCTTGTCTTGTTCCCCTAGTTAAATTTATTTGTTCTGTCTTACCATCATTTACTATTACTGTAGCTTTATTTTTTATATACAGTTGGTCAATCACGCCCCTAAATTTTTCTCCGAATCCAAATGTTTTCATTATATTTTTTTTAATGCCGGCCATTCCACACAATCAAAGGCTTTAAATATATCTATGGCTATAAGCCCTGCTTTAATTTTCTTTCTTCTAATTATATCTATTATATTTATTACTCTTCCAATTAAATTAGCCATCTGTCCTCCTGCTATAAATCCACATTGGTCTTTTTGTATATATTTATGCATAAATTTATTCATCCTTTTCGCCAATATTGCTGTTAATATTTTTGCATCTTGATTTATTAATGATATTGGTCTATATGATTCTGGATCCGTCAGCTCTTTATCTGGTTTTGGAATTAATATAATCAAAGTTTGTTTCCAGGATAGTGGGATCTCATATCTTTTTAAAATTTTATTATATTATTCCTTCATTCTAGATATTAATATACTTTTAAATGTTTTGTAATATTCAGCTCCCAAACCATCTTCTCCTGGGACCTTCCCCAGTTTCAATTTGTTTATAATATCTTCTATTTCCTCTTCTGTTATAGGTTGTTCCATTAATTCCTTCTCCTCCTCACTAATTATATCCTTACAATTTTCCTGTATATATTTCTCCAAATCTTTCGGTGGATCACCTGCTGAATATAATTTTTGATAAACAAAGTCATATGTTAGCAACATATTTAAAACAGCTTTTTTTTCTTGAACAAACACTTGTTCTAGTTCAGCTATGTCTCTGTGACTGTATTTCCACACTGAAATCTCAGATATATAACCATAAACCACTGTGGCCAAAGATGCTCAGATCTAAGAAGTGCAACCACAAATTACTACAAATAACAAAATAATGTTTGCAGGTATAGCTATGGTCAAAGGGGACTATGAGATGATTGGCAGAATTCAGACCAGTGAGTAGTAATTAATTCCAGGAAATGCATCATAATGATTTCCAGTGATGGATGCAGAAAATAACTGAGAGCATTTATATGAGCAGTAAGAAAACAGACACCACAGAGTGCTATTATTTCTTATCACTTTTTGTTTGCCCAAGGCCTAAATGAAATATTCCTCCCTGCTTCATTTAAAAAGGTTACTGCCAGTGTGAAACAGGGTGCCCAAAAATGGAATTAAACCTGCTGTGTATACTGCATTCTATATTTTTAATGTGTGTATGCTTTAAAAATGATTTTATGTTGTTTTAATAAAGTGGTTTTTAATTGTTCTTAATTTTTTTATTGTTAGGTTTTAATTGATTAAATGGCTTGTCACTCTCCAGGAGAAAGGTGGCATATAAATGAACTAACTAACTAACTAACTAACTGTTCTCCAAATGTGAGTTACTGTCATCAGCTGCTGCTGATGGAATAGACAGAGCTAAAGACTAGGTCTGAAGGACATTGCACTGGTTGAAAAAGCATTCTGAACATTATCTTTGGATAACAGGGAAAAGGCTGTATTAGAGCGCATGTGTGTGCAAGTGTATGCATGTATGTGCATGTGTGCATATAACATTTTATATGTTAATAATACTTCAGGGGGAATTAACAGGACTGTTTTCAAGTAGAACCTGAACCTCAGAAGAATTCAGATAGTAAAGAACCCTTTATTTCTGGTGGAAGCATACCGTATAATCACGCTGGAGGATCTCCAAATGCCCAGTGTTCTCTCTAGTCATTTAGAAGTCCTCCAGTGCAACTCTATGGAACTTGACCATAGCACAGAAGCTGACCATAGAATCATGCTGGAGGACCTAGAAAATGCCTAGAGAGAACATTTTTTTTAGACACAAGTAAGTGAAAAACCACGGGCACCGGTCCCACCGATACAGGGGTTGTACTGAACTATAAAACTGAGTTTGATTTAACAAAATTTACTAACCTATTCATTTCCTTTGTTATATCATGATGTACATTACAAAACTTTATGTATACTTAGCTGTGTAGCAGTGCTGCCAAATAAACCCCACACTAACAACCCTGTTAGTGAATTGCGAAGATGTGTAGTGGAACACCAGTAAGAGTGTCCTCGATGTGCATCAGGACTCCTTAGTTGGTGTCCCAATGTGTAACAGGACCAATTTACAACAAGATCAATGCACATTGCTCCCTGCATGCATCAGTCCTATTGTGCATCAGTCTTTTTGTTTATCCATCACTTTGCTGGCTCCACTATATAGTAACGTAACAGCAGCCCTTTACTGGTTATGGAAATCCCAAATTCTAATTCCTGCAGGCGTAAGTCCACTTATAAAGCTGTAAGTCCCCAACAGGACTCCAGCTATTATATATATCCCTCCCCCCACTTTCTCCTGGGAGAGGACCCAAAAAAGCTATTCATTAACATTATTGAAAAGAGGTGTTTGTTAAAACAAACAAACATACATACATACAAACAAAACCCCCACAAATATTTTGACTTCTTCCAGTGATATCTATTGGAGTGGGAGAGATAAATAGCATCCAGTATCAATTATAGAATTCCCAGAGTCTAAGAACGGAATTCAGAGGATGATGCTGGTACTATATTGTGGTATTGCCCTCTAAATTGTGATCATATGGCATGTAGGGATTACATCTGTAGATCCAGGAGGTGTTTTTTTTTTCCACCTCAGTGGTAGGTTCATGGGATTTCTCTATTGGAAATGTGTTGGAAAGACTGTATCCTTCAGATTTAAAATAATTAGCAACAGGTTGCATTAACTTTTTATTGGTGATTGCTTACTTATGATAATTGAGCAGCAGTGATTTTCCCCACGTATTGCATGTTGCAATATAGTGTGTGTCTTTGTATAAAATGTTGTATGTTTATGTTTATGTATTATAATAGTTAAACTTGGCTTAGGCATTTCAGAAACTTCACATCCACTGCTGATTACAGGGCCTGATATTTGTTTGTTTATTTCTCAAGTTAGTATAAAGTTTCCCAGAAGAGCTCTCAGAGCAATTTGCAAGGAAATCATTAAAATCAGCAAACCATTCTGCAAAGACAAAGCCAGAATGCTATCACTTGTCAAGAGCCACCTTGTAACAATGTTGCCGAATTGTGCTTGGAGGAAAGGGGGTGAAGCAATGCTTATAAGGACAGAATGCAACCAGTCTCAGCACAGAATGCTGTGATGGGAGGGAGGGGTGTCTGTGAGTGAGAGAGTCTGTGAGAGTGTTGGTTGAGAATGACAGTTGAGAATTGACTGTTGAGAGGGTCAGCTGGATGAGTCAGTTGTGAGAATTAGGACTTTTTCAAATGGGGGAAAACCCCCCGAGGAGGTTGGGAGAAGAACGGAGCTGTCGCACTTATAGAGCCCCATTTCAAACGACGTTGTCCTCCTCCATCCTCCTCCCGACCTTCCCCCATGCTGTGGGTGCCACTTTTTATTGACGGAAAACCTCAGTCAATAAAAAGCGGTGCCTGCAGCACAGAGGAAGCATGGGGGAAGGTTGGGAGGAGGATGAAGGAGGATAGTGTTGTCTGAAATGGGGCTCTGTAACTGTGACAGTCCCATTCTTCTCCCAACCTCCTCAGGTCCCCCCCCCTCATTTGAAAAAGTCCTTAGTGGGGATTGAATGTATACTGGGTATACAACTTTAGTAAAGGCAAGATCTGACATCAAATGGTTAAAATATTATATAGTTGACACCAAAGACTGGAATTTGTTAACATTTGGTTATGATAAATAACCTTAATTTCTTTGTTAAATTGTAAACACTGATTCAAATTATTCTCCCTAGAATCTGGGGTGGTCATGCTTACCATCACAGAAACCACTATTATCCAGCCTTGTCCATGATAAGGTCACGTAGAGGCCCAGGGCCCAACCCAAGGAAGGGGTTTTTTTGGGGGGGGGGTTGGGCAAGGTGAGAGTGACAGGCAGCCAGGGCTACTTAAAAGTATTAAAGACAGATAATAGAAATAAAGGCTAGAATCCTCTATGGCAGTTACAAATGTTTAACCCATGGGGGGGGGAATGTGAATTGATGTGAACTCACACATATTCAAAGCAGGATCGCCTTCTCCTAACAGTGTTTGGCAAAATCGCAGGCATGTGAGGCTACCCGCTTTTGCTGTCCCAACAGGCATGCCTGTGATTCAAGATGGAGGCCATGACATGTGTTTTTATTTTTGTGAGTTACTGCCACTGAATGGGTTTTTTTTTTTAAAGGGCAGGTGCAAAAGTGCAATGGTGCGATATTCCACCTACATAAATTTTAAAAAGAAAAAAAAGGCTGTTTTGTCACATGATTACTCCCTCACTAAAGCAAAAATCAAGATGGCGGTTCTGGGATGCTTGCCTTCTAAGCAAGCTCTGCCCCCTGTTCCTGTCCTGCCAACCAGCTTTTTACTTCCACTTCTCTGGGGCTTGTGAATAAATGTGATCACCTGTCCTAATGATCACTAATTTGCATTCTCCACAGAGCTTTTAAAAAACTTCAGAGAAAGCCCCATGGGCTGTTCCCTCACAGAACTCTCACAGAAACCCTCTGAAAAATATCATGCTGAGAGCCAATGGCTTGCCCAAAATGTAATTGTTTAGTGAAGCTAGAAATTCGATCTCCAAGTGCTTTATTTTTTTAATATTTTAAACTAGTCCAGTGCTTTAACCACTACCCCACATTGAGCTTTTATCTAGAAACCTGACAAAGCCCAGGTTATTTGGAACTAAAATGTGGATTAATTCCCCCCCCCCCAAGATTGTTACTGATATGGCATGTGGGTACATTTCTGACATTTGTTAAATCCTCTGTTGTTTTGAGTGCCTTCAAATAATTTCCAGCTTACTAAAATCTTAAGGTTTTCTTTATAATATTTGTTCAGAGGGGGTTTACTGTTCTTCTCTGAGGCTGGGAGAGTGTGACTTGCCCAGTAGGGTTCCATGGCTGAGTGGGGATTTAATAATAATAATAATAATAATAATAATAAAATTTATTTATACCCCGCCCCTCTGCTAAAACAATCGGATTTAAACCCTGGTCTCTGAATCATAATCCAACACTTAGACCACTACACCATGCTGGCTGTCTGCTAAATCCTACACCTTCTATTTCAACAGGTTTCATTTTATGCATAAATTGTTATTCCTCATGAGCTTCTCAGACAAATCTTAATAACAAAATTGGTGAATGTATATTTACAAGTATACAATTGCCTATTGACTAGTATGGAGTGTGAGACACATACAAAAAGGCTGAGGTAAATACCGTATATCTGTATTAAAAAAAAATCACTGGCAGGGATGATTTCAAACACACCAGGTGGCAACCTCATAAGAATGCGACACACCTCAAACGTTGAATGTCAAAAGCAGTCACAAATGGGTTGGGGGGAGCAGGCTTGCCTTTGAAGCAGTTATGGGACTTGGTTTTTAAATAACTATAAAGAACAGTAAAGATGAAACATTTTGTCCTCCTTCCCAAGTACTTGAAAGAAGCTGTGTGTGGTGCTGCTGGAGCATTTCCTGGTGTTTTAATGACAAGATGCTCTCAAGACATCTGAGCTGAGCTGGAGCTTAACTGCCAGAACATGTCCAGCTAGGCAAGAGTGGGAGGAGGGAAGGGCCTACATTTTCTGGTACGAAAAATGAAAGAAATTCTTTTAAAACACACAAAACAAAGTGGGAAGAACTAATTACTCCTGTTTGGAGGAGTTAAAAGTTGAAGGGCCATGTTGCTAGGGAGACAGTGTTCTGTTTACAATACGTCCTTGCCTTTTCTGAGCAGTTATCAGCACAGCAGCTAACAAGAAACAGGACTGCCATCTCAGGCCTTCCAGTGGGTCATAAGATGTGTAAGCCCCTTATCGCCTCAGATTCTCTCCCACACACCCAATATATGTTCTTGTGGATCATCAGTGATGTCACACTATTTTGGGGTGGGCTGGGGTGTGAGGTGGGAAAAGAAAAGCTAAAGAGCCCTTCCTCTCAGCAAGGAGAATTTACTCATCTGCAAAATGATTAACAGAGTTATCTCCATAGTGATTTCTTTCCATTTGTATACAACATCTCTTAAGCCATTAAACCAAAAGTATAGAAAGGGGGAATAATCCCTAAAAGGTAGGATTGTATACATCTTGCATGGGTAGTAGAGCAAATGTGTGTGAAGCGCTGCATGATTGCTTCTAGTTTTGACCCCCAAAAAAGGCTTCTGGAGACATAAATCCGGGGCCATTTCACGCTCATTTATAATGCTGTGATCCCATACTAACTGTCATATCTGCATCCTATGGAATCTTGGGGTTTGCAGTTTGAGGCACTAGAGCTCTCTGACAGAGAGTTCCAAGTACTCCTTAAACTGCAATCCCAAAATTTCATAGGCAGTTAAAGTGGAATAATGACTCTATAACTGTATAGTGTGAAAGGGCCCTGATCAGGGGGTGAAATAGCCAATTGTCCTCCTTGAGAGGAGCAAAAATAATACTACTAATAAAGAATTTTAAAAATCTAGGAATGTAGGGGCATAGTTTGGAGATAAAAAGGATTGTGGGGTGGCAGTGAGAGCTTGCATCTGTGGCTTGCACTTTGCCCACAACCGGGGTAGATTAAGGGATGGAACTATAGCCACTTGTGCCTACACACATTTGGCATCACATGTGAAAAACCCTACATGTATTCAAGGTATATGTGTAAGTTCTGCCCATATAATCAAGAGCCATGCAAAAAACATGATTCATGCCTGTGTGGACAAAACCTTTCACAAGTTATTCTAAATATGGATAGGTGGGAAGTGGGGCTAGCTGTCTGTCTATTTGCCTGTCTTCCTTCCTTCCTTCTTCCTTCCTTCCTTCCTTCCTTCCTTCCTTCCTTCCTTTTCTCCTCAGAACCAGGATTTGAGACAGCTTACAGAAAACTAAAGCAGATACAGGTAAAAGCAGATATTAGTAAAAATGTACAAAAAGTTAAACTATAATTAATTTGTCAATAAAATAACAGTTAAATGGCAAGAAATAAGAACAGCACAGCACACTATTAAAAGTCCTTTTAATTAAAAAATCCTTTTAATAAAAAAATCCTTCGATCCAGTGAAAAAGAGGAGGAGGCCGGGGGCGGCAAGGGGTGAAATAGGCCCTGCTTCGGCGCCGCCCCTGACTCCTCCTGACCAGGGCGTGTCCACGCCCCGGCCAACCCCTGTGCTCGCCTCCATGCCCATCATTAAAACACCTCCCCCGGATCCACCATTCTTCAAGATCCGGGGGGGGGGTGTCTGTTCCTTATGAACAGTGAGCTCTCAAAATAAATAAATACATAAGTCTTCATCTTCTGGCAGGCCTACCTAGTTGATTTTAAGCTATGCATTTTAAATTGGTATTTTAAGTTTATGAATGATTTTAATGTGCGTTTTAATCCTGTATGTTTTTATCTGTGTGTTTAAATGATTTGATGTCATACAATTGTATTTTAATTCATTTGTACCCTGGCTTGGGCCTTGGGGAGAGAGGGTAAGAAATAAAATTATTTATTATTGTTGTTGTTGTTAATCTGCTGCTTTAAGGACTTGCAGAAAGAAGGCAGTCTAGCTTCCCCAGGAGCAACCATCAAGAACGCCCTTTCCTATGTTCCCAGGAGTCATGTATGTGAGTGTGGGGCAAGACTGAGACAAGGTCATCCACTCGTATGGGAGAATACAACCCTTTGGAAATACCAGGATCCTCATTCCCACTCAGGGTGCATTCATTGTATACAAAGGCTGGCATCCTGTTCAATATTTACAAGATTGTAAACTGGACCTACAATCTTGTAACTTTTAAGATTCAAATTTCTAGTCATTAATGACCAAATATGACCACCCCCCATTACCTCTTAAGCCAGGCAGTGCTGCAGTCAAAGGATTTCTGATTTGTTGATGATTGGGGTACTTGGAAATTATTACTGCTGTGCTTTCCTGGTGATGGGGCCCACTGAAACATCGGCTGCAGCAGGACACCAAGAGGACTCTCCAGCTGCCCCCTCAATGTACCCTGTGACCAAGAGAGCACTGAAGTGATCAGTTCCCAGTGCTCCAATCTGCAGCCCCTTGGAAACTCTTCAATTGGGATGCTGCCTGGCTTAGGGGGCATTTTGGGGGGTGGGCAGTGGCATCAGCAGAAGTAACTACAGTTGTCCCTCCATATCCAAAGATTTGGTATCCACAGATTTAAGTATTCACAGCTTGAAAATATTCTTAAAAAAAATAATCCAAAAAGCAAACCTTGATTTTGCCATCTTATATAAGGGACACCATTTTGTTATGCCATTGCATATAATGGGACTTGAGTATTCACAGATTTTGGTATTCCCGGGTGTCCTGGAACCAAACCCCAGAGAATATGAAAGAACAACTGTACAATGACGAGCTCTGCATCCCAACTGATAGCGACATTTGATGGTATGTGATCTTGGCCAATATATTTAAAATTACTGTATGTTGTACAGTAATTATAAAATTAAATCAAGAGGGGTAGCTAATACCCCAGAGGACAGGATCAGAATACAAAATGACCGTAACACATTAGAGAGCTGGGCCAAAACTAACAAAAGGGAGAACTGTAGAGTACTACACTTAGGCAGAAAAAATGAAATTAACAGATATAGGATGGGTGGCACCTGGCTTGATAGCAGTGCATGCAAAAGGGATCTAGGAGTCTTAGTGGACCACAAGTTGAACATGAGTCAGCAGTGTGATGTAGCAGCCAGAAAAGCCAATATCATTCTAGGCTGCATCAACAGGAGTACAGTATTGTGTCTAGATTGAGGGAAGTAATAGTGCCACTCTATTCTGCTTTGGTCAGACCTCACCTGGAATAGTGTGTCCAGTTTTGGGCACCATAATTCAAGAAGGATGTTGACAAGCTGGAGAGTGTCTAGGGCATATTGAGGATGGAGGAAACTTGTTTTCTGCTGCTACAGAGACTAAGGACTTTATCAGATGAGCCCCTTAAAATGTTCTTTCGCTGGCATTTAAAAAAACCATTTTTATTCCAGCAAAAGAACACTCCCCACCACACTTACCTCTAATTCTGGCAAAGGCTACCCCAGCAATGAAAGATTCTTGCAAGACTTCATTGCACAGGAAATTAAAAAACAAACAAGCAAAAGAACACACAAAAAGTTACACAGAGCACATACACACACTTGAAAAGTCCCAAGTAACCCGGGGAGGGTCATAAAAAAGTGTGTCACTTACCTGCATGTCATGATCTCACCCGGAAGTGTTCATGCTGGACTGGCCATTCTCACTGCATTAACATGAGTACAGTTGTCCCTCCACATTCGCGAACTTGACATTCGCGGTTTCGGTTATTCGCGGTTTTGGGAGGGCCCCCCCGGGGCCCCCCCAAAACCGCGACACGGGGCCTCCAGAGGCCCCGTGAAAGACCTGGGGAGGGGTGGGGAGGCCTTCGCGGGACGCCCGGAGGCCCTCCGGAGGCCCCGCGAAGGCCTGGGGAGGGGTGGGGAGGCCTTCGCGGGACGCCCGGAGGCCCTCCGGAGGCCCCGCAAAGGCCTGGGGAGGGGTGGGGAGGCCTTCGCGGGACCCCCGGAGGCCCTCCGGAGGCCCCGCAAAGGCCTGGGGAGCGGTGCGAAGGCCTTCGCGGGACTCCCGGAGGCCCTCCGGAGGCCCCGTGAAGGCCTGGGGAGGGAGGGGTAAGGGCCGGGGAGACCTCCGCGGGGCCTAGCAAGGCCCCGCGAAGGCCTGGGCAGGGAGGGAGGGCCGGGGAGGCCTCCGTGGGGCCTAGCAAGGCCCCGCGAAGGCCTGGGCAGGGAGGGAGGGAGGGCCGGGGAGACCTCCGCGGGGCCTAGCAAGGCCCCGCGAAGGCCTGGGCAGGGAGGGAGGGAGGGCCGGGGAGACCTCCACGGGGCCTAGCAAGGCCCCGCGAAGGCCTGGGCAGGGAGGGAGGGAGGGCCGGGGAGACCTCCGCGGGGCCTAGGAAGGCCCCGCGAAGGCCTGGGGAGGGAGGGAGGGAGGGAGGGCCGGGGAGGCCTCCGTGGGGCCTAGCAAGGCCCCGCAAAGGCCTGGGGAGGGAGGGAGGAAGGGCCGGGGAGGCCTCCGCGGGGCCTAGGAAGGCCCCGCGAAGGCCTGGGGAGGGAGGGAGGGAGGGCCGGGGAGGCCTCCGTGGGGCCTAGGAAGGCCCTGTGAAGGCCTGGGCAGGGAGGGAGGGAGGGCTGGGGAGACCTCCGCGGGGCCTAGCAAGGCCCCGCGAAGGGCTGGGGAGGGAGGGGGAGGGGTGTTTGTTATTCGTGGATTTTTCACATTCGCGGGGGTCCGCGGAACGGAACCCCCGCGAATGTGAAGGGACGACTGTACAGTTGCCCCTCCACATTCGCGACTTGCACATTCGCGGTTTTGATCATTCGCGGAAAGCTGCCTGCGCCGCCCCCCCCGCTCAACACCCCACTCCCTTCCCAAGGCAGCCAGGGGCTTCTCAGGAAGCTCCTCGCTGCCTTGGGAAGGGGGGGGGTAAGACCCAGCTGGCACGCTCGCGCAACACCCCACTCCCTTCCCAAGGCAGCCAGGGGCTTCTCATGAAGCTCCTTGCTGCCTTGGGAAGGGAGTGGGGTGGAAAACTGCTCGCCGACAGGCTCATTTCTTATTTGCGTTTTTTTTCACATTCGCGGGGGTTGTCTGCCCCTAACCCTCGCGAATGTGAATGGATGACTGTACAGTGGCGTTAGGTTTCACATGCCTTTATTGCTGGCACTAAAGTGCCACTGCCGATGTAGTGATGGCTTCAGCTGTCAATTAAAAAGTATGGGTTTTGGCAGGGACATAAATGCAAAAGGGTGACATTGTGTGGTAGGTGCACCTTTCAAGTTTATGTGGTGTCATTATGATGCCATATTTAGTGCATCTGATAAAGTCCTAGGACACAGAGCAATGGATTTAAACTACAGGAAAAGAGGTTCCACCTAAACATTAGGAAGAACTGTCTGAGAGTAAAAGCTGTTTGACAGTGGAATGCACTGCCTCATAGTGGGCTGGAGTCTCCTTTTTTGGAGGTTTTTAAACAGAAGATAGATGGTCATCTGTCAGGAATGCTTTTATTGTGTGTTATTGCATGGTGGGGGGTTGGACTGGATGGCCCTTTCTCCTCAAAACTGGGCACAATGGTGAGTGGTGAAAACAAGAAGGATGAAGGACCAAACTTTTGTGAGCTGGAAAATCCCAGTTCTTTACCTACACATATAGGTAATGGAATTTAAAGGCAAAAGCCATTACCACGGGTATGGCCACAGAATTTAAGCAACTTTGTACCACCACCACCACCACCACCATGTGAAGTTGCCAACTGATTCAGTAGCAAGCCATCCCAGGGAAATCATACTGTATTTCAAGACATCTTGTTTTGGAGCTACTAGATTTTCTAGTTATTTTGAAAGACAGCACAGCCACTTAGCTCTGAAGGTTTCACAGTGGCATACAACAATGGTAAAGCATGCAGTATAACAAGGCACAACATTAAAATACAAAATTTATATTGTCTGTGAAATAGATAACAGGTTCGACAACCCAGGGAAGGTTTGTAAAAATAGCTGAGTTTTCAAAATGTGTCTGAAAAATAACAAACATTGAGGTATGCTGCATATCAGAAGAAAGAGTACCTAAATTCTGCCACACTAAATGATTTGGTCCAAATAACTGAGGATTGGGCCTCAGGAACATGCGGCATCTTCTGGAGGGTACATCCAAGGACCAAATGGGTCTATGAGGGAGAAGGTAGCTTTATTAGTTCCTGAAGTTTTATGTATGAATGAAGAATAAAAACTTCACTGCACACAGTAGCTAAGAAACAGATGGAATATCTTTGCCTGATATGAATGGAAACAATCACAGACCTGGGGGGCATATCTCTCTTTAGCCCATCCTGCTAAGAATCAGATGTCTGCATATGCTCAGGAACAAACAAATTACAGTTTGAATCAAAATAAGATTGGAGTAGAAAAATGTAAGCTAGCATTTATTTATTCATTTATTTAAAGTATTTCTATATCACAGCCTAAATATCCTAAAGGCACCAAATCCTGTCTGATCTTGGAAGCTAAGCAGGGTCAGCAATGGTTAGTACTTAAGATGGAAGACTGCCAACAGATATCAGGCCCTGTAGGTTATATTTCAGAGGAAGGAACTGGTGAAACTACCTCTGAGTATTCCTCGCCAAAGAAAACCCTCTGGTATTCATGGGATAGCCATAAGTCAACAGGTGACTTGATGGAACATACACACATTTATATATCACCTCATAGTCCACCAGGGCTTTGAGGTGATGCACAAGAGGTAAAAACATTTAAAACAAATACAGAAATATAAACTTTCTCTCTCCCCCCTCTCTGGATTTTCTTTGCAAACGAAGATTCAGGAAAGACTCATCCCGTGCTTTCTGCAAGCACGCTGGTGACTAGAAAGGCCAATCCAACTTCCGTGAGTAAAAAACAGAATGCTGGCTGCAACAGTCACGGACGCCGGTGAGAAAAAACGGCGTCGTCCAAAATGGACCTTTGCTGTGCAGCAGCCTCGATACTGTTCCGGAGGCTGCTTGCGCAGCAAGAAGGTAAATTTACGCTTCTGAAAATGTCCTGAGTGTGAAGGTTTATACAGAGCTCTATAACTGTTTTTAGCTGAACATGATTGGAGCTCTCCCAATCTTTGTTTTAAAGTTTTAAAACTTTTGGAACTGTCTTCTTTTAATGTATTAAATTGTTTAATATGTTTTTAGCATTCTAAAATCTCTGTCACTGTTTACATTGTTTTTAACTGATCATATTGTTTGTTGTACACTGCCTTGAGCTCTTCAGATAGAAGATGGGACATACATAGCTTAATAAATAATACAATAAAAAATAAACCTTGGACCTCTTCACAATTACACAATTATAGCACTATGATTTCACCCTAACTGTCATGGAAACATCATATGGAATCCCGGGGTTTGCAGTTTAGGGAAGGGTACTTAAAATTCTCACCAAACTGCAAACCCCGGGATTCCAGACTACTATAATTCTGTAGTGTAAAAGGACCCCTTATTAGGGTTCTTCATCATGGAAACTCTGTAACCCTATTCAACCAAACATGATTAGAGACCTATATAGACCTTCATGTTCTATGGATGAAGATATGGGAATTTTCTGGGCATGTGGTAGTGTTCTGGATCAAGCATTATGTTTGCACCAATGCCCTCATAACCCCTTTGACTCTCCATGCATTTAGATATAGGGCTACCCAATATTTAACTTGTAGGTTCATACACATATTTGGCACATATTCGTGATCTGTGTGTTTTGTAGTTTTATTGTATGCTATTGCTTTTAATTGCAATTAATCAACCTGAGTGATGTATAAACACGAGCATACTGTGTATTTAAAAACAAAACAAAACCAGCACCCTAACCAGTCAAAGAAACATAAGCTTTCTTTCCCAAAGGAAAGAGTAAAACCTGGGAAGGAATTGCTTCTGGAATTTGTCACTGCTTAGGGAAGCAAGGAATTTAATTTTATTTTATTATCTTAAGTTAAACTATCCTGAACCTCTCCTGACAGGATGGGATAACATTTATTAAATTTGAAAAACTATAAGTCTATCTTTTTCTTGGAGCAATTAGTTTTAAGAATTTCTCTAAAATGTTAACTCCCACTTTCTCCTTCATCCTCAGTTTACTTCAATTGGTTTAAACGGATTTCAAAATGCAAAACTCAATTAACTCAAGAAGGGATGGGAGCAAATATTGTTGGAGAGGTTGTCAAGAAATAGGTACATATATGCATATGTGGTGGAATTGTAAATTTGTACAGCAGTTTTGGGAAATGGTTTTCATAGAAATAGAGAATATTCTGAATAGAAATATAGGACTTTTTCGGACGTCTGAAATGTAACGGAAGCAGCCTTGCCACGGTGTGAGGCTGCTGCGCTGCAGGGCATCCCTTTCGCATGACGCCCGTCCCTGCCGGTACTGTTGCGGTACCGCAGGGACATTTGAGTGTAATATTTCAGCGATTTTTTCTCACGAAAGTTGATCGTGAGTAGAAATCGCTGAAATATTACACTCAAATGTCCCTGCGGCACTGCAACAATACCGGCAGGGACGGGCGTCATGCGAAAGGGATGCCCTGCAGCGCAGCAGCCTCACAACGTGGCAAGGCTGCTTCCATTACATTTAAGACGTCCGAAAAAGTCCATAGAAAGGAAACCGAGCATAGCATTGATGTCAATTTATAATGGAGAGAATGGGAACCAAGCAGAAAAGGATTTAATAACAAATTTATTAATGGGAGCAAGATTAATTATAGCAAGACATTGGAAAATGCAAATAAATGTACAAGTGGAGGAGTGGTATAAAGAAGTGTGGAAGATGGCAATAAATGGTAAGTTAACATGTAGAATCAAAGTAAGAAGAAGAAGTTGGAAAGAAAGTGACTTTGATAAAATTTGGAAAGTATTTGTTAAAAAAGCATTACAGACAAAAGATGGGAGGTTACCTCCACGAGAAGAAATGAGATTCTGGAAAGATTAGGTAAAGGATAACGGCTCCGGTGAAGGGGAGCACTGAGGTGGGGTGTGTGTGTAGGGGAATTAATATTTTTGAATAGAATTATAGTAAAGAATTTATGTTAACTTTTGAAATTAGTTAATAGAAAAATTGTGATGTTTATAGTAATTTTATGTGTTATACTAACTAAGTATTGATTGGATAATATAATGTATGATTATAAAATTAATAAAAATATATTTTTAAAAAGAAGGGATGGGAGCCTTGCTCTTCTCAGCAGGCTCAGGCAAAAGCAAACTGCTGCAGCATCTTCTAGCTTGTGTATTCTCCTTCAGTAATTCCTCATCTTGACCACACTCCAGTGTTGCTTGGCCACATCTGTCTCAATTTTTATCTGTGGTATATTGGAAGCTATGCACTGGTGGAACTCTGCTTATACAACTATGAAATGTCTGCATCTGTTGCGCAATGGTCAGAAAAATGCAATCAAATGTGCAAAGTTATAAACATGTGTATGGCACCAACAGGATTCTGGCCTAATTGTTTAGAGTGTGGGAATTGATCAAGAAACTTCTCATGTGATGGAAAGATACCATACTGCTATAAAGGCCTATGGTTGTTCTTTGCCTTTAACTGCCCTGACATTGGCCTAAACCCTATTGTTATTCCTGACTGAGTAGACCTCTTGAATTAATGGGATTTATCTAAGTGCTTAGTCACCATTCAACAGTTGATTGAATGGGTCTACTGTTTTTGGGACTAACCGAAAGGATGCCAGCTGCTGTTGATTAATGCAAGTGTTCACATGTTGTGTCAGCAATTAATAAGCATTGGTCTAGGTTCTCAATGCTGCGGGTTCATAGAATCATAGAATTGGAAGAGACCTTAAGGGCCATCCAGTCCAACCTCCTGTTGTTTGTTTTGCTGTTTGTTTTGTTTTTAAAAGTTGTCTCCTATAACTATTGAAGATGTATACGGCTGACTATTTGAACTACTTGACCATATCTGTGTTTCTGTGGGAGAAGACAGAGGAGAAGAACTAAGTGACTATACAGGGAATTTAGCTTTGCCTTGCCAATTAAGGTGGCTGTGCTTTTCAAGTTTAATTGCACCATCCATATGGTCTTTATTAAATTGATTTTATGCCTACCAGAAAACAATGACTAAGGCAGGAAAACAGAATGAAAAGTTAGGGGTTTAAATATTTCAAATGTTTGCTGGTGGCTCGCCCCCTACCTATTTTTGGTGTGAATCTGTATAGCTACATGTCTTATACAATACTGGTTTAAGATTCAGTCTGAGGACTTTTTCGGACATTAAAAATACAACGCTAGCAGCCTCGTCATGTTGCGAGGCTGCAGTGCTGCAGGGCGTCCCTTTCGCATGATGCCGGTCCCTGCTGGTACTGTTGCAGCACCACAGGGACATTTGAGCGTTATATTTAGCCGATTTTTACTCACGATCAACTTTCGTGAATAAAAATCGGCTAAATATAATGCTCAAATGTCCCTGCGGTACTGCAACAGTACCGGCAGGGACAGGCGTCATCCGAAAGGGATGTCCTGCAGTGCTGCAGCCTCGCAACGTGGCGAGGCTGCTAGCATTGTACTTTTAATGTCCAAAAAAGTCCTGAGAAACCTAAAATTGCTAGCTCAGCCCAAATACATAATCAACTGATTATTTGTATTGAACACTACCAGAAAGGAAACATCAAAGGTGCTGGAAGTGAGTGGAATTCTCTTTACAGTAAGAAATAGATGTTTGATAGGAAACAGCAAGATCACATGGCTAGGAATTGACAGGACAGGAAAAAAACAGGAAGTAGGGAGCACATCAGGTTTAAAACAAACTAGTTATACGGTATTTTAAATGGCAGCATAAATACAGAACTGCGGAACTTTTAAAAATCCCTATGTAAAATGATGTCCAGCCACTGCATCAGAAATTAAGGATTTCTTCTCTCTGGAGGGGTAAAGCCCTTGGAGAAGCCATGATCCCTCCAGAGGCATGATTTTGCTCTGAATGTTGATTGGTTGGCTTAAGATTTAACCTGGTTATTATTTTCATTATCATACTCAGAATGTTATTAGCATACCCCTTTTCTCAAGGTTGAAGGACCAATATTGTTGACCCTATTTTTTTTTAAAAGACATATCTTCAGATGCAGAAGTTATATTTCTAATTTTGTTTTCCTGGCCTCGGAGATATATTCTCCCTATTTATTAGCTGGGGAAAACAACAGTTCTATAGTTCTATTATACAGGCTGTTTGGGGAAAAGGGAAGAATACAACTGATCAGGCTTTTGTTTGATATTATCATATTGTTGCAAAAGTACACTAAGGCTCCAGATAAGTACATTTTTATGGCTTTTTATACATTTTTCATCTGCTTTTGATCTCCTGGATAGAAGAACAGTTATGGGTTAAGCCCTCCCCAAAAACAGATTGAATCAGTCACCACAGACAGCAGATTTCAGGTATTGTATGAGTTACTTACTTTATTTTATTATTGATGTGTTTTTACAACAAGTAAAAAGTGTCTGTGAGATTTTCTGCCACATATGCCAAATACCTTGGTTGGCTCTGGGTATTACATGATAATACAAGTCAGGCTTGTTTTAGTTGGACAAATTCAGTTCACATGGATAGCTCCAAAAGGCTGGTATCCTGACTCCCTTTCAGGTTCATATTTAAACTAATGACACGGTTCATAGTCTCTCTCTCTCTCTCTCTCTCTCTCTGGCTTTTCTTCGCAAACGAAGATTCAGGAAGGACTCATCCCGCGCTTTCTGCAAGCGCGCTGATGACTAAAAAGGCCAATCCGAGATAAACAAGTCCGGTTGCGAAAAGCACAGCAGAAGGTCTCCTTGGGTGATGTTTTTGGGTTGTGATTCTTTCTGCGTTGTCGTTTCTCTTCAAGACTTGTTCGTCGTGAGTTCTCAAATAAGGCTGCAGCATTGTGGATAGTGCGTCTCCATGCCTCCCGATGTGAGGCCAGGGCGGACCACTGTTGGTGATCAATTTGGCCGAGCCTGAGATGTTGTTTCAGGGAGTCTTTGTATCGCTTTTTTGGAGCGCCCCTCTTACGCTGACCCGTGGCGAGTTCACCGGAGAGTAGTATTTTTGGGAGGCGATGGTCCTCCATCCTAGAAACGTGCCCTGCCCAGCGCAGCTGTGTTCTCAATATCATGGCCTCAATGCTGGTGATCCCTGCTTGCTCAAGGACAGCAACATTCGTCACATAGTCAGGCCAGTGTATATTTAGGATTGTGCGTAGACAGCGCTGATGAAAGCGTTTGAGGAGTCGTAGGTGGTGGCGATAGGTGACCCATGTTTCAGATCCATAAAGGAGGATAGACAGTACGATGGCTCTATACACACTGATTTTTGTGCTTTGCCTCAGGTGTTTATTGCTCCAGACTCTTTTGTGAAGTCTTCCAAATGCACTATATGCCTTTGCTAATCTGTGATCGATCTCTTTGTCAATCTTGGCATCTGAGGAAATGATGCTTCCCAGGTAGGCGAACTGCTGAACGGACTTGAACACAGATTTGCCGACGGCAATGTGGGGATGGTGGTGTTCGTCCTGTGGTGTAGGCTGGTGAAGAACTTCTGTTTTCTTCAGGTTGACTTCTAGCCCAAACAGCTCTGCAGCTGTTGCAAAGCAGGACGTTAGGCGCTGCAGAGCTGCTTCTGTGTGGGCAACAAGGGCAGCATCATCGGCGAAGAGCAGCTCACGGACTAGATAGTTTAGAGTCTTAGTGTGAGCCCTCAGACGGCTTAAGTTAAACAAGCTACCATCAGTATGGTAATGTATATAGATGCCGTCGTCTTCTTCAAGCTCTACCATAGCCCTTTGGAGCATCGTGCTAAAGAAGATTGTAAATAAAGTTGGTGCAAGAACACAACCTTGCTTCACTCCATTATGTCATTAGTTTTGCACCTCTGTTTTATTCTCCTTTAATAAAAAATCTCTCTCTCTCTCTGGCTTTTCTTTGCAAATGAAGATTCAGGACGGATTCATCCGCACTTTCTGCAAGTGCGCTGATGACTGAAAAGGCCAATCCGAGATAAACAAGTCCGGCTGCATAAAGCACAGCAGAGGGTCTCCTTGGGTGATGTTTCTGGGTTGTGATTCTTTCTGCGCTCTCGTTTCTCTTCAAGACTTGTTTGGCATGAGCTCTCAAATAAAGCTGCAGCATTGTGGATAGTGTGTCTCCATGCCTCCCGATGTGAAGCCAGGGTGGACCATCTTAGAAAAATTGATTACTGAGTCTCAGGACTAGAAAAAAAGGTGAAAGATCTCTTTGTCTCTGTGGCTCATCTAGACAAGGCAATATAATGTGGATTGCTGCATATTAATGCAAAACTGCATGTCGATTTGTCTCCATGGGTTTTTTTGCAAGATCGCTGGTATGAGAAGTTATCCATGTTTGAAGTTCACACAGAGGCATGCCTGGGCATCAAGACAATGGCCACAAGTGAATTACTTACATTTTTATTCTCCACAAGTTGCCATCACTGCATGTTTTAAAAGTTGCACAAGTGCAAACTTCTGCTTAAAAAAAAAAGCTGTTTGGTTGCCTTGCCGCTGAAAAAATGTGCATGATCGCTACTACAAAACTAAAAAATGGCAGTTCTGGCAACTTCATTGCCAGCAAGCCTGCCCCCCATGCATATCTGACCAATCAGCTTTCAACTTCCGGAATGCACAGCAATATGAATTGGTTGTTCTAACAAACTCTAATGCACATCCCTACACATTATTTTAAAAAATACAGGAAAAGCTTTTCCCACATAGTTTTTGCAGTTTTTCTCTCCTTCCAAAAATGGGGAATCACTGTGGGTATTCTCCTCACATTGTATGAGGAGTTTTTTCATTGTCTAGACAACACCTTTCTCTCTCTCTCTCTCTCTCACACACACACACACACATACACACACACACATTTGATGGACCGGAGAAGAAAAGCTGACCATTAAAGATTCAAAATCCAATGTCATGGTATTTGGGGAAAGGCCATGGTTGGATATTTTAAAAATATTTATGGTTTAATACTAACAAAAACTTTATGTGGAAAAGACATTTAACTTCCATGAAGTTACTGAAGCTTACACGGTTGCAGTTTTTTTTTTTTTTAAAGAAAAGCTCCAAAAATGACTACTTGCTTAATCCAGTTCTAAGATATGTTTACAGCTAATGCTGTGTCATGGGTTTTATGGGGCTGAAGCTTGGGGTGAAAGAGACTGTGTTTCTTCAGCGACCCATCAAGTTCATTGCAAACTTTGTTGGGGTTCCTCCTGGCACATCACTCACTCTTTTTGAGCCAGAATTAGGGTTGTCATCTATTGCTGACAGAATGTTTCCTGAAGTTGAAAAGAAAGATATCCATATTGGATATAACTAGTGAAATTTGATGGTTTGGTACAGCACTAGCAAGGAAATGTAGTGCACCCCTTCTCTTCTGGATAGCGTCTTATTCTGAGGAATGCCATTCTGTTCTACATTTTTATCAGGAGACAGGTGAAAATAGAATCATCATCAGCGATTCTAATGTCTGTGGACAAGTAGGACTCAGTGAGGCACCACCTTGCCTGTTCCCCCCTCCCTGGCCTCAGTAAATCCTTTGCAGTGCTTTGGGCAATGAGGCCAATAAAATATCACTGAAAAGCAGGGGGTGGGGGAATATGGAAGGCAGAACTGCACAACAGGAGAAGGATGTGGGTCCTTTAAAGCTGAGTTGCAGGACAATGAAGAGTAGTGGAAACAGACTTGGGCAACAGCTGGATGGAGGCCTTTCTTGGCTACCTGACTTGGGAGGTCATCCAAGAGAGTTGTGAACCCACAGAGACTTAGAGGAAACTGGCAGAAAGCCCTTCTTCCTGTGGTGTTACTAAGACCAGTGTCACCCCTCCCTCTGATAGTGGTACCTGGTGTGGTTTGGCCTCTCCGTACCCCTCTAATGCTGCCACTGCCCTCTACAAATGCGAAAGCCACATTAGGTGGCCAGGTAAAGAGTGGACTTGGGGTAGCTGATGTGAAACACCCTTTGTGTCTTAGTAGATACCTTCTTGTTATCAGTTTGTTTGTGATTGTGCCTGCTCCTTGAGTCTCTAGCCCACCCAACCTATCCCTGTTTGTGTTCCTTATCCTGCAACCACTTACCAGGCTCCTACTAAGGCCTGTATCCTGAAGCCACTTACTTGTACCAGTGAACCTTGTGCTGCAGCTGTTTTCAAGGGTATGGTGGCTATTTTCCTTATCAGAGGCCTCTTTAACCTTAAAATAAAAAGACATTTCTCCCTACCTAATAGGGTCTAGGTGTGCTTGAGAGGTCATATAACTGGCGGTGTTCAATGTACCCCTTCCCACGGAGGATACAACTGGCGGTGTTCAATGTACCCCTTCCCACGGAGGATACAGCTTCTGCAACACTCACCTTTGGTTTAAGGTTTTTAAAAAAAATATTCTAGGAGTGGCTGCACAGAATGTAAGGTGTAAGACAGACGATAACATGAACATTTTCATGTGTGAAGCCATTTCTGGCCCTGCAACTCTAATGAGACAAACAGTGCAATCCCATGCAACATTACTCAATTGAAAAACTAAGGACTTTTTCAGATGTGGCAAATATGGTGTCATAATGATGCCTAATAAATGTGAAAGGGCACCCATTTTGCACAATGTTGTGCTTTTGCATTTTCGTGTTGAAAGTAAGGCGTTCTTTTTTATCAATGGGCCAAACCATCAATAGACAGGCTGTGGCTTTTTTTTTTTTTTTTTTTTTGCTGTAATTGCGAGCATCTGAAACTGTGCCCCATTCTGCTGGCACGATTCCAGCGTCAATGGGAGGTTCCTGCCTTCCTGGTGAGAATGCAAAAACTAGCTATGGGACGCTCTTTTTATGAACCTCCCTGTATTGCAGGCAAGTTTTTAAGTGTGTTTCAGTGCTTGTGTGTTCATTTTGGTTTTAGACTTTTAAGCACGTTCGTGTCTTCAGACAAGAACTGCTGAGATCACACTTGCCTGCCAACGTGGAAGTATGGGGCTGCTTTTTCATGCTATTATGGCAACGTTTGATATAAAGAGTTCTTTTGCCAGCACAGTATATGGTGGTAAAAGAACATTTTTAGAGGCTTGTCTGATAAAGTCCTAAGAAAAAATGTTGATGGTAAGAGAAACATAAGGAAATTCAGGAAGTGACTGGGGGGAAAGAGGAAGCTTTTCTCTTCAGCATTGGACTCTTAGATGAAAATGTACTTGTAAATATAGCAGTCTTTGACAAAGAAAAATAGTGACACTAAGCTCATAACCAAGAATAAAAAGAACTCCAACATAGGGGTACTGGTTTAGCAGCCAGTAGCTGCCCCTCTGCAGCTGTTTGTCTCTTTGCTTGACTGTCTCTTTCACCTCTTTTCCGCCAATTCCTTAAAAACAAGAAAATGAAACCCACTTAATATTGGGAAACAACCCAGGAGTGGAGGATGTAAAAGGATTTTGTTCCAAAGTGCCCCTGTGTCTAAATGTGCAGTTTCTGCTGAATGGATGCTCTGTTGTCCATGGATTTCATTGACACAACAGGCTTTGTAAATGTGTGCATGTGGCTGGCTGTTTCCACAAGGGCCATCTGCAAAATGACAAATGTCCTGCCTTGCTGGAATGTTAACACACACTTCTAATTTGGGATTATAATAAGCATCCAGTCCTATCCTACTGATAACTATCCTCTTGCACTTGGCTGGGCTTGGCTTGACAGTGAAGGGAGAAGGGATGATTATGCCTGGTGGAGGAAGAGAGGTGAGAGAGGATTCAGGAAAGGAAACCTATTTTTAAAAATACATTTGTATAGGCACACAGTGGCAAATGGGAGGCGGGACAAGTGGGGATGCTTAATGCTTTGAGAGAAAGCTTAAAAAACATGCTGTCTTTACATACTGCTCCCAGCCTCTTTGAGCCAAACGAGTAGTATTCTGAGCAAGTTACAGGCCATCACTGAAATGGAGGACAATTCTCACTAGTGAGGTGATGCCACCACATCCAAGATCCTGTAACATGTAGATCACATGTTAGCTAATAACACCAATTTGGGTCGCACACTGGGAGAAAAGTGGCATATATATTGAATGAATGAATGGCATCCACGGCTCTCAGTTAAGTACCTCAGCCAGTCAGTCACTTCACCTTGTGCTTCTCTTTAAGGGGTAGGCTGCGGGTGAGATATAGTTGGGAAGGAGCACTCTATAAGTATCAGTCATTTTAGATATATTCTGGAATACTGTGTCCAGTTCTGGTCATGACAATTCAAGAAGGATGTTGACAGGCTGGAACATGTCCAGAGAAGAGTGACCAAGATGGTAAAATATCTGGAAACCATGAGGATTGGCATAAGAAACCGGGTATGCTTCGTAGGGAGAAGAGTAGAGTGAGAGGTGATATAATAGCCATCTTTAAATATTTGAAGGGATACCATGTATAAGATGGAAGAAGCTTGTTTTCTGCTGCTCCTATGACTAGAACACGAACCAATGGATTCAAACTACCAGACCAGAAAGTCCACCAAAACATTAGGAAGAACTCCTTGATGGTAAGAACTATTTAACAGTGGAATAGACTGCCTTGGAGGGTGTTGAATTCTTTGTCTTTAGAGGTTTTTAAACATAGATTGGATGGCCATCTCTCGAGGGTGCTTGTATATTCCTTCATGGCCTAGACTAGATGAACTAGTTAGATGAAATGGCCTTTGTGGTCCCTTACAGTACACAAGGCTACATAGGGACATTCACTAGAATCATAGAATCATAGAATTGCAGAGTTGGAAGAGACCACGAGGGCCATCCAGTCCAACCCCCTGCCACGCAGGAAATCTTGATCAAAGCATCCCTGACAGATGGCCATCCAGCCTCTGTTTAAAGACCTCCAAGGAAGGAGACCACACCACGCTCCGAGGGTGGAGAGTGGAGAGGAGGATGTTTAAGGTCAGATGAGAATGAATACATGAACCAAAATTTTCTGTGTAACTGACTAATTGCAGGGATAAACAAATAGTCATGACCCATCACCTGAAGACCAAATTCCCTGAGCAAATGATCTAGGCATCTACATTTCTGGCATCTAGAATCATAGAGTTGGAGGCAAAGAACTATCAAATGGATAGCAGGGACCCTGGGTTTGGACAGCAGATTGAGCCAATGTGCCAGTCAAATGGTAAGATGGTAAGATGAACACTATGGTAAGATGGAGGGTATTTCTATTTAGGTTGTAGTCATTATATGTTATAGTCACTATTTCTACATTCGAATTTCTAAATTAGAATATGCAATTTTAGGCAGCTCTGTTTTTGCCATCTTTTGTAGTGATGTAGTTCCTCCCATTGGCAATGCATAACTGCCCAACCTAACTTGGGATGAAGTCTGAGCTGCTCTAGTCTCTTATCTTTTTCCTGTTCTTTGGTATCCTGTCTGTTGTACTAGCTTTGGTTGCTGCAACTAGTGCAGTACCACAGGGAGCCATGCACTAATTGTTACCTAGCTTTCAAAGCAAGAATCCCCATTATCTGTGACTCTACAGTTTGTCTATGTCCCTAGTCTGTGATGGCCTTATAAAGCAATCAACAACAATTCCTATTGTTTTGTAAGGCTACGACTATGCATGGACAAACTAGATGCCAGGTCACAGTAAAAAACAAACAAACAAACAAACAAACAAACAGCAACAGAATGAATGTAAAGAATGTTAGCAGCAGTGGAAAATTGGCAATGGTGGCTGGTGATACCCATGTAATTGAGGCAATGATTCCACTCTTAAAGATGTTTTCTAAGGTGCTAGATCCTACAGCCCAACTATGGGTAACTCCTTTAAAGTTCAGAATAAAATCTGAAGTTCACTGACTCACTGGCCAGCAGCCACCATTGTTCTCACACATCATATGCTCTTCTAAGTGTGGTTTCAGATGGGGCTTTTATCCTGACATTGCTTTCCTTCAGTCACTGAATAAGCTGCTTTGGATCCCACACTGAGGAAATTTTCAGACGTGATTTTCAGCAGTATATATTCTAAAACAGCTCCGTTGCTGCTGCGCAGCAGGGGAGCAGTTTTGGATGACACCGTTCCTCTGCCGAACCCCTCCGTGTCACTTCTGTGACAGAATGGAGGAAGCTGCATCATATTTCATTCACAATTGTTGCCCGTGAGTGAAATATGACACGGCTTCCTCCATTCTGTCATGGAAGTGACACAGAGGGGTTCGGCAGAGGAACGGCGTCATCCAAAACTGCTCCCCTGCCGTGCGACAGCAACGGAGCTGTTTTGGAATATATACTACCAAAAATCGCGTCTGAACATCTCCTGAGAGAAAGGTGGAGTATTAAATAAATAAATAATTTTTACAGAGGATTTTCATGGCAATAACACTTGTAACTTGCCTGTGTTTTTCCACCATTTGTGGTATCTTTTACTTTACAAAGCCCATTAAGGAGAAAAGATGGAGTAGTTGTAACGTGCTTTCTAACTGCTAGAGTGATAAATGCCTCACCTAAAACAGGTCTAAGTCAGACATGACAAAAACATTGCCCTTTGGACTACAGGTCCCAGACTCACCCACCCCATAGGACATCCTGGAAGCTGTTGTCCAGAAGGATAAATTTGCCTAACTTTGGCAGGAATCTAGTCAGGAAAGGAGAAAGAGGCAAGTTAAGTATTGACCTCAATTTCTCATACCAACAATCTGAAGAGAATCCAAAGCAAATGTTTTAACATGTCCTCAAATATTCTGTCTTGTTATTTTAGTGTGTTTTTTCTAGCTCCACACTTTCTAGTTTTGGCTTAAATTTGTATTTTCTGTGAGAAAGGGAGTATATAAGTGCAGACAGATTAAAAGCAGGCAACTCTAGTGATATATAAACTTAGAGGTGAGACACCTTGCCTTCATATACAGTCTCTTTTCAGTGCTTCTCATTAGCCTGTTCCTTTCGGGCCACTGTTCCTGGTTCTCATCACGTACCTCACCAATGGGCTGCAGTACTGAAATGCTCTTCCCAGTTGCTGTTTAGACCAACTGTGTACATTATGGGTGAGAAAAGTGTGGCACGTGGGCTGTTTGGAGGTCTAGGGGATAGAGGGTGGCCCTCTAAAGTTCCCAGGTACCTATGTGGTCCATAATTACCTACCCCTGTTCTACAGGCTCACTGAGTCAAACACAATGTCCTCACAGTAGTGGCATGTACAAATCAGATCTTTTCTCTGTTAGTTGCTGTTTTTTCCCTTTTGTGCTGGCAGTTAACCCCAATTCAAGGGATGCTATGGAATTCTATATGGGACCAACTACCATTGAATGAAGCAAAGCAGTTGCCCGAGCCAGGAGACCTGGGTTGTCAATGAAAGGGCAATAAAATGGTTAGCCTTTTAATTTGTTATTGTATTTTTACTGTCAGGAATGGGAAGAGGTGCTTGTAGGATTTTCAGTCTCATGTGCCAATATAAGGCTTTAGGAACTATGTACCTTGATGTAGGTGAGTGTAAGAAACCATTTTTCTGGTTTGCCTTGAGAAGAAAAATATTGTGGGTCATCAAACCCCAGAACAGTGGTCCCTCTATACCTGGGAAGTTTGGTTCCAGAACCCCCCGTGGATAGCAAAAACCACGGATGGTTGAGTCCCATATTAATCAATGGGCACTGCCATTTTAGTTATGGGCATCACCATTTTAGGTATGAGTGGTACCATTTTAGGTACGGGCACTGCCATTTTAGGTATGCGGCAGTGCCATTTTAGGTATGCAGTGATGATCCATGGATGCTTGAATCCATGGATATTGAACCTGTGGACACAGAGGACTCGTTGTACTTACATAGGCTCCGAAGACAGTGGGGATTTTTCTGAATCACAGCTGCTATCATAACGGGGCCCTATTTGGGCATGTTTTCTCTTTGGGCAATATATTAGATATTCACACATTGTTTAATCTGAATTCCTAGCTTTGCCATCCTTCAGATTTAATTTTGCCTCTGTCCCATGAGTCTCTAGAACTTAAAGGTATAAGTGGAGGCTGTGGGTAGGACGTTATTCATTTTAATTTTAGATTGTTTTATTTTTCTACCATTCTTCCAACGACAGACACAAGATGGCTTTCAACACAGATTAAAACAGAATATAGATAAAATCAATGACAATATTTAAAAAACATTGAAGCTATCACATTAAGAAAGCTATCACATTTAGAAAGTGGTTTTATTTTTTTTAAAAACATAACAACTAAGTTTAGCACCCACCATTTAAAAAACAACCCACCAACTCTTTCATGTCAATGAAGGCCAAGACCTTGTCTGAATAAAAAGGACTTCTCCAGTCAAAGAAGAGAAGAGATGGAGCCAATCTAGCCTGCCATAAGAGGAAATTCCACAGTCTGGGAGCAGCCACTGCAAAGGCTCTCTCTCACACATCTTCACCAAACATGCCTATGAATGTAATAGGACGGTGGGGATGGAAGAGGAGGGGGTGAAATATTGTCCTACCCAGTAGACCCAGGCAAAAGTAAACTGCTGAACCCTCTCCTTGTGCATTCTTCCTCACTAATAACTCTTGCCATATTGACCGCACTTTGATATTGCTTGGAACCATGTGTCCAGTTTTTTATTTGTGAAATGTTGGAGTGTATGGGGGTTATATGCTATATGCAACCAGCCCCAGTAAATAGTCTGGACTTCAACATTTTGGAAGCTATTGAAGTGTCCAAATGCTTTCCAAAGGCAGCTCCGTATAGATGGTATTACAATAATCCAAATGGGATGTCATCAAAACATGTAAACTACAGTCTATATCCAGCCTGTTTCAGTTATGTACATATTCAGACACAAATCAACTCCATTCAATTTCCACATCCCTCTGTATATTTCCCCCCTCCAATTTTTTTTTGGGGGGGCAGTGTTCAGAAAGATTACTTTTTTCAGCTACTCTTTTGGCTGTGGGATTCTGGGAGGTATAGTGCAAAAACGTAGCTTTTAAGTTTTAACTTTTCACAATGTTCTGTTGATGGGTCAGGGGCTGAACGAGCTGAAAGTGATCAACTACTCTTGACCATGCTTGGCTCTCCATTTTCACATCAGAATAATTGACTGTGTGTCCCATAAGAGGATCAGTGTATCTTCTGAGTGAAGCTCATGGCAAAGCACCACAGAGAAACAAATTCATCTCTGAATGTCTGAGGACAGGAATCAGACAGAGATTGTCCTCATGCAGGCGACTTTGTTATAACAGCTTCTGTTTTAATTTCTGGATGATAATGCATACCCTCCCTCCAATTGTCTTGATTTGGTAGGGGAGTTCCCCATTAATTCTCTGTCATATCATTTTCTCAGCTGCTTTACCAATGTCTTCCCGTGTTCCCCCATTGCTTCAGCTTACTTCCGCTGCTGCCAACAGAGTTCAAAGGACAAAGTGGTTTGTACTCAATTAATTCAGCAGGTGGCAGAGGAGAGGAATGGGTGGCATCTTACCCTTCCCAGTAGTCTCAGGCACAAGCAAACTGCTATAGCCTCTCATAGTTTGTGTGTTCGTCCTCACTAGTACATTTTGCCATCTTCGCTACATAGCCATTTTGGCTGGGGTTAATTGAAGCTGTAGTCCAACAGAGGTTACTACATAGGAAGCTTCAGTGGTTGAGGAAGGCTGGTGAAAAGAAAGACTTTAACCAGAGCCATAACTTCAAAAACATTGGGACTACAGCTCCCAGAATCCATTGACCATGCTGGCTGGGGGGGGGGGCTTTTGAGAGATGTAGTCCCCCAAAAGCAACTTTTCCAAGTTCTGGAGCACACTTTGCGGTCTGATATACTCACTGACTCTACCAGAGCTAGTCCAGCCTGAGGATATTTTCATAGATCTTTCTTCCAGAGTTAAGTAATGTGTCCAGTTTTTCCCCAACAGAACTGCATTAGTATAGTGCAGAGAAACATACAAAGTGGCCAGGGTGGTGGTGGTGGGGAGGGAGAGCAAGAGAGATCAAGAGAGTGAGTGAGCCAAATATTTTCAAGACCAGTCAGAGCCTGGATTGAGAGAGGAAGAGAAATTACTTAAGAAAAACAAACCCATTCTTGACCAAGAAAGCCAACACTCAATAAGGAAGTTGGCAGTACCAGGCTTGGCCTCGAGGGCAAGGCCCAGCTGCCCAAAGAAATGGTATCATAGCTTATTTGGCTTCCTGTAACCCGTAACCTAAGGTAAAAGGGATCATGCCATGTCACGTCCTGCACAGCATAATGTTAATTTGTTCTTTCTGAAATACTCATTATGTACAGGTTTTTCCCTAACTATATATTTTTTTATTCACATTACCTCAAACAGGTGCCTCATGTCTGAAAAGAAGGTATTTTTATTCTGATTTTTTTTTTTTTTGCTAGATCTATGCAACAGATTATTACTAATTGGTTTTGTTATTTAGGGACTAAATTTTAATAGAACAGAGACAGGCCCTCACATTAGTCAGTGTAAACTGAATGCTTCAGGCAGGGAGATTGTGTGTGGTTCAAAGTGGCAGAAAGTCATTGAAAGACAGGGCTCTATGTGTACACACTGTAGTCTGCTGATGTCCTCAAGTGAAGTAGAGGCAGACAGTAAGGAGATTTTCAAATGGGAACAAAAAAAGCATTCCCGTCTTGCAATCTCCTCTCCTGTCCTTGTAACGCCCCAAAATAAAAAGTTTTCAAACCTACCTTAATGGTTCCTTGCCTCAGTAGGGCAGCCCAGGAGTGAATGGAGCTCAAACGGAGCTCCTTTCACTTCCTGGATTGGAATCCCAGCTGCTCTCACGAGAAGATGAGTGTGTGGGAAATTCAACAATAAAAAGGAAAATACAACACTAAAAGTTACACCAAGCATAAAAACAAACTTTAAACTTTACAAGTAGCCCAGGGAGGGTACAAAAAAGTGTGTTGCTTACCTGGATGTCCTGATTTCACCCAGACGTGTTCTGGCACAGACCTCCCATTGACGCTGGGATCGCACCAGCATAATGGGGCACCTTTTCAGCCACAGGACATTCTGTTAGCCCATCAATAAAAAGCAGTGGTGGTGTAAAAACAGCTGCATAACGAGAATGGCTGCATAACGAGAGGGGAATTACATCATATGCAAAAGAAGCCTTTAATGATCTCCTGGCATCATGATAGCGCCATATTTAGAGCGTCTGATAATCTCCTTTGTCTCCTGGCAAAGGCTTCCCCAGCAATGAAGAGGAAGTGAATGGAGCTCCATTCACTTCCTTCTTCAAAATCCTGCAGATTCTCACAAGAAGATGCTCATACGGGAAATTCAAAAACAAACAAAAAGAGAACACAAAAAGTTTTTAAAAGTACATACACACACTGAAAAACTTCCACGTAACCTGGGGAGGGTCATAAAAAGTGCATCACGTACCTGCATGTCACGATTTCACCTGGAAGTGTTCACGCCAGACCAGTCATTCACACTGCATTCACATGAGTACAATCGTGTGAGGTTTCACACGCCAGCAATGCCGGCACTAAAGCACCACAGGGGATCAATTGATGGCTTCAGCCATCAATAAAAAAGTATGGGTTTTGGCCAGTACAGAAACGCAAAAGGGCAATGTTGTCTAATATGCATGACCTTCTACTTTTATGTGGCGTTGTTATGATGCCATATTTAGTGCATCTGATAAAGTCCATAGAATCATAGAGTTGGAAGAGACCACAAGGGCCATCTAGTCCAACCCCCTGCCATGTGGGAATACACAATCAAAGCACTCCTGGCAGATGGCTACCCAGCCTCTGTTTTAAAACCTCCAAAGAAGGAGATTCCACCACACTCCACGGCAGTGCATTCCACTTCCGAACAGCTCTTACTGTCAGGAAGTTCTTCCTAAAGTTTATGTAGAATCTCTTTTCCTGTAGTTTGAACCCATTGCTCCGTGTCCTTGTCTCTGGAGCTGCAGAAAACAAGCTTGCTCCATCCTCAATATGACATCCCTTCAAATATTTAAACATGGCTATCATGTCACCTCTTAACCTTCTCTTCTACAGACTAAACACGCCCAGCTCCCTAAGCCACTCCTCATAGGGCATGGCTTCCAGGCCTCCCACCATTTTAGTCACCCTCTTCTGTACACGTTCCAGCTTCTCAATATCCTTCTTGAATTGTGGTGCCCAGAACTGGACACAGTATTCCAGGTGAGGTCTGAGCAAAGCAGAATAGAGTGGCACTATTACTTCCCTTGATCTATACTCCTTTTGATGTCATTTCTGCTTGCATTCTGTCTGTGTTCCATTTGTTCCAAATGTTTCTAGATAAATATATATTATAATGTGTTCTAGAGAGAGCCAGCATGATGTAGCAGTTTGAGCTTTGGACTACAACTCTGGAGATGAGGATTTGAATCCTAGCTCGGCCATAGAAATCCACTGGTGACATTAGGCAAGTCACACACTCAGAGGGAGGCAAAGGCAACTGATCCCCCCAAACAAATCTTGCCAAGAAAAACGCTGTAATAAGTTCGCCTTAGGGTCACCATAAGTTTGAAATGATGTGAAGGCACACAAAATCAACCATGTGTTCTAATGTTTCAAAACATTAATTAATAAAACGTCAATGCTGTGTTACAAAAACAAATCCATCTGTTATGGTAAATGCCAGAAATCTGGTCAAAGTTGACATTTTACCACTACTTTTAAACACTGTTAAGAGACCTAGTAACATAGGTTAGTCATCTGTGTGTCATGATTCTCTTCTCTTTTTTTTTGACATGTACACCCACCGCACAGCAAATACCATTTATCCAGAAATGAGAAGATGACATTTGGACATTTATGGCATTCTTTGGGCTTTGACATCTACCAGTAAATGTCAGAACTTTCTGATATTTCCCACTGGATCTATTAAAATCTCACCACAGCAAAATTTGTAATATATTTCTAACATATAGATCTCCCCTTTTACAGTTATGAACCATATTTTTTATAATACATGGGGAAATCATTATTGTCCTCTTCCCCACGAGACTATATACTGCCCACTTTGAAAAAAGTATAAAACTGAAAACACTATCTCTTAATCACATGACTCAATAATGCATATTTCTAGCAGTGCCAGACTGTAACAGCTGGGACTAGATTTTTGCTTTAATGCTTTGTGATGTCTGCCTACTCCTGTAGGTCAGGCTAAAGCTGAAATAAAAGCTAAGCAAGTTTACGAGGCAGCAAGCTGCAGTGAAGATTCATTCTTAATTGTGAAAAAATCCATATCCTCCAACTATCCTGCTTTGGCAGGGTAGCTCCAGTTAATCCCCTTTCATCCCACCTTTTCAACTGCTTTCAAAAGGTCCCACTTTCTCTGTCCTTCTCCCACTTCCTCCCTTTGTCCTCAGCTTACTTCAACTGAGTTCAAAGTGCAAAAGGAGTTTGCCTTCAATTAACTCAGCGGGGTAAAGAGGAGAGGAGAGGGCAGAAACTTGCCCTTCCCTGTCAACTCAGGCAAAAGCAGAGAGAGGGGAGAGAGAGAGAGAGATAATTTAATATGTATGTATGCTTTTTTAACTGATGTTATGTTCTTTTAACTACTATTATGTATGTTTAATTGGTGTTTGTGTTTTTAACTGTGTTACCTGTCTATTTATTGCTGTATTTCAATCTGTTGTTATCCACCTCAATCCATAGGGAGAGGCAAGGGTAAGAAGAGGAGGAGGAGGACAATGATGACAATGACAACAACTATGACTATCTTGGGCAAGTCACACTTTCAGCCTCAGAGGAAGGCAGCAGCAAACCTCGGCAGAGTAAATCTGGCCAAGACAACTCTAGAATAGGGTCACCATAGCTTGGAGATGATTTGAAGGCACGTAACAACAGAAACGCCGAAGTAAACCGGCAAGGCAGCCAGAAGGTTCTGCTTTCTGTGCTGCTGTACCGCATGACGTCATTGTTCTTCTGGTGTTCTGCAGTTCTGGTCCAGTGGCAGACTGAGGTAATGGATTTTCCCAGTAAGCAAAAAGACACTGTTTTATCTCAGTCTCCCACGGGACTAGAATTGAAGAATTATGATGTCATGCAGCAAGGCAGCATGGAAGACAAAACTTTCCGACTGCCTTGCTCCTTTACTTTGGCATGTGATAAGCCTTGTAGTAACAGCCACTAAGAAGGGTAATTTTCAAAAAGGGATAAACAAATCCATGGATAGGGTTAATTGTTTTATTGGCCACACACAGGGCAGAGTCTAATGTTAGGCAGCAGACTGAACGATTCATAGAGGGTTAGCAAGTTTGGTTAACCACTAGAGAGTTTGGTAATCCAATCTGGCCATCTGGTCTAGTTGTCTTACTCTAATACACCATGGCTACTGTATTTGGAAAAGGCTATGAACTAGTAAGCAGATAGAGAAGTAGTGCACTCAGCCTATGCATTTCAGTAGGCATCACTCCTGGTAAGGGTGGGGAAACTGTGGCTTTCCAGATGTTTTTCAACTACAATGTCTGTCTATTAAATAACAAGACTGTGTTTGTACATTTCAGACAAATCAGGGAAAACTGATTGTGAACAATTGAGTGGTGACCTTGAACATGTCTGAAACTACATGACAAACATTAACACTTCAGTTCAGTTAACTGTCAGTCGTCGTTTAAAGCAGCTGTGTTGTCTGTTGTGTGCCAGAAAAATGTTAAGTTGAAAGTTGAGAAGTATGTCAATTTGAAATTTTTAGTAAAATTGAAAAAAACACCAATGAAATCTTTTCAAATGCTTACTGAGGCCTACAGGGAAGACTGCATGTCTCATGCACGTGTGTTTGAGTGGCACAAAATATTCAGAGAAGGACATGAGAATATGGAAGATGAACGCCCTGGATGACCTTCCACTTCAAGAACCAAACAAATTGTGGGGAAAATCAGCCAGGTTGTTTGAGGAGACCGCTGACTCAGTGTCCAAATGATAGCTGAAGCTGTGAACATTGACAAAGGTACTTAGCTAACAGGTCAACTTGCTATTATTGGCTGGTTCTCATTCTGGGAGTTGCAGTCTAAAAACTTTCCCAATAATTCTAGAAACATTGGACATTTTCAGATGATCCTTGCAGGGCAAGGACTGAGCAGGAGAGCTTCATAGCTGCAGTGCGGCAGGGGGTCCATTTCGGATGATGCCATCCCTGCAGCAAAATTGTCTGTGTCTCTTCTGTTTATCATTGGAGCCTGCCGCGCCATATTCAGCCAGATTTTATTCACAGAGGTTGTCCGTGAATAAAATCTGGCTGAATATGGCGCGGCAGGCTCCAATGCTAAAAGAAAGAGACACGGACGATTTCACCGCAGGGACGTCATCGTCCAAAATGGATCCCTTGCCGTGCTGCAGCTATGAAGCTCTCTCGCTCGATCCTTGCACTGCAAGGATTGTCTGGAAAAGTCCATTGTCAGGAGGAAGAAATGGTGGCTACTGCAGCCTGCCGAGGCATTCAGCTTTTGATAATTATACTGAATTGTTCTTAATTTTTTGTTTTGTACTGGATATGTTTTTAATATAATTAAACTTTCTATTGATAGAATTCAAAGATATAGCTGTGTTAAGAGATTATCACACAAGGCTACTATTCCAGAATTGCAGCAAGATATTTGCAAATTTGGGCAGTACTTATCGCACAATGTCATGTCCATCCTGTTGCTGGTTTGTATTCCAGTTGTTTCTGTAATGCACCTCTTCATTGATGTGGAAAACCCATCAATGGCTCTCAATTCTGCTGCTATTCCAGTATTCCCCCTCGTGTGAAAGATTCCCTGCATGGCAGTAGCAAGATGATGGAAGTCATGTGATATGAGGGGGTGTGATCTTCCTCCTTTACCCCTCTCTCCCTCTCCCTCTTACTATTCCACTTGGTGCCATTTATTTATTTATTTGCTGTGATTGCGGCAAAAAAAAAAAAAAAGGAAGGAAGGAAGGAAGGAAGGAAGGAAGGAAGGAAGGAAGGAAGGCAGGAAGGAAGGCAGGCAGCCAGCTTCCTGCCTTCACCACCGAAGAAAGAATGACAGAAGTCTCCTTGTGAGGAACGATTCTCATTCTTTCTTTGGCGGGTGCAAAGAAGCGTAGCTGGCTTTACCCACCTTTTCCAAAGAAAGAACAACTCTCATTCTTTTTTTGTGGGTACAGAGGGGTGGTTTCTCCCCCCTCCCACCACCAAAGCAGGAATGACAGTCCTCCCTCATCTGGGAGACATGCAGGCACAGGGGAGGGCATGCAGGGGTCAGAAGGCAGAGTTATGGCAGCAGTGCGGAAAGCAGATTGCACCACCATGGATCACCAAGGTAGGGCTAATGCAGAAAATTGTGTCAAGTGTGAGAAAGATTGATGCAAAACTGGTATGCTTGTGTAATTAAACTAGCATGATTGCTGCAGGACAACAGGCTGGTGTGATAATGTCCATAGCTTGGAAAATCAGCAATCAAGGGGATCTTGTAGCACCTTTGAGACTAACTGAAAGAAAGAAGCTGTAGCATGAGCTTTCATAGACTTGATCTAGTTCCTCGGATGCGTGGAGACTACCCATTGATAGTTTATAATTAAATTTGAATGTGGTTTATTAATGTCAGTTCTAGTTGCCTCTGTTTAATTTTTGCTAGCTTCCTTGAGGCTATTTATTTTTAACAACAACAACAATAATAGGGGTGGGGCATCAGGCTATTTGCAAGCTCATTACTGAAGACAGCTCAGGACCCTCTGTAAAAGCTACTGCCACCAGTTATTGCAGAAGGCACTTGAGGGTTTAAAATTTTTTATTTTCTCCTGACCTCTCCTCTCGGTTGCATTTCCCCCTCTCTCCTTGTGACTATTCTTTGACCCAGCTTTAGTTTTGATTCCTTTATTTCTGTTGCTACTGAGCTCGGCTTCTCAGTTACTGTAATTGAGTAACATGTCACATGGGCTTGTCTATCAGAGGCAAAAAAAAAAAAAGTGGATTGCTCTGGAGTAATGGGAATTTGCAGCAGCTGCTATTTGTCCTAACAGGTTTTTTTTTTGTCAGATCGCAGGCATGAGAAGCTATTTACATTTGCTGTACAAACAGGTGTGCCTGCGAATCAAGATGGCAGCTGCGAGTGAATTACTCGCGTTTTTATTTACCTCAATTTGCTGCCGCCGGACATTTAAAAAAAAAAACATATCCAAGGAGTGAAAGAGCAACCTTTCACTTTAACAGAAAAGCAAACAACCCCCACCCTATTTCATCACCTTGGCGCTTGCTCACTAAGATGAAAATCTGACATGGTGGCTCCAGGCACTTGCCTTGCTAGCAAGCTCCACCCCCCCCCCCGTGCATGTCTGACCAATCAGCTTTCAACTTCTTCTCATATAGGGAAATCAAATTGCTTGTCCCAATGAGCAGGAATGCACATCCCCCCTTCAGGAAAAAACTTCAGGAAAGGCTGCAAAGGCTTTTCCGGTGCAGTATATAGCAGATTTGCCCCCCTCCTTCCCATATGTTGAAATGATGCGGAATCTCATTGAGACAGATTGTATTCTCCTCGCATTCTGTGAGGAGTATTTTCGTGGTTTAGACAACTCCATAGTATGTGGTTAAGCATCACAGAGGGAGGGCCCTATCCTATTATACTGTTATAGCACTATATTCCACTTTAACTGCCATGGCAACATCCTATGAAATCCTGGGATTTGCAGTTTAGGGAGGGACATTTATAATTCTCAGCCAGAAAGCTCTTGGGCATCATTAAACTACAAACCCCAGAGTTCCCCATAATGTTGCCATGGTTTAAGTTAAAGTGGAATATGGTGCTATAAAAGTATAGTGTGATAAGAATCAGACACACACACACAATTTTGTTCATAATTTGAATTTGGGAACTACCACTGTAGTGAACTGATCATAGTAAATACTTTGTCCATCATAAATATGTCTCTTTCTCTCCACTCGTGCACCATATGGACATTGGCTTTATGGAAAACTACAGTTGGCCCTCTGCATTTGCGGGTTTAACTTTTGCAGATTTGATTATTCATGGACTATTTGCTGCTGCCTCTACTGCTGCCTCTGCCTGCTGCCCTATGCCATTTTAATAGTGACTTCAAGCATGATGATACTGGAGATTATCAGATGCAGCTAATGTGGCACCATAATGACACCAGCAAAACGCAAAAGGGTGCCAATATCAGATGATGATGTCCCTTTGCATTCTGCTGGCATTATTATAGTGGTTCTTTTGATTGATGGGACGAGCTGTCACTAGATCTTCCATTCCATTTTGGTGCCAGCGTTGCTGGCATGTGAAACCTTGGGCCATTTAAGTCTTGTGAATGCAGCATCAATTGGAGATCTTGCCAGAACACTTCCGGGTGAGATCATAACATCCAGGTAAGTGATACACTTTTTATGACCCTCCCTGGGTTATTTGTGAGTTTTAAAGTATGTTTCTGTGCTTGGTGTAACTTTTTTTCATGTTCTTTTACTTTTAATTTTCAAATTTCCTGCACTCGCATCTTCTCGTGAGAATGGGTGGGATTTCAATCCAGGAAGTGAACGGAGCTCTGTTAGAGCCTGGGCTGCCTGTCGATAGAAGATAAGTGTGATGGGGAGGGTTATTGTTTTGGGACAGGGGCAGGATTGGAGATTGTGGGACAGGAACTTTTTTGCATTCCTGTCTGATAACCTCACTGAGACTGTGGCAGCCATGGAGGTGGCAGCAAGCCCCACCAGCCGCCTGCTTTGGCCTTGCAAAGGAACCCCTCCAACTTATCTGTTGAATATATGGATTGTACTTGGTTGTGTGTTAAATATGGTTTTGGGGGGGACTCTAGAGATATCTGCAGTTTTTCCAGTTTCACAGGGGTCCTGCACCCCTAACCCTCCAAAGAATATGGAGGGCCAACTGTACATTTTACATGCAGTTTTGATGGCATTTGTCTGGTAAGTCAGCTCCCGGGATAAAAAAAAAAGTGTATGGATCTCCAAAATAAAATAAGAAAGAATAGAAACAAAATCTGGGACTTTTTAGTCTTATTAATCTGTCGAATCTCTCTGGCTTTTCTTCGCAAACGAAGATTCAGGAAGGACTCATCCCGCGCTTTCTGCAAACGCGCTGATGACTAAAAAGGCCAATCAGAGATAATCAAGTCCGGTTGCAGAAAGCACAGCAGAAGGTCTCCTTGGGTGAAGTTTTTGGGTTGTGATTCTTTCTGCGTTGTCATTTCTCTTCAAGACTTGTTCGGCGTGAGTTCTCAAATAAGTCTGGAGCATTGTGGATAGTGCGTCTCCATGCGTCCCGATGTGAGGCCAGGGCGGACCATTGTTGGTGATCAATTTGGCCAAGCCTGAGATGTTGTTTCAGGGAGTCTTTGTATCACTTTTTTGGAGTGACCCTCTTACGCTGACCCATGGCGAGTTCACCGTAGAGTAGTATTTTTGGGAGGTGATGGTCGTACCCTTTGTAAATATATAGTGCCTATGGAAAGTCTTTGCAAAATGTAGCAACAAATCAATGAAACCTTACAAAATTGTCCCAATTTGCTGCTGTGCTAGGTGAGCTGGGGTTTCCACACAGCCCTTTCCTCTTGCCCAGAGCTGAGGCCATTATAGATAGTTAGGATAGATAGTTTTATTTTTGTATTAGTAAGAAAATAGGAAAACAATTATTATTATTATTGCATTATTGTTACGGCCTTTTGCGGTCGGGTGTATTTTTCAGTAGAATGGTCTTATTCCAATAAAAAATTCCTAATCCCCAAACTGGAGAATATGCACTCTCATCTCCCATTTGGAGATGACCCACAGAAACTGGAGATTCAGGGCTAAGCCTTGAGATCTGGCAACCCTATGGACGATCCTTATTGTTTTTATCAGATTTTAGGGGGGGAATACTGTTTGAATTATAATTCCCAGAATGTCATCCTCTGGTTTTCATATATTGCTTAGGTCAGGCTAGGTCTTCTGAATTGGGAAATATGCTTTCTATTTGCAAAAGTTTTATATGTGTCATTAAGATCCTGTCTGTTTCATCTTCTCACCTTTTCTTTCAAAGCTTTTCCCAGATATTTTTTTCCCTTCATAAAGCAATTTTTTTAAAGGAGGTCCTAGGATATCTGTGTGGCTTCTTTGACCTCAGCCTGCCTATCTGCCACTTTTAGCACTGTTATGTTATCTGTTCCCTTCCAACCAGGAGGGCCTTGTTAAGGAGAGAGACAACAGAAGGCAAACATTTGTATTATGTCTATGCAAGTCCCAGGGAGATAAAGCTGCTCTTTCCAATTAATTTTTTTCCATATCCTCTTCTCAAGCTCTGCTCTTTTAGGATAACCCGTATACTTAGCAATGGGCACTCACACAATCTTGTTCTTGTACCTGGAATATGTCATGCTGGCGCAGTGAAAGATAAGAATTTCAAACAACTCTTAGGAAAGAAATGGAACCAGGAAATCAAGTCTGTTGAGTACATATATCTTTCCAAAATGCAGTAGAAAATGAAAAGCTGAACATTGGGTTCCAGGAGCTCCTTAAATATGTGGGGACTCCAATACAGACTGAACTCCTTTGCACATGAGAGCCCTTCCATTCATTGGAATTGACAGGGATGCTTTGCTTATACTGTACACATCCTATGTGAGTATGGTGTTGCTCCACCTTTGGAAGGAATGGTCGTGTGTGTGTTGGAACATTATGTAAGGCCAAGGGTATAGCTACGTGTGTATGTGGGTGGGGGCATTGCATCTCCAAATAAGAATTTCCCCCCACGTTAAATTTTACTAAAGTCCTAGAATTTCTAGTCTTGAGACACTGAAAATCATTCATACCTTATATTGGCCGTGTTTGCTTTCCCTTGATATTTACCTCCTACCTTTCTTCAGATGTTTAAACTGTATTTCTGAATGGACAACTGAAGTTTTACGTTACTCCAATGCCATAAATTTGGAGACAGAACGAAAATTTCCTTTGGTAGCAGAATTCCACTTTGGGCAGCAATGTCCTCCTTTAGCCCACTCAGTAGCTTCACTCCAAAGCCATACACATGGGACTTTATCAGACGTGGCAAAACCACGTCATTAGGATGTGATGATAGCACGAAAGGCTGAAATTATCAGATGATAATGTCACTTACCCGTTCCTGCTGTATTGCGTTGGCGTGAATGAGGTGTCACTTTTTATTGATGGCTTAGCCCATTTGCACCAGCATGATGCAGCAGAAACAGGTAAACAATGAGGACATCTGATAATATTGCCTTTTGTGCTATCATCACATCCTAAATTGTGTGGGGTTTTTGGCGAGATTTGCCACGTCTGATAAAGTCCATGCTAGTAATATTCACAGACAGCTCAGTTTGTTTTGCTATAAAAAGATGGAAGAAATTCAGTGGCATCTTTAAAACTAAACAACTTGTTTCAGCATAAGCTTTTCTGGACTCCAATCCACTTCTTCAGATGCAAGTTGCAACTCAAAAAACCTGATACTGAAACAAATAACTTTATCTTAAAGAAGCCACAAGACCCCTTCCTTTTTACACATGTCAGTAGGCTCCAAAAATACCATACCCTCCAACATTTCACATATGAAAACTTGGACCCATGTGGCCAAACAACATCAGAGTGTGGTCAAGATGGCATAAGTTACTAATAAGGAAGAACACACAAGCTAGGAGAGGCTGCAGCAGTTTGCTTTTGTCTGCAGCTACTGGGAAGGACAAGATTCCACTCCCTCCTCTCCTCTCTCTTCTGCTGGGTCAACTGAGTGCAAACTACTGTATTTTTGCACTTTAAACTCAGTTTGCACTAATGGAAGGAAGCTTCAGACAAAGGGGGAAATGGGTAGAGGAGAGAGAAACTGGAATGTTTTAAAAGCAGCTGAAAAAGTGGGACAACAGAGGATTAATTGGGTCTGTCCCTGCCAAACTGGGACAGATGGACAGTATGAAGTACATATGTTTTTGTCTAAATGTACCCCCCTCTGATTTTCAGTTCAGCTAGAATTTTTAGACCACATCCCCTTATTAACTAAGCTATTAAACTTTGGGAGCATAAGTATGGCTGCTGAATTCTAACGTAGGCTTCAATCAATGTTCATTCTGTGTTTGTTTGCCAAAGCTAACGTCTATTTCACTATCAGGATTTGGCACTCATCAGCCTCTGCTCCTTGGCTATCATTCAAGGAAACCTGAGAAATGATGGAAACTCCCTGCCTTTCATAGTTCCAGCATGGATTTCTCAGGCTCGGCTTGGCTTCTGGCCTGGCTCTCAGCTGACCAGGATCCCTATCTAAACTTTCTGACTCAGTCCAGGCCTGGGCGTTTCCTGTTCTTCCTGGTGATCTTCTGGCTTAGCTTTCTTCTAAGCTATGAGTGTTGCCAGCACTGAGTTTCAGATATGGAGGTACTTCGATAAAAGCTAGACATCCCTACATACATCTTGAGGGAAAAATTATGTATGCAGTAGCAGATGTGGAACTCTTAGTATTATGTTTGCTTTTGGTATGCAAGGTGAGTTTGTCAGGAAAATGGGTGAGAGCTTGGAGAAGTTACTTTTTGGCCTACAGCTCCCAGAATATCCCAGCCACCATGGTCAGTGACCATGCTAGCTGGGAACGCTAATCCAAAAAAGTAACTTATCTAACTCTCTGGGAGGGGTGTGTTTAAACTTTCCTGCCACCCATCACATCTGCTTTCCCTAACTTGGATCAGAAAGCCTCAAGTCAGGGACAAAAGAGACATGAAACCTTTGATCCATGAGTGGGTTTCTTGATTCCCTCTCCTTCCAATTTAAATGAACCACGGAAATCTCCAGACAGGGATAGGGTGTTAACTCTTTTTCTTTCTGCTGTTTTGTTGATACAAAAATCACCTTCCCCAATCTGTTACTGGTTTATTTCATTTGCCTAGTAGCTTGAGACTGGCCTGAATGTCCTAAAGGCCAATTATAGTCCAAAAGAAACCAATAGAGCTTCTAAAGCTTGCATCATGTATTTTGCATTTTGGTTGGCCAATAAAGGAATCACTTTTGGGGGGATTTTGGATTCTGTTTTGCTGTATGGCCAACACGGCTACCCCAAATATGTTTCCTGGATTTGAAGACACCTCATTTTGCCAAAACAAGGGGAATCCTAAACAAGAGGGAAATATGAACTGGGACAAAACTCCCTGAGGTGTCTACCTACAACAAAGATACAACTTCTCTTTTGGACTATAATTGGCTAGTTTTGCCTATAGAACACCTAAAAGTTGTTTCCAGATGCAGCAGTACAGAGACTTCTTGAAAAATCCAATGATCTCTGCCTAAAAAGGGGGCCCGTGGCTTCACAAAGGAAGAGAGACACACTGGATGCCAGAGAGGCTGCCTCACTGTTGCAAAAGGATTTTAATTTTATTGTCTTTTGTCTCAACTTCACATGGTCTGGAAGTAGGAGTGGCCTCTGCCTGCATGAGATCCCTCACCTGAATAACAACACAAGGAACATCTGAAACAGCATGTAGGCCCATGACTCCAACATAGTCACTTTTCCCTCTTTCTTTCTTTCTTTCTTTCTTTCTTTCTTTCTTTCTTTCTTTTTGAAAACATATTTTGCCTGATGAAGAAGCCAGTAGAGCTTCTCAAGCTTGCATCATGTGTTTTGCATTTGAGATTGTGAGACAGGAATGCTTTTGTTGTTGTTGTTGTTCCTGTTTGATAATCTTCACAGACAGTAGCCTGCTAGGACTTACAAGGCAATGTACAGCAAATACAGATAGCTTTTTAAAAAGCTGCTTAGTTTCTTTAATAATATTTTATTAACACAAAAAATGTATATTTAAACAACATTTAAGGAAAACACACAAAAACACACCATACAAACAAACAGTGCAAACCTTAAACCAACAAAACTAAACTATAACTAACAACACAACTACAAGAGAATACAAGTGGTGTCTGCCCTTTCAACTAGTGGTTATAATTATCAAATTGATCAACTCCCTCTAAATGAAATCTTAACATCACTTCTACTATAAGCAAAAACTCTACTAACATGCAAAACCTAATACTGATAACATCCTCCAATGGTGTCTTTAAAATGTAATAATCAAATCCCAATCCTTTTAAAGTTTAACAAAGATTTGTTAATTAATCAACTTTGCCAGTTTGTTCATTTCAGCCAAATCATATATTTTCATCAGCCACTCTTCTTGTATTGGTACGATATTGTCTTTCCCATCTCTGAGCATATAAAAGCCTCACTGTTGTTATCATATATTGGATTATTCTTCCACGCTTCTTCTCCAGCTGTTCTTCCATCATTCCCAACAGATAAAATTAAGGTCTTATTTGTAATTTTAATTTAAAAATGTCCTCTGGCATCATGTGAATAACATGTGAATAACATCATGTCCAATATTTCTTGGCCTTATCACATGTCCACCACATATAATAGAATGTCCCCACCTTTAGATTATATTTCCAACATTTGTATGCCAGACCCTTATACATCTATCTGGACTCAGATACTATCTATACATCATTTTATAAAAATTCTCTTTCAAATCATAACTCAAAGTAAATTTTAATTTTTTTGTCCACAACATTTCCCATTGATCCAGATGCAACAGGCTACTAATCTTCTGTCACCATTTTATCCTAAATTCTTTAACCTGTTCATCATTTCCATTTTTAACAACATTTTATACATCTTATCAATCAAAGGATCATCATCAGAACAGAGTTGAATTTCAAATTCTTATTTAGTTACTTCAAATCCATACAACCTCATATACATCTTACATTTCTCAATAAGTTGTCTGTATAAAAGTCAATGTAATTTATATCCTTCTACTTCCATCCCTTCACCTGATTTCATTCTGTATTGACCATTTTCTAATATTAACAAATTTCTGTAAGTCACCCATTTATCTTTCAACATAATATCTCCTCTAAACAAGACTTCATGGGGTGAACTCCAAATAGGCATCTTAATATCAAATCTAGACTTTATCAATTCCAAATTCTCAACAGTGATCATCTTACAAAATGATTGTTAAAGTCTACATTTCCTTTAATTTTGTCATACCAAAGACCTCCATGCCACCCAAATCTCAGATCAAACCCCCCCCAGTTGTAATATTTTTTGATTTTTCAGTAATATCCACTCTTCCAATCATACCATGCAGCAGACAGAGTAACACAATTTCAAATCTGGTAGGCTCAAACCACCTCTTTGCTTTGCATCCTGTAAGACCTTCAATCTAACTCTGTTTTTTTTTCCTTGCCAAAAAGCTGCTTAGTTTGTTTTAAAAGTTTTTTTTAATTACACCCAAATAGCCAGAAAAGCCACCCTGGTTTTAAGGACAAAGAGCTGTACAAAACAGTATAGCTTCACCTGCATGCTTGGACACTCGAGGGAGGGAGCTAGTTTGACTTCCCTTGGAAGTGAGAGCTGGTTGTACTCACCACCTTAGCCTCTTAGTCTTGTGGAACATGCAACAGTGTCTCTGTTAAAGAGCTCAAATTCTGGGCAGGTTCATATGGAACTCTTTCAGATATCCTGACCCTTGACCCAAACAATTTAGGGCATTGTAGATCAAAACCATCATCTTGAATAAAGCTCAGAAGCAGATTAGAAGCCAGTGCAGTTGGTTAAGGACTGGGGGATGGCGGGGGGATAAAGTGCACACATGACAACAGTCTGGCTGCCATATTTTGCACTAGCTGAATAGTCTTGGGGGAAGCCCCCTGTAGAGCATGTTACAGTAGTCTATTTGGGAGGTAATTAAGGCAGTGAACTACTGTGGCATATTAGTTATGCTATGGAGTGAGAATAATAAGGCACAATAAAAGTAATCCCACTCCATGAAGCTAACAGTAGTTCCAGTAACGACTTTAGACTGAGGAAAACAGTACAGAAGGACAGATTAATTACCCTCTCCTCTAGGGTAGCTGTTCCAGTTATTGTCAGACTCTAATCCCTCTGTGCAGCTGCTTTAAAGGATGGAGGGGGGAGGCACATTGTGAGATCTGATCACTGGTCTCTCTTGTCATGTTTTGGCCCTCAAGTTCAAGTAAGGAGAAAAACAGCTGTATGGAGTGTTTTATAAAGAAAATGTGGCAGGGAAGTGAAGAGTTAAGCTCCTCCTTATCCCCTTGTATCCTGCCTTATTGCAAAATCGAAGATACACAAGGGTAGGTCTTTGGAGCACTTATTCAGTTATGATGTACAGACTGCCTGTTTCCTGCTCTGAGATTAGTAGTTCATCAAACTGACACGGATGCTGCCCTTCAGAATCCTTCAGAATCTACACATGGTTTTTTCAGGTAGTAATCACCCCATTATCATCACTGACAGGAGTGATAAATCTGTCAGCATCTGGGCTCAGCCAACTGTTTCCTCACTTACCAGAAGCAGTTAACTTTTGCTGTAGCCTCAAGGCAAAGCAAGAGTTGTTTTGTGAAACTCCCTTTCCGGAGACCGGCAGAATAATAGCAGGCACAAACCCATTAAGAGATCTGTGGGAACCAATCCTAATCAACTGTCAAAGGTTATTAGTGCAATAATGTAACTGAAAAAGAAAGCCCAGCTGGTCAAAAGGCTGCAAGAGGAACAGGATTAAGCATCTGCTAGGATGTGGATGCCCACTGGACAGTGCTGACTTTGAGCCTATCTTTGAATCCCTGGTCCAGTGCTCTTTAGAATGGCTACCAAGTGCTCATTTCTCAGCCTTATAGCATGACAATGTTGGCTGAGGGATTTGGGGAACTGCACACAAGTCAACCTGAGTCTGTTGTATTTTGACTATATCATGAGAAGACTCACTAGAAAAGACAACAATGCTTGGTAAGGTAGAAGACAGTAGGAAAAGAGGAAGACCTCATTCCAGATGGATAAACTCAATCAAGGAAGCCATGGTCCTGAGTCTGCAAGACCTGAGCAGGGCTGTTCATGATACGGCGACTTGGAGGTGTCTTAGTCCTAGGGTTGCTATAAGTTGAAGTCAACTTGATGGCAGTTAACAACAACATATGTCAACAGGCAACTGGAAGGTACACATGTGCACACACAAACACACACACACTTCAGTACAGTAACAAGTTGTGATCAAGTGGGACCTGTAACAAAAAGGAAATTTAGATTTAGATTTAGAGATGTTCCATTTATTTGTTGGAAATTTAGATTTAGAGATGTTCCATTTATTTGCTTAAATGGTTCTAACACTGGAGTCCAACAACATATGGAGGACCACGCATTCCGCATCTCTGCTGTAGGCTGAAAAATTCACAGGCTAGAACATGGGACCTCCAGCACTGCCAGTGGAATGCTCCCAATCATGAAAGGCTTCCGCCAGTTTAACATTAAGCTATCCAGACTACCGGTAAATCTGGCCTTACAATCTAATGGATACCATAGCACTGAAGCTCATTGGCCGGAGAAGGGGAACCAACAGGATGACATTCCCACTGTCCATTCCCTGGTGTGAGTCATCCACCAAGGCTGTTTCTATACTGTGACCAAATGAAAACTAGACATCTTGATGGAAAGTGTGTGTGTGTGTGTGTGTGTATGCTAGCAACTCTGATTGACAAGTAAAGACACAAGTGGGTAAAGAAACAAGCTAAGGCTTTATTGTAAGAACTCCATAAAAGATAGGAATGCTCTCTAAGCGTGCTAAGAACTAAAATAGTTTAACTTTTCTTAGAACTGAAAGAATAAGGTGGTGGGAAGAGAAGAGGTGAAAGGATCCCTAAGAATATCTGTTTACATCTCAGAGAGGTTAAGATGGGTGGATAAGAGATAGGAACAATGGTTCTTAAACTATGCGGTGAGACCCTCGGGGGAGTGCAATTGTTGTTCAAGTGGGGAGCACAAGATTTTTTTTCAGACATTAAATTACCATAATGTCCCTCAGTCCCAGGGCAGCAGTGGAGATGTCAGCAAGCCCTGGGTACTAGGCATGCATTCTTGGGCTTGCGATATGGGCAGCTGGTGGGAGTCACACCAGCTGTTTGAGAACCATTGGTTTAGGAGTGTTTGGGTGACTGAAACGTACTTTACTATACTGCTGTAAGACATCTTCAAGTGCTGAGCACTGTTGCATAGCCAACATTTCTCTTTCTCATGCATGCATATATACTTGCGTGCACGCACGCACTCACACACACACACAGAGGTTTCTATTGTTTCCCCCACTAATCAATATTTCATGACCACTGAGAACGTTCCGTCTATATTGGACTGTTTTGGGAAAAGGCTGGGAAAGCTTCCTCTTTGGACTACAGCTTCCAGGATCCCCAGCCACCATGACCACTGGCTGGAGAATGCAGGCTGGGGGAATTTGGGATCTGTAGTCCAGAATAGTGACTTTCCAAGCTCTGGTTCTGTCCCACCATTAGGGTTTTCCCCCTAAAGATTTTTGTGTACTTCTGTATTCTTTGAGGTTTGTCCAGGCATGCTGATCTTGTGCATGGGATGTATGTATGTAAATTCCATTCTGTTTACATAAAGCAGCAACACTTGGGTTCTGAACACTGAAAGTGAAGGGAATGCTACCCATCTTCTCTTTACAGGATGATTGTGAGAATGTGGAAGGTAAATGTTGCTAATATTCCTTGAATATTGGGGAGGCTTTAAATGGAAAGATTTAACAAAGCAATGCAGGATTTCTATTTGCTGACAGCAGAGATTTATTTTACTACCTGTAAGGACAAGAATAATCAAAGTTTCAAGGTGGCAGGAAAAGGTGCCATGAACCAGCTACATAACTTCCTAGCATCTCACGAACCACAACTAAAGTAACATTTGAAGTCTAATTCAATTGGTTGATGATCCCATAAGAATTTATTAATATCTGGACAGCAGGATGTCCCTCTCTTGTGCCGTGTGGATAGATTTCTGAGCAAGCTCATTTTCACCTGAAAATGGTCTTCTTTTTTTTTTCTTCTAATTTATATATATTTTAATTAATGCATGTTTTTAATCCTTTGTAATTTAATATTATTTTAAGGGGTGGGTGGGCTAGGGTATTGTGAGTATGGGGTTTTTATATTGTAAGCCGCCCTGATTGCGTTGCAGAGGGGCGGGATATAAATAAAATTTTATTATTATTATTATTATTATTATTATTATTATTAAGTATATTGTGACCTCGTGTTCTGCTTTTTGCATCTTCTTGGTTTGCAGTCTTCAGACTAGACACACCACTCTCAGACACCTGAGTTCCCTCGCCATATGGCTATTTTTGCTTCCAGAAGTGGCAATTTCTCCATGAAACAAGATGCAGGGTGCCTTCCACCTCATTTGGCCCCAGCATCCTTTGTTTTGTTGCCTGGTGTGGCCCACAGTAAGTCTTAGGGTGCCCAAAATTGACCACTCCTGATTTAGAGGAAGAGTGGGAAATGGGTAAGAAGGAGGAATATATTGGTGAACTGACTCTCTCTCTCTAATTACTAGGAAGCTATTCTCATGAAGGCAGCCAAAATACCCTCTCATGCTCCTTATAATTACAGTACATCTGTGGAGCATGGGCCTAGGCACCAGGAGGACCCTCTGAAACAATCTGAAACATTTAGTCTTTGTTTGCAATGAAGCATGCTGTTGTTAATCTCTTCTCATCAGAAATCAAAAGCAACACCATCACAACTTTCAGATCTAAAACCTCAAGCCTTTCTGATTAAAGTTTGCTTGATTATACAAGCAATATTGTGTTGGTTGCTACGTTGCTGGGTTTTGTTTGTTTTTAAAGTTAGTAACCTAAGCTTCAGAAATATGTTGGTTCTGCTGTTGGCCTCACAAAGCAGCAATGTTGCATTTGTTTACTGGTGTGTTTGTGTGTGCGCGCAAAATGGATTCTCTGAATTCAGTGCTGCAAATTAGCAGGCCTAACATTTGTAGCTTTCCTTTGCTCACAAAGGTTTATTGATGTTGAAAGGAATCGTGCCAGCTTTTATACCCACTCCAGTGCTGCCACACGAGTGAGTCACAGGAAGCATTTCACAGGATGCTAAACAGACATCAGTTGGCAATATTTCTTGGTTGGTCGCATAGCCAGGTCTGAATCTGAACAAACAGCCCACAGGGTAAGGTACCTTAATTAATTTTCCATAATTAAAACATTTAAAAGCTTTCTGATGCCACGTTTGTTTATCTAACTTACAGTTGGCGGAAGGGTGGGTGAATAATCCTTGTCAGGGTTCAATTAATTTGCCACTTCAAAAACAAAAACACTCTGTGAAGGTTGATGTAGAGGGTAAAATTTTGCAAGATACAGAGAGGCTTTTTCTACTGTGCTTCCTTCAGCAAGGAAGGAACTGTACTTTGGGAACATCTTTTCCATTATATGATCCCACTATGAGCATGAATAAAATAAAGTAGTGCTCACAATAAAGTCAGCATCCCTAATCTCTACTACAACATTGTAGTACAGAATATGCTTCAGATGTGGACAGCACAAGGTTTAATCCCTGGCACCTGGTAAAAAGGATCAGGTAGCAGCAGGTGGTAAACAATTTTGCCCAAGTCACTGAAGAGTTGCTGTCGGTCAGACATTACTGAGCTTGATGGGTAAATCAGCCAGGATCCCTCAGTCAGGCCAACATAGCTACTTTGAAGGGCATTGCAAAAGAGGCACACTGTACCTCCTTATACAATGCCTTTGCCAACACAAAGGCATTGTATAAGGAGGTACAGTGTGCCTCTTTTGCAATGTCCTTCAAAGTGCAGAAGGGCAACTGGATGCTTCCAGACACAGTTGTTCCCACTCCAGCCAGTGATTGGCCACAGGGGTGTGCCTGAAAGGTGTCTGACTATCCTTAGGCAATCAGGAACAAAGAAACACCTCCAACCCTCTTGTGTGTGTGGGGGGAGGGGGCTTCTCCCCCGCCCTCCCACTAGGAAATGAGAAAAAGCAGCAGTTAGCTCCAAGACCCATGGTGGAATAACACTGAAAGAGACTTAATGCCCTGCCAGTAGTGGTACTCAGCCAGTGTCTGCAGATCTTGGGAATAACACGTTACAAGTACCAACATTACTTGCAACACATTACCATAGGACCTCCGTATCCACTGGGGATTTATTCTGGGGTGCCCTGTGGATACCGAAAACCATGGATGGTGAACACCATTGAAAATAATGGGACTTCCAGTTTAAAATACCATAGAGTTGCCTTGGAGGACCTAGAAAATGGCTAGAGGACACATTTTCTAGGAAGACTCTATGGTAAGTGTGCTGTTTTGTGTCCCGTGGATAATTGAATCAGTGGATAATGAATCAGTGGATACAAGAGTCCTACTGTACTTTGGGAGCAATGAGGACATAAAGATGTTCCTTTTGCAAAAGAACTGAAGAGTATTATTACTTTTTCATGTAATAAATGCATTTATTTGTTACTGTTTCTCATTATTTGGAGGAAACATTTAGGCCATGTTCTTACTTTTTAAGATAGATTTCCTTTGCGGGGGAAAGGAACTAATGAAAGGAAAGTAATAAAAATACCAAAGAATTATAAGGAGGAAAACAAGCAATGAGTAACAACAATGATGAATATCAAGTAAGATAGTATAGTAACAACCCCTTTGAAAACAATAACTTCTCAAGTTCTGCTAGCCTGACCTGGTATATGGCAGCTCTGAGGGCTGGCACTACCATTAGGAAGAGTGACATTTTTGCTTCAGGTGGCAGATGCTGGGAGGTGGCAGCAAGCTGCTGGAGGAAAGAACTAAGAACCATGCAGCCTGCCTTGCTCTACCCTGAACTTAGGGCTTATCTACATGGGCAATTTCCCCTGTCTTGTCCCCATCCTGGAGCCCTGCAGTCCTGATGACACAGGTCTTTTTCTCTGTTTTGCCTTTGGGGCAGTCCTCATGAACCCAAAGATGGGGCTAAGATGGGGGTGGGGGAAGACAGGGTAAGGCCCGATAAAATGTTATAAGAAAATACCTGTCAAAATGTGTTGCTGCCCAATAAAATGGATTGGGCTCCACGTGGCCAAAGGAACCCGTTCTGGCAAGCCAGCCCATTACTGCAGCTGCCGGCTGCCTCACTCTTCCAGATCCAGAAAGGAGACCCACAGCATGTGACCAGGCTGGTCATATGCAGAGGGCTGTGCTCACATGCTGTGGGCCTCCTGCCTGTTTCTGGAGAGTGGGGTGCAGGTGGCGGCTGCAGGGATGGGCCAGCGTGCTCGTCTGGACTCCAGTCCATTCTGTACTGATTTACAGGGGAGGAACAGGCCTGATCCACAGACAGGATACACCAGCAGGAAGCCAGCATATTCTGACCCATGTAGATAAGCCCTTAGGCTGCTGTCCTTAGTGTCTTGGAGAATGAGAAAGTATTGCAAGCCACCACGTTACAAGTTCGATTCCAGCGGGCTCCAAGGTTCACTCAGCCTTCCATCCTTTCGTAGGTCGGTAAATTGAGTACCCAGCTTGTGGGGGCAATTAGCTAACACACATTGGAAACTGTTTAATGCAGTGTAGATGTGTAAATAGTTGTTGCATAAAACAATTTGTAAGCCGCTCTGATAGCCTTGTGGCTGAAGAGCGGGGTATAAATAACTAAATTTAAAAAAAAATGATTGCCAGTGTAGAAGAAAGATCCAACTGACATTTAGCGGGCTTTTGGACATAGAATAGGAGAGGTGCCATCTTGTTTTTTCCCTCAAGCAAGAAAATGTTTTGGGCTAGCCCTAGGAGCTCTCATTGTTCCTTCCCTCATTTAATAAATGAGTATATAAGAACTATACAAATGGGAAAACTGTTCTTTAAAAAAAAATCAAGAGAAAGAATGGGACATCTCCAAGAATGTGTGTGTGTGTGTGCGCGTGCGCGTGTGCTTTTAGGGTGGACGTTACCAAGAAACCAAGGCTAAGATAAATAAGCTAGGGTATGTTTAGGAAATGGTTCTGCTTTGCCACTGGTAGATCCCCCTGCATAGCCTTTAAATTTTATAACTTTTATTATTGGAAGATGCAATTCCTCTGCAGAAATTTAGAACTGTGAGTCAGCAAAACTTGTTTGTATGCCATCTTAAATTCTCTGAAATTCCTTCTTTCTGTAGACAATCTGTCACCTCAGAATAACAGTGTTGGGAGAGTATCTGAATCTTGATTAAATAAATAACTAATAAAGCTGTAGAACATTTTGCTCAAAAACGAAGTCCTTACTATAAATTGGACTGCCAGACAGAGATCTGTTATACTTTAGAATTCTGAGCCCATTTTCTCCCTTACAGCTTAATGTGTGACTTACGGTACTAAGGGTTCCTGCTCTCCAAACACAAATGAATAAAGCTGGAAAAAATTAGTAGAATAGAGTTAAAAATTAGTAGAACAGAGTTAACAGTTAGTTAATTATTAGTGACTTGTTAAGCAATATTCTTCTAGGTTTTTATATCCTGTTTTTTAATGCATTTTAAAATTATTTTAATTTCATAGATTGGTTAATAGATTTTGTTTAATGGCTTTTAATGTGCATGTCTGTGTGTGGTGTGTGTGTGTGTTACTGATGCTTTGCTATGTTTTTGTCTGTTCTGGTTTTAATATTCTGTAACCTGCCTTGAGTCCCAATATTGGGGGAAAGGTGTGATATCATCATCATCATCATCATCATCATCTGCTAACTCTTTTCTGACTTTTCCATCTTTGTAAATGATGAAAAGAAATTTAATTATTAAATTATACTAATGGCCTAATAGTGTTAATTTTCCCCAAATGATAAAATGAATAAAACATTCTACATTGTCATATGGGGAATGGGAATACCCAACTTTTCAACAACAGAACACTGAATTCCAGTAAAGCAGTATTTCCTTCCAACTGGGTATTTGGGAGAGAACTCCCATGATATTGATCCCAGCTGATCTTAAATTATGCCATAATGTTTTTATCCTGGCTCACTTAATGAATGGATGCTCCTTAAATCCCTCAGACTCGAGTGTTTTGGTCTCAATTAAATGGCTAGACAGTCAACATACTGTTACATCTACTACTGGCCAAGCTGTTACCTACCCTGATAGCCCCTGTCTTGAAATATCTAATAATTGACTATATTTAATAATTTAGCTTAATGTAACCATCCCCATGGTTAGCAGCTAAACTAAACCCCCAGATACTAAGGCTGGATTCATGTATGACCAAGAGAAATTAGAAAATCCCCCAAAACCAAAGATTCAGGTCAGAACTTAACACCTGGAGGTGAGTCATCCACTAATCCACACAAAGATGGCAGAGTCCTTAATGCTTGTAAAATGGGTCCGTCCTTCCCTCATCCTGTCCCAACAAAAGACCTTGCCTTCTCCTATTCAATTCTAAATACAGCACCCATTAATGATCATTAACTCTTCCAGAGCACCCTTTGTTTAGTCATGGGAACCTCCAAGAAGCATTGTATTCCACTCAAAATCGTATCCCTTCAGGGAAATTATTTCATATCACCCTAAAACACCACCCAAGGGCGCATAGTTTCACCTCCTCTCAACTTCACATCAGACTGTGTAGCCATCCTGTCTTCCAGACCCCCTCGCTGTAGGTGTGCTTTGCGATCTCAGCTCTGCAGAATCAGTACAGTATAACCCACCATCCCCTTACTCTCTTCCTCTATCCAAATACTTCCAACTATCTTGAACAGCCTTATATCAGTGTCTGAAGCCTGAGTGTTTGTGTGACTGCTCTTGATATTAATTTCCAATAAAGATCATTTAATTGTACATTTTGGCTTAGAATCTCCTCTGTTACTACTGGTATACATAGGTTTATCCAGGGTTTGAAAAGTTATTTTTTTAGACTTTTAACTCCACAAATGCCCAATTGTAAGATTCTGTGAGTTGTAACTCTTTTCCAAGGTTTGATTTTATTCCACTCATCCATCAGAAATCACAGGTTCTTCATTTGATTTTATCAAGAGCCCCAGCAGATAGATTGGGGAGTGACTAAAGGTTACCCAGGGTTCATTTACATGGCAGATTTATTGTGGCAAATTGCGCTTTAGTTCTTTTCCGCAGCTGTGCCAGTCAGTTACTTTTGTTTTCTATTTCGATTTATGGTTTAGACTGGCAAAGGTGTGGGGGCGTGGCCTCCCAAGCAGAGACCAAGCAGAGGAGGGCTTGATGGGGGGAGAGGATAGATCTTCTGTGACTGAAAGGATTGGAATCCTGCATTTTCTTGCTAAATAAAGAATCACAGGCTGCCAAAATAGCAGGGGGGAAGATCAGAGAAAAGTTTCTCTCCCTCTCTCTCTCCCCCCCCCAAAGCAGAGACACAGCGATCTCAGCTGAGGAGAAAGAGGAGGGGCTTTATATGGGGAACAGATCTTCCCTGAATGAAAGGACTTGGGAATCCTTTTTCTTGGCAAACTGGATTCACACAGGCTTGCAAAATAGCAGAGAGGATTTTTCAAAATTTCTTAATCACTACTGAATCTCCCTCCCTCCCTCCACCTCTTTTAAGCCCACCACTTCATCATAACAACCAATCACAGTGCAGCTCTGCTGCAGCCCTTAGTGAAATGGTTGTTTACACTAGCAATAATGTGCTACTTTGCAAATAACTTGGCAAAAGTAGCGACATCCCTTGTCACGCTATATTTGGGTGTTTTACCTTCCCCCCTTCTGAATGAGGTGATGCTGTGGTGCGATCCGTGGGAACAATGAGCTATCTTTGCGGTATATTTAGGGGAATATTTGCCCATGTAAACGAACCCCCAGTGAGCTTTATGGCTTCTGTACCTTCCCATCTTATGGTCTATACATTCTAAGGAGCTTTTTGCTCTAATGTAAGCTAATCTTTTCTTTCTGAAGAGAGGAAACGGAGTAAAAGCCTGACCAATGCTCATTTGGAAATATCAGTTATTTACAAATGCATACCATTGGTAAGTGTTGAGAATGAACCCAGTAAAACCTCCAAAACAATAAGGCTAAGGCATAATCCTAGTTCAATTTAGAAAATAAATTATTACAATTAAAAAAATATAACAGTGCAGAAATTACAAAATACTGACCCTGGACCTTTCTCCTTTTTTAATGGAAGAAGTGGAAGTAATTCCAAATGTGATTTTTTACTTCTCAGTCCAACTAATGGCTGAACCATAACTGGAGAAGAGAGACCAAAACATAATGGAATTAGTGTGAAAACTTCAGTTTCGGCTATTTTTGTTCCTCATGTTAAAACCAGGAGCTATTTCTGGAAAACTCTTGTCACTAGCAGTGTGTTCTTCAATAGTTTGCTCATAATATGCCAATTAAAGCAGAAATAATGCTGACAGATTCTTGATGGATTGTAATTATGTGATTTCCCTGCAGTCTAATTAAAATGGGGAAGACCTTGTCCCATTTGGATTCAAGTGAGACTGCTTATTTATTTGAAGCACCGTCATAGCAACATTTCAGTGAGGATGTTTTTAGAAAGGCTTGCCTACCACCCCTGGGCTGTTTCATTTCCAGGGCTGGTGTGGTGTGTTTTTTTTAAACTAAGATGTTTAACTATCACTCTGTGAATACCTTTCAACACCTAAAGGTATTTCTGCATGTTTATATATGAAACCTGATATTTCATGATCTGGAATGTGAGGAAACCAATATGCCTCTCTCCACTACATACCAAGGAATCTCTTCCAGTTTAGAAATGTGAGTGTGATACTGGTATTTATTTTTCCTTATGTACCTTCATTATCAGAACTTTTAAGCAAAGAAACACAGTATAGCATATATTCCCTACTGCAGTATAAAAGGTTTGCAAGCAGGGCAAAGGGGACTCTTTTGAAGTAAAAAGAAGTCAGGTTTCTAATCCTTATATAAAAATAAAACTATTTTCTTCCAGTTGATGTTTTCTTATAATAAGCAAAGATAAAACCAACAGCAGGTATACAGTATAGCACATAATAAAACCACTGGTAAGGATAACACTTTGCAAAGTTCTATAGAGGTGACCCAAGACATTTTGCTTCCTGATGCAATTAACAAGATGGTGCCTCTTCCCCATTCCACGCAGGGAAGCAGCCTGACTTTATCACACTTCACTGTTATAGTGCTATTACTCATAGAATCATAGAATCATAGAATTATAGAGTTCGAAGAGACCACAAGGGCCACCCAGTCCAACCCCCTGCCATGCAGGAATATACAGTCAAAGCATCCCTGACAGATGGCCATCCAGTCTCTATTTAAAGACCTCCAAGGCAGGAGATCCCACCACACTCTGAGGGAGTGTATTCCACTGCCAAACAGCTCTTACTGTCAAAAGGTTCCTCCTAATGTTGAGGTGGAATCTCTGTTCCTGGAACTTGTATCCGTTGTTCCGTGTTCTAGTCTCTGGAGCAGCAGAAAACAAGCTTGCTCCATCCTCAATGTGACACCCTTTCAAATACTTAAACAGGGCTATCATATCGCCCCTTAACCATCTTTTTTCCAGGCTAAACATACCCAGGTCCACTTTGACTGCTGTAGCTGCCTTCTGTGGAATTCTGGGGTTTGTAGTTTAGTGAATCCTAAGAGCTCTCTGGCTGAGAGTTTTAAATGCCCCACCCTAAACTGCAAATTCCAGGATACCACAGGAGGCAGCCATAGCAGTTAAAGTGGAACAATAGCACTATAACAGTGTAGTGTGACTGGACTGAGGACTTCAATACTGGTGACAGGACAGCGTCTTCCACCACAACTGAGGGCAGCTGGAGAGTGTGCCGAGGGATTGGGGTAGGCTTCACATAGACCACATTGCCCATGCAGCCTTATCACCTTCCCTGCCCCACAGCATTTGTCACTTGAGACGGCCACCTTACTCTGTTTAATGGTGGAGCTGGCACAGAATACCAAAAAGCATCCCAGAAGATATATTTTAGAGGAAACCTGAATGGAAAACAAGGGCAAGGGGAAGAAGGAATGACTCCTATCATTGTTTGAAGAGCTGAAAGTGTCTAACCTAAAAAGACCCATCCATCCATTTAAAATGAGCAAAGCTCTTATAAATTCAGTGGCCCTCACATATTATGGTGAGCAAATGGGGTGGAGAATCACTCCCACAACTTGCAATGTGGCATGGTGCCCCTAGTTTTTGCCCTGGGGTTATCAATCCCTTCAGACTCAAAGCTTTTGCAAATTAAACTCCACCTCACAGTGCCAGCATAAACATTTGTCTACTAGACCTGATGCCAAGGAGCCCTTTTAGAGCTACCAATCAGTGCTGATGAGTTTTTGGGAGGGGTTAGTTTTTAAATCAAAGCTTTCCCCTAACTCTCTCCTTTCCCCATGAAAATTGGGAACATGGCTGAATAGGAGCGCCACTGAAAGACCGCCAGTCATAGGGTGTCCCCAGTTCAGTCGCAGTTTCTGAACCCTTGAGAGGCTAAGATGTGATTCAGTTGCTGCTTCCTTTGATCTCTAAAACAGCTGGCATAAGAAGTCTATGGCTGGAGGTTATTTTTGGTGGAGTGAAGTCACCTTAATTGCAAGCACCTTTCTGTTGAATTGGAGCTGGCTTACCCAGAATGCCTGGCAAAGCTTTGATATGTTCAAGAGTGCACCATGCCTGCTTTTTCCTTCCTTCAGTTGCAGCTGTATGTTATAAGAACCACATTCATTGGACCGCTTCTTCACTCAGCTGTTGTCTTCTTCAAAGGGATTTTTCTGTTTTGTTTTAGGAAAGTGTTGCCATTAACAGACATCCTTAAAAACCTTTGATCATGGCGAAGGATTTCCCCCTCCTAGCCTTGATGACTTCATTTTACTTTTTCTGTCCTTTTACCTCCTACCCCCACCCCAGCCTACCTACTTATTTGTAGTTCTGAGTTAACAATCAGATAAGACTCTCCTTGTCATATCAGACATATTATGCAAGTGCATGTATAACCATAAAAGCAGATAAATGTTACCTTCTTTCATGTGGTTTAACTTTAAACTAAACTGCCCTGCAGGCAAAATAAATAAATAAAAAAAATGAGATGAACAAACTCTTACAACTGACAGGCCATTGGAGGAAAATTTAATGTTGAATAAAGACAGGAACTAGTTTGTCAATAATAAATCATTAGCAGGTGTCCCATGGAGAAAAAGGTTGAATAAGGGTCTTTAATAAAATTGTTTTCTTTTGGGTTATTACTATCTCTAGCCTCTAGAATTAAGGCTCAGGATTTGCTGACACAAGACAAAAGGGAATACTTGTGTATGGAGAAAAGGTTTGGAAAGAGAAGAGACATTACTTAAAAGGAGATTAGTGAATGAGTTCAAGGAATAATAGCTGTTTTAGTGCTTGTTCATTCCTTTAAATTCTGTGGTCTCAACTCTGAGAAATAGGCTTGGAGAGGGACTTGATCCTTACCAACAGGGAAGAATTGCTTGAGGTAAATGCAGTGGGTATCTTGGGAGGAGGTGATCACATCATCTTGAAATTCACAATACTGAAGAAAGGGGAAACTAAGAGCTCATAGACACTGGCAAGAATACACCGGCTTTGCACCAGCATTTTCTGGCCCCAGACCAGACCTATTGCTCTCCCATTACCATATGAAACAAGATGGAGTCCACATAGACATGTCCACATCACATTCTCTGAAGCCAGGAAGGAGGTCTGCAGTATGTGATCAATGCCCCCTGCCTTGCACATGCTGTGTGCCTCCTTCCTGGCTTCAGAGAATGCAGTGTGGATGGAAGCAGCAGTGGCTGCAGGGACAGGCCTCCTGCAGAGACTGCCTCCTGCAGTCCCACGGGGCCCAATGCAATTTTTCCTGAATGAAGCAGTTTTCCCCAGTATTTTGCTGAAACAATTTAATGGGCTTTACCCCATGTTTACCCCGTCTTTGCCCTGGGCATTGTCAGAACAGCCCAGGGGCAAAACAGGGCAAGAACCCTGCATCGTTTAGAATGCAGGGCTCCAAGAAGTGGGCAAGATAGGCTAAATACTGTAGCTCATCTAGACAAGCCCTAGGTCAGTAAAGTATTTATCTGGTATCTAGGTCATGATAACTAATGGTTCTATTCTATTTTGCTTTTTATTTTTATTTATTTATTAAGTACATTTATATCTCACCTTTCTGCAGCGTGATCAAGATAGCATGTGTGTGACTCCCCTCCCTCCCCAGTTTAGGACTGCACAATAATCCTGTGAGGTCAATCAGGCTAAGAGAGAGAGTGCCTGGCCCAAGGTCACCCTATATGATTTTCATGGCTCAATGAAAACTTGAACCTGGATCCCCAAAGTCCATGTCCAGCACTCTAACCTGGGGTGGGGAATCATGTAGCCTGTTAGATGTTGTTGGACTGCATGTCCCAGAATCCTTAGTCAGTATAATAAATGGTGAAGAATGCTAGGAATTGCAGCCCAACAACATCCGAACAGCCACATGTTTCCTCTGTTTGTGTGGACTAATGTCTCAGTCATCCCACTTTTTTGTTGAAGCCAGTTGCTCACACAGAATTTACAATTTATTTTATTAAGATATTTATGTCCTACCCTTTATCATGAGATTTCAAGTAAAAACAATTTAAACAAGATAAAACCATATTAAACACATTAACAAGTTAAAGCAATTTAAAAAGCTAAGAGTCCTAAAACCATGTATGTTTGAAAAGTAGTTTAGGCCTCAATGGATTTAATAAAGACCCATATGTTGACTTGGTGCCAGAAAGATATTAATGTCGGCACCAATTAGCCTTCCAAGAGGAGGGCATTCCACAAATGGGGTACAGAACAGAGAAGGTCCTCCCTCACATCTTCCCACAATGCATTCCTCTAACCAGTGGGATATAGAGGAAGACCGCCCCCACAAGTCTCAGCCCTCGGGCAGGCATAGAGGTGCCTCTGTAGAGTTCTGCAATCCTAGGTGTGCTTGTGTCCCATAGGCTTCTCTTCCTAGGACATTTTCAGATGATCCTTGCTGCACAAGGATCGCCCGGGAGAGGTTCGTTGCAGCAGCATGGCAGAGGGTCGATTTTGGACGACACCGTCCCTGCTACGAGATCGTCTGTCCCTCTTGCACTTAGGCTTGGAGCCTGCCGCGCTATATTCAGCAAGATTTTATTCATGGACAACCTTTGTGAATAAAATCTTGCAGAACATAGCACGGCAGGCTCCAAGCCTAAGTGCAAGAGGGATGGACAATCTCGCAGCAGGGACTGCGTCATCCAAAATTGACCCTCTGCCACGCTGCTGCAACGAACCTCTCCCGGGCGATCCTTGAGTGGCAAGGATTGTCTGAAAATGTCCCTAGTCAAGACAGGGTACTTACCGGGTCATCAGCCTTATTCATGTGGTAGAAGAGTCGGCATATATCTATCGCCTTCCTCTCCTTGTTATGTGCAAGGTGGAGGCCATTCGAATAATGAATTCAGTTTATGCATCTCTCCCAGCCTTCTTTTTTTCATAGGGAAGAATCGCATCAGTTAGGTCTGTGTGCATTTGGACCTCCTGATGGAGCTCCTGTTGCACATGTTTTGTGCACATGGTGGACAGGAAAGCATCCTCAACCCTGTTCCTGTATGAGATGAGTATACAAACCAGTTTTTAGAAGGGCTTAAGAAAGAGCTTCACCCTTCAAGAATATAAACCAAAATACATCTTACATGAAGAGAAGTCATTCAACATGGACTTACATGTGGTAAGTGGATACTCAGGCTCCGAAACACAATAAGTGAAGAACACTCTCCAGGAGGCAGGCATATTATTACCCAAGTCTACCATAAAGAGAAGACTTCACAAATACAGAGGGTTCACCACAAGTTACAAATCATTCATAAGCCTCAAGGATGGAAAGGCCAGATTAGACTTTGCCAAAAAATATCTCAAAAATACAGCCCAGTTTTGGAACAGCATTCTTTGGACAGATGAAACTAAGGGGTCAGTTACACGACAGTTTTTAATTCGAAAAATGCTGGCTTACTCCTCTTTTGAAACAGTGCCTACCAGTTTACACAATTTTCTCCAGAAAGTCATTTCTCTGATAACATCGGAAAGCTTTCCGAATTTGCAGTTCACATGGGGAGGCGTGGTCTCTGTGACTGACAGTCACGCAGGCCTATCTCTTGCCAGGGCGGAAAGGAGGACTGTGGCACGACAGAGTCTTCCAAGGCCAGTGCCTGTGTGTGTGTGTGCGTGCGCGTGTGCGAATGGAGCCCCAACAACAGCAATGGAGCTGGTTGGGTCTGCAGCTCCAAGGCCTCCAAGGCCAGCGCCTTAGGTGTGTGTGGGGGGGGGAGTGCCACAGGCCCAATGACAGCAACGGTGCTGTGGCGTTGCTATTGTTGGGTCTTCTCCGAGCCCCAGAGGCCTCCAAGGCCATCACCTTCTAGGGGGCGGTGGCTGGAGGCCCAACGACATCAATGGTACTGTGCCCTTGCTATTGTTTGCTTTCTGCTGCACCCCCACACCCGCACCCCTGAGGCCCTGGGAAGAAAGACGGTGCAGGAGGACAGGTGGGCAGTGGGACTGTCAGTCCCATTATCACCCACCCTTCCCCCCCCCCCGCTGCTGCCCCTCCCTCCTTACTTGTCCTTCTCTTCCCATTCTCAAACACGAATGGGGAAGAGAATGTGGGGGAGGAATGGAGGAAGAGGCTGCAGTGGAGGACAGGCGGTGGATGGGACTCAGAGTCCCATCGCCCACCTTTCCCCAGCTGCTGCCTCTCCCTCTTGCCTCTTCCTTCTGTTCCCTGTTCACAAGCAGCAAACGGGGAAGAGAGAGGGGGGGCATCTTAAGGAAAATGCAACATGGGACATACAGTAAAAGAAATAAAATATGTATGTGAAAGTCACAATGACTAAGCAAGAGCAATTATGAAGCTACACAGGTGAAACTGCTAATGTAATCTAGAAGCCTGAGAGCCAAGGACAGAGGTACTGAATGCAGATTGGAAACACCTGAGAATCATTAAGTGTACAAGGTGAAATGTTGAAATACATGGGTTGGTCTTAAGCATGGGTGGAACTACGTGGACCAATCAAAATGGAAGTACACACCCACTGGGTGGAAACTAACTAGTGGGTGGTGATAAACAATGGCTATAAAATTGCAATGTTTGCCAATGTATTGTGGTTGAGTAGAGTTGGAGTAGTTTGGAGATATTGTGGAGTAGTGTGTAGAGATTGTGATTTGTTGACCATATAGTATATTTATATAGAAGAATAAAGTAGGTTTTATATAAAACTACTGAGTTGCCTGAGTGAATCCTGGAGACGTTTTGGTGACACCTGGAGAAGAGTGAGAAGGCTTGGAGAGTTTGTCAGGATCTTCAGCCTATTCTCTGAAACTCTGCTGCTTTGGAGGAAAGCATTAACCACTGATCTAAGCTGGTTGGCTCTGCTGCATAACAAGGTGGTGAGTTTGAGCCAGAGGTGAAGAGCTACAACTCCCATCATCCCTGACAGGGCAAGTAGAGGAAGAGGCTGCAGCAGAGGACAGGCGGTGGATGGGACTCATAGTCCCATCGCCCACCTTTCCCCAGCTGCTGCCTCTATCTCCATGTCCCCCCTCTCTCTTCCCCATTGGCTGCTTGCCAACAATGAACAACGAATCGAAGGGAGAGGCAGGAGGGAGAGGCAGCAGTTGGAGAAAGGCAGGTGATGGGATTCAGAGTCCCAATGACTGACTCTCCTGGGCTGCAGCCTCTTCCTCCATCCCCTCCCCTCTTCCCTGTTTTCTGCTTGCGAATGGGAAGAGAAGGGCAAGTATGGAGGGGAGGGCACCAGAGGGGGAAAGGACGGGTGACAGTGGAACTGACCGTCACGCTGGCCGCCTGTCCTCCTGCAGCATCGTCCTGGGCCTCTGGGGCATGGGTAGGGGCATGGCTGAGCTCCAACAACAGCAACAGCACAGCGCTGTTACTGTCATTGGGCCTCCGCTGTCCTTGGAGGCCTCTGGGTGGGTGGGAGCTCAGACAAGATCCAACGATAGCAAAGACATGGCACCACCATTGCTGTCGTTGGGCCTCCGGTCACCCTTCTCCCCTACATTGAAGGTGCTTGCCTTAGGGAGGCCTCAGGAGCAGTGTGTCTCCAGCTACAGCAGCAGAACAGAGAAGGGGAAAGCGCTGGGGTGAAAAAAATGTCAGTAAAGTTTTGCAAGCCAGCTCTTTCAAGCCCGCCCCCTCTGACCAATGACCAATGGGATCTCAGCTCTACTCTGATCCCCTGCTTCACAATTGTTGCTGGTAATTCACACAGCCAATACTGCGCAAACTTATGAAACTTTTTTTAAAAGTTGGGGAAAACAGCAAAACTTTTACTGCATGACTTTTGGTTTTTTTGGCTCCCCTCCTTCTGAATAAGGCGACTTTGAACCAAATCATGTGGGAACTATTGGGAGTCTTGGCAAATTCTTAGCAGATTTATTTTGCCGTGTAACCGACCCCTAAGGTCAATCTGTACCAGAATGACGAGAAGAAAAGAGTATGGAGAAAGCTTGGAACTTCTCATGAATTGAAGCACACTACATCATCTGTAAAACATGGTGAAGGCAGTGTGATGGCATGGGCGTACATGGCTTCCAATGACAGTTGGTCACTTGTTTTTATTGATGATGTGACAGAAGACAGAAGCAGCCTTGTGGTGAACTCTCTGTATTTGTTTGGCTGGATGTTGTGAAGGGGTTTTTCTTTATCATGGAAAGGATGGTATGCTCATCTACCACTGTTGTCTTCCATGGACGTCCAGGCCTTGTTGTGTTGCAGAGCTCACCAGTGTGTTCTTTTTTTCCCCCTCAGAATGTACCAAGCTGTTGATATGGCCACTCCTAATGTTCCTGCTATCTCTCTGATGGATTTTTTTAAGCCTAAGGATGGCCTGCTTCACTTGCATAGAATCATAGAATCATAGAATTGCAGAGTTGGAAGAGACCACGAAGGCCATCCAGTCCAACCCCCTGCCACGCAGGAAATCACGATCAAAGCATCCCCGCCAGATGGCCATCCAGCCTTTGTTTGAAGACCTCCAAGGAAGGAGACCCCACCATGCTCCGAGGGAGTGTATTCCACTGCCGAACAGCTCTTACTGTCCAAAAGTTCCTCTTAATGTTGAGGTGGAATCTCTGTTCCTGGAGCTTGCATCCATTGCTCCGTGTTCCAGTCTCTGGAGCGCCAGAAAACAAGTCTGCTCCATCGTCAACGTGACATCCCTTCAAATACTTAAACAGGGCTATCATATTGCCTCTTAACCGTCTTTTTTCCAGGCTAAACACACCCAGCTCCCTAAGTCTCTCCTCATAAGGCATCATTTCCAGACCTTTCACCATTTTAGTCGCCCTCCTCTGGACACGCTCCAATTTGTCAATATCCTTTTTGAATTGTGGTGCCCAGAACTGGAGACAGTATTCCAGGTGAGATCTGACCAAGGCAGACTAGAGCGGCACTATTACTTCCCTTGATCTAGACACTATACTTCTATTGATACAGCCCAAAATTGCATTGGCCTTTTTAGCTGCTGCATCACACTGTTGACTCATGTTCAACTTGTGGTCTACTAGGACTCCTAGATCCCTTTCGCACATAGTCTCATTCAGCCAGGTCTCCCCCATCCTATATCTATGCATTTCATTTGTTCGCCCTAAGTGCAGAACCTTACATTTCTCCGTATTGAATTTCATTTTGTTAGCTTTGGCCCAGCTCTCCAGTCTATCCTGGTCATTTTGAATATTGATCCTGTTCTCTAGGGTATTAGCAAATGTGCATTGAGAGCACATTTGACTGAATGTTTTGGGATTATAGCAACAGCTTCCAAATGCAAATGCCACACCTGGAATCAGCTCCAGACCTTTTACCTGCTTATTCTTATTGATGAAGAAATAATGAAGGAATATCCCACACTTCTCCATGAAACAGCTTCAGCAAAGGACAAAAGAGACCCTCTCACTGTCAGGGAAAATAGATATTGTAATTAGATGTTTACTCCCCACCCTTTGGGGTAATTTTATTCACCAAGGCATTGAAGACGCCAGCTTGTCTACTAGAACTCATAAATCTGTCTCTTGTTGTTATGTTTTCTGTGTCCTTCAGAGTTGGAAAAGCGAGAAAGGAAACCAAAAGGCTTCAGGTTTCTCGTTGTTTCTCAGAAGGATTGAATGTTTGGAAAAGTAAATAACTGGGAGGGGATTTTGGAGCTAGTGTGTGTGCCTCCTGCATTTTGGGGGCTCCTTTTCTTTTCTCTTAGCTCCTGAAGAACTTTGGAGCATACAGAAGCATGGATGAATGTCTTCTGTTGTTTATTTCTTTTCTGTTTTGCTTTTAATAAAACCATAAAAGAAAAACAGTCTATCTTTCTTTTACACCAGAAGTGTGCATGGCTTTGCCCAAAAGCCCACGCTATTTCACTGCATTCATCTCTGCTCGTATGGGCAGAGAGTGAACGCGCTCTGCATATTTTACAACACTCACAGCTGCAAGAGTTTACTGCATACCATGCAGCTGTGGACAAGTGTACATAGGGACCACAAAACACAGTGTGCAAACATGAATCAAGGAACAAGAGAGACACTGCAGACTGGCCCAACCAGAAAAATCAGCAGTAGCAGAACATGTTATAAACCAACCTGAACACAAAATGTTATTTAAAAACACAGAAATTCTGGACCAGGCCAACAACTATCATGTCAGAATGCACAGAGAAGCTATTGAAATCCACGAACACCTGGACAACTTCAACAGGAAAGAAGAAACCTTAAAAGTAAATAAAATATGGTTCCCAGTTTTTAAATACAATAGAATTAAAACTCAACACTTACAAAGGAATTCCACCCAGGTACATGAGGATTCCCAGCAGATAATGGCCAATCAACCAATCACCAGCCAAACAGACACTAACGAGCCTTGCATTTCTATACCCAGAAACTAACCATTCAATTACATAAATTTACATATACTCCCCTACAGGGATTCACAGCATATAAACCCCAGACACACTCCTACCCAAGCATTCTCTGAAGATGCCAGCCACAGATGTAGGTGAAATGTCAGAAAGAAACTATTCCAGAACATGGCCTCATAGCCCGGAAAAAACCCAAGGAAAATTGTCCAATTACTTTTGGTCCCTTGAAAAAGAGAGGGCTACATATTAAAGAACTGTAATTCCTAAATCTGTCCTCCAATTTGGATGTGAATACCCTCAAATAAAAGCTGAGAGACTGCACTTTAAGCTCATATTCATTATTTAACTGTAACTTGAGTTTATTTTGGTAAACAGCCAAAATAACAAAACTTGTGTCAGTGTCCAATTATTTCCACACCTAACTGTATATTACAAATACACTAATACAAATATTTTCCCGCTCTCTATGATCTTCTGACAGCTTAAGAAATCCTAATGAATGTTCCACATAGCCAATGGAATAATCCAGCTATCAAGGGCTATCACTCTCCTTGACTTGGCTCAGAGCTGCTGCTAAATAATGTAAGGGGAAGAGTAGCTCAGATACATTTTCTTATTCATGCTGGAAACTCCCAACATCAATTCTTCAATGGAAATCTTATAGGGACTAAGGAGATTTTCAGACAGGCAAAAATCTCCCCTTGCCGCGCGAGCAGCCTCCCGAAACTGCTGCGCGGCAAGGGTCTTTTTCGGACCGCTCTGTGCCTGTGGCGAAACCGTCCGTGTCACTTCCGTGAAGCTTGGGACGGCTCCGCGCCATATTTCAATCACGGAGGCTGCCCGTGCTTGAAATATGACGCGGAGCCGTCCCAAGCTTCACGGAAGTGACACGGACGGTTTCGCCACAGGCACAGCGCGGTCCGAAAAAGACCCTTGCCGCGCAGCAGTTTCGGGAGGCTGCTCGCGCGGCAAGGGGAGATTTTTGCCTGTCTGAAAATCTCCTAAATAATAATAATTTAAAATCAGTTTGTGGGTCCAAGATTTCAATAAAGAAACATACTGAATTTAAATGGAACAGGACTAAACATATATAGAGGGATCAGATGGCTTTCTTGAGCAGCAACCATTCATTTGAAAGGATAAAAAAATAGGTAGTTTCATGTAGTCTCCATGTGGATAATTTCTAATTATCTGTGAAGTCCTTACATAACCTTCACTATTTGCTGATGTAAATGCTGCTGAACTCTTTCTGGGTAAATGGGCCATGAATTTGTCAATCAAATGCATGTGATTAAGTGCTAATGTTTGCCTATGAAGCTATATGGCTTGGGACCCAGCTACCTCAAGGCCTGCCTTTTGCCCATATGCCTGTCTGTCTGTGTACTCAGATCATGGTTTAGAGACCCTGGACCAGGTATGTCCTTGACTTAGGGCAGCTGTACATCCTACACTAGAGAAGCCAGGCCTTCATTTCAAGGTGTCCTCTCTTTAAAGAGCTATCTGGTTCAAGTCTGTAAAAAAGGAAAGCAGGAACGTTGAAGAAACCACTACCCCATGCTGACTCTTTTATCACAGGGCTTGGGAAGTAAAGTGATTTACCTTTGCCTTCTTCTGTCCAGTAGTAGCTCTGTTAGAATTAGCTAAAGTGCCACTGCTATTGTCTCTGAGAGATCCTCCACCCGTGTCTCCCACCCATCACCCACTACTGCTGCTGCTCAGTAACTGTTTGGCATATCCAGTCTGGTTCCTCTGTTACCTGAATTACATGGGGTTTGTGGGAGCCCACTTGTATCACTCAAATTAAAATAATTCGATTCCAGCCGGCTCCAAGGTTCACTCAGCCTTACATCCTTTCATAGGTCGGTAAATTGAGGACCCAGCTTGTGGGGGGCAATTAGCTAACACACATTGGAAACTGTTTAATGCGGTGTAGATGTGTAAATAGCTATTGCTTGAAATAATTTGTAAGCTGCTCTGCTAGCCTTGTGGCTGAAGAGTGGGGTATAAATAAATAAATAAATAAAATTAAAAAATATATTAATATGGAGAATTTTAATTAGCTCAAATATAGCAACTATGGGACTTTTGGACCTATGTATACCAATACTCACTGATGAGACTCCAAGCCAGGGAATAAAATAAAATGGTTTTTATTGAGAAATAATCACAGAGTCATTCACATATACATTCACACTTCAAGGAATCATACAAGGCTAATGAAAGATAGGATAAAGTATTGGGAGAGAGGAATAGATTTTGGGATTATGGGCTATATTATACCTGTCCGAAAAGCAAAGGTTCATTCAGAGAAGAATACTCAGGCTTGATTCTGAGGTCAGACAAAAAACAAGCAGAGTGACAGTGTGTAGAAGACTGTGCATGCTTTGGTTGTGTTTTGGAATAATATTTATACTCAATATTTGCCCTTAAGGAGTGTTTTTGGAGTGCAGAACAATCTTTGAGTGAGTTTTCCAGAGTGAAACAATGGAAGCTCCAGCTTAGTTGATAGCTGTTAATGGTTGAAAATTAAGATTGATGGGTTTTAGGCAACCTCTGCTTTGTGTGTACAGGAGATGTGAAGGAAAAACCATTTGCAGAGTAATGGGTGTTCCAGTAACTCAATTGTTTGTGAGTATGACTCACTACCAAGTGTATCCAGGAGAAGTAGCACATTCCACGCTAACTACGGTCTGAGGGGGCTCTGCATAATTACTTCCCAGGTGTATTTGTTTTTGGGAAATTTCTAAGACCTCTTTTTAGGTTTTGAGCAAAACTCCACTAGTCCCTATATTTTGGCCGTCCTGGTCTATGGCTAACCACGTGAAGTGTCAATATGAGCCAAATAATGAAATATTGCCAATTAATGAATTATTGGAATTGAGGGGATGTTGGGGCAGGTAAAACATCAGCAAAATCCTGTCTGACATGGGAGACCCAACCAGTAACAATACTACCACCAGCATAGCCACTGAAGCACCACCACCAAAACATAATGCCAAAGTGGCTGTCAACCATTAGCATCTGACAGAGTACTAAGCAGGCATACAGGATCTTCTGCCTTAGAGTTATATTATTACCTATTCATGTATTTAATATAGAAAATAGGGCCCAGACAAATATCAGTGTTAAAATTGTAACAACTTGAATTGTCACTAAAGGATCTATATCCTGCCCTGCCTTGCCCTTCTTGACTTGAAGATGCTAATGATGATGACTGAATATATTGTGTTGCAATGCATATAGTTTTGGTGGCTGATAAACATATTGGTACAGTGACTGTGCAAAACCTTGGAGACCACATAAGCAGCCCTCACACGGTTTATAGCTATTGCACCTCCAGGTAACAGTTGGTCAGATATAACCCTGCACACATATGCCCTCCCACACATTCAGTTGTATGAGTGCAAATCATTGATGTGAACTGACTAAAAACATACAAGAAAAGTGAGATTGGTTGGGCCAAACAATAAAAAGAAAGATGCCCTGTCATTACAAAACATTGGGAGCTTTGATCTTTGGCTTTGCACAACAACAGCTTGTGATCTTGAAAAGGTCAGACTCATATATTTAAATGAAACTGTACTTGCAACATGTGGTTGACAGGTGAAAAAGAAGACCAGATAATATTCCTCTTTTAAAAGGTACACACTGAATGCTTAGCTGAAGTTCTGCCTCTCCCTGTTTCTAAAGTGATGTGTATTGAGCCTGAATCAAACACAATATACCCCTTAGGTTCATTGGATATGTTTGTCTTTATGATCAAACACAGTGTGTTTAACTACAGCTGTAGTCACCTTTTTGAGCTGCTGCTGTGGGTTCTTACAAGACCATTTTTCAACTGGTGGTGCAAATGTATTTATTTATTTGAAAATAATTATACAACTGTACCAGTAACACCATGAGGTCATATACAAAACACACACACACAATCAATGAAATCACAAATTTAACAATAAAACAAATACAGGTATAAATCAACCAAATCCATGCCAAAAATGTAAAAATAAAATCAGAATGTTAGGAGCCAGTACTTAAAAGAATAAAAGCAAAGATCAAAATAAAGACTGAATGCCTGCCAGAAGAGGAGAATCTTAGCCTGGCATCTAAATGCTTCTAATAAGGATGCCAGGTGGATCATTCTTAGGAATGCATTCCACAGATGGGAACCACTTCTGAGAAGGCTTTTCTCTAGTAGCCTCCTGTTGCACCATTGGTAGCAGTGGCATCTGGAGAAAACTCTCTCAGTGACCTTAGTAATCTGGTAGGATCATGAGGAAGCTGGTACTAGTTCAGCTAGACTGGTCCTAGGTCCATACCAGCAACTCCTGTGGTAGATGGGCTGATGGATCAGTTAGCTCTCCATCTTGCGCCCCGTTAGTTATCTACAATTTTGTGCTTAACGTGAAACATTCATGCTGCAGTCCTCTATACCCAGGAGCAGGGCCGGTTTAACCTGTCTGCCTAATCAGCATTGGCGGGGGGGGGGGCGAGCTCAAGAGAGGGCCCCTGTGTTGGCCTCCTTAATCTGACAAAGAAGACAGCCAAGAGACAGTCAGTAGGAGCCCCCTCCTACCCTCCTCCTCCAAAAACCTCCTGCTGGCTTTTTTAAAAAAACAAACAAAACAGCCTCTCCTGTGTGTGTGTGTGTGTGTGTGTGAGTGAGTGTGTGTGTGTGTGTGTGTGTGAGAGAGAGAGAGAGAGAGAGAGAGAGACGGAATTTGATGGTTGTTTCCCTCAAAAAGGGCATCTTTCTTTCTTTCTTTCTTTCTTTCTTTCTTTCTTTCTTTCATTCTTCCCTTCCCTTCCCTTCCCTTCCCTTCCCTTCCCTTCCCTTCCCTTCCCTTCCCTTCCCTTCCCTTCCCTTCCCTTCCCATAGATCCCCTCCAGCCCATCTTTCCAGTTGCTTTTAACCTGTCTTGGTTCCTCTCCCCTCCCTTTCCCTCTTGATCTTCTTCAGCTTCCTCTCCTTGCTGCCAACTGAGTTCAGCCTGCAAAAGAAATTTGTGTGTGTTTGCCCATGTGCCTTCAAGTCATTTCTGAGTAAGGCCAACCTACCATGGGGGTTTCTAGGGAAGGTTTGTTCAAAGGGGGGTCTGCCTTTGCCTTCCTTTGAGGCTGAGAGAGTGTGACTTGCCCACACTCTCATGGCTGAGAAAGGATTAAAACCCTGCTCTCCATAGTCATAGTGAATGCTGAAACTTCTACAACACTCTAGCTCTTTTAACAGAAGAATATAAAGAATATAAATTAAAATTTGGAGTAATATTACTGGGAACAATGGTTTTGTTGTTGTCACTAAAACACCAGTATCCCATTAGTGTTATGTGAGAACCACGGTTCTTAACCTTTTCTTTACCAGGGACCCCGTTTAAATATCTTTTGTTGCCCCAAGACTTAACTCAAGATTTAAAACCCTAATAATAATAGCTAACAACAACAACAATACAATTACACCATCCATTAAACTTTCCCTCAGAGGCACTCTTGCTTCTTCCTGCACGTTTGTGGCTGGAGTGGATTGAATGGCAATGTGCAGGCCAAGCCAGCCAGCCTTTGCCTTGGTTCCTGTCACGTGGCTACTCCACTACAGGGAAGAGGTGGGCCAAGCAGCCTTCAAGCCTTTGTGGACTCCCTGTGAGGACATTGCGGACCCCAAGTTAAGAACCACTGGGCTAGAGAATGCTGGAAAAGGAACAATGCAACCAGACCTTGAGAAGGATGCTGGCAGGGGGATTCTGGGAGGTATAATCCAAGAATAACTTTCCCAGGCTCTGAATGCAGCCTAGAATCATAGGGCTGGAAGGGACCCCAACAGCCATCCCATCCGATTGGCTTCTGCCCTGCAGGAACACACAATCCAAGCATTCCTGACAGATGGCCATCCAACCTATGTTTAAATAAACCCAAAGAAGGTGACCCCACCACACTCCAAGGCAGCAATGTATTCCACTTCCGAACAGCTCTTTCTGTCCGGAGGTTCTTCCTAATATTCAGGTGGAATCTCTTTTCCTGTAGTTTGAACCCATGGCTCCGTGTCCTAGTCTCTGGAGCAGCAGAAAACAAGCTTGCTCCTTCCTCAGTATGACATCCCTTCAAATATTTAAACATGGCTATCATGTCACCTCTCAACCTTCTCTTCTCCAGGCTAAGCATATCCAGCTCCCTAAGCCGTTCCTCAAAGGGCGTAATGGCTTCAAGACCTCCCACCATCCTTCTCAGTATCTTTCTTGAATTGTTGTGCCCAGAACTGGAAACAGTATTCCAGGTGAGGTCTGACCAAAGCAGAATGGAGTGATACTATTACTTCCCTTGATCTAGACACTACTCCTATTAATGCAGCCTAGAATCGCATTGGCATTTTTTGCTGCTGCATCACACTGCTAACTCATGTTTAGCTTGTAGTCCACTCTTTATTTTCTTTGAGGAAATCTACACCATTACATTAATTGCTAATAAACAAAAAATATTATGTTAGTGCCTATAATATAGTTTTTAAACTAAATTATTGGTGGCAAATTATGTTATATAGTAGGCCCCTCTTACCCACTGGGGATTGGTTCTGGGGGTGGGGGGGTGTGGATTCTGAAAACCATGAATAATAGTGAACGCCATTGAAAATAATGGGACTTCTGGTTTAAAATACCATAGAGTTGCCTTGGAGGGCCTAGAAAACGGCTAGGGAGGACACATTTTCTGGGAAGACTCTATGGTAGGTGTGCTGTGTTGTGTCAAATGGATAATGAATCCATGGATACAGGAGTCATACTATAATCTGAACATCCTGTACGGTAAATAGGTTAGGTTACATTGATCTGAGATAAACATACGGGGGCCCCAAAGTAAAGCATTGCAGGCCCCCCCAAAATTCCTTAAACAGGCCCTGCCCTGGAGTAAGCCACAGTGAGTACATATTTTGAGTAGATATAGTAGGATTGGACTGTTGTAAGAGCAAATAAATTGACAACTAAATGCGTTCAAAGGGATCCTGTAGCACCTTTGAGACTAAGTGAGAGAAAGAATTTGGTAGCCTCAGTTTTCATAGACCAAGTCTACTTTATCAGATGTATATGCACTAAATGTGTTGACATTTACATGACAAACGGTGATATTCAAGGATCTATGAAGATATTCTCTGATGAAAGGAGTTTCAGATCAGAATATATTCCTTTCTCCCTAGGAAAAAAGAAAGTTTGTTTAATGTATTTATTTGTATCCCACCTTTTCCCCAATTCAGGACTCTAGGCAGCTTAAAAAACGTAGTTAAAATTCACAAAATACAGAAGTTAAAAAATGATTGAATTGTTTAAAAAATTAAAGCCAGTTAAAAACATAAACCATAAAAATACAACAAAACAACAAAGATGAATCAAAGGTATTTACTATGAAGTCTTTATAAACCCTCTTATACAATTAAATACAAACTAGTCATTATCACCTAAATATCTGTATACTGTAGTTATTTGGAATTAATACATCCCCAATACATTAAATCATCACCCCAACATCTGTTCCTATCCAGCTCTCTTGACTGTGGGACAAATTAAATTTGTTAACCGTGGGGGATTTTCTCTTCTGCAGACAGCAGCTTTAGATCTTTTTTTTGGGTGTGTGTGTGTGTCAGGACTATAGCAGGGAAGGGAAGGATTAAACTACCCCTGACCACCTGGGGACAACTCATGATTATCAGCCAGTTTTAACAGAGGGGTGGGATAATAATAATAATAATAATAATAATAATAATAATAATAATAATTTGTGTTTTTAAAACCATGGATATCAAATGCAAACACATGACCCCTCCCACCAACAACAGCCCCCAGTCCCTCATACTGCAGTCCCCTGTGGGCCAGTGGAAATCAACAGACAGTTGACTTTGATGAAATCCAGTAGAATATTGCCATGATGGGCAAAAGCCCTATCCCACAGCAGTGACGGCAACAAAGAAATAAAACTTTGCAACTATTGTTTCTGCACAGTGTCATCCTTTGTGTCTGCAAAGTTCTGGTCCTTTTAGGAGGGGCACACTCAGAAGGTGGTGTTGAGGGTTCCTGCCTGATAGCCTGGTTGTTGGACTGGGGATTTCCTCAGGGTTCAATTCTGTCCCTCATGCTATTCAACATGTACATGAAACCACTGGGAGAGGTTATCCAGAGTTCTGGTATTTGGCATCACGGGTATTGTGGATGATGCCTAGCTCTCCTAGTCCTTTCCACCTCAACCAAAGGAAGTTGTCTTGGTTCTGAACAAGTGAGTGTCATCAATAATGGACTGAATAAGGACCAAAAAATTTAGAAATTTAGAAAAACAAAGGTGATCCTGGACAGTTGGAAGGCAGATCAGGGAACAGAAATTAGGTCTATGATGGGTGGAGTTAAACTCCTCCTGAAATCTCATGTTTGCAGCTTGGTTAGACTCATAGGAGATTTTCACATGCCGAAAATATTGCCTCCAGAAACCGGGACAGAAATATTTCTGTCCCGGAAGCAGCGCCGCGGTTCGCACGCTCACCTCCCTCTTCCGTTTTTCCGTCGTCCTCGCTTTGGGTTTTTTCCTCTCTCTTCCGGAATATTTTATTAACGGCAAACTCCCGTTAGTAAAATATTCCAGAAGAGGGAGGGAAAAACCCAAAGCGAGGACGACGGAAAAACGGAAGAGGGAGGTGAGCATGCGAACCGCGGCGCTGCTTCCGGGACAGAAATATTTCTGTCCCGGTTTCTGGAGGCAATATTTTCGGCGTGTGAAAATCTCCATAGACTCACTCCTGAGCCTGGATAAGCAAGATTGGGTAGCAGAAAGGAATGTTTGCACAATTAAAGCTAGTGTGCCCATTGCACCTGATGGTAGAAATGGCAGATCTGGCTACAGTGACGTGTGCCTTAATTGCATCCTGTTTGGCTTACTGTAATATGCTCTATATGGGCTGCCCTGGGAAACTGTTTGGAAACTTCAGCAACTCTAAAACGCTGCAGCCATACAGCTAATTAGGGCTGCTTACAGGGAACATAAGACTCCCTTGTTGAAAGCTTCACTGGCTACTGGTTCATTTTGGTGCTGGTTATGATCTATAAAAACCCATATGGCTTAGGTTTAAGTTATCTAAAAGACTGGCTCCTTATATAAGCCTGCTCAAGTCTTAATTAAGATCTTCTGGGGAGGGCTTTCTTTTTGTCCCAGGCCCAAGTTATGAGGACACAAGAGAAGGCCTTTGTGGCTGCTCCCACCAGTGGAATTCTCATCCACTTAAGGCTAAGCTGTCCACCTCTCTCCTTCCAGCAACAGGTTCTTATTTAAACAAGTACTTGACACTTTGCTGGTTGCATGGCTTCTACTACTCAGCCACCTCTTTAAAGAAACCATTGAAGGTGCTGAATGCTATAACCCCCCAAATAATTTCTGCACCTTGGAAAGCTCCTTAAAAATTTCAGACTAAAACCCAGAATGGATTCTTCTGCTTCTCCCCTCCACCCCCACCCCCAGTGTACATGGAAGCTACCAGACACAAGAGACAGAGTGTGTTGAGGTCGGAGCAAGTGGCAAAAAAACTAGAAGGAAGAAGGGGCAGATCTCAAACTTCAGGCCAAACTAGAGGGGCACAGCTCAGCAGGAGAGTAGGACATGTGGGGGGGGGGAGCTCCGGGTTTGGCCCACAGGAGGATAAAAGAGCAGAAGGCAAAGAGTTGACCCCAAGGCCCCTCTAGGCCAGTATGCTTGTCTCACACGAATCAATCAGAAACCCCTCCCCCCCAAAGCACACACAGCAGGACAGGAGCTCATTCACATGCAAGCTAACCCCCCACACACACATACTCCCCAACAACTGGAATCCAGAAGCATGCAACATCTTTTAACAGAGTATGTATGCTGGACTTTTATTCTTTTTCTTTAAAAAATGCCTTTATATTGTTTTAAATTGTAGTGTTTTTTTTCAGAGGGGTACTTTTTTTTAGCTATACTTTGTTTTGGTCTATAGTATAAGCTACCTTGCATCCCATGTCAGGAGAAAGACAGGATATAAATAAAATAAGTTAGATAAGTCGGGGTTAACAAATGCTGAAGGAGGGGACAGCTAAAAAGACAGGTGGTGGAACATTCAGGAGAAAAGACAGAAATGAAGAGGAGGTTGATTCTCCATTACCAGGCATAGCAGAAGTTCAAGGATGTTATATAGAATCATAGAATCATAGAGTTGGAAGAGATCACAAGGGCCATCCAGTCCAACTCCCTGCCATGCACAATCAAAGCATTCCTGACAGATGGCCACCCAGCTTCTGTTTAAAAATCTCAAATGAAGGAGACTCCATCACACTCCGAGGCAGTGCCACTGCTGAATAGCTCTTACTGTCAGGAAGTTCTTCCTAATGTTTAGGTGGAATCTCTTTTCCTGAAGTTTGAGTCCATTGCTCCATGTCCTAGTTTCTGGAGCTGCAGAAAACAACCTTGCTCCATACTCAGTGTGATATAAATCCCGCTTTCCTATGGTCTCTCCTTTTTTTGAGCTGTTTGTCTGTAATTTTCCCAATTGATATTTCTCTTTACATGTGTGGGCTATGTATTTTTGTCCTCATTTGTATCTCTATGCAGAAAAAGCTAACCAACAAGGCAGAGCTTTTAAATTTAGACACAAAGTCCAGAATTCTTTATCAGCTACTAATTAGCAATCATGAATATGAAACAGTTACATTTATGTACTCATCCATAACTGTTTCATATTCACAATAGCTACTTAGGACATTATCAGACTAGCCCCTTAAAATGTTCTTTTGCCAGCATAAAAAATCCCATTTTTATGCCAGCGAAAGAATGCTCTCCCCCATGTAACATACCTTCCTTTCCTGGCAAAGGCAGCCTGGGCATTGAAGAGGAAGTGAGCGGAGCCCCATTCACTTCCTCGTTTGAAATCTCACGAGACTTTGTCACTTGGGAAATTTTAAAATAAAAATAAAGCATAAAAAGTTTTTTAAAGCACACACACACAATTTACAAGTCCCAAGTAACCTGGGAAGGATGATAAAAAGAGCAAAACTTACCTGGATGTTCCAATCTCACCCGATCTCACCTGCAAGTTCGCGCCAGACTGGCCATTCTCACTACAGTCACGAGAGTTAAATGGCTTCGCACGCTGGCAGAGATGGCACTAAAGCACCATGGGGATCTATGGTTTTCGGGCTGATTTTAACCGTGAAAGGGCAACGTCATCTGATCTGCGGGCCCTTTTGCAGTTATGCGGCATCCTTAGTCATGATTATGACACTATTACCATGATCATAACTCTACCTGAAGCCTACTTTACTGGGCATCAGCTACTTTTGGAGCAGGAGGTCCAGTCTGCCAATGATCAGAGCCTGGGCGAATGATGTTTCTGTCATAATGGGGGGGGGGGAGTTGTGTCAGGAGAGATTATTTAATTAAATACACTTAAGGCTGCTGCCACACTGTGGAAATAATGCAGTTTGACACCACTTTAATGGCCATGGCTCAGTGCTATGGAATTCTGGGATTTATAATTTTGTGAGATATTTCGCCTTCTCTGTCAGAGAGCTCTGGTGGCACCACAAACTACAAATCCCAGGATTCCATAAGATGGAGCCATGATAGTTAAAGCAGTGTCCAACTGAATTATTTCTGCAGTGTGGCAGGAGCCACAGTAGTTGATACAGAATTCCAGCCAAGGTGGGTAAGGAGAGACATCATATCCTCCAACATTTCACAGATGAAAACCAGGACAGGTGGGGCCAAACAACATCAAAGCATGGTCAAGATGGCAAAAGTTAATGGGAAAGTACTTTGCCTGAGCCTACTGGGAAGGAGAAGACTCCCACCCACTCCCTGCATCTCCTCCTGCTGAGAACAAACTAGTTTTTGCACTTTGAACACAGTTTGCAGCAACTGAAGTAAGCTGAGGACAAGGGAGGAAGGGGAGGGGAGGAGAAACTGGAACATTTTAAAAGCAGCTGAAAAAGTGGGACAGCAGAGGATTAAAGGGGACTGTTTCTGCCGAATTGAGCCAGTTGGAAGGTATGCTCTGGAAGGATGGAGGGGCTGCTTGTGTCTCCAGGGATGCTCTTTGCCCACTCTTGCTATGAAATAATTGGCCCAGAGCACCACCAGAACTACAGAAAAAACAAAACACTCTATACTATAGCATTCCCTCCAGTTTGGCAGGGTCAGTCTCAATTAATACTCCTTCCTGATTATTTAGGGGTTTAATCTGTTCTGGTTTCAATATTCTGTAAACTGCCTTTCAGAGCATTAATTGGGACTGGTCCCTGCCAAATTTGGACAGTTGGAAGATATGAGACATAATAAAGTTCTGTAAATGTATGCAAGATTCAGGGAGCATGGCATGGATGATCTGGAAAAAGCAATTCTTCTCCCTCTTGCAAAACAGAAGAATTTGAGCAAATCCAACCAAGCTGAAATTCTGAATAGAAAGCTGGGACAGCTAAAATGAAGCACCACACAGCACGTAGGCAGTGGAATATTTCACTGTCCCAAGAGGTGGAGGGGAGGCTTTTAAAGCAGATTAAACAAATTCATGGAAGATAAGGCTATCAAAATGCCAAAAGAACAAAGGGGCTGGAAGGCCTTCTTGATCTGGAAAATTATTTGATATTCATTTATGATAAACAGCTTGTTATCTATTTAAAGGTGAATTGCCACTCCTGGAGGCTTCCAAGAAAGGCAAATCATGTGGGGCAAAGGACAATATGGAAAGTCCAAAAGGATCAAGTGCTGGAAAAGGAGCCTTGAGGTCACATACAGCCCTGATTTGCAGTTTGACCACCCCTGTTTGACTGAACACTGGTCTGGCCCAGTATAGCTGTTTATTATTTCTTATACTATGTCCTTCTCCTCTCCTTATATTATTTCCTGGTGGAGGCTGTATTATGTGGTTATAAGCACTCAATAAAACACCCCCTCTTTCTGAGTCAGCTTGCCCCTAAGAATAATAATAGTTATTATGGTCAGGCAGTGGACAATGTTGTTGTTGTTGTTATTCACTGATACCCTACACCAGCTGTTTACTTATGTTTATGTAACTAAGTAACATCTCTTGCCCCACACTGCCCATCTTAAGAGCCAGCAGCTGGATTGGGTGAAGGAGATCTGTGAAGCTTCGGATGACATTTCCACCCCCTCCCATCAATGAGCAAGGCTGTGACAAGGATGTCTGACAGGGGTCCTGCTTCTGATTATCACAGCTTTGCTCACTGGCAGGAAGGGGTTGGAAACATGATCCTCCTTGTGCCCCAATCTGAACAGACCTTCATTGCCTCATCCTGCTGCTGGCTCTTAAGATGGGCTGAGGTGGCATTTATGTAGGTTTACAATAAGACTATGTAGTCTTAGGACTTATCAGATGAGTCAAATATGGTGTCATAAGGACTCCTAATGAACGCAAAAGGGTGTGTGTACCAGACGATATTGCCCTTTCATGACAGCCGAGCGCTTTCATCAGTGCTGTCTACGTACAATTCTAAATATACACTGGACTGACTATGTGACGAATGTTGCTGTCCTTGAGCAAGCAGGGATCACCAGCATTGAGGCCATGATATTGAGAACACAGCTGCGCTGGGCAGGGCATGTTTCTAGGATGGAGGACCATCGCCTCCCAAAAATAGTACTCTACGGTGAACTCGCCACGGGTCAGCGTAAGAGGGGCGCTCCAAAAAAGCAATACAAAGACTCCCTGAAACAACATCTCAGGCTTGGCCAAATTGATCACCAACAGTGGTCCGCCCTGGCCTCACATCGGGAGGCATGGAGACGCACTATCCACAATGCTGCAGCCTTATTTGAGAACTCACGCCGAACAAGTCTTGAAGATAAACAACAACGCAGAAAGAATCACAACCCAGAAACATCACCCAAGGAGACCTTCTGCTGTGCTTTCTGCAACCGGACTCGTTTATCTCGGATTGGCCTTTTTAGTCATCAGCGCGTTTGCAGAAAGCGCGGGATGAGTCCTTCCTGAATCTTCGTTTGTGAAGAAAAGCCAGAGAGAGAGAGACAATAAGACTATGTAGTCTTAGGACTTATCAGATGAGTCAAATATGGTGTCATAAGGACTCCTAATGAACGCAAAAGGGTGTGTGTACCAGACGATATTGCCCTTTCATGACAGCCCAAGCTGTCATTTGATCCCCCGATAGCAATCAGTTGTTGGCATTGTTGGTGTTTGAATCCGCACGCCATTGTACTCACATGAATGCAGCGTCAATGGGCAAACACGTCTGGGTGAGATCACAAGAGCCAGGTAGGGGACACTCTTTTTATGCCCTCCCCATGTACTTGGAACTTTTAATGTTGTTTTTGCGCTTTCCTGAACTTTTTGTGTCTTTCTTTTGTTTTCGAAATTTCCCACACGAGTGTCTTCTCACAAGATTCGGTAAGATTACAAACCCAGAAGCAAACAGAGCTTCATTTGTGCTCTGTTACTGCCTGGGAAGCCTCATGGATGCTGCTCAAGGTAAGTGTGGTGGTGGGGTTCTTTTGCCAGCATAAAAACTACACAGTTTATGCCAGCAAAAGAACGTTAAGGGTGGTGGTGGTTTGATAAAGACCTTACTGAATACAGATCAGTTATGGATCCATAACTCTAGGCTATGAATCCGTAACTCTAATACTGAATACCAGACATGATGACTGTGGTTATGATTGTGATTATAGTTCAGAAAGGCATACCATGATAAAGTTTTAAAAAACACATGATGTGTGTGTGTGTGTACGTGCATGCATGCTGTGCAATCCTTTCCACATGGCCCCCTTCCAATAATTAAATGAAAACAAGCTGTATGACTACATTACAGAGAGGAGGAGAAGGAGGTAGTTGGAGGAAGAGAACAAAGGTGGTCAGCAGCATCTGTCTGGGTCAGTGCCTCTAGACCTTTCTTCCTGCTCAAACTCCTCCAAGAATCCAGGCAATGTTGGCAACGGCAGCTTCAGGTTTCAGTTCTGTACTTACCGGTAAATATATAGGCTCATTAAATGAATCCTAATTTGCACACATCCGTGCAGCTCTTATAAGAATTGCTCTTATAAGAACCTAAGCATTATGGTTATTGTGATCCAGTTAGTGTGACAGAGCACAGGCAGGGAAGCTCAGGGAAGGATTTTAATGCCTTAAATCAAAGATCCAGAAGATTAAACTCCTGTATTTACCCACAACCATAGGGACTGGGAATATCAAGCTCTCTTTAAGTGGAAATTGTGCCTGTCCTCCTTTTGAGGGCAGCGATGAAGGGAGGCTAAATCAAGTTGATCAGTGCTACATATAGTTATCAGATAAGGCCTATCTGACAGAGCTATGCACATACATTGTTGGCAGCTAGATCAGCCTGAGTAATTCCATGTGTAGCAGGACCTGTGAAGTTATAGTTTAGTTCTGTGTTGCATTTAGGATGGAGGACCGTTGCCTCCCAAAAATAGTACTCTACGGTGAACTCGCCACGGGTCAGCATAAGAAGGGTGCTCCAAAAAAGCAATACAAGGACTCCCTGAAACAACATCTCAGGCTCGGCCAAATTGATCACCAACAATGATCCGACCTGGCCTCACATCAGTGGGCATGGAGACGCACTATCCACAATGCTGCAGCCTTATTTGAGAGCTCATGCCAAACAAGTCTTGAAGAGAAACAACAATGCAGAAAGAATCACAACCCAGAATTATCACCCAAGGAGACCTTCTGTTGTGCTTTCTGCAACCAGACATGTTTATCTTGGATTGGCCTTTTCAGCCATCAGCGCACTTGCAGAAAGTGTGGGATGAGTCCTTCCTGAATCTTCGTTTGCGAAGAAAAGCCAGAGAGAGGGCATTTCGTACAAAAGGGACCTTAGGGTAAAGGACCACTGCAAAATTCAAGCTATAAAATTATCTTTGGCCCCCTGATTTCTTGTATTAATTTAGTAATTGATAGAAGAGCTTCACTGGGTAGCCTAAGGATATTGTATTTTGCAAAAGACAGAAGAACTCCTCTCTATCCACTTTTTCCAGATTATCCATAATTTTACAGACCTTTAACATGTCTCTCCCTACATATATTGTTTCTAAGTTTAATAGCTTTAAAAACTATGACCTTTTCTCATAAGGAAGTTGCTCCAGCTGCTTAGCCATTTTGGTTACATTTTTCTGCACAGAAATACAAGTGAGGACAAAAATGAATGGCCCATGCACATGGGGAAATGTCCATGACAAAAGATAAGGACAATTATCTCTAGAAACAGACAACCTATGAAGGAGGCAATTATGTAACAGCATTTATCTTCTGCTACTCATGATAACTTATAAGAGAGACACACAGTAAAACTAACACTGAAAATATTTAACACTCCAAACTTTCCACATTTATCTTTAGCAGCTGAGACAGTCATATGTATCCAAGGTTGGCACACATTATTCCACCAGCAACCCACCCTCCAGATAAGTCTATTCATGCTGACACTTTTGTGCACAGTTATGGTCCTAATGAAAGTCTAAATACCCTGAAGGTACCTTTTCCTGTCTGATCTTGTAAGCTAAGTGAGATTAGCCTGGTTAGTTGTTGGATGGGGGACTGCCAGGTGCTGTAGACTACATTTCAGAGGAAGGCAATGGCAAAGTACCTCTGAGTATTCCTTGCCTAAGAAAATCCCATGAAACTCATAGGGTTGCCATAAGTCAACAAGCATAGTGCTAGTTAACATGGTGCTAGTTAACCTGCTAGTTACGTATTTGATGTCATCACCTCTCATTGAGAATTTCCAAAAAGATGAAGTGGGTATGTACAGTGGGAAAAACAAGACAGAATAATCTATGAAGGAATAACTCCCATATAAGCCTACCTGTTTACTTAACAGTCTTCATCAAAGGACATGTTTTGTCCCATGAAGGTAACTTGTAAGGGGTGGCATTTTCTGTACTTGCACTTAGGTTTTAGCATTCCCGTCAGAATAAGGTCGATTAGTTCCCCATATTGCTTAGCTTGTAGAGTTTAAACCATAGTTGGGTAACTTGGGATCTTCTGGATGTTGTTGGATTGCAGTTTTCCTTAGCCTTAGCCACCATAGCCAGTTCAGTTCAGTTCAGTTCAGTTATGTTATTTTTTAAATTTCATTTATATGCTGCCTTTCTCCCAGAATGCAACCCAAGATGCCTTACAACACATACGATATAATTAAAAATATGATAATTAAAAGTTTAAAAAGAATTAAAATCATGACAATTTAAAATTATATATAAAACATATAAAAGTTAAAAAAATAAAAATAATAAAAAACACATGCCAATAAAAAAGGCTCTGTGTGTGCAGCTACAAATTAAAAGCCCGCTGTAATAAAAATGTCTTTGCCTGCTTGCAAAAGGAGAGCAGAGTGGGGGGCAGCCTAGCCTCCTGAGGATGGGTGTTCCAGAGGGTGGGAGCAGCCTCCAAGAAGGCTCTCTCTCATGCCCTAATCAAACGAGTCTGTGGTGATTTATTTATTTATTTATTAGTTATTTATACCCTGTTCTTCAGCCACAAGGCTATCAGAGTGGCTTACAAACTGTTTTTGTAATGTACACATCTACACGACATTAAGCAGTTTCCAATGTGTGTTAGCTATTTGTCCCCCACAAGCCGGGTACTCATTTTACCTACCTACGAAAGGCTGAGTGAACCTTGGAGCACTCTGGAATTGAACTGGCAACGTGGTGACTTGCAGTACTGGCATTTAACCACTGCACCATCAGGCTCAGATGGCACAACTGAGAGAAAGCCTTCCCTTGATGTTCTTAAAATTCTGGCAGGTTCATATCAGGAGATACGGTCTTTCAAGTAGTTTGGACCCAAGCCATATAGGGCTTTATACTGTAGGTCATGACCAGAACTTTGAATTGTGCCCAGAAACAAATGGGTAGCCAGTGAAGCTGTTTTAACAAGGGAGTTATATATTCCCTATAACTAGCCCTGGTCAGCATTCTGGCCACAGCATTCTGGACCTGCTGAAGTTTCTGAACAGTTTCCAAAGGCAGTCCCACATAGAGTGTATTACAGTAGTCCCAACGGGATGTAAACAAGGCATGTCTCACTGTGGCCAGATCTGGCATCTCAAAGAATGGGTGCAGCTGGCACACTAGTTTTAGCTGTGCAAATTCACTCCTGGCCACTGCTGAGACTTGGGCATCCAGGCTCAGAGTTGAGCCCAGGAGAACACCCAAGCTGCAACCTGAGATTTCAGGGGGAGTGTAACCCCATCCAGCACAGCCTGTGTCCCTGTTCCCTGATCTGCCTTTCGACTGACCAGGAACACCTCTGACTTGTCTGGATTAAGTTTCAATTTGTTTGCCCTCATCCAGTCCATTACTGACAACAGACATTGGTTCGGTACCAAGACAGCTTCCTTGGAATCAGGTGGGAAGGAGATAGAGTTGGGTGTCATCAGCATACTTGTGACACCACACCCGAAAACTCCAGATGACCTCTCCCAGAGGTTTCACGTAGATGTTAAACAGCATAGAGGTCAAAACCATACCCTGAGGAACTGCACAGGCCACTGGCCAGGGCATCGAACAGGAGTCCCACAGCACCACCTTCTGAGTTCGCCCCCCCTCCCAAGAAGGACCGGAACCACTGCATAACAGGGCCCCCAAGTCCCATCCCAGAGATACAGCTCAGAAGGATACCATGGTCGATGGTATCAAAAGCTGCTGAGAGGTCCAGCAGAACCAACACGGACACACAGTGACATAGTTGTGAGAGCTTGTAAGAGAAGTCCAACAACATCTGGAGGACTACAAGTTGCCCACCCTTAGTTTAGACCAAGAATGGGCTGACAGCCTGTTCAGTAATTCTGATGTTGTAGCTCTGTCTTATAACAGTGCATTTCATTTGTACGGGTGGGCATTTCCTACTTGCAGGAGAGTGTAGGGGGTGATCCATGATTCATCCAGCCCTCTTCTTGTATCTGGGTGTGCTGTGCTGTCCCTGCCTATTGCAGAACACCCAGCTACAGGAGGTGTCATGGCTCACGCTCCCATTTTCCAGCAACTGGGAAATATCTGTGTTGGGGGCATGGCTGCACTGCTTAAAAAGTAGGTTTGGGGGTGAGATGCAGCTACATCTTCTGAGACTGGATCTCAGGCTGTCCATGTTTGGGATCAGTAGTTACTAAATATGATCTTATTTTACATGTCATGGGTTTTTCTCTTGCCTGTTTTATGCTTTATTTACTGTTCCCTAACTTTTAAGATTGTTGATATGATTGATAGTGCAATCCTGGGGATTTTCACTCACACATAACTATTATTAAAGCATATTGCCAGGTAAATGCATGCAGGATTGTAATTTTAATGGTTTTAGAATATTTTTAGATTCCTGCTCAGGTCCTTTTAACTCCCCACAAGAGGCATATTTAGGACTTTATCAGATGCGGCGGAACGCGGCACAAAACCATGTCCCAAACCACGTGAGAAGAACGCTACAAGAACAGAAAGGATGACATTATCAGGTGCCCGTGTCCTCAGCCATTCCAGGGGCATAAGATGGGGCTTCTTATAATTTATTCTCTTTTTTTTTCCTGTTTAACATATCCAATTTACCTGAAAAATCCAAATAAACACAATGGTTAAAAAAAGAAAAGAAAAGGAAGACAAGGCGGTTTTAAAACAAATGATTGTGCCTACTGAGTATTGTCCTTCCCCTCTTCCAAATTAACTGTGTAGCTTGCTAGAACAGAAATTTGTATCTCATGATGTTCATTTTGTGATTATTGTGCTTTTCAGGGTCACAATATCATCTGCCCTATTTTTACTTTGTTCGGTCAGAGTGAACTAACTATATCAATGAAATTATCATAAAGAACATGCATCTCTATACTATTACTTGACCTTGGTTAACTGTGTGATTGGCCAAGGTGGTTAATGTAAAGGAAGGGAGGAAAGGAGAGAGGGTAGAGCATTGAGCTCTCAACCTTTGGTCCACCGGATGGTTTGGAATTGAGCTTCCAGAAGCCCTATGCAGCTTAGCCAATAGCCAATCTGGGAGTCAACATTCAAAACATCTGGAAAACCAAAGTACCACTGGTCTAGAGAACCTGAAAAATAACTGAGTAGTAAACTAAACTTTCCCCTCCAACTTACTCCCTCCATCCATGAGGTAACTGGCTCTTGAAAGCACACTTAGGCCACTCAGTTCTTTGTGCACAGGCTAGCTTGGAAAGAAGGAGCTTGATTTCATTGGACTGCAAGGAAGAAAAGAGTTGGTGCCTGGGAATTGATTGTGGCAACCTGTAGGTGTTTGCACATGCCGTTTCCATGGAGGATGAAGGAGGCATGGCAAGGGAAAGGAGCAAACAGAAGACAAGAGAAACTCCTTCCTTTCTTAACCCTGGCCTCTTTGTCCCTTAATATGGAAGTTTCCCATTGGTGGCATCTAAATATATATTAAAAAGATACATGTTGAGTTGTAATTAAATATATATTCTATAATCAATCCTTCACACACTCCTCATGTAAATGGTTTGTTTCGTTAGCTTTTTGGCTAATGTATATCAGTGTTCTGTTAGCTTCATTTACAATAAGTATTTACATTTATCCCCATTGCCACAATGAAACTGCAAACACATTGCTGACATTCTGAACTGCAACATGCACTGGAGTGACATGTTTTGCAGACTGAACTAAAAAAGCCATAGCAGATGTTCTCAGATGACACCACTTTGAATCAATCACTCTAGATAGCTCAACCAAGGGCTTCAACAGAGGTCAAGTGAAGTGCAGGCCCTTCATTACTGTTTTGATTTTGTCCTGCAAACTGAGACAGCACAGGGTCAGTAACATGCTCCAAGGAGCCCTGTGTTAACCTATGCCCCCAAGCATTTTGCTGTCAGGTCATGATGTGAGTTAACTCAATTCAAAGGCATTTGTTATGCTTCAGGATGAAGTGCTACTGCTTTAACCCTTGTTGCATCTGACAATGAGAAAATGAAAAGGTTCTGATCCTGGTTCAGAAATAGACATGGAGCAGCACATCCTGAACTTAACTGATGACAAAGATTGAGTGGTCTACTGAAATTCAGATTTAGAGGACGGGCTCTGTCTCAGTGGTCTTTTGCACGCTTTGCCTATAAAAGGCCCCAAATTCAATCCCAGCCCATCCCTTATAAGGATTGAAAAGGCACCTTTCTAAAATCCTAGAAAGCCAGTACCAATCACTGATGATGACAGGGGCCAAATGGACAGTGGGCCTAATATGTACATTATTTTGCACATTGAATTTTTAAAAGCCAGTGCAGAAATGTAACAGAACTCACCATATAACAACTTACACCACACTTACTGCATTTAACCTCCAGACAAAACCAAACTAATACCCTCTTCCCAGATTTCTTCCCCTGTTGCAATTCCAAGGAAGTATCCATGCTTTGTATCGCTCCAAAAAAGCGATACAAGGACTCCCTGAAACAACATCTCAGGCTCGGCCAAATTAATCACCAACAATGGTCCGCCGTGGCCTCACATCGGGAGGCATGGAGACGCACTATCCACAATGCTGCAGCCTTATTTGAGAACTCGCACCGAACAAGTCTTGAAGTGAAATGACAACACAGAAAGAATCACAACCCAGAAACATCACCCAAGGAGACCGACCTTCTGCTGTGCCTTCTGCAACTGGACTTGTTTATCTTGGATTGGCCTTTTTTAGTCATCAGCGTACTTGCAGAAAGTGTGGGATGAGTCCTTCCTGAATCTTAGTTTACGAAGAAAAAGCCAGAGAGAGATTCATGGTGTGCAATTATAGCAGTTTCATACCACTTGAACTGCCATGGTTCCATCCTGGAGAATCCTGGGATTTGTAATTTGGAGAGAGATGTTCAGAATTCTAGAGAGGTCTAAGCAACTTGTCCAAACTACAAACTTTAGGATTCTATAGGCAATTAAAGTGGTATGAAACTGCTATAATTGGGCAATGTTGCTACTGGAAGTGGTTTCAGCAGGTAGGAAGCAAAGAAAGAAATAGAAAGGTTTCACATTCTCTTCCTAGCCTAACTGTTCTATCATTTGTTCCCCTTTTGATTTACAGTAGGACCCCCCCCCATCCACTGATTCAATTATCCATGGGACACAAAACAGCCCACCTACCATAGAGTCTTCATTTTCTAGGTCCACCAAGGCAACACTATGGTATTTTAATCCAAAAGCCCCATCATTTTGCTATGCCATTGGCCTCACATCAGGAGGCATGGAGACACACTATCCACAATGCTGCAGCCTTATTTGAGAGCTCACGCCAAACAATTCTTGAAGAGAAACAACGCAGAAAGAATCACAACCCAAAAACGTCACCCAAGGAGACTTTCTGCTGTGCTTTCTGCAATCGGACTTGTTTATCTCGGATTGGCCTTTTTAGTCATCAGCGTGCTTGCAGAAAGCATGGGATGAGTCCTTCCTGAATCTTTGTTTGTGAAGAAAAGCCAGAGAGAGAGTAGAGCAAGATATTATAGTGCCCGGCATAGCATAAGAGTTGCTCAGGTAGAACTCTGCTACGGCTCCCCAGTTGTCCAGTGACAGCCCTCTGAATAATAACAATAATAATAATAATAATTTATTTATTTATACCCCGCCCCTCTGTTAAAACAATCGGGGCGGCTTACAAAAATTAAAATACAATACAGATAAAATCCCCAAACACCCCCCACCCCCACCCTCCCCCATAAAAAATATTAAACAATTATAAATGAAAACCAACTGATCTAAAATCACATTTAAAAACAATAAATACAATAAAATACAATAAATGGCCAGCGAACTAAAAGAATCCAGGATCCCCTGAGGCCGGGATCTAATTAGGAAAGGCCTGCCGAAAGAGATCCGTCTTTAGTGCTTTTTAAAAGCTACTCAGGCTTGTTATCTGACGGATCTCGTTCGGCCATTCTGTGGCTGGTGGAGAGCAGGAGGGGATTGGAGAAGCAAGTGGCTATGCTCCATAGGTAGACATAGACTGCCAGCATCTTCCACTGAGATCTGCCAGGGCCTTGGTGGATGATGTCATTGGTCTGCATCTGGCTATGGGGCATAGCCAGACACTCTTCTGGTCTCCCATAATTTCTATCAGCCATGGAAAGGTCATTCTTCGAGACTAATGCAGCACAACCATCAGTCAGGTATGTCTGTCTGATTATTGCATGGTGGAAGAGCTTATTATCCTTTGCAATGACAGAAAAAGAAGAAGAAGAAGAACAAGACATTAGCAGGTATAAGGTGGAGTTATGCTTGGGTATATCAATAACAGGATGCCAGCCTAAGCTATGAATGAATTATGTTGTTGCTAAAGCAATAAAATTGGTTTAGGTTGAATATGAAAATAAGCACTGCATGTATTTCAACGTTCCCCCGAATTTCCATTTCCCATTTCCTTTCTCATTTTCCTTTTCCAAAATGTCAATTTTCCTGTGAATTTTTTTTATCCCCATGGTTTCAAATTTCCAGAAATTTTACATCTCTAGGCACAGCCTGCATTGGATCTGTACTGTCATTATTGCTAGTTGGCCTTAAGCAGCTTTGTGTTTCACCACTAGGACAACCCTGAGCTCCCAGGTGTTGAGTTTTCAAGATGCAGAGTGCCTGATCATAAACTGCCTGGTATCAAAAAAACCTTTCATGCAGTATAGTGAATCAACTGCCTTTCCAGACACTTAAGCCCCCTCCTTAGTTTCAAGCAACTGAGCAGCTTCACCAACATTTGTATTAAAGGGCCAGTGAAGAGATCAACGAGACTCTTAATCCTACAGCTGGACCAAGGAGCACCCAGGGAAAATGGAGCTAGAGAAAAATCAAGGACTCTGATAATAGGGAAGGGTCAATTCAGGTCTCATTTAATGAGACCAGGGAGTACAGAAAATGTTAGAAACGATGTAAATAAGCCTCTTGGGAGATATAAACAGCTGTCTGGTTTGGTGGACTGCAGATTTCTCATCCTCTTTTTAAAAGCTCATCTCTTTAACTTGTATTTTCCTCCTCCACACACCCTGGAAAAATGTAAACAACAGTGTTGTTTTCTTATTTTAAAATAAGGATCTTGTAACAAATAAATTGAATGAAATCTTATCATGTTAGGAAGTAGCAGTGAAGCCTGATTTAGCATTTTACTACTTGTTCCCAGGCTCATTTAAAATTCTTCTAGGCACACTAAGTGTCAGCTGTATCTTGTACAAATTCAGCATGCCTGAAATCTGGAAGCCATGCAGAGATGGGTTTTCTTCTGGCTAATTTGGTAATAGTAGTGAGTAGCTTGGGAGTGAATAACATGGCAATACTTGTGTTGCAGCATTGCTGAAGCTACGCAGATTTTTTTTTAATTTAGTTATTTATACCCTGCTCTTTAGCCACAAGGCTATCAGAGCTGCTTACAAATTGTTTTAACCAATAGCTATTTACACATCTACACTGCATTAAACAGTTTCCAATGTGTGTTAGCTAATTGCCCCCACAAGCTGGGTACTCAATTTACTGACCTAGGAAAGGATGGAAGGCTGAGTGAACCTTGGAGCCTGCTGGAATCGAACTTGCAACATGGTGGCTTGCAGTACTTCCATTTAACCACTGTGCCACCAGGCCACCAGATGTGGGCCACATCAACCTAGCACAGACATTGGAAACATATGGCCCTCTAGACTACATATCATCCCTCAGCATTGTTGGCCTACAAGTATTTATTTATTTATTTATTTATTTATTTGACTCTTCTTCACACTATGTTGACTACAGCTGATGAGATTTGCAGTCCAGCAATATCTGAAGGGCCATATCTTCTCAACTGTAGTAACATGTGCATCTCCTGAAGCATGTACATCTCTTTCAGTGCTCTAATAATAGAGAAGCCACATGGGAGAAGGTTCACAGTGCATCTGTCTCTTATGTGGCTGTTGCCTGTCCCAGAAACTTTGGTGATACTGGTGTGAAAAAGAGAAATGCAGAAGCAGCCAGTGGACCTATTATCATAGAAGCAGTGAATTAATTCTTAATTTTACAACTGCTCTGTGTTGTACAGGAGGCATCTAGGCACTGGACTCTCTCCCAAAAAAGGTTCAGCATCAGGAGAACTCCCATACAACCCACCTGCAGAAGGAGCAGCCATAAAACCATGCGTGGATTCACCACTTCCTGCAATAGTTGATCCAGCAGCCACCCTTGGAGCTATGTGATCTAGCTTTAGTTAGATCAGGAAACAGTTGGGGAAGTTTTAGCACTACTAAGGCTTCCACACTAGTGTTGAATGTAAGAAAAGTTAATTATCAGAGGCTGGCCATGATCCTATGTAGCAATCCTCTGTTTGAAGGTTTGTCCAGGCCAGTTTCAAGTTAAAGAACCAAAGGAAGAAGAGCAGAGGCCTTGAGCTTGTTCATCTGCAGTTAATGCCAGGGATCCTTTCACACTACACAGTTATGGCACTATGATTCCACTTTAATGACCATGTTCCATCTTATGGAATTAAGAGCTTTGCAGCTTAAGAAGGAGTATTTAGAATTCTTAGCCAGAGAGCTTTGGTGTCTTTGTTTTGTTGTCATTTACCATCAAGTTGACTTTGACTTAGTGACCCTATGCATAGGAGACTTCCAAGATCCCAGGTCATCAACTGTCCTGCTCAGATCTTGCAAACTTAGGGCTATGGCTTTCTTGATCGAATCCTCCACTTGTCATGTGGTCTTCCTCTTTTCCTATTGCCTTCCACTTTACCATGCATTACAATCTTTTCCAGTAAGTCACATCATCTCATTATTTATCCAAAGTATGACAAACTCAGTTTAGTTATCTTTGCTTCTAGTGAGTGTTCAGGCTTGATTTAGTCTATCGTAAAGGAGATTATCAGACAGGAACGCAAAAAGTGTTCTTATCCCACAATATCCAATCCTGTCCCTGTCCCAACCCAATAACCCTCCCCATCACACTTACCTTCTATTCTGTCAACAGGCAGCCCAGGAATGAATGGAGCTTTAACGGAGCTTGGTTCACTTCCTGGACTGAAGTCCCACCTGTTCTCATGTGAGTGCAGGAAATTCAAAAATAAAAAGTAAAATAACAGGAACAAAGTTTTTAAAAGCACATAAACACATTTAAAAAATAACAAGTAACCCAGGGAGGTTCCTAAAAAGAGGGTAGCCTACTTTGTTTTTGTGATCCCAGCCAGAAGTGTTCTGGCAAGACTGCCTTTTGATGCTGTATTCACAGCAGGACAATGGTGTGAGGTTTCAGACACTGGCAATGCTGGCACCAAAATGGGATGGGCGTTATATTGACGGCTCATCCCATCAATAAAAAAAAATGCCAGAATAACAACAGTGGAATGCAAAAGGACAATATCATGTGATACTGGTGTCCTGTCATCTTCTTCCTGTCATCTTTTTTTCACCATCCAGATTTCAACCCACACATAGAAATCAGAAACGGTATGGCCTTGATGATTCTGACTTTGGTATTTAATTATATGTCTTTATACTCAAGGTCCTTGTCTAGTTCCTTTATGGTTCCCTTTCTCAGTCTTTGGCTTCTTCTGATTTCTTGACTGTAGTCTCCATTTTGATTAATGACTAAGCCAAGGTATAGGGACTATTTCAGTGTGCCTTACCAAACTACACATTCCTGCTCATTTGGACTATTGAACAACAAAAAATTCGAGGGGAAGCACAAAGCTGATTGGCCGGGCAAGAGCAGGGGCAGATGCTTGCTAGCAGGGCAAGTGCCTGCTGCTGCTGTGTTGGATTTTTTGCCTTAGCAATCACTCGCTAAGGCAATGAAACAAGATGAATACTTTCTGTTTTATTGTCCTATAAAGTTGGGAAATCACTGTATTGCACCAGCACACCTTGGAATGACTTTTTTTTTTAAAAAAAAACAACCACTGGCAATGAAGAGCTAACATGAGTAAATCACTCGCAGCCACCATCAGAAATGTGAGGCTTATGGGGGCTTCTGATGCCAGAAAAACCATTTAGACATGTCATTGCCAATACTACGAGGTACTTTGGATTTTTTCCCCTCATGTAGATGGGCCCTTAGTGTAGATGGGCCCTAATACAGCTGGCCTAGTACTGTACTAGATACTTTCTACCACTTGCCAGCCACAGAATATTATCAGTTGCTAGAATCTGTAGAAGGCTGTCCTGTTTGGTAGGTGTGGCACAAAGTATTGAGGTGAGAGGACAGACACAACCCTACCACTGTCCTCTCAGTTCCATCTGTTCTTCTGCCACTGCTTCCCTGTCACTGCCACCATTCTCTTCTCCTGTTCCAGGTCCTTTTCCTTGTCATCTTAATGACTGAGAGGTCCCTTCCCAGAGTGAGGTTTTGTGGGTAAAGTGGCAAGAGAGGCTTTCTGTGCTCTTTCACATCTTCCTCCTGACCACAATTCTCTACCCACAAAGGTTTTGTACAGCAAGGCACAGTGAGGTAGACTTGAGTCAATTGACTCGGACTCAAGTTGGACTCAAGTCACTTCACTGACTTGACTTGGACTCAACTTGACAATAAATAGTACACTGACTCGACTCGTGACTTTTATATTTTTAGCAACCAACTTACTGCCCTTAGTTCAGTAACATTCATCCAGAAATGTTATAGACCGAAAAACAGTTTTCTTCTTTGAACAACGCTTCCATGATCTCATTACTTTTTGTCTACCTGTCACGTGATGGTAGTGGTAACAGCAAATGTGTTAAGCAATGGGCTTGAGGTGGAAGGATTTTTAAAAGCTTTAGAATGCTCCTTCAGTGTGCAACGGGGACAGGCTGCTGAGCAGACATCAACCCCAGCCTCAAGCCCATTGCCTAACACATTTGCTGATAATTTATTTTTCCCCCTAATTTTATGCACATCTTCTTGATTTTCTACTTATTGAACCCCCCACATACCACCATTACCACCCTTTTTTCTGTAGAAGTTGGCTTCCAGACTTGAGACTCAACTTGAGACTTGACTTGAAAGTATCTTGCAAGGACTTGAGACTCGACTTGAGACTTGGAGTAAAAGACTTGAATACGTCACTGGAAAGGCATCTGGGGCCCAGTAGACTCTGTGGAGAGCTGAACTGACTGTTTTTCTACCAAAGTAGAAAGTTATCATCAGAGTTCTCCATCCATCCACACCCACCTAATACCCTCCAGAGAGTCTTGACAGCTGCCTCCCTTCTGCTGTAAAAGTGCAGATGAATAATTATGCACCATACTTAGCAATTACTTTCTTGACAATGATTAATACTCACATTTAAGTGTCCAAACTGGAACAGTCTTGCTGTGAGTTTGACCACCGTTGCTAAAGATCCACAGAGCATGGTGAGGCTTGTGCAAAAGTCTAGGATTTGCAATGCCAGATGGTACCATTCATAGTGCAATGGGTCCTTGCACACCGAAGCAAATTTGCCATAAGGAAAAGGGGAAAGGATTGCATAACCTAGGTAATTTGTACCTGAAACCCCAGCAAAAGAGTAGTAGCAGTAAGGGCCAAGGAGGAGAGAGGCAATAGCAATAGTGCCTTGGACTGGAGAGATGATGATATTTAAGATGCAAAAGGTGAAACTGGCTTCCCACTGGAATTGAAACAGAAACCTATTATCACACTTGTGCAAAAACAATGGGCAATCCATTCCAATTTTTACTTTCTCCTACCTTCTACTTTCTTCAGATTTTTCTTAAACCTTTAAGTTTCTGAATTGTGATTATGAAGAAATTTGCAAATTTTGGCAAATTCCTCACAAATGAAAGGAAATTATCCTGCATTTGCACTGGCTAAACTGAAGAGGTATGGCTATTCTCAGCATGGAGTGGGGCCATGGTGTCCCTGCCTGTCATCTAGAAATTCAAGGCCAGGAGCCTTTCAAGCAGTTGCGGGGGTGGGCGTGATATGAATTCTGCACGAATATGAGAGAGAGAGAGAGAGAGAGAGAGAGAGAGAGAGATTTGAGTACTTGACTTGGAGTCTGGGAAAACAGGGTTCAAAGCCCCACTCAACCATAGAAACCCACTGAGTGACCTTGGGCAAGTCACACTTTCCCAGCCTCAGAGGGCAAACCCCCTCTGAACAATACCAAGAAAGCTAAGAAAACAACAGCATAGGGTCACTATAAACTGGAGTAAACCTGAAGGCACATAAAGCAATAACAACAAAGGCTGAATGCACAGGAATGTAAATGAAGGTGTCAAAGAGTTAAATACTCAGAGCCCTGGGCCTGAATGGAAGAATTTGTCAGTTTCTATTTTTTCAGACATTCATGGGTGTATGTGTGTGTGTCAGGTTTTTCCTATCCTGAATATGAAGAAATTTGCAAATTTCCTTACTTCCTCAGTTCTTAATAAATGACTTGAATTGAAATCCTAGTTTTACAACAACAACAAAAGGTGGGATAAAAATAAATATGCTGCTCTTGACACACCCATCAGTTTGCAAAGGGGTAGGTTAGTCTTTTGCAGTTAAAACAACAGAGGACTTTATCAGACATGGCAAATATGGCATCATAACGACGCCCAATGAGCATGAAAAGGCATCTGTTTCACATTACATCATGCTTTTGCAATTTTGTACTGTCAATAAGGCGTTCTTTTTTATTGATGGGCCAAGCTGTCGATAGATCTGCCATGGCTTTTTTTTTTTGGTGGACTTGCGAGCATGTGAAACCATGCCCCATTCTGTCTGTGCAATTCTAGTGTCAATGGGCAGTCCCTGCCAGAACACTTCCAGGAGAAAACATGAAAAATAGGAATGGGACGCTGTTTTTATGAGCCTCCCCGTTTTACTTGTTAGTTTTAAAGTGTGTTTATGTACTTATGTGTTTGTTTCATTTGTTTATTTTCATGTTTTTACACTTTTAAGCATGTTCACATCTTGTAAGAACTGCAGAGATCATGCGCCCCGGCAAACACGGAAGTACGGGGCTCCCGTTTCATGCTATGATAGTGACGGTTTGAGAAAAAGGGTTATTTTGCCAGCACACTAATGGTTTAAAATATGTTGGCAAAGAAACGCTTTTAGAGGCTCGTCTGATAAAGCCCTGAGTCCTGTCATTCCACCTTTAAGAATTCTAAAATTTTGAGAATTTGTGGATCACAGAGGATATTCTCATATTGTATTCTATGCATGCTGGACCTAGGAGCCCTGGTGGCGCAGTGGTTAAATGCCAGTACTGCAAGTTACCACGTTGCAAGTTCGATTCCAGCGGGCTTCAAGGTTCACTCAGCCTTCCATCCTTTCATAGGTTGGTAAAATGAGTACCCAGCTTGTGGGGGCCATTAGCTAACACACATTGGAAACTGCTTAATGCAGTGTAGATGTGTAAATAGCTATTGCTTAAAACAATTTGTAAGCCACTCTGATAGCCTTGTGGCTGAAGAGTGGGGTATAAATAAATAAATGTGTCCCAGGACTATTTGTTGTTTCATCCACCACTTGTGTCTATAACAATAAACTGGGCAGGACATCCAGAGACTGACAATGACCACAGCATTGCTTTCATTGGTTTAATTATTTGTTTTCCGTTCCTCAGCCTAGTCATCTTAGTTTTCAAAGGTTACCTAACAGATAAAACCAACTCTGATCTGTTATGCTACATTTCTATAGAAATGTTATATCCTGAGCTCCCCCTTTAAGAGGAAGCACAGCTGCTGTTCTTTAGTGCCTTTGGAATCTTTAGCGTCTTTAGTGCCATTGGAATCACTTCCCACCCAAACTCATACAGTATGTTGGAAACACCCTTACTTTTAGGGACTAAGGCCCCATTGAACCCACTTCTAACTGAAATGGGATTTCACTACAAATCTGAGACCCAGCCAATTTAATTTGGTTACATAAATCAAGCCCTGGCAATTGCAAAATACTGAGGAAATTCTGCTCATATAATTTTCCTTTTTATTTTTTTATTAAAAATTATATATATATATACATACATATATATATATGTGTATATATAATTTTCCTGTGACAAATCAATCTCCCCAGATTTTCCTGCGATGAATCCATCTCCCCAGATATTAACATTCACCCACAGTCATGAACTAGTTCTAACTCTCATGGGATACATAAGGAGGACTATTGTTGGGGGGGGGACTATAAGAAAGCCATTTCCAAGCTCTAATTTTGGTTTTTTTACAGTCTTTGCTGAAGTTTTGGGGGATTCTTTGGCAAAATACCTTCAGGGAACCCCTTTTCCTGAACCGTCCCAAATTGTTGCTAGCACACTTCATTTTCCTTCTGTCTCTGGAACCAAGCTACATTGCCACTGAGGGAAAGGGCAAGCCTAGCTTTTAATTGTTTGTTACTTTTAACTGAATGTTTTATTCTGCTGGTTTTTTTAAAAAAATTATACAGATTCTGGGATGTAATAGATCTGTATTTTTATTCTGTGTCACCCTGAGATCTATCGGGTGACTAATCTGATTTAGAAAAGAAGAAAGTCCAGAAAAGAGGATAAAAGATATTTGCATAATATTTGCATAAGTCTTCAAAGACAGCCTCAGCTAGGGATAGTGTGTTTCCTCTGAATGAATGCCTGGAGGAGGTAATGGGTTGGATGAGGAAAACAAACTAAACTGAATCCAGATAAGATGGAGGTGCTCATGGTCAAGGGTTCTAACCTGGGTTTGGAGGGGTTAACTAGTCCTGGATAGGGTTACACTCCCCTTGAAAGACTGTGTTCACAGCCTGGGAATATTTCTGGATCTGTCATTCCAAATGATAGCTCAGATAGATAGGATGGCCAGGAGTGTCTGTTATGGCAGCTGCGCCTGTTCCTAGAGATAGAGGATCTAAAGATGGTAGTGCATGTGCTGGTAACCTCAAGACTGGGTTTCCGCAATGTGCTGTATGTTGGGCTACCTCTCTATGAAATTTGAAAACTTCAATTAGCTCAAAACATTGCTAGATTGGTTACTGGCACATCTTGGAGTGATCATATTACACCAATGTTAAAATCACTCCACAGGCTGTCAATTAGTTTCCGGGCAAGTTTCAAAGTGTTGGTTGCTACCTATAAGCTCTACATGGTTTAGTCTAGGTTACCTATGGGATCTCACATATAACCCGCCCCTGTACATTCAGGTCCTCTGGGGGATATTTACTCCAGTCAGTCAGGACTAGGTTGGCAACTGTCACCCAGAGGTCTTTTTTTCCAGCTGTCCCTAGACTGTGGAACAACCTGCTGGAAGAGATTTGACAGCTGAATATGCTGTCTGAATTTAAGACAGCATTAAAGACTAGTCTCTTCTGACAGGCCTATCCAGATGGTTTTTAAATTATGCATTATAAATTATGAATTTTGAGTATGGACTGCTTGTTTTAATATGTATTGGTCTTGTATCTCTTTTAAACTGATGTTACGTGTTTTTAACTGATGTTATGTGTTGCATTTTAATCTGTTGTTGTTCCCTGCCTCAATCCATAGGGAAAGGTGGGTAAGAAATAAATATTGTTGTTGTTATTTTCTATTTTATGAATAGATATACATTTAGAAATTGATACTGAAGATCACTGGGCTCAGGTAACTTGTTTGCCTAGTCAGTTTATTGTCAAGGGGATAAATGAAGAAATTCCTGTCCTCCCTTTTCATATTTAAACCAAACCTGGACCAAGCAGTCCTTCAGACTGCAGATCCCCTTCAGTTAAGAGGACTGTTCCCTGACAGAGCTTCAGATAGAAAGACTGTCCTCTGTAAAGTAGGACACAAGATCATCCTAAAGGTGAGAGGAGGAGATTTCTCCTTACCACTTACCAGACCAGCCCTATCATTAGGTAGAATAAGATGACTGCCTCAAGTTGCATATGCAGGGAGCATAGGTGGCTATTCCGTTCTGTTAAGCTGTGAGTTCCAGACAACCTGCCCTGCATGCCCTAGGCTAGTCTGCTGCTCTGGGCTGATGTGGAAGATGTTGTATTATCTCCAGTGATAGGGTGAGACTCAACTGCCAGTCCAGCTGGCATTTATGTTGATGGAATTATAGAGGTTCTACTTTATTCTTTGCCTCAGGCAATAGAGTGTCTTGAAACAGCTTTGGTTCCTTGAAGCAGAAACAGCAAGGATGAGGAGGAATAGCAAAGCCAGGTGACTTTGGGTGTTCTGTTGACATGTGGACCCCGATTCTTATATGATGCTCATCCTGATTCCAACTCTGGATCTTTGCCTCCAAGGGAGTCAAAGCAAACTTCATAACACAGTTCTGCCACACACCCTACCCCCTCAAAAACCTTGCAGAACATACCAGAAAAATCTTTCTTTTGTTGAATCTGAGAATTTGAATTTGCCCTTTTCCATGAACAGAATAACAGAGTGACATAAATGGTGGGATGGGTGGGTTGTGTGTGTGTGGAGAGAGACTAATATATTTTCTCCACCACCCCAAGCATTCAAAGTTCTTTCAGGGTTTTTTTTTTAAATTTGTTTGTGTTTTGTCAGAAAGGGAGATGCACCCCAACCTAAATGTGCCAAAATTCTGAGGCTAATTCTGTGAGGATGGCATTCTTATTAATGCATTTTCCATGTATCAAAGAAGCAGAAATATGACTTCTTAAAAATTCCATTCGGTTGATGGCTTTTATGGGTTCTTACAGCATTCCCTTCTTTCAAGTCAGGAAATATCTCTGAATCCTGCTTGGTCTTGTAAATCTGGTAGAATGTTTTAAATTGTGCCTGCTATGAGTCCTGTATTCTTTTATCTGATCCCCAGCTTAATGTGGGGGATGTTTCTTCTTTTTCTTGACTCTGTGCCTGGATTAACTTTGCCTGCCTAATGCCCAGAATCTGACACCGTATAGAATAACCAGATAAATTTACCAGGTATCTCTGAGTCCACTGTTTTTCAGCCAGAGCAATGAGTACACCTGCAATAACAGCCTGAAAACAGAGGGGGAAAGCATATGGTTACATGTCATAAAGCAAACAATGTTAATCGTACTTTGTTCTTGCTGAAGGATTTTTGTTTTTTTGCAAGCAAGACTTTAAAAAAAAATCACAATGCAAGAAAACTAATTCACCAGCACCAGAAGAGCTCTGTGTATAATGCAAATACAGGATCTAGTGAAAAATTCTGCATTCTAAGAATTTTTTAAAAAAGATATCTTCTAGAGTTTACTCATTTGGTAATGAAGTCAGATGTCAGTTTTAAAATAACAATGATATATTGACATTGGTTCTAATTTTATATACATATGTAGCTGATTGTTCACAGTAAAGGTGTGTATTATATGTCTTCAAGTAGTTTCTGACTTATGGTGACCCTAAGGCAAAGCTATCATGGGGTTGTCTTACACTTCATCAGTAGAGGTTTGTCATTGCCTTCCTCTGAGGCTGAGAGAATGTGACTTGCTCAAGATCACCCAGTGGGGTTCCATGGCTGATCTGGGATTTGAACCTTGGTCTCCTGGAGTCCTAGTCCAACACTCAAACCACTAAACAACACTGGCTCCTAGTAAATGGTTACATAGTAAAGCAATGGCTCTTAACCTTTTCTTTACCAGGAACCCCTTTAAATACCTTTTGTTGCCAAGACTTAACTCAATATTAAAATAATAAGAACAACACAATTACACCATCAATTAAACCTTCCCTCAGAGGCACTGGAGGGGGAGGGAAGACTTTTCTCCTGCTTCTTCTTGCAAGTCTGTGGCTGGAGCAAATTGAACAGCAGCCAGCAAGCCTTTGCCTTGGCTCCTGTCATGTGGCTGCTCCACTGTGGGGAGGAGGTGGGCCAAGCAATCTTCAAGCCTTGGTGGACCCCTGTGAGGACATCACAGCCCCCTGGAGGTCTGCAGACCACAGGTTAAGAACCACTGTAGTAAAGGATTACATATTCCATTTATTGGTCACATTCATATCTCACCCACCTCAATGAGCTCAAGGCCATGCATTATTTATTTATTTATTTATTTATTTCATTTGTATGCCACCTTTTTCCCAAGATGGGACCCAAGGTGGCTTTCATAAAACAACAGAATAAACATGCAATATATACAATTAAAATATTTTTTAAAAAACAGATTAAAACATATAAAATCTAAAAACATACCAAATAAAACAAGCCCTTCTGCTTATAAATTAAAGCCTGCTTTAAAAGAAAAGTCTTTGCCTGCCAGAGAAAAGAAATCAAGGAGGGGGCCAGCCTAGCTTCCTGTGGAAGGGTGTTCCAGAGTCTGGGAGCAGCCATTGAGAAAGCTCTTTCTCTTGACTCCTCACCAAGCGAGCTTGTGATGGAGGTGGGACTGAGAGAAAGCCTCCTCCTGGTGACCTTAGGGCTCTGGCAGGTTCAAATTGGGAGACCCAGTCTTTCAAATAGTCTCAAATCAAGCCATTTAGGGCTTTATAGGTCATAACCAGCACTTTGAACTGTGCCCAGAAATGAACCGGTAGCCAGTGAAGCTGTTTTAATGGGGGAGTTATATTGCTACCTGTAATTGGCCCCAGTCAGCATTCTGGCCACAGCATTTTGGACCCACTGAAGTTTCCGAACAGTTTACAAAGGCAGCCCCACATAGAGCATGTTACAGTAGTCCAAACAGGACATAATCAAGGTTTGTGTCACCATGGCCAGATCCGACGTCTCAAGGAATGGGTGCAGCTGGTGCACAAGTTTAATCTGTGCAAGTGCAGTCCTGGTGCAAATGCAGTTCATTTGCAGTCCAAATCTGAGAGGGAATGTGACACCATCCAGCTCAGGCAAAGTCCCTATTTCCAGATCTATCTTTCGACTGACCAGGAGCACCTCTGTCTTGTCTAGACTGAATTTCAGTTTGTTCACCCTCATCCATTACTGATAGCAGACACTAGTTTAGTACTGAAACAGCCTCCTTGGAGTTGGATGGAAAGGAGAGATAGAGTTGTGTGTTGTCAGCATACAGATGACACTGAACCCCAAAACTCCAGATTACCTCTCTCAGCAGTTTAATATTTATTAAACAGCACAGGGGACAAAACTGAACCATGAGGGACATCACAGGGTTGTGGCCAGGGTGTCGAACAGGAGTCCCCCAGAACAACCTTCATGATCCATCCCTCCAAGAAGGACTGGAGCCACTGTAAAACTGTGCCCCCAAGCCCCATGCTGTGTTTCTTGCTGTTGAATCATATATTTTTTTAAAAAAATATAGCTACAATAAACTATTTTACTGGAGTTACCTCTGAGAAAAAAGAAAGCAAAATTACTGTCTAAAATTGTAACTATAATGGCAACTAGCTAAATGGAGGAGTCTGTAACTGTAACTACAGTAGGGCCCCCATATCCACTGGGGATTGGTTCGGTGGGGGGCATGGAAACTGAAAACCATGGATAATACTAAGATATTATCATGGATAATATAAGATAAACCATGGATAATAAAAGATAAACATCATTGAAAATAAAGGGATTTCCAGTTTAAAATACCATAGTGTTGCTTTAGAGGATCTAGAAAATGACTAGAGAGGACACATTTTCTAGGAAGACTCTATGGTAGGTGTGCAGTTTTGTGTCCTGTGGATAACTGAATCAGTGGATAATGAATCAGTGGATACTGTAATCACTTTTTAAAAGCAACTTCCCAATGACTTCCTGTGGGCACATCCAGAATGATTGAAAAATCCTTTGTTCCAGTTCTTTCAGATTTTATACTGGATTAAAACAAACTGATCTTGGGAGCTGGTATAACATGTCTCTAATCACTGTATAGGCACAATCCTAAATATACACTGGACTGACTATGTGACGAATGTTGCTGTCCTTGAGCAAGCAATCTCTCCTATTCCCTCCTGGTTTAGAGCTTTATCACACCATCCTGCTGTACTTTGCAATCTCACTAGTTCAATAATGAAAACATACTGGTTTTGCACTCTTTCCTATCACACCATTCAACTAGTGCTTTAGCACTGCTTTGGCAATTCATGGTCCCACGATGTGTCTTCTGCACCACCTTCATAACCCCACCCTCTGACCACAATATGCCCTATCATACACATGTGTGCCTTTCATATTTATTTATTTATTTATCAATTGATTTTTAGAACACAGTTGCAAAATTACAGTAATATGCTTTAAAAAAGAAATAAAAGAAATAAAAAATAAATGAAAGCAGCCTGCTTGGGAATAGTGAAGGCAAGAGGCAGAGAGGGGGAGAGGAGCAGTATAATGCCCACTCACACCATGTGACTGCCAGGGCACCGGAACTGCAGCAGGACAGGCTTATCACACAGAAATCAAAAATGGAAAAAGAGATTGATTGGGAGTCATTGACAAGTATTACCTGTCAATGAAAAAGAGTGCTCCAGGAATGCATGAAGCAGCTACTTGACAGACACGGCGTCATGTGATACATATTGTCCAAAGATGTGATTGTGCCATAGAAATAGCAATATACCACCCTCATGTGATAATGTCCTTAGAATTCAAAACCACCTCACTTCAAATAAAAGCACTGGTACTTCTTTGCCTAAGTGGGAGATGGGATTTGCCGAACGAGATACCACCACAGAGAAGGCCCAGTCCGACCCTGGGCAAATGTTTGGGAAGCATTTGTGACTGTCTTTGAAATTGAAGACAACCCTAGAACCAGACTGAACACTCTGAAGTCAAACTGGACTTCTGGGCCTCTATACTCTCAGCATAGACAGCTCTAAAGTCTGGAACATTTACTTCTTACAGCTTTGAGATATTCATTTGCCACACAAAATTCCTGTGCTTTGATAAGTATGTATAGCTTTTTTTAAAAAAGGCTTTTGACTGAGTTCCCTCCTGCATTGTTCTAAGACTTAGATTTTCACGTTCATGGCCGTTTACAGCTACAACAAAATAGAAGTCTGAATAGATTTCTTAGGAGACTAAGCCTGAAATTATAATCTTGGCACCACCATACCATAAAAAAAGTTCCCATGAATAAAAGGAGAAACATCTGGAGTCACGAGTGGCTGTTGGCAAAATTTATCAAGGGGGAAAAAACACTTTTGCAAAAGATCTGGGAGAGTCTCTAGCCAGAACAAATAATACAACAAAATAAGAACATTGTGATGAGCTATTGTAGCATACAAGGAAGGCCAATCCCTTTTGCTGTCTGCTTTTCCAAACCAAGACTCCCTCAATTTACACATGTGGTGGAGGGAACAAAGAGAAACAGAGCAGAGAGGGGTTATTTCATCCCTCCTGGGCCAGCTCCAGCCAGATAGTTTAAACTATTAGATGATCACTTTCCACTTTGCTTTAAAGAACCTGGCAAGAAGTCTTAGTTTCAATCCCAAAACTTTGCAAAACTGCAGTTTTGCAGAAGTTTGATTGTCACTCTTGCTCTTTTCTCCCAGTTCTGTCATTTTGTTTTCATCTCTACACATTACACTACTGAAATATTATGAGCTACAGCCCAGCAGCCAATGCTTTGGATGGATAGTTCGAAACAGCATGTAATATTCAGGCTAATCCTAATTATGCATCTCTGGCATAAACATAGCTCCCTTTTTACCTCTCTGTATCAGTTTTCTACTTTTCATTTTCCTCCTCCCCCCAACACAGCTGGATCACTTCTTGTTCTTTTCTGAAGCCTTCCTGCCTCTCCTTGACTGCTGCCTAGAAATGGGAAGACTTCTCAGTTTTCTCATTCTAACATTCAGTATTTTAAATGTCAAATTCTTTCTGTCTTCAATAGGAAGAAATTTGCAATTGTTGATAAATTCTTCAAAAGTGAAACTGAAATAAATTTCTCCCCAGTCTGAGCTGTCCAAATTCAATAACTACAGCTCTCTTCCCAGCATGGAGAGGCCAATGTTGTGTATTTGTCTGCTGCTGAGGTATAAAAGATGTGAACCCTCATAGAAGAAAAAGGTGGCAACCCTAATTCAGTACTAGCATGCTTGAATACAAAAGGATTCAAAATCCAGATATTAAAATGTTAAGGGCTCAAAGCCCAAAGCTTGGGTGAACAAATCTGGCTGTTTTGTGGTTGCTCCCATGTTGGGTTTGGTTAATTTCAAGTCCATTCCTTCCAGAAAGGGAACTCTTTCCCTCCAGCATGTTACCCTAAATGCACAGGAGTCTTAAGGACCATCAAAATATCAATATTAATTTGGGGAATTAATATACTCAGCTTGGCTATGCGAGAGGGGGCAACAGATAGCAGGAACTTTTGACCTATGTATACTGGTAATCAGGAGGAGATGTTAAGCTAAATAGTACTGTACAATAATTGTTCTTTATTTGAGAAAACAATAATAACAACATTCACACACACACTCAGGCTTCAAGCATTCACACAAGGCTAGTGAATAAAGTAAGAAGTATTGGGATAGAGGAACAGAGGAGGGAGGTTGTTTGGAGGTGATACTGTACTGATCTGAGGAGATAAGGTTACAGAAGAAACCAGAAGAGTGGGGATCCCAAAGCTGGAATGGTTGTGCCTGGCTACACACATGGATGTAGTGTCCACAGGAAGGGGATCTGTGTGCACTTGAGTGGGGTTTGGGGGGGTTATATAGTCAATAGTTTCCTTCAGGGGATAGGATTTAGAGTGAAAGACAATACTTCTTGGAGGTTCCCAATGTGAGACAATCGACACTCAGGTATACTAATGACAATGTGTGGACACTCTGTAATTGAACAGAGGAAGCAACCTTCTTTAAGGGGCTTGAGAGTTCTTTACAGGTTTGAGCATCTCAGCTTAGGCTGATAGGTAGCCCAGTGTTCAGGCACATAGTTGCCTTGCAAATTATCCTTTGGAATTTGGGCTGGCCCTTCCTTAAATACATACCTGACTGAGTCTGAATGCTAGTCTTTGGAATTCCTGGTTTTGGAATTCTCCCAGCTTTCCTGGCCACACTACATGGAAGGCCCCATTTGACCTAATTATTAAGTATTGCCAAATTATTATAGATATGGGGCAGGGTGTCAGGGTAGGTAACAAGCAAGCCAACCCTAACTGAGAACTAACATAGAATTATCACTCTAGAGAATGCTACACTAAAGAATGATCTAATTTTATAGCTCTATTAAGAACATCATCATCATCATACAGAATTCTGTATGGGAGTTGCATCTTCATAAGTCAACTTATCTGTGTAGGAATTAGAATTGTGAATATGCGCAATGTCTGTATGCAGTAGAGGGCTGCTGTGCTGCAACTACATAGCAGAGCCAGAACATAGCAACAGGAGCACAATGGGACCAGTGCACATCAGGCACCAATACACATCAGCCACTCTTGCTGGTGTCCTGTTACACATCTTCACTGTTCACTAACAGGGTTTCTTAGCGCATCTGCTATGTAGTTAAGTGTACACAAATTTACATTAAGTGAAAGGTTATATAGGTTTCTGGCAATTATAATTATTAATTTACTTACCCTCCAACATTTCATAGATGAAAGTTGAACATGTGAAGCCAAACAACATCAGAGTTTGGCCAAGATGGCAAAAGTTGCTAATGAGGAAGAACACACAAGCTAGGAGAGGCTGTAGCAGTTGACTTTTCCCTGAGTCTACTTGGATGGGCAAGATTCTACCATGTTCTGGTGGTTCTTAACCTGTGGTTCGGGGACCCCCAGGAGGCTGCAATGTCCTCACAGGGGCTCTGCAAAGGCTTGAAGGCTGCTCGGCCCACCTCTTGCCTGCAGCAGAGTGGCTACATGACAGGAGCCAAGGCAAAAGCTTACTGGCTGGCTGGCTTGGCCTGTGCATTGTCATTCAATTCACTCCAGCCACAAATTTGCAGGAAGAAGCAGGAAAAGTCTTTCCTCCCCCTTCTTCTGAGGGAAGGTTTAATAGATAGTGTAATTGTAATTATTATTATTATTATTATTATTATTAGGGTTTTAAATCTTGAGTTTAGTCTTGGGGGGACCACAGTAACAAAAGTTATTTAAAGGGGTCCCTGGTAAAGAAAAGGCTAAGAACCATTGTTCTAGTCTGCGACCAAAAGAAATTTAATAGTTCATTAATGATTCCACATCCTCCTCTCCTCTCCCCACTGCTACATTAATTGACTACAAACTACATTTGCATTCTAAACACAGTTTGCAGCAATTGATGCAAGCTGAGAACAAAGGACAAAAGTGAAAGGAGGATAGGGAAACCAGGGCATTTTAAAAACAGCTTAAAAATTGGGACAACAGGATAAATCAGGATTGTTCCTGCCAAATCAGGATAGTTGAAGGATATGCATTTATAACTTGCCTTTCCCCCAGTATTGGGGCTCAAGGCACCTTACAGAATATTAAAACTAGAACAGATTAACCCTACAAAAATCAGTAAAAAATATTTAATATTTATTTTAAAAAGCAACTGAAAAATTCCTGAAAGTTTGTTGGAATCGGAAAGTTTTCACTCGGCAATAGGAGAGCAAGGAGGGAGCCATCCTAGCCTTCCTAGGAAGGGAGTTCCAAAGTCTCAGCTCTCTGGACCCACCAGCTGTGAAGGCAGTGGGGCTGAACTACTTTATAGAGTTATAGTATAATGTGGCATAGTATAGTATAGTTCTATAGCATGCCCTCCAACATTTCAGAGATGAAAACTGGGAACATGTGTGGCCAAGCAATGTCAAAGTATGGTCAAGATACCAAAAGTTATTGATAAGGAAGAACACACAAGCTAGGAGAGGCTGCAGCAGTTTATCTTTGCCTGAGCCTACTGGGAAGGGTAAGATACCACCCTTCCTCTTTTCTCTAATTGCTGAGCTAACTAAGCACATACTACTTTTGTGCTTTGAAATAACTTTGTACCAGCTGTTTGTGCACGCATGTGTGTCCGTGCCTTCAAATTGCATGTTGACTTGTGGCAATCCCATGAATTTCATAGGGTTTTCTTAGGTAAGGAAACCATCTCTGAGTATTCCTTGCCTAAGCACTTTATCAGACGTAGCAAAAATTGCAGGATTACTAAATCATGGTAGCGTGAACAGCCGCACTTATTGCATGATGCCGTCATCATATCATGGTTATCCCATGCCCCAGCCGCAAATAAGATGTTCCTTTTAATGGACAGGACAAGCCATCAATAGATCACTGATATCACTTTTTTCATGGTATTGAGGGCATGCAAAAACATGTTCCGTTGTAATGGTGAGATTACAGCATGACTGGGTGGTCCTCAGCAAGCAAACATACGGGTGATAATGTGAAAATGAAGGACAGGACGCTCTTTTTATGAACTGTCCCATCTAATTGGCACATTTTTAGGTTTGTTTCAGTGCCTGTGTGTTCGTTAACTTTGTTAATTTAGGGGCTTTTTGGAGTTTTAAGCGTGCTCATGTCTTCTCGCAAGAATAGTTGAAATCTCACCTATGCCAAATCATGGAAGTAAACTCCCATTCTTAAAGCGCTAGTGGTCATTGTGCAAAAGTTCTGTGGCATTTTTTCGCTTGATTACAGCTATGTGTGATAATAAGTGTTATAATGCCACAATATTCCCACTATCTTCATTCACGAAATTACAGAGTTTTTAGATGCTTGTCTGATAAAGTTCTAAGAAAACCCTATCAAATTCATGGGGTTGCCATAAGTTGACATGCAACTTGAAGGCATGTGCACATACACACACAAGACCACAGAAGTCAGTAGCCAATACAAGCTGCAGCATAGGTGGTATATGATCTAAAGTGTTGGGTTGATATAAATATCTACCATATATTCCAATATATAAGATGACTGGGTGTATAAGACGACCCCCCAATTTTTAAGTTAAAATGTAGAGTTTGCCCCCCCCATCCATCCAGCCACCTGGATGGAAAGCCTGCCCCCCCCACTAGCCAGCCAGCTCAGTGGCTGTAGATGATGGAATAGTCTGTGAAATTAAAGGACTGAGAACAGCTAAAAAAGCATGGTATACTTTGAAAAATCTCTGTGGTGTTCAATCTTTGGAAAATAAGGTTGCATTAATAATTAAGTTGGTTAATATGAAGCTATCAAATCCCAAATTTTTGAATGAGCACATTAATGATTTTAGAGCCACATTGGCAGACTTGCAAACTCCTGGAGAGGAAATCCCCAAGACTATGCAAATGGGAATCTTCCAGGCAAGTTTACCAAAATACAACCCCATAATAAATATCTTGCAATTAAAGAATGACTTAACTCTGCCAGAAGCTTTTATTCAGATAAGAGAATTTCACCATAGGCAAAACTTGATGCAAAATGATAAGTTTGAATCCAGAAATTCTAAATTTAGGCTAACTTGTGCTGAAAAGAAGCATCATTTTGACTGCTTTTCATCTCTCCTGAGCTAAATGGAGGGCAATTTAACACTTCAAAGGCAAAACAGTCATTCTCACAACAGGGGGAAGGATCTGCTGGGAAAACTGCCCAGGCGATTTAACACTTCAAAGACAAGGCAGTCATTCTCACAGCAGGGGAAAAGATCTGCTGGGTATATAAGATGACCACTCCACTTTTGAGGAGATTTTCAAGTGTTAAAAAGCAGTCTTATACTGGCTACTTAATCTAGAGCCAGTCCAGAGCATTATGTTCCAGACGGGCCCCAGATCGGCCACAATGGTAGCTACATGCACTGAGCCGAATCCAATGAGATGGCACGTCATTGTTGACATGTTTTTGGAGCCTCACCACCCAAGCAGATCCCTGCAAGAGTTTGACTGGTGTTGTCGCTTGTGCTGAGGTCAGAATGGGATGCCCAGACATGAAATCAACAAGGAGGGGGTCTCTCTACTTCCTCCTCATTGATAGCATGGGCACCCCGTTCTGACCTCAGCGGAAGTGATGATGCCAGTCAGGATCTCATAGGGAGCTGATTGGCCAGCGAGGCAGCAGCGGCAGCTCCAACGTGGATCCATCTCCTGCCCTACAGGGCCGGTTTAAGGAATTTTGGGGCCTCCTGCAATGCTTTATTTTGGGGCACCCATATGTTTATCTCAGGTCAATGTAACCTAACCTATTCACCGTATGGGATGTTCAGATTACAGTAGGACCCCGGTATCTATGGATTCATTACCCATGGGACACACAACCGCACACCTACCATAGAGTCTTCCTAGAAAACGTGTCCTACCTAGCTGTTTTCTAGGCCCTCCAAGGCAACTCTATGGTATTTTAAACCAGAAGTCCAATTATTTTCAATGGCATTCACTATTATTCATGGTTTTCAGAATGAACGCCCACCCCCTGAACCAATCCCCAGTGGATAAGAGGGGCCTACTGTTTTACATAATTTGCCACCAATAATTTAGTTTTAAAACTATATTATAGGCACTAACATAATATTTTTTGTTTATTAGCAATTAACGTAATGGTGTAGATTTCCTCAAAGAAAAGAAAGAGTGGACTACAAGCTGAACATGAGTTAGCAGTGTGATGCAGCAGCAAAAAAATGCCAATGCGATTCTTGGCTACATTAATAGGAGTATAGTGTCTAGATCAAGGGAAGTAATATGCTTAGCCTGGAGAAGAGAAGGTTGAGAGGTGACATGATAGCCATGTTTAAATGTTTGAAGGGATATCATACTGAGGAAGGAGCAAGCTTGTTTTCTGCTGCTCCAGAGACAAGGACATGGAGCCATGGGTTCAAACTAAAGGGAAAAGAGATTCCACCTGAATATTAGGAAGAACCTCCTGACAGTAAGAGCTGTTTGGAAGTGGAATATACTGCTGCCTTGGAGTGTGGTGGAGTCTCCTTCTTTGGGTTTTTTTAAACATAGGCTGGATGGCCATCTGTCAGGAAAGCTTGGAGTGTATGTTCCTGCAGGGCAGAAGCCAATCGGATGGGATGGCTGTTGGGGTCCCTTTCAGCCCTATGATTCTATGATTCTGGGCTGCATTTAGAGCCTGGGAAAGTTACTCTTGGATTATACCTCCCAGAATCCCCCTGCCAGCACCCTTCTCAAGGTCTGGTTGCATTGTTCTTTTTCCAGCATTCTCTAACCCAGTGGTTCTTAACTTGGGGTCTACAATGTCCTCACAGGGGGTCCTCAAAGGCTTGGAGGCTGTTTGGCCCACCTCCTCCCTGTAGTGGAGTAGCCACGTGACAGGAACCAAGGCACAGGCTGGCTGGCTTGGCCTGCACATTGCCATTCAATCCACTCCAGCAACAAACTGGCAAGAAGAAGCAAGAGTGCCTCTGAGGGAAAGTTTAATGGACGATGTAATTGTATTGTTGTTGTTGTTAGCTATTATTATTAGGGTTTTAAATCTTGAGTTAAGTCTTGGGGCAACAAAAGATATTTAAAGGGGGTCCCTGGTAAAGAAAAGGTTAAGAACCACTGCTCTAGGCCAATGCCTCTCACATAACACTAATGGGATATTGGTGTTTTAGTGACAACAATAAAACCATTGTTCCCAGTAATATTACTCCAAATTTTAATTTATATTCTTTATATTCTTCTGTTAAAAGAGCTAGAGTGTTGTAGAAGTTTCAGCATTGCCCTATGACTGTGAAGATCAGGGTTTGAATCCTTACTCAGCCATGAATGCCCACTGGGTGACCTTGGGCAAGTCACACTCTCTCAGCCTCAAAGGAAGGCAAAGGCACACCCCCTTTGAACAAACCTCGCCTAGAAAACTCCATGGTAGGTTCGCCTTAGTCAGAAATGACTTGAAGGCACATAGGCAAACACACACACATTTCTTCTGCAGGCTGAACTCAGTTGGCAGCAAGGGGAGGAAGCTGACAACCAAGGTGGGGAAAGGGAGGGGAGAGAAACCAAGACATGTTAAAAGCAGCTGGAAAGATGGGCTGGAGGGGATCTATGTGGAAGGAAGGAAGGAAGGAAGGAAGGAAGGAAGGAAGAAGAAGCCCTTTCTGAGGGAAAGATACAACCCTCAAATCCCCCCCCTCTCTCACACACACACTCACCCCTCTCCGACATGCCTGGCTGGCTTGCATTTTGCAGCAGCAAACTCCCTCCTGCTTCTGCTGGGAGGGCTGCTGCTTCTTTCTCTTTCTCTTTCTAGTTTGGGAGATGCTTTTTTTAAAAAAAAAATGCCAGCAGGAGATTTTTGGAGGAGGAGGGGAGGAGGGGGGTACAAAGCAGCAGCTCCTCCCAGCTGTCTCCTGGCTGTCTCCTTCATCAGATAAGGAGGTCAGCAGGGGGGGGGGCTTGACCTTGGGGCCCCCTGCCAATGCTGATTTGGCAGACTGGTTAAACCGGCCCTGCTTCCCTGCACTGCTCAGCAAAGGTTAAACCGGCCCTGCTTCCCTGCACTGCTCAGCAAAGGGTAAGGGAGATGATGCCCCGTTTGTGTGTGGACAACTGGATTGGGCTGAATCAGACCTGATCCAGCTGTCTAGACAGCAAAAGAGCCCAAGGTCAGTCCAGAGTTTCCAGGAAACCCCGGAGTTGCCCACAACTTAGTTTGGAGCAAAGTCGAGTTAAAGGGAAAAAATGCAGTTCCTCCCTGGATGTACTGTACATTGTCTGGACTGCCAGCACCAGATTCAGGGTGAGTGTAGACAAGCCCTCTGTCAATAGCATTCATTTCCACAGGCGTTTTCCCTCGAACATTTCTGCTGCTTGTGTGTCTTTCATTTTTATAAACAATATTTCACTGAATCAGCTATCATGGTCCCATGAGAATTCCTCACAGTACTTCCTCTTACCACAATAGCTGGAAAAATCACAGGCTAATAAGGAAACAGTTTGCTCATCTGTGTAACCACCACTTTCAGAAGAATTACATTGCTAGCTTCACAAATTGTATATTGTTCTGTGCATTGAGAAGCTCAAGCCCCTGTTGGGTTCTGTGCTGAAGCCTTTGGCACATTGCAACTTCAAGGGAATGATGAGAGCTGAACTCTGAGAACAATTAACCATTTACCCCAGGAGCCTGTTCCAGGAGTGACATAGGAAAACAAGAATTTCAAGATGTGTGAATTAGGATGATTGATAGTCACTCTCTGTATCATTATCATTATCAGGACATGGAAGAATTTTTCTGACTTCTCTTTTCCCAAGCCATTCACTAGAGACTCAAACTATGCATTACACAGTATTTTCCTGTGTGGTTTAAAAAAATTAAAACCTCAAGCTACCCAGAGGAGGGGTGGTGTTTGTGCTGAAGAGTGGGTATGTGATGGAGTTGGCACGGACACTTGGCCTCCTTGGGTAGCTACCAGTGCTCCCCCTACACTGGCACACTCTTCATGCCTACATTGATTCCCTATCTTAATGTTTATTTTTCCCTTGCCAGTGATTTGACATTCTAAGCAGCACCAGCATAGCCTCGAACATTGCACAGATGAAAATCGGGACATGTGTGGCCAAGCAACGTCAAGAGTGTGGCCAAGTTATTAATGAGGAGGAACAGACAAACTAGGTGGGGCTGCAGCCATTTGCCTTTCCCTGAGAGGAAGGAACTGTCAAAACCAGCTCTCAACGGGCCTTGCCTAAGGAAGGCAAAGGCAAACCCCCTCTGAATAAATCTTGTCAAGAAAACCCCTTGTCATAGGGCTGCCATCGTTAAGTCAGAAAGGATTTGATGGCACACAACAAAAACAATAAAGAAAACCCTATGAAATTCAAGGGGTCACCCTAAGTTGACAGGAGACTTGCAGGCACACACACATACACACTGGGAACTTGACCCCTCCTTTCCTCTCTCCTCTGCTGAGTTAATTAAGTATTTTTTGCACTTTGAGCTCTGAGCCTTATCACACTACACCGTGAGAGCACTATTATTCCACTGTAACGGCAATAGCTGCCTCCTGTGCAATTCTGGGGTTTGTAGTTTAGTGAGGCCTAAGAGCTCTCTGGATGTGAGAAAGCTAAATGCCCCTCCCTAAACTGCAAATCCCAGGATTCCACAGGAGACAGCCAGAGCAGTTAGTGGAATAATAGTGCTATGTAGTGTGATAAGGACCAGTAGTTTGCAGCAGTTGAAGTAAGCTGAGAACAAAAGGTGAAAGTAGGAGGAGAGAGAAATCGGGAGATTTTAAAATGAGTTGAAAAGTAGACAAAAGATTAATGGAGACTGTCCCAGCTAAATCAGGACACTTTATTTACATGGTGCCTTTTCTCCAGAGTGGGGTTCAAGGTGGCTTACTAAAAGGCAGGAAATTAAAATAAACATATAGTTAAAACATACAAAATTAAGATCAAAACAGTATTAAACAACAACAGAATTAAAGCCATTTAAAATTTTACTTTAAAACAAAAATTAAAAACAGTACACCACCATAAAAGCCCTTTTGTTTAAAATTAATTTTGAATTGCCGGTTGGAAAATAAAAGCCTTCACCTGCTACTGAAAGGACAACAAAGAAAGAGCCATACTAGCTTTCCCAGGGAGGGAATGCCAAAGGGTAGGAGCAGCAACAGAGAAGGCCTTCTCTGGTGTTCATGCCAACCATGCCTACAAAGGCAGTCTGGTAGAGATATATGTTTCCCTTGCATATCTTAATGCTAAGGCAGGCTCACATACCTGGGTCTAAGCACCTTTTAGATTTCTCACAATGCCCTGACCTCATGTCATTTTGATGTATTTTGTAAAATTAAAAGGTTAATGAAACACAGTTGCCCAGTGCTGTTTGGAGTACTTTGGCTGTGGCCCGAGAAAGCAATGAAGGTATACATGAGTGGTAGGTAACTGGTCGCACTCTAGATGATATTGAATCACTAGCAGGCTTCTTGAATCTGCTCTAGATTTTAATCAGAACTTTAAAGGCAGCATCCAAGGTGTTGAACCCCCACCCTCTGTATGTCCTGCCACCCTCCCATGTTTTTCTTTTAACTTAACAATTATCCCTCTCCCTGTAGCCTTCCACAACCAATTTAATCACTGGGGTCCTTTTTGCAAAACTGGAAGTGAGCAGAAGTGTGTTGGAATCTTATATGACCTGTTACGTTGTGTAACTATATGTATACCTAGGTGTTGTCCAGACAAACTCCTCATGGCCTGTGAGGGGACTACCTTTTTTCTTGATGAGCCCATGTGGGGATTTGCCATATTCGAAAGGTGGGGGGGGCAAAAACTCGATGTACTGCACAATAACAGCCTTTGAGGAGGTTTTGCAAAGTTTTTTTTTTTTTTTAAATATGAGGAAATGAGCATTCCCGCCTATTTGGACAACCAATTTGAAGCAGGGAACATTCCAGAAGACCAAACATGATTGGTCGGACATGCGCAGGGGCGGGCTTGCCCACGAAGTGGCTGAAACCACCATTGTTGATTTTCCTGCTACCATTCATGAATGATTTGGGAACTGTAAAGTGAAAAAAACCCATTTTTAAAAGTGGAAGATTGCTTTTTCATGTCTTGGATTTAATGAGAAAAAAAAACAACTGTGTAACGCCAGGAACCTTTGGGGAATAATAACATGAGTAATTCACTCACGGCCACCATCTTTATTCATGGGCATGCTCTGTGTGAACTTCAGAATGGATAATTTTCTATACCAGTGATCTTGAGAAAAAATCATGGAGACAAATGAATACTGCTGCGATGGTGAGTTAATGCACTTAAATGAGCATTATATCTCCTTGTATAGATGAGCCCCTAGCTACATAGCAGAGGCAATTAAGAAACCACTTTACTGAATTGTGAAGATGTGTAATGGGACACCAGCCAGAGTGCCCAATGTGCATTGGTGCCCAATGTGCATCGAGCACTTTGCTCGCTGTGCTACATAGCCTCTACTGGATATGGACGTTATGCAACTGCACAATTCTAATTCCCACACACAAGTCCACTTACAAAGGCATAAGTCCCCAACAGGATTCCGGTTGTTACTTGTACTATTCAAAAAAATTAGTCTTGCCAAAATGAAAACTGAGGGGCTCCTGTACCTTTAATGTAGAAGAGGGAATTTCAGCACATGCTCTTTGTCACCTGTTTGCCATCTGCTGAAATCCTCTCTTCTCTCTCTCTGGCTTCTCTTCGCAAACGAAGATACAGGAAGGACTCATCCCGCGCTTTCTGCAAGCGCACTGATGACTAAAAAGGCCAATCCGAGATAGACAAGTCCTGTTGCAGAAAGCACAGCAGAAGGTTTCCTCTCTTCTACACAACCATTAAAGGGGCAGGAGGTGCTTTCCCCCAGGCCTAACAAGTGTTCCCCCAGGGCTAAAATATGGGGCCTCAAGACAAAGCAAAAATGTTGTCCATGTCTCCTAGATTGTATGTCTTTTAACTCAAAAGGTAAATGGGGTTGTGGGTATGGAGTACATGCTGGGGGCTTCGGACATTGTATGAGGCCCATATATGCTCATCCCTGTTCTAGCTGTTGATAGCTAAAATTGAACCTGGGACATACAAAACACGTGTTCTGCAGCTGAACAGTGTTACCTCCCAGGGTGTAGCTATAGATTGGGGAGAGACAAAATGCTTCCCCAAATATGAATTATGTTCCCTTTCCCCCAAATTTCCCATCATTCCCTAAATTTCGGGCACTGCAAAAAGTGAGAGACTGAATATTCTTCTATTTGCTGTGTTTGCATTCCCTTGGTAACTACCTGCCCCTTTTCTTTGGATGCCTAACCTGTACATATTTCAAAATGCTCAACCGAAGTTTTAAGTTATTGCAGTACTAGACATTTGGGGACTGAAGGGAAATTTCAGGGGGGGGGCATGATTCTTATTTGTGGGCAATGCCCTCATTTTGCTTTCCCCAGAACAACACCCCTGTTTCTTCCCCATTGGATTAGATTAAATTTTCAGTGTCAACACATCAAGGCTTGGCAAGAAGAGCACTGCCATGGTGTAATCAGGGCTCAAAGGATCCAAGCACTGAGATTTAGGTGATTATCAGGGACAATGAAAGATCTTTGCCACCCCCTCACACTTCCTTATTCCCTCCAACTTACGTGCAGTGTTCACAGTAGACAGGGGCAGGGGACAGATTTTCAGCAACAACATACAATCAGCTTCTGTATTCACGGGTTCTGCATCCATGGATTCAACCAACCATAGCTCAAAAATATGGGGGGGGGGAATCCAAAAAGCAAACCTTGCTGTTGGACATTTTATATAAGGGACACCATTTTACTATTTTATATAAGGGACACCATTTTACTATGCCATTGTATATAATGGGAGTTGAGCATCCACAAATTTGGTATCGGGTATATGTGTGTTGGTGTCTTAGAACCAAACCCTGGTGGATACTGTGGGCCCACTGTACAGATGTTAGCAATTATTGCTGGTGGTTCCTGTATGGCTCCCATTCCCCCACCCACCCAATACATTCAGCACCTTGGACAACTCCTTTAACGTGCAGATTAAACCCCAGAGTGGATTCAGCACTCCACTGACGTGGGAATCACCAGTGCCCACCAATTGTGAGCCATTCTACTTGGAACATAAAGTACTTTGAGATGACTAGAATAGGCAATTAAGACTTGATAGCTTCACAGAAGATCCAGTACAGAAGACCTGATCATGGCAGAGATTAAAAATGGTTAGAACTAGAAATTGATATGGATCAATAAAGTTGCCTGCATTTCCTTGGCTATGGGGCTGTCATGATGAGCATGTTCACATTTCAAGTTTGACTACATCAATGGAACAAATAATCCAAAGTCCTTATGACAAGTATTCCTAGGCAGACTCTAGCCTTAGGGAGTTATTTTTGCTGCCCGCTTCCCTTTAGCTCAGTATCACAGAAAAATCTGGTATGATAGAAAGCTCATACTGGAACTTAATAGCATGTAAAGTATTATCTCCAAGTTTTTCCATCATCAATTCTAGACATTCCAAAAACTGAAAGATTCAATTAAAAACGGTTAGCAACTAATAAATAAAGCAACAGCACTTTAACATTGTCTCCTGGTTATATATTGTTTTTGCCTACCAAAGCTCCATTCCAGATGGGAGAAGCAACACGTACACTCCATCCAACAAACCATGGTTTATAGGAAAAAACAGGGAAGAAGGCAATTGTTCCAGAAATAAAGCTTAGAATCCCAACGGAAATAAGTATTCTCCCAGTGACTAGGAATAGGTTCATTCTGAGTTTCTCCATGCTCCTTTGTGCTTGACTTGTTGCACTTTGCAAGAAGGGCCCTGACTGACAACATACACTGAAGTGTCTTGGAGACAGTAGTCATGAAGTTTTTCTTGTTTACCTACTCAGATGAGACACATTTCAGCTTGGCTTAGAGAATTCCCACTGGAATGCAAGGCAGTGAAAAGGAATCAGCAAGACCTCCTGGTATACTGGAGAACAACCACAATTAATTACCCCAAACTTGCACAAAATCTCAGTGTCTATGGGAGAGAATCCACATTGGGAATCTGTTGTTCCCATCTCTTCCTCCATTGGCCTTCAGCCAGCTCCATGTTGCTGCCATCAAAATCCTTCTAAGAGCAACTCAGTGGCTTTCGGTGCTCTTGACAGGCCTATCGTTGGGCTGAGGAGACAGCTAACTCAAATGCAAATGCTGGGAAGCCTCAGTGGCTATTCTCCTCTGACACAGCAGCTCCTCCTCAGCTCCCTGGTCTTTCTTCACTTCTGGAACATAGAGGTGTGTGTGTCAACACAGCCTGTTCTCCATCCCATAAACCTGTGGCTCTTAAACTTTTCTTTATCAGGGATCCCGTTTAAATATCTTTTGTTGCCATGGACCCCCAAGACTTAACTCAAGATTTAAAACCCTAACAACAACAACAACAACAACAACAACAACAACAGAATTGCACTATCCATTAAACCTCCCCTAAGGAGCACTGGGGAGGCAGGGAAGACTTTTCTTCTGCTTCTTCCTGAAAGTTTGTGGCTGGGGTGAATTGAATGGCAATGCACAGGCCAAGCCAGCCAGGCATTGCCTTTGCAGGAAGTGGACCAAGCAGCCTTCAAGCCTTCAAAGACACCCTGTGAAGACATGTGGACCCCTGGGGGGTCCCTGGGCCACAGGTTAAGAACCACTTCCATAAACTAATCCATCTGCAGAGCCAGCTCCTGATATTTTGCTACCTAAAGCAAACATAAAGCAAACCGGATTCCTCTCTGTCCACATACAGAAGCAGACTGACCTAGCAATTGGATCTCACTTTAATAGTGCAGATGGTGTCCTTTACCACACCTGAGTCAGGCGCCCAGGAAAACAGATTGTATAGCCATACCCTCCAACTGTATCGATTTGGCAGGGATGGTCCTGATTAATCCTCTGACACCCCACTTTTCCAACTGCTTTTAAAATGTCCCAGTTTTTCTTTCCTCCTTCCACTTTTCCATCTTTAGACTCAGCTTATTTCAATTGCTGCAAACTGAATTTGAAGTGCAAAAGTCGTTTGCACTCAATTGACTCAGCAGGGGGGAAAGGCAAGGTGGGATGGAATCTTGTCCTTTCCAGTTGGCTAAGGAAAAAGCAAACTGCCACAGCCTCTCCTAGTTTGCGTGCTCTTCCTCATTGATAACCTTTGCCATTTTGACCACACTTTGATGTTGCTTGGCCACATGTGTCCCAGTTTTCATCCCTGAAATGTTGGAGGGTGTGTGTCACATACACAACTTTTTTTTCCACAAGAGGAAGACAGTAGGAGAGTTCATGATGAAAAATGCAGAGGCTGCCACTGCTGCTACCCAACATCTGCTGTCTTAGGGAGTTTTTCTCACTCTGCCTAAGGGTGGGACCCAACTGAAGGCAGGTGTAATGGAGGATCCTATAACATTGCCAGTGTTGAAGTAAGGATGAATTGTCAATCCAGTCTGCTTCTGTATATGGAATGCATGGGGACACCATCTTGCACTCTGCCTTAGGCAACAAAATGTCTTGGGGCAACCTTGCTTCCTAATCATCCTTGGATAAGCCACCTTCACTCAGCACTAGCTGAAATCACAACAGAAGTCTGGAGAAAAATAGGTGGGCCCTTTCATATTGGAAAGTACTATGATTCCACTTTCATTGCAACAGCAACATCCTATGGAACCCTGGGATATATTGCAGTTTAGGATGTGGTATTTAGAATTCTCTCAGGGGCCATTTATATAGCAAAAACAAAACAAAACGAAAAAACCGAGAAGAATTTGTGTCGAACCGTATTGGTTCGCACACATCATGCGCTATTTAGAAGGAAGGGCAGCAAAAAACCCCAGTTAACCTGTGACTTTCCATCCTTCTATTTTTCCAGGGACTTTTTTTGGAAAGTCTGGGATAATCCGCACTATTGTTTGTCTGAACAATCACGAACCATCCCAGGAATTGGGATGATTTTTGATTGGTCAGACTTTGGAGGGGACGGGCTTGCAAGGGAAGCCTTGCAATTTTTTATCTACCATTTTTGTATGGCCCTCCATAGGGTCCACTGCTGGCTACAAAGCAGCCAGCTAAGAGCCAGGTGAGGTCTCTCCCCTCCCCGGCCCTTTCTACTGGCTCACCGCCAGCTGCAGAGGCTTCTCCCACCAAGGGACTTTTCCCTTGGTGAAAGAAGCCATTGTAGTCAGCGGTGAGGCAGGCGAGGGGCAAGCTGACCAGATGTCCCCCTCCACCCTCCCCTAGCCATGGGCGGAGGGTTCCTCTGTGCCTCCCCGCCCACCACTGTGACGGATGGGGAGTGGGGTTTATTTGTGACTATCAGTCATGGAGACCCCCGCCACCGCACCTATTCCCTCCCACCCCTCGCTGCTATGCTGGGTAGGTAGGGGGTTCTCTATGACTGACAATCACAAAGAACCAACCCCCCACTAGGCGTGGCTATTCCCTCCCACCCTTACTGCTGCACCAGGTGGGGAGGGAGTTCTCCATGACTGTCAGTCACATAGAAGGCCTCCAAGCCCAGCACAGCTACTCCCTTCCACTCTCTCCGCTGTGCCGGGTGGGGAGGGGGTTCTCCATGACTCTCAGTCATGTAGAAGGCCCCCCCTGCCTGGTGTGGCTATTTCCTCCCACCCTTGCCGCTGCGCAGGGTGTGGTGGGAGTTCTCCATGACTGTTAGTCATGGAGAAACACCCTGCCCAATGTGACTACTCCCTCCTACCCTTGCCACTGCACCAGGCAGGGAAGGGGTTCTCCATGACTTTTGGTCATGGAAAACCCCACTCCCCAGCCCGGTGCAGCAGCGAGGGTGGGAGGGAGTAGCTGCACCAGGCAGGGAGGCTTCTCCATTACTGACAGTCACAGAGAAGCCCCCCTCCACCTGATGCAGCGGCGAGGGCAGGAGGGAATAGCTGTGGCAGGGCGTGTTCTCCATGATGGAGAATCCCCCTGCACAGTGGTGAGAGTAGGAGGAAATAGCTGCGCAGAGCTGGGGGGGGGTTCTCTGTAGTGGCGAAGATGGAAGGGCATAGCTGTGGCAGGCGGGGAGTGGTCTCCAAAACTGACCATACGAAAAATGGCAGATCCAGAATTGCCAGGCTTCCCTTGCTAGCCTGTCCCCTCCAAAGTCTGACCAATCAAAATACAGCTCTGCTGTGTGCCCCTTTCACGGTATGGAGGTACGTGTAAACAACAAATCCAAAAAAAGAGACTTCTGCTACCAGTGACAAATCGTGGGAACAGTATGGGAACAGATTCAAGATGTCCAGATCTCAATTCTCAACAGGATAAAAACTGCCATGTAACTGAGCCCTCAGCCAGACAGAACTGGAATCTCACCAAACTACCATCCCCAAGATTCCACAGGATGCAGCCAAGATGGTTAAAAGTTAAAGTGGACTCATAGTGCTTGAATTTTGTAGTGTGAAAAGGCCCCTGGTATGCACACTACACAACTGCACCCATTTCATACCACTTTAATAGTCCTGGTTCCATCCTATGGAATCCTGGGATTTGCAGTTTTATGAGATACGTAGAATTCTCTACCAGAGGGCTATCATATTGTAATTCAAGGGACTACACTAGATAATTCTAAGTCCCTCACCAGACTACAAATCTCAGGATTCCAAAGGATGGGGCAACGGTAGTTAAAGTAGAATTGGATTGCTATAACTGTGCAGTGTGGATGCACTTTTAGATGAACATGGAAAAGCCAGAGAATTTAAAGTGGGCAAGTGCTTCACATTGATGATAAGAACTTTCCCCATAATTTATTGTACCTAGCATAAGTTACACACCCACCTGAAGGCTGCTAGCAAAGAATCAGAACCTTGCTTCTTCCTGTAAGTTTGTGGCTGGGGTGAATTGAAGTTGCTTTTTTTGGACTACAGTCCGCAGAATCTTCCAGCTAAAAGAAGCAAATTACCCAAACTTTCCTTCTCTTCCTCCATATGCAGCTCATGGTGACCATGTATGGACTGTGATGAATTTTTTCTTCATTCACACAAAATCACTGCGATGGTGGAGATGAAACCAGTTCTCAGATAGCAGTCCAGTAGTTGGGGTACAATCATTTCAGTTTGAATTCCAGTTTTGTATAAGGTTCAAATAAATTCAAAATGAAAATGAAAATGAAATTCACTGTACTTACAAAGAGGGATCAGGATGTTTTGACCATGCATTCAATCTGTAGTTACAAATAGTTATGGTTATGACTACAAAACACTGAATTTAAGACAGAATCCTCCTTAGTTCCAGTGATTTATTGTCTAAATAACTCTTTTTCCCATTTTCCCATGAGGAGTGACCACTTCCTGGTGTACACAGAGTTATTGACTCTCTGGCTGAGTGAGTCACAGTCATTGTTTCCAATTACATTCAGCAAGGCAAAGATGAAAACCTAACATCCTTTGTGTCCAAATAATCCAATCATACTAACAGAAAATAAAGACAGATTTGCATGCAGTTTATATAATCTGTTTTTACAAAAATTCTCAGTAACTAGCAATGATGATAACATATCCTCAGACTGTTCCAATTTAGCAAGGACAATCCCAGCTAATCCTCTGTCATCCAACTGCTGTTAAAATATTCCAGTTTCTCTCTCTTCCTCCCATTTTTCCTTTTTCTCCTCAGCTTACTTCAGTTGATGCTCTTTTGTTGGATTCACTTCATGACCTAGGGTTTTAATGATTCACTCCTCAGCTTGTTCACATGTTATCTCTCAGGTCCCTCGTTTAATGTGGTAGCTGGAGGTCATGTATCTTCTTTCTCCCTTTCAGTTGGGATTCTACAAGATTCTGTTCTGGGCCCTTTGTTGTTTTCTCTTTATACACTGTCTTTAGGTAATCATATCCGTTCATTTGGTTTTCAATATCATCTTTATGTTGATGTTACTCAGTGATATTTCTCCACTCCAGGACTCTCTTCTGATACTAAACATCATATTACAGCATGCCTTTCAGCTATCTCAGCATGGATGCTTCATCATCACATAAAACTTAACATGGCAAAGATAGAACTACAGTCATCCCTTCACATTTGCGGGGGTTAGGTTCCCCAGACCCCCACGAATGCGAAAAATCCACGAATAATAACTACCCTCACCCTTCCCTCACCCAAGCAACCACGGGGCCTCCGGAGGCCATATAGCCATTTCCCCCCGCCTCCACCCTCCCTCCCAAGGCCTTCATGGGGCCTCCGGAGCATCTCCGGAGGCCCCATGATCGCCTCCCTGGCCCTCCCCACTCCCACCCCAGGCCTTCATGGGACATCCGGAGCGTCTCCTGAGGCCCCATGATCACCTCCCCAGCCCTCCCCACTCCCTCCCCAGGCTTTCATGGGGCCTCTGGAGCATCTCCAGAGGTCCCGTGAAGGTCTCCCTGCCAGCCCCACTCCCTCCCCAGGCCTTCATGGGGCCTCCGAAGCATCCCCGGAGGTCCCGTGAAGGCCTCCCCGGCCCTCCCCTCTCCCTCCCCAGGCCTTCATGGGACCTCCGGAGCATCTCCAGAGGTCCCATGAAGGCCTCTCCGACCCACCCCATTCCCTCCCCAGGCCTTCGTGGGGCCTCCAGAGTGTCTCCAGAGGTCCCTTGAAGGCCTCCCCAGCCCTCCCCACTCCCTCCCCAGGCCTTCACGGGGCCTCCGGAGCTTCTCCAGAGGTCCCTTGAAGGCCTCCCCGGACCTCCCCACTCTCTCCCCAGGCCTTCATGGGGCCTCCGGAGCATCTCCGGAGGTCCTGTGAAGGCCTCCCCAGCCCTCCCCACCCCCTCCCCAGGCCTTCATGGGGCCTCCAGAGTGTCTCTGGAGGTCCCGTGTTTGCCTCCCCGGCCCTCCTCACTCCCTCCCCAGGCCTTCATGGGGCATCTGGAGTGTCTCCAGAGGTCCCTTAAAGGCCTCCTCGGCCCTCCTCACTCCCTCCCCAGGCCTTCAAGGGGCCTCCGGAGCATCTCCGGAGGTTCCGTGAAGGCCTCCCTGGCCCTCCCCACCCCCTCCCCAGGCCTTCATGGTGCCTCTGGAGTGTCTCCGGAGGCCCCATGATCGCCTCCCCAACCCACCCCACTCCCTCCCCAGGCCTTCACGGGGCCTCCGGAGCGTCTCCGGAGGTCCTGTGAAGGCCTCCCCAGCCCTCCCCACTCCCTCCCCAGGCCTTCACGGGGCTTCTGGAGCTTCTCCAGAGGTCCCTTGAAGGCCTCCCCAGCCCTCCCCACCCCTACCCAGGCATTCATGGGGCCTCCGGAGTATCTCCGGATGTCCCTTGAAAGCCTCCCCAGCCCTTCCCACTCTCTCCCCAGGCCTTCAAGAGACCTCCGGAGCGTCTCCGGAGGTCCCGTGAAGGCCTCCTCAGCCCTCCCCACCCCTCCCCAGGCCTTCATGGAGCCTCCGGAGCATCTGCAGAGGTCCCGTGAAGGCCTCCCCGGCCCTCCCCACCCCCTCCCCAGGTCTTCATGGTGCCTCCGAAGTGTCTCTGGAGACCCCATGATCGCCTCCCCGACCCACCCCACTCCCTCCCCAGGCCTTCACGGGGCCTCCGGAGCGTCTCTGAAACCCATGTTGACTTTTTGTGATTAGGGCATTGCCTTCTAAATGTTCACAGACTCTCTGTTTAATGATCTGCTCTAGAATCTTCCCTGGTATTGATGTCAGACTAACTGGACAATAATTGTTGGGATCCTCTTTTTCCTCTTTTTGAAGATGGGGACAACATTTGCCCTCCTCCAGTCTGCTGGGACTTCTCTTGTTCTCCAGGAGTTTGCAAAGATTATTGCCAATTGCTCTGAGATTACATTTGCCAGCTCTTTTAATACTCTTGGATGTAGTTCATCTGGTCCTGGAGATTTGAATTCATTTCCTACCTTATTTATTGTAATCTTTTGACTGGTCTTCCATTATCTCACTTTAGTTCTCTGGTTTCCATTCAACATTCTCCAGCTGAAATTACGTTTTTAGCCCATTTTTGATATTTCTTCATTGGTTACCCATTCTACAATTGAGTACAAGATTCTTGTTTTAACTTTCAAAGCCCTACACAACCTATCTCCCTCCATCTTTCAGCCCTTATTTCTTTTTACCAGCTTGCTCTGAGATCTGCATTCTAGGAATTCTAGGCTTCTCACCCAACCAACTAGTCCAACTTCCTTGGCTCAGCCTCATCCTTTTTCACTCACTGCTCCATACTCTTGGAATTGCCTCCCTGAACATTTGTGAACTGCTCCTTCCCTTGTTATTTTAAAATCTCATTTAAAAACGTTATTTTTTTCCAAAGCTTTTGGAATTTTAGTTTGATATTGTTTCATAATCTTGAATATCTTCATTATATGTATTTGTCAGTTTCCTTTATATTATATTGTATTTTATCTGGATAATTTGTTTTACAATTGTATTGTATACATATAAGCCCCCATATTCACAGATTTGGTATCCATGGTTTCACTTATCCACATCCAAAAATATATGTTCTTTCTAGGCATTTCTAGGTCCACTAATGCGATTATATGGTCAAGTTCCAGCGTTTGTCTCTGAAAATAACACTTTTCCCTATTATCCACAGTTTCAGGTATCCATGGGGGTCTTGGAATATATCCCTCACAGATAAGGGGGTTGACCTGTAGTTTTATATTTTTACTATTCCTTCCTTCCCTCTGTGTGTGTGTGTGTGTGTGTGTGTATACATACTCCTATGTTTTAGAATGTATGCCTTTAGCAGGACCCACTCTATTTGGTTGTTTTACTTGTAAAACACCATGTATATTGATGATGTTCTATAAATAAATGATAATAATAATAGTAACAACAGCAATGATGCTGCTGCTGCTGATGTCTTGCAAGACAGAGAAGACAAGATTTTTATTGGCAGATTTATATAGTGGTATCTTAACTCTTAAATCCTACAAAGTGTTTTCTGTAACATTAAAATCACAATGTAAGTGCTGTATATTATTCTGTTTTTCTGCTGCATTATTAGTGGGTTCTTCTCACCACAGGGTATCAAAACATGGACTGTTTCATCCATTTCCATGAAACGGATGATACAAACATCCTGGACTTAATTAAATGGCATTTAGTGAGCTCTTGCAATTATCTACAGCGTGCACACACATGCAGTCTGTCTTGTTTTCAAAATTAATTTTAAATTTCTCTCTCTTCAATTAGCAAGTCAGTAAAAAGTGACCCATGCAAAAACAATAATGTTGGGTGGCTCCATTAGGAGCAGACCTGATGCAAAAGACAACACATGCTCAAATAGGCATGCCAGATGCTCAGAGTGCATGACCCCTTTAAAGATGCAAAAAGATTATGTACAGATTGGAAATGTAATTTCATGCCTCTACTGTTGTGGTGGTTGCAGGAGGGGTAAAGGGGAAAGGGAAGAGCCATTAGTTAATATGACTTAGCACTTCCCAACTAATTCAATGTGTACATTTGCATCATGGGGCCCAAAAGCTCTAATCTCTGCTTTGGCAGTGCGGATTCAGTCGCCACTTTAATACTTTCCTTGTGACTGGGCTGGTTAACCTTTGATATTTCTCTTCTAAATTTCCGTAAACAGAGAGGATTGAGCCTCAGCAGAGGAAGACCTCCTCTGAGGGAGCTAGGAAGGATATATAGCCCATGCTTTGCTCTCTGAACCATGCTTTGACTTCTACTGCACTTTTTATTTGTGGATGTTAAAGCAACCTGGCACATCCATTGATAAAGAGACAACATCCTGCTGCCTGTGGGGTTTTAAAATGTGAAAGCTCACGAAAGTGACTTTTTGAACTATAGCCCTCAGAATCCAGAGAACCTGGGGAACTCTGGATGTTGTCATCCAAAAGGGTAACTTTTCCAAGCTGGGGGTGGGGATGTAAGTAGTTTCCTGTGCAGGATGCTGGAGTCTGCACGGGTAATCACATAGCTTTCACAGCTGGGATATAGTTTGCATAAATATTGAGAATAAAAGAAGGGGGAAATATGGTATACCACTTTGGTCTTGCAATTGGCAGGCACCATGTAGTCCCTAGTTTACCTAGCAGCCCCAGTGTCAGCACATGGAAAATGCACTGATGTAATGCTCCAAGGCAGAATTGCCCTGGTGACATGGAGTCTGCCAGGTGTTTTGGACTATGGAGATTATCCAATGGGGACCATATATGGCATCCCTGTCTAGCCAGCTGTTTCCTGCCCCTCTCCCGTCCCTGTAGCACTTAAAAAAATTTTTTTTTCCCAGACCTACCTTTCTAGCAAGACAGAAATGGCTCCCCTCCCCTCCAGAAGTCCAGGCCATTCTCGGGCCATTCTCATGAGAGAATGAATGTGTGATTTTTTTAAAAAAAAGTAAATGAAAGCTTTTCAAATGACAGCAAGCAGAACAATACTGTATAGTTTAAAAAAAAATCTAAGTAACCCAGGGAGGGGGAGAGGGTGTCACTTACCTGGATGTCCCGATCACACCCGGAAGTATTCGGCAGGGACCTCCCACCATGGCTGGCATTGTACCAACAGAACAGGGCACGGTTTCAGACACCCGTGATTCTGTGCCAGAAATGGAACGGGCGATCTGTTGATGGCTTAAGCCATCAATAACAAAGAATGAGGGAGAAACAGAAGGGGCATGGGACAAGGATGACGACATCTGAAAACTTGCCCCTTTGGCAATCTCCTGGCATTCCTGAAACACCATATTAAGGGTGTCTGATAATCTCCTATGACTTCCATCACAGCCCCACTCAATATAGCTAATGAACAAGGATGATGAAAAATAGTAGTTTAAAACATGTGGAGAAAACCAGAGTGCCCATTCCTATTCTGATGCATTGCTGTATTTTTATGCTGACGCTATACTCAAGGAACACATTTCTGGGCACTAAAATCAACCTCTGAGGCCCTTCTCACTATGCCCCCTCAAAGAAATGTTCAAATGTACTGACCAAATAATAGGCGTTTCTTCTGTCCTTAGAGTGAGCAAGAGGAATCTCAGGGAAAGAGGGCTGCCTTGAAAAAATATGTGGATATATACTTGCTAGGTGTTTTTTGTTTGAATAGAATATTCTGTGCAAGTGTTTTTAATGCTTAATGCATCATGCTTAATAACATCAGCAGGAGGCTAACATCACTGAGTCTCAGGTCTTGGCCTTGATTTCTCAGAGCTTTAGTCCTGATCTGGCAATTCTGTTTGCCACAGATGGCAAATGTCTTGACCCTGCCACCGGGTGTAACCACACTGCACAATCATATCACTTCAACTGCCTTGGCTCCATTCTGGGGAATCTTGGAATTTGCAGTTTGGTGAAGTACTTTGGCTTCTCTACTAGAAAGCTCCAGAGTTAGGGTTACCATACATCCTCCTTTCCCTCAGACATATCCTTTTTTTTTCAGAGCTAAAATTTCTGCCTGGGTGGATATTTTAAAATGTCAGCTCCTCCTTTGCCTCCTGCCCACCAACACTGCTTTCTCATCACCATTTCACTGGCTCCACTGAGAGGTCTGCTAGGAGAAGAGATGATGGCCAGCCTGGTTCATTCAGACCCCCGTATCTACAGAGCCAATACCCATGGTTTCAGTTATCTGCAGGACACAAAAAAGAGACACGTACCATAGAGGTGTCCTCTCTAGGCATCTTCTAGGTCCTCCGACACAACTCTATGGTATGTTTTTATCAGACATCCTTTATTTTAACAGGGTTTACTGTTATCTGCAGTTTCTGGTATCCTCCTGGTATTCTAATAAGTCCAAGAAATGAACCCCCATGGATACAGGGGTCCAGCTGTACAATGAAGGTTAGGAATATTTCTAGTAACAATGATCACAGCTGATATAGTGGCAGTACAGTAGGACATCCGTAGCCGCTGGGGGGGGGGGTTCCAGTGGATACAAAAACTGTGGATAATAGCAAACGCCATTGAAAATAATGGGACTTCTGCTTTAAAATACCATAGAGTTGCCTTGGAGGACCTAGAAAATGGCTAGAGTGGACACATTTTCTAGGAAGACTCTATGGTAGGTGTGCTGTTTTGTGTGCCGTGGATAATTGAATCAGTAGATAATGGATCAGTTGATATGGGGGTCCTACTGTATTTAAAGTGAGAGTAGCCATAGCGGCCAGTGCTTTGAAGTAGTCAGTCGATAAATGTATCCCCTTTTTTGCTTTTCAAAATATGGTAACCCACAAATACAGCACTGAAGCTCTGTAACAGGGAATTTCAAATCCTTCACCAAACTACAAACCCCAGGATTCTGTAGGACTGAGACATGGCAGTTAAGGTGGTATCGAAGTGCTATACCTACCTAGTATAAGATACCTACATTCCTGGAATGAAACATCCACCCAGGATCAAAAACAAAACCTACCGTCTTGTATTTTTACCCTAACTCAGGCCAGAATTAATGGGTAGATGACCGGAAGCCATATGCATGCACGCACACACACACATACAGAGACCTTATACCAAAAAGTATGCTTTTCATAATTTACAACAGCTGCTATATTCATATAGAACACTAGGCGTCACTGTACAGCAATTCATCTAAGATAAATGTTCTAGTTACTAGTGCCTCATTCTTCTCTTATAACCACTATCCTAACAATCTTGTTTCTGCTTCTTTGATCAGCAATTTTTGCATTGCTGTGATGCATGGCTTGTATCTCTTGCCATGAATGTCCACCCAGAATATTGACAAAGGAAAAACATTCCTCTCCAAACTCCACATAAAGTTAAGTGACATAATTGACCTCAAGGTTTTATATTAAGCTTTTATTCAAGTATATATTTAAAATGTGCTTCAAGACTTTTGTAAAACAAAAAACACACCTTTAATGTGATGGTTCACTGTTCTAAAAGTGTAGTAAAAAGGTGTGTTTTTTTCTTAATAGGGGTGGTAGTGATGGTAGTGATGGTGATGGTGATGATGACAACGACTTGTTAAAGATTTGTCTCTGCTGGGCTTTGGACTCCCACACATTTGAGTGGGAGAAAGGACAAATTTCTAGGACACTGAGTTCCCCATGGCAACAAAAAAACCCGGAAATGACTTTTGCCATGTGTAACAATGGATGAGTCATTTTTGTTCATATTCGAAACACAATACTGGTACTGTGTTAGGGTTGTTGTTTTTTAAAACAGTCTCTTGTAGCAGAAATGGCCCAAGATATCTTTGTGCTTGAGACAGAAAAATCCAACTATCCCTCTCACGGCATTTTATGCACACACACACACACACCTCAATAACTGGCACTTCGCTGTCTCACCTCAGGTATACCTCAGTTAACAAAGTACATGTGTTCCTAGATATTACTTCTTTAACAGAACATTTGGTACCAGAGGCAAAAATGACACGGAAAGAATGGGGATAGGTTCCTGCACTACAAAAAAAGAGAGCAATTCAATAATAATATCCATGTGTGAAATGAAACAACCACATCAGGAAAGCCTTGCATAAGTAAACAGAAACATTTTGAACTTTCTAGAGACCCCTTCTTCTAAAATGCACCCAGGGATAATTTTTATTCTTTCATCATCCTCCACTTTTCTTATTATTTCAAATTTTGTGATTTAGATCCTTACCGCACCCTGAAGAAAAGTGGCAGGGGAGTAGGAACATTCCATCTTCTGTGCTGTCTTACCGCATGATGTCAACATTCTTTCGTTCCAGTCCCATGAGGCACTGAGATAAAATTGTGTCTTTTTGCTAACCAGAAAAACCTGTTAGCAAAAAGATGCAGTTTTACCTTGGTCCCCCATGGGACAAAATGAAAGAATGCCGGAAGAAGGACAACATCATGTAGTAAGGCAGCGCAGAAAACAGAATGTTCCTGCTGTGTTGCCACTTTTCTTTGGAGTGCGGCACGGCCCTTATAGATCTATGGTTCATTAATATCCTGGGGGACAGCTGATGAGGCAGGCTTACTTGCTTCACCTCTTTCTTTATGTTTTCTTAAATATTAAGGGATTCTGAAGGCAGCTACACAGCTACAGTAAGATTGGTTAGAGAGAATCCTATTCTTTCCCAGTTCAAGCTTTACTGCCTTTTTTAAAAACTGCAAACATGTTGCTGAAACCTGACACTGAAAGTCTGTGTTTTGCCAGGCCTCTTTCACCACCCTCCAAATGCCAATACTGCTAAATACCTTCCAGCTAGACAGATAACAAGAAGAAAACAAGGAGGCTGATGAGGTGAAAAGAGACTTTGTAACAAGGAGCTTCTTTCTCAGAGGCTTTGCTAACTGAGGTATGCATGTATTACCAAATCTGCCATTTGACTCAGATTATGCAAAACCAGATTTGTGGTAAAGATAATCCTGTTCTATTACTCTGTGTGTTTCATGCCAGACTTTTTTGAAGATGAAGAGATACAGTAACAGCCCTGCATCTGCAGTGGATTGGTTCTGGGCCCCACAGTGGATAGTGAAATCCGCAGATAATAGCAAATGCCCTCGCCGCTGCCACTGAACACCCCGCCCCCCTGTGGAGAAGGGAGAAAGGAGGCGACCTCCCTCCTCCCTCTCTCACCCGCTCACCCCTGCCAGCTCCACAGCACCACTGGACCCCACTGCCCCTGGAGAGAAGAGAAAAAGAAGGTGAGATCCCTCCTCCCTCCCCCGCCCACCAGCTCTTCTGTGCCACCGGAACCCACACCACCAGAACCCTTCCTGGGCAAGGAAGGGGGAGGCGATCTCTCTCCTCCCTCCCTCCCCCTGCCAGCTGTGCTGCCGGAACCCTTCTGGGAGAGGTGAGCTCACGTCCTCCCTCCCTCCCTCCCTCCCTCCCTCCCTCCCCCACCAGCTCCACAGCACCTCTGGAACCTGCACCACCGGAACTGTCCCAAGGAGGGGGAGGTGAGCTCGCCCCCTCCCTCTGTCCCTCCCCCACCCCCCATCAGCATCCATGGATAATTGAATCAGCAGATGGCAAATCAGTGGATGCAAGGGTGCTACTGTATTTGACTTTGCTCAAAGACATTTTGCTCCTTGAGGTGAGGACACAATGCCCTGCTGCATAAATAGTAGTCAACTGGACCTGCACTTGAATTTTACTTCTACAGTGCAGAATTTACAACATCCTCCATACAATTTAGGGGAATGAATGACAGATTATGTGGCATACACAGTTGTATGCTCCAACATAATAGACACCCCTGCTGTAATGCCAGTTGTTTTGGGCTGGCTTAATCTTAAACGGGCAATTAAAATCCATTAGCTTTATTCGGGGAGGGGGGAGTTAAAAACCTGCTAGGATCTGGTGATATGAAATAACACAGCTGCTTGCATTTTTGAAGTGCTGGTTATGATTCATAAAGCCCTATACAGTTTGGGACCAGGCTATCTAAAGGACCTTATCTTTTCTTATAGAATCTTATGAGCCTGCTCAAACTAAGAGGAGGAGATGCTTCTGTCAATCCCACCACCTTCACAGGCACATTTGGTGAGAATGTGGGAAAGGGCATTCTCCATGGCTTCTGCTAGACACTGGAATTCTCTTCCAAGGGAAGCCAGGCAGGTCTCCTCCTCACTGTCCTTTCACAGGCTGCTGACACACTGCAGAGATCATGCAGTTTGACTCCGCTTTAACTATCATGGCTCCATCTTATGGAATCCTGGGATTTGTAGTTTTTGTGGCACCAAAGCTCTCTGACAGAGAAGGCTAAGTATCTCACAAAACTACAAATCCCAGAATTCCATAGCACTGAGCCATGGAAGTTAAAGCAGTGTCAAAATGCATTATTTCTGCAGTGTGTCATCAGCCATAGTCAGCTGAAAAGCTTTCTATTCCAGCAGGTGTTTAGGAACTGTTTGTTTTATATAATGGGTTTTCTGTTTTAACGCTGTACTGTTTTTAATCTATGCTTTAAAATTATTGTTTTATATGTTTTTTTAAAAAATCCTATAGCTAGTTTAATCTTATTTTATTTTAATTTTTGTGTGTTTTTAGCTATATGAGCTTTTATTTGCATTTCTTGTTTATCTCAGGCCCATGTAACCTAACCTAACCTAGTCACAGTATAGGATCTTCAGATTATTATTAATAATGTTTTTTGCAGGAGGAGGGTTACAATGGGGGCCCCCACAATGATGCCCCCCCTGCGGCTGCAGATGCTGCAGGGCCCTGAAACTGGACCTGAGAACAGGGTTGGTTGTATAACATATCTTACTTTAGTTTACCTTTTCTTATTTATTTTTATTTATATCCTGATTTCTTCCCAGTCTTGGGAGTCTGGGCTTAACAAAAATTAAAAGAGATACAGCTAAAGTTCACATGACAAACTGTTATCTGAATAGGGTTTGACAAACTGGCTGAACTCCTCTTTGTTTAATTAACTTACATAGGAATTCCAAACATTGCTGTAGAGTAATGCAAACATCTTTAGGTGGTAAGATCTGTACTTTGGAGATTTAATTAAACAAGGCATTCTACTGTTTGAGGCAAAGGAGAAGATGGCAGCTCTGCATTCCACTTAGGGAAACATACTGGACCATGGATTGAAGGGGTCATGCAGAGGTCATCAGAGACCTAAGTGAAGTTGTCTCAGAAAATTCCTAAAAATACAGAACTGGTTATGCAGAACCCCCTTAGACAAGTCATTAGGGAGGAATGTGCTAATTCACCCTGGTCACACCTGGCAGCGAGTCATACTCCAACACAAACCGGTGATCAAAACACCTATAACTCTGCAAAAGTCTTCCTTCACACCTCTCCTGTCCAACAATACAACTTCGCCTCAGCCTTAATGTTCCAACCATTAACAGTAATTAACAAAGCCAGAGTTTCCATTGTTTCACTCTGGGAAACTCACTCAATCATTGTTCTCCACTCAAAATACCCATAAAGGGTACGGTAAGGGGTGATATATCTACACTATGTCACCCCAAAACATAGTTGAAGTGTGCGCAGTATTCCAGATGTCCTTATTCTGTTGGTTTGCAGTATCACCCGGTGGCCAGAACTGCCATTGTTGATTCTCGTGCTACCAATCATGTACGTTTTTGGAGCTGTAAAGCAAAAAACAAACAAACAATTTTTTAAGCAGAAGATCACTCTTCAGAATCTTGCACTTAATGATGAAAAAAATGTGCAACGATGGGAACCTTTGGGGAATAATAACATAAGTAATTCACTTACAACCACCATCTTTATTCACAGGCATGCACCATGTCAACTTCAAAATAGATAACTCCCCATACCAGCAGTCTTGGGGGGAAATTGTGGAGATAAATGAATGCCACTGCGATGGTGAGTTAATGCACTTAAATGAACATATCTCTTCCTGTAGATGAGCTGTCAGACTTTTAGATCAGTCTCTTAAAGGGACAGTACACAAGCAAGCTGGGGTTAGTGAGGACATGCCTATGGGCTCATACCTCTCTGTCTTCTTAAGAGAGGAGAATGGCTGAGGAACTGCAGTCCTGCCAGAATCTACAGCCTGAGGTAACTGCATTGCTCTGGCTAACTGCTGGGGTGTCCTTATCAACCTCTAAACAGAGGTTGCTGTGAATCCCTTTGGCTTCCTTCCCACAGAAATTAACATCTATAGTGAGGAAACAATTTCCCTGCAATAAACTGTTGTTCCTCCTAACTACTGAGTGAAGAGTCAGCAGATTCTTTTGTCTGTGCAAGAAATCTTTCAAAAGCACATGTCTCTCAGCTGCTTTCTCACTAGTAGTGATTTCTGCAACTCGTGACCCAGCGAGCCAACCACAGCCTGCCATCAGCCTCTTAGTATGATGGATTAAGGTCTCTTAGATGTTTGATAACCACCCACCATTTTTCTTAGCACATGGGTTACAAAAACAAGACACTTATAAAGTCCACCAGAAGGTGACATATATGCAACTAATGCAGGGCATAATCAGTTGGGGACATATGGCAAGGCCTTTTCTGTGGAAAACTGGGGAATTCTCTTCCGAGGGGTGTCAGGCTGGCTCTGGCCCTTTCTGACAGGCACTGAAGACTGTTGGCCTTTTCACGCTACAAAACCACAGAGCTATAATTCCACCTTAACTGCCATGGCAGCATCCTAGGGAATCCTGGGATTTGCAGTCTTGGGAAGGGAACTGAGCTTTCTGGTTGAGAATTCTATAGAGTCTGACCAAGCTATAAACCACAGGGTGCCAGTTAGACGGTAGTTTTTGTCGCGGAGCATCCTGGGACTTCTTGATCCGTATTTGTCCCTCCCTGTTTACATGAGTTTTGTCTCTGAACTGGATATCCCGGGAGATCCCGGGATCATTGTTTACATGGCATCCCATCCCGTGATATGTACCTTCTGCCACTATATACTACCCCGTTTTTGTTTGTTTGTTTGTTTACACGAGTTTACGGTCCCGGGATTATTATTATTTAGCTGTCAATCAAGAATGCGATTACTTGTTTTTTCACAACCTCAGTGACATACTTCCTTTAGAGTTCTGCGCCACGAGCAATCAGGCTTCTGGTTCAGGATGAGGGGATGAATGAGTTGCATTGGGGATGAGGTGCTGAGGGGATGAGGGGAGGAATCCTGGGGAGGAAGGAGCGATCAGTGGCTAAACCCTGTGCTTTCCTTTAGAAATGAAAGAACACCATTTAAAGCCAGCTAAACTGGGGATGATGGAGCGATCAGTTGGTGCTGGGGAGTGTGAGAGAGATCAAAAGCAGAGCCGACTGGAGCCCCGGCACGCATGCACACACACAAGCCCAAGCCAGTATGCTTTCAGCCAGGAAGCTGAGTGCAGGGGGCCAGAGGCTTGCGGTTGTCCTGTCTCTTTAAAATGTTAACCCTTTAAGCAGAGGCAGCTGTTGAGTGAAGGTTTCAAGCCAGTGCAGGGGGTCATAAGGGGAGGATACACAAGGCATTTTGAAAGACCCAGACGCTGGCATTTTTTACTGTGCCTTGTGGGGGGGATGAATGAATATGTGATCATCCGCTCAGATGCTGGCATTTTTTACTGTGCCTTGGGGGTGGAGGATGAATGTTTGATTATCCGTTCAGACCCAGGGAGGGGATGCACACAGGGGATGAATGGCTGATGCCCCGTCCACGCTTTATAATTTACTTTCTCTTTAAAATTTAAACCCAGCATGCCGGAGAGGAACAGGTTAAAGCTGAAGGGTTTGCAATGTAGAAATCCATTGAAAAGGGTGATTTAGTACACACACACACACACAAACCTTCCTGCAGCAGGAAGGGATGCCTTTGTTTTCAGCTGGTGAGGCTGAATCTGTTGAATGGGTGACTGACCCCTCCTTTTCTGGTCGCTGATCTCTGAGCCCGCCCCTGGTCACCATTCCGGTCATCACTTACTACCAGGATATCTTGTCCCTGGTTGTTTACATTTCCGATTTTCTGAATCCTCCAGTGACTTTTTTAAAAATCGCCAGAAACCGTGGGACTGGAAGTCCCACAGGTTGTGGGATAAAAGATGCCCCCCCTTCTGAAAATCACGTAATTGACCCGATGTACGTGTAAACAACCAGGGTTCGACACGAGTTCTTCCCACTACATTTTCATCGTATAAACGGCACCCAGGATTCCCTAGGACGTTGCCATGGCAGTTAAAGTGGAACCATAGCATTATATTTCTATAGTGTGTAAAGGCCCTGCGTTATTTAATGTGGCCTTCAGTCTTTAAAGTGAGGGTGGTTGTTCTGATTCTTTGAACTGTCTGTGGTTTTAAAACTGTTTTTAAGAAGTGTTTTAGGAGATCTACAGACAGAGGATATGTTGCTGTTAGCTGCTCTATTTGCTGTTGAAGTTCTCAATGTTTTTTTTTAAATAGCCAGATGACATTTTTCAAATCATAGAATCACAGAATCATAGAGTTGGAAGAGACTCTAGGGCCATCCAGTCAAACCCCCCTGCCATGCAGGAATAAACAATCATATCCTTCCCGACAGATGACCATGCAGCCTCTGTTTAAAAACCTCCAAAGAAGGAGACTCCACCACAATCCAAGGCAGTGTATTCCACTTCCAAACAGCTCTTACTGTCAGGAAATTCTTCCTAATGTTTAGGTGGAATCTCTTTTCCTGTAATTTGAACCCATTGCTCCGTGTCCGAGTCTCTGGAGCAGCAGAAAACAAGCCTGCTCCATCCTCAGTATGACATCCCTTCAAATATTTAAACATGGCTATCAAGTCCCCTCTCAAACTTCTCTTCTCCAGACTAAACATGCCCAGCTCCCTAAACTGCTCCTCATAGGGTATGATTTCCAGACCATCCACCATCCTGGTCACCCTCCTCTGGACACGTTCCAGCTTCTCAATATCCTTCCTGAATTGTGGTGCCCAGAAGTGGACACAGTATTCCAGATGAGGTCTGACCAAAGCAGAATATAGTGGCACTATTACTTTCCTTGATCTAGACACTATATTCCTATTAATGCAGCCTAGAATCACATTGGCTTTTTTAGCTGCTGCATCACACTGCTGACTCATGTTCACCTTTTGGGTCACTAAGACGCCTAGATCCTTTTCGCATGTACTGCCTTCAAGCCATGTGTCACCCATCTTATATCTGTGCATTTCATTTTTACTGCCCAAGTGTAGTATCCTACATTTCTCCCTGTTGAAATTCATTTTGTTAGTTTTGGCCCAGCTTTCTAATCTCATGAGGTCATTTTGGAATCTGATCCTGTCCTCTGGGATATTAGCTACCCCTCCTAATTTGGTGTCATCTGCAAACTTGATAAGCATACCCTCTATTCCCTCATCTAAGTCATTGATAAAGATGTTGAATAGAACTGAGCCCAGGACAGAACCCTGTGGCACCCCGCTGGTCACTTCTTGCCAGGATGAAGAGGAGCCATTGGTGATTACCCTTTGGTTTTGGTCTATCAACCAATTACAAATCCACCTAACAGTTGCATTGCCTAGCCCACAGGTTACTAACTTTTTTGCAAGAATATCATTGGGGACCTTGTCAAAAGCCTTACTGAAATCAAGATATACCACATCCATTGTGTTCCCTTCATCTATCAAGTTTGTAACTCTATAAAAAAAAAGAGGTGAGATTATTCTGGCATGACTTGTTTTCGAGAAATCCATGTTGACTTTTTGTGATCATGGCATTCCTTTCTACGGAGATTTTCACACTACACTGTTACAGTGTTACTATTCCACTTTATTTGCTATGGCTGCCTCCTGTGGAATCCTGGGATTTGCAGTTTAGGGAGGGGCATTTACAACTCTCAGCCAGAGAGCTCTTAGGCCTAACTAAACTACAAACCCCAGAATTCCACAGGAGGAAGCCAGAGCAGTTAAAGTGGAATAGTAACACTATAACAGTGTAGTGTGAAAATCTCCTAAGTGGTTACAGAGTATCTGTTTAATGATCTGCTCTAGAATCTTTCCTAGTATTGATGTCAGGCTGACTGGGCAGTAATTATTTGGGTCTTCTTTCCCCCCCTTTTTAAAGATGGGGACAACATTTGCCATCTTCCAGTCTGCTGGGACCTCCTTTTTATGTTTTAGCTCAGTTGAGAGTTCTTTCGACATCCATCCTGGCTTCTTTAGACACCTCCCCTTTTTCCTCCTCATTGGAACTGTTTGAAGTTGTGCCTTCAATATATCACTTTTAAGAAACTCCCATCCTTCATGAACTGCTTTATTTTTTTAGTATTTCTGACCATGGGATCACCCCCAGTAATTATCTAAGTTTTCTGAAATCAGCTTTCTTAAAGTCTAGAATGCATGTCTGACTATGCTTGGCTTCCCCTTTCCTCTGTATAACAATCTCCAGGAGAAAATGGTCACTCCCCGCTAGGGATCCCACCACTTCTACACCCTTAACCCGGTCATACTCATTGGTTAGGATCAGATCTAAAATAGCTGATCCCCTTGTTGCCTCTTCCACCTTCTGGACAATGAAATTGTCTGCAAGGCAAGTAAGGAATTTGTTGGACCTTAAATTCTTGGCAGAGCTGGACTTCCAACAAATATCAGGATAGTTGAAATCCCCCATTACTACTACATCTCTCCTTTATGACTGTGTGGTCATCTGTTCCATTTTGGAGCATTCATTCCACCACCACCACCCCGGGAAAACCAAGGACATGTATGGTTCTGTACTTGTGCTTCATGGAGAATGTGGATTCCTTTAAACTATCAGATCTTAACCTGTGGTCCATGGACCCCCAGGGAGCTGAAATGTCCTCACAGGGGATCAATGAAGGCTTGAAGTAATATTATAAGTTTTTACAGTTAAAACAGAATGAATGAATGAATGAATGAATGGAAGAATGGCCTCATTTGAAGTTTCTTGACTAACAGCAAAAACTGGAAAATTGCACACAATAGCTGAAGAACTTATGTGATGCAAAAACCATGGTTTCTACATTGATCATTAAGAAAGCTGCCAAGAACTTGTCCCAAATACTTTTGCCAAATGACACAGTTAAGAAGCAAATCGACAGTTTGTCAGCCAATATCAAGGAACAGCTATTAGAAAGAATTCACATGTCCCCCTATTTTGCTCCGCAATTGGACAAAAGCACAGACTTACTGTTCATCTCCTCATTGGTACACACTACAGCTGAAGAAGTAAAGCCCCCCCCCCCATCCATGGGAAATACATTCCTGGGCTTATTGTTGATAAGAGAAACTGTGGATAAGAGCAAACCCTATTAAAATAAAGGTCTTTCAGTACAAACATACCCTAGAGTTGCATTGGAAGACCTAGTGATTCCTAGAGAGGACACCTAAAGAGCACACTCTATGGTATATGTCCCTATTTTTTCAGCCATGGATAAATGAAACTATGGCTATTGGTTCTGTGGATGCAAGGGATGACCTGTATTTAACAGCTTAAATGAGTTTATAACATCTCCTGAAAGGGATTGGTTGGAGTGCATTGGAATTAGCACAGACAGGACATGAGCAATGTCTGGAAAGTTTACTGAACTTGTAGCATGGATTAAGGAAATCATACCATTGGTGACTTTGTACCATTGCTGCATACATAGGGAAACTCTGGTTACTAAGAAGATACCAGAAAAACTGAAAATGAATCAGTAAAAATTGTCAATTTTATAAAAAGCAAACCAGTGAATTCAAGACTTTTTGAGCAGCTTTGCAAAGATATGGACAGTGAACACCATCAACTTTCGCTACACTGTGATGGTTGTTGGATACCACAAGGTAAGTTTTATCTCATTTTTGGGAACTGAGAGGGGAGATAAGATTATTCCTCATGGACCAGCAATTTCACTTCAGCGATTGTTTGACAGAATTTTCCTGGTTAGTAAAATTAGTCAGATATCTTCACCCATTTAAATATGCTCAACATAAATCTTCAAGGAGAAAAAGTTACAGTTTTTCAAGTTGAAGACAAAATTGAAGCAATGATGAAAAAGTTGGAATTGTGGCATCATTACCCTTAGAACCAAAACTCTGAGACATTTCTAAACCTCACAGATTTTCTTGGTTCCACTGATGAAGAGTTGTCTGAAGAGGACATATCATTTATCACATGACATTTGAAAGATTTACAGTATAGTTTCCATGAATATTTTCCTATTCCTGTTGCAAGCAAAAACCATATTAGAGATCCATTTTCAGTTAAGGTGCATGAACTAGATGGACTCACAGCCGCAGAGGAAGACAAGCTTATGGACATATCCACTGATTGTTGCATGTTAGAGAACCAATGCCTGCAGCCATTAGTTCCCAAATCTGGTCTTGCAGTCCACTAAAAATATATCTAGGACATCCTTTAGTCTTTCAACCACAATCATTGTGCCACAATGAAAGCAGATCAACATATTTTCCTCCACAACGTCTCTCTCTCTACTCTGGTATTTATGAGACCCACAGAGAAATTCTATTTCTGCAAGCTGTAGGTATTAGCTATCCTTATTTCCTCCTCATCTGTGCCTCTGTCTATTACCTAAGGATGAGAAAAGACCAGCAGCAACAGAATACTGCTGTTTTAATTTGACCTTGGTGGTAATCATCAGGGAAAGATTTACTATTGGGCACAAAAGGGCAACATCTCAGCCAGGAGATGCAGTCCTAGGCCCCATGATACAAAATAAATCCTCCATGGCACTTTGGGACATTTGAATACCAGGAGAAAATTGTACAAAAGTCTATTATACTTCTTGACAGGGTTTGCCAGTTGTCAAGAAACCCATTTTTCAACCTGGAATGAATGATGATGAATTCCATCCCTAAGAAGAGCTATATTGAAGGAGATACATGAGAGGGAGACAAATAATGCACTCCCTTGCCTAATGTTACGGGTGGGCCTGCCCATAGCACAGTAAGACAACAGCCACCCTGCAAGATAAGAAGAAATCTCAAATGAATCTTTTTATTCTTATACTAATCTGTGGAATAACATACTAGGCTAAAGGGAGGCTGTTCATTTAGTAAACTGATTATGTATCTTGACTAAATTGTAATCACTGTACCCAAATGATTTGTTCATGACATCCTCCTGATATTTCCATACTTAGTAAATTAACTGTGCAATGATTTCTCAGAGACGGGGGTGTTAGTTCGCAAACAAAGATTCAGGAAGGACTCATCCTGCGCTTTTTGCAATTGCGCTGATGACTAAAAAGGCCAATCTGAGAAAAAGCTTAAAGCAAACAGTGGACCCTAAAGGACTGAAGGAGGAAATGGCACATAATACTTTGATGATGGGGACAACAGATGACACATTTTGTTATCTTTTTGATAACAAAAAGCTTTTTGCTCCCCCACAACCTGTCATGTCCCAGATGCGTAGCAATCCCAAAATCTGATAGCTGCTTGTGACTGTGGAATTTGTAGCTCAGCATATCTGGAACCTGTCAGGTTAGAATAGACTGTCCTTAAAATGTGGTTTCTTAAAAACTGTGCAGTCAGGTTTTGCCATTAATGTGCTCTTATCTTCTTTCTACTCCTGCTTGTCAGGCTAAAAAGTGCTGGGCACTTTGGGTATGTGAAAACCTTGCACTTGGCTCGGAGACAGTTTTAGTGGCCAAAGATGAGAAAGGAGATGGAGGAGTATGTAAAAGGGTGTTCCACATGTGCAATGGCAAAAAGGGGGACAGGAAAGCCAAAAGGCCTGCTACAACCTTTGCCTACCCCATCCAAGCCTTGGGAAGTCATCAGTATGGATTTTATAGTGGAGTTGCCAGAAAGTAGGGAAACGACTGTTATTTGGGTGGTGACTGACATGTTTTCAAAACAAGCACATTTTGTGGTGTGCAAGAAACTCCCAACAGCCTCCCAGTTAGCCAGGTTGTTCATTCAACACATTTACAGACTACATGGGATTCCTGTTAAGATCGTGTCTGACCGGGGGGCTCAGTTCACTTCCCAGTTCTGGAAGGTGTTCACAAACCTTCTGGGAGTCAAATTGGGGCTCAGCAGTTCCCATCATCCCCAGAGTGATGGGCAGCGTAAACGTACTAATCAGGTTCTTGAACAGTATTTGAGGTGTTATGTGAATTTCCAACAATCTGACTGGGTAGACCTCTTGCCTTTTGTGGAGGTCGCCTATAACAACGCCACTCACCAGAGCACTGGCCTCTCCCCTTTTAAAATTGTTTCAGGGCAAGACTTTAATCCTCTACCACTAGGGGAGGGGACCTCCAAGGACCTGGTCTCAGTGACCCAGTGGAGTCAAAAAATTAGAGATGCCTGCCCAAAGGTTGTTTTGGCCTTGGACTTTGCAAAAGCATGATACAAGCATCATGCTGACCAAAAAAGGGACCCCACCCCGGAGTACGCCGTAGGGGACTTAGTATTTTTGTCCACCAAGTTTCTTAAAAGTCCCCAACCTTCAAAGAAGCTGGGGCCCAAATACATAGGCCCTTTTCCTATTGCTCAGGTGATAAACCTGGTGGCATTTGAACTGACGCTACCCAAACTGTACTGTAATGTTCACCCTGTGTTTCATTCTAGCTTGCTCAAGCTGGCGTGCCCTCCAGACCGTCATCATCCAGACCCGGGACCTGCACCCCATCCTATCCTGGAACACGACCACCAGCATTTTGAAATTTCTGATGTGTTGGACTCTCGGGTTCACAGGGGGGCCTTACAATACTTAGTTAAATGGAAACATTTGCCTTTAGGATATGCCGAGTGGGTTAGCTGTGAACATGTGAATGCCCCGTGCTTATTACGAAAGTTCCGTGCCCGCTTTCCTGATAGCCGGGCTGAAAGGGGGGATTTATCTTCGGGTAGGCGGTATGTCAGGCTCATCCCTGAATTCTGGGATTTGGAGTGGAGTTCATGGAAGACCCTGACATGAGGCTGTTCTCCTTGCCTAGGCCTCTGGAGTTTTGGAGTGAGGCCAGCCCGCCTTGTTGGCCTGGGAACGCTTGAGCTCCAGAGTGGCTCAAGGTCAAGTCGTCCAGGTGCAAGCCGCCCTGAGAGGGAGGCAACTTTCCTCCCCGAATGCCTTTCTCATGCTGTGGGGTTTGCTCTAGCTGTTTTCAGTTTCGGCTTTGTTCTATGTTCCTGACACACGAATCCTTGCCAATAAAGAAATTTATTGATTGAATGTGAGCGTGTGTGCTTGGTACATCACACTGCTCATCCTTCAAATATCAGGGATTGCTTAGGAGTGAATGGCATAAATCCTGAGGGACATAACCCTGTGCAAATGCTTCTAAAACCTCCTTTAAAACAACTTTAAAAATACCCTGCATCCAAACAGGCAATAGGGTTGCCAGTTCAGGATCATCTCAGGCACTCAAGTTTCTGGGCCAAAACTAGAAATGTAGGGATAGCCTCTCGTGATGTAATTCAGCGTTATGCATTAAATACTAACTTTTTAAAAGAGAAATTGCTCACAGCTTGTCCTTTGAACATGAACATACACACACATACTTTCCTGTTTTGAAATTATGACAGAAATCTTAGCTATAGTGGCTATTCCCAGATCAAGGTGAACTGGGGGGTGATTCCTTCTCACTTACTTAGGGAGACAGGGTAAGGAACACCTTTCATCTACCATACTTGCTTTTGGCCAGAAAGCAGATACAGAGCAAAGTGGAGGGTGAGTCCTGGTGTTGCTATGACTGGGAGAAAGATAATTAAGTAAATACATAGAGGTCCCTGACAGCCTTTGCAAATTGCAGCAATGAATCAATCAAACCTTGGAAATTATGTATAAGAAGCTATGATCAGGAGGCAAGGTGGAACCTAAGTATATAGACTCCTGGAGAGTCTTTGCAAGTTGCAGCAAGAAATAAATTAATTCTTAGAAACTGTAGCAAGCTGCTACTCTTCCTAGCTGAACTGGAGATTTATAGAAAACTTTTCCTCTTGCCTGGAGCTGAGCCTGTCAAAACTGGAGAATTTGCACCTTCATCTCCCACTTGGAGATAAGCAATAAAAACTGGACACTCAGGGCCAGGCCCTGATACCTGGCAACCCTAACAGGCGATGTTATTGCCATTCATTGGCCTGAATTCTATTGCTAGTCCCAACTAGAATGGGTCTATTGAATCATTTGAATTTACCTACATATTTACCAATGGGTCTATTCAGGTTGGACGTACCTAATAGGATTTAGGACATTATGTTACTTTTGTAATGGAACTTGTGTTATGCCTGCATTACCTCCCTCTATAGTAACTTGCTGCATACAACTATTTTGTTTTCATTTGTTACTTCCCATGCTCAGAATTCTCTTTGTGGGCTTTTTCACACTATGCAGTTGTAACATTATGATTTCACTCTATTGTGGCTGCATCCTATGGAATCCTAGGATCTGAAGTCTGGTGAGGCATTACAATTCTCTGCCTGAGAATTCTAAGTACCCCTCCCTCAACTGCAAATCCCAAGGTTTCCACAGGATGGCTCCCTGTGTGTTTATAATATGAAATTTTCAAAAAGGAAGGGGACAGGAAATAATTGGTCTAGCTGCCTAAAGGAAAGCAATGAAAACACCAGGCTTACCTTGAATGCATGACTTACCCTATCTCTCATTATGACACAGTCAAACCTGCCTCAGGGGACAAGTTCAGCATGCATCCTGCTAATTGCTGCTGGCAGTAACGTTCTCGCATGGTTTTCCACAAAACTGGTTGAGTCACTTGTGTTCAGGATGGCATTTTCCCTGGGCCCACAGGCTAGCTCTTCTCTCCTTCTGAGAAGAGGAACTGTAACATTTGAGTGTTTCTTCCTATAGACTGTGGTTAGGGAGATGGACAACATCAGCTAAGGCTGCTTACTGTCAGACCGGTCACTGCTGACTTGTCTTCCTTTCTTAAATGGGCTGCTGTGACCAAAGAAAAATATATTTCAAAGAACATACTCAAAATGTTGTAGGGTATGCAAAGTGATGAGCAGCTCTGCCTTAGGGGTACGGCAGATGCATTGCAGATTTAAGATAATTTCAGAAACTTTGTGAGCAATCCCAGGCATCTTCCCTTGGAAGGATCTGCCAATTAAAGTAGATAGTAGCAGGCAGGACCTGCCCAAGACATTTGGGCCTGGGGAGAGGGAGCAGTAAATGCCCTCCATCCCAATTCATACCAATTAATATGTTAGGATGAGACAGAAGGTCCTTCAAGGACCATTCCTTAACCCTACTGCTTGTCTAGATGAGACGATATAATGTAGATTGCTGCATATTAATGCAAATTCACAACAGCATTCATTTGTCTCCACGGTCCTTTGGTAAAATCACTGGTATGCAAAGCTATCCGTGTTTGAAGTACACATGCAGCCATGCAAGTGAATGAAAACGGTGGCTGAGAGTGAATTACTTGCATTATTATTCTCTACAAGTTGTCACGGCTGCACAATATTTTTTAAAAAAACTGTAAATCAAAGGTGCGCAAGTGTGACCTTCAGCTTAAAAAAGCTATTTGGTTTGCTTAGCACAGCAGAAAGGCACATGATCAATAAAATGAAACTCCAAAATGGTGCTTGTGGCCATCTAATTACTGGCAAGCACACACCCTCACACACATCCAACCAATCAGCTTTCCACTTCTGCCCTCGCCGAGAATGCACTGTGATACAAACTGGGTGTCCAAATGAGTGGTAATGTGCATCTCGACACATTATTTTAAAAAACCTTGTAAATTGAGGTTTTGGCTCTCCTTCTTCCAAAAACTTGGAAGGTTCTCATTGGGACAAAAGGTATTCTCTGTGAATTCTATCAGCAAATCTGTGCTTAAGTCCGTTCCGCAGTTCACCTACCTGGGAAGCATCAGCAGGGGGTTGGACTGGATGGCCCTCGTGGTCTCTTCCAACTCTACAATTCTATTCTATTCTATTCTATTCTATCTCCCCAGATGCCAAGATTGACAAAGAGATCGATCACAGATTAGCAAAGGCATATAGTGCATTTGGAAGACTTCACAAAAGAGTCTGGAGCAATAAACACCTGAGGCAAAGCACAAAAATCAGTGTGTATAGAGCCATTGTACTGTCTATTTTCCTTTATGGGTCTGAAACACGGGTCACTTATCGCCACCACTTACGACTCCTCGAACGCTTTCATCAACGCTGTCTACGCACAATCCTAAATATACACTATGTGACGAATGTTGCTGTCCTTGAGCAAGCAGGGATCACCAGCATTGAGGCCATGATATTGAGAACGCAGCTGTGCTGGGCAGGGCACATTTCTAGGATGGAGGACCATCGCCTCCCAAAAATACTACCCTACGGTGAACTCGCCACGGGTCAGTGTAAGAGGGGCGCTCCAAAAAAGCGATACAAGGATTCCTTGAAACAACATTTCAGGCTCGGCCAAATTAATCACCAACAGTGATCCGCCGTGGCCTCACATTGGGAGGCATGGAATCGAACTATCCACAATGCTGCAGCCTTATTTGAGAATTCATGCCGAACAAGTCTTGAAGAGAAACGACAACGCAGAAAGAATCACAACCCGGAAACATCACCCAAGGAGACCGACCTTCTGCTATGCCTTCTGCAACCGGACTTGTTTATCTCGGATTGGCCTTTTTTAGTCATCAGTGCACTTGCAGAAAGCGCGGGATGAGTCCTTCCTGAATTTTCGTTTGCAAAGAAAAGCCAGAGAGAGAGAGAGAGAGAGAGAGAGAGAGATTTTCATTGTCTAGACAACCCCCCAGAAGTAAAATTACAATAGTAACAAAACAAAAAAATGAATAATTTGCTGCCCTTACATAACATCTCAAAAATGTTGTGTGAGGCAGTTGTCTCAGGTCTAAATCCAACTGCTACTCCACCATGACAGTATCTTTTCGTGGTGGTGGGAGTGTGTGCTCCTCTCATGCAAGAAGCTATGCTAATGGAAGTAGTGCTGCTGGTAGGGTCTCCTATGTCAGACAGGCTTTTGCTGAGAAGCCAGACGAAATGTGCCAAACAGCTACTTGGCGGCAGCAGTAGTGGTGGAGTATCACTCAGAGACAATGGCAGTGGCACCATAGCTAACACTTGTTAGTACAGTACTGCACAAAAGAGGGCAATGCTAAAATACTCCTGAAGCCTTTTACTTTGAAAACACTACAATGAGACAATCCAAAATGAAACAAGACATAGTGCCAGAGACTCCCAGGTCAGCAGACACTCAGCAAACTACTAGGGAAGAGCAGAGCACAAGTACAAGTAGCACTGTGGCTGATGATGCAACCCGTGTAAATCAGAGTAAAGCTAAAGAAGAACACTAAATCAATTATTGTGCCAAAATACAACTTGAAGAACTATAGAATTTAAAGATAATGTAAAAAATAGATGTGCACTATTAAGCCTAATTGACCAGGAGCCAGAAGAACTCTGGGTTGAAGCCAGGGACATTATCGCAGAGGAATGCACAGAGATACTGTTATTGTTAACTGCCATCAAGTTGACTTTGACTTATGGTGACCTCAGGAATGAGAGACCTCCAAGTCACCCTATCATCAACAGCCTCTTTCAGGCCTTGCAGACTCAGGGCAGTGGCTTCCTTGAATGAGTCTATCCACCTGGAATGCAGTCTTCTTCTTTTCCTACTGCCTTCTACCTTGCTTGCATTATTGTCTTTTTTGTGAATCATGTCTTCTCATGATATGGCCAAAGTACAACAGTCTCTGCTTATTCATCTTGGCTTCTAGGGAAGCTCAGGCTTGATTTGCTCTAGGAACCATTTATTTGTTTATTATTTATTTGTCTTTTTAGCTGTCCACAGTATGCATAGAACTTTTGCCCAGCACCATATTTCAAATGAGTTGATTTTCTTCCTATCAGCTTTCTTTACTGTCCAGCTTTCACATCCATACATAGAAATCAGAAATGCAATGGCATGGACAATCCTAACTTTAGTATATTGGAAAAGTAGAAGAAAGTAGTAAAAGAGGAAGACCACATTACAGATGGAGAGACTCAATCAAGGATCCCTGAGTTTGCAAGATCTGAGCAGGGCTGTTGATGGTGACTTCGAAGTTAATCATCCTAGGGTTGCCATAAGTCAAAGTCAACTTGAGGGCAGTTAACAACAACAAAGTAAATCATATTTATTAAATGACTATACTCTAGATCAGATTGCTAATTGGATTTAGACCCCACTTTGCCTAATACTAGTGCTGTTCCTTGTATTGGTCTAGGTCAGTAGGCCAAGTGTGGCCCATTTTTGTGTCCCCACCCCGCTCAGGGTAAAAAATGCCTTCAAATGCCCTCTATGAGGCATGGGGGCATTTTTGCCACATTTTGAGGGCTCTGGGCCATTTTAGGCCCCGGAAAGGCCTTTTTAAAACTCTGATTTTTTTTACAAAGGCATCTCTTGAGACTAAAACTGCCCAGGAGGGGCTAAAAACATGGCAAACCCCCCCCCCATCACCAGAGGGTTTTGCAGGGCATTTGCGGGACAATTTTTAAAAAGCTTTTGGTGGTGGGGTGTGTGACCCTCCAATGTCTCCGGGGGGGGGGAGGATAATGTGGTTCCCAGCCTCCCACAGTTGTCCACCCCTGGTCTAGGTTACCCTGGGCTAGAGGGACCAATGTTCTTGACCGTAGGAAGCCTTCATTTAAAGCCATCACATGTTAAATGAATGTATAAAGCAGAAGTGAAATCATAGCCACAGGCCAGGATTGTTCCCTTCCCATCGCCATGTGGTGTTTTCCTGTCTGTGCATGTGTCTTCTTTCTCAATATTAGGGGATGGGATAGTGGGAACATTAACACTTGGGGTGTGCCCAGTGCATACAACCCAGACCTCCTCTCATGTTTACTGAGCACAAGAGGTTTTTTCATGAAGACCCGTAGTACATGGCAGCTTCCAGTGACAACTGCTGGCTCCCACATGAGTGGGATGATGAATCCATCCCAAGTGTTCATCTAGACTTTAGCCCTGATTTTTTCCTCCAAATAGGATCAGAACCTTGGCTGGTACCTTTCAACCCAAGAATGAATTCATCTCTCCACCAGCATGGGAGCCAACAGCAGCTGTTCATGATCATATGTATGTGGATAGAAGTGCACTTCTGATTTTAAAAATAAAGGGATTGGGTTTTTTTCTTTTTTATGTATAGGGGGTCTCTGCAATCTTTTTGAAATGTGATAACTCCTGGAAATGTGAGAACTGCAATACACACACACCAACTGAAAGAACAAGGGGGAAAGATCACCTGGGTGGGTTGAGCAAAGAGAACGAGCACCTGGGTGAACAAGGAGTGCGAATGAGCCCCTACTTCCATGGGAAAGATGAACCACTAGCATACCCTCCATTGCCTTAAATTGGCAGAGACAGTCATCATGAATCCTGTTGTCCCACGTTTTTCAACTGCTCCTCTCTTTACCCTCTTTGTCCTCAGATCATTTCAGTTGCGGCCAACTGAGTTCAAAGTCCAAAACCAGCTTACACTCAGGTGGGAAGGAGGAGGTGGTAGAGTCTTACTCTTCCCAGTAAGCTCAGGCAAAAGCAACCTGCTGCAGCTTCACTTGCCTTGCCTTTTCTTCCTTATAATAATAATAATAAATAATAAAGTTTATTTATATCCCGCCCCTCTGCAAACAATCGGGGCGGCTTACAATGATAAAATGGTAGACAGTATAAAACAACCCAAAATCCCTCCCTCCCCTTAAAACATTATTAAATTAATGCAAGTTAAAATATAAATGTTATATAAATAACATTTACCAAATTGACCACATTCGCATGATGCATGGCCACACGTCCTGATTTTCATCTGTAAAAGCTTGGAAGATATGCACTAGGAAAGAAAGAGATGATGTGAGAAATGAGAGGAAGACTGTTGGGACTTTATCAGACTAGCCCGCTAAACCCCATTCTTTTGCCGGCATAACTTTGCCATTTTTATGCTGGCAAAAGAACTCTACATGCCACACTTACCTCGGATCCATACTAAAGGCTTCCCCTGGCAATGAATGAGGAGTGAACAGAGCTTCATTCACTTCCTCTATTGAAATCCCATATATTGTATTCTCATATATATATATATATATATATATATATTATTTTACATGAAAATCCAAAGACAAGTAAAAATGAACAAAACAGAAACAAAACCAACCACAACACAAAGACATTTCAGTATTAAAATATCTCTCTCTCTCTCTCTCTGGCTTTTCTTCGCAAACGAAGATTCAGGAAGGACTCATCCCGCGCTTTCTGCAAGCGCACTGATGACTAAAAAGGCCAATCCAAGATAAACAAGTCCGGTTGCAAAAAGCACAGCAGAAGGTCTCCTTGGGTGATGTTTTTGGGTTGTGATTCTTTCTGCGTTGTCATTTCTCTTCAAGACTTGTTCGTCGTGAGTTCTCAAAGAAGGCTGCAGCAGTGTGGATAGTGCGTCTCCATGCCTCCCGATGTGAGGCCAGGGCGGACCACTGTTGGTGATCAATTTGGCCAAGCCTGAGATGTTGTTTCGGGGACTCTTTGTATCGCTTTTTTGGAGAGCCCCTCTTACGCTGACCCTACAACATGAACATAATTATATCCTATACTGTACTATACAAATATAATTCCATTTTCTAAACATATAAAGACACTGACACTTCTTCCTAGTTACTTTTCTAGTTGAATTGATTATAAGAAATCCCGTGTATTCTTGCAAGAATACATAGCGCAGAAAATTCAAAAATAAAAACAAAACACTTGAGAATACACAAGAAGTTTTAGAAAGCACAAAAACATACTTTAAAACTTACAAGTAAACCAGGGAGAGTCATAAAAAGTGTGTCACCTACCTGGATGTCATGATCTCACCCAGAAGGGTTCTGGCCGGTCCGGCCATTCACGCTGCCTTCATGTGAGTACAATGGTGCATAGATTCAAATGCTGGCAATGCCAGCACAAAAGCGCTAGGGGAGATCTATTGATGGCTTGAGCTGTCAATAAAAAAGTACGGGTTTTGGACAAGACATAAATGCAAAAGGGGGGGATGTTGTCTGGTATGCACACCCTTTTGCATTTACATGGTGTCATTATGACACCTTATTTGGATGGTTTGATAAAGTCCTTGGACTCAGTGGTTGGGTGGATGGACAACCAGAGAATATGACCGCCTACTAGTAGGGCCGGTTTAAGGCACCAGCGGCGTCAACATACACAGGAGGCCCCATCATTGAGGGCGCCCCTGTAGTAACCCTCCTCCTGGAAAAACATTATTAGTAATAATCTGAATATCCTGTACTGTGAATAGCTTAGGTTGAGTTAGGTTACATTGACCTGAGATAAACATATGCCCCCCCCAAAAAATAAAGCATTGCAGGGCCCCCCAAAATTCCTTAAAGTGGTCCTACTAGCTTGTATCGTTTCAAAGAGGTTGTTAGCCGCCTTGGGTCCCATTGGTGGAGAAAGGCGGGATATAAATGAATAAAACAACAACTGGAAAAAAGACGGTTAAGAGGCGATATGATAGCCCTGTTTAAGTATTTGAAGGGATGTCAGGCTGAGGATGGAGCAGGCTTGTTTTCTGCTGCTCCAGAGACTGGAACACGGAGCAATGGATGCAAGCTCCAGGACAGAGATTCCACCTCAACATTAGGAGAAACTTTCTGACAGTAAGAGCTGTTCGGCAGTGGAACGCACTCCCTCGGAGCGTGGTGGCGTCTCCTTCCTTGGAGGTCTTTAAACAGAGGCTGGATTGCCATCTGTTGGGGATGCTTTGATTTCCTGCGTGGCAGGGGGTTGGACTGGATGGCCCTCGTGGTCTCTTCCAACTCTACAATTCTATGATTCTAGGTGCACCAGAAGGAAAGAGCACCAGGATGGGGTAGAACGAAGCTCAGGAAAAGCTGGGCATTGCCTTTAGAAGGGCTGGGAGCTCTTCTTGGAAACCAGTAAAGTGGCTGGGGGGGCACCTCCGAGAAAACACGTAGAAAGGGCCAGCTGTTGTGTGGTTCGTGTATGGGACTCCATCTCCTCCAGAGCCAGAGAGAACTGGGCATTGTGTACTTGTTCGCGCTTCCTTCCCAGAAGGCGACTTGTTGTTTGGGCTTAAAAACAACAACAACACACGCACCGAGCAAATAGACAATGGCCTATTGTCCCTTCTGGGAGGGAAGCTCGTGGGCAGTGTGGCTGATTGATTGTTTGGGCAGAAAAACGACGAGAGGAGAAGGCGCAGGGATCCCAAGTTCACCGGCAGAGTCTTCTTTCCCAAACTTTCTACCTCCTCCTACCCGCAGAAACCCCACGCCTACGTTTCTGCGCGGACACGCGTGGCATTGCAACACCGTCCCTTCCGTCTGGTGGGGCGAGTCCGGCTCTACCCGCATTTTTACAGCCGTGACCCCGCCCTTCTCCAAATCTGGCTCCTCCCCCTGGCCTCTCCGGCGCTTGGCCGGAGAACTGGCATCCCGGGCAGTTTCTCAGCTGTCACTTTCCACGGACTAAACACGCCTCGGATTCAGGTAATCCCCGCGTGTGAGTGTGCTGGCGCTTCTCGCGGGGGAAGAGGGGTCAATGGCTGAATCGAAAAAGGCTTTGAGGAGTTGCACTACTTGTAGAATATAGTTTCTTGATGCGATCCGGAGGTGTGTGTGTGTGTTTGTTTCCCTCGGCAGGGGCTGAGCAACTTCGTTTGGGCACTTCTGAGACCCCCCTTTTTTCTTGGTTAACCACCTGGGCCCCACTTCGCTCTCCTCCTCTTGCTTTTCCTATGTGCTCCTGCCTTTGGCGCACCCATTGGTGCCTTAAGTACCTTAGTACCTTTTCTTTCTCTCTTTCGTTCGGTGTGATTTCACGTGGCATGGCGAGAAGCCTGGAAAAGTTACTTTCTAAACAGCCGCTCCCAGATTGTCTCCACTAGGCGAGCCGGCTCGGAGAGTCTCGGAGTGGAAATCCAAAAAGTAACTTTTCCAAACTTTAGAGAAAGTTGCAGCTACTCTTGGATGGAACTCGATACGCTGGTTTGGTCTCTGGCATAGGTTTTTAAAAGTAACATTACTTCTTCCTGTATCATTGTGTGCGTATCTAGGAGCCGAATCGTTATTTTTTTTAAAAAGGACCAGGAAGTATTATTAATTTCTGGTAATTTTGTGTGCGGACAGATTGTCTATGACTCAGTAATTCCTCCCCCTCCCACCCCGATTGCAACCCATATCTCTCAGCTTTGTGGAATCTCATGACTGCATTTGACACATGATTTTCTCCAGAGGAGTCCCACTGAGAAGACCTAGGAAATTTCAGGGACTTCATTAACATGTACAGGGACTCTTCAGTTTCTCTTATTACCAAGAAGGGGTCTGTTTCCTTTGAGAATTCTTTTGTATTGCAGAAAAATCACATTAAAAGAGTGGCCATTTACTTCAAACCTTTCCATTTTCCCAGAACAGGAGTAAAGCAAACGGCTTTGCAATTAGCAAGTTGGAGCATCCAGCCCATTATAACCTGGGAGTTTGAGAATACTGGTTTTCCAAACTCCCTAAATCTCCAGCATGCTGATTAGGGATGCTGAGTGTTATAGTGCAACATGCCTGGAGAGCATCCAGCTGGAGGTGTGGATGGTGGTACAAAGTATGCTCTACTGCTGTGGCCCCACTATGTTCCTCTGGCTTTTGCTGCCTTGCTTACAAGTGCCAAAGTAGATGTAAACTTTATTGGGTGAAAGCTATTGATCTGCACTTTTTAAAAAATGTAAGTACTGAAGTAGCAGCATGTGTATATAGTGTGGAAACACTGGCACCTGAGTTGGAAGGTAGTAGCGGAAATTCTTCCCCCATTCTATGGCCTGGATGACCCCCCACCCCAGCCAATAGATTAGAGCAACAGAGCTCCTAGATTCACACAATTCACTTGCTATTGAGTTTGGCCTTAAGTGTCATTCTTAAACCCTCTTTTTGAGTAAAGCAGGAAGTAAAGCTAAGCTAGGGGTGAAGATCTAAATACCTAAAAGGCTGATCATGGAAGCTACGCAGGGTCAGTCCTGGTTAGTACTTGATGGGTGACCACCACCGAATACCAGGTGGTGTAGGCTATATTTCAGAGGAAGGAACTGGCAATACCACCACTGAGTGTTTGTCGCCTGAGAAAACCCTATAAAATTCATGGGGTGGCCATAAGTCAACAGGTGACTTGCAGGCAGGCAGGCAGGCACGTACATGCACACACACACACACACAGACTTTTAACTTCCATTGATGCCTACTGAAAGCTTAGGCGTGTGTTTAAAGTTTTCTTATCAAAATTAGTGGGATAGTCTGATCCTCTACATATTTGTTGTTGTTGTTGTGTGCCTAAGGAGAACCTATCATGGAGTTTTCTTGGCAATATTTTTTTTCAGAATGGGTTTGTCCTTCCCTTCCTCTGCGACTGAGAGTGTGACTTACCCAAGGTCACCCAGTGGGTTTCCATGGTTGAGCAGGGATTTGAACCCTTGGTCTCTTAGTCCTAGTCAAACACTCAAAACATTACATGACACTGGCTCACTCTACATATTTACTCAGAAGGGAGTCTCATTATAATCAGTTGTGCTTAACTTGATGCAAGTGTGTGCACTGTGGCTGTCCACTGAACTCACTGTAACTTGCTTCTGAGTAAACATGCAAAATCTCAGGCTGTTGGAAGTATTTAGTTTTAGATGGATTGAGCCCAGAATTTTCCTTGTCGCCCCCTCCCCCAAAAGAGAAAATAAAAGAAAGCTGACAGTGAACACAAGAGATTGATAAAATGGTTGTAAATTTTTGAAATGATCAGGTTGGCCCTGCAACAATTTTGCAGTTTGAAGTTCTCCTATTCGTTGTCCCAGAAGTTAGCCTTGCCTTGCTTCAGGGTACTCTATTTTATTTCTCTTTCTATTTTGCTTTCTGTCAGCTTTCTGTGACCACTGAGTGTCTTTTTTTCCTTAAGATTTTGTGTTTGAGTGTCTACAAACTTCAGGACTTCACCAGGCCTGCTGTTGATTCCATCTTGTCAGTGGGAAGTACTGTCTTGGATGCTATAAGCACCATTCATAAACACCAGAAACAGTGTGAATCTTGATACTGAATGCATCTTCCAGCTTCACCTGCAGTGCTGCTGGAGAAACTTTACAGATAAAATCATAGAATCATAGACTTGGAAGAGACCTCAGAGGACTTACCAGTGGACAAAGAAATACATTGTGAGATGTTGTGCAAACAGTACTGAACTCCTAAGACTTCACCAAACCTTTGTCCCTTTGTTGTTGTTTTTCTGACTCACAGATTATCTATATTCATTGTGAAAGGGGTGCAACTCTGTGACAGAACCCATGTGTTGTGTATAGAAGACCTAAGGTTCAGGTCCTGAAATCTCCCATTAAAATGAGCTCAGGTAAAGATCTCACCTTGAGACTGGGGGAAACTGCTAATCAAAGTAAACAGGGAGCCCTGGTGGTGCAGTGGTTAAATACCAGTACTGCAGCCACATTGTTGTGAGTTCAATCCTGCAGGGCTCCAAGGTTCACTCAGCCTTCCATTCTTTTGCAGGTCGGTAAAATGAGTACCCAGTTTGTGTATGTGTGTGTGGGGGGCAATTAACTAACACACTGTAAAACCACTTAGAGAGTGCTTGCACTATAAAACGCTATAGAAATGTAAGTGCTATTGCTAACAATTTGTAAGCTACTCTGAGAGCCTTGGTGGCTGAAGAGCAGGGTATAAATACTCTAAATAACAACAATAACAGTGGTCTAGATGGACTGTAGTGTCCAAGATGGTATGGATTAATGGCCCGGTTCTCACATAACAGTAAACTAGATTATTGTGGCTTGTTGAATTCTGGCTTGCTATGTCTGAATCAATCCCTGCAAACAAACTGTCATTTGTTAGTCAGCTGCAAACCACATTTAAAAGCCATGGCCTATTCTGCCTTGTTTAAAATATGGCTTGCTATGATGTCCAAAGCTGCAACCATGACTTTTCCCTGGCTTGTTTCCCCAGCTTCCAACCCTGAAACAGGAGCGGACAAAAGGAATCAATGACAATCAGAACAGAAATAGGGAAACCCTATGGTGATTTGTTTGCTCATCTGTATGACAATTTGGGGCAAAAGCAAGAAACCTTGCCAAATAGACTATAACTTAGGCTGCTGCCACACTGCAGAAATAATAGTTTGACACTGCTTTAACTGCCATGGCTCAATGCGATGGGATTCTGGGATATGTAGTTTTGTGAGATATTTAGCCTTCTCTGTCAGAGAGCTCTGGTGCCACAGCAAACTACAAATTGCAGGATTCCATAGGATGCAGCCATGATAGTTAAAGCAGTGTCAAACTGTATTATTTCTGCAGTGTGGCAACACCCTTAGGGCTTATCTGCATGAGCAGCTTACCTTTTTCTTGTCTTTGTCTTGGAGTCCTACAGTCCTGATGATGCAGGGCTTTTGCCCCATTTTGCCCTCAGGCAGTCCTCACAACCCCTGGGGCAAAAATGGAGCTAAGACAGGGCAGAGCCCAATAAAAGGTTATCAGAAAATTCTTATTTAAATCCATTAAAGACACAATAAAATGGACTGGGCGCTTCATGACTGCAGGAGCCCATTCTGGCATGCCAAGCCATTGCTGTAGCTGCCAGCTCCCTTACTCTTCTGGATCCAGGCTGGTCACATGCAGGGGGCCTTGCTCATGTGCCATGGGCCTCCTGCCGGGATCCAGAAAGTGGGATGCAGGCAGTGGCAGGGGGGATAAGCAAGTGTGCCGATCTGGACTCCAGCCCATTTCTTCCAGGTAATGGGGGGGGGTATGGGCCTGATCTGCAGGCAGGATACATCAGTGGGGAGCCACCGTATCCTGGCCCATGTAGATGAGCCCTTTGCTATGCAAATGCCACCATTATAAAGCAGTTACTTATATCTTAGAATTCAAAGCCACCAGCACTGGTCATAATGATAACCACAAATGCATAGGGTATGGATCTATGAGTGTCATGATGGGCAAATTGAAATTCCTTATATACGGGCTGAGGATTCCACAGGCTGGGGGAAACAGTAGAAGATGTCATCTTCTGTCCTTGTGTGAACTATGAGTTGTTATGTTAACAACAGAATGATAGTCTGCCAGATCTTCCAAAGAGGAAAGCTCTTCCAGCAGACCTTAGGTCCTGTCTATACGAGGCGGGGAAATACAAACTCCTCTGAAAAAGCAGCCATTCGTAGCACTGTGACCTGTCTTAATGGTCAAAAGAGCCCCCTAAACTTCACATGCCCCCTAGCCAACAAGATGGTGGTCGCGAGTGATTTACTCATGCTTTTAAATCTGCTGCCACCAATTTTTTTTGAAACAGTTTACCATGGTGCACACGTGCAATATTTTGTTTTTACAAAAGGGGGGGGGAGGAAAAGATTGCCGTTTTATCAACTTACCGGACCCTCACTTAGCCAAAAATCCATCATGGCGGCAGCAGGTGCTTTCCCTGTTTGCTAGCCCTACCGCCCATGCTCATCCATCCAATCAGATTATGCTGCCTGGTCACAGCAACGCAAATGCGACTGTCCTAACGATCGCACATTCTCATGCTGTATGGAGCTTTTTAAAAACTCCAGGAGAAGCTCTGGAGGCTTCCCACACAGAGGTAAGGTAGATTCAGCTGCCCCCCTTCTGAATGAAATGTATTTATGTGAATATCCATTTGTACAGATTGTCTTCCATGTAATTGCCATTTGGATTACTTTCACCATATAGACCAGCTCCCAGTCTTCAGGGAGGCCTACATAAGACACTCCTTTATTTTTAATGCAGTGATTTTCTCATCTAGTTTCTATGCACTTCAGGTCTAGAAAGTCTAGAAAGAATGAACAGAGCACAAGTGAATTATGGATGGCCATATTAATATACAGAATCTTTTAAATATCTGGGCATCCATTTTAATGACAAACAATTAGAAAATGCACTATGAATCACTCAGATTGTTAATATCAAGAACTATTCAATGAATCCTAAGTTTTTTCTTCTCTACGAGTGTTCATTTGGTGGATGTTTCTCTATAAATATTTGTTGGGAAGGCAATTACTCAAATGAGCTATGGAGCTGAGATATGAAGGAAATAGTACTCCAGGGAAAGTACTTTAGAATAGTTTTTTGAGGAAAGTTCTTGATTTGTCCCTGGGTACACCAACTGCCTTTCTGAGATTAATAAAAGCATGATTTTTTATTGAATGAAATTACTGTACTTATTCAAGATTTCCTAAGTTGTGTTGGTGTAAACAATTGAGATGGAAGGGATGGGCTAAAACGTGCCTGCCCAGAACGAATATATATTCTGTTCCTTTAGAACATGCAGCCATGCCTGGATTTTATCCTAACTTTAATAAGCAAATTGAGATATTATACTTATCCCTGGATAGAGAAGTCATAACAATAACCATTGGTCTTGGTAGTTTGTGGCTATTAAAAAGACCATAAGAGACCAAGATCTCTTTTTCATCTTACCCATCCACCACTGAGGAAGGCTGTTACCAAAATAAGATTTCAACAAATGCCAAGTGTCTTCTTGGAAGGTAAGTATTTTCTCTACTTTATCATGGACAGATTGTGGAAACAGCTATGTAGAGGACTTCTATACTTGTCCTAGAGGGTTTTTGTTTTCACATTTTGGAAACAATGTAGTTGTTGGCCAACTCAGAATACAGCCTACCTGTTATCTGATGAGAAGGAGTTCAGTATATATTTCATCATGTTGCACTGTTTATAATAGCAGCAAGAGAATTGCAATGGAAACCTTGAATGAGCTGGTGCAAGATCACAAGGAAGCTTGATTGCCTGATTGCTTGAAAGGGCTCAACCTAGGACATTTCATGAAGAATTTAAAATGGTTTTTACATTGTTTATACTTCCTTTATACATTTTATATCTGTGATTATGTCAATAGACCTTGTATCGTATTTGATCCTGTGCCCTACAAAATGTAAGCAAAATGTATTGCTATATTAATAATTAATTAATAATATTTAATAAATAATTAATAAATATTTTGGATTGGATTAGGTTGGAATGTGACTTGCAGTGAAAAGCAGAGCACTAGACATGCTGGTTAGGAGATTTGGGGAGTCGTAGTACAAAAAGGTAACTTTTCCAAGATGTGTTGAACAGCTAAGGCTCATCATGTACCATATTCAAGGTACAAATTGCATCCCATGTGCCTGCAGTGAATTTATTGAAAGCCAAAAATGTAGCTGTATGTCACACAGTTAGAGTAACAAGTGGTTTGTCCCAGATCCAAATCAGATGTGATACTAACTACATCGCTTCCAGTTGTAGTAGTTTTTAAAACTCCTGTTAACTATGAGTGAGGAGGCTTTTCATTGGACCTACAGAGAAAATTATTTCCTCCATTGCTGTGCACTGTTGCCTTAATGAACATTGCCACTCTCTCTTTGCTGTCAACTGCTGCTGTTTTAAAACTAATGAAGCTGCAATTTCCCAGTTTGGCCCTAAAAATGAAAAATAGGAAGAGATTTCAGATTTAATTGGATTATTCACTATTGAGTGTTATATGGAGTTTTACCTAGAGTTGCTGGAACAAATAAATAATGGTAAGATTGTAGATTTTCAAAAACTATGTCTGGATTGTGAAGTCGAAGGCTTTCACGGCCAGCATCCATAGATTTCCCTTGGGTTTTTTCTGGGCTGTGAGGCCATGTTCTGTAATAGCTTCTTTCTGACGTTTTACCGGCATCTGTGGCTGGCATCTTCAGAGAATGGTTGGATAGATGTGTGTGTGGAGTTTATATGCTGTGAACCCCTGTTGGGGAGGATATGTAAATTTGTGTAATTGAATAAACCAACCTGGGTATAGAAATGCAAGGCTCATTAATGTCTGTTTGGCTAATGGTTGGTTGATGGCTCATTATCTGCTGGGAATCCCCCTGTCCCTGTGTGGAATTCTTTTGTAAGTGTTGAGTTTTTATTCTATTGTATTTCAAAACTGGGAGCCAGATTTTGTTTACTTTTAAGGTTTCTTCTTTCCTGTTGAAGTTGTCCACGTGTTTGTGGATTTCAATAGCTTCTATGTGCATTCTGACATGATTGTTGGCCTGGTCTAGAATTTCTATGTTTTCAAATAGCATTTTGTGTCCAGGTTGGTTTATAACATGTTCTGCTACTGCTGATTTTTCTGGCTAGTCCAATCTGCAGTGTCTCTCATGTTCCTTGATTTGTGCGTTTAGTGGTCCCTATGTAAACTTTCCACAGCTGTATGGTATGCGGTAAACTCCTACAGATGTGAGAGGGTCTCTTTTGTCCTTTGCTGAGCATAGCATTTCTTGGATTTTTTGGGTTGGTCTATAGATTGTTTGGAGGTTGCGTTTCCTCATGAGTTACCCTATTCTGTCTGTGACTCCTTTGATGTATGGTAAAAATACCTTCCCTTTGGGTGGCTGTTTTTCTTCTTCATTCCTGTGTTTTTTTCTGAGTCTGGCTGCTGTTGTGATGTCTGATCTGGAGTAAACATTAGCCTGTAGGGCCAAGTTTAGGTGCTTCAGTTCGTCCTCCAGATAGTGGGGTTTGCAGATCCTTTTTGCACTGTCTACCAATGTTTTTATTGTTCTTTTTTGTCCTGGGTGATGATTGGAGTTGTTGTGTAGGTATCTGTCCATGTGTGGGGTTTTTCTGTATACCTTGTGGCCTAACCGTTGGTTTGGTTTGCAGATGACTAGAACATCCAAGAATGGCAGTGTTCCTTCCTTCTCTTTTTCCATCGTGAACTGGATATTTGGGTGGATGCTGTTCAGGCAGTTCAGGAATGAGACCAAATCTTCTTCTCTGTGGTTCCAAATGGTGAACGTGTCATCCACATATCGGAACTATGTTGTGGGCTTTTTTGGTGCTGTTTCCAGGGCTTGCTTTTCAAAATGTTCCATGTAAAAGTTTGCTATCACTGGGCTCAGGCGGCTGCCCATGGCTACCCCATCTATCTGTTCATAGAATCCATTATCCCACTGGAAGTATGTGGTGAGGCAGTGTTTGAACAAGGCTGTGATGTCCTCAGGAAATATTTGTTATATGAGTGCCATGGTGTCCATTATGGGGACTTTGGTGAACAAGGAGACAACATCAAAACTGATCAGTCTGTCTCCAGGTTTCAGTTCGATGTTGATTTTTTTCTGTGAAGTGAGTTGAGTCTTTGATGTAGTGAGGGGTTTGTCCTATGTGGGTTTGTAATTGTGTGGCCAGAAACTTGGCCATGTCATACGTGGGGGATCCAATGGCGCTCACTGTGGGTCGGAGTGGAATGGAATCCTTGTGGATCTTGGAAAGTCCATATAGTCTTGGTGGGAGAGCCTCTGATCTGCATAGATTCTCATGTATGATTGCCTGAATTGATGAGTTCTTGATCAAGGTATTTGTTTTTCTGGTGATTTTGTTGGTCGTGTCTTGCTTGAGTCTTCTGTATGTTGCAGGGTCCTAGAGTTCCCTTATTTTTTGACTGTATTTTTTGTTTCCATGATTACTGTGGCATTGCCTTTGTCTGCTGGGAGAATAAAATAACAGACACTAATGAGCCTTGCATTTCTATACCTAGAAACTAACCATTCAATTACACAAATTTACATATACTCCTCAATAGGGGTTCATAGCATATAAACTCCACACACACACCTACACAACCATTCTCTGAGGATGCCAGCCACAGATGTAGGCGAAACGTCAGAAAGAAGCTATTCCAGAACATGGCCTCACAGCCCGGAAAAAACCCAAGGGAAATCTATGTCCTGGATTCTTTGTACCAAGAGAACTTTAGGTACAGCCCAAAGTCTGTACACGCCTAGAAGAGCTAATCCAATTAATTTCTGCAATCTCTTCCTACACTTCATTTAAGGCTGTGATTAAAAGCAAGCATTGTGGCTTCAAAGCTTTTATTCTATAAAACAGTTTATAGGTGTTATAAATAAACATACAAACGCACAAGCATCAAACCAGAAGTCTCTTCTCCCTGCTCTGCTTAATACATGTTGTATTTTAAACTTAGTTATTGTTAATTTGTGACGATACTGGTTTCCACCAGAGGAGAGAACTAAAGCAACATGATTTTTGCCTTCAATTTTACACTGTCAAAGGGCACTGGGTGGATCAGTCAATTGTAAATAGGTGTTCCCATGTTTAAGCAAATACTGCCACACTAATTTAGTCTGTCCCTTGGATAAACACTTCAGCAACCGAAATTTAATTTCCTCTAGAAAAAAATCCTTATGGCTGAATTATACTGGAGATAAGTCATTCAATTTAGGTCATTATCATTTCTTTATTCTGTAAAAGAAATTACCATAGCCAGGTGAAAAATAAGCTGCTATTTTGAGAAATATATGTATATATATATATATGTATGTGTGTGTGTGTGTGTGTGTACACACACACACACGCCCTGTTCCTGCTTTTTTTTTTTTTTTGTATTATCTAGAAGTGGGTACTTCTCTGAACTCCAAATCATAATTTGAAAAATTCTTCTGAATTCCCCACTGAAGGAGAGTATGGCATTTATGAGCCTATTAGAGCTCTAAGGCCTTCTCTCTGTCCCACTAGGATAGAGAACAAAGGAGAGGGCCTTCCTGGTGGCTTCTCAGGACTTTGGAACTCCATCTCTAGAGAGGCCTGGATGGCCCCATCTCTGCTCTCCTTTCATTGGCAGGTAATTTTTTGTGCTGTCAGGCATTTATAAACTGATGAAGGCTGGACTTTTAAATGATGTACAATTTGGATTTTAAGGTTTGTTTATAGTTTTTAACATATTTTAATATTTTTGATATGTAATGTTTTCAACTGCATAAAGTGTTTAATTGTTTTCTAGATTGTATATTTATACTTTTGATGACTTTGTATTGCTTTTAATTTGTATTGTTTTAAATTCATGGTTAGATGCCTTGAGTCCCTATATTTGGAGAAAGGCATAAATAGATATAAATAAATAAAATAAATTTTCTGGCCAGTGGTCCAACTGATGGTCTATGCTATACAAAGTGACAAAATTTGGTAAGAAACATGGACATAATTTCTGCCCAGGGTGGGTGTGGCTTTATCTTATGCCCACCTACTTCTCTACAGGTTCTAGCTATATTCATGGTTGACAGTGTGTGCGTGTGACTGCGCTTGACTGTGCACACACCTTCAAGTTGCCTGTCAACTTATGGTGACCCTATGAATTTAATAGGGTTTTCTTAAGCAGGGAATATTAAGAGGTGGTTTTGCCCGTTCCTTCCTCTGAATAATAGCCTACAGCACCTAGTAGTCTTTGGCAGTCTCCCATCCAAGTACTAACCAGAGGAGAGCCTGCTCAGCTTCCAAGATAACATGGGATCTGGTATTTTCAAGGTATTTAGGCCCGTGGTTAGTGCCATCTTAACATGCGGGCACACTCGTCAGTTACCCGGGGAGGGGGGCTACAAACATAGGAACCCCATGCTAATCTATGCACAGACCAGAATTTAACACTAATTTTCCAATTGCCTGCCTCAGCATTCAAATCTCCTGCTAACTCAGTAGAAGGAGAAAAATTACGACTTGTAACGGAGAGCAGGCATGTCGGCTCTGCCTGGAGTGGCTGCCCATGCAGCCATGAGCCACTGAACAACTCTTCCCTCTCTCTCGCACACAGTCTCCAACAGTTCCACTAAGAGGGTGCCTCCTTCCATCCCTCCAGTCTGCACTCTCTCCCTCTCCCAGAGGCGGAGGCTGCCCACCCACACCTTGCCTCTCTTCCCCTTGGCCCAAGGTGGAGACGCCAGCTCGCTGGGGAGATGCCCCTTTGAGACACCACCTTTGCTTCCCTCCCCCTATTCCACATTGGATGGTGCTTGTTTCCTCTCTTCTTTTTCGTTCTTATCTCTGCTGTTTTACACATCAGGGATTCTGAAGTCTGGATGGGAAGGGATTTGCTCCCAATGAGCAGGAGAAAGGGTCAAAACACTGATTTTGTTGGGGATACCAATAAATATAAGTTTATTTTATTGATAATTTACATTTTTATTCCTGAGTGGTTGCATAGGCAGAGCCCAGTGCACTGCTTTGCCTGGGGGCCTATAATGCTGTTAAGATGGCCTTGCCCATGGTTAACAGTAGTATCACATGGGACACTTAAGTAAATCTGTGGGTCACATGCTAGATGGCAAAATTCAGTAGAAAGCTCTATCTGTTCTGGAGATGTTGGTAAAGGTAATTTTAGGGACTACAAATTCCCCGCTGGCATAATGTTGTTGTATCTCCTAATGCATACTTACCCTTTCCAGAGTTTGGAAAAGTTATTTTTGAATGACACCTCCCAGAATCCCCCCAGCTAACATAGCCAGCATGGGGGATTTGGTGAATTCCAATCCAAAAAAGTAACTTTTACAAGGTCTGCTATTTCATGGTTGTAACTGTATGACTTGAGGCAAAATGTTTCACTGGAATAAAAGAAGTATAATGGCTCTTCTGCAAGCCAGCAAAGAGGACATCATGCTTATTTCCCTGGGGAAGGTCTTCTACAGAGAAGAGGCCATCACACAAAAAAATATGCATATGTTGTCTGTCAGTGTTGTGCCTCACTTCCTCTGTTGCGGCATACTTGGATCCTGGGTCCACTCTTCACTCCAAACAATACAATATAATGCCCAAAAATATACCATCAAACAAAAAAACACTGAAGCAAGTTGCTATTGTTGTTGAGCAGGGTGTGCAAGTTGTAATTTCCAGATGTGGTTGGACTGCAAGTCCCATTATCCCCCACCATTAGTAGGCCTTTTGGAGACTATGGCAGTTGCAGTCCAACAATGTCTGGAGGGCCCCAAATTCAGGCTATCATGATGGGTTCTTAAACTTCAAAATTTACCAGTGCACCACTGGAATGTGTGCATGTGTGTGTGTGTGTGTGTGTGTGTGTGCACTTGTCCTCTGTGTGACAGGTAGTGCCCAGTAATGAAGGGGTGAGCAAGGTAGGAATACTAGGTTGTTAGAAAGAGTGATTCAACCCTAAAAAGCTGTGTGTGTGTATGTGCGTTCAAGTCACCTGTTGACTAATGGTGACCCCATCTATTTTCATAGGGTTTCTTAGGCAAGGGATGCTCAGAGGTGGTTTTGCCAGTTCCTACCTCTGAAATATAGCCTACAGCACCTGATATTCATTGGCTGTCTCCCATCCAAGTACTAACCAGGACTGACCCTGCTTAGCTTCCAAGGTCAGATGGGATTTGATGCCTTTAGGGTATTTAGGCCCTGCTAAAAAGTGACTAGGCTGAAACCTGGACATATAGATCCACAGAAGAGCCACCTCTCAGCAGAATGTCCTCTGAAGTGGTGACACTTCATTCAAATACTCATTCTGCACCTGCAAATTCTGTGCATAATCTAGGGTACAGTGGTTCATTGAAACAATACTGATTATTAAGAAGGAACTTCCTTCTTAGTTCCTCTGTAGTGGTTGCAACATTGCACAGTATGTACTCTAGCTCATAGGCTAAACACTGCTCATCATTAGAGCCACTTAGTGGAGATAAACCACTGACTTTTGCAATGCATGAACTTGTCAGTGTAAACCGTTAGAACAAAACTGCTTGGCAGGCAGGAACATAGAGTATCAAGAAGCCCTGGAGGTCTCATTGACCTTAATTACCGTGTTCTTCAGGAGCCTATCATGAACTTCCGTGAAAAGTGCAGGATGAACCATGAGTTCTTGTCCTGCATTGTGGGGCCACCTCAAGACAGCTTGCTGGCTGAAGTGGATAGAAGGATGACTTCTTTTCCCCTGCATTCCCTGTGCAAAAGTTAACTGGTGATGGGAAAACTTCCTCTATGATATATGGAGGCAGCTAGCTAACTTGGGAATGTAGGGCAAGCTGGGTAGCACACAGCTCTCTCCTCTGACACTTTGCTGCCACCTCCCAGCATTCTCCACCTGAACTGACAGCTTCACTTTGCTTTACAGTAGGTCTGGCCCTGCTATATTGAAATATCAACGTTTTAGACAACATGCTGTGAAAATGGTTTTATTTTACTTTATTGTAAAATAATCATTTCTTCTGTAGTATAGGTAAAAGAACCCCTATTTCACCTCTCACCTAAATGGCTTAAGTGTATTGATCTAGACTGAGTGTTGTATGGCAAGGCAGTTTTACATCCTTTATTTATCTATCAGGTGTGTATTGTATTTCTGAACAAAAGAAGTGCTGTATGCTGGTTGAAAATTGACTACAGTTGTCTCTTCACATTTGCTGGTGTTTGGTTCCAGGACCCCCTGTGGATACCAAAATCCATGAATACTCAAGTCCCATTATATGCAATGGCATAGCAAAATGGTGTCCCTTATATAAGATGGCAAAATCAAGGTTTGCTTTTTGGATTATTATTTTTTAAAGAATATGTTCAAGCTGTGAATACTTAAATCCGTGAATGCCAAATCCGTGAATATGGAGGGACAACTGTAATCTGTCCCCTGATCCAACACATCCTACATGGAGGAGAAATAGTGTGTGCAGACCCTTTTGTTAAAGTTGTATCTTCTCCCCATCCAGGAGGAATGTTCACAAATAACCTAAGCAGTTAATCCCAAAATCCTTAGTTGATTAAACCTTCTGCCAGGAGATTGATTTTGGCCACTGCATGTAAGATTTTATATGCACAGACATATTTTGGGTGCTCCATCCAAACCACCCAGTGAGATTCATGACTCAGCAGAGATTTATGGTGGCATCTTTTCAACATACTATTTGTTATTATTGTTAGTGTTAAATTATTGTATTGGCTATGCTGTGTGGGAGATTATGGAAGTTGTGGTCTACCGGTAATTAAGTAACTTTTCCAAATTTTGCTCTATAGTCCAAAATGAAACAATGAGAAATTATACAGTATACTTCAGATGGACACAAGAATCCAGACACCTTCTATTTAGCTGTTTTACTTGCCATCTTCAGCTTTCTCAGTAATAAGCACTTTGTTAGTAATTTGATGTTTAGCATGCCACTCCCAGGACAAAGGATATGTAAGAGATAGGAGAAAGATGTAGGTGTAAATATACCACAACATATGATTAGTTATCCTTGGAGGTTTATTCACATGGCTGTTACTTAAGTTGTTTACTTAGGTTTCCATCCTCCCTGAACTCAGGGCAGGTGACAGTACAAATGTATACACAATTTTCTTTGAAAGAGAGACAGAAAGGGAAAGAGACACATAAATGAATATGTTCCCATAGGTCAGACCTCATTAACCTGGCACTTTGCAGATGCATTGGACTACAACTTCCATCATCTGCAAGCAGCAGAAGATGTTGACCAGGGATGACCACAGTTGTGTTCCAGTATAAGAACATAAGGAGAACCAAGCTGGATCAGACCAAAGGCCTCTTCACAGAGTGGCCAACCAGTTGTCCAAGGGAAACTTACCTGCAGGACATGAGACTTACTGCACACTCCATTCCACATTCTCTGGCAACTAATATAGAGGAGCATACTGCCAATGGTGGCTAGTGGCCATTGATGGCCTGTTGTTGTTGTTGTCATTGTGTGCCTTCAAGTCATTTCTGACTTATGACGACCCTGAGATAAACCTGTGACAGGGTTTTCTTGGCAAGATTTGTTCAGAGGAGGTTTACTATGACCTTTCTCTGAGGCTGAGAAAATGTGACTTGCCCAAGGTCACACAGTGGGTTTCCATGGTCGAGTGGAAATTCAAACCCCGGTCTCCAGAGTCCTAGTCCAACGCCCAAACTACTATACCACAGTGGCTCTCACACTGACGGCCCTAGCCTCCATGAATTGAACCAATCCCCTTTTGAAAACATCAAAGCCATTGGTCTTCACAGCTATGCCCTTTGGCAGTAAATTCCACAGCTTAACTGTGACTGTGTGTGGAAATGCTTCCTTTTATCTGTCTTGAATCTTCCACCATTTAGCTTTAGTGGGTGACCCCAAGTTCTTGTGTTATGAGAAAGGGAGAAAAACAGCTTTCTGTCTTCACCACACCATTTGTAATTTCATACACTTTTGTCATGTCTGCCTTTACTCTTCTTTTTCCCAAGGTCAACAGACCCAACTGTTTTAATTTTTTTTTCATTGGGGGCTTGATCCGCTCCCAAGAGGGCATCAGGTTGGGGAAGGCAGCCATAGGGATTACAGTGGCAATCATGATGATGATCAAATTATGAGAGGACAGATCCCTGTGCAGTGCTTATCTGTTTTACATGTTTGTATAGGTTTGTATTATAGAGTGACTATGGTAAAGTGTTTTATGAGTTTACCTTATTTTTGAGTAAATAAAGTAAAGGATGAGTGAGTGAGTGTGGTAGTGGGTCAGTATCTGTCTCTTGGTCATCAATAGTTACATGGGATGGTCCAGGTTCTGCTACTAATAGTTCCAGGACAGGAACGCCACCTTCTGGCTTTGACTGGAGTCTTTTATCTTGGCTGTCCTGTTCTTCTTCTGAGGAGGCCTCCTCCAGACAGAACATGACACACAAGACATGGAACAGTAAATATAAAAAGGAAGGAGGACTGGTTCTGTTAGGCTTCCAGCATTACCTCTCATCTTCCCACATGCCTGTCTTCCATCTAGCCTTCTATAAACCCAGCTGATAGTCAGGGAACATATTTCATGTTCTGCAGTTCAAATTCTGTTGCACTGTTGTGCCATTCTGGGATTATGTGTCTCCTGATTCATTTCCAGGTGGGCTGCTAGAAGGAATGTATATGACAACTTAAGAAAAGCCATGCTGAATCAGAACAAAGGCCTAACTTGTCCCATGATCTGTTCCCTTCCTTGGCCAATAGGAAGCCCACAAAAAGGGCATTTTTGCAATAGGATGTTCTTGCCTCTGTGGCCAAGTAACAGTATTTGGGGTCATATTACCTTAAATATTGTAAGCCAGGGTGGGCAGATTCAGTGGGGGTAGAGGCCAGTTTTCTTGGGACATGCTATGGGCCACATCACTGTGAAAATCATTTCCCACATTTTTAAAAAACCAGAAGCAGCCAAAAGTTCACTTCCTCTTTTCAATTAAAGCCAAATATACATTTTCAGTAAACCAAGGGAGCACATCTTACTTTATAGGGGAATCACATGCCCAGGAGTGTGGTTCTTTTTTTGCATGTATGCATGTGCACTCATGCATGCGCACACACAAACATTTTTGATGTGATGGTTGTTAGTTGGGGGTCCAAAAATGAGTACAAAGTCATAAATAGCCCACATGTGTTGTTTTGCCTGCCCTGATGTAGGTAATGCATAACCATCATGTCTAGCAGTCATGTAGCCAGTGAGAGCTTTGCAGTATGATGGAATACAGTGCTGTGAGTATCTATATATTAGGGCTGGGATAAAAGACACTTATCATAGGAAGGCTTGTTGCTTATCTAGTTCCTGTTGCATGTGTATCTCTCTTCTTTCATTTATCATTTTTTGATTTCATGATTGTTCAGCCCCACCTGCTGCAACATGCATGCACTGAGTAACAAGGTTGTGTGATATGGCAATATGGGTGGAACTGTCTGATTTGCCTTATCTAGTTTCAGCAACATGATTCAAAATCCACCTTGTATATGTTCAGCAGAATTAAGTGCAGGAGCTTATGTGGCGGGGTGCGGGGCAACCATGGTGTGCCAGATCCCTTATCCAGGTTGGCCTTGCAATTCTGCCCCGTGGGTTCCTATCACTCACCTTGCCCTTTTACCCTCAGGAGCCAGCATGGGGTAGTGGTTTGAGCATTGTACTATGACTCTGGAGACCAGCAATGGAAACCCATCAGGTGATCTTGGGCAAGTCATTCTCTTGCAGCCTCAGAGGAAGGCAAAGGCAAACCCTTCTGAACAAATCTTGCCAAGAAAACCCTGTGATAGGTTCACCTTAGGGTCACCCTAAATCGAAAGCAGCTTGAAGGTACACAACCACAATCCCTCCTTGTATCTGGTACTTGGGCCTTAAGGTGACTGCTATTCTGGGCAAGTGACTGTGTTGATCAGTGGGTTCAGTGTGGCAAAACACAACCAATTCTCTTTCAATTCTTAAATGAAAACTGTCAGACACAGTTGTAGAAAATAAAACCAGTAAAGATTTATTATATAACAATTAAGTAAAACATGAACTCCCTGAACGCTTTCACATTCCCAGCTCTGAAAACCCTGTTTAGATCTTATCAGTTCTTCTCTTTCTATTGGCCCTCACTCTGTCTCTAACAGCCCCATCTGGCCTTGTCTAGATGGGCCGCTTACCCTCATCTTGGCCCTGTCTTTGAGTCCTGCAGCCCTAATGATGCAGGGTTTTTGCCCCTGGGCAGTTTTCATGACATCTGGGGCAAAGATGGGGGCTAAGATGGGATAAAGCCCAATAAACTGTTATATTAAAATACCTGGAAAAAAACATTTATCTTCAGAAGAAATGGATTGGGCTTCAGGGGAACGCAGGAGGCCCTATCACTATGCCAGCCTGTCCCGGCAGCTGCCATCTGCATCACACTCTCTGGATCCAGAAAGCAGGTCCATAGCATGTGACCAGGCTAATCACATGCGTGGGGGAGGGGGCTAGCTCACATACTGCAGCCCTCCTTCCTCACTTTGGAGAGATTTAGGTAGATAGAAACAGAAGTGGCTGCAGAGATAGGCTGGTATGTTTGTGCAGACTCCATCCCATTTTGTGCCAGTAATGGCGGAGGAAAGATCCAGATATGCAGCCAGAATACGCCAGTGGGGAGCCAGCATACTCTGGCCCATGTAGATGAGGACTTTGTCCTTAACAGACAAACCTTGAGGTTATATCCTTTCTATCATAGACTCCCTTCACAGCATTCTGAAGGCTGTGATTGGCTGGCTCTAACCAGGCTTGCCCAACTTCTCATTTCACACGTGGCTATGTGATAAAATACAACCCATGCCTGCAGAACACCAGTGGTTCTATTCCTGCCCTGCCTAGTTCCAACAGAGCTGTGGGAAGCTGTGTCCCTCTAACATTTTTGGTCTTAAGTTCCCGTCAGCCCAGAGGCATGATGAGAGTTGTAGTTCAACAACATCTGCACAGCCACAGTTTTCTCAGACCCAAGTTAAAAGGATTAGCAAACAGGTGATAAGAGAGACATCTGTCAAAGCTAATGTCAGAAAGCATTATTGGACCAAACAGATAGACAAATTGTCCAACCTGATAGAGGGCTTGGAAAGACTCATTTTTTTAAGACTACATTTCCCCAAATCCCTAGCCAATGGCGTTGGTGTGAGTGCATATGTACCATACAGGTGTGCTTGTCTGAGAGACCAGAGGCTCAGTGACACACGAGAATTTGTACCGAAAAATATCTCCTTACCTCCCTATCGCTGCAGTGCCCATTTATGCTCACGATGCATTTGCAAAATCAGTGATGAGGAAATTACCCAAATTTGTAGTTCACATGGATCATGCCTCCCAAGAATAGATGGTGGCTGTGAGTGAATTGCCTGTAGAAAATCTCCTTCAGTTCCCCCGACTTTTAAAGAAAAGCAATGACAGCTGCAAAAGAGCTATTTTTTTGCTAAAAAGAATCTGCCAGCTGAATGATCTTGCACACACTTGTCCAGCCAGCCGAAAGAACAACGATGGTGGCTCATGCATTGCAAGCCTTCCTTTTTGAGCCGTCCCCCTCTGAGGTCCTCCCAATCAGGTTTAAGCTCTGCTGTGTGCCCCTTTTCAAATTGGTTGTACAGACGACCAATCATGCGCTTTTCCACACATTTTTAAAAAAGGATCACAAGAAACAGCAAAAGCTGTTACTATGATCAATTTGGAGTTTTCAGTTCCCCTCCTTCTGAATATGGCAAATCTTGCCCTGGCTCCATGAGGACCAAGGGCATTCTCCTAGAATTGTTCGAGGATTTTTTTTGTGATGTAGATGAGCCCCAGGATTAGTTCTGGCTCCCTATTGAGTATAAACCTAATTTTGGGGTTTGAAGGGTATAAAACATGCCTTGATTGCTCAACAGCTATTTATATTATGCTCTGTGTTCATGATGTGAACAATGTAGCTACAAGGATATTGAGTTAGTTGTTGTGGCAGTGATTTCTGAAACCCTACAGTCTCATTGTTCTTAGTGGAGTCAATACATCCATATGCTTTCTCTGTTAATAAGAGGTGATACCTATTAAACATCTATTTAATTAATAGAGAGGCCACTGCATGCCACATTATTTCTCAAGAAAGCTACAAATTCATTCCCTTTGTATCTGAACCTTGTTCACAACAACCATGTGAATGTTGGTGATTTTCCCACAGCTACAAGGTCTGTCTATTAAAGAATGAGACTGTATCTACCTTTCAGACAAATCAGGGAGAACTGATTGTGAATGCTTGAGTGGTGACCTTGAACATGTCTGAACCTGCATGACAAACATCAGTACTCTCGGCAGTTCAGTTAATTGTCAGTCATTGTTTAAAGCTGCTGTGTTGTCCTTTGTGTGCCCAAAGAATGCTAAGTTTAAATGTTGAGCAATGTGACATTCTGCAGTAGCTTGAGGCAGACCCAAACCTTTTTCAAAAAATCATCACTTTGATGAAACCTGGATCTTCCAGTATGCTCCTGAGACAAAACAACATAGTGCCATGATCATTAAATGTCAACATGGATTTCTCAACAGCAAGTCATGCCAGACTAATTTTATCTCTCTCTCTCTCTCTCTCTCTTTTTTTTTTGATAGACTTACAAACTTGGTAGATGACGGGAATGCTGTGGACGTAGTGTATTTTGATTTCGTTAAGGCTTTTGACAAGGTCCCCCATGATATTCTTGCAAAAAAGTTAGTAACCTGTGGGCTAGACAATGCAACTGTTAGGTGGATTTGTAATTGGTTGACTGACCGAACCCAAAGGGTAGTCACCAATGGCTCCTCTTCATCCTGGAGAGAAGTGACCAGTGGGGTGCCACAGGGTCCTCTCCTGGGCCTAGTACTATTCAACACCTTTATCAATGGCTTAAATGAGGGAATAGAGGCCATGCTTATCAAGTTTGCAGATGACACCAAATTAGGAGGGGTAGCTAATATCCCAGAGGACAGAATCCAAATCCAAAATGACCTCAACAGATTAGAAAGCTGGGCCAAAACTAACAAAATGAATTTCAACAGGGAGAAATGTAGGATACTACACTTGGGCAGTAAAAATGAAAGGCACAGATATAGGATAGGTGACACCTGGCTTGATTGCAGTACACACGAAAGGGATTTAGGAGTCTTAGTGGATTACAAGCTGAACATGAGTCAGCAGTGTGATGCAGCAGCTAAAAAAGCCAATGTGATTCTCGGCTGCATTAATAGGAGTATAGTGTCTAGAACAAGGGAAGTAATAGTGCCACTATATTCTGCTTTGGTCAGACCTCACCTGGAATGCTGTGTCCAGTTCTGGGCACCACAATTCAAGAAGAATATTGAGAAGCTGGAATGTGTCCAGAGGAGGGCAACCAGGATGGTGGGAGGTCTGGAAGCCATGCCCTATGATGAGTGGCTTAGGGAGCTGGGTATGTTTAGCCTGGGGAAGAGAAGGTTGAGAGGGGACATGATAGCCATGTTTAAATATTTGAAGCGATGTCATACTGAGGATGAAGGAAGCTTTTTTGTTGCTGCTTCAGAGACTAGGATATGGAGCAATGGGTTCAAACTACAGGAAAAGAGATTCCACTTAAACATTAGGAAGCACTTCCTGACAGTAAGAACTGTTTGGAAGTGGAATACACTGCCTGGGATTGTGGTGGAGTCTCCTTCTTTGGAGGTTTGTAAACAGAGGCTGGATGGCCATCTGTTTGGAAGGATTTGATTGTATTTTCCTACATGTCAGCGGGTTGGACTGGATGGCCCTTGTGGTCTCTTCCAACTCTATGGTTCTATGATTCTATGAACAACCAATGCACTGGAAAACACCATCATCACCAATAATGAAAAGAACACCTCAAAGCAAGTCCACATTCAAAGCCATGCTCATTTTTTTAAATCAAGGGCGTAATTTTAGCAGAATGGGATCCAGAAGGCAGAACAGTGAACCAGCATTATTATAAGGAAGTTTTGACAAAGCTGAGAGAAAGAGTAAAAAAGAAGGGGGAGCAGAACTGTGGGAAAATTCATTCTTCATCAAGACAATGCGCTCGCTCGCACAGCACTTTCTTGTAAAGCAGTTTTTGGCCAATAAACACAGTACTACACTTGAAGATCCTTCATATTCACCAGATTTGGACCATGCAACTTTTGTCTTTTCACTAAAGTGAAGTCGGTGCTTAAAGCAACACATTTTGAGTCCATTGATGCAGTAAAGAAGAAAACGACAGATGCGTTGACACAGCTGACAGAAACTGATCTGCTCCATGCCTTCAACCAGTGGAAAACAAGATTCCACTGGTGTGTGGGTGTGAACATATTGAAGGGGACATGCATTAGAGTTGTAATACATATAAATAAAGATGGGTTATTGTATCAGTCTCGTTATTTAATAGAGAGACCTCGTACTTCTTGAGTTTCATAATTCAGCAGAAAATTGAAACTTTCGTGCCCATTGCTGCAGTATGTAGCAAAAAGGCAGCCACTAGGTGGCATCCTGAGATTTTGTGTAAGAAAAAAAAAGTGAGATATCAGCTGGTTTCAGATGTAGTTTCACTTTTAAGTCAATTTCCTCTCCCACAATCCTAGACACAAATAGGGTGGTCATTTAAGGGGGGAATCACCATCTAAAACAAGGGTAGAAGATTTGCATTTTGTATATAATTTGTATGTATAGATGAACTTTTAAAAATAATGACTGAAATTTACATAGAACTTGGTGGGAATCATGTTGTTGGATTGCATCTCCCACCATTCCTCTCTACTAGCTACACTGACTAATGCTAATAGGACTTGCATAGGACTTGCATTTAGGACCTAGGTTAATGACACTGAGCCTGCATTTGCACTGCAGAAGTAATCCAGTTTGAGACCACGTTAACTGCCATGGCTCCATGCTAAGGAATTCTGGGATTTGTAGTTTTGTAAGATATTTAGCCTTTTCTGTCAGAGAATGCTGGTGCTACAACAAACTACTAACCCAAGATTCCATAGTATTGAGGCATGACAGTTAAAGCCGTGTCAAAATGGATTATTTAGGCAGTGCAGATGTACCCCGAATCTTTTTTTAAAAAAGGCAATTACAAGGAGGAACAATTAAAAATACCTCTCCCCATTGTCACCCAAAGATAGTGCATGGGTCAGGAAACAAAATAAGCACCAGAAAATAAATAAATCTCCCAGCAGGAGTTGTACTTTTTCTCTGCTACAGGCAACAGATAGGTAGTGAGACAGATATCTTACTGTGGCTTTGTCTAGATTAGACTTGTGATTCTCAACATAATTATTTGGAAGGAAGTGCCCTCAGCATCAAAGAGACTTCTGAATAAATGTAGCTGAGGCTTTGAATGGCACATTTTTGTCTGTGCTTTGGGATAACTATGAGATAGCAGCCATGGATCTACACTCTGACCCTATGCATATTTACTCAGGAGCCCACTATTCCTTTGTAGTGACATCAGTGCTTTAAAATACAGGATGCAGTTTTGAACTAGCTTCATTCTTGCAGGAGGAACCAATTTATTCCATTTTCTCCAGTGTAAGAAAGTCTTTGAAAACTACAGTTTTCAAAGATGTTCTCACAGCAGGAAGAAAATTAGTTTGTGAATTATTTAAATCTTCCCTCACCCAGAGACTGACCATTTTCCTGTGCCATGTATTGGCCAGGAGACAGCAGAGGGCAGCTGATGATTGTACAGCTACATTCTGATACAACAGGCATGCAAAGAAGGTAGGGCGGGTGTGTGTGTGGAGAGGAGTAGAGATGGGGGGGGCTCAGAAGCCCATTGCTGCTTCTGGGAGGGTGGTGTGTGTGTGGAGAGGAGCAGCGACGGGGGCCTCAGATGCCGCCGTCTCTGCTTCTGGGATGGTGGGGTGGTGGTGGAGAGGACAGTGCAAGTGTTTTCTAGGATCTCCAGAAGATCGGCAGGAGTTCCCCGACAATGCCCACACTGTTGTACATCCTGCTGTCACAACATAGCTGGATAACACTTGGCTGCCCCCAGGCTTCCCTGTTCAACGTGGCTATGAAGTGGGCAGGTAAATCCCAATCTACCTTCTTCCCATGCCTGTTGTAATGAGGATAGAAATAATATTTGAAGACTCAGGGGGAGGAGTCAGGGGAATGTTGACTGACAAGGAGACTTCTGACCAAAGCCCTTGTCCAAATGAGAAGCCTTGGCCCCAAAATCCTGCAGCAAGGAGACAATCAACAACCAAGGATTGTCCAGCTATGTTTTGATAGCTTCACACAGGACCACCCAGGTATTGTTGTGCATCTGGCTACCAGAAGATAGTTAGAGAAACCTCTATTACCCACTGCCATCCCCTGGACACTACATGGCCATTTGGGGGTAAGGATTATGGACCCTGACTAAAGAACCTCCTCCCAGAGTTTATGTTAGAACACTGTGGTAATTTTACTATAGTTTTAATATACGCAAGTAAAGTAAACTATATCAATATGTAACTGCTAAAGGTGGTTCATAATCAATAGCTGCATGAGCACAGAAGAGATATCATATTGGCAAGCCTTTTAGTTACATAGATTACAGTTGCCCTTCCACATTTGCGGCTTTAACATTCGCGGTTTTGATCATTTGCGGTTTTTGGGAGCCCCCCTCCCAAATGTGGCAGCGGGGCTTTAGAAGCCCCACCCCATCACTGCTTTTGGGAGGATGGGTGGGGGGTGGAGAGGAGCAGCGACACGGCTTCAGAAGTCCCCGTTGCTGCTTCTGGGAGGGCAGGGGATGGTGGAGAGGAGCAGCAACGGGGGCCTCAGAAGCCTGCGTCGCTGCTTCTGGGAGGGCAGGGAGTGGTGGAGAGGAGCAGTGACGGGGGCCTCAGAAGTCCGCATCGCTGCTTCTGGGAGGGCGGGGGTGGTGGAGAGCTCCGTTTGTGCTCCGTTACTGCCGGGGAAGCCTCATTGATGCTGGGAAAGATAGGTTTGGTAGGGGTGGTTCTTTTGCCAGCATAAAAACAACACAATTTATGCCAGCAAAATAACATTAGGGCAGGGGGTCTGATAAAGTCCATAGTCCATAGTCTGAAGCAGCACAGCCTACTCTATCATGTCAGGATTGTAGTTTGGTACAGTTAGGTCAATAGATTGAAGGCCATTCACATTACAGAAGAATAGTGTTCATATTCCACTTTAACTGTCATGATTCCATATTATGGAATCCTGGGATTGGCATTTTAGGGAGGGGCACTTAGAGGGAGGGGTATATGGATTGTGTAGCTTTTTATCTGACGTTGTGGTCCTCATGGAAGATGGCCCACATTCGTGCTATTTGGAAGGAGGGGGGGATGAAAACGCCATACAGTCTGCGATAACTGCTTTTGCAGTTTATCGCAATCTTTTTTTTTTTAAGTGCACAATAAGTCATCTGTACAGCCGATTAGACAAAGGGGAACACAGCAGAGCTTTACCCTGATTGGGCGGACCTCAGAGGGGATGGGCTCAGAACGAAAGGCTTACAATGTGGCCGCCATTGTTGCTCTATGCCTCCGAGCCCATGGTCCCTGGTCCTGGGATGAAGCCTCGGTCCAGCTGCTTTCGCTGGTGGAGCAGAGGATAGTGCTGGGCCAAGGAGGGAGGGAGCGAGTGAATGAGCCAGGGTGGCTGGGGAGGGGGATATGAGCCCCTGCAGGTGGGACTCAGACTTGCCTGGGCTGCTGGTCCTATGCATTCTCTGCCAGGGAGCCTCAGGACCCCGACTGTTTGCACAGACTTCGGTAGTGACCCCTTCCCCCTCCCTTCCCTGCCACTGCTGCCATCTCCAGATTCTCCCTCTTTTACCACAGGGAGGCAGCCACCCACACACCCGGGGTGAGGGAAAGGCTGTGGGGACCCACTCCCCTCTTTACAGGGGGTGGTGGCAGTAGAAAGGAGGGAAGCTGATCCCTTTTGTCCCACCACCCTGATCTGCCGCCTCTAGGGGGGGTTGAACTAAATGACCTTTGTGGTCTCTTCCAACTCGAAGAGTCTATGGCATCCCCCTTAATCCATGTCCTGCTGAGGTAGGGGTGCTTCGACCTGCTGCCACTGCTGCCGCTGGAAGCCATGTGCGTCCAGCCCAGCTGCTCCACCCACCCCTCTTGCCTGCCACCCCGGCAGCCTCAGGAAAGGCCAGCAGGTCCCAGGGCAGATGACTTACACTGGGCAAACACCCTCCTGGTCAATGTGAAGTCAAAGTCTTTCACAGCCGGCATCCATAGGTTTTCCGTGGGTTTTTTTCCCGGGCTGTAAGGCCGTGTTCTGGAAAAGTTTATTCCTGACATTTCATCTGCATCTGTGGCTGGCATCTTCAGAGAATGGTTGAGTAGGGGTTGTGGAGTTTATATACTGTGAGTCCCTGTTGGAGAGGAACTAGCCATTCAAATACACAAATTTACATATCCTCTTCAACAGAGACTCACAGTATATAAATCCCACACACCCCTACCCAACCCATCTCTGAAGATGCCAGCCACAGATGCAGGCAAAACGTCAGGAATAGACTCTTCTAGAACCCGGCTCAGAGCCTGGGGAAAAAAAACCCATGGAAAAGTCCTCTTGGTCACCCCAAGCCAATAGAGGAGACCCCTTGCATCAGTGGGGAGTGCCCTAAGCATTTACATATCCCAATGCTGATTTGGATTCAGCAGTTGGATTTTGAAAGGCAGCCTGCCTTGAAACTTTTTTTTTTTTTATTTTAGAGGGACTGTAACTTCGAGGTTCCCTCCTTCCTTCTTCAAACTTTTTCCTCGGACACCAAGCCATGGTGAGAGGAGAGGAAACAGCTGGGAAAGTTAATTTTGGGGACTGCAACACCCAGCTTTCTCCACTTGCTCCCCATCATGCCTTCTCCTTGGCTTAGAGGACTAGAGTTGAGCCAGATTGGGGAACTTATTTTTTTTGGGGGGGGGACTACAATTCATAGGTTCCCCTGCTTGAACTCGGAGCCAAGGCTGGGAGGACAGGCTTGGGGAAGATCCCTTCCCCCACCGCGGGGACTACAAGTCTCAGAATCCACTGCCCAACCCTCTGTCACAAATTCAGTGTCAGGAGGGCAGGCTTGAAAGAGTTATATCACTCATGGCCACCATTTTTCCCCTAGCTGCTCCGTGTAAACAGCAAAATTGCTATTTTTTCCCTTCAGCCAATTTCAGATGCATTCTGGGAACAAAAGGGCACGGGAGCAAAAGGGGGTAAGACAATATTTTCTGGACTTAATTCTCCCATCTAGCTGACCCCATAGAAATTTTCTCCTGCACCATATTTCAAATAAGTTGATTTTGTTCTTATCAGCTTTCTTCATCATCCAGTTTTCACAACCATACATAGAAAATGGAAATACAATGGCATGGAAAATCCTAACTTTAGTATTCAATAATATATTTTGACCCTTCAGGATCTTGTCTCGTTCCTTCATAGCTGCCCTTTCATGTCCTAGTCTTAGAATCATAGAGTTGGGAGAGACTGCAAGGGCCATCCAGTCCAACCCCCTGACATGCAGGAATACACAATCAAATCCTTCCTGACAGATGGCCATCTAGCTTCTACTTAAAAACCTCCAAAGAAGGAGACTCCACCACACTCCAAGGCAGTGTATTCCACTTCCGAACAGCACTTACTGTCAGGAAGTGCTTTCTAATGTTTAGGTGGAATCTCTTTTCCTGTAGTTTGAGTTCATTGCTCCGTATCCTAGTCTCTGGAGCAGCAGAAAACAAGCTTGCTCCCTCCTCAGTATGACATCCCTTCAAATATTTAAACATGGCCATCATGTCCCCTCTTAACCTTCTCTTCCGCAGGCTAAACATACCCAGCTCCCTAAGGTGCTCCTCGTAAGACATGGCTTCCAGACCTTCTACCATTCGTTGATGGGGACAAGCTGCCAATAAAAAGGGACACCTTGTTCACACCTCCAGGACGCTGAAGGACAATGTCATCTGATAATGTTGTTCCTTCCTGTTGTCACGATTTTCTGACACACTTTTTGCCACATCTGATAATCTCCCCTTGTCTCAAAAATTCTTAAACTGGCATTGGGCTGACAGTGTCTCAATCAGAGGAGTTTCATGTGGTGATTCCTTCAAAGAAGGGATACCTGTCCATTCTATTTAACATGCATCATGCTCACTGCCCCTTAAGGATCCCACCACTTCCACACCATTAACCAGGTCACCCCATTGGTTAGGATCAGATCTAAAAATCTTCTTTTGATTTCTTGACTGCAGACTCCATTCCAATTAATGACTGAGCCAAGGTGTGGAAAATCTTTAACTACTTCAATATCTTCATTCATCATCTGCTTTAAAGTTATGTAAATCTTCTGTGGTCATTATTTTTGTTTCCTTAATGTTCAGCTGTAAAACTGCCTTTGTACTGTCTTCCTTGACTTTCTTCAGAAATCATTCTGTAGTTTGACAAAGTCTTTAGCCTTCTCTGCCAAAGAGTGCTGGTGCCTCACTGAACCACAAATCCCAGGATTCCATAGGAAGGAGCCATGGCAAATAATACAGTTTCAACCTGGATTATTTCTCTAGTGTGGATGCCACCTAAATTTTTGCTATTTTCTGCTAGCAATATGATGTCATCTGCATAACTTAAATTGTTGATGTTCCTTCTTCAAAATTTCATGCCTCCTTCCTCCAAGTCTAATCCCGCATTACATATATGTTCAGTGTACAAGTTAAACACATGGGATGATAAAATGCAGCCTTGTCTGCCTCCCTTGTCAATTGGAAGTCATTCTGTTTCTCTGTGTTCTTTCCTAATGGTAGCCTCTTATCTTGAGTACAGGTTACACATCAGGATAATCAAATGTTGCGGTGTACCCATTTTTTAAAGAGTGATCCATAGTTTTTCATGATCTACACAAATGCTTTGTTATAATCTCTAAAACACAGGCTGATTTTCTTCTGAAATTCTTTCGTGTGTTCCATTATCCAACGTATATATGCAATATGAACCCTAGTGCCTTTACCTTTACTGAATCCAGCATGGACATCTGACATTTCTCACTCCATATATGGTCAAGTCTTCGTTGCAAAATTTTGAGCATCACTTTGGTTACATGGGAAATTAATGCAATGTTGCTGTGGTTACTGCAATCCCTGACGTCCCCTTTCTTGGGAATTGGAAAGTATATTGAGTGTTTCCAATCTGTGGGCCATTCTTTTATTTTCTATATTTGTTGACAGATTGTAGTTAGAACTAGAGTGAATACTGTCTCAGTAGACTGAAGCAGCTCTATTGGTATACCATCTGTTCCTGGTGATATAATTCCTGCAAGTGCGCTGAGTGTAGCTTCCACTTCACTTTCTATTTCAAATTTCATCTTTTTCTACCTTGCATTATAAACTTGGATTATGATTATATCTATAGGTTTTCCCTGAAGTCTTACTGATATGTTTTGGTCAGACTTTGCATTTTATCCTCTGACTGGTTTTCTACATCTCTCCTCACTATTAATGAGACCCCATTTCTTCTTAATTTTTCATTCCCTGAGTAAAACAATTGTGTAATTATCTGACTCAAAATGTCCCATTTCTGTCCACTTTAGCTTGCTCCCTCCCCAAGTATTGCAATGTTTATACCTTCATTTTCTTGTTTTAATATGTCTAGTTTCCCCTGATTCATGCTTTTCACATTCCATGTTACTATAATATGTGTTGTGCAGCTTTGGACTTACCTTTTACCCCTGAGCTTGTCAACAGCTGAATATCCTTTCAGCTTGAGTCTAGCTGCATCATTTGCCACAGTGCTACTCATAATTGTTCTCTGCTCTACCCCATTAGCTTGTTGAGTACCGTCGACCTGAGAGTTTTATCTTCTGGCACTATCTCTTGTTTCATTTTGGATTGTCTCATAATAGGGTTTTCATGGTAAAAGACATTGAAAAGGGGTTTACCATGCCTTCTTCTGCACAGGACTAATAAATGTTAGCTATGGTGCCACTGCTGTTGTCTCTGAGAGATCCTTTGCCAGTGTTACCCTCCACTACTGCTGCGGCTTAGTAGCCGTTTGGCACATTTAGGAGATTTTCAGATGGGGTATTTATTCTGTGGGAGACATGGAAGATGCAGACCCTTTTCAGAAGACGTAGATCCTTTTCCATGTCTCCCCTGTCCTCATTCTGCATTTCCCCGTGATATTTTCATCACAGGGAAACATAGTTTTTGGGCCACCCATTCCATCGTAGTAACAGAATCACAGGGGGTCTGAAAGGTGTCCCATTCCTCTCCTGCAATGACAACCGTGGGAGGGAGGTCTGTTCTGGACACTTCCGGGCAGGAACAGGACACCCAGATAAGTGGCACCCTCCCCCCGGATACTTCTATGTTTTTGTATGTGTTTTTGTGCTTGGTGTAGTATTTTGACAGTTGGAGGGCATGTTTATTTGTGAATTTCCCTCCCGCCTGTTCTCTCACGAGAATGAGTGGAATTTCAGTTCCTGGTCATAAAGGCAGCCTTATGATGGCTGCATTTACGGCCAGCCAGCTTGGGAAGAGGGAGGACATTCCTGCCGTAGAATAAAGGTAAGTGTTCAAACATTTTCCCTTTATTCCGTGGCAGGAATGGGATTGGGGCAGGAACAGGGCATTTGGCCCCGTTTGAAAATCTCCTTAGTCTGATTCTTCAGCAAATGCATGTCTGACATGGAAGACCCTACCAGCAGTGCTGCTGCGATCAGCATAACCTCTTGTCTTACAGGAGGATGCAGTCCCACCACCATGGAAACATAGTACCATTAGCAAACCCAAACTGCATTTATCCACCAATGTAACTTTTTAGTCTGATCCTTTGCATGCTTACTGAGATCTAAGCCTCAGTGTGATCAGTAGGATTAATTCCCAGTATATATCCCGACTTTCTTTCACCAGTGGTACCCATGGCAGCTAACAACCTCTTTAAAACCATACAAGCTAATATATATATAAAAGGACATTTTGTGGAGTAATTTTAATGGGATGTGTGAAGTTTTGGAGGATTTGTTATTTCATAGCCTGCGCTATTCCTGCTTACAAAACTGCTGTCATTTTTCAGTTTGGCTTATAAGTGGTATAAACAGACAGATGTTTTTTACATGTTTGAGACAAGTTTGCTTGAATCTGACAAATTTTAACAGGCAAGTTTCGATTAAGTAAATATTATCATCATGCATGACACTTATAAAAATAATCCTTGCTTCTGGGAAACATAGGCTTCTACTTCTTATCTGAATGCATGATGGACTTTTTCGGACGTCTAAAATGCAATGGAAGCAGCCTTGCCACGTTGCAAGGCTGCTGCGCTGCAGGGCGTCCCTTTCGGATTACGCCTGTCCCTGCCGATACTGTTGCAGTACCGCAGGGACATTTGAGTGTTATATTTCGGCAATTTTTACTCACAAAAGTTGATTGTGAGTAAAATCGCCGAAATATAACACTCAAATGTCCCTGCGGTACCGCACCACAGGATGAACACCACCATCCCCACATTGCCGTCGGCAAATCTGTGCTCAAGTCCGTTTAGCAGTTCACCTACCTGGGAAGCATCATTTCCTCAGATGCCAAGATTGACAAAGAGATTGATCACAGATTAGCAAAGGCATATAGTGCATTTGGAAGACTTCACAAAAGAGTCTGGAGCAATAAACACCTGAGGCAAAGCACAAAAATCAGTGTGTATAGAGCCATCGTACTGTCTATCCTCCTTTATGGATCTGAAACATGGGTCACCTATCGCCACCACCTACGACTCCTCGAGCGCTTTCATCAGCGCTGTCTACACACAATCCTAAATATACACTGGCCTGACTATGTGACGAATGTTGCTGTCCTTGAGCAAGCAGGGATCACCAGCATTGAGGCCATGATATTGAGAACACAGCTGCGCTGGGCAGGGCACGTTTCTAGGATGGAGGACCATCGCCTCCCAAAAATACTACTCTACGGTGAACTTGCCACGGGTCAGCGTAAGAGGGGTGCTCCAAAAAAGTGATACAAAGACTCCCTGAAACAACATCTCAGGCTCGGCCAAATTGATCACCAACAGTGGTCCGCCCTGGCCTCACATCGGGAGGCATGGAGACGCACTATCCACAATTCTGCAGCCTTATTTGAGAACTCACAACGAACAAGTCTTGAAGAGAAACGACAACGCAGAAAGAATCACAACCCAAAAGCATCACCCAAGGAGACCTTCTGCTGTGCTTTTTGCAACCGGACTTGTTTATCTCGGATTGGCCTTTTTAGTCATCAGTGCACTTGCAGAAAGTACGGGATGAGTCCTTCCTGAATCTTCGTTTGCGAAGAAAAGCCAGAGAGAGAGAGACCGCAACAGTACCGACAGGGACGGACATCACCCAAAAGGGATGCCCTGCAGCGCAGCAGCCTTGCAACGTGGCGAGGCTGCTTCTGTTGCATTTTAGACATCCGAAAAAGTCCGATGTTTCAGTCAGCTAAGAACTGCAGTGCTGGAAGTATTCAGCTTTGTTGCTTAATGCTTACATGACAAGTAACACCTGCTGAAATTCCCCCTTCTTCAAAATTATTTAAAGGCACAGTAGCCCTGTCCTGTATTTTATTTGGCAGTCTAGTTTACTTATAATTTTGTACACCAAATAGAAAATTCAAGAGGAGAAGTTGTGTTTTTCTGTGTTCCATTAGAAGAGCAGTAGAGTACAGCCACAAACATTACGCTAGTCACTGCTGAGCCATGAAACCCATTGGCTTATCTTATTTATGTGAGTCCCAGTTGTTCTTTCTTAGCCTGACCTACCTCGCATGGTTGTTACAAGGATGAAGTAGCAAGGAGGAAATCCATTGTATGTTGTCCTGAGTTCATTGTAGTGAACAATATCTGGCAACCTATCCGTGACATATGCAAGTGTATGTCTAATGTGTTATAATGGTTTGCATGTTGGAATAGAACTCCAGGAGGCTAGAGTTCAAATCCATTTGGCCATAGAAACCCAGTGATCTTGGACAAGTCACACTTTCTCAGCATCAGAGGAAGGCAATGGCAAGCCTCCTCTGAAGAAATCTTGCCAAGAAAACCCCATAATAGGTTTGCATTAAGGTTGCCATAAGTCAGAATCAACTTGAAGGCACACCAACAAAGCCCAACATACATCTGCCTATGTCTTTTTATGGTCAGAGATTGATATTTTCTTCCTGTCTCTGCAACAACCAAAGCCTCCCTCCAGACTCACCATGGCAGTTGAATGGCTGATGGAGAACTAAGTGGCTCAGAGAAATGCAGGATGTTTATATAATCCCTGGTAGATCTCAGTAGAGGAGGGCAACCAAAATGGTGGGAGGTCTGGAAGCCGTGCCCGATGAGGAGTGGCTTAGGGAACTGCGTAGGTTTAGCCTGTAGAAGAGAAGGTTAAGCCATGTTTAAATATCTGAAGGGATGTCACACTGAGGATGGAGCAAGCTTCTTTTCTGCTGCTCCAGAGACTAGGACATGGAGCAATGGACTCAAATTACAGGAAAAGAGATTTCACCTAAACATTAGGAAGAACTTGCTGATGGTAAGAGTTGTTTGACAGTGGAATACATTGCTTTGGACTATGGTGGAGTCTCCTTCTTTGGAGGTTTTTAAAGAGAGGCTGGATGGCCATCTGTCGGGAAGGATTTGATTGTGTATTCCTGCATGTCAGGGGGTTGGACTGGATGGCCCTTGTGGTCTCTTCCAACTCTATGATTCTATGATTCTATACCATCAGCCTGTGTATGGCTCCATACACAGAAGAAGAAGAAGACAGCATCTATATACGCTACCATACTGATGGTAGCTTGTTTAACTTAAGCCGTCTGAGGGCTCGCACTAAGACTCTAAACTATCTAGTCCATGAGCTGCTCTTCGCTGATGATGCTGCCCTTGTTGCCCACACAGAAGCAGCTCTGCAGCACCTAACATCCTGCTTCGCAATAGCTGCAGAGCTGTTTGGGCTGGAAGTCAACCTGAAGAAAACGTAAGTTCTTTACCAGCCTGCACCACAGGATGAACACCATCATCCCCACATTGCCATCAGCAACTCTGTGCTTAAGTCCGTTCACCTACCTGGGAAGCATCATCTCCTCAGATGCCAAGATTGACAAAGAGATTGATCACAGATTATCAAAGGCATATAGTGCATTTGGAAGACTTTACAAAAGAGTCTGGAATAATAAACACCTGAGGCGAAGCACAAAAATCAGTGTGTATAGAGCCATTGTACTGACTATTCTCCTTTATGGGTCTGAAACATGGGTCACCTATCGCCACCACTTACGACTCCTCGAACGCTTTCATCAGTACTCTTTACGCACAATCCTAAATATACACTGGAGTGACTATGTGACAAATGTTGCTGTCCTTGAGCAAGCTGGAATCACCAGCATTGAGGCCATGATATTGAGAACACAGCTGCGCTGAGAGGGCACGTTTCTAGGATGGAGGACCATCGCCTCCCCAAAATAGTACTCTACAGTGAACTCGCCATGGGTCAGCATAAGAGGGGCGCTCCAAAAAAGCGATACAAGGACTCCCTGAAACAACACCTCAGGCTCGGCCAAATTGATCACCAAAAACGATCCGCCCTGGCCTCACATCAAGAGGCATGGAGGCGCACTATCCACAATGCTGCAGCCTTATTTGAGAACTCACGCCGAACAAGTCTTGAAAAGAAACGACAACGCAGAAAGAATCACAGCCTGGAAACATCACCCAAGGAAACCTAGTGCTGTGCTTTTTGCAGCTGGACTTGTCTATCTTGGATTGGCCTTTTTAGTCATCAGTGCGCTTGCAGTAAGCGTGGGGAGAGTCCTTCCTGAATCTTCGTTTGCGAAGAAAAGCCGGGGGGGGGTATGGCTCCATGGGAACAGGGTTGGATGCTTCTTCAATCTGTCCCATTCTTCACTAGCCACTGAATGGCCTGAGGGGGCTGCAGGGCCGGTTTAAGCGTATCGCCAAATCCACATCTTAGGGGGGCCTCACAGTCCCAGGGGGCCCCATTGAGAGAGAGAGAGAGAGAGAGAGAGAGCGAGAGAGAGAGAGAGAGAGCAAGCTAGCCAAAAACCTCCTGCTGGCCATTTTTTAAAAAGCACTAAGCAGCCTCTCCTGTCTCCCTCCCTCCACCCCTGCCCAGCAGCAGAAGCTGCAAAAGAGAAAGAGAAAGAGAGAAAGAAGCAGGTCAAGGTGTCCTGTGTGGCCAGAGGCAGATGGGGGAACCCAGAGGTGATTGGAACAAGCGTGGGCACCTTGCCTTGCCCTGCCCGCGCAGCACCCGGCCTCCTGGATCGATGCCTGCTTCCTCCTCTTCCACTCTGGAGCCGCCTCTGTTCACAACCAGGGGCTGTGGATCGGCTGGTGCTTGGAAGGGGGTGGTTGTCCCTCCTCCTCCTCTTCCTCGGGGTCAGTTTCCCAATTGATATCCAGAAGTGAAAGGCGAGCAGCTTTCAGCCCCCCTGCATGGTCCTCCTTTCTGCCGGGGCTGCTGCGACGTCCACCACCGCCACTTCCTCCTTCTCCTCCTCCTCCTCCATCTAAGGCACCCCGGTCCCCGTGCCGGCTCCCTCTTCTGTCCTTGGCTCACTGTTGTCTTGCCGGCTGGCTTTAGGAGACACAGAGTCCTCTCTCCTCCCCCCAGCAGAGAGGGGAGAGCAGCTCTTTGCCAGCCCCCTTGCTTGGTCTCAGCCTGCCTGCCTGCAAACACACACATACACTTCCAAACCCGCTCACTCTGCAAGCAGGAAACTTTGCCTCTTGCTTTCCCTTGGCTTTCCCAACATCGCCCATACCACACCTAGTTCATGGGCTGCTTGCACAGTGTAAACATGTGTGCAAGGTGGCTGGCAGCTTGGGCACTGTACTACACGCAGAGCTGGTTTCAGGGCCCTGCAGCACCTGCAGCTGCAGGGGCCCCAATCATTGTGAAGGGCCCCATCCCAATCCTGATCCTGACCAGTGGAGATGATCTGGTAAATGGTGTGGAAGTGGCAGGATCCCTAGGGGGGAGTGACCCTGTTCTCCTGGAGTTTGTTATACAGAGGAAAGGGGAAGGCAAGCATAGTCAGACATGCATTCCAGACTTTAAGAAAGCTGATTTTAGAAAACTTAGGGAATTACTGGGGGTGATCCCATGGTCAGAAATACTAAAAGATAAAGGAGTTCACAAAGGATGGGAGTTTCTTAAAAGTGAGATATTGAAGGCACAACTTCAAACAGTTCCAATGAGGAGGAAAAAGGGGAGGTGTCTAAAGAAGCCAGGATGGATGTCGAAAGAACTCTCAACTGAGCTAAAACATAAAAAGGACATGTACAAGAAATGGAAAAAGGGGTAAATCACCAAAGAAGAATTCAAACAAATAGCCAGATCATGTAGGGGGAAAGTCAGAAAAGCCAAAGGTCAGCTGGAGCTCAGGTTTGCTACAAAGGGTAAAAACAATAAAATGGACTTTTTGGGGTATGTCCGTAGCAAAAGGAAGAACAAGGAAATGGTAGGGCTGCTGCGTAGAGAAGATGGCGAAAGGCTAACGGGACAGAGAAAAAGCAGAACTTGTTAACACCTTCTTTCCTTCAGTCTTCTCTCAAAGGGGAACAATGCTCAACCTGGGGAAGATGGAGCAAATGATGCAGTAGCGAAAATACAGCACAGAATTGGTAAAGAGGTAGTTCAGGAATACCTGGCCAGTATAAATGAGTTCAAGTCCCCAGGGCCAGATGGAGTTCATCCAAAGGTATTAAAAGAACTGGCAGAAGTAATCTCAGAACCACTGTCAATAATCTTTGAGAATTCCTGGAGAACAGGAGAGGTCCCAGCAGACTGGAGGAGGACAAATGTTGTCCCCATCTTTAAAAGGGGGGGGGGAGAAGACCCAAATAATTACTTCCCAGTCAGCCTGACATCAATACTAGGAAAGATTCTAGAGCAGATCATTAAACAGACAGTATGTAAGCACTTAGAAAGGAATGCCGTGATCACAAAAAGGCAAGATAGATTTCTCAAAAACAATTTGTGCCAGACTAATCTCATCTCTTTTTTGATAGAGTTACAAACTTGATTGATGAAGGGAAGTCTGTGGGCGTAGTGTATCTTGATTTCAGTAAGGCTTTTGACAAGGTCCCCAGTGATATTTTTGCAAAAACTTAGTAACCTGTGGGCTAGACAATGCAACTGTTAGGTGGATTTGTAATTGGTTGACTGACCGAACCCAAAGGGTAATCACCAATGGCTCGTCTTCATCCTGGAGAGAAGTGACCAGTGGGGTGCCACAGGGTTCTATCCTGGGCCCAGTCTATTCAACACCTTTATCAATGGCTTAGATGAGGGAATAGAGGCCATACTTATCAAGTTTGCAGATGAGACCAAATTAGGAGGGGTAGCTAATATTCCAGAGGACAGGATCAGATCCCAAAATGACCTGAACAGATTAGAAAGCTGGGCCAAAACTAACAAAATGAATTTCAACAGGGAGAAATGTAGGATACTACACTTGGGCAGTAAAAATGGAAGGCATAGATATAGGATGGGTGACACATGGCTTGAGGGCAGTACATGTGAAAAGGATCTAGGAGTCTTAGTGGACCACAAGCTGAACATGAGTCAGTAGTGTGATGCAGCAGCTAAAAAAGCCAATGTGATTCTAGGCTGCATTAATAGGAGTATAGTGTCTAGATCAAGGGAAGTAATACTGCCACTGTATTCTGCTTTGGATAGACCTCACCTGGAATACTGTGCCCAGTTCTGGGCACCACAATTCAGGAAGGATATTGAGAAGCTGGAACGTGTCCAGAGGAGGACGACCAGGATGGTGGGAGGTCTGGAAGCCATGCCCCATGAGGAGAGGCTTAGGGAGCTGGGCATGTTTAGCCTGGAGAAGAGAAGGTTGAGAGGAGCATGATAGCCATGTTTAAACATTTGAAGGGATGTCATACTGAGGATGGGGCAAGCTTGTTTTCTGCTGCTCCAGAGACTAGGATATGGACTAATGGACTCAAACTACTAGAAAAGAGATTCCACCTAAACATTGGGAAGAATTTCCTCATAGTAAGAGCTGTTTGGAAGTGGAATACACTGCCGGGATTGTGGTGGAGTCCCCTTCTTTGGAGGTTTTTAAACAGAGGCTGGATGTCCATCTGTCAGGAAGGATTTGATTGTGTATTCCTGCATGGCAGGGGGTTGGACTGGTTGGCCCTAGAGTCTCTTCCAACTCTTATGATTCTATGATTCCTCCTACAAAAGTATTATTAGTAATAATCTGAACATCCTGTACTGTGAATAGGTTAGGTCAGGTAACTTTGACCTGAGGTAAACATATAGGGCCCCCAAAATAAAGCATTGCAGGGCTCCCCCAAAATTTCTTAAACTGGTCCTGGGGTGGTTTCAGGGTGGGTTGAGAGAAGCAATATAATATACTAGTTTTGCATTACAGAAATTCAGCCAAAGGTTGTTACATTTGAACCAAACTATCAAAACAAACAAACAAAACCCAACCCAAACAAAACCTAGAAGGGCTCATGACCCTAAGGATTGCAACTTTTTAAAAAAGTAAATAATGCAACTTGCATCTGCAATTGAGGAGGCCAGATAAAAAGCAGAAGGTTCTTACACTTCAATTTTCTGTTCCAGCAGGAGATAAGGCAGTCATCCTTTCTCTTTCTTTGTTAAGTTTAACATTTATAACTATCTGTTGTTCCACTTTTCTACACCACTGTCTCCAATCTGAGATGTAGCTTAAAAATGACTTTTAAGAAGAATGAATATTACTGATCTTCCGCTAGCAGGAAAGGTATTTTTATTCAGGTGGTCCTGCAATAATTCACTGGCTGTTGAAAGGCTGTTTCACAAGGGGGTGCTGTTAATAATGTGTTTTAAATATGGACGTGTTTTTAAAATCTTTTCTAAAACAAATAGCATATTATTATTATAATTTTTTAAACTGTGTTTTAACATTAGACCTTTTTCTTTGGTGTCATTTCTAATCTCATTGTGAGCTGTCCTTAGTCCAGGCTTTTAAGAGAAAGTTGGAACATCAATATCTGTCTGTCAAAATGACATACTGAAGCCATCCTAAATGAGCAGTTGTAGGGTGATGCTCTGAGACCCTGAGCATCTTCCTCTCTGCTATGGAAGCAACTGCCTCACTTTAATAATAATAATAATAATAATAATAATAATATTTATTTATTTATACCCCGCCCCTCTGCTAAAAACAATTGGGACGGCTTCCAACAATTAAAACATTGTAATAACGACTAAAAGCACCACCCCCACCCACCCTCCCCCATAAAAAGACATTAAACAATATAAAATTAAAACCATCTAACTAAAATCACATTAAAAACAAATATATACAAGATTTAAAAAGGCACAAGATTAAAAAGGCAAGAGTTGGAGGGAATCACATGCACATTTATATAAGGTCTCTAGATGTCAATGGCACTTGCTTCCAAATAAGGCTGCAAATACACTGCCTATCAATGGTACAACATGCCTCTTTGTTATACAGTGTGTTTTTTCTCATCTACACATGTCATATTTAGCAGGTTTTATTTTGTGGTTGGTCACTGTACGATAAACAGGCTTAATTTGTAATTGTTACTACCGAGACATACTGAGATAATTGTTACTACTGAGATTTGGTGTACATGTGCTGAAGGTAGTTGCCTATATCCCTTTTTGGCACTTACAAGCTTCTGTGACTTCTGAATTATGCTCTTCCTTTCTAAGTCAACCAAAACACAGACTAAGATCCTGTCTAGAACTGGCATTAGGGATGTACTTCATCACTAATTTTCTTCTTGAAAGAATTCAGAGATAGCTATTTTAGGACTTTTTCGGACGTTTAAAATATAACGCGAGCAGCCTCGCCACGTTGCGAGGCTGCAGCACTGCAGGGTGTCCCTTTCGGATGATGCCCGTCCCTGCCAGTACTGTTGCAGTACCGCAGGGACATTTGAGTGTTATATTTAGCCGATTTTTACTCACGATCAACTTTCGTGAGTAAAAATCGGCTAAATATAACACTCAGATGTCCCTGCAGTACCACAACAGTACCGGCAGGGACGGGCATCATCTGAAAGGGATGCCCTGCAGCACAGCAGTCTCGCAACGTGGCGAGGCTGCTCGCGTTGTATTTTAAACGTCCGAAAAAGTCCTTAGTCTGGATCAGTATGCAAAGGGATCTTGTAGCACCTTTGAGAGAAAGACATTGGTAGCATAAGCTAAGTTAGTCTCAAAGGAGAGACTACTTCTTTCTCTCAGTTAGTCTCAAAGGTACTACAAGATCCCTTTGCTTCTTCAATGAAGTAATTAGTAATATTAGCAATTTTCTTCCAGCTGCAAGGAAGCCTTCAAAACCTCTGAAGTTTTCAATGCCTGTTCACAATTCTGCGCTTCTTTTGCATACAATTCACACATGGTTGCTTTGCACAGCATTTTCTGCATACGAAATCATGTTTTCTGTGGAGAAAATAATATTTATTCCTAAAAATATTATTTTCTATGCAGAAAAAAAAGCTGTTTCCATGCTGAAAATGCTATTTCCTGTGCAAATCAACTATGTGGTGAATTTTGCATGGAACATTCCCAATTATAGCATTTTCTGCTCAGAAAATAATATTTTCTTCTCAAAGTAACCATGTGGCAATTTTATACAGAATAAGTCCTGAGCTGTGAAGATTCTCAACCCAGGATTCTTCTCATCAGGGTTTCTTAGCACTCGAGAAACTATTTTTGACCGTATTTTGAATATTTTTGAATATTCTTTCCATCACTAGCTGGGATAACATAAAACTCTGTTGGCACTACTTGAGAGGATTGTGGAGGTAACTGAGGTGGCCAGACTGCTGGGGAGAGCACGGTGCATCATTCCAGGAATGCCACAGACAGCAGTCTGGCCACCTCCACAATCCTCCAAAAAAGTGATAAAGGACTCCCTGAAACAACATCTCAGGCTCGGTCAAATTGATCACCAACAATGGTCTGCCCTGGCCTCACATTGTGAGGCATGGAGATGCACTATCCACAATGTTGCAGCCTTATTTGAGAACTCACGACGAACAAGTCTTGAAGAGAAATGACAATGCAGAAAGAATCACAACCCAGAAACATCACCCAAGGAGACCTTCTGCTGTGCTTTCTGCAACCGGACTTGTTTATCTCGGATTGGCCTTTTTAGTCATCAGCGCGCTTGCAGAAAGCACGGGATGAGTCCTTCCTGAATCTTTGTTTGCGAAGAAAAGCCAGAGAGATAAGGGACACCATTTTGCTGTGCCATTGTATATAATGGGACTTGAGTATTCACCGATTTGGGTATTCACAGGGGGAACCAAACCCCAGTGAATGTGAAGGAACAACTGTATTTTGGAAACTTCCTTCAAGGGTTGTTCTGGTTACCTCACTGTAAGGCAGGGGGAGGGGTTTGAAACTTGTGGCCCACATTCAGCCCTCCACTACATTTTGTGGGCCCAAGCCCCTCCAGAGACCATCAGTGTCTCAAAATTTTCCCTTCAACTTTCCTTGAAGGAAAAGCTATCCCAGATGTTTCAGTTACCGTTCCTGGAGGAATGTGTGTTACTTAATTTCACCCCTCCCTCTAATAAATGGAAAGGGCAGGTGATTTTTTGTCACTTTCAGATATGATTTGGGGGGCACTGCAAGCTGCCAGAGAAGTACAGTAATGAAATTTGTTCCCTGACACAAGCTACCCACTTGCTTCTAAAAAGAATAAGCTGTTGCTCCCTGAGAATTAAAAAAAAAAATAAAGCCCTCATTGGAAAAGTAGCATTCTTCTGATAGTGCAGGAAGTGTGTGTAGATAAGTGTATCACTAAACAATCAGTCTTTTTCACTGTGGTAGGGGCTTTGTACTGGGTAGGTACTTTTTTTTTGCTGATGTGTTTTTATGTTTTCAATGTTCTTATTCTTGTTTTGGTTGTTTCTTTTTTGTTTAACTGCAAGTTAAACATTCTTGGGCAAAAGGTGGAAATATAATGAAATACACAATAAAGAAAATCTTCATTTATAGCGAAATTGTTGTCATCTCTGCTAGGTATGACGACCATACATGAATGACGGGTTGTACTTAGGTTATTATTTTGGTGATCATTGTGGGATGTTAGGCAGCAAAAGGGAATTAAAAATTACAAAGATAATCATCTGTGCCATTTCATTCCTCCCCCCTTCCTCCTTGGCTTTCTGAGAAGATGCATGAAAACATGGAAAGCTGAATTAGCTCCTATTTTGTCTGTGGCTTTCTCTCTCTCTTCCTTCTTCCCTTTCATTCTAACATGCTCCTTGACACGGAGGGAGTGGTTTTCCCTTGATTAGCTTCTTCATAGGCTGAATGCTCTTGTGGGCTGGATTTTCCCTTAAACTGCCTCTCTGGAATCAGCTCAGAGATACTTGAGCTGAAGCACTTAGCAAGAGGCTGTTCCGGCATATGAAGAGTCCCTGCTGAATTTTGTAGCCCTGGGCACTGGTGTGGACCTTTAACTTAACACAGGAGGAAAACAGTGTTGGAAAAGGGGGCAAAATGACAAGACAATGGGGCACCTTCCTCCCAGGGGGCACAAGGTTAGTAAACTTCAAACTTCTACTTGTAGGTGCCAAACATCATGTTATTTGTTTCTATGCGTTGCCAAGCTATCACACAGCGGATGGCAGAAAGCTGCCAAGACTTCAGCTTTCTGTGTGTTAAAAGCTGGGAAATGACTTTGTACTGAAGGTGTTTAAGGAAAGAAAGGGATTGCTTTTAATAAAAAAAAACGATACTGTGATCTCGTTGTTCAGGCATTAGCAATGGAAGCTTCCTGCTAAAAGATCTCTTTCACTTCTTTTGCAATCTGACTCGAACTCTCTCAGCAGCAATGTTTTTTGACAATTTTCTACTTTACTTTTTATTTGGTTTCACTCATACAGGCTGAGCCCCGAGTAGTTTTAAAAACAAGGAAGAAACAGAGCTCTTAATGTTTTTGCAAATGATTGGCTGTTAAAAGATTACATAATAGTTGGTGTAAACTGGGAAATACAGCCCACTGTATAGATTAGCAAGTTCTGTGTATTTTTCAGAGATAGTGATCAGATAAAGATGAATAGCTCTTACTGTGTTTAACCTCGTTGGCTTAAAGTTTACAAGTGTTCGAGTCCCACAAAAATCTGTCAGTGAACAGTAGTTAACACATAGTGGAGGGGAGAATACCCAGCAATAATGTACAATTTGATAGCTGTTCTTCAGTCATTGGTAGCAGTCACTTGCGTGTATCAACAAGTTACTCATCTGGTGCAAAAGAAAATGTAGTCATATGTTGGAGGGTCCAAGTGCCAGCAAGTTATTTCCATGTGTGAAGGGATCACAAGTACAGCAGGCCCTTGCTATCTGCTGAGGTTTGGTTCCAGGACCCCATGTGGATACCAAAATCTATAGATGCTCAAGGCCTATTACATACAGTGTCATAGTAAAATGATGTTCCTTATATAAAATGGAAAAAAAAATCAGGGTTTGGTTTTTGGATGATGATGATGATGATAGTTTTGGAATATTTTCAAGCCATGCAACTGGATTTGTTTCTCTCGGATTGACCTTTTTAGTCATCAGCACGCTTGCAGAAAGTGCAGCATGAGTCCTGCTTGAACCTTCATTTGTGAAGAAAAGCCAGAGAGAGAGATTACATACAATGTCATAGTAAAATGATGTTCCTTTATATAAAATGGAAAAAATCAGGGTTTGGTTTTTGGATGATGATGGTGGTGGTGGTGGTGATTTTGGAATATTTTCAAGCCATGGATGGTTGAATTTGTGGATGCAGAATTCATGGATACAGAGGGCCAACTGTGCCTAGAAAAGAATGAACAATAATGGGCCAAGGTGGCTACTGAGAGACAGCCGAGTGGCTTCCCTTAGTATGAGACAGTAGGTTATGTTGGTTACAGTGCTGGGTTTGGTGGGATTGATTTGATTAGGAACCAAAAACCCTTCAATCATGTACTGGTTGACCTTTTGTCCTGTCATTATCTCAGGTTGGTCTAGGTGTATTGTGAAAATAAAATTGGGTGCAAGGAAGAACTATAGCCCACCCAAAACAGCTGGCTGGAAAGGATAATAGACCAGATACAGATGCAGTGCCAGGGGACTGGCAACTACTATCTACATGGGTCAGGTCTGTGGTGTTAATGAGCTGTGTTAATCACACTTCAAGTTTATTTCAGCAAGCCAGTGTTTGTGGAGCTAATAATTGCTTCCTTCCCTATAGGGGCTTCTGGTTTGGATGTGTAAATCAGGCTGTGTAAACTACAGCTTATCAGAGAAGCAATTCTCTGCCCTTCAGGGACCACATTGACTACCAAGAAACAAAACCAAAACACAAATGTTTGTAAGTCCATGTCTGTTTGGGGTTTTTTAATAGGCATTTTTAAATGTTAAAAACAGTGCAACCCTCCTCCCCCCAGGTAATACAGTATATTTAAAAGGTGAGCAACCACTTTTGGAGCCTTCCAGGAGGGGCATTTCGTATAAAGGGGGGGGGGCAAAAAAGGTCAGTCCAGGGAATTTTGAGAGCTCTGGGACTGCCAAAACACACACACACACACACACACACACACACCTTTCAGAGGTTGCACTTTGCCCACCCCGAGATATATGTTGGACATGAGAATATACAGTATGCCTCCTTAGGCCTCAATGCAGGTTTAGCATGGATATGCTAACAATTCTTACAAACAAATCACCATGTCCATATAGCTGACTTATAAGCATATCTGGCGCATTGATGTAATTCTTGAAAAGATGATCCAGAACCAATTCCTATGGAAACTTTCTCTGTGTGTGAGTGTGTGTGGCAAAATGAGGCTGAACAAGGTTTTTATATGGAGAGCAAACCTCTGTCCAAGATCTGTGTTTCCAGCGGCTTCTTCTGACAGATTAATCCATGTTACATGAGACTGTGGGTAGGCAGCTCTGTCAGTAAAGATGTAATAATTACAAACAAGCAGATATGATGCAAACCCAGTGTGGTTTAAATTTCATTAGCTCTTCATCAAGGGAAAAGCAGTTTAAAAAGAATAATTGTTGTGGGGTCCTTTCTTGAATGCCACCCTGTGAGCATCAAACATGTGGGAATTGAGCCAGAGTTAATTGACCCTGCTGAGAGTTGGCTTGGATAATAGGGTTTGTTTGTTATTGTTTTAAAGGGAAGAGTATTGCATGTTAAGATTCCTCAGAAAGCATAAACACTGTGACATTTTTTCTCAGGCTTCACTCTTCAAGTTCCATAGAAAACACACAGCACATTTATTAAATTACTTGCATGCCATTGCTTTACTGGTAATGTGCTTTTGCGGGAGGAGATGGAAGTGTAAGAATTGGCTTAAGTTTTATCTCTTGTTTCTTGCTAGACTTAAGTGAACCTGGAATTTCACTTGAAAGAAGAGAATAGCCCAGTTATGCCAAGGCCACTTGGAGGAGTTTCAGGTCAATGCATCTTTCCCATTCTTGTTTTACCTGACATTCTTGAACTGGGTCTGCCTTGGCATCAGACTGGAATCTTCAGTTTGCCAGTCCTGCGTTATCACTGAGCCATAACTCCCCAGTCAGTATAAGGCCAAAAATGATTCTCTATCGTTTATATGGAGTTCTTAACTTCTTTGTTGTACAACTAGAATAATGGCAGGAATGGTGATAGCCAAGAGCCAGACTAGGGACTTGTCTAGATCAGCAATATACCCCATCTTGTCCCTATCTCAGAGCCCTGCAATCCATATGATTCAAGGAACTTTCCCTGTTCTGCCCCCAGGCAATCTTCACCACCCCAGGGGCATACGGAGCTGAGAAAGGGAAAGGTGGGGTAGGAACCAATACAACGTTTTAGAATAATGCCTGCCTAAATCTGCTTCCACTGGGAGGAAATGGATTGGGTCCTGCGAGACTGCACGAGTCCATCCCACAGGCTGGCCCTTGCTGAAGCTGGTGATCTGGCTCACATCTTGGAAGGCAGGAAGGAGTCCCTCAGCATGCGACCAAAGCTGATCACATACAGCCCCTCCCCCGTTTCTGTCTTCCGACACTGAGAGAAATGGCAGCAGCAGCAGTGGCAGCGATGGGCTGGCATGTCTGTCAGGACTCCCATCTGTTCCATGGAGGGAATGGGGGAACATCAGGCCTGATCTGTGACCATGGAGCCTGCATACCCTAGCTTATGTAGATGACCCTTGCGACAGGTGATGGAGACTGGTGATTAGCTCTTTCTGTTTTTCGAGAAAGCAGCTGTAGAGGTAGAAGATACAGATCAGGAGGACTACAGTATTGGAGAGAGGTGGAAGAAATGTAATTCATTTTTTTCCATGACATTTTCCCAGTGAAAATACTCCCCTAGCCTATTAGGAAATATGTATACCTATAGTACCAACTACTCACTGATGGGGAACAGCAGATGAAAGTCTGGTGCTTGGGGAAAGGCCTGCCCCAGTGGCCACTTTCACTTTCAGCCATGTCTGTGCGCTGTGTTACATAGCATGTCATAGATGAGACTTTGCTAAAGTAGTTGGACTAGAGCCACCATGATTTGCTGTGTGTAAGACTAACCTGTTTGAAGGGTAGAATGATCCCCTTTGTGCAATTGGGTTGTGCCATCTGTAAATGTTTTTATATGGTGTACACTGGTACTTTGCTGGTAGTCTCTCTCTGGCTTTTCTTCGCAAATGAAGATTCAGGAAGGACTCATCCCGCGCTTTCTGCAAGCGCGCTGATGACTAAAAAGGCCAATCCAAGATAAACAAGTCCGGTTGCAGAAAGCACAGCAGAAGGTCTCCTTGGGTGATGTTTCTGGGTTGTGATTCTTTCTGTGTTGTCATTTCTCTTCAAGACTTGTTCGTTGTGAGTTCTCAAATAAGGCTGCAGCATTGTGGATAGTGCGTCTCCATGCCTCCCGATGTGAGGCCAGGGCGGACTACTGTTGGTGATCAATTTGGCCGAGCCTGAGATGTTGCTTCAGGGAGTCCTTGTATCATTCTTTTGGAGTGCCCCTCTTACGCTGACCCGTGGCGAGTTCACCATAGAGTACTATTTTTGGGAGGCGATGGTCCTCCATCCTAGAAACGTGCCCTGCCCAGCGCAGCTGCGTTCTCAATATCATGGCCTCAATGCTGGTGATCCCTGCTTGCTCAAGGACAGCAACATTCGTCACATAGTCAGTCCAGTGTATATTTAGGATTGTGCATAGACAGCGCTGATGGAAGCGTTCAAGGAGTCGTAGGTGGTGGCGATAAGTGACCCATGATTCAGATCCATAAAGGAGGATAGACAGTACAATGACTCTATACACACTGATTTTTGTGCTTTGCCTCAGGTGTTTATTGCTCCATACTCTTTTGTGAAGTCTTCCAAATGCACTATATGCCTTTGCTAATCTGTGATCGATCTCTTTGTCAATCTTGGCATCTGAGGAGATGATGCTTCCCAGGTAACTCCATACTTGGCTGGTAATAAAGTCCGTGTAAACCAGGTATATCCTTTCTTCTAGACCTGACAGTATGTGGGTCCATCTATACAATTAAAAAAAAAATCCGTTTGGGGGGGGTAAAAAATACAAATAGGCAGTCGTTCATATGCCTATGATCCACCTATACACGATTCCCCCCCAACTCCATATAACCTCCCTTCCCCAGCTAGCTGGAGCGAGCAAGCCAAGCGGCGGTTTTAAATCTCCCGCCACTTTTTAAAAACTTATTTTAAAAGGTGCCTGCTTTGTGGACATTCGGTTTTCCCTATTTACAATGTAATATTTATTTATATTTCACGGAGTTACCGGACTCTCGCTTAACCGGGAATCCAACATGGAGGCTGCTCCCAATTTCCCCTCCTTGCTAGCCCCACCCCCTCTACTCGGCCAGCCAATCAGATTACACTGTCTGTACATGCAAACGGGGCATTCAGACCATCAGCCATTCGAATGGCTGTACAGATTTTATGCTGAGATCCGCTACTCCTTCCGAATGCCAAATCCACATAGTTTGCGGGGGATTTGCTAGCCCCCTTCTGAATGACACGTATGAATCCGAACGGCCGTGTATATGGAAGAGCGATCTTCCAAACGATGTACGTATTTTTTTTACCATGTAGACGGGCCCTGTGTCTGTATGTAATAGCCTGCCTTTCTCTCAACGCAGGAACTAAGGCAGCTTACAAGAAGACTTAAAACAGAAGGCAGGTAAAAACCAATCAGTACATTTAAAACCATAACAAGGAAGGGGGGAAAGTACAACAGCCCTCAACAGAAGACACTTCCACAGCTGCCAGTTACTGGACTTTCGTTGCACAGCATGCCTTTATGAACAAAAAGGTCTTTGCCTGCTTGGTGAAAGAAATTAGAGAGGAGGCAGAAGGGAGTTCTACAGCCTATGAGCAGCAACTGAGAAGGCTGTCTTTCATGTCCTTACCCAAGGTGTCTGTCTGAGAGAAAGCAGAGAACCATCAAGGGAAAGCCTTTCCTCAAAGAGCTTAAAACTTGGTCAGGCTCATTGGGGGAGTGGGCAGTACAGGCATCATACTGGTGGGATGTAAAGTCCCAACAGCCATAGCTCCCTCTCTTGATTTGTGTGATCTACTTTTCTGCTTCTGGTGTCTTCCACCCACCCCTGTGGCCATTTAATGGTTAGAGAGAGCAGAGGGGTAGCCGTATAGTGGCTGGCCATGTTTCTAGAGCTGGATCTGTGAAGAAAAGACACCTGGGAAGCCCAGGAGGACACTGTTTTCTTCAGGCCCCCAGCAACAGACATACAGCTGGCCACTGCCTGCTTGTCCTCCTGGCTTCCACTCTCCCTGGACACTATATAACTGTGGGGGGGGGGGAGCACTGGCATTAGGAAGGCAGACTCTACACTTGCAGGGTCATTGTGAGAAGAAGGTAGTGGATGCCTCCTTTCACAACCATAGGCTTGTCTACATGGGCAAGAAACCCTGTACTCATGCTGTATTTGCAGCACAGCTGACACACAATGTTTTTGATGATGCACATTTTCACTGGAGTTTCTACGTGAAACTCCGGATATGTAAGATTTGTGGTTTGCTCTGCATTTGAGGGGAATACCCAGATTTTTGGCCATGTGGCAGCTTGAGAATTAGTTTCAGAGGAAAGCCGGGGCAGGACTTCTGGTGGATGGGACTTGGTGCATTTTTTGTTTATTTATTTTATTTTTCAATTGTGCGCATATTTGGATAAGCATATCTCCACTTATCCAGTAATACAGTACTCTGGGACCATGTATACTTGCTTATTTTACTCCAACATGGATTACAGCATGGTGAGATACTCCGATTTACGATCGGACAAGCCTGGTGTGTGTGGCATTTAGGGGGCTTCTGCGGATCAAAGAAATCTGCCACAGCTACAAGGTAGGTAGGGGATTTCCCATCAGTGTAGACAAGCCCATAAAAAGACACATGTAGGCCTAATGCCTGCATACATCACCAACAGGACTCCAGCCATTATTTTTCAGATAGTCTGCACCCCAACCTTATGTTGTTTTTGTAAACCCCTGTATGAAGACTAGAGGGGCGTTCCAAAAAGAGGGGCGCTCCAAAAAAGTGATACAAGGACTCCCTGAAGCAACATCTCAGGCTCAGCCAAATTGATCATCAACAATGGTCCACCCTGGCCTCACATCAGGAGGCATGGAGACGCACTATCCACAATGCTGCAGCCTTATTTGAGAACTCACGCCAAACAAGTCTTGAAGAGAAACAACAATGCAGATAGAATCACAACCCAGAAACATCACCCAAGGAGACCTTCTGCTGTGCTTTCTGCAACCAGACTTGTTTATCTCAGATTGGCCTTTTTAGTCATCAGCACGCTTGCAGAAAGCACGGGATGAGTCTTTACTGAATCTTCATTTGCGAAGAAAAGCCACAGAGAGAGAGAGAAGTATGAAGACAGCATACATGCTGCATAAATATATGAGAACTGAATTATTTCTTCTGCTAATATAAGCATCCATTCATTCATTAATACACGATTTATACTTTGTTTTTCAGGAAGTTCCAAGGACAGCTTGCAAAAAAAATTAAAGTTACAATAAAATTACAGAATAAATCTATTGAAACAATTACAATGGTTCCTATGAAGCCACAGAGTAAGCTGGCTTGAAAGAACTGCAAAACATTGTCTAGTAATTTATAGTTTGTGGTTAAGCTGTTTTAATGCACTGTTGACATATTTAAATGGGATAGAAGATGAGTTTCTATGTTATGGGTTTTAAAAAACAAACAAAATACTGATGTACATTCTTTGTCTTCCCTGCCCTTGGTCTTAGGATATATGTTCTGAATTGGGTTTGAATGATACTGCTCTATTTTGGCTCAGTTCCCCCAAACTGCAGGCAACTTAGAACATGACAAGCAGTCTTAGCATAAAGTTAACAAGCCTTAATATATAAATCCCCAGAGTAGGTACAGTTAATGATATACAAGAACCTGCCTTTGCAAAATTGCTGCAGCAAAGCGGCTTTATAGGGAGCCTCAATAGATGTATTCTCTTTAGGTTGTATGAGGCCAAGTAGGCATTTCCCCCTAGAACACAGAAGTTACTGAAAGACCTGGTAGGTCACTCTTAATGGCGTTTTTCGTCCCTTTCATTTACAGTGTATGTGGCTTGTTTCACCAGTTTCACAACAGCTACACCTGGATTGGCCAATGGCTGTGCTTCTCCTGTAGCCTGGCTTATTAAATTATAATTTAATTTAATTATATAAATTAAATTCTCCATGTAGCCTGGCTTATTAAATTATAATTTTTATTGAAAGAAATTTTAACTGCATATAAAACTATACAAATTGGAAATATATATAAAACATATAACAACATCAACTACCACTACATCTACTTAGGACTTTATCAGACATAGCAAAATCATGGGATTATGTCATCAGGGTAGTGCTAATAGGCCCCACTATCATATGACATCATCATCTTCACATTCTTACTCTGTATTCCAGCCTCAAAAAAAGTATATTTGCAATTCATGGGACAAGCTGTCAATGGATCATCAATAGCACTTTTTTTGCAGTATTGACTGTGTGCAAAACCACATCCTGTTGTAATTGCAAGATTACAGTGTGAATGGGCGGTTCTCAACAAGAAAATATCTGGGTGAGAATGTGAAAAAGAAGCACAGGATGTTCTTTTTATGAGCCGTTCCCCTTTAGTTTGCACATTTTTAGGTTTGTTTCAGTGTTTGTGTGTTCATTACTTTGTTAATTAAGGAGTTTGTGGAGTTTTAAGCATGCTTCTGTCTTCTTGTGAGAACCACCGAAATCTCACCCATGGCAAATCATGAAACTAAACTCCCGTTCTTAAAGCACTAGTGGCCATTGTGTGATAATTCTGTGGTGTCCCTTTCACATGATTACAGCTACGTGCAATAATAAGTGTTATAATGCCACGATGTTCCCGTTATCTTCATTTGCGGAATTACAGTATTTTTAGACGTTAGTCTGATAATGTCCTAAGAAATAACTACAGTTGTCCCTCCTTATCCACGGATTCTACATCCACAGATTCAGTTGTACATGGTTTGAAAATATTCCCCCACCCCCCACCCCCAAAATCCAAAAGGCAAACTTTGGTTTTTCAATTTTATATAAGGGACACCATTTTACTATGCTGTTGTATATAATGGGACTTGAGCATCCATGGATGTTGGTATCCACTGGGGTCCTGGAACCAAACCCCAACAGATACCAAGGGCCCACTGTATTTAACACATACACACAAAAGAAATAGAGAGGGAAAGAAAAAAACACACAATGACTTCCAATTTCCCTACAGATGGTTGGAGATTATACAGTATAATATCGTACTTCCTCTGTTACTACTATTTGTACTAAGCTTCTACATTTTATTTAATCCTATTAATTTTCAAATCCTATAGTCAATAATTTCCCCTGCTGGTCCCTCAAAAAGACTATTACCTGCTCCCAATCTTTCCTAAAGTTACTTATTGGTTTTTCTCTAATTAAAATAGTTAACTAATCCGTTTCAGCAAGATCTATCAGCGTGGCTTATTAAATTATGTTCTGCTAAGACTTAGGTTCCTGAAAAATCTTGCTGTGCAAAGTGAACAAAATCTTAGCTGAGACTACGGTTGCCAGGTATCCTTTATTTAGAAGGGTGGAAAGTTTGTCCCTTTTAAGGGCTGACAGGTGTCCCATATTATAAAGGATGTCCCCTATTTAAGATCCAGAAAGCTTTTCCTTTTATACAAACTGAAGAGGATGTGAAGAAAATCCTGTCTGGGGTATGGGCCCTTTGTAAAGGCATCATGCAAATATGAATGTGAATAATATGTTAATTTTATAGAGAAATGCATGGTTAAGTTAACTGAAACCAGTACATTTGACTCTCCACATTCACTGGGGCTAGAAGTGCAGGACACCTGTGAAAGTGGAAAAACCATTAATATGCCTAGGCCTCCTATGCCCTACACCATAGCGATTTCCAAGCCTCACTGCATGTCTGCAGTTTCTGTTAGGAGATTATCAGATGGGAACAACAACAACAAAAAAAGCATTCCCATCCCGCAATCTCCTCTCCCGCCCATCTCCCATCCCTGTCCCAGCAGAAAAGAAAAACTTTTCAGACCTACCTTATTCACAGCTCATTGCCTTGGCAGGGCAGCCCAGGAGTGAATGGATCTCTAATGGAGTTCCCTTCACTTCCTGGAATGAAACCCTGGCTGTTCTCGTGAGAAGATGAGAGCGTGGGAAGTTCAAACTGTAAAAGAAAAATAAACATCCAAAAGTGACAGCAAGCACAAAAGCACACGTAAAACTTTACAAGTAACCTGGGGAGGGTACAAAAAAGTGTGTTGCTACCTGGATGTCCGGATCTCACCCAGAAGTGTTCTGGCATGGACCTCCCATTGATGCTGGCATCGTGCCAGCATAACAGGGCACCTTTTCAGTCGCTGGACATTCCATGACAGAAACAGAACAGGGGCTCCATTCATGGCTTAGCCCGTCAATAAAAAGCAGCGCCGGTGTAACGACAGCTGAACGGGAGCATTACAAGAGGGGAACAACGTCATGTGAAAGGGAAGCCCTTTAGCGATCTCCTGGCATCATTACAAATGCCATATTTAGAGCTTCTGATAATCTCCTAGGTCTCGTGAGGCTTGCAGGTCTTATTAAAAAATAGCAAAAGATAGCAGTGGAGGCGGCAGCAAATAATCTGTGATTAATAAAATTTGCAAAAGTTAAACTGTGAAGGAGTGACTGTACTTTTATTTGGTGTTCAGGTAGATCACAAACTCAATAGCTATTTCCTGATTGACAGCTCTGCATGTCATCAAATGTTGATTGTCCCTAATTTCTGTTTTGAAAACTTCACAACACAAGCTGAGATCCTATATTGGGGAAATAGAGCATTACTTTATACTCATAGAGAATGTAGTGGACAACGCTGCCTCTTTAGTGGATTGTGACACTGTGCAACCAAGTAAACAACTAGATATGCATGTGCATCTACAGTCATAAAGTGTAATGCATATACCACATGTGCAATATGTCACATGCAACCACACACAATGTGTGATGTGCATCGATGTGCCTGTGCATCCAAGAGCACTGGTTCCACATGTACAACTCCACTTGCACAACCTTGGACTCAATATGGCCATTCTAGCATCGGATAAAGGGGAATTTTTGTGTGCATAAAACACCAATGGTATTCTGTCCCTTGGCTTGCAAAGGAGAACCCAGAAGGTAACTTTCATATCTGCATCTTTTCAATGATCTGTATAAGCAGTCTCTAAAAATGTAAGGAATAAGCATTCACTGAAAGCTATAGAAAGAAACAGTAGGAAAAGTTGGGATAGAGGGTTGCAAGAGGGTTTTTGCTAGGGTACATAATATCACCTGTCCTGTAGTCCATCTGGCAGAGTGGATGGAGAAACTGGATGTGGCTAGCACAGAGTAACAGTTTCCCCCCTGCTAACAACTGTGCGCAATGAGGCATATTTTGGGGGGTCTTTTATACCTCCAAATACACCTGAGGGGGTTGCTTCATGGGTTGAAACAATGAATTCCATGAGCCTTCATGGATTGCACAATGTGTTATTTTTGAACTCCTTAATAAAAAAAACATACTTATGTTTTTTAAAAAATGCAATGAATGAACAAGTCATTTTTAATAAATGCAAGGAGTAATGAGAATGATTCCTTTTTATTTTTTAATTGTATTTTTATTAATTCATACAGTCTTATCACATTCCACATAAACACATCAATGTACATAATTCAGGTATACTTTCACATTTTTCTTTCATAAAACATCCTCTACTCACATTCTTTTATCACCCTTCGTTCATTCTTCAACTTACTAACAATGACATTCTAGCAATAGTTCACCTCTCCTTCAGCTTTTTCTTTCCTCTTACATTCTAAATCTCTTCTATCTCACTTTTTCTCTTCTTGCACACTTTCTCATACCCTCTCAAATACTTCACCTTCCATAAAATTCCTTCCCCCTTTCACCCTCCCATCCATAATCAGTCATTCAGTTAACTTCCTACCCAACAGTTCCTTTATTATAAGGTGACAGATCTCCATAATGTTCAGTTTCCTTGATTATTCTATTTGTATCTGATTAACCATCAGACACAACCAGTAATTATTCCTTTTTAGAAAGAATATTCTATGCTCTGTGTATTCCTTTAAACCACCACTGCATGCCTTCAAAGCCCAGCCACTGCTTCTTCTTTAAAAGTCAGCCTAGGAGTGGAAAAGCAATGGCTGGGATGGATGTGATAAACCCTTCCTCTGTCTTCTGGTTTTCTCCCACTATTCTCTTCCTTTGCCTGTTTTTCATACCATTGCAAACATAATTCTGGGGCTAGGAGAAGCATTTGAGCATTAAATGCCTTGTCTCTAAAATTTTCTTCACTGGAAATCCACCTGTTGCTGCCAAAAATTCTTAAAACAAGACATTTTGATTAAATGATTAAAATTTGAATTTGAATGAATAAAATTACAGGGAGAAACTGAGGTTATTTTGGATTTCTTATGCCCACTAAGAACAATCTAAAAACAGAGTAAGCCCTAATGATGGACTTGCCACAGCTCTTCTACATTATTCCTATGCCTAACAAAGGCATAATAGAATCATAGAGTTGGAAGGGACCAAAAGGGCCACCCAGTACAGCTTCTTCCCATGCTAGAATACACAGCTAAAACACTTCTGAGAGATGGCCATCCAACTTCTGTGTAAAGACCTCTAAAGCAGAGTCCATAATTTTCCCCAAGCTTCTTCTTTCATGACTGCAATACTACAATGTGAAAAGCTAAACTGGCTGAAGCTCTTCCTTCCATAACAATTATTATAGGAGTGATGCATCAGCTGCAGAACTAACAGGATTTTTTTTGCCGGGGGGGGGGATTTACTGTTTTGAAAGGATATGCGTGGAAATACAGTGACCTAGGGTGCAGCCCTCTTATTATAAGGGGGAATTTGAACTACAGTAGGACCCCTGTATCTGCTGCGGATTAGTTCTGGGGGAGCCTGTGGATACTGAAAACTGTGGATAATAGTGAACACCATTGAAAATAATGGCACTTCTAATTTTAAATACCATAGAGTTGCCTTGGAGGACCTAGAAAATGGCTAGAGAGGACACATTTTCTTGGAAGACTCTATGGTAGGTGTGCTGTTTTCTGCCCTATGGATAACTGAATCAGTGAATAATCAGTGGATACGGGGGGGGGGAGGTCCTACTGTAAACTGTAGATTATGTTTGATGGTATTTTATGGCAACCTATTTCCCTGTAACCGTAGTTCTGTTGTTACTTGCCCTGACAACCCCCACCTTTTAATAACTCATCAATTGGCTAAATTTCATATAGTGGCTTATTAGTGGCCTTCTATATAGTTGGTAGCAAACGGGGACTTCCCAAACACCAAGGCTGGAGTCATGCTTGAGGGTATGCACAGCCTAAGGGAAAGCCTTCTATATTCCTTAAGGTCACACTTAGGTCAGAGTTACACAAATTCACCTGAGACTGTAGAGTTAGGGAGATAATGAGCTAATTCTCTCTAGGGACATCTGGAAGGGAATCAATCACTAGTCCTATCAAAAGTGGCTGAGTGCTCATTACCTGCAAAATGGGTTTTCCCCCTTCTCCCTCCCCAACAATTGAAAGTTGCCTGTGACCATTCAGTCCTAAATGTATCTTGCATTAACAGTCATTAATACATCCGGACAATCCATTTAATCCTGGGAACCTCCAATAGACATTTGTATTCCACTCTAAAACTCACTCCTTTAGGGGAAATATCAAATATAAATATTATCCTAAAACGCCACTAATATGCACACAGATCCTCTTTCTCTCATCTCCACGATAGTCTGTGTAGGTAGGTGCACAGATCCCCTTCCTCCCATCACTCCACCAGTCTGTATTACTAGGGTTGCAGCTTCTGTACGAGTCAGGAGAAAGTCATTTAATCTCTGCTCTTTGGATCGGTATAGTATAACCCACAACCCTCTCACTCTGTTCTTCCATCCAAATACTTCCTACTTTCTTCAATAGCCTTGTGTGATTGCTTGAAGCCTGAGTGTTAGTGTGAATGCTGTTAAGATTATTATTCAATAAAAAACGTTAGTATTTTGACTCTGTGGCTGTGAGTCTGTCCATGCTGGTACTGGTATACAAAGGTTAAAAGATCCCCACAGTTGCCCGACCTCTCGTATACAAGTTTAAGCTCCCCATTTTAATTTGGACACTAGTGGGTCCCCACAGACCCTGCTCAATTTGGGTAACGCTGTATTATGAAATTTCCTGAATCCAGTCAGAACCACTGTTAGAGCAGAACAAACCAAACTGTAACTAGGGAGTTGCTGGCCCAAGTACCTCTCTACAATAGAGGGTATGTGCTTGTTCAGTGAAATTAGGACTTTGAATGAGTGAGTAAGGTTGTATCTACACTGCACAGTTACAGCAGTCTGGTAGCTCCTTAATTGCCTAGTCACCATCAAATCCTAGGGAATAATGGGAGTAGTAGTTTGGTGAAGCATTTGGAGTTCTCTGCTAGAATTGCTGTAATTTAGGGTAGGGGATAGAGCTCTGTAGCAGAAAATTTTAAATCTTAATACTATCTTGGTTTCATAGTCTACCAGTTGTTAGACTATGTGTTTTAGATCAACAGCTATTTGGATTCTGTTCAAGAATCTAGGAATCAGTGAAGGAAAATTGATTAATGTGATATGTTCCAAGTAGTGTCAATTTTTGTAACTGTGTTATTGGAATAAGCCATATCATCTGACAATACTTCACTGATTCCTAGATTCTTGCATAGAATCTGAATTACTGATGGTCCAGACCTCCAGTCAGTAACACCTGGTAGACTGTTAAATTAATAAATAATACTAATACTAATTATAATGTTATTTATAGTCCACCTTTCAAATGATTAAATGATAATATCATTTATATCCCCTTTCCCCATTTCCCAAGTACAGCTCCAGTGCTTTCCTGTGTGACATGTTATCTCAAATACTTCTAGTCCTAGAATTCCTTCTGCATAGATAGGAGTAACAATTACCATAGCAGTCAGGGACGCTGTTCCCGTTCATGGTGAAAGCCAACGGATTCAGTAGAGAGGATGTTTCCACTGCGGCTTGGAAACATTGCTTTTCGGACTACAGTTCCCAGACTCTCCCAATGGACATGCTGGCCAACAGACTCTAGAAGTTATAGTCCAAAAAGTAACTTTTTGAGGCCTGGCCTCCAGTACTTTTTCCCCACAGAATTTAAATTATGTAAGAATATTGTTCAAATTGTTTGGCGTTTAGATGCTTCCCAAGTTCACGATTGCTCTCTCACTCACCCCAGAATGTTGTGGGTGTTTTCTCTCAATTAAAGCAGATGAAACAACATAAGTGAAAAATTATATAATCAGATCTCAGGCACTGCTCTTCATTTGTCAGACAAGTCACCCACTCTGACTGTATTTCATACGTACTCTAAGCACAAGAAACCATCTGTCTAAACAGACGGAAGGGGGAGGGGATGTTCTTCGGACTCCTGGGCATGCAAGTGTATTTATGTTTGGTGTACATGTGAGAACAGAAAATCTCCAAACATTCTGTGGACAAGTGTATTCTAGTCTAATAATGTTTTTATCCGTTCCTTGTTATCTTGAGGCGTAATCCAGTTAGCACTAGTTGGATTTGGTTTCTTTTGTCCTGAGAGAGCACTGAAGACTTATTTCTGCTTAATTTACAAGCAGAAATAAGCAGAGTGTAAATGGATGCAAAGAACGGAATTCTTACAAGACCGTTGCTTTTCCCTGTTACATAAGCTGATTGAAGAAAGTGCACAGTGAATATCTGGGCCTCTGTTGAGTTATTTGAGGTACTATGGAGAATCTAGTGCCTTCTAGAAATGTCCATTTTGTACATCCACATATGCATGGTAAAGATCCAACCTATTCATCTAGCTCACACACCCCTTTCTCTTTACATAGATTTCCCCCCCCCATGATTGTTCCATGTTTGCCTGAAAATTGGAGGCTTTTTTTCTTTTGGCAGCTGGAGGGCTTTGGGGGCTGCAAGACAGAGTTTGGAGGCGGCACGTGGTACATGACCCGCACTTTCCCCACTCCTGTTATGATATGGCGTTGGGAGACCTTACCTAAACACTAACAGAAATTTTCTTCAAAGAAGAGCTTAGGAAAGTGACTTTTTGGACTACAGCTCCCAACATCCCACAGCCACATAGGGATTTGTAGTCCAAAAAGTCACTTTTTTTTTAAGCTCTGCTTCAAAATACCCAGGAAAGATCTGAAGCTATTGTGAGGCTATCTTGTAACAGTGAGCTCCCACCAACCAAGCATTGGGGGCTATTAAGCATCAAAATCTGTAACTGAAAATAGGACCTGTAACATTATTGTTTCTGCATCAGAATAAGAGAGTAACAAGATGAAGGAATTAATTGAGATTTTAATAACACATGTATTGATAATGTAAGAAAAAGGTTCACACACACTGACCAAAAATGCCACGCCTATTTTCTGACAAGTCTACTTTGAAAACACTGTAAGAAAGATTAATACATAGCATACATTCCATAGGAAGTATTTTATTGGTTCAGTACAATTTCAAATATAAATGGCAAAGGTTTAAAAAAATAGTAAAGAATAATGATACCATATCATTCAGCATGACAGAGGCATTGTCTACATACGTAATATACCCCATCTTATCCCCTTCTCAGAGCCCTGCAGTTCTGACAGCACAGGGCATTTACCCAGTTCTGCCCTGGGACAGTCCTCACCACCTCCAGGGTAGATACAGGGCTCTGATGAGGGAAGGCAGGGTAGGGCCCAATAAATTCTTTTTAGAAGTACCTGCTTAACTCTGTTACAGTGGCAAACAACAGATCAGGCCCTGCATGTCCACAGGAGCCTGTCCCGACAGATCGGCCTTATTTTATCCATCAATAAAAAGTGATGCCTAATTCACACCGTTGCAACACAGCAAGAATGAATAAGCAACAGCATTGTCTGATAATTTCTGTCGTTTGTGTTATTGTCACGTCCTAAAGGTGCGGTTTTTGCCACATCTGATAAACTCCTGAGAGTGAGCATCAGAGTGGTTGGCTACCCAGATTTACCTACCGTAGGTATGGGAATACTAGTTTTCAAATCACCACTGAGCCATAAAAATTTCTGTATAACTTGAAGCCAGCCACTTTTCTTCCAGGTCTAACCTACATATCAGGCATGTTCTAAGGGTAAAGAAAAAAAACAAAATTACACATGAAGCTCTCAGCTGATTTGAGGAAGGGTGAAATTTATGTGAGATAAATCTGAGACTGCAGTTTCTTTCATCACCTTCCAACTCTATAATACTGGTTGCAGAGAACAAGCAAAGAAGTCTACAGGAAGATCATGTTATCAACAGATAAGAGGGCAAACCTGCCTTTGGGATATATGATGCCCATTTGCAAAAGTTGCATCCATCTTTAGTAAAAGACAATAGCAACAAAAGATTCAGTGGGTAACAAAAGAGCTTGACCCACTGAGTTTTGAAGTGAAACCCAGAAGAGGCTGCTGTGAAGCTAACATACCATAATAAGAAAGAACAAAAACAGATTATTGGAGAGGAGCCCATTTCTAAACAGTGAAGTGCTCTGACATTTTTCTCTGTCTCCCAAAAGAAACTGCAGGCAGATAAGATAAGCTTCTTCTCCAGCCTGATATTTGCTTGACCACATACCATCAATAGTCAAGCAACAGCAGGGGTGTATTTCTTTTCTTAAGGCTTAGTGTCAGAGCACACTTATTGCATACACTAGGTCCCAGGTTTAGTCATAAGGATCTGGATACTAAGATTTGGAAGAATGTATACCTGTACTTGCGAGTCTGGGCATCCCACTGATAGTCGCAGTAGGTAACTCTTGAGCCTTGTTGAGAGCTTTTCCTGTGTGTGAAGAATTTGCAGAAGATCTTGGGGATGTTACTTTTTAGGTTAACAACTCCCAGGATCCCTTTTATTTCTTTAATTCTTTCCAATTTAAACATTTTTACACTCAATGTGCAATGCACAGCTGAGTTCCAGTTCCATATGTATGCACTCAGGAGGAAGGTTCAGTGCAACATGTTCCAGGCAGGGAAAGCACTTCTTAATTCCGTGTGTGTCTACACCGCAGGGAGCCTCATCATAATGGCTTCCTAGGCAGCAAAGCACAGCCCAGTTCCATCCAATAGCATCCCAGATTATGAATCAAGGGTTAATTCTGTGGAACAGCATCCTAGGCTATAAAACACAATGCATTCCTACATCTAATCTGGGGGGTTGGCATTTTTTTTCAGTTTGCAAGGGGCCAGAACCATATCTGTGCCCATTTTCATCTGCTGTTTTTTTCTTTCTTGGAAACTCACCACAAACCAACAGGCAATGGCTGGAGAACCAGCACTGGTCCAGGAACCACCACTTTAAATAACACTGTTATAGAGTGCATCCTTTGTGAAGTAAACTGATAGGAGGGAGATAATTTGAAATGTGATGCTGGAGGAGAGTTCTGTGGACACTATAGATTGCTAAAAAGACAAATAAATGGATCCTAGAGTAAATCAAGCCTGCACTCTCCCTAAAAGCCAAGATGACTAAACTGCCAAACTTTGGACATATCATGAGAAGACATGACTCACTAGAAAAGACAGTAATGCTTGGTAAGGTAGAAGACAGTAGGAAAGGAGAAAGACCACATTCCAGATGGATAGATTCAATCAAGGAAGCCATGGCCCTGAGTCTGCAAGATCTGAGCAAGGATGGTGATGACAGGGTGACTTGAAGGTCTCTCATTCATAGGGTCACCATAAGTTGAAGTCAACTTGACAGCAGTTAACAAGAAGGCATACTTCACCTAGAATGTACCTGACCATCACATGCAGAAAGTCCAGAGCTTGGAAATGTTACTTTGGGGAACTCTTTAATGCCTCATGTTAACAGAATTTGCTGGAAGTTATAGCCCCACAAAAGTATTTTTTCCCTAAATCCCTGCCTGCATTTCCAGAAAAGCTTATCTGCTCTTATGGGCACTACAGCAGCAGACCAGTTCTCATTTGCAATGGAGAAGCAATTTTTTATTGCCTTTCTTTTTACTGCTTCAAATTTTAGTATGATGTACTTTGTACTTTTTAGTCAACCTACTAAAGCTATCACTACAGCATGGACTTTGGGCAGGGTTCCCCAGGAATACCATCCAAACCACTGCACTAAAACACTCCATTTACTCTACCTGTAAACCCCTCTCCCACAACCCAGCAACTTTGAAGATATAAACTGCAAGTTGTTATGATTCTGATGTATTTTATGAGATGCACATTCAGAATGAAACAAAAGTCGGTCATCGGGAGTTTTTCCCATTAACATTTTTTTTGTTTTGTTTTATCTAGAAAAAGATAAATGAAGCACAACCAGGAAAGTACCACACCTCAACCTTTCTCTCTCCAATATTCTTGAGGTTGCACCTACAGAGCTGAATGAGTCATTTTGTTATTGCAGTGTTCTTTCTGAGTGACACTTGATGCCATCATTTTTGTGCTTAGACTTCTGACAGCAAAATGTGACTGTACTTTCAACTTTCCCGAATGCTTTTTCACTTAAAAGATATACTGTATTGATCTATAAAAGAAATCAGTGGGCCTTCTGGGAGACTATGGTTCTTCCAGGAGCAATCATAGGATGAACAAGCAGCTTTATGTGAAATTGATCAAAGCATGGCCTTGGGTCCCACTCCAGGAGAAAGGTGGCATATAATATAAATAAATAAATGCCCTTCAGGATCCCTTCCAAATTAACAATTCTCAAGGCTTTTCAAAATATGCTATTTCATTTATAAAATAACATCTCCATTTGTGCTGCTGACTATATCTGTGGTGAGAAAGCAAACAAAAATGAAGATTGTGCTTGTTTTAGGCATAATATATGAAATATATGCCAATAGAAACCAGCAGTTTAGGAATGGGAAATACATGACTCTTTGTGTTACTGCTCTACATGGGCTATGCTACCTAAGGATGATGGGAGCTGCAGTCCAAAACACATTCCTCACCCCATTCCACATTCCTCTCTCCTCTTACTTCACTGTGATCAGATATGGCTTTCCAACGAAGGTCCCTTGGATTTCCTGACAGTTTAGGACCATTCTGTTCATATTTTGCTTAGTTAAAAAACATCCCAGAAAGTAGCAATCAGTGCTTAAATGCTACATTGCAGTATCTTGTAAGATTGTATTGTATATATTATTGTTAACTGCCATCCAGTTGATGTCAGTTTATGGTTACCGTATGAATGAAAGCCCCAAGAGCCCCAGTCATCAACCACCACTCAAAGGTTTTGCAAACTCAAGGCCATGGCTTCCTTGATTGAGTCAATCCACCTGCAATGTGGCCTTCCTCTTTTCCTACTGACTCCCACTTTACCGAGCATTATTCTCTTTTCTAATAAGCCAAGTTTTCTCATGATAAGTCCAAAGTATGACAAGCTCAGCTTAGTCATCTTGGCTTCTTGGGAGAGTTCAGACTTGATTTGCTCTTGGACCATTTATTTGTCTTTGTGGCAGTCCAGGGTATCCACATTTCAAATGAGTTGATTTTCTTCCTGTCAGCATTGTTTACTGTCCAGCTTTCACAACCATACATAGAAATCAGAAATATGATGGCATGGATGAGCCTGACTTCAGTAATCAAAGATATAAAACCTTGTAGTCCAGAGAAGTCAAAATCGGGGTCTTGGTTATTATCTGGTATTGCAGTTTATCAAATATATACGGATAACTTTGTCTGATATTCTGCTTCTTTAGTTCATTGTTTTATTTTATTACAGCCGACTGGACACTGCCCAGAGAACTTTGATTAGAGGATGGTTTAAAAATGCAATAAAACTGATAAATAATAAATTATCAGATCCATATATCAAAGTTCATGCATTCTATGTAGAAGGTCTCATGTGATCAGTTCTTGTCATCTCCTCCAGTTCAAGGGTCACAGAGATCAGGCGTCCTTGTGGAGACTGACCTCATGCTGTTAACAGGTAGCTTGGAGAGCTGATAGCAGACAGAGCACATCATAAACAGTATTCACGATTCAGCAGTCTTGCTCTGACTAGATTCCATGCCTGGCTATAGAAAGGCCCTTCCTGTTTCTTTAATTAGGAGAGTGATCAGGAAACCCTAGGAGAGAATATGCTTTTCCTGTTTAAAGTCATGCACTATGGCTGCTGTGTACATTTTATTGTATGCCACTCTGTGCATCCAAGCAGGGTGGTTTCTATAAAAATTAAGCACACAATGTTTTTGTGTGTCTTCAAGTAATTTCTGACTTATGGTGCCCCTAAAGTGAAGCTTATGGTGACTTATGGTGCCCCTAAAGTGAAGCAAGATTTGTTCAGAGGGAGTTGTCATCTGAGGCTGAGACAGTGTGATTTGCCCAAGGTCACTCAGTGAGTTTCCATGGCTGAGTGGGGATTTGAACCCTGGTCACCAGAGTCCTAGTCCAACACCCAAACTCCTACACCATGCTGTGTTTCCTGCACAGATAATACCATCCCACCAAAAAACAACCATAAAATATCAGAATCTAGAGATGTACAACTAATTCAATTAGCTTGCAAGCTATAGTTATACTGTACATTTAATTATAAAATTTAATATCCTCTACCATTTCACTGGTGAAAACCAGTGCACATGTGCCAGGAATGTGGTGAAGACGGCATTATTAATGAAGAAGAACACACCCGTCCAAATTGGGGTGGTTGGAGGGTATGAAATTTAGACATTCATTTGAAAAAAGTGTTTGCAAATAAAAATATTTCTGCCTAGCCCTTAAAAAAAAAAGCAGTATTGATGTCAGCTGTGCCTCCTGTAGAAGGTCATTTGAAACTCTGGTGCTTATAGCAGAGAAAGCCCTCTTTCTTTTACAAGGTGAGTGTCCCTTATCTGAACTGTTTGGGACCAGTAATGTTCTGTATTTTGGATTATTGTTATTTTGGTTTTTGAATACTTGCATATATATACTGAATTATCTTGGAGATGGGACCCACATCTAAACAAAAAATGCATTTATGTTTCATATAAAACCTTATACACATAGCCTGAAGATAATTTTATACACAATATTGTTAATAATTTTGTGCATGCAACAAAATGTGTGTATATTGAGCCATCAGAAAATAAAGGTGTCACTATTCATGTGGACAATTTTGGATTTTGGAATATTTCAGATTTCAGAATTTTGGATAAGGGATACTCAAACTGTAGATGATAAGTATACTTCTGAAGCAAAAGGAAATGAGGCCTACTCAGATGAACCTAATACCCAGGCTGGTTGTTATGGGAGCAAATGCTCATAGGTGTACCTGGGGGAGGGGGGAACAAAGGCAGTGCCGCACCCCAAGAGTTCTGCCACATCAGAATTTTCCTCCAGTCCCCAAATTTCTAGCATTGCGGTAATGTAAAACTTCAGTTGAACATTTAGACATACTGTACAGTTCAGACACCCAAGCAAAAAAAAAGGGTGGGCATTGTTGCCAAGGGAATGTGAACAAATAGAAGAGTTCTAGGTGTGAACAATCTTCAGTGTTTCACTTTGTGCCATGCTAGAAATGTAGGGAAAGAAGGAAAATTTCATGTACAGAAGAACTCTTTCTGGGGAAGCAATGTCCTCATTTTGTATGTCCCCCTTGGAAATATCTTCTCCCTTGGAAATGCTCATTCACATATTTGGATCCAAAGTCATTTAGGGGATTAGAGATAAACACAGTGTACCAGTCTCTTTGGTTTTGTGCGGCTTTTAAAATTAATATTGCAAACACAATTAGAATTTTCCAAGGATCTGTATTATTTTTTTAAAAAAAAACTGACAACACCCTCCCCCTCCCAATAATCAACAGCGGTCACAGTAGGACTTGTCCCAGACTGAATACTATGCATACAGAGAGAGAGAGAGAGAGAGAGAGAGAGAGAGATGCAAACACATCTCCAGAGTGCCAGGCATCCAGTAAGGCACCAGTGCAGAGACTGATTGCAAAAGAGTCCCCTAATTACTCTTTATTCCAAAAGATAACAAAACAGTCTCGGGACTTGGCTGTCCTTCAGTTCCATCTCCTGGTCAGTCCACGCTATAAAGGCCGGTAGTTTGCATATATAGGTCGACCGCTGTATCTACAGATTCGGTATCCATGGTTTCACTTATCCACATCTGAAAAAATATGTTATCTCTAGGCGTTTCTTGGTCCTCCAGTGCAACTCAATGGTCAACTTCCAGCATTCATCTAATTGAAAATTAAAAAAAAAGAGTTCTCTATTATCCACAGTTTGGGGTATTCACAGGGGGGTCTTGGAATGTATCCACTGTGGATACAGGCTTCAACCTGTATAAATCCAGAAAGCCCTAAATAAAAAGAGGGAGAAAAACACATGGCTCCATTACAGGAAAATAATTCACCTTTCCATTCTCTTTTGCCCGCAAAATCCCATCTGAAACCCCATTACCTAAATCAGGGCGCCTAATACAGTGGTACCAAATTCCTCTCCCTGGTAAGTAAACAGCTCCTTTGCTTTGCAGTTCTCTCTTTCTACAGTGAAAGAGTTTTTAAGCACAGCCCTTGTCCAAAGGATTTCCCACCCAGTAGTCTAAACCAGTTATTCCGCTGCAGTTACACCAGCATCATGAATCGGGCTCAGCAGCAAGTGCTTCTTCAGAACTGATGGACTGTTTGGAACCTGCAGCTAAGTAAGCTAGACTGAAATCTAGCAGCTGTAATGGCTCCTGCACAATCATAGCACTTTGATGCAACTTTAACTGCCGTGGCTCAGCTGCAGCACGGCATTTGTCATTTGTTCAGATACTAGAGCACGTTGACAAAGAATTTGAAATACCTCATTTGAGATTTACAAATCCCAGGATTCTGCAGGATGGAGCTATGACAGTTAAAAGGGTATCAAAGTTCTATGACTGTGTAGTTTGAAAGAGGCCCTAGTCAGAGCTTCTGAATCATTTCCAAGATCAGCCTCCCATATAATGTTGATTAGATGTTACTAGCAAGCATTTACCTTTACACAGAAAAGGCTGGAGTTGACAAACCAGCTGAAGCTGGTAAAAGGTGTTCCAAGATACCAATGTCACTTTTTTCTCAAGAGTCAATGTGTGATCTTTCTGCTTTGTGTAAAGAAGTGTCCATACTCAGTCCCTGCCAACTCTGGTTATAGATGCCCCAGGTAGCAGGAGGGTGAAAGACTCCTGACTGAGACTTTTGTGACCCTCTGCCTATCAGAGCAAATAATGGATCAGTGGTCTGGCTCTGTGGCCAAGATCTGGGTTGCATAACATAAATCTCCACATGTGGAGATATGCATTAATTGTGCTGCGCAAACCTTGTGCTGAATGGCAGTATTGTGCAACTCAACCATGACTTCGGCAGTGGAACACACTCCCTCGGAGCGTGGTGGGGTCTCCTTCCTTGGAGGTCTTTAAACAGGCTGGATTGCCATCTGTCAGGGATGCTTTGATCAAGATTTCCTGCGTGGCAGGGGGTTGGACTGGATGGCCCTCATGGTCTCTTCCAACTCTACAATTCTATGATTCTATGACTCCAAATATCCAACCAAATGTGCATTCATATCCCTGCACAGTGCACCATATTCATCAGTGAACAGTGCACATCAGTGGATAGCAAACATTTGTACAATGTGTGTCTGTATGTGCTGTGGCTTGATATGCTTAATGCCACTTCTGTAACCTTGAACCAAATGGGGATGTTTCCTATCAAGCAAAAATCTCTGTTGGCTTCTGTAGGGAAACTTAACATATTAATAACGATTCTGGCCTTTCCTCCCATCCCCCCATCACTTTCTTTTCTGTGTATTCTCTTTTCCATTCATCACTTTGTCCTCATGGGCCCTATAGATAGCTTTGGACAAATGTTATTGCATGCTTGTGAAATTATATAAGTTAACATCGGTTAGCCTAATCATTTCCATGGCAACATACACTGATGTCAAGTTATCTCACTAAGTGCAGGAAAATAAAAAGCAATGGTTGAGCCAAGAGAGATTGATTGTTGTTCAGTACCACAGCCAGCAAAGTGGCATTCATTAGGAAGGTGCCAGGGTTAAAGATGGATACAAAATTATAGATATATTTTAATGTTTTTTTTTTATTCTACAGGTAATTTACAGGTTGACCCCTGTGTACATGGATTTAGTATCCGCAGTTTCACTTATCCACATCTGAAAAAATATGTTCTCTCTAGGCATCTCTAGGTCCTCCTATATGAATCTATGGTCAATCTCTAGCATTCATCCAATTGAAAATAATAGGGTTCCCTATTATCTACATTTTCAGGTATCCATGGGGGTCTTGGAATGTATCTCCTGCGGATACGGAAGTCGATCTGTAATTACATTTGGAAAAATAGCTTTTTGAATTATTTTATTTGTATGAGTTTTTTGGTTGTAACACTTTTAATTTTATTTATATACATACTGGTACAGCACTCTAACAAAGGCAATTAATTAATGTTTAGCTGATTATTTCTAATCTCTGTCATGCCTCTTCCATAATACCTAGTTCTGAACGTATTGCTGGGGTGAAACCAGTGGAAATGAGTATGACTGGGGCAATTTGCATGTTGTAACAAGTAAGATCCAATATGTACCACCCTGCATGTGGGTGTCAGATAAGTTCTAATGATAGGTCAGCAACATGTAACCACAGGGGGAAAATGATGTGCTTGTTTAGTTATTTGGCTATAAGTGGAGGCTATTCCTTTTACACAATGTTATGTGATACCTTGGGCCTGTTGCTAATGAGAATCCAAACCATGCTTTGATTCCCATGGTGCATTACAACATGAAATGCAACAATGTGTGCAACTGTTCCACATCTGTCATAGGACCCCTGGAAAGGATCTGATCCCTTGACTGATAGGCATGGCTGATGAATGGACTGTATTTGCATTTGAACCTATGTACAAATTTGTCTTAACAGATCCAGACATGTAGTCTTTGAAATGCAAAAACTGCCAGACGTACAAATTCACCAGCTGCAGACCCAGAATATATAAAATCATACCAGATAAAAGCTTTATTATAGCCCAGAGATAGACAAAAGAGTGTTGTCATGAGCTTGGATTGAGATGGGAGAGCACTTTGCTACAGGCCTATGGCAGGGATGAAAGATTTGGCTTGACTAGTCAGCCATGTTGGAATGGTGGGGTAGCAATACTGGAACAGGGCAACTGGCTTCCTATTGTGTTTGTGGACTTTCCATAGGAATCAGTTTAGCCAGTGTGGGAAGCAGGATGGTGGACCAGGTGAACCTGTGGTCTAATCCAATGGAACTCTTCCTATGTTCTCCATTGCAAAAGCTAGCAGAGTAGGAAAGGAGGGAAAGGAACTGGAAGGGGTAACAGAAGAATTGGGAGGGTGGAATAGAGTGTGAGGAGTATAAGGAATACGTCATATATTGGAAGAAAGGTGGGATATAAAATGAAATGCAAGAAGATAGTCTTGCTGGATTAGACCAAAGGTCCACCTAGAGATTATGAGAACCCTAAAGTAGAAGCAATGAGGTTGCAAACAGAATAGCTTTGGCAAATAAATTACCTGATCTGAGGGGTTGTGGTGTGGCTGAAGGCAAATTTGAGCTGGACAATCAACTGCACAGGCAGTCCTATTTCACAGGATGGCAACTGGAGGTGTAGGAAGCATGCAGTATACCACTGTAGGTTCTAGTGGGATAAAGACAGAAGTTATCTATTTCTAGATAAAAATGGCTGTCTTTGTATTCCCACACCCTCAATTACTCACCTGTGAGATTGAATTTGGTATTTTTAATTCATTGGAAAGGTCGTTTTAAAAAGATGCTATTTAACAAACAAATAAAACAAATCCCATACTGCAGCACAACCAGCACTTAGCAAATATTGAAATATATTTGAGGCTGGCTCCAAGGCTACAGAAACAATTAGTGGGATTACCACTATTTGGAGGGCTGTTTTTAAACTCACTGCAGTCTGTAAACCTAGGCGCTTTTTACATGGCAAAATATTCCCTTAAATAAATCGCTAAGATTCCTAATTGTTCCCACACATCACGTCATAGTATTGCCTCATTCAGAAGGAGGGGAGCTCAAAAACTCAAAAGTAGCATAATAGGGGATTTCGCTACTTTTCCTGACTTTTTTTTTGAAAAGTAGTGCACCTTAGCACACTTTCAATTGTGTCAACTACCATTTCGCTAAGGGCTATGTGAACTACCAGCAGTCTTCCCGATACAGCAGAACTGAGCTGTGATTGGTTGGGCTGTCCAAGGAGGGGGGTGGACTTGCAAGAGATGGAGGAGCCTCAAATGAAAAGATACATCCACTGTTGTTTCCAGCCACAGAAAAGATCCATCCAGTGCTATACTCATCCCAATTGCCCAACTTTCTGCCTTCTGGCTTGCTTGGCTGCTAGGGTTGAGGAGTTAGCCTTTTCCCATCTCTGTGTGTATGTTCATTCCCTCACCGTGCTGAGATCCCGTTTCTGTGCGAAGAGAGAGAGGGGGGGGAGAGTGTGTGAGGGGAAGGGGGCTTGATGGGGGACTGCTCCTTGGCTGACACATCCTACTAAAGGAATAAAAATTAGCAGGCGTTCCTCTGGTAATCAGAGGGAAAGATGCCAGCACTCACTCTCTCTCTCTCTCTCTCTCTCTCTCTCTCTCTCTCTCTCTCTCTCTCTCTCCCTCTCCCTTGCAGCTCCTTGGCATCTTCCCCCAGATGTGTTTGGGAGGCCACTCCCCCCCTCCTCTTGTCTGTGTGAATTAGAAAGCAGAAAACTAAACAGATCAACTGATTTAGCAGTAAGACAAGTTAACTGTTCAATGGATTTGTAATTGGTTGACCAGCCGAACCCAAAGGGTGCTCAGCAGTGGCTCCTCTTCGTCTTGGAAAGATGTGACCAGTGGGGTGCCACAAGGTTCGGTCCTGGGCCCAGTGCTATTCAACATCTTTATCAATGACTTGGATGAGGGAATTAGGGGCATACTTATCAAATTTGCAGATGAAACCAAATTAGGAGGAGTGGCTAATACCCTAGAGGACAGGATCAAAATTCAAAATGACCTGGATAGACTGGAGAGCTGGGCCAAAGCTAACAAAATGAAATTCAATACGGAGAAATGTAAGGTACTGCACTTAGGGTGAAAAAATGAAATGCATCGATATAGGATGGGAGAGACCTGGCTGAATGAGACTACATGCGAAAGGGATCTAGGAGTCCTAATAGACCACAAGTTGAACACAAGTCAACAGTGTGATGCGGCAGCTAAAAAGGCCAATGCGATTTTGGGCTGCATCAATAGAAGTAGTGTCCAGATCAAGGGAAGTAATAGTGCCGCTCAATTCTGCCTTGGTCAGACCTCACCTAGAATACTGTGTCCAGTTCTGGGCACCACAGTTCAAAAAGGATATTGACAAATTGGAGCGTGTCCAGAGAAGGGCAACTAAAATGGTGAAAGGTCTGGAAACCATGCCTTATGAGGAGAGACTTAGGGAGCTGGGTATGTTTAGCCTGGAAAAAAGACGGTTAAGAGGCGATATGATAGCCCTGTTTAAGTATTTGAAGGGGTGTCACGTTGAGGATGGAGCAAGCTTGTTTTCTGCTGCTCCAGAGATTGGAACACGGAGCAATGGATGCAAGCTCCAGGAACAGAGATTCCATCTCAACATTAGGAGGAACCTTTTGACAGTAAGAGCTTGTTCGGCAGTGAAACACACTCCCTCGGAGCGTGGTGGGGTCTCCTTCCTTGGAGGTCTTTAAACAGAGGCTGGATGGCCATCTGTCAGGGATGCTTTGATCGTGATTTCCTGCGTGGCAGGGGGGTTGGACTGGATGGCTCTCGTGGTCTCTTCCAACTCTGCAATTCTATGATTCTATGATTCTATGATGATAATGATGATGATGGCAACAATGATGATAATAAGCTTGGGGATCAACCTTCAGTGCTTCAAAACTGTCTTCTAGCAGGGATCTTCAACTTTATACTTAAAAGGGGACAAAACAATACATTCTTTATGGTGGCAATTCTGTTATGCATTTGCACCTATGTTGTATCCTTTAATTTAGGCTTTATAATTTGCTTGCTGCACTACTGAGGAGCACATGCAGAACATTTCTGCAATCAAGCTTTGCACTGGCACTTCATTGGATGCATGGAACTTTTGGGACATTGGACATCTGTTTAACATATTATTTGTTGTATTGTTATTTTAAATATCCATTTGTATCTCTATCTATATTTCCAAGACATTTCCACCTTATGGAAACCCCTATCTATCTATCTATCTATCTATCTATGACTTAAATTATTATGTTTGCAAGTAGATATTCATCTACTGTATGACTGGCCCCACAGTATCCAGAAGAGGATCCTGTCTATTCCTCCTAATTTGGTGTCATCTGCAAATTTGATAAGTATGCCCCTAATTATTTATATCCTGTTTTGGGACTCAGTGCAGCTTACTGCAGTTAAACAGTTAAACATTCACAGCATACAAAAAAGAAAATTCAACTATTTTTATTTCATTTATACTAATCCAACAAACAATAAATAGTGATAAATGAAAACATTACAAAAACAACCAGACAACAATAAACACAATAAAACAACAGAAACATTGTTGCATTACTTCTCTATATCCAGTGTAGAGTTCATTATAGCTTTTCTTTTTCAAATCTTATTTCTTCTCTAGATCTTGTTCTCAATACACATAAATCTGTTTCAAAAGATATTTTGCCAAAGCTGTGTAACATGGCCTGGTAGTCAAGTTATTTCTGTATTTGTGGTTACATACTAAATAAATGGATACCATATTGTCCCAAATTGTTCATCCATCCTGTTTTCTCTTACTCATTTAACAGTAAATATTAACTCACAGCATTCAAAATTCAAAAAGCAGTTAAGCCATCATAGAATTGACCAACAACAAATAAAAGTCCAGCACATTATAAAAGGCTGCATATCTAATTTATCCAGATTTGATCAGAGTAGTGTGATGCAGGGGATTAACCATTTCATAGCCACTGCCACCATGGCAACTGCTACAAGCCACACTGCAGAAAATATACAGATCTGGTATGGCTCTGATATTGGTTGTTTTAGCAGGCTTTGTTTTTTTCTAAGTTTTTATCATTTATTTTTCTTTGCTATGAAGAGAGCCTATATTTATATTAATTAACAGTATATAAGTTTTTCAAATGCATAAGTACTATTTATATATTTCAAATGTTCTGTTCTGTTTGTCTGCTGAAATATTCAATAGATAACTTTCTTCTCATCTCTTGTCTTACAAGGGGAGTTATTTTTTTCACAGTCACCCACATTGGGACAAATAGTTCTGATGGATATTTGAGATGATAACTTTTCATTTTCATTCTCAGTCTTAGTGACATTCTGATATTTAGAATTTTGTGTCCTTAAACTCACTTCATTTTCATCAGGCAACTTGTACAAAGGCAGATGTTACGATCTAAAAAGTAACTGAACCTCTAGGTTGAGTTGCTAAAATGAATTCATTTTAATACATTCAAAAATGCCCAGGTGACTACTTTTTTTTCACTCACAAAATTATTAATGGGGAAATTTCAGAAGAATTTTGTAACATGAAGATTAGCCTTATCAATAAACACAACTCCCTCCCCATCCTTTTGTCAGAGTTGAAAATAGATGTTTTATAATTTTCATACTTTCTTTGTCAGAAAGCTGTCATAATAAAGGGTATTGCCAAATTCACCCCCAGTTGATGGCTGGGATGAAATACTAGCTGCCAGCTGAGGTGGATTCGCTTTTGGAACTGAATTACAATTGGGCCTAAAACTTCCTGCATGGGTATGGGTTGATATAGGGATTCAAGATTTCAGAGCTCCTCTTGGGGCAAGAGCACTGCCTTGGAAAGTGTGTGTGTGTGTGTGTGTGTATTCCTCATTTTTTTTATTGTTCTGTGCCTTGGTTGCTTCTGACTTGTGGTGGCCCTAAGGCAAATTTGTCACAGGATTTGTTATTGCCTTCCTCTGAGGCTGAGAGAGTGTGATTTGCCTACAGTGTGGATTTCCATAGTCAAGTGTGGGTTTGAACCCTGGGGGTTGTCTAAATGGTGAAAGTAACCCTCATGGAATTCGCTGGGAATACGACCTGTCTAAATGGAATCCCAGATCAAACTACAGCATTCGGAAGGAGGGGGCCCCAAAATGGCAATAACAGCACTGGAAAAGCCTTTGCGGCTTTTCTTTTTCCTGTAGTTTTTTAAAAGCAGAGAGGGGATGTGCATTCGTGTTCGTTGGGACAAGTGATTTGATATGATTGGCTGGGTGAGCCTGGGGGGTGGGGCTTGCTAACAGGGCAAGTGCCTGCTGCCGCCACATTGGATTTTCGCCTTAGCGAGCAATCGTTAAGGCAATAAAATGGGGTGGCTTTTTTGTTTTGCTGTCCTTGTAACTCTAAAAATCACTCTATCACTACAGCATACCTTGCACAACGTTTTTTTTTTTTTTTAAGTTCATCAGCGGCAAAGTACTAACACGAGTAAATCAGTCATGGCCACCATCTGGCATGTAAAGCTTCTGGAGCCAAAAACACTGTTAAGACAAGTCACTGTTGCTGTGAAATGCCATTACTGTAAGGTACTTCATCCCCCCCCCCCCATAGATCAGGCCCTGGTCTCTTGGAGTCCTAGTCCAACACTCAAACCACTACACCACACTGGCTTTCATTTGTTATACTTGGTGTTTTTTATTTGGATGGCATCCTCTGTGTAGCTGTGATTGATGATGCTTAAAGTAACAAATATGCATGGGAGACTGCCAAGTACTAACCAGGGCTGACCCTGCTTGGCTTCGAAAAGCATATCTAAAGCCAAACTGGGTTGTAACCATCTCTTGACTCCTTTCCCTTGCTTCTTCTTTAGACCTTGTGAAAACAGACACAAAACATGCCAGTCATCCATGCATAGGAGGCTCACATGGCATCTACAAGTATGAGTGAAAACCAGGATAAGTTGTTTAAAGTAGTATACATGGAAGACATCCATCATGCACCATAAAGGGAGTGTGCTGATTTACATAATTTATAAGTACAGTAGTTCAAAATTTTGCTCTTTTGGGGTGGGGGGAATCTGGATTACATAGAAAAAGCATTTTAGGATACACACACAAAAGGGTGTACATCTTTGCTTATTTCATCCTTGCATGTGAGAAGGGAAAATTTCAAAACTTCTCCCTTAAAGGAGAGATTCTAAGATTATTTTTCACATTTCTGGTGAGGGTGGTGGTGGGGAATCAAAACTGCACATATTTCCCCCCCACAAAATGCAGGGTTTTTTGCATAAAAATATTTTCATTTTGTTGTTTCTGTCACTAAAGGGAAAAAAAGCTCAGGTAATTTTATTCTTATACAGGGGTGATGAATTATTTTGCAGTGGCTGACCATTTTTTCAGCAGTGGGCTTGAATGATTGGGGATGAGAAAAGTTGCTATATTTAAAAAAACCCCTACCTTAGATGGGCATTGGTAGCTACAGAAGGATCCTCCTTCACTAGAGGAACTCCCTCAGCCATAAGCAAGCCAGTGAACTCCATGCACACAGAGGACTCCGGACCATCGTGCACAGCTTGTATCTTTCTTTCATCTTTGTGGGTTCAAACAGTCTTGTCTCCTCTTTGACTTGAAGAGGTTTACTAAAAACAAAATTTGATTCCCTGACCTTGTTGCATTCTTATTTTTGTGAAGCATTTTGCATCTGACTAAGCTGGCACTGTCTAAGCCAAGTTAATGCAATTGGAGTAGAGTGCCAGATAGAATTCCAGCGCTGTCATTCATGTTGGAGTGCTTGAAATATAATGCAGAAATCTGATTTGGCAGGTGGTTATTTTATCTGCCTACCCCGCATGTTAAAAAGCCCAGAATAGCATTCTGCCTGACATACAAAAAATTCAGGCAGGGCCTGGCATTCTACTTTGTGTACATTAAGATAATTAGAAACATGCAGTGGTTTTTTAAAAGTTACTTTTTAAAAGAGTCAAATAGTTATGATAGCCAAGGAAAACTCATTATTGCAAATGATGCTGAATTAAACATTGCTGCTAGGGACTTTTTCATTAAACTAATGAGCAAAACAAATGTGTGTAGCCTATTCTCTCTTCCCTATAGACTCTTTACTGCTCTCATCTTCACTGCAGAGAGACTGCAGACTTATCTATTCCCAGTCTCTGTTAAACTGTAACCAGAAATATGTTATCCTGTACAGTTTTCAGGGTGTGATCCACCTTTGTTTAAATCAATAGAAGTTAAACTGCAATCCTATGCACATTTAATCAGGCTTGCAAACCCTCACTGAACTGATCAGATTTACTTCTGAATAAATATGTTCCATATTGTTTTTTTAGGCTGCAGTGTTAAGCACACTCGCCAGAGAGTTAACCTCATTAAATTCAGTGAGACTTCATTATGAGGACATATATTTAGAGTGGGGGGGGGGAATCCTATTAATAAAGTTTCACATTGGTTAACTAAGGATTTACCCCCATCATGCCCCCATTTTAGACCCCCTCAGTCCTGACAATGCAGGCATTTGCCCTATTTTGCCCCTGGGCAGTCCTCACGACCCACAGGGATAAGATAAGGGGAAGATGGGGTAGGGCCTGATAACACACTTTAAAATAATACCTAGGAAAAATCCCTCCCACTGTCAAAAAATGGATCAGGCCCTGTGTGACCGCAGCAGCCTGTTCCAGCATGCCAGCCCATCGCTGCTTCTAAGCAGCATGTGACCACGGCTGTCTGGAATCATATCCTCCCCAACAGGGGTTCACAATATATAAATCCCCCACACACTCCTACCCATCCATTCTCTGAAGATGCCAGCCACAGATGCAGGTGAAATGTCAGAAAGAAACTATTCCAGAAAACAGCCTCACAGCTTGGAAAAAACCCAAGGAAAATCTAATATGTGAACTTGCAATTAAAAAAACAGGCTTTTACTTTATAAAACTTTTGTTGAAGATGAACATAAGTGAACTGATCAAGGAAAATGTGGCCTGCTCTGCTCCATTCCTTTCCCATTAAGAGCAATTTGGTGTACAGAAACAAGAGGGTGTCTTTTTTTTTTAATGGCAAGGAAAAGGTCTTTGCTAGAGATTCAGTTGTTGTTTGGAGGAGAAGCTGCTGAGTGGTTGCAGAGCTGATAAACCTATTGGTACACAAATCTATAGCTGTTTTTACTGCTCACTTGCAATATATGTTCATTATTGGTAACACAGCAATATCCTAAAAGAAATAGAGAACAATCTCCCTTCCAAGCTACAAAAAGATTCATTCACCTGATTGCTTGGGAGACATCAGCCATTTGTTTAGATAACATCTCTCATATTTTCAGCCAAGCAGGTCCCCAAAACAGTTTACAATTTATATGTATGAGTACCCCTTCTGGATACTGTGGGGCCAGTCATACAGTAGATGAATATCTACTTGCAAACATAATAATTTAAGTCATAGATAGATAGATAGATAGATAGGGGTTTCCATAAGGTGGAAATGTCTTGGAAATATAGATAGAGATACAAATGGATATTTAAAATAACAATACAACAAATAATATATTAAACAGATGTCCAGTGTCCCAAAAGTTCCATGCATCCAATGAAGTGCCAGTGCAAAGCTTGATTGCAGAAATGTTCTGCATGTGCTCCTCAGTAGTGCAGCAAGCAAATTATAAAGCCTAAATTAAAGGATACAACATAGGTGCAAATGCATAACAGAATTGCCACCATAAAGAATGTATTGTTTTGTCCCCTTTTAAGTATAAAGTTGAAGATCCCTGCTATCTTATTCAAAGCCTAACCCTTCTCTCTGACAGCTGTAGGTCTTCCTCCCCAGCTCTCCCTCCTTTTGGACTCAGCTAGTAAGAAAATCCTCTCTTTAGATTTTCCTTACCCACAGGATCAAACCAGTAATTCACAAGGGTTACACATGAATGCAAACATGCATGCATTTATGCATTTGTGTGTGGGGGGTGGGTGGGTGGGTTCCAACCTGTATTCCACCAAATGTGAAGAATTCCACAGTATTCACTGCAGTCACTGAGACTGAGAGCTTTTGCTGATCCCCACCTGTACCGCTAGCATAAGGACTTCTTCCTACCCTCCCCCATGTGATATCAACAGTGGGGACCCTCTAAATGCCCTTAAGGTTCATATGAGGATTTATACAATTTCTATTCCCAATGGACACTATCCCTCTATATTCATTGCTGCCATTGCAAACACCCTTGTCTGCATCCAGGCTTTCAATCAGATAGCATTCCCAGAGCCCAAAAGTCTTGGAAAGATGTGACCAGTGGGGTGCCACAAGGTTCGGTCCTGGGCCCAGTGCTATTCAACATCTTTATCAATGACTTGGATGAGGGAATTAGGGGCATACTTATCAAATTTGCAGATGACACCAAATTAGGAGGAGTAGCTAATACCCTAGAGGAAAGGATCAAAATTCAAAATGACCTGGGTAGACTGGAGAGCTGGGCCAAAGCTAACAAAATGAAATTCAATATGGAGAAATGTAAGGTACTGCACTTAGGGCGAAAAAATGAAATGCATTGATATAGGATGGGGGAGACCTGGCTGAATGAGACTACATGCAAAAGGGATCTAGGAGTCCTAGTAGACCACAAGTTGAACATGAGTCAACAGTGTGATGCGGCAGCTAAAAAGGCCAATGCGATTTTGGGCTGCATCAATAGAAGTATAGTGTCTAGATCAAGGGAAGTAATAGTGCCGCTCAATTCTGCCTTGGTCAGACCTCACCTAGAATACTGTGTCCAGTTCTGGGGACCACAATTCTAAAAGGATATGGACAAATTGGAGCATGTCCAAAGAAGGGCGACTAAAACGGTGAAAGGTCTGGAAACGATGCCTTATGAGGAAAGACTTAGGGAGCTGGGTATGTTTAGCCTGAAAAAAAGACAGTTAAGAGGCAATATGATAGCCCTGTTTAAGTATTTGAAGGGGTGTCACGTTGAGGATGGAGCAGGCTTGTTTTCTGCTGCTCCAGAGACTGGAACACGGAGCAATGGATGCAAGCTCCAGGAACAGAGATTCTACCTCAACATTAGGAGGAACTTTTTGACAGTAAGAGCTGTTCGGCAGTGGAACACACTCCCTCGGAGTGTGGTGGGGTCTCCTTCCTTGGAGGTCTTTAAACAAAGGCTGGATGGCCATCTGTCGGGGATGCTTTGATCATGGTTTCCTGCGTGGCAGGGGGGTTGGACTGGATGGCCCTCATGGTCTCTTAAAACTCTGCAATTCTATGATTCTATGATTCTATATAAAAACAAAATCAATTCTTTATTCACAGAAGTTAAACATATCACAGCTGATTAAATATTTATTACTTTGAAAACACCATACACTCACTCTAACACACACTCTTCTCTACTAACTCAGACCCTTAAAATACCACATTTCTTCCTAAACCTGACTGACTCTTAACCCTAAATCTTCCACACCCTTTTACTTAGACCAATCATTGTTGTTGTGTGTCTTCCAGTTGTTTTGATTTGTGGTGACCCTAAGGTGAACCTATCACAGGGTTTTCTGAGGCTGAGAGTATGTGACTTGCCCATGGTCACCCAGTGGGGTTTCATGGCTGAGCATGGATTCGAACCCTGGTCTCCAGAGTCATAGTCCAACACTCAGACCACTACACCATGCTGGCTCCTCACTAATCTCAACTTTCTAACTAATACAAAAACCATCAAACTCCATTGTCATTAACCAGCTGTATGGAAACATACAGTTGGATCCCCCATATCCGTGGGGATTCAGTTCCCGGACTTACCATGGATACAGGAAACAGCGGATAACCGTGAAACCTATTAAAATAAAAGACTTTTGGTAAAAATATACCATAGAGTTGTGTTGGAGTACCTAGAAGATGCCTACAGAGGATGCCCCTCTAGGAATTTTCCAGCACAACTCTATGGTATGTATTCCTATTTTGTGTCCCACAGATAACTGAAACCATGGGTATTGGTTCTTCAGATACGAGGGTCCGACTGTATACGGTTGTGTCTTCATATTTGCTGGGGTTTCCAGGACCCAACCACCCCCGTGGATACCAGAATCCGTGAATGCTTAAGTCCCATTATATGCAATGCATAGCAAAATGGTGTCCTTTATATAAGATGGCAAAATCAAGGTTTGCTTTTTGGATTATTATTTTTTAAAGAATATTTTCAAGCTGTGAATACTTAAATCCGTGGATACTAAATCCATGGATTAGGAGGGACAACTGTATACATATATGGGTTTTTTTAAGCTCGCCACTGCACACCTAATACATATATGGGGGTTTTGAGCTTGCCACCACATATCCAATATATAAGCCATTTTTACTGAACCTGCAGTCTTCCAAGGGACACACAGACTGCAAAAATGCCTAAACACCAAACTGTTTTTGAAAAACAGGCTATCTTCTATGTTAAATAGTGTGGGTGGGGGAAGGGCTGAAACCTATTGCAAAGATGAAGTCCTCCCCCTGGAGGTTACCAATTCACTTTTTGTGAGGATCAGTAAAATGGGCTGTCTGGTGAGTCCATCCCCTCCAACTGTCCCGATTTGTACAGACATCCCCAGTTAATCCTCTGTCATCCCACTTTTAAAATGTCCTGATTTCTCTCTCCTCCTCCTCCTCCTCCTCCTCCTCCTCCTCCTCCTCCTCCTCCTCCTTCCAGTTTCTCCCTCTGTCCCCAATTTACTTCAGTTGCCGAGAACAGAGTTCAAAATGCAAAGAGAAGAGGAGAGGGTGAAATCTTGCCTTTCCCAGTAGGCTCAGGCAAAAGCAAACTGCTGCAGCCTCTCCAAACTTGTCTGTTCTTCCTCATTCATAACTTTTGCCCATCTTGGCCACACTCGATGTTGCTTAGCCACACATGTCTAGTTTTCATCTGTGAAATATTGGAGGGTATGGGAGTCTTGAAGGGTCAAGAGCCTTAAAAAAAAAAGCCCTGGGGACCACATGCTGCCCCAGCACTGCATTTTGCCAAAACTTGCTGTAAAACATGGTGGATAACCTACTATACTACATATTCTGATATGTTGTGATTCTATCAAACTCTATATTTGGTTTTTATTGGACCACTGTTGGCAAGCCATTACTACAATGTAACAGTGACTGAAACTGCTACTAAACTTTTGTTTCTTGTTTTTAAAGAAATTTAGCTGTTGAATTCTATCTGCAAAATATTGTTGTAAGAAAGCCAGACTCTCCTATAAAAATGCTTCCTGTCTCTAGGGCACAGCCCCATTTTATTTGCTTGGCAAATAATCTCCTTAAAGAAAGAATGCTTTATAGATGTAGATCATAGGTCAAGGAAAAACTCAACTGGAAAGAGCAAATATCTCAGCTTTCCCCTACCTGGTGTTCTTCAGTTGTGTTGTACTACTAAAGTCGTCAACCCCAGTGGCCTGCAGGGTGAGGGTGATGCTAATTTTCGTCCAGCATATTTGGAGAGAGCCAGGTTGGTGGAAATTTTGAATATTTCTATTGCAACCCAGAGATACAGCATTGCTTTTGCATATAAATAGTCAACAGACAATGAATGCCCTTTGACTCTCTATAAATAACCTTTAATACATTTCGCTTAGAAATACAGGATGGGAAAAGGGACAGTGACACAACTATGTAGCTGCTTTCAAAGGCAAGAGAAATGGAGGCAAAAATTTCGGAAGGATTGTTGGAGAAAATTGGCAGAATCCTTAAATAGCATGTTTCCAGATGAGTCAGGGATTGCCAGCAAGAAGAGTCCCATAATTACATGATACGATAGCTAGTAATTAGACAAGGGAAAATTTGTGTTTAGAAAACAGACTGACCAAGCTCTTAGCATGAGTATTGTACAGGGTTATTTGACATCTAGACAGCTGGAAATGGCTGGGCATCTTTTAAAACAATTGTATTTAATGATTGACGCATGAAATAACGAGACCAGACACAGAAGATTGGGTTGAAATACGGGCCACTTTATTGATATCTTACCTATTTAATTGCATATTTCTTGGGGTATGCAAACCTGTAAAAAGGGGGAGACCCATTGCGGGGGCAGCTGGGCAGTTGGTCACAAGTGACCTATCTCCCAGCATCCCTGGGCGACTCACACAAGCCCCAATGGGGATCCCGGCATCCGGGGTTCCCTTTGGGCGCCATCTGCTGGAGGGCCCTGCCCCAGGCAACAGATCCTTAAGCCATGTAGCTTCTGGGAAGGATCGCAACCTGATGCTGGCCCTAAGGATAGCCTACCTTGCTGCACCCCATCCATTAAGATGCCGGTACAGTTCAGTGAGGGCCATCCTTCCACTCAATTTGAGGTTGCCATAGGTGAACGCCTGACCATTGTCTCCCCACTCCCTGCCACAGATAGGGGCAAGTGTCCACTTAGCCCCTATCCCCCACACGGGAGGCTAATACAGCCCTCACCCCTTGTCGCATACCCTCAAGAAACAACTGGATCCCCGAGTCTGACAAGTGGACCCCGTCAACCCTTCATCCATTAGCCTTATTCACCTTCTTGCGGACAATGTCCAGCAAATGGCCAAGGCCTTCATCCATTAGCATTATTCACCTTCTTGCGGGCAATGTCCAGAGTCGAGGAATGAGATCAGACCAAATCAGAAAAACGTCACATGTCTGAAATTGCGGCCACGCCGCCTTAATTCGTCACTATCAGACCAAATCAGAAAAACTTGCGGCCACGCCGCCTTAATCCGTCACATGTCTGATATCAGACCACCTCAGAAAAATTTGCGGCCACGCCGCCTTAATCCGTTGCATGTCTGCAAGGGCCCAGGTCATTTCCACCCAGATGGATCACCAGCACATGCGGTGGAGGTCCACGACGCTCCTCAATCCGTCGCATATGTGCAAGGGCCTGGTACATACGGGAGGTCCACGACGCTCCTGAAACAGCAAATGGATTAGACCATTTCCCCTCAAACCCCGCTTGCCAAGCCATTCGACAGAAGCCATGTTTGTCCCTGCTGCGGACCCAAGGGGCCTCTCCTGGCATATCGTGCTGCCCCATACACCAAGCGGTGGCCATAAATCAGTACCCGGTATCTCATATCTGGAATAGAAAGCACAAACGGTCACAGAACACAACAACATACTCCGTCAATGGCAAACTGGACGGACATAGCCCTTGTAAGGAGTTGACTTACCATGTCCCAACTTCATGCGATTGGTCAAAATTGATCTGTGTCAGGCCGAACTGTACTGCACCGGGGCCATGTTATAACACCAAAAACGGACTGTGGCATTGCATACAGTGGCATTGCAGACAGTTATACCTTATGTACAATGACACATAATGACGTCCTAATCCTGTGATGAGGTTGTGAAACCCCCGCTATGGCGTCACATAGGAGCCGGAGGAATGCCCTGCCCTGGTGCTATTACTTTGTATGCCAGGTGGCCTATCAGTTCCTGATATTCCTGATATTCCCCACAGGTGGCCTTGCTATGATGCTACACAAAGGTAGTCATCCAGGTAGTAAACTACCCCGTCTTGTCCCGTTTGATGCTTGATGGCTCATTCCAAAAAGGTATAGAACTGCTCCAGGGGCGGCAAAGGGTAAAATAGGCCATGCCTCAGCACCGCCCCTGTCTCCTCCTAGCCAGGGCGTAGCTACGCCCTGGCCAACCCCTGTGCTCTTCTCCATGCCCATCATTAAAACACCTCCCCTGGATCTACCATTCTTTAAGATCCGGGTGGGTGTCTGTTAAGGATGAATACCAGCTTCTTGTTCTTCTACTTCTATCACTTCAAAATGTTGGCAATTTTATTTGCAAAGCTACCATGGCATTTTTTTTCTTTTGAAAGAAAGGGCTCATTATCTGTAACTAAGAAATCATTTATTCCTTTATTTTTAAAATGTTATATATTTCCCCCCTTTCTCACAATATGGGATGCTAGTGGCTCACAAAATGAGTTAAAGTACAGTTAAAACAAAGCATAATACAAAACTCTTCAAAAACAACACCAACACAATTAAACTGCCATATTAAAAACATTAACTGAAAACATTTTTTTAAAAAATATAAATAATATTAATATAATAGAAATATAAAATATGACAATAATATTAGAAATACAATACAATATGTCCCATTTTAAAGACCTCCTGCATCAGACAGTTAACACTCAAAGGCCTGAGTAAACAAAAGAGTCTTCACATGTTGGCTAGAATAGCAGAGCGAGGGATCAATGTAACTTCTGGTGGGAGGGGATTCCATAGTCGAGGAGCAGCTATTAAGAAGGCTTTCTCCCATGTCCTCACCAACCATACCTGTGATGGTGGTGAGATCAAGAGAAAGTCCTTCCTTCCAGTACCTGCCAGTAACATATTGCTAACACATAATTTTAGTTAGCTTGGGAGGAAGGGGATCACTCAAAAAAAAAAAAATCTACAAAATGATCCATTTAGAATAACATTTCGAAGTAACAAGTAATTTTATTTGTTTCATTTTCTTAATCTTTATTTTTTTCTCCAAAACAATGTTGCTTCTCTGTCATTAACCCCCAAAGTAAGACATAACGACTCTCATGCAAGGGATCATTCTGCTAATCTCATCAGTAGCAGGCTCCTAGAACTCAGTCACATTGCAGAATTAGAGCACTATTATTCCACTTTTCTGGTGTACAAAATAATAAATCATAGGAAGAATTGCCGCAGTTGTTATCTCAGCTATGCAGAAGTAAGTGCCTGTCAGAATTCCATGGAAGCAAAGATTCAGTGGCCCAAGATAGTGAGCAAATAACCCTGTGGGGCCCTAAACCAACAAAACCACCCTGTGGAATCACCATTAGTCATTAGGTCTGATGGGGTTATGCTTTACATTTCCTTGTGAGTTCCCTTGGATCAACTTTGAGCTGAATTCTTTTATCAGTAGCTGTTAAGGCTGCAAATATCCAATATATTTAAACCATTGGGTTTTTGAGGAAGTGGGTTTTGATTAATGGCAGAGAGGTTCCTAAACAACCACCTAAGTTACTCACAAACTATGAACTGCTTATCATTTATGACCTTTGCTGAAAATATCCAGGTTGTATTTTCTAACCACAGCCAACCTTATCCCATTGTTATGACTCGCCACTCTGTTTCCTCCCAGAATGAATTTTCAATAATTTTAGTTCCAAGACTGTAGTCTAAATTGCCACAAGAGGTTCAACTTTGGAAGAGTTTTTAATAGATGCTGTTCTTTCTCCTCTCCCACCCCTCTTTTAAATACCTCAATGACTGTCACAGAGAGGAAGAGGCTGGCCTGTTCTCTACTGGCCCAGAGGGTCGGACCAGGTCTAATAATTTAAGTTACAGGAGAGTAGAGTTTAATTGAACATTAGAAGGAACTTCTTGACAGTAAGAGCAGTTCAGCAATGGAACCAGTTGCCTTGAGAGGTGATGGGGTCTCCCACTTTGGACATATTAAAAAAGAGGCTGCACAGCTATCTGCTATGGATGCTTTAGTTTAGCTGAAGATCCTGTATTGAGCAGGGGGTTGGATTCACTGGCCCATGAGGTCCCTTCTAACTCTATTATTCTGATTCATGTTATTCCCCTTGAGAACTTTATCTTATATCCAGAAGTCAGGTCTGAACCTTTGCTGGCTTCACGTTTACCATGTGGTCTCTCTCGCGCCCTCCCTCCCTCCCTCCCTCCCTCTTTCTCTCAATATATGACTTATCATAATTTTTCTTCAGGGTGTCTCAGACAATTTAACAAATTAAAGAGAACACTGAGATAAATATGATTAAATTTTAAAGACTGTAACTTTTTTTAAAATAATAAAAATCTAAAATGGCTTGGAGATTAGAAATGTTTTTGCCTGGCTTTGAAAAGAAAACAGTGTGAATACCAAGTGAGGCTCCCTGGTGAGGACAGCCCATAAACAGGGTAGAACCAAGTACCGGTACAGTTTCTCCCGGATATTATGAACTGTTTCATCAGAGAAATGACTTCTTCAGCTTCCCAATATGTTCTACAGTGAACTATATCCTTTCATATTGTAGCATTCATTTCTGCATTGGACTTGTTCATTACTTATATGATGACACTGTTTGGATATGCCTTGACAATATAGGATTGGCATTTGGAATATCAATAAGCACATTGTATATTGTATATTGTATATGCACAGTATACTGTATTGTCAATTGTTTGGAAGATCATATTGTTAACAACAGATATTATATATTATACAATATACTGTATTAGGAAGTAATCTGGTTGCTTCTTGTATCTTAAGTATCATTCAGGGCTATCCTGAACTATTTTGTAGATCCATACGTCCCCCAACCAAAGCCTTAATTTTAGGATGAGAGGGCTCAACATGGACAGGCAGGTTGTTACTAATGTTATCTGCTTGCAAATTACTTTCCCCATCCATTATCATTCAACCACACCTAAATATGAAGGCTCATAACAAGCACAGTATGTACTTAGAAGTGCATTCCATGTGCTCAGTGTAGTTTACTCCCAGCTAAGAACACATAGGATAGATTGCAGGCAGTCTTTGCTATTCCAGGGAGGGCTCAATGACAGGAGCAATCTTAAATATTTCTTAATGTTGGATAATTTAGTACACGTTGATTCTGGGGAAGTTATTCTACGTAGAAGTCTAGATGGTCCAAATTTTCAGATCCTATCACAGAAGGCTCAGACCTCCAGACTAGGCTTAGAAGCCTCGATGCTCCCAGCCCAGAGACACAGCCACAATACCAGCACAAAGTTAGTCCAGGTGAGATCCCTAGTAAGAGAGAAGTTTGGATGCAACACAGTCTCCACTGGTCTAGTGTTAGCCATCTTGGACAATTATAATTGCATTCTCAAGATGTAACATTTCTTGAAAGTCAGGTGTTGTTGTTTAAAGTCAGAGATTTTAATAAATAATTTTAGTTGAAGACATCTGTGTGCTCATCTATATAGGCCAGAATATGCTGGCTTCCTGTCAGTGTATTCTGGCCATGGATCTGGTCCATTCCTCCCCCATTACCTGAACAAAATGGGATGGAGTCCAGTCCACCATGCTGGCCCATCATTGCAGCTGCTGTCCACATTGCACTCTTTGAAGCCAGGAAGCCAGCCTGCAGCATGTTATCAAGAACCCCCCCAGTAATGTGACCATCCTTGGCCATATGCTACAGACTCCTTCCTGGCTTTGGAGAGAGCAACGTGGAAGGCAGCTGCAGCAACAGGCTGGTGGGATGGTATGGCCTTCTGCCAGCACACAGGGCCCAATCTGGTTTTCTTTCTGCCTGAGATGTTTTTTTCTCAGGAATTCTGCTAAAACATTTTATTGGGCTTTATCCCATCTTTCATCCATCTTTGCCTTGGGGGTTGTGAGGACTGCCCAGGGGCAAAATGGTGGGAAAGTCCTGTGTCATTAGGACTGCAGGGCTCCAAGATGGGGGCAAGATGGGGTAAATTGCCCATATAGACAAGATCTGTGTTTAGGGCTGCTTTTCATAGGCAAAAGAGATCAAACTTTTCACAAGACAAAATAATAAAGTCTGCAATTTTTTTGCTTGGTGGAACTCATTGAGAAGAAGGATAGAGGCTTATGATTATGACATCAGGCTTATGACAGAGGCTTATGACATCAGGCTTCCCCCTGCCAGCCCTTAATCTCTCTCCCCCCTCTCTCTCACACACAAAAGCATGAAGAGGCGGGGGGGGGGAGGCTGGATAAGAATAATCTTCCCTAACATCCTAGCTTTCTGCATGTAGGGAATTTACATATGGAAAGGCACTTGAATCACATGAACCTCCTGCTGCACTTTACAAAGTCATCAAGCACAGATTTACCACCACAATATGAATTAGGTGACCAGCCTTTCCTGTGATTGAATTAGAAGGTTGGAGGAGAAAAGAGCACAGAGATCTATTACTGAATGTGCTGGTTTTTTTTCAAGTCTTGAAAAATCATCAATCTCATTGAGACAAAACAAATGCAAAAACAGTTGCATTGTGTCCTGCCAGGTCGTGTCCAGTGGTGTCCCCATAACAGCAGTTGCTGAAGAGTAGGAATGTTGGGGCATTTACAGAGAAAGCTTGCCAAAAGGTCACTGGTTGCAAAAAGAAGTCATGGGAACTGCAGTGAGGCAGGAGGAGGGGAAGGAAGACTGCCAACCAGTTAGTTAAAAGTCATGAATGTGGAGTGGGGAAGATTTGCAGTAGTGCTGAAATCTTTTGCATTTTGTTCTGAAGGGGACTGTAAAATATTTAGCCAGGTATTTCAAATCACTTATATAACAAAACTCCATTCACAGCTCTAAAGACATATTAGGTTGTTATAGAACAGCTAGCCCAGGAGTGCTTCATCTGTGGTCCATTGACCCTTAGGCAGTCCATGGGTGGGTTTCAAGGGATCTGTGAACCAGGTGCAATTTTCCCCTCTTCAGTTTCCTTTGTGTTCCTTTGCAAATTGCATTTAAGTACTGTACATTTTTTTTCTAGGAAGGAGATCCAAAGCTTTCATCAAGTTCATGATAACCCTAAAAAGGTTAAGAAGCACTGAGCCATACAATGAGAGAAAATAAAGCTGGGTGAATGTGTGGTAACTGAGCTTACAAGTATGTAGGGGCTCAGTTACACCGCAGTTTTTATTGTGATAGCTTGCGCTTTTTCGCACCAGTGTCGGATAGTTTACATGATTTACTGCAAAATTGGTTGATCTGTTTATTTTTCCACTTTGCAGTTCACACAGGCAAAGGTGGGGGTGTGTGGCCTCCCAAGCACATCTGGGGGAAGATGCCTGGAAGAGAGGAAGGGAGAGAGAGAGAGACAGAAAAAGTGCTGGCATGTTTCCCTCCTCTGATTACTAGAAGAATGGCTTCTAGTTTTAATCCCTTAGCAGGGAATGCTCCCTTTTCTTCCCAAAGCGAGAAGGGTGGGAGGAAGGAGGCAGCCTTTCAGCCACTGAGGAGCCACCCCCTCCCCCGCCAAGCCCGCCTTCCCCTCACTCACTCTCCCTCTCTCTCTCCCCCTCACACACACACGAGATCACAGGAATGTGAGGGAGTGAACAGCCGGAGAAGTAGATCGCTGCTCAATCTTGCTTGGCAGCAGCTAAGCAAGCCAGCAGGCAGACAGCTAGGCGATTGGGATCTTTTCCGTGGCTGGAAACAACAGTGGCTGCATCTTTTCATTTCAGGCTCCTCCATCCCCTCCCAGGTCAGTCCAATCCCCCCTGGTCAATCCAGCCAATCACGGCTCAGCTCTGTTGTTGTTGTTTTGGGAAGATTGCTGGTAATTCACACAGACTTTTCCGAAATAGTAGTTCACACAATCGATAGTGTGCTAAGTCGCGCTACTTTTCAAAAAAGTTGGGAAAAGGAGCGAAAGCCCTTATTACACTACTGTTGAGTTTTTGAGCCCCCCCCTTCTGAATGAGGTGATATTGTGGCACAATGTGTGTGAACTACAGTATTAGGAATCATAGTGAATTCTTCACAGACTTATTTTGCTGTGTAAACGGGGCCTAGGATTGCTTTAACCCTCATGCATCATGATGGGACATTATAGTCTGCAGGAGACATGCTTTGGGGCAGAATCCACACTGAATTAACTATACAAGGTTGGCATTCTAGGACATTGTTAATTGTATGTTGTACTCTAGTCTTTTTAATATACAAAGGGGGCTTTGCCACTCACAGGACAAAAGTAAAGACTGTAGAAGTTTTTGCTTGGTAGTACTTCCTCAGAGAAAAGGATAAAGTCACCAGATTTCAGATAAACACATTAAATTTGATTATTTATTAACAAATTTAAAACATCAAGGACAAACATGTGCCCCAGCACAGCTGATTTTTTATAACTGCATTTGTTGTTACTATTCTTGTTTGTCTGGGGGTTGTTGTTCTCAACCACTGTAATCTGTTAAACCAAAAGTGGCCCATGCTTGTCTTCAGTATATTGTGACAGAGCGAAATAGAACTGATGTTCTCTTGTCTTGCTCAGGCCAGAAGTATGAGATAGCCTCTACTTTCATTTTGCAAATTGGGGGAAAAGCAAGTAGATGTAATAGTTAATTAACTCAATTGACACAGCCATGCAAATGGTGCAGAGAGGAAGCTAATTTGATCGCTGAAGCTGCTTTGTTTGAACAAGATATGCTAGTGGTACCATGGTACATAGAATGTACCTCAAATTGAACTGCTAAACCACTGCTCATAAACAGGGACAGAAATATGTCAAAGAGAACAATGTTGAGTTAACCCCCCTTATATATAGTGATGAGTCCTACCCACATGGCACACATTAATCTGTAAAAATAAATAAATCTGGAGTGATGCAACTGCTGAGTTCACAAATTTCAGTTTATTCCTTCCCCCTCCCCTGATGTGTTTTAATTTGTGTTTAATTCTTTTAAATTACATTTTAAATTACATTTTCATTGTAATTGTGTGGGTTTTTTTTATTTGAATGTGTTTCTGCTTTAATTATATTTGCTTCAGTCTTTTTGTGAGCCACTTTTTTGGCAGGGGTGGCTCTCATTTCAGTCAATTGAAGAGGTTATAAAACTTCTGAAAGTTGTGGTTTTCCAAATGGATACACAACGAATATGTTCTCCTTCTCTTATAATTTATATTTTCTCCTCAGGGTTCATTGGTGCCCAAAACATGTTTATTTGGGGACATAAATATGTACCAGGTGTGGGAATAAGCATAAAGAACATAGTGTACACTTTTTATTAAGGTCACAGACTCATTTAAAATTCAGATTGGCACGAATCTTTCCCCCTAAAATCTTGATGTCTTCTTTTCTTGCCATTTCTCTTTCTTCTCTGTTTTGACCTATTTTTTAATGAATTGTTTCTGTTTTGTTGCTTTTCTGCTTATTTTTCTGACTTTCACCTCATAGAATCATAGAATCATAGAATCATAGAGCTGCCATGCAGCATTCTCAAAAGAATGATCTATTTGGCCTTGAGCTGGCACTCCAGGTAGCTAGGGTGGCTAAGTTTTCTGGAAAGCAATATGGAACTCTTGTAAGAAGAGAGCCTCTTATGAAATCTCAGGGTTCCCTGCAAGATTTCTAATTTCACAGAAACCCCACAAACCCATGCAGATCTCATCATAGCAGGCTAGCCATTGTGAGAACTACCTGCTGCTAGGCCTCAGCCTGGCTGGATAGAAAGGAAGGAGAGTAGATCCATGCCAGCCATTGATCCCAAAAAATGGATATTGGCCATTTGGTATGTAAGGCCTGATTGCCACAAACATACTAAATGCTTGAGGGTTAGTCTGATGGGAACCAGCTGGTGCCCGCTTTCAAGTTTGGGATTTTGGATGTCCTGTAGAAAATGGGACACCTGGGAATGCTATAGGTGACTCAGATCGGGGCCAAACTGACATCATAAATAAATGCAAGAAAAATGCTGGTGTGTCTTATTTTGCTGGGCATTCTGTGTAGCAGCAAGCAATCCATATGAAGTATCACAGGGTTCTTGCAAATGTCATAGAGGGGTGTGTGTCACGCATCTGTGTTTGTGGTATCAAAGTCTTGGGGGAATGCCAGGGTGTATGTGTGTGGGAGATGCTGAGTGGGCCTCAAACCCCAGTGACAGCTAAGTATGTCTGATAAGCATTTAATGCTGATTTACTGTTGGAGTAATAGTCAGTGGAAGGGTGAATGGAATGGAGTATCCTGAAAGGACTGGCTTGCTGGGGCCTGAAACAGAGCACTCCATGTTGCAACAAGCTCCCTCTTGGAATTTCCCTGCTTCTTTTTTTCAAAGAACATTGTATAGATCTGGCATCTACCTGGGCAGTTCATCATTGAGTACAATCATTCCATATGCAGGGCTACTTCTCTGTCAACACAGATGATGTGGTCAACGTTAACAAAACATTTGCCAATTTTAGATTTTTCTTTCTTATCATAAGTTTGCTTTAACCTTCCCTAACAAAGCTACATATGAATAATCCTTCAATAAATAACCTTCAGAGGAGTTCAAGGGTGAGCTTGTCATAGGAGGGGAAAGAAGACATTAGAACCATCTTCATATTTCCATTGTTCCACCTTGTGCCTGGCACAGCCACTATCTCTTTGTCTGATGAACTTGTGCTGTGTTTGAATTAGTGAGTTATTAACTCATTGCTGTGAATACCTGCTTCCTTGGGGAAAAGGTGGGATATACAGTATATATAGTGCCTCCTCAACACACTTTTCAGAGAGTGTTTCCCACATTTCTTTACAAAAGGCTGCACCTAACAGAATAATTTAATGCAGCAAAATTTTTGGGATATCTGTGTTGATCCCCTGGGTGTGGGGGAAATCCAGCAATGTCACCAGTGTGCCTAATTACCCAATTCAGAATATCAATTTGCCTGCTTCATAATAATCAACTATATTAACGAATGCCCCCAAAGTTATCTCTACAAAAAGTGCCTTCTGCTTATATTATATAAGATACTGCTCCCTGTTTTATAATTAATAATCAATATTAAGAACCACCGGATTTAAAATAAAAGAGGAAGGAACAATGATTGCTGTTTTTTTCTCTCCTGGTGCTGCTATTATTAGTATTAATGAATTTTCACCCCCCTTTTTCCCAATATGGGAACCAAATAGACTTAAAATTTAGTGTATTTCAGCACATTTCTTTCCTGTAATGCAAAATTTAAACACACTTTCATGCCTCTCAGAAGTCACAGTTCTTTGGCTGAATTGTGCCCAAAGAAGAGTGGAAATAAGGGACAACCATTAAGTTGTACAGAAGAGGGAATTTCAGCAGGTGTTTATTCATCATACAAGCTCCGCTTGGTGAAATTCCCTCTTTTATGCAACCATTAAAGGGACAGGTGCCCTTTAATTATAACATCATGATTCAATTTTAACTGCCAGGGTTCTATCTGTTTTGGAGTTTACAGAGTGGCATTTAGAATTGTCAGCTACAGAGGTCTAGTGCCTCACCAAACTACAAACCCCACAATTTCATAGGATGCAAGCCATGGCAGTTAAAGTAGAATCATAGTGCTATATAGTGGGCCCTTGATAGCCACTGGGGGTTGGGTCCAGGACTCCCCGTGGGTGCCAAAATCTGTGGATGGTCAAGTTCCATTATATGCAACTGGGTAGTAAAATGGTGCCTTATATAAAATGGCAAAATCAAAGTTTGCTTTTGGGGGGAAAAAAATTTTTTGGGGGGGGGTCAAGCCATGGATGCTGGAATCCGTGGATGCAGAATCCATGGACATGGAGGGCCAAATAGCAATGTGAAAGAGTCCCAAGTTGTCGCTGACTTGGTGTGTTGTTTGAAACTTACTTTATCAACTTGCAATGTAGTCCTAGGCATGTCTACTGAAATGTGAATTCCATTGTGTTCTAGTTACTGTGTTTAAATTAAGCCTTGCACTCTTACCTAGGAGTAAGGGCTTGTCTACACTGGCAAAAAAAGTGGACTCAACCTGAATCTGGTGCTGGCAGTCCAGATGACATATGGCTACTTCCGGAAAGGAATCACTCTTTTTCTTTTCTTTTTTGGCTCTTAACCTAACTTTGCTCTGAACTAAGTGAAGTTGGGGGAAAACTCTGGGGTTTCCTGTTGCCTTGGGTTCTTTCGCTGCCTGGGCATTTGGATCAGGTTCAATTCAGCCTGATCCAGTTGTCCACGTGCAAATTCAACACCATCTCCTTTACCCTGAGCCACAGCCACTGCCTCTCCAGCCAAGCCACTCCCTGCAAGAGACTGGCTGTTGGTGGTGCTTCTGCTGATGTCAGAATGGGGAATCCATGTGGTCAACAAGGAGGTGGTACATTAATAAAAATGATTGGGGGGAAAAAAAACAAGGAGGTGGTACAGTGACTTCCTCTTTATTGATCACATGTCTGGGTGCCCCATTCTGACTTCAGCAGAAATGATGACGCTGGCCAGGCTCTCTCAGTGAGCTGCTTGGCTGTTGAGGCAGTGGTGGTTCAAAAAATAATTAATGGGCCAGCAGGGCTGATGCAGTGTCAGCCTGGCTGGCCCATATGGGCAACAATGCGCTGTCACACTGGATTTTGCCCAGTGCATGAGGATGCCATCATGGTTGATCTGGGGACAGCCTGGAACATAATGTGGCCAGTATAGATGAACCCTAAGTCTCATTGAGCACAATGGGACATACTTCTGAGTATCTGCACATGGGATTACATTGTTACAGTCCTAATCAGACATAAGTCCCACAAATTTTTGTAGTGCTTACTTCTAGGTATATCTGTTTAGGATCGTAAATTTAATCTTCTTTTGCTAAATATGTTTATTATTCTCATTTTTTTAAATCCTGCCTTTTTGCATCATGCGTATTGTTTAAACAGCAGGCATTTATAGTGTACATTTAGAAAGATGGCGCTCAGCACTACTCCAGGATTACGTGGAAACAAATTTCCCATAATAAAGTTACCAGTTCAGTGCTTAGCACTGAAGAGTCAAGAATGCCTCAGAGTGGGCAGTAGCGTTAGGGTTAGATAGTTTGAGTGACCGACAGTCCTCCCTGTTTATCTTCCTATCCTGCTCCCTCTGTGATATAAACTGATATTCTTCTCCACCTCTTCTCTTACTCAGAACTCTCTCATCTCCCCCTAGAGCTTAGATTAGCATCCTGAGTAATTTTTCCTACCTTGTCTGCACAGGCCAAATACTCCAGCTTTCCCCTGTTCCAAGCCCCTCAGTCCAGATGATGCAGGGCATTTGCCCCGATCTTCCCCTGGGAAGTCCAAATGGGTTCAAATGGGTAGATACGGGGCTGGAAATGGGACCAGCAGTATAGGGCCCTTTATCACAATATAAGAAAAATCCCTGCTTACTCTGTTTCCACCAGATTGGGCCCTACGTGTCCATGGGAGCCCATCTAGCATGCTCCTCCTTGCTGCCACTGCCAATTCCCTGGCTCTTCCAGAAGTCAGGCAGAGGACCAGCAGCATGTGACTGAGGCTGGGTCACATGCTGAGGGCCTGTAGTCATATGTTGCGGAACCGCTGCCTGACTTCCATGTTGGCAGCGGCGGCTTCAGTGATGGGTCAGCATCCTGTTTGGACTCTGGCCCATCTTCTGCAGGCAATGGGGGGAGTGGAGGAATGGGCCCCCTCTGCTGCCAGGCTACACCGATGGAGAACCAGCATATCCTGGCTAATTCAGGTAAGACTTTAGAATGGATTTCCTATAATAAAGCATTAGCTTGGTTTTCTAAAGCCATTGGTGTCTTTGCTCCTTAAATCTTTGTTCCTTACACTGATCACACGCACCCTCTCTATCAATTTTATTATGCCTCTGCAGAACTTGTGACCATGAGCCAGGTTTGCAGTCTTACATCTTTCTGCATTTATTTGTCTAGCTGGAAAATCCAACACTTTGAGGTGTTTATCCCATTATTACAACATTTCAAAGATCAAGACTGCGATGCATTTGGTGAATCAACATTAGACTGTGGTCAAGATAATAAAAGTTGTTAATGAGTAAAAAGACACAAGCTAGTAAAGGCTGCAACAGTTTGCTTTTGCCTGAACCTACTGGGAAGGCAGACTCCATCCCCTCCTCTCCTCTCCTCCTAGTGTTTAGTAACTTTGCATTTTGAACTCAGTTTGCTATGATGAATGAGGAAAGTGGAAGTGGGAAAGAGAAATTGGGACATTTTAAAAGCTTCTGAAAAAAATGGAATGACAGATGATTAATAGGAACTGTCCCTGCCAAATCAGAAAAGCTGGAGGACATGTTACACTGCTGTACATAGTTACAGCAGTCTGATACTATTCTGTCTACAATGTCTGCATCCTATGGATTCCTGGGATTTGTAGGACTATCATACCACCACCACCCTGCTTAATGTTCTTTTGCCGGCATAAACTGTGTCGTTTATGTGCCAGCAAAAGAACCCCCTACCACACTTGTCTTGAGCAGCATCCATGAGGCGTCCCTGGCAGTAATGGAGCACAAACGGAGCTCCGTTTACTTTCAGGGTTTTAATCTCACTGAATCTTGCGAGAAGATGCTCGTGGGAAATTAAAAAACAAAACAAAACAAAGACACAAAAAGTTCAGGAAAGCACAAAAACACACTTTAAAAGTTCCAAGTACGTACATTGGAAGGGACATAAATAGAGTGTCCCCTATCTGGCTGTCGCGATCTCACCCGGAAGTGTTTGCCCATTGACACTGCTTTCACATGACCATAATGGTGTGTGGATTCAAACGCTGGCAATGCTGGCAACAAATTGCTACAGGGGATCTATTGATGGCTTGAGCTGTCAAAAAAGTATGGCTTTTTGACAGTACATGATCATGAAAGGGCGATGTTGTCTGGTATGTACGCGCTCTTGCGATCATTAGGAATCCTTATGACACTGTATTTGACTGGTGTGATAAAGTCTATAGTCTGGTGAAATAGAAATTTTCACTAGATTAGTCTAGTGCTATAGTTAATGGAAGTGCACTAAAGCTCTCCAGCAGAGAATTCTAAGTGCCTTGCCAAACTACAAATCCCAGGATTCTTTATGATGGAGCTATGGCAACTAAAGTGGTATTCAACTGCTACAGCCTGTATAGTGTAAACACGCTCTTAGTTGTGTATTGCTAGCTCATGTATTTGTTTCCCATCCCTCTGCTAATAGCCTTAAGAGAGATTCTCTCATACTGTCCTACAATATGTATTTATTTTTAAATATGTATAAGCTAAACTTTTGGAACCATGTCTACCTAATAAACCATGAAATGCAGTGTCATATAAAATATTAATAAAATGTTAAAATTAAAAATGTAGTACAGTGGGACAGTAAAAGAATTGAAGAGCAGCCTATTTCTCAAAAACATAAAAAAAATTCAAGCATACAGTTTTAAAAACCTTTTTGAACTCTATAAGGATGCATCCACATGATTGAAAAAATCCCAGATTTTGTTCCTATTCTTTCCAGTTTTATATTGGGTTAAAATAAACCAACCTGGGAGCTGGTATAAAAAGTCTCCAATTGTACCAGGAACTGAAAGAAAATATTCTGGGATAAACAAAACAAGTATGGATTTCCAAAATAAAACAACAAGAACATGAATAAAACCTCGAGCTTCTGGTCTTTTTAATTACTCTTGATACACCCTAACTGAAATTGGCAAATGTACATCCCTTGGGATGGATTTCCATAAGGCAGTGGCCAGGACCAGGGAGGGCCTGCTAGCTCTTGATAGAGAAGCAGTTGGAAAGATTACAGGAAGTAACTGCTGAAAAAAATTAACTACAGTAAGCATATTGAGGCACAGCAATGACAGCTGAGCACTGATCCTTTTTATGATATGCAACCCAAATTTATTACTTACACAAACAAAAACAGGTTGGAAGAACATCTTTCCTTGATACAGAGAACTTTATGCAAACACTTATTTGAATAAATATTAGTTAGGCTGACAGATTAATGTATAACAATACTGTTAACATCTGGGTGAGACTTATCATTTTAATATATATGCCTGAAATGTATCCAAGTGTATTGCCTGCTATACAGCTGTTGAAAATGAATCTAAACGTTATCTTTGACAAAAAAGATCCTGTCCCTAGTGTTCAGCTTCCTAACTGAATTTCATTGCAGCCAAGAAGCAGGGTTTCTGACATTGATCTTAATGCCCTGGCATTTTTTAAAATTAATTAGGTATTTTAAATTAATTAGGCGCTCTTCAGCCACAAAAGCTATCAGAATGACTTACAAATTGTTTTAAGCAATAGCAATTTACACATCTACACTGCATTGAGAAGTTTCCAATATGTATTAGCTAATTGCCCCCACAAGTTGGGTCCTCATTTTACCAACCTACAAAAGGGATGGAAGGCTGAGTGAATCTTGGAGCCCTCTGGAATTGAACTTGCAACATGGTGACTTGCAGTATTTGCATTTAACCACTGTGCCACCAGGGCTCCCTGGCAGGTTGATATGGATGCAGGAAGTCCTCAACATTTAGTCTCCAGATGTTGTGAACTTCAACTTTCAGGAACTCTGGACAACAAGGAGTCCTAGTCAACCGTGGTCAGTGATTCCAGGAGCCAAAGTCCAAAACAGTAGGGCCAAAGCTTGAGAAGAACAGCTTTAAATAGCCTGGACAGCCACCATCCAGAATCTTAATGGCCAGAACTGACACTGACCAGGAGCACAACCTTATTAGAAGTACATCTCATTGTGGTTAATGGGATCTGCTCCCACATAAACATGCTTAGAACTGTAACCTGAAATTTGTCCTGAGCCATTTTATAAACTTCATGGTAAAGTACCAGGAATTTGAACCCAGATATTCCTTTCCATGTCTAATTATATTATGCATTTGATTATATTGGGCAGAAAGTTAACCTGGATCTATTGATAGAGCAGCAAGAGATTTCTCACATCAAATTGGATAACAGTAGCAAGGAAATGATTTGCTTCTTGCAGTCCTAAATTACATAGTTGAAAGGTAGAAAGCTTGGAATGACCTTGAAGCAATTCTTGTGCGAATGTATTTGTACTCAAAACAAGTACCTGGGCTCAAAATGCTTTAATTCTTAAGTACACCAGACCCTGGTTAATGATCTCAGAGTTCTAGTTAAAAAAGCAACAACAACAAGGCAGATACTACAAGGTTTGCCCACTACTGCATCATACCACATTGCATCTACTCTACTGTCCTTGAGACAAAACTTAAGGCTTCATTTTTATGAGCTCAGTCCTTTCCCCATTGAAGGCAGTAGCTATTATTTCTCCTCAAGTAGTATCACAGCCTTTTATCTGCAGTGCAAATAATAAGCATAAATTTAATTCATTTTAATTATTTATACACGATGCTAATTGCGTGTGAAAGCCATGGCTGAATGAGCCCAGTTTCAAACCCATTTGGAATGTTCACAGTAAATACTGCCAACTAGTGTGGGCAGTTTACCAACAGTCCTTATAACTGGTTCCTTCGAAATAAGAATCAGCAAAATTTTTAAAAGGATGGCTAGGAAATCCATTGTGTATTAAGAAGCAGTGGGAGGGGGGGTTACTTGTGTTGAAGATTAAATAAATATCTAAGATTACATCTAATTTCTGGCATTAGTGGAAGATTTTAGTTCAATGTAGTATAGTTTCCAGAGTTTGGGGAAATTACTTTTTGGGGACTGTAACCACCAGAATTCCCCCACTAGGTGTGTTGGCTGGGGGATTCTAAAAATTAGAGTCCAGGACAATAACTTTTCTAAGCTCTGGAAACCTCTAAACCTGCCTCCCTAATGGCTTTGAGATAGCAAATAAAAAAGTAATATTATATATACTGATGGTGATCATTTTCTTGAGCACTTATCTTTAGGTAGCAAAAACAATACTATCCATACAGGTTCTCGGTAGTATTAACATATTTTAAAAAAAACAAACTTAAGAACTGGGGAAACTCCTGTATAGCCCAGTGATGCCTGGCAACGCTTCACAGCCGTGAATGATTGTTTAGGAAGGGAGGGAGGGAAAATTGAATAGAGCACCCTGAACAGGATCACTCAGAACTGCTACATTTAATGAATATCACTTTCATGTTGACTAAGTAAAGTGTATGTCCCATTTGTACCGAAGGATCAGACTAGATAATGGCTGAGATCCTGCAATGAGAGACGTGTGTGTCTCACATAGCTACAGTATGTCTCTGTAGCTGTATCTCCCAGTACTACTCCCCCAAACCCACCTTGTAGGCCATGCAATCCCCTTCCTCAACACAAGCATTTCCAGATTGTTGGAGAACAAGGGGATCAGTGGCAACTCATCCAGTTATTTTCCTTTAGCTGGACATGCTGCAACAGGCACAGGAAACCCCTGTAGATTTTGCCCTTGCAACATGTCCAGCTAAAGGAAAATAGCAGGGTGCATCACCACTGATCTGTTCACTCTCCAGCAACTCAGAAATTGCCATGGTGGCGGGGGGGGGGGATTGTGCGTGTTTACAAGGTGGGTGGGGAGGGGGATTTTTGGTTGTTGGTGATCAAAAGAGGATTGACCTGCACAGTGACCAGAATGGCTTGGGTCCAACTTATCTCCGGAACTGCCTCCTCCCATACAATCCTCCCCGCGCACTCCGGTCCTCTGGGAGCAATCTGCTTCAGCCACAAAAATCTAGGCTGTCTGCAACCTCCCAGAGGGCCTTTTCGGTAATCGACCCCAATTTATGGAATGGCCTGCTGAATGAGATCCATCAGTTGACAAGCTTGAGTAGCTTTAAAAAAAGCTTCGCCAGGCCTTTCCTGATTAGATCCCGGCCTCAGGAGCTCAGTCTCCTGGCTTTTTAAAAATTATGTATATATTTGTTTTTAATGTGTTTTTAGTTAGAAGGTTTTAATCTTATTGTGTTTAATGTCTTTTTATGGAGGAGGGTGGGGGTGGGTGGTGTTTTTAGTCATTATTATAATGTTTTAATTGTTGGAAGCCGCCCCGATTGTTTTTAGCAGAGGGGCGGGGTATTAATAAATATTATTATTATTATTATTATTAGAGTGAGTTGTGATTTTGTAAGGGAAACTGTAACTTACTAACAGAATACTAGATCATGTGTTTAAAATATTTTTGGCAGAGGTTCAAGATGTTTGTTTGCCCTAGTACTTAGGGTCAAACTAGACCTTTACAGCAAGTGCTTATTCTGAATACTTAGTTTGTTTTCCCATCCACAGATGAATTTCCTGAAGTATATATATGTCCCAGCAAAAAAGTACAGTTGTCCCTCCACATTCGCGAACTTGACATTCGCGGTTTCGGTTATTCGCGGTTTTGGGAGGGCCCCCCCGGGCCCCCCCAAAACCGCGACACGGGGCCTCCAGAGGCCCCGTGAAAGACCTGGGGAGGGGTGGGGAGGCCTTCGTGGGACGCCCGGAGGCCCTCCGGAGGCCCCGCGAAGGCCTGGGGAGGGGTGGGGAGGCCTTCGTGGGACGCCCGGAGGCCCTCCGGAGGCCCCGCGAAGGCCTGGGGAGGGGCGGGGAGGCCTTCGCGGGACCCCCGGAGGCCCTCCGGAGGCCCCGCGAAGGCCTGGAGAGGGGTGGGGAGGCCTTCGCGGGACCCCCAGAGGCCCTCCGGAGGCCCCGCGAAGGCCTGGGGAGAGGTGGGGAGGCCTTCGCGGGACCCCCGGAGGCCCTCCGGAGGCCCCGCGAAGGCCTGGGGAGGGGTGGGGAGGCCTTCGCGGGACCCCCGGAGGCCCTCCGGAGGCCCCGCGAAGGCCTGGGGAGGGGTGGGGAGGCCTTCGCGGGACCCCCGGAGGCCCTCCGGAGGCCCCGCGAAGGCCTGGGGAGGGGTGGGGAGGCCTTCGCGGGACCCCCGGAGGCCCTCCGGAGGCCCCGCGAAGGCCTGGGGAGGGGTGGGGAGGCCTTCGCGGGACCCCCGGAGGCCCTCCGGAGGCCCCGCGAAGGCCTGGGGAGGGACGGAGGGAGGGCCGGGGAGACCTCCGCGGGGCCTAGGAAGGCCCCGCGAAGGCCTGGGCAGGGAGGGAGGGAGGGCCGGGGAGACCTCCGCGGGGCCTAGGAAGGCCCCGCGAAGGCCTGGGCAGGGAGGGAGGGAGGGCCGGGGACATGCTAAATTGAAGAAAGAAAGTGAGGTCTGTCAAGTATTATGTAACAGAAGTCATTCACCACTTGAGGAAATGCCTTTGTAAAAAAAAGAAAGAAAGGAAGGAAGGAAGGAAGTCAAAGGCTTTCACAGGTGGCATCCCAGTTTTGAAATACAATAGAATCATCACCCAGGACAAAAAAAGAAGAACAATAAAAACATTGGTAGACCATGAAAAAGGATCTGTGAACCCCACTACCTGGAGGATGAACTGAGGCACCTAAACTGGGCCCTACAGGCTAATGGTTACTGCAGATCAGACATCACAAGAGCAGCCAGACCCAGAAAAAAACACAGGAATGAAGAAGAAAAACAGCCACCCAAAGGGAAGGTATTTTTACCATACATCAAAGGTGTCACAGACAGAATAGAGAAACTGATGAGGAAACACAACCTCCAAACAATCTATAGACCAACCAAAAAAAATAAAATAAATAAAAATCCAAGAAATGCTATGCTCAGTGAAGGACAAAAGAGACCCTCTCACAGCTGCAGGAGCTTACCGCATACCATGCAGCTGTGGACAAGTTTACATAGGGACCACTAAATGCAATGTGCAAACACGAATCAAGGAACATGAGAGACACTGCAGATTGGGCCAGCCAGAAAAATCAGCAGTAGCAGAACATGTGATAAACCAACCTGGACACAAAATGCTATTTGAAAATACAGAAATTCTAGACTAGGCCAACAACTATCATGTCAGAATGCACAGAGAAGCTATTGAAATCCACAAACACTTAGACAACTTCAACAGGAAAGAAGAAACCTTAAAAGTAAACAAAATCTGGCTCCCAGTTTTGAAATACAATAGCATCAAAACTCAACACTTACAAAAGAATTCCACCCAGGGACAAGGGGATTCCCAGCAGATAATTGCCCATCAACCAACCATTAGCCAAACAGACACTAACAAGCCTTGCATTTCTATACCCAGAAAGTAACCATTCAATTACACAAATTTACATATACTCCACAGGGGTTCACAGCATATAAACTGCACACACACACCTACCCAACCATTCTCTGAAGATGCCAGCCACAGATGCAGGCAAAACGTCAGAAAGAAACTATTGCAGAACATGGCCTTACAGCCCCAAAAAAAACCCAAGCAAAATCTAAAGAAGTGATAAAATATAGCCAAGCTTGACCTTCATTTCCTCATTTCCTTGCAGTGTTATTCCACATAACAATGCTGTGTGAATATGGGTAGACACAATTGTATTTAACTTCCACACTCAATTATCACCCTAAGAATTTTAAGGTGATTTGACCTGTCCAAGATACTTTGCAGCCTGAGGCAAAGGACAAAATGTCATCCCCCCTCCATGTCATAAAAAATGATGGACTGGCAGTTGAATCTTGTTCAAGAAACATTTAAGCTAGTTCCCTGTTTTCCTTTGGCAGAAGGAAATGATTTTTAAAGATAATTATGAGAAGAGCTTAGACAGATGAACCATTGATTGTCAGTTTGCTGGGATAATCCCGACATTAAAATATAGGTTGCTTCAGTTAGTCATGTTCTAGCTGGCTTTGCTTGTTATTTGCTTTTCTCCCCTGGAGACCAAAAAAAGGATGGTTATATAAGTTCATGCTAAGGCTGGATCTCTTGTCTGAGACATTATTTGTCAGGACCAGAATTTGCGTTCCACAGATCTCTGGAATGTTCATTTGTAATGACATAACAGTGACTCTGTGCACTGACCCTATATCCATCCTTATGTTCAATGAATATAAACTACAGTTTGAGCACAGGCCTTTAAACTATGGATATATCTGCACTACACAGTTCAAGCAGTCTGATATTGCTTCAGTTCCCATGGCTGTATTATGAGGACTCCTGGGATTTGTAGTTTGATAAGGTACTTAAGATTTCTCTGGTAGAGAGCTGTCATGCTGTAGTCCCAGGAAATGGACTGGAACTCCTTAGGTAAAGATTTTAAGCACCTAACTGAACTACAAATCCTAGGATTCTATAGACCAAATCCATGCCAGAAACTGATATCAAACTATAGATTTTCCTTGTTTTTTTTTTTTTCTGGGCTGTGGGGCCGTGTTCTGGAAGAGCTTCTTGCTGACGTTTTGCCTGCATCTGTGACTGGCATCTTCAGAGAATGGTTGGGTAGGAGTGTGTGGGGGGTTTATATATTGTGAGCCCCTATTGAAGAGGTTATGTAAATTTGTGTTTTTGAATGGGTAGTTATCAAATAAACAAATTTACACAACCTCTCCAACAGGAGTTCACAATATATAACCCCCCCTACACCCACACTCCTACCCAACCATTCTCTGAAGATGCCAGCCACAGATGCAGGTGAAACATGAGAAAGAAGCTCTTCCAGAACACTGCCAAGGAAAATCTGTGGATGCCAGCTGTGAAAGCCTTCGACTTCACATTGATATCAAACTGCTATAGCTGTAGTGTACGGTAGATGTAGAGTTTTCAGATTAGCAGACTATTTCAGCCTTATGTATTGTCTTCATGAAGAGTAGAAGTTCTACAGGTATACAGATTGGGAAGGTTGTTCCTTTTGAATGCCTGTTTATCAGTCAATCCCTGGGTGAAGGACAGAAGGAAAAAGGTGGCAACTTAAAATGGAAATACCCCTTCCTTAGTCTTTTTCTTCCCACAAGATTAGAAATGAATCACACTTGTTAGCATTCCCCAGTCCACACACAGAGACTGAAGCCAGGAACTTGGCTTTATGTGCAAAAGCTCCCTCCATTATTTAAAATAACATGGCTCAACCTTTGGTCTTCCATATGTTTTAGATTCCAGCTCCTAGAATTCCTGAAAACTGGCCATATTGACAGAGGCATCTGAGTTCCAATCTAAAATACCCAAAGGAGCAAATGCCAACAACTGCTTAGAAAAATTGCTTGCTGGGTTTTCAAGGGGAGCCTAGATACCTACATTATGTTCTAAAGTTGTTTTCAGACCTTCTCATGTTTTGCTCCTACAGTGGGGGCAAAATGTGAGATGATCACAACAAAGGTCTATCTAGTACAGCATTCTCTCTGAACAGCCAGGTGCCTATGGGAAGCCCATGAGCAGAATGTGAGTACAACTACACAGTCTCTCTCATGTTCACCAGCAGATGATATATATAAGCATACTACCTTGGATATTGGAGCTATTTAAAGCCACCCAAAATGTCAACCAGTATGGGGCAGCTAATAGGAGGCCTACCCTTCCTCACACAATTATAATGATGTAAACAGAAGTGGCCAAAGGGTCACTATGGTACCACCAATATGCTGATGACACTCTCCTCTTTGCTTTTCCTGTCTGAACTGGATTCTGGAATCTGATTGCTTCTTCAGCATTTGATTTTGATTGTGAAATGGATGTTAGCAAATCAGAGCTCAGTGAGCTATAGCAGATTAGTGTCTCACTCTCAGAGTTCCCACATATGCACAAGGATGTTATCCTGTCCCTCATTCAGAGCCTGGGAAAGTTTGTGAAGTCGAAGGCTTTCACGGCCGGCATCCATAGATTTCCCTTGGTTTTTTTCTGGGTTGTGAGGCCGTGTTCTGGAATAGGTTTTTTCTATTCTGGAATAGTTTCTTTCTTTCTAGTTTCTAGAAAAAAACTATTCCAGAACACAGCCTCACAGCCTGGAAAAAACCTGAGGAAAATCCTGGGAAAGTTGCTTTTTTGGGACAACCATTTCAAAAATCCCCCAACCTGGATGCTGGCCAGCTTCCTTACTGCAACCTAGCTTAGGACTGAACACAGGAGAGTACAGTTGGTTATACTTTTCACTAGGAGTCCCAGTTGTACCAATGTCCTGATTGCACACATGTGGTTGTGCACACACGAGGCCCATTCCCTTCTTTTCTTTGGCCCAAAAACATAAGTTGAGAGTCATAGCCTTCAGGTGTTCCTCCTTTGCAGGCATGCAGACAAGAATCAGTTTAAAGGGTTTTCTTACTATATATTGAGGGTTTTCTTACTATCTATTTAAAGGGTTTTCTTACTATATATTTCTTACTATATATTAGGGTAAACACAACATGATTTTTTTCTTTATACTATGAGGCTTGTTAAGCTTCAGTCCAATAGTTCAATCCAATCCAAATAGAGTAAACCATTAGTGAAACTGACATAAAGGTTGACTTAGCAAGTTTCCATTGATTGAAGCAGGCAGTGGCATCACTAGGGTTGGTGTCACCAAGTGTGGTAACTCATGATGCCATCCCCATGGACCTTCTTCCATACCAGGCCATACAGAATCCTTACTTCCTCAGATGCAACCAAGTCTACGAAAGCTTATGCTACAATTTCTTTCTCTCAGTTAGTTGCAAAGGTGCTACAAGATCCCCTTGCTTACTGATATTCCAGACTAACACAGCTATGTCTTTGAAAAAAATTTATAGACAGTCATTTCTGTGTCACTCCCTCTGATGGTGTCACCCAGTGGAGTCTGCAGCCCCACCCCAGTGATGCTACTGGAAATGGGTCTACTCTAATTGCAACTGGCAGTTGGATTTAAACCTAAGAAATATTGGCTGGCATCCTGTTCAATATTTATGATGTCGTAAGCCAGACTTGTCACACCATAAATATAGGAGTTCATGTCTATGGTCAATGCACCCCTGCAACAACCAAGAATGCCCCCCGAAACCCACCTTAGAAGCCAGGCAGCACCACCAAGACAGGGATTTCTGAAGCATTGAAAAACATGGTGGTGAGTGAAGAAGCAACACTTGGAGACAAGCAGTTGCAGAAGGAAGCCTCAGCTGTCCCTGTAGCTGCCTGTCACACAACACCTCACTGCCAGGAGCAGGTGGATCCTTCTTCAGTCACCACCCTGCTCCTTGGTGCCTGGGAAATTTCTGTGTTGGTGACACTGCCTGGCTTCTAAGGTAGGTTTTGGAGGGTTACAAAACTCAGTCTAAAATAGCATTTGTGGAGGTCTCTGAGTTAAATTGTGGTCAAAATATGCTGTTCTAATTTTCTAGCGAAACAGAACAGGACAGGTATGCATATAATGAACTGATTCCTTTGTTATTGCTGAAAAAAATTCTTTAATTAACCCTATGTTCCCACATTGCAACTTGCCCTCTAAAGGAGTTCTCACTTCCCAAGAACTACCCTCCTCCCCTCCACCCCATCCCCATCCCCACTACAGTTGATGGGCAGGAGAATTTTGGAGCCAACCACTTGGTCATATCCTGAACAGAGAGGAGAAGGAATCAAACTAGATTCTGCTAAAACCAACTGTGGTTAAGACTTAAGGTGTACTATAACTAAAAACAACAACACCCAGATGACTTAAGCAAGCAGAGTGGAACAAGTCACCAGCCAGCCTGGGTTTTGGATAAATGAATACACAAAATTGGCAATCAGATATTATTCCAAAGGCGAGAACCACAACCAGGGAAAAATATGTGACTTTTCATACATTTCACAGAAGATGTACTTGAACTGTAGAATTATATAATAGCTGGCATCCTGTATTTCAGTTACAAATTTGTAACCTAGAGTTATGGATCTGTAAATGCTCTGTATTCACTATCCCTATGTAATCACTATTGTGGCACTGTTGCCACAATCATAAATTTACCAGGTATCGAGGAGGTCAGTTCTGCTTGGCAATCAGGGTGCACAAGGATGATGTTTCCACTCCCATCGCACCAGAAAGAAAGACTGCAACAATCAGAAACAGGGCCCCTGTCACAATTCCTTGTTGAAGCCTCGCTCACCAGTGGAAGTGGAACTGAGATGGAAACATCATCCTCCCATACCCTGAATGCCAGCACAACAGACGTCCTTCTCTCAGTGTGGCTGATGCATGGTAAAGTAGGTTGGGAGGAAATTACTTAGTTACATATGTGTAACTAAGTAGATAGTATAAGATATGGGTCAGTGTTTGGCTATGCAGAGGAAGATCCTTGAGGAGTCAAGCCCTTCCCAAGACGAAATACAAAATACACAAGTGCTCAGCCTGCACTGAAGAGTACACTGTGTATTTTTTTTCCCCCAGAGTGTCTCCTTTTAAAATACTCAGCAGTGTTGGTGGGAGAAAAGGATAAGGCTGCCACTTCTGAATATTTTAAAGAGAAACAATTCCTAATTAGGCAGTAATGCTCCTTCTCCAAATGACAGAGCTCTTTGTTGTTAATTAAATATTTATACAAATTCAAAGCTTTTAAATTTTAGATAGCATGAACCAGTTTGTCAGCAAGAGGAGAAGGGAACAATGGGAATGAGAGGTGATTTTTTTTTAAAAAAAATAATCAGTTACAACACGCACCGTATTGCAGTGCGAACTCCCATTTTCCTGCCCTTCACTCTATTGCCATTTAAGAAAAAAAGAAAGATTGGCATCCATTATGAAGCAGGCATCCTTTGCCCCAATTTGACAACCTCTAGATGTTTTGCATTACAACCTCCATCAGTCTGAGATAACATGGTCAATGGTTGGTCACAATGGGAGTTGTAATCTAAAGCATGTGGAATATGCAAGGTGGGAAGAGGAGGATTTTTGTTTTTTACTTTTAACAGCTTTTGCAAAATACAAGCCTAGTCTGTGTGGTTCTATGAAGAGTGGACTAGGGCCAACCAAGACATATTACTGTCTGAAGGAAAAGGGGCAAGATGGCATACACAGGCACACTTTTTATGAAGATGCTAACTGGGCTGACAGTTGAATCTTACATCATACCCTCCAACTGTCCCAATTTGGTGGGGTCAGCCCCAATTAATCCTCTGTCATCCCACTTTTTCAGCTACTTTTAAAATGTCCCAGTTTCTCTCTCTTCCTTCGACTTTTCTCCTTTTCTCTTGGCTTACTTGAATTGTTGCAAACTGCGTTTAAAGTCCAAAACTAGTTTGCACTTAATTAACTCGGCAGGGGAAAGAGGAAAGGAGCAGGTGAAATCTTGTCCTTCCCAAAAAGGCTCAGGTGAAAGCAAACTGCTGCAGCCTCTCTTCACTTATCTGTTCTTCCTCATTAATAGCTTCTGCCATATCAACCACAGTCTGATGTTGCTTGGCTACATGTGTTCCAGCTTTCATCAGTGAAATGTTGGAGGATATGTTAAATCAGCAGTGGTGATGGACTTAACATCCTTAACTGAGAACAACAGGATACACTGTACACTCAACACAGTCTTCCCAACAACTTGCCATCACTTCCCAGTGCTCATCACCTGCCACCTAAGGTAGCTCTCTAACGCAAGAGTGGGCAACCTAGGATTAGCCCATTAGGAGACCTTAGAGTGCTGCACCCCTCCACTGCTCCCCACTGAAAAAACATCAAAAGTTTGAGTTTTTATTTTACTTTATTTTATTTTATTTATACCCTGCAATCCCAGGATGGGATCTGAGGCAGCATTTTCTCCATGTTTTTGGCTCCCCTACGCCATTTTAGGCCAAGGAAAGGCCTTTTTTTTTTTTTAATAGCAACAGGAAGAGGCTGATTCCTGTTTCACCAAAAGGCCCCTTCTGGGCATAAACTGTTTGCCCCTTGAGGGGCTCTAGAGGCTGCATGCGGGTTGAGGGCCACACTTTGTCCATCCCTAGTCTAATGGGAGAACCAGTCTTGTTCTGGGCTGTATCATGGGCTTTTCAGTTTGCTGGCTTTGGGGAAATGCTTTCATGTCTTTTCCCTTTGCTGAAGAGTCAGTTACTGCATGTTTGCCACAGAACAGGATGCTGGGAAGAACTTTGAAGGTGGACATTAAGTCAAGTGGAACACTATCTCAGCCTCTTGGGCCTTGTCATCATTCCAGACCTGTATATACATTTGTTTTAGTTCTTTTGTACACACTCGTGGTCTCTTCCAACTCTGCGATTCTATGATTCTATGATTCTATGTATGGTATGATTACTGGGAATCTAGGAATGTGGCTTGTAAAAAGTGGTAAAATAGCTCTTTACTGCCCTGTTTCTTAAAAGTAACATAATTTAAAACAAGAAGAAACCTGAATGCTACGAACAGCTGGCCTTTTACACAGAACACACTTTCCCCTTCTACCCTATTATCAGCTCAGCGCGCAGAACAGAGCATGAGCCAAGACTTGGACCTTGTAGGGTTGCCAAAGCGAAAACTAGAGACATCTCCCAGCCTTTTAATGGCTGTGTAGAAGGAGGAGCTTCAGGAGGTTTTGTTCTTCACAGAACCAGATAACAAAGAACTGCTGAAATTGCCTCCTCTACACAGCCATTAAAGGGACAGAAGGCATCCCTGGCTTTTTTTGAGGGGGGGGGACATTCTCCTGCATAGCTCCACCTCTGTGCAAACCTGGAAAAATGGCAGCCAATGGGATAGCATATCAATAGGATTGTGGCCATGAGTTCTAGTCATATGCTGTATACATTGGAAACATGGGATATACTGATAGCATAGCAGAAACCTATACACATGTTTTACCACACATGTTCTTACCTATCTGCTTAATACCCAATGCCTCTCAAGCTAGATCTATATGCCACTTGCTTCTGATTGCCATCAGAATCATAGAATTGTAGAGCTGGAAGAGACCACAAGGGCCATCCAGTCCAACCTCCTGCCACACAGGAAATCACGATCAAAGCATCCCTGACAGATGGCCTCTGTTTAAAGACCTCCAAGGAAGGAGAGCCCACCATGCTCCGAGGGAGTGTGTTCCACTGCTGAACAGCTCTTACTGTTATAATATGATAGCTTATTACCTTCTCACTTTGGTCTTAGTCTCATTTTTGATATCCTACTCCAACAACCACCAATAGATCTGGTAAACTACAATTGGAGAAAGCGCCTATTTCTCTCTCTCTCTCTCTCTCTCTCTCTCTCTCTCTCTCTGGTCTAACACAGGCAGGTTTTCTTTTTTACTCTCATCCATTTTTAGTCCAGAAAAGTGGTCTGCTTCATATGATCACTGGGTATCCACGAAGAGCCATCCAAAAATGATTCAGTTTCAGTCATGTAACAAGGCTATTGAAACTGAGGAGCCGGCTCAGAGTTTACGACTTTATAGGAGCAGCTGTGATGATATTGGCTGCTTGTGTCAACTGACCCCTTTTGAGTTGCACTATCACTTCCCAGTCATCTTCCAAGGTGGTACTACTGTGTGTCGAAGAGAGCCAGCACAAACAACATATTTGAGTCCTACCAAAAGGATACCTGCTTTGAGTACTCTGGTTTCTAATGGACAAAAGGGCAAATAAAATCCTGTGTGAAATGTAATTTTTCATATAGGTTCCACTTGCATTGTCTTTCTAGCTCAAACAAAGAGGAAAAGGTATGCATTAATAAAGCCTGTATCTGTATGGGAGGCCTATATGTGAAGACCTTGCATGAATCCCCTCATATGTAGAGGGTGGAGGAAGTTGAGGGGCAGGCACTAGAGCACCAGGAGGTTAATTTTTATACTACAACTCCCATAATTCCATGTCTATCACTTTTTACCAGTCTGTTTTGTTTTCCTCCACAATGCAGACAGATTCCTTGGCCAGATCATCATACTGATAGGTCTTTTTTTTAAAAAAAAAAAATCTTTTATTATTATGTTACATTTCCAAACCAACTCAAACTGATGGGTCTTTGACTGTAGGACCATCTTTTATACTGTGAATTTTCCAGCATGGCTGTTTTGAATGTTTTATGTGATTTTAGTTAACTGTATCTTATATGTTATTGTTTAAAAAATTTCTTCTGTGAACCACCTTGGGAAGGCTTTGCCTGAAAATTAGGTATAGAAAATGCTAAATAAAATAAACTTATTTCTATAATGGACTATAAGTGGAATATCAATCACTCTCCATTCACTTTTCTTCTTTCTTTCAAACAGCCCCCTGTTTGTGAGTGTGGACATTTACGATGTCTCTAAGCAATGAAAAGAAAGTGAACACCTCAACACTGAGGAAAATAGCTGACGACATGAGCAACATAATTGAAAGCCTCGACACGAGGGAGCTCCACTTCGAAGGGGAGGAGGTGGACACAGATGTGCTCCATGACCCCAAAGCACCTGGTGAGTTGGTGTCACAAGCCATATGAAATAAGGCTGTTTGGTATCTTAGGATTCATTTTTAAAAAGAAAGTTACCAGTTCTTATGAAAGCAGAGGAAAGTCAACATATAGTTGATGCCCGAGAGAATCTCAAAAGACAGAGTCAGAGTAATATGCTAATTGAACTTTACAGTGGCCATAAGATGGATCTCCATCCCACTGTGTAGCTTTTTATCCATTCATATTGTCTTAAGGCCTTACAACACTCAAAAGTAGCAAAGCAGCAGGAATGTTCCATCTTTCCTGCTGTCTTACCGCATGACGTTGGCATTCTTTCGTTCCAGTCCCATGGAGGACCAAGGTAAAACCCTGTCTTTTTGCTAACCAGAAAAATATATTCACAACAAGACATGGTTTTACCTCAGTCCCCCATGAGCCCAGAACAAAAGAACACTGGAAGAATGCCAATGCCATGCAGTAAGGTATCAGGAAAGATGGAATGTTCCTGCTGTTTTTCCACTTTTCAGAGTGCAGTAGGCCCCAAGGTGGTGGTGGTTGTGCGCCTTCAAGTCATTTCCTACTTATGGCGAACCCTAACGTGAACCTATCATAGGGTTTTCTGAGAGTAGTGTGATTTGCCCAAGGTCAGCCAATGGGTTTTCATGGCCAAGCAGGTATTCGAACCCTGGTCTCCAGAGTCCAACAATCAAACCACTATGCTACGCTGGCTCTTAGTTAGCATTTATTGGTTAGCATTTACCAATGCTGGTTAGCATTTACCAATTTTTCCACCTGTACAGTCTGATTCCCCAGTTACCACAGCTTTCCTTCCTTCTGCTACTTGTTAGAAGCTAAAACCACATAATTAAAAGCTAATTTTCTTCAAATTTTAAAGTTTTTTTTTCAAAATTTGTTCCTTTGGCAAACATTGGAGTCAGACCAATTCAGGTTGTTCTCACTATGGGAAAGGCAAATACAGTAAATAGCTGTTAAGATCCTGTCCCATAAGCACCAGAAGTATCATGCAGCTTTCCATCTTGCATCTCAGATTTTATCAGGCTTTGGTCCATTCTATGTATACCATACTAGGGTGTAAGGGCTTAATATTTGCTTTTTAAAAAAGCAAGAAGAGGTAGTCTAGAGTCTCAGGATGCTGAACTCTGATGTTTGAGAGATGCTTGCAAGAGCAAAGCTTTGAACAGTTCTTGGAACTGAGGAGTTCGGGGAGTTATAGTCCAAAAAAGTAACTTATTCAAACTAGCTATACCCAGTGTAGCATACACCTTCAAATCCCCTGCTGCCAGGCTCATGCCCCACCCCCACCCCCTGCCAAACTGCCGCCCCGTGCCACCTCCCCACCAGGCTCGTGCCTCCTGCCAAGCTCACTGCTGCCGTTCCTTGCCAGGCTCACACACCCCTGTTGCCAACCTTGCAGCTGCCATGCCCCCTGCCAGGCTCATGCCCCCACCCCCACCAGGCTCACCCCCCTGCCCCCCTCCCAGGCTCATCCCCCTGTCACCAGGCTTGCGCCCCCTGCCCCTCACCGTCCCTTGCCAGGCTTATGCCCCGTGTCGCCGGGCTCGCCCCACCACTACCCCACCACACTCAGGCACACACCATGCTACACACACACACACCACATCCCCCCATGCTACTCACACCCCCTCTGCCCCTGACATGTTTAGAAAGGACTGAAACGTTCACATGGTCCTGCTCCCAGTGTGATGATTGGCTGCACAATCAAGCTTTGATTAGTCGATCAGTTTCCTAAGTGGCCAATCAGCACACTGGAAACAGCAACATACCCAAGAGAAATATATATTAAGATTCTGCAGAGCTGGCCTACTACAAGTAAGTAAAGTAATGGAATGCACTGCATGCTGTGGAGTTAATTCAGAACCAGGTGCACTGTAAACAGCCATTCATACCTCACGGGGTGTTTTTCTGAAGCACATCCTGCTTGGCTTCACTCCATATCAGTGATAGCTCCCATGTCAGAATCCACTCCAGGTTTTAATCCAGGCTTTAAAGGAGCACTCTGGGGTACTGAACACATTCCTTAATAGGTCTGGTACCTTGGATAGCTCCTTAAAATCTAGTCAAATCCTGGAATGGATTCAGCACCCCACTGATATGGAACACACCAGCTGCTACTGCTTCCTATGGCCATCATCTGGTATCTTAACAGCCTCTGTCCACAGTATTTTGGTCATATACATAGACTTGCCTGTGTATAAACTGTGTGTAAACTCACTACATATAAACTTGGCAGAACCCAGGAATGTGCATGTCACCAAATAATAAATTCTGTACTTATTTTTTTTAAATCTTAACTCCAATTTATACATAATGAGAATTTATTCCTGTGCCAGGCTGGCCACCACCTCTGTAGTGCTGGCTACATTATTTTATCCCCCTTTTCATCCATTCACAAACGTAGAACTTTCTGGATTTATATCACAAAAAAAAATTAGCTAAACATACATGAAATATCATTTGTTTTTGTCTTTTTTCCTAGCTCCCTAATTTTCACTGGTTTCCAAGAATCTCTCATACAGTTTGCCAAAATTTATGAGGAAGGAATTCAGCAAATATAGCACAGTAAATAAAGCAAACTGCATTGCTGAGCAGCCTAGATTCCAATGCTTTGATAAACAGAGTTTAGTTTCAGATTTATCAGCATCTTTGAGCAGCAGTAAATATTTCTGAGCATATTTTCTTTTTTTAACAAAGTTTTCATTAACAGACGCAGCTCAATGTTGCTGCTAAATCGCTGCTGGTTTGGGGGAGTGGGAGTGGGGAGAGATTAATACAGAACTGGGGGAAACTGCCTTCTTTCCACTACTGGCCAGGCTGGCTGGCTGGATAATTGTGGGAGCCACAGTCTAAAATAAAACAGAATACTTTTCCCAGTTCTAATTTGATGGGGGAATTAAAGAATGACTACAGAATCCAATGTCCATTTTTTCTATAGAAGAACAACAACCTGTACATGACAGGTGGCTGAGACATGGGGAAATTGCTTAGAATTCTTCAGGTGACAGCCGCCCCGATTGTTTTAACAGAGGGGCGGGGTATAAATAAATATTATTATTATTATTATTATTATTATTATTATTATAAAATGTGTACATTGTAGGTCTAGTTGTGTATCGATTCAGCAAGAAACTGTGATTCTAGGGGACTAAAATGCATGAGGGTTAAACAGGAGAGAAGCCAAATTACACCCAATGAGTAAGTGACTTGTGCCCATCTGGTTCCAAATTGAGTACCTGGCATATCCAGTTAAAGGATGGTTGCTGGACACAGTGTGGAGGAATAAAACCTATTCATTATAACTGGTTAAGAGAGGATATTGAATTTGATCAGCTCTTCCCTCTCTCATTTATGCTGACACTGGCCTATATTCTACATTGCCTACTTAGTTATGGATGTTTAACTAAGTACTCCCAACTAAGGATGGGTGGGTCTCCTGGCCCAACCATCCAAAATCTACTTTACCAGGCAGCAGCTGAACCAAGAAAAGAAGATCCATTCAGCTGGCAGTTGTGCATGGAAGGATGGCATTTCCACTCCTTCCTACCAGTGAGCTTGGCTGTGACAAGGAATTGCAATGGGGTCCTGCTTTTGATTGTCATAGCCTTGCTCGCTGGCAGGAGGGGAGTGGAAACATCATGCTCCTGCACCCCAATTGCCAACTGAACAGACCCCCATCTCTCAGTGCAGTGCTGCCTGGTAAAGTACGATTGGAGGAGGCATTTATAATTGTGGTGGTAGAGTCATGGTGATGGCAATGTAGTATTTGTGTATACAGAGGAATTGCAGATCTGTAACTGTAGGTTACGAATCTGTGACCATAATGTAGAATGCCAGCCTATTCTGTCTTCAGCCACTTTTTAAAGAGGAGAATTAGTCATCTGGTCTTCTATCTAAAAAAGATACTAATGATTGGGATGCTTCATTTATTTTAAGGGAGCTGCTAAACATACGAAGGCCCTGATTGAGAAAATCCATAATGGGCTGTTAACATTTTAATCTTTCATTTCAACTGCTTTCAAATTAACCTTCTGCCTGTTTTGTTCCAAGTTGCATCTTCAAATGTGATTTAAAGAAATGAAATTACCATTGCTTTCTCATCCTTTACAGTGGGCATTCCATTCTCTGCCATTTACAACACTAAAGGATTTAAAGAGGCTCATATACAGATCTACCTAACCGGAAGTCCAATTCGAGTACGGGTTTTGGAAGTGGAGCGTTTTACCTCAACTACAAAGGTCAGAACTTAGAATCATAGGGTTGGAAGGGATCTCGGGGGCCATTTAGTCCAACATCCTGCCATTCAGGACTACACAACTAAAGCACGCTTGAAAGATGCCCATCCAACCTCTGTTTAAAGACTTCCAAATAAGGAGAATCCACCACCCTCCTAAGACAGTCTTTTCCACTACTAAACAGCTCTTACTGTCAAGAAGTTCTTCCCGATGTTTAGGTGCATTCTTTTTCTTGAATCCATTGGTTTGTGTTCTCTTCTCTGGAGCAGCAGAAAAGAAGTTTGCTCAATCTTCTATGTGACACCCCCTCAAATCTTGTCTGCCACTGCAGTGGCCTTTCTAAACAATGTAATTATATTTCATGATTTATTCACATTACTTTGCTAGGATCTGGGTTTCTTTGGTTCTTTTAACCCATAGTTCAAAAAGACCCAGTTTAACAGACTTTTATCTTAACTCATATAGAAAGCTATTATCCTGAGACAACTGGAGGCCATTTATTTTTCATCTTAAAAGTTAGTAAACAAACATGCTAAGTATATATTGGAATCCCCTTTATGAACCCCTAAAAACAGGGATGTTCATGTTGTTGCCTAGTGAATTTTCTTGAGTGAAAAAATACATTTATTCAAGCTTTCTAAAAGTAATGGACAGGACCAAGTAATACCCCAGCCTGAAGTTACAGCTCCTCCCAAATAGTCAAACTTAAATTTGCTCCCAGTTCCAAGGTAGGCCTTCTTCAGACTATATTGCATGTGGAAAGCAAGCAGCATCCATTTTTCATTTCAGTGGGTATCTTGTTCCTGGTAACAAGGGTGCCAGTTAGACGGTAGTTATTGTCACGGGGTGTCACGGGACTTATTGATCCCATATTCATCCCTCGTTGTTTACACAATTTTTGTCTCTGATTTGGATATCCCGAGAGATCCCAGGATCATTGTTTACTTGGCATCATGTCCCGTGTTATGTCTCTTCTCCCACTATATACAATCTTGGGTTTTTTTTGTTTACATGCGTTTATGGTCCTGGGATATATTTTTTTTAGCTGTCAATTAAGGATGCAATTACTCGTTTGTTCACAACCTCAGTGACTACTTCCTGTAGAGTTTCCCACCATGAGTGATGCTATTGGTTGGCACAAATGTTTGTTCAAGCTCCTGCATTGGTCAGAGAAGGAAAGCGAAGACAACCCCCTCTGCACAATTTGATTTAAAAAAAACCTGATGGGTAAATGCCCCCCAAAAGTTAAAAACCATGTAAAAGGACATGCCAATACAGACACACAAGGCATTTTAAAAGACAAACCTCAGTTGGTGCGACCATCTGCCCAGACGCTGGCAGTTTTTACTGTGCCTTTAAACCCACGATGGAGGGGATGCTTTGGGGTGGTGGTGGATGAATGAGCGATTGTCCACCCACCCACTTGCAGTGTTTACTGTATCTTTAAACCCATGGAGGGGATGCAGACAGGGGATGAATGGGCGATCGTCCACCCACAATCTCTTTAAAATTTACTCTCTTTAAAATTTACTCTCTCTTTAAAATTTAAACCCAGCATGCAGGGGAGGGACAGGTTAAAGCTGAAGGGTTTGCAGTGTAGAAAGTCATTGAACAGGGTGACTTAGTGCAGAGACACACACATAAACCTACATGCAACTGGAAGGGAAGCCTTTGTTTTCAGCTGGTGAGGCTGAATCTGTTGGAACGGGTGACTGACCCCTCCTCTGATCTCTGAGCCCACCCCTGGTCACATCAATTTCCAGTCATCACCAAGTACCGAGAGATCTTGTCCTGGGCTGTTTATATTTCTGATTTTCCAAATCCTCCCGTGACTTCTTTAAAAATTGCTACAAACCGCAGGACAGAAAGTCCCGCTGGTTGAGGGATAAAAGGTGCCCCCCCTTCCGAAAATCTCGGGACCATCACGATGTACGTGTAAACAACCAGGGATTGACACAAATTCATCCCACTACATATTCATCATGTAAATGGCACCAAGGTGATTTTGTGCTGGTGGTAAATTTGTCTTCATGCTTCTGTTAATTTGGGGAATCCATTTAATTTTATTTTCCAGCCAATATGCTTGTTTCTTATGCCATTTACTCAGGTTAACTTGCTGCCTTCTTCGAATATGCTGAGATGTTATCTATATTAGGAAGCTGTACTATTTATTTTGGTTCATGAATTAATTGCCCTGCAGGAAAGACACTAATTAATTTGTTTCATAGTGTAGTTGTTACAGTCCTTAAGCCAAGAAAGAATATTGTTGAAAACAATATCTTTGATCATGCTTTCTTTGAATCTTTGATGTTTTGTTTCCTTTTGAAAGGTACCAAGTGCACACGTTTATACCATTGAATTGACCCATGGAGAGTTTACATGGCAAGTGAAAAGGAAATTCAAACACTTTCAAGAACTCCACAGGGAACTGCTAAGATATAAAGCTTTTATACGGATTCCCATCCCTACAAGAAGGTAGCTGCATGAAGATTTCCAAACAATGGTTTTATTGAGAAGAATGGATTTGTTTGGAGAATGTACTTGTTGTTGCTGCTGCTGCTGCTGCTGCTGCTGTGTGCCTTGAATTTGATTTTGATGAATGGTGACCTAATCCTAGGGTTTTCTTGGCAATCATAGAATCATATAATCTTAGGATATTATCAGACACATCTTAGGACATTATCAGACACGCCCTTTTGCCACATATATGTGAAAGGGCGCGCATACCAGATGACATCACCCTTTCGTGTTTATGTCTTGTCTAAAACCCATCATATTTTATTGATGTCTTAAGCCGTCAATAGATCGGCTGTGGTGATATTTTGCTGGCTTTGCCGGCATATGAAACCTCACGCCAATGGCCAGTCCAGCCAGAATGCTTCTGGGTGAGATCATTACATCCAGATAGGTGACACCCTTTTTATTACCCTCCGCGGCTTACTTGTAAGTTTTTAAGTGTGTTTATGTGCTTAGTGTAACTTTTGGAGTGTTATTTTTGTTTTTGTTTTATAATTTCCCACACTATGTATTCTCACAAGGATACATGGGATTTCGAACAAGGAAGTGAACCGAGTTCTGTTCACTCCTTCCTCATTGCCGAGAAAGCCTTTTCATGGGATAAAAGGTAAGTGTGGCATGGGGTGTTCTTTTGCCAGCATAAAAACGGCAAAGTTATGCTGGCAAAAGAACAGGGTTTAGGAGGGTGATCTGATAAAGTCCTTAGCTTGGAAAGGCTATAAGGACCATCTAGTCCAACCCCTGGCATGCAGAAAGTTTGCAATCGCCTTCCTCTTAGGCTGAGGGTGTGACTTGCCCAAGATCACCCGGTGGGTTTCCACGGTTGAGCAAAGATTCAATCTGTGGTCTCCCAGAGTGCTATCCACAATACCATTCTGGCTTTTTGGTCATATTCATAAGTAATTTCAGGCATTAGTACATTGTCGATGTGTGAGATAACAAAATGTCATGATTGGTATCAAATATAGCTTTCTGAAAATGTTCATATGTCTTCTTGCATGAATATAACACACACATCCTTTTTATCGACACAACAATGCTGTGAGGAGGGTGGGCTGAGAGAGAGAGTGACTGGCCCAATGAGCTTTCTGGCTGAACTTGGATTTGAACCTGGCTCTGCAGCACTCTAGCCATTGCAATACACTGGTTTTGAGTTTTTGAAAACCAAATATATATTTAGCCTTTATGGCTGAGAACATAATGTTTGCAGAGTGTGTGGGAATGCTTGCTGAAATCTCAGAAGGTCAGGAAGTGTCTCAATTGAACTGAATTTGCAAACATATGGAGGCAGGTTGAATGGTCTTTGGAAACATACGGAGACAGACAAGAAATTAAAAATGTATGATGGTTGATAAGCTGTCATGAACCTTTTTGTCAAAAGATCCACGTCAATATAATGATGGTTGCTTAGTCACAAGAGTGCTATGTGCTGGTCAAACTTTGTCGTTCTTGAAGGACATGCATTACTTCCAAGGTCTGAAAGCAGTTGCTCCAGAAAGAGAGCAAAATAGCAAGAGAGTAAGGATGGGAAATACTGTTGTTGTGTGCTTTCAAGTTGTTTCCAACTAATGGCAATCCTGTCATGGTGTTTCCATGGCAAGATTTGTTCAGAGGGGCTTTGCCTTTGCCTTCCTCTGAGGCAGAGAGAGTGTGACTTGCCCAGGTCACCCAGTGGATTTCCATGGCTGAATAGGGATTTGAACCCTAGTATCCAAAGTCATAGTCAATGCTGAAGCCACTACACCATGCTGGCTCTCTATTAACATTATACACAGTATAATTTCAGGAACACTATAATCCAAAATATTATCACTAGTATCCTGAGGGAAACCCAGTGTTGGCTGCTGGCTTCCATGTCAGTGGAGTTATGAATCACTCTATGCACTCTATGTCTCAACTTTAAAGGGGCTGTCCAAGTTGCTGAACTTGAAAATGATAACTTTTCCCTCCCAAATGGAGCCACCACTGAGAAGACCATTGTAAATGAGATTAAAGTTACAGGATTATTGTGAAGATAACATCTGATAAGAATGAATTATAACTGTCCTTTGGGATCTTCTGATGGGTTGGGGAAAGAAAGTTCAAGATGTATGCACAGTAAACCCCACCCCACAATTGAATGTTATTTTTTTCAGACACACAGTCCGAAGGCAGACTGTCAAAAGGGGAGAAGCCAGGCAAATGCCAAGTTTACCACGCACCTCTGAGAACATGAGAGAAGAACACCTCTCCAGCAGAAGAGTGAGCATTCTTCCTTTTACTGATCATCTACAACTTATTGTTATTGACTTTGATCACAAGAGATTTTTTGTGTTTGTGTGATCGAAGCCTGGTTTAGTAAGCCACAATATACGTGGTACACAATGCCCAGCTGGACATTTATCAGTTGCCCTTCTTTCAATTATCAGTTGCATGAAAGGCTTTTTGAAGGGCAAGAGCAAGGGGTAGAAGGATTGATTCAGACTGGGATTGTGACATGAGGGTGAATGGGGAGGGTGGGTCTTAACCTTTTACCCCTTGCTGTGGTCCCAGTCCAGAGCAGGCCCTTCACTACTATTTATTTGCATTAGAAGAGATGTCCCATTGGCTCTTAGGGCAGATTTTTGCCATTATCTTGAGGATCACAGACTTCCTTCATACATACACATCTATCACTCAGTCTGTCATCCACTGATTGGTCAGTGCTTGACAATTTCTAACTGAATGTGTGAACTGACTCTGTTACAAAGCATTGCTATCTGAGTCCTTATGAAACTGCTTTCTTATGTGTAGCAGCTCATTGGCCCATGTCCCCAGAAGCTCCATTCATGAAAAGATGAGCATGTATATTGACCTGACCCCACCATCTTGTGAATATCTTTTCCAGTTCCTATCCTTGTAGCACTTTTGGGACTAACTGAGAGAAAGAAGTTGGTAGCATAAGCTTTCATAGGCTTAAGTATACTTCATCACATGCATCTAATGAAGTACTTAAGTCTATGAAGCTTATGCTACCAACTCCTTTCTCTCAGTCTTAAAGGTGCTACAAGATCCCTTTTCATATTGATCCAGACAACACAGCTGTGTCTTTTGAGTTCTCTTCCTAGTTGGTCAATTCACAGTATTAGTTTTTTCATTATTATTCCCTGCAAGACAGTTCCAAGAAAGCACAGTTTTTTCCAAAGTCTGTGAACTTTCTTCCTTTCACTTTTCCACAAAAGTGACAACTTACTAGTCCTTTCACTTCCAGTTTCTTCTTCTGTTTTTTCTACCTGTTCCTTTGCTCAGCATTAACTATAATTTTTCTCTTTCATTTCCTTCTTCCACTCTTGCCTTCTTCTCAATGTGGTAAACTACTACACTGAAACTGCTAGTTCAAGTAGATCACAGTGGGTGGGCCTTTCGGACCACATCTGGCCGTTCTGGGATCTCCCAGATGGCTATGCCCCCTTCCTCATGACATTATAATTTCACAGCATTTGTATGGGTTTTTTTGGAGGGGTGGGGAACCACTCTGAAAAGCTGGCATACCCATCATAAGGTTTGGCAACTAGCAGTGAGAGCTTTAAGCCAAAATAGGGTCGTATTTTTTTACTCACCTTTTGGCCCTGCTCACAACTGGAATGCTCCCCCAAGAACATCTTTGAAATGGAATTCAGCTCTTGGGCTCAAATAAGTTCCCCATTCTTAAACACAGGTTTATTTAATGTTAATATAATTTATTGCAATGTTTATTCTTTTTAGATTCTGAATGATAGAGTAACAGCCCAAGCAAGTAATGCACAAAAGCTATTTTCTTAACTTATTGTGTTTGTTTTTTAGAAACAACTGGAAGATTACTTAACAAACCTCTTAAAAATGCCCCTGTATAGGAACTACCATGGAACAGTAAGTAAAAAACAGTGTCCTCAGTCTTTCCCTTTATTTATTTATTTATTTATTATCTACTAAGTTGGGTGATGTTCTTCACAACAACTACAGAACCACTTGGGCTGCCACCTGCTTATAAAGTATTCTTATAGAACCATAGATAGTAGTGTTAAAAATTAACTCAAAGGTTGTCCAGTACAGGAAATCAACAGCCAAGATCATCCAAACTTGGTTTCAAAACCTCCAATGAAGTAGGTTCCACCACCTTCTGAACTAGTCTGTTCCACTGTTGAATAGCTGTTATTTTCAATAAGTTCCCCCTAATGTAACCCCATTCTTCCCTTCCCAAATCTTTTTCTGTAATTTGAGTTTGTTGATTCTGATTCTGCTTTCTGGAGAAGCAAAAAACCCTATTTGTTTTATCTTTCACATGACAGCCTTTCAAATATATGAAGATGGTTATCAGATCGCCTATTGGTCTTCTCCAGGTTAAACATATCTATGACCCTCAACCATTGTCACCGGGCTTGGTTTCCAGAGCCTTAACCATTTTAAACATTTAATTGCAGAAATGTTAATAAATTAATCAACTGATTAATATACATCTATGTACATTTTGCATATGAAGTAAATTATAAGTTTCAAGGAAAAAACATTATTCTCTTTGGTTTCAAATGTGAATGTTGTATTTGGTACTTTCATAGAAGAGGCATTCCTTTCTGGATGAAAGTAGTGGGAATGCCTCTTTGAAAATGGCTATTTATGTTAACTATAAGTATTTTTTCCCCATATACATGCGTGTGTGCTTGTGTGTATGTTTTGCCAGGGGCAGTTTTTAGTGGATCAGAAAGTTCTTAACCAATCAAATTAGTTGATTAATTGACTAAAGACACCAGTCCTAGAAGTTCCCCAAATGAAGTGATAGACATTTGTAGTGTTGCTTCACAAGAATTTAATTAGAATGATGGTTTAGCCATAACAGTCTATTTCATTTACTTTTTATTACACATAAGTAACTTATGCGGTTCACTGTCATAGAATGTGATTATGGCAACTGAAGTTAAACCTTTTAAAGAAAAGATTAGACAAATCCATGAAGGATAGGCTATCAGTGGCTATTAGTTATGACTGCTGAATGGAATGCCCATCCTTAAAAGCAACATATCTCTGAATCAGACTTCACCAAGCCAGATCTTTTCAGCTTAGCTGTTGGGGCAGAGGTATGGAAATTGTTGGGATATATGGAACATTCAGCAAATGTTCCTCCTCTGCACTTCACTGGAAAATACGGTACCTTTACAAGACAAGGCAGCCATAAAATGGATGGCTTTTAAATTTCCTTAGGAAGCACAGTAAATCAGCAGAGTTTAACTGTTTAAAACACACTTGCAGCAGTTTGCATGTATGATTCCAGCATGTAAGCTTTGATAACCACACTCTATTTCCCCAAGTTACACCTCTAGTATAATAAGGACTCAGAAACACTTAAAAGTAGGTTAAAAGTATAAAAACTTCATTACTCACATACTCAGAGAATCTCTTACAGAACATCAGCAGCATTACGATCAAAGTAGGCCAAAACTACCAAAATTGGCTAAATACTACATGGTTACAAAATAAATGCAGGACTGCAATGCATATCCTGTTACTCAAAAAAGTTTAATGGTGACAGTGGTACCTCATGGCAGTGTTTCCAGACAAAGGGAAGGATTTGGACACACCTCTTTCTCTGGAAACATCAATCACAATTCAGTAGGAAGTTACATCAAACATTCTGTTTGATTCTATCAGTTAACCCTTTAGGAGTAAAACCATCTCAACTTATTGGATTGCAAACTACATATCCCAACAGAAATTGTGGTCCATCACTTCTGGAATGCCCTGATTTTGGGGGTTGAACCATGGTTAGTGCAGGCCAACAAAAGGAGAGGTTTTTTTTAAAAAATTATTATTTTCATCCTTTGGAGTAGCTATACAAGACAGGAGTCTGCCTAAACCAGAGGTGGGCAAAGTGTGGCCGTGAGACTACATGGTGCAACCCAGGCTATTTTGGTGGCCCCCAATCCATCCAAACTCTCCAGACTGCCCTTTTTTCTGAACAAAGAAAAAGCTTGCATTGCCTCTCCTGGCTGCTTCCAGGATGCTTGGCCCCTTTCACAGTACACAGTTATTAACACTACAATTCCACTTTCTGCCATGGTTCCATCCTGTAGAATCACGGAACTGGCAGTCTGGTGGGGCACTGGAGCTGTCTGGCTGAGACTTCTAAACATCCCTCCCTAAATTGAAAAACTCAAGATTCTGTAGGGTGTTCCTATGGAAATTAAAGTGGAATCGTAGCACTATAACTGTGCAGTGTGAAAGGGCCCATTTTAAATTGGGTTCAGGGTCTCCCTGCACTGTTCCACATCACAAGTTTCTGTTTTTCAGAAACAGAAGTCAACTTCTGACTACATCTGGCTATGTCTGGTTTAGTTGGTGGAGGGGCATTTTGGTCAGTCTGTGTCCCCTTGAGGGTCTTGGGGCAGAATATTGGCCCCCTGACCATGTCACAGTAGCCCATCCTGGCCTAGATGAATCCTTGTTCTGATATAGCAGGGCCTCTCTTAGGTTCTTAAAGAATTTACTGTAGTGTGTCTGCAGTACGTGTAGGCTTAGATTAGCATGCATGTGTAATAATATAATTACTTTCTGTTCATGAAAGTGATATTATGCCAACTTGGCACCCATAAATGTTGATTCATTGGAGAAGATTAAAGTACATGACGGTGTGTGTAAAATACTTGTTTGGATACCATAGAGGTTTAGACACTGTGGAATTTCTCTCTCTCATATAACTTAACAGAGTTAACTTCTTTCAGAGATTAGGAAAAAATATCTTTTGAACCACGCCTCCTGGAATTACCCAGCCAGAATGTTCAATGTCTGTGCTGGCTCAAGACCTATGGGAGTTTTATTCCAAAAATGTTTCTAAGCTGTACTTTTGGTAGCAGAGAGAAATGAAAGCCTTGGAAGAATTCTATTCAGACCCAAAGTTTGGGGGTCTCTGTATACTTGAACCAAGCCAGCTCTTCCCTGCCAGCATTTGCTTACAAAAAGTATGATGAAAGTACACATATACTCACTTGCTCACTCACTTTTATTCTTCTCCTCTTGGTTAGGTTTAAATTAGTTTCAAAGTTATCATATAATCCTCAGCTATTGCAGGTAACTCTTAGGATGAGAGTAGAAGTTTTTCCATTTGTTTGATTATTTATCTATTTATTGTTAAAATATTTATACCCCACCCTATATTACAAGATCTGATGTAAAGTAAAATCAGTATAAACTGCTTAAAATAATTATAAAACAATAAAATAATTTAAATAGATGAAACATATTAACAAATTAAAATACAGGTAGGTTTAAAAGGTTTTAAAAGTTTAAAACCATGTGCATAAACATTTTTAGGCAAAACAATGGAGAAGACCCTCTCCCACATCCTCACACAATGTATTGACTTCGCTGGTGGGACACTGTAGGAGCCACCCCTCCACCCCTTAGCAGAGCTAATTTCTTGGGCAGACATATGTAGTGTGAAACATTCCTTCGGGCATTGATTTCCCAAGCCATTTGGTATATTATTTTGAATCTTTTCCCCCCTCATTTGTCTACAGTCTTCATGTAATGGAGATAGTACTAGTCCCTGTGAAAATGTATTTTTGACAGTTGGGCCCATTTCCATGAGAAAGCTCAAAAGCACACAGTTCTACCTGTTCCTAGGTGTTGTGTGAGATTTATTGTCATTCCCTTCCTGTTTAAACAACTACAGCCCCTTCCTTTCTAGGCCTTCCTGTGTTTCCAAGAAGCACTTGATCTTCTCTTGTTCCAAAGCTCTTTATGAGAGTTCCTCAAAGAAACTGCACTGATTGTCAACCAGTCACTATCAGAATGTTTATGATCATTCTGTGCCATCACAACAGTTTAGACCGTAGCAAAAGAGGGCTGACAGAAAGTTGTTAGGCACTTCTTAAGCATATGTCTTAGATATAAAGTTACCATTGGGAAGCAAAGCTGCACTGTGTGTTTGCCTCAGTCCCCTTCCACCCCATTACTTGCTACCTAATCATTTTCAATGGAGATCCCAAGGACTGAATCTGGGACCTCCAGTATGCAAACCATATGCTCTGTTATTGAGCTGTGTTATTGAGCTTTTAAAAGTTTAACCAGGGATCAAAAGAGCAAACAAAGGTGAATGAGATCAAGCATGTATCTTGTAAGATTTTTAAAAACAAAAACTGTTTTTGTACCTTTGAGCACAGTTCCATGTTTTCTCACAAACTGCATGTGAAGAGCAGGACAAACATGAAATGGAGGCCCATGTGTGAATGCAGGGAACAAGGATGTACTGATCAACCCCCATATGCATGGATTCAGCATCCACAGTTTCACTTATCCACGTTGGAAAAAATACATTCTCTCTAGGCATTTCTGGGTCCTCCATAGAAGTTCTGCTCCATAGAAGTTCTACTTCTGTGGTCAACTTCTGACATTTATCTCATCGAAAATAATAGGGTTCCCTATTATCCATGGTTTCAGATATCCACAGTATGTGTGTGTCTTGGAACATATCCCCCATAGATACGGGGGACGACCTGTACCACTGTTGCTTCCCACAACAGCATGTAGCATTCAACTCCCATTGGCAAAGACATCTGAAAAGAGCCACAAGCATGAGTACCTTGCTCAGCGCAAAGAGGTTCCATGCAGATAGATTACCTGCAGCTATTCATGGGCAAGGTTTCCTTTTCATGTCTTTACACCAATATGTGCATCTTGGAGGCAAGATGTAGGTGTATGAACAGTGACTCAGCCCTAGTCTTTGCATCCACCTTGAGATCTCGCCTCCTTTGTGTGTTATGTATGCATGAAGGAGACTAAACCCTTACCAGCATCAAAACCTGACATACCGTGTGGGATACTCAAACCCATGATACTTTTTATGCAACACAGCAGTTCTGTATTGCAATTGTAAATAATAATGGTCATGTGCATTTTTTCCAAGTTTACATGGATCGTTATGAAAAGATATAATGTTAGGGGCTGCATGTGGTTGATGACTCTGGTATTATGTATTTATTTATTGGATTTATATCTCGCCTTTCTCCCAAGGTGGGATTCTAGGTATTAAACATCTCTGTTGCATTTGTAATTGTTGCTGTCAACTCTTTTTGTAGTTATGTTTTAATTGCTTCATTTTAAGTCTTAAAACAAACATTGTGTGTGTTGCTTTAAAAAGAAATTTACCATGTGCCAAAGCAAGTGTGTGCTCTTATTTTTGAAACAAAGTTCAAAGTCTCTTTAGGTGCATAGCCAGAACCAAGTGGGGTATTGGTTGTTGCTGCAATTTTGGCTTCTAACTGTAGTATATTATTGTACTAACCGAGTTTTCTTATTTATTTCCTACTTCACTGAATCATATAATGAACAACAGCCACAATATGAGGCTTGTTGTTGATTTGGGGTCATATCTCATCTTCCCTCAGTTCTGCCTCAAAAGAATCTGAATTGCGCAGTCAACAGGAACAAAAGATCTTTTGGATTTATCTCCAGCTAACACCTGTCACTTGGCTGTTCACATTTCATTCCACACTGTTCACCCTGCTTCAGCCAATGCTTTCCTTTTGATACAATAATAGACAGTGATACTGAAAACTACACATTCCACTATTTCATGGCTAGACTATTCTTGACCAAGATTACTGAGAGAACCGAGTGACATATTGATCTTCCTTGAGGACAGCTGGGAGAGTGTAAAATTTCAAATGATGATGTGGAAGATTTTGCTGTCCTGTTAGTTTGGTTTCCTTGATGGAATACCACAGGCTTTAATTCAAGCTTGTTATTTCTTTATTTGATTTATATCCTACTTTCAGGATAATATTAACACAAAATTAAAATAAATTATAATATTAAAACAAAGTGATTAAAAACAGTTTGACAAGCACCAATTAAGTATCAATGAAGATCACAATGCATAGAAGCTACAGCCCTAAGTTTACAAGACCTGATCAAACTGTTGATGACAGGGTGACTTTTGCCGTTCTCTTATTCTTTGACTATAAGTCAAAGTTGACTTGATGACAGTTAATTATGATGGCAATGATGATGATATAGATACAATAATGTAGTATCCACCCATTAAACATCCTGTTTTCAGTTGCCAAAAGCCTACCTGAGGGGAAGGATGCAGGGAGGGAGCCAATCTAGCCTCCCTTAGAAAGGAGTTCCACAGCCCCAGCCAACATTGCCTCTGATGGTGGCAGAACTAAGACAAGTGCACCTTTCAAGAGACCTGAAAGCCTGGGCAGGTGTTTATGAGAGAATTTTTTTCCCCCAGATAGCCTGTCTCCAATCATATAGAGCTTTATAGGTCATAAGCTATGCTTTGGATTCTACCCAGAAACAGATCAGTGAAGCTATTGTCACAAGCAAGCTGTATTCTTTCTGTACTCAGCCCTGCTCAACAATCTGGCTTCAGCATTTTTGACTAGTTGAAGTCTCCAAAGTGTCTTCAAAGGCACCCCCTTATTGAGTGTGTTACAGTGATCCAGATGAGATGTTACTGAGGCATGTTATCAAAATGGCCTTATCAGATATCTCCAGAAATGAGTGTAGCTGACACACTAATTTTGAGTGTACAAATGTATCCTTGGCTGCTGTAGAAACCTGGGGATCATTCATGGAGTACTCATTTTTTGAGTGACCCTGCAGGTGTAATCCCGCCTGTGGATGGCTAGTGTCTAGCCTGATGAAGAGCTGAAGAAGATGCCTTCCTTCCCCTAACCCCGCCTCCAGAAATCCCCTCATCACTCCTTCATTCTCCCCTTTGCTGAGAAATCCCTTCTTATGTCTGATCACTGATCAGAGATGGCCCAGAGATTCCCCTTACACCATTCATTTTTCCTATTGGGAGAACAAGTATCAACCTCAAGTCAGTGGACTCCTAAGAATTCCTGGGGAGTGTTGGCTCTGTTTGTATCTCAGTGTTGGGAGAGATCCAGCTGTCTCTCTGCTAGTGCTCCCAATTATAGGTCCTGCCTTTTGGCCTGTGCTTCCAGGACATCCTGCCTCTCAGCCAACACTCCTAAAAGAGCTCTGTTTTAGAGACCGAGAGCCAAGACTACCTGGGGACATTTCATCTAGTTTGGGGAGGGGGTTATTAGTTTAGTGCATATTTTATTTGTTATTTAATGCCCCTTCTGTGATCTTTTACTTCTCAACACACACACACACACACACACACACACACCATTGTAAGACACCTGACAGGGCCTGTCTTTGACTTCCTCTTTTGTGCAGCACTATGGTTTGAAAACGTGTGGGCCCATCTACAGGAGGGGGGGGAATCCAAAGTACCTCATAGTATTGGCATCTTGCAGCAGCAGCAACATGTCTAAATAGTTTTTCTGGCCTTGGAAGCACCCATAAGCCTCGCATTCTTGATGGCAGCCACAAGTGATTTACTTGCGTTCATTCTTCACCACCACCATTTGTTTGTTTGTTTTAAAAGTCATCCCAAGGTGTGCTGGTGCGATAGAGCAATTTTCCAATTTATAGGAAAGCAAAATAGGAAATATTCATCCTGTTTTATCACCTTAGCAAGTGATCGCTAGGGCGAAAATCCAACATGGTGGCAGCAGGTGCTTGCCCTGCTAGCAAGCCCCACCCCTGCTCTCACTCAGACAATCAGATTTGTGCTTCCTTTTGAATTTCCTGTCATTCAATAGTCCAAAAGAGCAGGAATGCACATCCCCCTCGCAATTTTTGAAAAAGTATGGGAAAATCTGTGAAGGATTTTACTGCACTGTTTTTGCCATTTTGGGCCCCCCTCCTTCTAAATAGTGTGGATTGGCACTGGGTCCCATTTAGACAGGTAGGATTTCCAGTAAATTGCATGAGGAGTATTTTCACCATTTAGACGGGCCCTATGTGAGAGAGGGAGAAAAAAGAGAGAGAGATGTAGTGAAGTGGTCAGCTTGACTTTGAGAGCTCAATGAAAGGTACAAGGCTTAAGCTGTTATTATGCAGAAAGCTTAATTCATGTAAACAAGGATTATGAAACACCTAACATTTTTCTGCATCATCCCCTGTGAGAAGATAATGTATTAAGGGCTATCCCAACAGAAAGGTAGCAAATTTAATTTGGTGCAGAGCTTGGGAAGTTATATTTTTAGACCACAACTCCCAATAATTTCTTGGCCAGCAAAGCCAGTTGCCATGCTGGCTTGAGGATCTTGGGTAGGATACCCAGAGTCTTAGAGCCTACTCCTTCTTCTTGAGTGCTCAGGGCAAGGAGGAGGGATCTCAGGGTGAAAGAAGTGTCCCAAAAAGTATATATGTATGTGTGTGTATTTTGCTAGGCTTGTAAATTTTGCTTTAAAAGGTATTCTCTATGCAACTGTGGCAGATGGTTAAGGCATCATGGTTAAGGACATAACCAGGGCCTACCCCCTGTGACATCACAACAGTTCACCCATGGGATTCAGGTTTGGGTGCTGAAATCTCAGGCCTGGGATAGTCCAGACCTGGCAACCCTAATCTTGGGAGTTATAGTCCAAAACTCTTCCAACATTAAATGTTATGTAAGTGGTTATCACATTAATAAGATGGCTACTAAGCCCAGTTGATGGAATAAGACTAATGCTGAATTTTAAGGATTAGTGTAAAGCCTGCTTTTACACAAATTATGCCAAATTTAAAATTATATTTATAGCACACATGCACACAAACTGGAGTTCCTGGTACATAATACTGCCCATTTTGGTTCAAAGGGAACATAGCTCAGAGGTGTGCTTCTTATTCAGAAGGTCCCAGGTTCAATCCATTTCTCTAGTTAAAATAATCAGGTAGCCAGTGATTGAGAACACGGGCAATCATAGGAAACAATGCTGGGCTAGAGGGAACCATGGTCTGACCAGGTCTAAGAGGCTTCCCTGTGTTCCTACTGCATGCTGGAAATCTCTACTATGAAAGATATGGTTGGCAATGCCAGTCTTTGACTACGCTTGGCTGCAATTAGCACTTAAAGATAATGGGAGGATGTGCTGGATGCATAGCAATCCATGAATGAATGAAATTTTGTAGACCAGTACTGTTTATATACTGGGGAGCTCTGTCTGAAGGAGGCATACGGACTTGTGGTGCAAGTTCCTGCATGGCAGGGGGTTGGACTGGATGGCCCTTGTGGTCTCTTCCAACTCTACAATTCTATGATTCTATGATTCTATGTAAGGAGACACTATTGCACTCACCAATACAAATGGGGATGCATCTCTGTACATAGCCCATGCAGCACAGAAGTCATTCAGTGAATTAAAACTTGGACCATTTTCTGGATTCCTACATTCAAATAATATAAGGCTTTTCTTTCTTTCTTTCTTTCTTTCTTTCTTTCTTTCTTTCTTTCTTTCTTTCTTTTCAGATGGAATTCATGGGTGTAAGTCAGCTTTCATTTATCCATGATCTAGGACCAAAGGGCATGTAAGTTGACATTTTTGTAACAAAGACCCCTAGGGCAATAGTTTGAGTCTTGGAGCCTCTTGTTCATTTAAAACATCTATAAAACACATTTCATTTCAGTAGTTCCAACTCTTGGGGAATTGTTGCCCTTTCTAAGCCTAATGTCTTGCACTAGGAAGAGGAACCATGTTCCTACAGCAAAATTAGGCTTCACATGAGTGGTGGGCAATTGGTGACCTTCCAGACTTCTCAGTTGTTGAGAACTCCCACCCAGAACTCAGAAAAGTTATCTTTTGGACTTTAAGTCCCAGAATCCCTTCATCCAAAAGGTAACTTTCCCAGGCTCTACTCCCATCATGCCTTATCATTAGCTATGCAACCTAGAGCAGATGAGAGTTGCAGTGCAACATCTGAAAGACCACCCCAGCTTCCAATTGAAGGACATGGTGGAATCTTTAATGAGAATAGTGGATGGAGGTCAGCCCTAGAAGGCAACCCAGGTTCATGAGGGGGGTATGGAGCAGTGAGCAGATAGTGAGAATGTCACTGTCAGTAAACACAGAGAGGTCTTCAGGGTTGGAAACCAGTAGAGGTTGGACACAAAATGGCCATGCTTTGTAGCATAGGTTAAACTCTGCTTACTGAAAGAGAAAGTAGAGCTGCCAGCTGGTGTTCAGCCAGGCCCTGCTGCTGTGCCTTTAACAGCATCTTGATCGACAGCAGTTAGTAGATGACAACATTTATATCCATGCTGTGAAAAACAGCAGCAGCTGATTTGTGCAGATCTTGTCATTATTCAAGGTACAGAAGCAGGAGATAGTTGGAAAGTCAGAAACCCCTTGAGGAAGTAATATAGGGGAAAGGAAAAGCAAGATCCAATCAAAGCAAAAATACCATAAGACATAAAGAAAGCCCACTTTCAGAAAGATCAGAAGCTCAAGAGAGAGGGGAAATTCAGTGGAGCACACAGAAGGATTCTGTCTTAAGCAGGCAGTAGCTACCTACATGCAGCTCAGATCTAAGCGTGTTTGCTCTGAGGTGAGCTTGACTGTGTTCAAGGAGTCCTGCTTCCTGCTGAACATGCTTTAAATTGCTGCTTTCCAGCTTGTCTTTTCCTGATTTGTTTAATCTTCTAGATATAAATAAGTTCTGGCCAATTTACCTCTTTGAAATGCATTCCCATATTGGGCTTTTAATTTGAAATGCAAAAACTGACAGAAAATTGCATAGGATGTTCTACTCCAAGGCTGTCTTTGCTATTCAGGCTAACAGTGTCATCCTGTGCAAATTTCCCTGAGTAAATAAATCCCAGGTGGCCAACCAGTGGGCTTGTTGCAGCCTTCCAAATATTGTTGAACTAGAAGTCCCAGCAACTCTAGCCAGCAGAACCAAAGGTGAAGAATGCTGGTGGTTCCAGTCCAACAACATCCAGAGGGTGGCATGCTTCCCACCCCCGTTTTAAAGGGGTTTGTTTCTGTTGCCTTTGGAGATGTGTATGTGAAATGGAGATGGATGGAAGGTTGACCTACCTGTTTTTTCCAAGAGCTTGCTAAAGCAATGTTTTCCTTCTCCTCCTTTTATTTTCAGAGAGGGTATGATCATGAAAAGGTCTGGAGGTCATAGAATACCTGGTTTGAACTGCTGCGGGCAAGGAAGACTCTGCTACCGATGGTCCAAAAGGTACCTTTGTGGTTATTCCCTTTTCCAATCTTTAATTCAGAATTCTTCTCTCAGTTTTATACTGAACATATTGACAGCAAAGTTTGCTGTTGCTTTTTTAAGCTGCAGGCTCTACAAATAATTCATGATCTGCAGCAGCTGCCCTGTATATATTGAGCAGGAGCTCTTCATTGGGGCAAGACCTATAATATTACTCCCATATCATTTTTGAAATAGGAATGTGAACCTGGAGACAAATGGATGTATATTAAATTGAATGTAAATTCCCATTTGTATTTAGTTCCATAGGTTTTCCATCTGGCAATAGTTATTGGTTTGCGTTTCATCCTGCTTTATTGACCAGATTTTGATACTATCCTACTCTGCTACTTTCCATTTTGCTAAACTGTCAATTTCTGCATTGTTGGGGCTACTTCTTCTCCACAGAGAGTGGCTCAGGAGCAGGAAGTGCATTTGAAAGCAAACTGATCCCATTACTGAGTGGTCAGGCTTTGTAACAGAGGTGGGAGTTGTGCAGCTGTCCAGATCATGCTGGATTGCAGCTCCCAGTGTGGTAAACCACCGCTGTCTCCCCAACTATTTCTCTTTAAAATCTTAAGTGACCAGCTTCTTCTTGGCACTTGTCACCTCCCTGTCAATAATCTACTGATAACACAATGGTAGCGGTTTTCAAATACTAACTCAGAGGCCAATATAGGTTTTAATAAAACAGTAGAATGGTGTATTTCTTTTAAACATGCAAACACGACGTCTTGTTCTTAAAACTTGGTAATAACAGTTCTGAGTTACAGGTTCGGATCCAATGTAGCTATTTCAAATACAATACTTAATCTCTTCTGACTGTTACAAACTAACAACACAGACCCTCTCTCTACTAGAGTTCTGTAAATAGTAGAGTTATCCTTTCTTCCACCCTTATCCTTTTAAAACTTAGTTCCCTCAGAAACTCTGACCAGTTGATTCTTCACTAAATTCTCTCGGTTCCTATCTCTTCTAAGAACCGTCCCTATCATCTCTACAAACGGTCCCTCACTCCCCCTCTTCCTCACAGCCTGGGCTATTTATCTGCTCCCAGCTGCTCTCTCATTGGCTAGCTCCAGCTGTCTTCGGATTGGTCAGCTGCCTTCTGGTCTTCTCAGTTCACAGCTGTCCTTTAGTTCGTCACGCCCAGTGGCCCCACACAGCATAGCCAGTGGTCAGTAATGCTGGTAGCTGCAGTCCAATATCTGAAGAGCCACATAATCGCCACACCTCATCTATAATAAGGTTGATGTGATATAGCAGAAATGGATTAAATAGTTGCCTGTTACAGACAGTTCAGTGATAGCATTACAAACAAAGACATCAACGTTGCTGAGTAATTCATTATGTTAATCAATACAAAATATTTTGGGGTTTTTCAAAAGGAATTTTTATTTTTAATTTTGTTTAAAATAAATATTTAAAAAGACATTTTGAATTTTGTGTTATAGTTAAAAAAGTCAATTTTGCTGAAATCTGCTTTTGTAGCTACATATGACTGGTTTCCCCCTTCTTCCAGCACAATATATTCATTGTCTCTTTGCTGCCACTTGCTTTTTATTTGTGTATGCTTCAATCCAGAGGTGGTTTATAGTACCTGTTAATCCAATGTGAGCTTTAGTCCAAGCCTTAATGGAGCTATCCAAAGTGCTGAACCTATTTGTTGTCCACAGTGCTGAACCTATAAGGGTCTTTATAGAGTTTTTAAAAAGCATTTTAATATTCTTAACAGTTAATGTTTTAACTTATACATTGTTCAATTCCTTTTTAAATTGTATGTTTATATTGTTATTTTTACTTTTGTTTTTTTTTTACTTGTATTCTTTTAAAGATGTTGATAGCTGCCTTGAGTCTCATTGTTAGAAGAAAGGTGGGATACAAATGAATAAAATGATGATAATATTTGGAGAATAAGGTTCAGTACCTTGGATAGTTTTTCTATCCAAACAAGACCAGAATTCAAAATGGATTCATCACCATCCCAGTATGGAAGCCACCCCAACATTAGCTGCTACTGTTTCAGGTTTAGCAAACTTACTAGGCCATAAATTGCATTTGGTTCATGTTGCAGGGTTCTGACTAGACATGCTTAGGATTGTGGTATCAGATGTCTCTGTTTAAGCCTCATCTTCTTTCAACAATACAATTGTCATCAGTCTGCTTTTTTTCTCCTCTCCTCCTCCTTTTTTGTAAATGTCTTTCTTTATGTGCTAAAACCAGATGCAAGACAGTCTTAAGTGCCAACTTGGTAAACGTGCACTATGTTCCCCTTGTTGAGAAATGTTAGAGTTGTCCTGAAGCACTTCACACACACACACACACAAAATCAGTTTGCAAGGCAAACATGATGCAGAAATCTTGACCTGGACACATTGGGAGAGTCCACATTACATATGACTCATTCTTTCCACTGAGCAGATTTGGCATTAGCAGAGAGTACTCCTGATGACCTCAGTTGCATTTTTGCACATTCTGGAGCATTGGGTGTGAAGACCCATGGAAATTGCTTTTGCCGGGCTATACAGTTGGAGAAGAATATTTAGAACTAGCTGTACCTGGTATAACATACACCATTAAAAAACTCCCCCCAAAAACTCCCCTGGAAGACAACCCTGTAAGGTAGGCCGGTGGATTTGTAAATTCTTCCTCCCCTTCTAAGCATTCCACACTTTTACCAGAATTGCTGAGGGTGACTCGCTCTGTTGCCCTGTTGCTGCTGTGGCTGCCGCCAGTTGACTTTCTGGGTCCTGTCACAGGTGACCCGTCACCACCACCAGTTGACTGTCTGGATCCCACAGATTGAATAGCAGGAGTGGATTGTGAGTTGGAAAAGGAATTCGCATATGGGTGGTGATTGGTTGGGTGTGTTTCCTGAGCAGCCAATCAGCACACTGGGAAAGGCAATATACCCAAGGGTTTTATATATATAGATGGCTCTTATGCCACCTAATTCTGCATTCACATGTATAGGGATCTAGATTTCTAAGTGGAAAAAATTATCTTGATTGTAATAATAGAAAAGTGGATAAAGGATGTTAAGATGTTACTAGTCCTCATTAAATAATTTGGAGAATGACTTAGAAGTGATCTAGATAGGCAGATGGTGAGGACAGTAGAAGGGTACCTCCTCCTCCTCAGTCAAATGCATCCATTCCAAGAACAGGGTTTAACAAAATGTATATTACATGCACACATGCCCAGGTGGTATAAATAGCTTTAAGTGAAAAGGAATTCTCCTCCCTTTTCCTCCCACAGTACTTGGAAGTCTATGCTGAACATACAAAAAAGGGCATAGGAAAAAAAAACAGACCTGCAATCTGTGCTTTTTTAAAAAAATGCTGTTGAGCCTGTTGCTTGGCAATTTAATATTTTCAAAACCAAAGCCTCAGTATTCTTTCTATGATGTTTAACGGAATTAAGTAAGTGTACTCATAAAAATAAACCATTAGGAAACTTCACTTGAGTGAATTGGTGTTACTATGCTGGGTCATAAGCTGTCACTGAGTGAGAGGTACAAAGTGCTGGAAACCAGGTTTCCTGAGCCAGCCAGCCGGTGAATACTGTTACTGTCCCAGCCTGACCTGGCAGCCTTCATAGTTTTCTAGGTCAAGGGACTTACTTGAATGGGTGGGTTTGCACAAGGCACTCTCTAGCTTGTTATTCTGCTGGCTCATCGCACCAGGAGCGTCATTCAGGCTGGGGCCCTTTCACATTCTTGTCATTTTCACTAATATCCCACCTTTCTCCCAAAACTGGGACTCAAGGTAACTTACAATTTTGAAAAGAACAATGCAGCTAAAACATACAAAAAGTGAACATTAAAATGGAATTTAACTATTCATGTTATTAAAATGATTTAAAACTATACTTTATAAACATAAAATGCAATTAAAAGATTAAAAGTTTCAGTTTAAAACAGTACAGCACCCTCAGCCCATTCTTTTAAAATTTTATGTTTTAAAATCCTGTGGAAGGACAACAGGGAAAGAGCCATTCTGGCCTTCCTGAGAAGGGAGTTCCAGATTCTAGGGGCAGCCACTGAGAAGGCCATGTCACATGTCCCTGCCAACTTTGCTTGTAACAGTAGTGGGACTGGGAGGGACCTCTCCTAGAATCATAGAATTATAGAGCCAGAAGAGACCACGAGGGCCATCCAGTCCAACCCCCTGCCATGCAGGAATACACAATCAAAGCATCCCTGACCATTGGCCATCCAGCCTCTGTTCAAAGACCTCCAAGGAAGGAGACCCCACCAGCCCCGAGGGAGTGTGCTTCACTGCCAAACAGCTCCTACTGTCAAAAAGTTCCTCCCAATGCCGAGGTGGAACCTCTGCTCCTGGAGCCTGCATCCACCGCTCCGTGCTCTAGTCTCTGGAGCAGCAGAAAACAAGATTGCGCCATCCTCAATGTGACACCCCTTCAAATACTTCAAATACCTGATGATCTCAAGACCAGGACAGGTTCATAGAGAGAGATGAGTGTATGGTCTGCCAGGTAGCCTGGACCTGAGCCATATAGAGTTTTATTGGTCATAACCAGCATTTTGAATTGCGCCCAGAAACAAACTGGGAGGCAGTGGAGCTGTTGTAACACTGGAGTAGTATGGTACCTATAACCTGCCCCAATTAATATTCTCGTTGCATCTCTTTGTACTAGCTTAAGTTTCTGAACACTTTTCAAAGGCAACCCCATACAGCATGCTTTACAGTGGCCATGATAGAAAACATGCTTATCATATTTGCATATGGTACCAAATTAGGAGGGGTAGCTAATACCTCAGAGGACAGGATCAGAATTCAAAATAGCCTTGGAGATTGGATTCCTTTACTGTAATGGCTCTGCCCTCTCCAAATCTGGTTTTAAAAGAATAAGCCCCAAGTCACTTTTATCAGAGTTCTCCCATCCACAGCTGGTGCCTGAGTAGCTGACTGACCAGGGGGTTACTTGGATTACTTAGTCTGTTTCCCCCAATTGGCTAAGAGCTGTACAGTATTGCAATTCTCCTTCCATTGTTCTGAATTTTTTTAAAAAAAAAGAAAAAACTCATTTTGCATTTGTACCTTTAAATCAGTTTTAGGGAAACCAGGTCATCTTTTGCCTCAGTTCTGGGTCAGTGGCTGCTTGCAGGATGCAAATCACAGACACACTCATTCTTTGCCTCCTCCCTTTCCCAGGCCATCAGGAGTTTCATTAGGGTATCTAAAGCAGATCAAAAGCTGGAAGGGAAAGCAAGGTATTTGTCATGTAAACATCCTCCCCCCACACCCATAAGAGGACCCTTTGAGGCTCCCTTGGTGTGAAAACATTCATTCCTCACCTGGGTTTTTCTGTTGTGGAGGGGAGAGATAAGCCATTTCAGCTCACCACTTCTCCATGATTTATTAATTTATTACTATTTTCTTGTGGAACCCCTGGCCATCTCTGGGGGAAACCCAGGGTTCTGCAGAACCCCAGTTAAGAAACACTGCTCAAGAGGGTCAGCCCTTGTGACATGTGGTACACCTGTGTCAACCTACCTGCTGATTCCAGGAGTATTTGCCTCTGGGCCCCTCTACACTACACAATTATAGCACTATGAATTCACTTTAACTGTCATAGTTCCATCCTATGGAATCCTGGGATTTGCAGTTTGTGGGGGGGGGTTAGTGATTCCCTCTGGAATCCATACAATATTGTTATGGTAATTAAAGTAGAATAATAGTATTGGGTTTGTGTAATGTGAAAGGGCCCTCTGTTCCCATCACCAGCCACTCTCTAGGAGGTCATTTGATGTCCTCCTGGGTTTCAGGGCCCTGGATGTGATCCCTGAGGTCCATCCTTAGCTTCACCACTGTGAGAGCAGAATGCTTTCTGAGGAAAACTTCAAAAATGGCACCTACCACTTGTGGTTTTCCAACATAACTGCATTAAAAAAATAACTATCAGTTGTAGTTGGTGGCTCAAATGTCAATGGAAAAATGAAACTGCTTTGGGATTTAGTCTGAAATTTACAGGAGCTGTCCAAGTGATGAACCTTCCCTGCCCTCCACAGGTTTGTCACTTTGGAAAACAATGTTCAGACTAAACCTCAGAACAGATTTTTACCACCCCTGCTGTGAGGATCCTGTCAGACCCCAATTCAAATGAAGAACAGATACTAGCTTTAGTACTTTATTGCAGTTGAAATTGAGAGAACAGGTCTCGGTCAAAGCCAGAACTAAGCAAGCAAAAGAAAAGTGAGGTTTTAAAGTTTTTCAAGTTTTAAATCTCGGGTAGTATCTCCCCCCTCCTTCTCACTCCCCTCCCTTTGAGCAACCCCCCTTCGCTTCTCAAAACAGCAGATGTGTTTATGGCCTTGGATGCAGGCACAGAGCAGTACCTTACCTCCAGGGAACCAAAGGCCCAGCTTTACACCTCTCCTTCCCAACATCCAAACAATCGTCATTCCATTTACTTTAATTAGGAGGTCTCAATGAGACCTGCTAACATGGCAGAGGCCTGCTACCAGCCACTGGCTGGCTACAAGCAGGTCCTGACACCTACTGACACTGGAGTCACCTGCTGCCAGTGTTAATCATTTACAAAATATGGATGTCCTAACAATATAGCAAATTCTGGATCATCATTTGGCTTCCATTCTTTCCTGATATTCTTGAATGTAACTGAAGGCAGCATCCTGTATATTGGAAAATGATCAACTAGGAATGTACTGATTTATACTAAAACTGATTCCCAACCATCAGCTTGGGAAGAAACGGCCAGAAAAGTGCTTGGACTTGACCAAAACATCTAAGTTACTGGAAACAATTCACAGACAAGTTGATATGCCACAGGAAATTCATGTTGCACAAAAATGAACAACTTCTATTTACTGTTTATTGGATCAGCTACTTTGTATATAGGAGCCTGGACATACATCTTTATTTGTGATTATAGCAAACATCGCAATGTGGACATTTTAAATGAAGGAAACAAAATGAGATGCCTGGTTTATCAGGAGCATTATTGTACCAAAAGATGCCCAACACCTTATAGTTTATGTAACTTTTTTTTTTCATTGTCTTGAACACTTTTGAGCAAGGGAACCATCCAAACCTATTCTAAATAAATAAGTAAATAAATAATGTATTGATTAACTGGAGCTCTACTAAATACACATTTGTTGAATTTCTTTCCCAGGTGGTTAGTAGTAAAAGATTCTTTTCTAACGTACATGAAGCCAGATAGTGGAGCCATTTCATTTGTCCTACTGGTAGATAAAGAATTCAGCATAAAGATTGGCAAGAAGGAGACAGAAACAAAATACGGGCTTCGAATAGACAATCTCTCCAGGTGAGAATTTTACAGACCTCGCTTTGTGTAATTCCTCATTATTTACCTAGCATTTGTACTTTGCCAAGTGTTTTATCGGAGTAACCAAGACCTTACAGATAGGGACCTCATATGCAGAGCTTAGGAATGTGACCTTTGGACTACAGCACCCAGAATCCCCTAGTCAACATGGCTGTCATGCTTTTTTTGTCCTTGGCTTTGAACCTCTTTAGTAACATCTAAGAACTAATATAGCACAGTCAAATTCAGCATCCTGGAATTTATGGGTGAAAGAAATCTTGGTGGTTATTAATTAAACTCAAGTGGAACTAGCATGAGAACACTAAAATGTAAAGCCTTTTTCTTCAGGATTTCAGCCAGCCAACTAGCCAGCCATCACTCTCTTGCATTTACCCTCACTTCCTGGTTTTCTGCTTTTATTATTTCAGTAACCACCCAGCATTTAATGACTATAGAGTATGCTTGATCTTCTTTGAGGTGTGCCTCTTTCCATTTCATCCCCTTAATATTTTTGTATTTTTCAAGCTTTGGGTGCCGGCAAGCCTTCTGATACTTCCCTCTTGTACATGGATGGTATTGTTTTGGTTGCATAAAGATCTATACAGTAGGATCCCCATATCTGCTGATTCATCATCCACCGATCAATTATCCACAGTTTCAGTTTCAGCAAAGATACCATAGAGTCTTCCTAGAAAATGTGTCCTCTCTAGCTATTTCCTAGGTCCTCCAAGGCAACTCTATGATATTTTAAACTGGAACCAATCCCCCGTGGATATGGGGGTCCTACTACACTTAGAGAAAAGGCAATACAGTGGGCCTGCAGTAGCTCACTGGGGTGTGGTTCCATGATCCATAGATATCAACATCTGTGGGTGCTCAAGCCTCATTATATCTCTGGCTTTTCTTCACAAACGAAGATTCAGGAAGTACTTGTCCCATGCTTTCTGCAAGTGCGCTGATGACTAAAAAGGCTAATCCAAGATAAACAAGTCCGGTTGAAGAAAGCACAGCAGAAGGTCTCCTTGGGTGATGTTTCCAGGTTGTGATTCTTTCTGCGTTGCCGTTTCTCTTCAAGACTTGTTCGGCGTGAGTTCTCAAATAAGGCTGCAGCATTGTGGATAGTGCGTCTCCATGCCTCCCGATGTGAGGCCAGGGCGGACCATTGTTGGTGATCAATTTGGTCGAGCCTGAAATGTTGTTTCAGGGAGTCCTTGTATCGCTTTTTTGGAGCACTCCTCTTACGCTGGCCCGTGGCGAGTTCACCGTAGAGTACTATTTTGGGGAGACAATGGTCCTCCATCCTAGAAACTTCAGGGAGGGCAGGTGGTGGCTGGAAAGCCTCCCCCTCCATCCAGCAACCCTTCCACCCTCCCCGAAGCCGGCTGACTGGAATCGTGGGACTGGGGAATCTCCCCAGTCAGCCAGCCACCTCCCGCGATTCCCCAGCCTGCAAGGAGGCTGGCCAGCTTCCTCGTGAGTTGGGGAATCGCAGGAGATGGCTGCCTGGCTAGGGAGAGGCTCAGCCACCTCCTACGATTCCCCAACCCATGAGGAGGCTGGCCAGCCTCCTCACGAGTTGGGGAATTGCGGGGGATAGCTGGCTGGCTGGCTGGCTGGCGGGCTGGCGGGCTGACTGGGGAGAGGCTAAGCCCCACCCACCCAGCGAGGCTCCCACACCCCCGTGCAGCCTCGCTGGGTGGGGACGGGATCTTCTCTGTGATTCAGAGTCACAGAGAAGATACCCTCCCACCCAGCAAAGCTTTCCCCCTCCCCATGCAGCCTTGCTGGGTGGGGGGATCTTCTCCGTGACTCAGACTCACGGAGAAGACCCCCTCCCGCCCAGTGAGGCACCCCCCCCAGTATACCCAGCGTATAAGATGACCCCTGACTTTTCAGGAGATTTTACAGGGTTAAAAAGTCATCCTATATGCCGGAACATACAGTATTTGTTTTTTGTTGATAGTCGACCCAATCCAGTCCTGTATACTTTTGTACCCGTTTTGTGGCAGAGAATTATGGCAACCCTAGATAAGGGGGAAGTTTGACATAAAGGTGGCAACTGTTGAACTGTAGTTTCCACAGATATTTATTTGGTGGCAGCATAAGTGATGAGGCAGCCAGGCTGAACAGTGATGTAAATTTGGTTGGTGTGCCTGTGCGTCACACCCATAAGCTGCACTTTGCAGTAGGTTTCATCACTTTTTGTGATTTTTAGGCTGAAAAATGGTCCAGCCTCTTAAAAACAAAGGGGTGAGTCTCAATGCTTGAAGGGTATTCTAGGGAAACGAAGAGCTACAAAAAGGGCTTTGGGACAACATGTGGTCCATGGGCTGCATTTTCGCCACCCTTGGTCTAGGATATTGAAAGTTAGCAAGAGGTCCAAGAGGACCATCAGAGATCCACACACCCGTCAAATTGGAAGGAAGCTACCAAGCTTGTATTGTCTCATAACCAGGCCTGAAACCAGATTGAAATGGATCTAGCAATGGCCAGAAATTGAAGATACAAATAATTATCCAATATGGTGGGATTTCATGCAGGCTTTTTCAATGGATGTCTTACATTTACCTTCTGAAGGTATATTGGGACCTTGCCTTTCTGTAAGGAGACACTGACCCATCTAGCTAGTCTCCCTCAGGCCCTTTTAATGAGTCAGGAAGAGCAAAGATCTAGCTGAACAAGGGAACTTTCTAGCTCACAGCAGATTACCTTAGCTGCTATTTTGCAATCCAACTCTCTCCTCCATGCATTGGTGGCAGGGACTTTAGTAACAGCAAACAATGTCCCTGCTCTGCTGCCAGAAGATAAGGGGCAGGTGGTTGGGTTCCCTGTCAGTAGGGCAGGGAATCTGCTCCAGGTTTAGGAATGAACTTTAATGGAGCTATTGAAGTTGTTGAATTTATTTTGGGAGAGTGTCCAACATCTTTGTTAGTTCCTTTTAAGTTCAGATTAAACCATGGAGCAGTTGCATCACTCAACTGATGTAAAAAACTACAAGCTGTCACTGCAGAAGATGCTTCAGAAACTTCTGGACAGTTTTGCAAGGAAAAAACCCTTGGGCACTACACTAGACAGATACTTCTGAAAAGGGCCTTGCTGTGATCATCCATCCATTTTCCTGCACCTTTCTGTCAGAGCTTGGAAAGTGTTTGGTTGTTGTTGTTGTTGTTTAACTACAACTAGCAGAATCCCTGGACAACATAGCTGCTAGCCATGTTCCAAACTCTGCTTTTTGTAGTTTGGGGTCAGTGCTTGCACATCCCCTGTATCCGTAATTCCAGGTGCTCAAACAAAACTATGCAAATTGATAATAATCAGTACAATAAAACCGAGGCTTCTGTCCAAAATAATGGTGAATTTGTTTGAGATGTTTCCCCTTCCTTTCCCCTCCTATTGTGCTGCATCCTTTTTATTATTACTATTATTATTATTATTATTATTATTCCTAGGTCCCTGATTTTGAAATGCAACAGCTATAGACATGCTCTGTGGTGGGGTCAAGGAATAGAAGCATTCATTCAGAAAAATGGCAAGAACTTTCTCCAGCATCATCGATTTGGTTCTTACGCAGCTGTGCAGGAGAACACCTTAGCAAAATGGTAAGATTGGATGGGACACTGCTCAGGTAGCTCTTCCCAATCTGGAGATTGGGCACCAGTTAATAATATAGGAACTTTGTAATCGAAGAGATGGCAATCTTGGTCTCCAAGCTTGTTTATGACCCTGCAACCCCAGTCATAATGGATAGAAAAAACGAGCCCCATATCTGGAGAGGATACATTCGTGGACTTACTGTGGATACTGGAAACCATGGATAATAGCAAACTCTATTCAAATGAATGACTTTTGGCCCAAGCTTACCATAGAGTCATGCTGGAGGACCTAGAGATTCCTAGAGAGAACACCTCTCTAGGATCTCTAGGTCCTCCAGCATGACTCTATGGTCAAATTCTGGCGGAAGCATACCATAGATTCACAATGGAGGACCTAGAAAATGCCTAGAGACAATATATATATTTTTGGACAAGAGTAAGTGGTACTGGTCCCACAGATTTGAGGGTTGTAAAATATATTCCTTCTAGTACCAGAACCAGCATCCATATGTATATAAATTGGAGAATAGGAGAAGGAGAATGCTGTTGCACTCGTATCCCTTCTGGTGGGCTTCCACAGCCACAGTTGGCCACTGTGAGAAGAGAATGCTGGACTATATAAACCCTATGTCTGATCCAGCACAGCTCCTCATTGGTGCTTATACTCTTCCATATTGACTCATATCTGAGGAACCAAATCCCTGGCTGGAATCCTATTGTTTAAGTATGTTTACGTTCCCCTACAAAAGCAGCTGGACATTTTTGTCTGATGCAAATATCAACATTCTGTTCAAGTTTGTAGAAATGAAGAACGGGTTGCAAAACCAACCTTTTTTAAAATCTTTGCAAACGTGGTATATTTAGTGCCATTATGCATGCAGATGCACATGAGGTTGTTAATTGGGTTGTGCATTCAGTTGCAGAAAGTTGCCATTTCACACTAGGAACTCCAGTAGCTGCTTTGAGACTATCTGGGGACATGAAAAATCTAGCATGCACTTTCTGGACACAGCCCACTTCATTCGATTCCTTTAGGTCTTTTTAATGCTAAAACAGACTAATATGGCTATCTCTTTGAATACATTTCAACACAAACGTTGCCCAATCCATAACTCCATAGATGAAGATTTATACTCTATAACCCTGATGTCAATTTATGGCCCATATATATATATATATATATATATATATATATATATATACATACATTAAAAGAAATTAAAACTGTGGTCCTCAAGCTGCTAATGAATAAGATGAGTGACACTGAATGTAAATACTGTCATTGCTTCTAGGTATGTGAATGCAAAGGGGTACTTTGAAGATGTTGCAAATGCCATGGAAGCTGCCAAAGAAGAGATTTTCATCACAGATTGGTGGTTTGTATTTAATTTGCATAATCATATTCCTCCACCCTCCCCAGATACCTCGTAGAACATTTTATGACAACGCTGTGTTGTTCAGGGCCCCTTTCAGCATAGAAACTTAACAGTGGGACCAGATGGTTTGGCAACAGAAACAACCATCTCATAGAGAGAAGGTTTGCTGTTGTGGAGAATTTTTTTCTTTCTTTTTATGAAAAGGCCTTTTCAGGACACTTGGCCGGGGAAACAAAGCAGAACCAACCATTTAAACACACACACACAGATACACAAAAGGCAGAAATTTCTTTAAAACGGATGCTTAGTTTTCGCCTTGAACATCTTCCTATGAAATGTTTTTTGATGTTATCTTACTTTTCTCTATACTTCAGCAACCCAATGAAAGGAAGTGAAGTATTAAAAAAAATCATGCTGAAATTAATCCAGAACTTGGAACAGATACTTTTATGACTACATCTCCCTCAGCCACCCCACCAACACTGGCATGCAGGTTGGGGGAGTCTGGGGGCCCATCTACATGAGAGGGGGAAATGGAATACCTCATAGTAATGGCCTTTTGCAGCAGCAGAGACATATCTTAATGGTGTTTTTGGCCTCAGAAGCCCCCATAAGCCTCACATTCCAGATGGCAGCCACAAGTGATTTAATGACGTTAGTTCTTTGCTGCCCTGCTGATTTTTTTTTAAACAGTGTCCAAGGTGTGCTGGGGTGATACAGTGATTTTCTGATTTAACAGGAAAGCAAAACAAACAAAAAACCCACCCCATTTTATCACCTTAGCGAGTGATTGCTAAGGTGAAAATCCAACATGGTGGCAGTGGGCGCTTGCCCTGTTAGCAAGCCCCGTCCCAGCTCTCACCTGGCCAATTAATTTTGCGCTTCCGTTTGAATCGCTTGTCCTTCACTTGTTTTAAAGAGCAGGAATGCACACCCACTTTGCTGTTTTTAAAAAAACTCTGGGGAAAGCCGCAAAAGTTTTCCTGCTTTGTTTTTGCCATTTTTGCCCCCCCCACATCCTTCTGAATAGTGTGGATTGGTGCATGATCACATTTAGACAAGCAGGATTCCCAGTGAATTCCATGAGGGTTTTTTTTTTCCATTTAGACAATCCCTGGGAGTTGTGGTTCCAAATAAAAAAAAAGAAACTTTTCTAACATCTGATAATTAGAGAGAGAACAGAGAGAGAGCTACCATAGCACCCTGAACACACCTGATCTCATTGGATGATGGAAGCTAAGTAGAGTTTGTTCATACTTTGATGGGATATCACCAGGAGTCTCCAGCTAGGGGTAAGAAAGGATCCTGCTTCAAACCCTGGAGAGCCACCCCTGGTCAGAGGTGATGATACTTGGTTCAATTGACTAATGGTCTGCCTAAGTCTGATCATAGAATCATAGAGTTGGAAGAGACCAGAAGGGCCATCTAGTCCAACCCCCTCCCCTGCAGGAGTAAAGAATCAAAGCATTCCCGACAGATGGCCATCCAGCCTTGATCTTGGAAGCTCAACAGGGTCAACCCTGGTTATTATTTGGATGGGAGACTGCCAATGAATACCAGGTGCTGTATGTGGTATTTCACAGGAAGGAGCTGGCAAAACCACCTCTGAGTATTCTTGCCTAAGAAAACCCTATGAAATTCATGGGGTTGCCATGAGTCAACAGGAAACTTGGGAGTCAGTTACATGACCACTTTTAATGCGGAAAATACTGGCTTACCTCCATTTCAATGCTGAGCCAAGCAGTTTACATGATTTTGGCCATTCTGATGAATCCCGAGAAGTATGCCATTTTGCAGTTCATATGGGGGAGGCATGGCCTCCATGACTGACAGTCACAGAGGCCTATCTCTCATGGGGGCCCCCGGAAAGTGCCTGTTCCTCCCTCCCCTTCACCATTCATCCCTGTCTGCAATGGAAACCTCTCCTCCTCCTCAGCTCTTCCCCTTCACTGGCTTCTACACAGAGGCTGATCTTCTACCAGGGCTATTCCCTCCCTCTCTCCCTCACTTTACATAGCCACAGATGGCAGATCCTGCATTCCAAAGGCATGCCTTGCAAACCTGCCCCCTCTGAGCTCAAACAAATCACAGCTCAGCTCTGCTGTGAGCCTGTTTAGGGAAGAATGCTGGTAGATCACACAGCCTTTTGCGAATAGGTCGTTCACACCAGCTATTGTGCACATTTCTGCAAACTTTATCCCCCCCCTCCTTCTGAATAGGGCAACTTTGAATTGAAACATGTGGGAACTAATAGGAGTCTTGGCAAATTCTTAGAGGATTTATTTTGCCATGTAAATGACCCCTTGGAGGCACATACACACAGAAGTATAACACACCTTCCTTTGTACCCCTGTACTTTTCTGCCACTTTAGATACTGTTTCCAGAGGTCACCAAGCAGGGGGTGGCCAATATTGAATCAAAATTTGCCTAAAATTGGGGGAGAGTCATGAATGAGGCTAGCAGATTATAGGGTTCTCACCTCCCCACCTCATTTTCCCTTCCTAATTTAAATACTGCTGCAGATGACCACAGCATTTATAAACTGGACTCTCAGTTCAGGGGGAACTAAAAAAAAACCTGGTGTCTGGACAAAAAGGACAAAGTAGATAGGCCAAGGACAACCACCTCTCAAAATTTGCATGTTGGTTCTCTTCACCCATAGAGCTGGGCTAGGACTAACTTGCTGCTTTGTTTGCATGTGGCAAGTTTTGGGAGGAGAGGGATTTTGATATGAAGGAAATTTGCAGGTTTCCAGGGGGGGTTCCAAGCAGTGGTCCTGGGAATTCCATTCTCTTTTTCAAACTTCTAGGACATGTTTATCCTTCAGTACCCACTCCCATACTGTAGTATCCTTCCAAGGGTTCATTGCTTATGTGTGGGTTGGGAGGTTGAATGCTGGTCATTGAACTATGTCAATAATAGCTCTGCTACTTCAAATGAAAATAAAAGAAAATCTGCTGCTACAGGCCCAAATCTTGTAAATAACATTCCCACTCTGAAATCGGCATCCTCTCCAATGGTACACATTCATTTCAGTCCCAAAATTTGCAATTGAAATGCATTCTAGGCACTTCTCTTCCCAGTGTAGTTCATTTCAAGTGTTGGATACAGGCTGGAAGAAAAGTACTTGGAATGATAGGACATGGGGAGGGAAGAACAAGAAACCTCTGGCTCCCTGCATCTGTGCATGTACACAAACAATAGATATGGTTTCCCTTGCCATATTTAATTACGATGGCAACATCAGTGGCAGTACGTGGCTTCTACATCAAGGGAGTGGTGAATCCATCATCATCATCATCATCATCATCATTTTAATGTATTTATGTATTGCCTTCAGCCCACAAGAGCTCCCAAGGCAATGGACAAATAAAAAACAATTAAAGCAATACAAAGATAAAAACCTTTAAAAAAAAACATTAAAATGTTCTTTGAAAACTCCTAAAAGCAATCTAAAAACAATCCTAGAATTCAACTTTGAGACAGTTAAAACAGGAATTTCAAACACTGAATGCCATGCAGAAGAGCAGTGTTTGGGCTGCTTTCAGGAGACATGCAGCCAGGCTAATGTCCTTGGGTAGGGAGTTCCACAATCAAGGCACTACCACAGAGAAGCCCCTGTTATGTGTACCCACCAACTTAATTTCACAAGATATTGGGACATGCAACAGGACCTCCTCTGAAGATAACAAATTTCTGGCAGGTTCATATGGGAGGAGGTGGTCTTTCAGATAACCTGGCCCCAAGTCATTTAGATCCTTGTATTTTGAATTAAGATCAAAAGCAGATTGGAAGTCTGGAGTGTGGTTCTTGCAAAACCGGTGTTATATGGTCTCTAAAATGCACACCTGACACCAGTCTGGATGCTGCGTTTTGTACTACCTGAAGCTTCTGAACACTTTTCAAGGGCAGCCCAATGTAAAGTGTGTTACAGTAATCTAATCGGGAGGTAACTAAGGCATGTACCACTGTGGCATGAATCTGCTCTTTGGGTTTTAGTCCAAACTTTGGCTAGAGGAGGCATCCAAGGTATAGTGTCTGTTTGGGGGGATAGGAGTAGTCCCTTTAAAGTCTGAACTGAACTTCAGAGTAGATTCACTGCTCCATTGCCATGGAAGTCACTAGCCACTACTGAGCAATATGCAGGTCATGTGTAACCTCCCCATCCATTTTTGTGGCCTCTGCCACTATTGCCCCACTGCCAGAAAATAAGGGCCACAGTTTCACTTTAAAATAGGGTGGTATGGCGTCGAAGGCTTTCATGGCCAGCGTCCATAGATTTTCCTTGGGTTTTTTTTCCAGACTGTGAGGCCGTGATCTGGAATAGTTTCTTTCTGACGTTTTGCCTGCATCTGTGGCTGGCATCTTCAGAGAATGGATGGGTAGACTGTGCACCATACACTCCTACCCAACCATTCTCTGAAGATGCCAGCCACAGATGCAGGTGAAATGTCAGAAAGAAACTATTGCAGAACACGGCCTCACCACCCAGAAAAAAACCAAGGAAAATCTAGGGTGGTGTGGGTTTGTTTTTTAAAGACAAATCATTCTCCCATAACTACAAATCAGCTTAGAAAGAAGATGTGCACTGCCTGCACAAATTGTTTGAAAAGTAAAATTGTGCTTTGTTGTTTTTTATTTGTTTGACACTGCTGTTTCCTAAATAATTGGCAAAAGGGCAGCAAATAAGACAGTATGACATCACCTTCTTTGGATGTTCAGAACTGCTGATTTATAGTTTAAGATTGCCATCCTAAACTCACTTACCTGGGATTTAATCCACATGTGGGAAAATGTAGAACAGTTCCATATTGATTCAGTTCCATATTAATTCATTTGGATAGTATGATCTTCCACACATGAAGCTTTTCTCTTGCTCTGTTCCATATTTGAATGACAAATTATTCCATGAGCTCACTGCAGAGACAATAGATGTTTGACTCCATCACAGAATTTGGCTACTATATATACTGCAGCTTTCTTAGGAACATTGAATAGAAAGAACATTCAGAAAACAAATCATTACAAGGAGATCTCTCTTGAACACAAACACACACACACACCAAATATATGCACTGTTGTTGGAAATGTTATTTAACTATGAGTGCCTTAGTTGGGGCAGATTGATAGCACTGCGAGTCAAATGCATACTGCAGCCATTTTTTTCTTTGCCCCCTCAATAGTGCATATGTTGTGTGTAGTAAGGAAAAAGATGAAGAAAGTGTTCACAAATAGAAGCTGACGATGAGTGAAACATTACTGGCTGCCTGATTTTTAAAAAATTGAATGAAGCCAGGTGATTGCATAGTAGAAGCATTGTCTGGAAGGCCCCTAAAGCTAGGAATGGACGGTAGGTAGATTGCAGTCTGCTCCTGGACTTCTGGTCCATTTCTAATCAATCATGTAGTCCAAGGCATGACAGCTGGCATCCTGTTGGTGTCTTACGCATGAATAAATTCCCTTATACAAGTAGATGGACATTTTTGGTTGATGAGTATTGGCTGTTTTCAGTTGAAGGTTAGGAAAACAGAGTTACGCATGTCATGCCAATGTACATAATAGCACATTTTAAGCATTGCATGTTGCACATTGTTGCACATTGTGCATTGATTGCATAATTACACCTGGTTGTGCATTGTGAATGAATGCACAATGCACATAGATTGTGCAGTGTCGCCATTCAATTGTAATGCAACCAAAGCACAATTCCATGAGCATAAAGTTAACACCGCTTTCAGTTCCACAGTGGGAGAAAGGTGGCATATACATGCAATAAATAAATAAATAAATAAATCATACATCTCTTTGATGTGGGATTTCAGCCATTGTTGGATTGCAGCTCTCATCAGCCCTAGCCACACAGCTATGAGTTTCATGCTCAATTCTACCTGAAGATGCCAGGAGCTAACCCAGGGACTTTTCCCATGCAGAGCATGTGCTCTTATTGCTGACCTATAGCCCAGTGTGAGTCAGACCATGGTTCTAACTTGCCCAACAGACCCCTCCCCCATGAGAATATGTTCATGTTTTTATTTATATTTGAAGTGAGTACTACCCTTTTCTTTCTTGTTTTTTTTTTCCAGGCTGAGCCCAGAAATATTCATGAAGCGTCCAGTGGTGGAAGGAAATCGTTGGAGATTAGACTGCATTTTGAGGAGGAAAGCTGTAAGTGTGGCCTGATGTCCAAGTATTACAAAATGCTGTCAGGTAGGCCAGGATTGTCCCTGTATGATTTGCAGTGGGAGTGGCTCATCTGTGAGCCCACATGGAGAACTGGTGGCAGAGGTGGGGTTCATGGATCACAGCTACCACATCAGATGTGGGGAAAATATGGGCCATGGGTTCTATGCGGCTTCCAGCTCATTTTCGCAGCCCTCAAAACCCCCTAATATGCCACAGACTGCCCCCAGAACCCCCCAGCATCTTTTTTTAAATGGGAGTGCCCACCCAAAAACATAGGGGTTTACTTTGTTGTACACACTGACCCCTGAAAACCAACCATCCACCTCCAACTGGCCAAAAATCAGCCATAACAGACACATGGGACCTTTTCACACTACACTATGATTCTACTTTGACTGCCATGTTTCCATATTATAGAATCCTGGGATTTGCAGTTTAGGGAAGAGTACTTAGAATTCCCTGCCAGAGAGCTCTAGTATCCCCTCAAATCCAAACTACAAATCCCAGGATTATATAGGATGTAGCACTGACATTTACAGTGACTGTACAGATTTGGAAGCTTTACATATTGCAGAAGCTACTTAAAAGTACATTTCCTCTTCACTTGCTAATGTGTTAGCAAAAAAGATACTTGAGCAAGAGCAATATTTGACTTACATGATAGAATTGAATCTCAAAGAGGATGAGATTATTCTTTAACAGTATAAGCAGAAGAACATATGTTCTAAGGATGGGGTTGTTCTCTAACATAGTAACAGTGGTCACCAATTGGAGCCAGTTCTTGTAAAACTTTCTTTTGAGCGTCACATCCAGATTTTAAAACTCGGCTTCCAAAATGACCACTCAAAGGTTAGTTATCAGTTGATAATCATGTTTGGGGGTCATAAAACTTTCAGTAACAGATTAATGTATATCTAGTCCAGCATAACGTTTTCACCACTACCCAACCGGTTGCCTCAAAAAGCTCCTGAGCAGGACTCAGTGATGAAGGTCAGAGTTGTAATATGCATCTGTCAGTATGAATGAGTGTGCTTGAAACAGCTAAATGAATATAAGCAATATAAATAACCAATTGAAAGCATGGCATTGGACAACAGTGGGCTGTGTCCCAAGGTGTCCATCTGTGTGTTGTTGTTTCTGAAGGGCATCTGTAGGAAACGTTTTCATGTTTCATGCTAGATTATTGTTAAGAAAAGTAAAACTACATCCAAAATGGTGATCTGCATATCCAGGAGGTTATAATATGAGCACTGCTGTGAAGCCTACCTACTTACATATTAGAAATGTTTGCAGGAGAGCAGTTGTTGTTGTTGTTGTTGTTGCTGTTGCTGTTGTTGTTGTTTTATATCCCACCTTTCTCCTGATAATAGGAGCCAGGGCAGCTAACAACATATTAAAAACAAGTTTTAAAAAATACAAAAGTAAAAAATAACAATCTACATATAAAAGTTAAAAAACAATTTATAAGTTAAAACATTAAACATTAAAAAAATACTAAAATGCATTTTAAAACTCTAAAAAAATTCTTTAAAACAGTACCATGTAGCCTTAGAAGCCCAGCCCTTGTCTGTAAAAACCTGATGGCACAAAAGTATTTTAAACCTGCCACCAGAAAGAGCAAGGACAGGGCCATCCTGCTCTCTCTGGGGAGGGTGTTCCAAGGTCTGGGAGCAGCCACCGAGAAAGCCTGCTCCCTTGTTCCCACCAAACGAGCCTGAGAAGGCGGTGGGACAGAGAGAAGGGCTTCTCCAGATGATCTTAGAGCTCTAACAGGCTCATACAGGCTCATATGGTCCTTCAAATAACCTGGACCCAAGCTGTATAGGACTTTATAGGTCAAAACCAGCACTTTGAATTGTGCCCAGAAACAGACTGGCAGCCAGTGAAGCTGTTGTAACAAGGGAGTTCTGTGCTCGTTGTAGTTAGCCCCAGTTAACAACCTGCCTGCTGCTCTTTGGACCACCTTAAGTTTCTGAGCACTTTTCAAAGGCAATCCCATATAGAGCACATTACATCTGACATTAGTCTGACATCAATACCAGGGAAGATTCTAGAACAGATCATTAAACAGAGAGTCTGTGAACATTTAGAAGGCAATGCCATAATCACAAAAAGTCAGCATGGGTTTCAGAGAAACAAGTCATGCCAGACTAATCTGATCTCTTTTTTTGATAAAGTTACCAGCTTGGTAGATGAAGGGAATGCTGTGGACATTGCATACCTTGATTTCAGTAAGGCCTTTGACAAGGTTCCCCATGACATTCTTGCAAACAAGCTTATAAAATGTGGGCTAGACAAGTTAACTGTTCAATGGATTTGTAATTGGTTGACCGGCCGAACCCAAAGGGTGCTCAGCAGTGGCTCCTCTTCGTCTTGGAAAGATGTGACCAGTGGGGTGCCACAGGGTTCTGTCCTGGGCCCAGTGCTATTCAACATCTTTATCAATGACTTAGATGAGGGAATTAGGGGCATACTTATCAAATTTGCAGATGACACCAAATTCGGAGGAGTAGCTAATACCCTAGAGGACAGGATCAAAATTCAGAATGACCTGGATAGACTGGAGAGCTGGGCCAAAGCTAACAAAATGAAATTCAATACGGAGAAATGTAAAGTACTGCATTTAGGGCGGAAAAATGAAATGCATAAATATAGGATGGGAGAGACCTGGCTGAATGAGACTACGTGCGAAAGGGATCTAGGAGTCCTAGTAGACCACAAGTTGAACATGAGCCAACAGTGTGATGCGGCAGCTAAGAAGGCCAATGCAATTTTGGGCTGTATCAATAGAAGTATAGTGTCTAGATCAAGGGAAGTAATAGTGCCACTCTATTCTGCCTTGGTCAGACCTCACTTAGAATACTGTGTCCAGTTCTGGGCACCACAATTCAGAAAGGATATTGACAAATTGGAGCGTGTCCAGAGAAGGGCAACTAAAATGGTGAAAGGTCTGGAAACAATGCCTTATGAGGAGAGACTTAGGGAGCTGGGTATGTTTAGCCTGGAAAAAAGACGGTTTAGAGGCGATATGATAGCCCTGTTTAAGTATTTGAAGGGATGTCACGCTGAGGATGGAGCAGGCTTGTTTTCTGCTGCTCCAGAGACTGGGACACGGAGCAATGGGTGCAAGCTCCAGGAACAGAGATTCCACCTCAACATGAGGAGGAACTTTTTGACAGTAAGAGCTGTTCGGCAGTGGAACACACTCCCTCGGAGCGTGGTGGGGTCTCCTTCCTTGGAGGTCTTTAAACAGAGGCTGGATGGCCATCTGTCGGGGATGCTTTGATTGTGATTTCCTGCGTGGCAGGGGGGTTGGACTGGATGGCCCTCGTGGTCTCTTCCAACTCTGCAATTCTATGAGTCTGGAGTAATAAACAATAATCCAAACAGGATTTTTTTCTCAGTTCTTTGGATCTAGCCTCAATGTACAATGTGACTCTGATCTGTTCAGCCATACTGTCCAATAAAATACTTCTGACATGTAAAATGGACTGAATGTGCCCCCCCCCTCAGGCTTTAATTGCACCCCAATGTGTTTTGACCCTTCCAACACCCTCCTCTGATTTTACTGCTGGGGATGCTTTGATCAAGATTTCCTGCGTGGCAGGGGGTTGGACTGGATGGCCCTCGTGGTCTCTTCCAACTCTGCAATTCTATGATTCTATGATTCTATGGCATTATCATTATGTAGTGTGAAAAGGCTCCAGAAGTAATATGCTGATACAGCTTATCATGAAGCTCTGGTGCCTGGTTCCAGCATAGTTGCCCACTGCACTACACTTCTGCACTACACTTTATCTCCCATGTCTCACACTGGTACTCTCAACTACAACACTCTTTCCTCTACATCATACTGGTTTTCAGTATTATTTTTAACTGAAATGATAGCTTCAATCCCAGAGTTTAGGTTGAGTGACAGCATTTCCTGTATTAGCAGAGGTAGTAATCTTTGAAGGGTCCAGGGGCCATTTCCCATCACCCCTGGACTGCTAGCAGGCTATACTAGCTCTTTCCAGAAAACCCAGAAGTACCTGGAAGGTCACTTCTGTTTTTAAAAAATTGTATGTGCTTATATGTATGTGTGCATGTGCTAAAAGAAGTGGCAAGGCAGAAGAAAAACAGCCCCCTCAGAGACTTCTGGAGGTGCAACTCTCCTGGAGGTTTTTTGCTTTTTGTTTGGCAAGGAAAATATATGGGGAGACAGCGCAGGCAACATTATTCTTGCCCATGCTGTGATAAGAATAGCTACGGGGTAAGAATATTTAACCCTATAACTTTTCAATTTACCCCATAGCTATGGGGTAAGAGTATTTAAGAGAGCTAGCATGGTGTTGTGGTTTGAGCATTGGACTATGATTCTGGAGAACAGGGTTCGAAAGCCCGCTCAGTCATAAAAACCCACTGGGTGACCTTGGGCAAGTCACACTCTCACAGCCTCAGAGGAAGGCAATGACAAACCTCCTCTGAACAAATCTTGCCAAGAAAACCCTTTGATAGGTTCACCTTAGGGTCACCATAAGTCAGAAATTACTTGAAGGCACACAGCAACAAGAGTATTTAAAGTGTGGGGGGTTAAAGATGCAAGCTCTCCCTTGACCGTATTTGAAGTCACTTTGTCCCACTTTGAGTGAGCCTACTGCCCAGCTTTTACTGTTCCCTTGCTCCCTCATCTATGCTGATCCTCCTCCTCTCTACCCTTTGGAGAAAGGACAGAGAGCAACAAATGTCAGAGACTAGGAGAAACATGCCCATGGAAATTCTTCTTGGCTGCAAATTACTGCATCAATGGTCTAGCCCATGAAACTTTTCAAGTAATCAACTTAACCACTCAAAAAGCCCAGTTCCTTTTCATAACAAAATGGAGTGGCTTGGCTGACCACTTTTTCTGTGTTCCTGTCTACTGGCAGCTGTATTCTAAGCCACAGACATTGCTCTGCTGTGAATGATGCGAATAGCAATTGCGGGGGTAGTGGAAATGGATCTTTCAGAAAGATACCATCCCCTGGTGTCATGATTTATTATATGTGTCTGCATTCAAAATGCACTCTCATTACATTGCTAATGGTAGGCATCGATCTATTCCAAGGAGATAGAGATCTAATTACAAGAGAATATCATTTGGCTGCATCCATACTTTATTGTTATGTTGGCTGGACCATGTTATTGAGTTTTTGGTGAAAGCTAATTTTAATGGGATCTTTCAGTCATCATCACTCTGAAAGACCTTTGCCAGTGTAGTTTAATTGCCTGCTCAAGTTCTTATGGGTCAAAAAGGTGAGCAAAGTTGGCTCTTTCTTTCAAGGTTGTCCCATGCTTTAGGCCTGAATGAAAAATCCAACTGTCTCTATGCTCCATGCACATAGGAACATAAGAGAGGCCATCCTGGATCAGACCAAAGCCTTATCTATTTCAACATTCTGTTCCCTCACTGGCCAACAAGATGCCTATGGGAAACTCACAAATAGGACATAAGTGTAATTGCATCTGGATGTCTTCAGAAAGAGGTTGGACAGCTACTTGCTGGGAATGCGGGAGATCCTGCACTGAGCAGGGAGTTTTGGATCCAGTGGATCATGGGGCCCCCTCCAACTCTATGATTTTTTCCTGCTTATAAGCTACTAGTATGGAAATGCAAACTTTCTCTAAGATGGGAAGTACAGTTGTCCCTCCATATTCACGGATTTGGCATTCACGGATTTAAGTATTCACGGCTTGAAAATATTCTTTAAAAAATAATAATCCAAAAAGTAAACCTTAATTTGGCCATTTTATATAAGGGACACCATTTTGCTATGCCACTGCATAGCATTTTGCTATGCCACTGCATAATGGGACTTGAGTATTCACGGATTTGGGTATTCACAGGTGGTCCTGGAACCAAACCCCAGCGGATGTGAAGGGACAACTGTAATACATAGCCATCATGACTATGTGCCAGCCTTCCCTAGCTTGGAACCACTCCATTCTTTTGGACCATGACTCATAGCATTCCTGAACATTAGCTGGGATGGCTGGCTGGCTGGATGGAAATTCCAAAACATCTGAAGGGCATCAAATTGAAGAAAGCTGCTATATCCACATAAGAGAAAGAGAGAATGAGAATGAAAATGCTTTATATGAAAAGGGGGGAAAGGGGTCTTACTGAAACTGAGAAGAGATGGAATGAAAGGGAAAGTTTGGCCAGTCTGTTTCTGGGCACAATTCAAAGTGCCAGTTATGACCTATAGAGCCCTAAATGGCTCAGGTCCAGGCTATCTGGCAGACCATATCTCACTCTATGAACTGGCCTGGGCCCTGACATCGTTGTGAGAGGCCCTTCTCTCAGTCCCACCACCATCTCAAGTACAGTTAGTGGGGACACAAGAGAGGGCCGCCCCTAGATTTTGGAACTCCCTCCCCAGGGAGGCCAGATTGGCCCCCGTCCTGTTGTCCTTCCAGCTGCAGGCCAAAACCTTTTTATTCAGGCATGCTTTTTAAAGAACAGGCTGGAGGTGCTATGAAGTTTTGTTGGGTTTTTAAAAAAGTTTTTTTATCTTTTTTCAAAAAAGAGTTTTTAATATTTTAAAGTATATTTTATTCTTTTAAATATTTTGATGTTATTTTAATGATGTAATTGGTTTAATTATGTTCTAATGTGCACTTTTTGTAGGTTTTAATTGTGTGTTTTTAAGCCCCCTTGGGCCCAGCCTTGGGGAAAAAAGCAGGGTATAAATAAAGATAATAATATAATAATAATTGACCAAATTAATAAAAGCTTATTTTTTGGTTCCCCAGGATATCTAAGCCAGAGCTATGATTTTTCTCATTTTTAATAGGTTTTTAAGGCTATTTGGTACTGTAGCACCCCCATATCCATGGGGGATTGGCTCTGGGGGCCCCACAGATGGTGACTTCAGCAGATAATAGTGAACGCCATCCCAGGGGAAAGCGGGGAGGCAAGATAGCTCTTTCTCCCTCCCTTACCCCCACCACGGCCCTGCTGCAGCAGTGATCGCAGGGGCGGGGGGGGGGAAGGGGGAGGTGAGATTACTCCGTTGCCCCCTTTGCCTCCACATTGGCCCTGCCATGGCGGCGATCATGGGGGTGAAGCAGGGAGGCAAGATCGCTCCTCTTCCCCCTTTACCCCCGCCATGGCTCCTCTGCAGCGGCAATCATGGGGGCGATTGCGGCAGGGAAAGGAGGGAGGTGAGATCAGCAGGAAGTACAGCAGGAAGTGCTGCCCTCCAAGGTCTCCTTGGGGGCCAATGCAGCCTCAAACCCACAAAAGTTGTCCATTCCTGCTTTAGGTTTTCTATCTTTTATTTTTATTATTTATTTATTTATTCACCTGAGGCAAAACACAAAAATCAGAGTGTATAGAGCCATTGTGCAGTCTATTCTCCTTTATGGATCTGAAACATGGGTCACCTATCGCCACCACTTATGACTCCTCAAATGCTTCCACCAGTGCTGTTTATGCACAACCCTAAATATTCACTGGACTGACTATGTAACGAATGTTGCTGTCCTTGAGCAAGCATGGATCACCAGCATTGAGGCCATGATATTGAGAACACAGCCGCGCTGGGCAGGGCATGTGTCTAGGATGGAGGACCATCGCTTCCCCAAAATAGTACTCTACGGTGAACTTGCCACGGGTCAGCATAAGTGGGGTGCTCCAAAAAAGCGATACAAGGACTCCCTGAAACAACATCTCAGGCTTGGCCAAATTGATCACCAACAATGGTCCGCCCTGGCCTCACATCAGGAGGCATGGAGATGCACTATCCACAATGCTGCAGCCTTATTTGAGAACTCACGCTGAACAAGTCTTGAAGAGAAACGGCAACGCAGAAAGAATCACAACCCGGTAACATCACCCGAGGAAACCTTCTGCTGTGCTTTCTGCAACCGGACTTGTCTATCTCGGATTGGCCTTTTTAGTCATCAGCGCGCTTGCAGAAAACGCGGGATGAGTTCTTCCTGAATCTTCATTTGCGAAGAAAAGCCAGAGAGAGAGATTTATACCCCCACTCTTCAGCCATAAGGCTATCAAAGTGGCTTACAAATTGTTTTGAGCAATAGCAATTTACACATCTACACTGCATTAAGCAGTTTCCAATGTGTGTTAGCTAATATTGATCATGCTGGTATTCTCACAACGAGATTATAAGAAAACCCCCAGGCATCTGCCTCCCCAGTCAGAAACCCAGGAACAAAATAGGAAAGCCTCATAGAAAAGGTACCCATTCTCAATGTTGGGGCAGAGGTTGAGCTACAGTCATGGATTTTGTGCCACACTTGCAGACCTGTTTGGAATAGCATTGATTAACACTATTAACACCAGGGCTGCTGGTGTCTAGCACTCTGGCATACCAGAGCATTAATTGTTTGTAAAAAGCACCTTAGTTGTAGTTGGGAGGGCGGGAAGAGACATGGGCTTGTTAATTGCAAAATTCACAGAACTGTGGAGCCTTTATAGATCAGTCTGTTCCATTCCCCTGTAACTTCTGCACCTTTTCCCTAGATTTTAATCTTTCCTGCCAATATACTAAGAATTTCTCCCTGAAAATGAAATGCCACTCATTCAAAAGCTTGATACATTTAATTTCATAAAACACCCAGCAGAAGGTGTTGCTAATGTTCTAAAGTGTCCCATTATGTTTTAGAAATGTAAAAATAAAGGCTTCCAGCTGGGGTGGGGTTGTTGCTATTGGGTTTAGAATCCAGCATTCCGGAATCTCAGTACTCAATTTTTTAATGCAAATGCAGGTTTCTAGTCCTTACATTTGCAAAAGAAGCTTGAAATTGTTGATAATGCCTGTTGCCATTTGTGGAGTAGGGGTGAAGACTGGGTAGAAATTTCAGTTCAAGATTCAATTCAGTGCCAACAAAGTGAAAAAATCAACTGGCATAGTTCCACCTAATGCAGGCAGAGTGGCAGTGCTGGCATCTAGCGTTGATTCATGTGGGGGTAGAGCTGTCATCACATAATCAGTACATCCTCTGGTTTTGTTGCATTGCTCAGCCATTGCACAGTGGCTTCCTTGTATAAGCACAGAAAATGAACTCATGCAACTGGGAGTTGTATGACTGTTACATCAACCTTGGCTCCAAACCTCAATGCTCAAGAATTTATATGTTGATTTAGAAGACATATAAGTAATCTTTCTTCTTCGTATGAGGCATCCAAGATAACTATCAGTAACACTTATCAGTATGTCACAGTTGAAAATATCTTAAAATTACAAAACCAGTTGTTACAAATCTGAAAGCAACAGACAGGTAGTAAATACCTAGGCAGCTGTGCAGTATAAATACTAACTACCTTCAAAGGCTTTCCTGTAACAGGATTATTTAAATTAGCTTTTGGGAGAAGAGAATTGAAGGCTAGAAGAGCATCCCTGTGGAAGGCATTCCACTGTAGAGTGTCACCACCATATAGGCCCTACTAGGAATAATTTGCCTTGCTTCAGAAGATGGTGAAGTGAAGTGAAGTAGACTTTCAGTGCTTATCTAAACACGTGAGCAGAGTTGTCTCAGGAAGTGTCACATGTAACCAATGATTTGTTGTTGTGTGCCTTCAAGACATTTCCAACTTATGGTGACCCTAAGGTAGAGATGTGAAAGCCCAGAAAAAAACCAGCAAAACTGAAGCCTTTTTTTGTTTTGAAAAATTGAAAAAAAGAAGAAATTCGATTATGGAATGTTTTAATTTAGCATGATGAATAAAATCTTTAAGGCAAGGTGTTCATATATTCTCCAAATGACTGAATATTCATTGAATCATAGCCCATCCCTCCTCCCTTCAACACCCCCCCACACACACTTCTTTTTATGGGAATGGGTGCTTTATATCTATTTGATGCTGTGGAGAGGAAATTAAATAATTTTCTTTCTTACTAATATTGATGGTTTCTTCTGGGGGTTTTTAAATTTTTTTGGGGGGGGGGTTGTTTTATTATTATTGTTTTTGCCTGCTCAGGAGATTGTTGCTCCATTTGTTACAAATGTTTTTTTTTTTAAGTAAATTCCATTTGTAATTATTGTTTGAGTATACTGTATTTTTAATATACCAATTGTCATAATTTTATGCCAAATCAAATTGTACATAGTCACATTTTATGTTCCTAAAGTAACAGAGTGACTTTCAATCTGTAAAAAGTGCTAACGTTGCATTTTTCAATTTTCCTGAAAATTTCCTTTTTTTCTGAAAAAAACAGAATATAATGGTTTTTTCCCATGGCTTCAAAATTCCTGGAAATTTTACACCTCTCCCCTAAGGTGGACCTATCACAGGGTTTTCTTGGCATGATTGGTTCAGAGGGATTTTTGCCACTGCCTTCCTCTGAGGCTGAGAGAGTGTGACTTGCCCAAGGTCACCTAGTGGGTTTCCATGGCCAAGCAGGGATTCAAACCCTGGTCTCCTGCTAGTCCAACACCCAAACCACTACACTATGCTGACTCAGCCAATGACTAGCAGAAGTAAAATACAGTAAGGACAAGAGTTACATTTTGTTATTTTGCTTAATGTACACAGGCCTTGAGGTTTTTTTTTCTTTTTATTAAAATCACAGCAATATTGCTCATCAAATAAGGAGAGTGCATTCTGAAAGGAACATAAGCCTTCTTGCTGTGCCCTAGTAGTCATATATATATATATATATATATATATATATATATTCTGAATTGTACTTTGTTTCTTGGCAGCATCAAGGAGTGAAAGTCTTTGTTATGCTCTACAAAGAGGTGGAGCTTGCTCTTGGCATCAACAGCGAGTACACCAAGCGTACTCTAATGCGCTTGCATCCCAACATTAAGGTATGTATACCCATTTTAGCATGCATGCTTGTTGATTGCTTTTTAGAGTAAGGCACAGGTATAAATATAAAAGCAGGGTAAACCTAGGATATGTAGGGTAAGCCTAATGGCTAGGAATGTAATCTTAATAATCTTTCCTTTCTTCCTTCCTTCCTTCCTTTGATTAAATTTAATGTAAAACATACAATACAACCAATTTGTTGTTGTTGTTGTTAAAAATACTTATATCTCACTGTTTTTATGAGGATCTCAGAGTAGCGTTCAATAAAATCAGTCCAACAAATTTAAAATACTATTAGTAATTATAATAATTTTAAAAACCTAAAAATAATACTAAAACAATTAACAGATTAAAATACAAATTAAAAATGTTAAAATGGATTAAAACCATGTGAACAGAAGTGTTTTGTAACATCAATTAGACTCCAAAAACTTTCATGAGCAGTTGTGTTTTTACTTGGCATGTAAATCAAATAAGTCCATTCTGGATCTTGACAGGGCTCTGTGGAAGGATTTTGTAATAATGTTTTTACTTGGTGCCATAAGCAGCAGCAATGGCTTTGCCAATTGGGCTTCTAAGGGAAAGGTGTTCCACAATTGGAGTGTCGTAGCAGAAAAGGCCCTCTTCTGTGTCCTGTTGCTCTGATTGATGGGACATGGAAGAAAGCTCCTCCAACAGACCTTAAATCTTGGGCAGGTGCATATATGGAGAGGTGCTCAAGGTCTCAAGCCATTTAGGGCTTCAAATGTCATTACTAGCACCTTGAATTCAGACTGGAAATATATTGGCAGCCAGTGCAATTCCTTTAAAACGGGTGTTACATGGGATTTATATGATGTTCCTGTCAGTCTAGCTGTTGCATTTTGCACCAGCTGCAGTTTACGAGTTGTCCTCAAGGGCAGCCCCATTGAGGTAGTGTAATTGGGAAGTTACCAGTGCATGGAATACTGCAGCTAAGTTATCCCTGTCCAGAAAAGACTACAGCTGGTAGATCAATCTAAGCTGATCGCAAATACTCTGAGCCACAGAGTCCACCTGACTCTCTAGTGACAAAGATGAATCTTAAAGTACTCCTAAGCTGCGCACTTGCTCCTTCAGGGGGAGTACAGCCCCACCCAGGACAAGTAACTTACCCAATTCCTGGACCTGAGAACCACCAATCCACAAAGCCTCCATTTCATCAGGATTCAGCTTCTATTTATTGGTCCTTATCCAGCCCATTACAGCATCCAGGCACTGGTCCAGCATCTGCAATGCTCCAGCTGACTCCAGCAACAAAAAGTAGAGCTGAGTGTCATCTGCATACTGATGGCACCCGGCCCCAAATTCCTTTTGCCCTCTCCCAGCAGCTTCATATAGATATTGAACAGCATGGGGAATAAGATGGAACCTTGTGGGCCTCCACAGCTTAATAGCCATGGGGGTGAACAGGAATACCCCCATGCTACTCTCTGGATCCAGCATTCTAGATAGAAGTAGAAGCACTGTAAAACAATGCTTTCTACTCCCATTCCACAAAGCTGGTCCAGTAAGATACCATGATCAATTGTATCAAAAAATTGATGAGATCTAGAAAAATCTCTCAGATAACAATTTCAAATGGGACATAATACAGATCCAATGATGGGCTCATGTATTCTACCTCTTACAAGTAAAAATGGGACAATTAAAAACAGTCGGGATAGAACAAATTAGTCAATAATGACTGTTCTTTCTTACCAGCTTGAACAAATAACTCACAAAATTTTCTACACACTGCAAGTTACTCCCCAAAATCTGCATAGTTTTCTTGGGAGTATTCATAGGTTGAAACTTAATTTGGTGCAAACAAAAAACCATCAATTTCTTTGATGGTAAACACAGGATTTTCTGCAGAGGATGCTTGATTTTTGCAAACAAAAACACACATTTGTACTTGGGGACCAAGCTTCCTATACAAAAAAAATCCAACTTTCAACATAAAAACAAGTTCCTGCACTGAAAATCTTGTTTTTTGTGCTAAACAACCCAAAAACAGCTGTTGCTATTGTGTGCCTTCAAGTTGTTTCCAACTTATGGTGAACCTAAGGTGAACCTATCATGGGTTTTTCTCAGCAAGATTTGTTCAGAAGAGGTTTGCCTTCCTCTGAGACTGAGTGAGTGTGACCTGCTCAAGCCTCAGCCATTGGGTTTCTGTGGCTGTGTGAGGGTTTCAAACCTGGTCTCCAGAGTCATACTCCAGCACTCAAACCACTATACCACACTGGCCCTTGCCTTGGGTCTTACAAGATATAAATAAATGAAATGAAGTAATTTAAAATGTGCAAAACTTACTAGTTTCTCACAAAGGATAGAAAACTTGTTGAAATTTTTCTTTTGAAACATTTAAAATACACACAGATTTATAAACATATAGTATATCCTCCCCTCCTGGTCATCAATGACAACCAGGGAAATTGTTGCACACAAGACTTAAGTTAGAATTTGTCATATAAGACTTTACTGATGATGCACCTCATTTTCCTCTTATAAAGGTAATGAGGCACCCAGATCATGTGTCATCTACTGTGTATTTGTGGGCTCACCATGAGAAGTTGGTGATCATTGACCAGTCGATAGCTTTCGTTGGAGGCATTGACTTGGCTTATGGCAGATGGGATGACAACGAACATCGACTGACTGATGTTGGCAGCGCAAAACGGATGACAACTACCAAGTCTGAGTCTTCAACAAATCTTTCTGTAAGTATGATTTTTGTAATCCAAGCTGTTGGACATGGAATGCATTAATCTGTGAAGTAACTGAGATTGTTTCCACCTTCAAGCTGATTCTAGGGAATCTGAATGTAGCATTTGCTCCCATTTGCATGCACATGAACTTGTCTGAATGTTGAGATCTTCCTCTGTACTGGCTGAGAATTATGAGAATTGCAGGGCGATATATTTGGAGGGTTCTGGGTTGGGAGAGGTTGCCATAAATAATAGAAAGACAAGAGATATTTTAGCTGTGGAGTCCTGCACTGGCAGGGGGTTTGATCAGAGGGTCCTTGGAGTTCTTTCGAATTCCATTAGTCTTTAGGTTCCTTGTTGCCTTCCATCTCAGGCTTAGTTTCTATCAAAGCATTCAGTGATTTGTAGCTACATATCTGAGCTGCATCCATCGAAGAGCATTGTGTGTTGATGTGACACAGAACCATCAGCTCCATTGCGATTTATGATGAATCATTAATGCATGCAGGCCACCAGCTGAGAAGCAGGCATGTGTGAATCCATGGGACAGAACTTGGGTCTGCAACTGCTTGAGAACATCAATGCCAAAGTACTTGGAATGGGTTGTAACTGTGTTTTGCTTTTGTTTCATTCTGTGTGCCCACCTTAAGGTCCTATGCCCTTTCATAGTGGTACAGACCTCATGGGACTATACTACTTCAGAATACAAGTAAATGAACCCTTTTCCTTACACACTAACTTGCCATGGGGGAAGGTTTTTGTCATTTGATTCTTCCACGTGCATTCTGAAAGGTACCCACATCACATTACACAAGAAGAGATTCCATTTAAACATTAGGAAGAACTTCTTGACTGCAACAGCTGTTCAAGAGTGGAATAGACTGCCTTGGAGGATGGTGGACTATCCTTCCTTTGGAGTTTTTAACAGAGGTTGGATGGCCATCTTTCAGAAGTGATTTGATTGCGTATTCCTGCAAGCCAGAGGGTTGGACTAGATCACAGATGGGCAAAGTATGGTCTTTGGGCCAAATATACCCCCGGACCATTTTTGTGCCCCCCAAGAGTCCCCCAGGGGGCTTCATTTTTTTGTTGTTCTAACATGCCTTAAAATGACCTCTAGGGGGTAAAGAGGACATTTTCAGTAAGTTTGGAGCCTGGGCCAATCAAGGGTTTTAAAAGTGCAAAACTTTGCAAAAAAAGGGGGGGTTGTTTTCCTCCAAAATGCCCTCCACAGGGTACATGAGGCATTTTCATCATGTTTGCAGGGGAGAATTCTGGGCCAATTTATCCCCAGGAGTGTCCATTTTTGGAACAGAAAATGAACAGGAAGTTACTTCTGCTTACTTCCTGTGTTTGATAAAAGCCCCCAAAACATGGTGGAGTCCACTAGAGGTTTTCAGGGACATCTTGGGGCAAAAAAAAAGATATTTATTTTGCAGGATTGAGTGTGGTGTGGGGGAAGGGACAGCCCTTCAAGGTCTACTAAGGGGCTAATGCAGCCCCCTAGGCTTACATAGTTGCCCACGTCTGGACTAGATGGCCCCTGCATTCCCTTCTGACTCAGTGATTCTATTATATCATGTTCTTTTCTTTTCCTGACTGTTTAGATTGGCACTTACCTGTCCCTTTTCTGTCCTCAGTCTTTAGCTGAAACAACTGACCCATCAACCACTGGGCCTCCAACAGAGCCTGCAGTGAATCTGTCAGTGTATGGAAACTATGATGACCCACCAGATCCTTCAAGAATGAAAGGAATAGGGAGAACTCGGAAGTTTGCCAGGTTCAGCATCTACAAGCAGCTCCACCGACATGGTCTACATCATGCAGACAGTGTGAGCAGTGTAGACAGTGACTCAAGTGAGTTATTGTTGTCATATTGGTGGGAACTGCAGGTGTTATGTGGGATAAGACAAGAAGTGATGGGCATGACTCAGACCTAGACATTGGCACTGCCTGAATACTTCAGAAGGAAAGGCTGCTGCATTTATTTTGTTGTTGTTGCCTGTATTTCAGAGTGAGACTTGATGAGGGGAAAAGAGAGAAAATGTCCCAAGAATTATTTATCAATATTATCAAAATCAATATATCAGTACACACAATATCAATACATCAATATATATACATATCAAAACAGTTAGCAATATTCCTGTGCCACCACTCAGAGCCAAAGGCCTCCCAAGGTAGCCTGCATGAAAAGTTAATACAGAGAAATATAGTTTTGGTGTGGCATAGAAGTACCATAGACAGATGGTTAGACAGACAGATAGACAGGACAGACAGACAACATGCATACAGATAAAATTAGAACACGAAGATTCAAAAACTAAAGCAGCAGCAATTAAAAAAATCACTCTATTTATATATATTGCATTTTTATATTATTACACTAGAAAACACATTACAGGTTGAGTCTCCCTTATCAAATGCTTGGGACCAGAGATATTTTGCATTTTGGAATATTTTGCATTTTGAAATACTTGCATATACATAATGAGATATCTTGAAGATGGGACCCAAGTCTAAACACAAAATTCGTTTATTTCATATCCACCTTATACACCTACTTCCTTATGTTATGCTTCCAAATGGCTCCAAGAATTGTGCCCCCTTGTACAGTTTGCTTTAATTTAAAACCCTTTTAAAAAGAGAGAGAGAGAGAAGTGGGCATCACATCACTTTCAATTTCATCAAAGACATGTGTATCTCTGGGGGTGGGATTGAGCTCTGGACTCAACAATGGTGCCACTCTCACTTTACATACACTTTCAATGGCTCCTTAGGGTTCAGGGCCTTTCCCCATCCTGCCTGGAGATGCCGGGGATTGAACTGAGGACATTTTGAATTCAAAGCAAGTGCTCTGCCATTTAGCCATGGCAAGAAATGAAAAGACAATACAAGGGAAGGAGTATGGCTGCAGTATGATTTGATCCAGGAGCTAGTTTAAGTCACCGTACTAAACTGTTTCTTGCTCAAGGCTAACATTATCTGTGCTACGTTGAGAGAATCTGTTAAGAAGAACTCAAAATCTGTATGCGTTTGACTATTTGGAACAGATAAAGGTTCAGTCCGCAGCTTGAAGACAGGTGTTGGGGAGCTTCTTGGTGAAACCCGATTTTGGCATGGAAAGGATTATTGTAACTTTGTCTTCAAAGACTGGGTTCAGCTTGATAAACCCTTTGCAGGTATGTATGAATTATGATGGCCTACATTATTTTTGTCTGTGGTCAGGGAAACTTCCTACAGACAAAACTTTGGGGTCTTCTTTCCAAATTACACCACAGTAGTAACTCCTACGTTCTTGAACATGAGTCTGAGTTTGAATCTATGAGATTGAAGGGATGGTTTTAAACAGATTTGCCCCTAGTTTAAGCCATATTGTGTCATTTGGTTCTTCCAGAGATTAGTGCTTAATGTAGCTTTTTCTTCCCAGCCTTCCTCCACTCCAACCAATAGTCCAGTTCAGATGTAATGGGAAACCTCATACTTGACAGAGCTGCTCTGAGCCTTGGACTTGTGCATTCACTCCTCCTCCCCCTCCTCTGCCTGCTAGAGGAGGGGATCAAAACCATGTTTACCAGTTTAAACAAACCACAGTTTCCTGTGATATCTCAGTTCAGAGAACCATGGGTTGTTACATACTCAAGTGACTGAGAACAAACCAGATGCTAGTCATAGTTTCAAGTCTTTGTCCAAATCATTTTGCTGCCTGAAAATGGAGCCCAAATGGTTTGCCCAATAATGGTTCCCGCTATTAAAAAGTTTTGCTACATCACAGAGATATTACTGCCTACCTCCAACTATTCTTACCTCATGGTGTAGCCTGAAACAGGTTACTTCACCTTTGTATATGGCAGGGCTAATCTTACAGATCTTCAGAAACTGGATTGTTCAGTAGATAAGGCTTTTATTGTGTAATAATATTGACTCTTTGATGGACTTTTAGGAGGGCCCAATTGACACTGACTTTCATTTGTTACCCTTCTACGTTTTCCCATTTCTGGCATAAATCTGATTGCTAGTTCCAACTAAAGTGGGCACATTGAATCAATGGAATTTTTATATATTTTGATTTACCATTCAGCAAGTGATGCAGTGAGTCAACACTATATTATTTTTATTACCTCTCCTTTCCCCCAACCCTGAGATTCTAAGTGGCTTACAGAAAATAAAGCAGAAACAGCTGAAAATGCACAGCATGCAAAAGTTAAATAGTAACCAACCTATTAATGTAATTAAAATGGATTAAAAGCATACCCATTTTTTAAAAAAGAAAAACAATAACTATATACAATATAGCACATTATTAAAGACCCTTTCCCTGCCATCAGTTAGTCTTCAAAGGCCTGTTGAAAGAAACAAACCAAAAAATCTTTACCTACCTACGGAAGGATAGTAAGGAGAGTGCCAGTCTAGGCTCTCTAGGAAAAGAACTTGGAACTACCAGTTGAATTTAGGCTTCTGTCTTATTTCTTATCAGAAAAATCCATTACAAGGAAAAAGTACCTAGGGAGAAAAAAAATGCAGTGCTGAGATTCTCGGATATAGGGTGGGATATAAATAATTTTCATTATTTATATCATTTTCATTAATAAAGAAATATAGGTGGAATGCATATACAGTGCCTGTTGATAGGCGATGTAAGAGCAGTTTGTCTAGAAGCATACACAAACCATTCCCAACATTCAGATATCATAGGCAACCTAAGTCATTTTTAAATTGGAAATGAGAGCCTATAGTCTCCTCGAGGGCATGAAAGCCAGAGGCCAAATTCCTGTTGGTGATTTAATGCTAAATGCTTTGGGGCACTGTGCAAGGAGGTATCCAGTACTTCCTTCTGCAGTTCCTCTGCCTTGGCTGCATAACAGTAGCTCCCTGGTGCAGCTTCTTTCTCACAGCCATTGATTACCCACAAGCTGTGCCAGGTTTTTGTCCAGCTGCAATTGCACAGCCAGAGAAGAAAGAGCAACCTCTATGCAGAGAACAAATGAAGCTCCTCCTTCCTCCTTAGCTATGCAAATGCAGCTGAATGGTGCCCTGTGGCCAATCAGTGGGAGGGGCGGAGCTAGGCTAGAGAGCTGTCTGGATGGCATTACACAGCCAGGAATGAAAGGCCAGCCTTCCTGCCTGGCAAGGGGTTAGACTAGATGTCCCTTTGGATCCCTTGCAACTCTTGGATTCTTTAATTTTACCTCCTTGGCCGTAAGTGCAAGTATGCTGGCAGGGCTTTCTGCTGTCCTCCAAAGATCAAATAGATCTTATCCAGATGGCACCAAGGCTCATTAACACTGGCAGAAACTGTAATTTTCTGCTACATCTGAACTTGGCTTATATTTCTATGAAGCGTTCCAGTATGAAAAAATGAGTTTGAAACACAAACAAAGGCCTATCCAGTCCAGCATTCTCTTCCCACGCTGACCAACTAGATGTCTACAGGAAGTATCTGCCTATGGCAAGTCCATGTAGCAGCTGATACTGCTTTGGAAAGTGATGCATAGTTCCTTTTCTGCCTACATAGATTTCATTGATCGCTACACTATGCCAAGGATGCCATGGCATGACATTGCCTCAGTGGTGCATGGTAAAGCTGCACGGGATGTGGCTCGTCACTTCATTCAGCGCTGGAATTTCACAAAGGTAGGTGTAGGAGTTTTTCTGCACAGGGAGCTGTGTTTATACAACCCACTCTACCCCCTTATTCTGCTTCCTGTGCAGATCAGGCTGAGGATTCCACACACAAATACAGAATAAGACAGCACTTCAGCATCTTCGTAACCTCAGCTTTCTTGTCCCCTTTTTTTTAAAGCAAATTTCTAGTCTTCATGTGTAGAAGCTATATGGGCAACTTTTGGTGAAACTGGTGAAGCCTAAAAATCTGTCATTAGGAATTCTGATTTGCCCCTTCTTTTAGTTTTATTTTTTGCAGAATAAACATTTCACTACACTTTTATTCTATATGCATAATTTGTACAAATTGCAGAAGTGACCCTTTCTTGGTGAAGAATTCCACAGACTTTGAGACATATGTATCACACTGAAAATGGGCAGGAGGAGGAAGTAAGGTCAGCAAGTTTGTCTGAAAATAGGAAGAACACATTTCAGACTGTAGAATAGGACAAGGTAGCAACATGTCAAAAAGGAAGAAATTACAGAGAAGGCAAAAAGACAGATGACTGGAAATAGACATATAGGAATTTCCTTTCTAAAGGAGAAGAGATTTGGAGCATTTTTTTAAAAAAAAAAATGACACCTGAAGATAAATCTCCAAGTTCACAAGTTTAATCTTGAATTCAATGTGTATAAATATTCACATCCTAGGTTTTTGTGGTGGCAAATCCCAACATTTCTTTCACATTTCATTGAGAAACATGAAGTGAAGTAGTGGTTGTATTTCAAATTGCATTAACAGGAAAATCACTTTGGCACAAAACCATTAAAACTGTAAGTTGCAAACTGTGAAAATTTATTTCAGCAGTTCCAGCTGAATCAAGCAACTTCAACACTGGAAGTTAGTCACAATTATAAATGTTGGAGTAATATCATTCTCTGTTTTCTGGGGAAAACACACCTAAAATGCAATTTAGAAATATGCACTACACATGCTATCCATGTGAAGTTGAAGGCTTTCACGGCCGGCATCCATAGATTTTCCTTGGTTTTTTTCCAGGCTATGAGGCCGTGTTCTGGAAGAGTTTCTTTCTGACATTTCGCCTGCATCTGTAGCTGGCATCTTCAGAGAATGGTTGGGTAGGAGTGTATGTGGGGTTTATATACTGTGAACCCCTGTTGGAGAGGATGTGTAAATTTGTGTATTTGAATGGCTAGTTTCTGGGTGGAGATATGCAAGGAGGTTTAGTGTCTGGCTAATGGTGGGCTAATGGTCCATTGTCTGCTGGAAATCCCCCTGTCCCTGGGTGGAGTTCATTTGCATGTGTTGAGACTGCAGACTGGGCCAGCCAGAAAATCAGCAGTAGCAAAATATGTTATAAACCAACCTGGACATAAAATGTTATTTAAAAACACAGAAATTCTGGACCAGGTCAACAACTATCATGTCAGAATGCACAGAGAAGCTATTGAAATCCACAAACACCTGGATAACTTCAACAGGAAAAAAGAAACCCTAAAAGTAAACATGATCTGGCTGCCAGTCCTGAAAATCACTAAAATCAAAACTCAACATATGCAAATGAACACCCAGGGACAGGGGGATTTCCAGCAGACAATGGACTATTAGTCAACCATTAGCGAAACAGACACTAATCCTCCTTGCATATTTCCACCCAGGAACTAGCCATTCAAATACACAAATTTACATATCCTTCTCAGCAGGGGATCACAGTATATAAACCCCACACACACTCCTACCCAACCATTCTCTGAAGATGCCAGCCACAGATGCAGGCAAAATGTCAGAAATAAACTCTTCCACAATACGGCCTCATAGCCCAGAAAAAAACCAAGAAAAAGTCCTATCCATGTTTATTCAGAAGTGAGTCCCACTTCTGTCCAGGAATTTCAGCCTCAGGATGATATTCATTTAATAACTGAGTATACACAGGTCTGAGAATATATTTTTATCCATTTCAATGTTTTTGTTTTATCTCCAAGATCATGAAACCCAAATATAGATCCCTGTCCTACCCTTTCCTGCTGCCGAAATCTCAACGAACAGCTGATGAGCTGAAGTACCAAGTCCCCGAAGCTATATGCGCCAATGTGCAGGTAAGACTGGTGTTTGACACATACAATTTATTACTGCCCCACTGCTGTGAGGTTAGTTTTTAGACTTCTCTCATGAGAAGTCTCGTAAAACATCCCTTAAATTGAAACTGCCATAAACCACTAGATCAAATGTCACTTTCTTTTAATAGATAGCACTAAATCCTTGACATATTATGGGACACTGTGAAAGATAGTCTCTTTTCTTCCCCTCCCCTCTGCTTTGGCCCTGAATTTTTTTAATTAAAAAACTAGAGGGCATCAGGCTCTGTTTAAAAAAGAGTTAACATGTTTACTCAGAAGCAAGCCCTATTGAGTTTAGTGGGATTTATTTCCCAATAAATGTGTTTCAGATCACAGAGTAAGTTATTCATCATTAGAGAATCTTTGAAAATACTACAGTTACTGTGTTTTGGCAATCATGATTTTTTTTTTTAAGCCAATGTTGTAATTTGTAGGACTTTGTGGATGATTCTGAATATTTGTGAAAGGCACCATTGGAGTTCTTAGTAGTTCCGAACTTTGTGATTATGCACAAGGATCTTGTAGGAACTTTGAGACTAACAGAGAGAGAAGTTGGTAGCATAAGCTTTCCTAAATGTAAGTCTACTTCATCAGATGCATGGAGTGAAGTGCCTAGGAGCAGACCTTTATTGCTAAGAATTAGTAGGTGGTAGCAATAGCAATAGAAATGTAAAGCTTTTGGGCATGGTGATGAGGTGACAATTCAGTATTAAAAATGGTCATTGTGGGACAAAGGCAAGATGTTGCCTAAAACCAAGGTGAGTAGATTTCCATATGAATGGGGGAGGGAGTTGTTGGAATGTAGTGTGATCCTGGCTGAAAACCAGAAAGGAGATGTGATAAACTGGCCAAGTGAGCCCTCATGAGGCTGGAGTGTTAGCTAGTGTTATAATATGTGTGGTGTGCCAGGAAACCATTGTCTCTGTTCAACCAACTGTTGATGGACTATAGTTTGTGGATATATTCCAATTCTATCATTTCTGTTTCCAGTCTTACTTTGTAGTTTTGTTTGGTTTTTATTTCAAGGACTGCTGTTCTGTGATCTGAGATGGAATGCCCAGGAAGGCTGAAGTATTCTGCAACTGGTTTTTGTGTATTCCAGTTTCTAATGTCTGATTTGTTTCCATTTATCCTCTGGTGCAGAGGTTGGCATGTATCACATTAGAGGATGAACAACTGAAAGTGTCTCTAATATGTTATATGATATGATTAGGTCCTGTGATGACACATTTTCCAAGTAGTTGTGTGGGCAGTTGGCATATGGGTTTGTGGCAAGGTCTTGTACCCATCTCCCCATCTGTGTTGTGTGTTGTAGGTAACTGATTGAGACTGGGAGGCTGTTATTAAAGCCCTCCCACCAGGAGCCTTTGAGAGGGCAGCATTCTTGTCCAGAGTAGGTTGTAGTTCACTGCTGATGCACCTGAGTGGTCTCAGCTGGGAGCTGTATGTGACCACTAGTTGGGGTTCTGCCATTTCCTGTCTTTAATTTGTAACAGGTAAGTCCTGGGTACAAGTCTTGCCTTTTGATGTATTTGTTTGCTTGTTGTTGTTGTTTTACTTCATATGGTGGGTACTATAGCTTGAGGAATGCTTGTTGTAGTCCTATGAGTTTGGTGTCCCTGTCTTGTGGGTCTGAACAGATGTGATTGTATCAGAGGGCTTGGCTGTAAACTGTAGATTTGGTAGTGTGTTCAGGGTGGAATCTGGAGACATGTAAGTACATGTAGCTGTCAGTGGGTTTGCAATATAGTGTGGTGCTTAGATGTCCATTGTGCAGCTAAATGATGGTGTCCAGAAAGTGAACTTGTTCTGTTGATAATTTCAGGCTGAGATTGATGGTAATGTGGACGTTGTTGAAATTCTGGTGGAATATCTTGAGTGAGTCCTCTCTATGGGCCTGTCTACATGGTAAAAAAAATATGTACGCTGTTCAGAAGATCGCTGTTCTGTACACATGGACATTCGGATTCATACGTGTCATTCAGAAGAGGGGCTAGCAAATCCCCTGCAAACTACGTGGATTCGGCATTCATAAGGAGTAGTGGATCTCGGCATAAAATCCGTACAGCCATTCAAATGGCTGATGGTCTGTACGCCCCATTTGCACACATACGGACAGACAATGTAATCTGATTGGCTGGCCGAGTAGAGGGGGCGGAGCTAGCAAGAAGGGGAATTGGGAATGACCGCCATGTTGGATGAAGATTGAAAACTGCCGCTTGGCTTGCTCACTCCAGCCAACTGGGGAAGGGGGGGTCATACAGAGTTTGGGGGGGGTAAAAAATCATGTAGGCAGATTGTATGCATATGAATGACTGCCTATTCGTATTTTTTACCCCCCAAATGGATTTTTTTTTTTTACTCCTATAGACAGACCCTATGCATCCAAATTATGACTATATCATCAATGTACCTCAGGTAGAGGTGAGATTTCTGGGTACAGGAGTTACAGAAGCATTGTTCCAGGTCAGTCATGAAGATGTTGGCATATGCCCATGTCAGTACTGTTAACTTGAAGGCGTATGTTACTTCCAAAAGTGAAGTAGTTGTGTGAGAGAGCAAAGTGGCAGACCTTGGTGGCTAGGTGTGCTATGGCTCCATCTGTTCCTGACAGCTTGTAGTCCATCCTGGAATGTTGGTATATAGGGATTCCAAATCCATAGTGGCTAAAATGGTGTTTCCTGGGAGGTTGTGGGTGGGCTGTAATTTCTGCAGGACATTGGTAGTGTCCTTCACATAGCTAGGAGTGTTGGTGGCATATGATCTAAATATATTGTTCATATATCCAGAGACACCAATTCTAAGTGTTCCAATGCTTGAGACAATGGGCCATCCAGGGTTCTCCTGTTCATGTATTTTTGGTAATAAATGGAATGTGCGTGGTTGAGGCTCCTTGGGTGTGTCAATTCAGATTTGGTTGTATACCTCCATGGGAAATTCCCTGAGTACTATGTCTAATGTTGCTCGGTGGTCTGGAAACAGAGTCTTATGAGGAATGACTTAGGGAGTTGCATATGTTTATCTTGGAGAACTAAAAACTGAGATGTGACACAGTAGTTCTCTTTAATTATCCAAAGAGATGTCATGTAGAAGATGGACCCAGCTTGTTTTCTGTTGCTTCAGAGACTAAAATATGAATTGCTGGGTTTAAATAACATGAGAAGAGATTCCACTTAAACTTTAGGAATATTTTTTCACTATAAGAGCTGTTTGACAATGGAATACATTGCCTCAGAGGGTGATAGACTTTCCATCTTTGGAAGATGGAACAGAGATTAAACAGAGTTTCATGGGCATCTTTTAGAAGCACTGTAGTTGTGTATTCCTACATGGCAGGGGGTCGAAGTAGATGGCCTTTGTGGTCACTTCAAACTCTAAGATTCTATGAATCTATCATCATAGTGTAGTGGTTTGAGTGTTAGACTAGGACTGTGGGAGACTAGGGGTCAAATCCCTGCTCAACAGTGGAAACATACTAAGTGACCTTGGGCAAGTCACATTATCTTAGCCATAGAGGAAAGCACTGGCAAACCTCCTCTGAATAAATTTTGCTGAGAAAACCCTATAATAGAGTTGCCATAAGTCAGTGTTGAAGGCACATAAGAATAAACATCATGAATAGCTGTCATTATGGCAAGAAGTGTTACATTCAACTGGTTTGTGGAGAGTGCATGCCCATACATTTGATTCTATTTACAAGCCAATCAGAGTGATAGGCTAGAGTGGTGTCAGATCCTAAATATGCATGTTTAAGAAACAAAAGTCCACAGAAAACCCTTCACCGTGCTCCCATGACAAAACTAAACTCATAATTAAATAGGCTGAAGAGTGCAAACAATCAAAGACATTTAAGAAACCACAAACTGCTCCTAAACATTTTGTGGGTTGGATTTATCTAGGAAATTATCCCCTGCAAATTGAATTTTTTCCACCTGTAAGTTGCTCTGGGCAGTGCAGCTATCTCAGAATTGCTAAATGACCATTTTTCCAAACTGTATCCAGTATAGCTTTTTAAACACAGAAATAGGTAGCAAGTAGCATTCATGTATATACACACACACACAAATGGTAGAACAAGTATTATATTAATGAGGCTGTTGGCAGGGCTGTAAGCTTTCAGCTCATTCATAATTTTAACTAAATGAGGCATATGGTTAAGGACATAATTTTTCAAGGCTATTTTGGTTCTAGGATATTACAGTAATAGAGCGTGAAAAAGAATACGACTGATAACCTTGCCTTCCAACAGTAAGCAATGTTTTCATTCATTGAACTGCATAGGTGATCAGTGGGTCCACCACAACAGGGGCAGTAAATCCATTCTTGATTTTACTGCTACCTCTTCCACAGTTGAATGAGAGCTCTGTCACTCTCAAACATAAGGCCAGAAAAATCTACACTGCTACTTAGTGCATTGAGCTACCTCAGCTGAATTGCTGCCTTAAAGGCTAGGTTTTATAGGACCTGGTGTATCTCTATTGGCTTATGAAACCAGCTGACTATTTTAAAGTTGTAGGGTCAGTTGACAGTGTAGTACTCAAGCCAGTTCTAGAGGGCACCCTTATCTACTGAACCTACTCTGTCTGAGCAACCAAGAATATTAATTATATAGAAGATACCAGAGGTTGGCTGCTGAAAACCCTGATTTCAAGGTACCATCAGCCTGGTAACTTACACATTAACTTACACATTAATAGCTCCTGTCAGGTTTTGTAGGTCATCAGAACCTTGTTTGACCAGAGGCAGTATGGGGGCGGGGGGAGATACACTTCTCCCAACAAGGTTGCATTTGAAATCTTACACAAACTTCTTTTGCGTTGGTTAGCAAGGGTAATTTAGGACTAGAACTGTCTAGGCTATACACATTTATGGTAGTCTCATACAAATACATACTCTTCCTTTTAAAAAAGATAATAGTTCCCTGCATATATAAAGCTAGAGATCAATAGCAATATGCTTCATTTCTATGTACTATAGGTTTTTAAAAGTTGTATGAAGGAGAAGACATATGACCTCATCTGCAGTGGCTCCCAAACTTGGGTCCCCAGATTTGTTGGACTTCAACTTCCATAATTCCTGATCATTGCCATGCTGTGTGAGGCTTCTGGGTATTGAAGTGCAGCAACATATGGGGATTCAAGATTGGAAGCCACTGCCTTAGTGCCTTTTGTCCCATGGTCTGGAGGACTCCACTGTAGGAAATAAATAATTTCAAGGCAATGTATCATGGCTGTGTGTAGCAACTGCGCAATGTAAAGACTGCAAAGAAGTTTTAGATGGGAGACTATGCATGTGGATTGATTGTGTCTCCCTGTGATGCTGTGAGATTGAAAATGATCCATCTTCCCCAACCTTTATGAACTGACAGCCAGTGCTTTCATCAGATGAGTTTCCCAGCTAGACAAAATTTATTTCTGAGTAGAGAAACTTCACCTCAAACTGAATGATGTTTATCAGCCATCACATATAAAATGAAAACAATTGATAGCATCTTCGCTAAAATTACAGAACTTTTTTCTTTTGATATACTGAGGTTGTTGATGGTCCCAGCTACTAATACCTGAGAAGGAGTGCATTGCTGGAAATTCAAGTAGTTTTGGTGTTGGACCTAAAAACAAACACACTGCAGTCTTAAATTGTTTAAATTATATTTTTACCTGAAGTACCAGCCTTTTGCATTACACTGAACTATGTTTGAACAAGAACACTTGTTTAAAGATTTGAATTTATGCTGGTCGAAAGTTTCTAGCCCCTTCATTGTTTAAAGAGTGTTAATGTTGTGGAATCAAACTGTGCTAATTTCTGGTAATACTCCACAAGTTACTTTGTCACTTTTCATTTTATTTATTATTTTCTTCTGTTAAAACTCAAGGCAGCTTCCAATGGGATTATAATAAGTTGTAGCTACTGGGGTAGCTATTTCCATACCAGTGCATGTTAAGAGTTTGGATAATGCTCTTGTACAGCCTTCCCCACCCCTGTGCTTCCAAAATGTGCTCCTTCTTCCTCAGGTGAGCAATGGGAGCTGGATTACAACTCTGATCATCCCCAGCTAGTATGGCCATCTGTTGGACACCAGGTTAGGGAGACTTCCCTAGTGGCTAAATCATTGAGTTTGTTCCAGGAAGCCAATGCAGACCTCTGTATTCAGCCATGGAGCTTGTCATAACAACACCCACATCCTGAATGCATCACCAGTGTGACAGAAAGTAAATGGTAGGGGTGCTTCTGACAGTTCTGAGGGAGTGGGGTGCAATTGTTTGTATTCTTGAGGAGTTAAGATCACATGCAAGGTGATCGCTGTGTCCCTTTGCTCCTGCTCCTGCCATAGTCATTCATTTCCTTGGGGCTTTGATGTAGAATGTGCTTAGCAGTTTGTGTGGGGTGAAAATAGGTATGTCTAACTGTCTGGGTTGTGCTTAGGGAAACAGATAATGAGGCATCTTCAATTAAGGGTTCTAACCTCAAGGTTAGGGACTCTGGGAAAATGTTAAGTTTCATTTTAAGAATGCCTGTGTCAGTGGATGATTGGGAACCAATAGCTAGGCAGCCCACCAGATTTTCTTGATTGTTGAGTACTTTTAACTTAGAGTGTAACTGTTAGTCTCAGGAACAACTTTGTATTGTATGCTTCCTGGATTTCTAGCAATAAAGCTTTATGATACAACCTGAAGCTTATGCACCATGAGTTTCAGAAAGCTAGTACCCAACACACAGAGACAATGAGATTGGCAGTTATTTTTTTAAAAAAATATATTACTTAAAAGAGCCAGTGTGATATAATGGTTTGAGTGCTGGAGTAGGACATGGGGAGACCCAGGTTCGATTCCACTGCTCAGCTATGGAAACCCATTGGGTGACCTTGGGCAAGTCACACTGTCTCTGCCTCAGTGGAAGGCAATGGCAAACTCTTTGAACCAATCTTTACAATAAAACCCCATTATAAGTGTCACCATAAGATGGAAAAGATTTGAAGGCACACAACAACAACAAACAAAGAATTGCTTAAAAACGATCCTTACCATCCTGGCAGCAATGACTGGAGCCCAGATCTCACTACTGTTTTTCCCCAGAAAGCCTGGGAAAAGATCATACTGCTAGTGTTATTCTGGAGATGTTCTGGGGCAATATTGAACTATAGAATTTGGGGGGAGGGGATATCGCTGAGTGCATTGCATGCAAAATCCCCATTGTCTCTAGTTGGGACTTTGAAAGAGCCTTGGCTGAATCCCAAGAAAGCCACAACCAGTCAGCATAGGCCAGAGGTGGGTAATGGGTGGCCCTCCAAACATGGGACTGCAGCTTCCATAGTCCTAGCCAACAGTGAACTCGTATGGGAATTGCTGACATCTGGACCTCTGTGCATTATGCACCACTGTAGGAAAGAGAATGAACTGACACATCAATGTCTTGATTCACTATAAGGCAGTTAGTTGTTCTGTCAGTTTTGGTTTTCTATTTGTGTGGTGGAAATAACAGTGGCTCCTATAAAGATGAAGCAGTTAGGGAATTCTTTATAGTATTTAAATGTAGTAGTGCTAGCCATAGTGATGACATTTCTTTAAAAAAGAATCCAGTGCAGATGCTTCCCTTAGAATTTAGGGCTGAGTTAACAGAGCATATTTTACTTCATGCAATAAGACTGGGCAACTGCATTGAGATTAAAAATTCATCTTGTACATAAATGTTTAAGACATTTTCTTTAAAAGTGAATACTCTCATTTTCAGGTGCTCCGCTCTGCTGCTGATTGGTCTGCTGGGATCAAGTATCACGAGGAATCCATCCATGCCGCTTATGTCAGCGTGATAGAGAACAGCAAACACTACATATATATAGAGGCAAGTAGTGGTTGCTTTGCAAGGATATGTGGCCAGGGTGGGGAAAGTAACAAGAGATTGGGACCAAGAACCTGTTGCATCATGGCAAAGTGTAAAGCTCTGCCAGGCACTTACACTGATGGACCAGGGTGCAAAGACTTCTCCTTCTTCCTCAGCTGAACACTGGGAGCTGGACAGCTCCTGGCCACACCTCTGCTCTCCCCCACCCACTGATTGGCAGTCCAGCTACACCCAGGCACTGGGTGTATAACTGGGAAGCACTGACTAAATCAGTCCTCTGAGTGAAATCCAAAGAAAATGAAGACCTATTGAGGAGCAATAGGATAAGTTTATTGTTAAGTATTTAGGCACCAATGATTTCAGTGGAACTTGTGTGTAATACAGTGGACCTTTGGTATATGCTGGGGTTTGGTTCCAGGTCCCCTGTGGATACCAAAATCTGTGGATGCTCAAGTCTCATTATATATGATGGCGTAGTAAAATGATATCCCTTATATAAAATGGCAAAATCAAGGTTTGCTTTTGGGAATTTTAAAAAATCTTTTCAAGCCATGGATGGTGCAGTCCATGGATAAAGAGGGCTGACTGTATATTCTTCAGCACATTAATTATCAAGCGCCCTTCCCCTGAGAAACCCATTCCACACTGAATTATCTATTGATGAATGTTGTATGTTCTGAGGATTTTGGTATCATTTCAAAGATGGGAAAATTTGCTTCCCCCCCCCCGCCAACTTTTTGTTTATTTGTTTGTTTCTTGGATGCTGCTACCTGAATCTCCCAGTTGGTATGGCCACTGCCTGTAGTAGCTATCAGATTCTAGGAGTTGTAGGCTTTAAAAAGTAAAATTTCTTAACTCAGATTCATTCTATGGTCCGCTGATAGCTTCACCAGTGCTTCTTAACTTTTGAGGGTGTGTCACAATCCCCTTAAAGAATCTGCTCAAAGCATTGTAACCCCTCCTAAGAAAGATACAGGTAAAAATACACACAAAATTTTGCATACAAGTTAATTTATTATATTGGAAATTGATGTATTGTGATAGTTTTTCAAATATTTTTGAATATTCTTTCCGTCACTACTAATGAGATGAGATTCAAAAGAACCTTGGAATTCCCAGTTGGAAATCTACTGCTTTGACAGATGTCATTATCTTAAAAAACTTTCAGCAACTATCAATTTTACTAAAACTGAATGTTTTCAGATAATTTCTCTTGCCTTTCCCCACATTGTAGAACCAGTTTTTTATCAGCTGCGCCGATGACAAAGTTGTATCTAACCGGATTGGTGATGCCATTGCGCAACGAATCCTCAAAGCTCACAGGTAATCTTGCTCAAAAATATAGTCGAGGGACTTAACAGAAAAATATTTCTGGTTAGGCCCAGGCTGAATATTGTAGCTCAGATTTTTTTCAGCAGCTTCAGGGAAGGGGATGAAGTGAAAAAATCCTAGAAGGCAAACTTTTGAAGCTCTACTGGCTTCTTCAGCAGGCGAAGATATTAAAAACCATACAGGGGAAGAAGAAAATGATGTTAAGAGTCACAGGTCTATGAGGCCCATCTACACAAGAGGAAAAAAACAAAAGTACCTCATAGTATTGGCATCTCACAGCAGAAGCAACATGTCCAAATGGTTTTTCTGGTCTCGACGCTCTCATAAGCCTCGCATTTCTGATGGCAGCCGCGAGTGATTTACTCACGTTAGTTCTTCACCGCCACCATTTTGTTTTTCAAAGTTGTCCAAAACTCATTCAAAGTCACTGGTACAATAGAGTGATTCTCCAATTTTATAGAAAAGCAAAATAGAAATTAGCGATCACTAAGGCGAAAATCCAACACGGTGGCAGCGGGTGCTTGCCCTGCTAGCAAGCTCCATGCTTGCTCTCACCTGGCCACTCAGCTTTGTGGTTCCCTTTGGATTTCCTGTTGTTCAATAGTCCAAACAAACAGAAATGTGTACCCCCCTCACAGTTTTTGAAAAAGTACAGGGAAATCTGTGAAGGCTTTTAGTGCATTGTTTTTGCTGTTTGGGCCCCCCTCCTTCCAAATAGTGTGGATTGGTACTGGATCCCATTTAGACAGATAGGATTCTCAGCTAATTCCATGAGAGGTATTTTCACCATTTAAACAGGCCCTTCATTTTGTCAAGATGTTGTTTCCATTGTTGTCAATTAAGATTGTCTGGAGGGATAGCCATGCAGGCAGAGGCCACTTCTTTCTTTGACCACATGGGCTCTGGGAGACGAAGGTCTTGTCTGCATGGCCCAAACAGAACGACCTTCCCCTGTTCCTGCTGCCAGCTGCTTGGATGATGCAGGGCAGTCCCAAAACCAGAGTAAAACCCAACCCCCTTAAAATGGCTTTTAAAAATATCTGGGAAAACTTGATTCTGCAAGGGGGAATGGAGTGTTACATGGCAAGAATGTGCTGCCTGAACATGTGTGCTGTGCCATATTAGTGGCACCTCTGCTGCTGGTGTTGCATGCCATGCTCTCTAAGGTCACAACAAAGCCCCCAGCATGTGATCAAGGCTAGGGGCCTCATTTCTGGCCTCACAGAACACAAGAGGTGACACCAGCAGCAGAGGCGCCCACCAATACTGCGTAGCACGTGTGTATAGACAGCTGCCCATTCTTGCCATGGAACACAAGGTAACAGGGAAATCAGGGCAGCTCCAGAGCCAGAATACTCCACCCAGAACATGGGGTATTCTGGCCAATGCAGATAAGACCAAAGAGTCATAAAATACAGGCAATAAAATTTAAACTCCAGTAGCAACAGAAAAGTAATTTCTATTGAGATCCAGACTGTTTCATTTTTGATTGGCCTGATAAAGCTATTGCTGTTTTGTGGATTTTTTATTTTATTGTACTTTGCTGTATGGCCAACATGGCTACCCCTGGATATGTTTTCCAGTCCAATCTAGCAAATTGGGTGGATTTGCCATTAACAATGAGCTGTTTATGGTTTTCCTTCCCTCAATCACACAGTGTAACCAAGTAGCTTATACTGTATTTTGCTGTTTGTGTGTATATTTGTGCCTGGAGACACATATTCATCTCAAGGGTTTTTAAACATTGCAACAACCTGAGCCATTGTCCAATGGATAGCTGTTGTGTTACAGTGAATTGGTGGATCACTGAAACATTGTTTGACCTTATATCTGAAAAATAATGGGGGGATTTTTTTAAATGTTTGCCTAATGTTTCCAAAAGGCAGGCTTGTTTATAAACTAATGCAACCATTAATAGGTGGCTGCATTCATCCAAATCTGGAGTGGTCAGTAAATATATGACTGAGGATTTTCTGGGTAGTAGCGATATTGCTGAGGGAGTATTGAATTTACAGAGTTGCTCACATGACCCTTTCAACCTCTAACCAACTTGGCTCTGTTCCCCATCTCTTGAACAATAATTGAACATAATTGAACATAATGTTGCTGGAGTTTTGAAATATATTTTACAATATTCATAGGGTCTTGCTTTTTGATCTATTTACTATTTTGCATTTCTTATGTTATGAAGCTATTCAGAGCACCTCATGAGTAGAAAAACAGCATGGAACAGTATAAATAAATTCCAGCAGTGCAAACCTGTATGTGTTTACTCAAAGTTCCAGTCATTTCAGAGGAGTTTACTCCCAAGTATGTAGGGACAGAGTTGCCTTACTTACCAAGATATCATATTCAGCCGAGCGCCAGATACTCAAGGCATTGTGCTGGTTGAGGCAGAGCACCAAATGGTACCACCTGCTCAAGTCATGGTATATAGTACCACAAACCAGCTAAGTCTATTCAGCATGACAGCACCTTATTCAAAAGGGTTGCCCATTATCTGGGCAGCACAGTCAACCAGGAAAACAAAGGGTTAAGGTTGTAATAGGTTAAGTTACAGTTTGGGGGGGGGCATTGTCAGGAGCTAGCTGACCAATGAGATGACCACCTAGAGGGAGCTTCAAAATGCTTCTGGGAAAAGGTGATAAACACTTCCTGGGACCATGAGGCAGAGAGAAGAACAAAGGAAAAGAATGAAGAAAGACCTGGGCCAGGGGGATTCTCATGCCAACTGGGGGGAGGGCTTGGTAGAAGCTGGGCTGAAAAGCCTAGACTCCCAATCCCATGAACATTCAGCATATCTGGACTGCACCCTAACTTCCTTTGCTTAATGTAGTGACAGAGGGTGCCATGTTTGATTGTAGCATGAGGTGAGCAGATGTTTAATATAATTTTCTTGATCCCCTCCTGCCTGAAGGTGCTATTAATCCCACTGGAAAAATTCAGGTAGATGTATTTGCTGCATGCTTGACAAACAACAGATTGAAGTAGAGCAATTTAGATCCAGAATAGATTGTGACAGGTAGGATTAAAGTAGGGGGTCAGAAAATTGTGGCCTGTGGGAAAGATGTGGCCCTCAGGGCCATTTTTGCAGCGAAAGCTCCCCCACTCATCTTCTGTCCCCAAATACCTGGGTACAGGGCATGTTTTTGGCCTCATGGGAAACTTTAGGACCAGGAGAGGCCTTTTCCCCAACTTCTGGGTCACTTCCTGTTGGAAAATAGACCCCTTCTGTATCTAAAATGGCACAAAGGCCAAAAACATACCTGAAATACTACCCACACCCACTAGGGGGCATGAGTGGGCAAAAAATTCATTCCCCCCCCCCCCAGGTACAGCCAACCAACATCCTGGGGGTGGGGGGCATTGCAACACCTTAACTCTGAGAGTTGCTCACCCTTGAACTAAAAGTTCTCTCTTCTAAAATCATTGCTCCAGTTAAATATGGGGCCTTACCAAGGGGACTAAGGGACTGCCTTTCAGTGATAGGCACTGACTTTGGCTACAGTAGGTCCTAAATTCAGTCCCTGACAAGAAAGGAACCTTGTCTGAAAGCCCCAGAAAACCACTCTAAGTACTGTTAAGCTGGATGGACTAATACCAGCCAGCTCCTGGTGTCCTTTTTTAAACAATCATTCCACTCACCCAGTCCCAACCCCCCCCCATACACACACACCATGTGGCATGTTGCTTGGACTTGAAACCAGTGTTCAGGAGACAGGGGCTGAACCAGGCTCTGCAGTGTTATGACTGCTCAAGAATTATAGGCTCAATATCTTTACACATCTGCTGTTCTCTCGCTTCTGCTCCAGTAATTCCTTTATTTTTCACTGGTGCTGAAAGGCATTCTCGACTTTTTTGGGGGGAAATAGAGCTCTTGTTAGGAGAAGAAGTTATGCAAATGCACACACATTTGCAATAGTTCTAATTGCAAGCCTTAGGTTTCCATGGTGCTATTCTATCCCCCACCCACCCACCCACTTTTTTATATGCTACAGAGTATATACTTCCCTTAGTATAATTGTGATTCAGGTGGTGGCGGAGTCATTGTACCAGATTACTTTCCTGTCAAAGCAAAATAGTCAGTTCACAGCCTCCAGAGCTATTTCCTGAGGCATTGCTCCTGATAATTAGACCTGTAGAGTCATTTCTGGCTCTAATCCTACTTTGCATAGCCTGGACTCCACAACCAGGTCACTCCACAAGCAGACCAAAGCCCCAAGCGTAAATTCAATAATGGAACACACCATACTTTGACATTATATTTATTTTTCACAACTCTCTTTTCTTGTACATGGGCAAAAATGCTCAACATGATGATGGATGGAGAAAGGTGCTTAATGTGTTCCTCTATAGTCTCAGCATTGTGAAAAGTGTGCTTCTCATGGGGTCCTTCTGAGGGCCAAACTAGAGGTGACAGTAAATGCATCTTTTCATTTAATGTGGTGGTCTCTTTTTCCATATACAGAAAACATAAGCTTGCAGGAAAGAGAGCGAGCTGATATTTATCAGAATCACAGCAGGTGAAGATGGCCAATGCAGGATTAAGGAGATTCATCCCACAATCTACAATCTCACCCCTGTCCTGGTACAATAACCCTCCCTATCACATTTACCTTCTCTCCCATGGAAAATGCAGCCCAGAAACAGAGCTCTGTTCACTTCCTGGACTGAAATCCCACCCATTCTTGCGAGAAGACACAAGTATGGCAAATTCAAAAATAAAAATAAACACAAAAACGTTACACCAAGCACCTAAACACAATTCAAAAATCCCAAGTAACCCGGGGAGGGTCATAAAAAGAGCAAAACTTACCTGTATGTCCCAATCTCACCCTGAAGTGTTCATGCTGGACTGGCCATTCTCGCTGCATTCACGAGAGTTAAATGGCCCAGGTTTTTGCATAATGGCAATGCCAGCATCAAAACACCAGCATAACACCAGTGGAAAGCAAAAGGACATTATCGTCTGATAGTGGCATCCTTTTGCGTTCTTCTGGCATCTACTGGCGTCACATTAGCCACATCTGATAATCTCCACAGTCTCAAAATACAAGAGAGTTGTTCCTTAGGACTCAAGCATAGAAGGAAAGGATCCCATACAATTATCTGAGCTCTTGTGGCTTTCTGGAAAATCCAGTGGATAGAATTAAGGTAAAAGTGAAGTCTTTACCTAATTAGTTGAAGCCCAGTTCAGCCAAGTCACAGCAGGGAAAGTGAAGGTAGCAGCTGTTCCTTTTCAGAGGACAGATGCAGGCAAAATGTCAGAAAAAAACTATTCCAGGACAGGGCCTCACAGCCTGGAAAAAACCCAAGGAAAATCTATAGATTAATATTGCTTGTCCTTCCCTGAGAAGACAGCCTAAGCCTCATCCCAATTAGTATCCTCTGCTGAGTACTGAAAGATTCAAAGCCTGGGGTTGAGTTAGATACTTGGTAGAGTGATGTGCTTTACAACATAGATATGTTTCCCAATCTATAATCTGTAGCTCTTTTTAATGGGTGTTTTCCAATACCTTAAACTGTTGCATGTGGGCCTGCTTTCAAAAACAGATCTTGTTGGATCACTGTGAGTCAGTCATCTGAAACCCATTAGAAGAAATATTGAAGATAAGACAGGAAGGTAGGAAAGGGTTAGGAGGTGGGATATGTAAGATGTTATTAGATAGACAGTATACTCTAATAGAAGGCCTATTAGGAGTATGGGAAAAGGATATGAAGACTAATATGAAGGAAATCCAACAATGGCTACAAGAAACTAAAACGATTAAAAACAGTAAGCTTAGAGAATTACTGATGAAAATAATAGGAAGATGGTGTAGAATACCACATCCGTTAGCATATACTGTATTAATAAAAATGTTTCACCTGCTTGTTGGCATTGGTGTGGGAGCAAAGGAAGCTACATTCATATGTGGTGGAAGTGTTGTGAAGTACAGAGATTTTGGAATGAAATAAAACAAGAAATGAGTAAAATAATTGGGGGGAAATTCAGTTAAATAAAGAAAGTAGTATTACTAGCAATGTTAGGATTATAGGATTACAGAAGGAGGAGAAATATCTAGCTAAACAATTAATTATAGCAGCACAGGCAGTGATTGCATATAGCTGGAAAGATAAAGTAAAGTGGAATTGTGATAGATGGAAGCAATATATAACAGAATATATGATGTTTGATTTTTTTTAATGGAAAAAAGGAGGGTTTATTTTTGGCCAATTCAAATAAGAGGTTTGGCTTAGTAACTGGAGAATAATGATTGAGTTTGTTGAAGGGAGGAAGGGGTATGAGAATGTTAAGGAAACAGTTAAAACGATTTTCCACATGAGAGAAAAAGGACTCTAATAAGGTACACCGTTCCCAGGATGGGTGGGGGGAGGAGGTCATTATGCTAAGGAAATATTATGTATGTATATGGGAGATTAGTAAATAATTGTGTGTAGGTTTGAGATAGGTAATGTATAATCAGATGAATTATAAGGTAATATATTGTATTAATAAACTCACAATTAAAAAATGACCAAAAACAGAACAGTGAGTCAGTCATACAGCTATGAAATCACAGTAACTATCAAATTGTTGGGGTCTGAGTGGAGAACAAGCATGGAATTAAACTAGATGAGGCATGGTTTCCTTTCATCTTCTAGGCCTCATGTAGAAGAATTATTCACTTTTGCATCAATAGCTAAACCTTAACGGAGGGACTTAATGAGTGTTCCATCCAATCATATTCACCTCTTTGTTCTTCAGACAGTACAAATCATATATAATGAATTAGATCTCATATTCTCTTTACATGGACATATTTTGTGATTGTGTGTGTGTGTTTTTGGGCAAGTTTGGCTGTTTTTTTTAATAAAAATAGATTGCTCATAAATTACCTTTTTTCTAATTATTTTTGGCAAGCACCAGTAATTAGTGTTTCTCACTTCTGCGCTATCTATCCTACTTTGTACAGATAACCTCTTTAATTTAAAGTAAAGCAGGTGTGTATGTTTGATTACAGTAACTGGAAATGCATTTCTACTGCAACACATGGAAAAAGCAACTTGTACTTTTATTGAAGAGCCAGTGTGGTGTAGTGGTTTGAGCATTGGACTACAATTCCAGAGACCAGGGTTTGAATCCCCGCTCAGCCATGGAAACCCATTGGATGACCTTGGCAAATCACACACTTTCAGACTCAGCAAACCCCATGATAGGTTCTCCTTAGGGTTTCTGTAAGTCAGAAATGACTTGAAAGCACACAACAACAACAACTTGTCTAGAATGAAGGATACATCCATCATTGTTTAATTTGATTTTAGGAAATGGTCCATTTAATACAGATGCTCAATCTACTTTTCTCTGCTAATCTCAAAGACCTATCCCATTGGTGAGGGACAACCCCCTTCTTCTTTTGGCCATGGTTACATTCCATTAGTGGTAATATCTCAGGATGCACTTGCCAGTAGTAGATGGCTCCAAAGCCAGCAGCAAATCCCCTTCCTGCCTCTCTCTTCCTGCCAGTCTCGTCTCTCTTTTCTTCTCCATCTGCCCCTTCTCTCTCTCTCTCTCTTTCCCTCTGCCACCTCTTCTCTTTTTCTCCCACCCCCATTCCCCCTTCCTTCTAATTTTCTCTCTGTCTCTGAGAGTGTAATCTCTGAGTTATACAGTTACAGCAGTTTTGACAATCCTTTTAACTGCCATGATATCATGCTGTGGAATTCTGCAATCTGTCATTTGATGAGGTACGCAGAATTCTCTGCTAGAGGATTCTAGTGGTGTAGTTCGGGGAAGTACTTAAGAGCTATAAAACAGAGATTATAAGTACGGTACCTCACCAAATAACAAATCCCAGAATTGTTCAGGATGGAGCCATGACAGTTGAAGTGATATCCAACTGGTACAATTGTGTAGTTTAGTGTTACCTGCCCTTATACCTCTGCCCCTACAATAATTCATAAATTGGCAATAATCCATTAATTGGCATCAATTCATAGATTTGACACTAAGCAACAGTTCAAGTGGGTCCTGGTTGACCAGAGCCTCTGCAGAGGGTTCATTTAAAGGTCACCCAGAGACCTAATGGAAGTTGCCTTGAAAAATTCCCAACACTCAGACATACTCAGGACTGATTATGCGGAACCCCCCCCCCCTTAGACAAGCTGTTAGAGAGGAATGTGCCAATCCACCCTGGAGGCACCTGGCCATGAGTCATACTCCAAAACAAACAAGTGATCAGAAAACTCATTACTCTGCAAAGGTCTCTGTGATGCCCAGCATCCTCCTAGTGGCATGGGGGCCTTTCCGATCCCACTACTGCCACCACTTTGTTACGCACGGCCTCCACATCACAGCCGAACTACGTCTCCCAGTGGTATAGCACAAGCACTCAGGTGTGGCTATGTATTCCTGGCAGTATCTCCTTACCTGAGAATCACTCACGCCAGGCTGGATGGTTCTTGTTAACAGAAGAACATTTATTGTCAAATGAATAAACCATGTAACTGTATAACCAAGTTATGGGGCCTGCACAGACATTTGCGCTCTCTCTCTAAGCCTCTAACTTCCAAGGAAGTTATACTGCCTTGAATCACTCAAAGCCTCATCTCAACTCTCTAAACTGAAAACCTAAACTTTCCTCACTCATTCTCCCTTTATCTCCTCAAGAAGCCCCTCCTCCTTCCACCTCCTCACAGAGGATTGGCTCCTGGAGTACCATGTCCCCATTGGCTCCCTAGCCGTCCATGACAGTCTCCCTTCACACCTTTCCCAGCCAACAAGAAAAGGTTGCCTCAAACCCATCAGTCTTAATGTTCCGACCATTAGCAGTAATTAACAAAGCCAGAGCATCCATTGTTTTCACTCTGGGAAACTCACTCAAACATTGTTCTCCACTCAAACTACAATATTGAGTATAAATGTTATCCCAAAACATGACTAAAATATGTACAGGTCCTCCCACTTTGTTACTATGCCAGTCTTTTGTGTGACCCTCAGATCTCAAATCTGAGTCTTTCCCTGCTACATAAACCTCTGCTCTTCAGACATGTAAAGCCCATTGTTCCTGAAATCTATTCCTATATCCCAATACTTCCTCCTGAATCTTTGCTAGCCTTGTGTGGTTGCTCAAAGTGTGAATGCTTATGTGAATGGTTCCGTGATTATTTTCCAATAAAGACCATTCTTATTTTATCTTTTGGCTTGGTATCTCATCAGTTAGAACCAGTATACACAAGTGCAAAGGTCCCACAGTTACCCGACCTCTCGCTGACATATTTTGAGCTAATTAAAATTCCCCAATTTAATATCTTAATTTAAGTAACACACGTGGGTTCCACAGACCCCACACAATTTGGGTAATGGTAGGTATGCTATCTCTTTCCTCTACCCTTTCTCTCCCACACTGTGCCTCTTTGTTCAGTAGATGGTGGGAAAGGGATCCATATCCAAAGTCTGAATTGCTTGCTTGTCAAGTTCTTTTGAAATTAAAATTGGGCTGAGAAGCACATGCAAGCCCAGGGTCACAGATTGTTGTTCCCTGACCTAAAGAATGCAGTTCTATGTGTTTAGTCAGAAGTAAGTTCAGTGGAACCTACTCCCAAGTAAGTCAGAATAGGATGAAGCCATTCCTAGCCTCTGTAAATATTGCATTTACATTGTTTGAGAACTGCAGTTTACAAGGCCCGATATTAAATGTAACTTTGGATGCTTGGAAAGCACTTTCCCATACAGTCCAATATTATCTCTAATGACACAACTATTAGGCACCATTAATATGGGTAAGGTGCTGAAAACAGCACCCTCTTTGTTGCATTCTGCCCTCTATCTTTCTGACACAGAGAGGTGTCTCACCTTCCCTGTTACCTGCTGCATCTAATAGTAATGTGGAAAAAGCATGTTAGAGTGTATCAGGAATTATTTTAATAGTAGCTTTGTGGTAAGGAATGACACTATTATTTTTGAACCTAGCTGTTTGTTATTTAAAGAAACAATTACTAGGAAATGATGTCTCTGCCTGAGATAGAATCGGTAATTGTCTATTTTTTCAGTAATTTTATCCAATACATATGAAGTTCGCCACCTAGTGGTTATCTCTACTTTTCTTGCTTGCAATAAAAGACTTTGCTTCTTTGTTAATTACCCTGAGTTTTGTTATGAATATCTGGAAAATCAGTCTCTATATGACTTCTAATTAGGTAAGATGTAATTATCTGGCAAAGGTTTGTTTGTTTGTCTAATTAGAGGAACTGAAGGGCATTTCTAGAGATGAAGCCATGCAGAATTTGGATGGCCTGCATGATAATCATGTTGGCCAGAATAAAAAACAAAGTATGTTAAAGGGGGAAATGTTGTTTGCAAATCAGAGTGCACAAATGACACATTTCTTTGCCTAGCTCCTGCAGACATTTCTTTGCCTGTCCTTATTAGCTTGTAAGTAATAATGCCTAAAGGTTCTGGGCTTGAACACTTTAGGGGAGATTGAAACTAGAGACTTAGGGAGATTTTATACTGTGGCGTTACTAAGGCTGGTGTCACCCCTCCCTCCTATGGCATCATCTGGTGCAGTTCGGCCTCTCTGCACACACCCACACACCCAGTGCAGGACTGCCCGAAGGCAAAACGGGGCAAAAGTCCTGCATTGTAAGGACTGCAGGGCTCCAAGACAAGATCACGATGGGGCAAATAGCCTGTTTAGACAAGACCTGGATTTTTTTCTGCCAATGCAGCCCAATCTTTTTTCCTCCTTCTAGCTGGAAGGTTTTTGTTTGTTTGGTTGGTTGGTTTTTTTTTAACAGCATTGGAATTGGGAGGCTGGTTAAGAACTGGAGAAACACAGACTTTCAGTTGCCAGGTTACAGCAGCATGTCTGCAGTAAACAGTGCAGTAAAGTTTGAGCTGGGAAAGAAAGGTATCCTCCGCAGCTGATTCTTCTCTAGTTGTATGTGCTTGCCTACAACAGGCAAAGTAACAGCAGCTGTCTCTAAAATCCCTTAGCATGCATGAACAGCAAAACAGAGAGAAAGGGGGAAAGTGAATCAGCTTGCCTCACCACCTACCCCAGCATGTTAAAAAAAAAGCATAGAGCTGGAAGTTTGGACACCAAAATCAAATCATAACAAAAGCAGAGGCTGTTGAAAGAAAAAGCAAACTCTGGATGCATTTTGGAAGAAGCTTTCAGGTGGTCTGTAGAAGGCTCAAAATGTTTTTGTCTGCTTATGTAAGTGTTAGCTGACCTGGTTGTTTCAGTTTCCATGTATGTACTCTTAGTTTTGAATAAAAACTGGTGAAGCATATCGAACTTCTGTTTTTTGTGGCATTGGAATCTATCCCTTTTCTTTCCATGTTACTGCTAGTTCTGGTACCAAATTTTCTGTTGAAAAAATAATATCCAGAAACACATCTATTTCATTAACTGCTGTATAACGCTACCCCAAAAGAGGCTGTAGCTATTTAAACTGGATTAACACTGCAGTGTATGCCTTTTAATTTGCTAGCTGAGAATGAATGAGGTCTCTTCTATGAATTCTGTAGTGGTCTTTTCATGAGAGCCTTGTCCATACTCTGGGTGATCGTTAACTCTATATTTTCTTCTTGCTTTTCCTGAGTTTGGGAACAAGCAGCATCATTGAACTGTGTAGAGAGTAGGAGCCCTTTGACACTGCATGAAGGTAACACTCTGATTTTACTTTAGCTGCTGTGGTGCCATCCTATGGAATCCTGGGATTTGCAGTATAAGGATGGTTGTTTAGAATTCTCAGCCAGAGAGCTCTAGTGCCTCACCAAACTACAAACCCTAGGATTCTATGGGATGTTGCCTTGGCAGTTAAAGTAGAAACATATTGCTATAACTGCAAGATATGAAAGGGACCCAAGTTTGAAGAATTTTCCTGATGTAAGCCAGTTCTGGGCACCACAATTCAGGAAGGATATTGAGAAGCTGGAACGTGTTCAGAGGAGGGCAGCCAGGAGGAAGCCATACCCTGTGAAGAGCTGCTTAGGGAGCTCAGTATGTTTAATTTAGAGAAGAGAAGGCTGAGAAGTAACATAATAGCCATGCTTAATTATTTGAAGGGATGTCATACTAAGGATGGAGCAAGCTTGTTTTCTGTTGCTCCAGAGACTAGGACACAGAGCAATGGGTTCAAACTACAGACTACTACTGACTACTACAAACTACTGTCTTCCTGACAGTAAGAGCTGTTTGGCAATGCAATAAACTGCCTTGTAGTGTGGCGGAGTCTCCTTCTTTGGAGGTTTTTAAGCAGAGGCTGGATGGCCATTTGTTGGGAATGATTTGATTGTGTATTCCTGCATGGCAGGGGGTTGGACTGGATGGTCCTTGTAGTCTCTTCCAACTTTATGATTCTATGATTCTATAAGCAGCCGGAAGGTAACTATATAGTGTGATCAGGCCCTTGGACAGACAGATGTTGTTGACTGAAGTGGATGGACATTGTAGTCAAAGATATCCGGGTAGCCCTAGGTTACAGAAAACTAGACTAGTATCACTGAAGTTTAAATCCAAGAGAAACTGCACACATATACAGTACCAGGCTTGGCAAACAATTTTGGGGATAATTTGTTTGTGTGTGTGTGAGAGAGAAAGGGTGGAGGATTTAACAATTAAGCTCATTTTCTCAGTTGATTTTCTTTCCTTTTGTTCTTTCTTTCTCTAAAGATAATTTTGCAAAGTTTGACTCACTTGTTCTGTATTTTCCTATTAGGGAAAACAAACGGTACCGAGTCTATGTAGTAATCCCCCTGCTGCCAGGATTTGAAGGTGATATTTCAACAGGAGGAGGAAATGCACTGCAAGCAATCATGCACTTTAACTACAGGTATCTTGGGTAGTCTGAATAAGCTGAATTCTTTTACTTTCAGCCACATGTGCTGCAGTGGTTGTGCACTATGGATCAGGGTCTGGGCAGCACATGGCTAAAGTCTGTTCAAGTGTTCTGTGAACTTTCACATGCAAAAGGGATCTCTAATTCAAACTTTGCCACTGGATCCAAAGGCCTGATTTAGAGCAGGGGCACCACCATAATTGAAGGGCCCTTTGGCAAAGTGTTGTCTGGTGGAATTCCCTTGTACAGGTTTCATGGAGGGGGCAGCAGAGGACTTGCTATTATGAGCACCAGCAACTCTGTGGGCTAGTCATGTCTCCCCTCCACAGTGCACCGGAAGTTGGATTACACACTGAGCTGAAAACACATCATGCCGACCATTTTTCTTCTAGCACAGTGCCCTGGAGATCAACTCAACTTCTGAGACTGTGGGCTTGTCTATACAAAGAAATAAAATGTGGATTGATGCACACTGATGCCAATTTGCAGCAGCTTTCATTTGTCTCAACAGTTTTTTGACAAGATCACAGGCATGCAAAGCTATCTGTGTTTCTTGTTCAAATGGGCATGCCTGCGAATCAAGATGGTGGCCATGAGTGAATTACTTGTATATTTCTTGTCACCAGTTGCTGTCACCAAACAGTTTTTTTAAAAAAGCATAGCCAAGGTGCGGAAGTGCATTATTCTGTTTAAATAAATAGAAGAGGAGAGAGAGAAGGCTGTTTCATCACCTCAGCACACAGTCGCTGCAGTGAAACTCCAACATGGTAGTTTTGGGTGCTTGCCTTGTTAGCAAGCTTCTCCCCCTGTGCATGTCCAACCAATCAGCTTTCCACTTCTGCTCCTATCGGAATATGCATCAAAGTGAATCAATTGTCCCAACAACTGGGAATGGACATTCCCTGCAGTGCATTTTTTTTAAAATACATGAAAAGCTGCAAAGGCTTTTCCTGTGAAGTTTTTGGTGGTTTTGCCCCCGCTTCTGAATACAGCAAAAAGATGCAGGATGGCATTAAGACAAATCATATTCTCCTTGAATTCTATGAAGAGTATTTTCGCTGTTTAGACAACAACCGGTAGTTTTAAAAAATGAAGATGGAGGCCACCTGGGGCAGTGCTGCTCTCGTGTGTGTGTGTTTTAAAAAATCCCAAGCAAAGCGTCCATAATAGGGTCTTCTGAGCCTCCATCCAGCCTTAGGGTGCCAGGCACTAACACTAGGGATGTAAAGAAGACTTGCAAATGTTCTGGTCCTTATTGAGAAAGAGTAACTTGAACACAGTGAAATGCCTGATTTGGGGGGGGGGGAGTTCAACTGGCATGAATGTTTTCACATTTGGGGGCTTTTTGAAAAAAAAATGTTCAGTTTTGTGCAGAAGGCTTTCCATAGAGAACTGTATTTTGCATGGACTCCTTTCTGGGTGAAACTGATTTTTTCACAAAAATCCCCAAAATAAAGAAAAAAACTGCACAACGAGCAAGGAGAAAACTTGAAATTCTTTGCTATTGCATATGAGAATGAAAGCAAAGATTTATATGTCTAACTGATGCTGGCCTTTATTCTAACACACATTCAATGATTTGTGCATGCCTAGTGTGAGTTTTTAACTGGAAACAGCAGACCTTTGTGTAGTCAAGAAACAATTCTTATGCAGAGCATTGAAAATGTTTCTTCTTCTTTGACAAACCTCAGACTCCTCTGACCAACTTAACCAGGAGTCATGCTATCTACAGAATTCTGGAAGTTGTGGTCCAAAATAATTTTTCTTCCCAAGCCCCATGCCTCCCTCCCTCTTGGACACAAAGAAATAGCCTGTATAGTTCTTTGAATCCTGGCTTTTAACTTTAAATGACTGCTGCTGTTATGTGATTAATTTACTAATGTAAATGAGAGCGCTAGAGAGGCAAAGACTGTAGGCAGGAATAACCTTTTAAAAGAACAGCTGTATTGGTTTTGTCTGGTTACATTTTGTAATAAGTTACAAAAATGCTTGAAGAGCCTCCAACACATTCTGCCCTGGCTCAGCACCCCAAGACTTCTTTCTCCCAATCTGGTGCAAGCATTCTTGCTTTGTACTACCAATTCATCTTGATAACAATTATTTTAATGCATATTTCTGTCAAATAGCCAGCAGAGGGAGTACAAATTTTTATGTTGTGCCTTGCCAAGAAAATCTCATGGGAAGCATTTCCTCATTGGCTTTTTAATTAAGCTTCCCTCTCCTATTTTCCAATTTTCTCTTGAATAGCACTCTTTCATTTATAGATACCAGACTCCCTGCCCCCACCACACATCTCTGGCTTTTCTTCGCAAACGAACCACACATGCATACATACAAAAAGAAGACAGAAGAAATGAAATGTATGGGCATAATAAATGCACACTCACTAATACTGATTCTCAAAACAGCAGTTACGGTACTTCTGTAGGCCTGATTCGCATACCAAGGTTTGGCAGATGTGGGTGACTCCTGTGAGCAATGCCTGCAAATGTGTAAATGTGTCATAACAGTGACTCATAGGTATGATTCATTCTCTAGGGGCTCTTCAAGAATAACCCAAACAATACGAATCCCCTCAGTGAGCCATTTTATGTCTGGAAATTCTCTTGCATGACTCACACTGCTTAGGGTTGCATACAGACACCATAATTTAGAAGCAGAATGAGCTGAAACTTGTTCAGCCTATTTGTCTCATTTAGCCCAGTGAGATAAAGCTGAGGGCTCTGATATTAGTGGGATGGTGAGTCAAAACTTTAAAGGAACTATCTGTACTTTAGAGGAATGATCCAGGGTGCTTGAACCTGATTTTAGTGACAGCATTCATCACCTTGGATAGTTCCTTTAGACTAAAACCTAAAAGTCAACACAGAGCCAGCATTGTCTGCTCTGGCCAGTAGTGGTTCTCTAGGGGGTCAGTTACCAGGATAATTGAGTGCAGAAAATATCACCTTACCTCCTTTTCGCACCAGTAGCCACTTGTTCCCATGATTTTCGTCAAAAGTGGTTGTAGTGAAGAAGTAGCAATTTAGCAGTTCACACAGCCACACTGCCCCCTCTAGGGTTTGTGTCTGCGGCACAGGGGGTGTGGCCCTAGCCCAACAACAGCCTCGGGCATGTGCAGCACTGTTGTTGTTGTTGGTATTGGCAGCAGGACAAACTCCTCCTTCTTGTAGCTGCAAATTTTGCCCTTTCACAAAATGATTGTATACATGACCACTTGTGAATTTGGTGTACACATGTCCTATTGTGCACATTTTCCCAAATATATCAATTGTTTTTTAAAAAGTCGGGAAAATTAGCAAAAGCTGTTACCCTGCTATTTATGGGTATTTTTGCCCCCCTCCTTCTGAAAAGAGCGACTTTGTCCTGAAATTCGTGTGGACCATTAAGAATTTGGGTGAATTCTTTGAGGATTTTTTTTGCCCTGTAAACGACCCCTTGGATTTCACAGGGAAGATCTTTTCCCAACAACAGAGTCTTTTGAAGTGGAGACCGGAGGTCTCCACTTCAAGGACATTCTATCTGCAGATCCAGTCCCAGGTGTGAACCTGGAGCCTCTTGCACTCTGGGCATGAGTCAAAACCATGAGTCAACAATCCATGTTTGGCTATGCAGAGGGAGTAATAATACATGTTTTGGGGTGGGCAGAAATGTTTCTCTGTTCCATCCTGCAAACCTGTGTAATGGCCACAGCTTGCAAAAGCTACTTTTCTGCACTACAACAGAAAAGAAAGAAGGAATGCTGGCTAGGGGATTCTGGGAGTTGTAGTCCAGAATAATAACAGCTGCACATTCTGGCTGTGGACTAGTATTTTGGCATCTTCAGGAAAGCTGAAACTCGGGACAGCAACACCCAGTCAGAGTTGACAATAATGGGCTAGACTCTGCATTATACTGAGTACTGTATGAAGAAGTGCTTTCTTTCATCTGTCCTGAATCTCCCACCATTTAGCTTCAGCGGGTGACCCCAAATTCTACTGGGGGATGGGAATCTTTTCCTTATCCACAAATATCATAGGGCTATTATGTATTTCCCCTCCTAATAATACACCACATACTTCCATAACTACATGTTACAGGGGACAGTAAGGGAAACTCAATGCAGGATTGTGGTCTGTTGGCACTTCCTTGTCCATCCTCATACCTAGTTCTACCCTAAGCCCACTTTGCCCCAGAGACAGATATTGTTTTAAGATGGGGTTTGAACGGCCACAATGACACTCCATGGAGGGCTGCAATTTCCCTACATCTGTTTTAAGGTAAGGCCACCCAAAGAAATGGGATTAAAGACAATAGGTGAGCCTTTCCCCAGTCTTCCCAAATGGGCTCTCTTGTTTCTGGAGTTACATCTAGTTGAGGGGAGTGTGATCTAAAGGGAGTGAGCTGGGACATTTTTCAGTCTGTGAGGTATGAACAAAGACAATGTCTTCATAGTGCACTACATATATTAATACAAGAGTCTTCACTACTGCACATATAACAAAAGGAATAGTCTCAGAGAATTTTGAACCTGGGGAAACTGGCTTTTGGTAAGCAGGTTTATTGCTTTCATACATGAACATTAACTGATCACTATAAACATCTGAAAGACTTGTACCACCTCACCCAGCCCTTTGAAAATTTAGGGCAAGGGAAATGTTTTGCAGTTTTCTGGATCCTCTAACAATCTATCCCACTCCCACTGTATAAATATGCTTCATAATCTGAGGCTTTAATATCACTTTGTACTACATCTGAAGAAGTAGGTTTATATACCTGAAAGCTCATGCTAAAATAAAGACCAGTTAGTCTTAAAGATGCTACCAGTCTTTTTTTTTTCCTGCCCTCCCTTCCTCCTTTTTATAGCAGTAGTGACAGGGCTGAAGCCAGAGGCGGGTGGGGTTAACAATGGCAAAGCTACACTTTCTCTCCCTCTTTCTCTCTGTTTCCCTTTTTCTCTTTTATTCTTCTCTTTTAGTGGGCTGCTGGGGAAGGGACAGCTCACTCTTTCAGAGGCTGGAGCTAATGGCTGTGCAGAGAATTTTTGAACTTTAAGTCAAGGGCTGCATGAGATACAGCCAAGGGCTACATGCACACTTTGGGCTTCAGGTTACCCATCCCTGCCTGTCCAAAGTGAAAGACATGCTTCCACTGTATGTATGGTTTCACTGTTTTGCATCAGAAATCAAGATAATTGGGTACTTGTCTCCTAAATACTGCCATCTTCTCTCAGTGATGCCTTTGCTTCTGAATCAGTTATCTCCCCTTGCGTCTCCTTCCTCTCTGTTTTACAGATGGTTGTATCTGGCAATTTAATTAGCTCCATCCTTGTAAACTCTTCACATGCTGCTGTTTTGTGACTTTAATTGTGGCCTTAATTCTTCCAGGACCATGTGCAGAGGAGATAATTCGATCCTGGGACAGCTGAAAGCAGAGAGTAAGTGCTTTGCCTTGCCTCACTATGTGCTTCATACTTTTGGGCTTTGAGAACAGTAAACTTGGATTGATATGCTATAAAGCACACATTAGCCAGCGCATAATTGCTGAATTGTATGACTAGGAGCGGGGTGGGGGGGCTCAATTATGTCAAGACAATCTTCAGAGTAAAGAAAACAAACTAGCAAAACAACATCTGAGCATCAAACAAAAACAGAATAATGCTGCTGTTTTCAGTATCCGTTTGGATGCAGCTCAGAGAGAATTATTCTTCCTGCTTCCACTAGACTAGTTAATGTGGGTTAGTTTTAAGAATGGGGATACATCTGGGTTATAAATAGGGTGCTCATGGCCACAATCTTGTTGCCACCTTAGGCATGTGTGAGTTCCCCTATGGAACACTTGGACATTTTTGTGTGATGTGCAGTATCTGCATTCAGTTCAGGATCATAGAAATGGAGTTGCGTATGCAGTGCCATTGCACATGCAGATGTCCATCCTTGGCCAATGCACATCTCTCTGCCCTGCTGACATTGACAACAGGATTCCTTTGGTTTTGAATTTCATTGTGCATTCAGCTGTGCACTCTGTTGTGCGTTCCATTGTACAAGATTGCCATTTGATACCAGAATTATATAGCACAATCAAAGATTAAGCCACATGTAAAGATTTATGCTACCCATCCCTGATGTGGGATCTCAGCTACTGTGCTTTGATTTCTAGAGGACAGTCCTCTTTTTAAAAGCATGTTCTATTTAAAGAGCTGTTAGAATCATAGAATCATAGAGTTGGAAGAAACCACAAGGGCCATCTAGTCCAACCCCTGCCCTGCAGGAATACACAATCAAAGAATTCCCAGCAGGTGACCATCCAACCTCTGTTTAAAAACCTCCAAAGAAGTAGACTCCATCACACTGCTGAACAGCTCTTAGAAGAAAGTCCTCTATCTGAAAGTGTCTTCTACTTAAAGGACTGTGCAGTCCAAGTCTAGTTTAAAGATTAAAAAACATATTAAAGGAGCAAGAAGAAGCTGCCCTGCTTCAGGGCAAGGAGAGTCCACCAACTTGCTAACTAATCAGCCTAATTGTTGAGCCAGTAAGTTGTTTCTCCTAACGTTCTACCAAAATCTACTTTCCTATGACTTAATCCTAATAGATTATCTGCCTGATCAGCCTCTTTCTAATTCCAAAAGTCCATAACTTTTTCTTCCCTCTCTCTTTTTTTATCCATTCCCCCATGTGTTCTTCAGTGGGAGACCAGTGGATTAACTACATTTCCTTCTGTGGCCTCCGAAACTATGCTGAGCTGGAAGGGAAGCTCGTCACAGAGTTGATCTATGTTCACAGCAAGCTGATGATTGTTGATGACAACACAGTCATAATTGGTATGTGAGAAAGTTGTGGAGAAAGGGAATGATCAGTGAGCAGTGGAAAAGACTGCCTTGGGGTGTGGGTTGGTAAAAGACATTTCCATTTTGTCTCTTGCCATGGAGATCTTCTGTGAAGAACCAGGTCCATCTGGCTCATATAAAAGTTGTGATTTGTCTTACAACTTGGGCAATTTGCCATCAGCTCCTCCGAGAATGGAACATGCTGTGAAATGTGGATGGTTTATGCCAGCATGTGTACTTCATCACCTTCTGATGGTGGGGCAAATAATATGTCAAAAATAGAATACCCATATTCTCCCCCCACCATGCATCTGAGGAAGTAGACCATGTCTATGAAAGCTTATGCTACAATTTCATTCTCTCAGTTAGTCTCAAAGGTGATACAAGATCCTCTTGCTCTTTGAATTCTCTCTCTCTTATTAAGAAAAGATGACAGCCATGTGTTATTTTATTGTTTTATTAATTGCATTTTGTTTACGTTACATCATACTGTGCATAATTTCAGTAGAAAAGAAGGCAGTAATTAAGATCAATAAATATTAAATAATGAAGCAAGCATGCTAGTCTGAAAGCTGGGAATGATACTGTTCTAATTTTGTGCTGTTTTGCAATTGTCTATCACAAATTGATATAAGAACTTTCTTAACCTTGTTGGAGATAATGTAAGCAAGATGAGTGCCATGTCCTGTTTCAGGAAAAAGGAGCAGAATATATTAGGGTGGCCCCATGGGATATTTAGGTATTTCCTACATTACTAGTATGTATGCCCTTCAGTTGTGTTGTACTTACTGCTAAACATGTAGTTAGTAACTCCTTATATTAAGCAAGGGGGAGGAGGTTCAAGTGGAGATCATAGTGTATCTTCCACCACAACCACCTGAGCAATCAGTACTGTTAGTTCCAAAGGGACTTTTTATAGGAGCGGTATTTAGACTTCTCAGCCAGAGAGATCTAGTGCCTCACCGGGCTACAAGCCTCAGGATTTCATACATGTTGTCATAATCCAGTTTGACACCACTTTAAGCACTGTAGCTCCATCCCATGGAATCCTGGGATTTGTAGGTTTTTTGTTTTGTTTTGTTTTGTTTTTTTGAAATAGCTGTCAGAGCGTTCTGATGCCACAACAAAGTATAAATCCCAGGATTCCATAGGGTGGAGCCACGGCAGTTAAAAGCCGTGTCAAACTAGTGCAGATGCAGTGCAGATGCAGCCATAGGAGATTATCAGATGCTTGAAAAAACTCCAGAGGAGCTCACAAGAACGACGTCACTGTACCAGGAATGGGTCCCGGTTTCACATGACGTCATCCTCCTCACGTGCTTGTTCCGTCCTCCCTCCGTCCTCCCTCCATGCTTTTTGATGCGACAAAAAGGTACTGCTTTTCATTAGTGGAAACTCCCACTAATGAAAAGTGACGCCTTTTTCGTCACGTCAGCCAGAGGGAGGACGGAGCAAGCACGCCAGGATGATGACATATGTGGAATTGGGACCCCCCTCACACACATGTACACACACAGTTCTCTCTGCTTTTTTATTGGCTGTTACTATGGGATTTTGATTCTTTATATTAGAGCATGCCTTGGTGTGCCTCCCCTCTATGCAGTACTAACAAGCATTAGCTATGGTTCCATTGCCGCTGTCTCTGAGAGATCCAACGTTCCATTTTTGGGCAAGGTTCTAGAGCATGTGGTGGCCTCCTGGCTCCACTGATCCATTTCAATCTGGCTTCAGGCCTGGTTATGGGACGAAGACAGCTTTGGTCACTTTGGTGGATGACCTACGCAGGGAATTGGACAGGGGGAGTGTGCCCCAGTTGATTCTGCTGGACCTCTCAGGGCTATCCAGATCCATTTCAATCTGGTTTCAGGCCTGGTTATGTGACAGAGACAGTTTTAGTCACCTTGGTGGATGATCTACGCAGGGAACTGGACAGGGGGAGTGTGTCCCAGTTGATTCTGCTGGACCTCTCAGGGGGTTTCGATACCATCAACCATGGTATCCTTCTGGGAGATCTCTCTGGGATGGGCCTTGGGGGCACTGTTATGCAGTGGTTCCAGTTTTTCCTAGAGGAGATAACTGAGAAGGTGGTGCTGGGGGACTCCTGTTCGACGCACTGGCATTGGCCTGTGGGGTCCCCTTAGGATTCCATTCTGTCCCCCATGCTATTTAACATCTATATGAAACCCCTGGGAGAGGACATCCGGAGTTTGGGGGTATGGTGTCACCAATAAGCTGATGGCACCCACTCTATCTCTCCTTTCCATCTGATTCCAAGGGAGCTGTCTTGGTACTTAGCCAATGTCTGCTGTCAGTAATGGACTGGATGAGGGCAAACAAATTGAAACTTAATCCAGACAAGACAAGCTCCTGGTCAGTAAAAAGGCCAGACAGGGAATAGGGACTCTGCCTGTGCTGGATGGGGTTACACTCCCCCTGAAATCTCAGGCTCGCAGCTTGGATGCTCTCCTGGACTCACCTCTGAGCCTGGATGCCCAGGTTTCAGCAGTAGCCAGGAGTACATTTGCACAATTAAAACAAGTGCACCAGCTGCACCCATTCCTTGAGACATCAGATCAGGCTATGGTGACACATGCCTTGATTACATCCCATTTGGACTACTGTAACACGCTCTATGTGGGGCTGCCTTTGGAAACTGTTCGGAAACTTCAGTGGGTCCAGAATGCTATGACCAGAATGTTGACTGAGGCCAGTTATAGGGAGCATATAACTCCCTTGTTAAAACAGCTCCACTAGCTACTGGTTCATTTCTGGGCACAATTCAGAATGCTGGTTTTGACCTATAAAGCCCTACACAGCTTAGGTCCAGACTATATGAAAGACCGTATCTCCCTGTATGAACCTGCAAGGGTCTTAAGATCTGCAGAGAAAGGCTTTCTCTTGGTCCCACACCATCACAGGCCCACTTGGTGAGGACACGAGAGAGAGCCTTCTCAGTGGCAGCTCCCACACTTTGGAACTCCCTCCCACAGAAACCTAGGTTGCCCCCCCTCCCTGTTGTCATTTGGCCAACAGGCAAACACATTTTTGTTTAAGCTGGCCTTCAGCATATAAGTGTGACTTTTATCAGGGTATGTTTTAATGCTGTTTTATGTTGTTTTTATCTGTTTTTATTGTGTATGTTTAAATTGTTTTTAATTGCTTTTAATTGTGATTTGAATTATTTGTAAGCTGCCTTGGGTCCCAGTTTGGGAGAAAGGCGGCATAGAAGTGGCACAAATAAATAACTAAATAAATATGAACATGCTGGCAAGTGAGAAGGGAATATTTCTTTTTATTAGCTGACAGACTAGATACTTACACGGACATCTTAGGATATGTTCATATATTCAGAATTCACACACACACAAAATATTTTTGCTTTGAAATCAGCATACAAACACACTTCTGCCTTCAGTAGTGTTCACTCTGCAAATGTGATTTCTTCCTCAATTCTTAAGACTAATGTGAACCCTGGAGTATAGATGAGAAAGTATTCTCAGCAAAAGCCTTCATTTTGCACCTCACAGGATTCATGGTGGGGGGAAAGCTGGTCCTGTCTGAAATGTGTACATCTCTAGGATACGAAGTACAGTAGCACCTCCGTATCTGCTGATTTGCCATCTGCTGATTCAATTATCCATGGATGGTGACAGCGGGGGGGATGGGGACGGGTGGATAGGGGAGAAGGAGAGATCTCTCCTCCCTTCTCCCATCAACCCCGGGATCACCCCTTGGGATCGCTCCTGTGGCGTGAATGGTAATGGGAGCAAAGGGAGGGGAGGAGGAGATCTGCCTCTCTTCTCCCTTTGCCCCCGGAATCGCACCCCCCCGGGATCACTTCCATGGCGGAAATGACGACAAGGGGTGAAGGGAGGAGAGGAGGCGATCTCACCTCCCTTCTCCCTTCATCCCCCTGGATCATCCCTCAGGATCACTCCTGTGACGGGAATGGCGACGGGGGCGTTCGCTATTATCCATGGATTTCATTATCCGCAGGGGGGGGGCTGGAACCAATCCTCAAAGATACGGAGGTCCTACTGTATATTTTGGAGAAATAAGTTATGCACATTTTAGATGCACAAACACCAGAAAAAAAACCCATACATTTGGAAAATGCACTGAAACACCCTTTAGTCAGTTAGAAAACTGCATACAAAATGCATACACTTAAAAAATGTGTACAAAAATACATGCTTTTTTAAAAAGTGGAGAAAATACATCAATTTGCAAAAGGGAATAAACAAGGTCTTGCAATCTGATCTTAAATGAGAACAGGAGAGGAATGCAGGTGGGATTGGCAGAAACAACAAAATTGAAACTGATTTTCACATCCTTAGGTAAGAAAGATTATTGGGTATGCTGCACTTCTTCAAGAGTTCCTTCCCCTGACTGCTCCTTGTGGCCAACTTCCAGTTGCATCTCCACCTTTGTGCTGTTGCAATTATTCTGTACCAGCACTCATTACAAAAGAATCACTTCCTTATCTAGTGTTTAACCTGTTATCAGAAATTTGTCGGTGATACACAGTACACATACCTTTTGCTTTCTTTTGGATGGGGCTGAAGAAGCTAATCTCTAGTCACTTGTGCCTCATCTAAACCTCCAGACAGCTGTGAAGCTCCAGAGGCTGCTACCACCACCATTGAAAAAGCAGGGGGAGAGAGGAAGGGGATGAGATGGAACAGAGGGGACTGCCTCCCTTCCCTGCTACAGTTCTCTAGACAGAAGAAAGCAGAACTACAGTAGGTTATTGTTCTGCTTCTATGTACCTACAGACTTACAGATGGAACGGAATGCAGTCTCTGCTGCTTGATGCTCTCCTGCTCCCATTGAATGGCTACAGCAGCAGCCCTGTGCACACACAGAACTGTGTGGTCAGAGTATTATATTCAAACTGCCTAATCTAAAATCTCACCCACTGGAATTAAAAAAATAATAATAATCTGAAGACATCCTACCAATGAAATTGGGGTGAAGAATTCACATTGTAGATTTCTTTTCACCTGTGACAGATGAACTGACTAGCATCGCCAAATTTGAAATATTTTGCTTATAATCCAGCTCCACTTCTGATTAGGTATCAGAGTCTATATTGGTATGCATCAAGGTAAAATCTGAATTGTGAATTGCTTTGGTCCTTACAAGCATTTGAAAGCAGTTGCTTTATTCATACCAAGTGTTTTCTTTGTCTCCCTGCACTCTGTCTCTAATAGGCTCAGCTAACATCAATGACCGCAGCATGCTAGGGAAACGAGACAGTGAAATGGCCATCATTGTGCAGGACACGGACACTGTTCCTTCTGTCATGGATGGAGAGGACTACAAAGCTGGAAGATTTGCTCAGTCTCTCCGCCTTCAGTGTTTTAGGTACCATGGACACCAAATGTAGGGCTGACACCCTATGGAAAACATACTTTATAAACAGTCTTACAAGTTTTGCAGTGCAGACTTACGTGTGAGTTGACTACCAGGAAAATAAGTATAGGAGCACACCCTTGAGGTTATGTTGTCACTCTGTCAATTACATGTGTAATCAAATGAGTTTTTACCACTTATGGAACTGCTTTCAACCAGCAAAACTAGGAGGCAGAAGTTCCTCTTCTCCGTGCAGCCCCAGAATCTGTCCCAGATGGTTGGGGGTAGCAGGACTAACCCTACCATTAGGAAGAGTGGGGCATTGCTACAGGTGGCAAGTGGGGTGCAACTGTGGCAGTCACATGCCTAGCATGTGGAAGGCCACAGGTTCAATCCCTGACATCTCTAGGTAGGTCTGGAGCTCAGAACAGTTGCCATGATCATGCTGCCTGCAAGAGTCTGGGAATTATAGTTTTCCAAGCTCTGCAAAAGATCTCACAAAGCAAGAAGTTGCTTTGTTGTTTCTTGTGTGCCTTCAAGTCATTTCTGATTTATGGTGACTCTATCACAGGGTTTTCTTGGCAAGATTTGTTTGGCCTTCCTCTGAGGCTGAGAAAATGTGATTTGCCCACAGTCACCCAGTGGGTGAGCAGAGATTTGAACCCTGGTCTCCAGAGTCCTAGTCCAACACTCAAACCGCTACACTACGTTGGCTTGTTCCAAGAAGTACTGGGTAGCTTATATGGGTTTATCCCATTTTACCCTTTTGAGGATTCTGTGTGGTAAATTAAATTGAATGCTAGTGATTACCCAAGGTAATCCAGCAAGCTTTATAACTGAGCAAAAATGTTGGAAGCATATCTCTTCAGTTCAAGTCAGATTCTGTTCACGATCATTATGTATTATTACATTGGCTGTGTACTGTCAGTGGTGTTACACAGCTACCTTTTGGGCCACTCTGTTGGAAATTGCCCAAGCTATTTCTGGTCTTCTAAGATCCCACACACACACAAGAGTGTAAGGAAAATCATGGAATGTGTGAAAAACAAGACAAGTTTTGCTGCAATGTACAAGTGTTTTGCTGCTTCCATCACAATGTAAGTACATATAGCAAACTAGACCAGAATAGGTTGCTCTTGTCACATCTACTTTGACCTTTTGTTTGCCCAGACAGTAACATTTCCGTTCAAACTCAACTGATAGTCTGATTTGTAAATGCTATGGTTGTTTGCACTAGTATTCAAATTATGAACCAAAAGTGGGTGAGGCATTCCCAGTTCCCTGTCAGTTTCAGTGGCCTTCTTGAATTTTGAGGCCAGTAGGGAAACATAAGAAGCTACTTCATACTAAGTCTGGCCATTGATCTATTAAGCCCAATATTGCTAATTCTTTCAATCAGAGTTTCAAGCAGGATTCTTCCCTTGCCCTACCTTGAGATTCATGGTGGTTTTCCATCTAAGGACTTTTTCACACTACACTGTTATAGTGCTATTATTCCACTTTAATTGCTATGGCTGCCTCCTGTGGAATTGTGGGGTTTGTTGTTTATTGAGGCCTAAGAGCTCTCTGGCTGAGAATGCTAAATGCCCCTCCTTAAACTACAAACTCCAGAATTCCACAGGAGGCAGCCAGAGCAGCTAAGTGGAATAATAGTGCTATAAAAGTATAGTGTGCCTGACCTGCTTGGTCTCTGGAAATCAGATGAGATTTTACGATGTATTCAGGATGGTGTGTGGTGGCTCCTTCTGGATTTGGCATGGAAGCATGCTACAGAGCTATATTCCCCGTCACACACCTCATTTACTAAGCTGTGTTTTGGAAGTTCCTACTTCCATCTCCCTCCTCTGCAAACCACAGAATACCCATTGCTGATTAGTTACCAGAACAGCCACATAGTTACAATGTTGGATTAAGATCCAAAGGACCAACCTTCACCAACCTAGCAATGTGCAGTGTTGGACTTCAGTCCCAACAACCCAGCCAATATGAGAGCCATTACAGAATGGTGGGTGGGATTTATAGTTCAACACTTCTGGAAGGCACCAGGTTGGGGGATACTGCAGCTGATTGGGAATGCACCACTGTTCAATGATAGATCGTATGTTTTACATGCAGAATTTCCCAGACTAATCACTAGCATCCCCAGTTAAAAGGACCAGATAGTTAAGTGATAGGAATGACTGCTCCCATCCTGAGACCTACTGCCTTTCAGAGTAGACAATATGGGCTTGATGGACAAATAGCTAACCTGGTATGTGTCCACACTGCATGATTATAGCATTTAGATATCACTGTAACTGCCATGACCCTGTGTTATGGAATTCTGGAATCTATAGTTTGGTGTAATTTGTTACTTCAGATTCTCTATTAGAGAGTTCTAGTGTTATATTTTAGGGGAGTGGAATAGAAGTCTAGCAGAGAATTAGAAATACCACAACAAATTACAAATTACAGGTTTCTGTGGGTTAGAACCATGGCAGTTTAAATGGCATCAAATTGCCATTTAGTTGCCAGATTTTGAAGTATGGGTACACACCTGGCATAAGGCAGCTTCCTGTGAGGCCATCAATTTGATTTATGATTTAGCCTCTGTCATTTCCAGCTTGAAAACCTGCATCTAATTTACACTCAGTTTGACCACACGTACACATTGCTATTCCTCCACTTATTTTTATTTTGTTGTTTAATCCTCTGTAATGTACTGTCTTTTTGTCTGAAGGCTTCTTTATTTGACAAGCCTCTCTGAAATTACTGCTGCCACTGCCAGAGTGTGAAATACAATTAGCAAGGCTTCTTGAATTGCAACTGCTATCAAACTGACCAGATGAGTGGCAGAGTAGCTGCCACAGAGTAAATTAATCAGGCCTTTCCCTGACACATATCTGCCTCTCTGAAATCCATACCTCCTGGACAATCCACCTAGAATATGAGAAAATGACGAACTGGAACAGAGCAAGCAAGCTGTTGATTATCACCCTCAAACTCTGCTTGTCTTTGGCTAAGGAAACTTCCAACCATTTTTTCCCTAACCCCCTTTTTCTTATTGCATATTTCTGGTTCCAGAACAATCATGCAAAGCTTCCAATTCTGTTCAATTTCCACTTATTCTTTGTTTTCTCCCTTTCTCAGAGTTGTCCTTGGCAGTTCAGTGGACTTGAATGATATCCAAGATCCTGTTAGTGATAAATTCTTCAAGGAAGTGTGGGTCGCAACCGCTGCACGCAATGCCACCATTTTTGATAAGGTGAAATATTTAACTGCCACTTTTTACTCTTTGCTATTGAAAGATATATAGGGGAGTACAGATGACCTAGCTTTGTAGATGAGAGACTACAAAGACAAGACCATACATCTAGAACAGTGCTTGTTAACCTGCAGTCTGGGAACCCCAAGGGGTTGGCAATATCCTCACAGGTGGTCCACAAAGGTTTGAAGGCTGCTTGGCCCACCTCCTCCCTGCAGTGGAGGGGCCATGTGACAGGAGCCAAGGCTTGCTGGCTTGGCCTGCACATTGCTATTCAATCTGCTCCAGCCACAAACTTGCAGGAAGAAGCAGAAGAAAGGTCTTCCCTTCCCCATCCAGTGCCTCTGAGGGAAGGTTTAGTGGATGGTGTAATTGTGTTGTTGTTGTTAGGATTTTAAATCTTGAGTTTGATCATTTGTGTCTCAAAGGGTGAGGCCACTGAGCAAAGGAGAACAGGACTCCAGAATTAAGTGGGGGGAAATTGGCCACAACTGTATTGATTATGGCTGTAGACGAGTTAGCATATACATGGGTCCAGATCCAGGCATCAACCAACCCGCCTGTTGATCGATGAGCCCAACACTCCAGACCGCTGCAGGAACCAAAGAAAGCAAGGAGAGGATTGTACCAATAGGCAATAGCCTAACCCTACCGTGGTGCCTGAAAGGGTATTCCATGGGAGTGGAATACCCTTTCCTGGCCACACTCCCAAGTCCCATAAAGAGACCCCCATAAGATACCAATTCCTTGAGGCACCGAATACCAGTGTCCCAGATCCAGGACACATGTCAACCTCCTCTAAACGTGACAGAGCAAAATCACATAAGTACATACATACATACAGCAGACAACCAAAAACCCACCAGGGCCCTTAAAACAAAGGGCGGGAGGTGAGTGGGGAGACACTCCAAATAGGACTGAGGAGCTCTGGAGAGAGCAGCTGAATATAAGCCCCAGTAGCTGACCTGAGTGAAGACTGCAAGTAGCTCACTCCGGTCAGCTGCCTTAGTCAATGGTTCAAATTAGGTTTAAACTCCTTGGCTGAGCTTCTCGCCTTCTCCCTGAGGCCGGCTGCATTATGCAGCTCCCTGGGAAGAAGAAACACAGTGTCCTCCCTGCCAGACGATGGTGCAGCCATGCAACCCACCCTGGACAACAAACCAAGTGCAGGGTAAGTCCTGCAGCTCTATTTCCAGTATTGTCCGAAATTCTTCACCAACATTTTCCCTGAAAAGTAGAAGGTCTGAGAGATGGAGAGACTTAGTTCATATTGTCAATTGAAATGCATGTATAAACTTTAGCATGGCCTCCCTAAAATAATCCTGGGAATTGCAGGTTGGGAAGGGAATTTACTGTTCTCAATCCCTAGTGAGAATTTACTGTTCTCAATCCCTAGCTCTTGCATAACTAGGGTTGAATGGGGAAAGGTAATGACTACTAAACCACCTGGGTATAGTTAAGCTTTAGTATTGTTCAGCTCTTGTAATGACTTCTGTCATCCACCGTCTCTTGAATTAGGTTTTCCGATGCCTTCCCAGTGATCAGGTAACCAACTTAGCCCAGTTACGGGAGTTCATCACCATACCAAAACTTGCTTGTGAGAATCCTACTAAAGCAACAGAAGAACTCAAGAAAATCCGAGGATTTCTAGTCCAGTTCCCTTTTCGTTTTCTAGATGAAGAGAATTTGCTTCCTTCCGTTGGAACAAAAGAATCCATGGTGCCCATGGAGACTTGGACTTAGGAGGATTTAGCCTGTGTTGGATTTTACAAAAACAAAATATGGTTCTGTGGAAATCTCCTGGATGGATTATGGTTGTCTGGGACCATTTTGCCATTGGAAGAAAAGTCTGCACTGATCCAGAAGTGCCTTTGATGGAAAAAATTCAGATATATCAGGGAAGAACAAAGAGTAACTGACAAGTTCTGCTTACTGATAAGATAATGCTATATTTAAGCAACCAGAGAGTGAAGGGAATGCAAGCCAAAAGCCCATAAACCATATTACAAGGCACTGAATTTGTTTCACGCATGCTTACCCTCTATGTCTGATTCTGGTTCTTTCAAACAGAATTTGGAAACTTTTTGCCATAAACAACTGGGATAAGAAACCAGCTGATACCATCCATTGGTTCAACCTGATAATATCTGGAGACCCATTTCTACAATATAACCTGAATCCACTGCTTATGGAATTATCTCTTGTACCGGGAAAAGTGAATATACATCCATGTGTCCAATTTCAGAGCAATGCACTGAACACTTAGCTATGTGCTGTGAGAATGCATGTGTTGTAACTGTGGAGATGTTCCCATAGTGGTGTGTAGATGATTTGTGTTGGTTAAATCTTGAATCCTAGATGATCTAGCTAGAGGTTCTGTTTAATGCCTTTTGGGGGGTATTCTGTAAATTCTGTAACAACTGCTGAGAACACTGCACGAAGCCACTTTCAGCATGACTGTGGTCACTGTTTATTGAGTAGGTCGTAAAACTTTGCACAGCTTTTTAGCACCGTATTTAGAACAAGAAATACTTGGCATGCTTACTTGTATCCCATTACAACAATAAGTACTGAAACTTTCTGAGGTAGTGCTGGAAGAACTTGGTACTAGCTAGTTCCCCCTGTTTTGTGCACAGGCTTGCATGAAAGTCTTTTTGGGTAATGGATTGGCAAGGTGCACAGTTCCACAAGAGGGACCAATTATTTTTTTCCTGCTTGCTACAAAACATGGCTAAAGAATTTATTTTGTTATATCTGTAATGTCTGCAACCAAACAGGACACAAGATGCTTTGAGATAGTTTGTGTGTCAGCATGATGTGGTGGTTTGAGTGCTGGATTAGGATCCTCTGCTTAGCCACTGAAACCTAACTGCATGCCCTTGGGAAAGTCACACTCTCTCAGCTTAAGCAGTTACGAACTTCCTCTGAATTAATCTTGCCAAGAAAACTGTATAATAGGGTTGCCGTAAGTCAGAGTTGACTTGAAGGGACATAACAACAAAAGGATCTCTTTTGCTCCCCTCCTGCCAATGAACTGTAAATTATCATTGAACAAAGAAAAGTATATCATACAGCATGAACAATGTACTAAAGTAGAATTAAGGAGGAAGGACTGTAGTTCTGTACGCCAAAGATTCTAGATTCACGCCTAGACATCTTCATTTTAAAAGAATGAAATGCTAAGTGAGATAACACAAATGATAGGAAGGGCTCTGTCCAAGACCCTTGAGAAGCCTTGGTGGGGATGATAGAAATTATATAATCTAGCACATCCCGGAGGGCACAATGCCCTAGAGAGTCACTGCTAGTCAGAGGAGGCAACAATGGGCTAAGTGAACAGATAGTCTGGCCTCGTATCAGGCAGCTTCCTTTTTGCTAATCTACTGGGAAATGTGCCAGTTTTCCTTTCCCAATTCACTGGGAGTGGCCAATTTGCAAATCACAGCTTAAGGCAAAGTGATGATGGGTGTCTTGTTCCAGGTGACGGGGCTGTTTTCCTTTCCCCAAAGCCCACACAGTTTTCCCCTGCTTCTGGTACATAGGGCAGCTAATCCAAGGCCACCTGATTGGCTGGCAGGGGGGCATGGCTCCGGAGTATGTGGATAGTTCAGTCCTGGTCCATATAAGCTGCTTTTCCCACCACAGTCAGTCAGTCTTGCTCAAATTTTGAATTTCACATTGCACAGTTACAGCACTATGATTCTGCTTTAACTGCCCTCCTATGGAATCCTGGGAATTGCAGTTTAGAGAGGGATACTTAGAATTCTTTGTGAAAGACCTCTTGCCAAACTACAAACCCCAGGATTCCATAGGATAGAGCCATGGCTGGCAGTAAAAGTAGAATCACTGTGGTATAATTGTGCAGTGTGAAATGGCCCTTGGAAAGGGCTCTCCTCTCTGAGTCACTGTTGTTGTTGTCGTCGTTGTTCAAACCTCAACTTTGTCAGAGATTTTCACCTGTTAACCTTTGCCTGGATACATTTGAAACTATGAACCACGAGTTCATGCAGGAGATAAAGGTTTCCACATGTCACAAAGCAACACTTAATGGAGAGTTGGAATTGGCTGTGGCTACCTACTACGCATACAGTTAGTGACAGACCCAGGTTTGCTGTTGCACAATGTGGGAATACAGCTCTCAGTCAATATGATTTGTGGATAGGCCCATGCAGTGATGAGCAAACTGAGGGCACACAGGAAACTAACACAAAATATGCAACCCCTTTGCTCCTCTAGAGGAAGCAGGTGGATAAGTCTTTACTCAGCTTGGCTGTGAGAAGGTGTAAGTATCCTACAACTGTGGAGGTGAGAAAGGGCCTTAAGTCTCATTTAACTTGTGGCACTATATTGTTTTAATTACATCAACAGCCCCAGCAAAGTATTGTCTTAATTCCATTTGATTTTTTTTTATCCGTCCTACTTTAATTAACCATCCTGGTTAGTTTTGCATTAAAACTGTAATTGTATTGAAACCAAGCTCTGAGAATGCCACAATGAATTAGTAAAAGTGGTAGCAAGCAACCTTGTATCCCTTGATGAGTATGTGGCTAATAATCAGTGATATCAAAATATGCCATTTGGCCCTTGTCTAGATGTGTTGTTTACACCATTGTGGGCCCATCTTGGAGCCATGCAGTCCTAACAACTGAGGGTGTTTGCCCCATTTTGCCCCCACACAATCTTCAAGATGCCTGGGGCAAAGATGGAGCTAAGATGGGGCAAAGCCCGTTACACCATTGTATTATAAAGTCCATGAAGAACTGTTCCAGCTTGGAAAAATGGACAGGGCCCCACGTAACCATGAGAGCCCAGGCCAGCACGCTGGCCCGTTGCTGCAGCTGCGGTCTGTTTTGCTTTCTCCAGAGCCAGGAAGGAGTCCCTCAGCATGTGACCAAGACTAATCACATGCAGGGGGCCTTAATTCACATGCTACAGACCAGCTTCCTGGATTCTGAGAACAGGAAGTGGGTGGCGGTAGTGGTCGTTGCAGAGATGGGCCAGCATGGTGGTCTGGACTCCATGCCGTTTTGTGCTAACGGGAGGAACGAGTCAAATCCATGGCCAGAATACACAAGCGTATAGATGAACCCTTGTTCTTATCAAGTTGCAGTTTTTCTCCACTTTCTTCAGAGTTCTTTTACTTTCCTACTAAGCAGGGACCCCTCTCATTCACAACTGGTAGCCTCACAACACACTGTTTTATAAAGTCATGACTCTTTTTCTGCAGAAGACTACTCTTGTCTCCAAAACCTGAGTTTTTAATGGGCCATAGTGCATTAGAATTTGAGGTGTACAGCTGCCCTATAGAGCAGTATCGTTTCTCCTCCCCAGCTCCAACCCTGAAGAAATAAATGTACCGTATATTCCGGCGTATAAGACGACCCGGCGTATAAGACGACCCCCCCAATTTTTAAGGGGAAATGCAGAGTTTGTGATATATTCGCCCTATAAGACGACCCCCCTCTTCCAACGCATAGCCCCCGCATGCCCCTCCTGCGCTCCCTTCCAGGAGGGAGCGCAGGAGGAGGATGCGGAGGCTGTGCGCCCAAAAGGGGCACGTTCGCCCCTTCTCCCCACCTTCCAGGAAGGTGGGGAGAAGGGGCGAATCGCGGGTTTGGCCGCGCAGCCTCTGCATGCCCCTCCTGCGCTCCCTTCCAGGAGGGAGCACAGGAGGGGGATCCGGAGGCTGTACGGCCAAACCGGGCACGTTCGCCCCTTCTCCCCACCTTCCAGGAAGGTGGGGAGAAGGGGCGAATCGCGGTTTGGCCGCGCAGCCTCTGCATGCCCCTCCTGCGCTCCCAGGAGGGAGCGCAGGAGGGGGATCCGCAGGCTGTGCGGCCAAACGGGGCTTTGGGGAAGGGGGGAGGCTGCGCGGAGGGTGGCAGGGGGGAGGGGGCTTCGCAGCCACCCCCCTCTCCAAAGCGAGCCTTTGGGGAAGGGGGGTGGCTGGGCGGAGGGTGGGAGGGGGGCAGGGAGTAGGGGGCTTCCCAGCCCCCCTCCCTTTCGGGAGGGGGGGATGCGTGGGGGGTGGGTGAGGGGAAGGGAGGAGGGGGCTTCTCCGCCCCCCCTCCCTGAAAGCGCGTTTCCGCGGCTTTCAGGGAGGGGGGTGGATGCATGGGGAGTGGGCAGGGGGAAGGGAGGAGGGGGCTTCTCCGCCACCCCCCATCCCTGAAAGCAGTGGTTCCGCTGCTTTCAGGGAGGGGGGTGGATGAGCGGGGGTGGGTGGGCGGGGGAAGGGAGGAGGGGGCTTCTCCGCCCCCCCTCCCTGAAAGCAGCGGTTCCGCTGCTTTTAGGGAGGGGGGTGGGCGAGCGGGGGGTGGGCGGGGGGAAGGGAGGGAGGGGGTTCTCCGCCCCCCCCTCCCTGAAAGCAGCGATTCTGCTGCTTTCAGGGAGGGGGGTGGGCGAGCGGGGCGGGGGCGGGGGGAAGGGATGGAGGGGGCTTCTCCGCCCCCCCTCCCTGAAAGCAGCGATTCCGCTGCTTTCAGGGAGGGGGTGGGCGAGCAGGGGGGTGGGCGGGGGGAAGGGATGGAGGGGGCTTCTCCGCCCCCCCCTGAAAGCAGCGATTCCGCTGCTTTCAGGGAGGGGGGTGGACGAGCGGGGGGGTGGGCGGGGGGAAGGGACGGAGGGGGCTTCTCCGCCCCCCCTCCCTGAAAGCAGCGATTCCGCTGCTTTCAGGGAGGGGGTGGACAAGCGGGGGGTGGGCGGGGGGAAGGGACGGAGGGGGCTTCTCCGCCCCCCCTCCCTGAAAGCAGTGGTTCCGCTGCTTTCAGGGAGGGGGGTGGGCGAGCGGGGGGGGTGGGCGGGGGGAAGGGACGGAGGGGGCTTCTCCGCCCCCCCTCCCTGAAAGCAGCGGGTTCCGCTGCTTTCAGGGAGGGGGGTGGGCGAGCGGGGGATGGGCGGGGGGAAGGGACGGAGGGGGTTCTCCGCCCCCCCTCCCTGAAAGCAGCGATTCTGCTGCTTTCAGGGAGGGGGGTGGACGAGCGGGGGGTGGGCGGGGGGAAGGGACGGAGGGGGCTTCTCCGCCCCCCCTCCCTGAAAGCAGCGGGTTCCGCTGCTTTCATGGAGGGGGGTGGGCGAGCGGGGGGGGTGGGCGGGGGGAAGGGAGGAGGGGGCTTCTCCGCCCCCCCTCCCTGAAAGCAGCGGTTCCACTGCTTTCAGGGAGGGGGGTGGGCGAGCGGGGTGGGTGGGCGGGGGGAAGGGACGGAGGGGGCTTCTCCGCCCCCCCTCCCTGAAAGCAGCGGGTTCCGCTGCTTTCAGGGAGGGGGGTGGGCGAGCGGGGGATGGGCGGGGGGAAGGGACGGAGGGGGTTCTCTGCCCCCCCTCCCTGAAAGCAGTGATTCCGCTGCTTTCAGGGAGGGGGGTAGACGAGCGGGGGGTGGGCGGGGGGAAGGGACGGAGGGGGCTTCTCCGCCCCCCCTCCCTGAAAGCAGCGGGTTCCGCTGCTTTCATGGAGGGGTGTGGGCGAGCGGGGGGGGTGGGCGAGGGGAAGGGAGGAGGGGGCTTCTCCGCCACCCCCCCTCCCTGAAAGCCGCGGTTCCGCTGCTTTCAGGGAGGGGGGTTGATGCACGGGGAGTGGGTGGGGGAAGGGAGGAGGGGGCTTCCTAGCCCCCACCCCCAAAGCCGTGGTTCCGCGCCTTTCGGGAGGGAGGGTGGAAGCGCGGGGGGTGGGCGGGTGGCAGGGAGGAGCACTTTGCTTCACCCCCTGCCCGATCTCCTGCCTCTTCGCTCCGTTTGCGAAGAGGCAGGAGATAGGCAGGCAGGTGAAGCAAAGTGTATCCGGCGTATAAGACGACTGTCAATTTTGGAGGGCACTTTTGAGTGCTCAAAAGTCGTCTTATACGCCGGAATATACGGTATGTGATGCCATTCTGGCATCATAGTAGAAAGTTTATATGTGTATGCACCCTGCTTAACCTGGATACACATATGCTTAAATAGTCAGTAGTGGCTGGTGATTTCCATGTCACTGTGAAGTGGTGAATCTTCATTTCAAGATATATATCCCTGAAAACTACAGCAATGGATCCAGCAAACTGCAACAACCTCCCAACATATTTGCTCCATCTGGGAAATATCCACATTCCAGTTTTAGCAACACTGAAGCCTCTTGTTATATCAGTAGTACAGCCATCTGCCTTCCTTGTACTACAGGATGCAGCCAGCCATTGTGGGATGCAGAGGTGACTTGAGAGGGAGAATAGACCTAAAGGATGTCATGCTTGGTACCCATGAAAGCTACTTTGTTTTCCAGGAACAGCTGAGCTACCTGGCCAGTAAAAAAAAATAATTTAAAAATCCAGGCCTGTCAAATTCTGATCTCCTTTTATGGGCACCTACCATAGATGGTGACATTGCTGCTTTGTTACCAGCACTGTTTTCTTATGAGCAGGCACAGGAAACTAATACAAAAGTTTCAGCCATCCCACTAGATGAAATAAGACGAGGTTTTACTGAGCTTTGCTTTAACTTGAAAAGATTACAGTGAGTTTTTATAGACTCAAACATTGGCATTTCCATCTTCAGCTTAAGCACCTATGTTGCCTATATCATAAGCCATTTAATTAGACATAGAACAGTGCATAATTTAAGCTGATAGTAAGGAACACTGACATTCCTCAAGGGCAGACCAAGTGCCCAACTTTGCTGCAAGTAACTACAGAGTGGTTTTTCATGCTGCTAATTAGTGGCATAGTCAGAAATCATGCATTCTTCAAGCTCGTTGATTTGGTAGTGCATTTTGATCTTTCAATAATTCATGCACAGCAGTCTTTGCGGGGGGAAACCTACATGTGCCTCCATATTGTATCACATATTGCTTTGGTCACTTTATGCTTTCTCAGGATGTGTTGTTTTTAAAAATTCTTTCTGTTGCTGTTACTTGTCTTGAACTTTGAGGACAATCCTATTTTTGGTCAGTCTGGTTGATGCAGAGGCCTGCTTTTGTGGGAGACTTCTGTGGTGTAAGGATTAAAGACGGATCACCTTCGCCTTCAGTTCACACTGCATTGTTTTGCGTAAGGCTGACCACTCTAGGTAGCCTGGTTGCAGCATTAAGTGCCAAAAATCACAAAAGTAGCAAGGACAGGAAAACAATGAATGAATTCAAGGAAGAACCTTCTTGAGGACTTACTCTGGCATAACTAGGTTCCATGCTAGTGCAAGTACTTTGTCAGAGACTGAACAAGGGAGTATCCAGTTTCTTCCTTACACAGTGAGTTTTCCTCAGCTGCAGCAACTGCCATCAAATGGTACTGGGTACTGCTGTGGCCCCTAAGCTAAACAGTTAGGATGCAGAGGCAGAACACCATTGTACTGTTGTCTGACTAGTAGCTGTGACTGTCAATGTCACTGTCAGAGACCTCCATGTAAATATAGTAGCGGAATTTTATGTTCCACTAATGTTGGAGAGGATCTTAACCTCAGCCTGCTGTCCTGTCTGCTTCTCCCACACCACAAGTTGAATAGAATATATGGAAAATTACACCAAGACACTGGAAGCTGTATACATGCTGTCAACTCCCGTTGTTTCATACTTTTGGACTTGATATTTGCCCAAAAGATGTGCAGTTATCATTGAAAGTTCTGATTGTTTTTTGTGCAAATGCTTACAGGTTCTATGGTGCTGAAGTTTGCTTTGCATCCTGCAGGACTTTGAAATCACAAGTAAACAGTCTGAAGATTATATAGGTTCACTATAAGAGGTTAGAGAAGGGGTAGTGTAGTTTTGCAGAGATAAATAAAAAATGTACTTGTCTTATCACAGAAAGCTTGACTAGTGGAGCCATCAACATTGAGAGACATGTAATGAATTTGGTTTATGTTTTGGATGGCTTTATAAGAACTGCAAACTGCTGTCCCAGAAGGAATGTGTGTGTCCTAGTGCCCTGTTTACAGCTGCATAAGTCTTATTTCGCAAACTTATTGTGTATAACGTTTTCATGAACAACTTAAAATTTATTGGATAATGATGCATTATGTTGGCTTATACTAAAAAATTTTAAGCCACCTCATTGCACTTTTGGACTGTGGAGCTGTTCAGTTTGGTTACCCAGTTTATAGATACACAGAAGAAATAAGTCAGACCTAGGAAGGAGCAGATGAAATGGGCATCAATCATACTTTTTCATTGATCCTGTGATATATCTGGCCTCTTGGTGAATCACTCTACCCTGATTGGCCTATGTGGATTAGACTTCTAAGTGTTCTGCTGACCTAGAATCCTTCTTGTTTCTGTCAGTAGCTCTACTCCTTCAGAGTAACATGCTACTCCAGAAACCAAAATCTTTACATGGGAGATAATGGTCTAAATTTGTCCCATAACAACTTCAGGATTTTGCCAGCTGCTGAAGAATCAGCACAAATGTGTCATGTAATTTTTTTTTGGGGGGGGGAGGGAGCCATAAACTATAGAGCATATGCCTTGCCAGCTACAAGGTCTTAGGTTCAGTCCTTGGGATCTCCAACAACACACAAAAAGTAGTGTTATTATCATGGTGAGAGTCAACAAGGCTGGACTAGATAAACCAACGAAGGAAAACAAGGTAGCTTCCTATCTTTCATATGATTTATATCAGGGATAGGGAGACTTTAGACTTACAAGATCTACTAAAGATAGGACTGGGGAGAGATTCCATGGTTTAAACAGAGTCATCATACATTTTCCAGTCTACTTCAAATCACCAGGTATCTACCAATAGATCTCAAATTCTGTTCTTGCCACCTCTGGTTCTCCTAGCCAGGATGTATTGAATGGCATGTGGGATGTCCTTGTCATGCTAACAATATATCTGATGCAAAAACTGTTGTGCCTTTTCTTTTTAAGAAGTTCAGTAGGAAACATGATATTTACTCCTTTACTGAATCTGCAAGAATTGTGATTGCCCATATACCAATATAAAGTTGCAAGGTGTTCCTCATTATAAGGGTGTCATTTATTTGAGGATTGGAAAGCTTTTCCTTTTATATAGACTGAACAATAATATGCCAAAAATGCCATATTTGGGGTTGTTTGCCCTTCATAAAGACAGAAATGTGGGCCTGGGGACAATATGTTAATTTTTCAGAGAAACACATGACTAGGTTAACTGAATTTAATACTTTCATTTGGTATTTAGGGAGAACACTTGTTAATAGCAACTTCCTGATTGTCAACTCTGCATGTCATGAGTTTCAACTGTCCCTTATTGCTGTTCTGAAAACCTGGCAAAACTACACCAAAATAACATATATTGTTACATCTGCAGTGTAAACCAAAAAAGAGAAAGGCAAAATAGACTATGTCCAGCATTTGTTATGTTAGTAAAAGCAGGGCTTTGGGGAAAATTGGTAATCGTAAACTCTGAAGAAAGTTGGCAAATGTGGGTTATATAGGTCTGACCACCTTCTCCATTTTGTTGTACACTGCTGTATAAGCATCTTTAATCTGATTGTTATGGTCTTGAACACATCAAATAAATGGCTGGGCCAATACATCCAAAGGACCATCTCCTCTCATATGATCCTACCCGCTCACCCAGGTCTTCAACAAAGGCTGTACTTCATCATTTCTCACTGGTCATTTGAGGTGTAGCTGTTTGGTACACATAACAGGGCATACCTGCTGTGGTGCTGTCTCCTTGGAGGGTCACCTGACTTCCACTCCCTGTTGGTGCTGTTGGTGTGGTATTGGCATGAGAAATACTATAACTTAAGGGCTTTGCTCCCTTCCCATTTTTTAATGCTTTACGTTTGTTACTGTTTTACTGGCATATCTGTTGTTCTACATCAATGTCACTATTATTTTATTGTTCTTGTTTTTACTGCTGGTTGTTTATTCTGGGGGGAGGTCCCATGTGTAGAAGCAAAGGCAGAGTACAACCAGTTTTATTAATAGATAGGAAGACACCCTACTGCACTTCTACTGGAGTCACGACTTCTTGGGACCTTCATGAAAACTTGATTCCCCATTGCTGCTGTAATTGATAACACTTTGAAGCCCGCTGAATCAGGAATCTATGACGTTGAAGGACAAAAGGCAGTATTGATTGAAATAATCCTGTAGCTAGCACAGAATCACAATGAAAGCCAGTAACTAATGGATTTCAGAGGCACTTTCCTTCTGACCTTTTAAGGAGGAAAGAAGTGTTCTTTTTGTTTTCTTGCAGTTGTCACAGGCTCCTTTGTTTTCTCAGCATTGCCTTTTTTCCTAAAATAGATGTAGACACTGAGAATAGTATAATTTATTTGTCTCCATCCTTGACACAGAGATAATGGAAGAAAAAAAATTAGCTTTGTAATTGGCTGGTGAACTTCTTTGCGCTTTAATGGAGTTACTCTCTGGATTAACTAGGTGGCAAGATAACACTTTTTTTAAAAAAATCTTCAGAGAGATTGGAAAAATTTTATGTATCTGTGAAACTACATGAATACTATGAATATGCCTTCTGTGAAGGATACAGCAATGCCATTTGTTTCGTTTTATATTGCCAATCTTGCTAATGGCTGCTTTCATCATGATTTTTCTTGCCTCTGTAACTGGGAATCCTTAACATGTTCATCAGATGAAAAAATGTAACTAAAATATAATGTCTCAGAAACGTCTTAATTATGGGTCTTTATTATGAGAGTCTCAGAAAGCCCAAAACCCTAATCTCTTTTTATGGTAGATCAAAAATGGTGTGCTCCTTTCTCACTTACTAAAGGCACAGTTAAGATCGTTTTATTTCAGTGTGGGCTTAGCAGTAAATGGAGTGCCTGCAGAGATTGGATTTGGTTTAGAGAGACAAAGCCAACAAATAACTGCTGTAATTTTGCCAAAGGAAGAGGGTGGACATTAGGAGAGGAAAAGGGTTATGCACAGGCCCTAGGATGTTGGTAGCAGACAGTACTACTGGGTGAGGGACGCATGTAAGTTTGGTTGGGGAAAGTGTAGTCAACAAGCTACAAATGGCCCCCAGGACCATTTTGAGGGTTACCACCACCTGCAGATTTTTCTCTAAAGGACAAGAGGGCACTTTTGCTATGGTTTTGTCACTTCTCCCACCATTTTGGTCCCAGGAGAGGGACTTCCAGATCAAGACGTGTGTGTGTGTGTGTGTGTGTGTGTGAAAAAGCCTTCTCTCAGGCCAAAACAATGCAGGAAGAGGCAAAAAATGTGGCAAAATTGTCCCAAAGTCCCCCAGGGCCATTATAAAAAAACAAGTTGGGAGGGAGGACTGGTGAGGCCTTAATCCATGACTCATGGCCAAACAACATCAAAATGGCAAGAATTATTAATGAGTTGGAGGAGAGGTTGGAGCAGCTTCCTTTTGCCTGAAGCTGCAGGGAAGGTCAAGATTCTACCTCATCCTTTCCCCCTGCTGAGTTAATTGAATGAAAACTACTTTTTCATTTGAATTCAGTTTGCACAAGTTTGCACCAGGACAAAGGGGGAAGGTGAGAGGAGGAGAGAGAAACTAGGATGTTTTAAAAGCTGCTGAAAATGTGAAACAGCAGAGGATTAATAGGGACTTTCCCTGCCAAATTGGGACAGTTGATGGGTATGTAGGAGTTACTGTATTTTACCTAGACTGCTGTATCACTGAAGACTTCAGACAACTCATCCTGAGTAATTTAAATATACAGATTGAGTATCCCTTATCTGAAATGCTTGGGACCAGAAGTGTTTTGAATTTTGGATTTTGCCAGGTTTTGCAATAGTTGCATATACATAATGAGGTATCTTGGAGATGGGACCCATGTCTAAACATGAAATTCATTTGTATTTTATATGCACCTTATACACATAGCTTGAAGGTAATTTTAAACAATTTTTAAAAATTTAAATTTTCATTTTTTTTTAATTTTAATATTTCAGATTTCCAGATAAGGGATACTCAACGTGTATATACAAAATATATGGAGAGTAAAGCAACCTTTGTATTGTTACTGTCAGGATTATCAGATGCGGGAGAATGTGGCAAAAAAAAAGTGTTCCCAACTGTGTCAGAAGATCATGAGGAAAACTGAAAGGGCAACATTATCAGATGCCCATGCCCTGAGCCATTCTCGGGGCATAGTGCTGCCGCTGATGAGGCTTCCCTTTTTCATTGACTGGGACAAGCCACCAATACAAAGGAATGCCTTACTCATGGCTGCGCTATGCCCCTGGGACGCTGAAGGACCATGTCGTCTGATAATCTCACCCCTTCCTGTTCTTGTCGTGATCTTCTGACGCGATTTTTGCCACTTCTAATAATCTCCTGTATTCAAAAGTAGTCACACACAGCTGTTTTGCCACGTAGCCCAAGTTGCTTACTCAAGTACTGAACTGTGCAACTCAAATATTGCAAGATAGAGGTTGGATCATAGAATCATAGAATCATAGAATTGCAGAGTTGGAAGAGACCACGAGGGCCATCCAGTCCAACCCCCCTGCCACGCAGGAAATCACAATCAAAGCATCCCCGACAGATGGCCATCCAGCCTCTGTTTAAAGACCTCCAAGGAAGGAGACCCCACCACGCTCCGAGGGAGTGCGTTCCACTGCCGAACAGCTCTTACTGTCAAAAAGTTCCTCCTAATGTTGAGGTGGAATCTCTGTTCCTGGAGCTTGCACCCATTGCTCCGTGTTCCAGTCTCTGGAGCAGCAGAAAACAAGCCTGCTCCATCCTCAGCGTGACATCCCTTCAAATACTTAAACAGGGCTATCATATCGCCTCTAAACCGTCTTTTTTCCAGGCTAAACATACCCAGCTCCCTAAGTCTCTCCTCATAAGGCATTGTTTCCAGACCTTTCACCATTTTAGTTGCCCTTCTCTGGACACGCTCCAATTTGTCAATATCGTTTTTTAATTGTGGTGCCCAGAACTGGACACAGTATTCTAAGTGAGGTCTGACCAAGGCAGAATAGAGTGGCACTATTACTTCCCTTGATCTAGACACTATACTTCTATTGATACAGCCCAAAATTGCATTGGCCTTTTTAGCTGCCGCATCGCACTGTTGGCTCATGTTCAACTTGTGGTCTACTAGGACTCCTAGATCCCTTTCGCACGTAGTCTCATTCAGCCAGGTCTCTCCCATCCTATATTTATGCATTTCATTTTTCCGCCCTAAATGCAGTACTTTACATTTCTCCGTATTGAATTTCATTTTGTTAGCTTTGGCCCAGCTCTCCAGTCTATCCAGGTCATTCTGAATTTTGATCCTGTCCTCTAGGGTATTAGCTACTCCTCCCAATTTGGTGTCATCTGCAAATTTGATAAGTATGCCCCTAATTCCCTCATCTAAGTCATTGATAAAGATGTTCAATAGCACTGGGCCCAGGACAGAACCCTGTGGCACCCCACTGGTCACATCTTTCCAAGACGAAGAGGAGCCACTGCTGAGCACCCTTTGGGTTCAGCCGGTCAACCAATTACAAATCCATTGAACAGTTAACTTGTCTAGCCCACATTCTACAAGCTTGTTTGCAAGGATGTCATGGGGAACCTTGTCAAAGGCCTTACTGAAATCAAGGTATGCAATGTCCACAGCATTCCCTTCATCTACCAAGCTGGTAACTTTATCAAAAAAAGAGATCAGATTAGTCTGGCATGACTTGTTTCTCTGAAACCCATGCTGACTTTTTGTGATTATGGCATTGCCTTCTAAATGTTCACAGACTCTCTGTTTAATGATCTGTTCTAGAATCTTCCCTGGTATTGATGTCAGACTAACTGGACGATAGTTGTTGGGATCCTCTTTTTTCCCCTTTTTGAAGATGGGAACAACGTTTGCCCTCCTCCAGTCTGCTGGGACTTCTCCTGTTCTCCAGGAGTTCTCAAAGATTATTGCCAATGGCTCTGAGATTATATTTGCCAGCTCTTTTAATACTCTTGGATGTAGTTCATCTGGTCCTGGAGATTTAAATTCATTTAGATTAAGAAGGTATTCCTGTACTACCTCTTTACTTATTTTGAGCTGGATTTCCCCTATTGTGTCCTCTGTTCCATTCTCCTCAGGTTGGTCCTCCTTTTCCTTTTCTGAAAACACTGAGGCAAAGAAGGTGTTGAGTAATTCTGCCTTTTCTCTGTCCCCTGTTAGCATTTTGCCATCTTCTCCACGTAGCGGCCCTATCATTTCCTTCTTCCTCCTTTTGCTGCGGACATACCCAAAAAACCCCTTTTTATTGTTCTTAACCTCCCTAGCAAGCCTGAGCTCATTCTGCGCTTTAGCTTTTCTGACTTTACTCCTACACGTGTTCGCTATCTGTTTGAATTCTTTTTTGGTGATTTCCCCCCCTTTCCATTTCCTATACATGTTCCGTTTAAAACGTAGCTCCATTGAAAGTTCTTTAGTCATCCATCCTGGTTTCTTGAGACACCTCCCATTTTTCTTCCTCAATGGTACTGTTTGAAATTGTGCCTTCAGTATCTCCCTTTTGAGAAAGTCCCATCCGTCTTGAGGTCCCTTCTCTTTTAGTATTCTTGACCATGGGATCCCCAGTATTTCCCTGAGTTTATTGAAATCAGCTCTCCTAAAGTCAAGAATGCGTGTCTGACTATGCCTGGCTTCTCCTTTCCATTGTATGACAAACTCCAGGAGAACATGATCACTCTCACCTAAGGATCCCACCACTTGCACCCCATTAACAAGGTCGTCTCTGTTGGTTAGGATCAGATCTAAAATAGCTGACCCCCTTGTTGCCTCTTCCACCTTTTGGACCATGAAATTGTCTTCCAGGCATGTAAGGAATTTGCTAGACCTTGTAGTTTTGGCTGAGTTAGATTGCCAGCAAATATCAGGATAGTTGAAGTCACCCATCACTACTACATCTCTCCTTTCTGTATGTATGTTCATCTGTTCTAGAAAGGCGACATCCAATTCCTCCGTCTGATTTGGGGGTCTGTAGTAGAGTCCCACAATAACATCCCTGTTGTTTCCCTCCCCTTTAATTTTTATCCAGATGCTCTCCACCTGGCTTCCAGTATTGATGTTATGGATCACTTCACTGGTGTAAATATCCCTGACATATAATGCTATTCCTCCTCCTTTCCTGTTTGGCCTGTTTCTCCTATAAAGGTTATACCCCTCTATTCCTACATTCCAATCATGAGACTCGTCCCACCAGGTTTCAGTAACGCCTATTATATCATATTTGTTTTGTAGTGCAAGGAGTTCTAGTTCATCTTGCTTATTTCCCATGCTCTGTGCATTAGTGTAGAGACATCTGAGACCATGTGTTCCCTTTACTTGCTCCCTGTGCAAGTTTTTTTGCCTCCCACTGTTGGGTCCTTGCGCTGTTCGCCTTGTTCCCTCTATGACAGTTTGACTATTTTCTCCAGCCCTTTTGCCTTCCAGAATACTGTCTCCCTCCCCCATTTGACTCAGTTTAAAGCCCTCCTGATCAAATTCTTGAGACTGTTGGCAAAAATGTTTCTTCCAACTGTTGTAAGATGCACCCCATCTCTTGCCAGAAGTCCCCCCGCATGGAAGCGCAGTCCATGATCCAAGAATCCAATTTGTTCCCGGCGACACCATCTACGGAGCCAGTTGTTTACGTCGGCTATTTTCCTCTCCCTTCTTGGACCATGCCCTTCAACTGGCAGAAGAGACGAGATGACCACCTGTGCGTTCATTTCTTTCAGCTTCCTCCCCAGGGCCTCATAATCTCTTCTGATCTTGGGAAAGCTGTGCCTTGCAGTATCATTGGTTCCCACATGGACCAAAAGGAAGGGGTAATGATCTGTAGGCTTGACGAGTCTTGTCAGCCTCTCGGTCACATCACAGATCTTTGCCCCAGGGAGACAACACACCTCCCGAGTCATCTTGTCAGGCCCACATACCACTGCTTCTGTACCCCTCAGCAAGGAGTCCCCCACCACCACCACACGCCTCCGCTGAGGCTTCGCAGCTGCTGTTCCTTGCGGTGGTCCTCTCAAGGTCCCCTGCTCTACCCCTGAAGTCTGTCCATGCTGTTCTTCCTCGTTGTCCTTGATAAGGGAAAGGGCTTCGAATTGATTCTGTAGCTGCAAGCTGCTGGAAGAATCCCTGGATTTTCTTGTTCTGTGTGTGACATTCCTCCAGCTGTCTACTTCCTGTGTCCGTGAAGTGACCCTCTCCTCCACAGCCACTTCCTCTGTGCGGTCCCCATCCAAGACTGTTCGTTCTGTTCTGTCCAGGAAAACCTCTTGCTCACGAATCTGTTGAAGTGTATCTACCCGTGTCTCCAGCTGCTGTACTTTCTTCTCCAAGAGGGCTACCAGCTTGCATTTGGTAGCATTCACTCTGCAGTGTGACTACCTTGAAACTGGGTGCATAGCATGATGAAGATAGGCCTTTGAAAGCCTGTCCTACATGAAGCAGTCTCCTGATCAGCAAGGATATCTACCAACAGAAGCCTGCCTCTGGTTTTGGATTGGTATTGCTGGACTGGACTAAAAACCAGAGTCTTTCGCAAGCAAGATAATAAAAACAGTAAGAAAAGCTCTGCTGGATCAGACCAAAGGCCTATCTGGGCTAACATTCTGTTCACACAATAGCCAATTAGTTGCCTAGACAAATTGTGCTAGCAGAAGATGAACCTAATAGCACTCCACTGTGTCTCAATAAGAAGCTCAGCAGAGCAAGAGAGAGAAACAATGAGAACTCTTACTGCTCTAGTCCCTTGGCTACCTTTCGTATGCTTTCTTAGCAGGCTAGTAACTGACAACTTTTCCTATCACAGAATGAAACAGCTTGCTGCTTCTGCTGCTACTCCAAAACTCATAAGCTCTTTATTCCAAAACAATATACCACAAAACATCTCACAATAACAGGAATCCACCAACAGGGATCCATATCAAAAACATCATTAGGGCAATAGCCACCCATTCATTTGGTGGCATACGATGTTTTATTTAATGGTATTTCTTGCTTTGCTTCAGTGCTAGTGGGGAAAATTGTCTGCATATTTGTTTTCAAGTCTTTTACTCCAAGTCTCAAGTCTCAAGTCTGTCAGGACATTAGGACATACAGTAGATTTATCCTGTAAAGAGCCGAGATGTAGGAAACAGAGCTGCAGAGTTAGCTAGCTGGGTAAATGTATCAATATTGACTGAGCCCAGGAGGTGAGCTGATGCAGAGCTGATTGGGGGAAGTGCTAGGAATTATGCAGAGCTGGGTATTTAGTTTTTCTTATAGAGTTGAACTGAGTAGTTCTGTTTTTAATGCAAATGCAAAAAGCCCTGTAGTAATTAAAACTGAAGTGCAACAGGGGCAAGTTTCTAAGCAGGAAGAAAGCAATGATGGGGGTTCTGAGGTGCCAGAATTTTCTATACCCAGAAGGTCTGATTATGTGACAAAAGGAGTGCCACCTTAAAGATGCCACCTTAAAGATCCACACACCCTGAGAGTGGATAATGCTCTCAGGGTGTGTCAGGTTACATGTGAACCTAACAATTTCAATGATATGTCGAAATTACCACAAGAGGAGCAGAATACAGGTAAATTGCAATGTTATATAGACAGTGAAGCTAACATGTTTACTAGAGCACTAGGCCCTGTTAAATACCGGTATTTGTTGTCTAAGTTTGGTATGCTGCAATATGTTTTAAGTATAGCTCTTTAAGGATAAATATAGAGGGGTGTCAGGAAACTGGAACATACAGTAGATTTATCCTGTAAAGAGCTGAGAAGTAGTAAACAGACCTGCACAGTTAGCTAGCAGCACCTTGCAGAAACTAGCTGGGTAAATGTATCAACATTGAGTAGCTCACAATCCTGGAACAGAATTGAGCAGTGCTGGGCTGAACAGAGAGCTAAGCAGTTCTGCTTTGGGTTTCACAATGTGAAGTAGTTCTGTTTTCGATTTCATAGAGGGAAGATGTTTTTCTTTTGAATGCTGTATATATTTGTAAATATGGTTGTCCCTCCGTATCCACAGATTTGGTATCCATGGATTTAAGTATTCACAGCTTGAAAATATTCTTTAAAAAATAGCCCAAAAAGCAAGCCTTGATTTTGTTATCTTATATAAGGGACACCATTTTGCTATGCCATTGCATATAATGGGACTTGGGTATTCACAGATTTTGGTATCCATGGGGGTCCTGGAACCAAGCCCCAGCAAATATGAAGGGACAACTGTACTCTTCATTATGCTCAAGTAAAGAGAAGCAGTTTATTTTAGACACAAATCTATGGAGATTATCACATGGTACCCTTGAAACTGGTACCATGTGATATCACATGACACCGCTATACTCCCACCCCACTCCTGTCCCTGTAACAATAGAAAAAAAAAGTTCAGACACTTACCTTGCCGTGCAATCTGGAGTGCGCCCCCTCCCCTCAGCAGTCCAGGCACGAGTGGAGCTGTCGCAAAGCTCCTTTCACGTCCTGAAAAGCAAATCCCACACATTCTCACGAGAGAACGATCACACGGGTATTTTAAAAAGGAAAAGAAAAGAAAAGAAAGGACTGGAAGCACAAAACACATTGTACACTTTCAAAGCAACCTGGGGGGGGGAGGGTGACATTTACCTGGCTGTCCTGATCATACCCAGAAGTCTTGGCATGGACCGCCCGGTGACGTCACATCCTGCTGGCATCGCGCCAGCACAATGGGTCATCTGTTCATTCGCCCATCATTACGTTATTATAACGGAACGGGCTTCTTATTCATGGCTTAAGCTGTTAATAAGAGGAAATGGGAGGAACAGAAGCAGAATGGAAACATCACAGGACATGGATGATGTCATGTGAAAATGGAGCCTAATAGCGATTTCCTGTCATCCCTGTTCTGGGATGTTTTTAATGTGTGATAATCTCCTATGTGTCTGTGCCTTTATTCTTATGCCTGAAGGAACAACACTCTGCTGTTTATTTTTGCTTCCTGGACCTGTTTAGTTTCCCAGTGCATGCTAACACCTGACATGTTAGTCTGTCACAACAAAAATAATAAAGAGGCATCTTAAAGGTTATCTGGTGAGGTGGGCTTCTATCAGCAAAGGTTTATAGCAAATAAGACTTGTTCATCTTTTTAAGGTGCCCCAAGACTTTTTTTTCTTGTCCTGATAAATATCTTTTTTTATCTTTTTTTGTCTGTTTGTATCCTTTTTTACTATGTTTTAATTGTGCATTACATTGTTTTAATCTTGTGTTTTTAACGAAACTATCATTTAATTGTTTTTTTAACGTTTGCAAGATTTTTTTTAAAAAAACTGTACCCTTCTTTTAAAATGTCTGTGAGTTGCCTTGGATCCTGTTTAGGAAGAAAAGTGGGATATAAATCAAATGAATGAATAATAAAAATAAACTTTGTTAAATGATGTAGCCATGGTGTTACCACGCCCTACTACGCCGCCCTATAGTATCTCATAATTGGCAATATTAGACACTTCAAGGAGTCTAGTAAACCAGGGTGGACCAAAAATGAGGTCAGATGGAGGTCAAAAGGGCCTGGGAAGGTATCTTGGAAATAGTCTAGCAAACACACCAAAGACAGGATTAAGCCCCTAGTAAACAACACCATTTAGAAAGTATGTGCTAATCCCCTCTTGGGTCCCCTTGGCAATGGGTCATACATCATAAACAAGCGACCTAAATGTCTCATATCCCCAGGAAACATCCCTTGGCACCACTTCCTATCCTACAATGCAAGGTTGTCATAAACCAATCAATTCCTCTCTCTCAGCCATTAACAGCAATCAGCAGAGTTTTCTTTTCCTTTGTTTATTCAGTGGGAAACCCACCTAAGCTTTGTTCTAAGCCCAAATAACCCTTCAGGACACAAAATATACTATAAATATTAGCCCCAAACAATAGCAAGGTGTACCACTGTGGACAACACCTGGCCACTCTCTCTGTCAATGTAACCCTGGATCCAATCTCCAGTACCACCCTCAGACTTCCATCTGAGTTCTTTGCTACTCTTCAAGACTGGTAACTATTGTCCTATCTCCCAAATCTATTCCGCTATCCAACCTTTCTGCCTTAAAACTCTTTTATAGCCTTGTGTGGTTCTTGTGAGCATGTGTTGCGTGTGTGAGTGCTTTCTGTGTAATTTCCCATAAAAAACATTTATTTCACTTTAAACTAAAGTTCTATGCAGTTAGTACAGTACTTGTATACATAGGTGAAAAGATTCCAAAGTTACCCACCTCCCACAGCATTCAATTTGAGCTAATCATAATTCCCCAAAATATTAATATCGTTCTGACATCATGAGTAGGGTCCTAAAGCACACCCATCTCTTCAGCTAACAACGAGTCTAGCAATGGAGGATGACAAAATGAGGGTATTGATCCTGCAGATAAGAATTTTCTAAAAAACCAATAAAATTTTCCTTCAGTCCCTATTTTTCTAGCATTGCAGAGAGTGAGACATTGAAAAGCCGTCACATCTAGAACTCTTACATTTTCTGTATATGGATGCCCCCTTTTCTTTGGATGTCTAAACTCTATTTCTAAATGATCATTGGAAGCTTTAAGTTACAGCAGTCCTAGTAACATCCACACCCTGGCAAAGCTACACCCCCGGATGTACCCCTACACTTGTTTAAGTTGATTGTTTGGCCAGGGCATCACCTGAACAAAACTGAGCTTCTCATATAAAATCCAGTTTCTCATACTTATTTTATTGACTTCTGTAGTTTATATTTGTTAACTATAAACTACAGAAGTCAATAAAATAAATATGAGAAACTAGATTTTGTATGAGAAGCTGAGTTTTGTTATTAACTTCTGCAGTTTGTATTTGTCTGCTAAATACCCTAAAGGCACAATAGTCTGTCTGAGCTTGAAAACTAAGCAGGGTCAGCTCTGGGAGACCAGCAACAAATGTTGGGTGTTATAGGCTATATTTCAGAAGAAGGAACTGACAAAAAACACCTCTGACTATTCCTTGCCTACAAAAACCCTATGAAATTCATGGGGTTGCCCTAAGCTGACAGGCAACTTGAAAGTACATACACACACACAGTTTATACAGTTGTCCCTCCGTATCCATGGATTTGGTATCCATGGATTTAAGTATTCACGGTTTGAAAATATTCTTTAAAAAATAATAATCCAAAAAGCAAGCCTTGATTTTGCCATCTTATATAAGGGACACCGTTTTGCTATGCCATGCATATAATGGGAATTGAGTACTCACGGATTTTGGTATCCATGGGGGGTTCTGGAACCAAACTCCAACGAATGTGAAGGGACAGCTGTATTTGTAGCTAGCAACTGCTTTGTCCATGCATGGGAAAAGTAGGTGTGAGGCGGGCAGGACAAACAACCCAGCCAGGGGAACGTTTACATGACAAAAAAAGCCCAAGAAGAATTGTGTAGATCCCTAGTAGTTCACACACTTCACAGGCAATTCAGAAGTAGAGGTAGCAAAAAGCCCCGTTAACCTGTGACTTTCCACCCCTCTATTTTTCAGGACCTTTTTAGGAAAGTCTGAGACAACCAGTGCTATTGGTTGTCTGAACAATCAGGAACCATCCCAGGACATGGGCTGAATATTGATTGGTAGGACTTTGGAGGGGGCAGGCTTGCAAGGGAAGCCTTTCAATTCTTGATGCCCGGCTTGCAGAAGCTGCAGCCAGCTGAGAGCCACTGCTTCCCCCCCCCCCCGCACTGTCTCCTCCTCCTCCGGGCTGTGCTGTGGCTCAGCCTCGCTTAAAGCATTGCTTTCTATTGGAAGGGAAAGAAGTGGGGGTGAAGAGTGGGGTGGGACAGAAAGCACTTAAAACATTGCTTTCTATTGGAAGGAAAAGAAGTGGAGGGAGTGGGGGCACAGAGAGAACTTAAAGCATTGCTTTCTATTGGAAGGAAAAGAAGTGGGGGCAGAGGATGGGCATTCTCTTTAGAGGTGAGGGTAGCTGAGGCCAGCAGGGGTGGGGGTGGTTCTCCAAGACTGACCATTCCAAAAATGGTGGATCCAGAATTGCCAGGCTTTCCTTGCAAGCCCATCCCCTCCAAAGTATGACCAATCAAAATACTGCTCTGCTGTGTGCCCCTATCCCGGGATGGAGGTACTCAGAACAACAAATCCAAAACAAACAAACAAACAAAAACCACCACCACCCCGAGACTTATGCTACCCATGACAAATCGTGTAAACAATAAGAGACAAACTTGGGATGAAGATATTTTTCTCCCCAGGATAAAAACTGCTATGTAAAAGAACCCCAAGAATTCTGTCCAATGACTTCAAAGGAGTTAAGTCAACAGACTTTATTACTGTTGCAGTTCAGTTAATGAAGAGAATTCCAGGAGAGGGCTCAACTGAGATTGCAATTGATTCTGTGCTCTTCATTTTTAATAAAAGAATGGAGGCAGATCTGAGAGAGGCACAATTTATCACTAACCTCTAAAGCTTAGTTGCAAAGTTGGTTTTCAAATCACAAGGTTCATTACCCATCTTTACCCTCCCCACCGATAACGTATGATTGTCCATTCCTACTAATGACTAGTTTTTCCGCAATAGAACTTAAGAGAAGGGGAAAGGGGTGTTAATCAAGAGAGAAAAGAAAGTGTTTTCTTACCAACATGCTTTAATCTTTGGCTGCTGTAACATTGCCCCCCCCCCATTAACAGTAGGCTTGGTTCATGCAGATTTACTTTCTTATGGCCAGTAAGATAACTAGAACACAGTAGGTTCCAGTCAGGGCCCATTACAGAAACCAAGCTGAAAGCAGGCCTCCTACTAGTACACTGACAATCTGGATGCCGTAAAGAAAACAACATTTGCCCAGTCGATACCACATTGTTTCAACAGCTGTTTCCTCTTTTAACCACATGATGATTGGATTGTAAACCACCATGTAAAGATCAGCAGACTCAGATCTTGTTCTAGGACTGTATAATTTTTAATGTGCCACAGTGTCTTTATGATGTCAAGAGGTTTCTGCTAAAACACACTTGGAAATACACCAGCGTTATAGGCCACGTCCACCATAGACATTTTCAGGCATCATCTTCCCTATGCTCAGTATATTCATATCTCAAGAAGGATATTGACAAACTGGAACATGTCCAGAGGAGGGTAACCACAATGGTGAAAGGTCCGGAAGCCATGCCCTGTGAGGAACGTCTTAGGGAGATGGGTATGTTTAGCCTGGAGAAGAGAATAATAATAATAATAATAATAATAATATTTTATTTCTGTCCCGCCCCTCTGCAACGCAATCGGGGCGGCTTACAATATAAAAACTCCATAATCACAATACCCTAGCCCGCCCACCCCTTAAAATAATATTAAATTATTTAATATTTAATTTTATTTAATCTTTATTTAATCTTATTTAAGAAGATTAAGAGGTGACATGATAACCATGTTTAAATATTTGAAAGGATGTCATATTGAGGATAGAAGAAGTTTGTTCTGCTCCAGAGACTAGGACATGGAGCAATGGACTCAAACTACAAGGGAAAGAGATTCCACCTAAACATTAGGAAGAACTTCCTGACAGTAAGAGCTGTTGGACAGTGGAATGCGCTGCCTCAGAGTGTGGTAGAATATCCTTCTTTGGATGATTTTAATCAGAGGCTGGATGGTCATCTGTTGGGTGTACTTAGATTATGTATTCCTGCAGGGAAGGAGGTTGGACTAGATGGCCCTTGCAGTAACAAATAGTTCACACTTAGCAGTAAGGATATGAGAAGAGTCATGCTAGATTAGACCATAGTCCAGCTCTCTGGTTCCACAATGGCTAAGAAAAAAATCCACAGGATTCAGAAAGCTAAATCTCTGTGACTCTCACTGGCTGTCATCAGAAATCTACAAAAAGATGTAGGTTCTCCTTCCCACCCCAATAATCAGAATTTAATGTCATCTGTGACTTGGTAGATGACATACCAAATGGCGGGGAGGGGGAGTGTGGTGAGATAGAGGGTTGTGCTATGCACCTTTAGATGTTGGTTGGCTTGTGTGTGGTTTTTAAGAGAACTGCCAGTAACATTTATATTTCTTGGTAGAACCAGATGAAATTTTCATGAGCCCCTTCTGAGGGAATCAAGCCCTGCTGGGTGCAGGAAGTTTTGAGCAAAGGCAATTTCAACAGTTTGCAAAATTTCAGAGGGATAAGTGTAGCATTTTTTGTGAAATGGGTTTAAAAAAAAAAAATTGGGAGGGGTTACTAATTTTTCTCTTTTTATTCTCTTCAGTGTTTTGGGGAATGGGACAATTTTATGAAACCTAGTACTTCATAGAGGTATCCCTGGGCAAACCCCCTCCCCCCAAAAAACTGCAAAATATCAGAGGAACAGAAGCTGAGCTACAGGGTTTTGATGAATAAAAACAGTTCAATACTTTTTCTTTGAGATAGCACTCTGGACATTGTAAGTAGTCTAAACACTGAGTAAATTAGCAAATAATCAAAGAAAATGTCTACTTAGTTGGAAACAAGAAAGTACAAGAGAGAAGGAGTGGGTAATGGTTGTGGGGCATATAGTAGCAGGACTTGAATATCCTGCTGACACAGGATGGCACAGCATAACTCTCCACCAGCGTACGTATGGTTTTGGTGGAAGGGTGGAGGCTGCTCTCTTTCCCTGATGCTTACCCTTCATGTGGAACAACAGCAAGAGGACTTGGGGGCACAGATCCATCTCCCCAGCAACTGAGCCTGGTAGTAGGCATGAATCTGAATGTATTTGGGCTGCTATTGAGCACCTGTGGTGAAGGTGCGGCCTCTGCCCCCAACTTAAGTCTGTCCCTTTGTCCCCAGATGCTCAAGAGCTGCCAAAATGCACTCATTTGCAACCCCCACCCCAAATGTTGACTGAGGAGTTGAAGCTGAACCCACAAGTTCAGACTGACAGTCTGTAAGCACTTAGAAAGGAATGCTGTGATCACTAAAAGCCAACCTGGATTTCTCAAAAACAAGTCATGCCAGATTAATCTTATCTCTTTTTTGATAGAGTTACATACTTGGTAGATGAGGGGAATGCTGTGGATGTAGTGTAACTTGATTTCAGTAAGGCCTTTGACAAGGTCCCCCATGATATTCTTGCAAAAAAGTTAGTAACAAGCAGGCTAGACAATGCAACTGTTAGGTGGTTTTGTAATTGGTTGATGGGCCAAATCCAAAGGATAGTCACCAATAGCTCCTCTTCATCCTGGTGAGAAGGGACCAGTGGGGTGCCACAGGGTTCTGTCCCTGTCCCAGTCTATTCAACATCTTTATCAATCATTTGGATGAGGGAATAGAGGGCATGCTTATCAAGTTTGCAGATGACACCAAAGTAGGAGGGGTAGCTAATACCCAGAATCATAGAATCATAGAACTGCAGAGTTGGAAGAGACCACGAGGGCCATCCAGTCCAACCCCCTGCCACACAGGAAATCACGATCAAAGCATCCCTGACAGATGGCCATCCAGCCTCTGTTTGAAGACCTCCAAGGAAGGAGACCCCACCACACTCCGAGGGAGTGTGTTCCACTGCCGAACAGCTCTTACTGTCAAAAAGTTCCTCCTAACGTTGAGGTGGAATCTCTGTTCCTGGAGCTTGCATCCATTGCTCCGTGTTCCAGTCTCTGGAGCAGCAGAAAACAAGTCTGCTCCATCCTCAACGTGACACCCCTTCAAATACTTAAACAGGGCTATCATATCGCCTTTTTTCCAGGCTAAACATACCCAGCTCCCTAAGTCTCTCCTCATAAGGCATCGTTTCCAGACCTTTCACCATTTTAGTTGCCCTTCTCTGGACACGCTCCAATTTGTCAATATCCTTTTTGAATTGTGGTGCCCAGAACTGGACACAGTATTCCAGGTGAGGTCTGACCAAGGCAGAATAGAGCAGCACTATTACTTCCCTTGAGCTAGACACTACAGTATACTTCTATTGATACAGCCCAAAATCGCATTGGTCTTTTTAGCTGCCGCATCACACTGTTGACTCATATTCAACTTGTGGTCTACTAGGATTCCTAGATCCCTTTTGCGCATAGTCTCATTCAGCCAGGTCTCCCCCATCCTATATCTATGCATTTCATTTGTTCACCCTAAGTGCAGTACCTTACATTTCTCCGTATTGAATTTCATTTTGTTAGCTTTGGCCCAGCTCTCCAGTCTATCCAGGTTATTTTGAATTTTGATCCTGTCCTCTAGGCTATTAGCTACTCCTCCCAATTTGGTGTCATCTGCAAATTTGGTAAGTATGCCCCTAATTCCGTCATTCAAGTCATTGATAAAGATGTTGAATAGCACTGGGCCCAGGACAGAACCCTGTGGCACCCCACTGGTCACATCTTTCCAAGATGAAGAGGAGCCACTGCTGAGCACCCTTTGGGTCCAAATTCAAAATGACCTTAACAGATTAGAAAACTGGGCCAAAACTAACACAATGAATTTCAACAGTGAGAAATGTAGGATAGTATACTTGGGCAGTAAAAATGAAATGCACAGATATAGGATGGGTGACATATGGCTTGATGGCAGTACATGCAAAAGGGATCTAGGAGTCTTAGTAGACCATAAGCTGAACATGAGTCAGCAGTGTGACGTGGCAGCTAAAAAAGCCAATGCAATTCTAGTCTGCATCAATAGCAGTATAGTATCTAGATCAAGGGAAGTAATAGTGCCACTTTATTCTGCTTTGGTCAGACCTCACCTGGAATACTATGTCCAGTTCTGGGCACCACAATTCAAGAAAGATATGGACAAGCTGGAATGTGTCCAGAGGAGGGCAACCAAAATGGTGGGAGGTCTGGAAGCCATGCCCTATGAGGAGCAGCTTAGGGAGTTGGGCATGTTTAGCCTGGGGAAGAGAAGGTTAAGAGGGGACATGATAGCCATGCTTAAATATTTGAAGGAATGTCATATTGAGGATGGAGCAAGCTTGTTTTCTGCTGCTCCAGAGACTAGGACATGGACTAATGGACTCAAACTACTAGAAAAGAGATTCCACCTAAACATTGGGAAGAACTCCCTGACAGTAAGAGCTGTTTGACAGTGGAATGCATTGCCTGGGATTGTGGTGGACTCTCCTTCTTTGCAGGTTTTTAACCACAGGCTGGATGGTCATCTGTCAGAAATGCTTTGATTGTGTATTCCTGCACAGCAGGGTGTTGGACTGGATGGCCCTTGTGGTCTCTTCTAACTATATAATTCCAAGAACACAGATTGTTTAAGCAAACCACTTTTTGACCTGGATTATTTGATTCAGACTGACTGTGTACAAAGATCTGAGAAGCTGAATCTTACATCCCCCTATATTTTGCAGGGACCAATCGCCTTTGCAAAGCTATGCTGATTCCTACAACTCCAATCAATGTTTTGTGAGAATCTCATCCTAATCATCTTTTATCCAGTACACAACACATATTCACTGGCAAGAATGCTCTTAATACATACACATCTTTACTTTAGCTTGTATTAGGGATTCCATCTTGATATTTCTTTCAGTGACCACTGAAAAAAAAGGTACTTCCTTTCAAGTCAAGAAAGTTCAACCAGGAAACTTCCAATAATTTCTTCTTGTTGCCCACTTACCTTTGCATGTCTTCATGACATCAGACATACGGCAGAATCCAGTACAACCTGTTATGCTATGTAACTTTATATATGCTAGGTATGTAGCAGAGGCACTAAGGAAACACTTTTCTGAATTGTGGAGATGCATAACAGGACAGTGACTTAGGTGCCCAATGTGCATCAGTCCTGTTGTGCATCAGTCTCATTACGCATCAGTCGTTTTGCTGGTTCTACTATGTAGCAGGGTAACAGTAGCCTTCTACAAGAAATGGACATACCGGAATTGCAGATTACTGTAAATGTAAGTCCACTTACAAAGATGTAAGACCTCAGGAGGATTCTGGCCATAGTCTGTCTTCCTCATCATTTGTTTGGAGTGGTTACAGATTTTGTTAGGTTCTCTTTCCACACAGCTACCTCACTGTTATTCAGCTAACTCCAAACAACTCTCTGTCTTGCTCACTCACACAAACATCCATCTACACAATCAGTTTGTATTCATTTCCATACAGCTTGTATGTCAGCTTGTCACGATTTGTGTACCATCCCTCAAAAGGCACCAGCGCAAGCCAAGTGACAGGTTCTGTGAGCACAAATCCCAATGGAGAGGCAGTCGAATACTCATTTTTTATTGGAAAAATCAAAAGTGACGGGAAGAAAATTGGTTCTACCATTTTGATTGATCACGGGGAATATTTAGCTGGGAATGATTATAGTCAAGAGTTCTCATTAAAGCCATTGCTGCGATGGAAATTAATTCAAGGGATTTGTGTGTGTTTTTTTTAAATCCCATAAAATGGAGAGAGAGAAAAAAGAAAGAGGGGGAAGAGAGAGATCATATGTGTGTGTGCCTGTCTGTGTATATTTGTGTCCTGTGTACATATATGTATACATATACACACATACAGTACAAACACCTATCCATATATAATAGGTAGATAACATATTAAGTAGATAGGTAGGTAGACAATTACACAAATTCACACATACATTCAAGCAGTGTTTTCCAGTGGATGATGGCTTATAATGAGATGTGGAGAGGAGGAATTCCTTCTTTCATGAACTGGTTTGAATAATGAAAAAAAACATTTGAAGTAAAAGGGAACTCCAATTGCAGAACGATACTATTATCATGCATCTCCAGATTTGTGTTATCTAGAGATTAGTCCGCCCCAAGAGGAAATGCAAGAGTAGTTAGCATGCTGTTCAACCATACAGCTAATGGCCTTTCCATATTGTTTGGCCCTACTGGGAAATCTTGCTTCAGTTGAAGCTTTATGCATTTAATCAACCTTAGGAAATGCTTACTGATAGGTTGGTAGCAATTGCCTACCATGGCTGGAAATATCTGAACTAGGAGACGAAATTCTCATCCAGGTGTGTATATAAGAAAAGCTTAGCAATGGGATTAACTACTTGGGGAGGGTTTCCTGCAGGAAAGAAAAGGGGTAATTAAAAGTTTGTGCAGACACCAGATGTGGCCAGGTAGAAGTATAGATAAAGCCTCCTTTTGTCAGCCTGAACAGGTCTGACTTAAGGTAGTGCTCGCCCAAGACTTTCTGAGGCCAGAGGCAAAGAGGCAAATGTTACCCTCACTCATCTTGGCTGTTCTCAGAACAGTGTTACCCTAAATGCTCAGGGGTCTTAAGGGCTCCCCAAATATCAATACTAATTTGGGGAATTAATATACTCAGCTTGGCTATGTGAGAGGGGGTAACAGATAGCAGGATCTTTTAATCTGTGTTTACCAATACTAAGGAGGAGATGTTAAGCTAGATAGTACAATAAATTGGTCTTTATTTGAGAAAAACAATAATAACAACATTTACACACACGTTCAGGCTTCAAGCATTCACACAAGGCTAACAAATATAGTAGGAAATATTGGGATAGAGGAATAGTGATGGAGGTTTTTTCAGGTGATACTGTACCAATCTGAGGAGATGAGGTTGTGGAAGAAACCAGCAGAGTGGGGAGCTCTGATCAGGAACAGCTACACAGAAAGATGTAATATCCATAGGAAGATCTGGTGTACACTTGTGCATTTGATTTTGTGGTCTAAATATAGAATTTTGCATCTGTCTCTTCATTTTATTAATTTCAGGCTGGAATTCTGTTGATTAGTCCTAACTACAGTAGATCCATTCAATCAATTGTTGACTGGTGAGTGAACACCTAGGTAAATCCAATTAATTAAATGGCTCTGTTCTAATCGATACTAGCAATACAGTAGTATTTAAACCGATGTGAAAAGGTCAAAGTTGTAGAACACTGCTCATGCAACCCAAACTGAATAGCCAATGGCCAAAAAAGTAGGACCTCATGTGTAAGCTTCTTTGCACATGTATATGACACCAACAGGATTCCAGCATACATATACTTTATATTCATATGCATATATAATTACAAATAAACTATAACATTTCTTAATAATTGAATTTTATACACAAGTTAATAGGATGAATATGTGTACGTATAGTTTTTGTAGCACTTCAGTCTATGTCTTGCATATATTTATTAATTGATATATATATTGTTCCCCCTCCTTTTTCCTTTAACAGCTTCTGAAGTCGATCATGAAAATGTTCCTTGGTTGAAATATGGTAAACTAATTTGTGAAATAAAACATTTTAAAAATACATCCTGAGATCCAGCTGCTCTTTCATAAAATGAAAATTCTCTAAAAAATTCTCCCTAGTCTTCCATCCAAGAATTAGGATTGTCATCAAAAGTCTGGCCATCAAGTAATGAGTTTGGCCACAGCAACTATGAACTCAACATCAGTCTGAAATAGGTATGATATGTACTACACACAGATGAAATCATAGATTTTCAAAGGTATTCAACTACTATTGGGACTGTGGTTTGCAACATTCCTCACTTTTTATTCTTTCCTGGACACACACTAAGGGATTTACAGTTGCAGACCCTGAACAAGGAAATTACAAAGGAAGACTAGAAAGAGAAACTTGAATTGAATTATATTCACAAATTCCAATCCATTAGCAGAGGTATGAATAAAGACAATGGCTTCATGGCAGACTATATGTATTAATACAAGAGTCCTCACTACTCCACAAATAACAAATGGAAACATAGAATCATAGACTTGTAAGAGACCATGAGGGCCATACAGTTCAAGCCCCTGCCTTGAAGGAATACATAATCAAAGCACCCCAACAGATGGCCATTCAGCCTCTATTTAAAAACCTTCAAAGAAGGAGACTCCATCACACTCCAAGGGCAGTGTATTCCACTGTCAAACAGCTCTTACCATCAGGAAGTACTTCCTAATGTTTAGGTGGAAACTCTTTTCCTGTAGTTTGAGTCCATTGCTTGCTCCCTCTTCAATATGACATCCTTTCAAGTACTTAAACATGGCTATCATGTCACCTCTTAACCTTCTCTTCTCCAGGTTAAACATACCCAGCTCCCTAAGCTGCTCCTCATAGAATCCTGGATCCAAACCCAGCAAATATGAAGGGACAACTGTATTGTGTCATGTTCCTTGTCCCCAACTGGCATTCAAGCATACAGATGAAGGAGGATGCCGCTGTCCTGCTTCCATCCATAAAAAGTGGGTCCTTTTCCGTCGCTCAAGCATGGAGGGAGAACAAATGAAAGATGGGAGGAGGACAGGGCATGCGGTATTGACCACCAGAAGTGGGTCAGTGGCGTCCTCCTCCCGACCTCCATGAGGGTTTTTTTTAGAGCATCTGATAAAGTCCAAAGAGGAAATACCACATGATAAATTTCCTACTACCACCACCTCTTGTTGTGTTCCTTCAAATCATTTCCAACGTATGGCAACCCTAAAGCGACCCTATCACAGGGTTTTCTTGGCACGATTTTTTCAGAGGGAGTTTGCCATTGCCTTCCTCTGAGGCTTAAAAAGTGTGATTTTAAAAAGTGGGCAATCTGTGGTCATAAGCCATGTGTGGCTGAAAGACCCTTTTTTGAGACCCCCAGTGCTCCCCAGATTTATTTTTTAAAAAGTTATACTATGTTTTGATGCCAATATTCCATACATCAACCACTTAAATAAATAAAGAATCCTGGATTTCTCCCCAAAGTGGCTTTTGGTTCAAGCTGGCTTACAGAATAAAAAGGGATACAAGTAAAACCACATACAGTCAGCCCTCCACATTTGTGGCTTTAATTGTCATGTATTTGATTATTTGCAGATTATTTGATGCTGTCTCTGCTGCTCCCTTATGCCATTTTTAATACAGATTGCAGGCTTTGCGAGACTGAGAGAGACTGCAAACATGTAACAAGCTTTGTAAGTCCCTAATAAAAAATGGCATAGGGCAGCATGGTGTAGTGGTTTGTTGGATTATTTAGACCAGGTTCAAATCCCCACTCAGCCATGAAATCCACTGGGTGACCTTGGGCAAGTCACATTCTCTCAGCATCAGAGGAACGCAATGGCAAATTCCTTTTGAACAAATCTTGCCAAGAAACCCCTGTGATAGGTGTGCCTTAGGGTCACCATAAGTTGGAAATGACTTGAAGGCACACAAAAACAACAAGAGCAGTTGCAGAGGCAACAGCAGATCCTGCCTGCTTCTGCCTTGCAAAGGAACCCTGGTGCTTCAAAGGCATCCACAGTGGGTTGAATCTGCAAGTTGTACTTTTTTCTGTATTAAATATGGTTTTGGGGGGTGAGATATTTGCATTTTTTCCACTTTTGCAGGGATCCTGTACTCCTAACCCCAACAAATGTGGAGGGCCAACTGTATAGGTCTCTGGCTTTTCTTCGCAAACAAAGATTTAGGAAGGACTCATCCCGCGCTTTCTGCAAGCGCGCTGATGACTAAAAAGGCCAATCCGAGATAAACAAGTCCGGTTGCAGAAAGCACAGCAGAAGGTCTCCTTCGGTGATGTTTTTGGGTTGTGATTCTTTCTGCATTGTCATTTCTCTTCAAGACTTGTTCGGCGTGAGTTCTCAAATAAGGCTGCAGCACTGTGGGTAGTGTGTCTCCATGCCTCCCGATGTGAGGCCAGGGCGGCCCACTGTTGGTGGTCAATTTGGCCGAGCCTGAGATGTTGTTTCAGGGAGTCTTTGTATCACTTTTTTGGAGCGCCCCTCTTATTCTGACCCATGGCGAATTCACCGAAGAGTAGTATTTTTGGGAGGCGATGGTCCTCCATCCTAGAAACGTGCCCTGCCCAGCGCAGCTGCGTTCTCAATATCATGGCTTCAATGCTGGTGATCCCTGCTTGCTCAAGGACAGCAACATTCGTCACATAGTAAGTCCAGTGTATATTTAGGATTGTGCGTAGACAGCGCTGATGAAAGCGTTCGAGGAGTCGTAGGTGGTGGTGATAGGTGACCCATGTTTCAGATCCATAAAGGAGGATAGACAGTACAATGGCTCTATACACACTGATTTTTGTGCTTTGCCTCAGGTGTTTATTGCTCCAGATTTCTGAAGCTGCCAAGCTCCTGAGGCCACTCTCCACACCATTGCAACAGATGCCAAGAAGACAGATGCATCACTCTTAGCCCCATGGCAAAAGATTAACACACTTACTGTATATTCCTGCATATAAGACTGCTTTTTAACACTTGAAAATCTCCTCAAAAGTGGGGGGGGGGTGTCTTATACCTCAGTAGATCTTTTCCCCTGCTGTGAGAATGATTGAAGTATAAATGGCCTGGGCAGTTTTCCCAGCAGATCCTTCCTTCTGCTGTGAAAATGACTGCTTTGCAGTGTTAAATGAACTTTGAAGTGTTAAATGGCCATCCATTTAGCTCAGGAGAGTCAAAATGATGTTTCTTTTCAGGACAAGTTAGCCTAAAATTAGAATTTCTGGATTCAGACTATCATTTTGCATCAAGTTTTGTCTATGGTGAAATTCTCTTGTCTGCCAATGTGGCTCTAAAATCATTAATGTGCTCATTCATTAATGTGCTCATTCAAAAATTTGGGATTTGATAGCTTCATATTAACCAACTTATTAATGCAACCTTACTTTCCAAAGATTGAACATCAAAGAGATTTTTCAAAGTATCCCATGCTTTTTTAGCTATTCTCAGTCTTTTAGTTTCACAGACTATTCTGTCATCTACAGCCACTGAGCTGGCTGGCTGGTGGGGGACAGGCTTTCCAGCCAGGTGGCTGGCTGGCTGGCTTGCGGGGAGGCAAACTCTATATTTTAACTTAAAAATTGGGGGGTTGTCTTATGCGTCCAGTCGTCTTATATGCCGGAATATACAGTAGGACTTTCCTCCTCCCACAGATTGACTTTGTCAGCCCTGAAAGCAGTGCTTAACAGAGTTGACTGAGCAATTGCTGTTTTTCTTTAGAAGTGGTTCAGTTTTCCCAAAGGTGCCACTAATGACATCCTGCATATTGCTCAGTAATGTGGAGGAATAAGGATTCCTAAGCTGGGGGACTCAGGGGATGCTGCAACCATCATTCATGCATTCCACCTTCTCACTTGCCCTGACAGGACTATAAAATCTGTTGCTCTAGGCTCCCTTAAGGAAGTCATCCATAGCCAGAATTCCATCTGACAGTGATATGGCAGCCTCTCTCTCCAGTTCACTGGAAAACTGATTTGGACGTGATGCTGGTGATTGCTCTTCCTTCTTCACCTGAACTCGGACCCCAACCCACTGTCTCAACAAACTAATTGGCTGTCAATGGATCTGGGTCCCTGAAGAGGGCCCATAGCTCACCAGCACCAAAGGGAACCCTCCAGTGGTACAAACTTTCTGCCATAAATCAAAGCACTTATTAGGAGGTGTCTTGAAAGAACTTCTAAAGGAGAAATATATCACCATCCTTTTGAGCAAATCAAGGTAAGGTTTTCAAGGTCTTCATCACAATGGGATTCGAGCAATCACTTCATACCGCATGGAGACTTTGCTGATTTTGCCGATTGGCAAATTGTCCATTAAGCTCACTTGAATGTTGTGCCTCTTAATGGTGCTTTTAAATCCAGCAGTCATGATAAACTGCTGTTACTGTGGCCACCCAAATGAGATGCTACTGCACATGCTCTGTAACTGTCCCCCACACTCAACAGCCTGGAAGCATTGGTATGACACAGTAATGAACTGACTAGCCAAAGCCATCCCAGCCTCAATGGGCACCATTTCTCTAAACTGAACTGAGCCTGAGACAGGTAGCCAGTTGAGACTGGATACAGTCCTTACAGACAAAGGCTAGGAGAAGATAATCATTGTGGACATCACAATCCCCTTTGAAAACAGGAAACTAGCCATGAGGGAGGCTACAGCCACATTAGCTTCCTAGGAGACTTTGGAGGGCCACACCTGCTTGCTCCCTTACCCTCGAAGATAAAGAAATGGCAAACAATGTTAAATCTATTTTTAATAAAAAGAAATTTTCAAGATTTATCAGACATGTTGCCTCTCATCAGGGTGGTTTGGCAATCTCAGACCTCATGCTCTATTTTCAGGCATTTCAGCCGGGCCAGGCTATTCAATTACTGAAAGAAAACTTCATCAACAAGTGAGTAGGTCTAGAGCTCAAGCCTCATTCTCCACTACATTTATCCCATTTTTCTCCATTCTTTCCTCTTCTGCCCTTAAAAATCTGCAAAATCCTTTCCTCTCCAGCACTCTACAGGTGTGGGTTAAATGGAAGCATTTGTTAGCTCCAGACCCCTCCCCAATCCAACCTTTCCTCTTGCACCCAAAGTTTTTCATGACTGACAAATTCAATCAATATCATTTCTGGAAAACATGTGGAGTGTATCAGATGAGGGACTTGTATGCTGGGGATAAGCCTAAACACTTGGAAATACTGAAATCCTCACTTCTCCTGAACAATCCCTCTTTGTTCCAACTCTTTACAGGTCTCCTCCTTTCTGTCTCACTTACACTCTACTGGGTTTTTGTCCCCAGGCCACTAACCCTGTACGAACAATTCTGTGTATCATCCGCCCCTTATGTCAAGGGAGTAGTGGTAGCTATTTATAAATTGCTATGGTACTCTTTCTCATGTGAAGACATATTGGGAATCCTAATTGAATGTTCCCATTTCGGATAACCAATGGGTCCATATATGGTCTTCCTCTCTGTATAGAACCAGATATATACAGTCAAAAGAAGGGACCTTGAAAATTATACACAGATGGTACCTTACTCCCACATGTTTTTCCCATATGATTAAGACACTTATTCCACATTGCTGGAGGAATTGTGGTGCCCTTGGAACCTTCAAACATATGTGGTTAGATTGCCCAACAGTGAAAATGTTTTGGCAAGAAGTTCTATCCCAAATTTTAGATATCACTTGTCAAATAGTACATTTCTGTCCAGCACTCTTACTGCTTATGCTGTTTGTGAATCAAAATTTAACCTAAAGTATAGTCATCTAATAGCCTTCCTGCTAATGGCTGCATGTATAGAGATTGCCCACTGTTGGAAGACAGGAGCTCCATCTCTAGATGCTGGTGGAAGTGTGTATGGCTATCTTGCTTATTAGAGAAGCTGTCTTCAAAGAGGAGACTGTGTAATGGACAAACAACAACAGACTCCTTTTTCTCTGATTGGCACATGTTTATTGACTTTGTTAGTGACAGTTCACACAATATTTGCCCTCCTGCATACCATGGATCATTATGGCACTCAACATTCTGTGATGGTACCTGAGCTCTGATTTGTTTCTTTGATCAACTGCTCTGACCCGTCTGCTAACTACCTGGACAGTACAGTCCTATCAGGACATTAGGAGTAACTAAAGGTTTTCTTATGCCTCTGCTGCCTTTGGTTCCTTCCTTTCCCCCCAATTTGTTGTTCCCTTACAGTTTATTGACTTTTTAAAAAAATTTCCTGCAAAAGGCTCTACGGGGCATGAACACTGGGACATTCACTAGGGAGTGCCAAAGCTCTTCAGTAGAGCCCGGTGCACATCAGGAAACTTTTACTGGTACCCTGATATGATATGCACCTTCACAATTCACTGTGAGCATTCCATAGCACCTCTGCTACGTATGTGTTAAGTTACGCAATGAAAAATATAGAATTGCAGCCCATATCAAATTTTGCACTAGGAGCTACACAGTTTATTCCTCTTCCTAGATCTGCATGTACACGTTGCAGAATTACAGATCTTCTTCCACTGCTGACACTTCTGCCACTTCCTTCTCCTCCTCTTCCTCAGTAGTAGTAGTAGTAGTTTGAACATTGCATTTCCAACTACTACTGGAAATGGATTAGAAATTACTCAAAGCAGGCATGATCTTCTCACTGTCCTCTAGATGGCAGCTACAAACAAAACATGATTAAGTTACTGCAAAGATATGCCGCCTCATTGTATAAAAATACCTTCCTTTTAATCAAACATCTCCACGTACAAACATAGCTTGTGTGTTATATTTACACGGGGACCACATCCACTTGATTTCCTGTAAAGAAACAGAAGAGGACAAGGGAATGAGCTGTTTTGTCAGCAGAAAGGCAAAATGTAAGAGATATAAATGATACATCAGAGAAGTTATTAAGCTCTGCAATTCTGTAGCCATTGTAATGCATTTTACCTATCATCATCATCATCATCATCATATTTTATTTCTATAGCTCAATCAATGTACATAGTGCTTTACAAGAAAAAGAACAACAAAACAGTTTCCTGCCCTCAAGCTTACAATCTAAGGAAGACATGATACAAAAGGAAAGGGGATGGCAGTAAGGTTAAGTCTAGCATTCTCTTCTCTCCCTCCTTGGCCAGGGCAATGGCAGTTGGGATGGAGAGAGGACCATTCTGCTTCTGGGCCAAGGCAAGATGGAGCTCTGCCTGCCTCTCCTTCTCTCCCTCCTTGGCCAGGGCAATGGCAGTTGGGATGGAGAGAGGACCGTTCTGCTTCTGGGCCAAGGCAAGATGGAGCTCTGTCTGCCTCTCCTTCTCTCTCTCCTTGGCCAGGGCAATGGCAGTTGGGATGGAGAGAAGACTGTTCTGCTTCTGGGCTGAGGCAAAATGGAGATCTGCCTGACTTTCCTTCTTTCCCTCTGCAGCCAGGGCAATGGTAGTTGGGCTGGAGGGAGGGCCCGTTTTCTTCAGCTTCATGGTAATTTCATTCTGACCAGGCTTCTTAAAAATGCATATTGGTCTGAATCTTTTATTAACTCCATATAGAGTAGATCCATTGAAAAAATGGGATTTACTAATGTGTTGATTCACCATTTAACAATGGTTTCAGTTGATCTACACTTGGGCCCTTTACACTAACAGTTACAGCACATGATTTCACATTAGTTGCTGTGGCTGGATCCTATGGAATCCTGGAGTCTGTAGTTTGGTAAAGCACTACACCTCTCTGGTTGAGAATTCTAATTATCCCTCCCTAAACTGCAGATCCCAAGATTACATAGGATATTGCCATGCCAGTTAAAGTGGAATCATATTGCTATAAATGTATAGTCTGAAAGGGTTCCTATTTGGGATTAATGAATAGAATTCAGGCTGTTTTCTGGTATACTACAATACAAGCAGTAGCTATAGTAACTTCTCTCTCTCTCTCTCTCTCTCTCTCTCTGGCTTTTCTTCGCAAACAAAGATTCAGGAAGGACTCATCCCGTGCTTTCTGCAAGCGCGCTGATGACTAAAAAGGCCAATCTGAGATAGACAAGTCCGGTTGCAGAAAGCACAGCAGAAGGTTTCCTTGGGTGATGTTTCTGGGTTGTGATTTTTTCTGTGTTGTTGTTTCTCTTCAAGACTTGTTTGGTGTGAGTTCTCAAATAAGGCTACAGCATTGTGGATAGTGTGTCTCCATGCCTCCAGATGTGAGGCCAGGGTGGACCATTGTTGGTGATCAATTTGGCCAAGCCTGAGGTGTTATTTCAGGGAGTCCTTGTATCACTTTTTTGGAGCGCCCCTCTTATGCTGACCTGTGGCGAGTTCACCGTAGAATACTATTTTGGGGAGGCGATGGTCCTCCATCCTAAAAACATGCCCTGCCCAGCGCAGCTGTTCTCAATATCATGGCCTCAATGCTGGTGATTCCTGCTTGCTCAAGGACAGCAACATTCGTCACATAGTCGGTCCAGTGTATATTTAGGATTGTGCGTAAACAGCGCTGATGGAAGCGTTCGAGGAGTCGTAAGTGGTGGCAATAGGTGACCCATGTTTCAGACCCATGAAGGAGAATAGACAGTACAATGGCTCTATACACACTGAGTTTTGTGTTTCGCCTCAGGTGTTTATTACTGCAGACTCTTTTGTAAAGTCTTCCAAATGTGCTATGTGCCTTTGCTAATCTGTGACCGATCTCTTTGTCAATCTTGGCATCTGAGGAGATGATGCTTCCCAGGTAGGTGAACTGCTGAACGGGCTTAAGCAATACAAGCAGTAGCTATAGTAACTTATATATATGAATAGCAAACCCAGCTCTCTGAGAGCTACTCATTATGCAGCCAAAATGACACACCCATGAACAGAGAGGGGATTATCAGCATGCTGTGGAGATGCCTGAGGTTTGCAAAGGTATGAAGTCTTTAGGGAAATGAATCCTCCCCCTCAAACAGCCCAGTAAGGACTGAACATGCCCAGAGGCCATGGAATGCTGAATGTACACTAGGACGAAACAAAATGAGATACTGGAGAGGAATGGGAATTTTAAATAGAATGGAATAAACTGGAAGAGGGAATGATCGAGTCAATGCATGGGAACAATGAGCCTGGAGAAGGGAAGGTTAGGAGGTGACATGATAGCCATGTTTAAATATTTGAAGGAATGTCATACTGAGGATGGAGCAACCTTGTTTTCTGCTGCTTGAGAGACTAGGACACAGCGCAGTGGGTTCAAACTACAGGAAAAGAGATTCCACCTAAACTTTAGGAAGAACTTCCTGACAGTAAGAGCTGTTCAGCAGTGAAATGCACTGCCTTGTAGTGTGGTGGACTCTCCTTCTTTGGAGGTTTTTAAACAGAGGCTGGATGGCCATCTGTCGGGAATGCTTTGATTATGTATTCCTACAGGGCAGGGAGCTGGACTAGATGACTCTTGTAGTCTTTTCCAACTCTATGATTCTATGAACATAGCCTTGGTCTTACTTTGTATACAGGGTTCAAGTGACCTAAAGGTTTACAGAAGTACAAAACATATAGAACTGAAAACCCCAAAGGAGAGAGTACCATAAAACATCCTAACAGGGACTAAGCATGCTGAGTAGCCACAGAATGCTGATGGCTGGATGTGGAAAATAGAAAACCAGTGGGAAGAAGAAATGTTATTGTGGCTGGCAGGCATTGCTGGCTGGCAGGAACACTGAACACTTCAAACTGCAACATTTTGTTGCTACTCCTATTGATAGAAACTGTAATTTGATAGAATTACTATACAGTATACACACATGGCACCAGGATTAACAGCATTTCAGATGAGGGAAAGATTCCATCACACACAGGCTCTGGCACCACTGCCATCTTCCAGTCACCATTGTTAGTTTAAGGACAAAATACCACTACTTTTACAACTAGTCAGAGAAAAATTTCTCAGGATCTCCCCCCACCCCCCACTGCGTGTGCACATGTGTATGTGTGTGAAAGAAAGAGAGGGAGAGAGAGACTGACTTGGGAAAGCATTTCTCTGGGGAATAAAGGGAGAATTGAATTGTTGCTAAGCAACAGCTTACCTGCTTTCCATGATTCTTCACCCTATTTTCCCCAGAAAAGGACTACTCCAGAATTTTCAGTCTCTGAGGGAAATGGAGCAGCAGATTCTTTGGAGACTACAGAGTTGTACAATTTGAAATGATTAAAAAAACAACAACAAACAAACAGATTAAATGGGACCTATTTGGTTGATTTTCGATTCAAAAAGAGGTTGCAGATCTTTCTATGGGAGACCTGCTGTTGCATACTACTGTCATCTGGCTTAACCCTCCTGCATCCCTTGGGAAATGGAAGAAGGAACCTGAATTGGCAACTTTTGGTATGTGCTTTTTCAGAAAGAAAAGAAATAATATTGATTCATTGAGAACTTGAACTATTGTTTCCAGTGGCACAGCTGCACAGGGGTTTTCTGCCCTTTCAAATTACAGTAGTACTTTGTCAGTAAACAGGAAGTGCAGTCATAAGAACCACCCTCAGCCCCCAAGAAAAAGTTGTGCCTGTTTTGAGAGGGACTTCCACACACCCAAATGGTTCTGACTACTCTATAGAATGCATTGCTCATTTCCCGCCCCCCCCCCCTGCATTATTGAGCCATGGGTACTATAGATTAATAAGATTCGGCTGTATTGAACACAGTCATTGTCACCTCGTACCATGAAAAGGGCATTGTGTGAATTTAGAATCTAGGTCTGCTCTGTTTTTTTATGGGGAAACCACTTAAATTGTTAAAGATTGTTGGGGACATGGCTAATTTTTTGAAATGCCATTTTAGTCACTTTTAAAGTTCATTAACTGAGTTTTGTCCATTTTATAATTAAACCTCATATTGTGTCAATTGCTTATAGGAACCTTACTGAATCAGAAAATTACCGTATATTCCGGTGTATAAGACGACTTTTTTTCAGCCTGTAAAATCAGCTGAAAAGTCAAGGGCCATCTTATATGCTGGATACAAGTCTGAGATGGGGCTGTGCCAGCCCTGTCTCGGACTCGGAATGATGGAGGTGGCTGGCTGGGGGTGGGGAAGCTTGCTAGACACCTTATCCCCTTTGCCCAGCGTGGCTGCATGGGGGGCGGGGAGCCTCGCTGGGCAGGAGGGGGTCTTCTCCATGACTCTAAGTCACAGAGAAGATCCCCCACCAACCCAGCAAGGCTGTACAGGGCGGGAAGACCCTTGTTGGGCAGGAAGGGGTCTTCTCCATTACTTAGAGTCACGGAGAAGATCCTCCCCCCAGCGAGGCTGTACAGGGCAGGAAGAGCCTTGCTGGGTGGGAGGGGGTCTTCTCCGTGACTCTTAGTAGTCTGCAGCATTAGTCTTCAGGTTGCATACTTTCTGTTACTTTAAGGTTCTTTGGAAGTAAGAAAGTCACTGGGTCAGATTGTATTGATTCCCCATGCCAATGATTTTAAGAGATTAATAAAAAATAAGAAATTAAAATAAGATCTGTTAGTATTATATCTTCCCTGTGTGATTTTGCTCAGGGACTAGATTGCATCATGTGCCCCCTCTCACTTAATTGAATCATGTGCCCCCTCTCAAAAATGGAAACAGGAGTAATAAAAGGCCAAGCAACACCAGAGTATGGTGAAGATGGCAAATGTTATCAAGGAGGATGAATACACAAGCTAAGAGGTTTTTGGCTGAGTCTACAGAGAAGGCCAGACTTACTTGCTTCCCCTTACTCTTCCCCCCGCCCCATGCTGAGTCATTGAGTGCAAACTACTGAAGTAAGCTGAAGACAAACAAACAAACAAATAAAGGGGAAGAAGGAGAAGGAAACTGGGACAGTTTAAGACAGTGTGGGGTCTCCTTCCTTGGAGGTCTTTAAACAGAGGCTGGATGGCCATCTGTCGGGGATGCTTTGATTGTGATTTCCTGTGTGGCAGGGGGGTTGGACTGGATGGCCCTCGTGGTCTCTTCCAACTCTGCAATTCTATGATTCTATGATTATAAAAGGAAAGCCAAACTAAATAAATGGGAATGAATGCATTATGTTTTGTTACCCAGTACCAATCTGTCATTTCATTCAGAGGTGGGAGACATAACTTTTCCTGATGGCAATGGTGATCCTTTTAGCAGCAGCATCCTTTCCCAGAATGGCCCCATATTTTAGATTATGGGATGTTGGCTGCCACAAAAATGGCTGCTGGTTGGCATTCTGGAAAAAGAAAATGGCAGCCTTATGAAGCAGCTACCTAAATGATCTCTGCTGCCACAAAGAGTGCCAAAATTCATGTTCATTTGTTTTTAAAGGAGCCCATTACCCAGAATGTAATAAAAACTGACTTTGAAAATGTTTGGGGAAGTGGCTAACACATTCATAATTACTTTAGAAATGAATAACACATAAATCTTAATACTAATCACAATATTAGCTACAACACATTCATTGCATGTTGTTACCTCTTTAAAATGTAAAAACAGAAAAATGAAATAAAAGCCCTCAACTAAAAATGTTATTTTAAAACCAACAGCTGGAATCCTGTTTGTTAGTCCCAGTTAGCATATAGATCAAGGCAATAAATGTTTGAATGGTGCATCAGCATGTGGTAAATCCAATTGACTCAATGGCTCCACTCTAGTTGGGACTAACAGTAGGATTTGGGCCAAGATTTTTTGAAAGAATGACTAAACATTTATAACTAAAGTGTTAATGATAATATTAAAATGTATAAAAGAAAGGAACTGTCATTATGCCTGCTTTACACTTCCCCATTAGTGTATTATAGGCAGAATTGCTACTTTTATTACTTTCAAGTTCTGCAAATGAATAAGAAAATCAATGGAAAAGAAATCTGCACTTGGCCTAATTTTACTAGGACCAACTAAAATCTTGCAAAAGTGTGCAAGCCTTCACCTTCTCTAGAACTCTGTCTTCATCAAGCTAGATGGTACAAAAAGTAAAGGATAAGGGAATAAACAGACAAGGCTAAAATTATGTGGATGTGAGAAGAATCAAGAATATGAAGGGGGGGAGGGGAAGGTTAGATGTTGTGGTTGTGTGGCCTGTAGTAAGATTGAGGGTTTGTCTACACTGGCCAGAATATGTTGCCTTCTGGCCAAAGTATCCTGGCCCTCCAGCTGGCCTGGATCCCCCTCTGTTATCATGACAAAATGGGCAAAAGTCCACATGCACATGCTGGCGGGTATTGGCAAGCGCCTCTACCGCTGTCGCATATTGCATTCTCTGAAGCCAGGAAGGAGACCCTCAGCATGTGATCAAGGCTGGTCACATGCAGGGACCATGATCATGCACTGGGGCCTCCTTCTCCACTTCAGAGCAACACCAGCGACAGCAGCCAGCAATGCAGCCTGGCATACAGGTATAGACTCCTGCATTCCTGCGCTGGACCCATCTGGGTTTTCCCAGTGGTTATTTAGAAATGCTTTAAAAGAGTTAACCCTGGCTTCCCCCTGGTTTCACTTTGGATGTTGCCAGGACTGTCTGGAGGCAAAACAGGGCAAGAGCCCTGTGTAATTTGAACTGCAGGGCTCCAACACAGAGGGAAGCCAGGTTAAATTGCAAGTCCAGACAAGCCCCTCATCTTAAGATGGAGAGTGCAGACTGAATGAATCACTGATAGGTATGCAGGTATCAGATTATGTTTTTTAAAATAATTTTTATTAATTTTTAAAATTAAAAGACATACAATTTCTACATAAAACTTAACAAACATATATAACATATATAACAGTGATTCCCTCCACCGAGGGACTTCCCTTTACATTCATCCCTCTTTCCAAAAAAACATTCTCTCCATCTCAGGTTTGCTTCCTCTCCCCTTTATTAATACAAATTCTAAAAATTTACTCCATTTTTCACCAAAGACATTCTTATTTAGCCCTCCTTTTTTTCCCTTAACCATATTTGTTAATTTCTAATTTATAGCTATATTCCATACTTCATCATACCATTCTTCTGTTTTGTATTCTCCTTGTATTTTCCATTTCTTTACTATTATTAACCTTGCTGCTGTCAGCAGATTTGTTAGTAAATCCTTAACAATTTGAAATTCTTGTATTTTTTCACAGTATGATAGTAATGCTATTTCAGGGCTTAAAGGTATATTTATTTCCAGTATTTCACTTATTTCCTTCGTTACTATTTTCCAAAAATTCTGCACATATTTACAATTCCACCACATATGAATATACGTTCCCAATTCTTGGCATCCCCTCCAACACTGTGCTGAATACTTTTTATCTATTTGATTCATTCTTACTGGGGTTAAATACCATCTCCATATAATCTTATAGTAATTTTCTTTTATTCTTACTGATAATGTTTTCAAATGTTGCATATTCCATATTTTTTCCCATTTAGACTTGTCTAATACAGTTGCTACATCTGTTTCCCAAACTTCTTTTAGATAATCTTGTACTTCCTCATTATCCATTAACATTTTATATATTTTGCTTGTAATACCTTTTATAATACTTTTCTCTTGAATAGCTTTTATAACCAATTCCTCAAATTTTGTACTTTTTCTACAACTTCCCTCCTTTAAACATTTTTTTGTCCATCTTTCTAACTGTATCAATTTAAACCATGTAAATCCTTGCTCCTTTAATATTTTTTCCATATAATTTTTATTTTTCATTTTCCCCATCCATTCCTTCAACCTTATTATTTCTTGTCCTCCTAATTTTGCTTCCACTTCATTTCTTAAATTTGCTGGGAAACCCTCTAACAATATTACCGGCGTTAATCGAGATATTCCTGGAACTAAGACTTTTTTATATTTATTCCATATATCTAATATATTTTTTAAAGAGACAGATTGTATTGTTTCCCTAAATTTCTTTTTTAGTTTACAAAAAAATATATTTCTTAATTTTAACTCTATCTCTTGTTTGTTTATTTCCATCCATTCATTTCCTTCACTTCCGCAACACTATCAATAATATATCTCAATTGATTCTCTACGTAATATAGCTTTAAATTAGGTAAGCCTAAACCTCCTTTTTGGGGGGATTTATACCATCTATTTTTATTAATTCTTGATTTTTTGCCTCCATTACAATAATTATTTATCATATTTTGCCACTTTTTAAATTCCATCTCTGATACTTTAATAGGCAGCATTCTGAATAAATAATTTATTTTTGGTAATATTTTCATTTTAACAAGTGCTATTCTTCCAAACCATGACAATTTGATTTTCCCATATTTCTCTATTCTTTTCTCCATATCTTTCCTTAACATAGTAAAAAAAAATTCCTCTAGTTTTTCCAATTCTGCCACAATGTTTATTCCTAAATATTTTATTTGCTCCTTTATTTTAATATATTTCTTTTTACTCTTCATATTTTTTTGCTCTGCCTCTGTATAATTAAATATCATCATTTCTGATTTATTCCAATTTACTTGTAAACCTGTCATTTTCCCAAACGTTTCCAAATGTTTCTCTATCTCTTGCATTTTTTCCAATGGATCTTGTATTGTTATTAATGTATCATCTGCAAACATATTCAGTTTAATCTCTTCAATATTTCCTATCCCTTTGATATCTTCATCGTTTCTGATTACATTAGCTAATATTTCCATTACCATAGCAAATATTATTGGGTAAAGTGGACAACCTTGTCTTGTTCCCCTAGTTAAATTTATTTGTTCTGTCTTACCATCATTTACTATTACTGTAGCTTTATTTTTTTTTATACAATTGGTCAATCATGCCCCTAAATTTTTCTCCAAATCCAGATGTTTTCATTATATTTTTTTAATGCTGGCCATTCCACACAATCAAAAGCTTTAAATATATCTATAGATATAAGCCCTGCTTTAATTTTCTTTCTTCTAATTATATCTATTATATTTATTACTCTTCCAGTTGAATTAGCCATCTGTCTTCCTTCTATAAATCCACATTGGTCTTTTTGTAAATATTTATACATAAATTTGTTCATGCTTTTCACCATTATTGCTGTTAATATTTTTGCATCTTGATTTATTAATGATATTGGTCTATATGATTCTGGGTCTGTCAAATCTTTATCTGGTTTTGGAATTAATATGATCAAAGATTGTTTCCACGATGGTGGAATCTCCTCTCCTTTTAAAATGTTATTATATAATTCTTTCATTCTAGATATTAATATACTTTTAAATGTTTTGTAATATTCGACTCCCAAACCATCTTCTCCTGGAACCTTCCCTAGTTTCAATTTGTTTATAATTTCTTCTATTTCCTCTTCTGTTATAGGTTTTTCCATTAATTCTTTCTCCTCCTCACTAATTATATTCTTACAATTTCCCTGTATATATTTCTCTAAATTTTTCGGTGGATCACCAGCTGAATATAATTTTTGATAATATTCTTGAAATATCTTTAATTTATCTTTCATCAAATTACTTTTTCCCCCTTTTTCATTTTGAATAATTCCAATCAAACTTTTAGATTTCTTTGTTTGTGTGGCTCTTGCTAACATTCTAGAATTTTTATTACTGTATTCAAAAAAATCTCTTTTCATAATAACAGATTTCTTTTTACTATTTCTATATCTTCCTTTTCTAACTCTTTTCTCTTTGCTTGTATTAATGCGTGGATCTGTTTATCTCTGTTTCTAAAATATTCTTTTTCTAGACCTTTAATTTCCTCTTCTAATTTCTTCCTACTTTTTTCCCATTTTTTCCACAATATATGTGCTTCCCTAATAAATATTCCCCTTGCTACAGCTTTCATTGAATCCCACAATAATGCTTGATTGCTTTGTCCTACTCTATTTATTTCCCATATTTCTTTTAATTCTACCTGTATTTCTACTATATTTTTATAACCCAAGATTTTTGTATCCAATCTCCATCTTTTTGCTTGTTTATAATCTTTTGTAATCTTTATATCTGCTGTAACTGTTGCATGGTCCGTGACTTTTATAATCCCTATATCTGTGTTTACAATTTGTGGGACCAAATTTTTTGATACAAAAATATAGTCTATTCTAGAATAATTTTTATGTTTTGGTGAATAATAAGTGTATCTCTTTTCTTCTCCTTTCCATTCTCTCCATACATCTCATAATCCATTTCTATTTATAATTTTGTTCAAACCAGTTTCATACATTTTCTTGTCCTCTTTAGTAGGATTAGATTTACCTTTCTGCTTATCCATTACCATATTAAAATCTCCCGCCATTATTATAGATCCCTCACTTTTTTCATTTGTAGCGTTAATAACTTCTTCATAAAATTCTATTTGACCTTCATTTGGTGCATACAGATTGACTAAAGTTAGTTATTCTTTACCCCTAATTCCTTGCATAATTATATATCTTCCTTTTATATCTTTTTAAATTTTCTTAACAATAAAATCACATCCTTTCGACAAAATAGTTGCTACTCCTCTTGATTTTGATGTTCCAAAAGCTTTTTCATATGTATTTGCCCATTTCAACTTCAATTCATTCACTCCATCTTTATTTTGATGTGTTTCTTGAAGGAATATTATATCTGCTTTAGATTTATTTAGTAAAGATTCTATTCTTTTCCGTTTTATTACATTTCCTAACCCTTTGACATTTAAGGTCAATATTCTCAATCTACCTTCAATATTATGTATAGTAAATTTCTACTTCTATTTGTCCCCCATAGTGCACAAATATTACAACACTCAAATAAACAATAAACTATAACAATAACATTCCCCCCTGCACCACCCTCCACCTTCTCCCCCTTCCTTCCTCCTCCCTACCCCTCCCACATACATATTTCCTCACCCCCTCCTACTCCCAGGGATTGCCCTCCCCGCCATAGCTACAAACATTGAAGGGGAGAGGGGGTGTCACCCATCACCGATGTCACCCTTGATCTCATCTCTCTCAGTTTTTTTCTAGTCCTTTGTCTTTATATCTTTATATCTTCATTTCTTCTTTCCTCCTGTTGCTCCTTTCAGCTCCTCTTGATCTTTTGCTGCTTCTTTTTCTTCCTCTCTCAATCCCAGCATTGTCAGCAGTTGTAATCCTTCCAGTGTTTTTATTTTGTAAAATTTCCCAGCATACTTGAACTTTAAAAATATTGGGTATCCCCAATTGTAGTTAATGTTGTTGTTTTTTTTCCAGTATAGCTATAATGGGTTTGATACCTCTCCTCCATTCCAATGTTTTTGCACACAAATCATTGAAGATCATCACTGGTGTTGACTCAAAAAGTATTTGGTCACCTAGTTTCCTGATTTCTTTCATAAATGTCTCTTTTTTGTAATAATTGGCCATTTTTACCAATACATCACTGGGAGTTGTTTTCCTGAATCCAATTCTATGGATTCTCTCAAAATCTTCTTGCACCCACTGTAACTGGGGTGTCAGTTGCTGGAACCAGTTTATTATTTTAATTCTCAGCTGGGTTGCAGTTTCTTTTTCAAAATGTGGAACATTTCGAATCCTGATGTTCGTCCTTCTGTCCCTATCTTCTTGTGCAATAATTTGTGTTTGTATCTCAGCAATCTCTATGTCATGTCTCTGAAGCCAGTTTTTGTTGTCGTTTACCATTTGATTTACTTTTTAAATTTCTTTGCACACTCCTGCCATCTCCTGGTTGATTTGCTGCATGGCACTTTGTAGTTGTTTAGAAACTTCCTGAATTGTTTCCTGTTTCATATTCTGTATTTAATTTCGTAGCTCAAGTGTATGAGCTTTAAAACTTTGAAGTAATTTTTCATTATTCTGTGCCGGAAAAGATTGTAAATCCTCTTGCCCTGACAGATGTTCCTTCTGCCCATTCTTCTGTGCGTTTTTCTGTCCATTCTTTCCTCCCCCTGCTCCAGTCGCCATTTTAATTGCTTCAGTCTGTTCTTTTTCTTTTTCTGTGCAAAAATATTATTTTAAGGGGTGGGTGGGCTAGGGTATTGTGACTATGGGGTTTTTATATTGTAAGCCGCCCCGATTGCGTTGCAGAGGGGCGGGATATAAATAAAATTTTATTATTTTATTTATTATATTCTCAGTTGTTGTTAACGTTTCAGCTGAAGCTGCCCATTCCAATCTTGAGATTGTTTTGTCAGAGGGTATATTTTTAGATCTTGTCTATAAGAGAGTTTGTAAGAATTCTTTCTTTCCCTTATCTCCCCTTTGGTCTCTCGACATTGACTTCCCTCATAAATCCTCAAGCTCCGGGCTTTCAGCTTTCAGCTTCTAGCTTTTAAATAAAACAGATTTTACTCACAGCATTCCAGCACAGGAGACACAGTTCTTTTTCTTTAATTAGCTGCTTCAACAAGATGTTTTCTTTATTTCAAAGATATCACATCGGAGAGAGCTGGATTCTACATCCACATCCGGTGGTGCATGACTCTGCCCCCCAGGTATCAGATTATGCCCAGCACCACATGTGTGTCTGTGTTTGTGCCTACAACTCACCTGTCAACTTATGGTGACCCCATGAATTTCATAGGGTTTTCTTAGGCAAGGAGTACTCAGAGGTCGTTTTGCCAATTCCTTCCTCTGAATTATAGCCTACAGTACCTGCTACTCATTGGCAGTCTCCCATCTAAGTACTAACCAGGGCTGACCCTACTTATCTTCCAAGATCAGATAGGATCTGGTGCCTTTCGAGTGCACAGTGGGACAAAAAAATTAGCCAGTTCCCACTTGTGAAAATACAAAGGCTGCCTGAAACCCAGAACTATGTAAACTAATCCAACAAGTCACTACATTCTTGTTCCAAACATCCAGTGATAGTTTTTAGGATCTCCTATATGCATATGTTATGCAAATTATTAAGGTCAATGGAAATTACTGAGGTCCATGTGCAGTCTCCCAGGTGCAAAAATCCACGATGTAACAGAGAGGCTGATGAGACTCATGAAGCCCACTAATTGTTATCCCTTCCTTTTGGTCTATATGGGAACCAATGAAACTGAAAGGCATAGCCTTCAGAATATCAAAAGGGATTATGAGGTTCTGGGTAGGAAGCTGAAGGACTTGGATGCACAGATAGTCATTTCTTATGTCCTTCCAGTGGAAGGGCATGGCCCAAGAAGGGAGAGAAAGATACTGGAGGTGAACAACTGACTGTGCAGATGGTGCCTCCAGGAATGGTTTGGTTTCCTGGAACACGGAGTGCGGTTTCATGGAGGTGGACTACTGGCAAGGGATAGGTTGCACTTCACAGCAGTTGGCAGGAATGTTTTTGCTAAGAGTCTTAAAGATCTGTTCAGGAGGGCATTAAACTGTGTGGGGGATGGAGACAGTATTCATGAGGACAGGAGTTCATCAAGTGCTGGCGATAATATCCCAAATGTTATACAGACAACAAGACAAATAGTACAAGAATCCAACAGTGAGAGGAATAAAACCTTTAAAAGGCAGATAGGGGGAGTGGCCCATGGTCTTAGATATCTCTATGCTAGTGCACAGAGCATGGGAAATAAACAGGTTGGACTTGAACTCTTAGGACAGGAAAGCAAATGCCATATGATTTTATAGGCATCACTGAAATCTGGTGGGATGAGTCCCATGATTGGAATGTACTAATAGAGGGGTATAACCCATTTCAGAGAAATAGACCAAACAGGAAGGGTGGTGGAGTAGCATTATACATTAAGGATGTGTACACCTGTAAACAGATCCATGACTTAAATCCTCGGAGTCAGGTTGAGAGCATCTGGGTGAAAATCAAAGGGGAGAGAAACAGCAGTGATGTCATTGTGGGGGTTTACTACAGACCTCCAAGCCAAACTGAGGACTTGGATGATGTCACCCTGGAACAGATGACCACATATTGAGACAGGAGAGATGTAGTAATAATGAGGGATTTTCCATGGTTGTGAGATCGTGTTCTGGAAGAGTTTATTCCTGACGTTTCACCTGCATCTGTGGCTGACATCTTCAGAAAATGGTGGGGTAGGGGTCTGTGGGGTTTACATACTGTGAGTCCCTGTGGGAGAGGATATGTAAATTTGTGTATTTGAATGGCTAGTTCATAGGGTGGGTAGATATGCAATAATGGGGGGTTTCAACTATCCTGATATTTGTTGGAAGTCCAACTCTGTCAAAAATTTAAGATCCAACAAATTCCTCACTTGCCTTGCAGACAATGTTATTGTCCAGAAGGTTGAAGAGGCAACAAGAGGATCAGCTATTTTAAATCTGATCTTAAACCAACATAGATGATCTGGTTAATGGGGTGGAAGTGGTGGGATCCTTAGGGGTGAGTGACAATGTTCTCCTGGAGTTTGTTATACAGAGGAAAGGGAAGCCAAGCGTAGTCAGACATGCCTTCTAGACTTTAAGAAAACTGATTTCAGAAAACTTAGGGGATTATTGAGGGTGATCCCATGGTCAGGAGTACTAAAAGAGAAGAGAGTACATGATGGATGGGAGTTTCTAAAAAGTAGATATTGAAGGCACAACTTCAAACAGTTCCAATGAGGAGGGGAAATGGCAGGTGTCTAAAGAAACTAATATGGATGTCTCAAGGACTTTCAACTGAACTAAGACATTAAAAAAACATGTACAAGAAATAGGAAAAGGAAAAAATCACCAAAGAAGAATTCAAATAAATAGCTAGCTCATTTAGGGAGGAAATCAGAAAAGCAAAAGGATAGATGGAGCTCAGGCTTACTAGAGAGGTTGAAAACAATAAAAAGGTTTTTTTTTTATATCTCCACAGCAAAAGAAAGAACAAGGAAGTGGTTAGGACTGCTGCAAGGAGAAGGTGGCGAAATGCTAACAGGGGACAGAGAAAAGGCAGAACTACTCAACACCTTCTTTGCCTCGGTTTTCTCTCGAAAGGAGAACAGTGCTCAACCTGGAGAAAATAGATCAGAAGATGCAGTAGGGGAAATGAAGCATAGAATAGATACGGCAAGTATAAATGAATCCAAGTTTCCAGGGTCAGATGAACTACAACCAAGAGTACTAAAAGAATTGGCAGAAGTAATCTCAGAACCACTGTCAATAATCTTTGAGAAATCCTGGAGAACAGGAGATGTCCCAGCAGACTGGAGAAGGGCAAATGTTGTCCCCATCTTTAAAAGGGGGTGGGGGGAAAGAACCAAATAATTACTGCCCAGTCAGCCTGACATCAATACTAGGAAAGACTTTAAAGCAGATCATTAAACAGACAGTCTGTAAGCACTTAGAAAGGAATGTTGTGATCACTAAAGTCAACATGGGTTTTTGGGAAAAACAAGTCATGCCAGAATAATCTTATCTCTTTTTTTGGATAGAATTACAACCTTGGTAGATGAAGGGGATGCTGTGGATGTAGTGTATCTTGATTTGAGTAAGGCCTTTGACAAGGTCCCCCATGATATTATTGCAAAAAGGTTAGTAACATGCATGCTAGACAATGCAACTGTTAGGTGGATTTGTAATTAGTTGATGGGCCAAATCCAAAGGATAGTCACCAATAGCTCCTCTTCATCCTGGTGAGAAGTGACCAGCGGGGTGCCACAGGGTCGTGGGCCCAGTCTATTCAACATCTTTATCAATGACTTAGATGAGGGAACAGAGGGCATACTTATCAAGTTTGCAGATGAGACCAAATTAGGAGGGGTAGCTAATACCCCAGAGGACAGGATCCAAATTCAAAATGACCTTAACAGATTAGAAAGCTGGGCCAAAACAAACAAAATGAATTACAACTGGGAGAAATGTAGGATACTACACTTGAGCAGTAAAAATTAAATGCACAGATATAGGATGGGTGACACCTGGCTTGAGGGCAGTACATGCAAAAGGGATCTAGGAGTCTTAGTGGACCACAAACTGAACATGAGTCAGCAGTGTGATGCGGCAGTTTAAAAAGCCAATGCGATTCTAGGCTGCATCAATAGTGTCTAGAGAAGAGACGTAATAGTGCCACTTTATTCTGCTTTATTCTGCTTTTCAGATCTCACCTGGAATACTGTGTCCAGTTCTGGGTACCACAAATCAGGAAGGATATTGAGAAGCTGGAATGTGTCCAGAGTAGGGTGACCAGGATGGTGGGTGGTCTGGAAGCCATTCCATGGAGTGGCCTAGGGAGTGGCCTGAGGAGTGGCCTAGGGAGCTTTAGCTTGGAGAAAAGAAGATTAAGAGGGGACATGACAGCCATGTTTAAGTATTTGAAGGGATATCATATTGAGGATGGAGCAAGCTTGTTTTCTGCAGCTCCAGAGACAAGAACAGGGAGCAATGGATTCAAATTACAGGAAAAGAGATTCCATCTTAACATTAGGAAGAACATCCTGACAGTAAGAGCTGTTCGGCAGTGGAATGCACTGCCTCGTAGTGTGGTGGAGTCTCCTTCTTTGGAGGTCTTTAAACTGAGGCTGGATGGCCATCTGTCAGGAATGCTTTGATTATTTATTCTTGCATGACAGGGGGTTGACTAGATGGCCCTTGTGGTATCATCCAACCCTATAATTCTATGATTCTATAAAATTCCACATATGTCTACCAAAAATGGATATTTCTATGGGAGTTTTAATTAGCTCAAATGTAGCAGTGAGAGGCCAGATAATGGTGGAATCTTTTGACTTATGTATACCAGTACTCACTGATGAGACTCACAACCAGGAAATAAAATAAAAATGTTTTTAATTGAGTAAAATAATGAAGGGAACACACACACACAAACATTCAGGCTTCAAGCAGTCATACAAGACTAGCGAAGAAAGTAGGAAGTATTGGGTTAGATCAATAGAGTTTGGGGTGATGGGCTATACCAGGAAGCCAGGAAGTGAAAGGAGCTCCGTTCATGTCGTTACAGGGATGTGAGGGGGCGGGAGAGGAGATTGCGAGAGGGGAACACTTTTTTTGTTCCCCTCTGAAAATCTCCTTAGGCTCCTCCATGGTTGAATAGGATCTTAGCCACTGATGCAGCTGGATATTTCCCATGCTGCTCACTCTCTCTCCCTGCTCCCGGCTCCCTAATTACTTTCAGCCTGACCCAAAATTAAAAGACAGCATATTTTCATACTTAGCATACATTCTTACTTGTGGGGGGGGGGGATCTCAATTTACTACCACATAAACACATTTAGGACTGAAGTGCTTGATATCTTATTTTATCAGAAGATACAGATGCACCAAAGATCTAAATATAACCTGGGGATATTGCTGGGAAGCTATTATTATTTCTGAAGATATTTGCAATTATCTCTTTCAGGAACATAAGGTGTGAACAAGCTGTTGCAATACTACTTTTCGTTACACTTCCTTGTATGGGGAAGTGTCATTATTTATGATGAAATGCATCACATAACACTCTGGAATACAATGTTTATATGTTCTTTCCTGAAAGATTAGATTCACTCTGAAATTATGAATCACTGAATATATAATCCCTTCTCTGCTTTCTTGGGGCTGATAATATTATGACATCAGCTTTATTGTAAAATATCCTTACAGAGCTATTTCTTGTAGTGGGATCACTCCTCACACAAAGAAGATCTCCTTAGATCCATACAGGAATCTAGAATCAGTGCCTGAAATACTATTACTAATCACAGCTAGTGTAGACCCATTAAATTTATGGGGTTTACATAAGTGTTCATGTATTAATCACCAGATAACTCAATGAGTTTGGGACTAGCTATTGAATTTAAGCCAGTGGATCCAGAATAATTAAATGTTTCTCAAAGTGTGCTAAGACAATGCCTCATGTTGCATTTTTACGCTGGAAATGAACTGCACTGTAATTTATTCAGTCATTGAATGGAGACAAGAGGTGCCTTTCTTCAAGGCTATACTTCTGTTTGGGAGTTATAACAAACCATAATAAAAATTACAGCAGAAATCAACACTGCAGCTTTGCAGGACTATTTTCCCATTATTATTATTTATTTAATTAATTTATATGCTAGCTTTCTCCCAGAAAGGATCCAAAAATTACATAAAATACAATTTAAAGTCACTAAAAACCTCACTATATAAAATCTAATGTTAGATAAACCATATACAGTTAAAACATTAAAATAAGCAAAATAAAATTTAAATATATTTGTATATAAAAACATATCCCAATAAAACTTCCATAAGCCCAGCTATGCATTAAAAGCCTGATTGCATAGAAATGTTTTTACCTACCAGCAAAAGGAAAACAGGGAGGGGGCTAGCTTAGCCTCCCATGGAAGGGAGTTCCAGAGGGCAGGAGCAGCCACTGAGAAGGCTTTCTCTTGTGTCCTCACCAGACAAGTCTATGATGGTAGTGGGACCGAAGGAAAGCCTTCACCTGATGATCTTAGTGCCCTTGCAGGTTCGTATGGGGAGATATGGTCTTTCAAGTAGGTTGGACGCAAGCCGTGTAGGGTTTTATAGGTCAAGAACAGCACTTTGAATTGTGCCCAGAAACGAAATGGTAGCCAGTGAAACTGTTTTAACAAGAAAGATATGCTTCCTATAACTAGAATCCTAAAACCCACCAAACCGACTCAGGTGCAAAATACATGTACTTACAATTAAAGTATGTTGCATCTACTTTTCATCAGGAGGGATACCTTGTGGCCATGTCTGAGTTAGAGGCAGTATAATAAAAACATCATTGTCTTTTATGGTATATGTGTTTTCAGTTTTCTGTTAGGGTCTCTGGTCAAACTAGTTGTTCTTTGAATTGCAGAAAACGGGAATGTAGATGGAAGCTGGATCGACAAAAACTGATATGATAAAGCCATGCGTGGTTTGGGCATGAACATCACAGGCACCTTTTGGTAGGACCTATGAATTCAGAGGCCGTAAATATAACTTTTTCACAACACAACATCTAGATTCTCCCAGCAACTATGGCTAGTGCCCATGCTGACTGGGGAATTCTGGAAAGTATAGTCCAAAAAAGTAACTTTCCCATGTTCTACCTATGATGAATACATAATCCCCACTTTTAGTATAAGGCAACCTCTTTAGCAATGTCTTTCATTCAAAAAATAATGCCCATTATTCAACCTCAGCCATGTACAGTACACAGTTACAGATGAGTAAATCTAGGTAACTGTTCCATATTAATGATCCCTTCTTAGTCACAATTGTGACACTATTGCCACAATCATAACTTACCCCCCAACCTACTTTACTGGGCATCAACTGCACAGGAAGAAAGAGATCCATTCTGACAGCAATTGGAGCATATGGGACTGATTTTTCTATAGGTTTGGAGGAGTTGGACCAGGAGAGGTTACTTAGTTAAGTATACTTAACGTAAGTATACTTAACTAAGACCTAAGTGACCACTGTAAAGATCTGAAAGAACTGTATCACCTCCCCTGGTAGGGCAAGGAACATGATTTTCCTCTTTCTGGATCCTATTACATTCTATCTCATTCCCACAACGGTATCAATATGATTTTTTACTCTTTAATATCACTCTGTACTGCACCTGAAGAAGTGGGTTAATATGCACGAAAGCTCATGCTAAAATATAAACCAGTTAGTCTTAAAGGTGCTGCTATATTCCTTCTCCCTCCCTTGCCCTCCTTCCTTTTTATACTTAACTAAGTAACTGATGTAGAATTCTAGTCAATGTTTTCTTTAAAAACATCTACAATTGAATAAAGAGTTGCTTGCAAATCAGATTAGTCAGATTTGTTCCAATTGTTTCTCCCCAGATGTCATTCAGGTACAGCAGTAGCACAGGGTTCACAGCACCTGAATTCAATTTATTCTTATTTTAAAATGTAAGCACAAATGAGCAGTGGTGACAATTGGCTCTAATGTCAGTAGAGGTGGTGAACCCACTCTGGTTCTTAGTCTGAACTTTAAAGGCACTATCCAAGATGCTGAACACTATCCCTCAAATAGGTTCAGCACCTTAGATAGCTTTAAAGGTCAGACCACATCATAGAACGGATTAATTGCCACACTCACATGGAAGTCACCATCCATCACTGCAAGTAGGCCTGTCTCTTCCTTGGATGTTGCAGCTCACTCTCTCCTCCATTCAGTAGGAATGGGATATTCTGCTGTTGGTGCAGGATTGGGATGAGAGTGCTATGCAAAGGAAAATTGGGTGCTTTTCTTTTTCTTAATTGTCTTGAAAGGGCCTCTGTCAGCAGACCTAACATGCTCACTTGAAAGTTTCTTATGTCTAGCAGCATTATAAGCTGCTTACCCCTGTCTAAATGCTTGAATCATCTAAATCATTCCTGACTGGGCTGGAACCGTTGTCCTTCCTGTGCCTCTCCATTTCAGGAGTTTGTACTACTCTGAAAAGCTGGATTAACAAAAATAAGATAAAATAAAATAAAACTCCAGGGAGAAGATACATCCTGTTCTTGATGCAAAGAGTCCAGAACTTGGAAGAAAATACTTATTTATTTTTAGTGCAATTCCCAGAACCCTCCAGACAACATGACATGTACAAAAGTAGCCATTACAAGCTCTGATAAATTGTCATGTGCATCAAGTGGAGCAGGCAGGAACACCTCTAAAATTAGGCAATTATGTCTCAAGCAATAGATTTGGGAAAGGCTTAACTGTTGAACTACTCCTGCCTGTTGGAAGACAGAGCTCCATATGCAACACATCATATCTCTCCAGTATCTGCTAGAAAAGCCTACCTCCTCAGGGGTCATGGATGATATCCTGTCAGCATTGTTGAAGTCAGATTCAGTTACCTGTCCAGTTGCTTTTCATGCTTGCAATGCTAGGGGTATCTCATCATTTCCCTCATGCAGCAAAGTTCTTGGGCCAGCCACAAGGACGGGACCTCCTGTTGCAAACAAGAATATCTATACATGCCTTCTCCAATCAGATGGTCAACAGAAAAATCATGTAAGGATTAAGTTGTACAAACTCTTTTTCCTGATTTACTGCCTGTCAGAGTTGGAGGAAGGATCATAGCTCTGTGACTTTACATCTAAAATGTCCCAGGTACAAATCCTGGCAGTTCTAGGTCCTCCAAGGTTCACTCAGCCTTCCATCCTTTCGTAGGTCGGTAAAATGAGTACCCAGCTTGTGGGGGCAATTAGCTAACACACATTGGAAACTACTTAATGCAGTGTAGATGTGTAAATTGCTATTGCTTAAAACAATTTGTAAGCTGCTCTGATAGCCTTCTGGCTGAAGAGCGGGGTATAAATAAATAAATAAATAAATAAAAATAAGTGAGGAAATAATCTTGCCTGACACCCTAAGAGACACTGCCAATCAGTGTTAACAACCCTATTAGATGGATTGCCCAGTTTTTAGAGACAATCTCTCAAACTGTATTTAAATGATAAGGGTTTGCAATGGGGGGTGGAGGCAATTGATTAAAAAAGATAATTAGAACATCGGTGGACTATTCGATTATGTTCAGAAGGTGAACAGGTATCAATAAGGGGGGGGGAACAGATTAAGAGGAGTGTTTTACGTTACAAACTAAGACCAGGGCTAGGATAAATTACTTTTTTGGACCATAATTTCCAATGAGCATGCTGGCAGGGGAAGGGGCTGGGAGCTGTAGTCCAAAAAAGTAACTTTTTTCAAGCTGTAAAACATAGGCAGTGAAGCACTGTACATTGTTATTTGGAAATGGAACTGTGCACGTAAAAGATTTCTAGTGGGAACAACATCAATTAATTAGGCTTTTCCCAAGCTGGTATCTCTGAGATCTCTTACACTGTTTGTTGTTGTTATGTGACATCAGTTTGACTCCAGTTTATGGTGATCCTATCACAAGGTTTTCTTGACAAGATTCATTCAGAGGAGTGTTGTCATTGCCTTCCTCTAAGGATGAGAAAGTGTGATTTGCCCAAGATCACCTTATGGGTTTCCATGGCTGAGTGGAGATTTGAACCTAGTCCAGTACTCAGACCTCTATACCAGTGGTTCTTAACCTGTGGTCCAAGGACCCCCCAGGGGGCCGCAATATCCTCACAGAGGGCCCATGAAGGCTTGAAGGTTATTTGGCCCACCTCCTGCCTGCAGTGGAGTGGTCATGTGACAGAAGCAAAGTCTGGCTGGCTGGGTTGGCCTGCAGATTGCCATTCAATCAGCTCCAGCCACAAGCTTACAGGAGAAAAATCTTCCCTCCCCCTCCAGTGCCTTGGTGTCAGGCCCTGCTCTTCTGACTCAGAAGATGAGCTAGAGGAAGAGAGAGCTTCAGAGCAAGATTTGCAGCAGGGAGTAGAGACAACAACACCAGACTCCACAGAGCTGCCTGACCCCTCAGATATAGCAGAAGGGGACAGAGCAGATAACCCAGACCTGGCAGAAAGGCCTGGCACCTCAGACAGAGAGACCTTAGACCCAGTTGTACCCATCTTTCTGGAACACCAGCATCAAAGGGAAGTGGAGTGGATGTCTTGATGTATTTATGAGAGATGCTGGCTTATCAGAGAACAACTTTGCAATCGCTGAATCCGTATAAATCAGGAACAGCTGCTCTGCCAACTTGTTGGAGTTTCTCTGACTTCACTGGTGGGAAACCACTGCTCCTGACTTCTCTTGTTGCTTTGCCTAGACCTTTGGACTGTACCGGCCCTTGCTCGTCATCACCCTAGACTATTGGATTGGGAAACTGGACTATTCTCTAGCTTTGGTGGATCTGTTCTGTTACCTAGATATTTTGCCCTACCATTGTAATTCTGTGTGATCATGATACCAAAATCTGTGAATACTCAAGTCCCATTATATGCAATGGCATAGCAAAATGGTGTCCCTTATATAAGATGGCAAAATCAAGGTTTCCTTATGGATTATTATTTTTTAAAGAATATTTTCAAGCTGTGAATACTTAAATTTGTGGATACCAAATCTGTAGATATGGAGTGACAACTGTACTGTAGTTGGTAATTTGAAATATCCCTGTTAAACAGCTGCTGCAGATCATAGACAATGACATTGAGCTAGGAGGAACAGCCTGATCTAGTAAAAGACGTGGTACATATATGGCATAGTCATTAATGACTAATCCAAAGCAAAGCTGTCAGAATCAGTGAAATTGAAGCCATAGTTAAGTCCCATTGATTCCAAGCAATCTACTCTAGGTATGACTAAGGCTAGATCCAACCCAAGTGGTACCAAGTAAAAGTGAAATTATATGCATATTGACTGCATAGTGAGTCCCACCAAATTCAATGAAACCTATTCCCATATCTATCGGTGTTAAACTACAGTCTTAAACACTGCCTTATAACTATAATAAATTATTTTTAAAACAACTTTTCAAGCTGAATCAAATGGGCCTTGATCAGATCCAGTTGTCAGTTCCTCTCTGGCCTCATGCTGTGTGTGTCAATCTGCATTCAGATTTGATTAGTTTCTGAAAAAGAACTGTATTGCAGGTGCTCTGAGACCATTTTCTCCTCACCAAACATCTCAGATATCTGCGTCCCAGAGCTTGAAAAGTTGTTTTAAAAATAATTTATTATGGTTTAAAGTCCATATTAATTTGTAATTTTTAAAAATACTTTTGTGTACTTTAACCCAGAATTTTTTTAATTTTTTCACATTCCCAGCACATGTGTATAAGAGATCTGCGGGCCTTACCACACTTCCAACACATCTCGTTTACTACGACCTTTATTTTATTTAATCTGACTGGTGTATAATACCACCTCTGAATAGTTTTAATATAATTTTCCTTTAAATTTTGTCAGGCTGTGAATTTTAGAGATCTTGCCCTTGCTTTTTCCCAGTCTTCTAGATCTAAGTTGTAACCTAAGTCTTGTGCCCATTTTTGCATATAACCTTTTATAAGATCCTGTTCTAACTTTCTAGTTAGCAGCAGTTTGCAGGGCTAAGCAAATGGGAAGAAAATAAATATTGGAAGATCATATTATACATGACAACATCGGCCAGAATTATAGTTGCAAGAAAATGGAAATCAAAGGATGAACCCACAATTGAAGAGTGGAAAACAAAATTACTAGGCATGATAGAAATGGATGAATTAACAAATAGATTAAGAAATAAAACTGGTTTAACACGATGAAAGTTTGGAAGCCATTACTAGAGCATTGGGAGAGAAACGGTGATTTGTACAAACATATAAAAGATGCAATGTAAACTTTGAGTAAGTTGAGTAATATAATTTGAGTAACTAGAAAATTTGCAAGATTTGTTATTGTGTATAATGATAAAATTAAGTGGAATATCTAGAAATCGAGACTGCAAAGAATTGAGGTGATATGGAGTGATACTGAAAACTGTATAAGAGACAAACGACAGACAAATAATGTACAAAAACAACAGCATGTGGGATTTTAAGGACTTAATATCTTTAATATCTTGAAGGAATTAGGGGTAACAAATTTGATTACAAAGGTGACGCAAATTTAACTTCAGGATAGATAAAGGAAATTCAGGAGAGGAATTTTCTGTTAGCTAGGACAGTGAATAATCATATGTTATATATTATATGTAACGTATTGTATTATTTTGTCAGACTAAGGACTTTTTCGGATGGAAGAAAATTAACGCTAGCAGCGTCGCCAGGTTGCGACGCTGCAGCGCAAGAGGGCGTCTGTTTCGGACGATACTCCTCCCAGCGGTACTGTTGCAGTACCGCTGGGAGGAGTGTCGTCCGAAACGGACGTCCTCTTGCGCTGCAGCGTCGCAACCTGGCGACGCTGCTAGAGTTACTTTTCTTCCATCCGAAAAAGTCCTAATATAAAGAGTGCTTAATAAAAAAATTATTATAGTTATAAGGTGTCCCTAAATAGCTATTTACAGTTCTAAAAGTAACTCTTTACTTTTCTGTTTCAGAAATGTGACCAAAATAATTAAGTTTTAATTAGTCTGGAAAAACCCCACACCATCTAAATGTTACAAACTGCTGGCCTGTAGTATAGAACACTCTCCTCTCCTCTGTCTCATCAGCACCTAAAGCACCACAGCAGCAGCACAAAGTACAGCAGGAGCAAGCACACACCAACAAATGTCACTAACAGAATACTGTCAGGAGAGTAATAAGAAACCTCTATCCTGGAATCTTCTAATGAATTAAAACTCACGCAGCATTGTACTGGCCAGGCCTGTCATCAATACTCTCTGTTATTGACAGCAACTATGTCTTCTGGCATGAAGAAGTCAGAAAACAAATGCACCTAAAATGGCCATGGTAGCAGAAATGTCGGGAAAAGTCTTGTTTGACCTTTCTTCAAGAGAAATGGCAGCTCATGTTTCAGTGGCTACCATGTGGCGTGTGGCAACCCATCATTTCAGCTCTATTGCTGCTCTGTTTCCACTTCCTTGAAATGGTTTTCAATCAATGTCAAAAGAGCCCTCCCCACTTTTCATCATTGTTTGTGGCCTTGTAAATCAGACTGGTGCATGGCAGAGTATCAAAGGCTTTCCTGAAATCCAAATAAATTATAGCCACTGTTTCATCACATTCTGGCAGCTGTTGTTGGACAAAGCACCTATTCTCTCTCTCTCTCTCTCTCTCATGTGTGTATGCATACACATTTATTACATAAGAATTTCCTTTAATGCAATGAGGATAACACTACTTGACTAAATTACAGTGGATATTTCTCAATATTTAGTAACCTAAATCCATCAGCTGTGCTTTTTGGGCTCAAGAAAGCTATAGATAAAAGAGGATTTTGTGCCTTGCTTCTGAATACTTCCTCAGTAATATTCTAGCTGCCACACTGATTCTATTGCTGTTCCTAAATTTCATGTCCTTTGTTAAAAACAAATGCTATACTTTATTCATTGAGGCAACATTCCTATGGGGAGCCCAAAGTGCTCCGGTATGCAGAGGTGTATTGGAGCCAGGGCTCGCAGGGTTGAAGTCCCAGGATTTTTGACCAGGTGATTATAACATCATCTGTCACTGCCACCTTTCTGCCAGGCTTCCCTGTTACCTGCTCTGGCACACACACCCTGCGCTGTTTTAATAATTCATCAATTAGCTACATTTCATATATTGTCTTATTATTGCCACTCCACATGGTTGGCAGTAGACCAGGGACTCCCAAGTATAAGGAATCAAGGAAGTAGTCTGCTCAAATTCCTAAAATACATACCCGGGTAAGGACTGAGGAACCCCCAGATGAACTGATGAGTTAGGGAAGAAATGGGCTAATGTTCCTGGACATACATAGAAATAAGTCATTCAATAATCCCATCAAGGTAGCTGGAAACACTTTGCTTGTAAATTGTTTTTTCCTCGCACCTTTCCCCAAACAATAGAAGTTTGCCTGACACTCATCTGTTTTAATGTTTCAATCATTAGCAACTGTTAACACATCCAGAGAATCCATTGTTTGACCTTGGGAAACTCCAGCAGACATTGTATTCCACTCAAACTCACTCCTTCAGGGAGAATATTGAATATAAATATCGGTGAACTACTCTGAAAATACCTATCAGTGATTTCAGGTTTACCCAAAGGAACTGAAACCTCTATCCTTCAGCTGGAAGCCAACCTTCGTACGGTGAAGGCTATTGTACATATATAGGCCATTAAATACTGGTTGAAATTGAGAAAAGGAATAGGTTCAGTTTTAGTTTTGACTGCCTTTGAAGAAATGTCAAATTATATTTGTAAGCTTATTGATATGCCTCTGTCTGCTTGTTGAAATGTGCCCCCTGCTATGCTGAATTGCCCATTCATATGCCTTACCCTCAATACTTAAATAGTATAACTGATTTTAAGTGGAGATATAGATGATAGAGCTGGAAGTCCTCAGTTTGGCTTGGAGGTCTGATCCCCACAACAACATCCCTGTTGTTTCTCTCCCCCTTGATTTTTACCCAGATGCTCTCAACCTGGCTCCCGGGATTTGAGCCATGGATCTGTTCATAGGTGTACACATCCTTAATGTATAATGCTACTCCACCACCCATCCTGTTTGGTTAATTTATCTGAAATAGGTTATACCACTCTATTACTACTTTCCAATCATGAGATTCATTCCACCAGGTATCAGTGATGCCTATTAAATCATATTTGCTTTGCCGTTCCAAGAGTTCAAGTTTATCCTGTTTATTTCCCATGCTCTGTGCATTAATATAGAGACATCTAAGACCATGGGCCATTCCCTCTATCTTCCTTTTAAAGGTTTTATTCATCCTACTGTTGGGTTCTTGTACTATTTGCCTTGTTGTCTGTATAACATTTGGGCTATTATATCCAGCACTTGATGAACTCCTGCCATCAAGCATACTGTCTCCCTCCCGCACACAATTCAGTTTACAACCTTCCAGATCAGATCTTTCAGACTCTTAGCAAAACATTCCTGCCAACTGCTGTGAGGTGCAAGCTATCCCTTGCCAGTAATCCACCTCCATGAAACCGTACTACATGTTCCAGGAAGCCAAACTGTTCTGGGCGGCACCATCTGTGCAGCCAGTTTTCATCCCCTTGCTGGAGATGTGGTACCCCAAGGGCCCTTTGATTTATTCTGAGGACTATATGTCCCATGTAAAACTGGTGAAACAGGTGCTCAGTAAACTGGGGGGAAATCATTTGTATGCTAAGATGTCAAAATGTGAATTCCATCAGAGCTGCTTAGATTACTTGGGGTACCGCATCTCCAGCAAGGGGGTTGAAATGGATCCAGCAAAAGTACAAGGGGTCCTTGCATGGGAGGCCCCCAGAACCAGGAAACAACTTCAACGCTTCCTGGGGTTTGCTAATTTTTACCGGTCTTTCATCCCTGACTTTGCTGAGGTGGCCTTACCTTTGACTGATCTGTTGAAAACAAAAGTGGGGGTGGGGGGAAGAAGCAGGCTAGGAAGGGGAAGGCTGAAAAGCCTCCCCTAAAGATTGTTTGGATGGACCAGTGCCAAAGAGCATTTGACAAACTGAAGAAGCTCTTCACCTCTGACCCCATCTTAAAACACCCGGACCCCTCCCAGCCCTTTGTGGTTCAGGTTGATGCCTCAGACGTGGCGATGGGGGGGGGTTGTTGTTGCAAAGGGTTGATGGGGGGGAGCTCAGGCCTTATGCATATTTGTACAAGAAATTCAATGAGACTGAGCAAAATTGGCGAGTGTGGGAGAAAGAGGCGGGGCGATCAAATAACTGGCCCAGTGCAGATGAAGATGGGGAACCATCAGGAGGATCTCCAATTTGTAATAGCCCCAGGGTTAGTTCCTGTGGCAGTAGTGGGTTTAAACTGGCTGAAGTTCCATAACCCCACCATAGACTGGGTAAAAGAAATTGTGACTTTTACAGACCCTTTGTGTGAGAGAGAACACAGGGTGAGCAAGAGTTTGCTGGGGAGGGGGAGCCCTCTAGAGGCCAAGCCACAGAACTGTGAAATTGCTTTGGTGCAAGGGGAAATGAAAGGGTTACTGGTGGAATATAAACAGTGGCAGTATGTGTTTGAAGAGAAGGAATGTGACATATTCCCCCTGCACAGACCTTTTGACTGTGCAATTGAAATAGTTTCTGAAACTGAGCTGCCCAAACCTAAGATATACTCTATGACACCGGCGGAGATGGATGCTCTCCGGGAGTTCATAGACAAAAACTTGGCCCAGGGGTTCATCAGACCCACGACCTCCCCCTTGGGGGCTCCAGTGTTGTTCAGGCGCAAATCTGATGGAAATCTTTGTCTTTGTATTGATTACAGATCCTTGAATGCTATCAGCCTGACAAATCAGCACCCCCTCCCTTTGATGAAAGACATCCTGGCTCATTTAGCCAAGGGAAAGATTTTCACCAAACTGGACTTGCGGGAGGCGTATTACAGAGTACAAATTAGAGAGGGGGGTGAGTGGAAAACTGCTTTTAACTGTCAACTGGGGGCTTTTGAATTCTGCGTAATGCCATTTGGACTCAGTGGGGGCCCAGGGATTTTCCAGAACTTGATTAATGATGTCCTGAGGGAGTTCTTGTACAAAGGAGTTCTGGTTTATTTGGATGATGTGCTGATTTATTCTGAGGACTATACGTCCCATGTGAAACTGGTGAAACAGGTGCTCAGTAAACTTGGGGAAAATCATTTGTATGCTAAGATGTCAAAATGTGAATTCCATCAGAACCGCTTAGATTACTTGGGGTACCACATCTCCAGCAAGGGGGTTGAAATGGATCCAGCGAAAGTACAAGGGGTCCTTGCATGGGAGGCCCCCAGAACCAGGAAGCAACTTCAAAGCTTCCTGGGGTTTGCTAATTTTTACCGGTCTTTCATCCCTGACTTTGCTGAGGTGGCCTTACCTTTGACTGATCTGTTGAAAACAACAAAAAAAAAAAGGGGGGGGAGAAGCAGGCTAGGAAGGGGAAGGTTGAAAAGCCTCCCCAAAAGATTGTTTGGATGGACCAGTGCCAAAGAGCGTTTGACAAACTGAAGAAGCTCTTCAGCTCTGACCCCATCTTAAAACACCTAGACCCCTCCTGGTCCTTTGTGGTTCAGGTTGATGCCTCAGATGTGGCGATGGGGGGGTTGTTGTTGCAAAGGGATGTTGGGTTGGGGTGCTCAGGCCTTATGCATATTTGTACAAGAAATTCAATGAGACTGAGCGAAATTGGCCAGTGTGGGAGAAGGAGGCAGGGGCGATCAAATTGGCCTTAGAGACTTGGCGCCATCTACTGGAAGGATCTTCCCAGCCTTTTGAGGTCTGGACAGATCACAAAAACTTGGAGGCTTTGAAAACTCTGCGGCGCTTAAGCCCTAAACAAATTTGGTGGGCAAGTTTCTTTTACCGGTTTAACTTCACCCTGAAGTTCCTTCCGGGGAAAAAGAATTTCTTGGCTGACACTTTGTCCAGGCTTCCTCAACATGACAGTCAGCGAAAGGAGGTAATAGACACAGTCATCTCCCCCTCCCATTTGGGGTTGGCAGTTCTCACGTGCAGTCAGGCCAAACGTCAGGACACCCATGCAGGCACCTCTGTGGACCCCGACAGAGGCAATGCGGGGCAGCCTGATGCCTCACCCTCAGATATCCCAACCCCCCCTGTGGCCCCGGTCCCCTCATCCACAGAGCTGTCACCTCCGGTCTCGAAGGAGGGGGGGAGTGGATGGCAGGCTCAATTGGCTGCAGCTCTCTTGATGGACCCGTGGTTTCTGGCTCACCAAGGGGAGGTGGTTCTACAGGGAGGTTTAGCTTGGAAAGGGGAACGCCTGTATGTTCCAGAAGCTATGAGAAGTGCCATCCTCAAACAGTGCCATGATGTAAAGAGTGCAGGTCCTTTTGGGTATGTGAAAACATTACATTTGACTAGGCGGCAGTTTTGGTGGCCCAAAATGCGGAGGGAAGTGGAGGAGTATGTGAAGGGGTGCCACACGTGTGCAATGTCTAAACGAGCTGGGGGAAAGCCAAAAGTCTTGCTGCTACCTTTGCCTACTCCTACTAAACCGTGGGAAGTTATTAGCATGGATTTCATTGTTGAATTGCCAGAAAGTAAGGAAAAGACTGTTATTTGGGTTGTGACTGACTTGTTTTCCAAACGAGTGCATTTTGTGGCATGCAAGAAACTACCGAGGGCCGCCCAGCTAGCTAAACTGTTTGTGCAGCACATCTAGAGGCTACATGGGGTGCCTGCTAAGATCATTTCAGATCGGGGGGCTCAATTCACCTCACAGTTCTGGAAAGCATCCACCCAATTGTTGGGAATTGAGTTGGGGTTGAGCAACTCCCATCATCCTCAGACTGACGGGAAGAGTGAACACATGAACCAACTTTTGGAACAGTATTTAAGATGTTACATCAATTTTCAACAGTCAGATTGGGTTGGCCTTTTACCCTTTGCTGAAGTAGCGTATAACAACGCCATTCACCAAAGCACGGGTTTGTCTCCTTTTAAAATTGTTTCAGGCCAGGACTTCAATCCGTTACCATTGGGCGAGGGGACCTCCAAGGACCCGATCTAGGTAACCCAGTGGAGTACCCAAATTAAAGAGGCATGGCCTAAAGTAGTTGCAGCTTTGCAAAAACTCACTACAAGGACTTTGCAAAAGCTCGCTACAGGAATATGCTGATAAAAGGTGGGACCCTACCCCACAATATGCTGTAGGGGACTTGGTGTTCTTGTCTACTAAATTCTTAAAGAGCCCGTAACCTTCGAAGAAGTTGGGCCTTAAGTACATTAGACCTTTTCCTATTGTTAGGGAAATCAACCCTGTGGCTTTTGAACTATCCTTGCCCAAAATGTACCATAACGTCCACCCTGTGTTCCATTCCAGCTTGCTCAAGCCGGCATGCCCTTCGGACCATCACCATCAAGCTCCTGAGTCATTGCCCCGCCCCATCCTGGTGGACCAAGATCAACACTTTGAAATTTCTGAAATTTTGGACTCTCGGGTACACGGGGGGTGGGGTTTACAGTATTTGGTAAAATGGAAACATCTGCCTTTAGATCACGCTGAATGGGTTAATGTCGAGCACGTCAATGCTCCACGCTTGTTATGGAAGTCCCATGCCAGCTTTCCTGATAAGCCTGGCTGAACTGGGGGGGGGAGGGGCTGTTCGTTGGGAGGGCGGTATGTCAGGCTCATCCCTGAAGTGTGGATACTAAGTAGACTCCATGGAGGATCCTGACATGAAGTTGGTAAAGGCTTGGGCCTGTTTCCCTTGTGCAGGCCTCTCAGCTCTTGGGCATGGGCCAGCCCGCCCTTTCGGCCTGGGAACACTGTTCTCCAAGACAACTCAAGGTCAGCCACCTGGAGCTGTCTGGGCGCTAGAAACCTCCCTGCATGCCATTCTCATGCTGTGAGATTTTATCTGGGGTTGGGGGGTGTTGCCTTCAGTTTCGGCTTTGGCCGTGTTCATGACATATGTATCCTTGCTGAATAAAGATTTTCTTATTGAGTAAATGAGAGCATGTGTTCCTGGTACATCGCAGTATATTTCTCTCCCTTCCTGGGCCATGTCCTTCCACTGGGAAGGATAAACAAAATGACTACCTGTGCATCCAAGTCCTTCAGCCTCCTACCCAGAGCCTCATAATCCCTTTTGATTTTCTGAAGGCTATGCCTCACAGTATCATTGGTTCCCATGTGGACCAAAAGGAAGAGATAATGGTCAGTAGGCTTCACAAGTCTTATCAGTCTCTCCGTTACATCGTGGATTTTTGCACCTGGGAGGCAGCACACCACTCAAGACATCTTATCAGGCCTGCAAACTAATGATTCTGTACCACTCATCAAAGAGTCTCCTACCACCACCACATGCGTCCTGTGAGGATCAGCAGAGGCCAATCTGTGTGCTGAACCATCCAAGGTCTCATGCACATTCTCTGAGGCCTGGCTTTGCTGATTTCCCTCCTGTTCCTTGTCATCACTGACAAGGGAGAGAGCTTCAAACCAGTTCTGTAGTGCCAAACTCATAGAATGGCCCCTGCTCCTTCTACTTCTACAAATCACATTCTTCCAAACATTGACCTCCTGTGTATCAGAACTAACCTCCACAGAGACATCCCCTGTGTGTTCCTGAACCTAATGTTATATATTTGTAATGTATTTGATTATTTTGTTTTATTTGATATTTTTTGTAATGGCTTCAGCTGTACAAATAAACTTTTGTTGTTGATATAGAATATAAATATCAGCCCAAAACACCACCAAAGTGTTCACAGTTTCTCCCACCTCCTCACTCTGCTGGTTTGCTGTGTGATCCTCAGAGCTGCATTCTGAGTATCTTCTGCTACACAAATCTCTGCTTGTTGGACAGCTATAGTATAACCCATCATCCTGGACTTTGTTCCTCTATCCCAATACTTCCTACTTTCTTTGATACCCTTGTGTGACTGCATGAAGCCTGGATGTAAGTATATGTGCATTCCCCTGTTTATATTTCAATAAAAAACATTTTTATTTCATCACTGGCTTGGAGCTAATTAGAATTCCCAATATTAACATTTGGACACTAGTTAGCTCCCCACGGACCCCATGCAATTCGGTAACATCCCTTCTGAATTTAGCTGCAATCCCCACAGTAACTGGAGGGGAAATGGATTTTCCCAGAAACAGTGTAATCATAGGATGCATCTGCACTGTACTAATAATGCCATTTGAACATCACTTAAGTGCTGTAGTTCCATCCTATGAAATCCTGGGATTTGTAGTTTTACATGGTCTTTAGCCTTCTCTCCAAAGAGTGCTGGTGACTCACAAAATCCCAGGATTCCATAGGATAGAGCTATGGCAGTTAAAGTAGTGTCAAACTGCATTATTTCTACAGTGCAGATGGCACCCTTAGGAGCAAGTACTGTATTTAGGGGTAGCTTCTTTTTAGCAGACAAGACCAATCAGCTTTATAAAAAACCTGCTCCAGGTAGAGGTTACCTGCTCTTTTTGTTTAACAGATCAGAGGGGGTCGGTGCCACTGACACGCCCTAGTTGAAGCAGCAGAAAATGGCAAGAGCAACGCCTCCACATTTAAAAGAAACCTTAAGACTACAAAGCTGCAACTGTATAATTGTTAAATGTATTGTATGTATTGTAGTGAGGTGTTGTTAGTTTTATGTATTTATGTATGTCTGTCTGTTGGATTTACGTATGTATGTATTTTAATCGAGGAAAATGAATAAAATTTTTTTAAAAAAAAAATAGAATCAGTTAATAAACCAACTTATTTAGCAGCTGTTGATGCTTTTAGCCAATTTTTAAAAAAGTAAAAAGGACTTGAAAACACTGAGTGTGGAATACACCTGAAAGCAGTGTGACATATTCCTGTTCAGTGTGTTAACCAGCCAGCTATGTCTTTTCCATGGTACTCTATTCCATTTTCCTCCCCTTCCTGTTTTTCACTCCCCTCAACAGATAAATTACTGTGTGGCCTCTAAAAATTCAAAAGCAGATACTTTCACATATCTGCAATCTTGAAAACTGTAGAGACAAATGAAAGCTGCTGTGCATTGATGTCACTGTGCACCAATCCACATTTTATTGCCTCGTATAGCCAAGTCCTTTGTAAGCTGTGCTGCGAAGGACAGCGTATTTATCTATGTTACAAGAATAAATATTAGTATAATGTTGCAACTTGTTCTCCTGTTAATTTCCTAATTGAATACTTAAGGGGAATACAGATGTTGATCTGACTATTGGATAAGACTGGGTTTTGCAAACTTGGAGCCTAAGTGTCCAATATGACAAATTCCAGAAAATCTGAACAGACTCAGACCAACAGGTATACCTACTAAGGCAAAGAGCCTTCAGTCTTCTAAAAGATACGGGGTGGAGGAACCACACCTGAGTCAGGGTCCCTTAGATCCCTGCCTTGCTAAGATATGTGCATTTGCCTTTGAAACAGAAGTCACCTTCAAATTGAGAAGTCTAAAGGTCATATTGCCATTCTGCTCATAAGGGTGGTAACCTGGGTCTCTCTATGAGCTATTAAACAGGCTGTTAAGACATTTATTTTGGCAGGGATTATGATGATTATTATTCAGAGCCTCAGATGACCCTAAAAACAGACTGTGTTTTTGTAGTTTCCTATTACTGATACACTCTTTATGATGTGTTCTTGTTAGCAATATGGACTTCATCTCTACCAGCCATTTGCATCAGTGTGATTCTGACTTTGCCCTTTGTACAACACACATCATTTTGCAGAAGCTCTCATGAGCCACATCCACTTATCAGATGCATGGAGCATAGCTCCAGATGGCAAATTATTCTACAGATGCTGCAGTGGGTAAAGGGTGTGGGACAGAATGGGAAATGCACAAAGTATAAGCAAGTCACAATTGTTTAAACGTGGTTGAATTTTGAGTAAAGTGAGTGAGGTGTGGTTATGTGAAATATTATTCTCTTCAGAAGAGTCCAGATGTGAATGATGAAATACTGTACTCCTAGGTAAAGTCCAAAAAGACATTGGTTGCTAAGGAGTGAAAATTGTTGTTGTTGTTATGTGCATTCAAGTCAGCTTCGATTCATGGCAATCTATCGTGGGGGTTTTCTGGCAAGAATTATTCAGAGGAGGTTTGCCATTGCCTCCCTCTAAGGCTAAGCGAGTGTGATTTATACAGGGTTAAGCAAGGATTCAAACCATGAGTTCTGGTCCAACACTCAAACCATTACACTATGCTGGCTACCATTAAGGGATGAAACAGAGCAGCATTATTAGCAGCCAGAGCCCAAATACTTTACATTGTCAAGAGAGGAAGAAAGGATATATCACAGGTCCAGTGATGGACTCCAATCTATTTTCCTTCCATCAGCAGATCTGGGCTCTCATGGGCTGTATCTCTGGAGAAGAGGCATCACAGCTGGGAGGTTAATTGACCGAGCTGTTGCTCAGTATTGCTAGTGTAGCAAGTTCTAAAAAAGAAGCATGGAAATGTGTTATCTGATAAATAATGCATTAGACCTTCCAACGCTAGGTGCAATGTAATAGGATGCTATCAAAGACAACACAAATGTCAGCCTTCACACAGGAACCAAAGCAATGCAGCTATACAACTGCATTTTAAGACAGCACCACTGTAGCGAACCCTCCATGTTCCTTTCAACCACTTTGTCAGTTGGTAATTTGGTTGCTGCTTCAAGAACCACTTAGTAATCCCCTGGCCCAGAACCCAACTCCATGTGACTCTCCAGAGGGAGAGCTGGGTCTTAATCTACATATGGCAGCCCCTTTCACTTCCTGGATTGAAATCCCGGCTGCTCTTGTGAGACGATGAGAGTGTGGGAAATTCAAACTGTAAAAGGAAAATACACATCCAAAAGTTACACTAAGCACCTAAACACATTCAAAACTTTACAGGTAACCCAGAGAGGGTACAAAAAAGTGTGTCACTTACCTGGATATCCCGATCTCACCTGGGCGTGTTATGACACGGACCTCCCATTGACGCTGACATCTAGCCAGCAAAATGGGGCACCATTTCAATCACACATCATTCTGTTACAGAAATTAAACAGGGGATTAATTCATGGCTTAGCCCATGAATAAAAAGAAGCACTGGCTTAACAACAGCTGAATGGGAGCATGACGACACGGGGATAACGTTGTCTGAAAGGGAAGCCCTTTAGCAATCTCCTGGCGTCGGTATCACGCCATATTTAGCCTGTCTGAAAATCTCCTCTGTCTTAAGAAGCAAAGACACCAATGGCTTTAGAGAAACAATCTAAGGCTTTATTGTAGGAACTCCATTCTAAAACAGGAAAGTTACTCAGGCTGCTAATCTAAGGTAGTTACATCTCTAGAGAGAGCTGAGCAAGTTCTGGGTAGGAGAAGAAGTGGAAACATCCCTAGGAGTATCAGTTTACAGAGGGAACAGGAGATAGACAAGCAGGTAGGACTGTGGGTCACTCAAACTGTCTAACCCTAATGCTACTGCCTACTCTGAGGCATTCTTGATTCTTCAGTGCTGAGCGTTGTTGCACTTCTAACAATTTCTGCCTCTTGCACCAAACTTTCTGTTTAAGAAATAATGCCCGGGAATATTTTGATTTTGTTAACTGAGGCATGCCTGTACAGCCTGTACAGAATTTGAGGGTGTTGTTATTGTTTAAGCGCAAAGATGTTCCAAGCTAACATTTTAAAAAGTGATCTATGGAGCTTATCTTCAAGGAAGTTTATTTTTCATAGGTATGGATGTCAGCCTTTACTCAGGAGGTTGGCTGAAATCTAGGGGCAAATAAGTTTCCATGGACAAGTGGGGATTTTAAATCCTGGTCTTCTGGCGTCTCTGACCAACACTCAAACCACTACACCATGCTGGCTCCCTTCTACATGTTCAGTTATAAATATATACAGTATAAGCATATTATATAAGCACCCACAGATCCTTTTCATCAGCTACCCTGAGACTTTGGACTAGCCTGCCAAAAGAGAGTCAACTTATACTGTCTGAAAAGAGTTGCATATACTGTCTGAATTTAGAAGAGCATTAAAGACAAATCTCTTCTGGCAGGCCTATCCAGATGACTTTTAAATTGAATTTTAAACTGTTTCAATATGTACTCCTTTTATTTGTTCTTTTAAACTGATACTGTGTATTTTGATGTATTTATGTATTTTAAACCAAGATGCATTTTAATTGATATTAATTGTTTTGTGTGGATGTGTTGTTCCCCACTTTGATCCATGGGAAGAGGCAGATGATCACTTTAAGCACATGATCACTTTACACACAAGATGATAAGCACATGATCACTTTAAAATTATATATTATCTAATAGATATATGTAGATATTTCTTCTATGTATGTATATATCTACATATATAGAAGATATAGGTAGATATATCTTCTCTGTATATATCTATATATATATACAGGAGCCCTGGTGGCACAGTGGTTAAATGCCAGTACTGCAAGCCACCATGTTGCAAGTTCGATCCCAGAGGGCTCCAAGGTTCACTCAGCCTTCCATCCTTTCATAGGTCAGTAAAATGAGTACCTGGCTTGTGGGGGCAATTAGCTAACACACATTGGAAACTGCTTAACGCAGTGTAGATGTGTAAATTGCTATTGCTTAAAGCAAATTGTAAGCCACTCTGAGAGCCTTTGTGGCTGAAGAGCAGGGTATAAATACTTAAAATAAATAATAATAAATAAATAATAGTAGGTGTGTGTGTGTGTGTGTATAGTGGTGGGTGGCTCTATGCTATGCTGCCAGCAGTGTCCATACTCACAGAAATCAAGTGGGCAATGTTATTCCCCCAGTTTCACTCAATCTCTCCAAACCAGGAGTTCACCAGCCAAATGCCTCTCCATTAACCTGCTCTCAAGGCACAGAAACAGGGTCAGGTTCTAAGCATGAGCAATAACCAGACTTTTTTGTTTAATTCAATAGTAAACTGGAATTAGGAATTGCTGGCAATCCATCTGCAGGCTCCTATACCCTTTACAATGCATGTCCTTTACTGCACAACACAAAGCTGCAAATATTGTCAAGTGGCCCTTCCAAGCAATACCTTCTTATTGGCTCTAAGTGTGATCTTTATGAGAAATATTCTAACTACTATGGTTGGCTGATGCTGCTGTTGCTCTACTGCTTCTCTCAGTGACTCTGTGATCAGCACTAATGACCATAATAAGACATTGATTCAATCCCAGGGCTTGCAAGAGCCTGCCCTGGAAGCTAATGCAGACACAATACAATTGCCATGAGAAAGGAAGGGAAGAAATGGGAACAGAAAGAATTGGCTCATGTTTTTTCACCCTTCCCCAGGTAATATGTTATATTGTACTATTAAAATTCATATTCACTGGAGTTTTGTTCCAGGACCTCCTGTGGATACCAAAATCCGTGAATACTCAAGTCCCATTATATGCAATGGCATAGCCAAATGGTGTCCCTTATATAAGATGGTAAAATCACAGTTTGCTTTTTGGATTATTATTTTTTTAAATAATATTTTCAAGCCATGAATACTTAATCCATGGATACAGAGGAACAACTGTATTTATATAAAGTGATGCCAGTGGACCACAGTTGAGGGACTTTTTCTCCCTGTTAAGGGCCATGTTAACTTTGTTCCTGTCAAATTAATATTCAGTGGTATCAAGTCAAATCAGGACAAAAAAATCCTGCCTTTTTTCTTTTATCTTTTTTAATTACCAGGAATTATTAAGGGCTCAGCTAGATGGGAGAATTACTAGTGAATAATATCGCCTTACCTCCCTTTCGCTGCAGTGCCTATTTGTGCCCATGGCTCATTAGCAGGCTTGGAAGGGAATATTTTGCAGTTTACATCCATGGGGAAAAAATGCTGGCTGCGAGTGCGTTGAGTCTGGAAAATCTCCCTCCATTTACCCCCCTTTTTTTTCTTAAAGTGACATATGTGGAAGAGCTGTTTTCCACTTAAAAGAAACGTCTTATTTTTGTTCTGCCACTTTGCCGGCTGATTGATTGTGCCGGCAAAAACAACAACAATGGCTTCTCCGGCATTGCAAGCCCTCCCTTGCAAGCCTGCCCCCTGTGAGGTCTGACCAATCAGCTTTCAGCTCTGCTGTGTTCCCTTTTTGAATCGGTTGTACAGATTACCTATTATGCGCATTTTTGCACACTTTTTAAAAAAGATTGCGAGAAACAGTGAAAGCTGTTATTGTGGTCTATGTGGAGTTTTCAGCCCCCCTCCTTCTTGATATGGCGAATCCCAGCAGGAGCTCATGTAAACTAAAGCTATTCTGCCCACATTCTTGCCATATTTTTTTCATTGAGTAGATGAGCCCTTAGTCACTTCTTACACACCCTCTGGCTTCCTTGTTCTCTGTGAGTTTAGTTGCAATCTTCACTGTAGCTGCTGAAAGGCAGTTAAACTGTATAACCTCCAGCTATGTGATTCAGTCTGTGGCATTTCTTTACAATGTAGCTGAAGTACTGAGAGAGAATAGTTTACTTTGTTCTACTTTACCACAGTTCTGTACATCTAACTGTTGTCTGAAGACTGGCTACAGAATATGATGCAGCAAAAGATGACAGATGTGAATGGCTATTTGTCCAAGGGACCCAACATACCCTCCAAGCATCTCTGTTATAAATGTTTCAGCTGCTGTGTCGCCACCACATTAGAGAAGCATGCTTTAATATTTTTATCACACTTCCATGACATATGCCTTGATTATATCCTGTTTGGGTTACTATAATGCATGCTACATGAGGCTGCCTTTGGAAACTGTTCGGAAACTTCAGTGGGCCAAAATGGTGCAGCCAGGTTGCTGAATGGGGCAGCATATACAGTTGTCCCTTCATATTCGCTGGGGTTTGGTTCCAGGACACCCCGTGGATACCAACATCTGTGAATACTCAAGTCCCATTATATGCAATGGCATAGCAAAATGGTGTCCCTTATATAAGACAGCAAAATCTAGGTTTGCTTTTTGGATTATTATTTTTTAAAGAATATTTTCAAGCTGTGAATACTTAAATCTGTGGATACCAAATCCGTGGATATGGAGGGACAACTGTAACCCCTTTGCTGAAACAACTCCACTAGCTGATCCATTTCTGGGCAGAATTCAAGGTGCTGGCTATGACCTTTAATGTTCTACAACAGCTTATGGCCAGATTGTTTGGAAAAACCATATCTCCCTATACAAGCCTGCCCGAACTCTAAGATTTGAGGGCACATTTGGTGAGGACACGGGAGAAAGTCTTCTCATGGCTTGATTATATGGGGGGGGGTGTAAAAATCTAGATGAGATTCAGACTACTTTGACCCAGAGCTGCAGCACATGAAATTTGGGCTATTCTGGCCCAGATGTCAGCACCACACCTGCCAAAGCCAGAATCTGCATTGGGTTTTTACTTGGCCTCCTGTTATTCATGCCTGACTCTGAGCTCCAGGAAAATCAAAGTCAGAGCAGTAATCACCTTCTCTGAAGCTAAAATGGGCAGCTTACTCACAAGGGATGGGCGCTTGTTCTGCTTTCCAATCGGGTGACTCCCACTGGCACTTTGCTTTTCCTGGGCAACTGTACACTGGAAAATCAAAGCCCCAGTGGTAGTTCCCTTCTCTAGAGCCATGTTGGCAGGGTGGGCACTAGTTCTGCCTTCATAACGGGCAACTCCTGCTAGCGCTTTGCTTTTCCAATACAATCACCTGGAAAAAGGAAAGTACCAGTGACAGTAGCCTCTCTGAAGCCAGACCAGGCAGCTCCCGCTGGAGCTTTGCTTGCAATCGCCCCTCTGAACTACAGGAAAAGCAAAGCGCCAGAAGTAGCAGCCTCTCTGAAGTCAGACTGGAAGGCTACTGCTGCATGGCAGGGGATTGGACTGGATGGCCCTCGTGGTCTCTTCCAACTCTACAATTCTATGATTCTATGATTCTACGGGTTTTGACTTTCCTGGAGCTCGGAGGGGCAAGTGCCGGGAAAAGCAAAGCCCCATCTATAGTCATAGGGGGCACAATTCTTATTTGGAGGGGAAATGTCCTCATTCCCTTCCCCATCCCCATAGCTACACTCCTGGGGCTTGTCTAGATGGTAAAAATAATCCTAATAGAATTCACAGAGAATACCTTTTGTCCCAATGAGATCCCATGGTGAGTCCCCTTATTCAGAAGGAAGGGGGGCAAAAACTCCAAAAACTGCAGGGGGCTTTTCCTGAGGTTTTAAAAATAATGTGTGGAAATGTGCATTACCACTCATTTGAACAACCGATTTGCATTGCTGCACATTGCCGGCAAGGGCAGAAGTGGAAAGCTAATTGGTTGGACACGCAGGGGATGGGGGTGGGCGGGCTTGCCAGCAATGAAATGGCTGGAAGTACCATTTTGGAGTTTTGTGTTGCTGGTTGTGTGCTTTTTTGGTGCTGAGGTGACCAAACAGCTTTTTTATGTGGGCGTTCATACTTATGCACCTTAGATTTGCAATTTTTTTAAAAAAAAACCTGTGCAGCGGTGACAACTTGTTGAGAATAATAAGACAAATAATTCACTCTCAGCAATTCACTCCTGATTTGCAGGCATGGCTGTGTGTGCACTTCTAATACAGATAGCTTTGCATACCAGCAATTTTGCCAAAGCACCGTGGAGACAAATGAACGCTGGTGTGAATTTGCATTAATGCGCAGCAATCCACATTACATCTTCTTGTCTAGACAAGCCACCGCAAATAACTCTGTCCTCCATCATCTCACTCCCCATTTATTGACCCTTCCTGCCCAGAAATAAACATTCTACATGGAATTATGGCTATCAATCTAGCCACAGAACATTATCCATCAATACTTTTAAAGCAGACATAACATAATGTTAAACACTGTATATTCACCTACCTTCTTTTGTTGAGTGTCTATCTGAAACTGCCTCACACTGTGGAAAGCTGGGAGCTTCAGACACTCCACCAATATCTGGAAGGCTATTGAATATCTGGAAGGCACATGAATAACACTTATGCCTTATTAAATACGGTGCAGTTTGTTGCTGCTGTCTGCCTTCACATCACTCCAACTTATGGCAACCCCAACATAGGTTTCTCTTGGCAAGATGTATTCAGAGGTTTGCCATTGCATTTCTCATAAGTTGAGAAAACATGACTTGCTCAAGGTCACCCAGGAAGTTTTCAGGGCTGGGGGGAGGATTCGAACCCTGGTCTCTTGAAGACTTAGTCCAACACTCAGACCACTATTTATTTTATTTTTTATTTACATCCTGCCTTTCTCTCAAGATGGAGTTCAAGGTGGTGTATAATAATTTAAAAAGATTAAGCTAAAACATTAGTTTACAAAAGTTTAAAAAGTTAAACAATATTATTTTAAAAAACATGATTAAAAACAGCTAGAAACACTAAAACATACTTAAAACATAGTTTCCAGTAAAACATTAAAAATAAAGCACACCACTTTACACACACACACACACAATACTACTCCATAATTCATATTCAAAGGCCTGCTTGAATAAAAATGTCTTAACCTGCTGGGAGGGAGCAGGGAGGATCCAACCAGGCCTCCTCTAAAGCGAGTACCACAGCCTGGGAGCAGCCAAAGAGTGGGCTGTCTCCTGAGTCCTCACCAAATGCACCTGCAAAGGTGATGCGACTGAGAGCTGATCTACACAAGTGAAAAACTCCAACCTCCCCCCTGCCCCCAAATCTGGCCAGATAATACCACACAACGTGTGACTTTCCCCTCGAATCTGATGCAATAATGCCACATGATATATGGCCCTATCCACACCAGACTTGGAGAATGTCCTCTTAATCTGGGTTTTAGCGAACTCGCAGTTTTCTTCAGAGTTTGCTTGAAACTCGGGAGAATACTGTAGTGTAAACAATCCATATGCACTGGATTTGTGGGGTGGGGGGGAGAGGAAGGACAAGTGCTCCATGAAGCACTGTCATTTTCTCCCTTCCTCAGTGCCAGTGCCAACCACATGAGGCTAACCACCTGTTCTGAATTCAGAGAAAGCAACTAGCACTGGGGCTTTGCTTTCACAGAGCTCAGAGTCAAGCCCTAAGCATGAGTAACAGCTTTGAATGGAAGAAAAGTCTTTCAAAATACACTTTTAAAACAAATCTTTCTGAAAATGGGGGGTAAAAATCCAAGTGCAGATATGGACTTTGGTGGGTGTGGTGTTTAAATCTGGGCCAGAGTAGTCTGAATTTAATGCACCGTAGCTCCAGCCCAAAGTAGTTTGAATTTCATCCAAATTTTTACCCCCATGTACGAGGTCTGTCTATTAAATAACAACACTGTGTTTCTACCTTTCAGACAAATCAAGGAGAACTGACTGTGAACACTTGAGTGGTGACCTTGAACATGTCTGAACCTGCATGACAAACATCAACACTCTGGCCATTCAGTTAATTGTCATTCGTCTTTTAAAGCAGCTGTGTTCTCTGTTGTGTGCCTGAAAAACACTAAGTTTAAAAGTCGAGCAATGTGTCAATCTGAAATTCTTAGTAAAATTGAACAAAACACGAACGGAATCTTTTCAAATGCTTACTGAGGCCTAAAGGGAAGATTGCATGTCTTGTGTGTGTGTGTGTGTATGTGTGTGTTTTGAGTGGCGCAAAAGATTCAGAGAAGGACGTGAGAATGTGGAAGATGATGAAAGCCCTGGATGACCTTACACTTCAAGAACCTAACAAATTGGGGGGAAATCAGCCAGATTGTTAGAGGAGACATCCAACTCAGTGTCTGAATGATAGCTGAAGCTGTGAACATTGATAAAGACAATGCATGGAAAATTTTGCATGAGGATCTCAACATGAGAAAAGTTTATGCCAAGATTCTTACACCAGAGCAAAAAGAGTGCCGCAAGGAAATTTGCGCTGACATTCTGCAGCAACCTGAGGCATACTCAAGCTTTTTTTTTTTAAAAAAATTATCACTTGTGATGAAACCTGGATCTTTCAGTATGATCCTGAGACAAAACAACAGTCAATGCACTAGAAAACACCAGCATCACCAAGAATGAAAAAAGCACATCAAAGCAAGTCCACATTCAAAGTCATGCTCATTGTTTTTTGTGACATTGAGGGCGTAATATTTGCAGAGTGGGTTTGAGAAGGCAGAACAGTGAACCAGCATTATTATAAGGAAGTTTTGACAAAACTGAGAGAAAGAGTCAGAAAAAAAGGCCAGAACTGTGGGGAAATGGTTTCATTCTTCATCAAGACAATGTGCCTGTTTACACAGCACTTTCCTCTGAAGCAGATTTTGACCGATAAACACATTACTACACTTGAACATTCTCCATATTCGCCAGATTTGGCACCATGTGACTTTTTCCTTTCCCCTAAAGTGAAATTCCACTTATGACTCCTCGAACGCTTTCATCAGTGCTGTATGCGCACAATCCTAAATATACACTGGACTGACTATGTGACAAATGTTGCTGTCCTTGAGCAAGCAGGGATCACCAGCATTGAGGCCATGATATTGAGAACACAGCTGCGCTGGGCAGGACACATTTCTAGGATGGAAGACCATTGCCTCCTAAAAATAGTGGTCTACAGTGAACTCTCCACATGTCAGCATAAGAGGGGCACTCCAAAAAAGTGATACAAGGACTCCCTGAAACAACATCTCAGGTTCGGCCAAATTGATCACCAACAATGGTCCGCCCTGGCTTCACATCGGGAGGCATGGAGACGCACTATCCATAATGCTGCAGCCTTATTTGAGAACTCACGCCGAACAAGTCTTGAAGATAAACGACAACGTAGAAAGAATCACAACCCAAAACATCACCCAAGGAGACCTTCTGCTATGCTTTCTGCAACTGGACTTGCTTATCTCGGATTGGCCTTTTTAGTCATCAGCTTGCAGAAAGCGCAAGATGAGTCCTTCCTGAATCTTCGTTTGCGAAGAAAAGCCAGAGAAAGTGAAATTGGTGCTTAAAGGAACATGTTTTGAGTCAACTGATGCAGTAAAGAAGAAAAGGGTAGATGTGTTGAAACAGCTGACAGAAAGTGATCTGCTCTATGCCTTCAACCAGTGGAAAACAAGACTGCATTGGCATGTGTGAACGGGGAGTATATTGAAGAGGACGAGTATTAGAATTGTAATACATATAAATAAAGATGGGTCACTGTATCAGTCTCGTTATTTAATAGACAAACCTCAACACAGTAGTCAAACCCTGAGAGAAAGCCCACCATGCTGGCTCTCATGGTGGGATTTACTTCTAAGTAAACCTACACAGCACTGTATGAATTATAAAGCTGTAAACCAGTGTACAGTTCCTTAGCGTTAGCTGTGGTGTAAGGGCTGGGCCTTCCTACAAGAGTCCTGATCTAAATACAACTGACAGCCTATAGTATTTCTGATGACTTGTGTGCCCGACTCATGGCAACCCTAATGTGACCTTATCACATGGTTTTCTTGGTAAGATCTTTTCAGAGGTTTTTTCCCCCCTTTGCCTTCCTTAGGCTATGAGAGTATGACTTCCAAGGTCACCCAGTAGGTTTCCATGGCTGACTGGTGATTCGAACCTTGGTCTCCAGAGTCATAATCCAACACTCAAACCACTATACGATGCTGGTAACTTTAAATGTCTGCTTTTGCAAAGGGATGGAGAAATATCCACACATTCTGGACAGAACTTAAGTGAGGGAGTAACCTTCCAGAAAAGTGCGGACATGATTAATCAAGAGTTCGTCCGGGCATGTATGGCTCTCACTTCTGACATACAAAACCAGCCTTCATTTCCCACGCTCACTGCCAAGGCCCCAGTTCCTTGGGAGTGGCATTTTCTGGGAAGCCTCTGCCATCCTTTTCTGCAGAAACCATCCATGCTCTGAATAAATTGCACCAAGGAAAGTAAATTCAGATGCCTCTAGTTTTGTTTTAATTTTTACTGTCCCTGGTAAAGCAGGAATAATGCCATTGTTTCCAATCTCTTCTTTCAGCTGCAGTTATATACTGAGGGGAGGAATTTTGCTCAGGCATTTGAAAACGGCTGCTTTTAGGTGGCTGATTTGAATTCATACTGTTGGCATTAAATCCAAATTTATGATTCAGACAGGGAAAGGTCAGTTTGCAGAGTTTGCTATTGGATAAATTCAAAAGAAAGCAAAGGGTTGGGATTAACGGAACTGGATACTAGTTTCCCTCTTCCAGATCTTTATTTGGAATTAAGAGGTTTTTATTTCCCCTCCCTTGACTGAGGAATTTAGGGCCAGCTCCCTCCCTTTCAAGAACTCAAGTGCAGGAAGGGAAGTTGCCTAAAGGAAAAAAAAATATTGTGCAATCATGTCCTCTCCAATGCATTTACTCAAAAGTAAGCCCTATTAAATTCAGTGGAAGTTACTGGCAATTAAGGTTTGCAGCTGTAACTGATGCATGGTCCCATCCAGTCCTGTGCAATTGGAATCACATGAGTGCTGCTGCTTGGAGATGAAGACAGTTTGAGGGTCAAGATCCAGAGTGTTTGTGTGTGTGTTTTTAAACTCTTTATGTGGCATTAGTTCTGCTTGTTGGAAGGGAGCAGTGAAGAAGAGAAAAGGGGGGGGGATTCTGGGTCAGATCCTGTTGCATTTGTGGGGTTTTAAAAGAGAAGCAAGCAGTCTTCATCCACCAGTGGTTTGGTCGGGTACTCCATAATGGACCAGGGGTGCATCCATGCAACACAGTGATTGCACTTTGATACCACTTTAACTGCCACAGCTCCATTCTGTGGAATTTTGGGATTTGTAGTTGGGTGTGGGGGGAGACTTAGAATTCTCTGCCAGAGAGGTGTACTGTTGTATAATAGTTGAGGGATGCGTGTAGTATTAAGAGCAAAGCTTCTCAGGTTCTCTGATGGGGGGGGATTATCCCCCCTGCCTATTTTCTCCCTTTGGCTACAATTCTTTCTTTTTCTTCCTGAAAAAATTTGCCAAGAACCAGTAACCCTCCAGTGACCGCCCCCCCCCCAGTAGCACTGTACTAGTCAATCTTAAGTACTCAGCAAACAACAAACCCCAGGATTCCATTGGATACAGCCATTGCAATTCAAGCGGCATATCCTGCTATCAAACTGTTGTACTTGTCATTGTGGAGACATCCCTTGCATGTTTTTATTTCTAACCCCCACCCCTGGGTGTTTTAACCTGAAATTAAAGGGAAAGCCACACAAAAATGACACACACAGACACACGCCCAACTGAAAGTACTGTTGAAGAACCTGGATCCCGAAATGACACCATAACATTGAAACAGATTCCCCTGCCCCCATGTCATTCTGCTGCCTGAGGGCATCCACACTACACAAACAATCCAGTTTGAAATTGGATTATTTGCCATGGCTCCTTCTTCCTATGAAATCCTGGGATTTGGAGTTTGGTGAAGCACCAGCCCTCTTTGTCAAAGAAGGCTAAAGACCATGCCAAACTACAAATCCCAGTATTCCATAGAAAGAAGGAGCCATGGCAAATTATCCAGTTGTTACTTGTGTCGTGTGAATTAGTGTACAATACCAGTGTATCTATGCTGAGGGAGACTGACGACAGAAGTGACAAGGCCACAGGCATTGAAGCGAGGAGGGCGACACAGGGGCGAGGGGGGGATTAGGCTTCTGGGAGCCGCAGAGAGTGCCTAATCCACAGTATACAAATAATCCCAGTTTGAAACTGGATTACAGTTGTCCCTCCGTATCCACGGATTTAAGTATTCATAGCTTGAAAATATTATTTCAAATATAATAATCCAAAAAGCAAATCTTGATTTTGCCATTTTATATAAGGGACACCATTTTGCTATGCCATTGCATATAATGGGACTTGAGTATTCACGGATTTGAGTATCCACGGGGGGGGGGTCCTGGAACCAAACCCCAGCAAATATGAAGGGACAACTGTACAGTATTTGCCACGGCTCCTTGCCCTGGGGATCCTGGGATTGGTAGTTTTGCAAGGCCTTTCCCCTTCTCACCAGGTGCCTTGCCAAACTACTGATCCCCAACTGGATTCCCTTAGGAAGGAGCGGTGGCAAATCATCCAGTTTGAAACCAGATTATTTGTGTCGTGTGGATGCCTCCTCTTTTTGGCTGCCTTCCCTCACGGCTGCTTGCAGGGCCCTGGGGTTGAAAAGCGCAACCACTAGGGGAGCGTACCAACCCGAGCCCAGCTACAGTGTGTGTGTGTGTGTGTGTGTTTTTTGTGTTGTGTTGTGTGTAGTGACAACCCCCACCGCCGCCGCCTGGCTCTCCTCGTCAGGGAAGCGGAGGCGCCGCCTCTTGAGCGCCTTGGCTCTCCTCCTCCTCCTCCCAGGAAGCTGCCTTGACAGCCCAGCCAGGGTGGCTTCGCTCTCCCGCCATCTCAGCCTCCTTATTGCAACCCAACCAAGGAGGAGGAGGAGGAGGGGGACCACCGCCACGGTCACCAGCAGCCCAGGCAGCCTCACCCTCCGGAGTCCCCAGAAGAAAGCCATGCCCTCCTGAAAGGCAAGGCACCCGGCTGCCGGGAAGGCTTCCCTGGGCGGAGGAGGCACCTTTTCGCGGTGGGCTCCCTGGGTCCCCGGCCGAGTGGCAGGGAGCGCCCGGCTTCCTTTCCTCGCCTCCCCCCCGCGTGGTCTCCACAGACAGAGAGCGAGAGCTTCTCCTCCTCTTCTGGTCTCTCTGCCCTTTCCTGAGGGACGGTGCTCGGAGAAGGAGAGCGAGGAAGGAAAGGAAGAAAGAAGGCAGGCAGGCAGGCGAGGGGGCTGGAGGGCTCTTCTCTCCATTGGCACAAGCGCCTGAAGAGGGAAGGAGAAGCAGGGTGGAAGTCTTTCTCACAAACACAAACACGTAGACACTGGTTTTCTATAGCCCCGAGCAAAAGGAGGACGGCTTCCCACGGTTGTGGCGGTGCACCACCAGCAGCAGCGAAAGCAACGAACCCGCACCGTCCGCTTTTCCCCTTGGGTCCATTTCCATCCCCCTAAACATGGCGAGTGATTCTCCAGCGCGGAGCTTGGACGAGATAGATCTCTCAGCCTTGAGGGTAAGGAGGAAAGGAGGGAGGGAGGGAGTGTGTTTGTGTGTGTGTGTGTGTGTGTGTGTGTGAGAGAGAGAGAAGCCCACCCAGTCAACCTCCCCCCACAACATATGTCCCCTTTTCACATCCATCCTTTCCCCGCTTCCCTTCCTATGATGAGGATCAGAGAACTTTGCAAATGGGTAACTGTTCCTCCTAATAATAGCAACATAGTTATTATAATAACACCCATGGCAGTGCTTTTGTTGATTGATAGTAATCTTCCCCCTTCTGGAAATTATAGGGATGTAGGTGTTCCTTGGCGGAGTGAAGATGGGGAGCTGTGTAAGAAAGCATTGGTCCTTCTTAATAGTAATAATAATAATAGTAATAATAATAATAATAGAGGGCGCAAAAGAGGGATGAACCAAGCACAGCTGGGGGGAAAGCATCTGTCTCTAGATAGCCTCTTGTTATGGGTCTTAAGGGTCCATTTCCTCCCTCTGTCCTGGACTGCTTTCAGTATATAATATGAAAGGAGGGAAATGAAAGGTGCATTTAAAATTTGAATTTTAAATGCAAGGTGTTCTGGAAGAGGGTCACCTCTTGCAAATTGTGAAGGTTGCTGAATTTCACTCTTGCAAGTCAAGTGTTTTCCTCCTCCCCTCTTTCGAAATCTACATTGCTGCTACAATATTTGGGAAGGGAATACATGCAATGTATCCAAGCAGTAAAAAGAGTGGGGCGGGGAGGGGGAGAAGAGAAATTCTGTGTTGGTTGATTGTAACTGTCTGCACTTTTTTACCTCGGGCTGTCTTCACCAGTCCCCCTACTTTCTTGACCCCTTTTTAGTCTTAGGCTTGTTCGATAATAACCAATAAACAATTCTCTCTGTAACATGTAGAATGAAAGGTATTATGGAAATGTACCGTGTTATGTGTTGCTTATTGAGACATGTCATGGGGATATGTCTTAATAGTCATGCATAGCTGTTGTTGCTCTGTGTGTATGCATTTTGCAAGGATATGCTCTGATGCAAACCAGTTAGATTGCTGTTGCTCCAGCGTGTGAAAGCTGAAGACTGTTGTAGTGTCCATTTTGATGGTGGTGTGAAATGGAATCACATGAACCTTTCATTCCTTTTGAGGGAAGAGGGTGCACCTCCTGGCTATTTTAGCCATGTGACATGCTACATACATCACATTATGGGCTGGGGAGAATGAATTAAATCAATGCTTTGTCACAGATTGATCAGCCTGCATTCGTTCCTGGCTTCTAATACCTTTATAAAAATTACATGTGTTCCCAAGCTTTCACCTATTGGAGAGGGTATTGTAGGAATAATAGGTGGTGTCTTGGCTCCTCCTGTAAATAGAATACAGCCATAAGTGTGTTGTCATCTATTGTTATGTTTATTCTAGACTTCATTTTCCAGAATTCACTTAGAAAGCAGCCTTGATATTAGTCTCTCTAGGTTACACATGCAGGATCCACTTTATTTTTTACTAGAACTTCAAGAGCCACCAACTGAAGCAGGCTGGTAGATCTCCAAGCATTAAATACAATTCTCAGTACTCCCCCATAACAATGTACTTTGGTCGCCCCATCTTTAGTCTTTCCTTATTGCAATAATTTAATAAGGGCACCCTTGATGAGGGTGTCATTTTGTTGTTGCTGTTAACTAATTGAGAATGGAGACCCTTGCCAATAGACAGCAAATCACCCAAAGATCTACCGGTAGATTCAGATCAACCATCTGCACACTCTTGCACTGATAATGGCTGTTTGAGATTTCAGATACGAGTGTATCTCAGCCTTACCTGTCAAAGGACTAGGGATTGAATTTGTAACTTTCACATGCAAAGCATGCATTCTGCCACTGAACAAAGTGCTATTTCTCTTTTTCCTCCCTTCAGAAACTAAGTATGTTATCTGGGTTCTTAGTTTACAAAATTATGTGTATGAAATACAGGAGGGTTTTCATTCTCTGATTACTTACTTTTTAGTGACTTATTTCTTCATTTGGTGTGTTCATTCATCCCCTTCTTGTTTACTTTCACTGGTGAGATCCCATTGAAGTTGGGGGATTGATCTGGTTCTGACTATGTGGAATGGTAATAAGGAAAGGTACCTTTTGAAGTGTGTGAAGAGTACCTTTACCCCACTGCAGTGGTTGGCAACTGTGGCCAACCACTGAAGCTGGTTTTGTACTGCAATTCCTATAATACTATATGAATAACTATGCTGACTTGGACTGAAGGGAGTTGTAGGCCCCCCAAAACATTCAGTTTTCTCCACTTATGGGTTCAAAATAAGTGTTTTGCCATGAGGGCATTTCATAATATTCATAACACATAACATACATAAAAAGGTGCTTGGTTGTCAGGGTATACAAACAGTACTTGTATGTCTCTTTGTTCTTGCTTGTTTTTTAAACAAGTAAGTGAATGGTCCTGGTTTTAAGAAACCATGCCATTATCCTAGATGTCTTGCTTTGGTGGTGATGTGTCTGGTCTTGACCATTGGTCTAGTGGAATTTGGAGCCATTGGGATTATTTTTTGCAAGCTGGCTCCTGTTTTATTGCACTGCTGATGCCTATTTTATTGACTGTTGCTTCAAAGTAAAAATTGGGGTGAGAAAATGGGGAAAGGGAAGAGAAGTCCTGCTTTGTTCACTCTTTTTCCTTGTGCTTCTGGCACAAATGTAGAGGACCACTTGGGATGTTCTTTCTACACATAAACAAATATTTACAGGGCTAGGGTTTCTCCTTTTCTGCTTGCCTAGGCACTTCAGTCTGGGGGAAAAAGAGAGTGAGATTGAGATTGAGATTGAGAGAGAGAGAGAGAGAGAGAAAGAGAGAAGAAAAGGTTGTACAGTCTTCTATTTTTGTAGGTCCCATAAAGAGTTACCTTGTTTTATTCTTTTTTGCTTAAGGAAAATATCTTTTTTTCCCTAGATAGCACAAGCAAAAATGTGTGTTCGTGCCTTGGACACACATTTTTGTATAAGAGGAGCACCTTGACCTGAATTCTGCTTTAAAAAGTACAGTTTTATTTAGAACTCTTTATATCTTTAAGACTCAAGGTAGTGGATGATATTCTCTTACTTCAGTGGTATTCATGGCCTCCTTGTAACCTCATTGCTTACATCCATTTTACAGGCAGGAAACTACAGTATGGCAAGGCAGATTGCATGTTCCTCTATCCTTGAAAATTGTCTGTTCTACTCTCATTGACAACAGTTCTCCAGATATCCTTTTGGCTCATCTTTTTAACTGGAGATGCAGAGGATGAACTTGAGGTCTTCTATATGCAGAGTATTTGTTCCACTGCTGAGCTATGGAGCTTTTCTGAGACAGAGGCTGAGAGAGCTTGTTTCTCTAGGCCAAGGCATGGATAAGGCTGGAATGGAAATTTGAACCATCCTGACTCAATTATGGCTCTGACATAGAAAAAAAATGTGCCTTTCACACCTACCCACACTAAAATGGAAGGCTGTGGACGCATATAGATAAATAGATGGTGTGGCTGGCTAACCTTTATTTTTCATTATTTCCATTTATAACCTGTTTTTCCTACACTTGCTTTCTTTATCCACACAACAATTTATCCTCACAACAGTCCTGAGAAGTAGGGCAGGGGGGAGAAGGCTGACTGGCTGAAGGTTATGCAGGGAATCAAAGGCTTTCATGGCCAGCATCCATAGATTTTCCTTGTTTTTTTCCTTGGCTGTGAGGCTGTGTTCTGGAAGAGTTTATTTCTGACATCAGAAATAAACTCTTCCAGAACATGGCCTCACAGCCCGGAAAAAACCTAAGGAAAATCTAGTTACTCAGGGAGTTGGATGACTAAATGGGGGCTAAAACCTGGATCTCCCAACTCCTAATCCAACATTTAAACAACTATTTCAAGTTGGCTTCTCATCAGCCTATTTATTAAACATAACAGCTAATGAAGCATCTCTCTTCTCCTTTAAAGAAAAACAAAACCCTGACCAGGTTGGTGTCTGTTTTTGCTACAGATTCCTGGATGCACTCAAGACTGATGAAATGTGCAAAATTCATGTATCTATAAAACTGCTGTATATTATTGAATCAACTCAGGCTTTTGTAGCTCTCAGTACTGGAAGGGAAGTACCATAGCTCAGTGCTAATAGAGCAGAAGGTGTGTATGCAGAAGGTCCAGGATTTAACCCTCGGTGTCTCCAATTAAAATGGATCTGCTAGCAGATGGTAAGGAGCTCTACTTGACGTCTTGGATAGGTGCTGGCACATGTTTATAGTGCTGGATTAAAGGGACAAAATGTCTGGTCTAGGAGAGAGCTTCCTATGTACTCTGACTAGCAGTGGGCTTCTAGGTCTTTCGTAGTCCTGCTATGTAATTTTTTTTTTCATATATGGGCTGAACCTGGGACTTCGTTCTGTTTATACAAAATATTTTTAATGGTGTTTCCCAGTGCTGAAGGCAGTTTCAGATAGGAACTAAGATCTGTTCCCTAAACATTGTAATAAATATTTTATTTATTTTAAAACCAACAGTCTGGACTAGAAGCAGTCTACTAAAATGGTAATGAGAACCAGTATAACCTGTTCTTTCACTGAAATAGTCAAAGGCCTTCAGAAATATGCCTTTCTAAAGCATGCACTCAGCCCGGTCCAGCTCTATCATTAGACTGAGTAAGATGGCTAGCAGATACCAGGAAGGGGCACCATGGGATTAGAGGATGTAGCTGTGTACACAGAGGTCTGCTCTGTGTCACCCAAGCTAGCTGGCTGCACATTCCAGATGTGGTGGTGGATGCTCTCCCAAAGGCTAGCGTTGAAATAAGATTTGACTGCTGGTGCGGAATGAAGTGTTGGAGGTGAAGAACCATCATGTTCTTGTCTCAGGCAGCAAAATGTTTTGGGCCAGGCCTGTGCTGCTGTAGAATTGATATGTAAATGGCTTGAGACTTGGCTGTCTACACTACTACCTGTCTTGTTACTAATCTTCCCATTTGCTAAGATCTACAGGAGAGGCTCTACTGAGGATATTACTACTTGTGTGAGATGGGCATATGCAATATGGCCTGATCTCAAACTGTGGAATGCACTTCTTTTGACATTACAATCAGTTCCCACTCTTGCTGCTTTTAGGAAAGATGTCAGTACATATTCTGTGACTTGGTCCTCTAAATTGTTCCATTTTGAGTGTTCAATGATGTCTGCTTATTGTTAGCTATCTTAAGCAATGCTTTCAGTAGTAAAACAGGGTATAAATGTAATAAATAAAATAAGTATAGCCCTTCCTCCACAGTACAGCATGTCTCAGGCTCAGAAACTGCAGCCTCAATGACCCATTCCAAAGGGAAGGGCCATACTTAACCCATAAAGCCACAATTTCCTTATAGTGTATTCTTCTGTAGTCATATGTTGCTACATCTTTCTCTTAAAAGAAAATAAGAGGAGAATAAGTCTCTAGTCTATTCGAGTGCATAGTTCGACTTAGCTAAAGTCACTGAGTACTTAACAGTAATTGTTAAAGGTGCTTTATATGTATTGTGGGGCAGTCCACAATTTTGCACAGTCTTGCTGTCAGAGAGCAATAGTAAATTTGCTGCTTAGCACACAATGTATAGCCGGGAGGTATTTTGTAAGTTAAACAAATCTTTGGTTATTAGGAAATCAGACCATAGAATTGCATGTCAGGTGTGGGGGAACAGTAAAAAGAAATATGTCTCCAAACATATTCTGCAGAAAATTGTAAATCTAATCCAAACCATGTTGATAAAATGGTTTGTATCTAAACCCTGAACAGGAAGCACCGAGGAGGAATTGAAGGGTGAGACTTTTCCATCAGGTTTGAGTTCTTACAGTTTGGTAGAACAGTGCCATGGACATATGAGATACAGTTGCTGCATGATTCTGTGCATGCTTCCTCAGAAGTCAGTCCTGGGGCCTTCAGTAGGTCTTTACTTTTAATAAATATGTGAAGAACTGCATCCTTAAATAACTTAATGAACAGTGGCTTAGATTAGACAGATAATACTGTTTCATTAAAAATGTAGCTTTCATTGTGCATGCTTCATGGACAGAACTAAAAATTCCAAAAGCAGGCTGGGGAATGTTTCTAGGCTTGGGTTATAGCACAATGGGGGCATGCATGTCTTGTATGCAGAAGGTTATAGGTCCAGGCTTAGATCCATCTAGCTCTTTTCTGCCTATGCTGCCTGATAGTGGCTCTCCATGGTATCAGACAGCTGTTCTGCATCTCATAGTCAGTCAGTCCATAGCCTGGTGTATTATTTTGCATTTTAGAACAGGGTAGGCAACAGCAGAGAGGATGGAAGCCATTTCCTCCCACAACATCCCCAGAGGGAGCATGGCTACTTGTGATTAAAAGGAATGTTGCATCGTTTCCATTTCTGGGACTCATTTCTGACCTAGACAGCCACATCTTCTTTGAGTATATTTATTTCTTCTCTACCTGGTTTGATAGATTTCTCTCCCCCTCCACAATTCAGTGTTCTGTAATGGTTGGTGAAGCTCAGTCTCACTGGGTTGCTTTGGGGGCTCCCCTTTCATTTTTTCCCAGAAGTTTATTGTACTTCTGCAAACGTTGGGGTTTCCACTCCCCTCATACTTCAGGTACTGATAGTCCTTTTTTCTGTGTCGTTTCCTATTAGCTTTATAGGTATTAACTCATGGAGTATTATTTCACTGTTGGTATGTAACATACATGGGGAAAACTGTGGTCCTTGTACAGCTGCAAAGGCTTTTTCAATCACCCAGACACTTGTGTCAAGCTCAGGGTCCAGAAAATTCATTACTTCATCTTGCGGATAAGAAAGGTCATTTTCAAATTGGACATTGTTGTTGTGGTGGTGGTGTGCCTTCTAGTTGTTTCTGACTTATAAGGCAAACCTACCACAGGGTTTTCTAATGGCTGAGAGTATGTGACTTGCCCAAGGTCTCCCAGTGGGTTTTCATGGCCGAGCAGGGATTCAAACCCTGGTCTCCATAGTCCAAATCACTATACCATGTTGGCTCCTGAAATCGGATGTTACTCATCCATAATCTTCAGTGTCTTGTGAAAGGTTTGGCCTTTTTGCATTAATTCCAGGCAATTTGAGCATTGCTGATCGTTGCTATGGCTTTGTCATGTATTGGGAACTGGATGGCATCCAACAGTGTAGCTCCGTAGTCCCATAGCCTTGCACCTATAAAACAGTAAAATTTTCAAAAGCCATTTGTTTATATTATAGCTAACCCTTTTCAATTAAGATAAGATACTTGTGTGCTAAACAGAATGCAGCAATTGCCCTGTTGCCAGTGCTCCATCACTGTGCCATTAGTTCTGTTTGAATGGTGAATGTGTTAAGATGGAGAAGATGTAGGATATGCAAAGGGCTCATAGGCACACCATGTTATTGCAGCATTGACTCTGACATGGATGCCTTCTATTCTTATATTATGCCAAAGAGAAGTTAAAGGCACATATGCTTTCAGTGAGCTATTTCCCTATGTTGTCTGTTTAGAGGCACTAATTTAGAGACAAATGTGGCCATTACATCTTGAAACATCCATCAAGACCTTTGGAGACCTGATTAGGCCTTGGTTGCAGGTTGCAGTTTAATGCAGGCTACTACCATATTTTATGCTGATGTTCTGTTATATTGGGTTTAAAGGGATTTTGAAGTATGTTGAACTAGTTCAATTTTCCATTACTCCCCCTCCGCCCGATTTTTCATTGTTGCATCCTTCACTTGTGGTGTTTTCCCCCCTTTTCTGAAGAAACTATTTATGAATAGTAACATAAAGCAAATCTTATGTATGTGCAAAGTCTATAGATGGTCCACTGTGCTGAAAGCTAGTAGCTGGCAGTTTCACTCCTCTGCTGTTCAGTAGTTTGGTGTTAGAACAGGTAGTTCAAACATTAAAGCTTAATCCAAGCAGTCTCTCTTTTTCTTAATGATTGTATACCTATCTGGAAAAGTTACTTTTTTGGACTAGGTCCTGGGTGCTATGGTATCCAAAAAGGTAACTTTTCTAAGTACAGGAATCTAGGCCCTGTTGATTATTCCATGGGTGCATGTTCCCTATTACTGTGGTTTCAGATATCCCTGGGGGGCACTCTTGGAATGTATTCCCCACGGATACAGGACTCAACCTGTATCATCCAAGAGATAGTCTTGGTAGAATATGTTTGAGGGCCCAATTCTACCATTGACTGTGAAGGGTACTTGGATCCCTTCAGCAGAGAATGGAATACTTCTATGCTGTGTACTGTCTGCTGCATCATTTACCACCAATAAAGCTTATGTTATAGCAGTAATGTGTGTCAATGTGTGACACTGAAAGAACCCTTGGAGAAGTTCTGGAACAAGACATGCCCCATTCTGTTTCATCCTTCCCATCTAATTTGGCTTTGATTTCCCCTTTCCACATCATTTGGCTGTCATTGGAAGGGAAACACCTGTGACCTAATAGCACAATATTGTGCAAACAGTAAAGGGATGCTTTGCATTCAGAAGAGTCTAGAGTGGCCTCTGGCATCTTCTGTTAAATTATCTTGGGTAGCAGGACTGGGAGACACTGCTTTGCCTACGATCCTGGAGGATCTGCCAGTCTGAACATACAGGGCTGGCCAGGATCTGCTAATGATCTGGTTCAGTATATTTTCTTGCATGTTTATATGCAGCTGTTATAAAGAAAAGAGGGTTAGACATCACAGCTGCCATTTTCAGCAGCCACTTTTTGTGGTAGAGGAACAGTATTAATGTTTAAACCAGTTGAATGGCCTAAAATAATGGCTTCAAAATTTGGCTATACTTAGGAACTAATGTACTTCTTTTCAGGTTGCTCTATTGTATTATCTTGGTGCTGCCAAGTGTGACAATACCTGAAGGCTTCTGAATGAGCATTTGTTTTTGATGGCCTTTTCATTTACCGTGAGTTCATGTGCCCCCTTTGTTGCCCCTTCAAGTCATGCGCTTGAAGGCAGAAATGTGTGCTTAGTGGGAGGAGGGTGTTTCTGCTGCAGTTGTTTATATAGCAGACAAGGCAAGCTGCTTTCTAGTTTAAATGAGGACATGCAAACAGAAATGCAGATAGCCTCTTCTGTATGTGGCCTAAACCAGTGCTTTTTAACCTTTTCTTTACCAAGAATCTCCCGCGGACCCCCAAGACAGCTGATCATCCCACCTCCTCCCTGCTACCGAGCAGCCAGGTGACAGGCAAAGCGAAGGCCCAGCCAGCCAGCTTTTGCTTTGGCTCCTGTCTCATGGCTGCTCCACTGTGGGGAAGAGGTGAGCTGAGCAGCCTTCAAGTCTTCACAGATCCCCTGTGAGGACATCATGGCCCCCTGGAGGTCTGTGAATACCAGGTCTAAACTTCAAAGAAATATCCAGCATCTCCCTTTCCTAGGGATTAGCAGAAAATGACTAAAGACCAAAACCTACTAGTCTAAAATGTGCTGTGGTGGGAATCTGGGGGTGGGTGTTTCCAGTGGAAAAAATGAGGGCCAGCACTAAACACAGTGGAGAAATGAAGCAGGGATTTGAGCCAGAGGTCTCTGCAGTGTATAAAAGCAGTTTCTTATTAATTTGTACTTGAATAATTGGCCCAATTATTACTTCCTTTAAAAGGGACAAAAAAGCTGTTGGATTTTATGGGAAAGGGCATTTCACAAAGAGACTAAATCATAATTTTGTTAATCCTCTGTGCCTTGGTTGGGTTTAATTACAAATATTCTGAAAGCAATTACCATTTAAAACCTTCCCCTCCATCCTTGATTTCCCTTTTTCCAATCCAGCACTTGATTGTTAATTTCCTGTATTACTCACACTTTGCCATACATTCTCATTTTGCCAAGCCCCTCGGTCTGAATAACTAACAGCTAGGCAGGGAGCTGTGTAACTAAAAATAAATTAATAAATGAGTTGGTCATTGCCATAGCAGCCAAAAACGTTTTTATATATTCCATAATAGCTCCACGAATATTCTGTTTGTTCTTCCACTTACAACTCAAATGGTGAAGAAATGACTCAAATATCAATATTTTTAAGAATTTTTTTTCATGCTGCATGATAGAACAGTTTTTATTGTAAACTAAGAGCTGCTGCCCTTCCAGCCTGCCAGTATGCTACATGTCAGTATTATGATGCATGGTGGTCTTTGGTTGACTGTGTCTTTGCTGTTGTGGAACATTGTAGAAATTGCATGTTATGATTATGAGCATGCACAGATTTAATTTAGCCACTGTGACACTGTACTAGTGAATTTTAAAAAAACATGAAAGATGGTTTTTAATTTTTTTAATGCATTCAAATTCTTTTTTTTCTTTTTTCTGACCAGTCCTCTTTATGATTCTTAGGCAGTCTACCATTCAGGCTATTTACAAAGCAAGGTCTGTTTATGTAAATGTTCTCCCAAGTGGGAACCCTCCACACGTTCTTAAATGTGTGGTTCAGTATTTAGCTCTTCCTTTCCAGTTTCCATCTTCCTTCTGGTTTTCTATTTCCACCATCAGTATTCCATGGCCACTGAGTAGGCTGTTCAGCCCTCATTGAGCTGCTTTGGACATTGCTACCTTTTGAAAATCCCCGGGGATGAAACTAATGAGTTAAGTGAGGTACTTCCCTAGAATGAGTTATATCCACTGCCACCGGGAAGGGCAAGATGAAATTACTGTACATCTTAAAACCTATGTGAGTGAACCTTCCAAAGCATGCTCAGTTTTGTCTTGAAAGTTAAACATGGTCAGGCCTGATTACTGCTTCGATGGGACAACTAGGGAATTCCAGGGATTTCCAGGTAGGGCTAGGGAAGAATTCTATTTGAAACCCTGGAGAGTCCTTATTACCAGTCAGAAGTGACAATATCGGACTAAGTGGACCAATGGCCAGACTTGGCATATGACAGCTTTTTGTGTTCCTAGGTAACATAATGGCTGTGATGTTATTTTATGTGGTAGGTGGGTTTTCTAGTTACTTTTAGAAAATTACATTTAAAGGGCATTTTTAGTCATTTTTAGAGGCATTTGGATAGGATTTTTTTTCAAATTTTAGGCCAATCATGAGCAAAGTGTAGCTGTAAGCTACGTGTGGCCCCAAAGGTTGATTTTATGACCTTGAGGCCTTCCTGTCCCCTCCTTCCAAATTTTGGCTTGAAATATAGGTTTTGCTATTCCTATTGGGGTTCCAGAGATGGCGGTTTTCTGTTTTGCTGGGTAGGTGGGCTCCCAAAAGCCTTTTAAAAACCTTAAAATATTTTTTAAATGAAAGCAGAAGTAGACTGGAATTTACTTCCAGTTGTGATATTCTTAGTTTTTTTGGCCTAGTGAGACCTGTGGCAATTTGTATATGCTCGATAACCTATATTTTCATGTGATGCAGTGACAGACAAAAATGTATTTGTATAGATTGCATTTTTTTACATGCACACATAGAGATAGGAACAATTAATGTTTTAGACTGCAGAAGTTGTAGTCCAAAAATAATTGTTCTGGGCTCTACACATACCCCTCTGTTCACAGTATAGTTTGGTACCGTATAGCATTGGTTGGGATGGACTCAGTAAGAATAATGCGGCTCTCCAAATGCTGAATTGTAAAGTCCCATCAGTCCTAGTTAGCATAGCCAGTGGTGAGGAGTGCTGCGAGTTGCAGCCCCGCAACATCTGAAGGACTGCATGATTCCTACCCCTGGGACAGAGAGAACATAAGATTTGGGACCGTGGAGGCAATTTCAGGTGGTCTCTCCAATGCTTTCTGTCTAGCAAAATTCTTACAAAGAATTTTGAATCTATAGATTTTCCTTGGGGTTTTTTCCGGGCTGTGACGCCGTGTTCTGGAATAGTTTCTTTCTGATGTTTTGCCTACATCTGTGGCTGGCATCTTCAGAGAATGAATGGGTAGACTGTGCACCATACACTCCTACCCAACCATTCTCTGAAGATGCCAGCCATAGATGCAGGCGAAATGTGAGAAAGAAACTATTCCAGAACACGGCCTCACAGCCCAGAAAAAAACCAAGGAAAATCTATGGATGCCAGCTGTGAAAGCCTTTGACTTCACAAATTCTGAGTCTTGTTCTGATTGAACAAATTGCTATCATTTTTAAGCGAGGGAGCGCATTCGGGAACTCTTTAATAGTGAAGATTTATGTCTCAATTTGTATGAGATCATAAGTATTCACTAATGCTTTATATAGTTAAAATTAATTGGAGATGCTAGCAAACCAGAAAGTAGATGGTAGAAGACTGAAGTTGGCCCATATAGATAAGGCTCTGCCAGAAGACTGCAAATTATATGATCGCTGGCATCAGACAGTGCAGCTGCAGTGGCTTCCTGGTGTTGCTGGACTTTTCAGCCTGGAACACATTCAAACATTGGCTACTTACACCTTTTCAAGACATAGTTCACAGTGTTGATCTGTACCCTCTTACATTTTGTGATCAAGGTTACCTATAGGAGTGCCCTTTTGCCCATGAAGTCTTGCTTGCTGAGATCATCTGTTGAGGGTTTTGCTTTAGATTCCCATACAACCATCTGAAGTAGGAATAAACAAATCAATCTGTTTCTAACTCATATCTGTTTTTCATGTGATCAGCCATAAATCTGTTCTATGTGGGGTTTTTTTAAAGCTGGTGGTTTCTTTTCAAAAAATGTAAAAATTCTAATCAGTTTTCCCTGATTTTCTATGCATTTCCCTCTAATATATGCTTTTCTCTTTGTATTTTCAAGCTGAAAACTACATTACAAACTTTGTAGGTAAGCAAAACTGGAGGAATAATCGTTCGTCAGAGCTTGGAAAAATTACTCTTTTGGGACTGCAACTCCTGGAATCCTTCAGTCAGCAAGTAACCATACTTGTTGGAGGATTCTGGAAGTATTAATACAAAATTAACTTTCTCACACTATGGTTCTGATCTGCATATTAGTCCAGGAAGTGTGAATTAGATACGTCTGCTTTGAAATGTGGACTGAACAAAATTATTCTCTATCTCTCATTGGGGATCTTAGTGGTTTTGACCCAGTTCTGGGCCCTTTCCAAAATTGTCCCTATATTATAGCATTCCTGCTTCCTGTAAGTTCCCCCCTTGATCAGCCTTTCATTTGAACAGGTTTGTCTGTTCTAAGTGCAACACAAAATACTTTGCATTGTTGACTAAGAAGTGGATAATGGGCTGAAGGAAATTTCCAATGCTGAGTATGCTGAATTCAGTGCACTTTCTTGCAGTAATAATGGTCAGAATTCAGTCATAAGGTGAGGACTAGCATTTTGTGAGCTTTTCTGGGTGTCAGTAACATTGTGAAGATGATGCAGTTGGCAAAGAGAAAAAAAAACCATGAATGTGGAAACTAGACTCTGCTCTCAACAACAACAACAACTACTACTACTTGTATTTTCCCACCACTCCCAACAGGACCCTGCTTTTATCATGCAATATCATTGTAGGTGACTTTTAGGATTGTCAGTGTGTTTATCAGCCCTTCCTCTTGTGCCTTTGGCAGCTGCTGCATCTCTGAAGACCTTAACACATGATGATAGCAAACTGAAAGTGTCCCCTTTTGCCCTCATCAAGGTCATTGACAGAGACTATGCTTTGCATCCCACCTCCATCAGAAGGGCCTTTTTGGTGGCAGTAGTCTGTCTAATTCTTGCTGTCTAATTCTTATCTTACCAGATCTGATGGTGCCCTCTCTGTTGGAATATCAGACATGTTAAGACCTTTCATGTGATCCTAAATGTCAAGGATGGAGAACATGTGTGTCTACAGGTGTTGCTAGACCAAAACTCCTGTGATCCCTCAACATTGCCTATACTGGCTAGGATTGATGTGATTGGAGCCTACCAGCATCTAGTATCATAGAATGATAGTTGGAAGAGATCACAAGGGCCATCCAGTCCAACCCCCGCCATGCAGGAATACACAATCAAAGCACCTCTGATGGATGGCTATCCAGCCTCTGTTTAAAAACCTCTGAAGGAGCAGTCTCCACTACTCTCTGAAGCAGTGTATTCCACTGTTGAACAGCTCTTAGCACATGATTCCCATCCTGGTCTATCTAGTTACCAGCTGTCTTGGAGGGGCAGGAGCTGTGAGCAGCATATTTAAGGCAGTTGATTTTCAATCATCCCAATTAGAAATCATGGCCTAAATCCTATTTCTGGCTCCAGCCAAAGTAGACCCACCAAATCAGTTGTGAGTCAACATTTATATACGTCCGATTGATTTAGTGAGTCTGTTGTAATTTAGTCTACCAACAGGATTCAGACCAATGCAAGTAATTTTTACTGTTACCCTCAGTAAATTTGATATGAACATTGTCTTTTGTAAATTAAGTGATAGTAGCATAGTCAACTCCCAACAGCTCCTGGAAAATATAGTTTTGCTGGGGCCCCAAATGTAGGAGATGGGGTGCACAAACTGTGGTTTCTGTAGCCGTTTGATGTTGTCAGCTCTCATTACCATTAGCCCCAGTCAGCATGGCCAGTTGTAGTCAAGCTGCTGGCAGTCCACAGGTTTCCTCTGTGCAATTGCTTCAGTTCCTTGGTGCAAAGTTAGAGTAGCAGCACACTTAAAGAAATGAAGCATCTGTTAGTTTTGTGACTTGGCCAGTGCTTCACCCTGGCATCCTCTGAATTTGGCCCAAAATAGCAACAGATTTATTTATTTAAAAAAAAAATATGACATACTTGTTTGGAGAAGCTCGAGGACACACATGTAGGCTCTTCTTCAACCTCCCCATCCCAGAACTGTACCCACTCAACAACCCTGTGACATAGGTTATACTGATACAAGATGACTGACCAAAGGCCATTTAGTGGGCTTCATGGCTGAGCAGGTATTTGGACCTATTCTCTCTAGTGGAAAGCTAACTCTATACCACATAGGTTTTTTAAAAAATTATATATAAATACATTCATCTGGGGCTCCCTCAGTGTAGCTTCTAGAGTGGAAAGCCTTCAAGGTCCTTTGTACAGATGGACAGGGCCAGCTGTATCATTAAGCAGAGGCTGAATCCACATGAGGGCTGTATCCCAGCTCCAGTCCACAGTATCCTGCCCCGGTTTGACCCTGTTAATGTCATGCTCACCCCTTTTAATCTGAACTCAAATTGGTTTTGAAAGCCACACAGATTCTTCACCCTGAAGTCACCTTGGCACAAAAGGGCATTTCTACCATGTTCACATGTATCAGGTTATTTTAGGTCACATGACCAAAGGGGCTGTTTTTTCCCCCTTCCCAGTATGCATGTGGATATATTTATATTCACATATCCTTATAAACCAATAGCCTTTATTGTTTTCCTGTCATTCTTACCGCCCACCTGCACTCCCATTGGATGGTGTGTACACGGCTCCCTTGCCCCGCTTTCCTTATCTTTTCTCACTGTAACCCCACAATCTGTCCATGCTATGTGTGTATAAATGTGTGTGTTGGGAGAATTAAACCTCTCCTCATTCAGTTTAGGCCACAACATTTAAAGTGATCTTCCCTCAAGATTAATAGGATTAAAACAACAACAACAACAACAACAACCCTACAGAATGGAACAGCTAGTTTGTAAATCTATTGGCACCAATCCAGCAAAAATTTCAGCCTGATCCTCCCCATGTTTTTTTTTTAATCTATTATCTGATGGGTCCAAAGGAATTTATTCTGCAATAAGGATGTAATCCTCTGCCCTTTTACCTGGGAGTAAGTCCAACTGAACTCAATTGGACTTACTTCTGTGTAGGAATATAAAAAAACACACTGTTACTGAACAGTAGGGCAGAAGTGTTGTTGGGGGTGCTTGGGTGTCCTTCAGGTGGGGGAGGGGATCAATCTCTGATTGTTCACAACTTGAGCCTGGTGGGTGAGAGGTGGGCAAAGTTCATGGTGGGAAGTGTCCCAGATGGGTTTACCTTGGCATCCACGTCTAGCAAGCATGGTGTCAACATCTTTTTAGTTCAGTGCATGTATGTATACAGGTAGCTGCATATTCAAATATCTGAAGGCTTGCAGGGCTTCTGAAATGGAGACGACCCTTTGGATATTCAGATATGCAGATATTTGTGTACATACATATACTATCAACTACAAAAAAATTGTTGACAGTATGCTTATCAGACATGGATGCCAAGGCAAATGACTTCGGGACCCTTCCCGCTGGGAAATTTGCACACTGCATGTTAGTTAGCACTTCCATTTAAGAATCCCTGCAAGCCTTTGGTTATTCAGATAGCTGCATACTGTGCATACACTGAATGTTAAAAAATGGTGACAGCATGCTTGCTAGACCTAGGTAACCAACCAACAACCTTTCCTACCTTCTAGCCACCTCACCCTCTGATTCCAGCTTGGTCCTGATACAGAGCACAGAGCACACGTTTTAAAAAGCCAGTTTTTCCTAGAAACTGCACACTAAACAGTTTTTTTTTTAAAAAAAATGCATTAAAGCTCTCAGACATCTAAAAGAAGTGATTTCACTTCAAAACCAGAGGAGTGTCATCTGTTCAAATAGGACTAGAATCAAGGTAAGGATGAATTATTTTGCAGGTGTGGATTAAGCCAGAGAGAAGCAGCTACCTCAGGCAGCAGATTTTTAGTGCCATTAAAATGCAGAAGATTTTTAATTCATCTCTCCCCGCCCTGGGAATGGGGAAACACACTTGTGAGATTTTCTGCAAGAGTAACTTGACTGGGCTTGGGTACTAAGTACGTACCTTAGAATGATAGAATTGTAGAGTTGAAAGGGACCCAAAGGAAGATCCAGTCCAACCTGCTGCCTGCCTTGACTTAGGAAATATGAGGCGTCATTTGCTGCTGTGTCTCAGCTTTAAAACAATACAAATAATATAAAGGCTAAAGGCATATTAAACTAGTTAACTGCTTAACAAATAGACCAGTTAACACCAAAAACAGGAGAGTTTAATAGCAGTTTAATACAGTTTAAAACCACTTACATCTGCTAATTGGGACTACATCAATCATGCCCCCAAAACTTTAATAAACAGCCAGCTTCATATAGCAGTTTCAGTTATGAATAGTGTAGGTATGTTACTGTATCCCTTTCCTAATAGCTCATTTGGGCTTTGCTATCCTGAACCGACTTCTTCCCCTGTTTTTGAAGAGTCTTATTAATGAAAGAGGGACAGGACAGGCTAGTATGTGGAGTAAACTCGGATATCTTGAGAATATAGGCTTCTCTTTGTTCGGGGGGAAAAATGTCTTCTAGTGGTTTGAATGACTAATTGTGAAAACACACAAGACAGCAGCGTGTGCAAAAAAATCCACTGTTGAAGGCTTGGAAGGTGTGTGAAAGAAAAAGTGAACAAGCTTAGGTGTTAGAACTCATGCTTTGAGAATCAGAAACGGTCAGAGCGTAAACTAGTTACTGTTCAGCACTTCAAGTCTCAAAATCCTCTGGCTAGCGGCCATGATGGCTATGAGGTTCTTAGAGCTGTAGTTCTGAGAAGTAACTCTTCTAAGCATGATAACATGTTGTCTTTCAGGGGCCTGTAGATTGTAAATTAGTGTTGGGCAACCTAAGTTCCTCTGAACCTTGCTGAACTCCTACTCCCATCAGCCCTACCCAGCTTGCCTGGTTTTCAGGGATGGTGGCAGTTGTAATCCAATAGCAGTTGGAAAGTCACAAGTTCTTCACCCTCCTTTTAATGGACTGTTGAAATAATGACTTTCTGTTGGACTGATTCTATTACATGCATGGCTCTAAGAAGCTCAGGACTCTCGTATATGGTTTTCCTTTGCCATGACATAAGTAACAGTGAGAGAAGCTGCTCCCAAGGTCATCCACAATAAGTTTCATGATGGAGGAAGAGAAAGAGAAAGATTTCATTTATTTACATCCTGTCTTTGCCTTATCTCTGGAACTGAAGATGACTTAGAAAAGTTAAAACAGATACAACTAAAAGTACACATCCTGCCAAAGTTAAAATATAATTAAACTATCAATAGAATTAAAAGCAATAAAAAGCATGCCCATTGAAGAAAAAAACAAATACAGAGAGTGCAGCACATCATTATAAGCCCTTTCCCAGTGACCAGTTAGTCCACAAAGGCCTGCTGAAACAAAAAATATCTTCACCAGTCTGTAGGAATGGCGTTCCAGAGCCTCAGATCAGTCACTAAGAAGTCCCTCTTCTATGTTCCCACCAGATGTACCTGTCAAATACAGAGAGAAGTGACTCCCTAGAAGATCTCAAAACATGTGCAGCCTCATATGTGGAGATATGGTTTGTCAGATAGTTTGGACCTAAGTGATCATAACTGTCATAATCAGCACTTTGAATTGAGCTGGAAACAGACTGGCAAAAGAGTGGTGTGCTCCTTGTAGCCAATCCCAGGTAACAATCTACCTGCAGCTCTTTGAGCCAACTGAAGTTTCTCAGCACTCTTCAGAAGCAGCCCACATACAGCATGTTGCATTATCCCAAATAGGATGTAACTAAGGCATGCATCACTATGACTGGATCCAGCATGTTTAAGAATATGCACAGCTGATGCAAAAGCCTTAACTGTGCAGTTTACTCCTGGCCACTGCAGTAGCCTGAGCTTCCAGGTTCAGGGTTGAATCCAGGAGTATACCTAAACTGTGAGCCTGTTTCTTCAGGTTTTTAACTAACTCCATCCAGCACAGGTGCTGAATCCCTGTTTCCTGATCTGCCTTTTGACTGACCAGGAACAGTTTTTCTTGTCTGGATTAAGATTTAATTTGTATGCCCTGATAAATCCATTTCTGATTATAATTTAGAATTGAAACAGCTTCCTCAAATTGAGGTGGGTAAGGGATAATAGAATTGTCATCTGCATATTGATGATCAGAATATTTTAAATCTGGATTTCTCCTCTCCCAGCCTGCTGTCCTAGGCTGAAACTCTGACCATGGCTGATTTATTGGTAGTAAGACTGTGCACAAGATTGCATAAGCTTTCTTTCCTTTTAAAAAAGACAGTTTTCTGTGTTATTACTCTGTGTTAACCCCTACTTTCCATGGTGGTTATGGACTTCCTGAAACCTAATTGCTGCTTGAGGTAAATGAAGGTACCCCAGAACTCCCTTTCACGTCATAAAGGATAATGAACCTGCACCCTATGAGCAAGCTCTGCAGAAAGGAAGTGGCAACGAGAATGTACTATCTGTAATGTATGTTTTATCCCCCTTCCCCAGTGATTAAATGTGTAGGGTAAACACTAAGTGCAGAGGGAACTACATTTGGCCCGCTACATTCACTGGGGTTAGGGGTGCAGGACCCCTGTGGAAGTGGAAAAACCATGAATATCTCTAGCCCGCCCCAAGCCATATTTATCATACAAAACAAAAAAGTATTATCTGCGAACTCGCCCCACCGTGGATGCCTTCAGGTGGTGTGGTTGCTTCACACGGCAGAAGTGGGCGGCTGGCGGGTTCACAGTCTGAGAAAGGCTTGCAATCCCTATTAAAATGGCACAGGGAAGCAGCTGAGGTGGCAGCAAATATCTGGATATAATTAAATCTGCAAAATTTAAAACCGCAAATGTGGAGGGCTGGTTGTACCTCCTTTTTTGTTGTTATCCTTTGTGGGGAGGGTGAAAATCACTGTGTGGAGTTATAAGCCTACTTTGAAGACACAATGAGAACAGGAACCTTGAAAAAGATGCACTTCCTGTTTACCACATCTCTAATAATAAATGTCAAAGACACCCACTCTGTCTGCATGTGGTGTGATGTTAAGTCTGATCCATGTTTCCCTAGCATCTTTGGAACAGCTGCCACTTCTGCAATTGTCCTACTGTTGACTTTCATACTGGGAGCAAATGCAGTGTTGGACTAGGAGTCCCAGGTTCAATCCCCATTCAGCCATAAAGCTCACTGGGTTAGCTTGGGCCAGTTGTTATCTCTCCATGAATCTTCCACGCAGGTTTGTTGTAAGGGTGAAATGGGAGGGAGTCACTCATTGCACTGTTGGAAAAAAGAGCAGAGAGGAAAAATGGTGATTTGTGCTCTCCCAAGAGTTTTATTTTGAAGAGTGTCAGCTCTTTTGTGTGGCTGAGGAGGGAAGAGAATTTGGTTAAAACAACTGAAGTCTCATTTCTGCATTTGTTTCTCCAGCATAGGTCTTTAGTACAACATTGCACCATTTCAGTAAATAAAACAAGGAAATTTCCCTTGACTCTGCCCCCCTTTTTTTCACATGACCTAACACTTGACTTAATATTTGTTGCTCCATTCCATTACCTATCTCTGCTGTCCTGTTACCCTAGTTATTTTTTTTCCTTCCTTCTGTTTCCAGGTTTCCCACACCTCTTCATCTCTGGTGTTCTGTGTTTCTCTAATGTGACAACTCAAAAATTTCACAAAACAGTGCATTCATTTTTAGGAAACAGTCCATTCTGTCAGCAACAGACATGTTTGCTACATGAAACAGTGTTGGTCATAGTGAAAACAAGAGATGGCTCCTGTAACTTTAAAGGGTGTATAGAAGAGGCTTTTACTGTGCAACTGCCAGGCCTTTTACCACATAATTTTATGGGGGAATCTAAATATCTAAATATTGCTGTCTTCTGTTTGAAACATGCCCCATTTTTTTCCAGAAAATTATCTTGTCTCTACTGGGACTACATAATGCAGACATAATGCACTCATTCCCTTAAAGAGAACTGAGGAAAACAAATCAAGACCAGATATTATGACCTGATATTGTGCACAGTCTTACGTAAAAGTCTTCTTCTTAATTGTTTCTGGAAATGATTTTGGGGCAGTAGATATGTGAACAGCTTATCTTAAACAATTTCATCATTCTAAAAGAAAATTTTCTTTAATTATTTTTTTTCTGGAAAAATAAGGCTGGGGTGGTGGTGGAGGAAGGCTTTCCCCCGAATTTTTCTAGGCCTGCACCTCTCTTGGAAGGAAGGAAGTAGATAGAAAGTACACAGGGGGAAGTGTGTGTTTGCCAAATCAAAAAACTTGAGTGAAACTGGGAAGCAATGCTGATTAGGCAAGAATCTTGCTTGTTACCCAGGCTTAACCTGGCAGTTTTTATGGCTATTGTGGGTCAGAGGAAACCAGTGGCATGTGTAGGGAGCCACTGGAACCTGGGAAGTCAACCATAAGCTCAGACATAGATCAGATAAGAAAGATTCTAATGGTCCTTTATTTATACTTTATATTGTTACTGTAGTACAGTGGTATAATATACTCTCTCTCTCTCTCTCTCTCTCTCTCTCTCTCTCTCTCTCTCTCTGGCTTTTCTTCGCAAACGAAGATTCAGGAAGGACTCATCCCGCGCTTTCTGCAAACGCGCTGATGACTGAAAAGGCCAATCTGAGATAAACAAGTCCAGTTGCAGAAAGCACAGCAGAAGGTCTCCTTGGGTGATGTTTCCAGGTTGTGATTCTTTCTGCATTGTCATTTCACTTCAATACTTGTTCGGTGTGAGTTCTGAAATAAGGCTGCTGTATTGTGGACAGTGTGTCTCCATGCCTCCCGATGTGAGGCCAGGGCAGACCATTGTTGGTGATCAATTTGGCCAAGCCTGCGATGTTTCAGGGAATCCTTGTATCGCTTTTTTGGAGCGCCCCTCTTACGCTGACCCGTGGCGAGTAATACACAGTGCCATAATAAACTGCAAGATTATAACCCCAGCTCTTTCTGCTAATGATCCAATATCTGAATCTTGCTCTTGTAAGCTGTCTGGAAAGGGCACATTATTGCTGTTTCTCTCACTAAAAGAAGAGAACTGTAAAGCAGAAGTGTTAGTGACTGCTAGAAGTGCTAGAACTCTTTGATGACAACCTACTGTGCAATTTGTGGTCGCCAGGAAAGCCCCAGCTGTATTATACTTCCTGGCAATGGCAGTGCATGTTTTATGCAGGCTTATGCAAGTAGCTACTTAGTAGGAAATGCTGTGGTTACAAAACACTGAGGTGTCCTTTCTAAAGGCACATGTTGGCGTCTGTAAGAAATGAAGCATTCTGTTTATACATGCGTTTGTTTAAATACTTGCATTTCAGCAGTTGCAAAGCCTACAGTGGAAACCGGATTTCAGTGGTGTGTTTTCAACACTTGCAGCTTTTTTCTCCTCCAGCCTTCTTAGGAAATTTCAGATGTAATTATGAGGAAGTGTTTTTACCCAAAGTAGAGGAGAGAGGCATCCCTATAACTGGTACTACTATCAGATCAAGTTCTTTAGGGCTACATCCCAATGATTCTATAATTTATAAACCAAAACTGAAAAATTTCACCCAGCCTTAGTTTATAACAGCATCCGAACCAAAGTGTTCCCAAGATGGTAAAGTAACAATTAATTTAATATTCTGTCTTTTGTTGCCTTCTGGATGATATTCCGCCCATCTTGCAGCCACTGAGGTAGTCTAGTGGTGTATGCTAAGGTACTACCGAGTAAGTAACTCCCTTACAGTCCACATACCTGACTTTAACCCCATCAGTTTGGTCTAACTGGCAAATCATGAAGATATTGGCCAGTAGATCCAGAACTGCCTTTTGCCCACCCTGATGTAAGCCATATATCCATAAAATTGTGATGTCATTCTGAAGAAAATGGAAGAGGTGGGTGTGAATGTTCAATACAGATACTCAAAGACAAATGGACAGATACACTATGTCACATAAAATACTGTGTATAATATAATATATAAAATTGTATTTTATATTGTACATATTATACACATATACAATACTTCTTGTATATAAAATTCTTGTGATATAACATTTGAATAACATACAGTTGTTCCTTCATATTTGCTGGGGTTTGGTTCCAGGACCCCCTGTGGATACCAAAATCCATGAATACTCAAGTTCCATTATATACAGTGGCATAGCTAAATGGTGTCCCTTATATAAGATGGCAAAATCAAGGTTTGCTTTTTGGATTATTATTTTTTAAAGAATATTTCCAAGCCGTGAATACAGTACTTAAATCCGTGGATACCAAATCCGTGGATACAGAGGGACAATTGTATATTGAAGGGAAATGTTATTTTTGTTCAATAGATAATTTAATCCATTTTGCATTCAAGCTAATTCATGAGAGTACGCATTTAAATAACATCCCATACTTTCAGAATTCAACTACATCATTTTTATAGCTATGGGTAATAGAATTGTATTAGTCTCCCGCTAATGAATATGCATATTTAAATGCCAGCATGACTGTACACCATGTGAATTGGATTGTATATCACCAGGCCACGTCCTATGTATTGTTTTTGCATGCTGTACCTCCTACTCTCTCCTTCACTATTTTCTGATTTTTACCTGTTCTGTATCCTTTTGTACTTGGACCGTAGTTGACTTGCATTGTGATGTATTTGTAAGACAAGCTGATTTTTCTGTAGCCCTTGGCAGTGTTTAACTATATCTGGTTGTTGTGATGGGGTTGGGCTGGCTTCCTCCCGTGTGCCATATGAATTTTGCCTTTGAAAGGCTTGCTGGATATTCTCTACCTTCCTTACAATATCATTTGGTAATCTTTGCAATATAAGAATCAATGTTTCTACAGACAGTTGGCAGAATTTGTAGAAAAGCTGAGTAGTGTTATTGTAAAATATACTGCCAGTAAGTTCCTGGAGTTTATCTCTGTTTTCTCCCTATCCCAGAGAATAGTTTAAATTTTGATTTTGAGGAGCTATTTTGTTTAGTTCAGATTTCTGTGGTGTCTTAGGGAGTGAAGAAGCTGCCATTGCTGAAAAGTGAGTCAATTCTCATCTGTTTTTCTTCTTTGAAAGATCCCTGGGTTCTAGTGTTATTGCTTGGCCTGGTCTGAATTCCTTTTCTTGCCATTGGGTGGCATTTTTGGGTTATATGAAGTGATAATGTCAGATAGTGATGGGAGGACAGTTCAGAAGTTATTAGTCCATTGCCACCTTGCCCCTCCTTTCTTCATGGTAAGGCTGCTGGTGCTGCGCTTCCAGTGTAATGTAAGGCGGGGGTGCCATTGGCCCTATCAGGTTGTTGTCTCCCAGGGAATCTAACACTGGCTTTATTTTATTGGCCAATTTTCCTTTTCTAATTACCAGAACTTTGGCTTGGGATCTCTTGGCACTTTTCAACCACTGGGGGGGATAGTTAAAGGGGGATTCAAGGACCACTGTATCTCCTGAGTCAATGTACGGGAACTGATTGGATGTTCTGGGTCACCAACATTTACAGAATACACACACCAAATTTTATCTAACTTTAAAGATCCCTCACTGGGCCATTCAACACCAAAGGAGGGCCATTCTATCTCACAAAGGGATTGAACCCCTTTTTGAAGTTCTTTAACATACAGCTCAAGGGGTTGCACTTCTTTGCTTCCCCCTCCACCCATGTCCTTCCTCTTAAAATAGACACAGACAAGAGACACAAGGGAAAAACAAAAAACATGTGGACAGTAGGTAAGGGGTCCTATTGCCCGAACCAAGAGGAAATGGACACCAGTCGCACAGCTGCCGGCTTGTACCCCCTGACACTCAACGGCAAGTAGCAAGAACTGCCACAGCCACGCATACAAACACACACAAGTTTCATGTACTCAGTGCACAGGCATACGTTCCTACCTCCCACTTTTCCCAAATTGCCCCAACTTACAATATTACCACTTTCTCAGTGCCGGCTTCCGCGGTACAACGGTTTCACCAGTGCGCCCTCACTGCATCTTATCTTGGTACTCGGGTTGCCCTTTAGGGGGTGATCAGGCTCCTCTTCCACTCCTATGGAGTGGGCCACAATATTTCCCTTGCTTACTTGCCTGTTTTCTTTGGAGGTAGGGCTCAGTTTCCTTCACCGTTTATTGGGTTCTCCTTGTGCGCGTTGCTGTTCAGGCAGCCATGGCACAGACTCCCGTTCTTCCAACAAATGGTTGGTGGCGCCCCGAATGAGTGTGCGTGCTCATGGCCCCTTCCCAGTCACAGCAGTTAGAGCAGGCGAATGCCACCTCCTGTTCCATCACCTGCTGCTTCATTTGTAAATTAATAGCATTCATTTGGTTTCTCTCTGGGGCTGCTTTCTTTGTTCTGTGATGTCATTCTGCTGATTACAGGATCCCTGATTGAGTGGGATCAGCAAAGTCACTAATTTAGAAAGGACAGAGACTCAGCAGTCAGCAGGGAGAATGGTGCCAAGCTATAGTTTGATGCACCTTTCCTGTTTGTCCGGCCCTTTAACTATGGCACCAAGTGCTCTGATTCTCCTAAGTGTTGATGAGCAAATCCATTAAACAAATGCATGTTCTGTATCCTTGCCAAGGGCATGGAGAAAAGGCTTAAGGAAAAAGAAACTCATTATACATTGTGAATTCCCAGCTGGAAAAGGGGAAGATACACTGCCTGTAGATTTGGATTCCTGGCAAGATAAGCAACTAGGCTTGGTGTTCCTATCAAAGACAACTCAGTGGAGTAAGTCACCTAATTGGCCTTTTGGAAATAAACTTTATCATTTGTTCTTTCAGTTTCACCATGCAGTTGACAATGGCATAACTTGACTAGTAAAACTTCTGTGACTAAAATCCAACATCCTTCCTCTTGTTCTTGTTTTTTTATTCGTTTTGTTTTTGCAGTAGAGTTTGCAGTTGCTATGCAGTTGGGTAGTTCTGGGAGATGTAGTCCAAAAAAGAAACTTTTGTGCAGGACCAGTCTAAGGAATTTGGGGGGGGGGCTGCAACGCTTTATTTTGAGGGGCCCATATGTTTATCTCAGGTCAATGTAACCTAACCTAACCTAACCTATTCGCAGTACCAGATATTCAGATTATTACTAATAATGCTTTTTCAGGAGAAGGGTCAACCCCCCCCCCCAGTGATGGGCTCCCCTGTAGCTGCAGGTGCTGCAGGGCCCTTAAACCAGCTCTGCTTTTGCGTACTCTGTTTTGGACTATCTTTTCAGCTGGATGTCAGATCCATTACCTAATTTCACAGACTTTGCAGTCAGTGTTTTAAATAATGTGATGCCTCCTGCTGTCCTTGCCCACTTTGTAGAACTGGTTTTGCATATTCAAAATCACCTCACAAAGAATAATTTATGATGAATTGCCTTGTTGTTTTAGGAGCTGGGTACCCTGACTTAGAATTTAGAAAAGACAGAGAATTAGCAGCTCTAAAGTAAGAGTACCCTAAGTACCAGATTATGGGTACAGAGGTTGAAAGAGGGAGCTTCATGGTCTCAGTCCAGGACCTGCTATAGTAAATGCTAGGACTTTGTGTGTCTTTGCCACAGAACCTCTTCAGGCACAGAAGGGCATAGAAGTGTGCTGTTCATGTATTATAATTGGAAAGCAGGTTCAAGGTTCTAAATTTGCCAGACTTGTACAAATACTGGGAGATTGGCTTTCCCCATTAGCTTGCCTGGTCAACAGAGCAGTACACACACAGTCTCTCTCTTTTTTGCACCTGAGGCTCACCTCTCATAGGTCCAGCTGCTGGCCCCAGAAGCAAATCCTAAACTAGAGAAGACCACAAAATCTTGAATTACATGCAGTCACTTGCAGCTCTGACTTGGGCCTGATTATTTTAATCCATGCTAATGATGTGTGAGTCAAAACTTGTAGAGAGGAGTATCAGTTATATTAGTTCACTTAACATATAGCTCAAGGGTATAAATTGAGTACCTAGTATTTGAAGTAAGCTGTAAGGACTATTGGGTCCAAATGTTTTATCAAGGCCTCCTGTCGCCATGTGGGTTAATTAAACATTTCCTCCAAATGCCCCTAAGTATTTTAATCCCATACTGGTAGGTAAAACAAGCCGTAGACCATTTTGGCTGGCCATCCTGTTGGTTAATCCCAAGTAGATTAGACTCATTCAATCAATTGTTAGATAGTGAGTCAACAAGTAGATAAATTTAATGGATTAAACAGGTCTGTTCTAGTCAGGACTAAAATAGGATTTAGGTCTACGTATGTTATTACACCTTATACCCCTTCCCTCTAATATTTCATAATTTGGAAATATTGAGACACTTCATGAGATCTAAGTAGTAGACCAGGGTGGACCAAAAGTGGGGTCAAGTGGAGGTTACCAGGACTTAAACGAAGGTGTCATGGAAAACTATGAATAGACATGCCTAATATAGGATTAAGTGGAGTCCCTAGTAAACAAAGCCATTACTGAGGTATGTGCTAATCTCATCTTGGAAGCTTTGGCAGTGAGTCATCCATCACAAACAAACAGTGACTGGAACCTCCATTATCCCCAGGAAGCCTCTCCTCACACCTTTTCCTATCCCACAATAAGGAGGTTGTCATAAACCCATCAATTTTAACATCTCAGCCAGTAACGACAATTAGCAAAGTCTCAGTTTCCTTTGTTTAAAGGTGGTAGACCCATCTAAGCTTTGTTTTATACCAAAATACCCCTTCAGGATACAAAATTGGGTATAAGTATTAGTCCCTATACAATAGCCAAGTGTGCACAGTTGACACCATAACACTGCTCGATTGTTGTGTTGCCCTCAGCTCTAAGTCGGAGTCTTCTTCACTACCCAAAACTCTGCTCTTCAGAACTGGTAAATATAACCCATACTTCCCCCGAATTTATTCCTCCATCCAACCTTTCTGCCTTAACTCTTCATTAGCCTTGTGTGGTTCTTGTGATCTTGAGTGCCTGTGTGAATGCTTCTGTGTTATTTTCCAATAAAAACAATTTTATTTCACTTTAACTTTGAGTCTCAACAGTTAGTACCAGTATACACAGGTGCAAAGGTCCTGCAAGTTACCCGACTGCTCACAGCCATTCATTTGAGCTAAAATAATCTCCCCAATTAATATCGTAATTTTAGTGTCACAAGTGGATTCCCCCATGTATCCCCACCAATTCAGGTAACAAGTTGTAAATAGTGTTAGAAAGGTTTGCTTTACTAAAAATATTAAATTGCACAGAGCAATGTATTTTAAGAGCTGTTATTGTGACTACTTTTAAAGACATCTTAGAATAATAGTCTTCATGTCCATCAATAATTGCATTTGTTTAAATGAAAGTATGGGTTTAAAAATGGGTATTTATCATCCTTTTTAAAATGTACAGGGTGGTAGCCAGGTTGTTTCTGATAAAGTGTGCTGCAGTCTGTGAAAACATATGCTAAATAAAACTCATTAGTCCTGAAGGCGCTGTAAGACTTTGTGGTTTTCCCCCAGCCTTTTAAAAACATCATGGTATAGCTTACAACAAAGTTCATTTAAAACAGGCAATAAATGGATGTGTTCCTTTGGCATTCATTCCCAGCCCCCAAGTCCATATTGCTGTTGATAACTGTAGTCCTTTGGAGCTGGGGAGACTGCAGTGCAAGGCAATTTCTTGATCCTCATATGTGTTAGTCATAAAAATGCTCCAAAGGAAAATGATATGTAGTAGGATAAGAGCCTAAGTGTTTAACCTTAAATTTAGTCTACTTGGACACCAAAGGGAATGGAATAAAACATGTAGGGCCATAAACAAGGGGGGGGAGACAACTTTTACTTCTTTTAAGACAATCAATCAACCAATAAGTCATTCAGGCAATTACAGTCACTATATGCTGCCTTTCCAGAAACGATATGCTCACTCAGGACATCTAGCAATGCCTAGTGGGTTATATCCCATTTCTAAATAGTGCTTCTGTGCTTGACAGGAACTGGAGTTTCTCCTAGTTCTGTACCATACCAAAGTCAATGGACTGTCATTTCTTTAGTCACTTGACTGACAAAGGAACTACAACTATCTGCATCTGTCTCCAAAGGAAGTAAAGACTCTTGGTGTTAGTTGTTATGCAGATAACTTGCGACATCAGCTTCATAAAGCTGTGTTGAACATGCGAATGATGGGGTTACTGGCCCCATAGAATTCTGATGAATAAAGCGCTTGCCATCTTCCATATTTTGCTTTCTTGGTTAGTAGCTATTGTCAGGAACTGTGTCTGCTGTCACTGAAAATTGTTTTGTATAGATGCTATCTGCTTATGAGCAATGTTATCTGCTACTGTAATGGTTTATTTCTCTCGTGTTCAGCCCAGGGTGGGGAAATTGACTATGTTGCTTTTTATCAGAGCTGACTTGGCCAAATTAGTACTGACGTTTTTTCTGTGCGTGAGACAGATTGACCCCACTACTGCAGCATAAAATAGAGAACAATCTATGGAAACGTAATTGAGGAGCCTTGGTTTAGTTCCCTGCATGGTATGTTAATGTCTGGAAGCATCTAAATAGAAGACATTAAAAACCACTTCTTCTTTTTCTCTGTCTGGGGATGAATTATTTGCACATTCAGAACAATAACTGAAGGTTCAGAAGAGATTCATAGGTCATTTGTTCTAACCAGTAGATATCATCTCTGCAAAACAATTCTTGAGCTTCATTCTCATAATCACATGCAAAATCAAACTAGGAGCGCAACATTTAGTTGGTTTACTTAGGTTAATTGGTGAAAGGAAGACACCTCAGTTAATCAGGCACAGCAACGAGTGGTTAACCAAGGGGCTGTTTACACGGCAAAATAAATCCTCAAAGAATGTGACAAGAAGCCTGATAGCTCCCATGCATTTTGAAGCCACAGCACCCTTTTCAGAAGGAGTGGGAGTGAAAAACCCATAAGTTGCACAGCATCAGCTTTCACTAGTTTTCCTGACTTTTTTGATAAAGTTCGTGAAAATGCGCACAATTGGTCATGTGAACTTACCGTTCGCAAATGTCTGTGTGAACTTGCAGAGACTTTTTTGAATTAGTGTGAACAGAGCTGAATCCTGATTAGTTGGAGTGACCATTGTGCCTTCTCCGAATAGACTGAGGGGTTGGAGAGAGAAATCCACCGAGCCTGCCATTTGCCCCTTCTTCTGCTTGCAGCCCACTTTGGGAAATCTGCTCTGAACCCTTCCTGTTTGTTTCAAAGGAAGGCTTTGGGAGCAGGGAAGATGATCAGGAATGGGGCTAGCCCCCACTTGGGTGGTGTGTGTGTGTGCGCGCGTGCGTGCTGCAACCAACCAATTGCTCCATCATTCTTTTGTTTGTTTGTGCTTTTCTGCCCTCCTGGGTGACCCCCCTCCTTGCTCCGTCCCCGCCTCCTGCCTGTCTTTAATCATCTGGAGGTCATGCCCCCCACCTTTGCCTGTGTAAACTATGAAAACCGAAACTGACCGCATCTTCCAAATAAGCAAGAATTCGTGTGAATTATGCACCGCTGATGCAAAAGAACAGTAATCTGGAATTTCGTGAACTTTATCCTGTCGTGTAACTGGCACCCAGGAATGGAGGTGGGAGGACTGAGTCAGCTTCCTTTATTGGGAAACAATAGTTGATTGTGACTTAATTGTGAATATTTAGCTTTTGCAAAATAACTGTGCATGATCTCAATAATCATTGGAAGAGCGTGGTCATTATGAGGTCCAGGGAGCCTTGTTGGCTGCTTATGCAGTTTCTAATGACACTTGAAGTGATTGGAAGGTTGCTTCTGTTTTTGTTTAAAGTGGCGATGATTGTGAAGTAGGGTGTGGGGAGTATGTTGTGCCTTGTTTTATGTGAAAATTGAACCTGCAGAAGGCTTCAGTAGCTGTGATCCTCAGTTTGTCTTGAAAAACCTTTTGGGAAGGTTGGGGAAGGACTACAAAGGCACACAAAAGTCATCAGAAGACCCACAGAATTCTCACCCCTGTATTATGACAAAGGTCACGTCAGTTTTAGACAGTGCATTTACTGGCTGGCACACTTCAGATAGGTCTGCATGTTTTTTAAAGTGCTGCCTAACATCTCCTCCCACAAGAGCATGGGGGCATTTAATTACAGAAGGCCCATGAAATGGCACTTGCTGCATGGCAAGAGTGACAAGGAGGTTGTCCACACCGTGAAAATACAGAATTTGCTCAGAAAACGATCTGTCTTCATGGGATCCTGCATTGTCTCATCATGTTGTGAATGGGGGGGGGGGGGCAAAAGAGGAAAAACTACGTGAGAAAAGCATTCACGGCTTTTCCCAACTTAAAAAAACCCTGTAGTGATATGTGCATTTTTGCTTGTTAATACAAGCGATTCGATATTAATTGCTTCCCCATACAAGACAAACTGCAAACCTGATTGACTGGATGTGCGCAGGGGGTGGGGCTGGGTTACAGGGTAGGTGCCCGATGCCGCCATGTTGGATTTTTGCCTTAACGTGTGATCACTAAGGCAATAAAATGGGAATTTGTGCTATCTTTCTCTCTCTCTTTTTTTGGGGGGGAAAGGTGGAATATCACTTGTGCGCACCATAGAAATAGTTTTTTTGGGGGGAAAGTTTGGCAGTGGTAGATTTAAAAATGTGAGTAATCCACTCACAGCCGTCTCAGCTACAGGCACGCAAAGTTTATGGGGCTGTAAAACCATTGAGACAGGTCACAGCTGCTGCAACTTGCTATTACTGTGGAGAAGTCTGTTGTTATTTTCCTTCGTGTAGACAAGCCCAAGGAAATACCTAATCTGAAGTTTCTTTACTTATTTTGATGTATATCTTGCCTTTCTGAAGGGGAAACCCTTTTTGTTTTGGCAGGGCTGAGCCTACTGCTTTGGGAAAAAGGGTCTTTCATGTGCTGTGTCATCTATGTTGTTTTAATGGTCTGTTGTTTGTTTGTTTGTTTTAAAGAAGCCCTGCAAGTAGGAGCTACCACAGCACAGAGTAAACTGCAGTGAAACGTGGCTACATCTGCACTGCAAAAATAATCCAGTTTGTGGCTGCTTTTACTGCCATGGCCCACTGCTATGGGATTCTGGGATCTGTAGTTTTGTGAGGTATCTGTCAGATATCTGGTGCCATAACAACGAATCCTAGGAATCCATAGCATTGAGCCATGACAGTTAAAGCAGTGTCAAACTGCATTATTTCTGCCGTGGCAGTTCTATAAGCTTGCAGGATAACTGTTTATAGGGTAAGCATTCAAAATGGAATCTTCCGAATCTGTGGCCTCAAACATTACAAGCTTCCTGCCATTTCTTACAATCAGGAAATTAGGAAGGTGCTTAATACCAGATCATCTAGCTCAATGTCTGTTCTTACAGACATTGGTTCTTCGAGATCTGCCTACCTTAAAAAAATAACCAGGAGATACTCAGAGTTCAACCAGATATCTTTACTCCCTTATTTCCTAATGCAGGGATGGGGAATTTTAGGCCCTGAGACCGGTAATCCAGACTTTGCTAAAGAGAAGACAAAGCTGAGATTTTGAGCAGTTCTAAAATGCCTTTGTTTATTTTTATTCTTTTTAAAAAGGTTTATTTGTGGTTCTTAGTTGCTGGTTATTCATTGTAATTTTTGTTTTATTTGTCATGCTGAAACTGTATTTTAGCCTAGCCTAGAGAGGAGGTCATTGTATAATGGCTAGGGCATTGTTGTTATGATGTACAGTAGTCCTGTGGAGTGGCCCAAAAAAGATCTTTTGAATAAATAAATACAAACATGGAGACAGTTTTTATCCAGTGGAGATACTTTTGCATTCATATGCAGACATGGGACTGATATATCCTTGTCTGGGAAACACTAATGTGAGAATCACTAATGTGAGAATCAGCCTGAAGGAAGAAGAGTTGTCTTTGGGAAAACCATGAGTAAAGGTGCAAAATATTCCAGCATCTTTATTCAAAATCTCCTTGAAAACATGCTCACAAAATCGCAGTGAAACTCTTGGTTTTAACCTATCCTCCTCCCCCAATGTACCATGTTGTCATCTCCTGGAAGATGATGGTGATTAATTCTAAGTGATATTTTGGTCTAGTAGGAGAGCATCCTGGTTGCAGATATAGCTTAAAGAAGCAGTGATTTATATCACCTATCCCACTTCTGTAGCCTCTTCAGAAGGTCAAGTGTGATGGCAGCCAACTGTGAAATATGAAACTACTATTTCTTATTCTTTACCTGTAGTTGATACCGGGTGTGCCTCTTCTTCCCCCTCCAGCATCTCTGCCACAAATTTAAATCTACAAGTCTGCTCTGGTATTCCTAGTAAAGACAGAGTCCCCCTCCCTATCTTCTTTTCTCTTTCTAGAGAGTATGCCATTATTCTGTCTGGAATAATGATGCAGGTGGAATTAAGATGCAGTCATTTGTTTAATGTTCATTTGGTAGCTTTCTAGAAATAAATAGATAAATCTAACCTCAGAACCATTTAGTTATAAAAGCTGCAGCTAGTTTATTGAATGGTAACAATGCCTTTTCTGAAATGAAATTGGAAACATGTTTAACCCTACATCCAAAAGGGTTTCCTTTCAGAATGGTGTAGAATATTATCTACAAGCGAAGGATCTTGCATTCTGTGTTGTACTTTACCTCTCTAAGTGAAAAGTGTTCAAAAACTTCAGCGGGAGCAAAATGTTACGTTGGCTGGGATGGTCTTTTTGAAACACATTATGTTAGGTATTGCATTGTTGATACAACCTTCAAATGTAGGCATGATCTCTTAGCTAATTTCCATCTTAGGTATGATAATAAGAGAGAGCATCTTTTCAGACAGGTTCAGTTTGTGACCTTTTGTGAAATATTATATTGTTTTAAGCCTATATATACATGCACAGTTGTCGATTTGGTGTCCATGGATTTAAATATTCATAGCTTGAAAATATTCTTTAAAAAATAATAATCCAAAAAACAAACCTTGATTTTGCCATCTTATATAAGGGACACCATTTTGCTATGCCATTGCATATAATGGGACTTGAGTATTCACGGATTTTGATATCCACGCCTGGAACCAAACCCCAGCGAATATGAAGGGACAACTGTGTGTGTGTGTGTGTGTGTGTGTGTGTATGTATGTGTATGCCTTTTGTTTGCATCTATGTACTGTATTTATGTTTCTCCTTCCCATCTCTTTTGTTGGAATCCTGTGACAAGGCAGGAAGTTTTTAAATAACAATTGTTTCTTGATTAATCCGAACTGAGTAACTATGGTTACCAAATTCTGAACAAGCCAGGATCTTAAACCAACTTCAAACCCCGGTTCTTCAGTATAATTTTTTCTTTTTATTATGCATCTTTACTAAGTGCTGTTTCTATGCTCTCTTCAGTCACCCATTCAGGTAAAGAACAAATGATATTTTATCCCAAACCAAATGTTGTACCTATTCATGACCACTGCCCTTTCAGGCTAGGTGGAATGAACGGGTAGCAGTGTATCAGATCTTAAAGGACTTGTGACCAAAGAGGACAACCCACTCACTAAGAATTGACATTTAGGCAGTGTGACAAGAACTGTTGCATATGCTTCTTTTTTTTTTTAAGGTGGACAGTGAAAGGGGTTGAAAACCATATTCAAATGTAGCTGAACATAGGTCATGTATAGCATTTCCCATCATAGGGATACAGTTAATAGACATGCTGCATTTGTTTTGTTATTAATGTCTTAATGTCTTTTCTGTAACCAGTGTAAATTTCTTTTCCTTATCTTTTAAAGCTCTCACCTGGCCTTGTCTTTCTTTGTACTCTTTCCCCACATTTATATCCTTGCCTATGACCCTTCTCTCCAACTATTATCACGTAAGGTGTCCAAATGTCACTTGCTCTCTAACCAACCCATCTGTTCTCCCACACTTTTTCCTGTGTGTGGAATATTTTCTCCGAAGATCTCAACACCACTTCCCCATGATGCCAAACTATAAAATGCATTAAAAAAAAACCTTTGTGAAACAGCTTCCAGTGACACCCAAAGCACATCTGTATTGTATTTTAATTTTTGTAAGCCGCCCCAATTGTTTTAACAGAGGGGCGGGGTATAAATACATTTTATTATTTATTATTATTATTCTGGAGTCTTGGGGTGGGGGCTGTCAAAAGCAAAATCAGTCCTGGCACCAGAAAAAAAATGGTCCCTGGAGCTTGTCCACCTTGGTGTACATAGATAGCATTTCATAGAATCATAGAATCATAGAATCATAGAATTGCAGAGTTGTAAGAGACCACGAGGGCCATCCAGTCCAACCCCCTGCCACGCAGGAAATCACGATCAAAGCATCCCCAGCACATGGCCATCCAGCCTCTGTTTAAAGACCTCCAAGGAAGGAGACCCCACCATGCGCCGAGGGAGTGTGTTCCACTGCCTAACAGCTCTTACTGTCAGAAAGTTCCTCCTAATGTTGAGGTGGAATTTCTGTTCCTGGAGCTTGCATCCATTGCTCCATGTTCTAGTCTCTGGAGCAGCAGAAAACAAGCCTGCTCCATCTCAACGTGACACCCCTTCAAATACTTAAACAGGGCTATCATATCACCTCTTAACCGTCTTTTTTCCAGGCTAATCTTCTTTCTCTCTTTGTCCTTTCAAATCCTTCTGTCAAAAAGCAACACTTTTCTCTCTTAAATCCCTGTTCACAAAGGTGCTTCTAGACAGAGGGCTCCTAGTACTTGATAGTAGAGCTTGGAAAAGTTACGTTTTTGGACTGTGCCTCCTAAAATCCAGCAGCCAACATGGTCACTGGGGGATTTGGGAAGGTGTAGTCCCACCTCACTCCCTACCCAAAGCTTTGTTCAGAAGACGTGCAAATATTCTAGCTTTTGTTCCTTAATGGGTTTCCTACAATAAGAAAAAAGAAAATGGGAGTGGTTTGGATTCTGGAAAACATTGGAGGGTTACAAAAGGAAGACAGTGTTGTCTGGACCCTCCCTTCCTGTGCACATATTCCTGTGCAAAACTACTGTATGTTCACAGCAGTGGTGGCTTGTGTAATTTCTCTAGAAGGGAAAACATTAGAAAAACCTAGCTGTTTCCTCAATTTAACCTTCATTGGGATGTGTCAACACAATGTGATGACAGTGTAATAGAACTTAGAATTCTCTGTTCTAGTACTTTCCTGGAGCATTCTAAGTACCCAAATATAAAACAAATCCCAGGATTCCATAGGATGAAGAATTGTGGACTGTGCATACACTTCTGGAACATTTCCTACTGCTCTCAGGTTGTAGCACCAAGGGAGTCTGAGCTGGCCATGAATGTGGTTGCTTGTTACATGTGAGAGAGGCCTAAGTGTTCATGGTCACATCAGTTAATCACAGGTACGTCAGTGATAGAACTTCACTTTGCATCATCACAAACATGGTGCTTTTCAATGGAGCTGGTTCACATCCTCAGCTGTGAATCTAATCTGTGATGAAAAATCTAGTCTGTACAGTTGTATATTCAGGGGTAACAGTGTTGGCCATACAGCAAAATAAAATCCAAAATCAACAAAAGAGCAATATCATTATTGGCCAGCCAAAAAGCACCAGGCACACCATGCAGGCTTTTGAATCTCTCCTGGCTTCTTCATCAGACAGAAGATGTTAACAAATAATACAGGTGAAGAAAAGAAAAGTGGCAGTATTGGAGTCACAGGCCTGCCTACATTTTATATCATATGTTGTTTCTGTAGTTGTTCATTTGGTCTGGAGGAATATGTTGTATTGTATCCGGTTCCAATGGTAACTTTGACAGTCTGAGAAAGGCAGGGGTTTTGCAGTGAATTGGTTGTATCTAGGTCAGTAGTGAAACACCTGTTTTTTATATAGAAGATTGCAGTCCAATCCCTTACATCTTTTGGTAGAGCTGAGAAAGGTCCATTGTGTATTAGACAGCTTCTATCAGTCAATGGTAGACCAGCCCCCTTCAACGTGGGATCCTCTGGGTATGTAGATTACAATACCAATAATCCCTGATCATTAGCTTTGCTGTCTGGGGCTGATCGAGATGAAGTCCAGAACGCATGGAGGGCATTAGGTTGGAGAAGGCTGGTCTAGTAAACATTTGGCAAGACTGATCCTTGATCTGATTTGGTATAAGGCAACTTCAAACAATTTAGCTCAGCTCCATCTAAGCAGAAGACTTTGCTTGCCCTACCAGGTAATACATGGGATTGAACATGAATCTTCTATTTGCAAAACATGTTTTTCTCCACAGAACTGAAGCCTTTCTCCTAATATAAAATACTTTTGTAACGTTAATTTATGTCTGAAGACTTTTACAAGTGAATCTGTCTGAACATGTTCTACTGAAAACTGGTATTTCAGGCAGTTTGTTTCCAGAATCTATGAGCAGAGATTTTTCTATTGACAATTTTCTTTTCTTTTGAGTCATTCAGTTAACTGTTGCTCTCTGGACTGGTTGATCCACAATTTGATACTACCTTATCATGTGATGACATTTTGCTTTTTTGAGGAAAATGGGGCTTTGTCCCAGGCCAATGTCTGTAAATCATATCTTATCATTGTGAGGTAACTATAGCTTATTTTAATGAAAGCCTTTCTTAGCTTCTCCTTCATAGTTATCTTCAGTTAACATATCACGGTGCTACTGTTCACTGTTTGTTACTTCTGGTCATATGGTGTAAATAGCTTTGTGAAGCCATGTGAATTCTCAAATTAACCAAAGTGCATTAACTTTTACAGTGCTACTTGTGTGCTTAAATGAGCAAGCATGTCCCAATTTAGCAATTCATTTAGGATTTGGCATTAAGAATAATGAGAGATGTTTGCCTGCACATGTTTGAAGTCAGTGTCTCTTCAATGGAGGATGTTTAGTGGACAGTGCTTTCCTTGGATTGAAGGAAAAAGGACCTTGGACAATGTTAGTCTTAACAGGCCTTGGGTGAATTCAGGACACTACTACTGTATTTCATCATGTTTTGTGCTATGAATCAAATGGTGCAGTGGTTTTCTGTGTTGGCAGAATGATTTTAGCCTGGTTTCTCCTTGGCTTTTTACCTTTCTGTATGCAGGTCACACACACACCCATGTCCATGAGGGATACATTCCCAGACTTACTGTTGATAAATGAACCATGAATAATAGTAAACCACCATAGAATACCATAGAATTGTGCTTGGGGACCTAGAAAATTCCTAGAAAGGATGCCTCTCTAGGCATCTGGATGTCCTTCACTGAAAGGTGACCATAGAGTCATGCTGGAGGACCTCCAGATGCCTAGAGAGACCCTCCAGATGCCTAAAGAGACCTTTCCCTGTGACCATGGTTAAATGAAACTACAGATACCAACACTATGGATATGGGGGGATAATCTGTACTGAAAGGTGGCAGTGGATGGAATTTGTGGTCCTCCAGATATTGCTGGAGTGAAACTTCCATTCTTTACCACTTGTTACAGGTAAAAGGATTTGCAAGCTGACAACCTCTGAAGGATCACTAGTTGTAGTACATGGAAAGTCAAGGTGTTACCAAGCTAAAACCATTGTACCAAGGAAAATCATCTCATTGCACAAAATGTACTGATATAGCAATATGCTGAGTTTATTTGAAGCCTTTGGACCAGCAGGAAGGTTTTTGTGTTAAACGGAATATTTAAAAAGTTCAAACACGTACCCCTTCTAGTCTGTAGTAGGAAAGTTGTACATTGGACATATCATGAGAAGACATGACTCATTAGAAATTATGATAATGCTTCCTAAGGTTGAAGGCAGTAAGAACAGGGGAAGATCACATTCCAGGTGGATAGACTCAATCAAGGAAGCCATGATGGCTGTGTTGAGTCTGCAAGACCTGAGCAGGGATGTTGATAACAAAGTGACATAGGTCAAAGTCAACCTGATAGCAATTAACAATGAATTAGGAAAAACTGCAAAATAAACTTTTTCTTTATAGTTATTGTATTTACATTTGTTGTTTAGGTTCTAATCCTTTTTAAATACTGACTTTCATTTCTTCCAAAGAGCTCAAGGCAGGTACAGTTGGTCCTCATCTTTCTTGGCGTTAGGGGCACAAGTGGTGAATGAATGTTTCTCCCGCCCCATATTTAAAACACACAGAAAAGTACCTTTGAGGCAGTTAGTTTCCTTCGCAAGGCAAAAGCGGGCGGCTGGCGGGGCTTGTTGCCTTCTCTGCTGCCCTGCACCTTTTTAAATATGGACTTACAAGCCTCGCAATGTGTTCGAAATCTCTTGCAGTCTTTCTCAGTCTCATGAGGCTTGCAAAGAGTCTGAATATGCGGCATGACGTTTTTAAGTGCAGCAGTGGAGGCGGCAGTAAATAATCTGTGAATAATCAAATCTTTGAAAGGTAAACCCCTGTTTTTATCCTCACAACAACTCTGAGAGAAAGGTCATGCTCTGTGTGTGTGTGTGAGAGAGAGAGAGAGAGGGAGAGAGGCCAAGGAATTCTGGCTGGGGGATTCTGGGAGTTGTAGCCCTCTCTGAGCTCTAATTCTAAGTGCTCGAACTTTGCACTATTAATTGGAGATGTTTGTACTAATTTCTGTGTAGCTAGAGGATCAAAGTGGTAGCTGAAAGATTTTAATCTTTCATTGGCTAAAAAGAGCTGAGCAGGACCATTAAAAGATTTGGGCACTATTATGTATCAGCAGATCCTGAGCTGTTTTGCTTTTTCTGTCTTCGATGAGTTTTGGATTGTCCCTGCCCCATCCCTTCATTAACCACTAACCAAACAGAATATATTATTCTTTGTCTAATCAAGGCTTGAGGGAAACTGGGTGTGGAGGATAACTGTTCTCATTTTTCCTTATAAATTGCTAGTTATCATCTTATTAATGCAATATCTATTTTCCGTGTGTCCTAGTCTGCCTGGAATCCTTGGACTGAACTATTAGAAATTTGACAGTATAGTAGTTTTTATATTTGACCATTAAACCTATTACTTCGAATTCAAAACTTGCATAGTACTTTTGAAGGATGGGCCCTGTCGCCTCAATACTTTGTTTGCTGTGTTGATCCAAGAGTATAGGAAACTGATCCTTTGTTTTGCTAAATCCCATTCTTTGCTATATACAGAAAGGGAGGATTGATTTGCATAATGGGATTGAGCAGTGGCTTGAATGTGTGAGTTCATAAATTATAGATTTATAACTACTTGTTAATACTTTCACATTGGTTAGTAGCAAACCAATATATGCCACTGGGGAAAGTTTGTATCTTAAAATTAGAGTATTGATTTGTGACAGAGTGAGGTGTGTGTGCACGTGTGCAAGAACTGATATATGTACAGTCAGACCTTCATATCCATGAGGGTTCGGTTCCCAGACTTACTGCAGATACTGGAAACCACAGATAACAGTGAGCTGTATTAAAATAATGGACTTCTGGTAAAAACACACTATAGAGTTCTAGGAGAACCTAGGAGATGCCTAGAAAGGATGCCTCTCTAGGTATTTTCCAGTGCAACTCTATGGTGTGTGTCCCCTTTTTTGTGTCCCACGAATAACTGAAACTGCAGATATTGGTTCCTTGATTATGGGGAGCCAACTGTTTATATCTAATCTATATATCTAATCTTGATCCACTTGCACCCATTCCCCGTGTATGACAAATATGCCTATGAGAATCAGCTCCACATTTGCAGAGTTTTCCTTGGCACATCAACTGTCTAGACCAGTGACTCTTAACCTTTTCTTTACCAGGGACACCCTTTAAATATCTTTTGTTGCCGTGGTCCCCTAAGACTTAACTAAAGATTTAAAACCATGATGCTGGTGATTATGATGATAGTGCTGCTGCTGCTGATGATGATGATGATGCAATTACACCATCCATTAAACTTTCCCTAAGAGGCACTGGAGCAGAAGGGAAGACTTCTCTGCTGCTTCTTCCTGCAAGTTTGTGGCTGAAGTGGATTTAATGGCAATGCTCAGGCCAAGCCAGCCAGCCAGCCTTTGCCTTGGCTCATGTCATGTGTCCCCTCTACTCCAGGGAAGTGGTGGAACGAGCAGCCTTCGTGGATCTCCTGTGAGGACATTGTGGACCCCTGGGTGTTCCTGGACCACATGTTAAGAACCACTGGTCTAGACAGGACTTTGGATAGATGTTTGTTCCTGGTCAAGAGAGGATTTATTCCAAGACAGGAATAGGATTTATTCCTATTATTGCTTTATTATTGCTTTTCAGCAGTGTATAAATAATTTGTGTACAATGTGGAATTGAGAGAAGAGGGTAGATAAAACCAGAGTCTTTTATCATTGTAATATAAGATATGATCACTAAGGAAATAAATCAGTCAGCAGTGCTGGAATTATGGAGATAAATGTATAAATGAACTCTCCTGTATCTGTAAAGTAGAGAGTTTGTTACCTTTTAGAAACCAGATAATTGACAAATGCTAGTAAGATGCTATTTCTTGACTAGCTGGTCCATTTGGGTTCTGGTGACATGAGACAGAAATATGGCAATTTATTGTAAAGACAAAATTAAATTCCTTGTTTGCTCTTCCATGTAATACATTTTGAAATTTGATTGAGCAGGTGAGAAAGTGTCTTCTCTCTGTGATGCTTTCTTTGTGAGACTCTTGTGGGAAAGGAGGTGAGGGGGGTTGATATATTGTTCCTGAAAGAAATAAAAACCAGGGAAAGATAGTAAGACACCTGTGAAGGTTTGTATTGTGCTCAATAGTTCAGTGTGTGTTTTCCTTCATTATGTAGCTCATAACCAAAGCAACATAGCAAAACATGACATGAATCTTGGGAGCTTCTAGATGCCCCAGGAGGTTCTCCTGGTGTATGGCAGTTTCACATGGAAGTGTTTCTATTAGGGGTAAGAACTTGTTGAACTACTATAAAGAACAAAATTAATAAAATTTAAAAAAACTTTTTTCTTTAGTTTCTAACCCTAACAACAGTAGCCTCATTGCTCTTAATATTCTGCAGCTGTCTGTGTTGAGAGTATATCTTGTCTGACTCCTGTCCCCCTCTAACCATTAAACCAAGGAATGCTACCAGGAAGTACATTAGAGACATTAGAGACTGACCTAGATTATTATTTTTTAAATAAGATCTTTTAATAGGCTCTGATATCTTTGGCCTCTGGTGATAACACCATTATGGAAAGCTTCATGGATGTATTTTTTGCACTGAAGTCATTTCCATACTTTCCATTCTGCTTAATGGTTCTGCATGTGGAGGGAAGATACTGTAAAACAAAGTGAATAGTTGGGAGAAAAATTGTTGGGTTGGAAGCAGAGCTTGGAAGCACTATATTTTGGGGGGCTCTACCTCTTAGACCTAAATACAATTGTTAGTGCAAGGACCTGCAGACCCATTTGAGAAAAGGGTTTGAATCCATGTTCAGCCATGGAAACCTAGTGAATGACCTTGGGAGAGTCACCTAATTTGCCTAAGAGGAAGGCAAACCACCTCAGGATAAATCTTGCCAAGAAAAGCTTGTGATACGGTCTCCATAAGTCGGAGTCAATTTGAATGCATGTAACTACAACACTGGTCTGGACTAACAATTGGATTAAAGTTGTACAATCCCTCAGCCAATGTGGCCACAGGGGAATTTCTTGAAGTTGTAACCCCCAAAAGTAAGGTTTCCAAGTTCTTCCTGTAAGAACAGGTGGTGTTTTAAGCCTGAGGGAGTCATGCTGTTTTCTTCTGACTGCCAATCTATTTGAATTTCCAGAATCTGACTTGATACATGACAAAAGGAAGAAATCTTGTACTCATTTGGAATGTGAAGACTGGATCTTACCAGATGAACCCTGATGTTCTAAATGCAGTTCTTATTGCAAAACTATTGTTTTTCTGCAGAAAAGAATGTATGACAGTATTGGGTCTTGGTGTGTGTGTGTGTGTGTGTGTGTGTGTGTTTTGTTTTGTTTTTTACAGAGACAGCCCATGGCCTGAGTCAGTGTGGAGTTCATCTCACTATCCCAGACTGTCTGATTGGACTATAAGTCTTCGGAAATCCCTGACATCTTGAGAGGAGGGATGTAACTGATACAATAAGGACAGGACACAATATTGTGTGGAATATAAATTGTGAAGTGCAGTATATTTTCTTTAACCCATTTACCCCTGCAAATTTTAAGCCACAATTCTATTGGATGCTGATAGAGTGTAAAGCTCTGCCAAAACGGTATAGTTATACTTGGAGGTCTGGAGGTTAAAGGCTGCTCCATTCTCATGGCTTCACGATAGCAGCTAGACAGTGGTGAGGCATACCTCTGCAGCCAAATCAGTGGCCATGTGTGTTGGTAGTAGTGCAACTGGAGGGAAAGTGCTGGATATCTCCTTGTGCTATGGCCAAGAAAGTACTTACAGCATAAACAGAGCAAGCATAAATGACCAAAAGAATTCTGGTCTTATAATGATGCATGGTCATGTCTAGAGCTTGGAAAAATTAACTTTTTGGGACTATAACTCCCAGAATACCTAAGCCATTATGGCCATGACAATTATTATTGGAGGGACTCTGATAGTTGTATTCCAGGAAAAGTGTCTTTCCCAAGCTCTGACTGTCCCCATATACACAAGACTATTACTGTCTGTTCCGTTAACATGCTATTCTGAATGGGGCATATGTTCACTGATTTCTCTAGATATGCTTATTCCAAGGGGACTTTCTCTCCTCTCCCTGCCTTGTCTTTAGAATACAGTGGTTCATCAAGCACACTGAAGAGAATTGTCTGTGGCACAAACAACAGTAACTGCTTTCTGCTAACCTTTCTTCAGGGTTACAACTCTCCCTTGCATGCAAATTGCACACAGACTTGTCACATTACCATTAATTTATAAGAGACAACTGTTCTGTAAAATGACTCGGTTTCCCTATATGCCTCCCAAATTGGAATGCTGTTGTCCATGAGTGCAGTTCAGAGTCTACCCAGGACCTTCTTTTGACAAGCAGAAACAACTGGCTTTGTTTATTGGTTTTTAGAAGAAAGCAGTAGAAAGGAGCTATGCATGCGTGTGTGTCTGCTTCCATCCTTGATAGGCTTTAAAGAAGCTATTGATTACAGGTCACTCCATCCCTTCCCCTTGAGACTGACATACTTTTAGATGACTTTCTCTTCTGGAGAAGAGTCTTAAGGTTTCCCAGAGCAGGTCTGTGTCACTAGGGAAGTTCCCAACTAAACAGAGCTCAGTAGTCAAAGTCAGGTTCTTGGCACATGTGAGCCCTTTGCAGTCTTAAAAAAGTAACACAAACAGGTGTTGAGGTGGGCCGGTGCATGTTCCTGATGTCTTTCATTCAGCCAAAGGTTCAACATTGGGTAGGTTTGTTCAGTACTGTATCCTTGCTAGCTTTTCTTTTCCACAAGAGGCTTGTTGGTCTACTTCAATGTTCTCCAGCATGATAACCTCCTAGTGCCCTTGTTAATTGATCATGCTTTCTGGGGCTGATGGGACCTGTAGTCAAAACAACAGGAAGGCACCTTGAGGGGAAATATGTTGCAATCCAAGAATGAGGCATGCTTGCTGTTGCATAGTTTCTTCACAAGGATGTGGACAAAGTTTATGTGCCGACTTGTGCATGTGATCCTTGTCCCTAATGGTTTATTCAAATCAGTAGGGAGAAGACAACCAACTGAGCCAGGGATTATGTCTCCTTGCGAGAAAGGGTTGTTAAAAAGGTGGTGGCATGAGCTCTAGTAAAGAAACCTTCCATAGACCCTGATGATCATAATAACTACAGACTGTTACAAATGTCCCTTTCCTGGGGAAGGTCCCTCAACAAGTGGCTGCTAACTAGTTCTGGACACTCCGCAGGACACCAGTTTTTCTGAATCCATTTCAGGCCTGGTTTGGTCACAGAAACTGCCTTGGTTGCCCTATACAGTGACCTAGTCAACAGAGATATAGAGTGTGACCCTTTTGGTTCTGCTCGATTTCTTTGACATTTAATGATATGTGACTGGATGGTTTTTTTAATATCTCATATGCCAATTGAGTATCTATATGATAATTGAATTCTTGGGGAAAGGTGAAGTTTTATATTATAGTTTTTGCACTGTTTGTTTCTATTGCTTACATATTTTAATTATTGTGAGATACCCTGATTCTTTTAAAGATATCTAATAAAGCTAATAAACTATAAACAAAATCATAATTGGTGTTTTGGATGCAAGAGGGCTGTGGTTCAAATGCCAGACAAGTGTGCACACCTGTTTGAGAGAAGGGGTAGATATCTGTTATAGTTTGAAATGGTGGAGGTTGGGCAGAGATTTGGAGATGCTGATCTTGGGTATCTGGAATGACCCCTGCCCAAGACATGTCAGAACAATAAATACTGGGCTGGGCAGATCAATGGTTTGCCTCTGCATATCACAACTTTGTATACGTTCCTGAGTGTGTCCCTCTCTGTTCTACTGATATTTTTTCTGGGCTCCATGTGTATGTGCTTGTATGCAGTGGACGTACAGCAGTTGCTCACAAGTAGGTTCCCTTGTAGCCAGTAGAGGCTGGTGCCTTCCATGTCAGTGTGGCAGTGAATTGACTTCATGTGTCAATCTGAACTTCAAAGGAGCTATCCAAAATATGTACAGCACCTTGGATAGTTCCTTTAAAATTTATTGAACCCAGAGAATAGGAGCCGTATCACACTACACCAGTGGAGTCCAGGTGTTTTGGACTCCAAATCCCAGAAGCCTAAGCCAGCTGGTCCAATGGGCAGGAATTCTGGGAGCTGTAGTCCAAAACCCCAGGAGGACCACAGGTTGGACACCACTGCACTAAACTATTATAACACTATATTTCCCTTTAGCTGCCTTGGCAACATCCTATGGAATCTTGGGATCTGCAGTTTATAGAGGGGCATTTAGCATTCTCAGCCAGAGAGCTCTTAGGCCTCACTAAACTACAAACCCCAGAATTCCACAGTGTGTTGTTAAAGTGGAATATAGCACTATAACAATGTAGTGTGATGCGGATATAAATCACCACCTCATTTATGGTGGGGGTGGGAAGGGGTGTCACCATTCTCTACAGTTTGTAGAAAAGAGCTCTGGTGTGTACTTATATAAGGCGGACGGGCGGGCGGCAGCAGCTTCTCCCTGGAAAATCAATCTGCAGCTAAGTATGTTTGTGAGTACTGGGCTTTTGCTCTTCTTCCTAAGCAGGTCACTTTTGGTAGTAGTGTGCGATGCTCTGTGTGATTAGTTTACAGTAAAGCTTAGAAAAATTATTTTTTGTTGGAGTACAATTCAACCTCTCAGTGAGCATGGCCAGTGCCTACCGTCAGGGAACCTTTGTTGCATCAGTTGAGGAAAATCTGCCATGCAACTTCAGGGTTGCCTAAAGTAATGCCAAAGTGGTTGGTCCCTGGATTGATCTGTTCCCTGAGCCACTGGCTGCCAATCCCTGGCATGTTTCCAGGAAAGAAAGAGGGAATTGTATCCAGTGGGCACAAATATGATGCCAAAGGAAGCTCCACCTTTTGACGGATCATTATCTGATTACTCGCTTGCAAATCAAGGACAAGTTCCATCCATTTGACAAAGAATCCACTCTTTCAGCAGTTCTTGCCTATGCAGGCTTGCTTGGGATTGACTGTGCATGTGTGCATTAGTTGCAAAGTGAGCTGAGAGAGAGAAAAAGTCACCAAGCCAACTGAGAGACTTTGTAAACAGTGTGCAGGCAGATGCAGGTGCCTGTGGATGCATACAGGCAGTCCCAAGCAAACTGCCGTTAATTCCCTCATGTTCTTTTATGGGTTACGCTTTTTGATCTATTCTAGTTTCTGGCACTGGTGCAGTCCCTAAGCTGTCAGATAAATGGGGGCTTTCTGTACTGGCACATGGGAGGGGATTGCTGGTCCCCCACATGAGATAGACTGAGAAGCACTGGTCTGAAGGGTTCTGGATCATATTGTCACTAGATGTGGAGAGGCAGTGTCCTCATGCAAATTGTGAGTAGAATACACTCACCATTCTTCTACAATTGCATTTTGTGGGGAATGGTTAGCAATGATAGGTTTTAGAACTTTCAAAAGCTGCTAATTGTGGAAGCATCACTGAAGAGTTTATATACAGTATTTCAGGCATTGTGACTTACCCTTCCTTAGCAAAAGCAACTATGTAGCTTAAAATCCCAAAATAATATTTTGTGTTGGTTAGGTTTAACTTTTTTTCAGATAGTTTACTGTGTTTTTAGACTATAAATCTAAACTGTTTACTGCTTTACAATTTAAATTGTTTAAAGCAATTCTATTGTATAGAATGGGATACACATATTTTAATAAAATAAATAAATAAATGTTTAGATTTTGTTTGCCTCATAAATAGATACAGCTGGACAACTGAGAAGGAGGAGAGGGAGAAAAACTTCTTGTCTGTTTAGTTTATTTCATTCATTTGTGGATGTGCAACTGCATAATGTCAAGCTTATTAATTTATTGGAATGTGTGCAGGGCTGAAGAATATAGTGTTCAGCAAGGCAATATTTTAGATTTATCCTCTTTAATTCAGTAATAACAATATCTTGTCTGACTAAACACCTGCAGCCTTTGGCACAGAGTTTATTTATTTAGTTCATGGTGGAGTCGCTTCGCTGTTTACAGGGAGCATCTCTGAATGATCATTTAATGAACCGGTCGGTGAACAAATTGTCTTTTTCAAGTCTCTTAATGAAATCTTGCTTTGTGGTCACAGGTGCCTGTTCTTTTAGTTCCACTGTTTCTCTCTGATAGGGAGGGCAAGCCTTATTAATGGTGGCTCTTCTGAAATCCTTCCAGTAAAATTCCATTTGCTGCTCAGTTCTGAGTGAAATAGTCTGCAGAGAAAAATCTATGTGGCTTACCTAACCTTTGGATATGTGCACACTTGTTACATTCTGTCAAACATTTTGTTTGTTTTTTTGGGTAGGTTGTTTGATTGAAGGGAATGAGAAGCTGCCACAAATGGTTTAAAAGTCTCAGAATTCCCTGTTGAATTGGTGCTACAAATAATGTATTTTTTTTGTTTGGATGTATAGAAGGCAGAGGTTTTTGAACATTATTTCAGAAATCTGTAGCCTTCTTGTAGAATGTTCGTTCTTAGTATTTTCTGAAATAAATAAATACATAAATAAATTAGAGAACACTATTCAGAGATGATTCACACTGTAGTATAAATATCTCTTGGGTCAGATGTAGTGAGCCTTTAGTCTTCCACATTTTCTTGGACTATAACTTCTACAATTCTCTGTTATAGACAGTGCTGGCTGGTGTGTCTCAGAGCTAAAATGAAGCCCCAAACATCTGGAAGGCCAAAGGTTCCCCAGTCGTGCCTTGTATCTTTAGAGGACCTGAACCACCATAGGTTCCCATTTTCTATGGTCTGTTTATTTCCAGTTGTTTCTCCTTGACATGCTTGTTTTGCGTCTTTAGCAGCCTCTGTCCTCTTCCTAATGAGTAGATATGACTCATTACAAAAGATGATAATGCTTTGGGAGGTGGAAGTCAGTATGAAAAGAGGAAGACCGTATTATGGGTGGTTTGATTCAGTCAAAGAAGCCACAGCCCTGAGTTTTAAAGACCTGAGTGAAGCTGTTGATAACAGGGAGACCTGGAGGTCTCTCATTCACAGGGTATCCATAAGTTGAAGCTGACTTGGTGGCAATTAACAACCACAACACATCCTCCCTCTTTGTCTTTGTCTTCTTCGATAGTACCTACGTTGTTCACTGGATCGGTTTTTGTGCACTGTGGAAACACATAATAAGAATTTAATTTTTTTGTGATGCATCTGGTCTACACTTCTTGTCTCCAGAAGTATGACCACTTGCCTCTGGGGAGCTTTCAGGTGGTAATAACCAACTTCTATTACTTTCTTTGAGCTTTAATAGAAATATGCTGCTTTTGAATAAGGAAGCTGCATTTATTTGGGTGTTGCTGTTAGATATGTGCTCTCTGAATTTTTCTTATGGTCCTCTTTTAAAAATTGGTGGAAGCCATCCTCATCTCTTACGTATTTCTAGTTGGCTCTGCCATTGTGCTAGCTAGCTCATCTTAAGCCAAATATATTATATACTTTACTACATTCACTGCACTTGGTAGATTTATACTTTGTATAAAATTATCAGTTTATACTTGATAAATAATGTTATACTTAATCACATTTGTAGGTATTGGAAAATGAGGTCTAATGTAGCTCTGTGTGGTGTTCACGCTAGATGTGGGCCTTATGTGATAGATGGAATTCCCCCTCAGTATTGGAGTGTGGCTGTGTGTGTTACTGTGCTTTGGGCATAGTAGTCCTTAAATAAGACGTTGCTTGATCTCTGTTTTTGTTGCGTCTGCTCTTAAGTAATATAACTGATAGGCAACCAGAGGAAAAAATGAAGCAGAAAACCCAAGCAGATTGGAAAGCAGGAGACTCAACACATTACCTGCCTATGAGCAAAAACATTGTATGATGGCGCCAGATACTCTGGGGGCAGTGTGATGTTTGGACCTGGCCCTGTGGAAGAAAAGAGTTGGAGTATATACATAGAAAGACACTATATCAGAACACGGCCTCACAGCCCACAAAAAAACCAAGGAAAATCCATATATACATACCACTCACCAACATATCATAGAACAAGTTATGCTTGACATACCCATTTTTATATCCATTATCTTTGCAACCTCTGTCCAATATTATTATACATTGCTGAATAGTCTATTCAGTCTTGTGTATGTGTGTGTGTGTGTGTGTGTGTGAGTGAGAGTGAGCGAGCGAGAGAGAGAGAGAGAGAGAGAGAGAGAGAGATTTATTTAGAGACTATCTCTGCAACCGGACTTGTTTATCTCGGATTGGCCTTTTTAGTCATCAGCACACTTGCAGAAAGTGCAGGATGAGTCCTTCCTGAATCTTCGATTGCGAAGAAAAGCCAGAGAGATCTATGCTGCTAGTTCAGTAATTCAGGGAATGCACTAGTTCTCTCTAACAAAGAATGCTAAATATCTTACCAAGCTACACATCTCAGGATTCATTAGGATGGAACCTTGGCATCAAACTGTCATACCTGTGTATTCCACAGTTTGGAGTGTGGCTATGGATACATGCTTTATCTCCCTGAAGGATTTCGTTGGTGTGGTTGTGTGTCTTCAAATAATTTCTGACTTATGGTGATTCTAAGGCAACCCTATCATAGGGTTTTCTTGGCAGAATTTATTCAGAGGGGGTTTACCATTGCATTCCTCTGAGGCTGAGAGAATGTGACTTACCCAAGGTCAACCAGTGAGATTTCATGGCCACATGGGGATTTGAACCCTGGTCTCCAGAGCTATAGTCCAACACTCTAACCACTACACCATGCTGGCTCTGATTTAGTCTTTAGTAATCCACCTTAGCTGGGACAAGGAAAGGGTGTCCTTGGGTGAATACTATGTGTGCCTCATAGCCAGCATGGCTTCAGAGAGGAGCACATCTGTATCAGAGAGGGAATCAGCTATGGTGGAGAAAACTTAGAAGAGAAAAAACAGGAGCCCTCTCTCCCTTAATATTCTGGTTCACAGCAGAGAGCCAGCTGTGCCACAGGTTGTTTGAGGGCTGCAGTTAGCAGTCTGCTTCTGGCATAGTGTGTATCTGTTGAATTGTGCACCCCTATGTAGTTGCCTGCATGGGAAAAGGCAGCTGCAAGCTTTACAAGGCATCATAGGCACCATTGCCCCTTGACCCCCAAAACAGCTTTTTAAAAAGGGTGTGAGGCAGCCTTCAGAAAGATGACCTGACCTTGTGTATTTGTCCCTGCAATTTTGCATAAATAAATCTCTGTTTAAACCATGGCTTGAATTCTTGACAATTCAAGCCTGAAAGGTTGTTTTAATTAATCATTTCCAGATTATTGGAATGGCAGATGAGGCAGTTGGTAACAACAGAAATGGAGTCTTTTGCAGAAAATGGCTACTGAGCTGAAGCAGAAGCATTATGCTAGTGCAGCCTGGCAATTTGAAATCTGTTGGCTTTTTTAAAACAAGAATTCTAAATTGCAGTAAGAGTTCTTTTCTTTTAAATTGATTTGGAGTGGAAATGAATGGAATTTTTGTTGTTGTGGACCAGTTCTGGCTGTATTGTAACTAGAGTGAGTTGAACAGGTACCTTCTCAGAATATAGTCTGGGAAGGGGAACAATGTCAGCATCAAAAGTTGTGTAGTACGACCTTATTGTTTTTAAACAGAGGTTGGATGGCCATCTGTTTAGCTTTCTGTTGCTGCACTGGCAGGAGTTTGGACTAGTGACCCTTGGGATTCCTTCCAAATCTAGAATCCTGTGATTCTATAAATACATTAATTCTTTTCAGGCACTCATTGGAAATGTGGTGCCTGAAAAGAATTCTGTGGATACCGTGGACTGCTTTAAAGATAAATGAATGGGTCTAAGAGCAAATTAAGCCTAAACTTTCACTGGAAGTGAATATGACTAAGGTGAAACTGTCATACTTTGTACATATCATGAGACAATATGACTAATTGAAAAAAAATGATAATGCTAGGTAAAGTGGAAGGCATGGGATGAGTCCTTCCTGAATCTTCATTTGCGAAGAAAAGCCAGAGAGAGAGGAAGGCAATATGAAAAGAGGGAGACTGCAGTAAAGGTGGATTGTTCAATCAAGGAAGCCATAGCCCTGATATGGCAAGATTGGAGCAGGGCTGTTGATAATAGGGTGTCTTGGAGGTCTCTCATTCATAAGTTAAAGTTGACTCAATGGCAAATAACAACAATAACAAAGATTTTAAAACATACCATCTTGCAAAGAGGCTTAGTGAAGGCAGCAGGTTAGGCAGCATGCCCTTGTGGCAGGTTTTCATTGGCTTTTTTGTCCCTGCAGCATAACACAACACTGCATATTCAGCCTCAGATTACTTCTTGTAATGGAGGGAGAACCTGGAGACTAGCACTCAGCAGGATTTTTGTTCAACAGTTTTGAGAGATTGCTCATATTCTGCAGTCACCTTGAACAGTGAGAACTTGGAATTTTAGAATATGATTCCACAGCTTAGGAAAAACAGAACTGTGTGTGGTCCTTAGTGTGGGTGGAATGCTGACTTGGGATCCTGTTCAGGGCATAGAAATGTTTAGCTACAGTGCTGGGGTGTAATGATCACATGGATGGATACTGAAACTGCTTGAAGAAAGTCAGAGTTTCCTCAAAGGAGAGCCATTTGAAACAGCCCTTATGTTTAGCCCATTCTGTTAGCAGAGTAGGGAAAGGACAATTGACTGAGAAGATTAAAGCTCAGTTTGCATGCATGTGTGGCCTTGTAGGTGATTGCTTGAAAGATAGCCATGCAAAGAGTCCTTGAAGGAAGCTGCACATGTGAAATGCTTCTCTATTCAGGTCAGGTGTGGAGATGATGAAGCCATGAGGGAAAATAAAATTCCAGAAAAATGAAAAATCCAGTATTAGCACCATTTACAGATTAAACGTCATTTTGTTACTTTAGGAACCTAAAAATGCATTATTTATAACACAGTTTGGCATGAAATTATCATGTTTTATATATTAAAGGTATACTTTATTAAAATATAATTACAAATTGAACTTGTTTTTTAAAAAATGGTTACAAATCGAGCTACATGATCCTGAACTATAAGGAACCTCTTTGTTTTTGTCAGTTGGAGACAAAACTCCCCAATAAAAACAGATTAAATCATCAACATTAGTAAAGCAGAGAAAATTATTTTGTCTGTACTAGTTCTCCTTAGTGTCAAGCAGACGTAACACACTCTTTTCCATAAGAAGAACTCAAGAAGGGAAACCAAGACCTGGAATGGTAATAATCTGACATGGTACATAGTCTTACATAAAAGTCTTTCTCTTACATAGTTTTTAGAAATGATTTTGGGGAAGTAAATATATGAAGGGAGCCAGTGTGGCTTGGTGGTTTGAGTGGTGGACTACAACTCTGCAGACTTGGGTTTGAATCCCTGCTCAGCCATGAAAACCAACTGGATGACGTTGGGCAAGTCATACACTCTCAGCCTCAGAAAACCCTGTGATAGGTTTGCCTTAGGTTCGCTGCGAGTCGGGAACAACTTGAAGGCACACAGCAACAATAACAACAAATATGTGAACACCTTGTTTTAAACATTTCATTCATCATTCTAAAAGAATATTTTCTATAATCCTTTCCCCTCAATGTTTCAGGTAAAAAAAAGGCATTAGGAAACCCCCCAAAAAACTACACCTTTTTTCTTTCCCTCCTTTTTGGGGGTTTCACACCTCTAACCAACTGACTAGAAATGGCTGGATGACTAGAAGTGGTTGTTTAGTTTTGGTCGCGTTTTGTTATTATTTATACTCTTTTATCAGTGCACAGTGTACAAATTAATTTTCAAATAAATTTCTTAAAGACTACATTCTAGTAATGGGTGGGGCCAAAGGCAAAAGGATGGGACCCAGAATACCAGCATGTTTTATCTTAAAGCTTTGAGTACCAGTAATCAAGCCCTAGACATGTCAACCTTTTCGAAGTGGTGTGAAGAACTTGGCCGTCTGTGAAGCTGCAAGAGAGCCAAATCTAGCTCCTAGAAAGGTTGTATTCGTCCTGAAGTTTCCCTGCTTCTCATTTACATTGCATTTTACAGAGTTACATAGTCAGGTACCTATTTCCACAGAGTTTATAATCAATAACAGGTAATTGGGTGGGGTAAACTAGGAATGGGGGAAGGCAAATGTTCTTACACATACTTTGCGGGGCTTACCGCACTGTGAAGAAAAGCAGCAGTGCAGCAGGAAGGCTCCGTCTCCCATGCTGCCTTACCACATGATGTATCGTTCTTTCTGTGTTCTGCCATTCCGGTCCCATGGGAGACCAAGGTAAAACCATGTCTTTTTGCTAACAATCTTTTTGCTAAGGGAGCCCTGGTGGTGCAGTGGTTAAATGCCACTACTATAAGCCACAATGTTGAAAGTTCGATCCCAAGGGCTCCAAGGTTCACTCAGCCTTCCATCCTTTTCTAGGTCGGTAAAATGAGTACCCGGCTTGTGGGGGCAATTAGCTAACACACATTGGAAACCTCTTAATGTGGTGTAGATGTGTAAAGTGTTATTGATTAACAATTTGAAAGCCACTCTGAGAGCTTCTGTGGCTGAAGAGCAGGGGATAAATAAATAAATGACTTAGTTTTATCTCGATTTTCCATGAGACTGGAACAAAAGAACAACGACATCATGCAGTAAGGCAGCATTGAAGATGGAACCTTCCTGCTGCACTGCCACTTTTTTTCAGAGTGCAGTAAGCTTCTGTATCTCACTAGCTAGTCGGGGGGGGCGGCTTTAATACCTTATGTGAGGATGTGGATAGGGTCTTCTCTGTTGTGGCACCCTGGATATGGAATTCCTGCTTTTAGAGGACAAATTAGCACAATCATTGGCTTCATTTCAGTGAGATTTCATTTCATTGAAGCTCTTGGAATGTAATTATGCCATCTGGTTTGCATGTATGTGTGGTTTTAACTTCTTTAAATTTGTCACATAGTTTAATGTTTTTAGGCTGTAAATTATGTTTGATTGCTTCACACTTAAAATGGTTTTAAATAATTGAATGTCATTATGTTACTGGGGTAAGTGGAAGTAGAAAGGGATATAAATATTGAAATAAATTTAGTTCTTAGACTGTTAAGAAGATGCACCTAAGGCCATGTGAACAAGGTGGGTTTTGAGTAAGGAAATTACACAGGAAAAGCACCAGAATTGTACAAATGGCTTGTCATAAGGTAGCTGGCTTCATACAATTAGGTTTCAAGTGTGTATCTGTTGTGTGTGTGTGTTTAATTGTGCTAATGCCTGTCCTCACCATTAATGCTTCAGGTCTCAGAGCTTGGTGGTGAGGGGGGAAATAAACAAAGGTGTTAGGCATGAAAAGACAATAATAAGCTGTGCAGTACTTGTCTGCAAAATGAGGTTTGTGTGAGGGAGGAGGGGAGGGGAAGATTTAGCTGAGTGGAATATAGCACATCTCTCTAAGCAGCTGGAGTCCTGAGTTCCATTATCTATAAAAAGTGACTATATTTGGTCTGAGATTATGCATTGCTTATCCTACACAGCTCCCCATTTAAGCTTTTCTGAATAATTTAAAAGGCTCCATTAAATGCTTTCATATTTTGATTCCTGAATATCAAGAGAGCATTTCCTGAGCTATTTCAGCTCCAATGCATTCCCCTCTGACCCCTCCAGTGCATTCCTCCTCTTTTTCTGTCATTTTAGTTTGTAGCATTAACAAATTTTGTATTTGGTAGTGTGGTGTGTGTGTTTTTCCCCTGTTCACACAACACAGCAGTAACTGCATGATCAGTCTTTAGAGTGCACCCATCAGTAGTAGTCATTCCACTGGGCTGAAAATTAGGGAGCCATAGTGCCCCCTTCATTCTCCTGTCTGGGACCGACCTACTGCTCTTTTGTCTGTGTCCTTCCAGCACTGCCACTGCCCACTTCACTGCACTAATCTGCATTGAATAGGGAAGATCAGTTGCAGCAGTCAGTCCCTCATGCTGCCATGCATTTCAGCATCTGAAGAAACCTATGCAAGAATGGACAAACACAGGTATATCTGCACTACAATGGTGTAGCAGTCTGATACCCCTTTAACTTTCATGGTTCTATCTTGTGGAGTCCTGGCATTTGTACTTCAGTGAGGTAGTTAAAATTTTCTGCTAGAGAACTCTAATGCACTCTCCTGAACTACAGTTTCCAAGGTACCCTGAGAAGGGGGAATGGGGGTACCTTGCGGACTGTAGTTCATGATGGTATTTTAAAGTTCTCTAGGAGGGAATTCTGAGTACCTCAGTAAACTAGAAGTCCCAATACTTTTTAGCATGGGGGCATGACTGTTAAAGGAGTATCAATCAGCTATAATGGTGTAGTGCAAATACACCTTTAGAATTCCTACATGTGTGAGGAGGGAATCTGATTGGCCCAGAGCCCCATCTTTGTATGGAAAAGATCCAAGGCCATATTTTCGTGTGCTCTATTTAGTTCATGTGTATTCCATGAGAAGGTTGTTCTGTATCCATATTATAGCCATTATGTGATGGCTTGAAGAGAGAATGTTGCCCCTTTTCTTTTTTTCTGCTGAGATTCCCAATGCTTATTCTGCACAACTCCAAGACATGCTGTCCATAGGAGAGGAATGGTAAGAAGGCATTAAGTGAAGTCCAAACAGGTGGTGCAGCACATACTGTAGTAATTTTGTGTCCCTTGCGATTTTCTGTCTGCCTTATGGATTGGAGCTGCATCTCATTTAATTAGGGCTATTTGGATTTATACTTTTGTGTTGTGCCTAACTACGTAAGGTGATTTCTTGTCCAAATTCTGAAAGCAAATTTCACCTCTTGGTTTTCAGTTCTGAAAAGGTGGTTCCATTCTGGTGACTAGGGACTTTTCTGGTGACTAGGGACTTTATCACACTATTATTTATTTATTTACTATTATTCCACTTTAACTGCTATGGCTGCCTCCTGTGGAATGCTGGGGTTTGTAGTTTAATGAGGCCTAAGAGCTCCCTGGCTGAGAGTTCTAAATGCCCCTCCCTAAACTGCAAATCCCAGGTTTCCACAGGAGGCAGCTGTAGCAATTAAAGTGGAATAATAATGCTATAACAGTGTAGTGTATAACTATCTGGTCTGAGGGGCTGTGAGATTACCCTGTGAGATTATTTTTAGATTACCCAGAAACAGGTATGGTGTCGCAGGTTTGAAAACATTGCTGTATCTCTGACAGCTAGCTCCAAAAGGGTTTATTCCAGTTCACCTGAACATGGACTAGTTTGACAGGAACCATTTCGCTTTAATGTGGAGTATGTATTCCAAAGCCATTTCACTACCCTGTTATAACCAGTGAGAATATTAATGGAAATGTATTTGCTCCCATCTCCATAATGCTAAGGACTCCCTGAAACAACATCTCAGGCTCGGTCAAATTGATCACCAACAATGGTCCGCCCTGGCCTCACATCAGGAGGCATGGAGATGCACTGTCCACAATGCTGCAGCCTTATTTGAGAACTCATGCCGAACAAGTCTTGAAGAGAAATGACAACGCAGAAAGAACCACAACCCGGAAACATCACCCAAGGAGACCTTATGCTGTGCTTTCTGCAACCAGACTTGTTTATCTCAGATTGGCCTTTTTAGTCATCAGCACGCTTGCAGAAAGTGTGGGATGAGTCCTTCCTGAATCTTCATTTGCGAAGAAAAGCCAGAGATCTATCCAATATAACTTGCCCCCATACCTGTGGGGGATAAATTCCTGGACTTGCCATTTAATAGCAGACCCTATTAAAATAAAGGGCTTGGGTTACAAACATGCCATAGAGTTGCATTGGAGGACCTAGCGGTTCCTAGAGAGGAGGACACCTCTCTAGTCATTTTCCAGCACAACTCTATGATATGTGCCCCTATTTTCTCAGCTGTGGATAACTGAAACTATAGATATTGGTTCTGTGGATGTGTGTTGGGGGATGGAGGCAACCTGTGTTAGCTATTGTGAGAGCTGAGCTGATAGTTTCTCATTTTACAAGAAGTATATGTAGCATAAGATGAATTTGTATATGTAGCATAAGATGAATTGATACAGCTTGTTAATGACCAGAATTAAAATATGCATGAAAAGGGAAATCTCTTCCATTGTCCGTAAGTTAGCTATATTTATCTGAAACCCAGGCTAACAATATTATGTAGGATGGGGGTGTGGCTGGTTCAGGATTCTAAAGAATCATTGTTCTTCTGCTGAAAGCTATATTAGTAAAAGCAGACCAAGCCATGTTAGCTTAAATGAAGACCAAACTTTCTTTTTTCTTTTTAATATTTGTTAATAACTGGCATTCTGTTCCAGTTGCCATGGCTTTGCTGAAATAGCAACTGTTAGTGCTAGCAGCAGAGAGAAATGCCATTCACTGGCTTGACAGTGAATGCTAAACTACATGGAGTAATTGTGGCTATAGAAACAGGAATAAAAAAAATCAGAGGGAGAGAGGGAGAGAGAATGTATAACACAAACTCTTTTTTACCAAGATCAGCACTCTGTTCCTAGAAAATGAGTGCACAGATAAGATTTGGGGGTAAAACATCAGTGTTATAGGATGTGCTTTGCATGCAGAACATCCTAGGTTCAACCCAACCTAGTTAAAAGGATCTTGGGCTCTTTTAGCAAGACAAGTAAAAATCTGGAAACCTTGGAGAGCTGATGCCAGTGAATTAAAATACTGAGCTGCTCAGTCCAATGATCAAACTTGGTAAGGCCTTGCCATGTTGCACCAGAATGAAATGTTTGGATAACTGATTCTGATCATACAAAAATGACTACATGGGGACAGCTCTGCGATATTTCTTCACACTTACCTGCTCCTTTACTCCTGCTGGCAGATGATGTGTAGGAATGATAACATGAAGACTTAAGGAGTTGGATCTGCTAAGATCATAAGAAGAGTTGTGTAGATGAGACTAAAGGTGTGTCTAGTCCAACACTGTTTATTCACTGGCTAATCGGTTGCCAGCCAATTGACTCTGGGAAGCCCACCAGTATCAGTGCAACATTAAGTTCAGTGTTCTTCAGGGGTTAATATTGTTGAATTTGGATGAGGTTAAGTTTATCCTTGCTCAACCCTGGATGTGTCAAACTTTTATTGGATGGCATCAGGTGGAGGTACAATAGATGGGGTGTGTACACTGGCAGGTAGAGGATGGCTGTGCCACAGATGGCACACCCTCTTTTGCATGTCACAGGTTAAGGCAATCAGATTCAGGAATCTGTGTAAACTGAAGGAATTTTGAGAGTAATACCCAGCTTGTGCTATAGGGAAGTATATACCTTCATAAGTTCAATGCAAACTTACATATCTGTCTCCCTGCAACCCTGTGCTCGTTCTTTTTTCCCCTCAGAATGTGCTGGGTTCCCCCCTCCCCAAGACCAACAAAGCCTGAAAACACTGTTTCTACTGTGCATCAAACCTTCAATGATAAGAACAGTGAGCACTGACTCTTAGCAACAGCATCCTGTATTGATCCATATTTAGACAGGGAGCCATTCTTGTTCCTGTATGCTTCCCAGTGATCCTTCACTGAATTTTTAGCTTTACTTCTAAAGGTCTTGTTGCTTATGGGAAATTATTATTGACTCTTGGTTTTAATGGTGAATGGAAACATGTTTGTTTGGCAAAAAATTCCATTAAAAACATCTTTTTAAAAAATTATTCGTTTCATGCATCTGAAGTCAAAGCTTCACAATCCGTACCTGCTACTTTAATTTAAAAAATACACCAAATGTTTGTTCCTTATTACATCTCTCTGCCAATAGAGAACCGACTGTTCTTCTGGCACAAAGTGCCTTTCAGCTTATAGAAACATCCCACATCTTTGACCATGTTGAGCAGTGAGCTTCTATGTACCGTAAGTGTTTTTGGATCCAGCTGTGCTCTACATCCTCTTGGCCCAGGGGTAGCTTTCCAGCTGGGAGGCCCTTAATGCCTTTCAGATTGAAGGGTTCAGCCTCATCCTGAGAAACACTTTTTTAGCTTATATTGCTACAATAGCCAATATTTTTTAAAAATGGCTCTGGGGTTCCTTGTTGTTCAAGTGATCTGGTAATGGTTGGCACACAGGCTTGTCTTGGCAAGGTCCTAGAGATAACGTCTTACTGGTTGTTCACAGCAAAGGATTGAATCCTTCCATTCTCTCCATGGGCAGCAGCAGCCACCACCACCATCAAAATCATAATCCATCATCATCAAAATAATCATCATCATTCCTTTTACCTTGCCTCCTAGACAGGTGGTTTTTCTGCAGCCATTTACAGTACAAAATTGTAGTGCTGTTATTCCAATTTAACTGCCATGGTTCCATCCTGTGGAATCCCTGGGAATCCCTGGATTTGTAGTTTGGTATGCCACTATAGCTGTCTGGCTAAACATTCTGAATGCCTGTCCCTAAATAGCTAACTCCAGGATTCTATAGGATGGAACCATGGTAGTTGAAGTGGAATAATCTATATATATAATTATCTTGTGTATGTTGCCATTCCCAGTGTGCTGTCTGGCAGGAGCCCAGATGGAACAAAACTGAAGAAAATCCAGAGCAGAAATGTCCATAAAGCTTACTTGTTTTATGTTGCCAGAACAGAGATGGGCATGCACATAAAGCTGGTGAATAGAGTGCTCAAGAATTGGTTTTTAGAATCAGAACTGAGCTCACAGTCTTTCCACACATACAAAAACACCCCTGCTGAAACTCGATGAATTAGGCTATGTGTGTGTGTAGCCTTTTGTTGTTACTGCTCATTAAAAAAAATTGGGAATCTGAAAGCCATGCTTATTTATTGGGAAATTAACCACAGCTCTAACAGTAGATTCTGCCCACTCTTGTTCTAGAGCTCTTGATTTATGTGGGTTTCAGTACCCCTTGTGAACTGAGTCTGTGTCCTTGAGACTGCTCCTTCAAGTTCCATGGTAGATGCTGAGCCCAGGGTTTCTTTCTTCATTATAGAAATCATTCTCTGAAGGGAAAAAATTGTGAAATCCACAATTAGTGCCCCAGTTGCACATGGGGTCAGCTGTACTGTTAGGCATGGTGAAGTAATTTAAGGGGTGATGAAAAGGGAGCAAATTGATAGTTATTTTGGATTGTGTTTTTGTTGCCAGCCAAGGTGAGCGCTGCTTGTGAGACTATTTTGACTTCAGGTGTCAAAATAATTTGACTCTAGGTATTGTGTATCTTGACTTCAAGAGTTTGTGTGTGAGGGAGGGCACAATTGCTGAGCTCTCTCAGACCGCAAAATCTTAGGCCAGCCCTGCTTGTACAGTACTTGCAAGTGTCTTTGAACCACAAGTCTGGTTCAAAATTGGATTATGTGAAGTTGTAATTTTCTTTCTACTACCCTCCCACCCCCTGATTATCCCTTTATATAGTGGTAGGAGCAGTTGGGGTCCTCCGAATGTTGCTGGAATCCAACACCTGCCAGCCCTTGTCAGCCCTGGCTTGTGGAAAGGATGGGGGCAGGGTTGCCAGGTCAGGACTATGGTAGGCCCTGTGATTTCAGCACCAAAGTGTGAGATACAGGCACAACAGCTTGTTGTATCACAAGGGATGGGCCCAGGCGATATTACAATTATGATATTATAAGAAGATGTCATAAAACATGATACATTAAGCTTCAGCCACAGTTGCACAGAACATGGCATTCAGATTTTTTAAAAAGTCTAAAAAATGAGGAAAATATATACAGTAAGACCCCCATATCTGCGGGGGATTGGTCTCCCCCCCCCCCCGTGGATACTGAAAACCTCAGATAACAGTGAACGCCATTCAAAATAATGGGATTTTTGGTTTAAAATACCATAGAGTTGCCTTGGAGGACTTAGAAAACGTTTAGAGAGGATGCCTCCCTAGGCATTTTCTAGGAAAATTCTATGGTAGGTGTGCTGTTTTGTGTCCTGAGGATAACTGAAACTGCGGATATTGGTTCCACGGATACGGGGGTCCTACTGTATATGCATTTTAAGGCAACACTCTCACCCTAGGATTCCTTTACCTTACTCTGAGGGCTGGAGAAGCTGATCAGGCCCTGAGATCTGGGAAACTCAGACTGGATAATAGTTCAACAACATCTGGAAGGCCACAGGTTCCCTGTTCTTGCTTTATCTCCTACACATCAGGCCCTGGAGCATGCTTCTTTTTTGGGAGCCAGTTAAGTGCTCCTGAAATTGTTAACTGGCTCCCTTACAAAGCTTGTGCATTCCTGTGTGCCTTGTTTTAAGGAGAGGTTGGCAACTGTGGAACGCTGGGGGAAGGACTGAAGCATTAGTCCTCCTCCCCCCCCCCCGGAGACTTGGGAGGGCCACCCTCTGCTGCACCTGCTCACATACATACAAATTGTTCCTAAATGCCCCCCCTCCACAAAACTCCTTCTAGGGGGCATCAGGAACTTCTCACCATGTTTTTGGGTCTTCCTGGGCCATTAACAGGAAGTGAGCAGAAGTAACTCCCTATTCATTTCTTGTGTTAAAAAAGGCCTCTCCTTAACCCAACCTCCCATCCCCAAAACACAGTGGACATTCCCTCAAATCCCTTAAAGGCCATTTTGGGACAAAATATGTTTTTGAAAAAAATATTTTTTTCCTACCCCTAGGGGTCTCCAAACATAGACATAGGTCATTCTGGGGCATATTTAAAGCAAATTTTCTCACCCTTGGGGGCCCTGTGGGCAACAAAAACAGCCCGGGGAATCATATGCAGCCCATAGGACATACTTTGCCCACCCCAGTTTTAAGATATAATTGTTTTTTTAAAAAAACGAGAAATGCTTTTTCTTTTCTTTTTCTTCCATGCCATTGAATTCCAGTGAAGGGGGTGGCCCCTGGTGGGTGGGTGGGGACTAAACTGCAGTCTCTAAAAGTTAGCCACAGTTTAAGCTTTAATCTACAGGTCTGATGCTTTGGATAAGCTTAATGTTCCCCTAGTCTTCTAGGAGTATGAAATGGCAGAATGGGATGGGTTTGTTTGGGGACAGGTGCTGGCACTAGTAATGCATATGCATTATTTTACTTAGCTAAGTATTTATTTGTGTTGCGGGGGGGGGGGGCATTTAGGAAGGGCAGAGCCTAAGAAGCAGATCCCTGCCAGTAGTGTAGCTGTATATAGTCATTCTTGTCAAATGCCTATATCTTCAATAGATATAAAACAGTGTTCTTAATTTCCTCTGCTTTTTCCACACTTTGAATAGAAGTCTGTCCCAGAGAACGGATTTGATCCGTGCTGTGAATCCTGCCCTCATCTGTTTGAAATCTCTTTTTGGCCCTTGCATGCAAAAGAGCTGCCTTGTAGAATGCTGACTAGATGGGTTCAACAAAGTTTATGTGTAGCAACTTCTAAATATCTAATGCTGGAGATCTCTAATTATCTTGGTTTTCACTCTTTCTCCCAGGATCCTGCAGGCATCTTTGAACTGGTTGAACTTGTTGGCAATGGAACCTATGGACAAGTCTATAAAGTAAGCCTTCTGTGATTTCCTGGTATACAAGCTTACATGCTAAACATTCCTTGCTTATCTGTCTTATCTGTTGCAGATTTTTTTAAAAAAAGATTTAACTTCTGTTTTTTCTTCTTCTTGCTGGTACCTGTTTCAAAAATGTACAATTGTGAAACAGACAGTCCAAACAACAGAATGTTGTGTGCCAATCTGTGCTTCTGTAATTGTTTCTGGAGCTTCTTTTGCATTAATGCATAAACATATTTTAAGATGAAAAGAAATTTCTCCCAGGTTGATGCAGAATGTTTTGGCTGGTTCCTGGTGTGATAGTTAAGTCTGCCAGATTACAGCTAGGAGAACAGTACATGTCTTGAAAAGTTAGACACTTGCCAAAGATGAGTAAGTAGGGTTTCTCCCACATTTGTCCTTCGATTTCTCCCATCCTCTCACTCCCTGTGAGGCAAAACCGAGTCATCGTTAATTAGTAGGGAATGTTATGTCCTGATTTGCCAATCCTAATGGGAAATTGTTGTTCCAGTGGTTATACACTTAAAGGCATGGTCTGTCCTCACTGTGGTGGACAGACTTTTATTTGAAAGGCTGTTAGAAGAGAGTCTTCTATTTGAAGGCATCTTCTGTTTCAGGGATCAGTAGCTTGTTGCCCTGTAGCTGTTATTGGACTGTACCTTCCGTTCACCCTAAGTATTGGCTAAAACCCACAAACCCCTAAATCACACTAAAACAAAGGGAAAGGTCTCAGGTTCCAGAAGCCAGAACAAATACCACCAGTAACAGAGAAGGCTCAAAACAAATATAAATAAGGAAGGTCTGTCATATATTCACAAACACAAGCATAATAAAAAAGGTTATAATAATATCAAAATATGTGACTTTGATAATCATATTTTGATTGTCACATATTCAAAAAGTAAACGTAAGTATATATTCAGTAATTAAGTCATATGTTTAAAAAGTCATGTAAGTCATATATTCAAGAGATAGATATCATAAAACGTTATAACAATATAAATGTATCATAAATTGATATTTGTATGACTTTTTAATACACGTATGTTTATTTTTATTACTTCTTTTCCTTGTTCATGTTTGGTTTGTGCCTTCTCTGTTCCTGCTGTCCTCTTTTACTTGGAGTTAATATCTAACAACATTTGAAGAATCACAATTTTTGTGTCTCTGCTCTGAAGAGCTGGTTTAAAGATAAAAGGCATCAGGTCCAAATCTTTCCTACTATAGTGAGATGTATTAGATTTCTATTTAAATGATACCAGTTATTTTAAAATTTGCCTCTGTAACTATACACCAACAATTTGCAAATCACTGGTATCTACTTGGGGTTTTTTGGTGCTGCATTTCTTCTTTTTAGGGAAGGTATAAATGGCCGTCTGATTTGCTCTGCTATTAGGCAGGATGAGGTAGTCAATCTAAACTGACAGATTTTGTAATGCTGTTATAAAACTATGGGTTTTCTTTGCAATTGTTTTTACTACAACAGAAGTATCTTAATCTGTCTCAGGCATCAAAATATTTTGGTCAGTTATCTCTGGGGCCTAATTCTGATATATTTTAGGGCTCTAATTACAGTACTTGGGATAGTATTGTTCTGTGCTGCTTATCCTGATCTCTTAGAAGAGCTGAGTTGTTTTTGACAGTTCCCTTCACTATAGCCCTAATCAAGCGTTACATTATGTATTTTAGGTAAGGACACAAGGTGGAAAGTGTGCTTGCCCCACCTCTATCGTCATAACTCTCATATGAAGAATAATGTTTTGAATATGAGAAGAACCTCTTCTATCTGTTGAGAGCCTCCACACATAGAAGAGGCTCTCCACTTTACACTGTTGCTTTCTACATGAGTGGCAGTCTAGAGCATTAGACCAGAGGACTAGAGCAATACTTCCTCATCTGTTTACTTAAAGAAGATATTCTAACACCTGAATAGGGCTCATGTTTAGAGAACAAGGGCATGCTGGCAGAATCAAAATCCCAAGGACATTTTCCATAAATGTGTTCCATTTGGGCTGGTCCTTGGGAGGCCGGCATAAATATTTTGAAAATGTTCAATCTGAGCATTTCACTCTGATTTTTACTTGGATGTGGTGTTGTAAATGGAAACTTTGTCATCTTGAGTCTTAAGGATGAAGCAAGTTACAGTCGGGGATGCTTTGATCGTGATTTCCTGCATGGCAGGGGGTTGGACTGGATGGCCCTCGTGGTCTCTTCCAACTCTGCAATTCTGTGATTCTATGATACAGCGTTAACCAGCTGTTTGTACAGTCTCCCTCATACATTTTTGGGCTTTCCACTCTAAGATAGCATCCCTTCTGTGCTCATGTCTTAAAGGTACAACATCTCCTTCTTTATCCCCTGTCCCTGCTTCCCATATAAAAGAGAGGGAAGTGAAGTGTGCAGCCGATTTGTCAGGAAGTATTTGGTCTGAGTTTTATTTCTACATCCTCCTATTCCTCTGGGCTAATCCTTTCAATAAGGATGATAAAAGAATGCAAGCGAACCACAACTGAATGGAAATTCTGGACTTCTCCAAAGTGTGCTTTTCCAAAGTAGTGTTCCTTACTGAATTTCCTTACTGAAGTTACACTTTGTAGAATCGTCTTTTAAAAATTGGCACAGGAGATATTTCTACACAGCAGCTATTTTTTCTATTTATATTGTTTAATTTCAAAATGGTTCTGTCTTGGTTTGCTGAGGCTAAGAGCATTAGAGTGATGTCTAAACAGTTTCTCTCTGCTGGTAAAATAACTGTAGAGGTTGACCTAGTTCTAAACATGTGCATATTTCTAATAATTACTGCTGGAAAATGTGACTACAACATCCTTTTGAAAGCTTAGTGTTTCAGTGGAAAAGCAGAATGGGAAATCTTATCTCCCAAAGCTTATGTTGTTTCCCCCCTTTTTATTGATGTTTTGCCATTTGCTTTCTGCTGAAATTTTGGTGGTGTAGTTGCAATCAAAGTCTGAAACATAAAAATGTCCAGTTTTTTCTCTGTTTGGGCGGTGAAGTTGCAATCAAAGTCCGAAACATAAAAATGCCATTTTTTTCCTGTTTGCATTGTGTTTTGCCACCCCCACCCTACTCTTATGTTCCTGGTTTGCTGTGGTATTGAACCTTTCCCATCACTAGTAATGAGAATGGCTGATAGGTGCAGGGTCCCGTCTCCCCCAGGATGCCTGTTGTGACTGTGCTAGATGACATGAGTTAGTGGCATTCACAGAGGATGTGTTTGGGAAGAGGGATGACATTGATCAGGATAGAAGCCTGGATAGGACACAAGCTAAGGTGGGACATGGAGAGGGAAAGGGTGGCAGCAGGCCTGTAGTCATGTGCATGTAGGCCTGGCCACTCCAAATGCCTAGTGCTATAAAGAAGTGTAGATGTGTAAGTGATATTGTTAAACAATTTGGAAGCTGCCTTTGTGGTTGAAGAGTGGGGTATAAATACTCAAATAACTAAAAATATGCCTTTCCAGCCTTGTCTCCCCAGTCAGTGCCAGGCTGGCCATTAACCCCATTGTACTTGTCCTTCCTGTGTGGTTAGGTTGCCAGAGTGAAAACTGGTGAGGTCTCCTGTTCTTTTAATGGTTGTGTAGAAGAGGGAATTTCAGCAGGTGTTGCTGGTTACCTGGTTGTGTGTTTGCTAAAATACCCAGTCCTACACAACCATTAAAGGAACAGGATCGCTTTCCAGTTCTCAGTCAGGCAGCTCTATCACACAGGAAAGACAAGTGCTATGGATATTTATTTACTGGTTGTGGAAGAGGAGCTGATTATGTCAATAGAGTGTACAGTAATGTATTTCTAAATATTGTGCCTCACTTACTTCTCCCTTAGCTATGCTAGTGACCCTCAGTACTATCAGGTCAAACCAACTAAAATATTCTGGCTACAGCTTGAACCCTTTTTAATCTTCCAAATTCTCTCAAAAACGATCCCCTGAATTCCCTCAGAAACCAAACATCATAGTTTAGGGGTCAGAGTTTTGGCTCTGAAGGAAGGGGAAATTTAGGCATGGGAGCAGTCTTGATAGACTTTACCAATTTTAGCCTTGGCTGTGGCTAAAAGGAGTATGAACTAGGCCTAAATAGTAGAAAAATACCTCTTACAGCTTTAAGGGATCCCAAATGCTCAGCCAAAGGTTGGTCAGTCCAAAGCAGACGAATGAATCTTCATTCCTCTTAGCAAAGCTTAATCAGAATAATTTTTACTTGAAAGAGAACAGGCATTGGTGGCAGCTTATTTCTTTCAAGTGAATCAAGCAGGTTCTTTTATTATTTAACAATAACAAACAAGCTCTGGATGTGTCTTTAATCTTTTGAGACTATTGACTTCCTAAAATTAATACAATGAATTCTGGGGTGAGGATGGCAAGAATGGTAAAATATGAATTGTTTGGTGGTGAAGGCATTTTCTTTCTAACAGAGGGAGGGACAGAAAAAGAAAATCTATCAAGCTACTTTGTTCTGTTGCCTTATATGAAAAAAAAATCAAGATTGACTGAACCATATTTGACCTCTTTTGCTCTGCTGAGGAATGATTTTAGGGTAGCAAGCACATTAATTGTAGCTGGATATGCTATAGGCGATAATTTTTCCTTCTTGTCTATGGCAAGTGGGAGGAATTATTTAAGAAGAGAGTTCACTTGAAGAGAGTTCACTTGGGGAGTGGGTGTTCTTTGTTTCTTCTTCCTCTGTAAAATGCCTTCCAAGTTTTTTAGATCAAAGCTTGTGAAATAGTGGGCTGGGTCTCCTAGGCCTGGGCAGTTGGTGAGGGGGAAGGCAAGATCCTGATACAGACTGTGCTCCTCCTTGTTTTTGTTGTGATTTTGCACTGGAAGTATTAATTTGCAACTTCATACATTTAAGTAGTGCTACCTTGTTTGTAATGACACTACCACCTTCTTTTGCAACTAGTGCCCCTATTTCAGAAACATATTAAGTTTTAAAAAGGTTTTCTGGGAGTTTGTACTAGCACACTGCTTTTTCCAGAAATGCAAAACTGATAATGTAGGAGGCCTCTTCCTTTTCTCTGTTTGCTTTAGGGCAGCAGGAAAACTAAATCAACAAAATTCTGAACAAAACGTAGCAGTGCCTCTTCTCTGGGGATTAGATGTGTAGTATGTTGAGACAATCACACAAAGAAAGAAAATTCAACTTGGGAATGGAGTGCTTTACAGCAATGGTTCTAAACCTGTGGTCATGGACCCCCGCGTTCCACAGTGTCCTCACACAGGTTCTGTGAAGGCTTGAAGGCTGCTTGGCCCACCTCTTCCCTGCAGTGGAGTGGCCATGTGATGGGAGCCAAGGCAAAGGCTGGCTGGCTTGGCCTGCACATTACCATTCAATCCGCTTGCAGGAAAAAGCAGGAGAAAACTCTTCCCTCTCCCCCTCCAATACCTCTGTGGGAAGGTTTAATGGATGGTGTAATTGTATTGTTATTATTGTCAGATATTATTATTATTATTATTATTAGGGTTTTAAATCTTGAGTTCAGTCTTGGGGGTCTGTGGCAACAAAGGATATTTAAAGGGTGTCCCTGGTAAAGAAAAGGATCATCTGAAAGAAAGCTAGCATAAAGATTTAATAAGTATATGTAGTATATGGAAAGATCTGTATGAATAGATTTAATAGATATAACCTTCTGTCTCTCTCTCTCTCCCCCTCCCTCACCCACACACACACACACACACACACCACCCTCCCACACACATGGAGATATATAGATACAGATATTCACAATCCATGAGATCTAGAAACTTGTTTGTTGAGAATACTGAAATATTCTAGAACAGGGTTGGGGAATTTGTGGCTGTCTAGTTGATGAATTACAAATCCCATAATCCCCCAACAACTGTTCTGCTGATTAGGGTTGACGGGAGTTTGAGCCCATGAACACATTTAAAAAATCACAAGTTGTCCATCTTTCTTGTAGAAGAAACCAAGATCCAGGAATGTTAACAGACTGGTGTGTGTTACCATTCTGCATTTGATCTGTAAGACATGGCTGTTAGTTCTTCCATTTTACTTCTCTTAGAAGTTGTGCTTGTATAGCAAACCCCATTAACAGACAGCTCAAGTTGTGTTGTTGTCTTAGAGAACCTGGGTGGCATAGTGACTAAGCATGTGAGATAGGAATCTCCCAACTTGGCTCTGCTGTGAACCTGGTCACTTACACAAGCAGTTAGAGTCAGCAGAACACATGTTTTTACAGAACTGTTATAAGGATTAGTAAGTGGATGTAGAAAAAATGCTTTGAAAACACCAGAGTGTGAAGGTTAAGAAGGCTAATCACTTATTATAATGACTATTCACGAGTAGTGGAAATCTTGGGTAGGCAAGTAACAAAAAATATGGCCACATTTGAATGTCACACTAAAGCATGAGTTAGCACAGGTGGAAAACATGTTCCCTCCCCAGTTGTTGGATTACAGGTCCTTGCATTCTTGATGATGGGTTGTGCTGGCTAAGGCTGTTAGGAGCTGCAGTCCAAAAACATCTGGAGGGTTGCATGATTCCCACATCTGCTTCTGTGCAACTTTGGTGTTTTCCAGCTCTCATGTGACTCAAATGAGTTTTGAATCTTTCACGTCTTCTCATTGTTAACTGCGGCTTCCTGTGACGGCTAAACCAGGAATCATGGTTAACTTTGATTATGGCCAGCTTAAAACAATCCTGCTTCAGAAACTAGCTCTTGGAGCTGTCTTGTTTTAAAGTCTCTATAGGTCATGTTAGCCATGCTTTGTCAGATAAGCTGCAGTTAACTAAAAGAAGAGGCAATTAACAAACAGCTGCTCCTTAAGCCAGGGCAAAGTGCAGCTGCCTTCTCACATCAGCTCCAGCCAGCATAGCCTATAGTGAGGGATGCTGTGAGTCTGGCCACACTTTGAGGGCCACACTTTGTTGAGACGTGTCTTAAGTGAAATGACTGTGACAGGACTTATGGGGGCAAACCTTCCTTCAATCCTGTAAACTAGGAAAGCTGTGTGCAGCAACAACTCCCTGCCCCTTATGACAGACAGATGATGAGTGGAAATATCACCTCTCTCTGACCTCATCTAGGTTTATAAATCTCTCTCTCTCTCTCTCTCTGCAAATGAAGATTCAGGAAGGACTCATCCTGCACTTTCTGCAAGCGCGCTGATGACTAAAAAGGCCAATCTGAGATAAACAAGTCTGGTTGCAGAAAGCACAGCAGAAGGTCTCCTTGGATGATGTTTCTGGGTTGTGATTCTTTCTGCGTTGTCGTTTCTCTTCAAGACTTGTTCAGCGTGAGTTCTCAAATAAGGCTGCAGCATTGTGGATATTGAGTCTCCATGCTTCCCAATGTGAGGCCAGGGCAGACCATTGTTGATGATCAATTTGGCCGAGCCTGAGATAGCATTATATGTCAGGGATATTTACACCAGTGAAGAGATCCATGTCATCAATACTGGAAGTCAGGTGGAGAGCATCTGGATAAAAATTAAAGGGGAGGGAAACAACAGGGATGGTATTATGGGACTCTGCTACAGACCCCCAAGTGTCCTGGGCCCAGTGCTATTCAACATCTTTATCAATGACTTTGATGAGGGAATTAGGGGCATACTTATCAAATTTGCAGATAACACCAAATTAGGAGGAGTAGCTAATACCCTAGAGGACAGGATCAAAATTCAAAATGACCTGGATAGACTGGAGAGCTGGGCCAAAGCTAAAAAATGAAATTCAATAAGGAGAAATGTAAGGTACTGCACTTAGGGTGAAAAAATGAAATTCATAGATACAGGATGGGGGAGACCTGGCTGAATGAGACTACATTGTGAAAGGGATCTAGGAGTCCTAGTAGACCACAAGTTGAACATGAGTCAACAGTGTGATGCGGCAGTTAAAAAGGCCAGTGTGATTTTGGGCTGCATCAATAGAAGTATAGCGAGTTCACCGTAGAGTACCGTACTATTGTTGTGAGGTGATGGCCTTCCATGCTAGAAATGTGCCCTGCCCAGCGCAGCTGTGTTCTCAATATCATGGCCTCAATGCTGGTGATCCCTGCTTGCTCAAGGACAGCAACATTCGTCACATAGTCAGTCCAGTATATATTTAGGATTGTGCATATACAGTGCTGATGAAAGCGTTAGAGAAGTTGTAGGTAGTGACCCATGTTTCAGTTCCATAAAGGAGAATAGACAGTACAATGGCTCTATACACACTGATTTTTGTGCTTCATCTCGGGTGTTTATTACTCCAGACTCTTTTGTGAAGTCTTCCAAATGGCTATAAATAACCTGTACTTAAATGGAGGTTTCTCTGTGCCCCATCTCTCTGACACATCTTTAGAAGATGAAATTTACTTGTTAGAAAGGAATTAGTTGTGTTATGCCACAGAATTATGCCACAGAAATGTGGAGTTCTTAGGCAGTGAAATCTTTGCTGGGAGAACTCTTTAATGCTTCTTTGAGAGAAGGGGAGCGGGGAGGCTTGTTTCCAGAGCAACTGGTACATCTTGTGCTGCTTGATTTGTGTGAAAGATAACAGCAGGATTGGGAAGGGGAGGGGAGACTGAAGAAGCCAACCCACATACGCCTGCGCACCAATATGGCATGTTAACATTTGTGCCTTGTGATTACTTGGAGGGAAAGGTGACATCACCCTTCTGTCCTTTGAAACTGCTTGTGATGGAGGTGGAAAGATAATACAGGAATCCAATGTGCTTATCTTCCTGACTTAAAAAAAATATATTTATGCTTTATAGTCTGCACTTATTGGTGTCTGTGAAGGATTATGGCTGCAAAAGCAGTTCTACAACTGCATCCAAGTTGGTATTCTTTGTGCAATTTTGGTTATCATTGGCTTTAACATATGGTATACTGTATGTGCATTTGGGACATAGTTTTTTAGAAGCCCATTAAATTTAAGTCCCATGAAAATGCCTCTTCCTTCTAGGATAATTTCTGTGATATATATATTTATGCAAATATATAGTATACATTTGTGTGCCTTCAAGTCACCTGGCGATTTATGGTGACTCCATAAATTTCATAAGGTTTTCTTAGGAAAGGAATACTCAGAGGTGGTTTTGCCAGTTATTTTCTCTGAAATATAGGCTACAGTACCTGGCATTCATTGATAGTTTCCTTTCTAAGACTAACCAGGGCTGACCCTGCTTAGTTTCCAAGATGAGATGGGATCTGGTTCCTTTAGGTTGTGTGTATGCGTGTCTGTGTCTGTCTGTCTGTCTATCTAACTGTACATGCAGAGCTACCCTGCAGTTAAGGTGAACAATATACTGTAAGGTATTGTACAGTTTTTGTTTTTTAAGAAAACAGTTGCAAATTAAAAATGCAACTTCAGAAATCAAGCCTATGGCAGGTATAGCTGGGAAAGTCTGTGTGTAGAATAGGTAGAACACACACACACACACACACACACACACACACTGTATAGGTGGAAACATACAGGAATGCAGAGATGGTCCCAAGGTGAAATCAATTCTCCAGTGCCACAGTGATGCTTTTGCAGCCCCCTGAATTTGCTTTGCCTGAGAGCTTATAAATCTGATCTGCAACCCCCTGTTTTTTATAACCCTCTGCTAATTCATTGAGCTTTTCTAAATGAAGTTACTGTATTGCTAATTACAGTATTCTAAGAGGTACTTTGGAGGAGCTAAGTTGGGAAGTGCAAAATGCAATACAAGAATTGAGCTTCCTCTACAAATTCAGGAGGATAAGTTTATGCCTTGTAAAACTTGTGGGTGATCACGGTGGAGGATGTTTGATAGTTCAGCTGTCCTTCAAGTTAGGGAAAGATGAATAATGTAAGCTGCAAATCAATAAAGCGTAACTTCAAAAATGAAGGCTCTGACAGTTATATCTATTAAAAAGAAACATAGGACGTTGCCTTATACTGAGTCTGATCATTGGTTCGTGTAGCCTCATATTGGCAACTCTGACTGGCAGTAGCTCTCCAGTCATTCTTTTCTAGACCTTCCTGAAGATCTTTGCTTGTCTCCCATCCATGTTTTAATTAGGCCTTCTTGACTTCTGAAATCAGACCAGATTGGCCATGCTTGAGGTGATGTGGTAGTAGCAAGTCCCTGATTGGTGATCCTCAGAATGATCTAAATGGTTTTGGAGTCACTGGTCTTGTGCAAGTATTTTATTTTGACTTCAGCTTTAAAGGGTCATTAAAGCTTTTTCCAGAGGGAAATGAGTGACATGGTTAATGCTGCTCGTTTAGGACTGGGTTAACTTGGAAGGACCCTGTAAGTCAGCTTGGAAAAGGGTTGTGTCCTCTCCTATCTAAACTGCAGGTTAAGCAATGTGTTTTAAAATCTTTTTGAGAGAGACCAAATTGTGTAACAACCCTGATGCCTGGGAGGCATTGCAAGTTGCAAAGACAACTACAGGCAATGCTCAAATGTGACATTGATGCCAAAGGAATTTTCAGACTGAGCCTGCAGTTTCATAATTTCTGACATACACAAGCTGTAGCAATTCATATTTCAATCATCATTTTTGCCATTGCCAGGATAAAAGCATTCCAACAGTTATGAAGATGCCAAATATATTATTTTTAAGAGAACAACAGGAAACTAGTGTGAAATCTTGTGTCTTTTTTTCCTATTATCAGTAAGCATCAAATTGTAGTGAAACTAGGGTTTTTCTTAATGACTCCTTTTTTAAAAAAGATACTGTCTGTATATCTTCTTAAATATCCTTTAAGAGCACAGTGTGGGCAAGTTCTGCAAGCAAAGAGGGTCAGTGGCCCACCCATGGATCAGCCAGGGGCTGCATTGGCCTTAAAAGTATATTTAAAAATAAAAAAAGCAAAACCAGAAGTGATCAGAAGGTCAATTTGTGTGAACTTTTAGAAACCCTTTTAGAGCTGTACCTTGCTTAAACAGGAGGAAAAGGGAATCTACACTTGGTGCAAATTGACACTTTTGGAGGCTTCTAGGAGTGGCAGTTCTTTGCTTTTTTTCCAAGGGTTCGTTTACACGGGCAAATATTCCCCTAAATATACCGCAAAGATAGCTCATTGTTCCCATGGATCACACCACAGCATCACCTCATTCAGAAGGGGGGAAGGTAAAGCACCCAAATATAGCGTGACAAGGGATGTCACTACTTTTGCTGAGTTATTTGCAAAGTAGCGCATTATTGCTACTGTAAACAACCATTTCACTAAGGGCTGCAGCAGAGCTGCACTGTGATTGGTTGTTATGATGAAGTGGTGGGCTTAAAAGAGGTGGAGTGAGGGAGGGAGATTCAGTAGCGATTAAGAAATTTTGAAAAATCCTCTCTGCTATTTTGCAAGTCTGTGTGAATCCAGTTTGCCAAGAAAAAGGATTCCCAAGTCCTTTCAGTCAGGGAAGATCTGTTCCCCACATAAAGCCCCTCCTCTTTTTCCTCAGCCGAGATCGCTGTGTCTCTGCTTGAGAGAGAGAGAGAGAGAGAATCTTTTCTCTGATCTTCCCCCCTGCTATTTTGGCAGTCTGTGATTCTTTATTTAGCAAGAAAATGCAGGCTTCCAATCCTTTCAGTCACGGAGGATCTATCCTCCTCCCCATAAAGCCCTTCTCTGCTTGGTCTCTGCTTGGGAGGCCACTCCCCCGCACCTTTACATGTCTGAACCATAAAGCGAAATAGTTTACAAAAGTAACTGACTGGCACAGCTGCGGAAAAGAACTAAAGCGCAACTTGCCGCAATAAATCTGCCGTGTAAATGAACCCCAAGAAAAAAACCCAAAGGAGTGGTGGGGTGATGGTGGGTGGTCAGGGTGAGCCTAGGGGTGGCAAAAATGGTCTGGGAACCACAGGATGGGAGGGGCTCATGATTCCCACCCCTGTTTTACTGCTCCCTTAAAGCTTTTAGTTGGGCATGCCAGACTGGATGTTACTTAGTCTCCCCTTATAACTTCTTCTCTCATTGTAGGTTGTGATGTGTACTGGTGATGCCAGAGCTTGTTGTAGCATTGATACTATACCACCTTAGCTGAAGGGCTGTCTAAATGGTGCAAAAAAAAAAATCCTGGTAGAATTCGAGGAGAAAACGTGTTGTCTTAAAGGCAACCCACAGCAATTCACCCTGTTCAGAAAGAGAACAAAACCAGCCATATACAGCATGCTAGGAGACGTCATGGTTTTCTGTGAAGTTATTTAAAAACTGCAAGGGGGTGCACATTGCTCCTTGTTAGGACAAGCAATTCACCTTAATTCGCTTGCCCATTTGACAGGAAGTGAAAAGCTGATTGGCCAAATGAGTGTAGGGGCGGGGCATACTGACAGGGCAAGCTCCTGCAGCCACCATCCCACTTATGAGCAATCGTGAATGGGGAAGGGAGAAGACAGCTGTCATTCCCACCCACCTTTGCTGCTGCCCCCGTGGGGGCCGAGGGAAGGGGGAGGGCTCTCTCGTCCTCTTCTCCCTTCCTTGGTTTCCCACCCATGTCATTGCCGCCACTGCTGTCGCTGCCAAAGGGATCAGGGGAGGTAGAAGGGTGTCTACCATCCTCTCCCCTGTCCTCTGTCCCTTCTGTTACCATCCTGCCTTCTCCCCACAGAGACCAAGGAAGGGAGTTGGGTGGCTGCCATCCTCTCCCCCTTCTTCAGTCCCCACCATTGCCGTCCCACCATGAAGCTTATGGGGGCTGCTGGGGGAAAACCCACTGTTAAGACAAGTTGCAGATGCTGTGACTTGCTCTTACTGTGGGACACAATGTTTTTTTTCCCGCCTTGTATAGATGGGGCCTGAGAGTAAGCTTTATGGTGCCTAATGAAATGTACTTCTGAGTGGACACGTAGGGGCTTCTCTGTATGGCGAAAATGCTCCTCATAGAATTTGAGGAGAATTCCTTTTGTCCCAGTGGGACAAAAGGAATTGTAATGCTACAATGCACTTAGCAGGAAATGTTTTAAAACTTTATAGTTCCTAAATCTCTGGCAATACACTTAGGGGCCGTCTAAATGGTGAAAATAACCTTCATGGAATTCGCTGGGAATCCTACCAGTCTAAACAGGCTCTGGTGTCAACCCACACTATTCAGAAGGAGGGGGGCCAAAAACGGCAAAAAAAAAAAACGGGGTAAAAGCCTTCGCAGATTTCCCCATACTTTTCCACAAACTGCGAAGTTGGTGTGCATTTTTGCTCTTTTGGACTATGGAACAATAAAAAACGTGAAGGGAAGCACAAAACTGATTCGCTGGGTGAGAGCAAGGGTGGAGCTTGATAGGAGGGCAAGCGCCCACTGCCGCCATGTTGGATTTTTGCTAAGCTCGTTGTGACGATTAAAAAAGGGATCAATATTTTCTGTTTTGCTTTGGAGAATCGCTTTATCACATCAACATACCTTGGGACGATTTTTGTAAAAAAAACCCAGCGGCAGTGAAGAACTAATGTGAGTAAATTACTCACGGCCACCACCAGGAATACGAGACTTATGGGGGCTCCCCAGGCCAAAAAAACCATTTGGTCTGGTCACTGGCCAATACTATGAGGTATTTGGGATTCCCCCCCCCCTCGTGTAGGTGGGCTCTTAGAAATATACTCCCAAAGAAGAGTTCAGAATTTATATCTCAGGCTCATGCTCACAGGCCAGTTACAAGGAACATATAACTCCCTTGTTAAACCAGCTTAACTGGCTACTAGTTTGTTTCTGGGCACAGTTCAAAGCACTGGTTATGACCTATAAAGCCCTAAATTGCTTGGGTCAAAACTATTTGAAAGACCGGATCTCCCCATATGCTCGCTTGGTGAGGATTCAAGAGAGAGCCTTCTCAGTGGCTACTCCCATCCCCTGGAACGCCCTTCCACAGGAGGCTAGGCTGGCCCCTTCTATGATCTCCTTTTACCGGAAGCCAAATATGCTTCTTTTTAAGCAGGCTGTTGATGTATAAGCAGCAGGGCTTGTTTTATTTTGTCTGTTTTAGTTTTTAATCTGTTTTATAATATGTTTTAATCTGATTTTATAATATTTTACCAGTCTATATTGTATTTTTAATCTGTTTTATGGAAGCTTGCTTTGGGTCCCATCTAGGGGGAAAGGTGGCATACAAATGAAATTTTCTCCTCTCTCTCTCTTTTCTTCCCAAACGAAGATTCAGGAAGGACTCATCCCACACTTTCTGCAAGTGCGCTGATGACTAAAAAGGCCAATCCAAGATAAACAAGTTGGCTGCAGAAAGCACAGCAGAAGGTCTCCTTGGGTGATGTTTCCGGGCTGTGATTCTTTCTGCGTTGTCGTTTTTCTTCAAGACTTGTTCGGTGGAGCTCTCAAATAAGGCTGTAGCATTGTGGATAGTGTATCTCCATGCTTCCCGATGTGAGGCCAGGGCAGACCATTGTTGGTGATCAATTTGGCCGAGCCTGAGATGTTGTTTCAGGGAGTCCTTGTATCGCTTCTTTGGAGCGCCCCTCTTTACGCTGACCAGTGGTGAGTTCACTATAGAGTAGTATTTTTGGGAGGCGATGGTCCTCCTTCCTAGAAACGTGCCCTGCCCAGCACAGCTGTGTTCTCAATATCATGGCCTCAATGCTGATGATCCCTTCTTGCTCAAGAACAGCAAGATTCGTCACATAGTCAGTCCAGTGTATATTTAGGATTGTGAGTAGACAGCGCTGATGAAAGCGTTTGAGGACTCGTAAGTGTTGGCGATAGGTACCCATGTTTCAGATCCGTAAAGGAGAATAGATAGTACAATGGCTCTATACACACTGATTTTTGTGCTTCGCCTCAGTTGTTTGTTACTCCAGACTCTTTTATAAAGTCTTCCAAATGTGCTATATGCCTTTGCTAATCTGTGACCAATCTCTTTGTCAATCTTGGCATCTCAGGGATGATGCTTCCCAGGTAGGTGAACTGCTGAATGGACTTAAGCACAGATTTGCCTACGGCAATGTGGGAATGATGGTGTTCGTTCTGTGGTGCAGGCTGGTAGAGAACTTCTGTTTTCTTCAGGTTGACTTCCAGCCCAAACAGCTCTGCAGCTGTTGCAAAGCAGGATGTTAGGTGCTGCAGAGCTGCTTCTGTGTGGGCAACAAGGGCAGCAGCAGCAGCGAAGAGCAGCTCACGGACTAGATAGTTTAGAGTCTTAGTGAGTGCCCTCAGACTGCTTAAGTTAAACAAGCTGCCATCAGTATGGTAACGTATATAGATGCCATCTTCTTCTTCAAGCTCTGCCGTAGCCCTTTGAAGCATCATGCTGAAGGAGATTGTAAATAAAATTGGTGCAAGAACACAACCTTGCTTCACTCCATTAGTTATTAGAAAGGGCTCTGAAAGAGCATCGCCATATCTGACTTGACCGTGCTGGCCCTCTTGTAGCAAGATAATCATTTTAAGGAATTTGGGGGGACATCCCAGTCTTTCTAGGATCTGCCACAGACCTTTTCTACTCACAGTCTCAAAGGCTTTGGTGAGGTTGACAAATGTTACATAGTGACCCTTGTTCTGCTCCCTACATTTCTCTTGCAGTTGTCTAAGGGCAAATACCATATCTGTAGTACTCCTAATGGCTCTGAAGCCACATTGGCTTCTTTCAGGAGTATCCTTGCAAGGATTTTTCCAGCAATAGGGAGCAGTGTTATACCTTGATAATTTGAGCAATCAGATTTTGTTCTTTTTTTCTTGTACCAGGTGATGATGACTGCATCTCGGAGATCTGATGGCAGTTCCCCCTTTTCCTCAGCAATTCCCAAGGAGTTTGTGGAATTTATCATGAAGGACATGACCTCTGTGTTTCCAAACTTCAGGTGGGATTCCATCAATCCCAGCTGCCTTGTCATTTTTCATCTTCTGTATGGCCTTAAGGGTCTCTTCCAAAGTGGGAGCTATGTCCAATTCATTTTTCATTGGTTTTTGTATCATATGTTGGATAGCTGAGCCTTGAACTACTTGGTTGGGACTGAAGAGACTTTGAAAATGTTCAGCCCATCGATTCAGGATGGAGGCTTTATCAGTAATTAGTGTTTGACCATCTGTACTATATAAGGGGCTTTGGACCTGATAAGTATGTCCAAACAGTGCTTTAAGAGCTTCGTAAAATCCTCTAAGATTACCCAGATCTGCACAGCATTGTGTCTTTTCTGCTATATTGATCCACCACTTGTTCTGAATGTCTCGGAGTTTTTGTTGAAGTTTCCTACATGTGAGATGGAAAGCTGCTTTTCTTACATGGCAAGTTGGCTGTGCAAGGTATGCCTGGTGAGTAGTTCTCTTCTTTGCCAACATCTCCTGGATCTCTTGGCTGTTTTCATTAAACCAGTCGTGATTTTTCTTGTGGGAGAACCTGAGAGATTCTTCCGCAGACTGGAGGATACTGTTTTTGATATGTTGCCAAAGCACTGTAGGAGAAGGATCTATAGGGTGGTCTTCAAGTTTTGTTTGCAGATTTGCCTGGAAGCTGTCTCCGATGGTAGCTTGTTGAAGATTGTTGACTTGGAGTCTCCTCTTTAAGATGCTGCCCCTCTTAGGTTTGAGCTTAAGATGAAGATTTAGTTTACATCTTACAAGGTGATGATCTGTTTGGCATTCTGCACTTGGCATCACTCAAGTATGATGGACATCACAAATGTTTGTTTGGCAGACTAGAACATAGTCAATGAGGTGCCAATGTTTGGATCGGGGATGCGTCCAGATTGTCTTCAAGCGATCTTTCTGCTGAAAGATAGTGTTTGTTATAGTCAGCTGTTGTTCTGCACAGAACTCTAGCAAGAGGTGTCTGTTATCATTGCAGTTTCCAACACCATGCTTGCCTAAAACACCTTTCCAGGCTTCGGAGTTCTTTCCCACTCTGGCATTGAAATCACCAAGGATAATAATTTTATTTTCTACAGGGACATTTTGTATGAGGTGGCATAGGTCTGTGTAGAATTTGTATTTCTCAACAGGGTTGGCTTGCATAGCTGGGGCATATATACTGAAGAGAACAACATGTGGGAGGCGTAAGGAAATAATGCGATCAGAGTGTTCTGTTGGGAAGGTTTCGAGTTTGGAGGCAATGGAGTTTTTAATCATAAAGCCTACTCCTGAAAGATGTTTTTCAGTTTTAGGTTTTAGGCAGACCAGTAAAGTGTGTAGCCGGTGCCATGTTCTTTAAGGCTGCCTTCCTCATGGAGACAAACTTCAGTGAGAGCTGCGATGTCAATATTAAGTCGTGATAGTTCATGGGCTGTTAGAGCAGAATGATGCTCAGGCCGTCCACTATCTGCAGAGTCTTGCATGATTCTGATGTTCCAGCATGCAAGCATCAGTTTATTTACACCTTTGGAGGCTGGTGTGTGCCTTTGTTTCTTTGCCTTTGTTCGACCGCATCAGAAGATGCTCGTTGGCCGCGGCTAGCCAACCAGGTAGATGGGGATGAGCTTTCGTTAGGCCACTTTTTCTAGTCCGCTCTCCATATGGAGCAAGCAGTGCTCTCCTTTAAAAAGGCTGTTTGATCATTCAGGATGCTGCCAAACAGGACTGTCATCTCCTGGGTCAGCCTCAAGTGACCAAAGTCCTGAACCGCCTGCATGCAGGGTTGGGTCTGCGGCTTCCAGTGCAGATTTACACCTGCCATTTCGTCCCTCACCTATCACTACAGGGCTTTTTCAGAATTGGATTTATCCTTCGAGCCTGTGCAATGGATTTTTCTGGTGGAGTGCAGCATGCACAGAACTGACCTCTCCCTTTAAACCAAGGGTTCATCTGCCGTGGCCTTGCAAGCATGGATGGTAGCAATGAGATCCTCATGTCGTAGGTTTGATAAGAGTTTCCTTCTCTTAGATGGTTGACCTTACAGGTTTGAGCGGGCACCATCTGCCCGGGTTTGGGATTAGAGTTTTCCTTCTCCTAGGATGGTTGCCATAAGGCTAGAGAGCCCATCCTGCCCTTTGAGGCTCTTTGTCAGACCCTTCGGTTTTGACCTGTCTGGCATGGGAGGCCCTACCGGTGGCTATTATGCCACCGCCAGCATAGCTCAAAACTTCATTAGGGTACGCAAGCCTCTCCCTCACGACAAGGGGGGGTGTCAATGGAAAGGACAAATGAAATAAATAAATAAACAAACAAGCAAATCAATCAATCAATAAAATATAAATGTGTTACACCAAGTTTATGAACCATGTGTGATTTCCTAGGAAGAGCCAGCATGTTGTAGTCATCTGAGTGTTGGACTAGGAGATCTGGGAGATCAGGGTTTGAATCCCCACTCAGCCACAGGCCTGATAAACTACAGGGTTTTTCTCTTGTTAGTGCTTTAATGTCTGTTTTGGTTAAAGTTCGAGCACTCAGCTGACCATTGTACATTGGCTGTAGCTGTTTTGGTAGTTCACAGATTTTGCTTGCTTGCCTTTCCCCTTGTATTTCATTTCTCAAAAGCTGAACCACATTTAAAGGAATTGCAATGCAACAATGCAGTAAATGTCTTGGAGGTTGTGAAATCCTCAGTTAAGAAAGTTGTGAGCCAGATAAATGTAATGGATGGGTAGGCGCCAGTACTGATTACAGACTTTTATGCACATTATCATCTGGAAGCATCAGCATTGCTCCAGAAGTTCTTCTAATGTGGGGGAGCGGTTTGTTAACTAGCCCAAAAGGTACTTTTTTAGTACATACTAAAAAGCCATAAAAAGACTGCAGTAGATACTGAAAAAACTACCTTTGTGCATGAGTCAACCAAGAATTTGAAGGTGATCATAATTGGGCTTTGCAGAGGCCTGGAAAAATAACCAAGGATTTCAGATGTCTCTTTGATCTAATAATCCATATGTCCCCCCCCCCCGACTTTGGACTTCCATTTGTTTGTTATTTATTAGTTACATTTACTATGTTAGCTTTCCACGAATGAAATTGAGGTGGAGTATCGAGGTCCACACTTCGACCTAATAATAAGACTGTGAGGTAGGTCAGGCTCAGCAACAACGATGTGAGTTTCATGACTAGTTAGGGCCTAGAATCTGGATCAATAGTCTCAAATCTAGAACTCTAACCATTATGCCATGCTGCTTATGAATAACACCAACCTGCAACGTTGGATCCACTTTTTAGTTTAACAACGTCATCATCTTGGTCCCTTCAACAACTTCTCCTCCCCTCATCCTTTCCTTTTCTTGTCCTTCTTAAACAACAAACCCCTGAAGAAACAGAATACAGTAGGTCCTCTGTATCCACTGATTCATTATCCACCAATTCAGTTATCCATGGGACACAAAACAGAACGCCTACCATAGAGTCTTCCTAGCCTGTGTCATCTCTAGCCATTTTCTAGGTCCTCCAAGGCAATTCTATGGTATCTTAAACCAGAAATCCCTTAGTGACTGAGAAGACCCCTCCCACCCAGTGAGGCTTCCCCTCCTGTGCAGCCTCTCTGGGCGGGGGGATGTTCTCCGTGACTTTGAGTCACGGAGAAGATCCCTCCCACCCATTGCGGCTCCCCCCCCGTGCATCCGTGGTGAGCGGAGGGGATCTTCTCTGTGACTGAGTCATGGAGAAGACCTCCCACCAGCATGGCTCCCCCCCTTGTGCAGTCATGTTGGGCGGGGGGATCTTCTCCGTGACTCTGAGTCACCGAGAAGACCCCCCCCCGCCAAGTGCTGCATCCCCCCCATGCAGCCGCGCTGGGCAGGGGGGATAAGGTGGCTGGCAAGCTCCCCCCCCCCCCCGCAAGCCAGCCACCTCTGACTCGGGAAGGACAGGAGGTGGCTAGCAAGCTTCCCCCCATCCCAGCCAGCCACCTCTGGTCGTATACCTGGCATATAAAATGACCCCTGTCTTTTCAGGAGATTTTAGAGGGTTAAAAAGTCATCTTATATGCCGGAACATATGGTATTTATGGAAACATATTTTCCCTGCATCTGTTTATCTGTTACTCAGGCCATATGAGTTCATTTGACGCAGTCTGAAGCAGATAGTATTCTGAACAGTGAGTTGCTGACTCAGATGCTTCTTTAAAATCATTTTTGTTTTTTGAGCTCTTAAAACAAGATTTACAGTTTGGGAGGGATTTGTACTCTGTAAGATGGCAAGCACTCTTAAAAAGTCTAGTTTAAAATTTACTCCTATGGGATAAAATTATGAGAGACAGAGGACCATAATTAGGAGAATTAATCCAAGGGTCTCTGGAAGTCAGAGCTCCCAGTAATATTTGTAGGCCATAAGTATGTGAGCAAATGTTTATCCATTCTCTTTTGTGCAGATGTATGGACAAGAACACACACCACACACACACACCCAAACTCCATGATGTTGTGCATATCAGATTGCCAGATTAAGAAGGTTCAGAAAAGGAAACTGAAAGGAAATGAATCAGTCCTCCAACTGTCCATGGGCTGGTTTACATGGCAGATTTATTGCGGCAACTTGCGCTTTAATTCTTTTCTGCATCTGTGCCAGTCAGGTTTTTTTTTCTAATTATGCCGCTTTTTCGTTCAGACTTGAAAAATTCTGGGGGGGCGTGGCCTCCCAAGCAGAGGCAGGCTTTATGGGGAAGGGCATAGACCTTCTTTGAAGCCCTGCATTTTCGAGCTAAAGAAAGACTCACAGACTGCCAAAATAGCAGGGGGGAAGATCAAAGAAGTGTCTCTGTCTCTGTCTCTCTCTAAATCTGCCTGTAAATGATCTCAGTCACTGCCCGAAGCAGAGGGTCAGCAATCTCTCTGCTGAAAGGGATTGCTGCCATGCAGAGGATCCTAAGGTGAACCTATCATTATTATTATTTTTATTATTTTTATTTTAGGTATTTATACCCCGCCCTTCAGCCACAATGGCTATCAGAGCGGCTTACAAATTGTTTTAAGCAATAGCAATTTACACATCTACACTGCATTAAGCAGTTAACCAATGTGTGTTAGCTAATTACCCCCACAAGCTGGGTACTCACAAGTTTTTTCAGCACAATTTGTTTAGTCAGGGTTCACAGACTTGCAAAATAGCAGAGGATTTTTGACTCTCCCTCCCTGGTCCCCCTCCCTCCCCCCTCTCTCTCCCTCGCTGGCTTTCTCTCTCTCGCCCTCCCCCAAGCAGAGCTGACAGATGGGAACTTTATGACTGAAAGGTCTTGGGAATCCTTTTTCTTGGCAGACTTGCAAAATAGCAGAGAGAATTTTTCAAAGTTTCCTGAACGCTACTGAACTCAGTACCCCTCTTTTAAGCCCACCCGTTGCATCAGAGCAACTAATCACAATGCAGATCTGCTGTAGCCCTTAGCGGAATGGTAGTTTACATTGCCAATAAAGCGCTACCGGCAAATATACCGGCAAAAGTAGCGACATCCCTTGCCACGCTATATTTGGGTGTTATACCTTCCCCCCTTCTGAATGAGGCGATGCTGTGCTGTGATCCGTGTGAACTATGAGCTATCTTAGCAGTATATTTAGAGGAATATTTGCCCGTGTAAACGACCCCCATGATTTTGCAATAAAAATTGCAGTAGACTGGTGTATTTCTAAAATGTCTGTAGTTGGTAAGCATTATATGAGAGGTTGTCTTAACAGTCAAAATAATCCTCATAGAATTCGCTTGGAATCCTACCTGTCCTAATGGCATTCTGAATGTAATCACAGTAGTCAGAAGGAGGGGAGCTAAATCCACTGTAAACTCTGCCTATATTTTTTTAAAAGCCCCATAGAGAATGTGCATTATCACTCATTTGGACAATCAGATTTGCATTTATTCACATTTGTGAAAGAGCAGAAGTGGAAGCTGATTGGATGGATGTAAGCAGGGGATGGACCTTGCTAACAAGGCAACCACTTGGAACCACCATCTTGGATTTTTGCTTTAGCAATTGTGTACTCAGGTGACAAAACAGCCTTTATTTTTTCTTTTTAAAAAATTTTATTTAGGCAGAATATTGCACTTTCACACCTTAGCTGTGCGGGTATTTAAAAAATACTGTTTGGCGAAAGCAACTGGCAACAATAAAAACACAAGTAATTTGCGCCCGCCATCTTGATTTGCAGGCATGCCTGTTGGGAGAGCAAAAGCGAATAGCTTTTTAGGTATGCCTTGCCAGAAAACCATTAAGACAAATAGAAGCTGTATGCATCAATCCATATTTTCCCTCTTGTATAGACAGGTCCTTAGTCGTCTTCAGGCTGGTGTTATGTAAAATGAGACTAGCAGAAGAGAGACTAGTTGGTGGCTTGGGGAGTGGCAGGACCTCTGTTGTGCAACATAGTGTAATTTCAAAAATGCAAAAAATTCAGTTCCAACATTAAAATAGAAACTCTGTTTTCTACAACTCAAATTCTCTCCCCCCCCTCTCTCTCTCTCTGTGTGTGTGTGTGTGTGTGTCTGTCTGTCTGTACACAAACAGCACATCATGGGATTGTGTTGGATTTTTTAACTGGGTCCCAAAACATTATTTTTGTGACCATTTGTTTGTAACATAATTTTGTGCTTATGTTTTAAAAAACTGTTTTGGGACATTTGTTTATATCATAATTTTGTATTTGTGTCTTTAAAAAACCCCCAGTGCTTTCATATGTAGGAGGTGGGTAAAGGCCTTTTAAAAAAGAAAATTAATGAGTAATTTTCTTTGCATTTTTCTATTTGTATTTGTTTTGAGGACACTTTATCTAGAAAACCAATTAAGATAAAATAAATTTATAATTTAATACTGTCACTAAAGACCCACCACACACATAAACATTATCAGCAGCAATAAAAATGACAGCATAACCACAGCAGCAAAAAGAACATTACTCAATTATCAGCCATAAATTATCTGTGATTAGGAAAAGCTTTCAAGAATGATGCCTTTTTTAACCTATCAGACTGCACAAGACGGTTGGTGGAGGTGAGTTTGCCTGCCTTATTTTCTAAGTAGGGAATTCGAACGGGGTTTTGAAACTTTGCAGTTCTGTGATTCTGATATGTGTGTTGCAGGATGGGTGAGTTCTAGTGCTCTTTTAACACAGATAATTATTCATTTCCCCTAGATGTGGATGTGTGTGTGTGTGTGTGTGTGTGAGAGAGAGAGAGAGAGAGAGAGGGAGAGAGAGAGAATGAGAGGGAGGAGAGAGAATATGCATTTTTTTTAAATCCCCCAGGCCTGCATATAGAAGTGTAAATAAGCAACAGTATTAATCTATTTTATTCCCTAATTTCTCTGGGGATATATAGTCTTGATTAGCGGGGTCAGACTGAAGAAATGGATTCTATTTGGCTCATTTGTGCTGAAAAGAAAATCAAACAACTTGTAGGCAGATGTTACAGATTAGCCCTACTAAGAGAAATGTGGAGTTCTTTTCCACTTCTCTTTCCATGTTTGACTATTCTTTTTTTGATGGAATTGAATTTTAAGCGCATTCAGTTCCATGGATGGAAGGAGAGAAGCTTCGGTGAACCTCAGTGAAAAACAACCATTTTTAAAATTTATGGTTCCAGGTGTTTTGCTGCCCTGTAAGGGAGAGGATTCAGTGGAATGGTTAGAAGCAAGTCCCCAAAATATTGGATTTATTATTTTGCTCATTGGCTGTTGAAACATGTTGAATGTATTAATGTTTCACTCAGGCCTCTGGGATAATAATAATACTTGAAAAGAAAACCAAATGCAGCCAACGAAATGCAATGCCCAGTTTTAATAACAGAATTAATTAAAAATGCTATGTGTCTTTGGAACCTAAGCTACAAAGGCTACTCAACACATTCTGTTCCTTACATGCTCACCTAAGGTGCTTTGAAAACATGTTTAATATAAGGTGTGAATGTGGGAAGCCACAAGTTTGCAAACATATTTCTCTGCACATATTACATGACAAGCCACTATGTTCCATTGCAGGTTCCACAATGCTGGGGCAATTTTACCTCTCCCCCACCACCAACAATTTTGTTTTTCAAATAGCTTGGGCTTCAGGAAGATATTTAAGGCTACTGATGGATTCAGGAGAGGTGTTGCACTATCTCACACAACATTTCACAGATGAAAACAGGGACACATGGCCAAGCAACATCAGCATGTGGTCAAGATGGCAAAAATTATGAAAGAGGAAGAATGCACAAGTGAGGAGATGCTGCAGCAGTTTGCTTTTGCCTGAGCCTACTGGTAAGAGTAAGATTGCACCCCTCCTCTCCCCTTCTGAGTTAACTGAATGCAAACCAGCTGTGCACTTTTAACTCAGGACTTGTTTATAAGAGGCTATAAAATGTGGATTGATGCACACTAATGCCAATTTGCAGCAGCTTTCATTTGTCTCAATAATTTTTTGGCAAGTTCTCAGGCATGTGACCCCTATCTGTGTTCATTGTTCAAACGAACATGCCTTCAAATTGAAATAGCAGGCAGAAGTGAATTACTCACGTTTATATTTACCTCAAGTTGCTGCTGCTGAACAGTACGGTATTTTTTTAAAAGCCTACCCAAAGTGTGGAAGTGCAATATTCCTCTTAAATAAATAGGAAAGAAAGGAAAAAGGGTTGTTCCATTGCCTTTGTGCACGATTGCTATGGCAAAAATCCAAGATGGTGCAAGAAAGAAAGTATCATGCATCATGATAATTATCTTTGATTATATGTCTTATGCTTATCTGTTGTTAACAAAATGATAGGTTTTATTTTGGTTTTCAGTTGCTTTGGTAGGTGGTTCATAGCTGGTTGAGGGACAGTTTGCAGTGATTCAGTTTGCTTGTCAAAACATTGCTGATTTTTTATTTATTTGTTGAATAAATAAATAAACTTTAGGATTGGAACACATGTGTGTGTCTTGTGTTCCAAAGCACCATAGTGTGAAGAAATGTTAAATCTTGAGATTTGTTTAGGTGGCCACAGCAAATAAAATATTCAGATTTGGAGTTAGCAAAAGTAAAGCAAGCCGAACAGAAAACAGAAGGCCATGTGCCTGCATTGCTGCAGTATTGCCTTGGAGAGGGATATGTTGTTTAATTTATTTCTTGTATTTATAACCAGCCTCTCTTGAAGGTTCAAGGCTCTGAAGATATGAGAGTGCAAATGGTTAGTCTCAAGATGCTTGTGAATCAAGTTCTAAGGTAAATCAAAAAGCACATTAGTGAAACCACTGGTGTTACCTTCTGAATAAGTATGTCTCTTTGCTGTTCATCATGCTTTCCTCTATAGTCCCTTCTAAAAAGACAATTTTTTAGCAAGCTGTTTAAGCAGCCTTGTCTGCTCCTTCAGATCTACCTGACCTTTTCCTTATTCCAGCGCTCATAATCAGTCCCAGAGGTCCTCAACTTTATCCATCTAATGACACCTCTATGGCTTCCTCGCCTTCAGGTTCTTCCATCTTTTCTCTGAAGCTTTTGGTTTAATTTCATAGTTGTCACCTGAGCTTGGAAAAAGTTATCTTTCTGGACTACAAATATCAGAAGCTGGTGGCCATGCTCTGGGGGTTGTCATCTAAAAAAGTAACTTTTCCAAGAACTGTTCTTTCCCCCAAATAAAGCAAAGTTTTGGGTTGGTTTTTTTAAAAAAGTCACTTTGTAGAACACAATTAATTTGTAGACTATCTGTGATAGTTTTTTGTTCCTTTCCTTTCCTTTTCTTCTTTTAATTAATCTTTTATTCAAGATTTTGTTTAACCACATAGAACTGTATTTGTATTTATGTATTCATGTTCTCTTTACCTCTTTTGCCCTTCCACATGTTGTCCCCCCATGTCAAAATTTAGATTGTAATCTTCTCAGGACAAGGATCTGTCTGCTTTTCTTTCTTTCTTTCTTTCTTTCTTTCTTTCTACTTTGTAAAACACCTTATGCATTGATGATGCTATAGGAGCAGTGGTAACTCAAACTGTAACTCCTCTGGGGAGGATTTGTCTATCAGTTCCATTTTTTAATAATAATAATAATAATAAAATTTATTTATATCCCGCCCCTCTGCAAGCAATCGGGGCGGCTTACAATGATAAAATGGTAGACAGTATAAAACAACCCAAAATCCCTCCCTCCCCTTAAAACATTATTAAATTAATGCAAGTTAAAATCAATACAAGTTAAAATCAATATGTATTACCATATGCTAAATATCCTTTTAAGCAGGCAGCATCTGTTAGGAGATCCAAAAGGAACCTCCAGAGGGGGTTCCAGAGGCCGGGGTTAGCTATTCCGGAAAAGCCTGCCCGAAGAGAACCGTCTTGACAGCCTTTTTAAAGCTGTCTAATGATGTCAATAGGCGGATCTCGTCGGGCAGGCCGTTCCACAATTTGGGGGCGACAGCCGAGAAAGCCCTCTGGGAGGTAGTCGCCAGCCTAGGTCTTTGTGACTGCAACAAATTCCTCCCAGAGGACCGGAGAGCGCGGGGAGGATTATAAGGGAGAAGGCGGTCCCTGAGATAGCTTGGGCCCAAGCCATTTAGGGCTTTAAAGGTGATAACCAACACCTTGTACTGGGCCCGGAAGCTGATAGGCAGCCAGTGGAGGGACCTCAGAACCGGAGTAATGTGGTCCCTCCTAGATGTTCCAGAAACTAACCTTGCTGCCATATTTTGTACCAGCTGTAATTTCCGAACTAGGCACAAGGGTAGCCCCATGTAGAGAGCATTACAGAAATCCAGACGTGAGGTTACCAGCGCGTGCACAATGGTCTCAAGATCCCTTACTTCCAAAAAAGGGCGCAGCTGGCGTATCAGCCGAAGCTGATAACAAGCGCTCCTGACTGTCGCATTTACCTGATTTGTCATCAGGAGCGACGAGTCAAGGAGCACCCCTAGGCTGCGAACACAGTCACTGGAGGAGAGTGTGACCCCATCCAGGACTGGAGATTGCAACTCGATTCTTGGTTTCGGGGCCGCTACCGTGAGCACCTCCGTCTTGTCAGGATTCAGTCTCAATCTGTTTTTCCTCATCCAGCCCATTACTGCCCGAAGACATTCATTGAGAGAAGAGATGCCGTCAGAATTCAAGGCCGACGAACGAGATACGGAGAAATAGATCTGAGTGTCATCAGCGTACTGATAACACCCAGCTCCATAACTCCGAATAATCTTACCCAGCGGCTTCATATAGATGTTAAATAACATCGGGGACAGAATAGCACCCTGTGGTACTCCACAGGTGAGCTCCCTTTTACTGGAGCTACTGTCCCCGAGCAGCACTCTCTGGGTCCTGCCTGAGAGGAAGGACCGGAACCACTGCAAAGCAGTGCCTCCGATGCCTAACTCCCCCAGGCGATCCAGAAGAATGCTGTGATCTATCGTATCAAAAGCCGCTGAGAGGTCTAGGAGCACCAACAGGATCACGTTACCCCTGTCAATGCTCAGACGCAGATCGTCGGTCAAAGCAACCATGGCAGTCTCAAACCCCTAGTGTGGTGTTGGTGCAAAATGAACATTTTAGTCATAGACTTGTGTTGCAAAATACTTAAAATAAAATCCTGCAAATTAAAGTAAACTTCTTTAGGGTTCCAAGATAAAGAACTTTTTGGAACATGCTGTCCTGTCAAATCCTGGTTACCATTTCCTGTGGTCTGGCATCTGTGCAGCCATGGCCATCTGCATGAACTGACAGTGCACTTCAGTCCTCTGCCAACTTTGATCCTACCCATCCACTGAGTGAATTTGCATTTCCCTTTCTCTCCTGGTGCTTTGGCAGTGAAATATGCTCCTCTTTGCTCTTCCACACTGTCAGTTTTAATTTGTCATTGCTAGAACATTGTTAAAGGTTTTTTGTTTTGCATTTTGCTTTGCTTTCTCCTCCTTCTCCCATTGAGATTAACCATCTGATCATCTCCCCCCCCAAATCCCACACTGCATGTTTCCATCTTCATTAAAGAAATTGATTATAACTATTATATCTCTGTGTAAGATAGAAGTGACCTATTCTTATTATTAAAGATGGATTATCAGTGATGGAAAGGGAACAAATCCTCCACGACCCTTAGTGGCTATGGGCCTGGTGCTGTATGAGCACATACCACACATGTGTCCATCCGTCTGTCTATCTATCTATCCACATTTTTTAATTAATTTTTTGAACTTGGACAATAGAAGAGTACAAAACATGCTAAATATTCAAGAGAGAGAAAGAGACGAAAGAAAAGAAAAAGGGAAAAGAGAAAATAAAAGAGGAAGAAAGAGGAAAAAAAAGGAAAAATACAAAAAACGTGTATCATATATATGCTAGACTAAACTGTTAAATACTAACTACTAGTAACTAAGTAACACACCATGAGGCTCTGACCCCCCCCATCTGCACTAATGGATTACTACGACAAAAATCATGCAAAGAAAAAAGACAAATGGAATTCTTCCATCACAGATCTAACACTAGGATTGTTAATATTCCTAAACACAAATTATTGCATTGTTACTATTAATTTAAGATCCTCATTAGCTTGGCAATTTGGACTAACTTTAACAATGTGTTCTTCCGTCATCAGTACTTCAATCTGTTTCCAGGTCAGAGTGAATAATATTCTTGCTGCTGTTGTCATTTATTGGAGCAGTAGTCCATATTTGTTATATAGTTCTTTATATCCAGAATGCTCAACAAAAACATCTCTGGTAACATTGCAAAATCCACCTTTAGAATTTTTTGAATTACCATATATATCCTGGAACAATTACTTTTCACTTTCTTACAAGTCCACCACATGTGACATCCCTGACATTGATTTGATACATTAATAGGCATTTTCAACAAGTTATTTGGAGTTAAACACCATCTATACATCATCTTGTATATATTTTCTTTTAAAATACTACCCAAATCAATTTTTATGTCTTTGGTCCACATTTTTCTCACACATCCAATTGAACATTGTGCCCAAAATTTTGGGCACATATCACATAATCCTTTACCAGTTCATCTTCTGTCTAACACGCATCACACATGTGTCTTGTGCTGTGATGTTGTTAAAAGAAGAAATGTCCTGGGAGGAAAGGAGTTGTAATTTTTTTCTCCCTAGACCCTCCCCAAAGTTTGATAGCATTTACAAGTCATGCCAGACTAATCTCATCTCTTTTTTTGATAGAGTCAAAACTTGATAGATGAAGGGAATGCAGTGGATGTAGTGTATCTTGTTTTCAGTAAGGCTTTTGACAAGGTTCCCCATGACATCCTTGAAAAAAGGTTAGTAACCTGTAGGCTAGGCAGTGCAACTGTTAGGTGGATTTGTAATTGGTTGACTGACTGAACCCAAAGGGAAATCACCAATGGCTCCTCTTCATCCTGGAGAGAAGTGACTAGTGGAGTGTCACAGGGTTCTGTCCTGGGCCAAGTGCTATTCAACATCTTTATCAATGACTTGGATGAGGAAATAGAGGGTATACTTATCAAGTTTGCAGATGACACCAAATTGGAGGGGTAGCTAATACCCCAGAGGACAGGATCAGAATCCAAAATGACATGAACAGATTAGAAAGCTGGGGCAATATTAACAAAATGAATTTCAACAGGGAGAAATGTAGGATACTACACTTGGGCACTAAAAACGAAATGCACAGATATAGGATGGGTGACACCTGGCTTAATGGCAGTACATGCAAAAAGTATCTAGGAGTCTTAGTGGACCACAAGATGAACATGAATCAGCAGTGTGATGCGGCAGCTAAAAAAGCCAATGCAATTCTAGGCTGCATTAATAGGAGTATAGTGTCTAGATCAAGGGAAGTAATAGTGCCACTATATTCTGCTTTGGTCAGACCTCAGCTGGAATACTGTGTCCAGTTCTGGGCACCACAATTCCAGAGGGATATTGAGAAGAAGAGGGTGACCAGGATGGTGGGAGGTTTGGAAGCCATGCCCTATGAGGAGCGGCTTAGGGAGCTGGGCATGTTTACTCTAAAGAAGAGAAGGTTGTTAGGTGACATGACAGCCATGTTTAAATATTTGAAGGATGTCATACTGAGCATGGAGCAGGCTTGTTTTCTCCTGCTCCAGAGACTAGGACATGGAGCAATGGGTCCAAACTACAGGAAAAGAGATTCCACCTAAACATTAGGAAGAACTTCCTGACAGTAAGAGCTGTTCGGAAGTGGAATACACTGCCTCGTAGTGTGGTGGAGTCTCCTTCTTTGGAAGTTTTTAAACAGAGGCTGGATGGCCATCTGTCGGGAATGATTTGATTGTGTATTCCTGCATGGCAGTGGATTGGGCTGGATGGCCCTTGAAGTCTCTTCCAACTGTGTGATTCTATCTGGTTTCATTTTCCATCTGCAGAGTGAGTGAAGAGGCAGGGTGGGGTGCTGTCTGGGAGACTTGACCTTGCTCATGTCAGTCAGGTCCAAAGAGAATGTCCTTCAAGGCTGAAATTGTTGGCTGTAGCCATGGGGAAGGCTGCTCTTTTCTGGTAATGCCAACAAGTCCAGTCCACTGCAGACTAAAGCCAACCCTCTGGTGTGGGAGCCTGCCATCCACATGAAGGAGGTCTTGGTTTTTTTTGTTTTTTGTTTTTTTGAACCGTTGCAAGGCCCCAACCACCTTAATCCGACCTTGCTTCTTATGATTGTAGTGTCTACTTTTAACATTGCTTGACTTCTTATAGTTGCTAAAAATATCTTACTGATCCACTGTAAATATATGGAATGTAGGTAGACTATTGGTAAGATTTAGCTTGGCCACTATGTTCAGAACTTGCTTTGTGCTAGTGCTGGCTCTGGATAATTAGGAATGCTGCTGAATCTTCCAGTGGTGAACTGTGTTAACTAAATAGAAATAAGCACAGAACTGCCACAAGGAATTCTATATTCTACAGATTAGTAAGCTCTACCAGTGGTAGCAGTGTAAAATACAGCTGTTAAAAGGACAGATGGAGGAAGTATGGGTAGAATCCAATGAAAGGAAGAATAGGTGAGAGGGAAGGTAAAGAATATGGAGTGGTTTCAACATGGAAGAATGAAACATTTTACTAACTGCAAAGAAAATTGACAGTCAACTTACTATGTATATGGGCTACTGTAATAGATGTGGAATAAAAGGCCTGGAAGGTTAGTGATAAGATCTCCTGTGGATCTTTAATTAACTCAGATCAACATGTGTTGGAAGCTATTGCAATTTGAATACATTTTGCAATAATCTAATTGTAACACTCTGGGAAAGTCAATTTTCGGCTCTTTGGTAGACTGGATTGCTGCTAAAGACCACTACATCCTGCAGACTCAAGATTTATGAGGACTCTTTAACTTGAATAACAGAGTGTTTGATCACAGCATGTGGCAAATCAGCTTTGGGAAAGAGCCTTAGATCTATAGTAAACCAGACCTTGGAAAAGTTACTTTTTTGGAATTTAGCTGCCAGACTTCCTCAGCCAGACAAGCTGTTAGAACATATATGACATATTGTTTTACCTGCATGACCATATGAACCTTATCATAGTTTGTTTGTGTAAATGTGTTCTCACTTTCTTATACTGTGGACAATTTACAACCTTCAAAGAAAAAAAAAGAGGATCTGCCAGCTTTCAGACAAATTAATGATTTTTCTTTTATATGAAATGAAAGGAGCAGTTTATGAAAACCTGAGAAAAGGTAGAGGAAAAGCTCAGAAGAGATGATTTATGCTACACTGAAGGTATTTAATCTTTGTGAAAAAAGGAAGCAATGCATAGGGCTTGAGAAGAAACTATGCTGGATTCACTCTTCTTCCTTTAAAATTAGATCCTGTATGCAAGTCAATAATACCCAAGCAAAAGTGTCTTTGCCATGAGAGTTGATAATCTGCAAGCATTTAAATTCCAAATGAGATAAGAAGCATTTTAAGGCAAGTGGAGGACAAATGGAATTCTTTTTAACAAAGAGAGTAAGCATTTGCAACTGTGAGTGTGAAATGGGATAATTTGAAGAGAAATGCTCTCAGTAGCTTTTGCCACAGATAATGGCTTTTGTTATATTTTCCCAAGGAAAATGGAACTGCGACGTTCAATTTCAGGGTTCCATGATGATCAAAATACCGTAGGGTAGCTTGATCATATAATACTTCACCTGAATGAGGTCATCAATAACTCTAGGCCGGGTGTGATTTACACAGTTGTCTGTATCTCTGTTGCTGTAATATGTCTCTGCCTGAAAACATTGCTGCATTTGTGCAAGGGGGGGGCATGGGTGGGTGTTGATACAGTAAAGTGATCCCTTGTTCCCTCTGGTGGGTTGATAGATCCCACAATTTCGAATCTCAAAGCCAAGGCACTGGAAGCAATTATAAGGTCAAAACAGCATTCTTTGACAATGAGAATTAGGAGACAGATGGTGTCCACTGTAGATAGGCCATTTGCACCTTTGAGAAAATTACAGGCAAAATTAAGATATAAAGGGTACTTTGTAAGCATGCAGAGATGGAGAGGCATGTAAGAAAGAGGAGTTGGAAAGGGTGGGATGGATGGATTAGCTTTAGGTGAATGATAAACTGTAATGCTTATAAAGATATCTGAAGGAGCAGGTAGACTACTCAGAGATAAGAGTTTCAGGGGGACAGATATTGTGTTTCCATCCAGTCTTCTACCCCAAACCCAAGTCACCCAAACAGTAATCAAGAAGGGTTTAAAAAGAGCTTTGGTGTTAAACATGTCACTAACAGAGGGTTAGGTTCAGAATTTTTTATTACTACACAGGAAAGTGAGGGTGTTTCCTTTTCTGATCTTCACAGTGAGATTAGGTGGGTACTGCTGGGTGTTTCCACTCTCTAAATAAACAAAATAAATGAAAGTGCCTAAATTGGTCATTCAGAGATATGGAGCCTCATAACATGGAGGTTCCAGATAGCTCTTGGTAGCTGTTTATTTTCCAATTGATTTAATAAAAAAAGCCATGGCTCTGAGTTTGCATGACCTGAGTAGAGCAGTTAATGACTGGGTATCTTAGTCTCTTGTTACTACAGGTGCCATAAGTCAAATTCAACTTGACAGCAAAACAAGAACAGTGGGAGACATAACAATGGAGGTGGCAGTGGTGGGGTCTCTGTTGTCTTTATGTCTTGCTTGAAGGCTTCCTGGAGACATTTATCTTGCTAAACTAGATAGGCCTTTGATCTGATCCAGTCAAGGTGACTCTTCTCCAGTCTGTACATAAACATCCCACTCAGTGTTAAGAAGTGGTGCAATCCTACTTTGATTTAGGATGTGGTTGAGGAGCAAGGCCTTGATGATACAGGGCTGGGGTGTTGTGCTTAGAGCAGGGAGACCCTTATCAGCTGTAAAACTTACCAATTGTCCTTGGCCAGGGTTTTCTTACCCTGACTTACCACATATAAGTGGTTGTAAGGAGTAAAAGAGAGACTGTGGAGTAAAAGAGAGACTACACAAATAATCCAGTTCGAAATTGGGTTATTTGCCATGGCTCCTTCCTATGGAATCCTGAATTTTTATAATTTTGTAATTGTAATTTTACAAGGTCTTTAACCTTCTCTGCCCAAAAGTACTGATGCCTCACCAAACTACAAACTCCAGGATTCCATTGGAAGGAGCCATGGCAAATAATCCAGTTTCACACTGGATTATTTGCGTAGTGTAGATTTGGCCTGAGGGATGGGGAAGCAACCTTGATGTTTATCATGGTATTCATGGTGATGTACAGCTATTTCATTTGTACAGTTGTCCCTTCACATTCGCTGGGGTTTGGTTCCAGGACCCCCCGTGAATACCCAAATCCGTGAATACTCAAGTCCCATTATATGCAATGGCAGAGCAAAATGGTGTCCCTTATATAAGATGGCAAAATCAAGGTTTGCTATTAGGATTGTTATTTTTTTAAGAATATTTTTCAAGCCGTGAATACTCAAATCCGTGAATGTCAAATCCGTGAATGTGGAGGGACAACTGTAGTTAAGAGTTTAAGAAGTAACACTTTCAAAAATGTTTCTTATGTATTGTTGCAGCTTCTTTTTGTTTTTGATGATGTTTTAAGAGCTATTGCTCAATTTTAAGGGGATATTGCTGTGGTTTTAATTGGATGAAGATGGTGGTTTGTGTTTTATGAAGCCTTGTTTCCTAGCTTCAAGGGGAAATTAAGATTTAAAAGGCATAATATAATTCATGTAGTAAGTTAAAACAAAACAAATGAAAATGCAGTACAAATCAGTACTACAAGACAGGGTGAACTAGGCTGTGCTGATAGAAGGATATAGCAACCTTTCCAAGATCTCTTTTATACAAAACAACAACAACAATGGTGAGGTTATCAGCATGGCTCTTCCTGTTGCAAATATATTTCCACTGCATTTAGCAGAATTTTACATCTTAGAGGGAAATACCGTAGGTTAGAGAGGAAGACTTCAAATTAGAATTTACTGTTTGTGTGTGTGTGTGTGTGTGTGTGTGTGTGTGTGTGTGTGTGAAAGAGAGATGTTGGCTGTATGAGGCAAAAAATGTGTATTGCGCCATAGTAATGGCAATTTGCAGTAGTTGCTATTTCTTAACTTTTTTTTTGGGGCAGATTGCAGACATGCGACGCTATCAACGTCTGCTCTGCAAATGGGCATGCCTGCAAATCAAGATGGTGGCTGCAAGTGAATAACTCATGTTTTTACTTGCCTCACAGTATTTTTAAAAAAACTATATCCAAGGTGTGAAAGAGTGATCTTTCACTTTAGCAAAAAAGCAAACAAACAAAGCTGTTTTATCATCTTAGTGCTCGCTGAGACAAAATCCAGCATAGCAGCTCTAGGAGCTAGCCCTGTTAGCAAGCTTCCCCCCCCCCCGCACAAATCTGACCAATCAGCTTTCAACTTCTGCTCATATAGGGAAAGCTAATCAAATCGAATTGCTTGTTCTAATGAGCAGGAATGTGCATCTCCCCTGTTGTTTTTAAAAAAACTTTTAAAATCAAATCTGGCTTTCCCCATGCAGTACATGGCAGTTTTGGCCCCCTTCCTTCCCAATACGTCAGAATGATGCAGAATCTCATTCAGACAGATTGTATTCTCCTCACATTCTGTGAGGAGCATTTTCGCCATTTAGACAATCCCAGACAGAAGATAAGAAGAAATACCACTCTAGTATGCCATGCACCATAAGTAATTAGAGAAAGAAATTTTCTTGGATCCTTGGCAGAAGTATCATTTTTACACATCCCAATACTTGTGAGTAAATGTGTACTTAGCTTCAAGTATTTGCATATTTTTGTGTCTCACAGAATGTTTCTGAGAAATAAACTGCATGAATTTCAGTGCAGGAATTAAAATTAGATCTTATAATTTAATATGGAAGAAAGATGGGAAGAAAATGCAGCTGGGATTTGGAGAAACTCAACAAAACTGAGATTGAAAGATTTTTTCTTCCCCAGCTGTTAGCGGCTCTCAGAAGAGACAATACTAGTTTCAGCAAAAGAATATGGAATATTAATGAGCACGCATTAAAACAAGGCACCAAAAGGGCAGACGTGGAGATTTTGGGTGAATTGGTATACCAATTCGTTGCCTTGGCTAGTATGGTTACTTCTGTAAAGCATCCTTACCTTTGTCAGAACACTCTGAAATGCTGACATTCTCTGAACTGATCTTACCTGCATATGTCCATGATCAGAGAGAGAGAGAGAGGTCTTGTCAGGTAATAAATACACTTACTTAATGTCTGTTGTGCTGCTAGACATACTGTCAGTAGCTACCCTGGAAGATTTGTTGCTGTCGAGTTAGAAATGTGTATATTCCAACTTGTTTCTAGGTTTCTCAGATTACCTATCTGTTAAATTTGAGAGATTTCTTCCCCATGAAAAACAGTGCTGTGTATAGGTTCTTCTGCGTTGTAAACCTGGTAGGGAGTAACTCAGCAAAAACTCTATCTTTCCCTCTAATGCAGAGGCAGCCTTGTATATATTTTAACCCAGGTTTGAATGTACAGTAGGACCCCTGTATCCACTGATTCATTATCCACTGAACCAGTTATCCACAGGACATAAAACAGCACACCTACCATAGAGTCTTCCTAGAAAATGTGTCCCCTCTAGCCATTTTCTAGGTTCTCCAAGGCAACTCTATGGAATTTTAAACCAGAAATCTCATTATTTTCAATGGCATTCACTATTATCCATGGTTTTCAGTATTCACACGGCCCCCAGAACCAATCCCCAGCAGATACTGGGGTCCTACTTGTACAGCTGAAAGATGTAAATCCAAATCCAATTCTTTCTGATAGCTGAATGTCAGATTGTTCCCCTTTATATCATTCAGGAAGATCATCAAGAGAGTTTCACCTTCAGGGATGATTTGTAAATACAGTGGGCTCTTGGTATCTGCTGGAGTTTGGTTCCAGGACCTCATGGATACCAAAATCTGTGGATGCTTAAGTTCCATTATATACAATAGCATAGTAAAATAGTGTTCCATATATAAAATGGCAAAATCGAGATTTGCTTTTTGGATTTTATACGTGTGTGTGTGCGCGTGTGTGTACCAAGATGTGGATGGTTGAATCCATGGATGCAGAATCCATGGATATGGACGGCTGACTGTTTATGTTGACTGCAGAAATTTCCAAAGTAGAAACATGACATCTACATGACATCATCTTCAGCAGTGCTACACGAAGTGGTGGTTTGTGGACTGGTGCTAGTCTGTGACCTGTTGGCTGCTGGTCTGCAGTGAGTTTCCAAGACACTATGCAAATATGATGATAATGTGCACAAATATTGTATTGGTCTCTGACATGGTGGTGAAAAATAATTATAGTCAGACACATTTAGATAGTTTGAGAAGCACTGATCTAGGCTGAGACTGGTGTTTTTGAGAGTAGCAGTGATTGGCAGAATTCACATCCATTAATACTGAAATTCACATTGGTGAGAGTTTTCTCTTATTGCAGTTCAGTGTCTGCCCCCACTTCTTTGGTGAGTGTACTCATCTTTTCCTAACTATTTTTTGTGGGTGCCTCTTCTGGATGTGCTCTCCTAGGGCAGCGGTGTGTGAAGTGCAGCCCTCGGTTTGATTATAACTCCCATGACCCCCAACCAGCACCAGCATAGCAAGTGGTGAGGAACACTGAGAGTTTGTCTGCACTTTGTCCATGCTTGTGTTTCCATGGAACAGGAGAGGTTAACGATTGAGTACCGTAGCTTTATTTTCAAGGATGATATGAATGAGTGTGTCTTGATTCATTTTAATGTCTGAGTATTCTTAAGGAAATATGGGCTGTTTTGTGTTTTAATATGTGCTTTTTAGTACCTTGTCTGTAAGCAATAGAGAGCCAGCATGGTGTAGCAGTTTGAGCGCTGGAGTAGGACTCTAGGAGATCAGAGTTCAAATTCCTACTTGGCCATGGAAAGCCATTGGGTGACCTTTGCAAGTCATATTCTCAGCCTCAGAGGAAGAATATGGCAAAACCCCTCTGAACAAATCTTAACAAGAAAATCCTGTGATAGATTTGCCTTAGTTTCCATAAGTCATAAATGACTTGAAGGCACACAACAACAACGCTAAGGAACCAATGCTTTTGGAGGATAGGTCTGTACAGTAGTGGCAATCTGCTGCAAACACTAAAGAGAATGTCTTCATCCAGACACATTCTGCCAGATACCTTCATACCTTACTTGCAAGTTTCCAGTGCCATCTAGGCAGGGTTTGGAAAAGTTATTTTTTTGAACTCCCCCCCCCCCACAGTCTCCCACCCACCATGGTGACTGTCCATGCTTACTCAGCGAATTATGGAAATTGTAGCTCTGCCCTTGGCTGGTGGTGGGAAGAGAGGCTAAGCCAAACGGGCCTTGATTCAGATCTAGTTGTCCAGTTCCTCTCTGGTCTCATGCTGTGTGTCTATACATGTGCATTCAGATTTGATTAGTTTCTGAGAGGGAGCCATATTGCAGGCACACTTACAATTCGAGGTGCATTTTCTCTTATAGCTCTCCTTAGACTTCAGTTGAAACTATATCCCTTTGCCTGACTTCTTCCTTTTCTGGGATTCTTGAAAGTTGATGTTAGCAGCACCTAAGGAAAAAGGTGCTCTGGGAAAGTTACAGTTCCCAGGATCCCTAGTATCTGAGATATCACTGTTGCAACACTGAAGCTGTAAGGAAGGGGGAGATATCTCTCTGGATGCTGCCTTGCTGTTAACATCAGCTAAATAACAAAGTAAGGGGAATGGGATGTGGGCTCAGAGTGGGGCTGTAAGAGGCATTTGGTCTCTATCATGTTTCCATTGATATCAGTGGAGCATGATGTAGTCCAAATTGTGAAATTCAATTTAGAGGAGAAATAAGCTTCTCTTCTGTGTTTGTGTTTAGGAAAATTGGTTTGTTGAGCTCAGTTCTAAACTGAGCACAAAGGAGTCTGTCCATCACTACTGATTTATGGTATCTAGGGATGAGATCTGAGAGATTAAATTCTGCATTTGTTTTGTTTATTAAACCATGAAGCCTATTTCAGGGAATTCTAGGACAATAAGACATAGCATGACATGCAAACATGATAGTGAGGGACACAGATTGTGGAAATGTGCTGTAAGATGTTTAGGTGGGGGACAAATATTTTTGCCCTCAAACTGCTTTTCACTATGTAAAACATATTGACTGTTTCCAGCCTTGTTCTAACCTAAGCTTTTGCTGGCAATGGCTTCCTTCTTTCAGTGCATGAGGTAGACCTACTGATTCAAGGAAACAATAAGGCAGCTGTGAGCAATGTCATTTTGGTTAGGTGTGTGTGTGTGAGGGATGGATGATTGCCAGGAGGATCAGGTGCATGCTTGATCTTTTGTTCATTCTGAATATCAGTGACCTGGAAAACTAAATGTGAAAAGATGCCCTGTGCAACTCAGATAGGAAATGGTGTAGGTGGATAAGCGAGAGAGAGGGAAAGATACTAGAGAAATCAGTGGTGGTGATATTCAAAAGCATGGTGGTGGTGGTGGGGAAGGCTCTGTTAGGCAAAGCAAGTTGACAAGGGAGTTGTGAGATTCCCACCAATTGCTCCCAGTAGGGTGTCTTTGCCTATGTTTGCACTCTATAGAAAAGGCAGGACAATTCCCATGAGAAGCAAAACTTTATGTGAAGATGCATATGAGGAAGTCTAAAATGGTGTTTAATTTTTATGAATGGAAAATAGCTTTTGGAAAGTGCAGTTCTGAGTAAAAGTGGGGCTTCTTGACTATCAGCTTTTTCCTTTTTAAATTTTTAATTTTTTTAAAGGAAAAAAAGAGGATAATACAGGATGTTGCCATTGGCTGTATATATAGTAATATATAGGGCATGGAACTTAAGTTGTCTTGCTTTTGATGGATTTTTTCCATTTCAACCCATAGGAAGGAATGAGAAAGTGCTTTTTCAGTGGCTTGGCACTTTGGTCATGTTACTATAAATGGCCAGATGACATGTTTGGATATGTGAATACACAGTATTGAATACATGCAAAACTCTAATCTTGATGACCATTTTCTTGTTTGCGCTCATGCATGTGTGATTTAATGGTATAGCAATTCCATTAAAGAGTTTGGGGAATTTCTGGAGATCTTGTCAACTTAGTTTTCCAGGCCATCTTAAGCAGACACACAGACAGACATATACCCCTCTCAGTTTTCAAGAGCATTTATGTTACCTTAAAACAAACCAAGCTATTTCTGTTTTAGTGTTTCAGTTGTAATGTTATTAATTCAATTAATCAAGTGTTATTAATCACATCTTTAGATGATATCTATTTTGGTAGTCTTTCTTTTAATTTAATGTCTTTAAGTTTTGTTTTCAGATTTTATTATCAAAGCTTGCAAAATATCTGTACCCAATTTATATTGCTTAGATTCATATTTTTCAAGCCACCTTGATTCCAGAGTACCTTATCCACTTTACATAACACTATATACAGTATGACCCATGTATCCGCAGGACCCGTATCTGCTGGTTTACTTACTCGCATAAAAAAAAAAAAGGTCAATTACACACTGCTGTTATATTATTGTGGATTAATTCTTTTGAGGGATAAGTGAATCTGAACACTTTTGTTTTTGTTGTGTATGTGCCTTTGAGTCATTTCTGACTTACAGCAACACTACGGCGAACTTATCATGGTGTATTCTTGGCAAGATTTGTTCAGATGAGCTTTACCATTGCCTTCCTCTGGGGCTGAGAGACTTTGATCTGCTCAAGGTCACCCAGTGGGTTTCCCCAACCATGCAGGGCTTTGAACCTTGCGTCACAAGAGTCCTAGTCCAGTGGTTCTTAATCTGTAGTCTGGAGACCCCCAGGGGCTGCGGTGTCCTCCATGAAGTTTTGAAGGCTGCTTGGCCCATCTCCTCCCTGCAGTGGAGTGGCCATGTGACAGGAGTCAAGGCAAAAGCTGGCTGGCTAGCTTGTCCTGTGCATTGCCATTCAATCCATTCTAGCCACAAACTTGCAGAAAGAAGCGGGAGAAAAGCCTTCCCTCTGCCTCCAGTATTTCTGAGCGAAGGTTTGATGGATGGTGTAATTGTATTATTATTATTATTATTATTATCATCAGGTATTATTATTAGGGTTTTAAATCTTGAGTTAAGTCTTGGGGATCCACGGCAACAAAAGATATTTAAAGGGGGTCCCTGGTAAAGAAAAGATTAAGAGCCACTGTCCTAGTCCAACATGCAAACCATTACACCAGGCTGATTCTCCTAACTGAACACACTGCGGTCTTAAAAGCTCCATGTCAGGGTGTGCAGGGACAACATTTTACTTTTCCCATCTGTTATTAACACCTTTCAACATGACCGTGTATTTTCTGTTTTTGTCAGGCCTAGTCCTACAACAGCAAACTAGCAGACCTTGAAAAGACGTTCCTGGGAATTAAAATTTATAACCTCATTAAAATATAATGAATAATGACTTCAATAGAGAGTTCGGGTTTTTTTGGGACCATTAGAACTACAGGTAACATCTCTGCTGCTTAACATGAGCATAGAAGTCCATTTCCGATGCTCAGTATTTTGTGCATTCATGTCTGTAAGTCACTCTTCTGTATAGCACCTAGAATTAAGAAGTATTTATCAGACTGATGGGTCCCCATGTAATTTTGCTGATGACAAATAATGTGGAATTAAGGTATACATAAATAAATAATGCTGGCTGGCTGGTTCGTTGTTCCATTTCTTGTACTGTGAAGATTTTCTCATTGTCACTGAGAGGGATTTCTAAATGTCTAGAAGGACGGATTTGTGTTGATTATGAGTATACATTCCTGCCAGAGTGTATGTTTTAAAGGCCCTGTAAAAGCAGCTTGGTTTATAATTATTTTAAAATTGTTTTCAGTGTCTGCGCCTTACCTGAGATCATCAGATACTGCAGATATAAATGTATACATTAATTTAAACATAAGTAAAATCAACATGGATGCACTAAAGTTTTTTCAGTCTTTTGCTTTACTTAGTGGCGGTCAAGTCTACTCTGACTTATGGCAACCCTTTCATGCGGTTTCTTTGGCAAGATTTATTCAGAGGAGGTTTGCCATTGCCTTCCTCTGAGGCTGAGAGAATGTGATTTGCTCAAGGACATACTGTGGATTTTAGTTTGCAAATATCAGGGCAACATATCTTCAGCTTGAATTCCAAATTTGCATGTAACCAATGCACTTCTTTCTTTGCAAAAGTCTGCATCATCTAGAGAGTGTGTATCCATTAATTAAAATTGTTCCAGAGCCTGGTAAACGTAATTTTGGGGACTACATCTTCCAAAATCCCTCAGCCAGTATGGCCGCTGTCTTTGCTGGGTGACAGATTCTTTTTTATTTATTTATTTATTTATTTATACCCCGCTCTTCAGCCACAAGGCTATCAGAGCGGCTTACAAATTGTTTTAAGCAACAGCAATTTACACATCTACACTGACTTAAGCAGTTTCCAATGTGTATTAGCTAATTGCTCCCACAAGCCAGGTACTTATTTTACCGAGCTACGAAAGAATGGAAGGCTGAGTGAGCCTTGGAGCCCTCTAGAATCAAACTTGCAACATGGTGACTTGCAGTACTGGCATTTAACCACTGCGCCAAATTGTAGTCTAAAAATGTAGCATTGCCAAACTCTGAAATTTCTGTGCACTTTCACCAAAAGATACTTTGGTTTTTTGAAAGGCATGTGATTGTGCCCATTGCATAAATAGACCAGCAAGTTACTACAGATTTCAGAGCATCATAAGGTCTCCATATTCATGTCTGAGATGATACTGGTAGGGTTCTAGATGAAACTTCATTCCTCTCCGAGGACTAGTTATGCAGTTTGGGAATGTTCTCGACATAGCTTTGTTTTTCCTCTTGATATTCAGGTCATGGTTGTGGCTGGGAGTGCCTTCACACAGCTTCTTTTGGTGCAACAGTCACATTTGCCCTGTTCAGGTGTTTGCCTCAACACATGTAAGCCTAAAGCTGGGGACATGTAAGCCCTGCCTTCAATGTCCCTTAGCAGCCCGAAAGTTAGATATTTGCACATTGAGTGCAAAGGTTTGAAGAAACCTCTGTAACTGTTCAGGTGAGTGCAGTTACACCTTTTCTATGAGCAGAACCCTGTTAAAGTTGAGTTCCTGCTCATGGGAGCTTTGCCAAGAGTGCTCTTCAGACCTTTTTTTAAAAAAAAATCAGGGGCTATTGTGTATGATGAGTTCACTAATATCCCTGTTCTAGCCCTGTGCATGTTCCGGCGTGAGTCTGAAAAGGGCTATTGTTTCCCTGAAAACAGGCTGACACTATGCATATTGTAGTTCCATCTTCACTGGATTACTGTAATTCCCTTTGCCTGGGTCTGCCCATGAAACCTCCTTGGACATCCATCTACTTCAAAATGCAGGAGTTGGGAGACTGTCTGGGGCCTGCTGCTCAGCATATATAACTCCTGGTAATATTCTGTCTGTACTGATTGCTGGTTGGTTTTGAAACATGTTTTAAAGCATTTTCTTTTTGCTCAGAAATGAAACACTCTTCTGTTTCAAAGGGCATCTAATATGCAACACTTATTTTCATTGCTGTCAGTTTTAATCTGAAGATTGTTCACTCTTGTGGCTAAGTTTATGTCTTTTGTTTTTAAGCACTAGTTATATCACTTTTGCTTGGAGAAATAGCTTATATAGGTACTTGCATTTTTATTACTGTACTTATATTTTGTAGTCTTATGGTCATGCTATAGGTATTTGTGGGGACTTTGGTAGCAGAATAGGAGGTAGTGGTGGTGATGAAAATGATGATGATGATGATAGGAAGTTATTGCCTTTGAAATCCTAAATGGCATAGTACAGGACTATGTGCCTTTTCCTGTGTGAGCCTGTCCACCCACTGTGATAGGTAGAGGCTCAGTGTGTTATACCCCATTGACATCAGCAGATATTTGCATTGCTGGGATATGGGCTTTTTTTTACTAGCAGCACTAAATTGTGGAACTCCCTTCTCCAGGAAGGCCAGTCCTGTTTCCCTGTATTGATGTTCCAGCATGCTGCCAAACCCCATTTGTGGCAACACACAGGTTAGCTTTTGCTATTCTCTTACTTCTCCGATTTAAACATTTCCCTTCTGATGTTTTGCTCTTTTTGTTGATTTGTATAACATTTTGGAGGTTTAGGTTATAATGTATATTGCTCTAATTGATGTCAGGAACTACCTTGGTGTTTCAGTTGAGGATTGAAGGGCAGCATATCTCATGTGTTAATACAGGTATACCTAAAGAAATAGATGAGTTTGTGGACATTACTTATTTAACAGAAAGTTTGGCAGAAATAACATTTCATTTATTTTATATCATTTCATTTATATGCTGCCTTTCTCCCAAAGTGGGACCCAAGGCAGCTTCCAGAAGTAGTCAATTAAAAACAATGACAATAAAATTTAAAACAGTTAAAATCACTTGATAAAACATTTAAAAATTATTTTAACAATAAACAAAGCTTTAAAAAGATAAATGAAACATCCAATAAAAAGCCCCCACCCCGCTTTTTGAGGGAATAGAAATGCACATGGAAAGAATAGGGATACATTCCTGCACCACAAAACAGAAGAGCAATTCAACATGTTTCACCAAAGTTTTTATTCAAAACTAACATGGGAAATAAAACAACCTGATCAAGGAAGACTTGCAGAAGCACACAAAAACATTCTGAATATTCTTAAGACCACTTGAAAGCTTCTTCCAAAATGCATCCAGGGATGACTTTTTTTCCCCACTGCTTCCACTCTTTTATTATTTTGGTTTTTGGGGCCAAGCATACAGGTCTATGCTTTTTTAATCTACTGACAAACTCATGATTTCTTCTTCTTCTTACTCTGTCACACCCACTGCACCTGGAGAGGCAGAATGATCTCCCCTTTTCTTTCTGTTTTTCTGATCATACTTGCTCAGTAAGAGATTTTGGAGGTAGCTGCTGTTTACCTTGCCTGTTGTAGACAAGTACACACAGCTACAGTAGCATTGACTAAAACAGGACCAATTCTTTCTCAGCTTTCTTTTTTTGCTTTGTTTACTGCAGACTCTCTGCTGCATCCTGACACTGAAAGTCTGTTTGTCCAGCCCTCTTTCACCATCCCCCCAATGCTGATGCTGCTAAAAAAAAAAAAAAAAAACCAACTTCCATCTAGATATGACCAGGAGGAAAAGGGTGTCTGGACGGGTGTAAAAAGACTTTGTAAAAAGGAGCTTTTTTGTTAGAGGCTTTATTGATGGAGGTGCGCCTGGTTCTTATGGGAACAGAATCACATATCCATATACAAGGGAGAGGCGTGGGTAAAATTTTGCAGAAGTACCAAAAAATCCTGGGTGGGTATCAGAGTCAGCATCCAAAACAGCTTCGTGAGGGCCATGATCCTCAGTGGTCATAGAATGAGTTCTCTCGGAAGGAAGGAGGAACATAAAGACGTGTGGAAACCTAGGCTCTCTGTAAGTGGGCTGTCAACTTTTTATGATAGCCCCCCCTAAACACTCTCCTGTACCTTTAACAGTAATTGGTGTTCATCTTCATGCTGTATAAATCATTGTCCTGCTGGTTTTGCAGGTCACCTGCCACCAAAGGCATGAGAACAGAAGTAACATGCCTCCTTCTACAAGTTAGTAACCCTGTCCCCTATGCTTTCTCATTAGGAGGAACCTGAAGATAGAAATGGATGCATGTCATGTTCTGGCTGAGCTCTTCCTAATGCCAGGAGAGAAATGTCAAAACCCTGGGGGACAACCTGTCTACGCAGGCCGCCTTGTAGAAATGTTGCCAATCAGGCCTGTATCTCATGTTGAGCAGACTGTCCAGGAACAAGTGTAAAATCTGTGTTTATAACACATTTCCATGCAGCTTGTATACACTTAAAATCATACAGTGAGTAATGTTAAATGCTGGGATCTTCCACAGACGGCATTCCATCTCTAGCAGGGATGGGCAACTGCAGTAGGGGTGGTGGTGGTGCCCAATTTCCTGCCCTTGGAGTCTTTCAGGAATTGCCCAGACTGTCAAAACAAAACAAACAAACAAACAAACAAACAAAAAAAACCCAAACAAACAAACAAACAAACAAACCCAAGGAGACACAGAAGTGGCCAGAAGGGAAAATGTGTGTATACTCCTCAAAGTGGTGGTCTGCAGCCAGTGCCAGTCTATGAGCCATTGGCTACTGGTCCCTGGTGAGTCTTCAAGGAAAGACAAAAGCAATTGTAGCTGATGGATGTGTTAGCAAAAACAGCCCTGCTGGTCTTGCACACCAAATAATTTAAGAAGCATTGATACAGTGGGCCCTTTGTATTTGCTGGGATTTGGTTCTAGGAACCCCCATGGATACCAAAATTTGTGGATGCTCAAATGCTATTATATACAATGGCAGAGTAAAATGGTGTCCCTAATATAAAATGGCAAAATCAAGATTTGCTTTTTAAATTTTTTGGGGGGGCGGGGAGAGGAATATTTTCAAGTCATGGATGGTTGAATCCATGTATGCAGAATCTGTGAATATGAAGGGCTGACTGTATGTGACCTATTTTAAAAGGTTAATGGTTGCTCCTGGGGGGTTACAGGAGAGGCAATTTGTTCTGTTTTGGGCACCAGAAAAGTGGGAGACTGGAAGGGAAAAGAGGCATACAAACAGACTTTGGAGGTATACTTTCCCTACCCCTGTTTGCTGTGAACTCACACAGTGAACAGCATGCTGACCAAAATTAGCCAGAATGGTGGAAATACCAAGTTTGGAACTAAAGAGATGCAACTAACAGTTACCTTTGACAAGTTTCCTTCCTTTTTTTTTTTTTTTTTTTTTTTTTGGTAGTGAGGTTGTAAGGAAGTCCTGTTTCAAAGCTCCTCCATTTAATTAGCATATTCTAGTTACTTTAAAAATAGCTTTAGGCATTTTAAAGGACAATTTTTTCAAGTTTTATCTCATTTGTCCCTCCTAATGCTTAGAAATAGAACAATGAAATGCAACGAGAAATTTATTTTAAAACGTAACTTTGCAAGCTCTGGAGGAACCAAAATATATAGAATGCTATATTTCTGTCTTTCTTTGTCTAGATCAGCGTTGGGCAAAATAACTGCTTTCCAGATAATGTTGAATTGCAGCCCCAACCAGCCTAGTCAGTAGTAAAGCATGATGGGAGTTGTAGCTCAACAACAGCTTGAAGGCTACATGTTCCCCATCCATGATACAGACTCATAGATTTTCAGGAAACACCTATACAGCAGCCAAATACAAGGTGTGGGTGTTTCTAGTAGCAATGGAATGCTCACCATCAGTCAGGAAAAAAAGCTGAATGATTGTTGCAGCTCTGACTGATAAAGCTCTTAAATACAAGTTCTGTGCATCACAGGCTCCCCATTAAAAATAGGTCTTCTGCACTTTTCTTATACCCTCCTGCTGTGGAATCTTAGATCAAACACTTGTCTTCCTTGAGGAATAACAGCTGCCCTTTGCAAGTGCATTTAATTGGCAATGCATCCAGAAAGAGAGAATGCCTTTTGTCTAATGATCCAAGGAGAGTTAAAAAAAAGAAGAAGAAAAGAGAGAGAGAGAGAGAAGGGGGCCCATACATGATTTCTTGTAATATTTGTATCACTGGTTGTTTATTTAGCCTTTTACCAATTCTTTCCTTAAATCAATGGCAGATAGTGCAATTGTCTTTTTCCATTTCTGACCATTCGCTATTGTTAGCAGATTGATGGGCTGACCCAGTAAATGAATGTATTTTTTTTAAAAAAAATATTATTTTGAAAAAAATAGTTGTGTTCAGAAAATCTTTTTTTCTGTTCTTAGTATGATAAAAAAAATTTTTGAAGCAGTAATCCATCCCAGCCTCGGGGGCTTCTGCATCATGACTAATATCTTTTATGAGTTCAGATCTGTTTCAAATATGTTTGCAATTCTTCTAAGCAAACAGAATTGTTTCCAAAAGGGGAATGCCCATTAAGCTAATATTTTTCCTGCTTCACCTTAAAATAGTATCATCTGGTTTGGGTGAGGTTCCAAATGAAAAGGGTAGCTGGCTTTTATACCAGGTATGAGTATTTGTTTGTTGAGCTCACTATTGTCTGTTCCAAGGAGGAGGGGGCAAAGGGCAGCCTTGGGTCTATATGCAGACCCTAAGGTGGTCTTCTAGGCACTCTGGACAACCCTTTTAAAGCCCCCCCCCTTGCCTCAAGGATGAATTGCTGCTTCTAGAAGGTAAATGGCAGCTGCCTTCAGAATTCCTTACTGAGCATCAAAACAGAGAAAAGCAGAGATCCAATAAGCTTCCATGGTGTAGGAGTTTAAGCATTGGACTAGGACTCTGGAGACCAGGGTTCGAATCCCTGCTCAGCTGTAGAAAACCAGAGTGACCTTGGGCAAGTCACACTCTCTCAGGAAGGCTATGGCAAGCCCTCTTTGAACAACCCCATGATAGGTTCGTCTTAGGGTCACCATAAATGAGAAACAACTTGAAGGCACACAACAACAACAACAACAACAACAACAACAACACTGCCTCACTAGCTACCCCCAGCATGTTAAAAAAGCATGGATCTTCAAGTTTGGCCACTAAAAGGAAAATCCTAAGAAAAGAGGGGCTGGTGAAAGAAAGTCACCCCTGGATGCATTTTGGAAGAAGTCCTCATGTGGTCTCTAGAAGGTTCAAAATGCAAGGCTTCTCCGACCTGGTTGTTTCATCGATGTGTGCATGTTGTTATCTTCGAACAAAGCATTTTTTTATTAGCTATTTATACCGGCTCTTCAGCCACAAGGCTATCTGAGCGGCTTACAAACTGTTTTTTAAGCAATAGCAATTTACACATCTACACTGCATTAAGCTGCTTCCAATGTATGTTAGCTAATTGCCCCTACAAGCCAGGTACTCATTTGCTGAAACAGGTTGACTTGCTCTTCTTTCATGTAGTGCAGGAAGATATCTCTATTCTTTCCATGTTATTTCTGCTTCTGGTACCAAATTTTCTGTTAAAGAAGTCATGCCCAGGGTTTTTAACAGCGCAGACAGAAAACTGGCCCCTAATCTCACTGTAGTTGCCCTACCCCAGATTACTCTCATTTTGGCACCTCTCTAGGCTTTCAATCTTCTGGTCTTTCACATCAGATGGTACAAACCCCTTCTAAGTGGAGGTGCCAAGGATTAAATCTGGGACCTTATAAAGATAAAGCAGCTGCTGTGCCATTGAACCAGAATTCCCCCCTGAGCAATCCAAAAATGGACTGGTAGATTTATGCTCTGGGTATTTGGTTGCCCACAGTGGAAACAGAATGCTTGACTTTATAGGTCTTTAGCTTGATTCACCAGGGTTCCAGCAGTGCTCCAAACCAGACTGCATTATCCTGAAACTACATCCCACCTCCCAAAAGAACCCAGCTTCATCCAGCAGGATTGACCAAGATGTATGGTGCCTTCCTGTTGGCCTTTCTATGCAGAATCCCTAGCAACAGAGATGGGGAACCTGTGGCCCTCCAGGTCTTTTGGACTTCAACTTTGCAGAAGCCTTGGGGGCAAATAGCAAGGGATTATGGGATTTGTGTTCCAAACCATCTGGAGGATCAAGTATTTTCCTCCCCTGTTGAGGAAGGTTGTTCTTGAGCAAATTTGCAGCTGCTTGGAAGCCCTGTCTATGATACATTTCTCATGTGAGCCTCTTAACCAAACAGGTTGCTTATCCCTTCTATGGGAACTGCTGTTATCTGTCTATAACATAAACATTTCCTAGAAGTTTATATGCAGGCATGCCTTTCTTCCTACATCTCCCTTCCTGGCACAGGAATGTGTTACACAGTGCTAGGTTATTGAGCATGCCTGAATGGGGAAACAGCTGGCTCAGGGTTGCATGCCACTGAAGGGAGTAAGTGTGTGGGAAAGATAGGCTGTTGAAATAAAAATTGGAAATTAGTTTCTCCAATTACATTTGCTTAAGGTTCAGCCAGACCTGCTCATCTAGGACCCATGCAGTGTGACTAAGAACTATATCTAATGGGTTATTTAAAATCCATTTCTCCCCATTGCATATAAATTTACTTTTCCCCAAGCTATTGTTGATCGTACAAGTTTTTCTGAAGTAGGGGAGCTGACATGTACTTGAATTCATTGTGTGTTTCGTGGTTGAATCCTTTAATAACTTTTTAGGGGTATGTCACATTGACTTCAGTGGGGCTTATGCAAGATCAGTGAATATAGGATTGCAACCCAAATTTTCTTGCTTTTCTGCAGAGAATACGTTCACCATTTCAGGACCACACAGGCAAATACAGAGATTTTAGAGTTCTTGTCCACAGGAAGAAACTTTCCCACTGAGATCTGTGGCTGAGGAACTACTGCACATTTGCCATGCTGCCAGTGAATGCTGTGATGTGCACATTATGTGCAACCAAGCTTGCAGGTTCCTAGGTCTGACTGCAAGTTTGAGTGTGACCTCATACCTTCTGATACACCCCCCTCTTAATGTTGGTGGATCTTAGTGAATTTACTTGATGACAGTGATTGCAGCTGTACTTGCCTAGATCAGTGTCTTGGAATACAGTTTCTACACTGTATTTCATTAGTTGGATTAGTGTCTTGGAGTACAGTCGGGCCCCTGTATCCACAGAACCAATATCCATGGTTTCAGTTACCTGTGGGAAACAAAATAGGGGACACGTGCCATAGAGTCATACTGGAAAATGCCTAGAGTGGCATCCTCTCTAGGCATCGTCTATGTCCTCCAACACAAATCTGTGGTATGTTTTTACCAGAAGTCCTTTATTTTAATAAGGTTTGCTGTTTTCTGCAGTTTCCTGTATCTGTGGTAAGATCAGGAACTGAACCCCTATGAATACAGGGGTCTGACTGTACAAAGCTTCTACACTGTATTGGGTCTATGTTGTTTTGGTGGGAATGGTGATGTGGAATTAAAATAGTAACTCCAGCTTCCTGGTGCTGTGGTTCATGTGTGTTAGGTTTGTTTGTTTTAAAAAGGTAGGCAGGGCAAGACAGACTCAGTAGTGGGCACCTGCCAGTATAGTGGGATGTAATTCACAACTGCATGCTGACACTACATCTGGTATGCTTTATTTTGTTTTAATAGCAGAACCTTGCAGTCTACCAACTACAGTCTGAAGAACCCCGCTGGATCAGATCAAAGATCTATGTAGCCAAACATTCTGTTTAAATTACTAGGCAGCTAAATGTTCTTTAGGGAATCTTGTCCTCTTACTGTTGTCGCTGTCTGCTTTCAAGTCATTGCCAATTTATGGTGACCCAAAGGTGATCTTACTATCACAGGTTTTCTGAGGCTGAGAATGTGTAACTTGCCCAAGGTCATCCAAGTTGGTTTTCATGGCCCAGTGGGGATTTGAACCCTGGTCTCCAGAGTCATAGTCCAACACTGAAACCACTATGCCATGCTGGCTCACTATCTTCCAAGGTCTACAAATAGGCTTTTATATTAGATGGTCATCAAATTGTGTTCCAAACCACGCAGGGATTCCTTCGAAATATATAAATATTTGTAATAGATTGTATTTGTGTTTTGTTTTTAGCCCCTGAAGAAGGCCTTTTACATATAGGCGGAAATATGTAGGGCTTTTAAAAAAGAAATAAACAGTTGACCATCTGAAAGCATATGAAACTTGTCTCATTTGTTTTCTCTTTTTTGGTGGAACAACATAGCTATAATAGCGAAAATGTGCGTTCATTTGAAATTGAAAATCGAAAGGGGGAAATATTAGCAGGAAGACAATGCAGAATGGGTTCCTCAGTGCTAGTTCATCATGTTTATGCGGGGGGGGGGGAGCCCTTTGTAATGTAGGCCATGTTGTAAAAATGAATTAAGCCTTACTTTACCTTTTATTGACTTTGTACTAGCTTTTCATCCAGATTGGTTTATAGTTAGCAAAAAATGTTTTGTTTCTTTAATGACTGGCTTCAATAAAAGGCAGATTGGAAAAATACCCCCTTTTTTTAAATGCTCTATTTAAGGTTTCATGTTTTGAGTGCTAATGGATACCATTTTTCTTTATCACTTTTTCTCACTATGGAATTTTTAAAAACATTCATCATAAAAGCTGCATCAACTGCAATTTTGTATCTCTGTATTCTAAGAAGGCAAATTCCATGCTCTGGTTTATACTAGGATTATAAATGATGGGGAAGCCTCAAAATGGCAATCCTTGAAAGCGCTCCATGACATTGGGGGACTTGTAAAGGGCTCTTGGGTTAAGGATGAAAACAAATTTCAGTGGACTTCAGAGCCTCCAGAAAAGACACATTTTCACACATACATAGAAACACCCAAGACTTTTTGGAAGAAAGTGTGCACCTTGCCTCAAGCCTTTGCACAATTGCAAAGCTCACATTTCAGAGAAAGTACCACAAAAACATTGACCCCGTATCCATGGATTTGTTATCCACAGTTTCACTTATCCACATAAAAATATGTTCTCTGTAGACATTTCTAGGTCCTCCAGTATGATCCTGTGGTCAATTTCTGGTGTTTGTTTCATTGAAAATAATAGGATTCCCTATTATCCATGGTTTCAGTTATCCACAGGGGTCTTGGAACATATCTCTTCAGAAGCCCCGTCGCCACTTCTCCCCCATTCCCCTCTTCCGAAAGTGGCAACAGAGCTTCAGAAGCCCCGTTGCCACTTCCCCCACCATCATCCCAGCCCTCCTGAAAGTGGCGACAGGGCTTCAGAAGCCCCATCACCACTTCTCCCCACTCTCCCCAGAGCGGCAAACTGCAAATATGTGGAACCCCGAGTGTGAAAGCTGCGAATGTGGAGGGAGGACTGTATTCTGCATTAACTGTTTGGCCCTTCTGAAGATAGTCAGTCATCAAAATACCTTCCTTATCCCCCAAAAAACTGTGGCCATGATCTTTCTGACTGACTTTTGAGTGTTGAATTTCTTTGGCTGTGATGCACATGAGTGCTGCCACTGCAAGGACTGTTGTTTAGTCTCTGGATAATAGTGATGTAACCATATTTCATCAACAGTAAGGATGCCTTCCAAAAAATTCTCACCAGATTGCTCAAAATGCTGCAAAATCAACTTGGAGATTTCCACTCGATTTAGTTTCTGATCGGCATTCAAACATTTCAGCACCCACTTGGCTGACAGCTTCTGCGTAGCCAACTGCTCATGAATTATAAACCCAGTGTGTTCCTGGGATGTCTCCAGCATCTCAGCAATTGTTTTAGCTGAGATTCGCTGATCTGCCAAAATCAGGTCATGAACACATTCAACAATTTCAGGAGTTGACACTGTTGGAGGCCTCCCAGACCTTGTTGCAACTTTGGTCTCAAAATCTCCACACTGAAAGTTGGCCCATCACATCTTCACAGCTGAGTATGATGGTTACTTGTAACTCAATGTTTGTATCAAACACTTATGGAGTTCCTTTAGAATTTTCTTCTACAGGAACTTCATGATGGCCTGGAATTCAGCACTTGAAAATTCCACACTTCTCATTGACATGGTTCTATCAATTATCTGAGAAAACTCAGAAATTAGAGCTACAGTCCTGCAAATTTGCAGTAAACAATACAAAAGAATGCTCTTTCCAGTTACAGTGACAAAATTATGCTCAGATTTTGGAAAGTGGGTCAGAATGAGACCTTTGCAGCACCCCCCATACAATTATTTTTTTCTCTTATTCCTGTTGAAAAGGGAATGTTCCAGAGAAATTGATGGTAGGTTTGCACAATACATGGGGAATGCACTGACATTTTAATAAGAGAAAGAAGTTGCAGCATAAGCTTTCATAGACTTAGGGCTTGTCTACACTATTAAAACCCCCGAATCCCCCTGCAAATTCCCCAGATTCTGCAGTAATCAGGCCACATGTTGCATGGCCTTTCCCCCAAATCTGGAGTGATCCAGCTACACATTGCATGGCCCAGATTTGGTCCCTGTAACAAATAAATAAATTAAAAAAAATAGTGGGTTGGGTATCTGTCCACAACTGTAGCCAATTGAAAAGGGGAGAATCAGGTAAGTGGATAAAAAATGTATACACTGTTAATTTAACCCTATATCTATAGTAAATACACAATTCTCACACAGAGGTGAGTGTAATATATATATATATAATTAAATATACAATTATATATGTAATATATAATTAAATCCTATTTATACAGATATCAAAATTCTATTTGTTACACAAGAATACAAAGGAGAATATGCAGTAATACAATGTAGTCAATCAACTCAGTTTGATATACAATGTAAAACAATATATGCACTTAAATTGATACACAAACAACTTTGCTCCAGAGAGTCTCTACGTTGTTTCGTGGTCACTTCTTCAGTGTGTATCTAAAATAAATATGTTGTTACAATTGAACCATGTACTATAGTAAATAAAATACCATTTTTACTATAATTGTTTGGTGAGAAAAAAAATGCTGGGCGCATCTCATGAAAGTACTATTTTCATAAATCTTGTATAAATGTGTTTTCAACAATTTCTATAAAAAAGAGTTTTAATCTCAAGTATGTATATTATTGTTAACTCTAATTATTATATAAACTGTAGGTGCAACCAATGGGCTCACCTTTATACTTTAACTATGTTTAGGAAGGAGCTATCTGTTGCTGCTTCAAGTAGGTTCTGCAAAGTAAATGAATAAGTACTTTTATATAGTACTAGTACTATAGTATGGCCTCAATGCTGGTGATTGAGGCCATGATATTGAGAACACAGCTGCATTGGGCATGACACGTTTCTAGGATGGAGGACCATCGCCTCCCCAAAATAGTACTCTACGGTGAACTCGCCATGGATCAGCGTAAGAGGGGCACTCCAAAAAAGTGATACAAGGCCTCCCTAAAGCAACATCTCAGACTCAGCCAAATTGATCACCAACAGTGGTCCACCCTGGCATCACATCGGGAGGCATGGAGATGCACTATCCACAATGCTGCAGCCTTATTTGAGAACTCACGCCAAAAAAGTCTTGAAGAGAAACGACAACGCAGAAGGAATCACAACCCGGAAACATCACCCAAGGAGACCTTCTGCTGTGCTTTCTGCAACCGGACTTGTTTATCTCGGATTGGCCTTTTTAGTCATCAGCGTGCTTGCAGAAAGCGCGGGATGAGTCCTTCCTGAATCTTCGTTTGCGAAGAAAAGCCAGAGAGAGAGAGAGAGAGAGAGAGAGAGTACTATACTAAATATATTTTAAATTCATAGTATTATATATATTTTAAATTATAAATAATGATATGTGGATTATATATATGTGAATGTTGGATTTGAGATTTTCTCCACATTTTTGTCTGCAGCATCTGCCACCTTTGTCACCACTGCTGCCACCACTGTGACCATTTTAAAGCTCAGGAGGCAATTCCCAGCCGAAGGGAGAGTTTTTCTCCTGACTTGGCAGTGCTGCCGCTGGCTGCTCTCCATTCTCCTGTCACTGCCTTCAAGCACTTCCATTGCTTTCTTCAAGTGCCTTTTTCTGTGACAGGCAAGTGGTAGAATGGGTGGAGGCAACACTGCTGATCCAGGGGAAGAGAGAAAACCTCTTCCTTTGGCCAGGAACTGCCTCCTGAGCTTCAAATTATGGTTGAGGTGGCGGTGGCAGCGGAAGAAACTTCACAGGGACAGTGAAGACAAGGTATCCCACATCCTTGTGGAAAATAATAATGCACAGGGCTTTGGGGTGAATGCGTGGGCATGCGAGCAGAACTCCATTCACCGTTTTTGCCCCCATGTAGTCAGACCTTTAGTTTATTCCCTCAGATACATGGGGTCAGATGCATGGAGGAAGTAGGCTAAGGGGTTGTCTATATGGTTAAAATAATCCAAATAGCAATCGCATGGAAGGCGATCTGTCCAAACAGACATTTGCATAAATACATCTCATTCAGAAGGGGGGCAGCCAAATCCACCTTAAACTCCTTCAGAGAAGCCTTTGGAATGTTCCTCAGAGTTATTAAAAAAGCTCTGTAGGGCATGTGAATGTGCGATCATTAGGATAGTCACATTCACATTGCTCCCACTAGGCAGTGCAATCTGATTGGCTGGATGAGCATAGGGAGCGGGGCTAGCAAACAGGAAAAGTGCCTGCTGCCACCATGTTGGATTTTCGGCTAAGTGCCAGATTGTAAGGAGATAAAATGGCAATCTATTACTCTCACCCCCTTTTGTAAACATGTAAAATCGCATGTACACACCATGGTAAACTGTTTTGTTTTAACGTTGGCAGTGGAAGATTTAAAAGTGCGAGTAAATCACTCATGGCCACCATCTTGGGTAAGGGTCATGCAAAGTTTAGGGGGCCTCATTTGACTGTTAAGACAGGTTGCAGTGCTGCAAATAGCCGCTTCTTCAGAGAAGATCGTGTTTCCCCCCTTGCATAGATAGGACCTAAGTCTATGAAAGCTTGTGCTGCAACTTCTTTCTCTCAGTTAGTCTCAAAGGTGCTACAATATCACTTTGCATACTGATATTCCAGGCTAACATGGCTAGGTCTTTAACTTATATATTCAAGTAAATTTCAGTGTTCAAATATTGTAGGTATTCCTCAGAGTTCCAGACATTTTGGCTTTGTTTAGTAACCATTTGAAAAATTATTTTATTTATATATTTATTTATTTTTGCTCAATGACTCTTTCACCTGTTGGACCTTGTGATCATCTTCATTAGGAACATGCCCATATTCTGTCTTGTTGCACCCCCTCTTCTCATTCATACTATGTACTTGTACCCTGAATGTAGACCTGTGCAGGTGTTGTGTATTTGAATCTTTGGCAGCCCTAGACAGCCAACTGTTTCCCTTCTTCTACCGGGAGCTTCATAGTGAAGTCTGCTCCTGAACATTATGGGTAATATAGACCATTACACAATAAAAACAAAGCTATTGTGCATATGAAGGACTGTGTTGGAGTGAGAGCCTGCCTCTTCTTTCTTACTAGATTTGGAATTTTTTAGTACTGAATTTTATATTTCCCTTGATGACCATGAATCCCTGATTTTAAATGGAAGAAAAATGCAGTGCTAAATGTTCACATCTTAATAACTAAAATGGAGATCTCAATTTCTATTTTAGCCTTGGTATGGTCAAATTCTCTTCCCCAGACTTTCTTTGTTAAATAGCAAGAGCCACACTTCAGTGCAACACTCATGTGTAAAACTGTATGACAAAATATCATTCACTCTCTTTCTCTTGGATACAGTGAATGAACAAAACACAAAAAACCAAGGAACTACTACTGTCATAAAAGCTTTTATAGCACAGCAGTACTTCTGGGAAAAGTGGACTTTCTATGGCTGTCAGTAGTACAATTCATTTAAATCACACACTTTCTTTTAAAAGGTAATTTTAGAAAATGGGGAAAATGGTGGCAGATGTCTGTTTAATAGTCAAGAGCTATTTGACAGTATGGGTGTCAGGATTATATCCATGTCCTCATCTTTTAGCAGCAAAATGAATCTCAAAGTCACTGGTAATCCTAAGGGAATAAACTGTATAGAAATAAGTACAAAGAAAGTACACTTACATTTAAGAAAATAAAACTTTTGATAACTGAATGTGTAGAAGCAGCAAAAGTACTGCTCCATAATTCCATTAAGGCATATTGTATACTTGTAAAATATGCCAAAAATACTGCAGATATGAAAATAATCACATGCAGTCAGGTAATTAACATACATCTCTATCCCTAATTTTTTAAGGTCAATTAATGTAAAGTTTAGAAAAGATCCATGGGGAGAGGCAGGCAAGAAAATGATGATGATGATGATGATTGATTGATTTTACATACCCTCAAATTGCCCCAGTTTGGTTTGGACAGTCCAGATTAATCCTCTGTCATCCCACTTTTTCAGCTGCTTTTAAAATGTCGCACTCTTTCTCTCTCTCCCACTCTTCCCCTTTGTTATCAGCTTACTTCAGTTGCTGCAAACTGAATTCAAAGTGTGAAAATTATTTGCACGCCACAGGGGGAGAGATGAGGAGAGTGCAGAATCTTGCCCTTCCCAGTAGGCTCAGGAAGAAGCAAACTGCTGCAGCCTCTCCAAGCTTGTGTGTTCTTCTGCATTAATACCTTCTGTCATTTTGACCACATTGTGATGTTTCTTGGCTCCATATGTCTGCGTTTCCAGCTGTGAAATGTTTTTTAATAATATTTTTATTCCACAATTGAGAATAACTTTTTTTGACATTTAACAACATAGAAGTATAATGTAAATATTTAAATTAAACAAACTGTTTAACAAATATTAGACATTCAACTAACAACCTAACCAAAAAAACCCCCCAAAACACCTAATAACAGACTATTAGCTAAAATAGCCTAGCATACTCTTATATGATACATACTATACATACACTACAGGCAACATAGTACTTCCCTAACAACGAGGAAACATTTTAAACACATTATATTGAATAATATACCTTTCTTATTATATCATAAAGAGGAGATCCTACATGGACAGAAATCATACTGTTAGACCACCACTATGAGTTACTCTGTCTACTATAAACACTACTACTTATTACTTATTCAGTAAATCCTAATGTTGTATATACATCAACTTTATTTTTCAAATATTCTTGTAAACATTCCCAATCCTTCACAAGCCTACTTTTAGCTGCAAGAATTCTTATTGGGGAGGTGACTACGGGGCCTCCAGAGGGTCTCCAGAGGCCCTTGGTCACCTGGGGAGGGAGTGGGGAGGCGAGGGAGGCGACTACGGGGCCTCCGAAGGGCTCCGGAGGCCCCGTGGTCACTTTGGGAGGGCAGGGGGAGGGCAGTCTTTATTCGCGGAATTTTCACATTCGCGGGGGTCTGTGGAACCTAACTCCCGTGAATGTGAAGGGACGACTGTAGACAAATTGTCCTATATATTGTAGGGTAAACCAGCTGTGAAAAGTTGGAGGGTATGATGTTAAGTTCCTCCTTCCTCAGATGCCATGCTTCCTTTTCACTTTACAACAAACCAGGTGTTTCAGCCACATAATAAAGTGGAGCTAGATTAAGGAGTAGCAGGGCACTGACTATAGTGGCCTTTTGGCTGTGGAACTCCCAGCCAAGAGAAGTCAGTCTGTCTCCATCTTTCCTGGGCTTCCAGGGCACAGCTGGCATTTCGTATGGCCCATTGACTTTAAATCCAGATGTAGCCATTGGCTATTTTAACTGTGTGATTTTAAAACTATTTTTGAAAGAAATTTTCTTATTCTGGTTTTTACATAATGGTTTATCAATTTATATTTAACTAGCGTTTTATTTGTTGTGCTTCCTCTCGCAGTCCTTGGCAGTCTGAGAAGTGATGAATAAATGCAATGAATGGATGAATGCTTTCCTTGCAGAATATTCCAGATTCAGTCATGGCACCTCCAGTTTTATTTACAGTAGCACGCCCATATCTGTGGGGCATTGGTTCTGGGTGCCCCGACCGATAATGAAATCCATGGATAATAGTGAACGCCCTGGAGGAGGAAGGAAAGGAGGGAGGCTCATGGCCCAGGCTGCCACCACCACAACCTGGCCCACCTAGGCCGTAGCCTCCCAGGCCTCTTCCACCACCACCACCACCAGCACCGCTGTGTGCTGCCGTGGCCTCCCAGGCCTCCTCCACCACGGCCACTGCAGCTTCCCAGGCCTACAGAGACCCCCGGCTGCCAACCATGAGATCTCCCCTCCTCTTCTCTCTTTGCCCCCAATCACCACTGCCGTCACCAGAGCTATCCTGTTGGAAGGGAGAAGGGAGTCAAGATCTCCCCTCCTCTCCTCCCTTTGCCTCCCCCCACTGCCACCAGAGCCATCCTGGTAGAAGGGAGAAGAGAGGCTAGATCTCATCTCCTCTCCCCCCCTCCACCGCCACCAATGCCACAGGAGCTATCCCCAGGGAAGGGAGAAGGGAGGAGAGATCTCCTTCTCTCCTTTCTCCCCTGTCCACCTCCCCCTGCTGTCGCCAACCATGGATAACTGAATCAATGGATGGTGAATCAACGGATATGTGGGTGCTACTGTAATTATACCAGGAAGTAGGTGACAGCAAATCCCTCTTCATGAGATCTTTGCCAGTCAAAATAAATAATGCTGGACTAGCTGGGCAAATAAATACTCTGCTCTGATGTAAGAGAACTAATATCCTCTGCTTCTTTTACTGTGAAAGAGAGTTGTATGAGCTTCCACAGAGACAATGTATGGAAGCAGAACATTGCTTTCCTCTGTATTAATCTACCTATCATCTGGGATCGCTAGATGAAGTCCTTCAGTGGGCGAAGTGATTTGTTTCAGTATCTTACTTTGCTTTATAATTAATTTGTAACCTGCCTTGACGGCTATTGCAGTGGAAGGATGGCTGCCAAATAAATACTGTACATGCAAAATGGTTTTCATCTTGGAATGGTAATACTGTAGCTTAAATTGTTTCCCACCCATTGAATCATTTGCTAAATCAATTGTTGAATATCTTATCCCATTGATTTGATAGGTCTCCTCTAGATGACAATGACAGAATGATTCTTGCCCTAGATTCAAGTCTCTGCTTACCTAGGAAGCTCATTGGAAAATTGTATTATTTTAAAACATATTTATGTTTATTATGTATATAGAATATTCATAACCTCCCTGTCCTTATGGAGTTCCCATCATCCTGCCTGCAGGGTGATGCACTCCCATCATTCTGCAAAGACTACATTTTCCATTATTTGCAAACAGTATTGTCTTGTCAGCATGGTATCAGGTGAGGAAAGGGTTAACTGGAGGGGAGGGTCTAAAACACCACCTCCACAGAATCTCCTGAGATGGCATTATCAGTGACATCACATCACCAGACCAGGACTGGCCAATCACAAATCTGAAACCAGGGAATCCAAATAAGGTATAACTGCTTTGTGTGTGCAGGGGGGTGGACTGGATGGCCCTCGTGGTCTCTTCCAACTCTACAATTCTATGATTCTATGTCTTGAGTCAGACCATAAGGTTTGAGAGACAAAGGAGGGTCTGGGATGCATACACCAGGCCCAGAGCTTAATAATGGAAGAGGCTGTTGAGCCAGCCTGGAACATCTACTGGCTCCAGCCTTCCATCTGAATCCAACAGAAGACTGCATATTGTGAGTAGAATCTTTAGGGACTGTTTAAAATTGTGTTAGGGAACTTTATGTTCTTTTCTTAAACTTTGACTGAATGAAGCTGAACATAGTTAAATGTAATTTCATATTTTTGCTGTTTCTGTAACTTTAAAGTGTGCCTGGGGGCATGGAAGGTGCCTGCCCTCATGAGAGATTTGCATGACTTGAACTTGCTTGAATAAAATAAGGTTTTCTTAACCTTCCTGTACACTGATGCCGCATGTGCCTGTATCTCTTGGTCAGTGCTACATTTCTCTCTCTCTCTGGTTGGTTCACAGTGGCAGGTAATCCCACTGGTTATTCAGAGACCCTGCACAGCTTCTCGATGTGCTGTGTGGAAAGAGTGTTCAACTCAGCAAGTGGTGGTAGCATTTTGGTCTCTAAGGTGTGCCCTTGATTTAGGCTGCTCAGAGTTACCCTTAGAAATTACCCTTACATGAACAAATATCTAAACTTCAGGGTGTGAAGCATCCACATTTCCTTCAGCAGTTGGGGGAGTTGTGCCCTCTTGGCTCTACAGTATTGCCCTTGGTATATGTCAATGTGAAGGAGCTTCAGCCTTGATTAATTTCTCGAGGATTTAAAAAGCTTGTCTCACATCTCTAAATTATGGCTTTGTAACATCACATCTTCCAGTGGTTTTGAAGCAGATGAAACATTGTGTGTGTGCATATGTGCCTTCGAGATGCCTGTCAACCTATGGTGACCCCATGAATTTCATAGGGTTTTCTTAGGTAAGGAAGACTCAGAGGTGGTTTTGCCAGTTCCTTCCTCCAAAACAGCACCTAGTACTTGCTCTCCTAGCCAAGCATTAACCAGAGCTGACTCTGCTTAGCTTCCAAGAATTTTTCCAAGTAAGATTAGGAACCTTTTAAAGTAGGGCTGAGAAATCCACAGTCCTCCAGGTGTTGATGGACTCCAATGCTTGTCATCCCCAGCCAGAATAGTAATTTTTCACAAATGGTGGGAGCTATGGGTCAACAACATTTGGAAGAACATAGTTTGACAGCTCCTGCCTTAAACTAAGTTGCATGTTGAATGATTCCTTTCCTATGAGAAACAGGGATACTAGGAATGCGAAATAGAATTACTAAAACTACATTAAAATTTCAGACTCTGGAGAAAAGTCTGAAATAGAAAACAGACTTGCTTTGTGAAAGGTTTTGAATTTTGGGTACAAAATGCTCCTTTTGGGGGGGGAAAGTCAAGCATAGCACAACATAAAATTTAGTTTGACCGTATTAAGGGCCAGTACTTGCTTGTAATTAAGCAGATTTTGTATGTTGAGCTTATTTAAATTAATAAACTACATTTATCCCAGGGCACAAGATCTGTAAAGTTGCCTATTTTGCTTATCCTAATAAATCAAGCATCATTCAGACATAAATCTGTGTGTCTGTAGAACTGCACACAAAAAGGTTTTTTGTTTTTTTTTTGAAGACGCTTCACTCAGTGGCTGTTAAATGTAATCTTGTGTCAGAGAGTGTCATCCTAGGGAGAATGGAATGCTCTGAATGATAAATAATTCTCAGAATGAAATTGCTTGCATTCAAGATGGGACACAATAAATCAAAGCTATTATCTGAGAGAGCTTTGCCAGGCAGACCTCTGGGGAGGAGAATGTATGCAGAGTGGCTGAAGCACATCCAAGATTATTCTTTTGGGGGTTGATGAGTCCTTTTGTGAGTGGGGGAGAGGAGTAATCAGTAGTGATTAGTCATATATATATATATATATAAACAAACTAAAATTTTGAAACAGGTGATGATTCATTGTCATGGCATAAAAGGTAGGTTATAGCAAGCCTGAATTAGTTAAAAATACTCAAAACCAGTGTGTTTGCATTTGGTGGGAAGCTAAATGCATTGCAATCAGGCTACCTTTATATTGCTGAGGAGTTTGGAGATGCTTTTGAATACATGTGCAGGTGTTAGTGTTCAAAACTGATATGCATTATATTGATTCCTTATTTAGCTATCTAGTCTTTACATTCATCCTACTACATTGCCTGTCTCAGTGGCGTATGCTATTTGTTTAATAGTCCCCATAATTTTTTTCAGTGTTACAAGAGTGGTTTGTGATTCTCATATATCCCAGTAATATGGATAAGGGTTAGAAAGGTTTAACATGCTCAAAGCTTTCCTGTTATCTTGGTGATAAGCAAGGTTTTAAACTGGGTCTTCTCACACCCAGTTCAACTCACTGTGCAATGCAGGTTCTCCAGCTATGCAGCATCCCCAGCAGGTAACTGTCCAGCTCCTTTTTGAAGACATCCAGAGAAAGAGACCCCACCACCTGTATAGATAATTGGTTCTATTGTTGAACCGCTCTTACTGTTAAGAAGTTCCTTTTCATGTTCAATTGAAATCTGCCTCGTAGTGTGGTGGAGTCTCCTTCTTTCGAGGTTTTTAAACAGAGGCTGGATGGCCATCTGTTGGGAATGATTTGATTGTGTTTTCCTGCAGGGCAGGGGGTTAGACAGGATGGCCCTTGTGGTCTCTTCCAACTCTATGTTTCTATGATTCTGTTCTCCTGTAACTTAAAACTGTTAGGCCTGGTCTTACCAAGGCAAGGAGCAACAACATGTTAAACTACAACAAGAGGTTAAAATACTGTACTGTACAACAACTAAAATACAAGGACCCATAATACCAGTCAAAAACACATAACATCAGTTAAAAGAGCATATAAAACCAATACTTATAAAAAATAATCAATTTATACTTTAAAACTCATAATTTAAAAATCATCAGGATTATGTGTGAATACGGCAGCTGTCCAGTGAAGGTGATCATGTGGGTTTCTCCTAACCAGCTGACACATTGGTAGGAAGAAGGATACAGGTGAAGCTGGAAAGAGTAACCTGTGTTGTAGCATTTATCCCCTCCTATGATCATACATTTCCTAGCAGTGTGGAACTATGTCACATGGGATCCTGTAACAGCTACCAGGAGTCCCAATCCATACCAATCTCTTATACCTGGCCAGAGCTGTAGGTTAATACTATGTACTTTTGACTGACAATGGCACTCAACTGCCTCAGGCAGAGGCCCTTCCCATCCTTATTACTTGTGGGCCTTTCATTTGAGATACCATGGACTAAACCAGAGGTCTTCTGGATCCAAAGCTAAGAGCCTTCTTAGGGATTGAGAGCTGGGATAAAACAGTGTCTAAGAAAGTGGGCAGTGAATTTGTAAGGACCAGATTCAGATTTCACTTATGTTATAAATTTATTAGAGGGGCTGAGGAAAGGTCCTCTCATCAGCCCCGCTTTCCATCTGTAATAATAAAAATGCCAAATGTAAAATTGGGGGTGGGAGGGGAGTGGTTGGTCAATTTATTCAGTTTTTGTCACCCTATAGCAGCTGCTCTTTGATTAGCCTACATTGAAATATATTGAATGCTCTAAGGGAGTTTATTAAAATGCAAGCATTTGTTATAATATGGTTTCATAATATATATGTTCAATGTATATCTAGATAATCATTCCTGCAGAAAGTGTGGGATGAGTCCTTCCTGAATCTTCGTTTGCGAAGAAAAGCCAGAGAGAGATATCTAGATATAGGTACATGAGAAAAGACCTTTAGTAAAAATAAAAAATAAAAAATTGGGGGAATAGGATGTTAACTATGTTTATCAGGAGGAGTATCTTCCTCACTTAATACCATTAACCTCCCTGTATGTAGAGGTTAAGAAGGAATATGTCTTGTCAATGCCTTTAAAAGAACACACTGTCTTGCTTTGTCTGTTGGATGCAGGTGGATCTGTTTCCTTTGCATCTGTAATCTCTATTTCTTTTAGCTTCCAAAAGCCTGTTTGGCTCCTGAAATTTCATCACTTATAGCCAATTACATGGATGCTATTCTTCAGTGGGTCTGGAGTTGCATAATCTCTTACAGTAATAGTCCCTTTCATTGATTGCTCCCCTGCCTAGAAATAAATGGAGAAGCCTGAATAGATCAACTGTAGCAGTAATCCGGGTCTGTGAAGTGGAACTGGGTCACTGATTAGCATTTGATATATACAGGTCAGCGACTATTGGAGCCAGTGTGTCAGCTGTGTTGTCAACCTCCTTATTGGTATGCCTCTGATGCTTGACACAAAAAAACCCCTCTGGCTATGGGCAGAATGCTTTTTGACTTGCAGTGAAAGAGAGGGAGAAATGCTCCAAGAACAGCTATCACAAATGCAAGCCTAAAGCACATAATGTGACCTTTAAGGAGGGTCAAGGGAAGATTTGCTCAGGGTGTGTGCACTTTGATGAAAATCCGGTATGAAATCTTTTTTCCTTTTTCTCTGAATTAAGAGGATCTGAAATGCATCAGATGATGCACCATACAAACTATCTATGTTGAATGCAGTGAATGGAGGCAACTGAAGTTGTGAAGAGTCAAGGGATAGGCAAGTGGGTTGGAGATGGGTCAGAGACTGAATGACTGCATACTCAAGCTCCGAAGGCTCTGAGATAGGATGCGTGAATGATTGGATGCCCAAATTGAGGGAAGTTAGCTGGAGCTTGTTGTAACAGCACCTTGTTCCTGGCCCTCCAAATTGCCCATTATTAGATTTTCCTTGTTTTTTCTTTTCTGGGCTGTGAGGCTGTGTTCTGAAATAGTTTCGCAGACGAAATGTCAGAAAGAAACTATTTCAGAACACAGCCTCACAGTCCCCCCCCCCCAAAAAAAACCAAGGAAAATCTATGGATGCCCGGCCGTGAAAGCCTTCGACTTCACATTGCCCATTATTGCAGAGAGAATTTTTATAGCTCTGACCTATCCTGGGTGGAAGAAAGCAATTTGAAGGTGTGTAGGAGACACAGTGTTTTTTTAAAAATATACATTTGAATATGTTTGTGTCTTTGTTGTGAAAAGGTGTCTTGACACATCTAGATGCCTCTCTGAAAAAAACCCAGAAGATCAAATACTGTAAGACAGATGGCTACACAATGGACTGTATAGGGGAAAAAATCCATAGGCATGGTTTTGTGCTTTTTTATATATAAATACTTTTATTAACACAAACAAAAAACATAAACAAAAACATTTAAAATGCATAAAAGATACAAACTAATATTAATAAACAACTAAAATAAACTAATGCAAACAAAACTACAAGTGACTTCCCTTTCCCTAACTGATGATTATAGTGTACTAAAAAAAAAATACTTCCATTAATAAATTCCAAGTTTTACTTTTAGTCAAAGCTCTATTATTTTAAAAAGCCCAAAGTTGAGACATATCCTTTATTTTGTGGAAAAAAGTAATAAACAAATCCCAATCTTTTTAAAAAGTTAACCAAAGATTTTTTCTTAATCAGTACTGTCAGTGTATCCATTTCAGCCAATTCACATGTCTTCATCAACTAGGCTTCTTGTGAAGAAATCTAATCGTCTTTCCATTTCTGAAAATATAAAAGTCTTGCAGTTATGATCATATATTGTAATGTTCTCCCATACTTTCCCTCTAGGTTTTCTTCCAACATCCCAAATGAATAGGTTTCATCTGGAATCTAAGTTTAAAAATATCCTCCAAAGTCTTATGGATTTGAGTCCAATATTTCTAGAGTTTTTTCACAAGTCCACCACATGTGAAACAATGACCCAATTTTCTATTTACATTTCGAAAACTTATTAGAATGATTCTTGTACTTTTTAGAAAGTCTCTCAGGAGTAAAATATCATCTATACATCATCTTGTAAAAGTTCTCTTTCAGATTTATAGCACAGAGTAAATTTCACACTTTTTATCTAAACTCTCATTGCTCCATCTGAATAGCCTTGTGCTTTTGTTATAAGTGATGACTTGGAGTGTGTGTAAAAAGGGTTTGTACCTTGTAGGGGAATAGAAAGCAAATTTTCCTGAAATAATGTTCATGCAGAGTTAAGGAGGAAAGGAATGGGGAAATTTCACACTGGCTCAGGGGGGAAAGGTTGGCATACTAAAACCCAGCAGTGCTTCTTCTGTTTTTCAAGTCTTGACTCACAATGAAACTCTTTGGATGATCACTGTGTGCTTCCAGCATAGGATATGTTTTGAGGTATCCCATTTCCCCCCCCCTTCCTGTATAGAGGGGCTAAAACATGGATGGAAGCAAGAAGTTGAATCGTTTGGATTGTTTTGTAGAGCCAGTGTTGGGACTTTTATCACTGCATCACAGTGACCAGAGATCACTTTTTCAGCCTTGAAACAAACTTGTTTGCATCCTAAAAGTTGCATGGCATTGATCAATGGCAGTGGCATAGGCCTGAACCTTTGTTGCCACAGCTGAGTAGCAGTAGGGGTGGGGTGGGAGCTCTTTAAGCATTATTGGAATTGCACTGCATTACTAAAATGACACAGAAGGCTAGTATTGACTGCATGGTGCACTTGCTGGCTCTGGGGAGTGGTTGGCTTGTGCTCTCGTTGGGTGGATGCTGTCAGGCATTCTCCAGCCTTAGCCTGCTGCCTCTAACTCCACTTCCCAGCATTGCCCATTGGTAATAGCTGGAGCTTCCTACTTCAACTTGATCACCAACTGAGAAGAGTATTCATGCTCTTCTGAACACACTTCCATTGCTGTTATTATAGTGGTTCTCTGTGTATGTGTGGCTTAACTATAGCCACATAGGAGAGAAAAGGGGACCTGATGATCTTCTCTTTGGCATACAGAGTTGGCAACTTGGTATATCACCATCTCTTACACAGAGCTTGGACAATTGCTGTTTTGAAGATTCTGAGTTGTAGTCCCAAAACAATAAATTTCCAAGCCATACTTTTGCGGCCCAAGCCAGATCTTTCTGCTGTGTATCTGGTCCGTTTGGTCAGGACTAAGTTCAGTTGCTATAGATGAGTGGAATTCTGAGCCACAAGTTAATTTTTGATTTATCCTAAGAATGTGTGTTTCACTGCATACAAAAGGTTAGGTCCATAGGGTGGGAATATTTTGATACTGCTACTTGGGTATAACTAATTACAGGATTTAATAATCTGTTACAAGGTACATTACTCAGTTTTACACTCTTGTTCCCCAGGGGATAGGAAACAGAAAATGAGTATAGAAGGATGATTAGAGCAGGGAACAGAGTGTCTTTGGCTGGAAGTGATTTTGCACATAGTACACAGAAATGTTGGTGTGGTCTGCAAGTCCTTTTCATTTCTCCCCTCCCCCACCCTTTATGTGGTCTATTTTTAAAAAGCTTGGCTGGCTATTTTTAAAATGCAGTGATGTCGGCTATACTATCTAAAGGCTCAGCACTTGCCCCATTCTCTCAAACCAGGAATGCTGAATTTCATAACAGAGCAGCCAAGGCTATTTTTAGCTTGGCTGGAATGACTTGAGAGTAATGGACATCTCTTGCATTCCAAGGCTCTGTTCTCCAAATGCTGTTCTATGCTGCTCCTTAGAACAGGTCAGCTTCCATCACATTCCTTCACAGGCAAAAAAGTAACTATGGGGAATGGACCATGTGCCCAGCGGAATAGTGCCTGTGGGAATTGAGGCTCTGGTTGAAATATAATTCAAATGTGTGGTACTGGGGTTTCAAGCCTGAAACTCTGCGGACCAGAATGTGCTTGGTTACTCACTGAGCCATTGTACAGGTGATCAGGACAGGAAACCGTAGCTACGTCCTTTGGAGAAGCATAGAAGCATGAAGAGATGGAGGCAGTTGTTCTCCTGTCCTCTTCATGGGCTTTCCATAGGCAGCTCTTTGGCCACAATATGAACAGAATGCTGGAGTGAATAGGCCTTTGGTTTGATACAGCAGGGCTCTTGTATTTTTGTGGGTATGACTTTCTTAAATGAAGGAATCAAGCTTAAGGCACCCCACTGTGTAAATAAGGGGGCCTGCAACAGTCTGTTGTGAGCTTCTTGTTGCTGAGGGAACTTAACTGCTCTGATACCTTTTCCAAGAAGCAGTTTTCCAGCTTTTAAAGGTCTGGAACAGTTTATCTGTCACTATGTTGCGGAAGTTTGGGTGGTTTACAATAAGCTGGTCTCAAATGGTATTTAAAGAAGTAAGAGAGATAACAGGACAAGATCTAGAAATGTGTTCAGATATTACATTATTATCAATTTACGACAAGGTTAACTGCACTCTAGTTATTAAAAATTTGGTTACAAATTTACTAACAACAGCAAGTTTAATGATACCCAGAAACTGGAAGATTCAATGTGTTTATCAAATAGAGGAATGGTTTAGAGAAGTTTGGGATATTGTTATTAATGATAAATTAACATGTAGACTTAAAGTTAAAAAAGATTATGGAAAATTAGTAATTTTGATGAAATATGGAAGCCATTTGTAGAATTTTTTTTTTAAAGAAAAAAGGTGCATACACCTCCAAGAGAATCATTGCAATTTTGGAAAATGGAATAAATAAAAGGTGTAGATGGTCCTGGGGTTGGGGAGCACTTTGTAGTACATTGGAGAGTAATTAATTTATGTCAATAAATAAGATGAAAATTATGTATCATTTAATATAAATGCAAGAATGAATTATGCTTGTATGTTTTAAGTTTAAAATAAAATTAAAAAAAAAAAAAAAACAATAAGCTGGTCTCTTGGGAATACTGAGCCAGGCATTTGAATACCTCTGTGAATCTGAGATCTTGTCTTTCCATCTTGTTTTCATTTCTTTCCAATAGCAACCATATTGGTATAAGTTTGTATGTGGATGTGCCTTCAATTCACCTGTTGATTTATGATGACCCCCATAAATTTCCTAGGGTTTTCTTAGGCAAGAAATACTCAGAGGTGGTTTGGGCAGTTCCTTCCTCTGAAATATAGCCCATAGCACCTGATACTTGTTGATGATCTCCCATCCAAGTACTAACTAGGGCTGACCCTGCTTAGCTTCCAATATCAGACAGGATCTTGTGCTTTTAGGGTATTTAGGTGCAATGACATAAGGGTAAGGGTAAAAGCATGGTACATGTTTACTAGGTACCATGTGCCATTTTCCATGTGCCATGTACCTGATGACCACTGCCATGTGTCCTGGTTGTAAAAACAAAACGAATAACAGTTTTGGAGGAGGACTATAGCTCCCATGAACCCTCAGCATTGGCTGTGCTGGCTAGTATCCATGGGAGTTCAGTCCAACAACATCAAGAGAGTTGCATGTTTCCCCTCCCTGTTGTGCGTCTCCAGGGAGTGCATTTCCAGAGGTTTCAGTCTTTCCCGTTACTTGGTACCTAGTCTTGCAAGGGGTCAGTGACTTGGTCTCTGTGCTTTAGACCTCTGATTTGTTGACAGTTTCAAGGGATGAATTAAAGATGAACAAATGCAGAGTTTCAAGGAAGATAAAATATTGAAATAAGACATTCTCTTATGAGACTGTACTAACCCAGTCCTGCATATAACTAAATCCCAAAGTATTTCTTTTTGACCAAGAAATATTTGTGCTTGAAAGTCTTACCTGGAAGTGAGCTCAGGTTCCTTTGCTGCAGTAAGCATCTTGCAGGTATAGAGCTCTGCCTTCCCCCACAAGCCAAAACAGAGACTTAATTATGCTTCTCTTAAGCATAACACAAAATAATGTAATGAACTGTCAAAGTGTCCTTTCCTGTTAATCTGGCAGTGATGCTAGCTGACTTGAGATCTATTTATAAACTTTGCTGCATGAGCACCTCTTGCTTCATACATATTTATTTTGCTGTATGGGCACCTCTTCCTACACACACACAGACACACGTATAGTATGTGCACAGTAGCACCCCTGCATCCACTGATTCACCATCTGTGGATTCTGTTATCCATGGATGGTGGCGGCAGGGTGGGTGGGAGGGGCAGGGTGGGAGGAGGTGAGTTTGTGGATGATGGGTGGGTTCCAGCATGGCGGGTGGGCAGCCGGGGGTGGGAGGAGATTTCCGGCATGACAGAGCTGGTGGGCAGAGGAGGGAGGGAGGAGGCGAGCTCACGGGGGGTGGATTCTGGCGTGGCAGGTAGGCAGGAGGAGGGTTCCGGCACGGTGGGTGGGGCAGGGGTTGAGTTCGCCTCCCCCTCCCTTCTTTGGGGTGGGTGGGTTCCAGCGTGGTGGGTAGGTGGGTTGCAGCATGGCGGACCTGCTGGACGAGGGAGGGAGGGAGGGATCCAGTGGTGGCAGTATTCGCTATTATCCATGGATTTCACCGTCTGTGGTGGGGTCTAGAACCAATCCCCCGCAGATACAGGGTCCTACTGTATGTATATATATTTTTGCAGTTTAATTTTTTAAAAATAAAATCAGGATATGCAAACTGAGTGCTTATGGGGACTCATTGTAGGGAGGTAGTCCTTCTCTCCCAAAGCAATTGTGGGGTTGGGACTGACAGTGGAAGGTCTGAGCCACCCAGCACCCAGTGTTATCACAAGATACCAAGGCTGCTTGCAACCTGAGCAGTATAGTGTAGGAAGAGAAAAAAATAGTTCAAGGATGGGCAGATACAAACCTGGGCATCATGAAGACTCCATGGATTACCCTGTTTCTGACCAGGAAAAAAAAGGGAGAATTCCTCTCCTAGAAGGCTCCAGGAGTGAGCGCTTCACCTTTCAAATGTCTTTTCAACATGAGAAATAGATTTGCAGCACCATCTGAGTTTTGGGAACATTTTTGGCATTCTGTGCAGCCCCTATAGGGTTCCAGTGAGAGAAAATTGGCTCCTAGACTCACTACATTAGCAATAGCATTAGCATTTATATGTCTATACCACTTATCAGTGCAAAGCACTCCCTGAGCAATTTACAATGTGTTAGCTAATTGCCCTCAACAAGCTGGGTACTCATTTTACCAATCTACGGAAGGATGGAAGGCTGAGTCAACCTTGGAGCCCTGTAGGATTAAACTCACAATGTTGTGGCTACAGTACTGGCATTTAACCACTGTGCCACCAGGGTTTGCCCACCCCAGTTAATCCCTTTCTTCCAGGACTGTCTAGAAGAGCTCCATTCTGGGGCCCACCAGCCTACCAGGGCCGATACCACTACACAGTTATAGCACTGTTAGTCCACTAACTGCCATGGATTCATCCTATGGAATTCTGGGCTTTGTAGTCTACTGAGCCACTAAAGTGTTGTGGCTGAGAATTCTAAATCCCCCCACGTAAACTACAAATCTAAGGATTTCATAGACTGAACCCATGGCAGTTAAAGTGGAATAATAGCACTATAATTGCAAAGTGTGAATGGACCCTCAGTCCTAGGATTCCATGAGTTGGAACCATGGCAGTTAAAATGGAATAATACCGCTAAATATTTGTAGTGTGCATGGACCCCTGGTTTCTTGGGGGAAGGAGAAGTTGACCCTTTTGACTCAGTTTCTCCCTGCTCATGTCAAGAGTTTTAAACTATTTTAACCTGTCAGGAACAAGTGTACTGACCAGCCCAGGATTAAAAGATGGTTGGTGTTCATGAGGAGTGCAATCCATGGGCCTGTCACACATGATAGGGCCTGCTTGTGGAACTCACATCCAATAAAGATTCAGCCCTTCTCCACACTGTTTCCACTTATCAGGTATTAGGATACAACCTCCAGTCCTAGATGGAGTTACACTCTCCACCAGGGACTGTGTTCGCAGTTTGGGGGTACTCCTGGACTCATCGCTCCAGATGACAAATCAGGTAAATGTGACGGTCAGGAATGCCTGTTATCAGCTTCGGCTGATCCGCCAGCTGCACCCTTTCCTGGAAGTCGGAGATCTTGAGACCGTGGTACATGCTCTGGTAACCTCCCATCTTGATTTCTGTAATGCACTCTACATGGGGCTACCCTCATGCTTGGTCCAGAAACTTCAACTAGTACAGAATATGGCAGCCAGACTGGTCTCGGGTACATCTAGAAGAGGCAAGACCGATCTTAACAGTTCAGTGGCTGCTTGTTAGTTTCCAGGCCCAGTACAACGTGTTGGTTATCACCTTTAAGCCCTAAATGGCTTGGGTCCAACCTATCTTCAGGACCGCCTCCTTCCATATAATCCTCCCCGTGCATTCAGGTCCTCTGGGAGGAATCTGCTGCAACCTTTAAAAACGAGACTTTCCTCGACCTCCCAGAGGACCTTTTCGGTTATTGCTCCCAGATTATGGAATGGCCTGCCGGACGAGATCCGTCACATTACCACCTTAAGTAGCTTTTAAAAAGCTCTTAAGATGGATTTCTTCCGGCAGGCCTTTCTTGAATAGGTACCCGTCCATCAGATGAAGAAAAAGATCTTACTGGTCCGATCCCTATTCCAGTTATTTTATTTTGTGTGTGTGTGTGTGTTTATTAAGTATTTTTAAATGTTTAATTATTTAATTGTATTTTAAGGGGGAGGTGGAATGGAGGGTTTTACAGTATATTCCAGCGTATAAGACGACCTTTGAGCCCTGAAAAATGGCCTCCAAAATCAGGGGTCATCTTATACGTTGGATACACTTTGGATCACCCTGCCATCCGATCTCCTGCCTCTTCGCTCCCTTTGCAAACGGAGCGAAGAGGCAGGAGATCAGACTGGGGTTTGTGTGAGGCAAAGTGTTTCCCGGTTCATTCGCTCCCCCTCCTCTGCCTTCGCCCCCTTTGGGGAGCAACTGAAGACAGAGGGGGGGGCGAACGTTGCTGGAAAGCCCATCCCCTCGAGCCACCCTTCCACCCTCCCCAAACCCTTCCCCGCTCCCCCCTCCAGCCACCCTTCCACCCTCTCCAAACTCTTCCTCCCTCCCCCCTCCAGCCACCCTTCCACCCTCCCCAACCCTTCCCCCTCTCCAGCCACCCTTCCCCCTCCCTAAACCCTTCCCCCTCCCCCCTCCAGCCACCTTTCCACCTTCCCCGAAGCCAGGATCGGGCTCCTGATCATGGCTTTGGGGAGGGAGAGGGTGGCTAGGAAGCCCCCCTCCAGCCCCCCTTCTCCCCTCCCCGAAGGGCGATCGGGCTCCCAATTGCAGCCTTGGAGAGGGGGTAGGTTGGGAGGAAAGCCCCCCCTCCAGCCCCCTTCCACCCTCCTGAAGGGCTATCAGGCTCCCGGTCGCAGCCTCGGGGAGGGGGTGGGTGGCTAGGAAGCCTCCCCCCTCCAGCCACCCTTACAGCAGCCGAGGCAAACCTGGTAAGTTTGCTCCTTTCTTTCACCTTCCTGGAAGGTGGAAGAAAGGGGCGAATCTTGTGGTTTGCCACGGCCGCTGCCCATTCCCCATGTCTTCATTCCCTTCCAAAGGGAATGAAGATGGAGGGAAGGGGGGGAAGATGAGGGAAACAGGGTATATTCGCCCCTTTCTTCCATCTTCAAGTCAAAGGTGACTGTAAGGTGGAAGAGAGGGGCAAATGCCGCGGTTTGCCACGGGGCCACCCATCCCCTCCAGCTTCATTCCCTTCGGAAAGGGAACGAAGACTGAGGGAATGGACAGTGGCCAAGGCAAACTGAGTTCATTCGGCCCCCTCCTCTGCCTTCACCCCCTTTGGGGAGCAACCAGTGGTGGAAGAAAGGGACAAATGTTGTGGCTGGCTGGCTGGCTGGCTGGCTGGGAGAGCCCTGCCAGCTGATCCTGTTGGCTTTCCCAACTCAGGAGGAGATCCTCGTGAGTTGGGAAACAAAGAGGATCAGCTGGCAAGGCTCAGCCAGCCAGCCAGCCAGCCAAATTGGGGGGTGATCTTATATGGCAAATATATGCCAAACTCTAGATTTTTACTGGAAAAATGGGGGGGTCATCTTATATGCCCAGTCATTATATATATATATATATATATATATATGTATATGTATATGTATATGTATGTATATATATATATATATATATATATATATATATGTTGTAAGCCGCCCTGATTTGCATTTTGTAAAGGGGTGGGATATAAATATATCATCATCATCACCACTTAAAACCATTTTATTTGTCCAAATTTTTGGAGTGCTCAATTTGGTTTCAGTTGGTTCTCTTGATGGTTTTGTTCCATTCTATCTATATTTTTTGTGTTTTTCAAGCTATAATGTTCATTTGTATTTGTTAGCCACCCTGGGCCTTGGATTGCTTTACAGATTATTATACGTACAGTCAAATAAACTGAAAATGTCATGTCAGGATCCCAAGCAAAGATATTTCATGACCCCCCACCAGTGTTCCTTTATGAACAAATCCTGGAATCTGAGATTGGATGACCATTTTGTACATTATGCAAAGAGAAATCTGGGCTTGTTACAGTGTATATTGTGAACAAGGACTTGCAGGGGACTTTGTCAGTAGTGGAGCAGTGCTGGTTTCAGTGTGTCTGTGTGGCTCTGGAAGGCTTACTTTTCATTCCTCTACCCTGTAACAGTGCCCTAGAAGTTGAGTCATTTTCTGAGCCTTGTGAAAAAAAACAGATAGTGACTGCTGTTCTGGCAGCGACTACAGAGCATCTCATTGCTTTGATCAAGTCTACTTCTGTATGATGCGGCCAGGAACTGAGAGGATCCTGCATTGTTTTGAGTGGCATGATACCTTTATTGTCAAGTAAAAAAAACTTCTACCACCACCCCCATAATTAAGGTGTAGCATCCCTTAGTTAAGGTGTAGCAACATTTTCCCCCTTCACCCCACACCCCACAACTGTAAGTACAAATACAGTATTAGTTTGAACCACAAAGGAAATATAGTTGCATTGTTCCACAGCAGAAATGCTGTTGCCTCTCACTAAGCAGAAAGTAACTCTATAAAATAAAGAATTACTTGTAACATGTTACTTCCATGCTCTACTTTTCAGTCAGTGTCTGGGCACAGTTTTGGGGTGGATATTTAATCCAGACAAGATGAAGGTACTATAAGTAGGAAAGCCAATTAATCAGAAGTTTGCCAGTAATGTTAGAGAAACTTGGATCCTCTGAAGGACCAAATACAGTATGTAGGCTGGGAGTTCTTTACTTGACTGTTACTTTGGAAGATCAGGTAGAAGCAACAACTAGGAGTGTATTTTATCAGTTGAGACCAGCTGCAATCCTGTGTGCAAAGATAGACCTTCACTCTGTTATCCATGCATTAGTGACATTTTCTTACACCAATGTACATTTAAATTTAGCTGGTGCAAAATGCATCCACCCAGATATTCTTTTGGGCAGTTAGTCTAAACAAAGGAGAGAACTGATGACACATGTAAGAAGTAAAAGTAAAACAGGAGACACAGCTCCATGTGCTGATAGATGGTCACTTGTTTATTTCTAATTCTAATAAGCCCAATATATTTTGGCCTCTGTCAAAGTTGACCCTCTTAGAATAATGAGTCATAGTTGGAAGAGACCACAAGGACCATCCAGTCCAACTCCCTGCCATGCAGAAATAAACAATCAAAGCATTCCCGACAGATAGCCATCCAGTCTCTGTTTAAAAACTTCTAAAGAAGGAGATTCCACCACACTCCCAGGTAGTGCATTCCACTGCTGAACAGCTTTTATGAAGAGTTAGGAAGTTCTTCATAATGTCTAGATGGAATCTCTCTTCCTGTAGTTTGAACCCATTGCTCGGAGTCCTAGTCTCTGGAGCAGCAGAAAACAAGCTTGCTCCATCCTCAGTATGACATCCTTTCAAATATTTAAACATGGCTGTCATGTCCCTTCTTAACCTCTCTTCCCCAGGCTAAGCATACCCAGCTCCCTAAGCCACTCCTCATAGGCTTCCAGACCTCCCATTATTTTGATCGCCCTCCTCTGGACATGTTCCAGCTTGTCCATATCCTTCTTGAATTGTGGTGCCCAGAACTGGACACAGGTGAGGTCTGACTAAAGCAGAATACAGGGCCTAAAATAAATAAATAAATAAATAAATAAATAAATAAATAAATACATAATTCTATTAAACATATTATAAAGGACAACACAAAATTAGGTACCGGTATATTCTTTAAAAACATATAAATTACCTTGTTATACATGTCAAAGATCGTATACATACCTTTAAACAGAAATTTCTGGAGTGTTATAAGACACTCTCCAAAGAATTGGACCATTAAGCAAAGAGAACTAGAGACAAGCCAACGAATACCAGGTGCTGTAGCCTATATTCCTCTAAGCATTCCTTACCTAAGAAAACCCTATAAAATTCATGGAGTTACAATAAGTCAACAGATGACTTGAAGGCACACACACACACACACACACACACACAAAGACCCATTGCTTTAAAATCTCTTGGGGGTTTTTTCCCCTAAAGGGTTCTGTTGTGGTGCTGTGTGGTATAGCTACTATACTATTCATTATTTTATTTAGCTATATTATTAGTGAGCTGAAAGCTGCTATGAATTAGATGACACGGAAAATTTCAAATAATGATTTCACTTGCTCTAAAGGTTATAAATATAGTAAAGCACAGTATTAGATGTGGAAGGTGAAATACAGCTGTAGCCCAGTGAATTGAATAAGAATCTGTAATTCAGTGAGTTGCACAAGGCTACCTCCTGAGCTTCTCAAGCAGGACTGTTTTTGAAGTTTAAGATCTGTGCTACACCAACACTCCAGCCGTTTAACCACATAGCCTTGGGTTATGCTTACGGCGTTCCTTTGTGAACTTTATATTTCCTATCTAAGACTTGAGTGTTTTTAGAGATGGCTTCAAACTGTGGTTATGTGACATGCATGGAGTTTCATAACTTCATAAATACTTAAGGCTCATGAAGTGTAATGTAGACATGAAGCTTGGGTTGGGAGACAGGTGCTAAGTCCTGTGCAATGGAAATAGAATTGTTTAGGTTCATGAGAGATCCAACTTTATCCTTGCTTAATGAGATAGTTGACTAGATAGAGCTGAGTATACCATTATCTTTCAGCCTCATCTAATTGTTGTGCATTGAACCTGACCTTGTGAAATATCATAGTTCTGTGCAGATGTTCACCTTATGCATAAATAGATTATGATCTCTGCCTTTGTATACCTGCCCTACGTGTTTCAGTTAGAACATGACTTGCATGCATAGATGGGAACAGCAATAATGGTACAACAAAAAGGAAAAAAATTGGGAATTGCTGATTGTGCTGTTTTCTCCTTTGCACAGAGGTCACACTGTGCACATTCCAACCACTTTTATGAAGGTCAGGCATTGTGTGTGGTTGGAGCCAGTGGCCCAGTCATCACCATATGCAGAGAATGATAACCAGGTATACAAGGCTGAAAAATATCCTAACTCAAAAGGAGAGGCTTATGGGTCACAGTGCCCAGAGTGTTACGGATATTGTGCCTGATAGCCTTTCAGAGCAAGCATCAGAGCCACTTTCAGCATCTTCCTGCAAAGGCCCTATCTATCCTTGAAACAGATCAACACATACACAAAGCTTGGGGGGTGGGGTGGGGTGTCATTTTTTTTGGAGCATAAATCCCGGAATCCCTCAACCAACTTGACCATTGGTCATACTGGCTGGGGGATTTCGGGAAATGTACTCCAAAAAAGATAATATTTCCAAGTTCTTCATAGACTCAACTGAAAGCTGCTTTTTAGTAGAATCATTTTCCATCTATTTTTGAGCTAGGGTGCAGTTTAGTGATTGATACACCAATTTAAGTTTAGCTTTTTGAATTGTTACTTATAAATAAATATAAGGCAATTAATGACTTCAGAGTGTATTTCCACTGAAAAATACTGCTAATTTACATTATTGCTAGAAATATCCATATGGAATTTTACATTGAGAAGCAGCTGTCTGGATCGTCAGCTTTAAAATCCTCCTAAGTGAGTGCTGACACAGTGTGCCACAAGGACTTTGGTGTCATGCCAGGTCATGGAAGGTCTGATAAGTCCAGCCCCACTCAGATTAAGGGCTCCCTAAGCTCTTGTTGAAACTGTGTATGGCTCAGCTCTGAGTCTTCCATTACATGGAAGATCTTTGTTTAATAGAAATTTGTCTTATACTTTGAATGAAAAAACTGGAATGAGGTTTTTTTTATTAATTTTGAGAGCATCCTTTCTGAGGCTTCACTGCTACTTTATTGCATGAAGCATTAAATTATAGGGAAAATGTACTCATAATAAATAGGATCTAAGAAAAAGTAGAAGCCTTTCAAACTTCTGGTTCTGTTCAAGTCATACAGAGATGAAAGCATTTTTGTGATGTGGATTTGGCTACATAACTTGCATGTCCTGAGTTTCTCAGTACAGGTTGAGTCTCCGTTATCTGTAATTTCAAAATCTGAAACATTTCAAAATTCTTCACATGAGTGGCTGAGATGGAGATAACTTTGTTTTCTGATGGTTCAGTGTACACAAACTTTGTTTTATGCACAAAATCATTAAAAATATTATGTATAAAATTACCTTCAGGTTATATGTATAAGGTAGATAAGAAACATAAATTAATTTCATGTTTAGACTTGGGTCCCATCTCCAAGATATCTCATTATGTATATGCAAGTATTCCAAAATCTGAAATATTCCAAAATCCGAATTGTTCCAAAATTCAAAATATCTCTGGTCCTAAGCATTTTGGATAAGGGAGACACAACCTGTAGTTGGAAAGCTCCTTTTCATTTTCATTTTTCTCTTCCCCTCATCTAGTGTTCTTGTTGTGCTGTTATGTAGTGTTCTACCTTTTCATTGCCTGTATTTTAAAACCTCTCTTGCAAAATAAAATCACATGTGTAAAATTAGGAAAAGATTTTGATTGTATCAATGGCTAATGATTCTGCTGGCTACGTGTTGTTTAGAAAGGTGTCCAGGCATTGCTCTTCCTCCTAGTAAAGCTATTGTGCAAATACTAATAGTAGATGGCAGTGTTTATCTCTTCTGGCTTTTATCATTTGCCAAGTGCTGTAGTTTTCAAACTGGTTGCCCTGCTGAGTAGACATTGGTTTCAAGTGCCACTAGTATTGCTGGTCAGAGGGAGTTGTTGTATGCTTTCAAGTTGTTTATGACTTACATCAACCCTAAGGTGAACCTGTCAAAGGACTTTCTTGGCAAGATTTGTTCAGAGAAGGTTTGCCTTTGTCTTCCTCTGAGGCAGAGAGAGTGTGACTTGCCTAAGTTCACCCAGTGGGTTTCCATGGCTGAATGGGGTTTTGAACCCTGGTCTCCAGAGTCGTAGTACAATGTTCAGATCACTATGCTATCCTGGCTGTCAGTCAGAGGGAAAAAATAGAAAGATTACTTTTTTGGGACTACAATTCCTCAAATTATACAGTTCCCCTGGCTCTCTTGCCTGGGAGATTGTGGAAGTTGCAGTCTAAAGAAATTACCATAACTTTTGCAAGCTCTAGTGAGAGGAGGGAATTAGGTAGGCTGCTCTATCCATGTGGGTGATTACCAAAATGCTCCTCCAGCCCCAGCTTGAGTATTTGGAAATCTCAGGGAGGGGAGGGATTCTGAGTGCCTGTCCTCAGCATCCAGGAGTTTTTGTCCATCTTTTTTTTTTCCTTTCCCAAGGAAACATAGAACTCTCTGGAGAAGTAAACTCCACCTCAGGGAAGTGAAAGCAGGTAGCAATTGTAAAAGGTTGCCAATAATTGATGGGAGAGGACCAGCAGACCTTTTCTTTCATTGTTGTTGTCCTGTCTTCAATTTATTTCCAACTTACTGAGACCCAAAGGCAAACCTATACTAGGATTTTTCTTGGCAAGATTTCTTCAGAGGAGATTTGCCATTGCCTTCCTTTGAGGCTGAGAGTGTGTGACTTGCCCAGGGCCAACCAATGGCCGAGCAGGGATTTGAGTCCCGGTCTCCCAGAGTCCTAGTCCAGCTCTCAAATCATTATACCACACTGGCTATATTTTTTTCCTGATTCCCTATTTATTTATCAATTACATGATTATCCTAGTGTGATTCTAGTGTGATTCTCCAGTGTGATTGAGGCAGCAATGACCTCATCTGCCCCACTTTTTTCTCTTAGTTACTCTGGGTGGCATGTGGGGCTGATTGAGAGTGAGAGAGAGTGAATGACTGCGCTGAGATCACCCAGTCAGTTTTATGGCTGAGTGGGAATTTGATCCTGGATCTCCCAAATGCCAGTTGCAGATGCTAACCATTATACCCCAGTGTCTCACCAAGAGGTCCATTAGGTCATTACTGCAGACCTCATCCTGATGCAACCTCTTCTCCCTCCCCCATGGTGAGTCTGGAGCTTGTAGAGAGGGGGAGAGAAGAAGCTTGCAGGAGGCAGAAGCCAGGGTAGGTGTTAGCAAATGAAGGCTGTTGCGACTTGAGCCTAACCTTGTTCTGCTTATTGTAATCTGAGCAGAGTTTGCTTGCCTATTTGAGCATCTTTGTTTGGAATGCTTTTTCCATTGCTACATGTTTATTCAATAGCCCATAATCCTCCTGGTGATACCAACAGGGTGAGCTGGATGTCACCAGGTGATACAGAGCTTCTAGTTCTGCTGCCCTTTATTCAGTATAGGTTAATTAGTTTTCCCTCCTATGCTAGTGAGCTCCCTGCCCTTCAGCCTGCCCTCAGGATTCTGTGCTTGATGTTCTCCTCTTTCCTTCCTCCCCCACTGGTACTGGCACTGATGCCTGAAACAACTGATAACTTAATTCAGTAGAGTAGCACATGGCCCTTCTGTAATACAGTCCTATTTCAGAAACTGTAAGCCAAGCATTACATTTCTTCCTTGGATTTCTAAACTAAATGCTAGCCAAAGGTAAAGTTGGCCAAATCTCCAAGCTGGGAACGTAAATCAAAACTGTCCTGTATTCCAAGAGACTGGGCAAGCTCAGTTATCCACTGAAGTCCAACCACAGACTGCATATATAAAATGTGGGGCTATGAAGTGGGATATATAGATGGACTCTCCTGCCATTCACGTGCCAGAATCTACTCTGTTTAGATGGCCTTGGTAAATAAGCCAGAGATTGTGGTCATCAGTTTATTCCCTATTGCTGGCTGGACAGAGGCAGCAAGTTCCTACAAGAGCTTAGAAAAGTCAATTTTGGAACTACAACTCCCAGAATGCCGCAGCCACCACTAGACATGCTGCCTGGGGGATTCTGGGTGCTGTAGTCCAAAATAACTTTCAGAAGCTTTATTCCCTATCAAGAGGAAAGAAAGGAACAGGGAAGCATTCCAGCTTCAGCTGACATTCCTGGTCATACTGACTGAGGGAATCTGGAAGGACAACATTCTTCCAGTCCATCCATCCACACACCCCCACTCCGCATTGGAGGTCGAGAGAGGGGAATGTTGTGGAGTTCAAAGGAAATCTTATTGCTTGTCTTTCTTGCCAGTGGAATGTGGTAGTCAAACCCAGAGGAAATGCATTCATGGTTTGTATTTGGCCCAGTGAGGCTTAAATACTCTGAAGTTTAGTACTTGGATGGATGGGCCACCAAGGAGTACTAGATGCTATAGGTTATGTTTCAGAGGATGGCCATGGTAAACCACCTCTGAGCATTTCTTGCTTAAGAAAACCCTGTGAAATTTATAGGGGTCACCATAACTTGACAGGTGACTTGAAGGCACACTCACATGCACACACATTTGGTCCAGTACCAAGAATTTATTTTGTTGGGTTTAAAATTCCTAATAAGCCTTTACTTGTGGAGCTTGACTTAAAACTGTTGGCAAATGTCACATGATATCATTTTAAAGGGAGGGATGAGGAAACCCATTTTTGAAACTTGCAAACTCAACAAAGTTATATTTCATTTTTGCAGATTCATTTATCAGAGACTTTTGTGTCTGTGTAGGCTGCCTTCATCTCTCACATTTGGGTTTGGCATTACTCATCACTTTGAGAGGCATCAGTTTCAGATGGGATTTTTCACTTGCTTAATCACTCTTGAATGCCATTTCTGTTGGAAAACAAAAACAAAAACCCTTACTCTGCTGTTTGGGTCATCCATGGGGGATTGCAGTTGGAGAAGAATAACAAAGCTACCTTTGCACATTTTAAAAAAGTGTCAGCTGGACTTTTGTACATTTTTATATGAGCTGTATTGCTTGACAGGGTATAGGCAAAAGTGAGGTGATTGTGGTGGTATAATAGGTAATACTTTATAGCTAGGGTTTTTTTTTAATGAAGGGCATTTAAAAATTGATTAATTTTATTGATTTTTTTTTACTGCGCATTTGGAAGACTTTACAAAAGAGTCTGGAGTAATAAACACCTGAGGCGAAACACAAAAATCAGTGTGTATAGGGCCATTGTACTGTCTATTCTCCTTTATGGGTCTGAAACATGGGTCACCTATCGCCACCACTTACAACTCCTCGAACGCTTCCATCAGCGCTGTTTACGCACAATCCTAAATATACACTGGACTGACTATGTGACGAATGTTGCTGTTCTTGAGCAAGCAGGGGTCACCAGCATTGAGGCCATGATATTGAGAACACAGCTGTGCTGGGCAGGGCATGTTTCTAGGATGGAGGACCATCGCCTCCCAAAAATAGTATTCTACGGTGAACTCGCCACGGGTCAGCATAAGAGGGGAACTCCAAAAAAGCGATACAAGGACTCCCTGAAACAACACCTCAGGCTCGGCCAAATTGATCACCAACAATCGTCCGCCCTGGCCTCACATCGGGAGGCATGGAGACACACTATCCGCAATGCTGCAGCCTTATTTGAGAACTCACAACGAACACGTCTTGAAGAGAAACGACAACGCAGAAAAAAATCACAACCCCGAAACATCACCCAAGGAAACCTTCTGCTGTGCTTTCTGCAACCAGACTTGTCTATCTCGGATTGGCCTTTTTAGTCATCAGCGTGCTTGCAGAAAGCGCGGGATGAGTCCTTCCTGAATCTTCGTTTGTGAAGAGAAGCCAGAGAGAATTTTATTGATTTATTATATTTTGGGAACATTTTGAGGATATTTTCTTTTCTTTTCTTGAAAAAAAGTTTTATGTCATTCTCTTATTAGTCCTAAAATTGGCCTAATCCACAATAAAATCTTCAACAGTTAAAAACTGTATAAACCTGTAATTGCAGCATATAACAATATAAGTCTTACTGAACTTGGTACCACAGGTTAATAAATAAATGTTTTTAAAATTACCATTGAACTTTAAGCCAGCTGCTAACCATGACCAAGAAGTGTTGTGAGAAGAGTTGTCAATTCCCATAGAATAAAAGAGTATTGTGGCAAAATCACCTACTGATTTGTTGAATTTTTCAGTATGGTAAGACTAAGAATATACAGGTATCAGAAATACTGGGCACAGTAAAGCACAAAGATAGCTTTATCACTGTTGACCTTGAAGCTTCCCTGTATTTTTTTTTAACATTAAGTGACTGAAACATGTATTTTAGAAAAGGTAAGAATTCATGGTATGCAATTTTCTCCTAGAGGTCTCATCTATCAGCCCCTTTGGCCACCTGTTTAGCCTGTTTTTCCCAGATGTACAAGTGTCCCCATTAGCTTAAAAAATGTCACTGTCAATCAAATGTACAATGCAGGGCAACCAGCTTATAAAAATGCTTTTCTGTAGTTCTGTGCTGGATTTGCACTAGTTCGGTTATGTTCTTCAGAGGTTTTCTTTACCTGTCAAGTCATTCTTAACTTTTCTTCTGTTCTGAATGAAAATGCAGTGACCATGAACAAGAGGCTGGTAAGGAAAAACAAGCAAACAGTGAAGAGACTGATTCTCTTGAACAATGAAAAACAACACTGGTGTAGCTAAATATCTACATCTGCAGTTTTTCCACACTGAATAATAATTTAGTGATGTTGTACCATGATGTAAACTATGTCTCAGCAAAGTTTGAGTGACCACCACCTTCCCCCAGATGTTGTGATATACTCTTTGGACATGAGTTTGAAGTTTTCACTTCACTACTTCAGTTTGTTCATTGATATACATGGCAATTTTATGATTGGGCTTTCTATTCCTAGTTTTATAATGACAGGACAGAGCTGACAGTGGGAAACTTTTTGACTAGCCAATCATTTGGGCTGAAATAGTGAGTAGCCTTTTAGAGTGCTGTTGTTTGTTGAGAGCACTTAACATATACTATGTAGTTACCCTTTGAACTGTCTTGGAAAGAAAGCCAGTATTGTAGCAATGGTTCAGATGTAGCCAAGGTAAGAGGCAGAAACTTGACATTATTAGGGCCTGCTTGATAAATGGTGATTAACATGATAATGGGCCCATTCAGAACTGTTGACAGTAGTAGCATTACAGTTATCTGTTGCTTTTATATTCCACATTTCTTCTCAGGAGATCAAAGTGGTGTACATGTTTTCCTCCACCTGTTTTTACTCTTACAACAACCCTGTGAGGTCACTTATCCTTAGGAATTGTGGCTGGGCTCAAGGTGTCTAGTGCCTTATGGCTGGTCAGAGGTTTAAACCAGGGTCTCTTCGATCCTTGGGGTTGTTTAGACAGTGAAAAAACTCCTCATAGAATTTGAGGAGAATACTTTTTATACCAATGAGATCCTGTGGTGATTCACTGTATTCGGAAGGAGAGGGTCCAAAAACTATGTGGGAGAAGTCTTTGCATCTTCTCCCAAGGATTTTTTTAAAAAGCGAGGGAAATGTGCATTCCTGCTCATTAGGACAACCAAATCGCATCTTGATTGGTCGGATGTGTGTGTTTGGGGGGGGCAGGCTTGTCAGCAACGAAGTGGCTGGAAGCGCACCATTTTGGAGTTTGGTGGTATTGATTTTGCACTTTTTCAATGTGCTGAGGTGACCAAACAGCTTATGTAATGGAAGGTCACACTTGCACACCTTAGATTTACAGTAAAAAAAAAAAATACTGTTCATCAGTTGGCAATTTATGGAGAATAATAACATGCGTAACTCACTCCCAGCCACCATCTTGATCGCTGTGTGTGAACTTCAAACATGGATAATTTCACATACCAGCGATTTTGCCAAAAAACAAACAAACACGTGGAGACAAATGAATGCTGCTGTGAATTAACGTTAATGCACAGCAATACACATTATATCTTCTTGTCTAGACAAGGCCCTAGTCTAACAGCTTAAGCAGTGGTTTTCAACCTGGAGGTCCACATATGTTGTTGACTATAACTTGGAGGATCCTTGACTATTGGCCATGCTGGCTAGGACTTGTTGGACTTGGACTAGTTGAAGTCCAAGAATATCTGAAGGACCCAAGGTTGGGAACCACTGCACAACAGCACAATGTACAACTCTGCTTCTCTAAGAATTTAACCCCAAAACATATTCCAGGATCTCTTTTTTTTTGGTATGAACTGCACTGTAAAGGGAGGAACTTGAAAAAAAATTACAGGATTATTTTCAGTCACTACAGTTATAAGAAATTAGTTGTGATCTGTAACACTACAAACACTGCCTTAAAAGGAGGCCAGAGAATTTGCTTACATTCCCTCCTGCCCCCAGACACTAAAAGTTGTCAAGCTTCATATTGGGAGAGCTTGTAGTACTGATCCACATTCTGCTAAAATGGCTCTGTCCCCAGAGATACAGATTGGTGATAAATCAAAGCTTTTTCTGGCAAGTAGGAGAAAACTGTATTCCTCTTCAGCCCTAGTCTGACCTCACTTTGCCTCTTCATGCTGACTGACTGCAGTTTATTTTTAGGGGGATGAGTACTGCTTCTGGTATTAGTGCCTTGCCCACTGTCTTTCACTCTCTTCCTGAAGCAGGTGGGGAGAGAAGAAAACAGGGTGATAGTCAATTTTAAACTCATGCTAATGAGAGCCACTGTGGTATAGTGGTTTGAGTGTTAGACTAGGGCTGAACCCACACTACACAAATAATCCAGGTTGAAACTGGCTTGTTTGTCATGGCCCCTTCGTATGGAATTCTGGGATTTGTAGTTTTACAGGATCTTTAGTCTTCTCTGACAAAGAGTGATACTGCCTCACCAAACTACAAATCCCAAGGTTCCATAGGAAGGAGCTATGGCAAATAATCCAGTTTCAAATTGGATTATTTGTGCAGTATGGGTTCAGCCTAGGACTCTGAGGAAGCAGGGTTCAGATCCCTGTCCAGCCATGCACAAGTGACACACTTTCACCCCTACAGGAAGACAATGGCAAATAAATGCTCTGGAGAGCATTCCAATAATCATTTGCCACAATGTGCTACATGGTTCCATGAAAGTGGTGTTATTATTTTACCATTAACCCCATTATCTTTGTGGCCCTGACCCCATCCCAGTGTGGCCATGATGCCAGTGGGCAAGAGCACATCATCAGTAAAGTTTCTGCAGGGGACCTTATTGCTGGATTGTATCCTACGTCTGCAAATAGGGGGCTTTTTTTTTTTACATGATCATAACAGTTTGATACCTAAATTTACATATTTAACCAGCTCTATAGTGTTGCCTTCCTTTGAAAGGAGGCTCATGCAGACAACAGTGCTCAGGGAAGATTGGAAACTTGCATTAATAAATAGTTTTACAATTGTTTTGAGGTTAATGATACCAAAAAGCTGAAGGGCTTTTTGTTGGGAGATGCATTCCCTTTCAGAATTTGCAATTTGCCAGCTCTTAGCAAAGAAAGAAAGGAAAGAAAGAAAGAAAGAAAGAAAGAAAGAAAGAAAATTATTCTCTTTTTAACTTTTACTCTATATTTTCTGGAATGGGCTCATTTTTAATGTCTTTTAGCTCCTGTTCACAATGATGAAAAGGAGTGTGTGTGTATGTGTGCGCACAAAGGAAGAAGGCCTTGTGTATTTTTGAGCCTTGTTTCCAGTTCTTTGTTTCTAGTTCCTTAGTAAAGAATAGTTTTCTTTTGTCATGATTACTATTTGATGTGTATATATGTAGCTAAACAGAGGCAGTACATTAATATTTGTGTGTGTGTGTGTGTGTGTGTGTGTGCCTTCAAGTCACCTGTTGACTTATGGCGACCCCATTAATCTCATAGGGTTTTCTTAGGGAAGGAATATGCAGAGGTGGTTTTGCCGGTTCCTTCCTATGAAATATATCCTACAGAACCCAGTATTCATTCGTGGTCTCCCATCCAAGTACTAACAAGAGCTGACCCTGCTTAGCTTCCAAGATCAGATGAGATCTGGTATCGTTAGGATATTTAGACCCCTATTTATTAATGCTCTAATCCTAATAGGGACATTATGAGGTTTTGCCCAAAAGGATTATTTTTTTTAAAAGGAGAAAAACTGGTGTGTGCCCATTCACTCCCCCTACTTGGTTTTTCCAGGTTGTGGGGAAAATGAATGCCCACCAGAGACTCTGCTTTTATTCCTGTCATAATCCCAGTGAAGATGATGGGGGACTATCCCTTTTAGAGCATCTATGTCTTAAAATGCATACTGGTGATGCTGCAGATGGCCAGTCTCCTTTCTTCATGTGTAAGCAGCTTTCTCCTCCAGTCTTTAAATACTATTGGAATCTTTTCATCGTTCTTGGGCAATTCATTTGTCAGAATCTCAAAAACAAAAACAAAACTCAACCACCATTGGTTTTTTTTATTTATAAAATACCCCTCCCTGCAGAATTATTCAGACTAGTACTTCTGTAAGTAGCCTTTTACCCAGCTTCATTTTCCTCCCCCAGTAGAGTTTGCTTGTCTATCCATATGTAAATGAGAAATGCCAGTTGTAATTAAGTAGAAAGGGCATAGTAGTGTTAGAGCTTCTTGAGATCCTCCATACCAAGCCTGACCTTTTTATTAATAGTTTTTTGTACAGTAGTAGGTTTCAAACTCTGAAACATCTAGAGAATCCATGTTGATAAGTCTGCTGGGACACCGCCCTCGCTCTCATATTGCAAAGATTCTGAGATGCAGTTTGGTTCACATGGGGCCTATTGGATCTCTGTAGGTCTGTGTCCTCTTATGAATGGCGTCTCTGCCAAACACTGCCCTGCTTCCTTGTCTACTGTTGCTACCTTTTTTTTTTTTTTTTTTTTTTTTTGAGAAATGCCAGATGGGTTTCTGAAGAACTATGGGGTTCCTCAGTTCCTGTTCTGGAAACTCAAGAGTCATTTCATATTTATCCTGAGTACAATTTTACTGTATGGTGGCAGTTCCATCATAACTCAAGCTTTACCATTTTGTCTAACTTTATTATTACAGGTTGAGTCTCTTATCCAAAACACTTGGGAACAGAGGTATTTTGTATTTTGGAATATTTTAGATTTTGGAATACTTGCATATATATATATATAATGAGATAACCTTGGAGATGGGACCCAAGTCTAAACACAGAATTCATCTATGTTTCATATACACCTTATACACATAGCCTTAAGGTAATTTTATACACAGTATTTCTAATAATTTTGTGCATGAAACCAAGTTTGTGTACATTGGACCATCAGAATGTGCAGGTGTCACTGTCTCAGCAACCCATGTGGACAATTTCAGATTTTGGAATATTTTGGATTTTGAAATTTCAGATAAGGGATACTGAACCTGTACTGCTACTTAGTCACTATTTGGTGTCCCCTATGTGCTAGATGCTATGAAGAACAGAGCATCCTGCTTGAGTTACCAGCCTCTGAGTTGAGAAATACCTGATATTTAGGGTCCATCCACACAAAAGGAAAAAAATCCCAAATACCCCATACTATTGGCATCTCGCAGCAGCAGTGGCATGTCAAAACGGTTTTTCTGGCCTAGGAAGCCCCCATAAGCCTCGCATTCCTGATGGCAGCCATGAGTGATTTACTCATGTTAGTTCTTCACTGCTGCCAGTTTTTTTTTTAAAGTAGTCCCAAGGTGCTCTGGTGCATAGAGTGATTCTCCAAAGCAAAACAGAAAATATTGATCCTTTTTATCGCCGTAAGTGAGCAATCACTAAGGTGAAAATCCAACATGGCGGCAATGTGCACTTGCCCTCTTAGCTAGTCCTTGCCCAGCCAATCATCTTTGTGCTTCCCTTTGAGTTTTATATTGTTCAGTAATCCAAACGAGCAAAAATGTGCACCCGCCTTGCGGTTTTTGAAAAAGTACGGGGAAATCTGCGAAGGCTTTTACCCCATTGTTTTTGCTGTTTGGGACACCCCTCCTTCTGTATAGTATGGATTGGCACTGGATCCTGTTTAGACTGGTAGGATTCCCAGTGAATTCCATGAAGGGTATTTTCACAGTTTAGATGGGACCTTAGTATCTTTAGCTTCTTTGAAGCCAGATGCACAAATAAAGATGAAAAGTGATGTCTGAATTTGATTTACGGCTAGCAAGATGGGATAGGCAAACAGTATGGACTATGGTGGCTTCTTCAAATCTAATGATGTTACTCATATTAGTGTACAGTCATCCCTTCACATTAGTGGGGGTTAGGTTCCACAGACCCCCGCAAATGTGAAAAATCTGCGAATAACAATTGCCCTCCCCCTCCCCCGCCAAAGCGACCACAGGGCCTCCGGAGGCCCTATAGTTGCTTTCCCCCGCCTCCCCCTCCCTCCCCAGGCCTTCATGGGGCCTCCGGAGCATCTCTGGAGGTCCCTGGAAGGCCTCCCCAGCCCTCCCCACTCCCTCCGCAGGCCTTCATGGGGCCTCCGGAGCATCTCCGGAGGCCCCGTGATCACCTCCCCAGCCCTCCCCACCCCTTCCCCAGGCCTTCATGGGGCCTCTGGAGCATCTCCGGGGGCCCCGCGGAGGCTTTCCCAGCCCTCCCCGCTCCCTTCCAAGGCTTTCACGGGGCCTTGCAGGGCCCCGTGGAGGCCTCCCCGGTGCTCCCCAAGGCCTTCGCGGGGCCTCGCAAGGCCCCCCGGAGGCCTCCCCGGCCCTCCCCCCTCCCTTCCAAGGCCTTCGCAGGGCCACCGGAGGGTCTCCAAAGGCCCTGTGGAGGCCTCCCCGGCCCTCCCTGCTCCCTCCCAGGGCTTTCACAGGGCCTCCGGAGGCCCCGTGTCATGGTTTCGGGGGGCCGGGGGGCCCTCCCAAAACCGCGAATAATCAAAACCGCGAATGTCAAGTTTGCGAATGTGGAGGGGCAACTGTAGAACATTTTCTACTAAGCTTCCATAGAAGGAAATGTGTCTGGCACCAGCTGCCAGAAATCAGGATAAACACTGACTGGCATGCTGGAGATCAAGTCTTGAGGTTCTTTCCTGGGTTGCGAAAGAGACACTTTCTCATCTAATACTGCTACAGCTTGCACATTTGATAATCTCTGTCCCATAATAAGCTCTGTGTACTCTTATCAGGCCCTACTTTGAACCATTGTTTAGGACTGTAGAAATGTGCCTTAGACTAAGGACATGATCAGATGGGGCCAAAATACCCTGTTACTGCCCTGCCACGTATCAGGTTCCTGCAATGGAATGGAGGTAAATGTTCGCACATTTACCTCCATTCTGCTGCAGGAATGGGCTCCCTCCCTCCTTGCCTGCTGGCTGTAAATGCAGCTATCGTAAGGCTGCCTTTACAACCAACCAGCTGAAATCCTGCTCATTCTCGCGAGAGAAATTCAAAAATACCACCCCCCCGTCTGTCAAAGAAAGAAATTAAATGCAAAAATAAATTAGGAAAAAAGAACAAGTAACCCGGGGGGGGGGGAAGGGTGCCACTTACCTTGATGTCCTGTTTGTGGCCGGAAGTGCTCGGCACGGACCTCCTCCCCCGTGCTTGTCATCTCAGAACAGGGACGGGGCTCCTTTTCCCACATCCCTGATTCCATGACAGACATGGAGGAACATGGAAGTGGTGTTCTATTCACAGAGTACCCCAGGAGCAGCATGGGGGCAGGACAGGAGCAGGACGGAGGGGGTTGATGCCATCCAAAAGGGAGCCCCTTTCCCGCCCCTGTTCTGTTCCTGCCCTGGAATATTTGCTGCATCTGATAATCTCCTAAATTGGGCCATTTGTCCATTTATTCCATTACTATGAACTCTGACTAGCAGTGGTTTTCTCTTGTTGTAGGTTGGATTTTCCTGACCCCTACCTGTAGATCTCTGGCATTTCCTGGCAGCCTCCCACCCAAGTACTAGCCAGGCAGGCTTCAGTATGCTTGGCTTTCAAAAGCAGACAAGATTAGGTGTGTTCAGAGTGGACCATGTGATATACCATGTTCACTGAAAGGTTAATGCACCTGGCTTTGGCTCTAATTTTATGGTATTTCTCTCATGTATAAAGTACCTGGTGCCTAAATACCCTAAAGGCATCCGATCCTTTCTGATCTTGGAAGCTAAGCAGGGTTAGTTACTTGGATGGGAGACTGCCAATGAATACTAGGTGCTGTCAGCTGTATCTCAGAGCAAGGAACTGGCAAAACCACCTCTGAGTATTCTTTCCCTAAGAAAACCCTATGAAATTCGTGAGGCCACCATCAGTTTTGACTGACAACTTGAAAGCACATACACATACATACTTAACAAGAAGGCAAGAGATGAAACTGGAGTATGCCATTGTATGAACCTCCAGCTTCTTTAGAAACAAGAAACATAAGAATAATTTATGATAAGAATGTATGTTTAGGTAATTGAATTTATTGGCCATGTATATAAAAGGAAAAACTGATGCAGTGTTGCATTTTGATCCTCCTCTTAGGGATTTTGCTTTCACATTTGTAAGCTTAAACACACAGTTTTTCAGTCTCTATGTTGTGCAGCCTACACATTGGTATTGATTTTACTTGCTCCTGGCTCAGCATTTTCATGGGTATGTGTGCTAGATGCATGTGTCAAATCTGGTATATTTTGACTCTGTAATCTGCAACCCACGGCAATAAAAATACCTACATCTAATAGTGTGCTGGATGCTTGCTGATGGCTGGAAAGGTCAAGAGAATTATGATGTGATGACAGGATCTTTCCATCAGTGTATAATAAAATAAGCAAGATTGCATAGACTCATTTTGCCAGCTAAAAATGTAGCAGATATCAGGCAGCATTGCATGTGCTAGAAAGGCACTTTGCCTGTTAGGTGTATGCTGTATGTACATATATGCATGTGAACAATTGTTTTTGTTAATTTGTTGGCATGAGGACCTTGGGACACTGTGCTAAGAAACACAGTCTCCTTAGTTCTTTCAGTTCTTCTGACCTTCTTGTAAGGGCAAATCTCCACCTGACAATTGACTGCTCATGTGTGTGTTTAATATGTATTTTTCAGTGCCTTTATCACACATATGATCTTTACCTTACAAGTTATTGTTTCTTACTTGTATTTTAAAGTAGAATGAATTGAAAAATAAATTCATTTGTTCTTCGTAGGTCACTAGTAGTAAATTTCTGCTGTGCTGTGGTATGTACAAATGAGAGAATCATGAATTAGTATGCATCTTGGGATCTTTTTGACCATATTACTGGTTTTTTTTAAGGGAATCATTTTGGGGGAAGAGTACCTGATGAGAAGTGTTAGGGCAGCACAGCAAGGTGTTTTTCATAAAGGCCTTATTAGATATGTGGCTCAGTATCTCTAAAGTTGCCATTCAGACAGTTTTTATGTCAGTATTTAGTGTGTGTGACTCAATCCACAGCCAACAAGGGATACTGAAGTATGACGACAAGAAATTCCCATGTTTCTGGGAGTCCAGCATTCAAACTATTAACATCACACTTGCTCAAAATTTCTGTCAGCTTGGTGACTTCATAGCTGCCTATACCCATTTGGAAGTAGGGATAATCTATAATCATGCTTTTGTTTGCTAAATTTAAACTGTAAGGAATAGCTAGTTGGCATATGTACTGCTGGTACCCTTAGTAGAAAAAAGGAAACTAACCCGAGAGCTGTTAAGTTGTGGTTGACAGGGACACCAGCCTTACACAAAAGAGATCCCTACTTAGATACAGAATAAAAATGGGCAAGCCTATTATGATCCTTCTTGTAATAAAAATGCAATTTAATATTGTTGTGAGAATAAAATGGTGAATGCTCAGTGAATGCCTCCCTGAGCTCACTGGAAGTGTCACATAGAAGAAATCCATTAAATAAATAAATAAATAAATTTGATTATTATCCTGGCTTTCTCCCAAAATGCAACCCTCAAACAGCAAATAAAATATCCACAAGTCAGAAAGCAAAGAATTGAGACTCTCAAAGTATCAAAAGAACAAGGGACAACACTACAGGATTTGTAGCTCATAGATTCATGTGTCTTAGTCTGTGGCCAAAAAAAATCAAGAGGGCAGCCATTGAAGGGAATGGGCTACAGAATGACATTCTTTTCAGTGCTGGCGTGAGAATAATGGGTGAAGTCACAAGACAGGGTTACCTGCTGACAGTGAACTCAAAATCTTTGGAATGAGGTCACCTTACCTTGAGGTGATGGAAGTTTAGAGGATATGGATTTTAATCTGGCCCCTTGGCTACTGCGCCCATGTATTTGACTGGCTTCCATGTAATGCTTAGATCATGGTTTAGCACTTTGTGGACAAGCCTGGGTGAGCCTGTGCACAATATCTGGCTTTCATGCTTCCTGTTACTCCTTTTTCTTCCTGCTGTGCAGCCATGAGGAGTACTTTACAATTTATTTTTATTTTTAGAATAAAATCCTATAAGAATCCTGGCTTAGTGTGATGTTCAAACCAAGTTTCCTGGCTTAAAACAAACTGTCTTTGAATCATAGCTTCAGAATCTGCCCTATAAAACAACCTGGAGTTCGCTGAAACATAGGTTCCCTGGCTTAAACACTATAGTTACGATTCTTTAAAACTGAAAGCAAGTCCTCTTCCTGGCAGCACTAGGAGGGAACATGGAAGTCCAACACTTTGTTCAGCCTTGTTCAAGATGGTTGACACACCAGTGAAGCATGGTTTAGCATTCTGTGTAAACCAGCCCAGAGCATCCTGAGGGATACTCATAATCTTCTATAGAAGAGACTATGGTGATTTGAAATATCCAGCATAGGTTGCTGTTACTATCTAGATTGCAAAACAGCCTGAGCCAGGAAGGATAGGAATCTTCTGTGCAGTATGGGTCCTTTTCAGTGGGATGATTAAGACCATAAATTCTGTATGCTCTTGCTGTCTGCAAACTGCACGTTTATAAAAGATGACAATTTGGGATGGAGCCTGAAGCAGTGTTTGTGTATAGTACTGACACTTTTTGATCACTGTCTCTGTCATAGGATGATTACCTTAAAAACTGCTAACGCCATGGCTCCTGTGAAGAGAGTTGCATGTAGATGTGAAGATATTTACTAATAATACCCCCTTGCTTTCACAGGGACTGCTACAAGTAATCCTCTATCATCTCCCCTTTTCAGCTGCTTTTAAAATGTTCCAGTTTCTCTCTCCTGCTTCCATTTCCCCACTTTGTCCTCAACTTCTTTCTGTTGCTGCAATAGGAGTTCAAAGTGCAAAAGTGGCTTGTACCCATTTAACTCATCAGGGGAGGTGCGTGCAGAATCTTGCTCTTCCGAGTAGGCTCTTGATTTCTGGAAACCTGCTCAGCATTACAGGGCTTACCATACCACATGCACCCATACAGCAGCGTTGAGCGCATTCAGGAATATCCTTGTCATTTACAGTGGCCAATGGCAAGAACTACCGTTACTTCAGCAACAATAAGTCTGCTTCTGTGAAGCTTATAGCAAAGACTCTGCACATTAGCAGGATGCACTGAAGGCGTGGTGTCATGCACTTTGCCTGAGGGAGAATCCAACCTCTTTCATTATTTTCTGGCACAAGAACCCTTTGTCTTTTCCCCTCAATTATATTTTATAATTTATTTGAAGTACTTTTGCCTCACTTTCCCACCAGTTACTTTCTAGCAGCTTAAAGCTGCTGTTAACCCCGCCCCCCCGAGTTAATACATCAACTGTAATAATACAATTTAAAAATCAGGCAGAGGGAGGGGGGAAACTTAGTATGTCCAACCTATTTTACACAGAGGTCAGATGGAAGGCCTGAAAGTGTAAGATAGCTTTGACTAAATGATATTATAATAGCTAGGGGCTACTGAAGGCTAGCTCTGTTCTGCACTCTCTCTCACTGTTCCTAAAAGGTTTGGACTTTTAATCTACTGTAATGGTTCCACTGCAGCCATTGTAATGGTGTGTGTGTTGCTTTTCCAAGAAGGTTTCACGAATTCCCAATGGAGTTAATCATCTTGTGTGACAAATATAATGGAGCTTGTGTCCTTTCTCCCCTCTTTGCACAACTTCACCTTATGAGTGTACAATATCATGAAGCTGAATGCTTCAGATGTCTCTAAGCGATATAACAACTCAATAAAAGACTATTTTGCTGTAGTGCAGAGTCCCATGATACTTGTGTAGAAATAACATTGTTGTCTGTTTTCAAACAGGCTAAAAACTAAACAAAGCAAGGATAATCTGTGTCCTCAACCTTCCTTTTCTTGCTGAAGAAGGCCAGTACCTCAGTTGCCATTTGGTTAGTTGGGCTGAGTACTTCCTTTTGTTGATATCACAGTGCTGTCCTGTGGGAAAAAAAAAGAGTGAGTGCCAAAATATAACATCTTGTATGTAGCTAGTGAGTTTAAAACAGACTGGGGTGTTCAGAACAAAAGTAATGTGAGAATATACTTTTATTATGTCTGTAGACCCATTGAGAAGGAGGGCTACACAGGAGTGGGAGAACATGTTTCAACTAGAACCCTGACTTGGGGATATAGGCAGGGATATAGATCTTGAAACTACGAATGCCTAAAACATGGGTGGGCAATTGTGGAAGGCTGGGCTGCATTAGCGCACCACCAGGAGACTTTGAAGGGCTGCACCTCTCCCCTGGACCGGCTCCCCCCCCACACACAAAATGTTTGCCCCCAAACACACTCTAGGGGATATGGGGACATTTTCACTATGTTTTGGGGCTTTCCCAGGCCATTTTAGGCCCAGGAGAAGCCTTTTTAAGAAAAAGAAATGATCAGGAGTAATTTCCTATTCACTTCCTTTTTTTAAAAAAAGTCCTCTCCTTGGCCTAAATTGGTCCAGAGAGGCTGTGCAATGAGCTGGAAATGGACATTTGGGGGCATTTTGGGACAATTTGGGGGGGGGAAATATTTTTGCAAACATTGTTTTTGACCACTTGGGAGGCCAGGGTACCTCCAAGCATGGTGGAAATGCCATCCTCACATCCTAGAGTTGGGGGCATATCGTGCCTAGGCCCAGTAGCCAAGGAAAGGCCTTCTCTCCATTCCAAGTGCTACTGCTGTGGCATTGGAGGGAAAGAATTAAAGGCTGGCACAGCTCCATAGTACCTGAAGCCAGAAGCAAATGAACGGCCCTCCCTCCACTTCAACTGCCCCGCCTTGGCATTGGAGGGAGAGATGAAATGGGCACAGCTCCATCATGCCTAGGTCCAGAAGCAGATAAAAGCCCTCTCTCCATCCCAACTGCCATTGCTGTGGCCTCAGAGGGAGAGAAGAAAAGGCAGTACCTGCTGGACTTAATTCCCTCCCACACTGCCACCCCCTTTTCCTTTTGTGTCCTGTCTTACCTATATTCCGGTGGGTGTATAAGATGACCCCCCCACTTTTTAAGTTAAAATATAGAGTTTGGCAAAGCAGGGGGAGCTCAGAGGTTTGTTTGGCTGGCTGGCTGGGGAGAGCGTTGCCAGCCAAACTTCTGCGCTTTCACAAGGGCTCCTCACAAGGCAAACTGCTACATTCACCCCTCTTCTCCACCTTTGATTCCTCCCCAAAGGGGGCGAAGGTGAAGGAGAGGGGGGAATGTACTGGTACACGCTTTGCCTCAACCCCCCCCCCCGATCTCCTGCGTCTTCGCTCCCTTTGCGAAGGGAGCGAAGAGGCAGGAGATTGAGTGGTGTGTGAGGCAAACTGTATACCCGGCGTATAAGACGACCCCCGACTTTTGGGGATATTTCCCAGGGTTCAAAAATAATCTTATACGCCAGAATATACGGTAAATATATTGTAAGCCTGAGGGCGTGGAACTGTTTTGCTGTCCCTTATTTGTAAAGCACCATTTACAGCAATTGCACTGTATAAATAAATGATGATGATTTTTTTAAAAAAATTGCATTTATTTATTTATTTATTTGCATCTGAGGGACCTAGGGGACCACAACAATAGCCCTGAACAGTGCTTGCAACCTGCTGTTTGCACTTTGCCCACTCTGTGCTTAAAAGGACAAAATCTTGTCTTTCAGCTTTGATATAGAAGAAGACAGTTTTTTGTAAAACTTACCGAGGCATTGTTTTTCCTTATCAGTGTATTGATATCACAGTATTGTAATCAATTTGTTAAAACATGCTTGCTAATAATATTGTTGTTTTTAAATTGCTGTCAAGTCAGCTTCAGCTTATGGTTATAGTAAGAATGAGAGACTTCCAAGACACCCTGCCATCAACAACCTTGCTCAGGTCTTGCAAATTCAGGCTGTAAATTCCTTGACCACCTGTAATGCGGTCTTCCTCTTTTCCTACTGTCTTCCACTTTGCCAAGCATTATTGTCTTTTCTAATGAGCCATGTCTTCTAATGATATGATCAAAGTACGATAGCCTCAATTTAATTGATTTGGCTTCTAGGGGAGAGTTCAAACTAGATTTGCTCGCAGACCCATTTATTTGTCATTCTATAGAATGTTCTTCCCACATCACAATGAGTTGATTCTCTCCTTACTGTGAAGCCTTTGCAACCATATATAGAATTTTTAAATACTATAGCATAGATGATCCTGACTTTGGTATCCAATTATATATCTTTATACTTGAGAACCTTATCTAATTTCTTCATTTCTGTCCTTCCAAGTCTTAGTCTTCTTCCAATTTCTCGATTACAATCTGCATTTTGATTTCTGATACAGCCAAGGTACAGAAAATCTTTATTTGTTTCAGTTAAAGTTATGTAAATCATTTATGGTCATTATTTTTGTTTTCTAAATGTAATCTGCTTTTGCACTTTTCTTCCTTGACTTTCCTCAATTGTTGTTCCTAGTCTTTGCTAGTTTCTGCTAATAGATTGGTTTCATCTACATATGACGATGTTCCTTCCTCCAGTTTTTTTTCCTCCAAGTCTAATCCAGATTTCTGTATATATTTTGCATATAACTTAAATAGATAGGGTGATAAAATGCAGCCTTGCCATTCTGTTTTTCTATATTGTGTGCTAACAGTGACCTCCTGTCCTGAATACAATTTGTGCATCAAGACAATCAGATGTTGTGGCACACCCATTTCTTTAAGAAGAAGCCATAGTTTTTCTTGATCTTTAAAGCTCAGCTTGATTTTCTCCTGAAATTGTTTGGGTTGCTCCATTATCCAACATATGTTTACAGTATGATATCTTCAGTTTGTATTTTGGCATGATGATGATTGATGTAGTGTATTTTGGCGTGACGATGATTGATGTTCTTTAGCTTTACTCTATTTTTTTATAGTAGCAGTTCATGATCTGTGCCACGGTCTACTCCTGTTCTTGTTTTTGTAGAGAGAATGGAGCTTCTCCATCTTTTGCTTCCAGTTATGCAGGCCTTTTGATTTCTATAGTGGTTATTTGATAACATTCATGTGTGCAATCATCTCTTTGCTTGCTTGAATAACATGTTTGCAGTGAACAAACCGCTGGCCTCACAAAATTCAGTAAGTTGCTATCTTGCTTCATTTCTTGACCCTAGGCCAAAGTCTCCTACAATATTTGGTTTTGCTCTGTATCCTACTTTTGCGTTCAATTTCTTATGATTGTCAACATGTCCTGTTTTGGTGTGTGATCAGTTTCCTCAACCAGAGTCTTTCAGTGCCTTATGAGGAGAGACTTAGGGAGCTGGGTATGTTTAGCCTGGAAAAAAGACAGTTAAGAGGCAATATGATAGCCCTGTTTAAGTATTTGAAGGGGTGTCACATTGAAGATGGAGCAGGCTTGTTTTCTGCTGCTCCAGAGACTGGAACACAGAGCAATGGATGCAAGCTCCAGGAACAGAGATTCCACCTCAACATTAGGAGGAACTTTTTGACAGTCAGAGCTGTTCGGCAGTGGAACACACTCCCTCGGAGCATGGTGGTGTCTCCTTCCTTGGAGGTCTTTAAACAGAGGCTGGATGGCCATCTGTCGGGGATGCTTTGATTGTGATTTCCTGCGTGGCAGGGGGGTTGGACTGGATGGCCCTCATGGTCTCTTCCAACTCTGCAATTCTATGATTCTATGATTCTAATGTCTTCCTTTTTTTCCTCTGTAGTTGGAGCATAAACTTGGACTATGATGTTATTTATAGGTTTTCCCTCAAGTCATATTGATATTATTCAGTCATACTTTTGCTATACCTCTCCTCCCTATTAATGCCAACCCATTTCTTCTTAGATTTTCATTTTCAGAGTAAAACACTATGTAATTATCTGAATGAAAATGTTCCATTCCTGTCCACATTAGCTTGTTCACTTCAAGCATGCCAATGTTTATACATTGCATTTCTTGTTTTACAGTGTTTTACAGTGTCTGATTCATGCTTCTCACATTCCATACTCTTATATTATGTGTTGTGCAGTTTGGACTTTCCTTTCACCTCTGAGCATGTTGATAGCGGAACATTCTTTTGTATTATGACCAGTTGTGTCATTAGCCACAGTGCTACTCATAGTTGTCCTTTGTTATACCCCAGTAGTTGTCTGAGTACCTTCCGACCTGAGAGTCTCACCTTCTGGCACTACCTCATACTTGGCTTTGGATTGTCTTATCATAAGAGTTGTGTGGTTAAAGGCATTCAGAAGTGGTTTAGCAGTGCCTTTTGTGTTGATAGTATAGGCTCTTTCAAAACTGGAATTAGCCTTTTGCTTCCTCAAAAAACAGGAATAGAGATTCTCTGCAAATTATTATATTCTGAAATTTAAACAAAAATCCATAATTATGGACTGTGATTCTAATTCAGGATTAACGGTATAGCCCTCATGCTCCATGTGGTCATTTTTCTTCCATTTTGATTGGCAGATGCAAAAAATAAAAATTAAGCTACTGACTATTTTAATTAAGGAACTACTCAACATAACAAGAAAGTTCAAAGGCCATCAACGTAAAACTTGGAACAAAAATATAAGAATTTAATTTGTGTTCTACATCCCATAGCAATAACATAAAATGAGTCAACACTATTGACTTTTCACTAGGTTCTGTGAGTCTTTAATTTACTCTTAACTGATTATAGTTGACATAGCTCATAAATTACAATTAAAAGCAAAACCTGGAAGATATTTCTGTGCACCTGCAAAAGGAATTCAGCAGGATTGATTAATTTATATCACACTGGTTATGTTGATAGATCTCTGCGGGTACAATCCCATTGTTTTTTAATGGGAAAGCAATAATTTTAAGCTTCAGTGGGATTTAATGAAGGAGTAAAGGTAGAGGATTGTTGCTTTGTGGAATCTCACCATGGCCTCTCTTTTCACTATTAGGAAAGAGAAACACAACTTGTCTTCTTTTTCCACTTTGAAATGCCAGCAGCTAAAAACTTCTCTGACATTTCATTCAATCACATTTCTGCTTCTTGCAGCCTATAAAAATCCATCTTGGAAAACCTTGAATGTCTGCTGTATCAAGCTGCTATCAATAACCCTTTTGGCTGTTTAGCTAGAACTCAGTGCTTGGAACAATAAGAGAATCCGAATGGAAACTGATTTCTTTGAACTGTTGGGTTTTCTGTCCCCCAGGCAATCTTACTCCCACCCATCATCTCCCTGAGTTCCTTAACTTTCCAAAAACAGTTCTGGGCTAATACCCCATCTGGGGACCCACTTAATGAAAGAGCAGATGTACTGCTGACTCCTTGTGATTCATGGTTAGCAAATTGTGAGCCTACTCTGCAGTCTTTATTTTGTGCTTGGCTGCTGACACACTGTAGAAATAATGCAGTTTGACACTATCATCACTCCATCTTATGGAATCCTAAGATTTGTTGCTTGTTGTGGCATCAGACCTCTCTGACAGAGAAGGCGAAATTGTTAGTTATTGTTAGATACTACAAAATCTCAGAATTCCATAACATTGAACCATGATTGTTAAAGCAGTGTCAAACTGCATTACTTCTGCAGCCCTCCTCTTCCCCTCTCCTGTGATTTTGCGGAACATGTATTTTGTTGGAAACTGTGGTTCCCTTTCAAACCTGAGACTGAAACTGTGGACTGCAATGCATTTGCTTAAGCTTTAAGATGACTTTACTACATAATTTTGTAATCATTTTTTATGAAACAACCAAGCAAGTATGAGAATTTTCTCCTTGATAAAACCATACTCAAAAGGCATTTGGGGACATACCAATTCTTGCATTTGTCACTTTGTGCTCGTCTATATGGGAGGGGTGCGTGGACTGATGTGCACTAACACCAATTCAAAGCAGCTTTGATTTGTCTTAATGTTTTTTAACATGATTGCAGGCATGGAAAGCTTTCCACTTTTGCTGTTCCAACGGCATCTCTGCGAATCAAGATGGCGGACGCGAGTTAATTACTTGCATTTTTATTGTCACTAGCTGCTGCTGCTGCTGAACAGTATCTTTTTATAAAGCATATCTAAGGTGCAAAAGTGTGATATTCTGCCTAAATAAATAGAAAAATATCCTGTTTCATCACCTCAGCACATGATCACTATGGCAAAAATCCAACATGGCAGTAGTGGGTGCTTGCGTGTTATTGTATTTATTGTTTTTAAATGTGATTTTAGACAGTTGCTTTTAATTTATATTTGTTTAATATTTTTTTATGGGGAGGGTGGGGGTGGGGGTGTTTAGGGATTTTTATCGGTATTGTATTTTAATTTTTGTAAGCCGCCCCGATTGTTTTAACAGAGGGGCGGGGTATAAACAAATATTATTATTATTATTATTATTATTATCAAGCTCTGCCCTCAACACATGTTCGATCAGTCAGCTTTCCACTTCTGCTTTATCAGGCATGTGCATTCCCTGCGGAGCTTTCTAAAAACTTTGGGGGAAACCCCAAAGGCTTTTCCTTCAGCGTTTTTGGTGGATTTGCCCCTCCCCTTCCAAATATGGTGGATTGATGCAGGATGGCATTTAAATAAATTGTACTCCCCTCAAATTCTTTGAGGAGCATTTTCGCCATTTAGACAACCCCTAGTCTACAAGCAGTTTACAAGCCATTGTAATGCGGGAACCAGGTTTGCTTTAACCATAGTTTGAGTTGGTGCCTGTGCACTGTTGGGTTTCCAGGTGAAACATGGGACAGAGCTCTGATTGCTTTAATGCTTGTGTAGAAAAGGAATTTCAGCAGGTATTGCTGAGAATCCTGTCCCTTATTTTACCTGACAATCCTAGTAATGTAAAACTGAAACTAGAAGGAAAAAGTAGACTGATAGAAATTGAGCCTTCTGCTTGGCTTATTGGGACCCTTTTCTTGGCATATTGACCTATTGGCATGTTCTGAAAGCAAAAGAGCTAATCTTGTTATTTGTGGGTGTAACTTGATGCTAGTTTTTCCAGCTCTTATACTAAATAAATTTCAACTACAGTAATAACAAACTAGTGTAATGAGAGGCCATTGTAAGTTAAGCTAAGAAGTTCTGTGGTTAACTCTGTGGTAGTTAAGAGTTCCTCCATTTGTAATAGTAATACAGTTGTCCCTTCCCATTCACATCTTTGCCATTCACGGTTTTGCGTATTCACGGTTTTGCATATTCACGATTTGTAACCTCCCCCTCCTCCTGTCTGGAAAAACCACAACCTCTGCACCACCAAGTTTTGCAAAGTCTCTTTGCTTCCTGGGAAGACTGGCTCCGCCCCCACATCTGTCCCATCCTTGTCCTCTCCTTTCTCTTCCTCCACTCCAGCCAACAACATTTCCTGTTTCTCCCTTTCTCATGTTTGAATTACAATGGAGTTTTAAGGTGGCGTAGCAATGTTTAGCTCCAGGTCATGGTGCACAATTCATAACAATTTGGATTCCAGGTGAGCATGAGATGTGAGGTGTTGTTGCTGGCCAGGCAGAAGGGGTGGGGGAGCGATGATGGGAGAGTTTTGTGTGCCCAAGAACTGCCGCAGTGGCGGCAGCAGAAACTGTGCTTTTTGCTTTGGTTTGTGGGGAGACGGTGGAATAAGTTTGTTAAGGTGGTGCAAGTTGATTTGGGAGCAAGGACAGCAAGAGACATGGGGTGTTGTTGCTGGCCGGGAAGAAGGGGAAGGAAGCGAAGGTGGGAGTTTTGTGTGCCCAGGAGCAGAGAATGTGATTTTTGCTTTGGTTTATGGGGACATTGGGTGGAATAAATTTGTTAAGGTGGTGCAGATCGATTTGGGAGCCAGGACAGCAAGAGACATGGGGTGTTGTTGCTGGCCGGGAAGAGGGGGAAGGAAGCGAGGGTGGGAAACTTTTGTGTGCCTGAGAACTATTGCTGCAGTGGCAGAGACTGTGCTTTTTACTTTGGTTTGGGAGGAGATGGGGTGGAATAAAATTGTTTAGGTGGCACAGGTTGATTGGGGAGCCAGGACAGCACCAGACGTGGAGTACTTTTGTTGCAATGATAGGAGGATAGAGAGAGGTGTGGTCTTGTTGATGGTTACCATGGCAGCAGCTGCTGCTACTAACATTTAATTTGGAGTGGAGGGAGGCAGAGGAACTTTGCAAATCATCTGAGCGATTGTGCAAAGGCAAGAAAAGGAGGTTCTGGTGGTGCTGTTGGCGGGAGAAGAGAATACAGCATGTTTCGGGTGGGGCTTAATTTATTTGTGTTTATTTTCACTTTTGCTGTGGTGCTCCACACCTGACCCCCGTGAATGGGAAGAGATTACTGTAGTCATATATAGTAGTTTTTGTGGCAGCAAACATACAGAACATGATTTTTACTTATTATCTCTCTGGCTTTTCTTCGCAAAACGAAGATTCAGGAAGGACTCATCCCGCGCTTTCTGCAAGCGCGCTGATGACTGAAAAAGCCAATTATTATAGTGCTTTTAAAAATAGGTTTCTAGGAAAAATTCAAAAATTATATTTATAAATGGCAAAATAAACCAGAGCATAACAGCATAAAACAGCAATGTTTTAAATGTCAATTCTCATTATCAGCCATGATTGCCTGTGTTGGCTGGGCTGGTAAGAATTGTAGTTTGAAATATCTGGAGGGTACCAGCTGGAGTTCACGATTCCCAGTGATCTGGATATGAGAAATTCATATATGAAAATTTCAGAGAAATTCTTGGAGGGCACATTCCAGTCGTGCATGGGGCTGAAGGCAAAAAATGTGAGAAGCAAAAATTTCAGCAGAATGAGTTGGGCATCAGTCACTATAAAAGAGCTTTCTGTTGAAAAAGATTTTCAGAAGTAATGACAAAAATACCACACATTTAATGCATTTTAATTAGAAATTATGTTGTGAAGCTTCCCAAAAAGCAAATTAGTTTAAAATACAATATTTTCCACATGCAAAATAGTTGTGTCAACTAAATAACAGTGACTAGGAAGAAAATGCAGATTGTGCAAGTCATCCTACTATAATGAGCTGAACTGTTCTTGATTTTTCTTCCAACCTGCTGAGAAAATGTCCACTTGAAATTCCTTCACGTATGTTACTTTCAAAAGTCTAAAATCACTAAATTTGATTTTTTTTTCTGATGAAGCACTAAATGCCAGTATGGTGTCAGCAGATGTTTAGGGCCTGTCCAGATGGTGAAAATAATCCAAATGGCAATTGCATAGAAGACAATCTCCAAATGAACATTCGCATCAATATGTCTCATTCAGAAGGGGGCAATCCACCTTAAACATTTTCAGGGAAGCCTTAGGAGCTTTTCTTGGAGTTTTTAAAAATCTCCATAGGGCATGTGAATGTGCAATTTTTAAGACAGACGCATTCGTGTTGCTGCAACCAGGCAGCGTAATCTGATTGGCTGGACAAGTATGGGTAGCAAACAGGAAAAGTGCCTGCTGCTGCCATGTTGGATTTTCAGGTAAGCGAGAGATCAATAAGGAGATAAAACGATAATCTTTTACTCTCTTCCCCCCTTTTGTAAATATGAAATATCACATGCGTGCACCATGGTAGTCTGTTTTTGTTTTTTAAAAAATTGGCAGTGGCAGATTTAAATTTAAATTAATTTTTTTTATTGCAAAAATTTTAAAAACAAACACAGATTGACAAATACAAAACAAAAAACCGCAACAATAAGAACAAAAAGCAAGAAAAACAGAAATAAAGCAAAAACAAGACAAAAACCAAACACCACATAGTACACATAGAAAAGTGACTATAAAAAGACTAATACATAAATCACTAATTAATTCCCCCTTCCCCTCCCTCGCCCCCCAAAAAGGCTTCCCGCTTTCCCCTGGTTGTTTTGATTCTTACTTTAGATTAATAACCCTCTCCTATACCTCTAATTTCCCATATCACTGTTTCAGCCTAGCTATACCGATCCTATCAAATTCTAACTACACCAATTATATTTACTAACATTTCTTTCATCTCACTTAAACTACTACTATTACATATATTTTATCATTTTGTTTCCACACCTAAATTTTCACATTAAGCTCCAAATCCCAAAATACTTTTTTCCCCATTACTTTGTCTAACATATTCTATAAAGGGTTCCTGATTCTTTATAAATTCATCATTTGACTTATTTTTCATTAAATTTGAAAGTTTATCTAATGTCGCTAGCTCCATTACCTTCTCCAACCAGTTTTCACGTGTTGGTACATCATAAGTATTCCATTTCCTTGCATAAACAGTCTTGCAGCAGTCACCAAATAACTAATTAAATTTCTATATTTCCTTTCCTTACCATCCTTCAAATTCACCATATTTAGTAAGTATAATTCCAGTCTTCTCTCAATTTTAGTTTTCAATATTTTTTCCATTCCCTTATGAATCTGGAACCAGTATTTTTTTTTTTTTGCCTTTTCACACTTCCACCACATATGGTAGAATGACCCTATTTGATTTTGACATTTCCAACAATTTTCCGAATATCCTTTATATATTCTCGCTAGTTTCTGGGGTGTTATATACCATCTGTACATCATTTTGTAAAAATTTTCTTGTATATTATAAGAGCTTGTAAATTTCATACCTTTGTTCCATATTTCCTCCCATTGTTCTAATTGTATTTGATGTCCTATATTTTGTGCCCATTGGACCATACAATGCTTTACTTGTTCTTCTTCTGTGACAAATCTTAATAGCAGCTTATACATCTTTTTAATCAAATGATTTTCTTCTGTACAAATTAATTTTTCAAATTCTGATCTTTCCCCTTCATATTGGAACTGTTTTAGGTCTTCTTTTACTCTTTCTCTCAACTGATAATAATTTAGCCACTGTATTATTATACCCTCTTTTTCTAATTGCTGTTTTTCTTTTATTTTCCATTTATCTTCTTTATTTTCCAGTAAACCTCTATATTTCAGCCATTTCTCCTCCCTTAATTCTCTTCTACAAAAGGCTTCTTGAGGTGACAACCACCCTGGTATATTCGGGCTTCATCTCTTTTTATATTTATTCCAGATTCTAATTAATGATTTTCTAATAATATGATTTTTAAATTCAGCATTTACTTTCACTTTGTTGTACCATAAATAACCGTGCCAGCCCATTCTTAATTCATGGCCCTCTAGTTCCAACTCCCGCTTATTTTCTAATACTATCCATTGTCTTATCCATGTTAAACCTACAGCCTCATAATAGGTCTTTAAATCCGGCAATCCAAGACCACCCCTTTCTCGTATATCTATCATCAACTTCCATTTAATTCTGGGCTTCTTACCATTCCAAATAAAATTAGCTAGTTCTTTTTGTGGCAGTGGCAGATTTAAAAGCATGAGGAAATCACTCATGGCTGCCATCTTGGCTGGGGATCATGAGAACTTATGGGGGGCTCTTTTGACTGTTAAGACAGATTGCAGTGCTGCGAATGGCTGACTTCTTCAGAGGAGATTGTATTTACCCCCCCCCCTTTGTATAGACGGGGCATTAAAAGCTGAGAATCAGTTTTCTTACACCACTGTAGCTATACCATAAAAAGTGTACCTGCATGGAAATATTTTCATGTACATGTTCAGTGTCTTGTAAGTTCATGAAGTGTTAGGGTTGGGGTTTTGCAGGATTCTACAGCATCTCTTTGTTGTTGTTGTTGTTGCCTAAATAGTATTTCTGAATGCTCAACTGCAATGCTTGACATTTGGAGACCAAAGAAAAACTTCATTGAAATAGAGGTTTGAAGAAGGCTCCTTAGAACTGGAGGGACTTGGTGTTTCAGAGTCAAAGCTGATTTTACTTTAAAGATTTAGTTGCCAAGTCCCTTTATGCCATGCCTAGGTCCTTTTCTGTCTCACTACACCTTTTATCTAGAATAAAATGTAGTTGTTTGGAAGATAATAGCAGCATGCTGTATCTGCAAAGGAATTTCTACCTTGGCCAACAGTGTTCAATAACCCATCCTACTGGATTGAAGTGGCATTCCAAGGCATGTTAAGAGCAACTGGAAAGTTGAGTGGTGTTGCTATATTGATCCCATAGAATGAGCAGTACAACAGGGGGGAGAGAAGATATATCTTCATAGCTTTAGTTCTTTCCCCCTTGTTTTTAACAACTGCAAGCAATTTACTGAGACTTTTATTAGAAGAGGTGTTTACAGCAAATTGTGTAAACATGGATTTTTAAAGCAGCAAAATACAGCGAGGCAGCCCAACAAATGAATGCAAATGATCCAGTTTTGTGCTTGGAGGGCTTGCAGTCCTCCATTGTATCATTGGGTAATATTTTTTTAAAAAATTGATATTGACCTGCTTCCATGAGTTGCTCTGTTTCTCTGATTTCTCCTTGACCTATGAAAGGTCTTTTAAGGTGAGCTTTCCATTCAGTGGAAATATTTGGAGTTGCATTCTTTTGATTTCAAAAGAACCTGGGGATGGAATCAAGTTGGAATCTGGAACAGTCTGTCAGTTTGGGACAGTTTGGGATGGTATCTTGGGAGGTTTGCAGCACAGCTTGGGAGTAACTCATTAGCAGTAATTAGATTCTTGCAATGAATCCTTTATGTATTCACCAAGAGCATGACCTGAGCTTGGGGAAACAATACTGTTTTGGTCTATAGCTTCCAGAGTCTTCTAGCTTGCATAGTCAATGCTGATATTGACTAGAGCAGGATTTTTTTAACCAGGGTTCCCTGGAACCCTAGGGTTCCACAAGAGGTTGTTAGGGGTTCCTCAAGATATTGAGATGGGGGGGGGGGCTTTTTTAGCTGTAGATATAATAATTTTTAGGCAGGGTCCCTGAGACCTGAAAATTGTTTCAAGGGTTCCACCAGGGTAAAAAGTTGAGAAAGTCTGGATTAGAAGATTCTAAGAACTGTATAGTAGGACCCCCATATCCACTGGTTCATTATCCACTGATTAAATTATATGCAGTTTCAGTTTCAACACAGATACCATAGTAGAGTCTTCCTAGAAAATGTGTCTTCTCTAGCCATTTTCTAGGTTCTCCAAGGGAACTTTAGGGTATTTTAAACCAAAAGTCACATTATTTTCAATGGCATTTGCTATTATGCACAGAATTCATTATCCGTGGTGGGGCCCAGAACCAATTCCCTGCAGATACGAGGGTCCTAGTATAGTTAAAAACTCCCAACACAAAACATTTACAAGCTCGGTGTATAATTAATTCAAATTACAGTTGTAACCTAACAGCAAATTATACTTTCACTTGTTTAGATGTATAACTGTAATTGGTTTTAGTTATTTTTATAGTTAGAGAAATGTGGAACTTTACAAGTGAATTTGTACTACATGTAGGAGCTTGTGACATTTTTAAAAAGTAATTAGAAAGATATCCATGTCAGTTACTTTTGAAAAATGTGAAAGGAAATTTACTTTCTAAGAACTATAATTATAGAGAGTATAGTGTATATACACTATATACATAGTATAGTGGCTTAAGTGTTAATTATTCCCTTATCCTTTAATAGTTTCTGTTATTAATTACTTCTAAGTAACTTTGCAAGCTGTGGTCTGCAAAGGATGAAGGGCAGAATCTAGCAGCTTGGCAATAACTTTATTATTGAAATTTTGGATTTTGATATTTAGTTCCTTTGTGCAAAGCATGATTTTGCTGGTTGAACTAGTAAATTCTGGCTGATTGTTATTTTTACCTAACATGGAAAAGTCTGTTCATAAATAACAGCAAACATTAACAATTTTAAAAGAGACAGTACTTGTGAAAGTATGTTGCAGTATAAAAATTGGGGAGGAAGGTGTCATGCAGTAGCATTAAGGCTAACCACTTCATTTCAGCATAAACTTTCATAGACTTCTTGAGATGCAAACAGTTCTTCACATGTGAAGTCGAAGGCTTTCACAGCTGGCATCCATAGGTTTTCCATGGGTTCTTCAGATGCAAACAGATGTGTCTTCAGTAGGTTCATCTCATAATTTAGGAACTAGAACATGAGCGACTTCATTTTGCAATCTTTGTAGTCTTCTGGCTCATCACCGGTCTCACTTCTACTGGCCAAGTTCGAATCAGCACTGCTTTATCTTCTCCTACACCTTGGGGCCACTGCCTTCCTGGCCAAGCACCTCCCCAGCAGAGCCCCGCTGGCGAACTGGCTTCCTCTGAAGTCAGAACGAGGCACCCAACCATGCTATCAACAGTGAGGTGGTAGCCCAGTCGACCCCCTCATTGTTGATCTCATGGCTGGGCCCCTCGTTCTGACCTCAGAGGAAGCAATTTAGCCAGCAAAATGACTGCTGAGAAGACGCTTGGCTAGGAAGGCAGTGGCAGTGGCCCCGAGGAGAAAGAAACTTTTTATTTTTCAACATGCCCGGGCTCAGTTGGGGAGTGGCTGGTGGCCCCAGTGTTCAGCAGGTAGCACTGAACATTTTTTTAAAAAATGATGACACTTGCCACACACCAGTCTATCCCACTGCCACCCTGATGCAGATGGATACATGTAAAACAGACCAGATTTTCCTGGAAACTGCAGAGCAAAAAAAGAAGTGAGTTTTTAAAAAGTGTGTTAAAGCTTAAAATAAGCACTTTTATTGCTAAGATGGTCCTATGTTGTATTTTCCTATAGAACCAGAATCGAGGTGGGTACAGATACTTTTTCTTGGTGTAGACAAGGCCTAAGACAAGCTGACACTCTAGCTTGTTTCTCTCTCAAAGAGTCAGAGAATGAATTTAGGATTTGCTACTGGGTTATTTCTCTGGCTTTTTAGGGGAAAAATATGCTAGTGTTGATTCCAGTTGCACCAGGTTAACACTCCCACTTATTGTTTGATGGGGAATTCTGAATATTGTAGCTCACTCAGCAGGTAATTACTCCAAATTCTGACAACCAACCAGCATGTCCCAACATGTTGTCGGGGGGGGGGCAGATTTTTCTGGAACTCTAGCTTGTTGTGATGTGCAAAATAGGTCATTGTGTGTAAAGGTTAAGGATGTAACATGTTAGACATGGAATTGCGTATGTATTGACTGCAGTGAATCTTAACTTTTACACTGAGCAAACTATGGCGTTTCTTCTACTGTTCTCCTTGTTGAGCCATGGTTTCATTTACATTATAATGTTTTCAAAGGTTAAGTCAAATTGGTTTTGAGGTTAGGGGCTGCATTGGGCCCACATAATTTGTCTGACCTCCAAAGCTGGACACAAGCAGCTACAAATTTTGGCTTAACTGTGGATGAAGTTACATGTAGTCACAAATCTGTTCCAGTTGTCACTAAATCTTTATCCAAGCTCAAAAAAAAAAAAACAACATTACTCCTATAGCCATATGCACCTGTTTTTGAGTAGAAATATGAAACAGCTTCAAAATGTCGAGCTATTTGAAGTAATATCTCCTCTACCCCCAGCACTCACAGAGGTCATTAAAAGCAAATCCCCTACAGCTTTCTGAAGAGATCATTAAACTCTGTCCTATTGATTGTGTGTTAAGTTTATTTTTCAGTAAATAGCATCCTTTGGTATTTATACTGTGCTATAAGTCCTCTTGCTTTAGTGGCAGCCAAATTCAGATAGTGGAAGACAATAATGGATGAGTTATATCTCATTAGTAGCTGGGCATTAGAGAGTAGGCTTAATTAGTTGGTTCATCAAATAACACTTTTGACAGTTAAAGACCCATTTTAATTGGTGCAACTAACACCTCTAAGAATCACTTGCTTGTTGGATGTTTTTTAAAAGTATGTTTAGATGCTTTCTCCTCTTCCTAAGAATTAAGATTTTCTAGCGTACCATGTAGTTGTGTGCTACTAACAGCTGTGATAAAAAAAATTATCGAGTAGTAACAAGGCCTTCTCAGTGACCTCAAGAATGGGTGTCTGAGGTCTGGTGACTAGAATATCACTGTGTTATGTGTGTGTATGTGCCTTCAAGTTGCCTGTCAACTTAGGGCGACCCCATAAATTTCATAGGGTTTTCTTAAGCAAGGAATACTCAGAGGTGATTTTGCCAGTTCTTTCCCCTGAACTATAGCCTACAGCACCTGGTATTCATTGGCAGTCTCCCATCCAAGTACTAACCAGGGCTGACCCTGTTTAACTTCTAAGATCAGATGGGATCTGGTGCCTTTAGGGTATTTAGGCCCATAGATATGTTATAGCTTTCATCAATTTATATTTTTATTTATGTGTTTATTTATATCCTGCTTTTTTCTAATGCGGAACTCAAGGTAGTGTACAACATAGATGAAAAGAGAATACAGCTAAAAATAAATCATAATATTAAAGAGATTTTAAAAAACCCCGTAAGTAACCAGCACGTTAAAACCAGCATGGGATTAAAAACCAGGGTTTTTTTATCATTGTCATTGTCATTATTGTTTATTTATATAGCACCATCAGTTTATATGGCGTTTTATAAGTAAAAAAGCCAAAACAATGGGTCCTTCCAAAGCATACAGTTTAAAATATATGTCTGCCTGCCTCCATGTCCCCCCCCCTCCCCGGCAAAAAAATAAGTCCTCTAGGCATTTTCTAGATCCTCCAGTGTGATTCTATGATATGATTCCACTGGAAGTTGGACCAGAAGTAATTCATTCCAATAGGGTTTGCTATTATCCACAGTTTCATGTATCCACAGTAAGTCTGGGAACATATCCCCCATGGATATCGGGGGCGGGGGGAACCTGTATGTTTAAAACCTATGTATGTGCACAAGCCTTACTTATTTAATCCAACTTTATTACTTATTTCATGGACTACATATAGTGTCTGTGCTAGTTTGTGTGCTGTAAATATTGGGTATTGGGTATATTTTATGTTTGATGTAAAACACTCTGAAATTTTGATTCTAGGCAGTTTATAAGTATTTGTAAATAACTAAAATGAATATTTGGAACATATTATTTGGCGGTGGTGTTCTAGTAAAAAAAAATACTCTACATGCAACTAGACTGAACTCACTATATTCCTTATTAGTGCTAAGTAAGTGTTTAACATGAGGTTTGTCCAGATGTGTTCCATATGTAGACAAGGAAAATCAGTTGCCCAGGTCCTGACAGTTCCTTGCAATCTTTTGTTTTCCAGCCTAGGTATTTTGATATTATATAGCTGTGAAATATTCTGGCTAATTCCATTGTGTTTCATCTTTTTACTAATTAACAATACCATGTTCCTCATTTTCTCAAAAACTACAATTCTGTTTTGTTTTGCTTTCTAATACAAATAGTGAAATAATTAGTCCTGTAAGTAATTTTGTAGTTGCATCAAACAAAACCTAAGGAAAATGTTGGGCACAACTTGGGAGTAATTATTGCTTTTAGTTAATATATATTTTTTTAAAAAAAGATCTCACAGCTTAATATTACAGTAATATAATTTGAAGTTATTCAAAAAGCTGCAGGAGATGAGCTGTTCATAAAGAAAAATTCCAGAATTGATATATAGGGTAATATCTTTGTTTGCCCAACCAAAAGAGCACAAAAATATTTGTGCACTTGCAGTATCTCCTTATTTATTTATTGTTTATGGAATCATAGAGTTGGAAGAGACCACAAGGGCCATCAAGTCAAACCCCCTGCCATGCAGGAATATACAATCAAATCATTCCCGACAGATGGCCATCCAGCCTCTGCTTAAAAACTTCCAAAGGAGGAGACTCCACCACACTAAAGGCAGTGTGTTCCACTTCCGAACAGCTTGTACCTTTTGTGGGAGGGAATTCCATAACCTGGAAACATCCACTGAGAAAGCACATTTGTTTGTCCTCACCAAACATACCTAATATCTTCAAGGAAAAAAAATAACAGGCAAGCAAGGTGTGAAAGACAGAGAACAAAAACCCTTACTTGATGTTCAAATTACATTATCTGCAGAAGTGCTATTTGAGATGCGCTCAAATCTTGGCTTTTGGATCATTTGGATCATTTCTAATTGCACAGGCTTGAAAGTTGTACATGCCTGGTCTAGAAGCTTTGAGCAACTAACTTCTGATGAACAGCAAGTAATCTCTTACTTATACATTATTTCTGAGGTGTCAGCTGTGTACGTGCATCTGTTGTGCCTCTCAGAATGTGAAATAGTTTCCATTGAGAGAGGAGCTTTTAGTTTTAAGGAAGCTTTGAGAATGGTTTTGTACTCTCTCTCTATCTATGGCTTTTCTTTGCAAACGAAGATTCAGGAAGGATTCATCCCGCGCTTTCTTCAAGTGTGCTGATGACTAAAAAGGCCAATCTGAGATAAACAAGTCCGGTTGCAGAAAGCACAGCAGAAGGTCTCCTTGGGTGATGTTTCTGGGTTGTGATTCTTTCTGCGTTGTCATTTCTCTTCAAGACGTGTTTGGCGTGAGTTCTCAAATAAGGCTGCAGCATTGTGGATAGTGCATCTCCATGCCTCCCGATGTGAGGCCAGGGTGGACCATTGTTGGTGATCAATTTGGCCGAGCCTGAGATGTTGTTTCAGGGAGTCCTTGTATCGCTTTTTTGGAGCGCCCCTCTTACACTGACCTGTGGCGAGTTCACTGTAGAGTACTATTTTTGGGAGGCGATGGTCCTCCATCCTAGAAATGTGCCCTGCCCAGCGCAGCTGTGTTCTCAATATCATGGCCTCAATGCTGGTGATTCCTGCTTGCTCAAGGACAGCAACATTCATCACATAGTCAGTCCAGTGTATATTTAGGATTGTGCGTATACAGCGCTGATGAAAGCATTCGAGGAGTCGTAAGTGGTGGCGATAGGTGACCCATGTTTCAGACCCGTAAAGGAGAATAGACAGTACAATGGCTCTATACACATTGACTTTTGTGCTTCGCCTCAGGTGTTTATTACTCCAGACTCTTTTGTAAAGTCTTCCAAATGTGCTATGTCCCTTTGCTAATCTGTGATTGATCTCTTTGTCAATCTTGGCACCTGAGGAGATGATGCTTCCCAGGTAGGTGAACTGCTGAACAGACTTAAGCACAGATTTGCCTATAGCAATGTGGGGATAGTGGTGTTTATCCTGTGGTGCAGGCTGGTAGAGAACTTCCGTTTTCTTCAGGTTGACTTCCAGCCCAAACAGCTCTGCAGCTGTTGCGAAGCAGGATGTTAGGCACTGCAGAGCTGCTTCTGTGTGGGCAACAAGGGCAGCATCATCGGCGAAGAGCAGCTCATGGACTAGATAGTTTAGAGTCTTAGTGCAAGCCCTCAGACGGCTTAAGTTAAACAAGCTACCATCAGTATGGTAATGTATATAGATGCCGTCTTCTTCTTCAAGCTCTGCCGTAGCCCTTTGGAGCATCATGTTGAAGAAGATTGTAAATAAAGTTGGAGCAAGAACACAACCTTGCTTCACTCCATTAGTTATTAGGAAGGGCTCTGAAAGAGCATCACCATATCTGATTTGACCGTGCTGGCCCTCGTGTAGCAAGATAATCATTTTAATGAATTTGGGGGGGACATCCTAGTCTTTCCAGGATTTCCCACAGACCTTTTCTACTCACAGTGTCGAAAGCTTTGGTGAGGTCAACAAATGTTACATAGAGTCCCTTGTTCTGCTCTCTACATTTCTCTTGCAGATGCCTACGGGAAAATACCATATCTGTAGTACTCCTATTGCCTCTGAAGCTACATTGGCTTTCAGGAAGACGTTCTTCTGCAAGAACTAATCTGTTCAGGAGTATCATTGCAAGGATTTTTCCAACAATAGAGAGCAATGTTATGCCTTGATAGTTTGAGCAATCGGATTTTGCTCCTTTTTTCTTGTACAGGGTGGTGATGACTGCATCTCAGAGATCTGATGGCAGTTCCCCCTTTCCCCAGCAATTCACAAGGAGTTCGTGGAATTTTCCGTGGAATACATGACTTCCCTGTTTCCAAACTTCAGGTGGGATTTCATCGATCCCAGCTGCCTTGCCATTTTTCAACTGCTGTATGGCCCTAAGGGTCTCTTCCAAAGTGGGAGCTATGTCTGATGCATTTTTCATTGTATCATATCATGATACAAAGTATTATTCAACATATGATATTTTGTATCATATGTTGAATAACTGAGCCTTGGACTACTCGGTTGGCACTAAAGAGACTTTGAAAGTGTTCAGCCCATCAATTCAGGATGGAGGCTTTATCAGTAATTAATGTTTGACTATCTGTACTGTATAAGGAGCTTTGGACCTGATAAGTAGGTCCAAACACTGCTTTAAGAGCTTCGTAAAATCCTCTAACATCACCAGATCTGCACAACATTGTGTCTTTTTTGCTATATTCCACCACTTGTTCTGCATGTCTCAGAGTTTTTGTTGAAGTTTACTACATGTGAGACGGAAACCTGCTTTTCTTACATGGCAAGTTGGCTGGGCGAGGTATGCCTGGTGAGCAGTTCTCTTCTTTGCCAACAGCTCCTGGATCTCTTGGTTGTTTTCATCAAACCAGTCTTGATTTTTCTTGTGGGAGAACCTGAGGGATTCTTCTGCAGACTGGAGGATACTGTTTCTGATATGTTGCCAAAGCACTGTAGGAAAAGGATCTGTAGGATGGTCTTCAAGTTTTGTTTGCAGGTTTGCCTGGAAGTTGTCTCTCATGGTAGCTTGTTGAAATTGTTGACTTGGAGTCTCTTCTTTAAGATTCCACCCCTCTTAGGTTTGAACTTAAGATGAAGATTTAGTTTACATCTGACGAGGCGATGATCAGTTTGGCATTCTGCACTGGGCATCACTCGGGTATGACGGACATCACGAATATCTCTCTGACGGACTAGAACATAGTCAATGAGGTGCCAATGTTTGGATCGGGGATGCATCCAGGTTGTCTTCAAGCGATCTTTCTGCTGAAAGATAGTGTTTGTAATAGCCAGCTGTTGTTCTGCACAGAACTCTAGCAAGAGGCGTCCATTATCATTGCAATTTCCAACACCATGCTTGCCTAAAACACCTTTCCAGGCTTTGGACTTCTTTCCTACTCTGGCATTGAAGTCACCAAGGATAGTAATTTTATCTTCTACAGGGACTTTTTGTATGAGGTGGTGTAGGTCTGAAGCATGTATCCACCATCCCACTGACATGGGAGCCATCAGCCACCACTTAGTTCCTCCATCTCATTTTTTCCTTCTCTTTCCCCCCCTAGGATTGTACTGCTTATTTTTCTTTAGAGCTCTAGTGCTTTTAATCATAGCTTACATTTTTATTGTTTTTACTGTTAGCATCTACAAATTGCTCATCCTTCAAGCCCCCCTTCATTGCCTCTGAATGGGGCAGTGAATTTGGAGGTTAACATACTTGTCGTGTAGCTGCTAGGACTGAATAAGGGACTCATTGAGTCCTCATTTGGTGCCCTGGGAATTTCTGGGGGAAAACATGTTTGGCTGGGTAAGACTCTTCCTTGCAGTGACCCTACAAGATGCCCATATTGGCTTTGGTGGATTGTAGTCAGGATGAATATGAGATCCTGCTTTGAAAGAAGGTGCTTGAAAATGCAGTTGTATTATAATTTATTGATATGAAAATGCAAAAATCATTTGGAGAAGATAAACTGCGGCCAATAGAGCTTGACAGCTCCTCGAGAGTACAAAATTTCCATTTGATTTCATCCACAGAAACCTATGCCTGTGTCACACAAATTATCTCTCAGAAAACAAGACCGGGGTGGGGTGAGGATTCTTGGTGCTCACTGTCTTCCTTTTGGACTGCTTAACGATATGTGCAAGACTACAAAGACTGAAGCCTAGCACATAATGCCCTGGTCTTGGAGTTAAAGCATGAGGCTTTCTAAAAAGTGTAACTTGCTTCTATGTAGCTCTGTATATTTGTATCACTGCTGATGTCACATACCATTAGGGTAGACTGGCTTTACTCTACTCTGTGAATGGAACCTCTGCAGTTTATTGACTGTTTACTGTTTATTGTTACTGAGGTTGGAAGCCCAATTCAGTACATTTAGAAGCTTGCCTGAGGCACTGAAGAACCTAATAAGCCACTCTGAATGAAAAAAAAGGGAAAGTATTTTTTCTCCTCTTTAACAAAACCAGAGAAAGTGTGTTTTTTAAAAAAATATGTAGTTGACTGTGAAGGGTTGTAAACCTGGCTGTATAAGAGCTCTGCTTTTTCAAACCTTGAGTCTGTTCCAGCCACCAAAGGGTTAGTTCTAGGGTATTTTACCATTCTGATACCCACGGTTGAAGACCTCCAAAGGAGGGTCCACCACCCTCTGAGGCAGTCCATTACACTGTCAAATAGCTCTTACAGTGGCAGGGAGTGGGTGGCATGCATTAAAAAAAAATAGATTATTATCTGACCTTTCCACCAATATAGGACCCAAAGAAGTTATTTATTTTGTTTATATCCTTTCTTTCTCTCAGCACAGAATTTAAGACAGGTTACAACAAGGTTAAATTTAGCTAAAAACCTGATGATATAAAAGTTTTTTAAAAAACCAGCTACGACTACTACTACTACTACTACTACTAATATAGTACACTTCTATCCTGCTCTTTATCACAGGATGTCAGGATGGCATACAATGCAAACAACTAAAAACATTTTCAGATTAAAAGCATACATAATTTGTACAATATAATAAACACAACAATAGTTAAAACCACTTTAAAACTACAGTTTTAAAAACCATGTATGCATACACTTGAAATAAATATTAAAGGAACCACTAATGTAAAACAGTGTAAAATTATTTGTAAAAACATAACAGTAAAAACAAAAATTACAGCACAACCTCCCCCAACCCAATTAAATGACCCTTAGCCGTCTAAATTAGGATATGGCTTTACACCTATCTTCCTAGAAGGGGAGTAGCGAAATGGGGACTAAGGAAGACATGATACAAATTGCATGTGTTGAACTTATTTATTTATTCGAGGCATTTCTATAACACATTCCATTTAAAAGCAAATCACTAAAATGGTTTATAAAATGTTTTTAAAACCCTCAACAATGAAGTGATAAGACAATAAAACAGTGATAAAGCAATAATACATTTCATTAAAATTACTAAATAATTTGGGGTGAGTTAGCCATCTCTTCAGCTTCAGGTGGAGGTGGAAAACCCCACACTAGGAGCCCAACTGATATCAATGAGATCATTCTATGTGGTGGGTGCCACAGCAGAGAATGCCCTTCTCCATACTGTGACAAAATAAACGTCACTAGCTTACTTTGGCTGTCATCCTGTTAGTGGAATACACAAGCATACATTAATGTTATACCTGCCCTGCGTATATCTATTTGTAGTCACTGCAGAGGTTGGTATTCCCTCACTCACTCACTCCTCAGTGGGACCTAATCCCTCCCCTGGCCATTCTATACCTAGTAAAAAGTGTGTGTGTGTGTGTGTGAAGTATCTAATAATTTCTCCATAGACAGATGCAAAATGGTTACACCTCCCACTGGAACTCAGTCTGATGTAATCACTTGCATCTGGCTGCAGAGTCATAGTGAGATATTTCTGTGACACCCCCCCCCCAAGTACAAAATGTTTGTGGGGGAGGGCTTCAGTGGCATTGTGGTAGGTCCAGGGGCTCATAAATGGCTCAGTGTAACATAGTTTCACGTGTCTTCCCGGACTTACCGTGGATACTGGAAACCATAGATAATAGCAAACCCTATTAAAATGAATGACTTCCAGCCCAAGCATACAATAGAGTAATGCTGGAGGACCTAAAGATGCCTAGAGAGAATATCTCTCTAGACATCTTCTAGGTCCTCCAATGCAACTCTATGGTCAGCTCCCAGCAGACACATACCATAGAATCGTGCTGGAGGATTTAGAAGATGTCTAGAAGAGACCATATATTTTTGCATGTGCATAAGCCACCTCAGCCTTGCACACCCCAGCCAATGACATCAGCATTGCCTGGAAAACAGAAACAGATGAGGAGGAGGAAGAGTAGGAGCAGGCCCCGCGGGCTGGGGACTGGTGGGGCAGCTGAGATGGTGACAGCACATGGGGTGTGCTCTTCCTACTCCTAATCCTCCTCCTGCTGCACACTTCAGGTGTCTTTCTTTCTCCTGGGCAGCCAGCAACAACGTGCCGCCCTCCATGCCTCAGTTTCCTCCATCCGCCCTCATCTGTCTCCACTGTGCCAGGGCCTCTTCTTCCCTGGCCTGGACCTGCGCCTCTCGGTTCTCCATCACCTCCTTTTCTCCCTCCCATGTGTAAGTGGTGGATCTGGGCTGAGGCATCTCCATGAAGGAGGTGGCAGATGGCCAGGGATCTGGCATTGTCTCTTCCTTGTCCTGCAACCACTCTGTTGCTCTTGCCTGAGGGACTAAGCATGCTTCCCGAAGCTGCCACTGCCACCTCAGCCTTGTACACCAGTGGCATTGTCAGCATTGCACAGGAAAACTGGGACACATGAGGAGAGCAGGAGGAGCAGGCCCCTGTAGGCTGGGGACTGGCAGAACAGTGGAGGTGGTGGCAGTGTGCGGGGTCTGCTGCTCCTCCTCCTCCTGCTGTGTGCCATGTGTGTCTTTGTTTTGTCCAGGCAACTGGCAGCAACATTCTGCCCTCCATGCCTCAGTGTGCCTCAGGGCTTGTCTACACAAGGGGAAAAAACATGTCTTGAATATGGCCCAATAGGGTCACACAACATGTGCCCTTATCCCTGAATCTGGTGTGATAAGGGCATGCAATGTATGGCCCTATCCACACCAAACTTGGGGTATACCACTTTAACCTGGGTTTTAAAATCTCAGTTTTCTTTGGAGTTTGCAGGAAACGCCAGTGTTTCCTGTAGTGCAAACAATGGATCCACGCTGGATCCGGGGATGGGGGTGGGGAGGCAGGACAGACCTATGCCTGGCAGGTACAACCTTTTCCCTCAATGTCCAGGCCAGTTTCTGTCCTGGAACAGTTACATAAAAGTTTATTCTTCTTTGATGCTGGCGCTTGCTATCAGGTCAGGAGGAAGTGCCCAGCTATGAGATCAATGGTGAGGAGGTTGATCAGGCTATCTCCTCACTGTTGATCACATGGCTGGGTGCCTCCTTTTGGCTTTAGAACAACTCTGGAACTTCCTTCCTAAGGAGGCCTGGTTGGTTCCCTCTTTCCTGTCCTTCTGTCAACAGGCAAAAAACCTTTGTATTCTGACTGTGCTTGGCAGGAAGGCAGAGCCCTGGTGTGTAGTCACAGTATTCCTGCCTTTTTATATTTGTTTGTAGGTACTTCTCTGTGCATGTGAAAAACAGCCTGTAAATACATATTTAGCTAGCATATTTGTGGAAAGATTTGGTCCTAACTGTTACATTTAAATGAAAGTCAAGAGCAGAATTTATTATTCATAAACAGAATTTATGTTTTTCTTTTTAAAAAATCTGCTATAAATTTTAGACATCCAATTTAAATAAAAAGTTTTGAAATTTTAGAAATCTGGTTTTTACATCATTGAAAATTATTGATTTTAATCCGCCCTGTCCTACTTTGATCCTTTTTTTATTTAAAATTTCTAGACCCAATAATTATATTTATGTAACTAGTGTCAAGTCTAATTTGTCCCTGATTGTTTCAAGATGATCTGAAACAGTGCTTTAATGTCAAAGCTAGCTTATTTTGGGGACACTTTCCTGGAACATAACCTGATAGCTTAATTGAAGAAGGGTTATAGTTGTCCCTCCATATTCACGGATTTGGCATTCACGGATTTAAGTATTTACAGCTTGAAAATATTCTTTAAAAAATAATACAGTAATCCAAAGAGCAAAACTTGATTTTGCCATCTTATATAAGGGACACCATTTTGCTTTGCCATTGCACATAATGGGACTTGAGTATTCACAGATTTGGGTATTCACGGGGGGTCCTGGAACCAAACCCCAGCAAAATGTGAAGGGACAACTGTACTCGTTTCTTATGTTTTCTTTACTGTGCTGTAATTTATTCTGTTTATTAAAAATGATCTATTTCAGTGGTTCTTAACATGTGGTTCACAGGCACCCAGGGGGCCGCAATGTCCTCACAGAGGGTCCAGAAAGGCTTGAAGGCTGCTCAGCCCACATGACAGAAGCCAAGGCCAAGTCTGGCTGTCTTGGCCTGTGCATTGCTGTTCCATCTGCTCCATCCACAAACTTGCAGAAAGAAGCAGGAGAAAAGTCTACCCTCCTCTCCAGTGCCTCTGAGGGATGGGTTAATGGATGATGTAATTGTGTTGTTGTTGTTGTTGTTGTTGTTAGGTGTTGTTGTTGGTTAGAGTTTTAAATCTTGAGTTAAGTCTTGGGGGACCATGGCAACAAATGATATATAGAAAGGGGTCCCTGGCAAATAAAAGGTTAAGAGCCACTGATCTATTTCATTAAGGGGCAACACTGAGTCGTTCTGTATTTTTTGCAATTTTTAAGTTTAAGATTTTGTTGCAAGCGTAATTTAATTTAATTTTTTAGCTATATTTCATTTTTAAAAAAAATCATGTAAGATGCTTTGTCCCCCACCAGCTGTCCCAAGCATAGCTGGCGAGGATGAGAGATAGGGCCTTCTCTAGTGGCTACTCCTAGACTCTGGCACTCCCTGCCTAAAAAGGCCAGATTGCTCCCCTCCTTCCTGTCCTTCCACCAACTGTCAAAAACCTTTGTATTCTGACAGGCTTTTAAAGTAACAAGTTTTTAAAGAACAGGGTAAAGATGCGGTATTGTTTTAAACTCTCTCTCTCCCTCTCTCTCTCTCTCTCTCTCTCTCTCTCTGGCTTTTCTTCACAAACGAAGATTCAGGAAGGACTCATCCCACGCTTTCTGCAAGCGCGCTGATGACTAAAAAGGCCAATCCAAGATAAACAAGTCTGGTTGCAGAAAGCACAGCAGAAGGTCTCCTTGGGTGATGTTTTTGGGTTGTGATTCTTTCTGCGTTGTCATTTCTCTTTAAGACTTATTCGGCGTGAGTTCTCAAATAAGGCAAAAAAATGTTTTAAACTAGACTGTTTTTAATAGCTATTTATCTTTTTATTAGCACCTTAATTGGTTTAAGTGTGGGTTTGAATTGTTTTAATACTGTGAACAATTTAATTGTTTTTTAATGTTCACTTTCTGCATGTTTTTAGCTCTCTTGTTCTTTTTAAAATTGTAAGTAGCCTTTAGTCCCAATTTTGGGAGAAAGGCAGGATAATACTAATGGTAAAAATAATTGTGTATGGCTCATTGTCAGATAAAGGGGAAATCGGAGGACAGGTGTAGAAATGATGAATCATGGCACTGAGTGAGTTTTCCATAGACTTCATAGAATCATAGAGTTGGAAGAGACCACAAGGGCCATCTAGTCCAATCCCCTGTCCTGCAGGAATACACAATCAAAGCATCCCCAACAGATGACCATCCAGCCTCTGTTTAAAAACTTCCAAAGAAGGAGACTCCACCACACTCTGAGGAAGTGCATTCCACTGCTGAACAACTCTTACTGTCAGGAAGTTCTTCCTAATGTTTAGGTGGAATCTCTTTTCCTGTAGTTTGTGTCCATTGCTCCATGTCCTAGTCTCTGGAGCAGCAGAAAACAAGCTTGCTCCATCCTCAAAATGACATCCCTTCAAATATTTGAACATGGCTATCATGTTCCCTCTTAACCTTCTCTTCCCCATCCTAAACACACCGAGCTCTCTAAGCCACTCCTCATAGGGCATGCCTTCCAGACATTTCACTATTTTGGTTCCCCTCCTCTAGACATTTTCCAGCTTGTCAGTAACCTTCTTGAATTGTGGTGCCCAAAACTGGACACAGTATTCCAGGGGAGGTCTGACCAAAGCAGAATAGAGTGTACTATTACATTCTTCAATCTGGACACTATACTCTTATTGATGCAGCATAGAATCACATTTGCTTTTTTAGCTGCTGCATCACACTGTTCATTCATTTGTTCAGGGGGAGTTTTCCTTGGCTTTCCTCTGAGGCTGAGAGAGTGTGATTTGCCCAGGGTCATCCAATGGGTTTCCATGACCAAGCAGAGATTCGAACCCTGGTCTCCAGAGTTGTAGTTCAATGCTCAAACTACTATACCATGCTGGCTCTTACTGTTACTTCATGGTGTCTAAGAGACCAGGGTAGGCCAAAGATGAGGTCACCAGGATCTGAGGGAGACATCATGGGAAAATACTAGCAGACACATCTAAGATAGGATTAAGAGAAGCCTCTAGTAAACAATGACGTTAAGGTGGTATGTGATAATCCCCTCTTGGGCACCCTCTGTGATGAGTCACATTACAAACATACAAGTGACCAAAACAACCCTTATCCCCAGGAAATATCACTTTACACCTTTCCTGTCCTACAAGATGGAGGTTGTCATAAACCCATCAATTTATATCTTTCAGCCATAAACAGCAATCAGCAGAGTTTCGTTTCCTTTGTTTAAACTGTGGGAAACCCATCTTCACTTTGTTCTAAACACAAACACCCCTTCAGGATACGAAATACAGTATAAATAATAGTCCCCAAACAATAGCAAAGTCTGCCACTTTACCCATGTGGACGACACCAGGACATTCTCTCTGTCGGTGTCTTCCCAGACCAGACTTCAGTGCTACCCTCAGGCTTCAGCCTGAGTACTTCACTCGCGTCTTCAGGATGGGTAATTATTGCCCTATCTCACAAATCTATCCCTCTATCCAACCTTTCTGCCTTATACTCTTTGTTAGCCTGTGTGGTTCTTGTGAACAATTTTTGTGTGTGTGAGTACCCTCCATATTATCTTCCAATTAAAAAAAAACACATTTATTTTAATTTTACTGGAGTTCTCTGCAGTGAGTGCACATAGATGCACAAGGTCCAGGAAGTTACCCAACTTCTTGCAGCTGTCCATTTGAGCTAATAATTCCCTCAATTAATAACTTAGATTTTGGTATCACAGGTGGGTTCTGCATGGAATCCTCAATCTCTTTGGGTAACATACCCCATCCCACATTAAGAGGGCTTTTAAATCAGTCTTATGCTGAGAATAGCTTTAAGAAAAAGACACCCTCCCAACCCACTTGCTCTGAGGTCAGAACAAATTGAGTCCTAGTATTTTGGCATCTGTTCTTAGTCAGTGCCCTATATGCATAGAGAAGGTCCTGGTTTCAGTATATGAGCTCTCCAGTTAGAGAAGTGTTGGCTCACATTGTTGGGAAAGACATAACTGAAGAAGCTGTCCTGGCTGTGATGTATCAGCAGTATGATTTACTAATATCTGGTGGTTTCATTGGTTTGTATGTCCCTTGAAATGTTGCAGCATCTTGCATTTTGATACAATGGCTATCATGAGAATGCATCACACAAGCATATAAAAGTTACCATTGTTACAACCACCCTGAGCATAATATTTAATTAAAAATGGAAAGTGAATTTAACTAAAAAAATTTAATTAACTGGAATGTCTTGGAAAAGAATATTCTAAGACATATCCTAGAGATTTGTCTTAAATAAAATTAAAAGGCTTTGTGTGTGTGTGGGAACATGTGTTGGATATACAACTGTGAATAAAATCTGCACTTGTCTGATTCTATATAGATCCCTTACTATTTCTCTATTACATACACCCTAAGGGATGCTGTCAGAACGATAACAGTTTATTCAAGCTACTGAACAATTTCCTGCTCTTTGAGGGTGAAAGGAAAGAGAGAGGAAATATATTTTAGACGTAATGGTAAGTAAGATTAGGGACAGCCATCCACAAGCTCCTACTCCTTCTTCTGGGCTTTTGTTTCCCCTTGCTGTGTCAGAAAAAATAATTTCTCTGCAGTTGGATTGTGGAATTAAGTCAGATTATGGTGCCTGTTGGGGTCAGCCCTTCTCCTCCTCCTCTTGTGCCTGTAGGGTGGTAGATACTTGCAGAGCTAGAAGACATATACAGTGGGGCCTTGATATCCATTGGGGTTTGGTTCCAGCCCCACCCCCCATGGATTCCAAAATCCATGGATTCTCAAGTCCCATTATATACTCTCTGGCTTTTCTTCACAAACAAAGATTCATGAAAGACTCATCCTGTGCTCTCGGCAAGTGCACTGATGACTGAAAAGGCCAATCCGAGATAAACAAGTCCGGTTGCAGAAAGCACAGCAGAAGGCCTCCTTGGGTGATGTTTCCGGGTTGTGATTCTTCCTGTGTTGTCGTTGCTCTTTAAGACTTGTTCGGCTTGAGTTCTCAAATAAGGCTGCAGCATTGTGGATAGTGCATCTCCATGCCTCCCGAAGTGAAGCCAGGGTGGACCGTTGTTGGTGATCAATTTGGCCAAGCCTGAGATGTTGTTTCAGAGGATCCTTGTATCGCTTTTTTGGAGCACCCCTCTTATGCTGACCCATGGCGAGTACACCGTAGAGTACTATTTTTGGGAGGCGATGGTTCTCCATCCTAGAAACGTGCCCTGCCCAGCGCAGCTGTGTTCTCAATATTGTGGCCTCAATGCTGGTGATCGCTGCTTGCTCAAGGACAGCAACATTCATCACATAGTCAGTCCAGTGTATATTTAGGATTGTACATATATAGTGCTGATGAAAATGTTTGAGGAATCGTAAGTGGCATAATAAAATGGTGTCCCTTATATGAAGTGGCAAAATCAAGGTTTGTTTTCTGGGTTTGTGTGTGTCAATATTTTCAAAATGTGGATGGTTGAATCCATGGATGCAGAATCCATGGATACGGAGGGCTGACTCTAGTAGAAAATCAGCCAAGATTATTAAAAGCATTGGGGCATGCCAGAGAAGATGTGGTAGTAGCACACTTCCAGATTTTGTCCACTGTCAGCTCTCTGTGGAAAGATTCCGAAAAGCCACGAGCAGTCAGGGTAGACAATACTAGCAAAGGTGAAGTCTGCCTGTCTTGTCTTATAGCACTCTGCATTGCTATAAGTTAGCTTCTTAGTCAGACAGAATACACATCTTCGAATACTGTTCTTGTTTGCCAGAAAAATACGATCCCAGAATGGTAGACAACAAAAGAGTGGGTTGAAGGGTGTGTGTGTATGGGTGTGAGCAGATCTTTCTGCCACTGGGAACATGAATGTTTTTTGATATTCATATATCCTGCCCTTCATCTGACAATGGAACAGATGATAAATAACACAAAATATCAAAAGTTATAAAAGACAATAACCAACACACCTAAAATGATAGCATTTAGTTTAAAATGTAATGAAAGAGTGATAACAGTGTGCCTTCAAGTTGCTTCCAACTTATAGTGACCCTAAGGCAAACCTACCACTGGGTTTTCTTGGCAAGATTTGTTCTGAGAGGGGTTTCCTTTGCCTTCCTTTGAGGCTGAAAAAGTGTGAGTTGCCCATGGTCATCCAGTGGATTAACATGTCCGAATGGGAATTTGAACTCTGGTCTCCAGAGTTCTAGTTCAGTGGTCACCATGCCTTTTAAATCCTAATAGCGAGACCTTGAATTGGGTAGCCAGTGTATTTCTTTGAAGATCAGGATGATAATATAACCCCCATTCTTCCTGCCAACAGCTGGGTTGCAGCATTCTACACCAGCTGTATCTTCTAAACAGTCTTCAACGGTAGCCCCACATCGAGTGTGGTGGAGTTGTCTTAAGTTGATTAGAAGCAGGTTTCAGGATAGACATTTCCCAAAAGGTATTGATGCATTTCTTTGATTTTGCTTGGCAATCTGAATTATATTTACATTTTAAAAGCCCAGAACACATTTTGTTTTGATCGCTGTAAAATAGTGCTCCAGTTTAATGCAATGTGACAGTGAAGATGTATTTCCAGGCACTTGTATAATTGCATAGTGAAGTGGGAAATCTGGTTTTCCAGCAGTGGTAGCTTATTTAATCTCAGCAGAAGCAAAAATGATTTTTACTTTATAATACTATAAACTATTACAGTAATTCAGACAGCTTTTAAGTGTGATCCAGTCTTTCTCTTCCATTGTTGTTTTTATTTTTACCCTCTTTCTTTACTGGTTTATGTCCAAACATTCAGTGGAAGAATCCATTTAGAAATGTCCAAAATTTTCTTACATGCCTTTTGTATCACGTCTTCCCTTCCCCAGATCAAGTATACAGTATTTTTAATGACTTATTTCAGGTTATCAGGTATTGAATAAGAATTCTGGATGGTTCCATTATTTAGAGGAGGGGATGAATTCATCTAGGTTATTGTATTTATGTGTGTTTCTTCTTCCTGTAAATCAGGAGGAGGTATATAAGTTATCTACTTCTCACCATGATAAATGAAAATCCAGTCCTTATGACTGGTGTAGGTTGTCTTTTCTATGGAAGGGCTCAGGTTGGGATGAATTTGGTATAGCCATGAGTTTGGTATAGCCATGCCCACTTGGGCCCCAAAATGGATTATGTATTTATTTTATTCATACCAGAAAAAAGATGGAAAATTCTCCCTACACACACACTGCATTTTGTGGATGGAGAACAGAGAGTTTTAATGCTGGGAGCTGAGCACTGTCATGCCATGATGGGTATACAACAGGCAAGGAAGAACAAAAGGCCTCTGTTCACTTCTTGGAGGTGGCTGTATCATGTATTTTGCCTTCCATTCAGAATATGGAAATTCATATGAAGTAGCTTAGTTGAGGTGGAAGCTAGTAACAACATCCCATTGAGTTTATTTTGTTGACTGGAGAGAACTAGAAGACACAATCTATTTTTGCTGCACCATATGTTGAGCCAGTGTGACTTAAAAAGATACCCATGTTAGTTACTTTTGAAGAATGATAAATGGAGTTTATTTGTAAGAACTATAATTACAGAGTACCAACATGGTATAGTGGTTGGACTAGGACTCTGGTTCAAATCCCCACTTGGCCATAGAAACCCATTGGGTTAGTTTGGGCAACTCATGCTCCCTCAGCCTGTCCCTCCCTCTGTTAGAAAGAAAATGCCTTCACCAACAAACAATTTATATGAGCATGTAGTGACTATGACACTGAGGAAGAGAGTTAAAATCCCTGCTTGGGCACAGAAACCTAGTGGATGACCTTGGACAAGTTATACTCTCTCAGCCTCAGAAGATGGCAATGGCAAACCTTCTCTGACTCTTCTTTTCTTGCCAAGAAAACCTGATGATAGGGTTGCTTTAGGGTTGCCTTAAGTCAGAAACAACTTGAAGGCAGACAACAATATTTTGAATCAAATTTCCCTTGATATGCTCATCATTATCCATAGGGAAGAGAAAAAATAAGAAGCGAATAATGACTTGTATTGCCTTGTATTGATATATTAGAACTCAATTTTGTGGTTGTTGTGTAGGTCAGAATTCTGTTCTGAACATGCAATGACCAAAATGCCCCTCCCTGAACTCACCTTGTAAGCACCCACACTCCATGGGATATGCCCAGGTATATTCTTGTAACTGGATGCACTGCAATAGGCATCTGCAGAAACCTCCAGTGGTCCTTGTAAGCTCTCTACAGATGACGTCTGTGCAGTCCAGCTACAAGAAAATAGTTGGATGCACCCCTGCTCATTTCACTGCTCTAGCAACACAGAAACGGTCATGTGGGGTGGGGAGGGGCTGTGCTGCTTACAAACTGAGGGGCTTTTTTTGGGGGAAGGGGGTGGATAGCATCAGGAGACATAATTATGGAGATGTAGCTATGTGATACACGTACAACTCCTCATGCAGGATCTCAGGCACATCATTTGTTTTCTCTGAACTGATGGATGGAAAGAAACATTGAGGATTTCTCCTGCTGCCTGTTCTGAAAGTGTCAGAATATTGGATATTTATGCAAGTAGACAGTTTTTCTAAGAGTGTTCTAATCCATTTCTGTGACCAGATGTTCACTCAGATGAGCGATTCTTTCCCTAATGTAGCCATGGATCCTTGAGGAAGCAGGAGTTGTATTTGAATGAACATTGGGCTCACTCTTCCTCCCCCTGCCACTCAAACTGGGTTTCTCCTTGCTGCTTTTAACTGGGAATCTATTCTTCATTTCTTTGGTCTTGCTGCATTGCCCATACTATGAAAGTAGAAGCAGTAGACTGGGAGGTGGCTCTTCATGGCAACACTTGCATCATGAATCATACTTTATTAGTGGTGAATTGAGAACAGCATGCAGAATCCTGAAAACCTAACCTTTAGTGTGTGTGTGTGTATAGATATATCGATATATAGATATACATGTCCATATGGTACACATACTGTATTCGGTTTTATACACAAACGTGCACACTATCAAGGTATGGGCAGTTTACGCTTCATGGTTAAAAGCCTACATCATTAGTGAATATACGTGCAGTGCAAACATATTTGCATATGAGGTCACTTCATATGGACTGTCTTGTTTTGCATTTATTATGTAAATAATTTTAAATCCCTCTGCCTCCCACCGTTGCAATGCATCCAAGATACTGGCTGCCCCTTAAAAGTGAATAGCAGTGAAGCATAAATGTAAAAAGAAACATAAAAATGGAAAATGAAACAACCATTACCAAGAATGTAAAAGAGAAGAGAATAATATATATATACATATATGTATTTGCTTGTGTGTGCACATTCGGTGTGTGTGTGTGTGTGTGTGTGGATGGGTGCATGTTTCATACAGCAACATAGCAAAACTCACCTTCAAAGCTCTGTTCCAAAGATTGATTTTAACCTTCCCCTTGAAGAGGAGACAGACATGTTGAGGCTGGCTTCCTGTGGGTAAGAACAGCCACGTTATTCCCAATGGAAAAGTCTTGTTCTTCATGGCCATCCTACTTAACTGTCGAACTCTGCCAAGGAGTTCAAACAACAATTAAACAACAATTCTTCCCTTTTAAACAATCAGATTGCTTAGTGTATAGAATGTACAGGAAAGGAAGATGGTTTGGCCTGGTTCAAGTAAGTGCTAAACCTCAGCATAGCGTGGAGATTGAGCGGTGGAGTATCTTGGCCTCATGTGTTTTCCCCATTCCCATCTCCTACTCCATGCACAAAGGGAGGAAAAGTTTGGTTTTAAGTTAACTACAGTTCCTCCTTATGTATGAACTTGGGAAACTATGTTTTATTGAGTAACAATAGTTTGAATGAACCACAGTTTCCAAGTTTGGAAGGAACTAAAAATTGCATAGTATTCAAAATGAGAAGTGTGAACTTTTAGTTTCCTTGTATTGACTTCATCAGCTCAGTGTTCACTGTGACTCATCTTTTGATACTAGACTGGGTGTTTATGAGTTGCTAATTGCTAAAATTATATGCTACAGTTGAACAATTTACAATGCTACCAATTTAAAACCATTTCAACTGTTATGGCTCCATCCTACAGAATTCTGGGATTTATAGTTTGGCAAGGTATTCAAAATTCTCTGGTAGAGAGTAAGGGTGGAAAGAATTTTTGGAAATATTTGAAAAATATTTTTGGGGTTTGGGTGTTGGGAAACCCTGATGAAAAGAATCCTGGGCTGATAAGAATCTTTGCAGTTTGTGACTTATTCTGTACAAAATTTATATGTGGTTTATTTGCCCTGAAAACAGGAAAAAAACATTTTCTGCATAGAAAATGCTGTAATTGGGGGCTTATTCAGCACAAAATTGGCACATGGGTGGTTTGCTTAGAAAACAGTATTTTCTGCACAGGAATATTTATTTCTATGCAGGAAGATTATTTTCTACATTAAAAAATGCACAGAAAATGCTGTTTTCTGTGCAAAACAACCACATGCAAATTTTGTGCAGAATAACTCCTGAATTGCAAATAGGCTTCAAAAACTATGTGGGTTGAAAGACTTTTTCTCAGCAAGAAGAAAATTGCTAAAATTACTTGTTGCTTCCCTTGAGAAGAAACTTAGTGAAGAATTACATCCTTATTAGAGAGTTCTAACACTGTAGTTCAGAAGACTTCACTGCAAGTCTCTAGTAGAGAAGTCTTAAGAAACTCAACAATCTACAAATCCCAAATTTCTGGGATAGAGTCATTGCAGTTAATTTTTATCAACCTGCCATGACTATACAATATAGACACACTCTGTGTTGCCATACTACATAGAATTTATTCCATCTAGCCCTAACCAGAAAAAGCAAGACAAAAGCCAAGCTGCTTTAGAACAGACTGTTAGTACAGCACTTTCAAGCTGCTTGAATACTACCAGTTTAACAATCTTGCTTCTGGTTTAATCAAGCTGAGCAAAGCAGAACATTCCATTAGGATTTTACTAAATCTTTTTTTTTTTTTTTGCTGCCTTTACAGTGTCAGTTTCTCCCTGACAATTTATTTCACTTGCAATACCTACAGCTCATGAAGGTCAAAAGCCACTTTGAGTTTATATACAAAGCTAATATTAATATTTACAAATGTATATGTAATCTATAGAATTCCTTTCTCTCAACAATGTGCATGGATTATTTGGGTCTCAGAATTCAGCTGATTGTTTTGCCTATACAGTATTCTTACATTTGACGATATCACTCAAACCCAGTCTCTTATGTGTATAGATAATAGCATGTTTCATTAATATCTAAATAGGGCTTCTGCAGACTGATAATTCCCAGGTCTGTTATTTGGGTAAGCAGTCAGCCCTGAATGGGATTATACTCCTCTTGAAGGAGCAGGTATATGACATGAGACTAATCCTGGATCCATCATTGTCATTGGTGGCCCAGGTGGACTCAGTGGTCTGAAGTGCCTTTGGTTAGCTTTCTTTGGCCCAACAGCTCCAACCATTCCTGGGAAGGAATAACCTGGTCAGATGGATGCATGCAGTGGTAATTTCCTGTCTGGCTTATTGCAGTGTTGTCTGTGTGTGCACACCCTTGAGGACTTAAACTCCACTTAGGACAGCATGTAGCAGCTAGATTGCTATCTGCAACATCACATAGAAGCCACACAATGCCAGTTTTAAATAAACTGCACTGGCTGCCAATATGCTTCTGGCCCAAGTTTAAGATGCTGTGGATCACATTTGAAACCTTAAATGACTTTAGGACCTTGACACTTGAACGAGCTTTTCTCCCTGTCTAATTGAGCCACTGTATCCACGGAACCAATATCCATGGTTTTATTAATCTGTTGGATACAAATTATCCACAGGATACAAAATAGGGATACAGAATTTTCTGCAGGATACAAAATTTATCCATGGGATACAAAATAGGGACACATACCATAGAGTCACATAGGGATATGCCTAGAGAGGTATCTAGGTATCCTCTCTAGGCATCTTCTGAGTCTTCCAGTGCAACTCTATGGTACGTGTTTACCAGAAGTCCTTTATTTTAATAGGGTTTGCTGTTACCTGTGATTTCTAGTATCCATGGTCAGTCTGGGAACTGTACCTCTGCAGCTATGAGGGTATGAATGTATACATCTAGACCCCTTGTTGGATTTATTTTCTGTGAGAGGTTTAACATTTTAGGAAATTTTTGCATTTGGAGCAATGCATTATAAGGAGGGGCTTTCTCTGGTATGGCACCCAGGTTGTGCATTAAGCTTGTCCTTAGAGGCCTGATTGGTGAGACTTTGACCTCAGTTCAGAGCTGAGTTAACACTTCACTTTTCACCCAATCTTTTGGAGACCAGTGACCATAACCCAGCTTTGGCCTGTAGCATTGTGTGTGTGTGTGTGTGTTGTTTCATTTTGTTCTGTTGAATTCTTTAAAATTGCTTTATAATTGTATCTGTACCTTGTCCAAAGATCTCCAGATATAGAGACAGAATTGTTTTTATATAATTCAAGCCATATTAAATCTCAACGTGTATAGGCTTCGGTGCCCTCCATAGCTCATTCTCTTTCCCATAACTAGAAAAAAACATATACATTGTGCCAAGCAAGGCAACATGTATACATAGCATAATTTGTTTAGGGTGCAGAATTCAGCATTCCTTGGTAGAATATTTGGGGTGGAATTATAATTATGGGTAGTGCATAATATATGTGTGCATATTTCTGTACTGCTTGCTTTTCTGACATAGTACCCTCCAGATGTGAAACTCCCACTACTGTTGTCCCTCTGTATCCATGGATTTGGTATCCACTTATTTAAGTCTTCCTGGCTTGAAAATATAGTTGCCCCTCCACATTCGCGAACTTAACATTTGTGGTTTTGAATATTCGCAGTTTTGGGAGGGCCCCCCCCCGCCCTCCCAAAAGCAGTGACATGGGGCCTTGGGAGGGAGGGGGGAGGGCCGGGGAGGCCTCCACGGGGCCCCCAGAGAGGCTCCGGAGGTCCCATGAAGGCCTTGGGAGGGAGGGGGAGGGCCGGGGAGGCCTCCACGGGGCTCCCAGAGACACTCCGGAGGCCCCATGAAGGCCTTGGGAGGGAGGGGGAGGCAGGGGGAAGTGACTATGGGGCCTCCGGAGGCCCCGTGGTCACTTTGGCGGGGGAGGGGGAGGGCAGTTGTTATTCATGGATTTTTCGTATTCGCAGGTGTCTGGGGAACCTAACCCCCGTGAATGTGAAGGGATGACTGTATTCTTAAAAAAATAATAATCCCAAAAGCAAAGCCTGGTTTTGCCATCTTATATAAGGGTCACCATTTTGCTATGCCACTGCATATAATGGGACTTGAGTATTCATGAATATTGGTATCCATGTGGGGGGATCCTGGAACCAAACCCCAGCAAATATGAAGGCACAACTGTATTGCCATCTACTGCATATCTTAGACATGCTTTTTGGGAATGCTGGAGATTTATATTCGAGGTGTTAGTTACATGATATCGTTAAAAAATGAGTACTGAATAAAACTATACTTTATAAAATTAATTAGTAACATTGAGTGCATTCCTTTGTAAAAAAAATAATAATAATGTTCCAAGCTCTGGTTGGATTCTATGGGTGCTCTCCTTTCACATAAGCAGGGCTCACACACATTGGTTTCTGCCACACTTGACCATCTGCTATGAAACTTTTCTTCTTGTTGCCCTTGACCGTGGAAATCTGAGACACGTCCATGTAAAGCCCATTACAGTCTTGATCTAGTGATATCTGGGTTAATGTTTAGAAGGAAATTAGAGGAGTCGCTTTATGTCCCATTGAGTTTTCAATCAGAAACTATGACAGCTTCGATAGTCCTACTTGGATACATTTCATGTTAAGACTTTGGGTTTCTACCCAAATAAGGCTTGACAACATACACAGATGCATGTTTGATGGGCTCAACCGGCTGTAATAATGACTGGATTTGACTTGAAAATCTTCTTTAACTAGCACAAAGATTGCTTGAGACATTTTGGTGCCTAGGGTTGAATATCCAAGCAGCAACTCTCACACGTACATATGAGCTAAATAAATAGCATTGTGCTGCCCATTAATGGCTTGTGTATGGCCCCTGCTTACCCCTACCCTTCACCTCCTGAATATCTAATGGTAGGAATGGCAAAATACATTATTATTTCAATGTGGTAGCTAACCCATAGAGAACCAGCATGGTGTGGTGGTTTGAGTGCTGGACTAGGATTCCACTAGACCAGGGTTTGGATCCCCATTCAGCCATGGAAACCTACTGAGTAGCCTTGAACAATTCACACTCTCTCAGCCTCTGAGGAAGGCAGTGATAAACCCGCTCTGCACAATCTTGCCAAGGGAACCCCTTAGGGTTGCCATAAGTTTTAAACAATTTGAAGTCATATCGCAACAACAACAACATGCTAACATCTGTACTAGGAAAACCAGTTCCATCTTTTGAATTTCTTCTTGTCATTTATTTTTATAAAGCACAGTGTTTCCTATAGTTTGAATCCATTGCTCCATGTCCTAGTCTCTGGAGCAGTAGAAAACAAGCTTGCTCCATCCTGAATATGGCATCCCTTCAAATATTTAAACATGGTTATCATGTCCCCTAGCTCTTAACCTTCTCTTCTCCAAGCTAAACATACGTAGCTCCAGGCTAAACATACCCAGCTGTTCCTCATAGGGCATGACTTCCAGACATTTCATCATTTTGGTCACCCTACTCTGGACACGCTCCAGCTTGTCAGTATCCTTCTTGAATTGTGGTACCCAGAACTGAACTCCAGGTGAGGTCTGATCGATACTACACAGATAGAGTGGACTATTATATAGCGTACTGACACTATAGATCACTCCATCCTCTTGGACCACCTGAGAGAGTTAGGAATTGGAGGTACTGCTCTGCTATGGTTCCATTCCTTTCTCTCGGGCAGATCCCAGAGGGTGAGGCTTGGGGACAGCTGTTCTTCCAGAACTGAGCTTAATTGTGGCGTCCCTCAGGGTGCCATCCTGTCCCCAATGCTATTTAACATTTATATGAAGCCGCTGGGAGAGGTCATCCGGAGGCATGGAGCTCGGTATCATCAGTACGCTGATGACACTCAGATATATTTCTCCATGACCAGATCATCGGCTCAAACTTCAGATGGTGTCTCTCCTCTCAGTGACTGTCTTAGAGCGGTAATGGATTGGATGAGGAAAAACAGATTGAGACTAAATCCAGACAAAACGGAGGTACTGACAGTCACAGGCCCGAAACCAGGTCTGGAAATACAACTTCCTGTCCTGGATGGAGTCACACTCTCCTCTAAGGACTGTGTTCGCAGTCTGGGGGTACTCCTGGATTCGTCGCTTCACATGACTAGTCAGGTGAGTGCGACGGCCAGGAGTGCCTGTTATCATCTTCGGCTGATACTCCGACTGCGCCCTTACCTGGATACAAAGGATCTGGAAACTGTGGTACATGCTTTGGTAACCTCACTTTTGGATTACTGTAACGCACCCTACATGGGGCTACCCTTGTGCCTAACCCGAAACTTCAATTGGTACAAAATATAGCAGCCAGGTTAATTACAGGTACATCTAGGAGAGAGCATATAACACCTGTACTTAAATCTCTCCACTGGCTGCTGATCAGTTTCCGGGCACAGTACAAGGTGTTGGTTTTAACCTTTAAAGCCTGACATGGCTTGGGTCCATCTTACCTCAGGGACTGCCTCATCCCATATGATCCTCCCCATGCACTTCAGTCCTCTGGGAGGAACCTGCTGCAGCCTATGAAAACTAGGCTGTCGCAGACCTCCCAGAGGGCCTTCTCTTCTACGGCTCCCAGACTTTGGAATGGCCTGCCGGACGAGATCCGTCTTATCACTACTCTTTATAGCTTCAAGAAAGCGCCAAAGACGGATCTCTTCTGGCAGGCCTTCCCAGAATAACTTCCCAGTCCAAGTGGAGCTGATTGCTTACCCACCCCCTTGCTGTCGTTGCCATTATTTATTTATTTATTGTTTTTTATCTTTATTTTAATTCTCCTTAAGTTTAATTTAGTTTTAAGGGGTGGGAGAGTTAGGATGGGGAAGGATTGTTTTAACTTGATGTTGTTTTAATCTTGCTGTATGCCACCCCGGTTGCCGAGCAGAGGGGCGGGTTAAAAATAAAAATGTATTATTATTATTTATTATTGTTATTATATCCCTTGATCTGGACACTATACTCCTATTGATGCAGCCTAGTATTGCATTGGCTTTTTTTTTTTAGCTGCTGCATCACACTGTTCACTCATTTATTCAGAAGGAGTTTGCCTTTGCTTTCATCTGAGGCTGAGAGAGTGTGACTTGCCCAAGGTCACCCAGTGGGTTTCCATGACCAAGCAGCGATTTGAACCCTGGTCTCCAGAGTTATAGTTCAGTGCTCAAACCACTACACCATGCTGGCTCTCACAGTTACTTACTGTCTTACGTTGTAAGGCAGCTTACAATAGTTAAAAGAGATATAGTGAAAAAATATACCAAATACAAAAGTTAAGAATATAATTAAGCTATCCATAACATTAAAGTCATGTGAAAATATAAGTATTAAAAATGACAAACAAAACACAAGACAGTACAGTCCAATTCTGCCAGGCCCGCTCCCCATGAGCAGTTAGTCTTCAAAAGTCTGTTTAAAAAAATAAAATAAAAGTCATCCTCCCTACAGAAAGATATCAGGGAGGTTGCCAATCTTCTCTCGGGAGGGAGTTCCAGAGGAGCAGGAACTGAGAAGACTTTCTCTATTGCTAGGATCCACTGCATCACCTTCCCCAAGTTACCTACCAAGCAAAAGCTAAGGGCCCTAGTCTCATATAGGTCAGGCACTGGATGGCACAGTATAAATGGTTTCGATTATTTATAGATATATTATCGTATAAATGGATTAGACCAAAGCCAAAAACTCTTATGTATAATCCTCATGCATTTTCTGCCTCTTATTTTGAATCTAATTTGTTTCAGGAACAGACTTTCCTCTGTTCCATTTTCTTTTTTTGTTAACTAATAAAGAAAATTGGGTAGCAAGTGACATCTGCACGTTGTCTGGGCATGGGCAATATGTTACTCAGTTCAGAGTTCTGAAATTCATTCAGATGACCTCAGCTCACCCTGGATTCAGGCTGCTTCTCATTAGGAGGAGAAAGATTTTTGCCAGAAGAAGTAACATCGGTACGCTTTGCACAATTCCTCAAACAGCATGCAAGCCCATTTGTGTCATACCAGAAAAACAAAACAGTCCTAAAACAGTTAGGGCCACACTGTTGGAATGCTAAGTGGCTTTTAGGTCATCTACCTACAACTCAGGCACATCCCCTTCAGCTTCAATGTGCAGATTGAGTGTATGATGTACGGGATGTACCTGACACTTTGCCAAGCATGATTCCTACCCCCCTTCTGTTGCAAGACGGAAGTGACAGTTTTGTCCATGTTTATTTTTATCGGTAGCTGTTTCCTGTTCTTAGACCTCTAACTGCATGATGCATGTATGAGTAATAAATACTTTTCTGTGTGTCATTATGTGTACCCAGATAACAGTCTTAAGGCATTTGATGCAATTTTATGCCTAAATCAAACTAGCTACTTTTTAGCAAGCAGACTACACTGCTGGAAGTACACATTCAATACTATTCAACCTACCTATACTTATAAGAGAGAAAGAGGGTGTAACTATTTCAGAATACTAAAGAAGGATAAACTGCCTCTGTTTTCATCTCCATGGAGTGGCTCCATACCCTGCTGTTTGTGGTGCATAGATGCAGGGCAAGAGGCTAAGTTCTGAAACCTGTATAATAAATATTGTTAATTGAGTTGAAAATGCTTATTGTTTCTTACTCTGCCTATTTTTTTCTGTAATTTTTTCTGGTTATACTTGGTTGCAGGAAGCTGGAAAAAACTTGATAGCCACTGAAGGCAGGTAACAACCACTTAGCTGGATAGTAGTAAGAAGACGGCATGCCACAGTGATGAAAGTTTTGGGCTAAGACTAGAGGGACTTGAGTTCAAATCCTTGTGAACCTGATACTGAACCAGTCTCCCTCTCTTGGCATAGCTTGCATCAGAGGACAGTTGTGATGATAACTGGAAAGGGGGAAGATTCATGTTTGTTGCCCTAAACTCCTCAGTGGATGGGCACAATATTGCCCATCCTCTTATAGTGCTGTCCATTGGAGTATCTTAATTCAATCAGTTCCTTAGCTTCTGAGGCATTCAGTCATAAGGACTAGTGACTTCTTCTTTTTTCTTCAAATTAAGGCTAAGATTGTCAGGATATTTAATCTGCACATCACTGTATGCTACTTCACTATGTATTATTCAATATGTGTTACTTTTATCACTATATCATAATATACCACTTTATAATAATGCTTTTCCTACTTTTGTAAAAATGGCATGTATTCTCTGACTACCATTACTAACATACCCCAAAAGACAGCTTGTAGAAACAATTTAAAATAAGATCCAGCTAAAACAGTCAGTTATAGAAGTAGTGAACAATTTAAAAATAAAAAAATACCCCCATTCTAGACATTCTCCCCCCCCCCATGGAAAGCACCAATACAGCTGGGTGGAGTAGGAATCCACCAGCCTCTTCAAGACATTTGCCCAGGTACAGACAGACAACATCTTTCTGAACAAGTGCAAGCAACAGGATGTCATTTCCCTTGCATACTAATTTAAAAATCAATTAAATATGCCATCATATTAAAACCAAACACTGGATTACAAATATTTTTGAAGATAATCATGAAGGGGGAACAAGTACAGCCCCCACCCCTGCATTGCACAGCTAGTTCATAGCCCAAAGCCTGTATATATGCAGAAGTCTTTACGTTGGTGGAAAGAGAGCAGGGAGTAGAGCAAGCCTAGCTTCCCATGGAAGATAGTTCCACAGCCTGAGAGCAGCCACCCAGAGGGTGCTCACTAAAGATGCCTATGTGGGTGGTGGGACCAAGAGAAAGTCCTTCCATGAAAATCTCAAAACTTAGGCATGTTCATATGGGGAGATACAGTCTTCTAGATAGTCTGGATCCAAGTAATACAGGGTCTTCCTTATAGGTTATAACCGAGACTTTGAATTTGGGAATTGCACCTGGAAGAGCTAAAATAAGTGCAGTATGTATGGGTGGGTGGTTCCCTTTACTAAAGCTGTTAGCCAAAAGCATCTAATTCTTCTCATCAAGTTCATGCTTTCTTTTTGTCCTCGTTTCCCCCCTGTTATATATGTGCAAGTGTGTGCTCTGGCATTCTGATTGTAAGACTGTTCTCTTGGGAACTCTGGGATCTTCTCCAGTGACCTAATTTTCTTCATATCACGCTGCTGTACAGTTCAGCACCAGGCAGGCACGGCCAGGGATTTTATTCTGTGGTCTTTTGGAAGGATGAAACCAAGAATCTGCTGGCACAACAGACTCGCTGCTATTCTCATGTTATGAGAAGTGCTGTCATGGATAGGCAGTAGGACTGCCTGTCAATCACACAGTGGGTTGGCAGCAAAATCCTCTGTACTGGAGTCTTCCTTTCATTTGGTAAGCTCATACAGTTAAGCAAGCTACCCCATGTTGCTTGTGCTCCCTCAGGCAGGCTAAATTGGGTAACCTGTATGACGGGGTGTGGAGCCTTAGGCCTTGGAGCCAAATCTGACTCTCCTGAATCCCTAATCCATCCCCCCTGATAACATCATTTGGCAGCTTCCCAAATGGTGTGTGAGGGTTTTTTCCCCAATCTGAAAGTCTGAGATATTTCTGTCTGAGGCTTAATTACCGGCAATAAGAGCTTTAAGCTAAAATATGCTGCTGTTTTCAGCCTCACACTTTTTCCTTTGGATCCTTACCTCCTCTAGAATATAGCCCCGAGAATGTCTCTAAATTTAAATTCAGCCCTGTGGCTGAAAGAGGTTCCCTCCACTTATAGTAGGACCCCCGTATCCAGTGTTTCATTATCCACTGGTTCAATTATCCATGGGACACAAAACAGCACACCTACCATGGAATCTTCCTAGAAAACATGTCCTCTCTAGCCACTTTCTAGGTCCTCCAAGGCAACTCTATGGTATTTTAAACCAGAAGTCCCATTATTTTCAAGGGTGTTCACTATTATCCATGGTTTTCAGTATCGGGGGGGGGGGCAGAACCAATCCCCAGCAGATATGGGGGTCCTGCTGTACTTGTATGGGCTCCTTATAGGTAAATCTGTGGACATGCTGTTCATTAAAAACTAAACAGAGCCTGAGCAGCTACAGGAAGGGGATTTGGATTTGGACCATGAAACAGGAGAGAGAAGGGATTTCCCACTTTCATTCCATGCTGATTATCTGAATAAAAATGCTCAGTTCCCCACTAATGTACTATTAGTGTCTACGGGGTGTTACCCAAATTACTGGGGTCAGTGGAAGTTCCACGTGAGTCTACCAAAAATCAGTATTTCTATGGGGCATTTTAATTAGCTCAAATAGTGGCTGCGAGAGGTTGGATAATGGTGGGCTCTTTTGACCTATGTATAGTGGTACTCACTGGGGAGACTTACAGCCAGGAAATAAAATAATTTTTTTTTAATTGAAAAATAATCCGGGGAACACACACATGCATACACTCAGCTTCAAGCAGTCACACAAGACTAGCAAAGAAAGTAAGAAGTATTGGGATAGAGGAATAGAGTTCAGGATGATGGGTTACACTATACCTATATGACGAGTAGAGATTCATGTAGAAGCTGCAACCTGTGGTGACACAGACTGACAGAGTGGCATGAGGAAGAAAAGCTTTTCACACTTTGGCCATGTTTGGGGATGATACAGTATTTATACTCAATATTCTCCCTGAAGGGTTGTTTTGAGTAGAATACAATGTTTGCTGGAGTTTTCCAGGGTTAAATAAACAATGGACTCTCTGGATGTGTTAACAATCACTGATGACTGAAACATTGGAACTGATGAGACTCAGGCAACTCTATTGTTTTAGGAAACATAAGAGGAGAAACCAGTTTTGCAAGGCAACGCATGTCCAACTACCTTGATTGAATTAGTGAGTTACTCACTTCCATGTACAGTTGCCCCTCCACATTCGCGAACTCAGCATTCGCGGTTTTAATTATTTGCGGTTTTGGGAGCCCCTCCCGGGCCCCCCCAAAACCGCGAAAAGGGGCCTCCGGAGGCCCCTTGAAAGCCCTGGGAAGGAGCGGGGAGGGCCGGGGAGGCGTTCACAGGGCCTTTGGAGACCTTCCAGAGGCCCCGTGAAGGCCTGGGGAGGGTGGGGGGAGGCCGCGGAGGCCTTCACGGAGCCTTCCAAGGCTCCGTGAAGGCCCCGGGGAGGGAGGGTGGGGGGAGGCCGCGGAGGCCTTCACAGAGCCTTGAAAGGCTCCGTGAAGGACCCAGGGACGGAGGGTGGGGGGAGGCCTTCACGGAGCCTTGGAAGGCTCCGTGAAGGCCTGGGGAGGGGGGGAGGCCACGGAGGCCTTCACGGAGCCTTGAAAGGCTCTGTGAAGGCCCCAGGGATGGAGGGTGGAGGGTGGGGGGAGGCCTTCACGGAGCCTTGGAAGGCTCCGTGAAGGCCTGGGGAGGGTGGGGGGAGGCCGCGGAGGCCTTCACAGAGCCTTGAAAGGCTCCGTGAAGGCCCCAGGGATGGAGGGTGGAGGGTGAGGGGAGGCCTTCACGGAGCCTTGGAAGGCTCCGTGAAGGCCTGGGGAGGGTGGGGGGAGGCCGCGGAGGCCTTCACAGAGCCTTGAAAGGCTCCGTGAAGGCCCCAGGGATGGAGGGTGGAGGGTGAGGGGAGGCCTTCACGGAGCCTTGGAAGGCTCCGTGAAGGCCTGGGGAGGGTGGGGGGAGGCCGCGGAGGCCTTCACGGAGCCTTCAAAGGCTCCGTGAAGGCCCCAGGGACAGAGGGTGGAGGGAGGCCTTCACGGAGCCTTGGAAGGCTCCGTGAAGGCCTGGGGAGGGTGGGGGGAGGCCGCGGAGGCCTTCACGGAGCCTTCAAAGGCTCCGTGAAGGCCCCAGGGACAGAGGGTGAAGGCCTGGGGAGGGTGGGGGGAGGCCGCGGAGGCCTTCACGGAGCCTTCAAAGGCTCTGTGAAGGCCCCAGGGACAGAGGGTGGAGGGAGGCCTTCACGGAGCCTTGGAAGGCTCCGTGAAGGCCTGGGGAGGGTGGGGGGAGGCCGTGGAAGCCTTCACGGAGCCTTGGAAGGCTCCGTCAAGGCCCCAGGGAGGGAGGGTGGAGGGTGGGGCGAGGCCTTCACGGAGCCTTGGAAGGCTCCGTGAAGGCCTGGGGAGGGTGGGGTGAGGCCGCGGAGGCCTTCACGGAGCCTTGGAAGGCTCCGTGAAGGCCCCAGGGACAGAGGGTGGAGGGAGGCCTTCACGGAGCCTTGGAAGGCTCCGTGAAGGCCTGGGGAGGGTGGGGGGAGGCCGCGGAGGCCTTCACAGAGCCTTGAAAGGCTCTGTGAAGGCCCCAGGGATGGAGGGTGGAGGGTGGGGGGAGGCCTTCACGGAGCCTTGGAAGGCTCCGTGAAGGCCTGGGGAGGGTGGGGGGAGGCCGCGGAGGCCTTCACGGAGCCTTGAAAGGCTCCGTGAAGGCCCCAGGGACGGAGGGTGGAGGGTGGGGGGAGGCCTTCACGGAGCCTTGGAAGGCTGCGTGAAGGCCTGGGGAGGGGGGGGGGAGGCCGCGGAGGCCTTCACGGAGCCTTGAAAGGCTCTGTGAAGGCCCCAGGGATGGAGGGTGGAGGGTGGGGGGAGGCCTTCACGGAGCCTTGGAAGGCTCCGTGAAGGCCTGGGGAGGGTGGGGGGAGGCCGCGGAGGCCTTCACGCAGCCTTCAAAGGCTCCGTGAAGGCCCCAGGGACAGAGGGTGGAGGGAGGCCTTCACGGAGCCTTGGAAGGCTCCATGAAGGCCTGGGGAGGGTGGGGGGAGGCCGCGGAAGCCTTCACGGAGCCTTGGAAGGCTCCGTGAAGGCCCCAGGGAGGGAGGGGGGAGGGTGGGGGGAGGCCTTCATGGAGCCTTGGAAGGCTCCGTGAAGGCCTGGGGAGGGTGGGGGGGAGGCTGCGGAGGCCTTCACGGAGCCTTGGAAGGCTCCGTGAAGGCCTGGGGAGGGTGGGGGGAGGCCGCGGAGGCCTTCACAGAGCCTTGAAAGGCTCCGTGAAGGCCCCAGGGATGGAGGGTGGAGGGTGAGGGGAGGCCTTCACGGAGCCTTGGAAGGCTCCGTGAAGGCCTGGGGAGGGTGGGGGGAGGCCGCGGAGGCCTTCATGGAGCCTTGGAAGGCTCCGTGAAGGCCCCAGGGACAGAGGGTGGAGGGAGGCCTTTACGGAGCCTTGGAAGGCTCCGTGAAGGCCTGGGGAGGGTGGGGGGAGGCCGCGGAGGCCTTCACGGAGCCTTCAAAGGCTCCGTGAAGGCCCCAGGGACAGAGGGTGGAGGGAGGCCTTCACGGAGCCTTGGAAGGCTCCATGAAGGCCTGGGGAGGGTGGGGGGAGGCCGCGGAAGCCTTCACGGAGCCTTGGAAGGCTCCGTGAAGGCCCCAGGGAGGGAGGGGGGAGGGTGGGGGGAGGCGTTCACGGAGCCTTGGAAGGCTCCGTGAAGGCCTGGGGAGGGTGGGGGGAGGGCAATCAATATTCGTGGTTTTTTGACATTCGCGGGGTCCGTGGAACCTAACCCCCGCGAATGTCAAGGGAGAACTGTACATCCAGAAGAATTAGCCCATTTCCTCCCTAACTCATCAGTTCAAGGGGGGCTTGCTTAATTACTACCCGGGCATGTTTTTTAGGAATTTGGGCTGGCTACTTCCTTAGGTTTTCTGAGCAAACCTTGATTCCTGGTACTTGGAGATCCCTGGTGTGCTACCAACCACACGGAGTGCCAATAATAAGACACTTTATACAATATAGCCAGTTGATGAATTATTGGAAGAGAAGGGTTAACAGGGCAGGTAACAGGGGAAGTCATACAAGCCTGCCTTCCTTTCCAGAGTAAGAACTTCACATAACTGCTGGGGCAGGAGGGCAGAGAATGGTCTGAATTGGGGATCTGTTGTGGTAGGCAAAAGGTTCAGACCATTCTGTCCTCTCATGTCATGTCCACAATTGATATTCAATCTGCACATTTATTTAGGAATGAAGGAGGGCAAAGAATCAGAAGGTGGGGTAGAGATGTAGTAGTGTAACTCTCATGTAAAATCTGTGCTTGGGCTTCAGTTGAATTTAAGCATTCCATATTGAGTTTGTGTCACTGGCCCCATTTACCGTAAACTTCTAAACATGCCTGACACATGCTTCATAGTAAAAGGCTATTTCCAACATATGTTAATTCAGCAACTATTGAAAAAGGTATGTGCCATTGTTATGGTGAATACACTGCTCTGGGAGACGTTTCTGCTTACTATTTTTGGGAGGCCAGAGCCTAAAAAGGTACTTAAAAAAAAATACATTAAGAGATAATAGTTTGAAGGTTCCCAAAAGTAATTAGCTACCCCCAGAGTGACAATTTTTAAAGCCTTTGCTTTTGTATTTCTTGATGATAATGAAAATAAGTAGTTTTAGTTAAACAACTGAATGCTACAACCCATTTGCTTGTGCTACAAAATGAGCTTTCATCCCCTCTACCTTGGGTCCTTTCACACTACACAATTATAGCACTACTATTCCATTTCAACTGCCATGGCTGCATCCTATTGGATCCTGGGGCCTGTAGTTTGGCAAAGCACTAGAAATCTCTGGCTTAGAATTCTAAATATCCCTCCTTAAGTGAAAATCATAGGATTCCAGAGGCTTGAACTACAGTATGACAAAATGGAATCATAATGTCAGAAATATGTAGTATGAGAAGGCATCTTTGTCTCAGTATCCACAACAGAGCAAGGTAGCACTTGAATAAAGTGATAGCCCTTCATTCCCATTTGCTCTGGCCAAATTACCCATAACTATAAAAGTTACAATTAGGCTGCAAAAGAACTGTTATTTCTTCAATAGTCATAATCTTAAATGGGGCATGCCTTCATTATTGAGGAAAAGAACTATGGGTCACCCACTGTATCCTTGGGGGATAGGTTCCCAGACATACCATGAATACTTAAAACCGTGGGTGATAACGAACCTCATAGAATCGCACTGGAGGACCTAGAAAATGCCTAGAGAGGCCACCTCTCTAAGCATCTCCATCAAAAGTTACTATGGATTCGTACTGGAGGACTTAGGAAATGCCTAGAGAGACCATATTTTTGGATGATGGATAATTGAAATACAGGTATACCGGTCCTGCATATATGGGGGTGACCTGTAATCAGAAGTAATTTTTTTATTGCCGTGTTACTTCCAAGCTCTGTTAGAAGCATCCTGGTTATAAAGGGTGGCACAGGCCTCTGTTCAAAATTGACTTTGTACTTGTTAAATAAGGGCTATATTTCTAAGCAGAATTACCTGAAAGTATATTCTGTTGAAACCAAAAGGATTATTTCTGAGTGGCAATAGTGAAGAAGGGGATATAACTGAGATACAAATATGGATGTATAAAAGCATATAATTTAAATGTGAGCTGCAAAATTATAGTGGTAGCTGGTTAATCAGTTTGGGGTGCTTCTTCCTGCTTCCCCTTAATTTTTCTGGAGAGCAATTTGAATTATAACATGATTTGGCATTTCCCCCTTACTATAAGAATATGACTCTCATTTTCAACTTCTCTGAAGTTGTAAGGGCTCAGCCTGTCAGAGATTGGCAGTTATACTGGGTTACTGCATTTCATTCCATGTGGAATGAGAGTAATCTACTAATTCTTCACTATCCAGAATCTTTTTTAGCATCAAAGTGTCGACTCTGAGGTATATTATTAGTCACTTGTATGTTCAACCACAGAATAAATCTCTAGGCTAGAAAGTTAAATCCAGAATGAAAGAACAATAATTTTTAAATTCTTAAGAATCCTCTGTACACTTGCCATTATCTACAAGGTGAAAAAGAGCCTGAAGTCTCAGAGACGAGCTAGACAATTTGTGAAATGCATCATTACTTTTTACCTGTCTCTGTGGTGTAGTAGCAGCTGAAGAGACAGTGTGTTGATCCTAATGATTCCTTCTCCTGAATTTGCTATTCCACTGTGGAGAGCGTTCCCTTTGTCTTCCTCAAGGAATAACAACAGAGGGGTGACTTTATCTGAACTGGACTGTATATATGTGTGGGTTTTTCTTTCTAAAATATCCACCTTTCTGCCACAGCCATGATCTTGACATGATTCCCCTGTAGCTGCTATTCTTGCTTTTAAAACACTGAGACAGATTGAGTGGTCTTTATCTGGAATTCCAAATCTGAAATACTTCAAAATCCAAACTTGTCCACATGGGTGACTGAGATAGTGACACTTTTGCTATCTGATGGCTCAGTGTACACAAACCTTGTTGCATGCAGAAAATTATGAAAAATATTGTATATAAAATTACCTTCAGGCTGTGTGTATAAGGAATATATGAAACATTAATGAATTTCATGTTTAGACTTGGGTCCCATCTTCAAGATATCTCATTATATATATGCAAGTACAGTTGGCCCTCTGTATCTATGGATTTGATATCCATGGATTCCCCCATTCATGGCTTGAAAATATTCCCCAAAAAATAAATTCCAAGAAGCAAACCTTGGATTTTGCCATTTTGTATAAGAAACACCATTTTACTATGTCATTATATATAATGGGACTTCAGCATCCACAGCTTTTGGTATCCACAGGGGGCGGTGGGGGCAGTGGGTCCTGGAACCAAACCCCAGCAAATACCAAGGGCCCACTGTATTCCAAAATTCAGAATAATCCAAAGTACTGTACAGAATACTTCTGGTCCCAAGCATTTTGGATAAGGGATACTCAACCTCTATATGAAATTCAAGTGTACATTCCATGAATGGTATACCAGTTGATTCTCAGGCCCTGCTTAGATGTTAGACTCTGACAGTGGCATAGTCAGTGCTACCCTGTATTCTGCACCATTCCCTACGAAAGCAGATTTGGATCCCCACTAGATTACCAAACCTATCCTTTTCACCCAGATCTGATCCTATTCATGCAGCTCTGAAATATCTTCATGATTTTATTATCTTGCCACACTGTAGGGTGCTAATGCTACGTGAGTGAATTAGTTAATAATACAATTGTGTTAGAATAATATTAGAACTGTTCACCTTTTTATTTGTGCCTTTTAAAATCTTGTTGTGTATTGGTTTGAGTCCCGGTTTAAGGAGAAAGGCTGGATATAAGTCCAAGAAACAAAGAAAAAATACATTTTTATGGGCACATTATGTGATGAGGAACCATGCTTACCAGTACTACCTACCCCTAGTGGATAATAAAGTGATGGCATTGACTACTAGTTTGGTAAAGAGTTTCTTGAGGGAATGAAGCCACTAATTTAGATAATAAGCTGTTTTGAGAGGATGATGATGATTTATATCCTTTTCTCCAAAATTGGGACTCAGACTATGACATCCAGAGTGGTGTAGTGGTTTGAGCATTAAACTGTGACTCTGGAGACCAGGGTTCAAATCCCTGCTCGGCCATGGAAACCCACTGGGTGACCTTGGGCAAGTCACACTCTCTCACACACACTCAGCTTCAGAGGAAGGGAAAGGCAAACCCCTCTGAACAAAGCTTGCCCTCCCTCAAAAAACCTATGGTATGTTTGCTTTAGGGTTGCCAGAAGTTGGAAATGACTGCAAACAACAACAACAGTCCTTTCTGAATTCACCAGACCTGGTGGACTGGAAACTTGGCTGCTGAATGCTTGGTATCAGGATGTAATTAAGAAACCTAACCTATTTTGTTTGTTTGCTCTGTCCTAGGGTCGCCATGTTAAAACAGGGCAGCTTGCAGCGATCAAAGTTATGGACGTCACGGGGGTAAAGTATTCTTGATTCCTTACTTTCTGCAATATGTATCTATTAGGTGTTAGGGAAAGCTATTCAAGAATTTGAAAAGAATAATATTAAACCATGGCTAAAGTGTAGTTTTGTAGGCCCCTCGTGGACTACAACAGGTCTGGGATAGCAAAAATATTACAGATTTTCCCACACTTTTTAGGGCGTAAGTGCCCTTTTTGAGTTTAAACAATGGGGGTGGGGGGGTGAAGTGTGTAGTCTGGAGGAGTGTGGGGTAGCCCTTGGATATCTGGAAGTTGTTCAATCCTGATGTATAAACACTGATTTAGTTTCCATTGCTGTGCTGCTTGATCCCTGGGACACTTGCTGACTGGAGCATAGGGCAGTAACAAAGATCAGCAACTGCTTGCTTTCACTTGCTCGTTCCTCTGCTCCCCCTCTGGATGGAGTGGAGATTGGGCATTCTTAAAACCAATCCATGGTGACGGAGAGCAGGTGGATGAGCTGCTGGTGATGACTCCTCCTTCCCCTTCTCTATTCAGTGACTTGGAACCTGATATTTCTCTACCCCACTCATAATTTTATTTGCTCTTTTCTATTCTTCATCTACTGCTGCAATACCTGCTTCTGTCTTAAAAATAAGAAGGTCTAGCTCCTAACTGAATATATAGACCAGGGGTAGGCATAATGAGACCTAAGTCTCTGAAGCACCTGTCCTCGTAAGCCCTCAATCCTCTCCCACCCAATTAAAAATATTTTAGTTCACTTTTCATATAATTTTTGCCCCCAAATCATGAATAAAGCTCCCAAAATGTGTGAAAACATATGAAAATCCCCCATCCCCACAAGTACCCTATAACCCTGTACTACCCCAATGTCTTAATTTCCCTCTGAAATCCTTTCTGTCACCATTTCGAGATGGAATGCAGAGGAAAATGGAGCTATTTGGGATTGTTGTGGGGTTGGTGTGGACTGTGGGGGCCTCTAATGGGAAATTGGCCCATGGCTCCCACACCATTGTCCATCCCTCTTGTAGAGAATATAGTGGTCCCCAAGAAACAAGGAGCTGGTTGATCTTCTGTGTTGTGTAATTTCCCTTTGTGATATGTGTTGTTTCTCACTTCTACCTATTGTCACGTATAGAATCATAGAATAGAATCATAGCGTTGGAAGAGACCACAAGGCCCATCTGGTCCCACCCCCTGCCCTTCAGGAATACAGTACACAATCAAAGCCGCTCTGATAGCCTTGTGGCTATCAGACTAAACTAAATAAATAAAAATAAAAATAAATAAATTCATACAACATGAGTCAACAGTGTGATGCAGCAGCTAAAAAGACCAATGTGATTTTGGGCTGCATCAATAGAAGTATAGTGTCTAGATCAAGGGAAGTAATAATGCCACTCTATTCTGTCTTGGTCAGGCCTCACCTAGAATACTGTGTCCAGTTCTGGGCACCACAATTCAAAAAGGATATTGACAAATTGGAGCGTGTCCAGAGAAGGGCGACTAAAATGGTGAAAGGTCTGGAAGCCATGCCTTATGAGGAGAGACTTAGGGAGCTGGGTATGTTTAACCTGGAAAAGAGATGGTTAAGGGGCGATATGATAGCACATTTAAGTATTTGAAGGGGTGTCACATTGAAGCTGGAGCAGGCTTGTTTTCTGCTGCTCCAGAGACTAGAACACGGAGCAATGGATGCAAGCTCCAGGAGCAGAGATTCCACCTCAACATTAGGAGGAACTTTTTGACAGTAAGAGCTGTTCAGCAGTGGAACATACTCCCTCGGAGCGTGGTGGGGTCTCCTTCCTTGGAGGTCTTTAAACAGAGGCTGGATGGCCATCTGTCAGGGATGCTTTGATTGTGTATTCCTGAATGGTAGGGGGTTGGACTGGATGGCCCTCTTCCAACTCTACAATTCTATGATTGTATGATTCATTCCCAACAGATGGCTATCCATCCTCTGTTTAAACAAACTTCCAAAGAAGGAGACTCCACCACACTCAGAGGCAGTGCATTCAACTTATGTTGATGTCCTCTTTCCTCTGTTTACTGGATCCCTTTATCATAGCTGATAAAGTTACTTCTAAAACTCTTCCCCACCACTGACCCTTGGTAATGGTTTTTAATGCACATTGTTCTCCACATGGAAGGCTACTTGAAGTGGTAGCGTGTGGTGAATGCTCTGGTACTGTGGCCAGAATGGCTTGCTGTGTGGATCGTTCCATACCAGCACTGATGAGGAAACTACACACATCTGGAGAATGTATAAGGCTAGTTGTTTTGAGATACGTGGCCTTTGCAAGATAGCCTATAGGTCATTTCTCTCTTCTTTTCTGTTATGCTCCAATTCCTCTCCCTCCTCTTCATATCCTACCATGCTTTCCCTCCTTCTGGCTTCTGTGTACCAAAGATTTCAGTATTTATAGTGCTGTCTTTGCACGTTACATTCTGGCTTGCAAATGTTCCCATTAATGGCAAGATTCTGTCATTCTCACACAGTTTGGTAGACCCTACATAAGAACTTAAGAAGAACCAGGCTAGCTCAGGTGAAAGCCCTATTTCGCCCATCCTTCCTTTCACATAGTGACCAGACAGTTGCGTATGGAAAGGCCACCAGTGGGACATGGGTGCAGTTGCATACTTGCAGTTGTAGCAATGTGTGATGGTGGGGGGGGTGTCTGGATCTGGATCCTCTCTGCTCTGGGAGGTCTGTTCAGAAATCTCCTTTCTATGCTTCCATCAACTACTGGTAGTAAAAACCTGTTCTCCCCACTGGCCCTTGCTGTGGAGGTGTGGGTGGGGTGGTATTGCTCCTTTTCCCATTCATCCATCTACCCACCCATCCATCTGTCCTTTAATATCCTGCCTTTCTTCCACATTGGAACTCAATATGGCTTATTAAAAAGGCATAAAATACAGTAAAAACACAGTAAGCAAGAGAATCTTGTGGCACCTTTGAGACTAATTGAGAGAAAGCAATTGTAGCATAAGCTTTTCATAGACTTGGTCTACTTCCTCTATGCATCCGATGAAGTAGACCAAGTCTATGAAAGCTTATGCTACAACTTCTTTCTCTCAATTAGTCTCAATGGTGCTACAAGATCCCCTTGCTTACTGATATTCCAGACTAACATGGCTATGTCTTTGAATAAAAACAGTATTAAATAACAACAGAATTAAAACCAGTTTTAACTGCAAAGTTACTGTTTCCTTAATGGTTTCTATAAAAGAATGTTTTATTATATTTTCCTATATTATTACATGAGATACTTTGAGTGCTGATGTTTATTGTGGAAATATTATCTAAGAATAAAAATGTTGATGTGTACATTTCCCATGTTTGAATGAGTAATGCTTGCAGTTATTCCCTAATAGGTTTGAGAATTTGCAAAGCAGCCTTCTAAATTAATTTCCACTTATGATTTTGTTGAGTTCCTGTATGTGGACTGCTTATCTAATACATGGGTAGGAACTGTGATGCCTCCAGGCTGCATATGGCCTGGGCTGGGGTAGAATACTGTGCAGCCAAAAAAATCACCCTTCTAATTGACCAGAAGTGACCAAAACATCACTGTTGGTTATCCAGAATGGCAGAGGAGCAGCCAATGTAGCACTCTGACCCTCAGTGCCTTCCCACCACTGATATGAAGTCAAGGACATCTCAAGGGAGTCATCTTTCACCTTACAACAGGAATGAGGAACCTGTCACCACCCAAAGGAGGAAGAGAAGGGGGGGGGGAAGGAATGTGACAGCACCTTTCAGACAGAGTGCACTCTGTACTGCATCTGAAGAAGTGGATTTATATCCATGAAAACTCATGCTAAAATGAAAACCATTTAGTCTTAAAGTTGCTGCTACATTCCTCCTTTTCTTCCCCCCCATTTCCCCCTTTTTATGCTACAAGAGACTAACACAGCTCTTCGCTGAAAACTGACACCATCTAGTTGTTGATGAACCACCACTCCTGCCCCATCCCTTACTGTTGGTCAGGGTAGCTGGGGCTAAGGGGAAATGGACTCCAACAATGTCTGCAGGGCCATAGGTTCCTCAGCCATTGATTGGTTGTTATGTGCCATCAAGTTGGTTTCAACTTAACAGTGACATTATGAATCAGGGTCTTGTGGGAGACCCTCTAATTAACAAGCCTTTTAAGACCTTGCAAACTCAGGGATATGGCTTCCTTGATTGAGTCTAACCCCCTGTATTGTGGTCTTCCTCTTTTCCTACTGCCTCCTGCGTTACTGAACATCATAATCTTTTCCAAATGTCATCTCATGATATTCCCAAAGTATGTTAGTCTCAGTTTATATCCCATCCTGTATCCAACGGTCACAGGTTGGCATTCAATAAATTGAATTTAAACTGTTTCAAATAATTTTTTTTGGCTGTTATTAAAAAATATATAGATTGTATGACTGTTTTAAACAATTTAAAATAGTAAGAATAATTTTATCAGACAATTAGGCCCCAAAGACTTTGGTAAACAGCCATGTTTTTATTTGGTGCTGGAATTACTCTAGTGTTGGTGCCAGCTGGGTGTCTAAGGGGAGGGTATTCAACAACTGGAGCACCAGAAGATAGAAGGGCCTCTCCCATGTCCTCCCACAGTGTATCACTCCACGAATGGGATGGTGGTGGAGGGGAGCTCTCTAGCAGACCGCAGTCCTTGGGTACCTTGTAGGCACCTTACAAATTAGAAGGCACTGAACATGTTTTAAGATTCAGCTGAGTTAGTGGTATGCTTGCAGTGAAATCTTGTAAAAATGTAAAAGGGATTAATAGGTGGCTGCAAGTACAATCATATTACAGAGCTGAGAAGCCATGATAATTATAATCTCAGAAACAGTGAAAAGTCTTAAAAACCAAAGAAGACATTAGCGTGTAGTTCTTGTTTTCTACAGAAATACTCCTGCTTTGACAGGACATTTCATTACTCCAGCTAAGAAGGATCTTAAGATCCATTTCTTGTTTGCTCCATCCTGTCCACAGCTGCTTTTGAGGGACACTTCAGCATAACCCACTCAGAAAACAGTGCGGAGACTTGAGAACAGATATAGCAAAAGCAGCTAGTTTCTTCTTTTTCATTGGTCTCCCACTAATGGTCCTCTGTATCTTACCTTTCCTGAATGGGAGCTTTCGAGAAGGGATTACACTGGATTTCATTTATCCAAAAAATGCTGCTGTGGCTAAATTGTTTTGCTAATATTAGGGGAAATAGGTATGTTGCAGCTTGGTGTGAGTAAGCCTTTGAAATACAGAACTCTTACGTTTTGTACCTCACAAGAATTGGCTACACAGGAGCATGCACACAGCTGTTGTACAGTTAGAAAATGTCCTACTGAAAATGCATGAATATGGTCACTGAGGAATTTGCATGACAAAAAGAGTAGGGATTTTCAAGGTATTAAGCTTGTTATTCCTTTTAAGAGAAGACAAATAAACTGTATGCTTGCCAAAAAGCCACAGGGGGAGATAGTATAAAATTACTAAAGCTTTTGGAAACATAAGCACTTTAGGGGTTACTTATAAGAGTCTCAATTTGCTCAAAATCACACACCATTTTTAAGCCTTAATGTTGCATTTCTTGCCTGGAAATACAGTGTGTGATTTCAGGAAGAACTTGTCTTTAAAACCGAATTTTAAGCCAAGTCTATTTGTTCTTATACTCATGCTACAGCAGCAAAGCATCCCCCACCCCACCTTTCTCTTTCTTCACACACAACTCCCTCCCTTCCTCCCTCTCACACAAACTCCCCTCCCCACTTCTCTCTCTGCTGTTCCATTTCTTTGAACTTTTTAGATGTTTCTGCCACCATTTTGCTTTGGGGCTTAGACAAGGATGCCTTTGATTTGATGAGAATACCTGCCCATAATTGGTCCTTAATTAAATGATACATTTAAATGAGCTTTAAAAAACTTACAGCCTTAGGAATAAACATATGATTTTCACCAGACCAAATGCCATGTACATGTATTTCATACCCTCCAGCGTGTCACAGATGAAAACTGGGACACATGGCTGAGCTGAGCAAAATCAGAGAGTGTCAAGATGGCAAAAGTTATTAATAAAGAACACATAAGCTAGGTCAGGCTGCAGCAACATGCTTTTGCCTGAGCCTCACCTTCATTTCCTTTCCCGCTGTTGCGTTAATTGCGTGCAAGCTATTTTTGCACTATGAACTCAGTTTGCAGCAATTGAAGTAAGCTTAAGGACAAAGGGTGAAATGCAAGGAGGAAAGAGAATCTGGGACATTTTAAAAGCAGCTGAAAAAGTGAGACAGCACAAGATTAATCAGGACTGTCCTTGCCAAACTGGGACAGTTGGAGAATATGGTATTTTGGGCCCAAACCTCCAGATGATACAGCTTTGTGTAGATGTCAAAAGTGTGTTCCCACAATACCATTCCAGCTAGACAGCCCAGAATGAGAGCTTGGAATGTTGGATTTTTATAAGAAATGATTACTTTATTCTTTATTTGTTACTCTGATCATCCAGAGGTAATTAGGCGCAACTTCTACTGCAGTCCAGATAGGCAATCCACTGAGTTACTCATTATTGTACTAACATTTTGTTACTATTGTGCCATTGGAAAGTATAGGAAAATGCTTTCATGTTCCTCCAATTGTCCAATTCAGATATTGCACCTTGGAAATTCTGGGGAAAAAATCAAGAGGATATTACAAAACAATTTATGACTACTGTACAGCATGAGCATTTAAGTCACCGATCCTCCTTCTTCTCCCATTACTTAGGTTGATCAATGCATGCACACACACACACTAAACCTATTCCTTTCCACTAAAACGTAATGAACTTCAGCCATGGTCATTACATGCAAAAAGATAAAACTGTTAGACCTTCTTAGCACAGTAAGTAACTAGTTACCAAAGCAACTTACTACAATGTAACTCATTAGAAAAATGTGTTACTTCCTTGCTCTGTCCAGAAAGTTATCCTGGCCAATAATAATACTGTGAGCATTATGTTACAAATTTTCCAGAGTAATAGAGGAAAAAATCCATTATTTGCTGGGAACCAGGGCTTTGCCCTCAGTAAAGTTCTCATCATGGACCTCCCCTTCTCTTGGAGGTGTCTACTGAGCTCACCTAGTGGTGATCAGGATGCAGAAGTGCCACGGCTTTACAAATTTACTCGTTTGGACTGCTGCTCTCAGAATGTCTCATGATAATGCAGGTATGTACCCCCTGCAATCCAGGAATATACTATATAACTAAAACACTTCTGAGACATGGCCATCCAACCTTTGTTTCAAAAACCTCCAAAGAAGGAGAATCCACTACCCTCCAAGGAATCTATTCCACTACCAAACAGCAATTAAAAATAAAGGAATTCTTGCTAATATTTAGGTGAAATCTTTTTTCTTGTATGTTGAATCCACTGTTTGTATTCTTGTGTCAAGAGAAGCAGAAAGCAAGCTGGCTCCATCTTGTACATGACATCCCTTCAGATATTTAAATAATGGCCATCATGTCACCACTCTTCTCTTCTCCAAGCTAAATGTATCCAACTCCCTAAGTTGTTCCCCACAAGACTTGGTTTCCAAACCTTTGATCATCATGTTCATTTTCCTCTGGACATGTTCCAGTTTGTCAATATCCTTTTTGAACTGTGATGCCCAGAACTGGACACTGTAGGTTTCAGCCAGAGATGAAGGATCACAGGAGCTAAAGTCCAAAATAGCTAGAAAATATTGGCTTGGGGAAGACTGGATTGGGGTATAATCCAGAGATTTCCCAGAAAAAAGTTAGGTTTGAGGAGGGACGTAAAGGAAATAAGAGAAATGGTTATACACAGGTGTGCTTTGAATCATAGAATCATAGAGTTGGAAAGGGCCTCCTGGACCATCAAGTCCAATGCTCTGCTCAGTGCAGGATCTCCAGCTAGAGCATCCCCAACAGGGAGCTCCCTTTCTCTTTCTTCCACTCCCTTTGCTTCAGGTCTGCTTTTGTGAAATGGAAGTCACTTTTTGTTAGGCCATGAAAAGTAACTTTGCATGCAGGCCTGTGGAGTTGCATGTGCTCCAGACAGAGAGGTGAAAGAACAGAAGCAGAATGGCAAGGCAGCCTTGAACAAAGGTCCTGGCCTGAACTCTGTGGGTGGATTTGTAAACTATTCTTTCATGCAGGGTCTTTCTTCCCAGTGCAGATAACAAGAGCTTGGAGAAGTTACTTTTCTGGAGGGTACAACTTCCATTATCTTATTTTGTTGTCCTTGAAAAAGGACATTTTCTAAGCTTTGAACTGGTTCTAGACCAGGATGTTGTGTGAATGAGCTACCAAAGATCTACTGTCTCTAACAGAATTTAACAAACCATTTGATGCTATCCCAAATGCAATTCTTTTCAACAATTACCACCTGGATGGCACTCCACATATACATGAAGCTATAAATAGATATTTTTTAAAGCTGTATTTCTTGTGGGGGAATTCCCTACCCCATTTTTTGTGACATTTTTCTTAAGATCCTTATTTACTTTGCTATCCCTCTGAGGATCATCTTTCAGAGATGACAAGGTTTTGTCTGCCTCTCTGATAACTTTGTAAAGAAAACAGTGCTTATTTCCACATGTTGTGGGACATCTGGTCAAAATGCACAGTTGTTTAAAAAAATCCCAACTTGTGTGTGCATATTAGATGAGCAACAGAATGCCTTTCCATTTCCTGGTCTGTAAAATAGAAGTGAAGCTAGAACCAGATGGGAGGGAATTGCAGCAACAGAGGAGAAAGCAAGTCAACAGACCTTCCTGTTCCTGGCGGAACCAGGGAATTTAATGTCACAACATGAGGACTGCCTTTCTAGTGATGCATAGTCTTTGGTGCCCTGAAATCCATTGGGAATAAGAAATGTAGGAATCTTTCAAGAAATGCAGACTATGAACATGAAGGAAGAGACTGAAATGCGAACAGAGAAAGAAGAATGGTAAAAAGAGGAGAGAGAGCGCAAAAGAAGGTTGTCAGAAAAGGGAAGAAATTGGGAGAGGCACCAAGGGATTATAGAAAATGAAAAGGACAACAAGGTGCTGGAGGGGATATGAGGATGGAAAGAAGGATAGGGAGGGGTGAGGTATAGTATGCCCCCATCCCCAAATGAAGGGAGTAATACCGGAAGAGTAGCCACACGAACTTTTAAGTAGTCTCAGTTGTTCTGGCCATGTTTACAGAAACAAACTTTAAAAAATGTTGACTTTCCACTCAGTGTGTACACTAAATGGGGGGGGGGGTCTGAGTGCGACTACACTTGGTAGTCACACACCCCATTGACCACTTATTTGGCGTTAATGAGAAAGGAACCTATATATGCATAGCTCTTTTGCATCAATACTGTTTGTGAGGTCACTAGAAGGATGTGATCAATTAATGTATGGGTGGTAGACATGGAACTAATCATTAGCTGCTAATGGATGTTTTCCAATGTTACCTTCACGTCCAGTACAAGGCAACCCATATTAAAACCATTTATTTCCTTAGAGGCATGGTGAGTGTAGGTGATAGAAACAAAGATAAGTACATACATGCATATATTGGAGAGGGAGAGAGATTGTGAATACAGTATATGTGATTGCTGCTTATTAGCCTTAGTCATCCTGCATCAGCCAGATTGAAACCTCTCAACAACACTGTTTTCCTTAGATCCTACCTGTTTGTCATTTGACCCTCTCTAGTTTACAAACTTCGATACTCCAAAATACCATATATTCTTCATGTTATTCCTGTATGCTTCTGGTAGAGCATCTCCTACCGCCTAGTTCATGTTTGTAGAGTCCAAGACCCATTTATTAACAGGATTTAGCAGCTAAGTTTGGAATGATCTGGAGATCACTGAAGCAGAACCTGTATCAATACAGTATAAACCTCAGTCTATTCACAAATCAAGATTACCTAGGACTGTTTCAGCTGGGTTCTGCAAACGATAGCCTGCTCAGTTCAGGAAGTATCCCAACCTGCAGTTTTCTCTTAAATAGGAAGTAAAGGAAATGGGGAGCAAACAAGCACAAGGCTCCTTGACATAGCAGCAAACTATTTAAACCATTACAGTGAGTCTTTTCCTGAAACTCCATTGTCTGAACCCAACATTCTGTTCCAACTGGATCATATTCATTCTTGAGTAAAATATAAAAGCCACAGCTCAATTCATGGTATTCATAAGCCAATTGAAGTTTATGGCATCAGTTCAATTGCAGTCCAAATTAAAGTAGACCCACTGAATCAATGTGAGCTATAGGCTTGTCTACGCTAGTGAAAAACCCCAAATTCCCTTTGAATCTGGCCCGATAATGACACACATGCAACCTTTCCCCTGAATCTGGTGTGATAATGCCACGACATATGACATATGACCCTGTCCACACCAGACTTGGGGAATACCACCTTAACCCAGGTTTTAGAAAACTTGTAGTTTTCTCCAGAATTTACTTGAAACTCTGGAGGAAACTGTAGTGTGAACAATCCGTCAGCACTGGATTCAGGCAGTGGGGAGGAGAGGAAGGACAAGTGCTGCCTGAGACACTGCTATTTCCCCCCCCCCCGCCCTCCACAACACAACTTCCTCATTTCAAAGGCAGGGCCCTGGTGCTAGTCGCCCTCTCTGAGGTTAGAACCACCAGCCCGGCCTGCCATTGCCAGGTTGGCCACCCATTCTTACTTCAGAGAGAGTGGTTAGCACTGGGGCTTTGCTTTCACGGAACTCAGAGTCAAGCCCTAAGTGTGAGTAACATCTTTGAATGGAAGCCAAGGTATTGTCTAGATGGTGAAAAAAATCCTCAAGGAATGTGGGCAGAATACGTTTTGTCCAGACAAACTCCTGCCGGGATTCGTCATATTCAGAAGGAGAGAGGCCAAAAACTACAAGTATTTTGTGATAATAGCTTTTGCTGTTTCTCATGATCTTTTAAAAAAAAAGTACACCAAAATGCACATTGCAGCCTGTTTGAACAACCTATTCAAATTGGGGCACACCCTGGAAGTCAAAACATGATTGGTTGAACGTGCACAGGGGCGGGCTTGCTGACAACGAAGTGGCTGAAGCTGCCATTGTTGTCTTTCACAGAAGCAATCGTGCACTATTTTCAAGTGGCCAAAAACGCATTTTTTTAAGCATAAGATTGCTCTTCCATGTCTCTTATTTAACAAGGCAAAAAAAGGGGGGGAGGGGGAAGGAGGGAGCTTTTGGGGAATAATAATGTACCGTAGTTAATTCACTTGTGGCCACTATCTTTTCTCACGGGCATGCTCTGTGTGAACTTCAAACTTGAATAGCTTCCCATGCCAGTGGGGAGAAATGAACACTGCTACGATAGTGAGTTAATGTGCTATTTTCTGCAATTAATTCTCCCATCGAGCTGAGCCCCAAGTGTTTTAAAATACACTTTAAAACAAAAAAATTTGCTTCACTGGGGTAAAAATCCAAATGCAGATTCAAGCTTTGGCAGGTAAGGCATGGCACTTAAATCTGGGCCAGAGTAGTCCAAATTTCATGCACTGCACCTCTGGGCCAAAGCAGTATGAATTTCATCCAGATTTTTACCCCCTGTGTAGTCAAGCCCTATGTAAGCATTGACTTATTCAGCAATTGATTCAATGGGTCTGCTTAAGGACCAGCCATTGGATTGCAGCCTGTATTTTCGATCCAGAGGTTTTCTACCTCTGAAAGAAGTTTTTGCTTCCAAAGAAGCTCTGTCTATTTACCAAAAGGAAACTTTAGATCCACTTCTGTTCATTTTACTCCATTATATTATAAAGCTGTTGGGTATAAACTTTATGTATGGAACTTGCTGACAGAGAGTAAATGGGGGGGGGGACCAAGAAGTGGGACAGTGTTTGTTGTAAAGAAAAGTGGCGGGAGTGGAAGAAGGGAGAAGGGGGATGAAAATAAAAATGAATCCATTATGAGAAAGATGAAGAGACGTAATGCCTTATAATAAGCCTGTTGTTGGTATGGTGACACTGATTTTTTCCCCCTTTTCATCCAGGATGAAGAGGAGGAGATTAAACAAGAAATTAACATGCTAAAGAAATATTCTCATCACCGAAATATTGCTACTTATTATGGTGCTTTCATTAAAAAGAACCCCCCAGGAATGGATGATCAGCTCTGGGTATGCAGTTTTTAATATATATATATATATATTAAAAGAAACAGTCTTTTTGATTCATTCTCTGTAGTTTAGTATAGCTTATCTGCATGCAGTTCTCCAAATCTCTGCGGTTTAATGGGAAGATGAGAAGATAGTTTTATTGTTTTTTCTAGTTTTAAGGCTGATAGCTTCTTTGCCTTTTCTAGTTTGTGTTGCATGCGTGTGTTTGTACAGGTTGAGCCTCCCTTATCTGAAATGGGAGATGGGACCCAAGTCTAAATGTGAAATTCATTTATGTTTCATATATGCTTTATACACATAGCCTGAAGGTAATTTTATACACAATCTTTTAAATAATGTTGTGCATGAAACAAAGTTTGTGTACATTGAACCATCAGAAAGTAAAGTTGTCACTATTTCAGCCACTCATGTGGACAATTTTGGAATGGATCAGATTTCATAATTCTGGATAAGGGAGACACAGCCTTTATATATTTATGAGTGTTTTTTTAAAACTGTTTTTGGCATTTATCTTGAGAAGAACTTGGACAGGATGCGTCTTTTTGGACTGTAACTTCAGAGTTATGGGGGGGTGACTTTTTGTCACCCTTCTGACATCCTTTTGTACTTATTCTGATATGGGTCATAGTTTGAAGGAGGTACCATGTCCTTCTTTCAGAAGTCAGTAAAAAAGTAATGTGCAATAAAAATTAGGGCGCCAGACTTGGAGGGGATAAAATGTTAGAGGAAACAGGGCTGCCACTCAAAATGTCAGGCCTACTTCCGTACCCCACTCCCAAAAAAATACACTTTGAAATTTGTAGTCCTTCTCCCTTGTCCTGACACCAGTATTCTGTGCATTTTCATGTTCCAGCTACTTGCTCTTGGCTGCTGTTAGTAGAGATAGGGAGCCACAGAGTGTAACAAGGTCAGGACATGTTGTAAATTGTATTAGAGATTGTGGAAGGGAAACTCTTCCACAGTCTGCTATTTGGGGGAGCACTCATATATTTCTTGGGCATGATCCACAACCACCAATGGTGGGTTATAAATAGTTATCAAAATGTTTATATTATGCATTTCTTGGGAAGTTTAGCTATACAGTATACTCAGAACTGGACCAAAATAACTTGTCAATAGTGTTAACACCAGTGTGATTGAATGTTAAACGTGATGATGGGGGAGTCATTTCTGTGTGTGTGTGTGTGTGTGTGTGAGAGAGAGAGAGAGAGAGAGGGAGGGAGAGAGAGAGATCACACATCTAGGAGGTTTCCTTTGGTCCATTGTTGAGAACACTATGGTGTATTTTGTCCCGTCCCACTAAATCACTTCATTTTAAATGCCTGATTGAATTAGAACTTGTGAGAATTCTGTCCTTCCTGCTCTGGAGATAAAGCTGTGTTTATTTTTCACTGTTGTCTTTGTTGGAATAAAACTCTTTTGTGATAACACCCAAGTAATTCTGCTTATCAATGCTCCTGGAGGTGATACAGGAAAATAAAAAGCCAGAGCTTTTCAATACAGATTAAGATCTCTTCGAAACAAGGCAGGTTTCTGACATATTGTATTGCCATCATGCTCGGCAGCGTGCACCTTTCTATTTTCACTGCACATATTGCTCAGTAACAGGAGAAAAGCCAATAATGTCTATTAAATACAGTTGCTTTCTTCAAATCAGAATGCTGTCTACAACAAATTCTGGCAACCCAGGTGCTGTGCTACAGTGCAGAGCATAAGAAAAGGAGCCCTGCTGGATCACACCAAAGGCTTACTAGTCCAGCATTCTGTTTACACAATGTCCTACCAGTAAAAAGCATTCTCTTGCCCATGGCAGTGGCACAGTGGGTGAAATGTGAAAGAAGGCCTTCTTTGTGACTGTGCCAAGGCTGTGAAAGTGTCTGTCAAGGATAATTCTTTGGGTCCCTTCTCTCATGTGTAACTAAAAAAATTTTATTTGTGGGTTGCGGGGATACCCTATCACTCACAGGGCTGAAGACCTTTCTTTAGTTTATCTGTCCCAAAATGTTAACACTATTTTAATTGCTTTTCATACTACTGACTAGAGTTTTGAACCATCAGTGATTCAGATTCTGTCCAAGAATCTAGGAATCAGAGAGGCGTCATTCCAAACAGTGTTAATTGTGCTATTGTGATTCTATCTATGGTGATTTCATTCACATGTTTTGTCAGTCCATTTGGAATTTCTCTCAGGACATGTATCACTACTGGAACAACAGTCTTTTCTTTTCTTTACTTTACTTTTCTTTTCTTTTCACAGAGATACTGAATCTCAGTTTGTAGGTCTAGATTAATCGTCAGCGTCTTTATACCCCACTCCCCCCCCAACTGGAGCTCAAGGCATCTTACAAATTCAAACAAGTACCATATGGTTAAAACATACAAAAGGTTAATATAAATATGGAACTAAAGTATTAACACCACTGAAAACAATTTAAAACATAAGGTTTAAAATGTTTTAAAAGCTTTTAAAAAACAGTGCAATTAAACAGTATCATATTTGTGATTTGTATGTTGTGTCTTGTAATTGCTTTTAAGTTGTATGCAGATGGTAGTGGAAGGACAGTAAACAATTTTTTTTACATTAGAATTGTAGTGCTAGGTACTCTTTGTATTCCTAGGAGCTGCCTGGCTACAATGGTCAGAGGCCCAGTTGGTGAATCCCTCCCCCAGCCAAATTATGTCCTGCAATCTATATATACATAATTCTCTTCGGTATGTTGCCATTTCTAGTATGCTGATTGGCTGCTTAGGGAGCTGACCAACCAATCACAGGTCTGCTGGGTAGCCAATCAGCACACTGGGGGCGGTACCATGTAGATCTCAAACATGGCTGGAAAGGGAGAGTGAGTAGCATGGAGGGCAGGATGAGCGGCGTGGGAGGGGGCAGGATGAGCAGCGTGGGGGGACAGGGCAAGTGGCGGAGGGAGCAGGGCAAGCTGTGTGCGAGGGGGCAGGGCGAGCGGCATGGAGGGGCAGGATGAGTGGTGTGGGGGAAGACTTAAACCCACCAGCCTACCTCAAAGGGTTGTCATGAGGTCCTCTGGGCATTTTGGGGGAGTGTTTTAATGGCGTATGGTACGCCGGGTCCAGCTAGTATATTCCATAATTCTCTTGGCACTTGGGAAGTGAGGTCTTTACAGTTATGGAACATATATGTGTTCACCTGTTGTCAGGGTATTACAGTAGTCCCTCCACATTCACAGGGATTAGGGTATCGAGACCCCTGTGAATGTAAAAAAAATGTGAATAAAAAAAGGCCTCCCCGCCTGCCTGCCCACAAACCCCCCTGCCCTTCCAAAGGCCTCTGCCCGCCTGGCTGCCACCCCCCTGCCACCTGCCGTGCTTCCCAAAGCGGCTATGGGGCTCTCAAGCCCCATACTCGAATCAGGAAGGTCAGGGCGGTGACGGCCAGGAGGTTGGCTGGCCTCTCCCTGGCCTTCATGAGGGGGCTCCGGGGCTTTGAAACCCCGAAGCCGCCTCGGGGAGGCCAGAGAGGGCAGTGGGAGGGTGGCTGGCCGGCCTCTCCCCGGGCTTCCCGAGGGGGAACTGGGGCTTTGAAACCCTGGAGCTGCCTCGGGAAGGCAGGAGAGGGTGGTGGGTGGGCAGGAGGTTGGCCGGCCTTTCCCCGACCCTCCTGAGGGGGCTCTGGGGCTTTGAAACCCCGGAGCTGCCTTGGGAAGGCCAGAGAGGGCATAGGGTGGACGGCCTCTCCCCAGCCTTTCCGAGGGAGCTTTGGGGATTGAGAGCCCCATAGCTGCTTCAGGAAGGTTGGGAGGGGTGGAGGGAGCACGACAGAGAGGCTTTTCAGCCACCCCCACCCTCTGAAAGCCGTGGCAAGGCTTGGAAAACTCAATTGCGGCTTTTGGGAAGGGGGGGGCTAAAAATCACCTTTCCTGCCAACTCCCTGCTCTCCCGGGGCTTGGCTCTCCACCCCAAATAGAGCCAAGTCCCAGGAGAGTGGGGAGTTGAGCGCCTGGCTTGCTGAGCAAGCACTCCGCTTAAATCAGCTCCTCTCCCTTGTGTGCAAGGGAAAGAAGCTGATTTAAATGGGGTGCTTGCTGAGCAAACCGCGAATAATCAAAACTACGAGAGTGAAAGCCACGAATGTGGAGGGGCAACTGTAAATCAGAGAACTTTATCACAGCTTAAAAAAAACACTTCTAGCCTTTTTCATAGAATTATAGAATCATAGAGTGGAAGAGACCACGAGGGCCATCCAGTCCAACCCCCTGCCACGCAGGAAATCACGATCAAAGCATCCCTGACAGATGGCCATCCTCTGTTTAAAGACCTCCAAGGAAGGAGACCCCACCACGCTCCGAGGGAGTGTGTTCCACTGCCAAACAGCTCTTATTGTCAAAAAGTTCCTCCTAATGTTTTGGTGGAATCTCTGTTCCTGGAGCTTGCATCCATTGCTCTGTGTTCCAGTCTCTGCAGCAGCAGAAAACAAGCCTGCTCCATCCTCAATGTGACACCCCTTCAAATACTTAAACAGGGCTATGATATCACCCCTTAAGTGTCTTTTTTCCAGGCTCCAGGAACAGAGACTCCACGTCAACATTAGGAAGAACTTTTTAGCAGTAAGAGCTGTTCGGCAGTGGAACACACTGCCTCGGAGCGTGGTGGGGGTCTCCTTCCTTGGAGGTCTTTAAACAGAGGCTGGAAGGCCATCTGTCAGGGATGCTTTGATTGTGTATTCCTGCATGGTAGGGGGTTGGACTGGATGGCCCTCATGGTCTCTTCCAACTCTACAATTCTATGATTCTATGAAATCTTGCCAAGAAAATCCCATGATAGGTTCACCTTATAGTCACCATAAGTCAGAAATATCTTGAAGGCACACAACAAAAACAAGAGGAAACATTCGGTAATGTCATTATGGGCCACACAAAACTTGTTTCAGGGGTTGAATTTGGCCCACAGATCCCTCCCCCATTACATGACCAGAAGAATCTAGGTCAGGAGTAGGAAACCTGCAGCTGTTCAAATGTTGTTGAACTATAGCTTTCGACTCTCACTGTTGGCTATGCTACACGGCGTGATGAGAGTTGTAGTCCAACAATATATTTAGGGCCACACATTCTTTGCTGTTAGTCTAGATAATAAAGATAATACCTTTGTCAGGATTCAAACAAGGGAGAGTAGGTAATACACTCTGAGGCTCAAGCCTTTAGTAAGTTTCAGGTCTGCATTGCATTGCAGTCAGAACCACACTGGAAGTTTCCAGTCACTGTCAGAGACTGCCTCCTCCTTTGCCTCTCTGTTGCCTCACTTCATTTCTGTCCTATTTTCCCCCTTCCTGCCTTTCCTTGCTTTAACCTATCCTTCCACCTTCTTCTCATTACACTGAACCTTGCTTTGCTCAAAAGAATTTCGCCACTTGTCTTGGCAAATACTAATTCTTAAAACTTTATTCAAACTGGGGGAAAAGTACATGCTTTCACAGTCCTTTACGGAACTCTGGAAAGGTTTATAATCTCTGGGAACTTAATGTTTGAAAACAAAGTTTAGAATGTCAAAAGAAAACAAAGGGAAGGAGATAAATATTGATGGTATGTGTGTGTAGCAGTGTTCACTAAACAGTGCATTAGTTCATTTCATTCATATATACTTACGTTTTGTCCTATCTCATGGGCACAGAGCACGCAATGTGGATAGTATGAAAGAACGTTTGTTGATATTGTTTTGTGCCTTGAAGCAATTTCCGAGTTATGGTGACCCTAAAGTAAACCTATCATGGGATTTTCTTGGCAAGATTTGTTCAGCGGGGTTTGCCTTTGCCTACGTCTGAGGCTGAGAGACTGTAACTTGACCACCCATTGGGTTTCCTTGGTCTCTAGTGTCATAGTCCAGTGCTCAAACCACTACACTGTACTGGCTATCATGTACCCAAAATTTATATTATAAAGCAGATATGCATTCCTTTTCATGGCTTCACAAAGATAAATCCCTCCAAATTAGCATTAACTCACCACTCCCTGTCAGCCATCTCCCCTTTTGATTATAGAGAGGCCGTTTACACAGCAAAATAAATCGTCTAAGAATTCGCAAAGAGTCCTAATTGTTCCCACATCTTTCGGATCAAAGTCGCCATATTCAGAAGGAGGGGAGCAAAAAAACCCATAAGTCATGCAGTATCAGCTTTTGCTACTTTCCCCAACTTTTTTTGATAAAGTTCATGAAAATGCGCACTATCGATAGTGTGAACTACCATTTCACAAATGTCTGTGTGAACTACCAGTGACCTTCCCGAAACAGCCAGGGCAGAGCTGAGCCGTGATTGGTTGGACTGAGCAAGGAGGGGGTGGACTTGCAAGAGATGCGATAGCCGTCTGCCTCCCAGCTTGCTTGGTTGCTGCAGCTGAGGGATCTCCACTTAGCCATAATTACTGTTCCTCTTTCTCTCTCTCTCTCTCTCTCTGTGTGTGTATTTGTGTGAGTGAGAGAGAGAGAGAGTAGCACCACTGGCCGTTCGCTCCCTTGCCTTTCTGTGATCCCGTTCTTGCGTGTGTGTGTGTGTGTGTGTGAGAGAGAGAGAGAGAGAGAGAGAGAGAGAGAGAGAGAGAGAAGCAGTCTGCTCAGCTGGCACGTCACAGTGGGTGAGGGGAAGGGGGGCTTCAGGGAAGCTGCCTCCTTTGTCATTATTCCTCTCCCCCCCCCAGCCCCATGGTCTCCCTTCTTTTTTGGTTGCTTTATCTGCTGTTTTCTGGCTGGAGCTGCTAACGGAGCCTCTTTCGGAGCCCTTCCCCCCCCACTGCTCCTCCATGCTCCCTCCTTGCCTCCTGCCTGTGATCTGGAGGCCATGCCCCCCCACCTGTGTGTGTGTGTGTGTGTGTGTGTGTGTGTGAACTACAAAGCCGAAAACTCGCCGGATCACCCAGTTTAGCCATAAATCATGTAAACTATGCAGCGCTGGTGCAAAAGGACGGTTAGCCAGAATTCCGCGCACTTTATTCTGCCGTGTAACTGATCCCATAAAGATCAATAGATGACCCACCAACTTGTTTTCCTCTCAACTACTTAGTGGTAATCACTAAATTGGGGGTGTTGCATGGATAAGGAAAGAGTGGTCTACCCTTGCCCAAGAATCTTACTCTTAATTTCTATGAATCATCAGCCTACTAGATTACTCTCCATTACTCTACTTGGTCCTGCCCTGCTGGGATTTTACAGGACCATTTGCACCAAGCCTCTAATGGTAGCTAGTGATGGGTCTTTGAGTAGCTACTGGAAACATGAATGCTAAGTAAGCAGAGTAAAAAAAAAAATCCATGCCATTCTTGTTGGTATTCCAAAGTTGCTTCTGGAAATGTTACTGCAATCTATGGAGCCCTACTTTAATTTCAATATGTTAACACAAAGCATGCATCTGCAGGTTAATATAGGTGTCTTTCGCCTGGCTGTTTGTCACCTGTCCTTGCTGTTTAGGTATATTGAAGTGATTAACAGAAAGGCTTTACCATGTGTGTACAATGATGGTGGCTTTTAAAAAAATAAATAAATCTGCTCCTCCGTTGTGTGTAGGGTCTGGATGGATACAGCATTCAGGCAGAGAGCGCTTGGAGGCTGGTGCGAGCAGACAAGGAGGTTGGAGAATACTAGTGACAGAGCCATTCCCCAGAGGAGAAAAGGCGCTTGCCTTCCTAAGGATGGATTGCTTTGCTTCCATAGCAACCCTCACAATTTAGGTTTGCAATGGTTGGTGGATACATAATGAAAGGGTGGAGGGGTCGAGATAGAAGGAAATAAATATGCACATCTTGGAATGTAAATATATTTTTGTCAAGGCTGGATTCCTGCCTTTGTTCCATTGCAAAAGAAAAGAGGGCAGTTTCTTAGTGATTTTCCAAAAATGTATGTTTGTTAGAGTGTCTGTTACACAATCTGTTGTTTTGAGCATAATATGAACTCAGGGCTTGTCTATACGAGGCAATATAATGTGGATTGATGCACACTAACACCAATTCGCAGCAGCTCTTATTTGTCTCCACTTTTTTTTTAAGATCATAGGTATGCGAAGCCATATGTGTTTGTTGTTTAAATGGGCATGCCTGCGAGTAAAGATGACAGGTGCAAGTGAATTACTCACGTTTTTATTGTTACCAGTTGCCACCACCTAACAGTATTTTTTTTTTAATAAAAGCATATCCAAGGTGCAGAAGTGTGACCTTCTGCTTAAATAAACTAGAAAAAAAGGGGAAAGGCTGTTTCATCACTTCAGTGCACAATTGCTACAGCAAAAATCCAACATGGCAGTTCTGGGCACTTGCCTTGCCTTGCCAGCAAGTTTGCCCCCTGCGCACATCCAACCAATCAGCTTTCCACTTCAGCTTTTATTGGGAATGTGCAGCAAAGCAAATCGCTTGTCCCAACAAGTGGGAATGAACATTTCCTTCAGAGGTGTTTTTTTTTAAATACAGGAAAAGCCACAAAGGCTTTTCCCACAGAATATTTGGAGTCCCCCTCCCTCCAAATATGCCCAAATGGTGCAGGAGCCATTTGGGACAAAAGGTATTCTGCTCAAATTCTATGAGGAGTATCTTTGCCATATAGACAAGCCCTCAGAGGCTGACCTCACACTAACCTCTGATTTTGTGGAAACACTGACAGAGTGACTTGACTGTGTCAGCGAGCTCTAATAGGACAATGGGCTCATCTCACCTTTTGCTTTGCTGTTTAAATGGTTATTGAAGTAGTGATGGACAGTTGTGTTTAAACAGCAGCCAGTAAATGACCCTGTCCAGAAATGGTCTTGAATAGCTTGCTTGCATAGACTCATAGGAGTTGAGACCTATGAGGAATTTTTCAAAGCTGACCTGGAATGGAAGTCTAGCTTTTGTTGCAGGTAATTAGTAACTCATTACTCCCAAGCTGTGGAATCAGTATTCCACCACCAATGTCAGTGAGAAAATGTGCTGAGCGTGGATATTCTCCTGTACATTCTGATGTGTTTAGAAGTACCAGAAAGCAAAGCGGTGCCATATACTCCCATGTGCTTTCCTTTAATTTCTGGGATACTTCATTTATTCAGGGAGCTCTAATATACCTGGTGAGTGGTTTACCTCCTGCACTTTATTGTTTAAAAATTAATTTTGAGGAGGTAGAAATCAAGGGCAGCCTGCCATGGAGGATTGAGCGAGCTGGTAGCATCTCTGAAATGAACTTTCAAATTAATGGATGAACTGGATACTGTTAATAACATTTTGTCCCATCTCTTTAATATTTCATGGCTGTAGTGTGTCAGGGAATGCATTCTTCATTCTTCATCACATTTTAATTATGAATTGTGTGTACATAAAAAGGCATAGTCTCTGTCTGGTTTGGCCTCAAGTAAGAAAGAGCAGTGGCTGGATGGTGGCTTTTCCATGTGTTCATTCTTTTCATACTGTTACGCTCCAAAGACAAAAAAAGATTGCCTGTTGTGTTGGACACAAAAATTAAAAGCATTCTTTTCCAGCTTTCCTAGTTTTTATAGTCCAGTTTTATTCTCTGCTGGGCTGGGCTGACTCAGTTAAGCACCTTTTATGGCCTATGATAAGAGCACACTGTGTTGTGACTTTAAGCCTAGTTTATATCCTTCTGATGTGTCTTCATTCCTACTAATAAAGTACAGGTATATCATTCCCACTAATAAAACACAGATATATCACAGATATGTTAACACGGGGGGGAAAGGATAGGTTCCTCCTCTCTGGCTTTTCTTCGCAAATGAAGATTCAGGAAGGACTCATCCCGCGCTTTCTGCAAGAGCGCTGATGACTGAAAAGGCCAATCCGAGATAAACAAGTCCGGTTGCAGAAAACACAGCAGAAGGTCTCCTTGGGTGATATTTCTGGGTTGTGATTCTTTCTGCGTTGTTGTTTCTCTTCAAGACTTGTTCGGCGTGAGTTCTCAAATAAGGCTGCAGCATTGTGGATAGTGCGTCTCCATGCCTCCCAATGTGAGGCCAGGGTTAAAGAAAAACATGTTCAACATGTTCTAACAATACAAAATCTAAAATCCACAAAAAAACTGATACCTTTATTACCTAACCAAATGCAAAACATATGATGCAAGCTTTTGAAGCTCTACTGGCTTCTTCGTCAGGCAAAGGATGTTAAAAAAATAAAAAATAAAAATGATGATGTCGGAGTGACAAACCTACATGCTGTTTTAGATATTACTTGTGCTTTCTAAGTGAGGGATCTCATGCAGGCTGAGACCACTCCTACTTTCTGGCCATGTAAAGCTGAGACAAAAGGCAGTAAAATTTAAATCCTTTTGCACAGTGATGAACTTATCTGGCAATCAGCATGTTCCTGTCTCTTTGTGAAGCGGAGAGCTCCTTTGTTTAGACAGAGATCATTGGATTTTTTTAAGAAGTCTCTGTACTGCTGCATCTGGAAACAACTTTTAGGTGCTGTATAGGTAAAATTAGCCAATTATAGTCTGAAAGAGAAGTTTTACTTTTGTTGGAGGCAGTAACCTGAGAGTTAGTCTCTATCCATATTTCCCTCTTGTTTAGGATTCCCCTTGTTGCGGCAAAATGAGGTATCTTCAAATCTAAGAAATCTCAACAAATCTGTGTTGGCCATGCAGCAAAACTAAATCCTAAATCCACATTTTTTTTTATTAGCCACCCAAATGCAAAATACAGTACATGATGCAAGCTTTCGAAGCTCTACTCTACTTTATTTTTTAAACATATTTTGCTTGATGAAGCATTGTAACATACAAATGGAATCTGTAACAGAATATTGCCTCATAGAATACTGCATTTTAGGGTTCCAGCCAGTCAACCATCTAGCACGTCTCTTTTTCAGAATATTTCATTTTAACGTCTCATTTCCCTGGTTTTCTGTTTCTCCCCTCCCATCATTTCCCAGCATTCTCTACCCACTGAGCATGCTTAGTCCACTTTAAGATGTTTGGGGCTTCACCCTTTCCCTTGATTTTTCTTTGTATGTGTGTAGTTTAATTTCCCCCCTGTACATAATGCAAACTTTGGAGTTGCTCCAAGCTTGCTGATAGCTTGCTTTTGTGTGTGCACATGCTAATGCTACAATAACAATCAACATTTTGGAGGATGAGTTTATTATTAGCATATAGGATGGATTAGTTATATTCTTTACCTGCTTGATCTCATAGTGTAGTGATGGTCCCTGGATTGATGCCGGTTCCTGAGCCATTGGCTGCCAGGTTCTGGTGAATTTGCAGGAAAGAAATACAATTGTAGCAAATGGCTCAAATATGGTGCTGGTCCCTGGCACATTGGGGAAAAAATTGCTGGACCCCCTCATCAGGTAGCCTGTGTAGTACAGTACTGTCAAACCATACCTCAGTTTTTCCAGTGAAATAAAAACAGTTGTCAGCTGACCATGTGAAAGAGCTTCCATACAATACCAGTGACATAGCTGGGCACATGAACAATAAAAGAATTGAAGATCAGAATCTGCAAGACTAAGCAAACAAACCAACTCCCAATACTTTAAGAAGACATGTATAAATGAAGTGAAGTACCATTAATTTAATTGAGCATTTTAAAAAACATAATTTGCCTAAGGTAGACTGACAGGTTCCGGCTGCTTCTTCTGATAGGATTTTTAAGCCCCTGAGTAACTGTGGTTCGTATGCAGGAATTTTGTGCAAGAATTTGAAGGCATGTAATTTTTCTGTAGATTTATAGGATGTTATTGCCTGTCTTTTAAATCACATCTCTTCCCCCCAAATTCTCAAAGCTATGGATAACAAAGTTAAATTTATTTAGCTAATTATTCATTCATTCAATTTATATCCTGCCTTTCTCATGGTATGCATAATTGCCACACATAAAACCAGTTAAAATTCAGGATGCAGAGACAAATAAAAGACCAGCAAAATCAACAGTCAAATGTTCTTTGAAACAAGATTCTTGACCAGTCAGTAAAAAGATGGCAAGACCAGGGCTATTTATACCTCTTACCAGAAGGTATTCTGGCCAGGTTTGGGCAATCATATCCTTGCCTAATAAACAATAATATGAATAAACTTCATGTATCCATATGGATTCATTTTGGTGCTGCTTTGTTCCTGTCTTTGTGCAAACAGGAAGTCATCGTTAACTACGGTTTGCTTGATGTCTGAACCAGGAAACAAGCCAGGATTCAGAAGCCACACTTAAAAAAAACCATTAACCTGTTGGGGGATGATAGGAGTCTCAATTCACAGCAGAAGCCAAAAATACCCAGCAGACTTAGCAGCAACCCATTCCCAAAATAATACACACAGAGTGTTTTTCTTCCTATGAATAGGAGGCACTTTATCTTCAGCTCAACAGCAGTTGCAGTAGTTACAATACATACACATTGCTATGCCAGGCATAGGCTTCAGGCTTAGTCAAGAGAAAACATCTCTTGAAACATGCATAGGTACATCACATCTAGCATCCCGTCTCTAGCCTCTAGCTAGTCTTAGCTCATGTCTAGTCAGCTCAGCAAGCCTCTAGCACCTCTAGCCAGTCTAGTAGAGTAGTCACAATAGTCACACACTGGGCATAGCCTCCTTTTTATATAATTTCACAGATGTCACAGGGCAGTGGCTCCTCCCATCACCTAGGAGCCATACATCTTGTATAAGCCCTTTGCACACTGCCCTATTCTTTGCACACCTTCCTTTTCTTTGCACTCATCACTAAAACTTATATAATGAGTTATATAAGGATGATGTGTACAGCTGTGGTCTCTAGGATCTATAACCTTGGCCTAGCTTGGCAGTGACTTGACAACTTTGCAGTTGGCTGGCCATTTTATAAGGAGCTCAGGCCTCTAACTCGTGACATAACCACAGTTGGCAGTTTAGGTGTAATGAGAATCTATGTTAAAGTGTGGCATTTTTCTTTTTTCTTTGGTGCTTGTGTGGAGTGGGTAACAAAGAGGCTGCATGTGAATGCAGAAAGCTTGTGTGTATCCTGATAAGCAAAGATCTTATCATCTCAGCATTGCTATTATCAGGTTTAAAGGAACAAAGAGTCTAACGATACCTTAAAAGCCTAACAATTTTTTTCAAATAAGCTTTCGTGTACTAATGTCATGAGATGCAAGGTGCAGTCTGCGAACACTTATGTGTGTGTGTGTGTTTTTAAGGTTAGTTTTACTGTCTTTTGTTTTTAATGCAATAGACTGCCATAGCTACCATCCTCAAAATTGTCATGGCTTGATGGAAATTCATTTGGCCTATGCTTTGTTCACTTGTACATTATACTTCTTTCTTCTTGGATACTGTATTGGGAGAAAGGATATGAATTAATAAAATAAATAAAATTCAATAAAAGAAAACTCAACTTTCCTATCCCACTCACACAGAAGGAGGCACAGGAAAAACGTTTGAGTGCTGTTGGTTTCAAAAGCTTTAGCAGAAACTCTTTAAAACCCAAGAGAAAGAGCTGTTGTTAACTGCCTTCAAGTCAACCTCGACTTAAGGCTATCCTATGAATGAGATATCTCCAGGAAACCCTATCCTCAATAGTTCTGCTCAGGTCTTGCAGAGTCAGTGCCATGGCTTCCTTGATTGAGTCTATTGTTTTGTTAATTGCTGTCAAGTCAGCTTTAGCTTATGGTGACAATAAGAATGAGAGACTTCCAAGATACCGTATTAGCCACAGCCTTGCTCAGGTGGTGCAAACCCAGGCTGTGAATTCCTTGATTGAGTTGTACCACCTGTAATGCAGTCTTACTCTTTTCCTACTGCCTTCTGCCTTACCAAGCGTTCTTCTCTTTTCTAGAATTTTTCTTTTCTTCTCTTTTCTAGAAAGCGTTCTTCTCATTATATTGTTAGCATGCCCTACAGCCACCTCCCTATAATATCTCATAATTAGAAATATTGGACACTTTAAAGGGGTCAAATTGATGAGTGTGATCCAAAGAGAGGTCAAGTGGAGGTCACAAGCACCTGGGAAGGTGTCTTTAAAATATTTTAACAAATATTTAACAAACAAGCCCAAACTACGATTGTGTGGAAGCCCCCGGTAAACAAAGCCATTAAGGAGGTATGTGCTAATTCCTTCTTGGGTACCTTAACAATAAATCACCCAACCTAAACAATCAAGTGACCTTTCCAACCCCAATTCCAAGGAAATTTCACCTTGAAATTCCCTCCTGTCCTGCATTGCGAAGTTGTCATAAACCCATCAATTCCTGTCTCCTAGCTGTTAATAACAATCAGTTAAGTTTTAGTTTCCTTTGTTTACCTGGTAGGCTTTGTCTTAGCCAAAGTACCTTCTTCAGGATATGAAGCAGGGTATAAATAGTAGTCTCCCAACAATAGAAAGGTGTGCCAATGAAAACATTTTATTTCACTTTAACCTGGAGTTCTGTGCAATTAGTACTGGTATACAGTACATAGGTGAAAAGGTCTCCGCAGTTACCCTCCTCTTGCAGGCATGGTGTTTAAGCTAATAATTCCCCCATTTAGACCTTGGTATCATGGGTAGGTCTTTTTTCAAATTTGTCTTGCTCCATTAACTGCACGGGAGACCTTGAGCACTCTGTTTCCTCCACTTCAGTATTTGATCTATTAAATAGGAAAGTTGTTCAGGTTGATTCTGACTTATGGTGACCCTATCCTACAGTTATCATGGCAAGATTTATTCAAAAGAGGTTTCTTGTTGCTTTTCTCTTATACTGAGTGAGTGTGACTTGACCAAGGCCACCCTGTGGGTTTTCGTGGCTGAGTGGGGATTTGAACCCTGCAGTCCTAGTCTAACCCTCAAACTACAACACCATGTTGGCTTTCATAAATGAGAATATTTATTACCTGTTTACCAAAGATGTTTCAGAGGATGAAGGAGACAGACATTGCACAGTGTGTTGGACACTAGAAAATGCTGTAGTAATTATAGAAGTAGTTGTATATCCCCCTTTCTCGTGAAGGTAGTTCTGGCATGTCCTTTGTATTCTTGTGGCCTTTCAAAGCTTTTCCATTATTTAATGACTGCTTTTCTCTTTCAACAACTTTGTCTGTTGCCAACCGCAGTGTGTTGCACTGGATTATTGCAAGCCAGGGATGCTTTTCATTTAATTATAATGATTGCAATTTTGTTTCTTTTGCCAGCTGGTGATGGAGTTCTGTGGTGCTGGCTCTGTCACTGATCTGATCAAGAACACAAAAGGGAACACTTTGAAAGAGGAGTGGATTGCCTACATCTGCAGGGAGATTTTACGGGTATGTATCCAAAGTCAGCTAACCAGTCCTCTGCCTGTCATTGGCAACATATGTTACTTGGGCCCAGTGTAGATGTAATGCTGGCTCCCTCTAAACTGTGTTTTTTTCCCCATATCCAAATTCAAGGTAGAGAATTCTTGCTAACTTCCTCCCTCCTTCTCTTATCAGAATTAACAACAGTAGGACCCCCACATCCACAGGGGATTCGTTCTGGGCCCTCCCACAGATAACAGAAAATGACATCCTAGGGGCCATCCTAGGGAAAGTGGGGGCAAGATCGCTCCCTTTGCCCCTGCATCACCATTTTAGTCCCGAGAGCAATCCGCCATTTTGGCCCTGGGAGCGATCCTGGGCAGCGATCTTGGGGGCAAAGCGAGGAGGAGGGAGATCTCTCCTCCCCTTCCTTCGCCCCTGTATCACCATTTCCGCCCTGAGAGCGAACCCAGGGAACAATCGTGGGGGCAAATGGAGGAGTGAGGGAGTTCTTTCCTCCCCTCCCTTCGCCCCTGCATCGCCATTTCGGCCCTGGGAGCAAACCCAGGCAGCGATCCCAGGGGCAAAGGGAGGAGGGAGGGAGATGTCTCCTCCTCTCTCTTCACCCCCTTCACCTCTTGTTGCCATTTTGGCCTGCGTCACCATTTCTCTCCTCCTCCCCCATCCACACACCCTGCTGTCACCATCCGTGGATGGCGAATCAGCAGATGCGGGGGTGCTACCGTATTGTTAAGCATCACATTGACTATAATTCTGGTTAGTATTTAGCAAGGTTAATTTTTGTAGGAAGGAACAGTAACCCATGGTTCTGAACAACAAGGGGGAATACAGTAGGGATCTGTACTAGAAGGGAGAAAAAGGAAGTGCATATTCCCAAGGCTGTCTCCTGAACTGCAAACCAGATTTTGCAGAGTGCCAGTGTTATGTCTGGATCAGGTACATGGACCACAAATTTGGTGCTTGGAAAAGAGACACACCTTGGAAGAAAGCTCCTGAAGCTTTGTGGATAGTCATAAGAGGAGACGTTTTGTCGGTGCCTGTATTTATGAATGATTCATGGTCACTGAAATATGATGCATAGTAAATGAGAGAGAGTTAGTTGGCCCTTTTCCTTCCATGACTTTTAGCCCCGTTGTTTCTTTTGGAGAAAAAGAGAATCTCTTTTTAATATTAACAACAGCAAAGGTGTATCAAGATTACAATTCCATTTCCCTTTAGAAAAATAGAAAAGCAGGAAGGGTAATGATATATGTGAAGGGCTCAAATAGAAGATCAGGGTTGGGTTGCTGTTTTTTTGTTTGATTGTAATCCTTTAAATTGTATCACAAAATATTGAACTGTCAAGGTTGGAAATTATGCTTTTTTGTCACTACCATTTACTATTCAAATTACAGCAGGCTGAGAATCAGGGTCCACCTAAATAAATTATTGATTTTCAGATATTGTTGAAGGAAATTGTGGAAAACTTGCCTGTAAATTATAATGTGCACGTACAGTAAGAAACCTGATTGGTAGGATGTCGTGTCTTACTGTTTCTGTTTCCTATGATTTCCTTCATGGAAATCTATAATGTGTTGACCCTCTGGCTAGGTCTTCTCCTTGAATCTTCTCCAAGGAGAACATGAATCCAAAATCAAGCCAAACCCAAACATAGTTTGCTTGGCAGATACACACCCTCTTGAGAAGATAATACTTAAAAAAAAAAAAGAAGCATATTCAGACACTGAACAATTGACTAATGTCTTGAGGTAGTGACTGTAACTGAGAAAACAAACGTTGATAACTATTAAGTTACTATTACTAGGCAAGCTGGAGGTTTACCAACTCCTTCTGTAACTCAGTTATGGCTTATTTTTGTGCCACTGCACTCAGTAGCTACTGCCCAGAAATTATTCAGTCCTTACCCTTCTAATCTACAAAGTATTTTTATATTGTCATCCATAGTGATGTAATACCTAGCTCTGGAATCCTAGCAATCATGTCAGGTCAGCATAAATGAATACCCAGTCACTGTTACTTAGCAGTCTCAAATTAGCAAAACACTTAACCAGCTTCAAGCTAGCAAAACTCTTAAGTTTAGTGCATGAGTGATATGCAAAACCACATAGGTGTTCAAAAGTGCATTCTTCTAACATGCATGCAGGATTAAATCATGAGTACAAAAGAAATGGAGGAATCAGTGAAATATTCAACATGGAATTGAAAATGGGATCTAAAATACTCCCGAAGTGGTACTTGCTATCTGGTGGTGACAGAGCACTTGCTCAGTTACAGTAAACACCCCCAGCTGCAGCACTTTAGCAACTTGATAGGAAATGCAAGCAAGATTGTGGCTAACCATCTATTGTTCAGTATTGCATTTTTATTTCTGTCTCAGGAAGCCACCTTTACACAGGCCAGGGTTTAAATTTACCAGCTGGGAAGACTGATTCTTAAAACAGAGAGCAATGAATCAGGTCCTGACTGTTGGGCTGCTCTGCCAATGCCCATCCATCTGTTCGATGTCAAAAGATCAGCCAAGTTTGCTAGTTTGGTTGGTGGACATGTGGTAGTCTGGGACATTTGTCATCATAATAATGTATAAAGTGTTTTGAATCAGCCTGGTCCTTGTGAGGAGGTAACTATGATTTATTCAGAGACCTTCTGAGTCAATAGCTTCGTGCAAACATAAATGCTTAATTTCCTAAACATAGAGTGGGAGCACCTTATGGACTTTACCCAGAGTTTGGAAAAGTTACTTTCTTTATATTACAGCCCCCAAGAATACATCAGCCAGCACTTCAACTTCTCTAGGCTCTGCCTTCCTTTCTTCAATTTTGTCACATGAACATTCTTATTCTTTGAGTTTGAAGCTGTGGTCAGAAAGTCAGAAAGTTTTGTTTTGGTCAACTATACAGTCGTCCCTTCACATTCGCGGGGGATAGGTTCCCCAGACCCCTGCGAATGTGTAAATTCCACGAATAATGACTGCCTTCCCCCTCCCCCACCAAAGCGACCATGGGGCCTCTGGAGGCCCCATAGTCGCTTTCCCCCTCCTCCCTCCTCCCTTCCAAGGCCTTCACGGGGCCTCCGGAGACCCTCCCGAGGCCCTGTGGAGGCCTCCCCGGCCCTTTGAAGGCTCCGTGGAGGCCTCCCCAGCCCTCCCCCTCCTTCCCAGGGCCTTCACGGAGCCTTCGGAGGTTCCATGGAGGCCTCCCCGGCCCTCCCCCCTCCCACCCATGGCCTCCGGAGGCCCCTTGTTGCGGTTTTGGGAGGGCGGGTGGGGGCTCCCAAAACTGCAAATATGCAAAACCACGAATGCTAAGTTCGCGAATGTGAAGGGACAACTGTAGTTAATACAAATACATTGCAACATAACACTAACCATAATTGTTTCTTGAAGTAAAACGATAGAGGAAATGCCATTCCAGGAGGGAGGAAAGAGCAAAAAGAATCTACAGTGTCCTCCTAAATCTTAATGATAACTTGACAGTGGGGCAAACCAGTAACACCAAACAAGTGAGTCCTAACATGCCTGTGTTCTGAAGCTGCTGTACATCAGCATACTTTTGGAAAAGTACTTTGGTGAACTACAACTCAGTGCAGTTTGGAGAACTCTGAGAGCTGTCGTTCAAAAAGTAACTTTTCCAAGCTCTGCTTTTATCAAATGGACAGGAATTCCCCTTGTTTTATTGAGTATAACTCATGTGAGTTGAGCCCATGATAGTCCAAATGTATACAGTCAGTTATGTTAAACCAGACTTACATACTGTAGTAATCTGAACAGGATGTTACCAACTATGGGTACCATGGCAAAATAACATTTGTATTTTAAAAAGAACTCTTTGGTCAGTTGACTCACCAAGGTTGGTGAAAAACACACTTAGCCATTGCCACCATCCAGTCATTAAGTGGTATGCTACACCTGTTTGACTCTATCCAGAGTGTGTTTCTTGTGTGTTCCTGCATGGCAGGGGGTTGGACTGGATGGCCCTTGTGGTCTCCTCCAACTCTATGATTCTTTGATTCTATTGAAATATATTTTTGGTGATTCTATGTACAAATACCTAAATTGCTTTAAAAAAATAAATGGGTGCTTTTTCATTCTTTGTAGGAATTAAGAACTGTAATTATTATGAGAGATAAAATAGAAAATAATCACAATAGAACTCTTTCAATTTCTTTCTTTAAAAAAAAAAGCTCAGTATGGTAGCCATGGGATCTTGCAGTAAAATCATATGCCTTTCTCTTCCTGGCTCCAAAACATTAAATGTCATAATTATCACCAGCTGCCAGTAGTTGAGGGCTTCTAAGTTCTCTTTGAGAGATTGGCTCACTGAGTTAATACCAGTGATTCATTACTTTCATAGTTTTGTGTCTTACCTCACTGTGTGTGTGCTGTCAAGTTGCTTGCCAACTTATGGAGACTCCATGAATTTCATAGGAATTTCTTAGTCAAGGAATATTCAGAAGTGGCTTTGCCAGTTCCTTCCTCTGAAATATAACCTGCAGCCCCTGGTATTCTTTGGTGGTCTCCCATCGAAGTACTAGCCAGGGCTGACCCTTCTTAGATTCCAAGATCAGATGGGATCTAATGCCTTTAGGGTATTTCGGACTGGGCTATTATTCTTCCTGTGATGTCTGTTCTCTCTCTTGTACATTTAAGAGTTCTATATCAAAGTGTCCCTCAGCCATTCCCATGCAATGGCTTTAGTTCTAAGATAAGTTTACCTGACAAAGTTCATGGAAAGATTTCCCTTTCCTCTAAACCAGGAATGGGCAAAGTGTCCCTCAGGAGTCCCAATATACTCTCCATTTTTAACAGAAAAAAAGTCTCTCATATTCTCTAGGACTGGGGGGGCAGTGTGAACTCCTTCAACTGTTTCAAATATGTGGGAAAGGTCCTTTTTGCAAAACTGGAAGTAACTTCCAGTCATTTCCAGCTATGGGAAAAAATGGCCCCTCTTGGGCCTAAATCATGTGAGGAGGGAGAAAACCTGACAAAATTGTTTCCACAACCAGTGGTGGTGGGGGGACAAACCATGGGGTGGGGAGGAGATAAAGCCTTCCCAGGTCCAGCAGGTGGGTGTGTATAGCCCCTGGGCCTGGGGAGGTTGTCCATCCTTGTTCTGTCCATACACACATATCCTAGTGACCTCTGGTATTCTATCCCAGATTGTTCAAGACATCCCCAACTCTCTGAAGAAAGGACAAGGGAACCTTTTCTTCTCCTTTGACTTGGATGCCATAGTGCCAGGGTCAGAGATGGATGCTGCCAGGAGGCTCTCTGTGCAGGTTCTCATGGATACTTTTCAGTATGTGCTACAAGAGGGTATGGAGAACCTGCTTCAGTGTTTGAGGGCACTCAGTAGATTTTTTCACTTCATGGTTTTGGGGATCTACCAGGACTGGCTTTTTAATCTGGATCCCAAAGATTGTTAATGCTTATTATGCTTAAGGCTGGTAAAGGTAATAGTGTGTATAGTCTGTGGATGCAATAACTTTTCCCTCCAGTTCTTTAACAAGCAGTTAAAATCTATAGACTAATAGGAAGCTATGTTTCCCTTTGAGGCAGGAGTTAAAGACCCCTTGTTTGCTTGTAGATATATTTGAATAGAACACAACCTTGCTTCACTCCATTAGTTATTAGAAATGGCTCTAATAGAGCATCACCATATCTAACTTGACCGTGCTGGGCCTCATGTAGCAAGATAATCATTTTAAGGAATTTGAGGGGACATCCTAATCTTTCCAGGTTCTGCCACAGACCTTTTCTACTCACAGTGTCGAAGGCTTTAGTGAGGTCGACAAATGTTACGTAGAGTCCCTTGTCCTGCTCTCTACATTTCTCTTGCAATTGTTTAAGGGCAAATACCATAACTGTAGTACTCCTATTGGCTCTGAAGCCACATTGGCTTTCAGGAAGAAGTTCTTCTGCCATAGCAGGAACGAATCTGCTCAGGAGTATCCTTGCAAGGATTTTTCCAGCAATAGAGAGCAGTGTTATACTTCAATCATTTGAGCAATCAGATTTTGCTCCTTTTTTCTTGTACAGGGTGATGGCAGTTCCCCCTTTTCCCAGCAATTCACAAGGAGTTTATGGAATTTATCATGGAGTACATGACCTCTGTATTTCCAAACTTCAGGTGGGATTCCATCAATCCCAGCTGCCTTGCCATTTTTCATCTGCTGTATGGCCTTAAGGGTCTCTTCCTAAGTGAGAGCTATGTCCAATTTTATTTACAATCTTCTTCAGTATGATGCTCCAAAGGGCTACGGCAGAGCTCGAAGAAGAAGATGGCATCTATATACGCTACCGTATTGATGGTAGCTTGTTTAACTTAAGCCGTCTGACGGCTCGCACTAAGACTCTAAACTATCTAGTCTGTGAGCTGCTCTTTGCTGGTGATGCTGCCCTTGTTGCCCACACAGAAGTAGCTCTGCAGCGCCTAACATCCTGCTTTGCAACAGCTGCAGAGCTGTTTGGGCTGGAAGTCAACCTGAAGAAAACAGAAGTTCTCTACCAGCCTACACCACAGGGCAAACACCACCATCCCCACATTGCCGTTGGCAAATCTGTCCTTAAGTCCGTTCAGCAGTTCACCTACCTGGGAAGCATCATCTCCTCAGATGCCAAGATTGACAAAGAGATCGATCACAGAGTTGCAAAGGCATATAGCACATTTGGAAGACTTTACAAAAGAGTCTGGAGTAACAAACATCTGAGGCAAAGCACAAAAATCAGTGTATAGAGCCACTGTATTGTCTATTCTTCTTTATGGGTCTGAAACATGGGTCACCTATCGCCAACACTTACGACTCCTTGAACGCTTTCATCAGCACTGTATACACACAATCCTAAATATACACTGGACTATGTGACGAATGTTGCTGTCCTTGAGCAAGCAGGGATCACCAGCATTGAGGCCTTGATATTGAGAACACAGCTGTGCTGGGCAGGACACGTTTCTAGGATAGAGGACTATCAACTCCCAAAAACAG